>OY292443.1:1537500-6337500 GCA_958496245.1 Perizoma flavofasciatum | reverse complement strand
TCTGCTTAGTTTGGGGCTAGATGATGCTGTGTAAAAAATTACCAGTATTATACATTTTTTAGGTTTAAGAAGTTTATTCCCATAAAGATATCTTACATGAGAACATAAATATCATAAAAAATCCAAAAGTAGGTCATTCTAGTAGGTACAAATTAAAAGGTAGGCAATCAATATGGCGTAGTTCATTAATCCCTATTTAGGTATTTTTATTTTATAATACCTACAAAAAATCTTACAACGGAAATGCATCGGATACCGCGGCCAATGTCAATACCTACATCTTAAATATGTACTAATCTGTGGCTAAACTAATAAACTGCCGGTATTATCAACACAATCTCGTGTGCTAACCGCTGCTAACAGAATCTCACTGTGTCAATAGATATTGCTCAATCGCCTTTTGTTTGGTTATGGAAGAACTTTTTTGTGCTTAATACAGACGTGGGCAGTTGAACTGGTCAAGAGCGGTTGCAGACTAGCGTTTATTCTACGCGTAGAATCTCAATCTCACAAGATTGGATAAAATCTTAATTTTGCACTAATTCGAAAATCGCGAGCGTCGCAAGGACATGGTTTCTGAATTTTAAAATAAACTGAATTCAGAAGTACTGAAACGAAACACGAATAATAATCATAAGCTTTTTATTTGTTTACCAAATTTTTCAGTTATTACTAGAAAAATTATGTTAGCTAAAAAAAATGTTTTGCTTTAATCTCTAGTATTTTTAAATAGCCTTTACTCGAAGCTAGGTCGCCGTCGCTTCAAGTCTCTATTAGAAAATACATTTATTTTATTTTTCCCCAAACAACACAAAAGTTAAACAAAAAAAATAGTAATAGATAAACACAAAACAGGTACTTAACATATAATACGAAACGAAAAACAGAGAAAGTAGGTACCTACGTCATTTTGTGTTGCGTGGGGTCAAATAGGTCTATTATTGAATGTACACACAAATAAACACTTATAAAAAGGCAGAATTAAATGACATGTACAAAGGGTCAAACTAAAGGCCTCCTCCAGTTTTGCCATGTCTTTCTATTGACACTCTCATCTTCTATTATATCATATAAATTTTATTGGTGTCGTTGTCTTTGTCCAGTTTCCCCGCTGTTTCTATTTCGTCTTCCCATTATAGAAGCAATCTACCTTTTTTTCGTTTAAAAATACTATGATGTTCAAAATGATAGTTCCAGCGGAACTCTTCACCTACTCTGAACTGTCAATAAAAAAAAATCGAAATTTCATAGTCCCCATTTAGGTAGGTACTCTTAACAAATACACCCCAAAATGATTATGAAGATTTAATGACTTGAAAGGCCGTGCTTCTGTATTCCGACTGATACTGAATTTAGTTTCGTGGCAAATTCTACTGAAATCATTTCACCAGATCGCCTTCAACGGTGTTATGATAAGGCTCCATCTGATACGCAAGCAGGCCACTGGCCGCGCCACCCGGACACAGGCCACTGGCGCCGATTCTCTATTACACCAACTAAACTTAATTTAAACTGTCGCTCTCTTTTACTGATCGTGCTCACAAGAAAGAGATGGCAAGAATTTTACTATTGTCAAATCAGTTTACGTACCGCTTTTCTTCGTGTTTGTAGTCAGCATGTTTTGAAATCACGACTAAATTTGTATGGAAAACTTTAATCTGACTAATTTGATAGCGCTAAAATTGTAGCTATCTCTTTCTTGCATGCACTATCAGTAAAAGAGAGCGATAGTTTAAATTAAGTTAAATTGGTGTACTAGAGAATCGAGGCTACTGTATGCAGGAGATGTTCATCAAAAAATCACCAAGAGTGATGCTATTTTTTGTATAGGGTTCTGTATATATAAAGTATTTGGCTGTCGGTGTAAATACTTGATTTCTTTCTGTAATTGATATATTGTTTTCTGAGTTTGAAGCTGTAACAAAAAATAAATCAAACAACTGCGGTAATTTTACTTACAGTATACTTATACTATTTATTTTTAAAATGTAACTTTCTTGGCTTGTTTTATGTCATGGTGATATTTTAATATAAGCATTTTTCTTTCGACAGTCCGAGAATCTGATTCCGAGCATAGCGACACTTTTGTTTAGGTATTTTATAATCCGAGCATAACGCAACTAACCGATGCATTAATTTTATTCCAAAAATTAACGTGAACTTGACTATTTATATTGTAAAAAACGGGAATTTTCACCTGCTGCACTATCGGTGAAGGCACCGACTAAGTTTCGACTCATTCCGAGAGTCTTAAAATTTTAAATGATGAATCAAGATATTACAAGATGTTAAAATTTTCATAGGGCCTTATAATATTCCATCATCTATCATCTTCGGGTCTAAGATACATTGTTATTAAAAATGGCCCCCAAATTAGGTCAGCATATTATTATCTACAATATATATTATCATTTCAGAATGTGGCTAAGATTCGTAGACTCTGCCAAGATGCACACAAAACATTTCTCATTCCCAAAATGGTGCCGATACAATCACGTAACGAAAGAGCCATCTTTTGCAATAAAAACATTAGGTTTTTATTGCAAAAGATATCTATTGGTCTATGGTTATTGAGATCATCTAGACGCTGTTTTTTAGAATTTTGACTACGTGCCACTAATGTCTTGATAAAAATGTTGAACAAAAGTTGGAACTCCTTAAAATAAAGCCAATATAGCAAAATTTTCCGTCTAAATACACATAATAGTAAAGATATTACAAACATATATGTATCGTTTAAAAAATCGCACTTACAATATATTTGGCACATACTCACGTTTTGCATGAAATAAAATAAGAAAATAAAAAATGCTGGATATTTTTCACACAGCATCATCTAGCCCCAAAGTAAACAGAGCTTGTGCTATGGAAACTACATGACTGATATACTACTTATATTTTTTTGGTTAATACAAACATATTGTAAAATAAATCACCCTAACCCGAGACAAATATTTGCAGATTAAACATACATTTGTCCCGCTGCGGGAATCAATCCCACAACCGTCTGCGTCTCAGGCGGATTTTCGCCCACTGGGCCAAAGACGTCATAATGTCAAAGTAGATGATAGATTACAAGCCGCTTAATTGGAAAACTAAAGATGTCTCATATCTTCGAACTTTTTGGTTCTAAAGCATAATGGTGTATCGTGTACAGCATATTATTCTCAGACCATCTTCAACGCAAAAAGTCCACTAAAGTTTGATAAAGATTTACATAATAGATTAAAGTCAGCGTGATATAAGAGTGGGCCCTAAGAGGGTAGCCCTCTGTTTCATATTCACTAACTTGCGAGTGTGCTCTATCCTTGTTTAGTGTTAGAAAAGGACAGGGCTAGATTTAGCTACTTGCCAAGAGGGTTCGTTTTCAACTGTCAAACTGTAATTTACGCAAATATGCATTTGATCAACACAATCCAATAACTTTATACTTCGTTACCTCAAGTAAAATTCAAATCTGATTGGTAGTATACCTTTTTCCTCTGTATGATCAAAGTCCAAAATTGATTTTTTTCTCGGTTAACCAGAATTCATAATAATACATAATATATTTATATTACACACACAGGTTGATAGGTATGTGTTATAATAATGTCCACTGTATTTTACCATCATGGTGTACAATAAAATAAAATTAGCACATTAGATACAAATAAATACCGCCGCATTAAGTTTCGTCTCTGTCTAGACATGAAGTTTACACACTGCGTGGACTTGACACTGACATGTGCGGATAAACATGGCTTTCATTAGACGACCTCTGCAGCGCAGTGGGCGAATGCCCACCTGTGACGCAGAAGGTTGCGTTTTCGATTCCTTATTCCAAATATTTGTCTCGGATCTGGTGTTTTCTATGAATAATATGTATGTAAGTAGTATATCAGTCATGAAGTTCCCGAAATACAAGCTCTGATTAGTTTAGGGTTAGATGATGCTGTGTGAAAAATGTTCAGCATTATTTATTTATTTAATGCTTTTAATGTCAAAGTTTGCATGTTTGAATGTTTGAACGTTTGTTGCTAATTATCTACATAGCGGCTCGACTGATTTGGACGAAATTTGAGAACAAAATTCTTCATGGCCTAGAATAACACATGGACTACTATTTTTCCGCGTGGCACACTGGCAAATCCGTGGGCAGAGACTAGTGAATTTTAAAAAGAGGTCACTATACGTCTCGTCATAAACTAGGTACATAAAATATTTAGGTACTTTACGCCATTTATGTATGTACCATAAAACAAAAACATAAGAGACACAAGCCGGTATAAATTAGTTAAGTCTACTTAATCGTTGACTATCATTTATGGACTCATTAAACCATAAATTAGTGGCTAAACTATGACTCTATAAAACTTATATACAGGTTGCATGCATTTTATGGCTAATTTTTACTTCAGGTTTTATACGTTTGCCATAAAGAGGGTTTTGTTTTATTTTATGTTTTTTGTAATTAAAATTTCAAGGATGGTTCTTAGATAGGTTTTATTTTTGCGAGTAACTAGATAACGCTGTAATAAACAGTGGAAAATACGTCGGGGGTTTTAATATATTGCAAATATTAATTACTTGCATTTGCCCACGGCTTTGCCTGCGTGGTACTCGGATAGAAAGTAACCCATGTGTTATTCTGATGTATAAGCTATATTACTGTGAAGTTTCATCAAAATCGGTTTGGTAGTTTTTGCGTGAAAGAGTAACAAATATCCTTACAAACTTTCTCGTCTATAATATTAGTAGGAAGGATGGTAGAGTCAAAATTTTATACGTCAAGAAAAATCGTTTACATCAGTTGAGAGAGTCAGTTGTTTTAGGTAAAACATAGTTCTAATGCAGCGCTTCTGATACTTAAAGACTTTAGGTACATCTGTAGAATTCCCCCAAAATAATATACAATATCTTAGGTTGCTTCCAATTGTCCTATTAGAGGCAATTAGAAGGGTATCTATGTAGAAGAATAGTAGAATACGTAGTATAGTCGTAATAATATCCTAAAATGTTTGCATGCTCTGCAGAAATTTGTTCCGGGTCTGTAGGAGACGAAATGCATAGTGCATTGCAATATTCAATCCACAGACTATAAAGTTTAAACAATGTGTTGCTTCACCGTTCTACTTCATCGAATTACATCATAATCTCGCATCAAGTCTACCCGTCAACGGTAAATCAGATCGTATTTATTATTTAATAACTGGTTTCGCAAAGATAAATGCTTAAATTAACAGGTTCGTTTTTGCATAACGCAATTCTACTGTGTGATCTTTATTTGAATGTGGTCAGTACGTGTTAGAAGTAATATAAAAAAAAATTAAGCGCTCTTTAAACTATGGAATTTATGACAAAGGTCGGGTGTAAGGAGGATTATGTTTTATGTTTCTCTAATAATAAAATAAGTGTGCGATCTGTGTTGAAATCTTACTACTATTATAAACACGAAAGTTTGTGAGGATTGTGGTACCACGGGACTCATAGTTCCTAATACCCACTAGGGGTAATCCTAGTGTAGGTCAACTTTCAATAGTCAGCTATTTAAAGTTTATTTATTTATTACTAGCTTCTGCCCACGGCTTTGCCCGCGGCGAAGGTATCTGGATGATAAGTAGCCTATGTGCTATTCTGATGTATAAGCTATATAACTGTAAAGTTTCATTAAAATGCGTTCAGTAGTTTTTGCTAAGCTCACATTTGGAATTTGGAAATAAATTAGATCGTTTTTGAGATAGTGTCATTTTTCTCATTGTACTTTACTTACACTAGAAGTCTTGAGACTTGTAACCTTTGTAAAACATTTATTTATTTATTCAGAATACATTATGACATTATTACAGATTTTTTTGAAGCCTAAATCGATGAAATATGTAAGTATATAGCATAGAATATAATATATAAGATTTGTAGACTAATCTATAGTTTCTTAAACTACCTGTGCTAATTGTAGGAGTTTCGGGAGTTTATCGTAAAAAATATCGACGCTGTTCGCAGACAAGATATTGAGCAGATAGATATCGAGTGACATGGGGGCAAACTTAAGCAGATTAGTCCTACAGTTGGGCACCTCTAGTATGGCAGGGCGGCGGCGGCGGACATGTACCTTTGCGTCAGAGATTTTGCGAAGTGGAAGATCTGCGTCATTGAATAATTATTGTGTAACCTACTTGATAACGTTGCTGTTTTTCTACGAAACTATTTCAAAATATTAAATTTAAGATGTGTAGGTAGGTAACTTTAAAACTTTTTAGAATATGAAAGCTCATTTTTACTATTGCAAACTATTTAATTTCAGATCTGCGTAGATAAGTAACTTTAAAACGTCTTAAACATGAAAGCTTATTTTTACTTTGGGCAAAATATTTAACTTTCATATTATTCATATTCATTTATTCATGCTCAAATGTACATCAGCTTAGGTGTTACATCAAAGTAGCTGTAGGGGAGTACATGGACCCTGTAAGGGCGCTGCAAGTTCAGTCAATATTTATTTAAAATGAGTTAATACTAATAGCAAAATCGTAATTATGAATGTCAAATAATACATAAAAAATTAATTAAAAATAATAATAATAATAATCATCTTACTTTATAAATTGATTTAAAATAACCTATCTACCTACTTATTCCTACCATGCATGTCAATATATTAATTACAATGTCCGGATACAAATTAAATAAAATCAAAGAAATCAATGTTAAATAAAATTGTAAAATCTACGTAAACAGTCACCTTATACTAACCTAAATGTCAAATTTAATTTATTTATCACAGTTTACAGTTTGTTAGAGAAAAATTCGTCAACACAATAATAAGCTTTTTTTAACAATATTGCCTTAAGTTGTTTGAGAAATTGTGTATCTTTTTCTGCCGATTTTATTCGCTCAGGTATGTTATTATAAATCCTGATCAGTGTAAAGGCCGGGCTCTTGCCCATTGTCTGTAAGTTTGATGCGGGTAGAATTAATTTATTTTTATGACGCCTATTATAGTTGTCGTGTATTTCCGAATTCGATTTAAAAAGATCGACTTAAGATGTGTAGGTAGGTAACTTAAATTTTTTTTAGAATATGAAAGCTCATTTTTACTATTGCAAAGTATTTAATTTCAGATCTGCGTAGATAAGTAACTTTAAAACGTCTTAAACATGAAAGCTTATTTTTACTTTGGCAAAATATTTAACTAAAGATATATATAGGTAGGTAACTTTAAAACTGTTTTAAAGCATGATGAAAGCTTTTTTTTTTTAAACCAACACGATCACGACTGTGAACCCCTTGAACAACCTCAGATACATACTCAGTGCTTTGATTATCGTTTAATTGCTTGCTTGTAATTTTTATGATATTTTACCGACATCTACAACACCATTTTTCACAGCAAAAAGCTTTTCTCCCTTCCTAGTTTTTAATTGAATTAAGAAATACCTCCAACATCAACGCAGATATTCCCATTAGAAATAATTGGACACTATCTTAGCCACTTCAAGGAATAGCTTAGTAACAGGAAAAATACTCTAAAATGTTTAGAAAATTGTGCGACGGGAAAACGAAGGCAAAAACGTATGTAGAGTTGGCATAATAAGGGGCTTGCTTATAACCTTAGCTACGTTTTTTTTTAAGATTTCACACTCATACATAAACCACAGATATTATAAACTAAGTTTACTATCCAAGTCACTCCTATTTTTGCTATGTTAAATATAAATAATTAACAATTCTATAATCCTACTACTATTATAAACGCGAAAGTTTGTGAGGATGGATGTTTGTTACTCTTTCACGCAAAAACTACTGAACGGATTTTGATGAAACTTTACAGTAATATAGCTTATACATCAGAATAACACATATATTACTTTTTATCTCGGTACCACGCGGGCGAAGCCGTCGGCAGAGGCTAGTAATTAATTATTTCATTTCAATTTCAACTTCATAACTTGGTTAACAACCTGTATTACTTAGAATGTGAAATGTATCTGTTTTTATGGTAGAGTATACCTACTATGGCAATTTGTTCACCTTTGAAGGACGTCTTAAATGTCAAACAGTAAGAAAAGACTTGTTACAATGCATTTTTTTTATTTTGGAATTCCAAGACCCTAGTATAACCGATAATAGGATTGTCCTTTTACCCGTGACGTTAAAAACCCATATAGGTATATTAATATAGGAGGTTGATTGTTTTTATATTTGTCTGTTACCAATTATCTCAATAACGGCTTATTCGATTGAAATGAGTTTATTTGCAATTGATTTGTATGACTTTAAGGATGGAACTGAGATAAGTTTTATTGCCACAAGTCACTAGGGGGTGCTGCGAAAGACAATGGACTAATTTTCGTTTAAAGTCTAAAAAGCAATTTTAGGTTATAAATGAAAATGAGTAAAAGGATTTGACCTTAGAATACCTTAAACCTTAGAAATGTTAGAAATACGCCTTCTTAGCCTTCTTTATTTTATTTTATATTTTAGTTCTTAAAAAGTACTTAAGTTCTTATTAGTTAATATAATTTGTAATTAGTGGTTTGAATAAACGATTATCTATCTATCTATCTAAAAACCATTCGCGGATGGGAAGTAGGTATACTCATATGGCGCCGCAGGAGTTTTTTGTATGGTACGCAACTTCTGGCTTATCCATATTCTAATAGATAGATATTCTTTATTGTACACCAGTAAATACTTTTGTATTTACTTTTGTGTTCCTTTTGAAATACGAAAAAAATATAATAGTATCTAGTGGTACAATGGGCGACCTTATCTCTTCCAGGCAACCTTTGGATGGGCAGAAACTGGAAGAACAAGTACAACCAACATTATAGAGACCGAAAGAAGTTAAAAATAAAAACAATTAAAATATTTTAAGGATAGAAAAAGATTTTACAAACTTTTCTCCTTTGTTGACAGGTTGGTTTTCAGCGTGTGGATGCCGTGGGGGGGCGCTGGCGTCACCCCGGGGCTCCATCGCGGCGCTGCTGCGGGCGCGGGCCTTCGCTCTCGTCTCGCCGCGTGCCATCTCCGCCTATAGAGCACGGCCTACTTCTGGTAAGCTCCAGCATATACACTAGACAAATACCACTTTCTGTTGGCCTTAACGCCTGCAGAAAGATTAAATTGTAAGGGAATGACCGTAGCTATGGAAATGTCACGTGACAGCTGCCAAGTTTTATCTTGATAAATTTGTGTTAGTGTGAAACAGAGTAGACCACCTCAAGAGATGCAATGTTTGATATTTGCTAGAAAACAAATCTGTCAACTGTCGTGCGAGTTCCACCACGCCTGCTGTGCTCTGATTGGTCGAAACTGTAGTTTCAACCAATCAAAGCACAGCAGGCAATATGAGGCAATGACAGTTACAATGCCCACGTTTTCCAACATCAGTCCTAAAAGTCTGACGTGTTGACAGAACAGTATGGTTCAATATATCGCCATCGAGCAATTAACCCCGAGAGGCGGGTAGAATGAGATATTTGTCTAGACCGCCATGCAACCACCCCCTAACTAGGGGGTCGCCTTGCTCCGGATTACAGTTACTGTTTAGGTGTATTGGCCCCGAAGGACCTTAAAACTAATGTGGCTAGAGGAATCAGCGCACCTCGTAGAGTTTTATTAGTGCACTTTCTATACCTAAATTAGTTGTAACTGGTATTCTCTTCAGTTTATTTAAATGCATAAACCAAGATTGTTCTCATCGAATAGGCGATCTTTTAATCAGACTTCTAATTTTTTATAAAATATGCATCTTAATCCTGTTTGGGTGAAGTCCAAGTGGGAGCGGATAGCGGGCGCATTGATGAACCTTGCTTATGACAAGTAGAATTAATGACTATCAAAAGTTTATTACACTGATATGTTTATACTCTACGAATCTCAGGCCATGTGGAGTAACAAACACAAAGATCGTCTCGTAACACCACTACACAAGCTTGCTAAATCTTAAAGGTCCGTTATATAGCCAAACGTAAAATTGTTTTTATTTTATTGTCACCTACCACATGAATGCAATATTTTACCAGATGCAGGGGGGGTCCTGATATCCTAAATACAGGGAAACCTAGTTAGGAGTTAGAGCTCGGCCATGTATGTATGTATGTGTATGTGTGTGGACTCCCTTTTCCGCATTTAAACTCTTTAGTTGGTTCATTGTGCGTGGGAGTTTTGGCTAGTGGGTTAGCCAGCCCAACTCCGCCCAGAAGCACAGAAGTTTCCTGGGGTCTTCACAGGCTTCGCGGAGTGACCTTGGGTTGCCAAGGATTTTTGCGCGGTTAGAGCTCGGCCATGTACTCGCTACTATAGTGTCATGACTGTGATCGCAGTTAACATAGATACTTACCATCTGTATGAGCCAAGGTATCAAGACATACTTACTAATAAGTTAATAACTAGTACCTACCTACTTAGCATGTAGTACATGAAATGTTACCTTAAGCAAGTTATGGTCAAATAAATAAATCTTTATTATTATTAATCGAAATGATAAAAAAAAACCACTAACGCCTTTAAAATCCGTTTGAAAAAGTGTTTATTGGAAAATGTTTTTAAGAGATCAGTAAACGTTTAATTTACCTAATAATTAGATTATTTTATTTAAATTGAAGTATTAAGTATACTTTTGACTTGTTGGTATGGAGTTATTGATGAATAATTTGTATTTTGTATCTATATTCCAGAGAGCGGTCGGGTGGGGGCGCAGTATGAGCGTGCAGCGGCGCGGCCCGGAACTCCGCTGCGGCTCGCGGGCGTGTTCGCGGACGGCAGCAAGGCGAAGGCGCCTAAATACGCTCAGCTTGTGGACCCTCAAGGGAACGTAAGTAAAAAAAAATTTTTTCAACCGACTTCAAAAAAGAAGAGGTTCTCTATGCGTCTGTATGTTTTTTGTGTCTATGTTACGCGATATCTTCGCCAATAGTGAATCGATTTAAATGATTCTTTTTTTTAACGGGTAGAGTATGCTTCACGGGTATAATATTTTATACCCGTGAAGCATACTCCATGCCATATAAATTTTATGAAAAAATCCTAGCTACTAATCCTGTGAAAAAGGGGTTGGGGGGGGGGGGTAAATTTTATATTTAACTTTTTATCAACTTCCCGTTACTTGAATTCCGTTTGTATTTTTGACTTGATAGCAATGTGTGTGAATTGATAATGACAAAAGTAGGATTTAAACTTTTATAAATAATTTTTTTCTGGATGTGGTTCAAAATATAGGTAGGTATACATAAATTAAAGATGCGCCTTGTTGCTTAGCTATTTGTAAATTAATGTTACCATACTTTTTAACACAGAAGAAATCTTCTAAAAACTCTATCTGACAATTTCGCTGGTTCTACCTAACTACTCATCTAACACTCGTACCACACAACAAATAGTTGGCTAATGCAACTTTATAACCAGTCTAACATCGATTAATCAAGCACATCATGAATTTAATGGGCGTTGTAAAAAAGTACACAACTACCTCTTAACTAATAGGTAGAACTCATTCGTTTTTGTTGCGTGGCAGCAAAGGAAGGGACAGATTTCGCACATACACAACGACATCACAAATTCTGAAATGAGGCCCGCACAAACTAGCACAATTGCAGGGCACAGCATCAGTACCCTACACTGACTCAAAATTTGACAGTCAATTGAGATCCTTTTTTTTTTAGTGCATGTTTTAGTTGTTAGATATATAGGTGTGTAAAATATAATGTCCCAATAACACTTAAATATAACAGATTTTGAAGAAAAAAAAACTGTTAAATATACTGTCCGTGACATGAACGCATCTTTATATAATTGCAATGAGTAATTTAATGTTTTTTTTTAATGAATCTACATTCATTCCAAACTTTTTGATCTATGACAGGTGTCAAAGATTTAAAGTTGCTGCTTTAAAAATAATGCGTGTTGGACCATTCGTTGTGTCACTGCACTTCGTTTAAAAACGTACCTATTTTGGACATGGAGTAAGGACGAACAACGAGTATTTCGAAATACCTATTATGCTAAAAAGTGATGGTTCTATGACGAAAATTACAACACTCTACCAAAACCCTTTAGAGGCCTATGTAGGCTTGCTATATTAGCCTATTAACTTTAGCCGTGTTAACTCGAAAGAACATTAAACTTTTTGCTTATTTTTATTCGACAACCCATAGTAACATGAAGGATCTTTCCAGTAAAGATCTGGCCATCGTATTCTTTTACTAACATTCCAAAATGCTCTTTAGCACATCGCAAGAAGGGCTATACGAAAAACATGGTTTAATTTGTCATGAATATTTCAGGCTAACTCTGCATTTATGAGATTTCAGTCTAAAATAAACCTTGTCAGAAAATCATATGATTGAGATTTGCCTGTGACAAGTTTATTTAAGGATCCCTCGAAAGTAAGTCTTACAGGCGAAAAGAATATGGTTGAAAATATATTGTAGAAAGTTATAGCAATGTTAGGGCAGTGTCCTCTTTGAACCGGAGTTGCTAGGATCAAAAATAGGGTTGTCACGATTTCGAAATAATCTTGTTTTTTATTACCGTTTACTGGAGAAATTATATCGTAAGAAGTTTTTGTTCGGCCATGTTTGAATTGTTACTTTGTTATTTATGAGCCATGTTTTGCAGATAAAATTTTATAGCTTATGTAGGTTGAATTAGACTGTTTGAAAAGAAACTCTTTGAACTATGTTCTTGAGCGCTCAAGTGTTACAGTACCTAGTGTTTTTGTAAACATGTAAAAAGTTTACTGAATCAAACAAATGTGAATGTAGGTTATTTAAAAAAAACAGGAAAAAACCGAATTCCAACAAATGCTATTCACTTCCTGTGAAAACCCAATCAATGATAAACAGCCCAAGCACAAGCTTAAAATAAATGGGTAAGGGGATGGACTCATACTCAAATAAATGAGTATGAGTGTAATGTAGTGTTAAATACATTACACTCATACTCATTTAATTTTCATCAAAGGCAATTAAAAATGTTTAAAATAAGTAAGTATACTTACACATTTATATTTTTTATGGACAACCCTGATTACGCGAAATGTTACTCGTGTAAACTTTTGTTTATTGCTATTTTCTGAGACTCGATAATTATATAAGGTTGCGTCGTAAGGTCAAACGCATAATAATAATTTAACATGTTCTTAATTTTTTTTTAATTCAAGTTAATTATTGAGTCGATAAATTTAGTCGATTAGTAAGGATGCTAAATAATAGAGTTCGTTTAATCATGTAGATGGTATAGTGAATCAATAATGTCTCCCAAAGAATGCATTCGTTAAATAAATATTATTCACAAGCTTCCTATGATTTAACAAAAACTGATTTATAAAACTAGATAATTATAAAAAACTAAAATACATAGTAATAAAATATGTCACACTAAAAATATCACTATTTTGTTGCATAAAAACATTATTTTTCCATAAAATAGTTTCAATCTCTAGCAAACGCACCACGCCTTTTCTAATGTCTTTTCAGCAAAAGGAACACCGCACGTTTTGACACGCTTGAAAAATAGCTCTGTCTATAATGAGCATCTCCATCGCAAAATAAAACTATACTTAGGTCCCTCGGTTCACTATAAAAAATCTCGACTAACCCGTGAGTTGCATAGTGAAATGTCTATTTTTGTACGTTTTACGATGCAACTGACAGGTGTCAGCTGGGAAATTTTACAGCGCTCGGAGTATAATAGACATGTTCTAAGTTGGACAGCTCTTAAAATCACAGACCTGTTCACTAAAACGGAATGAAGCTGCAACATCAGGTTCATCATCAACAGACTGTAGAAGCTCGTAAATATGTCAAGCAAGACGCATTTATCTTGAACCATATCTATCAAATCACGTCTTTAAAGTTGTATTTAGGTATCTTTTAAGATGTTTGTGCCGGTTGTATTAAGATAAATTTTAAGATGTGATTGCCCATCAGGTGGAGAGCCTTTCTATCTAACGTGCGTCGCATTTTCGTCGAATCTGAATTAATTATTCATTTAATCTCATTTTGATTTAATAAATGAACGAAAGTAATGTATTATGGCGTTCTAAAAGGCGAAGGAGTGTTCCAATTAGCGGCGATGGGTTTGCAACTTATCACGTGGAATGATAACCTATATTACTATAAAGTTTCATTAAAATCCATCCAGTAGTTTTTGCGTGAAAGAGTAACAAACATCCATCTTTACAAACTTTCGCGTATATAATATTAGTAGGAAGTAGGCTAGGATAATAACATGTTATGTCGCATGAGTAATTAGATAGGAAATTTGTTTTGTTTTCAACCACCTGGCATCAATAAAAAAGTAGTTAAAATCCTCAAGGTACTGCCAATGTGATTACCAAGCAAGGCACATCCTCGCAGCCACTGATTTTATAACCCTTTTTTACTTTTAATATTCTCACTACGTAAGTGATGAAAAGTGAACTTCCGCTGTACTGTGGGAAAGTGTCACTGTCATTATCTGACAATGACAGTATTAAATTGCAAGTAATCTTTTATTTTAACGATCAAAGAAAGTTGGCAAGTTATTTTTGAGTTTAAGGGGTCATTGAAAAGGTGTTAAAAGATAGTTCGAAGCCTAGGTCAAGATTAAAAAAAACAACTTACGTTCTTGATCCAAGAGCCCCAGCCCTGATTAAAAAAAAGAATACCCAACAGTCACATATATATTCTTGACACTTGAATCCCCTGTGTCGTGGGAATCAGGAACTACGAGGACTGGTACAACAGCCAGAACCGAGAAAAATACCTGCAGAATATACAAATCTCTGTCCCGCAGCACGAATCGAACCTCTTGCGTTTCCGGTAGTTAATCGGCTGCCGCGCCTCCGAGGTCCTCTAAGATATTTTGATTGCGACCAAGTTCTATACAGTTTCGAACACTCCTTTGTATAGTTAAAAGTCATTACGAACCAAATATTATATGCGTTGAACGATACACTTTGCATGCATTTAGAGACGAGTGTCTCTTAATATTACCTATAGGTAATATTAGCAAAACTATATTTATATAAACTATAGTATATGCAGTAAAATTTTACATCTGTAAATTAATATTATGCTGATTTCAGAGTACAGTCATGATTGTTAATTTGCGAACTTTAAAACGTTTTGTTTGAGAAAAATCAAAATGACTTGTAACTAAATTATTAGGTAGGTACTCACCAATTTTTATCTAAAGCGACCAATAAATGAAGTGAGAGTAGGTACCTGATTGGTAGATAGAAGGTACTTGCAGCGATTTAACAAGCAGGATCGAGTACCTTACTATCAATAATTCACGCGTAGTTTTACTAAGAACACAATTTATGGCTAACATTATGTCGCCCACTCGCTATTAGCATTGCCTTGCATACGAAATGTATGAAAGGTGCCCTTGGGAATATAGTTTTAGTACTTACCTAGGTACCTACAGAGGTATAAACATAATTATAGACAATGCCAAGAACTTCAACTTTCTTGTTTGGTCTCATTCGTAAGAGGTTTTCTTTTTATTTATTTTACACTATTCCACAGTTTACAAAAGTTGGCTGAACTTAATGTTAAAGCATTTTCTTACTGCCAACCTAATTTATTGAGATTGTCAGTTGGCGTGCTAATTTTAAATTCTTATTTATGATACGAAGCGCCTTCACGTTATAGTAGCTTCTGCCCACGGCTTCGCCCGCGTGGTACCCGGATAAAAAGTAGGCTATGTGTTATTCTGATGTCTAAGCTATATTACTGAAAAGTTTCAGCAAAATACGTTCAGTAGTTTTTGCGTTAAGGAGTAACAAACATTCATCCTCACAAACTTTCATGTTTATAATATTAGTAGGAAGGATTATTTACCTAGCTTATCATTTAATTTTACTTTAAGATATAATACATTATATATACTTACTACTTGACTTATGGTACTTTTGACATGAAATAATATGACCATTACTAACAAAATAATGCACTTATACCCATCTCCTAAAGGACCTACTTTGACTACCTACAATGAAAATAAAACCTCGGTCTGCCGCCGTACCCTAATACAAAGTTCATTTGAGAGACTTAACTTTATTTACTGTAGATATTAATAACTAGTTTGTTTACGCAAAACCTCGGCCTGCCTACCTATCTGTTGCTATACCCTTAGACAGGGTTCATGTGAGATACCTACCTATAAACACCATCTATGTATCTACCATGTGAAAGCAATAAATGTATTGAGTATTGAGTACTTTTACCTTACTTTTTGATTTATGGAAAGTGCAATTTTATAGCTCTGATGATTTTTATAGAAAATGTAATTGAACAAATGACATTATATCTTATTAAGCACACAGCATGTTCCCATCAGCGTATTCATTAATGAAATCGAAATATCATTTCCACTTAAGTTCCGAGGGTCACTCAAAAATAAGATAAACCTCAATTACCCACTTAAAGTATGTCGGTAGGTACTCACCTGTCGTCACAAAAAGACATCTGCTCTACGCTCACTTCAATTTAACCGTTATTTCCTGATAATAAAACTGAAAATTCAATATGTATGTTATGCTCGTTATTATTCCATGGCTATTCACAGGTCCTATATGGTCACGATTTGATTACCATTGTGTCTGAGTGGCATAGTTGGGTCATTCATATTCCACGTCCATCGGGCACGACCTTACAAAGATTATTTTACACCCTGTATTATATTCCGTTCAGTTATGAACTTTAGTACTATCACAATAAAGTACGCGAAAGATCAGATTTTGCAAAATAAAGATGGCGGCTGCCAATCTTGACCGACTTGACACTTGCTGTTTTTGAACACGCCCCACAGGAATTTGCACTCAATTTCTCATGGAATAGAGACGAGCCTCGATTTCTCTATTGTTTTTTGAGGTTGCATTTCGGTCAACTTTGAACTGTAAAAGGTATGCAAACATTCGTAGAGCGATTTTACACCCGTTATAGTAGTATAACGCATACATCATCATGTAAATAAAACATCCAACAAAGAAAATGGAGCTTTATAATATTTGCACCTCTAAATTGATTGAAGTCTCTGGAATTTATTACTTTATTGCAGAGATTTTTAAATTCTAGTGGGTCACGACCAAATCAAATATTATATATCCTCCTTCGCTTTTTATGAAAGGAGGTCAACTTCAACTTCAACTTCTTGATTATGGCTTCTGTGGCTAGTTGTCACAATTCTGCCAGTGTCCGTTTGATCCATGTTACATTCATAAACAATACAGAGGTGTGAA
This sequence comes from Perizoma flavofasciatum, assembly GCA_958496245.1. Taxonomy (NCBI): domain Eukaryota; kingdom Metazoa; phylum Arthropoda; class Insecta; order Lepidoptera; family Geometridae; genus Perizoma; species Perizoma flavofasciatum. The sequence continues at coordinate 6,320,288 of OY292443.1, read as the reverse complement.
AATAAGAATAAGTCGGTTTAATGATAGAAAATCGACCAGAATTTTGTGCATGTTTGAAATTTCTAAAACAAAGACAACACAAACATATAAAACGACACAAAGTTAGTAGCTAGATTTGATCAGTAAGAACAATAGTTTTTACAATTTTATTTTATTCATATCAATAAATTTACATAATATATAATTGATTAGAGGAGAAAAGGTGAGGGATAAAAGGCATTTGAGGGAGAAAGGACGGGGGATTTCGGGAGGGATGATATCGTATAAAGAGTGACGAATTTTCGGACATTTAAAAAATATATGATCCACGTTGCCTTCATCCTGAAAGGAGGTCTTAAATCCAAGCCTTAAATTTTTTGTTGAAGGTTATGTCAATGTCACTTTCATTGAATAACGGCAAAAGACGATTTCAGCTATACTCACAGACTAAAATGTTTTTGCTCTTACTTAAAACTTCGAGGTAATCAAGAAGTGAAGTAAAGTGACGTTTTCAGTCATTTTCGGGACCGAAAATTATTTCCTTTATATATACGCGAGATAGTCGGTTCTAACTAGAAATATGAACGTAACGCCCGTACAATTTACTCCATACAATTGGCTGAAAGACGCGGCGATCTTCAACCAAAAATACGAAAGAGTACCAGTAGACTGGATCCTCGAAAACGCAGACGTTATTGTACTCCTTTTCACAGCCAGAGGGATTGACAGAGACGGAATCATAGAAAAGTTTTACGAAATCTACGAAAACGTAAAGTATATCAACTTACCTATTGAAGTTATAAACGTGCCTTTTGATGAAAACGAAGAGGATGCCAAAGCTTGTTTTGAGGAACAAGCGAATTGGTTCACTCTTAAGTTTGATGATGTTCTGGTACCGACGCTCAAATACATGTACGGAATTACCTGCCTACCCCATATTTACGTCCTGAAACCGGAATGCTCATTGATATCCAGCCACGGGATCTTAGATCTCCAGACATATAACAAAAATGCTATTATAACTTGGCTGTCAACGTCATCATCAACGAAGAATCATAGGAAAATGAGCAAAGACGCAGAAATGTATGGAGTTATGTGGAAGTATTTGAAAGCAGGCGCGGCGAAGCATGTGTATCAGAAAAAAAATAGTACAAGCGAGGAGACTCCTGAAAAGATATGAGAGCCTGGTTGTTTTGGAAGATGGAGAAATGATTTTGTATAGGTAATTTGCTATTTCAAAGTTATATTCTGTTTTGCTGAATAAAATTATGTAAAGCATAACAATTTTAATTAATTGTATAAATAATAGAAGTTAATAAGGATACTTTGGTTCCGGTTAGCGTTAGCGGGCTCTTATGTACATTGATATTCTAGACGATATTTCTAATCAAATATTTTATGTTAAATGTAACAAAGTATTTTGTTTGCACAGGATATCTAGTAGGGGAGACTGGGCACGGTTGAAACATTTTGGCGTTTATCGTCCATTGCATCCGGATTAGTTAAGTGAGCGATGATATAAGTATATTAAATAAAAGACCATATATCTGTCTACTAATGTGCAATGTTATTTGAGATCACTGTATTGTATTTTATGTGTAAAATCAAATTAAAAAAAAAAAAAATTGTTTCAACCGTCCCAATGGTCGGTTGAAACAGTGCCTGGGGCCAATTGCAACACATGAAAATAATACAAAATATAATAAATGAACATGTTTTATTCAACGTCTAATAACATTTTACGTTCGTAATGGCACAGTTGTACATCACAATTTTTTTTTTATTAATATTCAAGTCTTTCACGATACTTATACTCTAACATTATTTTTAATCAGCCTGCAAAGGTTTATGTTAAGTACAACTTAAATTATATAATAATAAGATTTTTTTTATAATGTTTGTGTACTACTTGCTATAATATTTCTCAAAGTTCAACAGCATTAATCATAAACTAGATTTTAGCGCTTCAGCTAACAAAACACTTTGAATAAAACTTAAAAACATTATTTCTATAAACATAAAACCCAGATTTTTTCCAAACTAGTTCCACTTTGCCGCGAAGTTTTTCATAGAAATGTAAGAAAAACTTGTTTTTATGTTAACCTAAACAATACATATTCGAATTAAAATTTTAGTTTCATACCTAGTTTCTGTGTTGACACGTTCACCACAAAATTATCATTGTATCAGACTAACATAGATAAATATACTAATTAGGTTCTGAATAATCTGAATCCCTAAAAATATAAAGAAATTTAGATGTCAAAATATGACCAAACAAAGATAATCTTGACATCAAAAAGCGTGCCAATCGTATTTGCATAATCGATATGGTTTTATTTCTTCGCTCGCAGTCGTAGTACAGTTGGCTGAGAAATAATTTCCTCCGTTATTAAAAATACTTAGGTATATGCGTTAAATTTTTTTTACCACCTGAAACCTGGTAAAACCTTTTTTTTCTTACCTGGTGAAAAATAGAACCTCTAGTCCAGTCAGCGTTAAGTATATTCAACTATAGTAAGTACTAGTTTCAAGATAAGGTTGCTTGGCAAAAATTGAGGGCGCCAATTGCTTTTTGATAAATCTATTCACTCATTCATGTGTACATAGGTATAAGACGTTTGTTACGTTTTGTAGGTATTTATAAAAAAATAAACTGGCTAATCTACAGAATGGAAACTAAAAATCATATAAAAAAAATTAAAATACAGCCACTGTTTTTGAAAATATTTAAGTAACGTCATCATGAATACCGCCCGAGAGTTTTAATCTACTTTAGTTGCTGACTGTACAGTTGACTGAACACGCCCGCGTATGCGGGTTTGACGTAACAAACCTGTATTTAAATCTAGATAGACAAAAAATTGCACCATTGTTGAAGCTTGCAAGCCTAGTTTTTACCAACAACCTGTTTTAAGACCGCAGGTGGTTCTCAGACTAATGTTTCCAGTTGTGTTAGAACTTCGCTTGGCCGACTGTATTACTTAGTTTAAATTAATTAATATTGTATGAACTTGCGCATTCTTACATTTATATTGTATTAAGTAACATCTCATTGTTTTTATGATGTTTTTTTTAATAAAATGACTTTATCGACATTGGTGGCGTCAGTAACTGCGACGCAAGATGTGCAGGTTCGATCCCCGCTGCGGGACAAATTATTGCATGTTTTGCTATTATTTGTTCCAGGTCTCGGTGTTGTGGTTCCACGATACTCGTAGTTCCTGATAACCACGTCACAGGGAATCCTAGTGTGGCGTTTACACTATACCAACAGACACATATTAAGTCCTGTTGTACCTATGTGTCTATTAGTTGTTTATTATTATTATAAAATATTAAAAAATATTAATTTGTTAGAAAAAAACGATAATCACAATGTTAATACTAGAAATAAAGATAAACTCGCTGTTGCCACTTGTAGACTCCATAAAGTTAGTAAATCGTTTAAAGGGCAAGGTACCTATACGCTTTTATACCAAACTCCCAAGATATAGATATACAAAAATTGACAATTAACAAATTTAAAAACGTATTTAAACAAAAACTTTCTAAATAGGCATACTATAAAATATCCGTTTATTTAGATGATACAAACTCTTGGGATTGAAAATGCTTCAACTCGATAAAAAATAAACCATAATCTGAAAAACATAATTTATTTTAGTTAACTGCGTTGGCGTCTTGTTGAATTTTCTAGTTGTCTGTAACATTTCGTGTACCTATTATTTTTGTTTGTTTTAGTAGGTAACTAAGTAGTTATTTCACGGAAAGCCTCAAAAAACTGAATGAACAGTAGGAATATTTTCAACAAATATCCAATTGGCCAGTTATGAAAATTTCAAGAAAAAAGGACGTGTCATCCTCACGTCTTTTGGTTCGACATCAAATTCAGTACTTGTCACAGTAATTAGATACAACTGATGGCGCCATCTATCATCGAATAGCAGCAACGAGCCAAAGTTCTAAATATCATACCAGTTCTACTACTCCACGCAGTATTCTGATGCTTTTCTTCATTACTAATAAATACTATTTGTCGCTACTGGATATCATAAAACCTTTTACAGCCCCCACGATTCGGGACCGCTCAAAAAAACAGTGTCGACACTAGCTAAAATTTCAAATGGAGGACACACCGTCATGTTCTCGATATGAAGGTACAGATTTCGCCCTGAGTAAGTCGACTCAAGAGGTTCCGGGTCAGGGGGTGTGCTCGGTCAATTCGCCCACAGACTGCTGAAGCGTGCCTTGTCATAAACATTTGTTGGAATGCATCAAAGCACTCCGTGATGGTGAATGTATCTGTTGGTCATCAACTTCTGACCATCTCGTTCCAACCACTTTTATCCCCTCATTCATCCATTTATTTATCCATCAAGTCGTATAAGCTACAGGATAACCTAAAGGATTTTTGGTTTGTCGGAAATCGAATATAGGCGGTTTGTAGCCGCCATATTTGATTTCTCTTTTTCAAAGTTTAAATTGGCAGATTTCTATGAAGAAATTTCATGACACGTGACTGGAATTAATATTCACAGTCCGATTTTATTTTACAAGTTTTGAGTCAAATTGGCAAACTTCTGTGAAAAGCTTTGTAACATCCTAGCCATTTTACCCGACTGCGACTGAAAAGGAGGGTAATGTTTTTCGAGTGTCTGATTTTAATAAATGAGATGTATTGGATCCGTCTTGATCATGGGACTAACATCCTACTAATATTATAAACGCGAAAGTTTGTGAGGATGGATATTTCTTATGTACTCTTTCATGCAAAAACTACAGAACGGATTTTGTCGAATCTTTACAGTAATAGTATAGTTTATACCTACATCAGAATAATACATAGACTATTTTTTATCCGAGTACCACGTGGGTTAAGCTGTGAGCAGCAGCTAGTAGGATATATATCCTCATTTATAGGATAAAACGTTTAGGCTACAGCGAAAGCCTAAGAAACAACCATACATACATTCATACATTACTGGATGAACATTCCGGTGACATTCCTATGTGAATACGGATGAAAACACATAGAAATCATGAAAAATCAGGAATGCCTCAGTTGTCTTCGCTAGGATTATTCCCATAGAAAGAACCTAGCCAATGAAATCGTAAGATTTTACAATATCCAAAATTATTTTATACCTAATATCGTGTAAATTTCCCATTTTCCTTTAAATTAAAATTTGTTCTCCTAAGTCGTTTTTGAGTTAACTATTCAAGAAATTTTGTATTTCAGAAATACCTAAGTACCGTTTTGTATAATAAAATACCAAATGCTGGAAATTTTCCAAAGCATCATCTAGCCCCAAAGTAAGCAGGAGCTTGTCCTAAGGGAACTACATGACTAATATAACTAAGTACCTACTATTTAAAAAAAATAGTATTCATATTTATGCCAAATATTTGCAAATAATACATACAACCATTTGAACCGCGACAGGAATCAAACCCGCAACCTCCGCCCACTGGTTAAATAAATACATTTTTCGCAAGTTGGGTCGTACTTTATATTTTTTTGCAGGAACTATTCGTGCCAATCAACACGAAAGGTGAACACTACGAGGTCTGCCCTGAAGAGCTGTCCCCGGTGGAATGGGACATCACTGAACCTACGACCTCCCCACCCGCCGACGCTGCTGCGAGGGCCCATCGTCTGCCTCATCTCCTGAGCCTGTGGAGACTCCCCACTAAAGTCAGACTGCTGGCGGGCACTGTTCCTATTGAGATGGCGCACGATGTTGGAGGTACATAGCGACATTCCTATCCTTATCGTGCACGCTGTCTCACTTTTCTTTTTCATAGACTGACAAGTCTCTGTTGTCCATCCAGTGGCGTAGCATGGGTTGCATCCGGTACGACAACTGTGGTGTTAACACGAAAACTGTTCTACTGATATAGCCCGAGAAGGGCTTAAATTAGAGCTAAAGGAGCCTACACAGCAAAGCTGCTGCCCCCGGCCTTAAGTATTTTGGAATAAACATGCCAGCGGGTTGCATTCGCACGGGCTACTCGGCGATTTGCGTCTCACTCGCAAACGCGCCGCTGATGCCACGGCTCGTGTGCCGGAGCTAAACCGCCAGACCGGTGGTTTTGGTGTGTAGACACCTTAACAGCAACATTTAAGGGAATCCCCGGCCCACAATTCCCCTCCGACGCATTTATAGATTGTTGATTTTGAAGTAGGTATTGCACCTGTTTTATCAAAGACCTAAAAACTGCTCGATAATGGGCTCAAACAACAGAGACTGGCCAGTATCTGCTGATTAATTATTATATATTAACAAAAATAACGGGGGAGTAGGACCCTGAACCCTAACTAGTATTACACGAAACATTTATTTGGCTGACAAGTATTTCTTTTGCAGATGATCTCCTCCTGCGAGCGGCGTTCACAGAACCAGTCCTCGTGATGTGTTCGCTCCCGGAGTACAGCTCCATGCCGTCCAGCCCCAAGTTGGTAGACCCTCGCTATCACGCCAAAGAGGCCCTCCAACTTCTCCCTCTTAACGGCAACATCAGAGTCCGCCGCACCCAGTTAGGCTTCGAGAATGAGAAGAGGATGTTCCTCTCCGCACGGCTTCAAAAAGCTCTAACCTTTTGTCAACTAAATGTTGACAACTGGATAAGGCAGATTTCCTACGCAAACCCATCTCTGCTGAAAAAGACAGACGACCCCGAACCAGTCAAGTTTGAAAAGGAACGCAAATTCACTCTTCAAGGCCTGAAGATCGACACTTCAAGACTCTTCGGTAAGAGCGAGAAAGTGCTGAAGGATATACCGGACGAAACGGAAGGCTCTATCATATTTTTAAGCAAAAACGAACTCGAGCACATGAACTATGACGTGTACAGCGATGATGAAGGCAAAGACGAGAAAAGCGAGGACAAACATGAGGAACAGTTTTCCAGCGACAAAATGCATGTATTTAGAGAAGATCCAAGCCAGAAGAAACCCAAATGGTTCAAGAATTTCAAGCTGTTGAAAAGCACAGAGAAATTGGACGAGAAAGTCACTTCGATTGAAAACAGTGACATCAAAGACCCATTTGATCCTGCAGGTGAAAAGCACAGTTCGATAGAGCGGTATCAAGATATGGCGAAGCTGATTGAGGATCGATTCGGAGCAACCAGAAAAAGCGACGGCACAGCAGAGAAGAGCCATTCCTACAAGAGTCTCACAACCTCTTCGTCTGATATGGGTACCAGCCAATGCAGTTCCAGTCATAAGAAACCAGTGCTAACCAAATCAGTGTCAGTTCAAACAGGAATACCTGACAATTCGGAAGACGACAGTGGAATTCATATGAAACACGGAAAGAAAAATCTGAGCGTTGATCAAATAAACTACTGCGGATCCATGGAAAGCGATACCAGCTCTGGCAGGAAACTAAAGTCTCTAGACGAAAATATGCTAAAGAAATCCTCCGCTACAAAGTCTTCTTCGAACCTTGAAAGACGGCAGAGGATACAGCCTGATCTCATTCCAGAAAAGGCCATGGTAAAATCAGAATCGTACAACCAAATACAAAGCTGTGAGGAAATCAATATGTTTGGCGTTGGATCTCTGTACAACGACAGTGAATTCGAAATAAACTACAAGCAACATTCGTTCATAACCCAAAAACTGTGTTCAGAATTCCACGTCAAGACCAAACGGGTTCTCAGCAAGTCCACATCCAATCTTCTTCATCCGAAAAAGCCGAGTGACAAGAAAGAAGGCAGCAACAGCAACAGTATGCCGACAAAGACAGAGAGATCGATTGAAACCGATAAGCTCGTCAATTTCAGAAAGAAGATTGATAAGCCAAGAGCTCCGACTCCCAAATCTGAAATAGACGACGAACTGCTACCTATAGACATTTCAGAAGAAGAGCCTCCCCAGTTGAAAGTCAGAAGATCTATATCTTCTATACAGAAACGAAAGCTGCCTGTCATTGAAGACTTGCCGTATGGGCAAGTGGCAGACGCTGTTCGTTTAGAAGAAGATATAGTCGAATCGGACGATATATCTGATAACATTTACGCTGAAATCTGCCCAACAAATGGCAACAAAACTGACGAAGAATATGACAATAACATAGACGTTTTAGCGAATGACCCAGTCATATGTAACGTTAAAAAAGAAGTAACAATTAGAAACGATGAACGAGCGAGACAAATGATAGAAAATCAAGAGAATCCGTTCAGACACATCGAAGTTGTAGTCATAGAAAAGACAACAGACTTCGATCTGGACAACTCCAGTGTCACATCCAGTGAAGATGAAGAAGAAATTGAATGCAAAAATGACGTCACGGTATCTGTAGACTCGTGGGACACAGATCAGAAGATACACGCAATTAGATTAGAGATAACTAGCAATATGGATGACTATCCGATCGAGAATGAATGTCAAGATCGGTCTGAAGTTAGTCTTAGCGTTAGTAAAGATAGTTTAAGTTTTAGTAATAGCATCCATTTGAATGGTACATACCCCAACGAGGCCATCTACGATACTCTGAAGTAGTTTACGGATATCAATAACTTCGATAGGTTTGCAGAAGATAGCGCACAATTTCAACCAATGAATAACCTACCTACTTGGATTCCGACGAATAATAATTCCATCCAATAAACTGCCAATCCATCCTAAGGAAATTACAAATGTAAAAATACCTATGGATGTTTTTATGATTGTCTGGTGCTTATACTTACTTCGTAACAGCTGAACCGATTAGGATGAAACTTGTAATAGATATAGATCATGACCTAGAATAATACATAGGCTACCATAAATTGATTGGTACACGAGGGAAGCCGGGGCAGACACTAGTTCTCTTAATTTTTTTTCTGATGTCAAATCAATGTCATTTTACTATATTATGAAATTTAAAGTTGGTATTTTTCCATTCAACTCAACATTCAGTGAGGTGTTTTATCTGTGGAAGTATCATTTTACAAACCTACAGATGGCCCTGTACCGAAAGGAAAAAAGATGGCTGCCAAAAATGTGACTTAAACTGTGACATACGCGTCATCTCAGCTTCAGAGAACCAACTCCGCCTGCCACGGATAAAAAAGAAAACTTATATCAGTTTATTTACATTAGTTTTAGAGCTACTATTATGAGTCTCCATCACAATATTTGTCACAAATAGTACCTATCTATTTAGTAGTAATTTTTAACTGCCACTAAACATATTATTGCCTACAGATTCTGCTTGGTTAATTTTGGAAGCTGGACTTCCTTTCTCGTTATCTATACCTAACTAATACTGTTTTACTTCAATGGAACATTTTAGATATAAAAACACACAAAATTACGATAAAGGTTAGGCGCATAGCTTATATCGTAGTATTGTGCCTACTAATTCAACTCACTAATATGTAAAAGTATGAATGGATGTTTGTTACCAATAATCTTCGACGGCTAATTTGGATAAAATTTGGAATAGAAAACACAAATAAAAAGATAGCACATGATAAGTAGATAAACTTACTTAAGTACACATATCTTTATCATGACAAGTCACTTTTGTAACTAATTATACTTTTACTATTACTAAGGAGGTTAAACAATAATCACTCGATCAATTACTTAAGTTACTAGAAATGAATAGAAATAATTATAGAAAGTTTTGACAAAATAACGGGGATGATGTGTGTCTGTGTACAATAGTGAAAAAGTACTTAATTCTGACACTGACTGTACCACAGAAAAAAATAGTAGACATAATGATACCTAGCTAGGCTTAAGTTTGGTGAGGCACCTAAAAATAATAATTAAGTACAATATTTTCCCTCTCTCATGCCTAGCAATTAGCCTAAGAAAACATTTTTTTTTCCATTACGCCTAACCGTTTACTGATGGGTATGAATGAGCGATCAATTTTAAGTGCAACAAAATGGTCAAATAAATTCTGCTATAGGTATTTACGATGAAAAATCTGCTATAGGCACACTCTATAGTCTCGTATTCTGAAAGTCGATATACCAATCGACTTTATCTCAAATTGGTGCTATATTTGGGTGCTCATAATAAATTGTAACTATGGGTAGCAAAGGTCATTAAAAATCAAGCCATGTTTTTGTGAACCACTTTTGCGGCTGTAAGTACTTAATAATTTTAAGATACACATATCACATGACACTATTGTAAATGATTGTACCATATAGTTAAATTTGTGAATAAAACGAAATTTCGAATTTAAGTCTGATGCTCTCGAAAATCTAAAATTAATTTCTAATTATACAGATAAATGAAAATAACGAATTTTTAATTACCCTCGCTTTAGACTTGAGTGTGTACATATTAAAGATCTTAAAAATATAAGTATTTTTAAGTAAGGTCCCTTCTGTTAAAATTCAACAATAGAAAAAAAAAACTCTTTTTTTCTGTTGAAAAGTAAGCATGTCCTAAATACTGTTGGTACCGTAAAATGGAGTGAAAAGAGACATAATAGAAAGTGAAATTCCTCAAATAATTCCCTCAAAAAAAAACTACATATCTACCAATGTCAGTAGGCAACATAATATTACTGGTCTGTAGACCAGTGATTTTCTATTCAATAAGGAATAGATGAATTAAAAGGGACATTTTAACAAAAAAAATGCATAGCTTGACAAATATACTGTGTTTAATCAAATAAATTATATGTTAAATTAAAAATAGTACCGACAAATTTAATTTCAGTGACGCTTTCAAATATAATCATAACAAAATTGAACTAAAATCAACCAAATCACTTTGCATAACAAAGTGCTTGTGCGTTGTTATGTACAATTGGTCAAAAAAGGAATGGAATTTTTAAAACAACATCGATTCTAAATGCTGCTTCATCTTAAATATACTTTTACTATACAATTAAAGTTTTTTTTTGAGATTATAAAAAACCTGCTCTTAAAATTACTAAATGGATAGACGTAGGTAGCCAAAGATTTAAATTGTTACACTTGGATTTGGCATGGCGAATAGTGTTGTCTCTTTTACTCTGATTAAAATATCACTACTGATTCAGCAGGTTAAGTGTTATCATCATTTTATTAATTAAAATGTCATGCTTTAGGGTGAATTCAACGATTCAAATCTTTGGATGTAACCATACAAAAGCTACATTGCGCAGTTTTAGACAATACGATATAGCAAGTGACATTTTCGTAAGGGAATGTCTTCAATAGACTTTTATCTTCGATAAAAAATCTTAACATGCTAAAACATTTTTCGCTTGATGATTATAAATTTAGGACTTGTGGTTACAAAATTACATAGAAATAATATTTCTGGCAAAGTTATCTGAATTTCTAAGAATTGTCATGGGAACTGTCAAAAAATCTGACACAGATTGTCAGGTTTCTGTCAGAATAAAAAATAAAAATAGACAATATCATTTTATCAGGCTTACTTCGAAAAGTGATAGTGACTGATTAAAAAAAAATATTCTCCAAGTTTTCAAATTGCCAGGTTAAACCGACAGATTCTAGAAAAATCTGACAGAATATTACAATTAACTGACAGATTTCTCAGAATTATTTGACAGATTTTTCAGAATTATCTGTCAAATTCTTTAGAATAACCTGACAGATTCTTATGAATGATATGACAGATTTCTCTGGACAAACTGACATTTGCCAATCAATTTCACTGTGGTCAGTACCCCGGGAAGACATAAGATAAACCTAATTAACCACAAACTAAACATGGACCACAAGTCCATTGCACATCTCAGTGGGTGTCTAAGCTAGCCGGATGGACTGTATAATTTGGAACACAGCTGAGCCGCAAACAACAAATATGAATAGTGCAAGGAGCCACGGTGCAACGGGATACTGGTCTTCTTTTTCCTGTAACAGACAATAAGTATATGTGAGAAAGAGAGGTTAAATCGATTATCTGCATTATTTTTTTATGAAGAGAACGATCAAACTATTCTGTCTCTCAGCTAGTTACATCTCCTCTTGGGAATGTGAGAAAAAAATCCTACTAATATTATAAAAGCGGAAGTTTGTGAGGATGGATGTTTGTTACTCTATCACGCAAAAACTACTGAACAGATTTTGATGAAACTTTACAGTCATTACATCTTATACATCAGAATAACACATAGGCTACTTTTTATCCGGGTACCACGCGGGTGAAGCCATGGGCAGAAGCTAATAAATTAATAATGCTGGACATTTTCACACAGCATCACCTAGCCCCAAAGCAGAGCTTGTGTTATGGAACCTAGATGACTGATATACAACTTTTTTTTTTGTAAATACATAACTACATATGATTTATACAAAACACCCTGCCTCGAGACCGAGAGGACGATATTTGTATGATTTGCAGAACATACAAACATTTGCCCCGCGGCGAGAATCGAACCCGCAACCTTCTGCATCACAGGCGGGCTTTCATCATCACAGGTCGAGAAACGGAGGTTAGATTAATTTATGTCTTGCAGCTAGTTATATCGCCACTTGGGCGTTGGTTTCCAAAAAATCCGCTAATAATATAACTTGCGCATCTGCACTAGACTTAGGTAAAGACTTGCCTAACAATATTTTTTTCATAGAAACATGTTGACTTGCCTAAGCTAAATAAATGTATCAATAAAATATACAATGTATATGTTGTTATTTTCAACAATGCATGAACAATGACGAATGAAAACTAATGAATTGTTTACATTTCATTAAAAAGAAAGTCGCAATTCGCAATAAATAAAACATTATAATCAACATGTTTATTTCTTATCTCAATATCACACAAACATTGATAAGAAATGCATACCATTGGATGTAATTACGTAAGTAGGTAGGTAAATTAAATAAAATAACTTTAAAAGATTTTATGGTAATGGCGACTTGAGAACAATGTGTTGTCGTAAATATTACAACTGGTTTTAAGTTAATTACCTTCTAACTATAGGAAGATTTATTAATTGAATCACAAGGATCATTTAGAATCGACCCATGACAAGCTTATAAAAGGAAGATCATATTTACAACCCTAGCAGTGACTTAAAGTAAATTTTGTGGACAGTGAAAATGAAGCGCCATCTTTTGCTGCATGATTGAGCTATGTTACATTACATGACATCAACGAAAAACAATAAATTAGAGTAATTTAAGAAGAGCAGGCTCTGAGAATCGGGTAACAGAATTTATTGTCAGATCCTCAGAATTCTAAACACTAACATTATGTCTACATAATGGCAACTGAACCAGACAACCTAATCTATTTTATAAGATTTAAATAAGATATAAATCTATACTTGTATAATATTATAAAGAGGAAAGATTTTTTGTTTGTTTGTTTGTGCTGCAGAGGCTCTGACACTACTAGACCGATTTTAACCATTTTTTCACCAAATAAAAGCTAAATTATCAGGAAGTAACATAGGCTATAATTTATTAAAAAAAAAATAGAGATACTTAAGAAAATTGCAATAATGTAACCCAAATTAGCAAAATTTGCCTATAAAATGTATTATTTGGCGTGCGCAAAACTATTGATAATACATAAAAATGATGTAATACATGATTAAAGTACTCATTATTACCTACAAAAAAGTCCGCGAGGGAATATATCTTACTATCATAGTTAAGTTACAATAGCAGCTTTGTGTTCTATAATTTAATTAGATCGCCGCCGGTAGAAACAAAAGTTGGTTACATTCGTATCGTAGTATCAATTTTATTTTTATTCAAATAAATAGTTTTATCATCAAGGGTATTTATGTAGCAGTAAAATACTTTTTAATTCATTCGAATCAGACATTTATTTTCGAAGTTGTCACGAGTATAAAATCGAAATTTACGCAAGTGAAACCGCGGGGCGCAGCTAGTGTTATATATAAACTATGTACTTTCGAACAATAAACTTAACTACGTGATTGATATGCTTTTAAAAATGAATTATTATAATGGTAGATATAATGATACTTAAAAGTCATCAACAACAGGTGAAAGGATGGACTGCTGTCATTTTAAAGATGAGGGAAATTTGTGAATAGGTGGTCTAAGATTGTTTGTCTTAGCACTCAGGTCTAGTCTTAAGGTTTTAGTAGGTAGTCTTTAATAACTCCCACGAGATCAGGGATACAGGAACACTAAGAAAATAGAAAGAAAGAAAATGTATTTCTTATCCCCAAAACAACACAAAAGTTAAACAAAAATAGTAATAAACACAAAACAGATACTTAACATAATATAATAATACAACGAAACGAAAAACAGACAAACTAAGTAGGTACGTGATTTTGTGTTGCGTGGGGTCAAATAGGTCCCCGTCTCAGCATTATGCTGCGCCAGAACCTAACTGTCATATCAACTCAGATTCCTCCACTGTTTCAAGGAGTTGGGATGGTTAAGGTCAGATACGGGGGCGATGCACAAAACACCCCCATGTGGGACGTCTGTGCAGACCAAGTTCCCCCACTAAGAATTAGAATAAGGTTGTTGAATAGGACCTGTTTGTTTACCTTTGTGGTTTTTGGCACGTTTCCTCGCTGGGTGATGTTTTTGCTGGCAATCTCGTTGGCAATACGCATCCTCTGCTTTGGCGCCATTTTATTGATTTAAAAGTATATTTGTCCTGGAATATAAATAAGAAACTATTTAAAATAAAGCAGTGAAGAGAGGTTTGTTTGGGAATAATTTATCAAGGTATCAAGGAGATTCCTGATTTAAAAAAAATATGAAGAATTTTTCAACCTATTAAGTTCAATTTCAAAATAAATAGAGTAATATCCAGCTAAGTGCGTGTCGGGTCACGCGCACGTAAGGTTCCATAGTTGCCCGTCACAATATGCAGACTTAGAAGGGGGCTTTTTGGTTTTACAAAACTAACAACTTCATCTAAGTAATTTTTTTAATGGAATTTGTACGAAATTTTCCTTTTGACTTCTCCAACTACATTACCACTTTAAAGCTTAATATTTCTCAAAAGGATCCCTGAATCGAAAAATGGTTTTCACACACCTGCAATATTTTTGAACACACTATCCAACGAAAAAAGGCTTAAAAAAATATTTCTACATTTTTATTTTACTACTTTGCTGGTTTTATTTATATGTATACCCATGCCAAATTACAGCTTTCTAGTACTAAAAGTCTCTCAGCTAAGCCTTGGACAGACGGATGGACATGGTGAATCTATAAGGATTCCTGGTTGACTATGGAACCCTAAAAAATTGAAAGTGTGTCAAATATTGCTCAACTATCTGAGCTTAATGTTGGAATGGTGAATTAGAAAGTGTATTAATAAGATTTCAGTGTTGCAAAATTGAAATTGTCAATTCTACAACTATGTCAACTTAAATTTTTCTTTCCACAATATTCTCAGAAAAATATGAATGAGATTTTATTATCAAACTAGGATAGTAAAGGGTTTTTTTATACGACTAAAGTGGCAAACAAGCATACCAACTGTTGGTAAGCAGTTATCATAGCATGTTGTTGACCATGATACATAATGGGTGAAGTCTCATGTTCCTGTTATTTCACTAGCACCCATGCCCTTCCAATCAGAACACAGAAATGGAAGCAGTAATGCTTCCATTTCTGTGTTCTGCTTAGGTATGGTTGTACTTAACCGGTCAAGCTCTTTCACAAGGAACTCTACTAAAGTAAGAAGTAAGTTCCTACATGAGAGGAAAAAATATCATCAGGAAACTTGTTTTCTAATAAACACTCGAACATGTGGAACTTTCACAGAATAGTAACTTGAAAGCAAGCACATTTCGCAAAAACCTTATCTACACAAGTTGGTTTGATTACGTGTCGTGACTTCTTAAATGATAATGCAGACGATATTTATCTACCTACCCAATTAAATCAGTTGAAAACCAGATTATCTACTAGTATGGATGTTTACAATCGATTTCTCTATATTTTTACCTGCGTAGTAAGCTCCTACGTATTAAAACGAGGTAAATAATCCGAAAACAATACAACAAAGTTGACACAGATGGTGGAAAGTTTTCAAATAGGATACGCAAATTAATCAAAATTTACGAAACTAGTAAAGATATTTTGCTGTAGAAATTACTGATAAGAAAATCCTTTTCACATTTTATTCAGGAATTTCCAGTAAATCGAGCTATAAAACCTATATAATGATAAAATTTAGAAAGTTTTAGTACCACAACACAACTTCAACAAGTAGCTTGCACTTTGATTTTCGGTGGTGAATTTACGAATAAGTGGAAATAAATATGTTTTTACACGGAAACAACGATAATTCAATAGAAAAACACCTGTACTCACTGTTAAATTCTAAAATTAAAGGCTGGTAAAGCCGAACGCACAAGTTTGCTTGACACGTATTCTAAAAAGTGAAATGACAGAAATGTCAGACGCGTCATTCCGCTGTCTTCATTAAAGACACGCGTCAAGGTTTTTATTGCCAACCTAGCAGATTTTTATTTTATTCTTAATACCTACAATACAAATAAAGGATTGTAATCAAATGTAAATAAAAATTTACTCCCGAGTTTACTATTATTGTTTATAAATTATTTACTCATCACTCTTACTGACAACTTTTAATTTAGGTATTTTACCTGCCATCTATCGAGGAGTAGCATAAGTATGCTACTCCTAATAAGGTACAAGCTAAGTAGCTTGTATCTTATTAGTTCTTAACGGAATAACCAGATGTCGGGCGACGTGGGTTAGTTTCTAAAAAAATCACTAGAGAGTGCTTTTTGTAATCTTAGTGGAAATAAAGCTTCGATGTGGTAGAGTCATAGAACAATGAGATTGAAAAACTAAAAATTCTGGATTATGTCCGCGGCTCTTCGATGATCTCAATAATAGACGAACATAAGTTTATTTATTTATTCATGCTGAATGTCCTACGTACAATGGTTAAGCTTAGGTGTAGTGTAGCTCCAAGTAGGTAGGTATATCGGCCCTGTCTGTTTAAAAATAAATAGGTATGTATTTTACTTAGACACTAGCCAGGGACTTTTTGGATGAAGACCCTATCTATTTTACTCAAGTGGGTAGAGCCATATAAGTAGGTAGGGATTTGCATATTCTTCGACAGAACCTACCGGCTACTGCTTTCTATGTTAGGTAAGAAGGTAGGTCCGATTTTGAATAATGGTAGCCTACAAGTAGGTAGTCATAATAAATTCAGTATTTGCCCAGGTTAGTCAGAAAAAACCTAATGTAGGAGAACCTACTTGGGGTAATAACTCCAACACAAAGATTTTATAGCAATAAATCATTGAGTCTACATACTTACAGCTCTATTAAAATTATACCAACGATCGAATCAATAACGTTCATACCAATCTCTCTTCGACTCTCCAAAAAGAGACACTCGATAAAACAACCACCAGAAAGAGATAAAAGGATGCAGGACTATTGTCCGCTTCCACCAATCGGAATCATCTGTTATCCTTCGAGGGTGATCCTTGGACTGTGATTGGTCGGATGAGATAACGCCTACGAACGCCCAGAAAAGAATTCATTTGAATTTGAATATCGAAGGAAGATAGTTCTATTGCAGAGAATATTAATTTGAATTTTGGGGCTTAACGAACATTGCTCGAAGAAATTGAATACTCTGATTTGTTTTACTAAACCTGTATTATTTCAGTTTTTTTTTTGAGTGGCGATTGCAACCGATACAAAATTATTTATTGTAGGTACCTACAACAAAAGTAGGTACTGTACGTACATAGCGAACTTAATGCTAGATAGCATTCTCTTCCAGCTAAACTTCGTGTTATATGAAAAACATTCTTAAGGTAGTGCATAAATAACAAGAAAAGTCAGGTGACTTTTCTTGTTAGGGAGGGACATATTTTGATCAATAGGTAGAGATACGCGGACTTTGACAATTAAGTACCTACTATACATTCTCCCTTTATGTGTATTTATATGAAGAATAGTTTAATTAGGTAGGTATCTACGTTTTAGGCCTTTTTTGCCAATCTATAGATATCACTTAGCTCCTTTTTATAGTTAGGTTTAACGCAGTTTGCCTAACTTACATAAAGATATAGTAGCGAATCCAGAGGGGGGGGGGGGGCTCCTACCCCCTCAAAAGCAGGGGGTCTTGACAAATCTCAAATTAAAATTGATATCTATACCACATATTATAATACAAGTAGGTACCTATACGTAGCTTATACATCAGAATAACACATAGGCTACTTTTTATCCGGATACCACGCGGGCGAAGCCGTGGGCAGAGGCTATTTATTACATAATAATATAATTTAGAACCATAAATAATCGACTACTTAGTGTGTAGATCTTTGAGGATACCAAAAGTAGTCAGAGGCATGTCACGTGCCCACCTTTTGCAAGTAATTAGTATTCCACGTGAGCCGATCGCCGCTTATTGGAACACAAACTGATGATACATGCCTTTTTATTTTTGATTCTAGGACATGTCGGTTTCATCACGATTTTTCCTTCGCTGTTTTAAACACGTGTTGAGGTGCACATATTTTTTTCTATTGGTTACATGTATATCCTATATACTTACATCTATTATAGCCTATATGTACAGTACTTTTTAGTTGTGTAATAAATAATTTTCTATCTATCTATCTATCCATTGGCGCATTACCGGGTATTGTACTCGTGGTTTCTGATATCCACGACACAAGGAATCAGGTAGGGTCAGGAAGGAGTATTGTCTGTTGGTATTTTTTTTTATATTTTTAAGTAGGTAGGTACCTACCTCGTAACCTATTTGGCGAGACAGAAAGCGCTTTCGAATATCTTATTGTTATCTTAGGATTTTTGAAAAAATGTTTGCAGAAGTTGGCGCCGCGAATCTCACTTGAAACAACTTTTGTCGCAAAAACAAAATGGACGATTCTAAAATGGCACCGTGAATTAAAAACGAAGATTCGAAATCGATTAATGTTTATCATCAACAATAATACGTAACATCTACCACGGCTGGACATAGGCCTATCATAAAGAGTGCCACGACGAACGATCATGGGTTACTCCATCCACCAGACTTCCCGCAAACCTTTACGATGTCATCGGTCCAACAGAGAGGTTCTGCTACACTGCGTTTTCCGGTTCGTGGTAGTCGAGAACCTTTCATCCCCAGCGATTGTCGGTTCTGCGAGCTATATGAACTTACCTTCATATGCTCTGCCCATTACTATTTCAATTTTCTAAGCATGGCTCTGATCTGGGTCAGCGCATTACCGTTCAGCATGGCCATACAGCCAGCATTCTCGGGATGCTTCCGTCTTATAGCGATCGGTTGAGCTATCTATAGACTGTTTGCAACGGTATTTTGATAACATAACAGTTTCATCAATACTAAGTACTTTGTATACCTAATGTAAGTATTCTAAGTACTTAACTCAGGTAGAGCCTAAAGATTTTGACGTTACCGTCAATCTACATTCTAGGAATATGTAAATTTGACAAAAAATATCCCAATTTGTACACGAAACTTGATGATCTTCCTCGAAGATACGCAATTAGGCCAGGTAGAAAAAAAATCATATAACCAAGATCACACCTAAAATTGCACAGCGATGGCCCATACATAATGTCAATTAAAATCTACAATAAACTCCCAAAAAAAATCACAGAATTACAAAAAGATTCGCTTTCAACGATTATTTAGACTAGGAAGCTACCAAAAAGCGGCGTACCTATCTAAGTAGGTACCTATTTTGACTAATGAAAATTATAACAAAAGAAAAATGACTTAATTATGATATTATAATTCTAATACTTTGCCTACCTTCACTTTATTTTATTGTATCTACTAGTTTTTTGTTTACACAAAACTTCGGCCTGCCTACCTATCTATTGCTATACCCTTAGACAGGGTTCATGTGAGATACCTACCTATAAACATCATCTATGTGCCTACCACGTGAAAGCAATAAATGTATTGAGTATTGAGTCTCTATCTACCTTTTTTTTTATACGACTAAATTGACAACTAAGCATACGGCCTACCTGTTGGTAACCGGTTACCGTAACCTATGGACGCTGAAATACCAGAGGTCTGTGTTTCAGGGTCGGCAAACACGCAACTATTGCCGACCCTGGCACATACTCATGTGCCAGGGTCGGCAATAGTCGTAGCCCTGAGCGGGCGAAAGACTCTACTGGCAATCAGAACCCTTTAAACTGGAACACAAAAATGCGATTATTATTGCTTGGCGGCTGAAATATGCGGTGCTAGTTCTTCCTTAGACGAGCCCTTTCACAAGGAGCTCTACTGCTTCTAAAACCTTAGTAGATACCTACCTAGTAGTATTTCTATAGCTACTAACTTACCAAGATTTGATATCCACACGAGATAAGCAACAATATCCTATTATTACGCTCTCAATAATAGAATTCGGCCGAAAATTGTCCTATTGTCCTTTACGAGACTTTGTTTGGGCTAAGATAACATTGGCAGAGGGAAAAAGCGTAAATTTTTGTCGTATTTGGATTAGCTTTGGTAAAAAATGCCGACTGTTTTGGCGAATAAGTTGCTTATGAAGAAAAAGTTTTGAGAGTTTCTCGACTTCTTTACTTAAATGACGTTTAATGCTAAACAAAATTAGGTATAGATAAGATTATAGGTAAGTTCCAAGGTTAACGATGGATGGTAGATATATTTTGTCGCAGTAGGTTTCTTAGCTATCAGTCATTCGATTAAAAAAAAACAAATAAAAAAAATATTAATAAAAAAAACTCCAAAAACTATTGAGAATTTGATTATTCATAAATATTGTAAAAACGGGAATTTTCGTGAAAAGTGTCGTTCCTTTACCTATAAAAGACAGCCTCTGCCCACGGCGTCGCGTAGTACCTACCCGAATAAAAATTGCCTATGTTATTCTATGTCAGAATTATATTATGTTCCAAATTTCATATAAATCAGTCCAGACGTTACGGTGATTATTAACAAAAAAACATCTATAACATATCTTTGTCATGAATAATATAAGTAGGATGAATTAAATCATGTTTGTATTTCTGGAATCAGTAGGTACAATGCGTATAAAACGACATTATTAGAAAGAAAAAAAATAGGTTGCAACAGTCAACATCCAAAATGGTAGAGCAAATAATTGACTATTGGCGCCACCGCCACGAAAATTATCAATATTTATCTTTAACCTGTCGAAACGAATAAAATGCCAAAGCAAGCGCAAAAGTAAGAATACTTCACTTGAACAGAATGCTTATTATTTTTGTACAAGAAAATAGTCTGGGATAATCTTTTTTAATCTGTGCAAAATGCACTCGCGCGCATATCGGCGCGACGGTCGTAGGATTAGAGTTTTTGTTTAGTCTGTTTATTTTGAACACTCAGTAAAAATCTGACCTTGTTTGAATTGAGGCACTCATTGTTTAAAATAGTTTAGTTTAGCTGTTGTTAGTTACCGATATTTCTTAACTAGGTAAGTAGGTCTAAGTACTTATTTTAATATATAAAAAAAACTATCTTAGATGGTAGATTCATACGAATAGTAGAGACAAAAGAGAAGACACCAAAATCCACTATCCAAATTCTAATTCTAAGTGGGGGAACTAAGGTCTGCACTGACGTTCCACATTGGGGTGTATTGTGCATTATCTCCCTTCTAACCTGACCCCAACCAGCCCAACTCCTTAAAGTAGCGGAGAAGGACTCTGGGTCGATGACAGCAGTGTTCCAGTATCCCTCACCTCCTACCAGTTAATGATGACGGAGAGCACACATTCATAAGTTCTTCCAGTCTCGTCTTCGACCTGACTTCATTTTTGGCGGTGCAGTGTATATAAGGGACATGCTTCAGTCTTTTCATCCTGGAGACAATCTTGAAAGAGTCCACTGTCTGTGGCCCCTGTCTTAAGGAGCGGGCTTCGGTCGCGTGGTACCCGGATAAAAAGTAGGCTATGTGTTATTTTGATGTATAAGCTATATCACTGTAAAGTTTCATCAAAATCCGTTCAGTAGTTTTTGCGTGACAGAGTACCTAACAAACATCTATCCTTACAAACTTTCGCGTTTATAATATTAGTAGGATTTCAAGAAAAGTGCTAAGAGTAGATATTTAAGAAAGGGTATCCCAGATACTATGCCGAAAGGAGGTCATGCATAATTCGCTATAGGGATTATAATTTACAGTTCGTGCGTCGTCATTTTGGGGTAAACATCCAAGTAGGTAAGTTGCAATACGTCCGTTCTGCTTCGCGGCAAATTCTAGTTTTTTATTGGGTCTCTCAAATATAGAACAAATTATGATAATTATAATGAGACTTCTAAAACCTTTGCAGCTCTATAGTTAAAACTTAGTTGTACATAATTACTAATAATACATAATTATAAAATAAATATATACTCGACGCACGAAATGCAACAAAAGGTTGAGGTATTTTTTTCGCCGCGAATCAGAACGCACTGCAACTTACTTGGTTGTTTACTCCAAAATGATGACGCAAGAACTGCAACTAATTCTTCTATAGATAGATACACATAAAAAAACACGCTCACGAATGTAATCCCCATGATGTAGAACCTTAGATCCATATTCAGCACGCAGATCAGTGATATCAGATGTCAGCGTTTTGCATACCTAATAGGTAATTAGTATTCCAAGTGGCCAGTTGCAAGCCCATCTCCACTTATTGGAACACTAACCGATTGCACATATCTTCGAATTTTTGGTTCTTGGGCATGTCGGTTTCTTCACGATATTTTACTTCATGTGTTAAGTTACCCATAAAAAATATACTTATAGCTTATACCTATACCTATCATGTGTAACTTAACATGTGTGCAAAATTGTTACCTACCTATATAAGAAATATAGGTAACAATTTTGCACGCTAATCTTACTTACTATTATAAACGCGAAAGTTTGTGAGGATGGATGTTTGTTACTCTTTCACGCAAAAACTACTGAACGGATTTTGATGAAACTTTACAGTAATATAGCATACACATCAGAAATTCAGAATAACACATAGGCTACTTTTTATCCGGTTATCACACGGACGAAGCCGTGGGCAGAGGCTAGTAGATGATAAATTTGATTCTCAGAAAATACTTATTGAAATTCGTTAATTGTCATCAAAGAAAATGGCGGTACCAATCAGCTGTGTTCGGTCAAGATCCAAATTTGCTATTTAAGGTTAACTACCTTAAATAGCTGCATAGTGCAGTGTAAATTAATTAGAAGATTAAAAATCAGTTGATTTAAATTCTAGGACATTCATACTTAAATTTCAGTAGTCCTATCGTATTAGACATGACGTATCTGAATGACGCTCGGTGATAAATAAATCAAATGACAATCACAATACCGTATCATGTGGCCATATTGGTAGTAACTATAAAGTTAGTCATTTGATTCGTCAAACGCAAACTAACGAACTTTCAGATGCATAATTGGGGGCGTTATGTCCTCACGATTAAGGCACCTGTGTTGTAAAATAACTCCTGCCTACTCTACAAAAAACAAAGTAGGTATTTACGTCACTATTCACTCAAAGTATAATTTCAGTTTAAATTTATCTAGGTAATAAAAAAGGTTGTATACGTACTTAATTTTAAGACCGCCGCCCATACCGCCCATTGTACAACAATGTTAAAGTTTTTACAAATTTTTTTTTAAGTTGAAATATTTGGTGTGCAATAAAGTATTTTCTATTCTATTCTATTCTATTCTTAATGAAACATTGCGATTCATCCATTTAAAAGTGTTTAATTCAAATGTCTAACATACCGCGAAAACCATACATTAATGTTAAATATTTTCGCTTTGGGCAGCTGTATTTTATCTCTACCTACCATCATAAATTTTCACAAATCTTCGCAGCCCACCCATATTTCACACGTCACTAATTCACAATCCCCATAAAATTGGATTTTGGTTAATAAATCCGCCATCTTTAAATCTTCTGTGTGGTCGGTGGTGTTGCCAGCTTCTTGCATTACGTCAAACTCGTCAGAGAGCAGATGAGGCGGAATGAGCAACCGATTATAAATAAAAAATAAAAAGTTGCGTAGCGTAATTCTTCACTCCATTTTTATAAAATATTTTATTTTTTATGGTTAGTTCGATACACTCAATAATGAGATGTAAGTAGATAAAGTATTTAACACTATGATATACCTGGTAATGATTCTGTGTCAACACCAATTAATTACAATTGTTTTAACTGTAATAAAAAACATCCATTTTCCTACTAAAAAGTTACCGTATCTTTTGGCAAAGCATTTCATATATCAGATGTTAATTCCTATTGACACAGAATAACTACTTATTGCCAAAAGAAAAGGTTGAAATTCTTAGGCCTTTAATTTTATCTGCATCACTACTGAAACACAGAAATGCAATGCAATTACATACTAGGTCGCAGAACTATAATCTAAGTGTACATAATAGCTAGGTACCTATTTATGGGATGCCCAGCATAATGTATGTAGGTAAAGAGCCCTTTTCCATAATCGGATTCAAAGTTGGTCCATTATGCGTGGAAACCTGGCTGATAACTAGCCACTCTAACTCCGCCCAGAAGCACAGAAGCATCCTGGGAGGTATCATAGATTAGCCCGAATTAGGGTGGTCATCAAAGTGAACTAACATTTATTGAAAGAGGTGAATTAAAAAAAACTATTTCCAGCCAATTCACAATCAGACGATTTCTGACAAGGTATTAAAGATTTCATTTTCTTCAATAAATAGGTAATACGTAGTCACAAAGTTGCAGATCTGTTTTTTTTTTCGGGATACCTAGTAGTATTTTATGTTTCCGCAGTAGAAACAAAGTTAACAAGCGGAGCCCTGTCGATCTGTGGTGGCTAAAATTATCCAAACTAGCACCAGACAGAGGCAGGAGCTGTAATATGAGACAATTCTCCCGCCCCGAGTGACTACCGGTTATTCTGTGCCTTGGTTACGTATTAACTGTTAGTTACACTGTGTCTGGGGGCTACGTGGAACGTATGCCCGCTCGATACTAGGTGTTATGCGAGATGTGTGTAAGAAAATGATAAAAATAAAATGAATCTATTAAAATCTTGGGTCCGTGACAAACCCTTCGCGTTTTCAAAATTCTTTCAGAGCGACTGGTGAAGTGACGCGTGACCAGAGAGCTGGCTCTTATCTGGGTCAACGTATCAGCATTGCCATTCAGCGTGGCAATGCTAATACGTTGCGGCCAGTATTTTGGGAATGCTTCCGTCAGGTAGTGATATGGATCAGTTGAACTATCTATAGATCAACTGGTCAACTGATCAACATCTTTGGCAACGGTTGGTTTCATCTGTATTTTTTGTATGAATATAGTTGTATGAATAAATGTATAATCTTTAGATCAATAAAAAAAACAGTTACGTTTGGTTGTTTTTGGTTGATTTTTTAAAATGAAATTTTATGTATTTATCACGAAACTACGAATTATGGTGGTCATTTGTCTGTTGTATTTTTATTTAAATACCTTGATTATTAAAAAAAACAACCTAAAAATGTTTATAAAAAAATAATAAAATTAATATTGTGTATTTATTCACTACCTACTTATAAAGCTAAAATTGTTGTGTGAATTACTGACTGAAAAGCAACGCACTTAGCTTAAAATTGAGTTAATGTCACTTTTGACATTATTAAAAAGGCAACAAGAAGTGCTGCCGGTAGCAATAAGGTTTAAATGGAAAAAAACTCAACGCCAACAATGTGACATCATGATATAAACAACCTGTGAAGTCATCGGCCTCCCCTAAAGAGTGCGATGACGAACAATCTTTGACTATCTCCATCGACTCCTCGTAACCTTTAAGATCTTTTCCGTCCACAGGTTACCAGCTACCAAAGCTCCAAAACAGTTTAAAATGTCTGACTCATTTCAACACAAGCCCGTCCCAGCAAGGTGCAGGCCTTCAATCACTTACGCAATTGTTTAAACAATGCCCGTAATAAAATATCATGTTACCAGCAAAATGAGCATCCTCAATGCATAGGGGTGCCTTTTGAGGGGCATTTTGACTGTATAATAGGTTTAAATGTTAGTTTTTTATAGACAAACGTATGCTGTGCTTCTATTGTTCAATGGGGTTTATCTGAGACTGATTGGATTTGGTTTATAAAAAAAACTTCATGCGCTTTTACCCGCGTTGTAAGAAACCTGTATATGAGTTTGCCATAAGAGGTTTTGTGTTTGTATATTATATAAGTAGGTACCTATTTTAATGTTTTATACTCTGTAATATTTTTTTAGGTTAGGGTTCTTAGACTTCTTTCAGAATAAGGCGATTTTATTTACCTAAAACCAAGGGCCTAAGTTCTAGGTAAGTACCTGTTCAGCCCTAGAGAGTAAGTAGTACCTACTTTCTAAGACTGACCTACTTAGTTATATAACACCCTGTATCACCTATCTACAATAAAAAGGTTGGTAAGTAAAAGAAGGGTAGCGCAGTGTGCACCCTTGCGAATTTTACGATCTCAATTGATAAAATCTACATTCAAAGGACACAACACGAAAAAAACTATGGCTATTAAAGACATATGATAGGACATAAATGCCCTTGAAAGTAAATCAAATGGGGCGCACTGAAGACGCGTACTTCGTGAAAGTGTAATCTCTACAATAGAGCACTCGACTCCCAGAAAAAAGTTGGGTACTGGGCCGCAAATATTCGATAATTGAATACCTTTTATGCATTCTTGAAAAAAACAGTGTCGGCCATTTTGCGAACGCATGACTGCACAAAATGGCCGCTGGGTATTGTTGTTGGCGCCAAAACTTGCGTCACGTATTTGCGCATGTCTGGACAATGTTTTTTTCTGCAACATTAGGCCTGAGAGCTCGATTTCGTTTGTAAAGCACTTTTTTCACGATTGTTCCATTATTTATTAGGAAAGAAAATGAAGGACAAAGTTTTATCACTATTTTAGAACTTTACTCTTCAGTTGGTATTTTTTTATACTCTTTTTAATGCTAAGGTTTATCAAATTCGAGCGACACGACATATTAAAGATGTCTCTTACCCTGGTGATGCTTAAAGTAGACCAGTAGGTTAAGGGATAAGTATCTATCTATGATAATAATAATGATAGGTAATAATGCTGGACATTTCTTACACACTATGGTCTGGCTGAAGTAAGCAGAGCTGAATTTTGGAAAAAAATAATGACCTCACTAGGTATGTAGGACCACGTATTATAAAATTTAATTCACGTAGGTAGGTACCTATATTTATAATTCTATGTTAAATTCGGATTCATAAATGGTGGATAATAGATTGCTCTACATAACGTCAAATTGAGATTGAAAGGTGTCAAAAAATAGACATAAAAATTGTATTGAGACTTTAAAATAATTCAAGATCTGGGGCCTAGATTATGGGCCTTAGCTTAAAACGAAAAAACAAAACTTGTTTAATCTAAGAAAGATACCTTCCACTTCTCTTTCACACTTTACGAAGAAAATATCTTATCACGCAATTAATTATTTTATCACGCAAATAAAAAACAAAGAATTTATCCAAGAAAATAAAGTTTTTAAGCTCTTTGTTTCCTGGGGGAGGGGCTTCTTAAAAGGTTTCTGTGTCGGTATAAATGTTCTTTTGTTTTTCGTGTTTTTTTGTTTACAAGAGGGTGGAACTTGTGAAGGGTTGGGAAGCCGCAAAAATGTGGAAAATTCAAATTTTTAAGCTTACCTAGTTCTGTTTATTGGAGATAGATAGAAACATCATTTATTTGGAACTACTAATTAATTAAGTATACCTATAACTAAGATGGTTGGACTGCTGATGAGGTAAGTAGCCACAAATTAGGATAGGACTATGGATAAAGCGCCGCAGACCTGATGAAGGTAAGTAGCAAGCTGATCTTCCATCCTCTCCCAATAACAGTAGCAGATAACTTCGATATAAAACAGAGAGTTTCTAACTACGTACTAATATAAGCTTAAAGAGAAATAGTTCAATAATTTGATTTTCTTATTTTTTACAAACTTTGTTAGAAGTATGTAAGTAAAAGTAAACTTGGAGGGAGGATGTTTTCTCTTTAATGCGCGGCTCATATTAGTCTATGGCCATTGTCGTTTAACAGCATAGACATAATTTACGTAGGTACTTCGTCTGGTAATGCAGCATGATAAAAATAAGTATAGAATGAGTTTTTGGGTTTGCAACCTCCTTGATATTTATTCACCAAAATATGTTTTTTTTTTAAATAATGGTGAATGCGATATAGAGTTATCTATCTATTTTTATTTGTCTGAGCTGAAGGATATCTGGAAAACATGGATAAGCATAAAGAGGAGTGGAAGAGGTTGGAAGAGGCCTTTCCCAAAAAGATATCTAACAGTATCGATGTCGTGTAAAATCTATACTTATATTATAAAGAGGTAAAGTTTGTAAGTTTCAATGTAACTGGGGTTAATCTCCGAAACTACTCATCCGATTTCAAAGTCATTTGACCAATATTTAGAATGAACCTGCAAAGTGAATATAAAAATAAAAGGGCTTTTCGTGTAGGTAGATCAATTTTGCAACGTTACGACAAATAAACGGTCGAGTCGAGATTTTCCTATACCATCAATTAATTAAAATAGATACGTAGTTAAGTTAGTTAGTTGTAGTTAGGTTTGCTGGAAGAAACTTAAGTTAAACTTAAACCAACGGATAGGAATCTTATAATAACAGTAAAGTGTACGGTCCACTAGCATGATGAAGCTGTCTTTTACAAACACAATCAGTTTCGGTGCAGGCAAACAAACAGGGCATAGATACATGCACTTCAGAGTAATATTTGGAAGGTAGAGCGGTAAAATGCTGCTGTGAGTAAGAACATAATTTACCTTTACCACACAAAACTAAACAAACACGCTAACAACTGTGTTTTCCATGATGGACATGCTAAGATAAATTAGATATGTATCTGAGTACTTAAAAGCTTGGATAGATAATTTGTAATTCCACTGTCGTTCTGGTGTTCTGTACTGTTGATTGTAATTTACGACAAGGCAGCGTGATTGTAATTTAAGATAAATAAATTATATAAATAATACTTTATTGTACATCACATAAACTTACAAATTCAAACATAGCAAATTACAAGCTAATCGCAGGAGTAAAATGGGCGGTCTTATCACCAATACAGATCTTCCAGACAAGTAGATATATATATGGATATATATATATATATATATATATATATCTATTTCACAAGACAAAAACACTATAACTAGGAGTAATTTATGAGTTTTTTTATTATGCATTCTTAAATCAATCATTGGAAATAGTCGTAAAAAGAATTTAAAGTAGGTAATACTTTCCTGTTCGGTTATTTTATTCGAATTCACCCCGATTCAATCAAACATTTTTGTAGGCCGGATTCTGATCATAATATGTTTTTTCTTTCTTTTGTGCTACGAATGTTTGAAGCAGCATTTTACCGCCGCTGAACCGGTAAAAGCGTCACTCGGAATCAAAGACAGGGCTTAGCCGATCGTCATAATATTGACCCGCGACTGCAAACATGGAGGCAAACAGATTAACGCATAGGACAATGGAAGGCGGCGTACTTAAATATAAATAAATCCAAAGTGGTTCGAAACTATAAAATAAGGATACATACTTAGGTACCTACATAAAATAAAATAAAAAACTGTTCATCAGAAAACTGTTGAGTCAACAGAAGTGATACGAAACCAAATTTATTTATGTGCTTGTTTATTATCATAAACGGCATCGATCTTTTAAATAAGTTTTTGAAAGATTTTTTTATTTTACTTAGCTTCTTGTGGCTATGGCGGATCCAGGTTTTGATGTTTTTTTTAAAGGTTAGGTATACACGGCAACCTTTTTAATCTATAAATGTTATTAATGAAACTTTCTTTATAATCATTCTATTTTTGTAAATGTCAACTGTGGATTGAGCTATCTTCTGTATTTATGGTAAACTAGCTTCTGTCCAAGGCTTCGCCCGCGTGGTACCCGAATAAAAAGAAGCCTATGTGTTATTATGATGTATAAGCTACATTACTGTTAAGTTTCATTAAAATCCGTTCTGAAGTTTTTGCGTGAAAGAGTAACAAACATCAGAGACCACGGAAGTACTCCTTGACAGGGGGCAAATTTCTTTGACCACCCCTTCAATCTCCAACTCTGGCTTGGTAGGTGGGTACCTATGTGATTTTAGGAGGGTATTTGACCCCCTCTGCCCCCCACTTCTGTGGCTACTGACAAACATCCATTCTCACAAACTTTCACGTTAATAATAGTAGTAGGACTACACGAACCGCTTCAAAAAACATGTAAAAAGTGTCCTTTAGAGCAGGCAACGTATTTGCAATTTCCCAAGTGTTGCAGATGTGAATAGGCGACGGTAACTACTTTACATAATGTGGACTATACGTCTCATTGTCTCGTCATAATAAAAAAAATTATTATAACCAGCTTCATAACTTCATTGGCAGGAGCAAACCAACCGGTTGACAGGTGGTCGACAGACACTGCATTTGCGTTTCACGAAAAATAACTCAAAAAAGCTCAGTGCCTCTTTGTGGAAGCTTATTTGAGATCAAATATTTAGCAATACGCTGGGTAATTGGCAGTGTTTACACATAAAAAATATACTACCGAGAATAGTGGTGTTTGTCAAGTCAGTAAACTCATTAAAATGAACAGCTAAGATAGGTAGGTAGTCACTTAATATATTATCAGTAGTGAGTGAGCGAAGCTAAAGGAGAATCTTACTTTAATATTATAAACGCGAAAGTTTGTGAGGATGGATGTTTGTTACACTTTCACGCAAAAACTACGGAACGGATTTTGATGAAATTTTACAGTAATATAGCTTATACATCAGAATAACACATAGGCTACTTTTTATCCGGGTACCACGCAGACGAAGCCGTGGGCAGAAGCTAATTAATATTATAAACACGAAAGTTTGTGAGGATGGATGTTTTTTACTCATTCACGCAAAAACTACTAAACGGATTTTGATGAAACTTTACAGTAATATAGCTGATATATCAAAATAACACATAGACTACTTTTTATACGGGTACCACGTGGGCGAAGCCGTGGGCAGAAGCTAGTTAAAAATAAATATCAAATTTTTACGAAGAGTTTTGGTTTTTACTTACATGATATTCATTACTAGAGAGATGATAATTGTTCATTCACGACCTAGGAGGCGCGGCGGGCGAGTAGCTGCAACGCAAGAGGAGGGGGTTCGATTCTCGCTGTGGGGTAAGTGCTATGCGTGTACTGCAGATATTTTGACCGGGTCTGGGTGTTGTGGTACAACGGTACTCGTAATTCCTGATACCCACAACACAGGGAATCCTGTGTGGGGTCCGGTCTATGTAGGTATGTGACTGTCGGGTGTAGGTATAATTTATTTATATTTTACTAGCTTCTGCCCACGGTTTCAACCGCGTGATATCCAGATAAAAAGTATCATATGTGTTATTCTGATGTATAAGCTATATTACTGTAAAGTTTCATCAAAATCCGTTCAGCGGTTTCGGCTTGAAATAGGAACAAACATCCATCCTCACAAACTTTCGTGTTTATAATATTACTAGCTTCGACCCACGGTTTCACCCGCGTCATATCTGGATAAAAAGTATTCTATGTGTTATTCTGATGTATTAAGCTATATTACTGTAAAATTTTATCAAAATCCGTTTAGTAGTTTTTGCGTGAAAGACGAACAAACATCCTTTCTCACAAACTTTCACGTTTATAGTATTAGTAAGAGAGATAGTAGGATTTACTTTGCTCCTCTATGCTTACTAGTTGATTTTCTCTCAATTTTAGATTTTACCTCATAATAATCTCAGCCACGCGCCTCAACACATAACTTTTGTTGCAAAACAATGGACGTTTACTTTTAATGGATTACCGAATAATACATTTTCAGAACCACCCCTTTCAGAAACAAAATACGGTCCAAATTAAGTTTTTCCGGCGGTCTTAATAAGTTTGACAGTAGACGTCAAGTAGTGCGCTTTTCAAAACACGTGGCAAATACCTGTCAAAGTTTTAATGATGACATACGATACCTCATTTAGGTTGATAAACGAGGTACCCATAACTTAATAATTGAATGAAAATTCTTTACTGTAGATAGATAGAAAATACTTCATTGCAGACCAAATATTTCAGCTTAAATAAATAGTAAAACTTTAAAATTGGTGTACAATGGGCGGTCTTATCGCTAATTAGCTATCTCTACCAGACAACCTTTGGTTGGAACGGACTGTACGAAAGATTACAAGGGGTTGTAAGTGGTGTACCACATACTATGAAAACACTATAATATTATTTTATCTACATAATGGCCTCGATTCTGTAGTTCACTAACTAAACTAAATTTAAACTGTCGCTCTCTTTTACTGATAGTGCAAGCAAGAAAGAGATAGCTACAATTTTAGTGCTATAAAATTAGTCAGATTTAAGTTTTCCATACAAGAGTTGTCATTTTAAAACATGCTGACTATAAACACATAGAAAATAGTTTTTGCGTGAAAGAGTAACAAACATCCATCCTCACAAACTTTCGCGTTTATAATAGTAATAGGATAATATAATATTTCTGATACATATTTCTTTTTATTTCATGTAAAATAAGTAGTTATCAAACCCTAAGCAATTTTGTAGGAAATGGAAAATTTGCATTTTCATCCGCTATTTTCCC
Organism: Perizoma flavofasciatum; assembly: GCA_958496245.1. Classification (NCBI taxonomy): domain Eukaryota; kingdom Metazoa; phylum Arthropoda; class Insecta; order Lepidoptera; family Geometridae; genus Perizoma; species Perizoma flavofasciatum. The sequence goes on along the minus strand of OY292443.1, from coordinate 6,287,691 downwards.
GCGATTCAACTACAGGTGTCAAAATGACAAACTGACTATGGTAGCAGGGTATAATTCTGTAACTTGCAACATGAAAGATCCGTTCCGTGAACTTCCGTGTATTTCTTTTTCTATGCTCTCAATTCATCGAGGATCACAGTTTGAACGTCCCATTCAAGCTTTTTAAGAGTATTCATATTACACCCTTTATAGTCACCTATCCGTGAACCTTGCCTGGTGTCGAGTTCTACGGTGACGAACCGCACCGTGACCGCACCGTTAGTTTCCGCAACATGCGTCTACCTACCAGTTCCGCGGTCTACCCACGCGTTGAGAATCCTAGCTGAAATGAATTACACCGCTGCGCTTCTAGATAACGTGGCGTGGCGTGACGTGGCATGGCGTGTGTGACGCGGAGCTACGTGGCGAAGAGTTGAGTCGTTAAGGTTTAAATGGTGCTGTATCAGCTGCGTTACGTTGCGTAGTGGATATATATACAAGTACACGGATAAATCATTTATTTGCAAGGACTTATGAATTAAGTATATCATTATGGTTATGTGTAAATTAGCCTAGCCATAAATAGGTGCGTAGTCTAAGTAAATCTATTGAACCTAAACTAGTGAGAGAATTGGATGTCGTGTGGCGTTGCATGGAATGTGGCGTGGAGTTGCGTAGCATAGCGTACACTGGCCAAGGGTCTTGTCAGCGTTGCATCTTGGTGCAAGATAGTAAAATTTTCGCGGTCTACCCACGCTACATGAGCTTAATTAGGTTGGGCCTATACTGCTGCTAGAAAACGAGGCGTAGCGTGTGTCTTGTGAATCGTGCGTGGTATAACTATGCGTAGTATCGATACGTCGTGTAACGTAACGTGGTGCGTGGTAAGCTGTAGTCACAATCCATGCCGCTGGTGTTGGGTTCCAAGGTAACATAATTTGATTACGCCTTAGCTATCCTAACTGAAATGATAACATTATTTTACTAGTAGACGTGGCGTTGCGTTGCGTGGTATTAGCATAGCGTGGCGAGCAACGGTATGGTATGGCGTCACATCAGTTTTACCTTTGCACGCACCCACAAATTACGAAGAGATTCTATAAAGAGGACGAACTGCCTACAGTCTTACACACTTTTCCTAAAAATGTATGAGACATACAAGAAAAGAGGTAAAGTAGGTAGGCATAGTTTTATTTTTGTTTACTATTTACTTTTATTTTATACTGGGATTTTTATACAGTCGGTGTAACTAGGTATTAATTACCTATCTATAGACACATGTGAACTGTAGGCACACCCCGATCACTCTCGATAAAATGTATGAAACAATCGCTCCGTAATCAACACGTTCTAGGTTTTTGTAGGTGAACAATGCTGTTGTATGTGTTAATAATATTTATCACCTGATGGCTTGCTTTCGTGCACTCCGTCTGATTGTGATTTGAGTCGAATCAGCGGCAGCACGGCCGGCCACCGTTCATCCTTGTAAACAATCTGATAACACAACGCTGATATAATAATACTAGCTTCAGCCCAGGGGCCTAACCATGAAGTCTTATAGCGATTCAATTCAGGCAAAGATGTCAAATCCCGCTTTGCGAATGACAAAGCTTTAGCTACACCATAGCGTCCTGAATCGCAAAGCAGAAAGTGACATCTTTGCCTGAACTGAATCGCTATAAGACTTCATGGTTAGGCCCCAGGGCTTCTTCCGCGTGGCACCCAGATAAAAAGTACCCTATGAATTATTCAGATGTATAAGCTATATTACTGTAAAGTCAAATCCGTTCAGTAGTTTTTGCGTGAAAGATTAACAAACATCTATCCTCACAAACTTTCGCGTTTATAATAGTAATAGGATTTAACACTGCTTAGAGCAAATTAAGTAACCATTGGAATCGGGGCGGGTCGAGGTAATTAAGATCGGCGGGAGGAGGTGAGTGGCCATTCCGTAAGTAGCACTATTATTGTATCCTGTGTTCAGATAAGCTCTGTCATTGTCCAGTGTACCTTTTAGTCTTGCTATTGTATTATAGATGGTACTCGGGCGACCACATTCTCGTCCGTCCGCCTGTGGTTTCCCGGGAGCCGTGACTTGTGGCAACCACTGTGACTCACCTATGGTATATAGCTTATTATATACAAATAAACAATGCTGGACAATCCACACAGCATCATCTAGCCCCAAGCTAAGCAGAGCTTGTGTTATGGGTACTAGATGACTGATATACTTAATACAATACATTACATAGATAGATATTTTTTTATCATACATAGAAAATACCCAGAACACCCGGTACAAATATTTGCAGATCGTACAAACATTTGTCCCAGGGCGGGAATCGAACCCGCAACCTCCTGTGTAGCAGGCGGACCTTCGCCCACCGCGCCACATCGGTCGTCAAGCTTATTATAAGTACCTACATTAAAATTCTTATTTAAATAGCACTTTTGATTAAAATAACATATACTTTACACGCAATCTATACATAGAACACTCTCAGATAATGTTAGGGGCTTGAATAGTTCGAAGTGGGTTAAAACTATGTCACCTATACCTATGTACATATTAAATAAGTACATGGAAAGATGGGATGGAACTCGGAAGTGATTTTTTTAATGGGAAGACAATGACCTCGATTCTGTAGTACACTAACTAAACTTAATTTAAACTGTTGCTCTCTTTTACTGATAGTGTTCGGAAGAAAGAGATGGCAAGAATTTTACTGCTTGTGCTGGTGTCAAATCTTTTTACGTGACGATTTTCTTCATGTTTATAGTCAGCATGTTTTGAAATCACGACTAAATTTGTATGGAAAACTTAAATCTGACTAATTTGATAGCACTTAAATTGTAGCAATCTCTTTCTTGCTTGCACTATCAGTAAAAAAGAACGACAGTTTAAATTTAGTTTAATTTGTGTACTACAGAATCGAGGCCATCGGCAGATGCCTGACTAGTCAAAACCCGTGAAACAATAAAACTCTTAATAATTTTAAAATCTACTTTTGTTAAAAATGCTTTTAATGTCGTTTTTAAAGTTTTTCTAAGGAAGAATTGTCAATAGTAACTTTTGAGTTTTTTTTAAAAGTGACGAATATTTAATATAAATTTATATTAAATATTCGTCACTTATAGGAACACTAAATTTAACACTTAAGATAGATGATGCAAAGCCGCGAAAAACGCACAGACGTCAGGTAATAATGCATGCCTTTTCACGTTTAAAGGAATTGATGGGCAGAGAGACGATAGCTAGATACATCTATTTTCATTTCTGTGTGCAAGAAGTTATTTTAGTGTTTAGCCAAATACGATGCCAGATTTGTCAAAATATTACGCGCATTATCGTAATGCGTGGCGGGTGGTGCGTGGCGCGTGGCGCGTGCGCGCTGCAATTTGCGAGCGACGTCATCAACCGCCACGCGTCCGTCATAAGATTAGAAGGCTCTTAATTTGGCATCCCCCTGTATGTTGTAATTGTAATAGGTGCTATTATGGTGTTTGATGGGAGATTTTACTTTTGTTTGTTATGAAAAGGCGGAGAGTTCCAAACTACGCACCTAGCGTCCCCTATAAAAGTAAACTGAGCATCAAAATTGATACAAAAATCATTTAAATATTTCTGTTACAGCTAAGGCCTCTTGGCCTGATGGTGGAATTTAGTTACCTATTTACAAAAAAGTACCTAACTAGCCCTGAAATTGAGTTTATAGAATTTAGTCAACTGCTTCCGCACTTTGAATCACATTAAATGCTCTCTGCATTTAATGTCCTCCAGATTAAAAATATAATTTTGTAAACGATTTAACTGTCCGTTTACTTTAATTGGTAACTCAAAGTACGGCGATACCTGTCTGTGTAAACAAGTACGTTTGCATGCTTCCGTCCATTCCAATTTTAGCTAACACATTAAAAATTGTAATGTATGTCGGTTCGGATGTAGCCGAATCTACACACCACTCGTTAAAAGGTTTGATCCATTAAAAAGGGTACTCAGAAGGGAACGAGTGTAGATTGTGTTGGAAGACAGTGGTAAGTACGAGGAAATTCTACTTGTTTCAGTGGCGAGTTTACCACTTTTTTTAAAATGAAAAACTAATCAGAGGTTCGAAATTTAAACCCAATATTCCATACAGAAATAAAAAAAACATTTTTTTTAAACTACCAAAGAGGCAATCAAACTAACAGCTCATCTGGTGGTAAGGAGTTATATTGCGCGTTGCCTCCCTGAGATATCAAGATGACAGATCTCATGTGTCTGTAATATCACCGGCAACCATACCCTTTAAACCGGAACACAGCGATGAGAACATTACTGGATGGTGGCAGAAATAGGCATGGTGGTAACACTTCTCCGAACGAGATTATTAAGATTATTTAGACTAGAAAGCTAGCAAACCTTAAAAATAAAAATAAGTGACTATTTAAAAATAAATAAAAAGTGACGTACCTATTTTTGACAAACGAAAATTATAACAAAAGAAAAAATGACTAAACCTACTTACCTAATTGTGTTATTCCAAATGCTTGATACTTTGCCTACCTTGACTTTATTTTATTGTACCTACTAGTTTTTTTTTTGTTTACACAAAACTTCGACCTGCCTACCTATCTATTGCTATACCCTTAAACAGGGTTCATGTGAGATACCTACCTATAAACACCATCTATGTACCTACCATGTGAAAGCAAAAAATGTATTGAGTATTGAGTATTGAGCCCTTTCACAGAAGTTCTACTACTCTTAAAAGTAGTACAAATAAATAAATATAAATAGATTTTAGTAGTTTTCTCTTGCCGAATGAGTGTTGAGTTTTTTAGTTTTTTAGATGGAATATGGGACGTTGGTTTATGCCAAGATTACCACTTAAAATGGCTTCCTCTTTGACGGCAGAATGGCAGAAAATGGAAAGAATATTACCGATTTTCTATTACCTGAGATCGATTTAAATCGACCGGTTCAGAGCAATGTTTGAGTTTACACGATATCAATTCTAATCCAGCGTTGTATCTGGAAATCTCCATCATGGGGATTAACCGTGATCTTTATTGAGATTTTTTTAAATAATACTAAACAATTTCACACTGCATCATCTAGCCCCAAACTAAGCAGAACTTGGGTTATGGGAACTACATGGCTGATAAACTAGGTATATAATATATTCAAATTGAGCTCTACACGAAGCAAAAGGAATACCAAACGTCGGCTAAAACCTTCGAAATCACATTCAATTCAATCCCCCATTACTATGCCCACCCCCATCCCCCTTGTTTACCGCCATCCCTCCGAAGTGGCGGACGGGAGTGGTGGACAAACATTGGGCGCCACTACGGCGGCACCTGCCTAAATTACACAGTACAGTATTATCATGCAGACAATATTTTTAGTGTAGTCAATGTCCAAAAATTACGATTTTTGAACGAAAGTTAAGATAAGAAATGTTCAATAATCTTTAATCTTAATTTTGTTAATCCTATCCTATCCTACTAATATTATAAACGCGAAAGTTTGTAAGGATGGATGTTTCTTACTATTTTACGCAAAAACTTCAAAACTGATTTTGATGAAACTTTACTGTAATATGACTTACCTATACATCAAAGGGCAGAAGCTAGTGTTAAGATAAGGTTAAAAAATAAAATGAAGTCAACGTAACCATTCATAACTCATTTATTCTATTTGCGAAAACCTCTAGCACTTTTACAAAATTTCTAGAAGTTAGAACACGAAAAACAGTCATAAACTAAACATTCTTTGAAACAGAGTGGTTTTTTAATACAACTAATTTGGCTTATAAACCAAATATGGCTTATGGCTTATGGCCCACCTGTTGGTAAGAGGTTACCGTAACGAATAGTCGCTTGCAACACGAGAGGTAGAGGTAACTCGCGCTTTGCTGACCCTGAGACGTACTTTTACGTAGAAAGGAAGTAAGTATCTAAACTTTTGTTTAGATACTTACTTCCCTTCTCTCAATAGCTCATCAGATCTCATCAGATCTTTTGACTGAGTAAAGACAGCTGGTTACTTCCCTGAGCTCATTCTATATTTGCCCACTTCGCTGCGCACATTTATATTGTTATATAATCTGTGATAGCTCCTGTCACGTGTGGCGTGTCAACTTACTTCGGATACCCTATAGATATTTTAATAATTCTGACTAATTACTCAAATTAGTCAGTATTATTAAATTATATTCTTTTTTAGAATAATAAAAGCAATCACACGTAACTTACGAAAGAAAAAGAAAATGGAAGAAAACTTTCAAATGGCAAACACGAAACTGGACACAGTGTATAAAAGCCATCCAGCTGAGGAACCGATGACATATCAAAGATTGAGGGAAGTTGGTGCATGGAGGTTGCCCAAGATCGTTCGTCGTGGCAGTGTTTAGGGAGGCCTATGTCCTGCAGTGGACTAACATGCTTTTAGTGATGATGAAATGATTTTGCCATTTAGTAAAAATGTGTGAGTTAATTTACTGCTCTAACTTTTTTCTATAAAAATATTCAAAACATAATTTATTCACAATTTTTTCAGATCTGTTACATCCACAACGTGAACTATGAGAAAGGAGAGCAAACTTTGACAAGCAAGATCACAGAAATTAATGACATTTGCTTTGCTGAAAACCTATTGTCAAACAGTTACAAATATGTATGTATTGTTCACAAATGGGGCGCATGTAACCCTTACCATGATAAGTCACAGCAAAAAAAGTAAGTTTTTGATTAAACCAGGTAAATTTCTTAATTTTCGTTCATTGCATTTAAAATGGGGTGACCTTTGACTCAAAAGGTCACATAAAAATACAATATCTGATTTATTAAACACGAAGAAAAGAGTTGAAGACTTAAATTGATTTTTCCTATAATATAACTTTTTAAATGGCGTGGCCTTTGACTTGAGAGGTCACATAAAAAAGCAAAACCTTTGTTGATTGACCCTGCAAAAGGGATTGAATATTTTTTCCAAAAAAATATTATTCTTAGCAATTAACCTTCATTCTTCTAGATGAATATACTTTTTACCAAAGCAAGATTTTATGAGTTTTTTTATGAAGTGTTAGAGCTTTTATCAATGAGTTTAAGTTTCATAGATTATTAAAAACCAGTGATATTCGTGAGAGCGAGGGCAAGCGGTGTACCACAACGGCCAAACGTACCTATAACCATAATAATATGTTAGTGGTCGGTTGCTCTCTTGCGGTTATAGACAATCCTTGGTTTTATTGAGAAAATAAAGTAGAGCATGACAAACTGATGAGCGAAACGGAACGTCAAAATGAAATGTCATACATGTTGTTACTTTTTGTTTAATTTTCTTGTTTGTGAATAGATAGGAATGAAAGTTGTATGATGAAATAGTGACAAATTATTGACAGCAGTAAAAAACTACTAAGATGACAGTAATGTAACCTAATATTCCAAATAAGTTACTTTTTCTCTCATATAAATATTCTGTTGGCTGTAATCTCGGATTTAACTATCAAATAAGTCTCAAAAATGGTCATATTAAACAATGGGTTGGCAACTATCCTAGAATTAAATGTTTTTGAAGGCTGAAAAGCTACTTGTAGAGTTCAAAAAATCAATGACAAATAACATAATTTGTAACATTACAAGATTTCAACACATCTTCAAGCTTTTAAAACCAAACTGACAGACGGACAACAAAAAAACAGGCATACAATTCTAAAAATCTCTACAAAATCCCTGTACATTACGTACTAGGAGTGCATAAAAAGGCGGGATGTCTTGTTGACGTTTGATTGACGTCTTACTCGCTTCGCGGCCGCCATGTTTATCTCATTGCTGATAACCAAAATACACTTTCACCTACAAGACTTCTTATACGCCTCTATCTGGCAAAGATTATGTTTGAAATTGCAATGGAAATTTGTAAATTATAGGAAAAGTTGCGTTTGTTCTCGGTTACTAATGTAATGAATGACTAACAAGACAGAACTAAACTAAATAGTGGCTAGAAATGGCCCAGCTGTGTCCGGTGACTGATTGCTTTAGTTTTAATTCTAAATGGGTACTAATTGAAAACTGTCCACGGGCGTGAAGATGTCGTTTAATATTAAACTTGTAGCATCCTGTGACATTTAAAAAAAAACAAGTTGGTATAGTTCAAAATGCACTTGACTGATGTAAGGTAGGTAATTTTATTTGCTTTGCGATAAATTTATAGTTTTTTATAACAAAAAAACGTTGGTTATCCGTACTATATTTCAAATTCTCAAGCACAAAACAAGAATTACTAAAATTATTTTCTTATTGTGATTTAGAATAATCTACAAAATGTTTTTATATTGACAGTGTTGTAACACTATCCTTTGAAAATGTCAAAGGTCAAATTAGGAGCCGACAAAAAATAATGTCAATTATAAAATTCCCAAGGGGTCAGCTGAAAGGGTTAACAAATGGCAAATCGAAATTTTCACAAAAAAACAACAAAGCTGACCCTTTCTACGATTGTGTCCATATTTCAAGGTGACACGTAATAAAAAATAAATAAAAAAATACAAAAGAGTTTTTGCTCTCACAACGTAATTTAAAACCGCAAAGCACGCGGGAACGGTTTGTAAGAAAAATATAACTTTTTTTCACAATATTCCCTAATTTCGTGCAAAAATATCGAGTTTCCTTCGTTGTTAGAGTTTTCGGTCACTGCTCCATTTGGTACATGTGTTCCTGATAAGGGTTTTGTTTTTTGAAATAATAGGGAAATGTCAATCTGTGTTAGCTAGCTTCCAGTTTTGTGCATTAGTTCGAACGAAACTCAAAAATTAATTGAAAAAACCTCTATGGCTTTAATACTGCTAGAATAATACCTGATTTACTTACTGATTTTCAAAATAATGATTACATACACTAAGAATAGTCTAAATTACATCTCAAAAAATAAGAAAATAATTTATGTTGTTCGGATTCCCGCGATACAGGCTAGCTCTAGTTCGGAATTTATTTGTAATAATTATATCTAAGGAGTATAGAGTGGTTTTCGGAAAAAAAATGGTAACAGAATAATACAACAGCTATAAAAACAGTAAAAATCAATTAAACTATCTATGAAATAAAATTATTTGCAGGTTCACATTTTGTCATTTTTATTCACATCCTATTTTTTTATTGACAGACCACGACCATTTCCATGAAATTCACTGCCTAAAAAGCACCATTCATAAACGTCAATTTAAAAAAAGCATTTCTAACTTTAAACTCGCGTGTTCTTATTTTAACCTCTCATTAGTTTAAATTTCGAATGTATCCCGCTAGCAATTTGGACGTAACGACATTGGTGTCAAATGGCAAAATATTTATCGAGTCAAAGGGTTATCTTGGTTCTCTTCAACAGCAGGCAGGACATTCACATTCTAAGGATATTTGAGGAATTTTGTACTAACAAAATATATTCACAAATTCAGTCCTTGTTTTTAGTCCTTGTCAGTTTTTTAACGTCATTATAAAATAATGCAAAATGTTCAACTTGAATCTCTTTGATTAAAAAAAAGAAGTTTTCGTGGTGAATTTTGGGAATTACTAACTAACTTGTCTACCACCTTTTTCTAACGTAGATTCTTTTAACTCTCCTTTGAAAGTTAAAAAGAGATGCAAAATAAATAAAACATATGTCGAAGGTTATATCTATGTATCATTACATGTCAACGCAAAACAATTGTCATTAAGTTGGATATTTTTTGAGTTATTCTCATTGCCCCCCAATCCTCGGCCTCATTGGGGATAGCAAGATTTTTTTTCCGTTATCCCCTGATTCGCAATTTGCCATCTTATTTGAACTCAGAGATGGCAAACACGAAATTTATATAAAAATAGGATTTTATAAACCTACTAGCTTCTCTAGCTATCCTGTTTGTAGGTACTATTTTATAACTAGTTTCGGTCCACGGCTTCGCCCGCGTGGTGCCCGGATAAAAAGAAGCCTATGTGATTCTGATATATAAGCTGTAGTACTGTAAAGTTTCATCAAAATCCGTTCAGTAGTTTTTGCGTGAAAGAGTAAACAACATCCATCCTCACAAACTTTCACGTTTATAATAGTAGTAGGACTAATGTACGTACTATAAATGGTGTTTTTTTTTTACTTTTTATCAGTACATTTCATGATAACACGTTTAACGTGTTATCATGAAATGAAACAAACATAAATTTTAAACATTACTCGATAAACATGTATGTATTACATGGTTCTGGAAATTCACTTTCAAATCTACTGTTTTCGGGCGTTATTTTTCAATTAAGTATGTAGATAAAAAGTCTGAATGTTTATCTGAGGTATTTCATAAAGAATGAGGTTTCAGTTTGATGTTCAGAACCACTGTTTTATCCAATTGTCTAAAACCTTTTTAATCATCCCAAGGAACTACGCTTCATCGATTCTTCACTACCAAAACAATCGATGGATCACACACGCCACAAAAAAGTTAAAAAACCTCTTTGACGTTTTTACATAGAGGAATAAAAAGAAATATAAAAAAAGAAAAGCGCGCCATACTGTCTGCTATCCGGTTTCCGTATTAGGTTACGCTTCGGGTAGATACGGTGAAAAAATATTAAATTGTTTATTGGTAAAAATAAGACGTAGGTATCTCTAAATTGTAGAATTGAGAGGTAAAATAACGTTCAGACGTTGAAAACATAATAAATCCACTATTGCGTTGGTATTCAACGAGGTAATATTGCCACCAAACTTGTTTAAAGAATATTAATATAATTATATGTATATCATGTATTATAAATTTGGTTAAGTTAATATTATTATTAGTTCATGTTCTCATTTTGCACTGGTCTTCGTGGCATCATGAAGGCCCCGTTTGAAAACCAGCACTGCATGTGACCTTTTCGGTTTTGGTGCAGTATAATGCTGAGACGGGGACCTATTTGACCCCACGCAACACAAAATTAGGTACGTACTTAGTTTATCTGGTCTTGTTTCGCTTTGTTTTAGGTTAGGTATCTGTTTTGTGTGTTTAACTTTTGTGTTCAATGGTAAAAAATAATTAATTATAAAAAAAAAAATATTGTGGACATTTTTCACGAAGCATCATCTAGCCCCAACAAAGCAGAGCTTGTATTATGGGAACTGCATGACTGATTTTACTACTTGTGTATATTTTTTTGCAAATACAGTACAGATTATACACAGAAAAAACCTAGACCCTAGGCAAATATTTGCAGATACAAACATTTGTCCCGCGGCGGGAATCGAACCCGGAACCTCCTGCGTCTCATGCGAGTCTTCGCCCACTGCGCCACAGAGGTCGTCATACAAGGTGCATTGCGGTCTTATCGCTAAAAGCGATTTCTCAAGCCAACCTTTGGATTTATAGGATAAAATGGAGTCAGAAGATGGCTATAGATCGTGCCCAAGGGTCATTAGATAGCTAGCTGATTTTTTGTATTTTTATAGACCTAACTAGCTGCTGCCTACGGCTTCGCCCGCGTGGTACCCGGATAAAAAGTAGCCTATGTATTATTCTGATGTATAAGCTATATTACTGTAAAGTTTCATCAAAATCCGTTCAGTAGTTTTTGCGTGAAAGTGGAACAAATATCCTCCCAAACTTTCGCGTTTATCCTCACAAACTTTAGTAGGATTGTGCATATAGAGTTATTATCTACCAACCTACTTTCAGAACATGACAAAGTAACAATATTAATTCTACTACATTGTATAGATACGTGCCCAATACACCGAAACCGCGAAATCTGACACCTGTAGTAAATTCATAGAAGTCTTAATTTACAAAAATGTTTCTTTAAAGTAGCCGTCGTGCGCCATTATTTACATTAACAGTGTTATTTGTAAATACATACCTAACCTTGACAATGGACAGATAATGATGCAACTGACCTGACATGACAGTGATTTTGAAGAGCACAGAAGTGTCACTTTACTATTAGTACTAATTATTTACTATAATTTAAATTGTACTTAATTTAAATTATAGTAAATTTAATCAACGTGCGAAAACCATTGTCGTTGTAAATACGCGTTCTAGTATCTCCTAGTTCCGTGTGATGTCAAAACTTATAAAAAACTTTTTCAGCGTCAGAGATAGATAGATTTATTGCACAACTACAAAATACTGTACACAGGCGAATTTATCAATTTCGTTGATTTTAATTTTGCTTCAGCCTACGCAACTTATTTGTTCTTGATATAAATAGAAAATAGAATAGGTTGCGGAGGAGCAGGCAGTAGATAAAACCGACGTTTCAAAGTGATCCTTATGATTTTAATGAATACATTAATTTTGACTTTGACTTTGACTTTGACTTTGACTTTGACTTTGACTTTGACTTTGAATTTGACTTTGACTTTGACTTTGACTTTGACTTTGACTTTGCCTTTGACTTTGACTTTGCCTTTGACTTTGACTTTGACTTTGACTTTGACTTTGACTTTGACTTTGACTTTGACTTTGACTTTGACTTTGACTTTGACTTTGACGTTGACTTTGAATTTGACTTTGACTTTGACGTTGACTTTGACTTTGACTTTGACTTTGACTTTGACTTTGACTTTGACTTTGACTTTGACTTTGACTTTGACTTTGACTTTGACTTTGACTTTGACTTTGACTTTGACTTTGACTTTGACTTTGACTTTGACTTTGACTGTGACTTTGACTTTGACTTTGACTTTGACTTTGACTTTGACTTTGACTTTGACTTTGACTTTGACTTTGACTTTGACTTTGACTTTGACTTTGACTTTGACTTTGACTTTGACTTTGACTTTGACTTTGACTTTGACTTTGACTTTGACTTTGACTTTGACTTTGACTTTGACTGGCTTTGACTTTGACTTTGACTTTGACTTTGACTTTGACTTTGACTTTGACTTTGACTTTGACTTTGACTTTGACTTTGACTTTGACTTTGACTTTGACTTTGACTTTGACTTTGACTTTGACTTTGACTTTGACTTTGACTTTGACTTTGACTTTGACTTTGACTTTGACTTTGACTTTGACTTTGACTTTGACTTTGACTTTGACTTTGACTTTGACTTTGACTTTGACTTTGACTTTGACTTTGACTTTGACTTTGACTTTTACTTTTACTTTTACTTTTACTTTGACTTTGAAATATAACTTGCTTATAGTTTCATTTTTAACTTTTCTGTACACTGCTAAGTATTAACATCTATTTAAAAATATATAATTATAAATAAACAGCCAAAAGTCACAATCATAGTTCCGACCTCACACTAGGATTCCCTGTATCGTAGGTATCAGGAACTACGAACTATGGTACCATAACATTATTATTATTTTATTATTTTATTAAGTAACTAACACGATTAAACCAATTACACTAGTTACATAAAATTAAAAACATCTTTTAAATCTAATAAATTAAAATTATTGTAAAAAACATTTGTTAAAATAAATCAATATACAGAATCAATACCCTTAAAAATTAAATAGTTAAAAATTAATGTAAATAATAAATAAATATTTTTTTTTTAATAATATTTAAATGATTAATACAAATTAAAATAATATTAACAACACAAACAAGCATCCTTTCATTAGTCACGCTCGCAAAACCTCAGGCATACCAACATTAAACTCTTCCATTCATCTGCGAAGATATCGCAGTCTGGGTTCTGGTCAAGAAGTCTGTTGAGCCCGGCGAGGGTGCGAGGTAGTGGGGAGTTAGCACGAGCGACGGTTCTACTGGAGGGTACAGAGAAAAGTCTGTGGCATCTGTTGCGAAGGTAATTATTGGGAAGGTAGAGCCGAAACAGAAGGTTGTGCAGATCAGGGACGTCGATCATACCACGGAGCACCTTGCACATTGTTGCTGTCTGATCATACGCTCTTCTAGTCTGTAGGGAATTATATCCAAGACACCCTTGGAGAAACCCAGTTGGGTACATATATGGGTAATACCCAAATTCTCGTTTGTACTGAGACCTCAGAAACGCCTTCTGAACCTTCTCCAGTAACAGTGCGTATGTACTTTCATGCGGATTCCAGACGGAACTACTTGACTCTAGCTTGCTCCGCACTAGAGCCCCGAACAGAAGCCGCACAACACTATCACTGCGAAAGTCTCGGGCGTTTCTCAGCACAAAGCCAAGTCTTTGAAAGGACTGCTTGGCGACCGTAGTGATGTGGTCGTGAAAAGTGAGTTTTTGGTCAAAAGTGACTCCTAAATCCTTGATTACCGTTACTCTAGAGTTTATGTTGCCATGAATCGAGTAATCAAAGCATAATGGGTTTTTCTTTCGACCGAAAGTCATTACGGAGCGGATTATTGTCAAGACACCATTGACAAACATTAACACCAGGAATAAATATCTGTTGAACATTTCTGCCGCAGCAGGAATCAGACCTTTTGCGTCATTAAAGTTTTATCATCGGCTAGTACATTATACTTACCCTCTGTTTCATAATCACTCGCTAACTTTAGCAGCGTGATAAAAGTTACCAGCCTCTATCCTTTGTTTAGTGTTAGAAAAGGACAGGGATAGATTTAGCGACTTGCTAAGTAGGTAAGCGAGTGATTATGAAACAGAGGGTTAATCTTTATAGTATTATTTTGTAGGTAGCGTAAGTGTTGGAATGTCGGGTCTGTATTCTCTACTCTGTGGCGCTAAATTGCAAGCTTTCTGTCGATTCGACAAGTTCAATTCAGCTAAATCGGCACAAGCGCTCATCGTGGGAAAGAATATAATAAATAGTAATTTACGTGTTTTTATTGCGTAGAGAAATTATACGTGAAAATTCAACCCTGTTTAATGAAAATGTGTGTGGAAAACAGTGCGAAAAGTTATCTTCATAAATCCATTTTATTATTTCCTAAGCGTGCAGTATTTAAAGCTTATTTGCAAAAAATCTAGAAAAAATAAGCGTGATTTCGATGTACCTTCAAAATTACCTATTATGTATAGGTATTTTTTTTTATGAACGAAATAACAATTCCTACTACTATTATAAATGCGAAAGTTTGTGAGGATGGATGATTGTTACTCTTTCACGAAAAAACTACTTAACAGATTTTGATGAAACTTTACAGCAATATAGCTATAAGCTAACATATAGGCTACTTTTTATCCAGGTACACGCGGGCGAAGCCGTGGGCAGAGGCTAGTATTTAATAAGTTTGTTAGTAAGTTTTTTCATGATCACTAGCGATAGGACAGAGCCAGCGGGGATTTAGAAAATGACAAAATTTTAATATTTTTTTTTATAAATCAATCTCGGCGAGGTACCGTTGGAGGTCGCGGGTGCTATGCCAACTTAGCTACGGTTTTGGGATATCATAAAACTCTTATGATTTCCTTTAATTGTAGATTAACACTTTACAATTTTACTTTATAGTTTTATTGTTTTTAAAAACCAAATAACCCCTCAATATTTTAATGTACTCATAATCCCCATCGTTCCAACACTGATCGTGAAGTGGCGGGGATATGATTCGTTTTATAATCCCTACTGGTCTACTTACAAAATCCAGCCAAGACAGCATCGTTATTTTTATGTAATTTTTCCCTTTTACACTCCTGGTACTCGATAAGTATAGTTGATGACAGCAGCCGCCCGGTCTAAGTTATCTATTCCCATTAGTTATTTTTATCATCAACAGCGAAGTAGGTGTGGTTATCATATAAGTACTATTGATATAGTTATCAGTGGAATTTGAT
Source organism: Perizoma flavofasciatum (assembly GCA_958496245.1). Classification (NCBI taxonomy): domain Eukaryota; kingdom Metazoa; phylum Arthropoda; class Insecta; order Lepidoptera; family Geometridae; genus Perizoma; species Perizoma flavofasciatum. Next base: position 6,272,021 of record OY292443.1, on the reverse strand, counting down.
ACGATTCTGTTGATTATTTGTCATCAAAATATGACGTCAATAAACATAACACATGGCCTCTGGGATGTATATAATTATAAACTTTGGTCCGAATTGTACAGTACTTAATGTAGTGAGTTTCAGAAACATTTTGATAAATCTAAGTATATAAATAAAAATCAATTGCCGCATGTATGAAAGATCATCACTTGAGAACGGCTTGACCAATTTGGCTGTTTTTTTGGGTTTTTTAATGGAAATTTCACGTGACATTTCCGCAGCAAATGTCATTTCCAATTGTATCTTTCCGCAGACGTTAACGTCAACAGAAAGTGGTATTTGTCTAGCCCCCCTGTTCTTAAACAAATACTTTTAAACAGGCAAAAACCAAAAGAAGTAATTGAAAGTTAAACGCAATCATAAAAATAATAATTATGTGGCACCTAAAAGGGGGGCTGTTGACGTTAACGCCTGCGGAAAGATAAAATTGTATGGAAATGTTACGTGATATTTCTGCAGCAAATGTCATTTCCAATTTTATCTTTCCGCAGGCGTTAACGTCGACAAAAAGTGGTATTTGTCTAGCCCCCTGAGCCCACTAAACGAATAAAAGCTAATCTTCGCCCTAGCGTATAATGACACTTGGTCGGTTATAGGAGGTAAAACAAGCCATAAATTAATGACCGAGCCTGAATGTTGGGAGGAATTGTAAACTTAGGACTACAAATTAATGACCGAAGCTGAATGGGAGGAAGCCGACCACATCCTGTTTGCGTAAGGTTCGAGTCGAGGGCGGTTGTAAGGGCTCCCATCGCACCGCTCAGCCATCGGAGATAACTAGGTGTGACGTTGAAGGGTCCTTCCTTTAAATAGGAACTGGTAGCTTTTGCCCACGGGTTTCCTCGCGTGCTATTTTATACATAAGTATTAAGGTTTTTTTTTCACTAAGATAAAAATCCGAAATGACGAAATCTGTAAAACTGAAGACGCCGAGATATGTAACTCTTATGATTAGTAAGTTGAAGTGGCAATGGGCAGACCATCTCCGATAGTACGAACATTTGTCCCACAGCGGGAATCGAACCCCCCAACTCTTGCGTCTCAACGGGCTCGTCACTAATTTTTTAAAATCGTTTTTATAATTTTATTAAACGCACTATTTGCAGCTAAAACTTTTCCAGAAAACTATCTTTATCATATTTTTTTCTTTTAAAATTTCAACTTTATAGATATTAAATACGAAATTGATTACTAGATACGAAATGACAATAAAAGAACTAAAATTGAATAAATTTGCATATAGAATTATCTGGGTATACGAATCGGCAATAACCCATATAATCTAATTTTTTAACAGAAAGGCTAGCTAGAGGTAAATCCTAATTAGTATTAAGTTCATCTGTGTACTTATCTTGTATAATAAAGCATTTTCAATCTATCACTGACTTTGGCGTAGTGCCAACCATTTTTCAATTTAATCAACCATTTTGTGACATTTCTTTTATTATTGTGTTACTGTTTGACTAGGATATTTACAATCCGCTCAATTGTAGTTTTATAGTTCCGTTGAAAAAAAATATGTAATTAATGATATTAATATTTCAGTAGGTACCATTGATTACCATTGATCTATATAATTGTTTGGTGCTTTCTTATTTTGACGTTATTATCATTGTTTTAAGGTCTTAGAAATCAAGTTGCCATTCAGCGTGGCAATGCGGCCAGTATTTTGGGAACGCTTCCGTCTGGTAGTGATCTGGATCAGTTGAACTATCTATAGATCGTTTGCAACGGTCTTTGGATAGCTAGCTGTTTCATCTGTATTTTTTGTAGGTACGATTAATTATTATAATTTTTTTAACTTGTAAAATTTTACGAAACTAACCGTGCAATTCATAGTCGAGATAGGGGCTTCTCTAGGGGACGATTCAGCCGCTGTGTGTCAAATTCAATATTTATGCATTTCATAGACAAAACAGACCCCCTTTTTGATAGAAGTTGGCGGGTGGATGCTGAAGGTCCGAATTCCGTCCTCCAAACAGACCCCTACTGTAAAGTATTGTTTGAAAAGAAAAAAGAAAGAAATAAAATATTTATTTAGCATGTTTAGCACAACAAATTTTGGAAGTTAGGATGGTGGGATAATTTATGAGAATACTTAATAATAATTATGTATAAGTTTGAACAGCCTACTTATAAGTAACTATAACTGAAACAGAAATGGCCCACGCACCTTACTGCCTATTCTATCTACCTAGACAGTTTAATATCGCACCAAAACGATGTTTGTTGGCGTAGGTTTGTATAGTAATTAGAGAGTTTTTTTCAAAAATGGATGTGGAGTATTACTTTTCGACTTGAAGCCGATCTAATAGCCGATGAAGCTCTACAATGCAGATAATAAAAGTGTTCAAAGATGTCCCTACAGCTGAAAAAAAATGCAAATGCCATTAAGAATGTTCAGATTGAAATGCGGCTTGTAATCGATTTGTATACCATCAGCGATGTTAATTAGGTTGTATCGCGACAAGTCAGTAGGGGGCGCTGCAATAGATAGGGGGCGATGGAAAACACATCAGGTTTTTCAAATTATGCATAAACTAGCTTCTGCTCACGGCTTCGCCCGCGTGGTACCCGGATAAAAAGTTGCCTATGTGTTATTCTGATGTATAAGCTACATTACTGTAAAGTTTCATCAAAATCCGTTCGGTAGCTTTTGCGTAAAAGAGTAACAAACATCCATCCTCACAAACTCTCGCAAATATTAGTAGGATATACACTTGTGCATTATGTGCATATGTACTTGTTTGTTTTGTGTTGACAAACGAAAATCCTATCCTATCCTACTTCCTACTAATATTATAAAAGTGAAAGTTTGTGAGGATGTTTGTTCCTCTTTCACGCAAAAACTACTGAACGGATTTTGATGAAACTTTACAGTAATATAGCTTATACATCAGAATAACACATAGGCTACTTTTTAACCGGGTACCACGTGGGTGAAGCCGGGGGCATAAGCTAGTATTATTATAAACACGAAAGTTTGTGAGGATGTTTGTTCCTCTTTCACGTAAAAACTACCGAACGGATGTTGATGAAACTTTACAGTAATATAGCTTATACATCTGAATAACATATAGGCTACTTTTTATCCGGGTACCAAGCCCGGGGCAGAAGCTAGTATGCCATATTTTGTAATTCAAGTCCTCTAGGAGACGAGTTTTTAGGACCAAGTTGACGAATGACCTTTATAAATATTCCATGATACCATTGGCTCTTTATTCCTTGAATTCCCAAGTACACGATCGCAGGCGCCACCTACATGGATGATCGTGTCGTGATAGCTCGGGCGATATAATTTATACTCTTATCGGTCTACAGCGGTGTGGGGTTACAGTGAAATTGAAATTACCGCTGACAAATCGGTAGACGCCCGTGGGATTTGAATATAATAGGGGAGGTGTGTGGTGTTTTTTGATGCAATTAGTATTTAGACGAAAGTCTTTATTTTTAGGGTTCAAATGACGAAAACACTCATACGTCAGATCCGAAATATCTGTATCTGTTTGTCTGTCTATCCGTCGGTATATCATACTCCTATTTACAGTATGGAGATAACATTTTTTTGTCTACACACAAAATATTATCTCCATACTATAAATAGGAGTATGATATACCGACGGATGATGATGTCTACACACAAAATTTTATCACCATACTATAAATGGAGTATGATACACCGACGGACAGACAGACAAATAAAGACAGATAACACTCATACAGTACGTTTGATCCGTCTGTCTATATGTCTCTGTTTGTCTGTCTGTCTGTCGGTGTGTCACACTACTATTTCTAGTATGGAGATACAATTTTGTATGCTAAACAAACGACGTAAAAATCAACAATCAGCAACACGTGAACTATGACAACTATTTTCTTTTGATAACATTTTAAAACGCAAACTTATTTTCCCGAGTGAAGTCACGGGCAGTTTCTAGCACACAACCTTGCAATATTACGAACAGATGATTTGATTCGATCTCTCGAGGTTTGGCGGTGTTGAAATCATTGGATATAATGAACTCGACTCGTGAAGGGTGGCTCCCTGAGGGTGAGAGGGTGTTTATTGGATTGTTTGATGTTATCTAGTCAAGTTCTCACTTTATTTTTCTGTTATTCTTGTTGATAAGATTAAAATAGTATTAGTTAGCTGGTTATAATGATGGAAATAACATATTACAGACAAAGGAGTGTTAATTAATCAACTAATTAAAAATATTTATAAGTAAAGAATATTGTGTGATAGTATCCTTTGACTGTAAGTCTGACTCGCACTTGGCCGGGTTTAGTGAAGGTTTTAATAATAATAATAATAAACCTATGCTCCAAAGGTGAAAGTGTTAAAGGCATAAAGCCGGGAGTAGCGTTTAGTGAAACTGCAGCACACCTCTCGACACCCTTTAGCCGTTCACACCAACGTTGCCTCTACGCTGCCTATCGTTGGCGGCACTTATGGGGCCCGTTTAGAGGACGGCAAGTCATCACCTGCCTATGATTTGATTTGAATTTGAGTCAGAATTGGCAGGTGCCGTTTCATCCTACATAGCCCAGCAACCATTCCTTAAGCATTTACTCCTGCAATAGTCCAGATTATCATCCAATATATCCAATAGTTTCATCACCATCCACGAAAAACCGTTTTTTATATATTGTATTGTACAAAAAGGCCTCTTAGTGTTAGCTTCGGCTCCACTAATGCCTATAAACACCCCAGTCATGTAAGCCTGAGAATTGAAATAAATAAAGAATAATAATAATAATGCAGGACATTTTCACACAGCATCATCTAGTCCCAAAGTATGCAGAGCTTGTGTTATGGGAGCAACATGACTGATATACTACTTTCTTACATACATTTTGTATAAACATACATATTTTACACTAAAAACACCCAGAACCGAGACAAATATTTGCAAATCATACAAACATTTGTCCTGCGTTGGGAATCGAACTGCGACCAGGCGGGCCTTCGCCCACTACAACACAGCGATCATATTATAAACATGATGCATCAAATAAAGGATTCACTTCAAAAACCAACCAACAAACACATTAAAAAATGACCAAAAATTTTACTTAAAAAAAACCCATCGCAAATCCTGTAATGACGGAATTAAAAATAATTGCAGAATATAATAAAACACCCCAGGGTACGGGATGTTTCTGAAGGGGTGCTAGAGTTATTGAGGGGGCGTGAGGTTGTTCAATTAGACCGAAACGATCGAGTGAATTTAATTTAACAAGTCTTGGGGGATGAAAAGGATGTGAAAGGTGGTAAGGGCTTGGAGAATGTAGATTTAAAGAAAATGTTCAGTAAGGTAAACAAGCGAATTGAGCTGTACCTAAAAGATCAAAGTCAAACCAGTCGTTAAATGACCTCAGTATCTACTCATTTTAAACTTGCTTATCTATATACTAATAACAGAGTTGAAGAGTTTGTTTGTCTGAACGCGTTAATCTCTGGAACTGCCAGACGAACTTGATATAATATTTTTGCAATATAACTTTTGAAACTATCATGGTTTTGAACATAATTTTTACACATAGTATTAGACATAGTGGTATTTTTCGCAATAAAAGAGCGAGAAAAGGGTAGATCGATTTTTCTGCCACTAACATTTATAACCCGCAAAGACTCCCGCAGTTACTCCCGTGATACGTACATGCAACTTTGCCGAAATATCGGGAAACATTCAAACTCACAAATCATGGTAAGTTTTTTTGTAAAAATTACAATCTTTTTGCATTTGATAGCCCAATTCTTGAGGAAGGTTATAAGCTATTTAACTTTATTCTTTATTTTACACACAAATAAACACAAAAAGGCATTATCAAATGACATGTACAAAGGCGAGCTTAACCCTAAAAAGAGTTTTCTTCCAGCAAACCTTGAGCTCTAGAGAGAGGTAATTATAGACCCTCAAGAGCAAAACAAAAATAAATAATAGAACGAATGCCAAGCGAAAACGTAGTAATAGAGTGGATGATGTGAAAGGTGGTAAGGGCGTTGGAACAATTCAATAAAAAAAAAATATCAGTAAGGTAAACAAGCGAATTGAGAGAGAGTGAGAGAAATTGAGAGAAAGAGGTGTACCTAATAGATCAAAGCCAAACCAATTTTGCAGGTTGAAAGTTTTATAAAAGGAAGTTTTAAGAGTCAACAAGAAAGCAGATTCAAAGAAAATGGACAATATTTAGGTCAAACCGAATAAAGCTGACAATTATCAGTTTAATTTGAATACCTACATTTTCAATTGTTGAGGATTGATGGCATTCAGTCGATTCCCTTTTGTCCAGCTAAAATCAAAGTTAAACTAGTAGCGGGGCCAAACACGCTTATTAGTAGCAAATTATTTAGACACGTCTGCAAAGAATATAGGCAGAGACTTAGGTGTAACATATTGGCGTGAGTATTTGTATAAAAATATCATAAGACACAATACCAACGTCTGCCTAAGCTTAGTGGAAATTACGTAAAACAGGGAAGATCCTTCGAATGTTCAGTGCTTACAAAGAGTTCGTTAAAAAGACTGGTAGCACAAAATGTAATCGTTAACTATAACTTCTTAACTAGGTTATTATGCTGTTTATAGTAAGTATATAATTATGCAGATATATTGTGTCATAATATAGTAGTTATATTTATAGCATGCGGATGTGGCACAACATTTAAACCTCTTGTAATCTTTCGTACAGTCCGTTCCATCCAAAGGTTGTCTGGTAGAGATCGCTAATTAGCGATAAAACCGACCATTGTACAACATTATCAAAGTTTTTAGTGCTTAAGTAAACTGAAATATTATTTCGAGTAAAGTATTTTCTATCTCTGTCTATAATTTAATGTCAAAACAGGGTCTTCTAAATTTTACCAATAAAGAAATATATAAAGCGTACATCAAAATAATATCTAGATACAATATATATTTCATTCCATATCAGTCTATATTTACTTGTTAATAGTCGGCAACTTCGACGAATAATATGATTTAAATTCTAAATTCGAATGTCCGTTTCAAATGACAGCTGTCAAAACGGTGTCATTGCAGCGCAAGATGGCGTCCGGTTACCGTCGATCTCAGATGCAGAACCGTGAACGCAAAATGATTAAAATGGTGTTTCCGATCACCGAAATAGCGGATAGGATGTGTCATCTAGTGTTGATGGTGATTCAGTTATGATATAAGTATATGTATTGGTTGCTAGCCCCAAAAAACGTAAAAGAAAAATACAGTGTATTCCTGATATACTAACATAGAAGAGGGTAATTTTACACAGATTTTTGGAAAACTGTCTACTTTCATCAGATTTATACCACAATTTTCTTCTATGAAATAGAAGAAAATGTGGTATAAATCTGATGTTTTTGGTTCGTTTATTATTGTTCTTAAGATTTGTACAATGGTTTGTAAAAAAAGTACCAATTATAATGTATTTTAATAAAATATTTATTTTCCTAAAAATGAAATTTTAGAAATCGGCCTTATTTTAGTAAAACAACATGTTTGCATTCATAAGCTGAATCACCCTTATTCGGGTTAGAATACATGTTCCGGGACACCCTGTAGATACTTCCTTTATTTAGAAAAAGAGTAATTTGCATACTTAGTTTATTTGCAGACATAATTAACACACATTTCAAACATTACAAAGCAATCTCAGAATATTGTGTCTAATTAGGTAGAGTCTAAATACACGGTTCAACTCATAACATTTAACATTGTATCAGGGCTGTCATACTAATTTTAACATAATATAATAGTAAGGTACAGAATTTCAACAAATTTAGAATTTCTATTTTTTTAATAAAGTTTTTAGTGCTTAAGTAAAGGTCCGCCTGAGACGCAGAAGGTTGCGGGTTCGATTCCTGTCACGGGACAAATGTTTGTAAGATCTGCAAATATTTGTTTCGGGTCTGGGTGTTTTCCTATGTATAATATGTATGTATTTACAAAAAAAAAAGAAAAGTATTTAAGTAGTATATCAGTCATGTAGTTCCCATAATACAAGCTCTGCTTAGTTTGGGGCTAGATGATGCTGTGTGAAAAATGTCCAGCATTTATTAATTATTATTATTTATTAATAAAGCTTTTTTGTAGAAATAGTACCTAACAAAGTTAACGAGTTTTTGTCAACATCTTACTTCTATTATAAACGCGAAAGTTTGTGAGGATGGATAGATGTTTGTTATTCTTTCACGCAAAAACTACTGAACGGATTTTGACGAAACTTTACACATATATAGCTTATACATCAGAATAATACATCGGCTACTTTTTATCCGGGTACCATGCGAGGAAAGCTGTGGGCAGAGGCTAGTTTAATAATAGTGTTTAACCTAATTTTTGGCGTTTCATTTTATATTATTTAATCACAATATTTTTTTCTAAGATTATTTACAAAAAGGGGCGATACGATACTTGGTGATTGTACCTTATAATAATATGATTGGACTAAAAACTAAATTTTAAATTAAAAAAAATCAAGCTTGCTGATTGTACTCAAAGAATGGATAAATAAAAGTCTCAAAATTATTAGTAAAGCGGTACTTTTTATATTAGTACGAACTTTAATTTTTCCTAAAGATGGGTTTACATATGTAGGTAACATGTCACATGGTTTGAAAACCTCTGTGTGTCACAGTGGTCGAAGGCCCACCTAAGCCGCAGAAGGTTGCGAGTTCGATTCCCGCTGCGGGACAAATGTTTTTCATCGTCTGCTGAAGCGCCCCTAGTGATTGGATAAAACCTATGTAAGAACCATTATTGAAGAAACAAACAAATCACCTCTTATGGCAAACCCATATACGGGCTCCTTAATTCGCGGGTATAAATGTTGGACACAACATCATAGCGTTACATTTTTTTTTATGTTGTTGCGGTCATGATCTTTCACGATCAAATGATAAGTTATGAATGAGGATAAAAAAGTAGGTACTCTATTGCTTAACCAATTGAGTAGCCTGTTTTATTTTATTTTCTATTTTAGCTATTTAAGTTCTCACAATATTTTTAGTTCTTAAGTAAAAATATTTTGTAATTATTGGTTTGAATTTTCTATCGTAATATTTAAATGTTTGGACTTGCCTACTACCTACACTACTAGGTACCCTACTATGTATCCTCAAATATATATGCACTGAGTACGTAGTATCAATCATAAGGAATATAGTTGTGGGCGTGTTTATTTTATAACTTTTTCGGCATTTCTCACAGCAGAATCGTCCTCGTTTGGAATAGCTTATATAAACTGGTTCACCCCGTTATAGAAAGATAGATAGATAGATACTCGTAGATTAATCTATTATTTAGTATGAGTTGTGACATCCCTAGTTAACATTGTTGATAAATCGAGCTAAATCAACAAATCTCGAGTTGAGCAATTGCTTTGTCCTTTTGCGCTTCTAAGTAACACTTAACATTTCTAAATGCATTTATTTTCAAACAACGCTTTTTTAGCGATTTTATTTCTATAGTAACATAGCTATAAAGTACCCTATGTGTTACTACTATGATGTATAGGCTAAATAACTGTAAAGTTTCATCAAAACCCGTTCAGTAGTTTTTGCGTGAAAAAGTAACAAACATCCATCCTCACAAACTTTCGCATTTATAACACACTAGCCTACTACCACTAGCTTCTGCCCACGGCTTCGCCCGCGTGGTACCCGGATAAAAAGTGGCCTATATGTTATTCTGTTGTATAAGCTATATTACTATAAAGTTTCATCAAAATACGTTTAGTAGTTTTTGCGTGAAAGAGTAACAAACATCCATCCTCACAAACTTTCGCGTTTATAATTGAAGTAGGATAACACATTTTAAACTATGTAAATAATAGGATCCCATTCTACGCGCAATAAATTAACTTTTAGCGCAATTAGCTACGTTCCATCGCGTTCCATTGCAATGCTGATTAATGACAATTGCACCATGATGTCATTCAATTGAGAGCTGTGAATCGAATCATTCATGCACTATAACTGCGGAGAGAGCTATGCTTGGAGTTGATAATATAACAAAACAAACATGGATATCCTTCATGGGAAATGCAGTTTTAAGTCTGTATTCCGTATGATGGACATTCTCAGATACAAGTGCGTAGATCTTTGAGCATACCAAGTAGATAGATTGGAAGGCACTTCCAAACATTATGTTTGATAATTCTTCTTCCTCTTGCCCGTTTTCTTCTTCCACAGTCATCTGTCGGCGTTACTGGGGCTACATTCAGACTTGCTCTGATTTAATCAAGTACTCTTGTAAGAGACGATAAACGCTTACCACCTGGTAACCTTGAGTTTGCATATAATTGCCTCCGAGTTACATAAACATATAATATTGGTAGATGAATTAGATTAAAGTTGTTTATGCTCGTAGGTAATTATCATTTTTAATTCAAACGTTTGGGCATAAGTTCCGATATTTTATAATTATTCTAGTATTTAAATTGATTCTCTATCTTCCTATAGAATATAATAAGAGCCTATAAAAAAATTAAGATCATGGTATCAGCTGACCTAAAGTCATGCAAATTAATGTTCTGATTTCTTGTCTATTTTTGTAACTCCACACTTTTATAAACAATTAAATAATGCTAGACATTTTTCACACAGCATCATCTAGTCCCAAAGTAAGCAACGCTTGTGTTATGGGAACTTCATGACTGATATACTAGTTATAGACTTTTTTTGTTTATACATACATATATACAAAGAAAACACCCGGACCCGAGACAAATATTTGCAGATCATACAACAAATTTTGTCTGAAAAATATTACTACCGCAGCGAGACTCGAGCCCGCACTTCTTACGTCTCAACCACCCGTCCACTAAACCACCGAAGGCGTAATAAACATGGTATAGTCGTAATAAGTATCTTAAAATGATACCAAACCAAAATACCATTATTTCAATGCCAATATGTCAATCTGTTGCGGGAATTCAGTGGATAGAGATGAGTCAAGAATTCAAGATCGTTCGTCATGGCACTCTTTGGCGTGGGCCTATGTCCAGCAGTGGACTGCTAAAGTGCCTTGTGGCAAAATATGTCAGAAGTTGATGATAATTTATAGGAAATTATTCAGATGATAGTTAACATCTACCAGGGCAGCAGACGTTTGCAGGAGGAAGCGTAAATAGGTGTGAGACTGCGGCCATCCGGCCCGACACGCTAATGGTATCAGTCTGGCGCGAGGCACAAGCGTACTACTCTTGTTCTCCTGGTACTAAAGAACACAGTTTAATCACTAACCCCGGTAACATGAGCAGTAAAAGCATCAAAGATTAAGATTATACAAAATTATTTCTGTCTCTTTCTTTTGCTTGACGGAAATAAAAACAGGCGTAGAGAGTATAATCTAATGGCCTTTGCAAGCCAAAAACTAAATGGATAAATGTAATCTACTCAAAGGGCCTCCGAAGTGATTTCAAATACGATTGGTACAATTGTGAATGAATAAACAGATAACAAAAATCTAATAATATACAAATTCTGTTTGCATAGTTTTCATACAACTAACCAATGGCGTAGCAAAGGCTCGCGCTGTCGAATACATTACTTTCCCTCCTGAATGACCTAAACGACTACATCGTATGTTCTATAAGATTGCTGCCACAATACCGCATACCTATGGTATTCGGACGTTGTGGCCGCAAATGAAATGACCAACAACTTAATAGATCGACAACGAATATGACGTCGTTGCCGTATAAGGAAAGAAGAGAGGAAGAAGATACAGAAGAAGAGAGAATGCTGAAGGTACAAGACCAACTTTTGTTTGAGGAAGGAGCCATATCACCAGCAGTGGGTTACTACAAGCTGTCAATAATGATGGTGATGTAGTATAGGTCGTAATTCATGTTCGAAAATAACGCGAGTTTTCTTAGTCTATGGTTGCAAATGTCATGAAATAGGCGGTAAAACAAAGAAACAAACAAATGAATTGCTACTTTTCAAAATAGAATAGCATGCCTTGAAAACAACATTATGTACCTAATTTGAATTCGGAATCAGAGTTAAAAGTGGCCAGTTCGACAAAACGGCAATTTCATAGGTAAAGTAGGTATATACCAGATGAAAAGAGGCCAGTTAAAGACTCGAGGATGATTTTGTGCTGAGACAATGAACTAAGCTTGCCAAATATGGTGCATTCCCGCTATCTCCCGTGACACGGCCCCTCACATTTGCGCCAAATTAAGTCCTTGACTGGTCGACTAGACGGCGCGCAGACGGTCACGCGCCATGCAAATGGAAACGGCCTTTCTGTTTTAATTTGCTAATGTTGCCAGTTTACTGAATTAGAGCGTTGTCTAGTGCAGCTTGTTACAAATGACATTTTGAGCTACAGATAATGTAGAAGATGTACTATCAAATGCATCTGTATTTATGAAATACTAACTAAGTACCGTCCACGGCTTTGCCCGCATGGTTAACAGGTAAAAAGTAGCCAATATCTTCATCGGCCAATACAAACTTAGATACTTTAATCGTAAACGCTTCAAGACAGCGTTCGTAACAAATTTTTTCGTCGACTTACGTTGAAAAATTGGTCTCCACGAAAAGTATTTTACAGCCTATGTCCATCCTGAAAGTCCATTGTAAATATCGGTTATACGTTTATACATACAACTATGTACAAGAAGGTATAAACAAAAAATACAGATGAAACAGCTAGCTATCTAAAGACCGTTGCAAACGATCTATAGATAGCTCAACTGATCCAGATCACTACCAGATGGAAGCGTTCCTAAAATACTGGCCACATTGCCACGCTGAACGGCAATACTAATGCGTTGACCCAGATAAGAGCCAGCTCTCTGGTTACGCATCGCTTCGATCAGTCGACCTGAAAAAAATTTGAAAACGCAACGAACCCCGGTTCGGACCTAGAGTCTTAACCGTAAAAGGCTCAAATATATCTGTTTTTTTGATTGTCTTTTAATTTTAAATCAATCTGAGTAGTTTCAGCAATTACCTCCTACATTCAAACTTATGTACTTGACCTATCTTTTTAAGGACAAAATTACACATGACACTTATTTCAAAATTGGCGGACACTTAGCAAACCGCTTTTTGCAAACATTAAAAACCACCCGTTCATTTATAAGTGGCACTGCAAATAATTCTTCTGCTGGCACGAATTTTTTCTTTCTTTACCATAAAGTCTAAAAAGTTTTTGTATTTTTTTTATTCCAAAAACTATCGTGAACTTGACTATTCATATTGTAAAAACGGGAATTTTCACGTACTGCACTATCGGTTAAGGCAACGACTAAGTTTCGACTCATTCCGAGTGTCTTCATAGTAGTGCACGGCGCGACGCGAAAGGAGAAAGTCGCGACCACTCACCCTGATGAAGACTCTCGGAATGAGTCGAAACTTAGTCGGTGCCTTCACCGATAGTGCAGTACGTGAAATTTGTTATATCTTATTTAAGTATTTTGCCCCCCTACTTCCGATTCGGATGTCGTGGGTTCGAACCCGGTCATACATCAATGCATTTTCCGCTACTTTATATACGCACTAGCTTCTGCCCACAACTTACCGCGTAGTACCCGGATAAAAATGTGTTATTCTGATGTATATTTATGTAAAGTTTCATCAATATCCGTTCAGTAGTTTTAGCGTGAAGAGTACCAAACAAACATCCATCCTCACAAACTTTCGCGTTTATAATATTAGAAGGAGTAGGATTAACACTTGCTCAAAAAAGTTAAGGAAAACAGCGAGGAAACCGGCATCTATCTGCCATCAGTTAGTGTTCCAAAAAGCAGCAATGTACTTGATACCTGTCATGTGAAATGCTTACTACTTATGTGCTAAATGCTTGGACTCACTTCCAAATCGTGGGATACTTGCTGCTTCCAGCCTTGGAGTAAATTCACCAATCAATTTCATCACAACTCCGCCAACCAATAAATAAACGTAAACTCAAAAACAACCGTTAATTACGCCAAAAATACCGATCCCAAATTACCCGTAATTCCCGCCAGCATTATCGGCGCGGTTCGAATTTCAAATTACGCGGGGTGTCGGGTGGCGCCCTCTCGTTGCCTAGCGACCGCAGGTGGATCGATCATCATCAGAATCTCTTTGTACTGTTGCTTTCCGAGAAACTAGTAAATACCAAGCGAAAAATATAGCCATAGGTTTTTATCAGCGTTGTTCTAGATATTTTCTCTTTGTATTGTTACTTTTCAAGTTATCTAAAAAATACCAATCGAAAAATGTAGCGATACGTTTTCATCAACGTTGTTGCAAATTATTAACACGTGATAATATAGTACTTGCAGATCTGTGAATATACTATAGGATACCTACCATAGAATACTTAATTGCTATGGAATTTTCACACCATCCAATTAAGTTGATTGCGCGTATTTTATGATCATGCTTAAATGTCGACAGGATTAGATTAATTTAGCGGATAATTTAGTTGTGGACCAGAGTAGGTCAAAACTAGATAGACCGATGACTTACAAAAGTGAATGGAGGTGGATCAAGACCGCTCGTCATGGAACTCTCCGGGGAGCCTGTGTCTAGCTGTGGACCTATTTGGCTGATGATAATTTATTTATTTTTATTCGGAAAACCAACAGCTATAACACAACGTCCTTAACAATACTTAAATAGATACAGATAGCCAATAATAGGTCTTCACTGATAGCACTAGACTAGGATCTTAAAATGTGAACTCTAAGCTTTTGTGTTCCGGGAATGTTGAAGAGTATGTATGCCAGGAAAATTACAGACACACGAGACTTTACCGTTAACTTATCCGTTATGTCTCAGGGTCGGCAACGCGCGATACCTGGTATCGCAAGCATAGGTTACGGTAACCGCTTTCCATGGGCCGTATGCGTGTTTGCTACATTAGTTGTATAAAAAAAACACGTTTGTACGAGGCACTGCAGTAAATGATGTAATATTAAACGGCGTAACCGATTATAATGCAGTATTTTGCTATCGTTTTATATGACTTTAAGATACATTATAAGATAGGTCTTATCTTCACTGCACTGCGCTGAAATACAAAATGTAAAACACGGTTCTCCTTGTAAAAAGTAACCTTTTTGATTTCCTGTTCGCGTCACAGCTTCCCAAACAGGTATTACTTCTTTTTAAGTAATAAACTTGGCCATCATTATATTTACTAAAAAAAACTTGCTGATAGTGCGCTATAAACATAAAGATAAAATCGTCAGTACCGCTTCATATCTCGTTCGGAGCATACGTGTGTGCATTCATGATTGGCGAAGTGTAATTTTGTGCCAATTAAAGTTTTAAGCCTTCACAGGTTTTAAATACTTTTTGGATAAAGCCGTTTACTGCTAGTAAGTAATATATTATAAAAGTAGCATCACCCAATTGTGAAGTTTGTGGATCCATAGAAGATGTTCAACATGTATTGATGGAATGTGTGCGGAATGCTAATGAAAGGCGAAATATTTTCGGGCTTACTAAAATGTTTGATGTTGGTTGGTGTAATAGCATATTGTCTTCTCCTTTGTCGGATGAAGCCAACAGTTTGTACAAACTAGCTGCAATATGTTTAGTGCGTAGTTAAGTATTTTTTGTGGAGTTTTAAGATTAATATATTTTTGTTTTCCGATTAGGCGATATGGTCGCACAGCGACAAAGCCTTTAATAAAAAAAAAAAAAAAAAAAAAGTAATATATTATAAGATATTGTTTATAATATATGAACTATTGTTTATATTATTATTACTATGCATAGTAAGTTAGTAGGCACTAGACGGTACGATAAGCAGCATAAACTATTTCTTTCTTATCGTAATGTGTAGTTAAATGAATCGAAGATTGTGCTTTGTAGACTGACCAGCAGCTATCTTATCTCCTACTATCCTATCCTACTGAGGAGAGTAGGACAGTAAGTTCTATCATACTTACCTATCCAACTATCCTATTTTATTATCCTAGCCTACTATCCTATTTTACTTTAATATCCTACTGTCCTGATATCCTATCCTGCTATTCTTTCCTACTATCCTATCCTGGATATCCTATCCTGATATCCTATCATACTATCCTATCCTACTATTCTATCCTGTTATCCAATACTGATACCCTATTCTGCTATTCTATCCTCCTATCCAATCCTAATATCCTATTCTGCTATCCTATCCTGATATCCTATTATACTATAATATCATACTATTCTATCCTTCTATCCAACCCTGATATCCTATTCTGCTATTCTATCTTGATATCCTATCCTGATATCCTATCCTGTTATCCTATTCTGATATCCTATCCTGATACCCTATCCTGTTATCCTATCCTGATATCCTATCCTGATATCCTATCCTGTTATCCTATTCTGATATCCTATCCTGCTATCCTATCCTTCTATCCTATTCTACTATTTTTGATTTGATTGATTTTGATAACCTTCTGGAGCTAGCCAAACTTCTTGTGTTTTATATGACGAAATTAATAAATGTATATGGCAAAACGACATCCTCAAAGTTTGCAGATGGGGGTGATTCAAGACCGTTCACCATTTGGACCGTTCAGTGCACTCTTTGGGCTAGGCTTATGTTTAGCAGTTGACTTCTATAGCCTGTTGAATGATGATGAATAAAACACGATTAACATTATCTTCCATTGCAGATTGCAGAATGTTCGACTACCAATATTTGTCGCAGAAACATCTAAAAGGGCTTAGCAAATATAAGGTGAGTTCTTTACTCTCAATAAAGACGTGTTATGCATATAAGCTACAGTTGCAGATCGGGGTCCAAAGAGAGAAAGAGAAAAAAAAAAGGTTTTTGCTCTCATCAGCCTTACCTCATTACTTTTTTTTTTAAATTACAAAGGCCATGTTCCTTTTGCATTAAGGAAAGGACATAGGGAGTCCTCTAGTGTGAAACACTCGACAGAACTTTGTATATGACTGGGGGCTGTTATACCCAATAGTCACACATAGTCCTGACCCCACACTAGGATATTCTGTGTCGGGGGCATCAATTACGAGTACCATGGTACCCGGGAATCGAACCCGCATCGCTAGCGTCTCAGCCGGCTACTCATCCGCTGCTCTATCGAACTTATTTTGATATTCTGATAAATATATTTCTGTAGAGTCAACGAAACTAGTATGAACTAGCTTCTGCCCACGGCTTCACTCGCGTGGTATCCGGATAAAAAGTAGCCTATGTGTTATTCTGATGTGTAAGCTTTATTACTGTAAAGTTTTATCAAAATCCGTTCAGTAGTTTTTGCGTTAAAGAGTAACAAACATCGATCCTTACAAACTTTCACGTTTATAGAAGTAGGATTCAAACAAAGTGGTAAAGTCAAAATTCATTCAAACATTAAAATCACAAGGATCACTTTGAAACGTCGATTTTTTCTACTGTCTGTTCCTCCGCGAACAAGCCAGGAAAGAAAGGCAAAAAACAAGGCTGGTTATTCTTTTTAATGATTCTTTAACAAAACGATATTTCTACGAACCCATATACGTAAATTAAATGTCGCTCGTAAGAACCTGTAGGTTGATTCAATTATATTTATCCAACAACTATGTAGTTTTTTTTGTTCTAATGATGGGATCCATGAGGAATTGAGAGAACTCTTCAAATTTGGGTGAAAAATTGGGTAATGAAATTTCATATCAATTTCCCGTTATTCGTCGGTTTTGTTTTGCACAATTTACATTCAAATAAAATCTAGGACTTAGTTACACAATTTATTCATTTTAGGTACTTTTTATTTACACAATAACTTAAAATATTTTATTCATTTTAGGTACTTTTGCAGACGTGCTAGGCTACATTTTGATTGTCCTTTTATAACAAACGAGTAGGCTTGACACATTTTATATTTTTAAATATCGATGTGGGTAGTTTAAAAAAAGTGAAGAATGCGGAACAAAAACTACTAGAATAACTCGTTTTTGACATTTAATGTCTCATAATTATTGTTTCAGTACAGTGCCATAGATACAAGCCCTCTTAGCAACTATGTTATGCACCCTACTTGGAACGCATTGGTCAAAGTAAGTTATTGTCTCTTTATCAACTCAGATTTATCTCTATCTGAGCCTTTAAACACAAGCCTTTTCCTTCTTTGCAGTTCATCCCAAAAAGCATAGCCCCGAATCTGATAACCTTTATTGGCTTCCTCTGTATGGTGGTGGTTATAGCCTTCATGTACTGGTTCGACTATGGGTTCCATGCTGTGGATTCCAAAGGCTACTTAGCATTTGACGGGGGAAAAGCTGAGTTTGATATACCAAATTGGTGTTTCACTATGTGTGGTGTTTTGGTTTTCTTGGCTTATAATCTCGGTAAGTGTAGTGTATCGTAAGCTTTAACTTAAATGTGTCACTAAAATTAAGATTGAGTGGGATTCGTACCCTATAATCGGCGATGCATCGTATCGATGCAAAGTGCTAATATAAGAAAAACATAAAAAAAGGAATCGCGTTTGTATCGCATCTACGTTTCAATCGATAGAAACGAAAACAATATGGACTAACAGCGCAGAGAACGCGCGTTTATCGCGTTTTTACCGCGCGCTCTATGTATAATAAAATACGTCGTGGTGTGTCTAAGAACCCTTTTGTACAATTATTTAGTGTAGCAAAAAAGGCCCTTAGATGATTCTTATCAACAACTCCCTCAAATAAAGGTGAAAGTTTTTGAGGATAGATGCTTGTTACTCTTTCACGCAAAAACTACTGATTTTGATGAAACATTACAGTAATATAGCTTATACATTAGAATAACACATAGGCTACTTTTAATCCAGGTACCACGCGGGCGAAGCCGTGGGCCGAAGCTAGTGTATTATATTATATCAGATTATAGATTTGCATTTCGTTTCAGATGGTCTAGACGGAAAGCAAGCTAGAAGACTGGGAGTTTCAGGGCCCCTAGGAGAACTTTTCGACCATGGATTAGACTCTTACATAGTATTCCTAATTCCCTTCTCCATAATATCAATCTTTGGAAGAGATGTTGAGTATTCGCTGCCCTGTTTTAGGTAAAAAAATCAAGCGTTCCAATAAGCGGTTATATAAAACACAAAGAAAATAATACCTACACATTTTGAAGAAGATATAAGTAGCGCTGAGGCCGATCTGTGTAAGTACATAGATCGGCCTTATCGGTAAAAGTAATCGCTACCAATGGATAGGATCGATGGGCACAAATAACTGCACAACTGTAGGACCAATCTACTTAAGTTTGCCCCATGTCACTCGCCCATGTCATCTATCTGCTCAATATGTTGCCTGCGAACAGCGTGGATATTTATATTGTAAAAACGGGAATTTTCACGTACCACACTAGCGGTGAAGGCACCGAAACTTAGTCGGTGAGTCTTCAGCGTCCGTGCACGAAGCGATGCGGAGGGAGAACGTCGCGATCACTCACCCTGATGAAGACTCGGAATGAGTCGAAACTTAGTCGGTGCCTTCACCGATAGTGCGGTACGTGAAAATTCCCGTTTTTACAATGTGAATAGTCAAGATATTTTTACAATAAACTGCCGAAATTCCCACAATTAGCACAGGTAGTTTTAGAAACCATAGATTAGTATACCTATCTTATATTATATACCTACTTACATATACGCTTTAGAATTAAAAAAAAAACTGTAATGATGTCATAATGTATTCTGAATAAATAAATAAATAAATGAGGACGGGAACGTGGATTAAGAGGAAAGACCAGCAATAACAATGGTCAAATTACTATTTTCATGGTTAGGGTTCCAATAAGCGGCGATAGGTTTGCGGCCTGACACGTGGAATTGAAAACCCCTACGTATTTGACGACCTCTGTGCAGAAGGTTGCGGGTTCGATTCCCGCCGCGGGACAAATGTTTGTATGATTTATGAATATTTGTCTTGGACCTGGGTATTTTCTATGTTTAAATAAATAAATAATGCTGGACATTTTTCACACGGCATCATCTAGCCCCAAACTAAGCAGAACTTGTATTATGGGAACTACATGACTGATATGCTAATTATATACCTATATGCATTTTTTTGTAAATACATTCATATTATACATAGAAGACACCCAGACCCGAGACAAATATTTGCAGATCTTACAAACATTTCTCCCGCGGCATGTGTAATACGTATGTATTTACAAAAAAACATATAAGTAGTAGGTATATCAGTCATGTAGTTCCCACAACACAAGCTTTGCTTACTTTCGGGCTATGATACTGTGTGGAAAATGTCCAGCATTGTTTTTTCCATCATTATTGCAGCGCCCCCTACTGCCTTATGGCGATAAAACGTAATTTTTATTTTTATACGAGTTTTTATCTCGTTATTCATTATTTTTCCTACATTTCGACAATTCCTTAGTTTTAATTTGAATAAGCTTACTGTATTAATTTCGAGAATGTTAGTAGGCAAATGATTGAAAATACGAGGCGCCATGCAGAAAACAGTGTTGTTAAACATTGCTGTCTTGCTTAGTATTTAATAAGTAAATGTTTTCAGGGGATTCCTAATAGTTGTGAGTATAGTACTGAACTTTTACATCAGCCATTTTGAAAAATACAACACCGGGACACTTTACCTACCCTGGGGATATGACGTCAGCATGTGGGTAAGAATGTATATCCTACTAATATTATAAACGCGAAAGTTTGTGAGGATGAATGTTTGTTACTCTTTCACGCAAAAACTACTGAACGGATTTTGATGAAACTTTACAGTAATATAGCTTATACATCAGAATAACACATAGGCTACTTTTTATCCGGGTACCACGCGGGCGAAGCCGTGGACAGAAGCTAGTATGTATATAAAACTAGCCTAGGAACAAATATATGCAGAGCATTCAAACAGTGACGACATCTGTAGCGCAGTGGGTGAAGGTCTGCCTGAGATACTGAAGGTTGCGGCTTCGATTCCCGCCGCGGGACAAATGTTTGTATGATCTGCAAGTATTTGTCTCGGGTCTGGGTGTTTTATATGTAAAAAAAAGTTATTAAGTAGTATATCAGTCATGTAGTTTCCATAACACACGCTCTGATTAATTTGGGGCTAGATGATGCTGTGTGAAAATGTCCAGCATTATGTATTTCTATTATAAAACTTTATTTATTATAATAATCTCACTAAAATAATTTTATTACTACAAAGTCAACATCCATTACATAGAAACATTGTAGTAAAACATATATAAAGTCGGAGAACCACAAACCGCGGGGCAGAGTCCAAGCGGACAGTGGCTAGGGCTGCAGTGAGAGGAGCCTCCTGACGATGCGAGCCGAGTCCAGAGGTTCTATGCTGAGTACGTTCAAAACTTATCGAAACGATAACCGTTTCGTCATATTTTGTATGGAAATCTTGTCGATACGGTCAACGTTTTGACATGTTATAAACTCGGGGTCTAGACATCACGCTTACTTTTCCTTCCACGCTACGTCGTCGTCGGTCGTCTACACTTCGATTTGTTTTGAAGTGCGGGTAAGAATCGAACTTCAGGATCATTTTTCCTCAACTTCGGGGGTAACTGCTCCCGAGTTTATGGGTGATGCCGCTTTGGATTCCATCCTGACTTGCAGGGTATTCCAGCAGCGGCGATACGTTAGCCAGTTATTTGGGTACGGTGGTCAATCCTTTTTTAATGTTTATTTATTTATTTATTTATTTATTTATTTAGATTCAGCTGCTTACTGCACTTACAGTATAAACCAATACGTGCAGTGAGCCATTTACAATATTGTCACTTATGTAGTATGTATGTAACAATTAACTAAAAAAACTAATACAGCTGTTTAAAATTTCATTAAAATTTGAAAAGAAGGGTTTCTTTCCCTTCCACACTTACGCAAATTTGTCAAAATAAAACTTGACAGCTGTCACGTGACATTTCCACAGCTAACAGAAGTGTTATTTGTGTAGACCCTTGGAGTACCAGTATCAGTTTATTATTATTATTATTGACGACCTCTGTGGGGCAGTGGGCGAAGGTCCGCCTGAGACGCAGAAGGTTGCGGGTTCGATTCCTGTCACGAGACAAATGTTTGTAAGGTCTGCAAATATTTGTCTCAGGTCTGGGTGTTTTTCTATGTATAATATGTATGTATTTACAACAAAAAAAAAGTATATAAGTAGTATATCAGTCATGTAGTTCCCATAATACAAGCTCTGCTTAGTTTGCGGCTAGATGATGCTGTGTGAAAAATGTATTATTTATTTATTTATTATTGTTGTTTTAGGTGTCATCGGGTATTTTCCTTGTGGCCGGTATCTACGGGCCCGAAATCTACAAAACCTACATGATTGGTGCCTTGACCTTCGCAGGTTTATTCGAAATAATTGTACACTCTGTGGGACTTGTAACTACTGCTCCTGTTGTCATTTACAACATATATTTGTAAGTATTCTGTGATATAAGATTACGTACAGTCAGCGGAAGAATTAGAATACAGGTGGTACTATATAAATTAAATATTTCTGGATCACGTAGACTTAAATTTTGTAAGTATTCTGTAATATACAATCTCGTACAGTCAGCGGCAGAATTTGAATACAGGTGGTACTATATAAATTAAATATTTCTGGATCACGTAGACTTAAATTTTGAAAGTATTCTGTGATATAAGATTTCGTACAGTCAGCGGCAGAATTTTTATTACAGGTAGGAATTTTATAACTCAAAAAATTCTGGAACTCGTAGACTTAAATTCTAGCAGGCTTTATCATAATCATCTCCATAACTTTATCAGCTTGGTAAATGTTGTCCTCTCCAATCTTTTTTTTAGCGTTAGTAAAGGATAGGGCTAGAGTTATCGACCTGCTAAAGTTAGTGTGCGTGATTATGAATAACATGGTACTAATCTAACAGCCATCTTAGATTATTACCCTACACTTATTACATCTTCTTCCAATTGTTTCTATTATTTCTTTTTTATTGTATTTATTTTTTTGTAATTTCATGAATTATTTTGATTTTAATATGAATATCTATAATTAATTTTATTGGTGTGCAACCGTTTGCATTATTTATTTAAGTAATTAAAGTACTTAAATAAATAAATGCAAACAGCAATTTTAAAAAAAAGTTTAATTGTATAGTTCTGCTGAAAACTCAATAAGTTTATTCTACACTTATATAATAGGTAGTCTTTAACTCCTTGCCTTGGCCTATAACTCTTTCACAATATCATCATTAAATAAAACAATTTTCATTAATCTCATGAACAAAACCCTCCCCAAAGAATGCCATGACGGACAATCTTGAGCCATCTTCATCCACTGACTTCGGATGTCATCGATCAATCGAATGGAAGGCCTTCCTATACTGCATCCTACTTCCTAGCAGTTGTCGGCTGTGCGAGCTGTATTGTCTTTTCACCAAGGCTCTCCTCGTTTGGTGGTGGAACGAAGATCCCCATCTTCATTAGTGACCACGAACCGTTGTTTAGGAAGTAGGATGAAGTATAGGAAGGCCTTCCACTCGATTGACCGATGACATCACAAAGGTTACTGGAAGTCCGTGGATGGAGATGGCTCAAGATGGTTGGATTGAAGATTGTTCGTGCCATTAGGTTGTGCAGTTCCATTGCAGTCTTCGAAATGTATCTCGTAAAAGACAGATAGTTTAGACAAAGACAGACTGATTGCGGCGATGTTCCAGGTTTTAGAGTTTTATCCTAGCAAGGTAAGTTTTCTTCTTTTGAGACTCTTTCCTCGTTGCCTCTCACTTGAGCCTTAACTATTTATAATTTAATAAAGTTACGATTTTTTTAATAAACCCGAAGGAAAAAAGAGCATTTTAAAAACTAAAATTGTTAAACTTCTTTTGTCGCTGACTGTACCTACTTCCGTCGCAGAAGGCGTTTTTGAAGCAGGTGTGTTAGCAATTGGATCATTTGAAGATTTTATAGATAGCTTTAACTGGATCGTTAGCTTACAAGGTATTTTACCTGGCGTAAGGAACCCGTATATGCGTTTACCATAAGAGTTTGTTTGTTAGTCTGTTATCACTTATCTACGAAATGGCATAAAGTATTGTATTAAGATTTTTTCAAATGATATATTTTAAAAGATAGTTCTTAGATACACCACATTTAATAATTGGCAACGAAAACGTCGTCGGTTCTTAGGTTTTTTTTAAGTCGCGTCACTAGGAGGCGCTGCAATAAACCGTATTTAAATTAAATACCATATTTAAGTCAGCTACTTAACTTTAAGTACCTACTACAATACAAAGTTTGACAATGGCCTCGATTATGTAATACACTAACTAAACTAAATTTAAACTGTCGCTCTCTTTTACTGATAGTGCAAGCAAAAAAGATATAGCTACAATTTTAGTGTACTACAGAATCGAGGCCAATGTTGAATGGGCGGTCAAGAGGGTATATCTTTAAACAGGGTAACCTAAGTCTGACGACCTCTGTGGCGCAGTGAGCGAAAGCCCGCCTGAGACGCAGAAGGTTGCGGGTTCGATTCCCGCCGTAGAATAAATGTCTGTATAATCTGCAGAGTATCTCGGGTTTGAGTATTTTCTATGTATAATGTGTGTATTTAAAAAAAAATAAGTAGTATATCAATCATATAGTTCTCATAACACAAGCACTTTGGGTTTGGATGATGATGTGTGTAAAATGTCAAGTATTATTTATTTATTTATATAGTAGCTTCTGCCCACGGCTTCGCCCGCGTGGTACCCGAATAAAAAGTAGCCTATGTGTTATTCTGATGTATAAGCTATATTACTGTGAAGTTTCATCAAAATCCGATCAGTAGTTTTTGCGTGAAGGAGTAACAACCATTCATCCTCACAAACTTTCGCATTTATAAAATTACTAGCTTCTGCTCACGGCTTCGCCCGCGTAGTACCCGAATAAAAAGTATCCTATGCGTTATTCTGATTTATACTTCCTACTATCATACTATCCTATCCTACTAATATTATAAACGTGAAACTTTGTGAGGATGTTTGTTACTCTTTCACGCAAAAACTACTGAACAGATTTTGATGAAACTTTACAGTAATATAGCTTATACATCAGAATAACACATAGGCTACTTTTTATCCGGGTATCACGCGGGCGAAGCCGTGGGCAGAAGCGAGAAAGCTATATTACTGAAGTTTCATCAAAACCCGATCAGTAGTTTTTGCGTGAAAGAGTAACAAACATCCATCCTCACAAACTTTCGCGTTTATAATATTAGATAGATAGATAACTCTTTATTGTACACCACTTAATATTATGTTGCTTACAAATTCAAAAGCTTATTCGCTTATAATTTGCTCCTTTATAATATTAGTAATATATTAGTAGAATTAGTAAGATATGTAAAGTTGGTAAAATAATTCTACTTTTTTTGTTTTAATTTTCCTTTCTAACGTTGTAGGTCGTACACAAATGGCACAGGTCGAATGCTTCCGTTACTTGAAGCTATCCGTCCACTGGTCTCCATCGCCGCTACCACCGCCACCGCTATCTTCTGGGCTCTGAACTCTAAAAACGACATCATCGAATATGACCCTCGGTCTTTCATCTTCTTGTACGGAACCATTTTTAGTAACATAGCGGTAAGTATGACGTGGGTATTAATATATATTTAGATATAGATATTAGGTGTTATATCAAAATAATGTTTAATTTTGTATTTTTATATTTATTTTTCACACTTTTATTCAGGCAATAGCACCGTCATTCTTTTAAATAGTTCTTCCATCCTAAGGTTGTCTGGAAGATGTCGCTTTCAGCGATAAGGCCGCCCATTGTGCATTTTTTTTTTGTGTTTATATTGTAAATTGGTGTTATGCACAATAAAGAGTTTATCTATCTATCTATCTAAGTACCGTCATCTTCCAGTTCAATGAGCACTTAAAATTCTGAAATTGTACGAGGCGATAATACATACACACCTACACTTCTTTTGATTTGTATCTGGTCTGGGTATTTTCTATGTATATATAATATAATATGTATGTATTTACAAAAAAAAGTATACAAGTAATATTTCAGTCATGTAGTTCCCATAATACAAGCTCTGCTTAGTTTGGGGCTAGATGATGCTGTGTGAAAAATGTCCAGCATTATTATTGTTATTTCATTTTATCCGGTCCATCTAAAGTTGTCTGGAAGTTAATAGGCGATAAGACTGCCCGTTTTACCTTTTATTTTTATAAATTCCTGTGTTTTTGTATTTTGCTTTGGTGTGCAATAAATTATTTATTTATCTATCTATCTAAACTCACGCCTTTTCCCAGAGGGGTAGGCAGAGACCACGGGTTTCTCTTGCTACGACCCTGACATATCTCTCATCACATTCAAAAATCATTCGGATAGGTTTTGTTAACAACACACCTTCATCGTTCACATCAATTTCTGTCCATCCAATATCTACTTGAGAGAGTACTTGGAGAACGATACTTCCGCGATTAGCTTGTTACTAGCTTCTGCTCACGGCTTCGCCCGCGTAATTGGTACCCGGATAAAAAGTAGCCTATGTGTTATTCTGATGTATAAACTACTTTCCTGTAAAGTTTAATTAAAATCCGTTCCGTAGTTTTTGCGTGAAAGAGTGACAAACATCCTCACAAACTTTCGCGTTTATAATAGTAGATTTTCTCTGAATATGTAAGTAATAAATTTGGTAAGCAATAAAGTGTTATCTATCTATCAATTTATCGCCATAAATGGACAAGGGACAGTGCAAGCCGGTAGTTTTTTTATATAATAAATTAACTTACGTGCAGAGCCGTCTCATCATCGCCGAAATGACCTATCAACGCTGCGACTTGGTGACCTGGATCCACTGGCCACTTCTGTCTGGAGTCACAATCTCCCTGTCTCTACCTCAACTGGAAGTTCCTATCCTCTATACCCTGGCAGTGTTGGCTTTGGTCAGTCATGTGCACTATGGAGTTTGTGTGGTGAGTCTTTATATATCTTTATTTTTTATCTGTGCTAAGCCACTTGTAGACTCCTTAGAGTTAGTAGATCGTTTAAAAGGCACGGTTTACGGTTTTTATAACAAACTCCCAAGAGATATAAAAAAAATATCAATTAACAAATTTTAAACGTAATTAAACAAAAACTTTATAAAAAAGCATACTATAAAATATCTGATGATTTCGATGACAAAAACTCTTGGGATTGAAAATGCTCGAACTCGAACCTATTGTTTTTGTAAAAGGATCATTAAAAAGAATAACCAGTATTGTTTTCTTGCCTTTCTTTCCTGGCTTGGTCGCGGAGGAACAGGCAGTAGATAAAAACCGACGTTTCAAAATGATCCTTGATTTTATTGAATAAATGAATTTTGACTTTGACTTTAAGATGGGCTTCGTTGGCGTCTATTAGAGGGTACTGTAGTATGAAGACCAAAGAGGTTTTACTGCGCACTTTGTTACTGAAGGCATATCTTTTACAGTGTACCTAGGTAGATCTAATCATCCACCTACGGGGCGCCATCTTTTGACTAATAAAAAACTGTAATTATATTGCACTTTTGCCACATATTCAAAATAAAACCTTTCACAAAATCTTCTTTTCATCATCTTCAACTGAAGTAATTATTGAGGTTGTGAACTTTCTTAAAGAACTGAATCAATATTTAAAAAAATATCTTTCACACGTTTATTAATGAAAACTGCATAAAGTTTTCTTCTTAGCGTTTAGATATGTATATAATATAACAAGTCGATAAATAAAATGAAAAATTGTAATAACAGTAGAAGATGCTTTAAATATTAATAAAGCGAACATTTTATTAGGCACCAAAAATGAAATCTGATCGGCGTACGAGCGTGAAGAAAATATTTAAACGGCTCTATAATTTTAGAAGATACGTGATCTTTTGATATAACTTTTGGGAACTATACGAAATAGCTCTCCAACATTGTACATTTTAACTTATTGTAATAAGATAAAATGTACAATGTTGTAGGGCTATTTCTGAATAATACTTTATTATTAAAATATTTTTATTGTTTTCAGGTACGACAAATCTGCAGTCATCAGAAGATAAGCTGTTTTACGGTACCCAAAGGCAAAAGAAAATAGAATTATAAAACATAAATTACGTTTTTTAACTTTTTATAAAAATATAACTTATAAATTTTTGTATTTTTTTTACTTACAATTGTAATTTTCTCCCAAATATTTTATGTATTTATTTTTTACATCATTATAAAAAACTTTACGTAAAATTTATTAGGAACATTCCAAACATACCAACCTGCCTCTAAGTCCATCCTGATAAAAGAGCAGTACCTGGTACAGAGCAAAAATATGACACCGCGACACAATCTAATTCACAAAATAATACGTAATAGAACACCGAATAGCGCAAAAAAGAGCAATCCTACATCGCAGCGCGAAAAGCTGCAGAGCCTTATTCATGAGTGCGAGCGAGACGAGCATACCTGTCTGATAGGTTAGACAGCTCCGTCTTTAAATTATACGTTCTCATAGCCTTGCGGACGGTTGGGCGTTTACAGAAACGTCTGAACGTTCGTTACGCGCTGCCGCATTGCAGTCCCTATTCTTACTAAGTTTAAAACGAAATACACTGCCAGATTTGTTAGTTATGACTATTTGCCGTCGTGACGAAATATAGTAATGGGGGGTGCACGACATGGATACCGAAGTCAGGGTTTAGAATTTCAGTACAGCTTCGGATAGCTGCGAGGCGCTTTGTTAGTTCTATAATTGTTTACCGAAACGATTTTTTTTTTATTTCCTCCGTGCCTATTAAAACGACATACGAAAATTTGAACCGGATTCGAGTAACTTGATTCGCAGTTTGCGAGTAGCGGTTATCGAATTACAACTTGCAAGTGTATATGTGGACTTTTAAATATATTACTGTGTTTTATAAAGTGAGTGTTGCGAAATTTTTAATTTAGAGTGTAATTTTAGAAGAGATTTGTATTTTTAAATAGGTAAGTGTTTAAAAAATGGATTAACCGGTGGTGTGGCAAAATTGGCATGACTTAACGCATGAACTTGATGATTTTGAAGAAAATGTTAGTTAATTTAATCAAAATTTGAACATGAGGATAGAAAAGGTAATGTCGCATACTTTTTTCTTTTTAAATATAATGCGCTTCAAGAATACATTCAATTAGAAAACATTTACACAGTGTTCTTATAAATAGATCCTATTTTTTGTTTAATAATAAAAATATGCCAGCGTTGCATTAGTGTTTTGAGCGTAGAAAGGCATGTTAGTACTCTAAATTGCCAATACGAAGTCTAAATATTTGAATTTGAGGTACCTATATCTTACAATTTATAGAGACAGGTGGCTAGTGATTGATTTTTCTTTTGGTATTTATTTATCTGTTTTTTTTAGTAGGCCGTGGATAATTAACATTTATTTATTTACTTTATTATTTATAAATATGCCAAAATGAGGACTGATCATATAAAATAAATAAACTAGCTGCCTAACTTGAGCAATTTTGAAAACTATGTAAATTCCCAACTAAACACTTTTACAGTAGCATGAATAACTTAGGTACCACACTTTGAGGCATACCTACATAATATCTTATAGTTAATTCTTTAATCATAATATTCCATAGTTAACTACGTATCTTTGGGGCTCGATGTGCGGTAGAGATATAAAATAATTTCGAGTACCTACCTAGCTACAATATTTAATACCTTTATATAAAATATTTAATGTGGAAACATTAAATGTAAACAAAAAGGCGTAAAATATGTTCAGAAAATGTACAGAATCTAAAAAACAAATCGTTGAAAACGATGATAGGTACCCTACCTACCTGCCATCTGATTTCTTATTAAAGACTCAACATTAGGTCCCCAAACTGAAGTGCCTTTCGATAAGGCTCGAAATCATTAAATGGTACTCATTTGCAATAATTTTATGGGTTTTGATTTTATTTGGGAACTTGTATTCCATTTTGTACTTACTTATCACTTATTACAAATCAAGTTATTTGATTAAAAAATAATATAAGAATAATACTTGTAAAATAAAACCTTAAATATATTACTAATACTAGTTTACTAGTTTTATTTCATTAAAAGCTGGTAAAAAGATAAGAAACATTATACAGGTAAATTATTCTCTTATGTACCTTAGAGCCGACGAAATTCAATTAAATAGGTAGGTAAATAGTATGTAAATTAACAGTAAAGTCCTGAAACTATTCAGATATCTAGGCATTGTTACAATATCCTGGTTATCTGTATTTTCAGTAACATATTTAATAAAATACCAGTACTATTTAAGTAAAAAATCTAGCGTATGAATTTTAACTAGTTATTTATGGACAACCTCAAATCTATTCTACATATTACATAGAGGCTAGCTAGAAGAAAATGCTACCTAGCGTTAAGATCACCTATTTACCTACAGTACTTTTCATTTGTTCAATTAATAATTCTATATCTATCTATCTAAAATACATTATTGAAAAACTGTCTTCCGAACACTAAAAATCTAAAGAAATCAAGTTTTATGTCTCATCTAACTAAATTAAAAAGATTGTTAGTTTGATTTCCTACTGAAATCAAACAATCTTTGAACAGGACTAATGACGCAACCAGTCTTTACCCAATAAAAGTCCTCTAATTCAAATAGAGAACAATCAAACGATGTCAACTCTTTATTGCCCGTTTCCTGACGACTGTCGGTTGATTTACGTATATTTTGATTAATTACATTTTTACAGACGGACAGAATAATTAGTTTTGTTAATGTTTTGTTGCTGCGTCATAAACAGATGGTGCAGATGGTGAGACGAGTTTTCAGAATCATGACTAAAATAAAGATTGCAATTTTTGACCATTATCAGTACAACGCTAGATCATTTAACAAAATGCCTGTTTTCTGCAATTAACTTTGGGATATGATAAAAATTGTTTTAAACTTTTTGACTTCTTTAGGAAGGTACCAAATTATAACTAGCTTTTGTCCATGGCTTCGCCCCTGTGGCACCTAATCATGCCTAGCTTACGTGTTTTTCTCGGTTAGAACTCAGGAACTATTTCAAATTGCATCCAAATCGGTTCTGTCGCACGAAGATCTACAACAAACATCTAATAACACATATTTTTGGATTTATAATAATTATAGTTAATAGTAATAATAAGTTTATAACTAATCTGTTGGAACATTTATAAATAGTAGGAAAAACATTTTTAACATCACCACAGTCGGTTTTCTGACTTGAAAATAATCCGACTTTCAAATTTTTGCTATGAATAAGCGGAATGTGAATTATAAACGTGTTGATATAATGCATTTGCATTAGTTATAAGTGTTTTAACTTCTTACGACAATTGGTTTCCAAAATATAGCGATATTTGTTAAACATTCCCGTTACTACATATTTTATGTTGCCATTTTAGTGAGTTCATTGAGTGATAGAGCAATTATTTTTCCTGTATTATTTTTAATACCCGCGATTAGCAAAGAGGTTGCTCACTATGCGTTCAGGGTAGGAGGGTGTTTGTTCGTATGTTTGTTACCAATTTTATTCAAAACTGTAATTCGTTTTTTTGCATGCGATTTGTTAGTCTTCAAGGATGGTCTAGGTAGGTTTTATAACCACAAGTCACTAGGGGGCACTGGAATCGATGTTAGAAAAACAAAATAGGAAGAAAAACAGAAAAACTAATTTGGACATTTCGTAGAAAATAATTATGTACTCAGGTTGAAAAAAAATAGCTAATTTGACATCACAGACATTGCACATTACATTGCAACTATAGTGGCGGGATATTTAAAACTTTTGAAACTACTATGATAATAAACATATTGTTTACTAAAAACTTGATATTTATTTACCATAAAATAAAATAAATAATGCTGGACATTTATTATGCACACAGCATCATCTAGCCCCAAAGTAAGCAGAGCTTGTGTTATGGGCACTACTTGACTGATATACTACTTATATACTTTTTTATTTATAAATACATACATATAATACATAGAAAATACCCAGACCTGAGACAAATATTTACAGATCATACAAATATTTGTCTCGTGGCGGGAATCGAACCCGCAACCTCCAGTGTCTCAGGCGGGTTTTTGCCCATTGCGCCACAGAGGCCGTCATCAGTCTTCATCAGTCACCATGATTCATCAGTCTGAATGTTTCCCGATATTCCGGCACAGTTGCATGTAGCATGATCACGGGGAACTGGGATCTAGACAAATACCTGACGCTTTTTATTCCTTTCACGCTAACGCTAATTTACCGCGTTAAAACTTGGCAGTTGTATTTTTCAAACTTTCGCGTTCAAATAACATAATCATAAGTTTTACGGGTCTTCATTGCGCTTACCTTTTTTGTCATCCCGTGACCACGGTTTTTGCAATAGAGTCGGAACTCGGGGAAATAATAAAAAAGGTAAACGCGATAATAACGCGTAAAACTTATAATTAAGCTAATGTCAGTTCCGTATAATTCAATCTTTCCGCAGGCGTTAACGCCAACAGAAAGTGGAAATGGTATTTGTCTAGACTCTTGAAGTCTTTCCGGGTGGATGTTAGAGGCAGACGATCTAACCTCATTCTTACTCGTTTATTGCGAACGATACCATTAATACCACACTTGTTTCATTTGTCATTGTTTAGTATTTCACGTGACAGGTTTCAAGGCCAGCGCCGATGTTTTCCTTCACCGTTTTGAACACGTGCGTTAATGTGATCAAAATTATGATCATATATAAAAATAAATACTTACCACTGTTTGTCCTCAATTTGAAATTTTCATAGCTTATGTCAATGAAGTTTAAAGTCTGTTAAAAATACCTATTTTGAAACCCATTTTCGTTACAAATCCTTAAACTCGCGTCGCTTAAGAACCAGTCGCCCTTGCGTACGTTAAATTTAAAAAGTAAAACAAAGCCTTAAGTTATTGTCAAGTGATGCGTGCAGGGCTCCAGACTGCCGAACAGTACGGGTCAGACCACATAGCAAGCACGCATCTGATGCTGTCATTCTAGATGAAGCGCCCATAGCTTTGCTGTATCTCGTAAAGTTTCAAATTGATAAACGTCCAAATCGGAATTCTATTCAATAATATTTCAATACTTTAATTTTCTATTGTCAATTGCAGCTTCTCCTAATGACTTGTGGAGATAAAACCTGAATAAAACCACCTTTAAGTCATACAAATACATAAAAAAAACAACCGGATTAGCAAAAACCAGCGTGTTATAAAGTGGGCGTAACTCCTAAAGCCTAAGACAACGGTCACAGTAAGGTCCATCTGATAAGTCAACGTCAAAATAGGTATTCTACTAAAAACAAAAAGAAAAACGTCAAATTTTAGATTGAAAAGGGATCTCGATATAATATATGTCAATATATTATATCGAGATTCGGCTGTGAAATAATTATGAGGTTTTCTAGTCATTCTTCAGATTAACTTCCATTCCACCGGTTCATCATTTGGATGGGTGACCGGTAGGTAGTAGTATTTAGAACTGTTTTCGTGATTTAGAAGGCATGCTTACTTAACCAGGACATATTAACGTGCCATTCGAAGCACAGAAGCGCTCAGTTCTAATTGCATTACGTGCCTTTAACCAACTCGATTTTCTTCAATCGTTAACGCTGCTGTAAACTCAAAAATGTATGAGATTGACAAAAGCTATCGAAATGACACATTTTTACTGCCAATTTTTTTTCTAACTTAGCTTATTATGGGTTGAGAATGGCGTCGATTCTCTTGTAAACCAACTAAATTTTATTTTAGTTCATTCTTTTACAAATAAACACGCAAGAAAGAGATGGCAAGAATTTTACGATAGATACAAATTAATTTTGTAGGTGTACAGGAAAATCGACGCTAATTATACAATCTACCTACGAATTAAGCGATTCCTGGATATCATGATGCCATTCCATACAAAACACGCTCCCAGCACAGCGCCACAAGCATACTTTTCATGTGGTCTGACCCTAACTTGGTTTCCGCGAACTATAGTTTAGCCACAGACTGAACCTATAGCGACAGAGTATACCACAGATTAAAGTAGGTACATTTTAGCGAAGCTACGTCGGGATCACTTAGTGCAGCGAGCCGTGAGGGGAGGGTAGGGATGGGACAAGTACCGTTGTCGATAGATCGCTCGGCTCAGTAGCTTGCCTTTAAATTTGGTTAAATATGCTTTACTAGATGTTATAGCTTCTTTTGATTAATAAATCTTAAATTTGAAAATACTGCTAATTGCTGACAACAAAAGTGATATTTAGACGTATTTTCAAAACTAGTGGACGGCCTGCTAGTGCGACTTTATCCGCGTTAATCCTGCAACTTGTTGAGTTTTTCATACAAACATTGTATTTCCGCTGCGCCATCTAAGGGTGGAATTTCCGGAAATTCTTTCTTAGTGCAACCCTACTCACCAAAAGAAACACCGTTAAAAAAATCAGGTCCCTCGGACTTATAGTTAATGTCAGTCTATAGTTTAAATTCTGGAAGTTATATGCGGCGATACATATAAATAGGTTACTTACTAACTTCTAAAAACTGTTTATTTTTATTAGTTTGTTTAAGAACTCTACAATTTGCATTGAAACCAGAATATTTCTGGGCGTAAACGAAAAATTATTATAGTGGAAATCTATTTGTAGAAAACCAACGCTATAAAACTTTCAGTGATAAGGTACCTACATAATAAAGTTTATAGCGTCAAGAGATATTTCAAAAAAATAAAAACTATTTTTTGTTGGTAGGTTAATGATCATTCACGGCGAGTATTCTAAATGTTTTAATCATCATAATTTTAAAATTGGACAGTTTTGTAACTATCAAACGTAAAATGTCCTTTAAATTTAGGTTTCAGCATTTTATAATGATCATCCATTTGTAAATGACATCGTAGACATAAAAACTTATATTTTTACGGTTGAGTTCGTCTAGTAAAATTGCATTTTTAGACACTTTAATGTGTGATAAATTTTAAAATACTTATTTTACGATATCGAGCTCAAAACAGGTTAATGTTTCAGGGTGGTTTCTTTTTTCAAGCACATAAACAAAGGGAATCTTAGTCTGATAAACCATCGATATGTTGATACCGGGGATCTTTCAATCGATATCGATTGTGTCCATGTCCCATCACTAAACAGCTCGTGCCCGTAAAAAGAAGACACAGCACACTTCATTAATAAAAGGTTAAATAATGTTAAGGATTTTTGCATCCATGGACCAGGCTTAAACTCGGTTTTAGGTTACAACTTCGAGGTAGTCAATCTGGAGAGATGATGCAAGTGACAATAAAAAGATGTCAGTTTCTTGCCAGGTGGCGGGCTCTTAATTACTCTTTAAGAAATGCATTGTGTCGTGATTTTTTCTACCAACGGTATACCTACGTAGGTAGGTATACCGTTGGTAGAAAAACCCTGTAGAGGGTTTTTGTTTCAAATGGCTGATTTCGATACAAACATCACTAGGTATTATGTTATTGAAGAGATCCCTATTTATTGTGACCTTACTTTAGTAGGTTCTTTGGTGTAAAACATTATTTGAAGTAGGTACAACAAATTCTCTTATTTCAAACAAAAATCAAAGTAAGTCTCGACTGTCACGTCAAAATCGGATGTAGTTTTCTTAATTCACTTAGGTGCGCTAAGTATATTATCGGTATTCTACTTCTAAAACAATTGAAAATCCTTCCTCGGAAAAACGTCAATACTTATTGCGATTGATAGTGAACTGAAAGTCAGTTTACTTTCAGTTCACTATCAATCGCAATATTTCTAGTAGTTAGCGAGACTTGGTTGTGAAATAATTCGGTACCAGAAAAAGATTCTCCTGATAATATTAAACAATTACTTTTCTATAGATGACGACCTGTGTAGCGCAGTGGGCGAAGGTCCGCCTGGGACGCAGAAGGTTGCGGGTTCAATTCCCGCCACGGGACAAATATTTGTATTTGCAAATAGTTGTCTCAGGTCTGGGTGTTTTCTATGTATATTATGTATGTATGTATGTAACAAAAAAAAAATTATATAAGTAGAGGTAGTATATCAGTCATGTAGTTCCCATAATACAAGCTCTGCTTAGTTTGGGGCTAGGTGATGCTGTGTGAATATGTCCAGCATTATTATTATTATTATTATTATTATTATTAGTTATCTTTATTTCTGACGAGCTTAATAGAAACTGGGATCACTGTTTATTTTTTCACCACCATTGAATTAAAACATTACTCTTATCAAAAAGTGCCCAAGACGTGTCCAGACACGCTAAATTAGGGTCTCGAAGTTGCGAGACAAATGTTTGTATGATCTGCCAATATTTGTCTCGGGTCTGGTTGTTAAATATATGTATAATGTGTGTATTTACAAAAAAAAATATTTAGATTCCTAGTATATCAGTCATGTAGTTGATTAATTATAATACTTCTAGGACTCAAGGTTAATATATTAGAGGTGTTAACATGTTACACGACTATCGAAGTTTGGTACTTTGAAGCCATATATGTGTTTCCTGGACGAGGGCATAAAATAAAAAAAATGATTATTGAAAACTCAATGATTTATCTTAATAAATCATTAGAGGTTTTCCCGAAATTCAGTTTCCAAAACCATAAGCAAATACAAATGTATTGTTTTCAGATTTTTCCCTGTAGTTGTAGTATGAGATGATATTACTTGCCAAGTTTCATAGTTCAAGGTCAACAGAAAGTACCCTATAAATTTTGATTCCCTTGAGTGTCGAAATATATGTTTTCTTGACAGACAGATGGACAACAAAGTGATCCTATAAGGGTTCCGTTTTTCCCTTTTAAGGTATGGAACCCTAAAAAAACAGAAAAACTGCTTCTACAGCTTTCACACATCATGAGATCTTTAACTAAGTAAATTTTACAATCATTTTACTATCCAGTTCAACTTAGCTAATCTTAAACTCTCAGATCTGAGCTGTGAATGAGCTACCTAATCGATAACAGGCTGGGCTTAGGTCATTACTAGAGGTGTTGACCTCTAGTAATGGCCAGGCTGTTTCGAGGATAACAACAGTCAAGCTAAGATGGTTACATGTGGATAGCATTTTACTTTCTTTTAATAGTGAATGTAGCTAGAATGTACAGGCATATTCCACAATTCTATGAGCATAAAAAAAGAACCAATAAATGAGCCATGAGCTAACAGCCTATTCAAATATAGTCCAAATGGGCTGTGTAATTTTTTTTTAAATTTACGCAATGTAAACACGTATGCATACCAAATTTTATCACGGTACATTTTAAACTGAGCTAGAAATCGTGGTGTGACAAACGGACGGACAGATAGACATAACGAAACTATAAGGGTTCTGTTTTCGCCATTTTGATTTTTAACCCTAAAACAGAACCACTTGAAGCCGTTATCCGAATGCTATTTAGCGCCTTACAGAGTTTAAATATTTTTTTAAGAACGCACAACACCCTCTTTGTGGCCAGTGCGTCGGCTTCAATTCCAAGAATTAAATTTCGAAGACAAACAGAGACAGATGTAGAGATTTCAAAAGGGTTAGAAAGAGAGAGGAGTTGGATATTAATTTTGTTTTTCTTTTAGTAATCTGTGGCCACATATGGCGATTGTTCTCGGACCTTTATGGTCATTGGAGTTGTTTTTGAGTGTTGCTTTAATTAATATGTTGCTAGCTTATTTGTTTAACGGTTTTAATGTGAAACTGTCATAAATATCCTGGAAACCTGGCAGATTATTTCCTATGACGACTCTGTATTTCATGAACAACCAACCAGTCAAACAAAAGGAAATATAAAAAAAACTATTAGACGTTTTTTTTTTTATCGTTGGAAGCTATGAATCCCAACTTTCGAAAGTTGATCGAGGATTCCAATCACGTGCATCAATGATTTTTTCCATTCGATATGTGGCTCCTAGCTAAAGCAAAACTTGCATGCCCTTTGAAGGTATGTAGGTACTCGTACCTAATAGGTACATAAAAGGAATCCCTGTAGGAGGTGTGAGACAGGCTAAATGTCTGGTTTTTTCATCATTTTTTCTGGGTGTCCAAGAAAGAGCCAGGACATGACAAACACATCAATTGTGGCTTGAACTGATTTGATGGCGTTCAATCGTTTTTTTTTTCTAAGACTAGTATACTTTAGTTTCATAGACACCTCCACTTACACCCAGAAGGGTAGGCAAAAACCACGGATTTCCGCTTGCTACATTCCTGACATGCCTCTTTTGCTTAATTCCTCTCATCACAGTCTTCACGCATGCTCGCTGGCTTATGATACCCTTGGTCTGACCTTTCTCCAAAACGTCTCCAATGTGGTCAGAATACGTTCGCTAAGTCTACCTCTTCCAATTGTCCCATTCGCGCTTGCTTGATATACCTGTTTCGTCAATCTCCTATCGTTCATCCTTTCGCTATTTCGTATTCCTAAAAACCTAAATACTCATATAAAACGGTTCGAATGAGGTCCAAATGTGCCTTATCTAGACTTGATGGATGCGCCCACGTTTTAGCATTCGACGTGACGGGCTGCAAGCATCTCGCTGCTTTTACACTGACAGCTGTCAGTGCATTTGAGTTTTCGGTTCCAGGGCATGTCGATTTCCTGTCAAAATCTTTGTTTAGATGTAGGCTTAGTGTAGTGAGGTTTTGGACTCGTCATTTACCAGGTGGTGTTGAAAAAGGCCGTATCTATTTGTCGAAGAATGGTTTAATTTCCAATTCTAGTGTGAATTTCTTGTCCCCTTTTTCTAATTTATACTAGTTAGGTACCTGCTGACTCAGTCATTAAATCTAGTGCATAACTTAAAGCGGCTATAATTTGTATGAAAATAGTTGGATACTTTGAAAATATCCACAATCGTTTCAAATATTTTATACGCATTATAAATTCATACAAAGTACCAGGCGCCCATAAACGTACAAGATGTCTCGTCAGATAAAGATCTGGGCCCGTCAGCGTGGCCAGTTATCGCTGCATCTCTATTCATGGCTTTTTGTATGGGCTTGTATGAGCCAACAGATTATCTGGGAATTATTTATGTAGCTAGTTTGATTTGGATTACCTTTATCCACATTTTGTATTGTATATTAGATGGGATCATTGTGATTAGCAGCATATTGTCATAGTTTTATAGCAATTTAAGAGGAAATAGGGCATATTTCTTACTTAAAACAAGATATTTACCACGTTTTTTTATGTCCACGGGAGGAACTGAAGTGTTTGCGGATGTTAGTGGAAGAGGAATCGATTTACACTCTTTCGCACTGTAACTCACAAAACAAATAATAGTGCATATTATCCCTTTTTTAGCAAAAGTTAAATTGAAAACCATGATAGTTTCAAAAGGAAATACGACAGGCGTATACTACCTCTATAGTATTCATTTTAGTTATTTTATTCAGAAATGTGAGTACCTATGTTTCAAAAACTTTTTTGCAAACTTTTTTGAAGTCAATTCATCAAATTGCAATAGGCAGTATCAAATTCTTATACATACCAACTAGGTATAGATATTACAAACCTACTGGGGTTATCCCCCTGAGATTTTTCTCTTAGGGGGAAAACTGAACTCTAATGTTAAAAAGTGCAGAAATCCCGATTTACCAAATAAAATTATGGATATTTAGATACACGCCCACGACTGTATTCGCCATGATATACATCCTCAGGTACCTGGGGATGAAGAACTACTATGTATATACTCAGTGCGTAGATATCCGATGATACCAGGAGCAAGTAGACAGAGGCACTTCCAAACGTCGTTCGCATCCCAGATGGCAGGTTTTAAGCTCATCATCGCTTATTGAAAACACATGCCTTTGAGTTTTTAGTTCTAGGCTAAGCCGGTTTTCTCACGATGTTTTTCGTCACCAATTTGCAATAATATAAATAGAATTGTTTGCTAGCAAGCAATATTTGTAATAGTTATGGTTCTAAGTACCTGCCATATCTACGCTGCAAAATGATGACATCATCGAGTCGCGACCACCAGGGTAGCATAAAGCTCAGGCGTTATACGGTAATGTAAACAAGACAGGTAGATCTATACCTAGTGTTTCTATACGGAGCAAAGAATGTGGTGTCGTTTCTATAGAGCGTGAAAGGATGATTATGATCCTCTACACTTAACGAAGGGCCTGGTCAAACTGACGCGGTGTCCCGCCCTTAGGATGTCTTTGACAGATTTATAAGAAAAAATGTCATACCTAAGATGAATGAATGAATGAATGAAAACACTTTACTGTACACCATAAGAAAATAAAAATAACAAAACTAAAAACAAAACTCAAAGTACAATGGGCTAAGATACAAGTACCTAAGCCTGACTTTGAGTTTATTGTAAACGGGTATAGCAGTATTCCGTTGCATCGGAGTAGAGTGCCCACTCATTTTTTTTTTTAATGTAAGACCTTTTTTCGAGGCTACGCCGCGTTTACAGAATGTCACTGTTTCAGCTTTCCCGCAACGCAAAAAGCCCGTACATACGTTTAGAAAGATCCTCAAACATTAACGCACTGAGTATGGATCTGAGGATGTCCATCATGGGAAATACAGTCCTGAACGTATTTACGTGCGCGGTTAACGCGATTTACCTTTTTTATAATTTTCTCCACGTTTTCATTGAAAAAAAGATAAACGCTATAAATACTCTTAATAAATATGTTAAAGGGTCTTGACAAATACCTCATGCTTACTATCCCTTTCACACTAACGCAAATTTGTCAAACTTGACAGTTGTCACGTGACATTTCCACAATTTCATTCCCATACAGTTCAATCTTTCCGCAGGCGTTAAAGCGAACAGAAACACCAACTGATTACAAAAGATTGAGCCACCATCCAATAGGTATTCATATAATCTTAGAATTATGAGTGATGACGAAAATTCGGCATCGCTCTAACAAAATATGATTTAGACAAACTATTGTTTATAGTCGGGTATTAAATTACGTGTCGGATAGCAAGCACAAAGCAACGTGGGCAGGCGCCATCGGCCAACCATAGACAATATTGCAGAGTTTGCCAATATTGTTTATGGCTAACGCATCAAGTTATGATTCTGTATCTAAGGGCCCAAACAAACTGAAATGGTCGTTGAAAATGATCAAAAGGAAATGGTTTCCAAAGTACGTGGCCTTAACAGGGTGTCTCGACCTCACGCTTAGTTTTCCTTTCACGCTAACGAAATTTATCAAGATAAAACTTGGCAGCTATCACGTGACATTTCCACAGCTAATGTCATTTCCACACCATTCAATCTTTCCGCAGGCGTTAACGTCAACAGAAAATGGTATATGTCACGGCGCCCTGATGACTTTACAACTGACTGATATCTAGATGAGCCGTGTTGGCCTAGTGAGCATTACCCTGACTTGCGATTCGGAGGTTGTGGGTACGAACCGTGCACAAATGATTTTTTCAATTTATTTGCTCAAAACGCTGAAGGGTACCTAACATCGTGATGAAAACGGCATGCCCTAGAACCAAAAATTCGAAGGCATAATGTGCCATCGGTTAGTGTTTCAATAATCTGCACGGCGATGGGCTTGCGTCACGTGGAATGTGAACTACCTGAAAAGGGCTGGCATGTGCCAAACATAATGTTTGGTATCCTCGCAGATATGCGCACTGAATACCTAAGTATCTGAGGATCTCTATCCTGGAAATTATATTAATCAAGTTGTCTGAACAAAAACATTATCAGATCTTATACATTTTTGACTTTTAAGAACCTACCTGAGTACTCGTAAACTGGCTATTACCAACTCATATAAAAAGTTTTATCGCAGAGTAATAATAGCGACAGAAACGTATATATAATTATTAGAATAGATAGCAATCTCCACTTCAATTGAACATTATAAATATTCCAGTTCAATTCACTCCAAAACATCAACCCTCCATTAGCCCAGACAAATCCTCAGCGCTGCTGTAGAATAAAGCTTAATTCCTTGCAATAGCGACGAGTATTGAAGCTTTTGATGAAACATTGTTTAAATTTGGAAGGAAGGGGGCGTGTCAACATGAAGGCGGGCCGAGAGAGAGATAGGATGCGTCGTCATACTTCAGCAGCTGTGTTCGATTTTTGAATTTCGGCATATCTGCGCATTTAATTTGCCTGGTAGGATTTTAGAGTTCCATAGACAAGGAATCCTTTTATTTTTGTTCTTTTCAATTAACAAAAGATACGAAATAAGTGTTTAATTTTAGGGGATTTTTGAGTTCCATAGTCAAAGAAGGAACCCTTTTACCTTTGTCCTTTTCATCTAGTATTAAGTATATAAGTAGTATACCAGTTATGTAGTTCCCATAACACAAGCTCTGCTTACTTTGGGGCTAAATGGTGTTGTGTGAAAAAGACCAGCATTATTTATTATTTATTTATCTTACAAAGGAAAAAAATAATATGGATTCAAAGGATTTAAGAATGAAATAGTGAAATAAGAAGCACATTTAGTTTGTAATTTTTATCTAAAGAAAGAAAGAAAATAAAGTATTTGCCACACTCTAGAAAAAAAACGAATGTACCATCGCCTTATCTAATAAGCGGCGATGTGCTTGCAATCTGTCACGTGGAATGCGAACTACTTGCAGGACGCCGGCATGTGTCCAATTTATTATTTGGACGTGTCTCTGACTAACCTCTACTTGCTATTCACAAAGACCTGATGTATGGGAAAATACAGTCGTAGGCGTGTTTTTTTTCTACCATACACAATTTACACAGAGTAAACCACGATAACACAGGCTGTGTTATCGTGGTAAAAAAAATATAAGCATATATTATTAATATTATGTATTATCAGCATGTAAATCACGCTGTTGTATTCAGTCAAATTTGACAACAAGGCTGAAAGGCTGCTAAAGGAATAGTTTTGAATATTTTTCGTCTACAGAACCCTACATCATGCATGACCCGAAACGCATTTGCCAAGTTTACTATAAAATGAGCACAGATAAATTATATTTTTTATTCTTATTTAACGAATAAATTGCAATAACAAGAATGATTCAAATTCAGAGATCTTGACATCAATCCATGTTTACAACTTTACTACTGGACAGGAAGTAGATAATATTTGAATAAAAGCAACCGACTGATGGGTCATAAACTATAATAGAGTTGTAGCGTTTTCTGAATTCTTCATTTAAACTTCCGAAACTTAACAACGGCAAAGAAAGCTCGATTCCAATTCAGCTCCCGACGTTTTGACGTGGTCACGTGTTGATTGGAGTTTATGGAGCTACCATCAAGAAACAAAGGCAGTAGCCGCAACTACCCTCATTCTAACTTCAGAAATTCAGAAAAGTCATACTGGTTCATTAGTGTAATTAGAGCTGGTTAATTTACGCAGATTGACTAAGAAAAACCGGTAAGATGACAAACAAAATATGCAACAAACGCTTAAAAATTACCTGAATCAATTTACAAGCAATCAATTTTAACATTCAATTCATTACAACCGCATAATGAAATTCAACTTTTAGCTGATCATGACCTTGGTAAACTGACACGACACCACAACTAATGCAGCTTATCGGTGAATCGGTAGTTCATTCAATAACTACCGATTCGTTCAATGAACGGAAAGATTGACCGCAAATATTTGACCGATATCCGGTTTTTTATGGAACATGCTAGCTAAAGTTTGTGTGAACGTTTAGGTAGGTACTCAAATATTGTAACGGCTGTATTGTTTTGATAAAATTAATGCCTATTTAATTAGAATAGTTTGTAACTTGAATTGAAATTATTTTCTGTGAGTGAAGCAAGATGTGAACCTAATGTAAGAAAGAGACATGTTGCAAAAAATAATTGAAAATGAAACCTCAGAGGTTCCAATAGAAAGGCCGTATACGACATTTTATATATACTCATCATGAATATTACCTACTCGCCACCGAGAATATTTCCGTACCGTATGCGAATCGATTAAAATCGATATATTTATGCCTAATATCTCGAATGAACCGGTTGAACGTAACGATGGGCTTCGTGTTATGCAATGATACGGGTATTTTACATCTAAAAGAAAACTGTTTTGACTTTTGTTTTAGGTAAATGAGTGGTATGATTTTATATTACCATAATATGACAATTAAAATGATATCTCAGAATTTCTTTCGAAATAATTGATTAATTAAAAGTCAAAACCATACTTAATACAAATAATTTTAAAACGAGTGGGTAGTTTGGTTGACTAAACATCTTAGTACTTAACGTTTATTATGTTTAATTTATTCCATATCCACAAAACATCCTAAAAAATAATTTAAACAGTTATTATCCACCAGCACGTGGGTGAAAATCGTTTCTTTATCTTGCTCAAGTAGCTGGGTCTAAAAGTGGTGGCTGTCATGTGAATTTTAAATCTTTGTTAACTTAGGAGGATTTATTTATTAACTCTTTATTGCACATTTTATAAAAAGTGAACAATAGGCGAAATAATCATTTTTAATCAAACATGATTAAGTCACCCTCCAAA
Organism: Perizoma flavofasciatum; assembly: GCA_958496245.1. Classification (NCBI taxonomy): domain Eukaryota; kingdom Metazoa; phylum Arthropoda; class Insecta; order Lepidoptera; family Geometridae; genus Perizoma; species Perizoma flavofasciatum. The sequence goes on along the minus strand of OY292443.1, from coordinate 6,227,556 downwards.
TAGCGCTTAGAATGGATCTCTTAATATCTGCGTTGAATACTTAACATACAAATAAATCCAAATATAACCGACTTTAATCCCGAATTTTCAGAGGATATTACGGATTTAGAAAATTAAATGATTACGAAATGAAAAGTCCTAAAATTACTTTAAAATAAAAAAAATGCGGTTGAAGTAAAATTATTTTATTGGAACTCGCAGTGATGCCGCATCCGTTATATGACTGTAGCCATTTTCTTAAACAATCTCAGCTTATACAAATCGATTCTAATCTCGCTAAATCGCACAAAACGAGACTTCATTCCGATGCGATCGAAGTACCTACAAGCAATTGATTTTAATTCGATCGTAAACTTATTGAAATAATCGAAATACGCGGGCGTAGTGACGTGCACTGTCGCCCGTTTGCATGTTACTGCGTTATGCGTGTTAGGCGTAATTTGTTTTATTTTATCGCTGCTTGGGCAATGTAAAATTTGCAAAATTGCAAGTGCGATGTTTTTTCTGACGCCTGTTTAGTTGACCTTGAATATTTAAAGGTTATTGGTTGGTAGTAGATACTAGGCTGATTTAGGTTTAGATATTTTGCGACAGAAATATTCGCCTGCATTATGCATCTGTAGTATAGACTTAGCGAGTTTTACAAACACCATTTTACTCTAAAGGTTTTTTTATTTTGTTGTTTGATTATGGTGTAGAATAAACTAATTATTTAAATAGTTTCATTCTTTTATTTTCATTCATTCATTGTTTATAGAAGTAGATAATGTCACAACGGTTGCGTAAGCTTAGTGCAGACGAGCATTAAGAATTTTAAAATCTGTCTAAAATATTTAATAAAACAATAAAAAAAACAACCAGAGGTAACAACTATAGTTTTAATTCATTTTCTTAGCTCTCTAAGTGACTAATAAAATGATATGCCTTTAAATTTTTTATGAGGTCGCCACTCAAAAATGGGTCTACACACTTAAATATAAGGTGCAATCGGTCTGACATATTGAAGTATCTTCGTAAAAATAAAATTCTTTATTCAAAACGCTCAGCTGTAAACCTTCGTCCTGTGAAAATAGGGTTTACGCCTTTAGGATATTTCGTAAAACAGGACAGTTCTGTCGTAGGTAGCATTTTACCCCCCAGGGAGAAGGCTCAAAGGGCAAAATACCATATTTTATTCAATATCTAGGAGTAATAAACTGTTAAAACAAACACGATGGATGCTTTTATTTTATTCGATCGTTTCCGAGACTCAAATAATAATTTTGAACTATTCCTGGATAGAACTTCTGTTTGGATTTAGAACTGTGTCGTTTAGATCAATTTCAACATTATTTATGTCAAAACCATATCCTGTTTCGCATCCTTGGGGTACGAAAGTCAAAGTCAATTCACTGGACTTTCTGTAAGATGTGAGTGAACATTTTCGTTCAAATATTTTTTTTTTTAATGAAAGCTTTTCAATGAATTATCTTTGAATTGTACTGGCTATAGTGTGAATGCAGCTTTAGAAAGACTTAAAGATGATAAAGCAAAATAAAAATTATTGTAGATGCTCGTATATGGGTTGGGTACCACTTTTAAGCTACAAAAAATTATATAGGTAGGTTTTATCTTTATTATGTTTTTATAACTGGACGAAACTAATGAATTAGTTTAGTTCATTTTGTGACTAATTGATCACCTTCTGGTAAATATAAGCTAAGTAGGTTATCCATAAATATACATTTTATGTTACGCCCACTAGTAGAGACAATCACATTCCAAAACTATGCGTTGAAAATTCAATAAAACTAGCAGCCTCAAATCCAGTTTTATATTCATGAGAAACCTCTAAAAATCATAATAAAGCATTATTTTTAATTACATAACCTTCGACCACCGTGGTTCGTCTCACGCTGCGTTGCCAACGCTACTGTTCAGACCCCTGCTAGTTCGAAACTCGCAAGACTGGCAACTAAACAAACCATAATTTTTATTTTTATTTACATACAACCGTTTTAATGTGGATTGGAGCGTCGAACGAAACGCTATCGTACATTCGAATTTTATAATCGCCCGGTTATTGAAGCGAACATTTTAGCTTCTTGTTAAAAAATATTGTTCAGTATTTTGTAACTCCAAAAATTCATATATATTCGTAATGACATACTAATTATTTACAACATTGTTAAATAATCAATAGTAATCAATTAAAATAATCCAATAAATTTGTTTTACAATAAACAGAATACATCACCACCTTCCTGTTGAAAATACTGTTTGTCATGACTTATTTTAAGCACATAGTAACAGAAACCTCACACAATGACCTAAATAATCTCAATCAATCAATCTATACCCGAATAGCCAGAAGCCACAAACTCACTAATAAGCGAGTACTTACAAAAAAGGTTCGTTCACAATTATGTCAAACTCAATTTGACAACTTGATGAACACGTTTTCGGTTCGACATTTGAATTTGATGGACCACTGTGGGTGGTCTGGGACGTACGTGATTTTTTCTTTTGTTTTTAATTATTTTTGTTTTTTTTTGACCGCTGTAGGGCGATGACTAACAAGCTTTCAATAACTAGCCACCGACGAAGCGTTGTAATCAGTTTGACGAGTTTTTAGCGTAAGAAATGTATTGATGAACAAATATCTATCTATCAAGATAAAGAAAAAAATATTAGTAATTACTAGAGCTCAAAAACTAAACCATACGGTGTAGGTATATAGGTACAGTACAATACTTACATTCATCATACAATCATACATACTCGTGGCTTTAGGACGGATAATTTGTGCAAAACATGAATAAATACTATGAACCTATCGATATTTAGATAATAAAATTCTGTAAAACGGATGTTTTCAAGTACCTATCTTAATATAGCTGTTGAAGACTCTCGGAATGAGTCGAAACAAGACACTCATAAGTCAACGGAATTTGTGAATTCTCGTTTTTGGAATGATTTAATTCCTTATATCCACTTATGTTAGGTATGTATAGAATAAACAAATGACCTTAATATTTCTTTACCCGAGGTACGCTACCAAAACTATGGATTGTGAAAAATCGACCAGCAAAAGACTATTATCATACAACTCTGACTCAGTGTGCTCAAAAACCAAACGTTAACGCAAATATGACCGCTCAAAAACTGATTTTCGCTCACAAACTGTCAAAGTGACATTGACGTGTGGTGTGTGATGCCAATGGAAGTAGGATGGTGACGCTGATGCCTTGTAGCTTCCTTGGAGGGAGCTCCCCACGCTGCAGTTTGGATCATGAACCGAAGGTCAGAAAATATAAATATATCAGAATATATCCTTCTTATCCGCTATTCACAGTAGTTTTGACTTATTTTTATGGACCCAGTGTTTCGACAAGATTGGATAGAAAGTGTAATGAAATGGATAAAACGTTTTTTGTACACGTTCAGCGTTTTAGCGCTTTATTTATGCTAATGTAACAAAACACAGGGTCTAGGAAAACTAGTAGCCAATTTTGAAATAAGACCTCAATCATACGAAAAATAGTGAACCAGTTCCTGGCCAGTTTTAAATTCCTAATTCAAATATTGGCGTTTGATTGAGGTGTAAAAAGTAAAAATGCACCCTATGGTATAGAACAACGCAGGTTTAAGATTTGCGCACACTACAACCACTTGCACGTTTTTTTTTCACGATGTAGAAAGTAGACGTAGAGCCATAATTAATAATACTAACAGTAGAGTAGAGCTTTACCTATCATGTAATTAGAGCTGTTCGACATGTAATCTTGAATCACAATCAGTACGATTTTTGTACATACATTATATGTTCTAGAATAATATAGAAATATATGTTTATGCAGTAAGTAGCATAAGCGAGCACTAAAAAAATGGTTATGCTAACGAAACAAGAGAGAAAAAAAATGTTGGAAAAATACTAAGTAGTTTTTGTCTTCTTATCATGCGACTACATACCCTTAAACCCTTCGTGCTCATGCTAAGCCTGTTTTGACAAAACGCATTTAATTTGTTTTTCCAAATTTGTGTTGGCACGAGAACACTAAGGGGCCCAATTATTGTGCCAATAGACATATATGCTGAACCTAAGTCTATAGCCGAAATTTGGAGCACATTTTATCACTGGATGTTATATCAGTGGCACTTCATTTCAGACTAAACAGGTTACATAAATAATCTTCCAGAAGATCAGGAAGTTACAATTTGAGAAATTGACAGGCCTTTTGCCAAACTCTCTATAAAAATGAATTGCCTAATCTTCGTAAATCGCGATGTCAATTATTTCAAAGGAGCAATCATTTCAATTTGACATATTGGTGCGGAACATAAACTCTCGCCAGAGCAAAATTAATTGACCAAATCCAAATTTTATTGTCCTGCATTACCGCGGTGTTGTTTATGTTGGCAACACTGGCAAGGCGTCAGTTCTCAAGTTACCCATTCATACGTTAATCTTTAGGGGCCCATTAAAAAGTCGTAACGCTGTGTTATGTCGGTTACCTACGGGACAGTGCATCGTTAGCCACTTGATACCAGGCTATCATAACTGGTGTTGGCTTACGCTGATAAATTAATTTCGGAATGTAGAATGGGTGTGAACAATGCATAATTATTTGATGAAGATGTCTACGGCTTTCGGGGTGAATTTCCTTTACCTGTAGCTTAGCCGTTTCTTGGTCACCCTTAGAGTCTTTCCACCAGAAATGTACAGCGTTACTAAGATCCTTGGCCAACTTATAAATGGTGAATTATGAGTAAGTATTTTACCTTGCTTGAGAAATAATTTTTAATTTGACTTAACGTGCAATCAGTGCTATCTGTCTATGTTTTTTTATGTTGATATTAAATCAACATAAAAAAAAACATAGAAAAAATCACAGAGATTCTTATCTCATACTCATACTCATTTATTTTTAACCCAGAGAACATACAGTATACCTGGTTACGTCAAAAAATATTGTAGAACTTACATTGTAGGATTTGGAAAGGTGCTAGAATCAGGCAAGTAGAACAGAACAGGTAACATACCTATGAATGTTTACGTAATTAGGTCACTATAAGAATAGGTTAAATTACTGCTGTAAAGGGGCATTGTCCAACAAAAAAAATATAAATGTCTGTACAAAAGAGAAAGTTAAACAAAAACAAGTAATAATCAATAATATTAGCTGCTGTAAAAGGGCAATTATCAAGACTATTATCAAGTACTTAATAATAGTCTACTATTGCTTGCCGTATCATTGTGTATATTTTTACCGTAAATCTTAAAATAGTTAGTTATCCAAAATGAAACACTGATTTTCCTATTTTCTAAATGTAAAAAGACTTTTACCCAATTGTTCACGCATAAATACCAACCGAAGAATGTAAAACGAACGAGAAACATCCAAAACATAAAACCACCCAGAGATAACACGAATAAAAACGAAAAAAAAGAAAAAATCTCGGGTTGATAGGTCGACACGATTTATCGGGCAAGATCTCTTGATTCGAGATTGTGAGAAATCTTCGGTGACCATTGTTGTACTTTGTTTCTTGATCGCTGACAAATTGGGTACAACTTACCAACGGTATGTAGAATTGCAGACTTTTCAAAAATGAATGGTTATTTTAGTGTCTGATCGCGGCTTCGCCCGCGTGGTATGTTGATAAAAGTTGTGTATGACCTTTTCCAGGCCTCAAACTATGTCGATATCAAAATTCATCACAAACGGGTCAGCGGTTTAGACATGAAACATATAAGTAAGTATAGATATTTCCGATAAAATTTTGCCGACTTAATTGATATTTATCGTTATATTATGTTATCGTTCGTTATAAATCACATAACATAATTATAAATTGTAGACTATGTTATTGTGATGTAAGCTATATTCCTTTAAAATTTTAAAGTAGGATACTTAGACTGTGCGATTGATCTTACATACTAATCGCGAAAGTTTTGAAAGGACATTTGTAGTATTTATTTTCTTGATCGTACAGAAATAGGTCTCTCGTCTGCTTTAAGGTTTATTTTTACCATGTTGTGAGTGAATCAAACCAGTTTTCCCTGGTTCGGGGGTAGGGGTTTTTCTAGGGGTAGATAGTTTAAAAAATAATAATAACATGTGTTTTATTTTTTAAAACACTTATTTTTAAACACGAGTTTTAGCGAATCGAACCAAGAAATAACATTTTCTATACAAACTTTACCACCCTGTTTAACCCCTATCGGGATTGGTTTTCTAAAATCAGATTAGCCTATGTGTTAATTCAGAAACTAAACTATCTGCATTCCAAATTTCATCAAAATCGGTTTAGTAGTTACGGAGATGTTTGTAAGCACGTAACAAACATTCACACACACAAACTTTCGTATTAATAATATTAGTAGGATAGTAATTTATCTAATAAAACTGTAAAGTTTAGTCAGAATACAAGCTTTACATGTTTGTATAGGTAGGTAATAGTCGGGTAGGTACTGATTTTCGTGTCAATAGACATATATGTCGAATGAGACATTTGATATATCTACCGTTTGACATTTTACATCATCTACTTACATGATTGTCTACACAAACTGTGACAAACTATCAAATATTTATTGGCAGGATTTTATTGAAGTTTATTTAATATGTATTTTTCTAGTAAAAGATTTAAACGCGTTCCCTATATGGAATGGCAACAGTAAGGAAACATTTCTTTTTAACTCAATTAAAGGACCTGTACCTACTAACTTTTACCTCGGCAAACACCCCGCCATTATGAATTAAAGACGTCCCTTTTGTTCAGATGTCAAAAAGTGCAACAAATTACGGGCGTTCGAAATACAAACAATAAAAAGTTTTCGGGGCGATGAGATAAATCACTATTCAAATTGACATTTCACGCGATGATTCAAAAACGTTAAAATTAATATCACACCAATATCTCGTGATCAACATGACTCCGTGATAAATCCGAAGGTTTATTTATGAATTAACTTATTTAATCTGTGGTTTTTACTAGAGTTGGTACAGTATAACGAGATTTAAAAAACGAATGTAAAAAAGTCGGATATAGCGTTCGTGATAGATTTCCCGCGGTTTCACTCAGAAAAAATATGCTAGAATAACACATTTTATAACAAACTACTGAAAATTTCATCTAAATCGATTCAGCCGATACTCTTAGCTATAAACATTCAAACTTTCGCATTTACAAATTATTAAAGGATAGAATAGTAGGGTTGGATAAATAATAAAGACGGAATGCCATAATTTCTGGAAATCGTTTTTTTTTTCTAATTCGTGAAAAAAGTATTTTTCTGCTCAAAAGCTCAGTTATCCAAACCACTGGTGAGGATGAGACGGCATGAGATACAATGTACCTAAAGGTTTTTTCCTTTGACAAGCCGGGTTAGTGCCCTGTCGCCAACGATGGCATTGCTGTGTTCCAGGTATTGTCAGGATCATATAACTGCATACAACGTACCTAAAGTTACAAGCCACTTCTGGAACTATAAAATTACACTTTTCACAGATAAGAAACAAAACTATTATTTGTAGCCGGTTAGCGGAATTAAAAAGCCAGAAGTGGCAACCCAGGCAACCCTATAGGGACGGCTGAGTCGGGTACAGGCCATAAATAAAATGCAAGATAAAACAATAAACGAATTACGTTTAAATAAAGAAGCGTTTTGTCCCGATGCTTGTTTAGATTACAGGGTGTTGTAAATTAGCCGATTAACGTGAATTAACTTTTATCTGGGTCGAACTAGATTACTTTTAAAGAGGGGTTGGTTTTGGAATTATTATTAAAATATAGGCCCTCACTTGTTTACCAATTTTTTTAGAGAAACACTGTTTTGGCTTGAATAAGATTGTGAAAAGTACACGCAAAATCGATGATTAAATAATAAATCAAAGCTTGTGTTTCCTCTTCTTTTTCTAAGCGTTTTGGCTAACTGATTATAATAATAATTAACCTTTTTTTCTTGATTAAATATTGTAATTTCTTAAGGTATAACTTTTTTTTATGGTTATGTTTAAATGTAACCCATAGTCCCTAAAACTACTTTGTAAATTTCCTATAACCAATTATTATGTACTTATATTTTAATTTGGTTGGCACGTGCATGTATTTGATTTTTGAACTAATCTTCTGTTTGTGATATATTATTTAGGCCATAAATAAAATGCAAGATAAAACAATAAACGAATTACGTTTAAATAAAGAAGCGTTTTGTCCCGATGCTTGTTTAGATTACAGGGTGTTGTAAATTAGCCGATTAACGTGAATTAACTTTTATCTGGGTCGAACTAGATTACTTTTAAAGAGGGGTTGGTTTTGGAATTATTATTAAAATATAGGCCCTCACTTGTTTACCAATTTTTTTAGAGAAACACTGTTTTGGCTTGAATAAGATTGTGAAAAGTACACGCAAAATCGATGATTAAATAATAAATCAAAGCTTGTGTTTCCTCTTCTTTTTCTAAGCGTTTTGGCTAACTGATTATAATAATAATTAACCTTTTTTTCTTGATTAAATATTGTAATTTCTTAAGGTATAACTTTTTTTTATGGTTATGTTTAAATGTAACCCATAGTCCCTAAAACTACTTTGTAAATTTCCTATAACCAATTATTATGTACTTATATTTTAATTTGGTTGGCACGTGCATGTATTTGATTTTTGAACTAATCTTCTGTTTGTGATATATTATTTAGATAATGTAAGTAGTTGTATCTAAAACCAGTCCAATCAACTATTTCCTTATTTTAATAAATTAAAATAAATCAATAGTTTCATTTATTTCAACTGTTGGGGCGAGCACTAAGTTTAATAAATTTTACAAAGTAGATGATTATTAACAGAAGTACTTACAGACTATAGAACAACCATTTAAATGTTATTTTATATATATATGCCACACCCTCTGTAACGAAAAGTACAGGCGCGTTGTCGCCAGCAAAACGTATAAATTAGACGCGCGCTATCTGAAGATCGGCCTCACACCTCGACTGGAATGTAACCTCCTCGCGACGTCTGCTTTCCTGGTACTCGTGGGTTGATCGGTGGAGTAATTATGTGACATTTTCCATGCTTGTCAGCAATTAATGGGTATTTTTAATGATTGCCAGCAATTAATGTGTTTTTTTTAAAGCATGTCAGCAATTAATGGCAATATTTTCTATGCTCGGGTATATCAGCAATGCTTCGATAAAATCGACATAAATCCATAAAGTAACACTGGAGGGTTTAGTATCGAAAGGTTACATTTAAATTGTTAAAATTGTCGACATCTCGTAAGCGTTAGGGAAATTCACCACTGTAAAATAAGGAAACCTGTTATTATCTGATATTATCCATGCCAACACAGCAGTTAAAAGGGTATTTTATATGCTTTCTAGCAATTTAAAGGATATTTTCAATGTCTGACAGTAATTAGAAGTTTTTTTTGTTGAATATGTCAAAGCGGGCTTCTTTTCCTGTAGCTTTCTAGATGTCACTGTACGTCTGAAAAGCCCTTTAAACATTTTTTCATGCGATGCAAGTATCTGTTACATGTATTTAAAGTAAAATTCTGTTCGCTTGCGTATCTGTCTGTTACCATATTTTCCCTAAAATTTTATTCATGTTTCGTCCAACCGATTTTAATAATTTTTCGTAATTTTTTCGTATGATTCCAAAGGTGGTTCTAAACAGATTTTATCACCAAAATTCTAATGCAATATAGATTTGCCGATAACTTATTGAAGTGTTATTTTTATGTTTTTCTCATAATGCGTAAAAAGTGACAAAGTGAAGCGTAAAAGTTCTACTAACATTATAAACGTGAAAGTTTGTGAGGATGGATGTTTGTTACTCTTTCACGCAAAAACTACTGAACGGATTTTGATGAAACTTTACAGTAATATAGCTTATACATCAAAATAACACATAGCCTACTTTTTATCCGGGTACAACGCGGGTGACGCCTGGGCAGAAGCTAGAAACATATAATTAGATTTGATATATCCAAGAATACGCAGGCTAGGTCCGGACTAAATATAATTAAATGTTTCGGTAGCCAGAAAGTGGATGAAAAGAACCGAACAGCGAGCTCAATAGCGTGTATTGAAGAGGCCTATATCCAGTAGTGGACTGATGTGCGTAGAGTAAGTAGAGCTTCTTGTGAAAGATTTCAGCCGGAGAAGTACTACCACCATACCTATTTCTACCGCCAAGCAGTAACGCTTGCACTGCTGTGTTCCGGTTTGAAGGGTGCCGGTGGAATTACAGGTACATGAGACTTTTCTCCCGTTACGTCTCAGGGTCGGCAACGCACGAGTAGTGCAAGCGTCCATAGATTAAGGTTACCGCTTATCCGTGTGCCTAAGGCTTATTTGAAAAATGATGACGAACGCGGAAGAACGCTTTTTCAAAGGATGCAATTAAATAAAATGCAATACAAGTGTTGGAATAAATTTTGACAAACTTATTTAAAGTCACAGTCGTAGTCTGTCGGGGACATCAGTTAGAGCCGGTGCAGCGGCTGATTCGACCGAGGATCTCAAGAGGCGCAAATATAGAAGTCTCGACAGGGCTTACATATTTGAGCCTTTTGGGGTTGAGACTCTGGGTCCGTGGGGAACTGGGGATCTTCGCGTTTACAAAATTCTTTCAGGGCGACTGGTCGAAGCGACGCGTGACCAGAGAGCTGGCTCTTATTTGGGTCAACGCATTAGCATTGCCATTCAGCGTGGCAATGCGGCCAGTATTTTGGGAACGCTTCCGTCTGGTAGTGATCTGGATCAGTTGAGCTATCTATAGATCGTTTGCAACGGTCTTTAGATGGCTAGCTGTTTCATTTGTATTTTTTGTATATACCTACTTGTAAAGTTGTATGAATAAATGAGTCACATTTTAATTATTTATTAACTTGACTTACCTAGTAAATTGCCATCCACCACAACGAAATCCACATAAGATAAGTAGATACTTATTAATACGTTTCATAACTACCGTAAAACGAGTTAGTCATTCCCAAAACCCAATTAATTAAAACCAAAGTATTTGATTAAACAAGTCAACTTACACCAAATTACAAAATTACATTCCTACGCGCCCATATAACTGTTTAAAACGAAGATTTTCGATAAAAACCAAGTTGTAAATAATAAACAAAAGCCGTGTTATTTATAAACAGGGCTCGGGTTTAGCTCTCTCGTTTTTCATTTTAAATGACGGACAGAGCAAAACGCTTAACCACGGGACAAAGGAGAACGCTTAAGTAAGCTAGAACGCGCTGGAGAGTGAGTTTTCATAGATTTCAGCTACATGACAGCCACTAACAGTAACGAAAAATTGATAGGGCACACATTTTTATGAAGACGTAGTTCCATACATACGAACCAATGTGCGGTCTGCGATCGCGGTTTTTTTAATACAAATTCATATCATTATTATTTATTATTTTTGTAATAATGCATATCATTATTATTTTTGTAATTTCGTTGTCACTAATGTCCGTATGAAGACACTTATCGCAAAAACTGTTTATCTAACTGTATCTTAGTGTGTTATCAGTCTGTACGTTAATTTATTTTCAATTTGTCGCAAGCGTTTTCAAATTGCATGCAATAAGTTGAATGTACAAAACACTTATGAGCTGCGGAAAAGTGTTTTCTCTCATTTGCTTCTCCAATGTTAGACAGAGACATAATTTTAGGCTGCGCTAGTCGTTACTTTCATTTGCTTGATCAGTCTTCGAGAACTATGAACCTTGTAGATAGTTATCGTATATACCTAACTAGCTTCTGTCCACGTCTTCGCCCGCGTGGTACCCGAATATAAAGTAGCCTATGTGTTATTCTGATGTGTAAGCTATATTACTGTAAAGTTTCATCACTATCCATTCGGTAGTTTTTGCGTGAAAGAGTAACAAACATCCATCCTCACAAACTATAGCGTGTATAATATTAGTCCACGTCCTGTATGATGATATACAGGACGTGGACTAAATCTTCCAGAAATTTCACGATTTCATTACCTCTGGGCTTGGTAATGAAATCGTGAAACATTTCGGATACCAGAAAATTATCATTGAGAAATCAGATTTTTTTACGCTGTCTATACTTTCTTAAATTCAAAAATGTCGTATTATTTTCATAAAATTCCACCTACCTAATGTAAACAAATTATACCCTTTCAGTCTAAACCACGTTCATAAATAACAAGGCTAAAATCAAGATAACCGTAACGACATTAATAAAACTTGGATTTATTTAACAGGGGGCGCCAGCAAGTCTTCATGATATACGAAGGAAGATCTTATTTTGGTGATCTAAGATCTTATTGACTGTAGATAAGGCCCATTTTTGACGGTTCGTTATTTCGGTATTCAATCGTGCATGCCGTATAAAATCCTTATTTCATTGAAATAAGAGTGATATTTGATCGTTATCAGTCACATGCCTTCACGTTACCAACAAGCTGTCAAGTTTGTTTGGAAATTTGGTGAAAATTTAGGATATTTTGGTGCACGTGGTTCTATGGCAGTGTCAAAAAACTGACCACAGACTGTGTCTGCCACCAGTGTACAACGCGCTAAATTATGTTTGCAACAAATGGGAAAATCATGTTTGTTTTGAGTTATGAATATATCATGTGTATATATGTATGTATTATAAATAGGTTATTATTATTATCATAATTATATATAGGTATCGATTATTTTGCACCCAGTTGTCCAGCGATCTTCGTGGCATCAAGAAAACCAGCTGAAAACCAGCGCTGCACCTGACCCTTAGGTTCTGGCGCAGCATAATGCTGAGACGGGGACCTATTTGACCCCACGCAACACAAAATGACGTAACTACTTTCTCTGTTTTTCGTTTCGTATTATATGTTAAGTACCTGTTTTGTGTTTATCTATTACTATTTTTTGTTTAACTTTTGTGTTGTTTGGGGAAAAATAAATGCATTTTCTTTCTTTCTTTCTTTCTCTATGGCCTTGATTCAACTGATAGGACAATGAAGATTGGATTTGCTGTGGGCTGATTGATTGGACCATATGAACTATGAACCTTGTAGTCATGTATCGCTTATGATTACAGGGTGTTGCAAGGTAATGGGACATTTAATGAGGTAATAATTATATTAATCTTTTATAATTTTTATTGAAAAATATCTATACGAAGTTTCAAGTTTGTAATTTCAAGGAACACGATTTTACATACAAAGGTTTGCACTCCCTTAGAGGTAGATTTTTCCAAATTCCTTTCTTAGTGCACTTCTACACTATAAGAGAAATATACCTTTATGCTTCTACGGCTTATGGCCTAGGCTGTGCGTTGATCAGTCAGTAACGGAATCGTTTTATATATATAGATTTTAATCGATTTTAATATCAAGCTATGATATATCATAAAGAACGGAGAAAATAAGTATACCTAAACTTAAACAATTCGATTAAAGTTACCGATACTAAATTAATTACGAGAGTGTTTATTGTTGAAACAAAAATAGTCATATCTAGCATCAAATATTAAACTAGGCATTGTTTAACGCTTTACTAGGTCTATTCGCTTTTCGTAACCTTCTGGGCAGGTAACGCAACAGCAAGCCTAATTTTTTATAACCGTTACACTAATAGAAAACTAAAAATGTATAGAATTGGCTTATATCAAACGAAATGTCACACGATCACATATCGGTAGCTCATGTCCATTCCATACATCACTAGCGATATTGCAAGTCGGTAACAGTATTGACTTTAACTAACCCCTGTTTTGTAAATACTTAACATATTCTGGTGGGGGAATGGAAAAGGGAAGAGAAGGGAAAAGTCCCTTCTAAAGCATAAAGCATAGAGAGATAGTAGTTTAAAAATAAAAATTTCTTGTTTCAGGCAAAAAAGCCTAGAACGGACACGGGCCCTGATGTTTCAGACCGGTAAGTTTTTTTTTTTAAATAGATACTGGTTCCTATTTCCTATTATACATAAAACTGGCACACTTAGAACCCGTTTAAATTTAATATACCTAGCATTCTATTATTTTAAATCTATATGTACTTTTATTTTAGAAAAAAAAGCTAAGTACTTACTTTATTTTTTTAATGATTCTCTTTTGTAGTGCCTGAAATTTCTGAACTCTACCACTGAATATAATTTACACTAACTGCCGTATCTATAGTCTCCAGTAAAAGTGAAATCTATCCACATAGCATTGCCATTCAGCGTGGCTATGCGGCCAGTATTTTGGGAAGGCTTCCGTCTAGTAGTGATCTGGATTAGTTGAGCTATCTATACATCGTTTGCAACGGTCTTTATATAGCTAGCTGTTTCTTATTATTTGAATATACCTACTTGTACATAGTTGTACGAAAAAGTGTATTTTTTTATTTAAAACAATCTATTTAATAAGTAACTTCACTCACTTACTCAAGGGTCGGCCATAATTAACTATACACAACCAAACTGCGATAAAATCATCCGTTCTTACAATGTCAAGAACATATTAGACACGTGCAATATCGCACTGCCAAAATCAAAACACTCGACATTTCCGCTCAATAAACTTTAAGGGCCATACACAACACACAATAAAGCCCATCGAGGACCTAATCCCTAATCCCTAGTATTGTCGGCAGACGATTACAGTGAAAAGCTCTTGATAATGTGAATTTTGACACCAACAATAACATATCGGCGTCGATTCTCTTGTACATCATCTAAACTTAATTTTATTTGTCGCTCTCTTTTACTAACAGTACCAAAAAAGGGATAGCAACAATTTTAGTGCCGTCAAATTAGTTAGTTTCAAGTTTTCCACAAACTTTGGCGCTAGATGATGCTGTGTGAAAAATGCCCAGCATTATTATTAAGTTGAGTCGTGTTTTCACTGACTAAATCACGAAAAAAAGCGACACGTAAAATAATTTAACACGAGTAAAATTCTTGCCATCTCTTTTTGCTATCAGTAAAAAAGAGCGACAGTTTATATTAAGTTTAGTTGGTTTATAAGAGAGTCGGCGCCATTGGCAGCCAAATATTGAAACGTTACTCAAGATTTAAGTAGAGTTGGTAAGTGATGGCGTTTTGCATTGTATAGACTTTCCAATCGTCCAGGATCTAGACAAATACCTCACGCTTAGTTTTCCTTTCACGCTAACGCAAAATTGACAAGATAAAACATGGCAGCAGTCACATGACATTTCCACAGCTAATGTTATTTCCTAACCATTCAATCTTTCCGCAAGCGTTAACGCCAACAGAAAGTGGTATTTGTCTAGACACCCATAACTCATAATACTCACAATTAAACGCTGGGTAGCATTATACTCTATTATTGTCACTCACTAACTTTAGCAGGACGCTAACTCTATCCCTGTCCTTTTCGTACACTAAACAAAGGACAAAGGCAGTTAGCTTTTATCACGCTGCTGCTAAATGAGTGATTATGAATAAGAGGGTAAGTTTCTACGGTTAGCCATTTCGATGATCCATTCATATTACTGATTTTGTCTTCTTATGGGTTATTTCTGTTGTCCACCTCTGGCTTTGCTTCTTCGGAGGACTTAGGGAATTTTTCTACCGGTAAAACACGACGGTAAGGGATCTAATCGAACGCTTAAACACATTCTTGCCATATAGTTTGAAAGAAAAATGGTGGAAGCCATTTTTGTTTTAGGTTGATGGTTGTTGATTGTGAAAAAGTCCTCAGATTAGTCAAAAGACCAAAATTAATTATTTTTTGATAAAGTTTTTGATTTATATTTGATTGAACTGTAAGGCACAATATTATTACTAACGAGCCCTCCGTAGCACGGAAGCGCTCACTTGTTAAATACATCGAGCGCTTAAATTTCGTTTATATTGTCGATTGCCCCATGTTTAGAGCAGTTTGCCCTGAATACGGATTTAGATAATCATTTGCCATAATAGAAAACACGCCTACCCCCGGTTTGGGTCCATCGTATTATCACGCTGCGATCAAAGGAGCAAGGCAGTACTGTTATCATATTCTGTGGTCTGACAATAGGTTTTGTGTTACGTGAAGATTTAAGTTCCAAAAAAATGGTAGGTATATTGAGTTTATGCGGTGCTTTCGGATTTGGACGAAAAAAAAATATTGAAATCTAGTTATAATATACTAGCTTGTTCTCCCTGCTTTGATCCATACCCGAATAAAAATACTTATCTATACTATTTCTGGTCAAGATCTGCTTAGGTATATCTATTTCAAATTTCATCAAAGTGTGTTTATGTGGATCTTATAAAATAACTTTAAATACTAACGCTTTTTCTAGCTGTTCTATACTTTATAGGTATTATAGGTAATAATTAAACCTAAGAACAATTGATGAATGGCAATTGGCATTGCTTGATTGAAAATCAAAGTGTGCAACAAAATTATTAATTGCCAAAACCTTCATAATAATATCAAAAATGCTAATTATATAGTAGCAATTTGAGCAGGTGCTATCTCAAGACGTTGTCAAAATTAATAAATTTGCATAATTTTGACCTTATTAATAGTACTTATATGTAAATATATGTAAATTAGATATTTATGAATTTAACGCGAAATCCTAACGACTGGGTGTGGTTCACGTTATCTTTTTTTTATCGAACTTATTGATGTAATTTTTCTGTTAATCTTCTTTTATTAATAGAACTTTATATTGACGGTTTAAGTAAATATTTGAAAATGTTATCTAATTTGGCTGCATATACATCATTTGAAGGCATATATTTAAGGCTACGTAGTTTATTGGCTTATTTACGTAAATTCTCTGATGGAAACCAAATAAAATTTCGAGCTTGCCATTAAATATGCATTCTATTGCATGTATTTATAAATAAAAAATGTATTAAGTAGTATACCTATCAGGCATGTAGTCCCATACTACAAGCTCTGCTTAGTTTGGGGCTAGATGATGCTGTGTGAAAATGTCCAACATTATTTTTTTATTAATTTATTCTAATGCCCAAAAAAATCTAAAAATAATTTCCATATTCCATATATAAATAGTATCAACCCACAAAGTCACAATAATTTACTTGTTTATTCACGCTTCTCTTTAGGAATGTCTCCAGGGCCCTGCAGTCCATTTTATTCGCAGTCCCTTACGGTAACGATCCCTTTTTTCGGTACAGTTACTTTGCAAAGGGGAAACAGACAAAAACTAACTTTATAAATAAAATAATGCGTGCTTAACACTTGACCCAAAATATCGTAGAATAAAAAATGTTAGAAATGCGTAGAACGAAACATGTCAGAATACCGATCATTCATTAGTTTTTGAACGGAATTCGAAATATTTTACTGTTATTCGAGCATATTTTATTTTTAACCTTCTTATTCATAATCACTACCTTTAGCAGCGTGCTAATGTTAGAAATTTGATTTGTTTAGTGTTATAAAATGTTAGGGTTAGACTATAAATTAATAATTAATAATAATAATAAATTATTACTATTATTAATTAGGTATAAATCAGAGCAAAGTGCAATCACTTCAAATCATTCAAATTTGTCGCTGCCTGCGTTTAATCTTCATTGATTTATTTGATTGACTTCCAAACAGGTTTTTCTTAAACTTAATAATTCAGTCTTAATTAAACCGGCACACACATTATTTAATGTTGCTATTATAGTACAGAAAATAATGTTTCATATTTATCGATTTGTAAAATTCGTTTGACTTCCAGTATCGCGACGATGACGTAGTTCCGTGTTTAGTGATTAACAAATTATGTAAAAACTCTTTTAATGGTCTGTAAGCGGCAGGGGGTCGAATTTTACGGATTTCGTTCGGAATTTTACTCGTGTAAAGATTACTTGGACGATAAGACAATACGGGTTAGCGCGATGTGGATTTCTGATGCGAGAAGATGATAAAATTATATAAAACTGGCAAAATTTATTAACAAAAATATTATAAATAGGTGGTATGTTTTGCGTTGAAAAGTACCTACATTGTCTCAAAAGTACCACTTTTTGTTTTTTAAAGTAACTTATACAGAGAAATCGGTTGAACAGACCTACTAACTATACACTCATTAGAGTATACTTAGTTAGCAGGTATGTTGGCTAGTAACGCGACATTGGTACTAATTTACCAGACTTAATAGCAAAACTGACATATTCATTTATTTCTGGCAATATAGTATATAGAAATTACCTATACGTAATTACTATCCCAATTGCCATTTTGTTATTTTCAAAATTAATTAGATAGATAAGGTACCTAATATTTTAGTCATTAGACGTGTGGGTTTGGGTTACAGAAGTATGAAATGTTTCAGAAAAGACAGACACTGAAACCTTCAGTAATATCGCAAATTATTTCAAAATGACAACTGTTTTACAGTGTGATTTCTAACAAAAACAATTCGCCACGAACATAAAACTAAAAATGTGACAAGCACCCGGCAATGGCTCGCCATATGGAATGTCAAATAGAAAACTATTAAACTTTTGAAGTCTTTGTTTAATTTTATTACGACTACCGACTTAAAAAAGGCGCCGAAACATTAAAAAAAGCTTTCAATTAAATAGTGACAATGCTGCCAACATTAAAAGTTTAAAAGGAGCGCGTTTGATATCCGATAGCGTTGTTGAACGAAGTGGCGGCAAAAAGCAAAGTGACACTTGAAAAAGGCGCGAACTAATATAAACACGGGTCTTTTAGGGAGACAAAGGCTGCCTTTCACTTCCTGGGTTAATCTTCTGTAGAGTTTGATTGATTTATTAATCGAACGTATGTTTTAGCTTCCATTTTTACATTTGTGCAGTAAAAGAGGCACTAATTGCCTCTCTGAATAAAGAAAGACAGTTTCATAACAGGCGCAGCTTTAACTTAAATCTTCGTAAACGTCAGGTTATTACTGCTGAATGCAAGCATTGTGCTTGCGTCACTCAAACTCCCGCGCAAATAAATAATAATACGGAATTCACAACAATAAGTTCTTGTGCCCTCTTACAAGGGCACAATGGAAGTGTGCCGGTCTTTACGAAAGGTTGCTTTGTTTATAATTTGCAGAAAGGGTTCCGTATGTGAGGATTTATCAAGTGTTTCAAATGACTTCCGGTACTTTTGGTCGTTTAGCATCAGTTTCAATTGTGTTATTATTGTTTATACTTACTTACAATCACATCTTAAGATCCTAATGAAAGTTAGGAACTGAACATGTGATTTAATCGTTTCATCCTTTAATTGTTTCTTATCGTTCTTAAAACTAGCTTTTGCCCTCGGTTTCACTTGCATGTTGTCCCAATAAAAAGTAGGTACTTAGTCTATACACATTATGTTATTCTAGGACATGAACTACACCAGTTCCGAATTTCGTTCAAATTGGAACCGACGTTACGAAGATTATGATATGAACAACAAGAATCCCCATTTTCACGTTTATGAGTCATTGGTACAATTAGTGTACCTACATACCTACTATGGTAATGCTACCTATAAATGCTCACCTTTTTACTAGGGACTAGCGGTGCCAAAATGCATTCGTTTCTATTTCAAGATTGGATGGATAAGACAACGCTATCGGAAACGTTCATTAATTCATCCGTAATTACTCGTCAAAAATCCACAAAACATATATATGCTTTCAGCGATAAGACCACCCATTGTGCATTTATTTAGTTTTTTCGTTATTTTATTATGTTTCTGTGTTTATATTGTAAATTGGTTATGCACATTTAAGAGTTAATCTATTTAAGCACTTAGTCAATTAAAGGTTTGAAATCCACAACGACATAATTCAAATATAATAATTTTCAAATTCGGCGAGGCTGCGGCGATCTTTTATAACCATTTCCGATTTTTGTATTTTTAGATAAGTGTATGTAGGTATCCGTTTAAGTTTTCTGTAAGTGTACGGAACCCAAAACCCTCAGACCATTCGCGACCGTCATTTGGGCTGCACGTGTCAAATGGGTGCGTTAGTACCTCCATTAATTGTGTTTTTGTTTGTCACGGCCAAAATGTTGGTTTTGATGGCATTTTGAATTAAGAATGGAAGGGTTCGGAATAGTTGACTTGATTATGAATGAAAACATCGTGAGGAATCTGGCATGCTGCTAATAATATGGAAGTATTTCAAAACGCGGCAACGGGTTTGCAACATGTCACGAGAAATGCAAGCTACATATACAAATACAAATATAATGTTTGAACCTGCCTCTACCACTACTAGATATCCTCGTATCTATTCTCAATTATCTACGCACTGATTATGTATCTGAGACTATACATCTTTGTTATAACAGTCGTGAGCGTGTTTGCCTTTTGTTGGTTTTGTCTTCCTTCTCCTGAAATCTATTTTAATTATGCACTCTCATGCTCTCCGTATGTTTATTTACACCACTTATTGTGTTTCAACAGGATATAAGAAAAAACAGCACGACTCATAACCACGCTATAAATTCGACACCCAAAATCCGGCCTGTCAAATTTTAAAAAACTTACGTGTAACGGAACGGAATCGCGTCAAAAAACTGATTTATATCACTCAAAACATTCGAAAAGTATTCAACAAAAAGAATGTCGTGTTAACTAATTAACCCTGCGAAGGACGGAACGTGGCGACTGAATACCGATCATTCATTTCTGTTATTTTTTTGTTCTATATTCGAAAACTATTTGAATAATATATTAGAGAGAAAAAATGGAAGGCATGTGCCAGCGGTTAGTATTCCCATAAGTGGCGATGGGCTTGTAACATTTTGCTGTCACGTGGAATGCTAACTGCTTGCAAAAACACGGGCATTTGCCAGAAGAAATGCATGGACTTGCCTCCGACTACCCCTACTAGAATAGAGAAGTCACGACTATGTACGTTTATAAAAAAATATATACACAGTATACGCAGTTTAAGAAGGCTTACTTACATTGCGTATCATGCCCACCCTATGGATCTATGACATCAAAAAGGTTGCGGAAAGTTGGATGGAGATGTGACTTGTAGCGATGAAACCTCATTTCCTATCCTTTATATAATACAAAAATACCGAATTACAGAAAAACAACCTATTACACCAAACGCATATTATACTTACCTACGCGTTTGTTGTGTCGCGATTAAAATGTATGCTAACGAACAAACCTTGCTTAAAATAAAATTAAGAGAAAACCTTTCCGTAATGAATGGCGTCACTGTCACCCTTCTATCGCCCGATGACAGATGACAGCGCGGGAATTGATAAAATGGCGCTGGACGTTCCGCTAATGAGCTGAATTTAAACACGTGTCACACATTCAGATAGGGCATCTGGTAGAATCAAGTGATTTGTTTTAATCGCACTAATTTAGAGACATTGATGTTTTTATTTGAAAAACATGGGCTTAATGGCCGCAATCTGGAATGTTTGTTTGATAATTTTTATTTTGTGACGCTGTATGCCGATTTATATACGCAGTATAAAAAATGAATTAAAACCCTAATTAGTAGGTACTGTTTGGTTTAAAAAAAAATACAATATACCGACCCTTTTTTTATTTATTAAACGACATTTTTTCCAAGGATTAACAGAGGTTCAACCAGTGGAACAGAACGCTTCTAAACCATTTATGACATCCAGTAAACTTTTAGTGATGTTAAGTTTCTGTTTATTTTGTAACTTTCTTGTAGGTAATTTTATTCATACGTTCTCTCTATAGGTACCTAACCGCACGACGCGAAGCAGCCTATTAGTCCAGACACGGTCTAACAGAGTTTATATCTCTATTTCAGATTGTCAAGCGAAGTCAACCAAAGCCCGTGCGAGTCGGAATCTACTTCCAACTCCCCCCCTTCACTCCTCCAGGATGCAGCCCTTCCCGCGCTACTAGTCTCCGGAGCCTCCACCATCTTCCAGACCACGCCGACCAACTGTCAGGTTGACAGCCGACTGACAGTTGACACTCTGCTGCCGGCGGAGGTGGACTGCGCGCTGTCGAGCGGATGTCAGAGCGGACTGCCGCTGCCGCTAACGCCGGGACTGTCCGCTGGGGCTTGGTTGATGAATGAGGATAGCACGGGTAAATTGAATTATAAAAAATAAATTTATTTTGACATGCACGGCATCAATAGAAAATTTAATTTAAAAAGTTGTTCATGTACCTACGTAGTGTTCAAATAATTATTTTCGTTTATTGTTTCGGATATTATTACCGTTTATTGAAAAACTCTAGTATCTGCATTAAAATTGACCTAAGTAATGAGTTACCTCTTACTATTCTTGGTCAAGTACTATACTGGTTCCAAATTCTATCCAAATCACTTCAGCCGCTACGAAGATAGTTAGCCTTTTTAAAATAATAGTAGAAAGTAGAGTAGTTGGATAGGATTATAGGTAGCGGAGATATTTGACAGCTAGTCATGTCAATGTCATGATATTTTGACAGGTGGTGGAGTCAAGAGCGAAGTGCGCAGTCCGGGGCTTTGCGACGCCGACGTGGCGCTGTACGGCGAAGCACTGCCGTACGACCAGACCACGCTGCCCTACCAATACTACAACAGGTGACAACCCTACACACATGCACCCTCGCACCCGCCACACAAACTCGGCACATACCTACACACATGGATGCGCACACAACCCTAGACGTACTAATGTTCTTACTCGTAAAGATAGTGCTAATCAGTTGATTAGCTAAACAAGTGTTTTGTTTTCTATTGTTGAATAAGAGACAAAGCAGGTGGTTATATAATCAACAGTTTAAAAATATTTATTACAAAACATATACTTACCTACATAAGCACAGAAAAACATACATACCTACATTAAGTCATATTATATATGCACACATTATATATTTCACCAAACACTGATTAAAAGATTGCATGCTTTTTATCAACGGCATGCCTAAAAAATATCATCAGTTTCAATTGATATTAGGAATTTAATATCAGTTTTAACTTACACAGTCTGTGCAATTTAATTTATAAGTATATAATATTTTGTGAAATATTTTCACAATTAAGTAGGTAGGTACCTACATATTCGATTAGTAGGTACTTTTACGTTGTTTTTGTAAATTTTTTAACAGCGAAGTAATGTAAGGAACTTAGTTATGTAATGTGTTTTTTATCAGTTGATTACATATAATAATTTTGACTGTCAGTCAGTCAGTCTGTGCGTCACGATTGTATACATTTATATAAGTAGGTACCTACCTACTACCTACGCATGTAGGAAGCTAATAGGTCGATGTCCTCTTATGGATTTGTTGGAAGCCACAAGAGTTTAAATCCTCGAATTTTTACACGTTTTAACATATTAGCCTGATATACAGACTCACTGTGTTACTTTTTAAAAGTACAGAAAATTCTTTATTCTTCATTGTACACAAAAATAATACAGACAAAATCTTACATATATACAAAGGCCTTAAGAAGAGTCTAAAAAGAAAAAAATCTTTTTTTACTTTAATTATACCTAAAACTAGATACTTAGTAAGTGTGATAGGACTTAAACTCAAAGTCAAAGTCAAAATTCATTTATTCAATAAAATCACAAGGACCACTTTGAAACGTCGGTTTTTATCTGGGTATAGTCGTTTAAATAAAATAGGATATAAATTATCGTGGTTTGGTATAATTTTAGGGTACCTATAAATTATTACGATTATACCACCTAGGTACCTACCTACTTTAAGATGATCGTAGAGCGTGGTCGCGGACGGTGCTCATGAGGAAGGGTTTACGTTCACTTAAGGTGGCTCGACAAAATACCTTACGCTTAGTTTTCCTTACGCGCTAACGCAAAATTGTCAAGGTAAAACTTGACAGCAGTCACGTGATATTTCCACAGTTAATGTTATTTCCATACAATTTAATATTTCAGGCGATAAGCGTCAACGTCAACAGAATGTGGTATTTGTCTAGACCCCAGGGTCTAGACAAATACCATTTTCTGTTGTCTGTTTTTCACAGGAATTAATGGTGTTTTTTTGTCAGCATGCAGCAATATGGTAGCGGAAGTACGGCTTCGTCCTACGTCAGTTCCTCGCTGTACAACCAGCCTTACGCTGCCTACCCCCCGGCGCACAATACCAATAATAGGTAAACATAAAACCCACTGTTCATCACCACACTGGTTTTGTCACCACTTCCCGATACACCTCTGACGATCTCTGTAGAGTAGTATGACGGGCGAGTAGCCGGCGAGGCACTATAGTTGCGGGTTCGATTCCCGCTATCGGTAAGACGAGGGTAATGATACCAATGGGTACACGAAAATAACTCGTTTATTAAATTCCTGTTCATCCTACCAGTGAGAAGGTGGGACGAGAAGGAATACACTAATGTTTCTATCTTATCTTCTGTTTCATAGGTCATCGTGCAAAGCGACGCCTACATACCTCAGCGCGTACGGCGTTAGTGGGGTAGGCAGTGTACCGAGCACCGGGTTCGGTTCCCAGCCCTCGCCGTACGCGTATTCGTCATACAATGGCGGACTAGCGCAGTCCTTTCCTACTCCGCAACAGGTTTGTGGATCTAAAACTGGTTATTCCAATGATTTTTCACTATGTATCCGAACTGGTAACTTGCGCCATCTTGCGGAGAAAAGCTGTAGTATCAGGGTTACACGTTTAAAGTTATATGTTACAGCCTCTTCGAGGTTGTCGTTTATTAACGCAAATCAAAGTTTTATCTGTGAATGCTTTTTATTTTACGATTTAAACTGCTATCTATGGTGATGTTTTTTGATAAATAATTTTATTTACGACCTCTGTGGCGACTTTTGTACGAAAAAAATAGTTTTTTTTTATACTAGCCTCTGCCCACGGCTTCGCCCGCGTGGTACCCGGATAAAAAGTATATGTTATTCTTTGGTAATGTTTTTTGATAAATAATTTTATTTACGACCTCTGTGGCGACTTTTGTACGAAAAAAATAGTTTTTTTTTTATACTAGCCTCTGCCCACGGCTTCGCCCGCGTGGTACCCGGATAAAAAGTAGCCTATATGTTATTCTGATGTATAAGTTTTATTACTATGAAGTTTCATCAGAATCCGTTCAGTAGTTTTTTCATGAAAGAGTGACAAACATCCATCCTCACAAACTTTTTGGTATTTTATACTACTGCTCAGAGCAGCGCCATCTGTTTTGAACGCTGAAATGTGAAAGCTAGATTCGAGATTGCCGTGAAATCCCCTCAACTACATAAATAAAAATATGAATAAAAATAACAATATTGCAATTTTTTTCAGGATTACAGCAGCTATGCCGGCTACGACCACAACGTGGCGCAATACGGCAGCTACTACGCTACTCCTAGTTATTCCCCCTACGTCAGTTCTCCTAGCAGCAGCGGGAGTGCTGGCCATACCTCTTACCATTTGGGAGGAGGGTTATCAGGTAAAAATCAAAACAATTAGATCTATTTTATGTACTTACATAATTTTCTTGGCAGTTTTCTATAGAATATCAATGAATATTATTATCATCGTTAGCATCCTGTTCTAGTAATCAGTCTGTGATTTTCCTTATTTCCTGTGACGTTTTTTTACATTTATTTTTAAAGGGCAACTGTTGTTACGAAATTATACTTCTTAATTCTATCTTTATTCACAGTTATACAATAAACGATTTTATTCTATACAAGAAGAGTATAATAAAATCACTGGTCTAATTAAAAACCAAAAGTCAGTAATGTCAAAAAATGTTCCAGCCAGACTAAATAATCCAAATGATTTTTTACATTAAGTTGGCTATCTTGCTGTTTCTACGACCGAAAATAGATTTTCCTTCTCTGTCACACAAGCTTCGACAAATGGATGTGAAATGGAACACAGCATTGGAAAACAAACAAAGATGGCGTAGGATAAAGCGAATACATTTTCCTAATTATTCCTTTATTTTCGTTTTCTACCACTTCCAAAATTTATTAGTTTTGGTTTTCTCGTTTAATTTAAATTCTCTTACATTCCTCGTTACGTTCTTTTTTGAACTATGAATAAAGAAAACGAGTGTAACATTCAAAATCATGAAGTTGAAAGTGATTCTGATTCTGAAATGAACGGCCGAAATGAGGATTCTGATTACTGGCCAGACTCGGATAATGATTGCGGTACGTTCTCTGATCACATCGCTTATGTAATCCTCAGAATTCATTCGCGAAACGATTCTATAAGACTTCGAAAACCTACCCAATTTCTCGGAAGTTATTTCAATGTGCCTATCTTCTCATTTACAAGGTTTATCCAGTATTTTCTATATGTTTTTACAGAATCTCCATCCTCAATGCTGCCTTCACTAAACGATACAAGTCCACTATCTCCTATCAAAGCCGAAATACATCCAGCAAGTAGGAGGTGTAGGGAAAATTCAGGGTAAGCCGACTACCTAGTTACCTATCTAAAATGGGCATGCTGAATTCAGGAATATTGTCGGATCATCATAGGACAGCAATCTGATAATTCAGAAAGCTGTCTGTGACTTTTTTATACAACTAAAGTGACAAACGAGCATATCACCCATCTCTTTACCTATCTAAAATGGGCATGCTGAATTCAGGAATATTGTCGGATCATCATAGGACAGCAATCTGATAATTCAGAAAGCTGTCTGTGACTTTTTTATACAACTAAAGTGACAAACGAGCATATCACCCATCTCTTGGTAAGCGGTATCACTCTTGGCTGACTCTGAGACAACAGATTTGATCGGTTGACATTTAACCTTACTCAGCAACATAATCAGTCATAGTCATAGTCAACATCTAACTTTCATCTAAGGATGCTTGCAACACCAGAGTTACTCTTGACTGACTCTGAGACAACAGATTTGATCAGTTGACGTTTAACCTTACTCATCCACATAATTGGTCATAGTCATTGTCAATATCTGACTTTCACCTATGAATGCTTGCAACACCAGAGGTATAACTCTTGCGTTGCTGAAACTGAGACATAACAGATTTGATCGGTTGACATTTAACCTTATTCAGCACACTGGTCACATAAACTCTTTATGTGCATAACATTATTATACAGTATTTAGGTTCAGTATCTAAAGGAGTAAACCATAGATATTCATCGGAAAATTATCAAACTCAGTTTTCATCCCTAAATCTGCAGGGTTAGAGATGAACAGACAGCCAAATGCATTTGTTAGTTATACATGATTAACCAAATCTTAGATATTTTATTATTTGAATTGTAATGCTATAAGAAACATATGTGCATCTGCTTACATGTCTAAAAATTCCTCTCTGATTCCAGTGAAAGTACAGCAAGCAGATCGCGGGGCAGAGGAAGGCGGAACACCTCCTCGTCACCAGCACAGCATGTCCCCGAGCCAGCAACGGACCGGGTGTTCATATGGGACCTCGATGAGACGATAATTATATTCCACTCGTTGCTCACTGGAACATACGCTACTAAGTATAGTAAGGTGAGCACTTAACTAAACTGTCACTATGGGCCCGGTTATACTGACGTGGTGTTGGTGGCGAACAAGTGAACAATTTTCTAGTGGTTTCATTGCCACTGCGTGAGTTTGACCGGCAACTTAAAAGCAAAGATTCTAATCTACTAAATGCATGTGGCTGAAATAATAAACAGTGCTTACTAGAGAGAGAACATAATAGTAAACTAACTAGTGGGTTCTGTTCCAACTTGAACCTATTGTTTTGTAAAAGGATCATTAAAAAGAAGGAAAGAAAGGCAAGAAAACAAGGCTGGTTACCTTGTTTTCTTGCCTTTCTTTCCTGGCTTGGTCGCGGAGGAACAGGCACCTAGATAAAAACAGACGTTTCAAAGTGGTCCTTGTGATTTAATTGAATAAATGAATTTTGCCTTTGACTTTGACTTAGTACACTGCCACATATGCCAGGATCGTAGCTAGTGGAAATCTGGAAACAGGCATGACTATATGTATGTATGTAGAATATTTATTCCTTGAAATTATGACCGTAATAATAGCGGATTATATAAATAATAAATAAATAATGCTGAACATTTTACACACAGCATCATCTGGCCCCAAACTAAGCAGAGCTTGAGGGAACTAAATGACTGATATACTACTAATATACTTTTTTTATAAATACTTACATATTATATGTGGAAAACACCCAGACCCGAGACAAATATTTGCAGATCATATAAACATTTGTTGTGCTGTGGGAATAGGACCCACAACCTTGTGTCTCAAGCGGACTTTCACCCACTGTGCCACAGAGGTCGTATATAATTCTAATTTAATTCTAATTCGAAGTGGGAGATCTGCACTGACGTCTCGCATTAGGGTGTATTGTACATTATCCCCCTTCTAACCTGACCCCAACCAGCCCAACTCCTTGAAGTAGCGGAGAAGGACTCTGGGTTGCTGACAGCAGTGTTCTAGTATTCCTGACCCCCTGTCAGTTAATCATGACGGAGAGCATGTGTTGATGAGTTTTTAATGTCAGGTCGTATATAATTAAGTAGAGACTTATACATTTAAAAAAAACTAAGTATAACATTTAACTGTCTCTGTTTCAGGATACACAGCAGATAGTCCAATTGGGCTTTAGGATGGAAGAAATGATATTCAGCCTAGCTGACACACATTTCTTCTTTAATGATGTCGAAGTAAGTAAATAATGAAAGTCCTAATACCGCGTTTACGCGTTTCGTGTACGAATTTTAAGGTCTTGTACATATATTGTACAAGGTCTCATATATAGAAATATTTGCAATTCATACTTTTGTTATTTTTGTCAGTTTTCAATGAGAATGTGTTGGCCTGAACTTAACTGGGCGAAGGGTTTTTATTTTAATTCTGTTATTTTTTTAGAACTTTTGTCGATTTTCGACCATGTCTCTCTTACAATATAGTTTCTTTAACCAGCCCATATATGGACCGGTAGAGCATGTTAGCTGTGTCAGAATTTGGCATAGCTAGCACGATGGGATGATGGGTTTGCAATCTGTCTCGTGGAATGCTAATTACTTGCGAAACGCGGGCATGTGCCAATCATAATATTTCGCTGTCTCTGACTACTCCCTACTTGTTCTCAAAGATCTACACAGTCGTGACTGTGTTTTTTTTTCGATTACAAAAAAGAAGAAACTTCTCGATTTGTTCTCGTCTGTATGTTTTTTTTGTGGTATGGTACGCGATATCTTCGCCAATTGTGAACCAGTGACAAAAGGCAGGATGGAATTTCATATTGGACTTTATCAATTTGCCGATATTAGAAGTCGGTTTCTCTTTTATCCATAAAAAAATATAGTTCATGATGTCCTGAGCAGTGCGTAACGTGAAAGTTTGTGAGGATGGATGTTTGTTACTCTTTCACGCAAAAACTACTGAATGTATTTTGATGAAACTTTACAGTAATGTAGCTTATACATCAGAATAACACATAGGCTACTTTTTATCCGGGTACCACGCGGGCGAAGCCGTGAGCAGAGGCTAGTATTATTATATCTGTGATTGAAGTTAAAACTAATTTATAAAATGGATCTCTCTCCAGGATTGTGACCAAGAGCACATTGACGCTGTGGCAGCTGATGACAACGGGCAGGACCTGGCTGCGTACAACTTCTCGGCGGACGGATTCCACGCGGGTGCCGCGCCCAACGCGGGGCTGTGCGCGCCCGGCGTGCGCGGCGGCGTCGACTGGATGAGGAAGCTCGCATTCAGATATAGGAAGATCAAGGACACATACAATAATTATAGGAACAGGTGAGCTACGAATAAAGATATGTATAAAAATTGTACATGTGAGTTAAGATTATAGGAACAGGTGAGTTAGGAACAAAGACATGTATAAAAATTGTGGGAATATGCAAGTTAAGATTATAGGAACATGTGAGTTATGGACAAAGACATGTATAATAATTGTGGGAATATGCTAGTTAAGATTATAGAAACAGGTGAGTTAGGAACAAAGACATGTATAATAATTGTGGGAATATGTGAGTTAAGATCATAGGAACAGGTGAATTAGGAACAAATACGTGTATAATAATTGTGGGAATATGCGAGTTAAGATTATAGGAACAGGTGAGTTAGAAACAAAGACATGTATGATATTTTATTGTAGGAGCATGTGAGTGAGGATCAAGGACACTAATGATAGGGGCGAGCGGTATATAAAATATGGCAATGGACTTCGCGTATAAAAATGTGTTTTTTTTTGCTAATAATCATATAAATCTTATGATTTTGTTCTGTTGTTTTCAGTGTGGGTGGACTCCTAGGACCGGCGAAGAGAGAGCTATGGCTACAACTGCGAGCGGAACTAGAACAGGCCACCGACAACTGGCTGACGCTGGCTTGCAAATGCTTAAACATGATCAACTCTAGGTACCTAACTTACACATAAAATCTACTTTTTTCCCATAATTTTTTAGACTTACACAATGTTTAGTTGGCACTACGTCGACTGCTATCCAAAGGTCGGTTTCAAACCCTAAATTCTAATTCTAAGTGGGGGAACTAAGATCTACACTACTGACATTCCCGCATTGGGGTCAGAGGTGTGTACCGGAGGCAATGTTAGCCTCCGGAGAGTATGCGGAGATTTTATTTAATCACCGGATAATCTCCGGATAGTCAAAATACTCTATATCAGAATATATGAGAGAGAGGGAAAATACATGCTTTATCAAATAAGAATCAAAAAAATAACTTACAAACACAAAATACACAGATCAGTAGAACGTAAAATACTAGAAACATTTGTATTTTATTGTATTGTCTACTAGCTGCGCCACGCAGTTTCACCCGCGTAAGTTTCGATTTTATACTCGTGATAACATCGAAATTAAATGTCCGATTGGTATTAATTAAAAAGTTTTTAACTGCTACATAAATACCCTTGATGATAAAACCATTTATTTGAATAAAAATTGATACTACGATACGAATGTAACCAACTTTTGTTTCTACCGGCGGCGATTTAATAAAATTTTAGAAAACAAAAGCTACTATTGTGACTTAACTATGATAGTTAGATATATTCCCTCGAAGACTTTTTTGTAGGTAATAATGAGTACTTTAATCATGTAGTACATAATTTGTATGTATCATCAATAGTTTTCTCAGCGTATGCCAAATAATGAATTTTATTGGCAAAATTTTGCTACATTGGGTTACATTATTACAATTTTCTTAAGGATCTCTATTTTTTTTTAAATAAATTATAGCCTACGTCACTTCCTGATAATATAGCTTTCTATTAGTGAAACAATGGTTAAAATCGGTCCAGTAGTTTCGGAGCCTATTCGATACAAACAAACAAAAAAATCTTTTCTGTTTATAATTTTAGTATAGATATTTAAAATCACCAAGACTAATGAAATTAACAAAATGTGTCCGATACTTTGATGTAGAAGCTTTTATCTTAATTACTATTATTTAGTCTAATGAAATGTTTTTATTTACAGAGAAAATTGTGTGAACGTGCTAGTAACGACGACGCAGCTCGTGCCTGCGCTCGCTAAAGTGCTGCTCTTCGGGCTCGGGGGCGTGTTCCCTATCGAGAACATCTACTCTGCCACGAAAACTGGTAGGTTTTACCAAAAATATTATTATACTATACTAGTTTTAGACTTGTATTTTTGAAGTCATCCCGTGACTTCACGGGTGATTGTTACAGTCGAAACGGGGAAAAAAGGTAAACTAGATCTTCATCTAGTTTACCTTTTTTATTTTTTTCCCCCGTAAGTTTTACGGGTCTTTACCCGTAAAACTCAATTAGTTTTACTATAGGGATAAATATCTCTACACAATTGGTTGCGATGGATATTGTCTAGACCTACTGAGGCCTAGACATCCATTCACCTCGTAGCTTATCCTAATTGAGCTATGGCTTAGAATTGAAATAAGCTATCGCAATGTTACGTGGTATATTAGCGATCGCTTACCGTCTTCTTCTTATACCGGTGTATATAAGACGGAACACGGAACACACGGAATCCTAGAGAGTGGCGTTAAGGGCATGCATGCGACGGTGGGGTGTTACATCGCACAAAACGGCACTGTTCGACAAAAGTGTGTTATAGCATCTATATCCTACTAATATTATAAAGGTGAAAGTTTGTGAGGATGTTTGTTCCTCTTTCACGCAAAAACTACTCGGATTTAGATGAAACTTTAGAGTAATATAGCTTATACATCAGAATAACACATAGGCTACTTTTTATCCGGGTACCACGCGGGCGAAGCCGTGGGCAGAAGCTAGTATTTGATAAGCTGCCAAAAAATGTACAGTAATTAGGCAATTTAATTATATTTCGGAGCAAATTATACAACTAAAGCATATTATAGTATTTAAGAATATTCGACGGACAAACTGTGATGAGATAATCACCTAATTAATGTGATGAAATTTATTTTTAAATTTTACTTATTATACTTATTATATATAATATACTAGCTTCTGCCCACGGCTTCGCCCACGTGGTAAAAAGTAGCCTATGTGTTATTCGAATGTTTAAGCTATATTACTGTAAAGTTTCATGAAAATCCGTTCAGTAGTTTTTGCGTGAAAGAGTAACAAACATCCATCCTCACAGACTTTCACGTTTATAATATTAATAGGATTTGGTAAATTCAACAGTTATATATTTGTACGCCAGTTAAACGGCATCTAAATTAGATATTATGATCTGGCTGTGCCTATACCTATGTTTTGAACAAATAAAGTTATTGTATTGTATATCCATTCATCTATTTCCCAGGTAAAGAAACCTGCTTCGAGAAGATAAAGCAGCGTTTCGGCGAACGCTGCACGTATGTGGTCATCGGCGATGGGCAAGACGAAGAGGCAGCCGCGAAGGCCAAAAATTACCCCTTTTGGAGGGTATCCAGCCATTCGGACATCGCAGCATTGTACAACGCGCTAGATATGGGCTTCTTATGATCTGCTGAGAGCCTGGTATCACTACTAAAAGCCTGGTACTTTCGTTTATGTAGAAAAACGTTATTTTGGCCGATGAATGTGGCAGTATCTGCTATGTATTGCCGAAAGAAACGAACTCCAATGGTATTAATGGCAGTTACAGCCAAGAATTACCCCATTTGGAGGGTATCCAGCCATTCGGACATCGCAGAATTGTACAACGCGCTAGATATGGGCTTCTTATGATCTGCTGCGAGCCTGGTATCACTACTAAAAGCCTGGTACTCTCGTTTTTGTAGCAAAACGTTATTTTGGCTGATGAATATAGCAATACATGTATCTGCTGTGTATTGCTAAATGAATTACCCCTTTTGGAGGGTATTCAGCTATTCTGACAGCGGCACTGATCTGCCTAGCAATAAAACGCAATTTTGGTTGATGAATATAGCAGTATATGCTATGTATTGCCGAATTAAACTTACTTCACTGGTATTGGTGGCAGTTAAATCCAAGAATTACCCCTTTTCGAGGGTATTCTTAGATAGCGGCACGGTACAATCTTATGATCTGCTAATTTGTAAGCCTAATAATATCATTATAACGCAAATTTCGGTTGATGATTATAGCAGTATCTGCTATCAGTCAAAGAAATAAGTTATTTTACAGTTATCGATGGCAGCTCCAGCCAAGATTTACCCTTTTGAAGGGTAACTCTTGGGATACCATTGTACAATATTATGGTCCAGTACTTTTAGTATTGTAAAAAAGTAATTTTGGTCATTAAATATAGCTGTATTTTGCTATTTGTGGCGAAAGACACTTACACCACAGTTATTGACGGCAGATAAAAGCCGAGAATTACCCCTTTTGGAGGGTACTATTATCCTATCTTATGATCTAATACTCCACAGGTTCTCAAACTTATTTTACCCACCGCCCACTTTGAGAATAAATAAAACCTAGAGCCCCCAAAGTTTTCAAATCAAATCATGTCAAATCATTTATTGTTTTTTAAACATAACCTATGCTTATGCTTTCCCCTCTAGACCGCCTTAGCGCCCCCAATATCTTTCAGAGCTTTCTACCGCCCCCTTAAGGCCTCAGCGCCCACAAGGGGGCGCCTTGTAATGTCATTATGCCTCGATTTTTATTTTATTTCTATCTAAAATGTAATTTAACTGAAAATAATGTCTAATAATTTTTTGGAAAATATAAATATTTTTGAAAAGATAGATTTTTTTGAAGTAACACTATTGTTATTTCAAAAAATCTATGGTTTAGAAGAAAAAATAAATGTTGAATGCAATTACAATAATCAGACAATTTTATCATTGGTTATTTCGTTTCTAAAGCACCCTCGAACCAAGAGGTAGGTCACGAGTTCGATCCCCGCCGATGTTTATATTTTCCGTGTTTGTAAAATCTTGAATTTTGATCAATGCCTATTACAACACTCAAAGGTTTTTGCTTTACGAAAATTATAGTTTTTCGAGTATTTTTCTTGCCAAGCCTTCTGTTCTTCTATATATCTGCAATATTTTCTTTTTTTCTAGACAATTTACAACCTTTTGATAACATTATTGACATTATGTATAAGACGTTTATTGTACTGAATATATGATGTACAGGGAGTCCCAGGAAATAACTTCAGTTGTTAACTGGCTATCTTGGAACACCCTGTATAAAATACCATTCTAAAATGTATGTCAATGCCCATTTAGTCGAATGCGCTCCATCAAGTACATTTTAGTTTAACGGAGCATTTTGCTATTAAAATAAAAAAATACTATTATTTAGTTTGTAAAGCTCAAAGTTAGCTCAAAAAAACGAAAGAATAGTTTTTGTACATATTTTACAGTAGAATACCTTAGTCCATTCCTACAATAATTTTTATATTCTATATATACTTGTACAGTTTTATAGTTGGATATCATGAAAGTAATAAGGCTATGTATACACTGGGTGTGTTGGAATTGTAATTTTAGCAAAAATATAGTACAAAATGCCTCTGTGGCTAGCTATTAAGCTTACTGTGTAAGGCAGCTAATGAGCAAGAATATCTTATGTAATATTACCTTCAACAGCCTGTAGAAGTGCTGGATATGGGCCTCCCCCTAAAGAGTGCCATGATGAACGATCCCGGGCTACCTTCATTTACTATCTTCCCGAAAATGAGTTTTTGAATATAAAATTCGTCTTCGCCATGATTGATTTCATACTAGATGGCAAAAGGAAGAATCGGGGAACAAAGGGAAAAATAAATTCGGGGGAAGTTTTATTCCCGATGGGGCCGAAGATCGGGGGACAACAAATAACCCATATTTTCTATAATGCGGTCATCCGGTTCGTGGCCACTATTTGAGAACGTTTTTTACTTAGCGCTGATCGGGCTATACTAGATATATGGCCTGCCCATTGAAACGTCAATTTACTAATTATAAAAGCTAAGTAGGTGGCTTAAGACTAGGTATATTTTAGAATAACTTAAGGCTTAAGTAATTCTAAAATATACCTAGTCGTTTTTTTTATTAAGTGACGAAAATGAAAATTGTACTGTCACGCAATACAGACAATTTGAAATCACCCTCAGAATTCAGTTTGTTTGAATGGGCCGTATTCAGAAGATGGTTACAGATAATTTAATGTAGTGTTAAAATTATTTCCAATGTATGCAGTGTATTTCACCTTAGTTTCCGCAATTATTTTCTTTTTGAACATTTTTCGTACTGTTCCTGTAAAATAAGCACAATATTTTATAAACTCATTTTGTATCTAAGAAGCATTTTGGCGATTTCTCCGTTTTCGAGAGAAAGGAGTGATATCATTTTATTTCAATGAGAATTTGATTCAATATGCTTTTTGTAGTATTCTTTTTAGCATAGTGAAGATCTATGGCCAAATTCTGAAACGCTGTTTAATATTTAAATATACCTAGTTTGAAAGTAATGGTAATATGTAATATTTATTATGTCATTATACAATTGTCCATAAGTCGTGATTTAACATTAAGTAGCGTTTCATTAATCGGCGCTAATCGAACTAAATTAACAGTGATATTAAATAGACATTTTCTATTTCACATTATGAGAGTTGCAATCTTCTCTCTAAGAGTATGCCGTACCACAGATAAAATACTATACTAGTATCCGTACTTTTAAACGTTATAGCAGCCCTAATATCAGATATTTTAAAACTTTTTTTGAGATACGCCAGAATGTTTCTAAACTATAGAACGAAGACTATTATTTTATGGAAACTAGCAATATAATAAATTAAGTTTTAGGCAAAATTGTTGTAAATAGAAATCTATGATAGATTAAACAGCACTAACTGTAGTTAGAAGATTTATTCGAGTTGTAAATAAAAATATACTGAAGATTTATTTTCTTGTTTTACTGTTTGGACCTCTGACTAACTCTTAAATGAATTTTAATTTCTCAAGGATAAGATTTGGATCCGTGAGGCTATCATAATTTATTATCATTGTCGTCATTTTATTATTTTTTCACGATAAACTCTGCATCTGTGTTATGGTACCTACCATAGAATTAGGAGATAGAAAATATGTACCTAACCTTTTTGGTGGTGGATGCACTCAGTTAAAGGTCTAGTAGACAACATTTATTTTTTACTGATACCTACATGACAGTGTAGTGTAGCCACAGATTAAAAAAATAGTGTAGCTTCCGGAAGGACAACAGAACAAGAATACTCGAGCCAAGAGAATAAAAAAAAACAATACTCAAGAGATACATTTGCCACCTCTTACTGATGTGGCAAATAATAAATTATGCAAAACTCTGCGGTCTCATTACAAACAGTGGTCTAAACTCGAGTTTCTGTCAGTGCCACTAAACCAAGGTACCAAGGATAAACCTTATCGAAAAATGAATATTATGACAAAGCGACTAAGGTCTACAATTTAAACATTAAATAAAATCGCGGGATTTCCTTTGATTTAAAAAAACACCACTAAACAAAAAAAATATACACATACCTAATTTTGATAGATACCAAAAAAAGTAACCTATCTTCGAAAAGATGTTGTGTTATGATATAAATAAACTGGGTGACCGCCTGGTTACCTTTAAAAAGATGTTGAGTTATGATAGAAATAAACTAGGTAACCGCCTGATTTATCTTTTCGAAGTTATTTGAGGTCAACCCTCTTTTAAAATGTCACATAGATGGTCGGCTATTTTGTTTTAACATTAAATAATGGTACTTCCTCTAACAGCTCGGTTGCTGAGCAACGCAAATGAAAACATTGAGAAATTGTCAAAGGTGTTGATAAATTAGTGGATTTCCAACTTTTATGAATGAAAAACGATTTTTAATACAGTTAATAAGAGCAAATTCGACAGAATGAAGATGGTGGATTCGATATTATTTGATATATCGAAGAATGAGTTGTTTAAAATTAATGAAAACTTCAAATTGCTGCACAGGAAGCTGAAGTCTTCATGGAAAGTTATGATGTGAGATACCTCGTACTTATTGTTTTTTTATAATGACCAGGATGTAGCTTAATGTTTCTACTGCGCAGTAGATACATTCATTCTACCTAACTATCACTCTGTACCACCATTACCCTTCCGGCCTGTTCTTAAGCCTACTTGGCAATATTTTAAGTTAAATCTTTCTTTATTATTTTAGGTTAATACCTAGGTAATATTAAGCGAGTTTCTACTTTGTGCTCGCTGTGACGCCCTATAATTGGAGGAATACATTGACCAGAATACTTTAGATTGGATTATTTATGTGATTTCTCTGTCGGGTGCCCTAAATATATAAATAAATACTATCTTCAAGCGTGAATGTACAGGCTCGTTGATCATGGCATGGTCATCATTTTGCGGTGTCCGTCCGTCAGTAGGAAGTATTCGAGCGAGCTTCTACCAGTTATTTTTTGATCACCCTGCGTACTAACGATGGCCATGGAAATAGGTCGATAGTTAAAAAAAAACAATGTAGTAAACGGATTCATCACTAGTATCCTGTCTCGTTTATGACTAATCAAAAATATATCAACGGAAATTTTACTCGTTATCTATACCTACTTACCATGTTAAGCAACTTAGTTAATTTTTGCAAATTATAAAACTCCCTACGTGGGTTTTTTATAATCATCTATTGCAGCACCCCCAGATTAACACACAAACAACTACCTACTTACAAACGCTGAAACGGGTAAAAAAACTCTACTGCCAATAAAAAAAAATTGGCTATATAAATTGCCGGCCGCATTTCCTCTTAAAACAAAATTCTTCGTAGTTGAAATGTCGTCCCAAAAAGTACCAGGATTTCAGAAACCGCGATGAGCTCTCACCCAACATGCTGCAAGACGTGAAGATCCTCGTGATACCAGGGCCTCAGAACGTGTTCACCGATGACGAGCTGTCCTGCCTAAAGAGCATGGTTGAAAGGGGGGATTCGGTGTTGGTGATGATGACCGACGGGGGGGAGGAGCGAATGAATACAAACATCAACTTCTTTCTAGAGGAGTATGGGATCGTTGTTAATAATGGTAAGAACTAAAGGCAGCAATAATTACGCAGTTACCAATCTAACTTATTTATTCAATATACCTATAAACTAGGAGAACACGGTTGATAGAGTTCCCTCCATTGTCAGGAGTCAAAGTCAATAGGTTTTTATTCATTGAAATCAAAAGGATCTTATAGAAACGTCAACTTAAAAACTACGTGAATATAAAATTTGAAAGTGAATTTACGCCGTTCTTCGCGCCGATTCTTCGCCGTTCTTCGGTCCTAGGCATAGACGAATAGTTGCTGTCTGGATAATATAACTATATTACGTTCTGATTGCATTTTAGCGACATCTCTCGGCACATAATTGAGATACGTTACATCACATCAACGAAGAGCTACCACAGCCAATATACAGATGGCATTGCATCCTTCGATGCATAAATAAACTTAAACTTCTCTTGTGAGATTTATAAAACTTCTGTCTAGATCTCGCAAGCGTAGTTTTCACGCAACTTGAACATATATAATACCTCCAATAAACAACTGTTCATCCTGGGATCCCGAGCAAGTAGATAGTAGATTCTCCTTTGCAAATGCACGATGGGTAATGTACCCTACATTACCCATCGTGTTCTCCATAGCGTGATTAAGGGAGACTTGTCTCTATCGCGCGGCAGACGAGTAGTCGGGTACGACGCAAGAGTATATTAC
Source organism: Perizoma flavofasciatum (assembly GCA_958496245.1). Classification (NCBI taxonomy): domain Eukaryota; kingdom Metazoa; phylum Arthropoda; class Insecta; order Lepidoptera; family Geometridae; genus Perizoma; species Perizoma flavofasciatum. The sequence continues at coordinate 6,188,576 of OY292443.1, read as the reverse complement.
GAGTTCGATTCCCGCTGCAGGACAATGTTGGTACGTTCTGCAGATATTTTTTTCCGGGTACCCACGACAAGGAATGTTACTGTGGGGTGTTTGTATCTGTTGGGTGTTTATTTATGTAAACAATACCTACTTAGTTGTAAATATTATATTCTATAGGTATGCAATCATGCAAAACGGTTATTTTCTATTTGTCTATTAGTACTGATTAAACATGTTTACTTTAAAAGATCTTATAACAGTATTTTATTTTATTCTGTTGAATACGAAACTACACACAGCAAAAAGAAACAAAGCTGTGTTTAGTTATTTTTATATACTATATAACTGAACCCACAATTATCATACTTGTATTACGATGTATTTTTACTATAAATGAAATAGTGATCTACGCTCAAGAACGAAAATCGCTATTATCATTTCCATAAAATTAAATCTTTCCGCAGGCGTTACACCAACAGAAAGTGGTAGGTATTTGTTGTGTAGGTAAATATTGCCAGTTTTTGGTCAAATAAAATTTAAAAGGGACAAACCATCGACACGACGAAGAAGAAGAATAATGATAAGTATTAATGTTAGGTAAGTACGGATTTACGTGATTCCAGATTGCGTGGTCCGAGCTAAATATCACAGATTCCACCACCCGAAGGAATGCCATATATCCAACGGTATCCTGAACCGAGCACTCACCAAGCATCTGATGAAGATGCCCAACTATATCAGCGAATCCGATGATTTTCTGTGAGTAAATCACTTGGTTACCAATTTTTTTACCGACCCCTAATTTTACTAACAAAATGGTAACTAGGGAACGACCTATTTGGACTGGCTTAAGCTATACGTCCAATTATCCAATGAATAAATATTTTATTTAATAGTAAAGGGTTATTAAGTTAACCCTTATAAAATAAACTTTAATTTATGTAAAAATGGGTTATTAAGTTAACCCTTCATTAAATTAAATTATAGTTTATTAATTTGGATGTAAAAGTGGTAATTAGGTATATTTGGATATTATTATTGGAGTTTAAAAGTTACTTTTAAACCTAAACTAAGGTTTCGTTGTCGATCAACTGTTCGTTAATTTTATTAAGCTTTCGTATCTATATTAGTAGCTATGAAACCTTAATAAAATCAATAGTAGTACTTTAGCCTTACTTTTTAAGATTATTTAACAGTTGATTGACTAAACAATGCTTTGTACCTTTCTGATACCTATAATTACAAATAAAAAAAGCTCTTTAACCCTTTAGTTCGCAAGCGACTAAATATCTAAAATGTTTATTTTTTTCAATTTAGGGGGTTTAAATTATGTTTAAATATGTCTATTAAAATAAAATAAAAATTCCTACATTTATAGTTTTTGAGAAAACATATGTTGGTAAGGTACAACATTGCAAAACATACAGAGATATAGGTAACAGAATTTATGTTGTATGCTACCAACACTGCGGCTTGTATAGAGTGTAATAATTTCAATTAAAATATACAATCTTTATGGAAACATCCATATCATCCATCCAATATCATTTTATTTATCTTAATTTGACAAAACGATCATTTACACGCTGGCATGGTAATGGTAAAAACAATTTCTTTTCTCTAACATGCACAACCTAAGGTTACACTTAGTGCAACATACACTTGTGTATCCATTTTTGCAATATTTGCACTGCCCTTGAGACACAAATATTGGTAAGTGTCCTACATTGTCATATCGCACTGAATTAGGTGCTCTTGGAGCAACAGGAGCCTTGATCTTCACAGGTGCCTCATTTTCATTCGAGCCTGTCTGACGGATTCTGTTTCTCTATAATAGTTCTGTTACTACTTCGACTCGAAATTTTTTGAGGGTTAGTTGATTGTTTTTGTCATGACAATCTTTTCTATGCATCAGCCAGGCATTATTGATGCAAATGTCAAGAGTTTGAACGAACAAGGCCATATACCATCTTTTTGTTTTAAATTTAGAACGATATAATGAGATCAACATATCTGCTAAGTCAACCCCACCCATGTGAGCGTTGTATTGCTTTATGATTTGTGGACAGTCTACAGATACTCTTGTTTTGGTTACTTTCGAGTATCGCTTGATTTTTTCTTTTGGAAAACAGTCCACAAATGAACTTGCTAATGTTACAACCTTATTGTCCAACCATTTTACAACGGCAAGTTTATTTTCGTTACAGACAAGCTGTTGGCTTGCACCTCTATCTTTTTTTGCAAGTGCCTTGTCAGAAATTAACATATTTTGACAGCCTCTCAAACGGTTATTTCTTATCGTTCCTAGGCTAAACAGTCCATGTTTCGCAAATAATGAATCAACTCCAGAGATAACAAAATTGTCAAAATAGACAGTTGCGGGCTTTTCTTGTATGGTATTACAAAGTGCTATGACAACTTTAGCTCCAAGGCCTAGACTGTTTTCATAGTCCGTAAAAGACCGATTTCTGAAGGTGTCTTCACCAGCATATGGGATAAAGTCATAGATCAAACCAGATACTCCTGCTCGTACAAATATTTTGAATCCCCATTTTTTTAGTTTTTTCGGTAGATATTGTCGTCTGCTCCCCGCTCTCGTACCTTTGTACGGAGTCATCATTTCATCAATACTGTAGCGTCCTTCTTCCATGAGTAATAAACAATTAGTGCGAACTTTTTCAAGGATTGGTCGCACCTTGAAATAGCGGTCGTCGTTCATGTCTGTATTGTCAACAAAGTGGAGATATTTCCTAATTTTTTCATATTTTTTCAATGTCATTACATCAGCAATCAAGGGGAATCGCAATGCGTTGCTCCAATAGCCTTTTATGTCATCCTTAGTGATATTTATACATTTGGCAGCTTCACTTTGCACAGAATATAAATCAGTATTATCCGTGATAAGCTCAATTATGTCTTCCGAAAAAAATGAGAGAAAATAATCAAGAGGTGATTTGAGGCTTGCATCGAAGGGGGGTTGGTATTGAGGCAATTCAACTACTGCTGTATGTTCAAATTTGACTTTGGTTTTCCATTTAAATGTAAGAGGTTTCCTTACAAACTTCTTCGCCCGTTTTACCACAATCTTTCTCCCAGTATTAGACTTTCTTTTTGAACGAGTTTTAGTGGCTGGTGTGCTAGTTAACGGTGATAAGACAGATGACACTGAATTAAGCGTGAATGGAAGCTGTTCTTGAGGTCCACCAGTAGGAAACATTTCATTGATAAAGGGTGACAGTGGAATAGTTTCTTCGTCAGACAATGCTGGGTTGAACTGAGCTGGTGGAATAACTTCATCGTTAGAACTTCCTGAAAGATTCAGGTCATTTAGAGATGAAGGATAAGATCTTGGTTCAGAACTGCAATATGTAATATTATCTTTGTCATCGTCATACGACATAGGTTTCTGGATTATGACTTCGTCTTCAGTGTCAGTACTGCTATCTGACGAAGGTGCATTTTCTGGAGGTACCAGAGCCATAATGGTTCGTGTTCGTTGCCATTTTGTCTTAATCTGAAGCAAACAAACAAAACATGCAAACCCACACCCAATGCATTTTTACCTACATAGGTAAGTACCAAATGCAAAATATATACGTTTTTAGGTGAAAAATGTAAGTCTCAAAAGAAGTTTTTATATGATACGAAAATCAAAGTCATTCACAAATAAATAAGCAGAGTCGTTTAGCACCAACATAGTAAGTGGCATGTAATTCACTAGTAAAATGAGCAGTGTCGTTTAGGAACAACATACAAAATGCCCAGTACTTTATAGAGGGCTTTGCGATGTCGGTGACAAGCGACATACACATTAAGCACCACATATATCATTATTAAATGAGTGAAATTAGTTGTTTTACTCACAAATCGATAAAATTAGTATTTTAGAAGAAAGTTCTAGCATGCAATAACCAAAATAGAAGGTAAAAAACAAGATTTCAATAAATAATTACCTTCGATCTGCACGGTTCTAGTACTTTCGACGCCATTTTGCGAAAAAGAGATTATAAAAGTACAAGTATTGCAAGTCATTTTATTTTTTTGGTTGCGTTTTGATTTTGCTATGACGTGAATAAAAAAATTACATTAAAAACACGTAAAAAAATTAGCAAGGATTTTTTTGTTTTTTTATGTCGTTCAGATTTGCCGCTGCGAATTATAGGGTAATTTAATCAACTATTTAAAATCTTTACCTATAAGTAAGACCATTAGTAGATAGATAGGTATATTAGCCCTTTATTGTACAATAAATATATTTATTCATACAACTATGTGTACGTACAAGTATATATTATACATAAAAACCGATACCTACCTACAACAGCTTGCTATCTAAAGACCATTGCAAACGATCTATAATAGATAGCTCTACTGATCCAGATCACTACCAGACTATTATTGTACATAACAACTTAACAAAAATATAACTTAAAAAACAAAGAATTGTACAATTTTCAGCGAAGAACCAGCGACGCCAAATTTCGTGTACCCGTATGGAGCTACCCTGACGGTGAAGAAGCCAGCGGCGGCCATTTTGTCCAGCAGCGATGTCTGCTATCCGGTGAAGAGACCAGTCGCCGCTATTTACAATTCCGAGAGAAGCGGAGGTAAGTTTTACCCGCGACGACAGGAGCCTGTGTATGCGTTTGCCCAAGCCACCACACCACATTATAGTAAGTAGGTTTTTTATTTCATTTAAATGAGAAGGATAAGGTAGGTACTTTGAAACATCAATTTTATCTACTGCCTGTTCCTCCGCGACCAAGCCTGAAAATAAAGGCAAGAAAGAAGGCTTTTTAATTATCCTTTTACAAAATAATATGTACCTTCATTTTTCATCGAGTTGCAGCAACTTCAATCCCAAGAATTTTTATCATCTAAATAATCCGATAGGTTATATACTCGTAGTATGAATTCTCATAAAGTTTTTGTTTAATTACGTTTTTAAAATAGTTATAGTCAATTTTTGTATAACTCTTGGGAGTTTCTAAGATCATGAAAAAAAACACCAAGCAGAGTTTGTTGCCTTCTATGCTTGGTCGCGCGCGAGGAATCAGCGTAACTTCACATTCAAATCTTATTAAATTCATAATCCTTGTGATTCAATGAATAAAAACCTATCGACATTGCCTTTGACTTAAGGCTCTGTTCACGCGGACGCTGACGAGCGATGACGGGATGCGACGCTACCACAAAACCAAAGACAAAGCGCAGAGTACGAATTCGTATGGACATGAATGATGCGTTAACGTAAAGCTGACATCAGTCTGAATTTATCTCTGTCACAGTGGGCGCTACAATACCTATAATGGAAAAAAAGCATTGGGGTTCAGATTCTAATTTTAATTTTAACTCTAGATATGCACTGACGTTCCGCATTCGGGTGTATTGTGAATTATCCCCCTTCTAACCTGACTCCAACAAGAATTAAGTAATAGCCCTTCCTGAAATTTCAGGGAAACTCTTCGTGATCGGCTCAGGTCATTTCTTCGCGGACCAGTATCTTGAGAGCGAGTGCAACGATCTGATACGAGAGGTGGTTTTCAATTACTTGGGAGGTGTCGTTGATCTTCATTTGAACCCTGTCGATATTGAAGATCCTGATGTGAGTTTACGTAAAGTACGGACAGGGAGTAGGAAGAAATTAGGTCGTTGACACGTAACTGGCGAACTCTCTCGCTCGCCTAAATTTAAGACGCTGTATTAAGATTTAGGTGTCGGTACTTTATATCTTAGTTACTATAAACTTAACAAACTTGGTATAATACTAACAAACTTGATATTTATACAATACTAGCTTCTGCCCACGGCTTCGCCCGTGTGGTACCCGGATAAAAAGTAGCCTATATGTTATTCTGATGTGTAAGCTATATTACTGTAAAGTTTCATCAAAATCCGTTAAGTAGTTTTTGCGTGAAAGAGTAACAAACATCCATCCTCAAAAACTTTTACGTTTATAATATTAGTAGGATCAAGACAAGAAACACGATAAGTATAACTTGATAGATTAATTTTTGAAATCAGCTTTTCCAAAACCCGATTTACGTCCATTCTTTGAATAAAGAATATTATATTAATGATAGTATTTTTTTATGTAATTCTGTAGGTAATCGGGGTACTTAGATTAACGAAAAAGGATTTTTTATTTAAATGTTCCCTTTTTTTATTTAATGACCATTTTATTTGTGTTTTTATAACCTTGAACACCTCGATGGTGGCATGGTGGGCGAGAAGAGGTTAGTTTGGTCCCAAAGTTGATTCTCGAAGCGGGACAAATGTATGCCTACAAATAATAAAAAAAATCTATGCAATATCATAAATGCGAAAGTAGGTGATGATTGTTTAGATGTTTAATACCGATTATTTTCGTAACGGCCGAACAGATTTTAATGAAATTTTAAATAAGATAAAGAATACCAAATAATCTTTATTTTCGTACCACATGCAAAACCGTGAATAAAAGCTGTAAGTTAATCGTTAATTATCTCTCTGCGAGGATTTGTGGCTTTTTCTTTCACAGGTAAACGAATACCGCACCTTGGGTGATACACTTTGGTTAAGTACGCTGCCTCTATCGCAACCAGCGACCGCTCCGCCTCCCAGACTTGCTTCTCTACACCCACACGCTCTCTTCACGTGGCGCCTGTTTTCCCTTAACTTAGCGCATTGTGAGTTCTTACACAGCAAGGAATAGAATAGAATCAACGTTTATTTAGCAAACAATAAAAATGCAGTGGTTGTATGACAACTAAAAGAGTTGCTAAACCAATTGGGTGTTTTACAATACGCCATTTGTAGAATACTGGTCGCATCAATAATTAACTATTGCGTATCCAGTATTACGCTTAGTAGATGTTGTCTGCTCGGCGATTAGAACACGACTGTTCGCTCTCTGTAGTGCAGAGTCTGTACAATAACTTCGGCCATATTTATTGGACTTGCTTACATGTGCAATGTTAATTGAGTGCCTGTTGGTGGTGATAACGTTATTTTCTGTAACGCGAATTAAAATATTATAGTAATCTTTGGTAGTTATTATTAACCACAGATAATCAATACACTAGAGGTGTCATCAGATGGACCACACCACTGCATTAATGACGTCGCTCTGTGTATGTGTGAGAATGTTCTCGCTGCAGTTGTCTATAGTTTCCTTGTCAAGACCACCGATTGAGATGTGGTTGCGTTTGTCCAGCGCTAAGAGCTGAACCGACTGACGAGGAAGCGGAGTAGATGGGCATGGTTGCAAATTTCACACTTTTTTGTCACTGTCGTGTGGGCGTGGTTCTATCTGAAGACAGTCTTAGGACAGTCTAAAAACTCCTGACACCAGGGTTAACTCATTCGAAATGCCAGATTCACCAATTATTTTCAACGATTCAATGTAAATCTTTTAAGGTTTATTGTGTCTTCTAATGTCATGCATTTATAGATTTACTGTTTGCTCAACAGTGCCTGAAGTATTAGGGCTCTATGACGCGACAGGAGTAAAACATGAGCAGCTGCGACTGATCGCACCGCAATTTGAAACTCCATTCCCACCTCTTCAACTTGCTGTGAGTTATCCTTATGGATTTATTTCTTGTTTCTAGTATAAAATGTTAGAGTATCATTTCTTCCTATCTATAAAAGCACTATAATCGCTTTGAAGAACGTAGAGAACAGTAATGGTTGCAACATGGTACCCTTGTGCACCCCTTTTTCCATGAATATATTTTTTATTATAATTTTAGGTACATAAAAAAGAGGTCTTAGGTTGTTAAAAAGAGTGTTTCACTAAAATTCTACCAATCATACATCTACATTTTACAAAATAAATACCTATACAGGGGCAACATTGACTGTCACTGAACCGTGTGGTCCAGTTCGGTTCTTCTGATATAGGGTAGCTAAGAAATAATAAGTGTCACGATCAAGTAACCTTTTAAAATTCCAAAGATGTAAATTTCGGATTTTGTACACTACCTATGCTTTTTTTTATAGGTGTTTCCACCTACGTTCAGAGAGCCACCGCCACCTCCGTTGGAACTCTTTGACTTAGATGAGGCGTTCAGCTCGGAAAGATCACAGCTCGCCAGGCTCACCAATAAATGTCTACAGCCAACAAACTCGAGGATGGGGCAAGGTAATCTTCTGGTCTCTCAGTTTAACAACCTTCTAAGAATACAGCTACTGGAAGCTGGGCTTATTGAATACAAACACGGATTTTGCTTATGAAATTTGTACTTAATAAAAATGTTGGTTTACAACTTAACAAAAGGTACAAAGAGGAGAGTATTTAGAGGCACGTCAAAACATTAAATTCGACACATGCCCGCGTTTTGCACTGTACTTAGCATTCTACGTGAATGTGGATTTTATGGTTCTAGGTAAATGATTATTTTTTTAATGGTTAGGGTAAACTTTAAGGGTGGTCTATGAATCTGTAATTTCAATGAATAAACCTATTGACTTTGACTTTTAAATTTTATGAAATCATAATAGATTTTGCATCAACTTTCCGTTATTTAAAGTATTTTTCTTAAAAATATATATATTGTTTAGGAGACAGCCGCCAGCTAGAAACCGAGCTGGAATACTACATCCGTGAGTGTGGACGAGTGGTCCGTCTGTCCAAAGCCTTACCACCCGAGGAAGCCACGTCTGGCAAGATCATACTGCACCAGCTGGCTTTACAGTTGGCTACGTTCAAGAAAATCGCGCCTAGAGACTGAGATCACTCCTTCAGAGTTATGTTCGCCTGGAACTATATTTAATGTTTCGTAAATAGGTATTCGTAGATCTAGTTTAGAATAAGCGAGTTTAATAAAATTGTAATACAGTATGTAGTTATTATTTTATTTTGATTTTGAATAATTTATAAGCTATCATGTTCAGTTATTTTTTATCTGGTAAATACTCGTAATCAAATGTTTCGCTCGATGAAAAGCTAAATTAAACGGAACAAAATTCATACCCGAGGCAACCAATGCCTTCATATTTATTACTTATTTTTGCAAGAGGATTGCATTTCGAGCCGTCCCTAGATGTAAGTAAGTAGGTATTTCCATAAATTCAACTGACCATTAAATAACAATCACCATTTCAATAGGACTTGCGCAACTTATCGTTCAAACAGTCATGAAAATCGAATAAAATTATCATAACATTTCGATCCCTCGAAACATTCGACATGAAGCTGCTGATTTATATATTTTTAATTTCTATAAACTACTGTTTGTCCGATACCGTCGACGAAAATGCGAAGAAAATCGTTGTCAAATCATACCCGAAGAAAGTAAAACCAGGAATGTACATTTTACACAATTCTGGTAATTATGTCAAGCCAAAACCGATAGCTACCAAGAAACAACGAGAAGAGAAAGGCTACACAGTGTTTTCTAACGTACATAACGATAAATCAAATGTACCGGACAGTCCATACTTTCCTGTTGAAAAAGTCCCTGAACCAAAACCAAGAGTCAAAAAAGTTCTGCCAGACTATAAATGGCTTACATTGAGACACAAAAGATCGGTTGACCCCAAAATTAAAGCCAATACTAACGATAGAAAGAAAACTCTACATCAAGATGAAAAAGTCAAAGTTAGTCCACCAATCTTTAATCGACTGAGAGGTAATTTAACTAAGAAACTTCCTGCGAAGCTAGGCAAACATGCCAAAAGACCCAAAATCAATAAAAATATAAAACGAAAACGGACAAATGGTAAAAGGAAATCGCTCGGGAAACGTCCAAGACGTTCGAAACTCCGAAACGGACCCAAAAAGAATCGCAATCTTAAATATACTAAGAAGTCACAAAACAGGAAACAAAACCGAGCTAAGCTAAGATCTAGATTCGGCGACAAGCAAGCGTTGAAGCTTACGAAAGATAGAAGAAACTTCATGAATATGACGAAGAAATCTCAAAAAGGTAAATATTTACCTACTATGTTTTGAGATTTTAATAAATGATTAAAAAACAGTCTCATTTTATTTACCCTTAGTAATAACCTAAGAAATAATTTTGCAATGTAAGGCTATAGATGATAACGACGATGTCGATATATGAAAAAAAAACATAATAATTATATTTATGATTAATAAATGGATAAAACAGCAAATATTTAATGATATTACTTTTATTAAATACTTGATTCTGTCAAAAGTAGGTAAATATTATATTGTAGAAGATACTTGAAGAAGTTAGGAAATAACGTATTAATCCATTATTGATCTATTAGGTGCAAGAAGACTCATAGCAGCCAGAGACGCAATGATAGAAGAGTATCCGTACGTCGTCTCTATACAGAAGGAAAGGGAGCACTGGTGTGCGGGTGCCCTGCTTAATCCCAGGCTTGTAATAACTACTGCTAACTGTATGTGGAAGTAAGTAGAACCTCTTCTTACTGTAGGTATAATAGATCTTAGGAGTTCAACCGGCGAAGTACTACCACCATAACTGTTTCTGCCGTCAAACAATGAAGTGAAACAAGAACCAAGATCCTCATCAAGACTGTCTCTCAAGAGATAGATATAAAGCACGAATTAACTTGTGTGAGAGAGAGGGATACAAAATCCAAAATACACAGAGTAAGTAATAGAACTGTAGTTCGATCCAACTGTAAGCTTAGGTAGTCTTAGATCATTGGTATATCTACCTTGTCTACCTATAAATAATGTCATGCAAAATGAATCTTTGAGTTCTCATTCTATATGAAAGGAGCTTTAAATTTTCAAGCTCAGACGCCAGTCCAGTGTTAAATTCAATAGGTATGATGAGATCAACAAGGTTGGCCCCAAGACAAGAAAGGGGGAAGACAAGTCACCTTTTGTCAAGGTGACTTGTTTGGTGACTGAATAATAATTTGTACAGCCACAAATCATATTATTTGGTGCAAGTTGTGATAACAACGATGTTGACAGGCGCTCCGAAGTCTTCTGGTTCCTTAGTCTGTGACCGTCGTGGCAGATGTCGTGATGAGACATGTCTGCTTTCTAACTCTTGATGGGCTTAGCACGAATCTGCGGTATTTTTGTGTAGGTACATAATTTCAAAGCGATTACAAAGGAACTTGACAACTTTCAAATTCCCCTAATAGGAATCAATGCCGAGTAGGGCATGCATTCCGAAATTCCGGAATTTCGTAATTCCGGAATCTCTAATAGATTTTTCCGATATTTCAATTCCGGAATTGAGAGGACTAATATCGGTATTCCAATATTAATAACTTTTACTCAGTGAGTGGCATTTTGCACAACAAAACGCAACATTTCTACTTTCCGAAGTAGTATAAAAGAAAGAAGACCATTATTAGTAGGAGTGCTGCACTATTTGCACGATTGGGAAGACAATACTTTCCCTAAACCAAATAACAAGAATATTTCTGAGATTATCATCAATTTACTACGTCTAACATGACATCGTTTTCTGACGAAGTCATTTTAGTCGAAGAACCAACTCTACAAGAACCGCTAGACAAGGAACTGGATAAATGCAAGATAATCCGCAAGTATCCATCTGTATCTACCAATTTTGACTATGCAGGGTTTGTCAAAGTAGAAAAAACGATGTGATAACGGATGACAACGAGGTGTTCATCTGACAGAAGCATACAAATATATTTGTGTGTCCTGCCTGAGAGTATTGAGAGTAAATAAATAGTATAAATAATGCTGGACATTTTTCACACAGCATCATCTAGCCCCAAACTAAGCAAAGCATGTGTTATGGGAAAGACATGACTGATATACTACTTAGGTATATACATTTTTTTTGTTGTAAATACATAATGCTACATTGAAAAAAACACAAATATTAACCGAGACAAATATTTGCAGATTCATAAAATGAATAAGTAATATTGTTGTTTTAATTATTTTGTTAATCTAATTTTAAATTGAAAATTATTACTGCGTGCATGTGTAAGTGTGTAATATCGTACTTTTTTTATTTATATTCTATGTTACTTAATGTTGATTCAAATACTGATAGTGTACAAATAACTTGTGTTATAGTATAACACAAGTTATTTGATCGTTCCTTTCCTCAAAACAGAAAAATAAAAATAAAATGTCAATTCCGGAACCAGTTCCGGAATTCCGAAACTAGATCCCCGGCATCGAAATTCAGTTCCGGAATTGAATACCTTCCGATATTGCATGCGATTCTCAGTTGAGTTGCTAAATCAGGCCGGTTGTTTTAAATCCCAGCAGTATAAGAGATTGTCTAAACATTTTAGGGGGCATCGCGTTAGCCGCATGCACGTCCGGGCAGGTTCTAGACACACGGACCGTGGTGGCCAAGTAGCCTACATTCAGGAAGTGATGAAGCACCCGGGATGGAAGATACGGAAGAACCCGGACAACGATGTCGCACTGGTGCTTCTAGATCGGAATATCAAGTAAATTACACAGCGTTCATCATAATTATGGTAACTTGTCCTCGTGGACAGTTACTCAATCTGAGATGGATAAAGCCAAAGATTTTGACTAAAGATGTAGAAGGTAAAGCAACGCATAATGTCCAAGAGGAATTTCCTTTTGCCATTCTGTTATTTGTTGTGTCTGATTTGTAAAATACTGCTCCGATAAAATGAAACCCTTTGTTAATTTACTAAATAGTAGAGGGGACCCATTTTCCCCCAAGAAATAACAAGTGTTCAGTAGAAATAAATGAATCATCATTTTCGTATAAGCACACTTTGATGCATAGAAGCTTGCTCAACTGAGGGAGATTCAACTCATGTTGTGTCCATACTACAAAAGAGACCTTAGTCCATAAGATGACATAGATGGACGTATACGCAAAATATTGACTTGCAAAGTGGGTTTCATTAAATTTTTATTTGTATTTATCCGAAATTGGCTAACAACTTACATAAATTTAATAAATTTTCTTGCTTTCGTCCGAACTTTTTCATGTCATCTCACGTTTTCAAGAATGAACCCCTCTTGTGGAAATTTCTGTCCCATTACAGATTCTCTCATGGAGTCCATGGAGTGGACCTGCCCAATCGCGTGATGCTGCCTGCTTTTGAAGATGCTTGGATCACCAGCTGGGGTTCGGAGAGGGTAAGAGATGTGACACCTCAGTCCTCGTATAAACTGGGACAATTTAGGTTAATTTTAACTAGCTCTGATATTACTAATTTCATAAAGTGAGTGTTAGTTTGGAGTCGCTCTGACCTATTATGTGAGTATTGGGTCACAAAAGCATGTTTAGAAAAAAAATATACAGGGAAGTGCTGGTCCATAATCCGATAATCCTAGTAGCTGGCTACCTAGTCATAATCAAAATATAGACCTTAAGAAAAGATACCGATCCAGAAAATCTTGTTCCCTGACTTTCCTCGAGTTTTCAGAGAGATGGCGTATACGAGACAAAAGGCAACACTCTACAAGTGTACCACGCTCGCCTCATGTCTCGGCCGAAATGCAACAACGTAACCCAGCGCTTCGGAGTGATGGTCACTGAGAACTTCATCTGTTTGGCGCAGACGGGGAGGAGGGCACCTTGCACAGTAAGACAATAATAGTAGAGCTACAAGAAGTAGTTTTGGCAAGAATTAGAACTCTATATGAAGGGCTCGCCCGGGGAATTACTACCAGAGTATGTTCTGCCGCCAAGCTACTGCTCGCATTCCTGAGTTCCGGTTTGCAGGGTATGGGCACCGATGAAAATACAGGCACTTGAGACTTTCCACCATTGTGTCTCATTGGCAACGCGCGAGTAATACCTTTGGTGTGGTAAGCATCCATAGGTTACAGTAACCGCCTGTTGATAATAACAGGTGGGCATACGGCCCATTGCTGGATTTTCTACATTCGTTGTATAAAAAGAACCAATAGTTCGAAGTCATGTGATACGCCCAAAATAAACCTCTCCTTTTAAATCATTAAATTATCGATCACTAGGCTATTTTGGGGCCACATCATTACAACCATAGAATCATCATCATCATCGTTGGACTGTAGAAGTTCATCGCTGGACATAGACTGACGAACGATCCTTGGCTATCTCCACCTACTTCCCGCAACTTTAAAGTTGTCATTGGTTTATCGGGTTGGTATATTTCTTTTCGGTCTATCGGGCGACGTACCTTCGTGCCATAGGCCGATATTCCTCACATCATGTTTCTCCTACAATTTGCAGAGAGATACTGGGGCACCAGCAGTGAGTGATGGAGTGTTGTGGGGGCTAGCATCTTGGGGTATAAGAAAACTGTAAGTATTTTAATGGAAATCGTATTACAGAAAATTAGAGTTGGGGATTTGCTCAATATCAATGAAAGTATTTCATCCAGCAGTGAAATTTATTACCATATTGGCCTCGATTCTGTAGTTCACTAACTAAACTAAATTTAAACTGTCGTTCTCTTTACTGATAGTGCAAGCAAGAAAGCGATAGACTAAAATTGTATGGAAAACTTAAATCTGACTAATTTGACAACACTAAAATTGTAGCTATCTCTTTTTTGCTGGCACTATCAGTAAAAGAGAGCGACAGATGAAATTAAGTTTAGTTAGTGTATTACAGAATCGAGGCCATTGTTTGTTTTTTAAATATCATACCTAGTAACAAACATAATGGGATTGAATGAGACCGGTAATGGCAAAAATGGCATATGCAATAGATCACCTAACATAATTGGACTGGTCTTAAGTTAGAAGTATCCGTGAGGATACCTAGTATCCTCACGGATCACAAACTAAGTACCTAATTAATTACCCACCTATCTGAAGGTGTCCATCTACTTAACAGTATGTTAACTCGTGATGATATTTTTTTAGTAAGTACAATGCGAAATAATCCTTATTTGGATTGATTTTCATTTTAAGTGCAATCCTATCGCATAATAAAAAAAAATTGAAGTTATGGATAATTGTTTCGTTCCCAGATTCATTTTGCTAGTGTAAGTATTGAGTTGGTTCGGTTTCAGATGTGGCACTGAACGGTTCCCAGCAATGTTCTCCTACATAGGTGCGCAAACTAATCTGGACTTTATCATCAACGCGACGCACTATCTGATGGCGGATGAGAGGTTTTATCCGTTCCCGGATCGAGCACCTATGATGCGTGCTATATCTACTATCCCTCCTGTGGAAACTTTACCTTACTGATGAGCATTTATTTTAAATAAATGGGACCCCAAGTTCATCCTTGTCTTACACTTTAATATATTTGTATATAATCTTGCTAGTATGTATCTACATACTACGAGCTCATGTGGAAATGTCAGCTCAATTATTGATAATTGTGTTCTTGAATTAAATAGGTCGCAGAGTTAAACCTTGTGCAACTCTTATCTATTTAAAATATTCAGCAATTTTTATTGGCTTTTTAGATTTTATTGCATATTAGTAGGTACCTATTTACGTAAGTAAAGCTTATTTTGAATGTACATTTTGATTCGAAAATAATATAAGTATAGGTACTTTTCAATACGAGTTGAAGAGAAACAGTTTAAAGAATTTTCAATTAATTTCGTGAGTAGGATTAGGATTGCTATACTTTAAAATAAAACAAATAATAGTATATGAGCATATTTAATATTTTCTTTTCAAAATTGTAAAACTCACATTTTGAAATTGCAAAAATTATAACTAACTTCTCATATCGTTAATAGTAACAATCGCCATTTTGCATTTTTTTGTAATCCTCTGGAACTAATAATAATAATTGTAAACCATTTATACATCTCTAATAATAATATATTTTAATGTCTAACAAATTCATTTTCTCAACGTTTTTACCACCATTTCGTTTTATCGCTATCCCAACATTAACTTTCATTCCTTATCAACTTTTTTAACTCTAAACATACTTTTTACATATCCATATACAAAGACTACAGCTGTTCTTTCTTAAACGCACCGAATAAATTTTAAATTTAGAAAAATATTGGAATGACTTTTGTATAACAAAACTAACTTAAAACTACCCACAAATTATATCATAAAAAGTAAAATAGTGCAGCAATTCCACGTACACAATTCAATTGAGTAAATCAATTCGATTCTTTGGCAATTTCAGTTATGAATTAAATTCAAAAGTGAATTTACAATTTTATTATTGAACTTGCGAAAGCTTTTTATCCTATTGTTAAAAACTGGCAACATTGAACTAATTCTATATTTTTGTTGACTCCTAAATTTTTCGCCACTGTGGCAAAGCGCTATGCTATTCAAGCATCATGATTAGTACTAATCAGGAAGAAACTATTTAAATTCACGCTTATATTGGCTGAAGTAGATAATGAAGTTCGATCCACAGTGGTGAAAACTCGAAACAGATTGAGTGGCAACATAATAAGCTTTAATTTTATTGTAATTATGCTATTGTGTTATGTGTTTAAACCTTAATAACAGATTCTTATAATTATAAAGAAAGTGAATCGACTAACACTGGCCAAAAGAAAATACTTTATTGCTAACAACAATTAGACGAGATATACCCAAAATCACATTACAACAAAATCTTAGGCCCAAAAGTCTAGAGTTTGAAAGCGGATTCTTATTTTGTACACAGTAAGCAAATTCTTAGATAAAACCTACCTACAGTACCTGGCCATAAATCTATGGTAACGAATAGATATAAGTACAGTCGAAAATTTAATGAGCAAAGCGATAAGTATCATTAAAATTAATAGTAAACTTAAAAAGTAAACTTACCGAGGAGATTAGTTTGGATGGAGCCGATCATAAAAATGCTAATAAACTGATAAATATATTACTCAAACCACTACAGCACTATCAAACAAAAAACAACAAAATAAATTCGTGCTTCTTACTTCTAGAATGCCACTTTAAAACCTAGTTAAAATCTTAGAAATAACGTGTAAGTGAAAACTAAGTAAAATTCTGCTGCCTTCATTCTAAGCTTTTCGATGAAAATGTATAATTATTAATTCTATAAATTGTCGCACCAGGCAAGAATATTAAACCTAATACTAGAGACTCCCTGATTTTTTTCTCTTACACCTAGATATACACAAAAATAATTTTGTACTCTTCCAACGAGTTTCAAATGGCAACACGTAATTTTTATAATAGTAATAATATATAAATTATGGCAGCTTTGTACGATCGCCGAATTAAGACTCAGATCTGTTTTTGAGATATTAATTTTGACAAAGAGAATCTTTAATTAACTTCTAGTTTTTATAACAAAAAAAATCTCTTTGCCGAAATCAATTAGTTTGATTTCTATCGCAGCCTCACTTTAAAATTCAACATAGGCTGGACACTATAAAGTTTTTATTGATAAAACCACGCATAAAGTTTGTAAAATTCAACATTGATTTAAAAATCAGAAATATTCAGAAAAAAATGTACTTGTGATTTACAAGTATAATCAGAATATCTAATTATTATGGGTTGTATGTAGCTATGGAGGAGACAAGCAAAGTGTATCTATTGTATTATTAACTATTGTTATGATTCAAAAACTTCTGTACTGTACTAAATGTGACTATTGTGTGAATATTTAAACTACTATTATCGAAGACAAAAACATTATCATTAAAAACAATTATTATCAAATCGATCTTGCTTTCAGTCCTGATTTTGAATTTTGTATTTCAGCAAAACAACATCGTTGTATACAAATATTATACCGAAACTTTTCCATCTCAAATTTTGTATTTTCGGTAATCTTTTTAGACTTGATGAATTGACATCAGATTCCATTTCGGGTTCACCAAAATCAATGATCATATCATCAACATATACGAAAATGTTGTCCTATCTTGAAATAGAAACAACCTTTTAGTATCATTCAAATAAAACTGAAGAGTCAGACATGTTCTGTACAATGTCTGTGATCTTACCGTTTGGATATCAAATTTAATGAGCAACAACATTAGACTTCAAAAACAGCCGAAATTCTATCCAAACGGGTGTATCTATATCTAGTGATACATTAAGGCTGGTTCAACAGCAATGCCTCAAGTTCATCCGCCGAGCGGAGTAAGAAAGCAGCAGACTCACGGTAGCCGGTGATGAGCTGCCTTACGGCACCGACTTCTGCTCCAGACAACTTGTGGGAGAGGAGTTGGGGCTTGGATTGAGTGGACGAAGATTGAGTGGCTGTAGATAGATTTGTAGCGGCGGGTGTCGAGTGTAGTGTTGGTGTGACTGTGCTTTTGAGAGATAGATCTGTTGGCGCTGAAACAGAAATAACGAGACTCAATTAGATATTGGTAATATAAGGTTGTAACAAACAACTTTTAGAAAAACTACAGATAATTATAACATCTCTAACTATAAAATACTGAAACGCTTCTCAATATTTAAGTGGAGTTGGAAAGTGACAGCGCTATGCAAAGCATTAAGCTGTCATTTCATAAACAGTTACGCGTTTACTGAAACGTGACTTAACTATTACCAAATTCCGGTTTGGAGGCCATATTGCCATACTGAGGACATTATTCTTTGTGATCAATTTTACAAAAAAAAACCCCTGACGTGTAACTACACTGCATTATCGATTGCAGCGCCCCCAAGTCACTTGTGGCGATAAAACCTATAAACCATCCTCATACAAATGCACATTACAATCAGATAAGCAGTTTCAGAGATAAATGGTAACAGACAAACAAACAACCTCTTATGTGAAAACACAAATATGGACTCCTGTTGTAGCGGTTAAAAAGAGAAACAGGAATGTTGATTATTTCGATCGAAGATTACTATTAAGATTCAGTTAACATAATCGAATGTAATCTTATTTTTATGGTAAATAACACTATTCCTTACACTCACCCGACGAAATACTGGTAGGGAAAGTGTGTGTATGAGCCGCCATGGCGGAAAGCAGAGCGCTTTGGTAAGCAGCCATAGCCGCATTCACTCCTACACCTGGAATTATTACGAATAACCTATAAAGGATACATTTATCCAAGAGAACCCTAAAATTTGAAGTGTAGTTATGATTGTTTTGATAAGGACCACTATAGAAATACAGATTTATTCATAACACTATTGTTACAAGTCAGAGAGAGGAAACAGAAAAAATATCTTATAGAAGTAATTAGGTACTAATTATCATTATAATAAAGGTAATACATAAAATTCATTTATATTATAAAAAACTTGCTCTATTAACCATTTTTTAATCCTAGTCTTAAAAATAGGTATGGAAGCTGCATCTCAGATCCTCTTTGGCAATCTATTGTATACGGAGGGACCCATTATGTAGACCGACCTTTCTGATTTAGCTAACTTATGGGTCGGCGTAATAAGTCAGTAATGATATTTGTTGCTACACATGGCACGGCCGGCGTTTACCCCACACCGCCGGAACAGAAAGCACTAAGAAAGCATTTTTCAAAATTGAACCCGTAGAGAGTGCAGTGGGAAAATAAAGTTTGTATGGAGTTGTAAGAAATTCAACGCGGGCGTAGTCACTGGGCATTCCACTAGTTATCTTTTTTTACCTGAAGGTGGCAGAGACGTCAATGTAGAAAGCAGAGCGCTGCTGGACAAAGCAGTAGCTTGGTTCATGTTAGAACTGAAATGAGAAAAAAGAAAAAATACTTTTTAAAATATTATCCACTAGTAGACTTTGCTGGAGTAATCCGCAATAATCCGTAATTCACCTACCACATCGTAGACAAATAATTCTAAGATTTAACAAATTTGTCATCAACCAGAAGAATTTCATTGCTGGATATAGGCCTCTCCTTAACGACTCGTACGTCCAAGCACGTCCAAGACCCCGCGAAACTTAAGAGTGCCATAATGGCCTTGAGTTATCCACCACCATCTAACTTCCTGCCATCTTAAAGATGCCCTCCGTTCATTGGATAGGGGGACCTTCCTACTCTATTTATTACCTGAGTGACCTAATAGACTGTTTTGTAACCTTGAGCTTGTGTATAAGGTCAATACAGTTGGGGCTCTCTCTATAGTATTGTTTGACCTATAGCCTGCTTTACGACTTTGAACTTGTGCATGAGGCCCTAGTTAAAGCTCTCTACAAAGCCGTTGTGTGACTTATAAGCCTGTTGTACGACTTTGAGCTTGTGCATGAGAACAACATCAATAATTAGCACCGTTTAACTTACTTTTGCCTGCCGAATGTCTGCGGGGTGCCAAATGTATTCGGGAACGAAGGCCGGAACATCGGCGCTGGTGATGAGGCCGGGCTGAAAAATAGTAAAAATAATTTAATTCCAGCACAATTTATGCATTAAAGCATTTTATTTTGGCGGGAAACTGTTCGAAATTGGGTTTCTATTTACACTTGAAAGCCCATAGAGAGTTTCATGATGATCGTTCTTGAGCCACCTCCATTCAACGACCTCATCAGCCCATTAGATTACAGATCAAACAATAATTCAGCCTGTTTGAACAATGCACCTCTTTCTGTTGATCAAGCTATGCTTACAAGAACTCTAACAAAATGATGTTTGCAAATTTGTGCTCTCTGCCAAACCCTCTGAGGAACAGAGGTGACCGGTAACACCAATCCAGCCTATCCGAGCTGCTCTGGTAATATTGGCATGCTTAAGGACAGATTTGAGATCAAGGCATCATTGATTTTCGATTATGTTTGGAATCGTAAAAGTCATAAGATAAAGAAAGGGTAGTCTTAGGGTTAAGAAAGTGTTGTGATTGATGATACCTGGCTGTCTTGCTTCCAGCACTGCCATTAGCATTGTCCAGCTTCAAGCTGTTGTTGTTAAGCGAGCTCTCGACGGTCGGACTGCAAGGCGGGCGAGTGGTATCCGCGGCCATCTTGCTGTGCCCCGAAGACGTGGTGGTCGTTGTGACCGGGGCCGAGGGGCTGTACATGCTGAGGAATGATGAAGCCACGGCAGAAGTCGATGTCGTGTCGATCGCCTGGAGCAAAGAGAGAAAGAGTTTTAAGATAGCTCTAGAAATATGGTAAAAACGAGTCAGAAAACATGCTGTCCGACTTCATGATGAGCGAAGCAAGCCACCACACAGCGACCAAAATGATACAGTGTTACCCACCAAAGAAAAAATCCAGCGTTATAGTGGCATATTTAGTGCTACGTTGGTACAGTAGCAAGCGCTGAGTGGCCTTTTTGTGACACAAAATACACGGATTTTTATCTTAATATTTCTCACCATAGGAGTCGGCAGCACAGTTGGCAGCGGCTGACTGACTGGATCGAGCCCAAGGCGCATGCGCTTTGCGTTCAAGCTCTCATTCTCGCACGCTTGAGCCAGAATATGCTCAGCTTGCACGGACGTGAGGTGCGCCGGAGTCGGTCTTACCTGCAACAGAGGGTTAGGAGACATTGGAATTCGCCAGCTTGATTTTCCGTAGAGATCGCACCTAGATTCGAATTTCGTTCCACGCATTCTTATAAATAAACCACTACCATTTGAGCAC
This sequence comes from Perizoma flavofasciatum, assembly GCA_958496245.1. Taxonomy (NCBI): domain Eukaryota; kingdom Metazoa; phylum Arthropoda; class Insecta; order Lepidoptera; family Geometridae; genus Perizoma; species Perizoma flavofasciatum. Next base: position 6,167,253 of record OY292443.1, on the reverse strand, counting down.
ACAGTCATGTTCTAGAATACAGTCATGAAGAAAGTGTGCTAATTATATATTAGAAAGGGGCGAGCCATTAAAACAATGAAGCGTAGGCGAATGGAGTGTTTCACCCCGTTTTTCACTATAACTATGAAAAGAAGTAATCGGTTCATGGCGAGCACGGCGAGCCACAAATACAGCAGTGGAGGGAAAGTTTAAAGTGCAATAGCAGCGGAACGACGCCATTAAGATAAATGATTTAAAACGTGAGATTTATGAACAGTCCGATAGATAGATGAATTGTAAATGACAGTTAGTTATATATTGACTGACTTTGGAAACAGACAGATAGATGGATTGGAAAACGTAGTGACGAGCGAAGCAAGACACAAGTTCAACAAGTTACGATCAGACCCTCACCGCGCTATCCCAGGCGCTGCCGGTGCCAGCGCTGCTAGCCGGCTCGCCGCGGACCTTCTTGTTCCTTCGGCAACTCTTCAAGTACGTTCTGATACGCTTGCGTGCGCGCTCAGCGAACTCCGGGAACTGGCGCGTGCACGAATCTATGATCGCTTGGATCTTCTCTTTGGGTTGCTTCGAGATCGGCACTATCCGATCGAGGTTTTCATCCACAAAGAGGCGGACGAACATCTGTGAATCAAACGTCAATATTTCATTAGCCGGTAGGTATAAAAGGTGTTTAATAGTTTCCAATTCCAATAACATTTATAGCGCGTAAAACTAGAATCCTCTTTGGTTGGAGCAGCGTATATCAATTAGCCAGGCGGTAGGCAATCCAAAATCTGTAGTATCCAACCTACTTGGAGTTTGACAGAACGACATTGAGATGTAATGATAATGCCCGCAAGATCTGTGGTGAAGTTATTGTCTGTGAAATAGTCTTGGAGGGCGGGAATCTTTGCAAGTAAAAGAGAAAATTAAGCCAACTACAGCCAACTGCGGTGGGTTGTAGTCGAATCGTGATCGAAAGTGAGGTAGTCGAATACTCACGTTAAAGGCCTTTAGCCTCTCTGGATCATGATGCTGCGGATCTACGCGGTCGTCGCTATCATCATCGGAAGCGCCTCCGTCATCGTCGTCCTTAGTCCGGTCTGACGATGAAGTCTCGTCGTGGTTAGATGGCTCCGCGCCAGAAGTAGCCGAGCCGATGTGGATCGGGCTCTGGGGGGTAAGCATGGAGCGTTGCTAGATTAGTTAATAAGATTACATAATACCCGACAGTCACATATCTAAGTGCGTATATAATTTGTCCTGACCCAGCACTAGAAGTCCCTGTGTCGTGGATATTAGGAAACGCCTACTGTTAGAACGTTAAAACCCAGACCTAATACGGATAATATTCGCAGATAATGCATTTAATCCGCAGCGAGAAACGAACCAGCTTTTTTGCACCAGCCACCTTTTGCATCTTAACTTTCATCGATGTATAAGGTTTTAATGAGTTTTATAGTAATGAAGTGCGCTTTTAGGCCTTAGTTGGCTTAATTTTTGCAATAACAACTAGCACATAGAATATGTGCTAGTTTTATCCTCAACTGATATATATTGTATCGTTCTTAATTTGCTGTTTTTTTTTTACTTTGTAAGTTTCTATTGCCCTATAATAATTTGCCTGATTATTGCAAAGTTTTTAATATAATTATTTGTTGCGATAACCTTTGGACACTTATCCCCAATGAAGTTTTGGACTTTCTCCGGGTTGTACCTCATTCATCCTAAGTTTTGTATACCGTTTTGTTCTTCCTATTAAGTAATTCTAGTAGTATAATCTGAAACGCTGCTCAACCTTAAAACTCACCGAGTGGCCAGTGGCCATGGGTGTCGGTGCTTTGGGTGGCTTGCTGCCCAATCCCAGTGCGCTGTGGTAAGATGCCCATAGGTCCGCCATGCTGTCGCCCCCGGTTTCAGCTATGTCACCGTTGCGGCCTGGAAGGTTACCATAGTTTTGGGTTTTAGTGCGGATAAAACTGACAATGGTTATTTTATAACATTGAAACTATCGTGGTTTGGTATCATTTTAGGATATTATTGCAACTATACCACGTACTTTACTATTCTCCTGCACGTCGGGAATTCACGTCTCACGACCGTCGAACGTGGTCGCGGACGGTGCTCATGAGGAAGGACCTCTAAGCGGTCAACGAAACGTCAGCAGGAGAATAGTAAAGTAAGTGGTATAGTCGTAATAATATCCTAAATGGTTATATTTATTTTTTAAAGTATTAACTTTAGGAAAATCGCAAAACATCTACCTCGGCAGGACTCGTACCGAGGATGATATTTATGGGATATTCTAGAAATCTTGAAAACTGACTTAATTATAATGGTTCTCGGTTTTATTAACGTAAATTATATTAGTTTGGTTTAAATTATGATGGTCAGAAATAAAAATATATTTAATTTAATTTAATTTTAGTGAGACGTTACATAAAAAACAACCCTATGAGAAATTCCATTTCGAATCTCAACGTGGTTTAGCACTGATACATTGACAATTCCTTCATCAGTAGAAATAAAGCTTTCACAAACATTTTAGCACACACAAGTTGACTTTTACGCGTGTTTATGTATAATAAAAAAAATCGTGAATTTAACATAAAGCTAAGTATCTGAATCATCAATATTTGAATCTTCATAAGTATGACCATCAGTATCAAAAGAAGGCCAAACTATTTTGGACAACCTCCATCCACCGCCATCTTTTGAATATATATTTGAATGAAAGTATCAAACTTATATGTGCATTCTGCTCTCCACACTAATTTGACGCAGCTTTTTTCATTAAATACTTAGTACTTTCCTGGGTGGGTAGGTAGTTGGGTATTTTCTTGCTCAACAATTTGAAAAGCTTTTATAACGCTGTTTACTGCCCCACGCGAGAGCACTAAATCAATATTTTTATTAGTTTCAGAGTACCCGCGAACTAACAGAATATTAATAAAAGAGCTATGGAACGGGAACATCAGCTAAAATAAGCAAGTTTTGTACAAAAATAGATATGAACAAATTATTATTACAAAAATGTAGAGCTACGAGTAAGATCAGAGGTGGGTGAAAATATTTTCTGTCATTTTTAATCGGCTAAGTAGAAATATAATCAGAATGTTAAATTTCTAAAAATAGTCAGCGTACAGTTTATACCAAAATGCTAACTATCTTAAATTTAAAGGAAGCGGGTAAAATAATATCTTGTTACGAACAACAAGATTTCATAAAAAAAACTATATATATGGACGACCTGTGTCCCGCTTGCCTGAAACACAAAAGGTTGCGGGTTCGATTCCCGCCGCGAGACCAATGTTTGTATGATCTGCAAATATTTGTCTCGAGTCTTGGTGTTTTCTATGTATAATATGTGTGTATTAACAAAAAAAAGTACTTAAGTACTCTATGTCAGTCATGTAGTTCCCATAATACAAGTTCTGCTTAGTTTGGGACTAGATGATGCTGTGTGAAAAGTGTCCAGTATTATATAAAAAAATGTTTCGATCCAAGCAGTATTCATTCACTGTGTCTTAAAATCTAATGAAATGGTGTTTATCTCTATGATTTCCATCCATAGTTTGCTTTTAGTACTCTCTCTACCTATTTTCTACCCGATTCAACTATGTAACAACTATAGCTGTGGGGGTAGGGTAGGGTGAAATCTGTTTAAGGGTGTAAAAAGACTAATTTGAGATATTATTTTTAGGTTGACTGTACTAGCTATTGTTTTCCAAAAACTCAGAAATGCTGTTATTATTGTTATCTTAGTTCAAAAAACGTTAAACTTTCTTACTATAAATGAAAAGGTACTTTCCTTGCGAGTTCTATTATCTTGCCACACTGTAGCTAAAGTCAGGGATCATCAAGACCTTTTACATGTCACATGAAGTGACCATTTTGAAGATATTTTACGAAGTTATTATGGCAGGTCTATTCATAATGACAAATGAAACTTGCATGTCAGAAATGAAAAAGAACCTCATTTGAAGCGTACAAAAAGTCAGTTCATTCCTCCACACCAGCACCTCAGGCTAGCAATTTTCCCATTGCATATATGCAGTTAGGAGGTAAACATTAATGAGGGACAAGGTGTGCACCTTTAAATGTCAACGGTACAAGCCCCTACTGGCCCCATGGTTATAAATAATTTGAGATGCCTAGCACGGAGACGGTACGGACTTAGGATGAGAAACGTGGGCGCGGCGAAACTAATGTTTCATTGATCAGACAACAGAAGCTGATTATTCATTTTATTAGTTTCTGTTGAGAACACTGTCGACGCAGCGACGAGTTCTTTTAAACTTTCTTCTATCACTTTTCTATTAATATAAATCCTATCCTACTAATATTATAAACGTGAAAGTTTGTGAGGATGGATGTTTGTTACTCTTTCACGAAAAAACTACTTCACAGTAATATAGCTTATATCTCAGGGTAACATATAGGCTACTTTTTATCCGGGTACCGCGCGGGCGAAGCCGTGGGCAAAAGCTAGTTTTCTATAAAAAGAAAAGTTATTTTTTCCAAATGTTGAAAACCCCGACATTTATTTCCACCATCGATTGCTCCGCCTGATTGGGGCGATAGAAGTTATCTCAAAAATAGATTTAAAAAAATGGTTCAAGCATGGCCTTGAAGACATACAAATCGATTGGTAAAATCCGCCGTTTATTCAATAAATAAATAATGCTGGACATTTTTCATCTAGCCCCAAACTAAGTAGAGCTTGTAGTATGGGAACTAAATTACTGATACACTACTTATATATTTTTTTTGCAAATACATACAAATAATTATACAGAAAATACCCAGACCCGAAACAAATATTTGCAGATCATACAACGCAAACAAACAACTTCTTACGGCAAACGCATATACGGGTTCCTAACATCGCGGGTATAAGAAAACTATCATTAATACCCAGCCCCTGAGACCTGAGTACGACCAGTAGTCCTTACGAGGGCTCTCAATATGGCTTCGTGTATAAATAGCCGATGCAAAGACACAAAATTATGCAAGTTAGCGCAGTAAACTATTTCCACGGCTTGAGTAGTGGCCACTTGATCACTAGGGGTAGTAACTAGCAGGTTCGATTATCGATATGGGGCCGTTTGTGGAATTTTAAGTGACGTGTGCAGATGGCCGGTTTTATTTTCTGTTCAATAAGAAAGTGACGGTTGCAGATGGCTGTTTTTATTTATTATTCAATTAGATGTAGCGTAAGTCGGCAGCGTAGCGTGGCTCAGTCAAACTGACGCGGTGGCAGTGGCGGTGGTGGTGGCAGTGGCGATCACAGAGAAAGGGTCGAGTGGTTGTGAAGGTTTGCGTGAATGTACTAATGGCTGTCTCAAAAACTATCGTGAATTTGATTATTCATATTGTAAAAACAGGAATTTTGACGTGCCGCACTATCGGTGAAGGCACCGACTAAATTTCAACTCATTCCGAGACACTCATTCTCATCAGAGTGAATTATCGCGATGCTCCCCCTCCGCGTCCGTTTTTACAATATGAATAATCAGTTTCACGATAGTTTTTGAGACAGATGACATCTTTCCCAGTCGAAAAATTACGCTTCGTTTTTTCATGAAAAAAAATGAAAACTTAGTCAGTTTTTGCACTGACAAATGAAACGTCATTTGCATACGTTCGTGAACTCCGTTTTGTGGGACGCCAATGACCTGCAATTGATTCCTGATTTTATACGCTGTTTATGATGATGATGATGTGATTTTGTTTTGTTAATAATAATAATAAAATCTATCTATCACTCTAAAGTCGTGAAAGATACAAGTAAAGTTTGGTATAGTCGTAATCATATCCTAAAATGATACCAAACCACGATAATTAGAACGCTATAACTCTATCTTTGTAAGCTAGTTACCTACTGGTGACATATCAATAAGGTAGTGGGTGCACTGCAGGCGACTAACTTAGCGTCTCGCGTCTTTCTCATAGTGACTACGAGAGTGGACAGCTATAACCATAGAGTGGACAGCCTCAAGAGACCCAAATATTTGATAATTTGTTAGGAAACAATTCTGTCAACTGTCGTGCTAGTTCCGCCACGCATGCTGTGCTCTGATTTGTCGAAACTGTAGTTTCAACCAATCAGAGCAAGCAACATGACGCAATGACAATGACAATGTCCGCGTTTGCCAACATCAGTCCTAAAAGACTGATGTGTTGAAAGAACAGTGTGGTTCAATATGACGCCTCTCGGGGTTAACTGCTCGATGATTATAATACATACCACTTGCAGGAAAGTTACATAGATAGAAAAAATAAACACGCTCATAACTGTATTCTCCATGGTGGACATCCTCAAATATATACTTATATATTATATACTTATATATTTGAGGTGCGTAATGTATATTTGAGTGGAATTTTAACGCAACCTGAACATTATACCTCTCCGACAAACAACTGTTGGCCCTAGGATCCCGGACAAGTGGATCAAATGGTGATCCGTTTGATCACCGTTTGATCCACTGCCCGGTAGAATGTGGAAGACCATTTAAAATGGAGAACACACCAACTAACCGTATTCTCGTAGGCGTAGGTATACGAAATAATCAATAGATAGAAGATGGAAAAACGTATTCTCTTTTTAAAAAAATTGTATTCTTTCAGCAAACTCTTTCATTTGATACCCATTTCATAGGGGTGGATAAAAAATAACTGCTCCGCCATCTTTGGGAGTCCGCCATATTGGATTTAGAATGATCATTGAGCTTATCATGCATTGTCATCCAAACCAAACGCGTGTGCACAATTTCAGATCAATCGGTTGGGGATAACTGGTTTTAAACTCAGTTGCAAGATTTGACACGTACATAGAAACTAACACGGCAAGTTAAATTAAAACTTGTAATAAAAAAAGGAGACGGTCTCTTCTTCGGTTGAGTCTCAAAGAAAGATGAAAGAAGAGTGCACGCAGCTGAGATGCGAATGTTGAGATGGATGTGTGGAGTTACTAGAACGGGCAAAATAAGGAATAAGTATATCATGGAAAGTTTGAAAGTAGCATCCATGACGGAAAGTTGAGGAGTAATAGGTTAGGGTGGTATGGGCATGTCATGAGGAGGGAAGAATGTTACATTACGAGAAGAATCTTAAATATGAATGTGGATGGAGGTAGGCCAAAGAAAAGATGGATGGATTGTGTGAAGAATGACATAGTTAAGAAAGGAGTGAGTACTGAGATGACGGCTGATAGAGGAGAATGGAAGAAGAAAACATGTGCCCACCCCACGTAATGTGGGATAAGGACACGAAGATGATTATTATTTTCGACGAGACGCTAGTCGCGATGTTAGTCGCCTGCAGAGCGACCAAGGGCTAAAGCTTGAGTAGGTAATATTATCATAATCGCCTGTCTCCATGTAATTTGAGATTGCACGTGGAGTGGAACATGTAATATGCATGTATAGGCACAAACGTACACATCACCTAAAGATAACTAATGAATATTGATTTCCGGCGAGATTTGAAACTACAAGGCTGGGATATTGTGTTTAAAGCTTTTGGAAACCTTTATCGTAAATTCGTAGTATGTGGTACACCGCTTAAGCCCCTAGAATGTTTTCGTACAGTCCGTTTCATCCAAAGGTTCTCTGGAAGAGATTGCTTTTAAGCGATAAGACCGCCCATTGTACTTTTAATTATCTTATGGTGCACAATAAAGTATTTTAATTCATTCGTTCATCCTCGAAGATATAGAAATCGATTAGAAGAAACTGCCTCGGGTTATTTTAAAGGGCATTTTTTATTACATGCCCTTTAAAAATCTAGTCACTATCTTGTAGACAAGGATACGCACATACCCCTCCCTCGTAACAGTAACTTATATTTAATAATAGTTTCTATGATATAGGATGGGATTATAATAATAATAATAATGCTGGTCATTTTTCACACAGCATCATCTAGCCCTATCTAAGCAGAGCATGCGTTATGGAAACTACATAATGCTTAGGCGTCATTTGTAAAAAATCCATTTTATCATCAGAAAATAATTAATTCCTTATCTTTAGAGGAATTACTTAAAAATACTCAAATATTTCTTGTCACGTGGAATGCTAACTATACTTGCAAAACGCGGGCATGTGCTAATATAGATATTGAACGTCGCGTCATAGCCACGCCCCCCTACCAAGTATCCTCAAAGCTCTGCACCCTAAGTATGTATCTGAGAATGTCCATCATGGGGAATACAGTTGTGAGCGTGTTTGTTTTGTTTGTTTTCCCAAAAAAATAACCAGGTAACGGGCCATCCATCGATCTATTCATCGATCGTCCTATCGATACATCGATCCATCCATCGATCGATCCACCGAGATTCGGGGGACAACTGGAATGACCCAAACTAAGGATAAGAACATATAAATATGACACAATGTTGTTTACCTTGCGATTGATTCTGGTAATTCCACGCTAGTAACATCATCTTCAACCTTTCCGCGTCTTTGTAGCCGTTACCTGCACCAGATCACATGAGCCAATCAAAATCAAGAATTTCGATATTTCAAATAAAGAACACAAGTAGCCAATCGGGTGGGGTGTTTTATGTAGATTCGTCATAAAACGCCGTGTGATTGATTTGATGCAAGTGGCCGGGGGTATTAAAATGCCGCTCCTCGAAACCCAATAAAGTCTTTTTTTTTATGTAGTTACTTACTGCTGTAATTGTCATCATCGGTCATGTCCGATGGTTCGGGGGTCAGGTTGTCCTGTAACAAAGAAAAATATAAAATTTTAATATATTTTCCACATTTCCAAAAAAAAGTATCTATTTATTTTGTAAATATAGGTTGGTTTGTTGGTAGGTGCTTAATAGAGCTCCTCTATATTCTGCCATAATGGAAGCGTACAAAGTTTAGGAAAATAAAAATGAAGATGCAACGTATATGGGTACAGTCAGGGGAAAATTACACATTGTGTCCCAGCAATGTAGGTGTGTAAAAAAATGGATTATAAACTTTTTTCCCGGAACTTTCCATGTTGCTGCCTTTTGTGAGCAGAATAACGATCATTAAGTAAGTCAATTTTAGCTTTAGTGACAAAATACCGATATTTATATAAAAATACATGAATAGTATCCATACAGACTGAACATTTATTCTAATTTCTATGTTTACAAAGTTGGTCACGAATATGTTTACATACTTAAATGTAGTGTGGAGTTGTGTTAGTTGTGTGAGAGAATGGTTTAGGATAGGGAGTTGAACTAGAATTCTATACCTACTTAAACAGACAATCGTTTATAGGTAGGTCTATTCTATGTTTTCACCTAGACTTATCCGGCTTGAGTCCCTACTGAATTTAAAATCTAAATTAAGCAACAACGCTTTAATAATTTTTGATAAGTATGAACCTTAATTCTCTGATTGGAAATTTATTATTAGGCTACGTTTTATAAATTAATTATATAACCTAGCCTAACCGAAACTGGACTATTCCACTACATCCGCTACCAGGACATCATAAACGATCAGGAGTAAATAATTAACGAATTAGCGAAATGGTCGCGCCTCGGGTCAACGCTCCCGCGAGCGCGAATCGATAGTGCTTGAAATGGACAAGCACTATAGGTACCTACATAAATACTTACATGTATATAACCATCTGCATCATATGTACGAACGTTACCCTCAAGATGTATGGGTTTATGGACCTATAGTTAGCTACAAGGTGTCCCAAAACAAGTATTCTATCGCGAAAGAGGTCATTCTACCGAGAAAAGGAAAAGATTTTCACAAACAAATACAGTAGATATTCCATTTTTTTTGGGTTGAAGTTATACGTTTCTAACTGCCGTTCCTTGAGTTTCCAATAAAAGTATAAGCGTCAAAACTTTTTAAATAAAAAATGCGTTAGTACATTTTTTTATAAAAAAAAATTGGCACTAGTTTTTTTATATTATGAACTCAAAGTGTGGCAATAATAACCCCGGTCGCTACACTTGTAATTAAACACACAAGGTTTATTTACGATATCGGGCAGGTTGTCACCTAATACAGAAAATTAATCGACTTTTACCGCAAACAATACATATCTTTTTCTTTACAATCCATATTGGCATTGTTTAAGTTGTGTTGAAAATGACCCCATTTTATTCTGAGACACCTTGTATATAGGTAGCACTGTATATAACCATACGGTTTGCTGCATCATAATCTACTATAATAGGTAGATAGGTAACCCCCTGCAAGACATGGGTAGTTAGACCACCCCCCACCCTTTCCTCCACCAATGTAATAGTACCTACAAGTGGACAATTGATGCTTGTCTAATCAACGCATAACACCAAGTTGATTAAAATTATGCTAAGTAATGTTGATTAGAATTACAACGAAGTATTTTTTGTGAACATAGTTTTAAAGCGACTTTGGTGGCGCAGCGGGCAAAATGCCAGCTAAAACGTAAGAATTACATCTTACATCTCGGGTTTGATTCCAGCTGCGGAACAAATGTTTGCATGTGAAATTTCTTCCGAATCTGAGTGTTGCGGTACCTTTGTACTCGTAGTTCTTGATACCCGCGACACAGGGAATTCCAATATGGGGTCTAGACTATTGCATGTGATTGTTGGGTGATTTCAAGATATAATTTCAATAACATTTTGTCAGAAGCTCTAGAATTAAAAGTCTAATGTTGCCCTGTGAGGCTTTCATTTTTATCTATTGCATTAGTTCCTTACACTAGATGGCACTGTTAGGAGTCCTATTGTCAAACGTACCTAGTTTTTAAAAAGTCGAGTTTAAACTCTATACCTACTTACATCTACAATTGGACTCTTGAAGGACTCTTCCAGCTTAGGTACGTGCAATAAATGCTACATTTTTGACAGCCATCCTTTCAACCTTCCAGTACAACGCCCTCTGGCACTGAGATAAACTTGCCAATCTTGTCATAGATCAAAGAAAACCTCTCAATATGCCACCAAAATCACCACATAGCTGAACCAATTTTGGTAGGCATCTAAACTTGCTAAAGATCGATTTATTGACAACAATAATATAGGTGTTAATACTTTTTTCCAGTGGTCGTAAGCAAATTAAAATTTATTTCAAGATCGTGAGATGGTAGAATGTACATACAATTTGCCATCAATAAACGATAGAGCAAAACACCTTGCATTTGTCAAGGCAAGGTCCGCGTCAAAATGTAGAATTCATTCAAATTTCGAATATAGAATGCGGATGAAGCAGCCGAATGATGCGCCATTCATAGACAAATCTGGAATCTGGTCGAAAGCTGTATGCTTTCGACGCACACCCAATCGAGTTAATAGCCGATAAAATGTTGCAATCACTTAAAACTTTTTGAATTTAATGAATGGTGCTGATTTTGCAGGTTCACTTTGCAGGGTACTAAATTGTTTAGTTCGCTCAACGCTAGTGTGGTTAAATGTTGTAACCTACTAATACGCTACTACATAAGTGATTTAAATCACTTATGTAGTAGCGTGAGTGATATAAACCCAACAATGGGGAACGCTGTGTGTTTCTAATTCTGGATACCTAATATTTACCGAGTCGAACTAACGTTCGGCCATTATAACTTAGACAACCTAAAATCTGTCGTGTGACCGCAAAATTTATTATATATCACTCTATTTCAAATTTGTGTAATAAGTTAGTCGTAGGCTCTGATTGAAATGTCATTTAAGGCGCCATTTAAGTACGTAAATCAAATTCAAGATTTAGAAAAAAATGTGCCGTGCTCGCGATAGTATACTTATAAAGGCAAATTCGGCACTTTAATACATCAAGGAAATGCTAAAGTGTTCAAGTGTGTGCAAGTCAGTGTGGCTCAGACTAGTTATATAATTATAGACCTGAGCATTATCTCCCTGAGTAACTGTCAATATTAGTAATTTAATGACAGTGACAACTGATTGAATTACTTCATGAACAAATTGATAAAAAGCCAAAGAAAGGTTCACACAGCTGTTACTAAGATTAGACTTCTGTTATGGGTTGGTATAAAAATGTTTCCAAACTTTATGTTCCCAAGACTTATTTAAGTTATCTGTACATAAGAAAACAAGCCTGATTGGTTGAGATATCAACGCAAGTCCTGAACCGTAAGTTCTAAGACCTGAAAATTTGAGAGACAGTTTTTTTTTGCGTATGGGTGTGGAGGAAGGAGCACTAAATAATGTTTTTTTTTTAAATTGCACCCCTGGAGGGTACGAGTAAATCAATCTCAACGCGGGTCGGAGTTCATGTAGTTCTAAGTGTAGACTTAATTGGTGCACAGAATTTAAAAAATATTTGACGACAAAATGCGTAGGTACGATGCCTGCTACATATTTTCCGTTAATAAAATCCGCAACATTTTAGCTGCCTTCCAAAACAGCTGTCGATGAGTCCTTACGAAAACATACGAAGATTTCTATTCAACAAGTGGCCGGTCCATGCAAAATATCTTTCAATTTCCCTGACAAAGTATATTGAACTCTATCCACTCAAACATAAGTAGTTATTTTGAAAGAATATTGTTATTGTGAGTAAATAGAGATTCTTTGGCCGCGACAAAGAGAAATTGGAAATGGCTCATAAGTTTACGATTTTAGATTATTTTACACGATTGTACTCCGTGTCAAGCTATGATCAACAATGTATGACCGTAATTAAGCTTATATTGAGCGTTTTCTTGCTTCGGAGAGCTCGTTGAGCTCGTTTTTGTATGGAAACTTGTCAAAACCGAATTAACTGTTTAAAAGTTTAGTTTACAAGTCAAGCCGCGTTGATACAGTCAAAGTTTGATTGGAAAAAAGTAAGTAGCTTTGGAAAAGTTCACTTTGCTGCCGGTTGAAACTAACATCTCTTTGAACATTTTCAAGCAGTCAAAAAGATCGAAAGATGTCGAAAGAGACACTGTTTTTGCACTTGACGCCATTTTGTTTAATCAATTGATATTCTATGAAAAGTCGAACGCGATCTAAATACACTTTTAAATAAATAATATACTTTGATTGGACGCCGTCTTCCAAATGATTATTGCCACGATCAAAATAGCGTCCATGTAGTAGTCTAATCTACTTTGTCCAAGCAGACTTTGGTAGTGTCAACGCGACTTAACAGATATCTCAACAGATAATCCTCCTTAATAATTTCTGTCATTTGCAAACTTCTCTAGTCTGAAAAAAAAACAACTTGTTTATTTCATTTAATTATCGTCACCATCAACAGCCTGTTGAAGTCTACTGCTGGATATATAGGCCTCCCCTAAAGAGTGCCATGACGAAAGATCTTGACACACCTCGATCCACCAACTTCCCGTAACGGTGTCATCGGTTCATCGGATCGGGTATTTCTTACACTTCATTGTTCCATTTCAAGTGTTTAAGTTTAGCCCAAGTTGAACTATGCGTCAAGTCTAAGTACCAGGTGCACATAACCAGTTAGGAGTTGGGGTGACACGTATCGACCGTCTTGTGCTTGGCCAAGGTATGTATCTATACTCAATGTTTAGTATTCAAAGTACAAACGCACTACCTTAGCCCTACGCAAGTACCTTACGGCTATGTTATCCCAATCCATGCCACTATTATTTAAACAAGCAATGTATATTTTACATATTTTTTTTTTAGTCGTGAGCGTGTTTTTATATAGACCGTACAAAAATTTAGAGAAAATGGGGCGAACGAAAAATATCGAATGGTCGTTATCAATAGATTTTTTTGGTCTCGTGCCCTGGATCCGTCCTTCTTGCACTACGTGTATAATCACATGAAGTGACAGAGATATCTATTTGATCTCCTCCAAATGTCCCTGTAATTATCAGCTACGTACGTATATAGTTCACATTATCTAGTTGTAGTTTACCCAGTAATTAATTTCGGCCAAATGACAGATAAGACGCAGTGGTGCGTGCATAATATAATACCTACAATTATCTTGATATGTCATGTGCTTAGTAAATACTTACACCTAATAACATAGGATGTCTTATAGGTCCAAGCGAAAGCAAGAAATATGCCGGCTTTACAGTCGTATTCGAGAACCTTTACATTACGTATAAAATAGGGTGTTTAAGCCTTTTACACCCTATATTCAGTTACAGTAGGGTAAAGTTTGTACGCATCAAAGGGTTTGGCAACATTGTAAAGGCCCGTAACATTTCATTCCATAAGAAACTCGTTTGAGACCAGCTATAATGTCATGAGCGCCTAGTATTTTTCTTCAATTCAAGTTTTGACGCCTTACTTTTTTTATCAGCAATAGTGATGGCCAGTTTGCAAATGTCGATCGATATTAATTGAAATTAAGATGTAGTATTTTTTAGCTTAAAAATCTTTGACGTCTCATGTTATTATTAATTATTTAAGCCTATCTATATTGTTTAAATACATTCCTGAACCACCGTTACTAAATAAATAGTTTATCGATTGGACATTTAATCGTTACTAGCCGGCAGACGTCCTATACTGAAAATAGGCCTCGGCCACGGAATGCCACGAGAAATGACTTTGGTGCACCTACACACAGATTGCCTGCAACCGTAGAGTATCTGTATGTACATGCCTAGAGTTCTATTGGCTTTAGCTTTTCTCACCTTTGAAGAATTACAAAAGTAGTATATATATATTTCTACGGAAAATCAAATTCATGTGGTAGCAAATGAATAATATGAAAATTGCTGGAAAACGAATCGGCAGCGGTCATCGATAGACAAATAAATCTGAATAACCTAGTTTTCCATACAAAATAACTGCAAAATTTCGGGAATCCAACGCTTATGTACTGAGGGCTGGTATGTGCTGATACATAGGTTATATACCCCCCTCATCTCCCCCCTTGCACACTCCGCGGTACCCGTGTAGTGCTTGCCACCCCGCGATATGCCTGCGTCACTTTGAATCGACTATCAATATAAATTGAGCGGTAGGTCGATGACTTTCGATTAAAAATGGGGTTCAGCAATTTGAGTTCCAAAATTGGAGCGTTGTTTTACGATACTGGTGGTCTCATTTGAATTTTTGTTTCATTTAAATCGCTGTCATGTATTTACTTCAAATCTCAATTAAAAAGCAACACCAACAACCTTATTCCAGACAAAGCCTCAAATGAAATTTAGAACTATAAGAGCGGAATTAACTCGCAAAGGTCCATACAAAAAGATAAAATGTTCTTTATCCCCTAAATATTATTGGAGATCGATTTTTAGTGCTTACTTATGTTATTGGCACAATAAATTACTGACATTTTAGTTTTAGTAAATATCAAAATTCGTATTAAATCAAAAGATGAAGTTCTCATTTTTTTGTTTAAAACTTTATGATAGTTAAGCAGTATGTATTAAAGAAATAAGGTACATTTTTCGAGTTAATAAAAGAAACAAGCATAGATTAGCCTCCTGAAGCGATTGACACAAACAGGATTTCATAATTTTCACCACAGTTAAATTTTAGTAGATAATAAATACGTTTAGTAGAATAAACGTATAGTTTAAGTTAATAAAGTGAGACTATCCTCCAATAGTTACTATGACTTCTCTGTAGTAGTGCTTGCCACCCCGCGAGTCATCGCGCGTTGCGACAGTATCAGATTTCATCGATAGTCGATAGATTGAGTGATTAAATTTCGAGTCATTGGAGCTAAAGAATAAAAAAAAATGTGTACGAACGAATGTTTTGAGATGTTGTTTTAATTGACGAAGTGATATCATTTTAAATGGAAAACAGATTCTTGTATATGTTATATCTACCAAAACCTTATGTACACTGTGACGGTCATATTCAAGCGCTCTTTCTAGAACCATAAAGCTCAGACAATATAACCATGAAAGAAGAATAGTTGCAAGTTAAGTCATCATTGGCTGCGGATCAACAAAAAATAAGGTATTGCATATTGTTATGTTCAATGGAAGTCGAAATTTTATAAAAATTAAAATGCATTTTCGTTATAAAAAAGTTCTACTGTAAGCAAATAAAGTTGTCAGTAAACAAAACCACATAGCTACTGAGACGTCCTAAATAATTAAACCACAATTATTATTCCTCCGATCACAAAACGCTTTGTCCACGTGACCACTGACCTTCACAAGAAACTTTTTATAAGAACGTAACTGCAGACCTAATGTAGGGACACTAAGAAAAACTATTGACGATAATCCTCGATAAGTGATCATCGACATCGCGGCCGGGTGCAAGCAATCAGGTGGCAGTCAGCGTATAATCATTAAATACGCACGCGAGGGGCGATGATGCCCGCGGCACTACCCCCCACCCGCACCCAATTATGAAAATACAAAATACCTACTCACGTCAAAAGATAGCTGTGATTTTATAGAGTAACTAAAACCTCATAGCTAAAACATTGCAATCGGAAATCCAGTTCGATTCCTACAACGCAAGCAGGACAAAGCTGACGTTTTTATATTGTTATGATCCTTGTAATTTTAATTAATAAACACCTAGAGACTGTGACTTTTTTAATGTTCAGTCTTCTTGCCACAGTTTTTCAACTTCAAATAAGTTTTTTATAAACAAAAGCGAAATCACGTTAAAGGTATTAAAAAAACATAGCAAAAAAACGCCCGGCAATCGAACGTTTTTGATTTCCGAATCCAATATTTTCCAAGTTTCAATGCAATTTTGCAAACTCAAAAAGGGAAACTACTCCAGTATTTACAGCTACAATAAATGCGGGGAACTTATCTTATAATCGACGTCGATAAAGTTAGACTTGGATTGCTACCACAAAACTGAAATCATCCGAAAATTTTGGATGTTGCTTATCTGCTGTAGGAACTTTTGCATAGTGTTACTATAACTTATAATGCTGCCGAAATATTATTAATAAATGCTCTATGAAGTAACCCCTTGAATCTCAAATGCATGAATAGCAGATTTTTTTTTCGTGTCTTGCTCAACATAATAATTTTGATCAATAAGCATCTCAACTGATCTTATTTGAACAAAGGAGTGGAAGTGAACATACTATGCATTAGTACTATATAATCTGTACGTATGCGTTCTGAGAAACACCCTACGCTCCCTTGATTGATTGAAGGTGTTCCGAGGGGCCCTAAAATGGAGGTACGAGTCCCAGCTGTGGGAACTGGTAATACAGATGCGGTGAAGATGAGCAAGCGGCCACTTGTACCTAGTAACTCTTGAATATGAAACAGTTCGTCATGAAAATTGATATTTTAGGGAACGGATACTATCACTGTATTTTTTGGACTCTTTGTCAAAAATCCGACAGATAAGATTAGATTCTAACCTGGCTTTTCTCGGTCAACACTAGATTTTTTGACAGATGTCGATTTCAATCCAAATGGTCTCAATTCTAGAAGAACATACTATTTCAGCTCTTTGTCTCAAACGTTAAAACGTTAAAGTAGTCTGTTGAAAAACTCGATTATAGTCGACTCGATTATAGATTATAGTAGATTATAGATGACCTCTGCGGTACAGTGGCCGAAGGCACGCCTAAGACGCGGAAGGTTGCGGGTTCATTTCCCGCCGCGAGACAAATGTTGGTAATATCTGCAAATATTTGTCTGGGGTCGGGATGTTGTCTATGTATAATATATATGTATATACAAAACAAAAGTATTTTAGTAGAATATCAGTCATGCAGTTCCCATAACACAAGCTCTGCTTATTTTGGGGCTAGATGATGCTGTGTGAAAATGTTCAGCATTATTATATAATTATATATTACAGTCAATAAGGTATAGCAACTATAAAAAAAAATCGTGTTTTAGTTAAGGTACATTTTTACTCCCATATAGCGTTCTTTCTTTATATCTCCTCTCCCTAATTATAATTTGCTACAAAACTGGCTACAAAGGCAGGCCAAACCACGTTTTAAAGTAGCACAGACTTTTGTAGCTAAGCAATTTAGAGAGCCGGCATTTAAACAGCACAACCAGTGTGGTGTGAGGATTAGGCACTCAAGTCCTTTCGCACTGTTTATATACAAAGTGATGAATAACTAATTTAGAAACCTGCCTTTCAGTTCGTATCGGAAGCACTGTCCAGTTTGTAAACTGGAACTTATTCTACACAACTCGCATCACGTAAGCTTTTAAACTCGCAGTCCCAAGCCAAAAAACATTTCCGTTCCACTAATAGCCGGCACTTTTTTTTATTCGCCGTTTTACAACTTTTTGCCCGTCTCGAGCAGTCTTCGGTCTTTCAAAATGAACGGCTTCTTTTAGCCAGCCAGCGGTAGTTTTACGCTGTGCCCCAGTATTTTTAAAACGGACGCCTCCCCTGCGGTACTCGCGCGCCCCCCCAGGGGGGCATAGGGCACCCACCCCCACACAGTAATACCATAACGGGTGCGAGCTATGACGAGATTATCTACGTACACGCGTATTCACTACACCAGTACATACGCATGCCCATGTGGAGTACATAAGCGATGACTGTTGTATATAGCATTGATTTACACGCTGGCTACCTGTCATCCGAAGCAATGACGCCCGGACTTTGGCAAAAATTGGCCAAATATCGGTGGATGATTTGCAATAATGCCCCATTACGAATAAAGAGACTTTCAGCAAGACCTACATATTATATTTAGATACCACAGCAACATCTCTACCCAAAGTTAGCCGATGCCCAAATGGATGTTTTCAACGTTGTCAAGATACATTGGCCGTGCTGCAGGTGGGTAAAGAGCTAAGTACTGACCGGAACTGTAAGCCGCAATGCACCAGTGCACAAACCAGAAATTTACAATAATATTATAAATTGTCAAATTACTTCTTCCATCATTGTTAAACAAACAATAAAAACATTATACTAGTTTATGGTGTAGATCAAAACCCAATTTTTTTTGTTAACTAAAATGTAGTGTTATGACAACTATAACATATTCCAAATCTACTATCTTCACTTTATTGGTTTGAATTCAAGAATCATTTACATAGTATCTACATACTCGTACGCCCAAATATCGATAAAATTATGCACGCTTAAAATAACTATTAGCACATCACTATTATAACTGGTAATAAGACCAGTACCATAATCTGAAGTCATTCATGCAAATCGATTTATTTACCAAAAATATAAATATTATAATTATAAGCGATATTGTGATAGAAAAAAAAACAATTTATTTCGATGGAGATTCAATGGTGATTGTGAGTCCTGCTTTTTGAAATATTTTTTTGTAGAAACCAAACTTCTGTGAATTAAAAAAAATGACAAACTTAAAAATCTCAGTCATAGTTAATTTGGTTTGAACGTAAATTAAAGGAAAATATACAAGTTTTAAAGATGTCTTATACCCTGTATCAAGCGTACCCTACGTACGCACGCATTAAAAAGATACAACACAAGCAAAACTTGAATGGATGAAACGAGACAAGATTTACAAGTTGTCTTGAAGTTTTTCAAACAAAACTTCATAAAGTGTAATTGTTAAGAGTTTATGTTGTGGCAACGTTTTCACCGGCAAGTTTTCATGATCTCCATAGCGAAAACAGTTTGCGATTTCAAAGTAATTTTATGTAGTACTGTTTAAAAGAGCTAATCTTTCTATGAACAACAAAAGAACGGCCACAATCAAACACAATGTCGTCGTTATAAATTTCTGAATACGCCGTTCTACTCTAATAAGATTACATAGAACGGGGGAGCTAAAAATTCTTCGTACACTGAATAAATAATTAAACACCCACATTCGCTAGTTTAGAGAAAACTAGGTGCAGAAACCACGTCGTTACCGCGTGTAAGTACCAGGATAGCATAAGCGCTATGGAGGCGTACGGCGTAGATACTCGCATTATGAGGGGGGCGCTCGTGCGACCTCGAAAAACCAAATGGGGGCCTCGAATAGGGGCCTCGAAGCACGCGAATTTCACAAAGCTTCCTAGTTGCCAGGGTGCCGTGGGGAGACGTGGTTACAAGTCGGCGCCTACTTGTGCTCTTTGAAGTGTGATAAACTGAGCGCGTACTAAATATGGTTGTAGGTACGTAGGTGCGTACCTACCGCCTCCGGATCGCTGCTCCCCTAGTACGAGATTTATATCATAAGCTCGAATTTATTGGTACCTGTAACCGTTGCGTTGTCATGTAGGCTCAAAATTAATTGTGAATTTTCAAGTGTTTGAATCTACCCTTGTTGTTTTGGGAAGCACATGTGATAAACCCATATTTCATTTCAGATACTTTGGGTAAAGGACCCTTGAGACGATCAAAAGGTTTTGGGGTCAACATGAAATTCAAACTGTTGCAAAATGTGAGCTTACAAACAGATAAAGTCATAGAGGTTCATTAGAAAAACCTTTTATGAAATGAAAGTATTTGAAATAAATGAACAAGACAGAGTCTTCAATATAATCAATCAAGGAGTTTCATTCTCCATCTTGCCCTTCTAAGCACATACAAAAGACTACACATACAAAGGTCAGTTAAGCTATAGGTACTGTGTTTTTATGTCTAAGTGAAAAAACGTTAATACAATCATAAAGTATTTTCATTTAAGTTCACAATCACATCGCACTAAGTACCGTTAGCTTTTTCCCAGCCGAACCATACCTCAACCTACTCAGTCAGTTCATTGACCTAACGAAGGACGACCAAGAAAAAACCAGTCTAAGACGGAGAACGAACAATCGCACCCACAATCCGTTTAAAAGTTTTCGCAAAAACTTTTCTTTTATCAGACTCGACAAAAGGTCGAAAAGCTCAGATTTTCTACAAAAACACTGATTTTTATCGGATCTCCCCTACTCACTAGTGACGTGATCCACCCAGATTAAGAAAAAATCTCGTAATGTCACAAAAAGCGAGCTAGCCAGTGTCACGATCAGTTATTTTCCATGGCAACATTGCTATAGTCTGACTCAATGATTTTGGACTCCGCCTATTTTAATTTCGTGATGGCAGATCGGTTTAGCATGGTTTAGTTTAAAAATACATTTATTAACAGAAATAATGTCATAACTTCTTTTGTAAGTATAAAACAAAATAACAGATATAAATTAGTTGAGATTTAAGTAAACACATTTATGTACTAACATACTAGCTGACGCACTCGACTTCGTACACGTGGAATTAGGATTTCTCGGCAGATTGTTTGTTTTTTTTTATTTATTAGTTAGCTTTTACATTAAGGTATAATTTAAGTCAGTTACTTTAGTATAGGCATTTTTTTTAACTTTTGATTTGATTTGAAACATCTATACTATACATTACCGATTTGAACGTTGCGTCGCATTGATAGGTTTTAAAGTCTATGGTTTAGATGGCTCAGATAACGTCACAATTTCATTCCCACAGCAATGAAGTATGAAATTGATTCAAGTACAGCTGACTGTTACAAAAAAAAGAACTTGATAGGCGTGCGCATTTACGGTATTCATTCTGCATCATCAAATCTTGCCATTTGCATTGTCATGGAAACTTTATATGTATGTAATTCCAACTCTCTGGCAAGAGAGATATAGATATTATAGCAACATTATGATAATTATACAAAATAACAAAGGCAAGTTTCTAATAATGTAGAAAAGTATTGAGTTGTGTGGCAGTCTCGATCGAAAAGGCTTTTGATGTTATTGAAAATGGCACTTCGGTGTCGTAGGAGTAAAATTCTGAAGGTTATATTTCTGTGCAAGCGGTAATTCCAGCCCCCGTGGGCTCGGAGCGTCTGGCTGCTCAAGTAATTACGCCCCCTCCTTTACCCAACACCCCCTCAGAGGATAGGTAAAAACAATATTTTTACGCGCGGCGACCAGGGCCGCAGAAGTGACAGATATAAATTGGGGGGTGAAAATGGAATTAGTGCGTGCGATGTCTGACGTTACTTTTCACTTATTACTGCTTTATGGTAACAGGCATGGCAGGCAGGACTACGAATTGGGTGGAATTCCCCGGGTTTATCAAAATAGCTATTAAATTATGTCATCACAGTATGATACTTAAAATCTTATTTGATTAAAGTTTTTCTTTTTGAAAATGAGTTCACCTTGAAGTGTGGTGCCAACACTAAAACTGAATAAAGGATATCCTACAAAAAAGCAGAGTTTCCTGTCTATTCTTCAAGGCTTTGGCTCGATAATCAAAAAAATATCTATGTCATTTTCAAGAGTCGTGATATTATTAGTATAGATAAAACGAGGGTATAGTACGAAAGAAACAGTTAGATACCTAATATGACATGAGAAAGATGTTTTCGTGCTTGACATTTGGAAATAGACATTAAAAACCTGAAAGAAACGAACAATTCAAGTTATTTGAATCAGAATTGGTCTCAGAAGTAATGGTGGTGGAAAAATGGTTAGCGAAATTACAGAGCGGTGGCGTAAGTTTCTAAAAATATCAAATACTAACAGAGAAGTTGTACAAATGCAGTGGAATCGACCGAGCTACGGCTCAGAGCGAATGTGAAACCTCTATACAGAGGCGTTTTGTGACAAATTTTGCTGACAGTTGCCCAAAAGGCATTAAATTATTTATTAATTACTTCCGCACAAACAATGTAGTGCTAGGAGGACTTAATGCTAAAGCATTCTCTACCAGTCATCCTGGGTGTGCAAAAAGATGGTGTGGCGTGTCCAGTAAAGACTCAATTACATAATCCTACTAATATTATAAATATGAAAGTTTGTGAGGATGTTTGTTACTCTTTCACGCAAAAACTACTGAACGGATTTTGATGAAACTTAACAGTAATATAGCTTATACATCAGAATAACATATAGGCTACTTTTTATCTGGGTACAACGCGAGCGAATACGTGGGCAGAGGCTAGTATTAAATATAATAATAATATCAGTTCGAAAGATTATTTTCGCTAGACACCAGGTTTTTCGAAACAAAAGTTCACAACAAAAACATGAGTAATACGTAGGTAGCCATTGAGAGGAACATTAAACCTAATAAGTGTAGGTACTTAATTATTATATGTATGCGGAATCTGTAAAATGTATAGAATATGTCTTTAATGCGTGTTGGCCTAGTGGGCGTTACCCCGACTTTTAATCCGGAGGTCGTGAATTCGAACTCGGTCGTGCACAAATGGCTTTTTCCACTCGAAAAATTTATGTGCGCATTAACCCGTGCTCAAAACGGCGAAGGAAAACATCGTATGGAAACTGGCATGCCCTAGAACCAAAAATCCGAAGGCCAACAGTTTGTGTTCCATTAAACGGCGATGAGCTTGCAACCTGTCACGTGGAATGCTAGCTTGCAAAACGCGGGCATATGCCTAATGTAATGTTTGGACGTGCCTCAGACGACTCCCTTATTGGTATCCTCAAAAATACTACTGAGTATGTATTTTATTAGTTTGTGAACTTTGTACTATAATTTTATACTATAACTATATTTTTATTTATGCGCTTTGTTAGCGCATAAATAAAAATATACCTTTCTTTTCCCTTGGGCTTGATCGGACCAAAAAGCGAAGTGACTATCCAGCCTTGTCCGATCACGGGGACAACAGAGACTCGCTAAGTCGCTAGACTCTGTTTTCCAAGTTGCCGATTTTCTACACAGCTTCTCTTTTGAATGTCCAAGACTGCGAAGAATCATTTTTAAAAGTAGACGTATTTTGCTAATAAATGACATTTTTTTTATATAAAACCTCCTCTCAAATGACGGGATGTTGATAATTTCCTAAGTATATGAATTTTCACCCCCCATTTTATTCACCCTAATTTTATTCATTTTTTCAGAGGTGGGATTTTTTCATAAAATTTGTATGGGACCACCATTGAAGTATACCCAAATAATAATAAAAAAAATCGATACCTACATACACAATAGACAATTCGCGAAGATAATAATATCGAGTAGCATACAATGACAAAAAATCTCCTTATTTGAAGTCGGTTGTAAAATCACAAAATATTCCGTTTTAGGTTTAAATAAAAGCCACCTAGCTGCTTTAAAATCTATGCCTGTGAAAAAAATATTACGCCATTTTGACATTTTCGTATTTACAGATTAAAAAAACAACAAAAGCATATCTATGGTCGGCTATGGTACTAGGAATGCATAATACATGCAGAGTTCAGAGTTCTAACTACTTGTCCTCATAGATCAGCAATTCACAACTCGTTTAATACTCTGACTCAACATTATAGGATACTCATGTAAAATACTCATGCATGACGTTAGGTCAGATTTCGTATGTTCTGTGTTATTGTGGGTTAATTTTATAGCAATCCTACTTTTCGTCTGCACTAAGCGTAGATAAAACTAAGGCTTAGCGAGAGGTAATTATATGAAAAGTCTTTATTATTTATGGGCACATACGACTAAAATACCAACACAAGGTACGTGGGTTAGAGATGAGCATCCTGACAGATATTTTTAAACACTATGTTTTTGCTGTTTTTCCTTGGCTTTACAAAACGTGACAGGCTTTGACCATGTAATGACGTCACGGAAGACCAGCGTTTTAGTGTCACAAAGTGCTTCTATAACATAGTGCTGAGTGACGGCCGTTTTAATTGTCAATCTCATTTTTATTTTAATGACTCATACATGTACTCCTGTATCCTCTAAGTGACATAAAAAACTATTTTTATATTTTATCTATTTTTATCGTAAGTTTATTTTTACCAACGGTAAAGTCATTTAGTAGTACCCACTAGAGCTCCTTTGTAAAAGACTTAGTCCGCGGAAGTCCTTCCGCCATATCTATTTCTGCCGCCAATAAATTCGCACTGCAGTGTTCCGGTTTGAAGGGTATGGGTGCCGGTGAAATGACAAGCACACAACTTGACGTTCGCCTTTAGGGCTGGCAACGTAATTCCCCTGATATTGCAGGTGCGACGGTAAGCACTTACCACCTGGCTAAATACCTATTTGCTTCCAAAGAACAAGAAAAAGACATTCAAAAAACTGGTCAGTTTCACCCAGCATCACCTAGCCCCAAACTAAACAGAGCTTATATTTTTTTTGTAAATAAATATTATACATAGAGAATACCCAGACCCAATGTCGTCGATAAACTTAATTTTATTAATCACTAGCTTCTGCCCACGGCTTCGCCCGCGTGGTGCCCGGATAAAAAGTAGTATATGTGTTATTCTGATATATAAGCTGTATTACTGTAAAGTTTCAACACAACCGTTCAGTAGTTTTTCCGTGAAAGAGTAACAAACAACCATCCTTACAAACTTTCACGTTTATAGTAGTAGTAGGATAGTAGGATTCTCTTTTACTAACAGTAACAAAAGAAAGAGATAGCAACAAATGTAGTACTGTCAAATTATTCCATCAACCATACTGGTAATGGTTGAGCGAAGGTCAAATTAGTCATATTTAAGTTTTCCATACAGGTTCAGTAGTGATTTCAAAACATGCTGACGATAAACACGAAGAAAAGAGACACTAAACTAATTTGACAGGAGTAAAATTCTTGCCATCTCTTATTTGCGTATACTATCGTAAAAGAGAGCGACCATCAAACGTTTTTGTATATATATATATATATATATATATATACAAAACTAATCGCTTTGTCTCTGAATCTGAATGCATCGTGTGTTCAATCCGTCCGGTCCCCAGATCCAAGCGCAAAGGTTTAGGATACTTGCATGGATATCAGGTGGCCATACAAACAATGTGTACACGGAATGCAGGTGGCGCGAGTTGAATAATGTAGCTGACACCGCCTTGACGACATGATACCCTGGTACCTAAGTTGTGTGGGTTTGGGAAACTATTGGATGAAATCAGAATTATATATTTATTATGCACGGTTGAATCCTACTTATAAACGCGAAAGTTTGTGAGGATGGATGTTTGTTACTCTTTCACGCAAAAACTACTAAACGGATTTTGATGAAATTATACAGCTCATACATTAGAATAACACACAGGCTACTTTTTATCCGGGTACCATGCGGGCGAAGCCGTGGGTAGAAGCTAGTACTATTATAAACGCGAAAGTTTGTGAGGATAGATGTTTGTTACTCTTTCACGCAAAAACTACTAAACGGATTTTGATGAAATTATACAGTAATATAGCTTATACATCAGAATAACACATAGGCTACTTTTAACGCGGGTACCACGCGGGCGAAGGACAGAAGCTAGTATTTAATAATTTCGGATGACGGAATGATTTTAGCCGACTACAGTTATACGTGAAGCCGATAAGCCGCAAATGCTTGCATTACTGTGACCCAGTTTGAAGTTATAATCAAAATTATTATTCGTTTTGCTTCGTGTACAGTTCAATTACTACCTAGTAGCTATTCTTATTACTTGAGTTAGACTCAAGTGGCTTCAAGAATGAGATATCGTTTTAAGAACCGTGATCCTGACAGTGACAGATAAATGAAGGGTTCAAAAAACTAATATGGCGGCAGCCAGCCTTGATTTTCACGTTGTAATTTTAATCTGGTTAGGTTTTTTCCAGCTTTTGATTCTTATGATTCTTATGGGCGATGATGGAAATACATATAAAGGGTTTTAGAATGCTGTACAAAGAACTTGTTTTTAATGTGTTAGGACAATAACCAGTATATATATCTATATAATAACCTAACATCCTACTACTAATATAAACGCGAAAGTTTGTGAGGATGGATGTTTTAGCAAACATCCATCCTCACAACTCTTTCACGCAAAAGTACTGAACGGTCTTTGATGAAACTTCACAGTAATATAGCTTATACATCAGAATAACACATAGGCAACTTTTTATCTGGATACCATGCGGGCGAAGCCGTGGGCAGAAGCTAGTTAATTTTTTTCAGGAAAACTTGTTTTGTTTTATGCATGGAACCGCCCCTTATCGATATAGTATACAATATTATAGGATACCACCTCTCAGACATACTGATAGTGAATATGAAAAAAAAATATCGTTTTATTCATCGAAAATCAAAAAGTCGTGTATGTGTTATGTGTATAATATGTGTTCTACCCACATGTGTAGAATACACCTTTGGCGATCGTATAGTCCTCCACATCGGTTTCGATGACAGCGACCATAAAAAATATGTTTTTTTTTGCGTGAGCCCTAAAAGGCTTTCAACAACTGAACTGATCAAACTTTCTCATGAACACCTTATCACAAGTATCGCAATAAAGTTGGCAACAGAGTTAAAGATGTAAGTGTAGGAGAGCTTAGGTCTTTCTTAACGTGTTTGTGGCAATAGTCAACGTATTTTGGGACATCCTGTTAAGTCCAAAAACTAACATCTCAGTAACATTAAGCCTTAAATCCTTGGTCATAATACCACAATGCTAAGCACAGAATCCTTTTAAGACCCCACCTTAAGTGAACTGTTCAGCCATTAAGGGTCTAATTATGCATCCTAACTTCAAAACGTGACCTACTTAGGTAATCTAGTACTCCCAAGTTAGGTAAAGGCTTTTTACACATATCAGTAGCGGCTCCGTGACGATAAAGAGTACTGGTTAGGGACTATAATAAAGACTCAACAATCACATAGATAGTCTTAGACCTAACATTAGTATACCCTGTATCGTGGGTTCATGAACTAAAAGTATCGTACCGAGACCGGAACAAATATTTGCAGCTCATGCAAACATTTGTCCTGCAGTGGGGAACCCACATCTCTTGCGTCTCAGCCGGCTTGTTAGCTGCGCCACTGAAGTTGTTGCAAACGAAAATAAAAAAACATACACAGTCACGAATATAACTCCCCTGATCATGTGATACATACTACTTGATATACTACGTGATACATCATATTGCATACTACGTGATACATCATATTGCTTTTTTTTCAAGTTTCAGAAGTTTTAGTCATTGCAAAGCCCGTTAAAATGAACGTTCCCCATTGCCATTGCGTTAGTGTAATACGAGGGTGGGTCTGGGTGTTGTGGTACCATGGTACTCGGTAGTTCATGACCCCCACGATACAGGGAATCCTAGGGTGGGTATGTGGCTATTGAGTATTAAGCCCCTCAGGCATAATCTACCTAAATCGGGTCAAAAGAATTTATCTTTCAGGAAACGGCTTCAGGCTTCCGACCTTAGCCCTCGTTTTGAGTGTCAACCCAAAGGCTTTTTATTGAGTTTTTATTCTGAAATACGTCACTGTCACTGTCAGTGTAAAGCGGGCTTAACCGCTAGGTCTAGACTAGGTATAGGTCCAACTCGTATCTATGTTTAGATACTGCAAACGGCAAGGTCGTACGGCGCCTCATTGGTCACTGGGCGTTAGTAATAATGTGGATAAGACTTTGTCAGCGTTTTAGTTCAAAAACAACTCATAAACTGACGATCTTGTTGGCGCGACGGGCGACGCAAGAGTTGCGGGTTCGATTCCCGCTGTGGGACAAATGTTTGCATGTATTGCAAATATTCGTTCCAGGTGTGGGTAGTGTGGTACCATGTACTCGTAGTCCCTGATATCCATGACACAGGGAATCCTAGTGTGAGTTCAAGGCTAAGTAATATATATCTGTTGAGTGTTTTATATTAATATATGTTCTACTACGCACATCAGTGCCAGGTGTAGTTTGAAATTAGTATTACACTAATAAATAATAATACATGACTGTATCTATTATCTTACGACCTCGTGGTGCAGAGGGCGAAGGTCCGCCTGAGACACAGAAGGTTGCGGGTTCAATTCCCGCCACGGGACAAATGTTTGTATCTGCAAATATTTGTCTCAGGTCTGGGTGTTTTCTATGTATATTATGTATGTATTTACAAAAAAAAATGTATACATGTAGTATATCAGTCATATAATTCCCATAATACAAGCTCTGCTTAGTTTGGGACTAGATGATGCTGTGTGAAAATGTCCTGGATTATTTATTTATTTATTTATTTTATAAATTATGAATTAAATAGAAAAATATGTTTACAAATTAATGTTCAAATAAGAAATATTTTTAATGTCAATTTTGCATTCTTTAAAAATAGACCATGTAGGACACAACATTATCTTATAACATCTTGTATTGCACCCATTTTCGCAAATTAAAATATTTATATTTCTATTATCTGTGGTACGATATTACTGTTAACCTTTTATCCGCGACCACACGAGCCCCTTCATGCGTTTGAAGTAAGATGTTGTTTATTTTTTTCTCACCGATTGCAGTTTTTTGCAATCGATTTGGGTGGTTCTAGATAGGTTTTATCGCCTTTTTAGGTATTAGTCACTAGGGGGCGCTGGAGTCGATTATGGAAATACACCTTGGGGATTTTCAAAGTAGTAAATATTAAATTGTTACTTTATAAGGAAAATACCAATTCTGTGATTACTGATTACTAACACATCTTTCTGGAATCTCAGCATCTGGAAGATGATGCTCTAGCATTAAATTCACCTATGTACTTACTTTAGGTTATGAATTTTCCATCTTTTTATTAGCTTCTTAGTATGCTAGAATAATGTATCGTTTATTTAGATTTTCTTATATTTTGTATAATTCTTACATAGGTTTTCGAATGGCGATCACGAACCAGACGACACAGGAAGGCCCCCTTACTCAATGAACCGATAGCATCTTAAAGGTTGGCACAAGTCAATAGATGATGATATTTATTATTTATTTATTTAATGAAGGTATACTTGAACCGCTTTAAACGAATAACTTACTATTATTAAGAAAGTAATGCAATTAGCTCTGTCAAAGTTAAAAGCTAGAAATCGAGAATAGAATAGAAAGTGATTTATTTTTAAGCACAGAAAGGATAGGTACACTATAAATAAATAAAATAAAATAGACACTATAAATAGATACCTACGATTATTTACGACAGAGAGAAAGAGAAGATATTTGTGTTAATTAGTCCCATCTATGTCGTGTGGGCCAAACAGGTCCACACGGTTTGGCGCTTATAAATGAGAGTGATCATTCGTCAAAGTTCTAGGTACATTTCTTGGTTCCCAAAGAAATAAACTGTAAGCTGATAAGCTGAAATAAAAACATGATACGTTTCGTTATCCTAATACCTCTTATAAAAGGCATGTCCATTCTAATCTTATCAACAACGTCGACTGCGTGTCATTCGAGACTCCGCCATTTGCAAGGCGAACCGGCCGCGGGAAAACTGACTTTGGCGCCAATTTCGATGCAACTAACCTACACGGTCACGGAAAAATAGCCACCGGTTTCTTTATCCCGTAAAAAGGCATGTGACCACCGCAAATCGGCAGCGCTGTACGCAACGGGTGTCATTATAAATTCCTTTAATTATACCATTTTTACTGCGCTTTATAGTGGTAGAAGCCATGGCGGGAACTGGCCATATTATTTTATAAGTGCCATCGCGGCATTCTCAGCCTTGGCATGTTTATCATGACCACTCAAACTAGACCCAGTTCCTATTGCAAACTAGACGCGCGGAGAATTCAAGGCAGATTGGTTAGCACCGCCATGCAGGATATGAAGTTTGCGCTATCTAGAATCTAGAAAAACTGTAAAATAAAAGTTACCTTTGGCAGGACATGCTGAAGCAGAGCGCCAGCTTTTCTCTTCGCGGCCATCTTGAAGTTTTTTTGGTTCACTCTCAGCACTTTGTCTTTAGTTTTATTTTTAATTAGTCGCCATTTTGCTTTGGTGCTAAGAGCAAAGGTTGGTTATTTCGTAACATTTCGACAAACACATTGTTTTTGTAACTAGGTGAACGCTGATGCAAGAAATACGATCAGTATAAGCCACATAAATTGCAGCTACTTAATCGTTCAAGTAGCAAAAATTTATTTTTCAATTGATATTACTGGATTGTTTTTAACAATTCGCGCGGGAAAATAAACAAAATGTCTGGAAAAAGGGGTGAGCACACTACGCAGGTTTGAGTTGCGTAAGGTCAGTGCCGTTCGCATTTGATGCGAGCATTTCATTTTCGAAAAGCGGCTACTTTGTTGAGGGTGCAGCAAGCTTCCTTATTTGCACAATACTTTTCAATGGACCGGCTTATTGTTTGCGAGCTTTCGTGCTATTCGAACAATGCAAGTTTTATAAGTAGTTCTTGAATAAATACTGATATTATTTTCTGTTTGTATTTTCTAAGTTAAGTGCACTATTGAGAATGAAATCGGTCGTTCGATGTTACCTCGCTATTTATATACATTTTAATTCATTAGCAAAAGAAGATACCTACCTACATAGAAAGAAGCATTAAAAGAAAAGAGTATTCCAAAAAAAGTACTGAGTAGCAGCATCATTGAACAGATTAAATTGCAAAAAGGCTCTCATCCTCATGCCACTCACTATAGCAAGTATAAGTAACTGCTTTTCATGTGTGAACCTTTAGCTAGAAATACTTTCAATGCTCAAAACTCTAGTAAGGTACTATAGTCTATAATGTAATTAATTTGACTGCAAAAATTCAAAAATCAACCTTAACATTTTGCCAGTTCATCAGAATTAATTTCTTTGTCAATAGATTTGCATTTTCTGATGACTTTGTCAAATCAAAGTGGAATTTCAGCAAAAATTTGAACTGAATCGGAGAATGTGACAAAACAACAATGTTTTGTTCGAAATTCGAGCTGGCAACTATGTAAAGTTGAACAGATTCGATTTTATCATAGAATCTGTACTTTCATGGTATTTATATGACAACATATTTTTTTACTTTCATTTCATCATGACTACGATACGCGCAAAATAGCAAAATAACATAATAAGGCCACGACAAATGGATGGTAATTACAGGACATTTGACATTGACAATGTCAGAAAGACCGCAGTTCTAGCCCTAATTTTAAAAGTTAGAGCTTGCAAAGTTGTGATGTAACAAAGCGCGTAAAAAAACTATCAATTTGAAAATAGAATACCTACAAAAAACTCTCGACTTATTTGAGATTGACAACGTCAAGCTTTGCCAGTTTTCGGCCTTTCGGACAGATAGCAGGTAACATGCATTGCAGCAATTCATGGCCCCGTCCAACTGCCTTTAGGAAAATTGAATTATTCAAAACCTCATTACATCACATGCACAGAAGTGCACATAGTGACAATAGGTTAAAAGTCCTGAAGGACGTATAATATCGTTCATTATTTGAAAATGGCAAGTTGAATTGACGTGACTTCTTGATTATGGCTTGTGTGGCTACTAACTAGTACAAAGGCAAGTGGAAATTAATTTCAATTTTAATTTTGTCACTGACAACGTCAAGTTAACCACCATTGCGCCAATTCGCACCCCTCTCTAAAAAGGCTGGATTATTCAAAACCTCATTACTTCGCGTGCAGAGAAGTGCACTGACGACAGGTGGAAAGCCCGCACGGTCAGTGCACCGGCAGCTATTTTCCTTGCGATAACAACAAGGCCACATAAATGGCTTTGGGCACGGTTTGTGCACTTTTTATTTAGCTAATTGATTTTGAAAAGAGGGCAAGCAAATGAGGTTTAGCTAGCCATGTTTTGTAAAGATGAGTGGGAGATTTAGATGTGGACTGTATGCATAGGCTTTGTTCAAGACTTAAGATGCATATTTTTTTAATATTTTAATATTTTTCATTTTTTAAAAAAATTAGGGATGAACCTAGATTGTGACTTTGTACGAAGTACGTACCTAGCAATATATCTATGGTATGTATCCAACTTTTCTAGTTTTATAAGGTCTTTACAAAATGTGCATTCAATCAGTTTTGTATACTTTTAATTACTCTACATATTATGTGCATTATAATTATACCCCTAAGAGTTCTTATTAAATCACGTAGCAATGTCCCGCAAATAAAGCTAAAAAAAGTATACAATTTAACAATGAGAAAGCAGAAAAATATGTTTTATCTCATTACTTCGTTTTCCTATATTTGTTTCTGTTGTCTCTTTAGTCAGTGCCTTTGTTTAAAACTAACAGGGACGATAGAGTTTGTTTTTCAGCTTATTCATTCATTTTTCTATAGCTTTTGTTATTTTCAACTAAATTGAATAAAAATACTGCGTACCCAAACTAGCACCAGGAGCAATAAAACAGCGCTCAGTTACCAGAGCAACATACTACAATAAGCGGCTGTTATCAGCAACAAGGACCGTGAACAATTTGATTAGCTCGACGCGGGCTTGCACTCCGAAATTACTTTCAAACTTCTAACTCTTGCTAGAGTCTGCTTGCCTGGTATCGCGATATTGTGCGTTCAAATAACCGAAGTAGAATTTGATAGGTTTGGCCTTTAATTAAAACGTAAACTAACGTGGCAAAAACGGTACCTGCCTGCAAACAACTTAGCTACTTTACTGCAAATAACTACTACCAAAACATGGGTCTTGTCTTAACAGTACGGTACATTCTATAAATCTAAGGATAGTACTTACCTATCCATTAAAGTATTCATTATACTATTCTAAACAGCGCTGGGACGTGTGAAGCACTACTACATAAAAATAGGCATGGCACCTTTAAAATTAGTATGCATCTTAATTCTATTTTTTACACTAGATTTTTTTCTCTATGATACAAAAAACTATTTATGAATAACTGATAGTTGATATTTTCTTTATAGCTGTCTAACTTCATGTTATTGCAAGCTTTTCAGGTGAAATAGTCCTGTAAAATTTTCAGATGATTTCACCTTATTCCAAATTTGAGAATGAATCAAAAGAAATAACAAAATAATAGTTTTACCTTCGAAAGCGCACAAAAACCAGGAACTATAATTATAATCTTAGACCTGTCACAGTGTCGATTACTCTAATAAATTCACTAAAACAATGCCTTGCCGTGACAAAGACCGACAATCTCGATAATTACGTTTTTTTACCGCCAATATCAAGGCTCTTCTTAAGTAGTACTTACTCATCAAGTTCCTATGTCCATTCTTGACTATGCAAAACCGTTCAAGGAACTTTATAAAAGGCAATTTATCCCACAAACACAATACAAATTCAAAAATCGAAGCGTTACGAATAACCAACCTTTAACGAATCAAAATTTTAAATTTTCTGTTTGAATTTCGAAGGAAAACGATCGAGAATCGCGTGTAAGTTGCCACGGAGTTGAGCAAGCGTCTGCACGGTTACAAGGTTCGACGCACACTGCTGAGAGAGTGAGGCCGAACGAAGCAGGCCTGTCCGGTCCGGGGCATGCCCAAGCCACCTTCCCCCATGGCCCCCTGAGTCCCCTGACTCACACCGAGTGCATCAATGACATATACACGCACATTCCAATCGACAGCGACGCAGCTCAATGTAGGGTGTATAGGAAAATATAATTTAAAACCTATCCATGAACAAAGGAAACTGGCGGACATGAGTTGAAATTCAAAGCTATTTTTATCATGGCAAAATATTTTAAAAGCTTACCAAAAAAGATAAAATAAAATTGCTCAAATTAAAAAAACAATTCATACAATAAACTTTGGTTGAACGAACATAACGCTTTTCTATTATTTCTTCTTCACGCGTAGTTTTTATGTTAACTTTTCTAACTTCCGTGCTGCGTGTGCTCGCTCCTGTAAACTTTAAAAAAGGGATTTACTGAATTCATAATTTAAATTTTCAGAACCGGAAATCAGAACTTACGGCAAATCAACCAGCAGCGGGGCTATTGTGATAACTGTCATCGTCTTCTGATTGGTTGGAATTTGGCAGTTGACGTTCAAAAGAGTTCATAGTTAATCTGTAGTTTCTTAATTGAAGAGGATTAGCTAATGGCCTGCAGATATTATGTTCATATTTTGTGTGGCGAAGTAAATTTGTATGCATATCCGGTTTTTAATGTATATACTATTATACTATATATAAATAAAAAAAACGAAGCAGGGTTTGTTGCCTTATTCTTCTACTTGGCGTAAACTGACGTAATTTTTATGTTGACGTTTCTTAATTATGATCCTTGTAATTTCAATGAATAAACACCTTATTTTGACAAGATACCGAATCTGAATTCAGAATGATATACCAGCTGTCTCAGACCGGCTAAACACAACTCATTATCGTAGTGCGTTTTTTCTTTCAAATTCCCTACATTTTTATAAATTCCAACCAAACAAGGCATACATTTTGCATTCATCCAAAACAGAGTTGCCAATCGAAATAATAATAAAAATATACCTACGTACCGAAATTCGACGCGCTCCCCGCTATATTGATCGGTTAAGCTTATATGCCTACGGATGGGACTGTGTGGGCTTATGTACTTCAAGCGTATATACCCCACTGTACATACATACAATAATGATGTACCTGTTTGTGACCCAATACGGTAATGATATACCTGTCCATGTGTGGGTACTAAAAGGTTTATGTGTGTAATTACATCATCATTATCTGTTTATAGGCATGAAGCATTCAATTGATTTCGCTCATCAAGATTACAATTTGTGCTATTCAGTAAATAATATGTGTTTTTTTTAAACATAAACAACACAATAGTCATATATCGTAGTCCTGACAATAGGATTCCCTGTGCCGTGAGTATCAGGAACAGCGAGTACCATACGGAACAAATGTGTGCAGAAATAGGAAACACAAAAATAAATATATTAAAAAGTTAGAAACAACTTTTCCCACTTTAAAAGCAACCTTTACTTATTTAGGAAACCTCAAAATGTTTAAACCTTTTCAATGATAACACCCACACGGTGCATTGAAAAAAAAAATCCCCCCTCACTTATTCATCCACATTAATGTATTAAGGGTTGCGCGAAAAAGGTAACGTTATATTATATTTTTTTAACTGAATATGCTGAGGAACTGAGCAAGAAATCGGTCACACACAGATGGACAGACAGACACACTGACAGAAAGATTGACTTGACAAAACTACAACATGACATGATAAATTGGTTTCGCCATTAGGCTTCAGACCCTAAAAACGCTTGACTATAACACATATACAAAACACACAATAATTTTCTCCCGCAGAGACCTACTTGTACATTGAAAACTACTTGTAGATTGAAGTATTTTCCAGAAGCGCTTACAAGTCAAGGTAAGTAAAGTACGCATTCTATTGAACAACTGCCAATTTTCGCTTGTTATCCGTGATAACTGGGTTAGATTAGGTCATGCAACTTGATTGAAATTTCTGCTTTACTTAACTGATGTTAGGCAATAAAACCAAAAACCTTCATGTCATGCAAAACGATTGCAAAAATCCACATGGCATTATCCGTTAGCACTAATCTTATGCCTGACTGCAATTTGCTTAGAAAAAAACTTAGGCTTAGTGGCAGGTTTACATAAAAGTAACATAATATTTGCTTTAACAAATTATGATCCGGTTCTGAAAATAACATTAATTTTAAAGTCCTAAAACAATGAGTCATTAAGCGCTAGGTTATGACTTATGATTGATTAAGAAAGAACCAGTGCCACGACGCCTTTGTCTACCTGCAAAGTTATATGGCGCATGTAACTTTGAACTATGAATAAAAAGGCTGACTAGGCGCTCATAAATCAGCAGGAGGTGGAAAGCTTCCGACGAGGGAAAACAAACTGTACCCAAAAAAAAATAGGGCAAGACAACTTGAAATTGCCATACCTATGAAAACACATATTTTCGATTTTCAAAAGCTAAAAGACAAATAATCGAATACTATATCAAGAGATGAATGATCGTACGGTATTCAAATTATTCAAATATCGAATGAGTTTACCTAGGTTTCCAGTATGTTGGGGATATAGATTAATGAGAAAAATAAATATTGTCTGTGCAACCTGTGTGACATTTAAAACTATTAAATGCCCATAGATAAACATAAAACACTTCAATGACTTCGACTGGCCTTAGCAGGCTCCGGTTTCTAAATGCAGTATTTGAACCATTATACCTCTGCCCAGTCCCAGCTGACACATAGCGTGATAATCATGGATGTCTCGTGTTGCTTCCTGCGAACACAGGTATGCACAGCTGTATGTCGCAGTCAAACCTGTCATGGATACTAAGCGAAATGCCTAAAAAATGTAAGTAAAAATTTAAAATGTAAATACAATTATAATAAAAGCGAAAAGTCAATAATAGTCTTTATGATAAAAAATATTTAGAGCCGTAAAACATCTGACCACAGAAGATCTTACTGCTATTTTTAAAATTATTTAATACAAGATTGTAACGATAGCATGTTTGTTAATTTAAAGTGAAACTGTGTAGTGTAACTTTCATATTTATTTAAATACTAGCTTCTACCCACGGCTTTGCCCTCGTGGTGCCCGGGTAAAAAGTAACCTATGTTATTCTGATGTATAAGCTATATTACTGTAATGTTTCATCAAAATCCGTTCAGTAGTTTTTGCTTGAAAGAGTAACAAACATCCATCCTCACAAACTTTCGCGTTTATAATATTGGTAGCACTTATCAAACAATTTTAATTAAATAAAAAATACTTAGGTTATGGAGATCAATTGATTTGTGTCCCTAAAAATTATTTCTAACGGAGAAGGGTATGAACTGGTCTGAAAGGGGTGGTAAATAATGTGCCCATTTACTAAGCTACTTTTTATTTTCGTTTATTATTATTACTTAATTTATAACAATTATCAAGAACATCGCTCACATATAGTTTTTTTTTGTAATGGACGAAAATAGTGGGAGATATTAAAGGTTGCTATATTCGACACCTTACTTAATTACCTATGTAAAGTATGAATGCTCTATAAAATATATAACGCGTACTTTAATATTCTCCTCCTGACATTTTCTTGTCCACTTAAAGGTCATTTTCCGTCTCACGATTGTGGAATGGAGAATTGAGAATAGTAAAGTTCGTAATAATATCCTAAAATGATACCAAACCACGATAATTTCAATTATATAAATACATAACAACACGTCATAAAGAAACATTATCGTACATGCCGTTATGCCAGTCAAAATGCCAAGTCTCCGATTACACGCTCTATCTGCGACATACCGAACAGATCATAATAATTAACTACTAAACAGACGCACAACCATTTACCGCCACCTTAAGTTAATCTGGTAAGGCTGAATTTGGCATGGCAGATTGTTTTAATTATGGTATATGTTAGTAGGTATGTATTATTGATTAAGTATAGTAATTGCTTTGCTGATGGTCTATGCTGATTGTGATAATTTCTACTATTAAGAGCTAGATCGACTGAGACCTCATTTTCGTAGACTAGATCATTTCTTTAGTTGGTATACAATTAAAAAGAGACACTAACTAATAAATAAAACATGTTAAACATCAGAGGTACAAATGGCGGCTTTATCGCTAAAAGTGATCTCATCCAGGCAAAGTCATCCAGGTACCTGTGATGAAAGACCAAAGACTTATTCCTATTTTTAG
This sequence comes from Perizoma flavofasciatum, assembly GCA_958496245.1. Lineage (NCBI taxonomy): Eukaryota > Metazoa > Arthropoda > Insecta > Lepidoptera > Geometridae > Perizoma > Perizoma flavofasciatum. The sequence continues at coordinate 6,129,130 of OY292443.1, read as the reverse complement.
AGATGCTCTTATTTTACGAATAGATTGACAGGTTTCTTTTGGAACTCTGTTAAATTCTTCATACTGTAAAAACGGGAATTTCCACGTATTGCACTATCGGTGAAGGCAGCGACTAAGTTTCGATTCATTCCGAGAGTCTTCATCGGGGTGATTGATCGCGACTTTCTCCCTCCGCGTCGCGTCATGCACTTCTCTGTTAATTTGTCATTTTATTTAAATTATTTTATTATATTCGAAAAAAAAAAACAGTATTTACGACTAATAGACAACTTCTTTAAATATTATTTACCATTAACAAGTTTCGCATTTACAAAAAAAACTTATTTGTTTGAGTTAGCTACTTACTTAAATAGAATTTTTTTTAACACAATCTGACATAATTTACAACTAAACAGTTATTGAACCGATTCAAATCAGTGATTAAGAAACTAGTGATACGTGAATAAATTAGCTTATGGGACGTCCTATGATGTTGGCCTACTGAGAAGTTTTGTTTTTGATCTGTGACAAGTGTCATTTTATTATCCTTCAAAGTCATATAAATGGCGCTAGCCCGGTAGTAGTGGATGGTAAAATGATGGCTGCCAAAGATACACTTTACAACGTTCACTGTGGTCCTGCTCAAAATGTGGAAAGAGGGCTCAACTGTGGCCCCTTACGCATTTAGTTAGCGTCAGAGAACTAGCCTGGTACAGATAAAAAAACTTTTTTAAGCAAACTTTAATGATCATTTGACAACCTTTTCCCTTTGATCACCACCGCCTCCGCCACGTGGCGCCTCAGTTTGACCTGACCTTTAGATGGTAAAAAGTTCAATAATTGTATCAATAGACAATGATATTATCGAAAGAGTCATGTTCTTGTAGTTTTGACAAGTTAACAGTTTGTTTTGTCAAAAGTATTTGAAATGCCTCTTTCTAATATATTATAATTATGTCTAATGGCACGGATCTTGTAAATTGATAAATTTCCCGTTACACAGGTGCGACTTTAAATTGACCGCTTGAAATAAAAAACAGCAATGCAATTGCCATAATTTTATCAAAAGGTCAACTGTCAAACTGACACAAAAAACATCCTACCCCACAAAACGTATACCAGGATGACATAAGCGCTAGGCAGTTAATTAGTAGAGGAGCGGCGTAGGGCGAGGCGCGGGCGCGCTCGGAAATTGTCGTTTTTATACGGCTTCTCCACCCCCACCCGAATAATGTAACATAGTTACCTTCATCTTATAAGCACATGTCGCTAGTCATAAAGCGAAATTAATATCTCTGGTTAGTATTGGCTCGTAGACAATAAAACGGTAAGGCTCTCCAGCATTTTGTTGGAAGAGATTTGAAAACTTGTCTGAGAAATAAAAGCGTCCATAGCGCTGTAAGCATTGAAATCACAAAAGCTTCTAGAATCTTCAGAACATTTAAGAGGTTTTACGTCATGACCAAGACTAGTTTATACTAGGCTACGTTCGCATAATACTGTGATCATAATCAATATTTTAGTATTTACACAATTTAAACAGAAAATGTTCATTACGTGGTAGACCCCCTTAAAAGGAAAAGCGATGGTTCAAATTAAACTAACAGGCATCTAATAGATGAAATATTTCAAAGTGATAGAACGAGTTTTTATCAATGTCGTAAAATGTATAAGCACTAACATAAATGATCAGAAGAACATCGGAACAAACATTTTAGTCACAAAATCCACAACACTGAGATTTCCCCCTACATTTTAAGCTAATATGCTTTACGCCTCCATTCGAACTTTATTGACCATACTGGACTTTCGTCTAAACATTGTATATAAGTACCAGGCCGGCATATCCACGATATAGTATCAGAGTATCGCATAATGCGACCGCGTGGGCCCGGTCGTAACAGCACGCTAAAACCGGGCGATTCGGTTTTATATACACCCCCTATAAAAGCAAAAGGACCGGGTATACCCGGGATAAGTGGGGGCCTGTATCTTTATATCTCCCCCCTACATTATGGGGGGTTCTTTGGACAGCTAAAGAAATATCCGGTCGGCCAGCGGCGCCGGCAAAGTACTTTTCTATAGCTTCGCTGATTTTTCGTAATTAATCGTAACCTCCTGCGGTCTGGACCCCTGCTGGGTAAGGAAATAGCTACTTTAATATCAGTGGTTCGTTCTTTGAGTAATTCTTATTGTAAAATAAACTACAGTGAACATGTTTTTATCTTTCGATAAAAACAAACAAATACTAACATAGAAAAATATAAAAAACAACTGTTATACTTATGTTTTTAAGTATGTATTTTACGTAGTAACTTTAACTTATGTATTTCAACAGAATCTAACAAAACACGTACAATTATTATTTACATATTTTGTTTGATTATATATGAACTAGTCTCTGCCCACGGCTTCGCCCGCGTGTTACCCGGATAAAAAGTAATATACTGTAAATTTTCATCAAAATCTTTTCAGTAGTTTTTGCGCGAAAGATTATCAAACATCCATCCTCACAAACTTTCGCCTTTATAGTAAGTAGGATTTGACTTTCATTTCAGTCATTCGTTACTACCAGGAGTAACGAATGACTCATTTATACTAGGATCGCATAACTCGTGAAGAGCTTTTTGAAAATATGGAAAAAAAAACTTATTCTAAAATATAATTCTGAGACCATTTAAACACAAACAAATTAAAAATAACGAAGTCATTACTAAATTACCCCTTAGTAATGACTTCGTGTGAACATCAAACAAAAGAAGCGCTTCACATAATCAATTCACCTCTCGAAACACAAAAACCTTTAAATCATACAACCGCATTCGTATTTAAAACAAATGCGCGTAAACCTTTAATCTTAATTCTATGGCCCGTAAACTGCGTCCTCGCCCTAGGAATAGAGCAGGAGTACGTCCGGACATTAATGTACGGCATTAGGAGCGCTGTCACACACGCCGTTTTAGCCGGATCTGAGCCGTCCCGGTAAGATTAAAAATGAAAAACTGCAGCATCTTGAAGGCATACCATTCTCTCTGCTCTTTCGAACGTAACTGATCAACGCTTGCGGTAGTTTTCTTACAACCTTGCTCAACGGAACGGACCGGATCAAACCGAAAAGAAACGGGGGTGAGTGTCGGTCACAACAGATGACATTTGCAATTATATCTGACCTTTGTACTTTGTTAAAAATATAGGTATTTGGTCTCTAGATTTTTTGTGATTTCCGGTTTTTGTCATCGACGATGGCAACTCTACCTACGCCTCAGGCCCGTTTGCGGTGATAAAACGTCTTGCCGTTTTTAAACCGACATTTCCGGTATATCAGGCTTCTGTTAATAGGCGCCTTCTTCGGGATTCGGTTCTACCTTCAAACTTTTTTACTTCCGAACAGTCAAATAATCGAGTTCAAGTACTGCGAACTGGTTTTACGAGTTTTAACGATAATTATAATGTGCATCATAACTGAAATCTTGTAAATTAGTTTTTCTGTCAGCCATTAGATTATTATATAATATTTCGATAAAAGTGAAGAGCACGGCGAACGTACTCTGACCAAAATTAGAGACGTTCTGAAGAAAGGTAAATTTAAGAGTACTCTAAACCTACGAGCTTGTATGAAGAATGTGATGAGGTTGAATGGATCGAAAGAGGTATTACAGGATCGTAGTAAGTGGAAATCAGTGGTGTCTGCCCACTTCTCTGGGAAGCAGACGTGACTTTATGTATGTATATTTCAATGCAAGACAAAAAATTGCTAGTTAGTATTCCAATAAGCGGCAACTTGCAAATTGTCACATGGAATGCTAACTCACGTGGATATGAGTCAAATATAATGATTGGTTTTACCTCTGATTTGTCTTTACTTGGGGATCCCAAGGATCTACATCAAGTTATGAGAGTATTCTTTTTATATATTTTTTTTTTTGACGGCCTCTGTGGCGCAGTGGGCGAAAGTCCGCCTGAGACGCAGAAGGTTGCTGGTTCGATTCCTGTCACGAGACAAATGTTTGTAAGATCTGCAAATATTTGTCTCAGGTCTGGGTGTTTTTCTATGTATAATATGTATGTATTTACAAAAAAAAGTATATATGTAGTATATCAGTCATGTAGTTCCCATAATACAAGCTCTGCTTAGTTTGGGACTAGATGATGATGTGTGAAAAAAAAAAATGTCCAGCATTATTATTATTATTTTTTTATTCTTTTTATATATTTTGTGGATGAACACTTTAAATGTCGAAAAAATAGAATAGTTTGACTAGAATATAAAATATCAAATAGGCTGTAGCAAAGTCTTTCTCAAGAGAGACAAGTCACGGTCGCCAGATAGGCATAAAAAAAAATCATCTTGATAATAGATAGAGGCCTGTTTACAAATTCAACAGAAAAAAGCTTAAAGTCTTTTAAAGAAATTCTCCCTTGCGAAAAAAGCCACGCGTTACCAGGAGACCAGAATTCCAAAGATATCGCCAACTCGTAATCGGGCTCCCAACTTGAATTTTGGGGTTTTCCCGGCTAAAGTTGGGCTCAAAGACGTCCTCTCGAGCCCCGAGTGGGTGGCACCACCTCGCGGGGTGTTTTGGGGTAAACTTTACCCCCGTGGCGTAGCGGACGCCATTCGAGGGAAGACAGCAGGAGCTACTTTGTTCGCCTTTTGGTTCGTGACAGAGGCACTTAAGGGACGTGCACACAGCCTGGCTGTATTAAAGCTGAATAATCCGTAAGTTCGTTTAAGGTACAACTTGTACTGAATTAGCACATCAAAAAGTTTCGATCGCAATGTAATTAAATTGAAACTTATAATTATATCCGATTTAAGTTACGCAAAAACTTACACTTACGATACCGCACTAACTTTATATGGCAAAAAAAACACACATATTGGGGTTTTATATAAAAAATAAAAAGACCGCATATGTACATTTAAATGTGTTATTGTTATTTAATAAAGTGCAGAACAAAGTATTTTCATTCATTCTCACAATATACATAAAAAACACGACTACACATGTTAACAACAAATAAATAAACTTAAAATAATCTAACGTTTATTTTATAACGTGCTGAGAAAGGATTTTTGTAAATTTCCACTTTAAGGGTGGGGCACGGGGGGAGGAACTTTGTATGAAAGTATTTTCTTTAAAGTTAGAATTACAGCCAAAATAAATATTGACGTATTTCAGGGTTTTGGGATTTTCACATTTTAAAGGGGGGAAACGGGGGGTGAAAGTACAAACTTTCACATAAAAAAAATATTTAACTTTCGCCTCTAAATAAACGATACTCACATACAAATGGAAGTAACGTTTGTTTAGAGACAGAAACATAAAAAATGGAATTGAAGCTACTCATCATAAAGAAATAATCACGTGTTTCAGGATTTTTGAATTTTCAAAAATCCTGAGAAATGGGGCCTGAATGTGTGTGTATTGAAGTGAGTATCGTTTTTTTAAACTAAACCTTACCCGTAAATCTCTTTTTAGGATTAAGCTCGCCTTTGTACATGTTTCACCTAATATTTTGTTTTGTATTTCTGTTTTATTTCTATGTACAATAAAGAATTATAAGATTATTTTTGGAAAAACTATGTTTGCTATTTAAGTAGTTATAAGTATCCTCCTGAAAAACCTTCTAAGACTGGAGGTTCGGTTAGAAGTACCTTCGAACCATCGTGGGAACAATACCAGTCATTGCCCCCTTAACAAACATCAACTGGAGCTATAGACAGCCCACTCTTCAGAGGTTGTCTAACCGAAGAGGAATCAGCTGCCCACATAATCCTGGAATACACGGGCGTAGCAACTCATCGCAAGTTCAAATCTCAAGATCAAGAGTGCAAATCTTCAGCAACCCGAGGGCACGCGAAATCAAATCAATCAAAACATTGTCTTTGATTTTTAATCAAATACAATGTTTTGATTCATTAAAATCACAAGACAAGGATCATTTATAGAAACGTCAACTTATAAACTACATAATAATAATAATAATAATAATGCTGGACATTTTCACACAGCATCATCTAGCCCCAAACTAAGCAGAGCTTGTATTATGGGAACTACATGACTGATATACTACTTATATACATTTTTTTTTGTAAATACATACATAATATACATAGAAAACACCCAGACCTGAGACAAATATTTGCAGATACAAACATTTGTCCCGTGGCGGGAATTGAACCCGCAACCTTCTGCGTCCCAGGCGGACCTTCGCCCACTGCGCCACAGAGGTCGTCATGAATTAAAAATTAAAAAGTGAATTTACGTCGATTCCTCAAGTAAGACCAATTCTAGATGAAACAGTTTCATCAATCAAACTAATAAAATAAAGGTAATTATGATCCTTCAATCGGCTTTTGTGTGGTGTCAATCGAACAAGATTTATATACAACGAATGTCTTAAACAAGCATCTGCTCACCTGTAAGCGCTAACCGGTTACCGTAACCTAAGAACACTTTACTAGATGTATCATAAAATATATCAACCAAAGTTCTTAAGACAAGACACGATACTCTTTATGGTAATAATGCATATCCTATGTATATATATAGGTTTATCCTTCTACTATTATAAACGCGAAAGTTTGTGAGGATGGATGTTTGTTACTCTTTCACAAAAAAACTACTGAACAGATTTTGATGAAAGTTTACAGTACTATAGCTTATACATCAGAATAACACATAGGCTACTTTTTATCCGGGTACCACGCGGGCGAAGCCATAGGCAGAAGCTAGTACTATATATATTATACAGAATATACATACGAGTAGCATCTACAGAATCGTTTTGTGCATTTCCGAGTTTACGCACCCAATATTTTATTTTACAGATATGATTCACGATTTAAATCGAACGTCCATTCTGTGTATTTATTTGTAGCATTTCACATAAGTCAAGACAATTATACATATAAAATACTGTCACCCCTTTGAATTATCATTGTAATAGATTTTTATTAGGTCAGCATGTTCGATTTGTATCCAATTTGGGATTTAGAAATTATATCGTAAAAAGTATTTTTTTGCAGAAAAAAGTCCCCGACGTTTTTCCAATTACAGCGACTTCTAGTGAGTTGTGGTACCCAGATAAAAAGTAGCAAATGTGTTATTCTAATGTATAAGCTATATTACTCTAAAGTTTCATCCAAATCCATTCATTAGTTTTTGTGTGAAAGAGGAACAAACATCCATCCTCACAAACTTTCGCGTTTATAATACTAGCTTCTGCCCACGGCTTCGCCCGCGTGGTACCCGGATAAAAAGTAACCTATGTGTTATTCTGATGTATAAGCTAGATTACTGTAAAGTTTAATCAAAATCCGTTCAGTAGTTTTTGCGTGAAAGAGTAACAAACATCCTCACAAACTTTAGGATAGCTTTGCCTCGGCCGCCCTCGGCCCCCGACCGACCCACCGCGTCGCATCACCCGACCGTGCTTTTACTTCTTTTGCTCGGCTCTTAAAGGCTTGTAGCGTGATGTTAAATAGCCTATAACCTTCCTCATGAATTGGGCTATCAAACCCAAAAATATTTTTTTTAATCTGATAAAAGGAACTCTGAAGTCGTAGCATTTTCCACCCCAATGCTACGACTAAGGCTAAGGCAAGCCGAGTGATAGGTTTCAGGCCATAGATTATCGACGAAGTCTCAACTCGTTCCAATAGATGCATATACATTAAGCTTGTAAAGAAAGAAGAAAGAAAATATTTATTTAGCACGACATCGAAAAAAATACAGCAAAATTTGAAAGTTAGGATGGTGGGATAAGTTATGAGGATAATAATATAGAGGTATAAGTTAGAAAAGCCTACTTATAAGTATAACTGAAACAGAAATGCCCCACGCACCTTACTGCCTAATCTATCTACCTAGACAGCTCAATGTCGCACCAAAAAGGTATCAGCTCAGCATAATGATTAGGAGGCTACCTACTTAGCGCTGGTATTCTGTTGACCCAGGGCAGTGACGTCACAGACGCCAGAAGCAAACTTTACTCTCAAGAAATTAAATGAAGATTCTAGTGAAGCATATCGCATTTTACTTATAAATCGACTCTTAAAAAATCGCCATTGCCAAACTATCCCACACGAATAACAGAAACAAACCGCCTCAGCTACACAAAAGGTCGGGCCTGAAAAGGGAATATGTAGGTCCCTAACTCGAGACCCTCAAAGGGTCTGGTCGACCCTAGAAAAGTATATAAAAGCCAGGGCTGAATCCAGGGGGCAAACGATGAGATAAAATAAACAGTACTAGTAGATATGCCAAGATTTTGTAGTGGCCAATAAATTCCGACTTAGCGTCACTCGATTCATGGCGAAATTGGTCAACGCATTACCGATTAAAGATGCGGGTTCAAATCCCCATGTTGTGTGTTTTTATGTATCTACATAGGTAGTTATCTAATATTCTAATAAGGGTTAACTTACTAGTGAACAGTCAAGTTCCAAATACCCTATATACCCTCGGAACTAATATGAGACTTCCTACTTCATAAAATATTCAGGTTCTGGACCTGACGTATTTTCAACATATTTTATATAATCTGTGGATGACGCTGTGGGTACGCTAAAAAAAATATTCAATAATCCTACTACCATTATAAATGCGAAAGTTTGTGAAGGTCGATGTTTGTAACTCTTTCACGCAAAAACTACTGAAAGGATTTTAATGAAACTTTACAGTAATATAGCTTTTACATCAGAATAACACATAGGCTACTTCTTATCCGGGTACCTCACGGGCGAAGCCGTGAATAGAGGCTAGTAATTTATAATTAAAATAACATAATTTATTTTTATTCCAAAAACTATCGTAAAATTGACTATTCATATTGTAAAACCGGGAATTTTCACGCACTTCACTATCGGTGAAGGCACCGACTAAGTTTCGACTCATTCCGAGAGTCTTCATCAGGGTGAGTGGTCGCGACTTTCTCCTAGAAAGTCGTTGTTGAAAATAATTAAATTAAAATTAATAAATTATCTTGTAAAAACGGGAATTTTCACGACTCGAAATTTTGTCTGTGTCTTCACCGATAGTGCAGTTCGTGAACATTCCCGTTTTTACAATATAATTTATTAATTTTAATTTAATTATTTTCAACAACAGCTGCGCAAGTACTACTTGCGTAAGCCAAAGTTTTTAAATTTCTCAACATTTTGTGCTGCGCTATCGACGAATTTGATAATAATCCTGTATGAGCTAAATGAAAGAATAAAAATGCTGACCAAGTGGGCCTAAAACAAATTACCAATTACCCAAATTACCTCACCACAAAAAAGCGTCATTATAGTCAGAGGTAAAAACATAAGCGTAAAACTTAAAAGTAGTGTCTACGAAACTTCGAACCCCCATTTGTGTTCCATCATGTATAGCAGTGACCCCGAGTGACACGCGGTGATAAGCTGATATCCAAAAACCAGCTTTAAAGTCAAACAAATCGATTGCTAAAGTCCGCATTAAAATCGGATCAGCTGCTTCGGAGATAAATGACAGACAAACGCATACACAATCTTCTTACTTCCCGAATAAAAAAAGAATAGTGAAATAGCAGGTTATTATTTTCTACCCATTTATTTGATAGATAGATAAGAAGCCCCTTGCTCCGTCTCTGACAGCGGTTCATATAAGCGTCTTCTGTGCCTCGGAGCCAGGGAAATGTTAAGAAGGGTCCGGGAGGGACAGGAAACCCCCCTTTCCTGTGGGGTAGGGGTGGGAAAAAATTCAGAACCGTACCCTTGGTCCGACCGACGCCGTCTGCGCCCGTAATTAGTGATGCGGTGCTGGGTATGTGTCGATGAGCAGGGTCGATAAAATTATTTATAGAAACTGCGATTGGCTATTGAGTAATTTTGCCATTTAGAATTTTGTATGCGAGTTTGTGAAAATAAACATGATTAACAGTAAAATTAAATAATGCCGAAGAATGAAGTAGAGACTTCGAGCACGTAAAACGTTTAAATCGGAACATGAACCAATCATCATCCGCATAACTTTAAAGCAGTGGTAAGATACATTAATAAATATGTAATAACAGCTAACAGATAAACACATATTCCTGACCCCCACTAGGATTCCCTGTATCGTAGGATTCAGGAACTACGAGTACCATGGTACCACAACACCCAGGCTAGTAACAATATGTGCAGAACATGCAAACTTTTGCGGGAACCGAACCTGCACCACTTGTGTGTTAATCAGCTATTCGCCCACCTCGCCACCGAGTTCGCCGCACTAACTACAAACACGCTCATGACTATATAATTATGGGCATACTGAGACGTGAGGCTAGCCTTTCAATCATTTTATTTGGTTCATGTCCACTTTTAGCAAAGCCACACAGCATTATGCGTGGCAGGTTGCAACATTGCCGCAACAAGACCAAAGTCCCATTGATTTATTTACTTTCTAGGTGGGTTTTAAAATAAAATATATGCTATTATATACTACTACTACAAGGCAATCTCGCGATGTTTTATTTCGCCGTTTTGAGCACGTGTTAAGGAGCACATACATTTTTCAAATGGAAAAAAACCACGTCCGTTTTGGAACCTAAGACTTTCGGATCGGAAGTCGGAGTCACTAGGTTAACATTAGTCTCTATTATTAGATACTTTAAAATAAAGCGAGTCAAACAAATACACGATAAAAGAAATTTATCGATAAAATATCGACAAAATCCAGTCTCCGTAGAACAACCCTATAGATTATGACAAGATACACAGCGCAGGGCTGCTAACGACGAGCGTGCTGTCAAAAGAAGCAACATTAATGTTATTATAACTTTTTCTCGACACCCCTGGCGCATACGTGGCGGCCCTTAGCTTGTCTGCGAATATACTAGAGATGGCAGCTCCCTATATTACGGATAGTAATCGTAAAATAACTAGAGTACAGCGGAAAACAACGAAAAGCCCACTAATGTTATGTGTGTTTGTTTGTATGTTTATCTCCGAAACGGCTTATCGAGTGATGTGGGGTTTTACGATCAATTTGTAAAACTCCATAGATGGAGTTGTATTTCAACCAGATACTAGGGGGCGCTGCCATCGAAAATACAAGTCGGTTTTCGAATTTAAAAAAAAACTCTTTTTTTTTTTCATTTTCGGCTATTAATAAGTTCTACTAATATTGTTAATGTGAAAGTAAGAATGGAAATTAAAAAGCTTTGAACCAAAACGATTTGGATTCAACAGAAATATATATTGTTGATGAGAATAACACATAGGCTACTTTATATCCGAGTACACGCGTGCAAAGCCGTGGACAGAAGCTATTGCGGAACAAACGATTCGGGTATTTTATTTCAGTCTATCAAATCAGCCGGTGATAAAACTGAAATGCTTTTTAACACATCCTTACATCTTATCTTCATCGATGAAAATTTACAGGTTTCATCATTAAAATCCTATAGAAGCCACTGACTACTGACTTCCCGTATCAAACCATCGACTGGGAGGGGCCTCTTTTTTTTTACGACCTATTTGGCGCAGTGGGTGAAGAGCAGAAGGTTGCAGGTTCGCTGGGGGGCAAATGTTTGTATGATCTGCAAATATTTGTCTCAAGTCTGGGTATTTTCTATGTATGATATGTACGTATTTACATAAAAAAACGTATATAAGCAGTATATCAGTCATGTAGTTCCCATATTACAAGTTCTGCTTAGTTTGGGGCTAGATGACGTTGTGTGAAAACTTTCCAGCATTATTTATATATTTTATTACAAGTTAATAAGTCTTTCATCATCATGTCTATTATAGGTGTAATGATTCATCGATGAAGACAAGATACGAACGTGTATTCTTACAGAACAGATGTAGAAGAGCCGTGTTGGCCTAGTGGACGGTACATCGACTTCTGATCCGGAGAATCCGATCATGGGTTCAAACCCAGTTGTACACTAATTATTTTTTTAACCCAAAAACGTCGCAACATTATGTTTGGCACATGTGCATAATATTTTGCATTCCACGTGACATGTGTTGAAAAAGTTGATTCAGAGAGATGTTTGAATCTTAAATACGAAAGTGTATGCAAAAAAAAACTATCGGCATAACTGGTTCACTTCCAAGAACGAGTTAAATATCAGTGGCAGCCATATTGTTTTAATTTATCCGTAATTTCATATACGAATCCGTAAATCTGTCATAACAACTCTACCTACACGAATTTTACGAGGCTTAATGAAATAGTGCACGCGCTTTATGTGCGTTTCGCCTTAAGAAAATAGTGGTTACGCCTTCTTGGAGAAAGAAAATAAAAGCCCTTTTTTATATCGCATGTGAAACCACGAATGCAGGCGAAAACTTTTTATCGGCCTTTGAATTAGGAACGCTATATTATTTTTACAAATGAAACACTTGTGTGTTCGGCTGTCTACGGAACGTAACGATTTATATCGAGGAATTTCACTCATGCATAAATTTTGGTCTTGGGATGAAAACTTTTTTTTATGTCTTTATGTTGATATCTCTGGAGTATTTGTCATCCAACAAAAAGAGTGTATTTTTTAATGTCTTATAAGATATTACTTACATACTTTTACTAGCGTCCTCAAGCTTCAGTTCGGTGATAAAACTTACCTGAAATACAGAAAATATACTCGTACATTTTAAGATATAAAAAGTTGTGTTTCTCTGGATACCGTCAAAAATGACGCTTCATAGCTGCGAACCAATGCGCAAACGACGTCAGATTTGACGCCTCACGACGGAATTTTCATGTTTGATGTAATTATGAAATGCAGGGTGGGCCAGTAACTAGAGTTTCTGCTCTCCAGTCCGAAAAATACCCTCATTTCGACCGTTACCCGTCTCATAGCTTCTGACGGCCACTTACATAATCACCATACTAGACAACAAACTTATATTTACGCCGGTCTAGGTACCTTACCCTCGGGGGCGCACGCCCGGTCGGGTCTTTGGACATTTTGTATAAGTGCGGACCCCTAGCCCGATCCCAAGGCAAATCCCTTTCGGACCCTTTTTGGAAAGGTCTAGCGACCGTGCCCGAGTCCCGAATTTGCGGATTTTTAGGTAAAATTTATAAGGGGGCAGGGAGGCGTCCTTTAGGCCCCTTAACGTATGAATTGTGGCGGTCCATGGATTATATTTTTCGGTTTAACGTCTTCACATCTTTATTTGACGTACCTTGTAGGTGTGCAAGGTAAAATCATATTTTGTTTCAAAGAATACCCATGAGCTTAGAAAAAATAATCGCAGAAAAAAATATACCAGAATCACATAAACGCTAATTGGTATCTGCGAACACAATCCTCAGCGGGCATTGCGTATCGTTTATAAATAGTGTGGGGGCTATCACGCGAGCCTCCTGCCTACCTATGCGGTTCTGGTACCCTTCGGACCCTCGTCGACCCGGCTAACTAGATAACGACGGGTATCGGACGAAACTAAAGGAAAGTATAGCTGGTGTGGAAACTGCGGAATTAGGACGGTACGGAGTTGGGACCAACTAGGCTAGTGGTAAATTAACGTGTATCAGCTGATTGTGCCTTTCGCTCGTTGAGATCATGTTATGAAAACTGGCTTTAATTTTAGTAAATGAAGACTAATGAAAAAAGTGAAGGAGAAAAAAACTCGAATGAGTTATGAACTATTCAGAATATAACCGGGAGGGGACTTAAACGATTTGACAGCTTCATAAAAACTATTATCGATGGAAGAATAGAAGAAACGAGAAAAAGGAAGGCCACGAATAGACTACAAGAGCCTAATATGGAAAAAAGTCTATGGGTTTGATTTTATTTATTTACCCATCACGAGTAATAAATAATCCTACTATCTTACTAATCTTATTATAATCCTACTAATATTATAAAGGTGAAAGTTTGTGAGGATGTTTGTTCCTCTTTCACGCAAAAACTAATGAACGGATTCTGATGTATAAGCTATATTTACAGTAATATAGCTTATACATCAGAATAACACATAGGCTACTTATTATACCGGGTACCACGCGGGCGAAGCCGTGGGCAGAAGCTAGTATATTATAATCGCGAAAGTTTGTGAGGACGGATGTTTTTTGTTACTCTTTCACGCAAAATCTTCTGAACGGATTTTGATGAAACTTTACAGTAATATAGCTTATACATCAGAATAACACAGGATACTTTTTATCCGGATACCACGCGGGCATAGCCGTGGGTAGAAGCTAGTTGTATACAATCGCATCAATTGCACCGACAAGATAATTGCTCTGATGAAGATTTGTTCAGAATTCAAATGTTTTTCGATATCCAATAGCTTTTCAGATGTTATGAGATTAAACCAGGGCATCCTCTACTATAATCTAACCAGACTGTGTAACTACGCAGTGGAATTTGATGGGTATGTCGCAGATATTGGAAAATCAACGATATTAGTATGATAATATTGCTAAATTGTGAACAAGTAATAAGGATAATTCTCTTCACTTCGTTTCTGGCACTCACCGCAGCACGCTTTGCTCGGCTTATACTTATATTTAATGTTCCATAGAGGACTAAATTATGTCGGACAAAATTCTAATCAAACTGATACGTACGAGTAGATATAATTCACAATTTATTTTATAACTAAACCCTTTGCTTTTTACTCGAATAGAAATTAAATTAATTTTTCCAACATCGAAAATATTCAAACAAATGCATTTATAATAAACCAAACCAGTAAATAGTATATATATGTTTGGTTTTTTTTCCGAAATCAAATTACTTTTCAGATATAACAAGATTAAACAAGGGAACCCCCTACTAGTTACGCAATGGAATTAGCATAGAACTAACGAAGTGTGGTTCAGTTACTGCAATAGGGTAAATAACTTTGTATTGGACGAAAACATACGGATATCATTATAAAATAGACGCTGTTTCGAACTTTGCTTCAAATTAAACGATTTCCAAAAAAAAACTAAAGAAAAACAAAGATAATTTTTATAAAAATCTTCTAGCTAAGGTAATTCTTATATTCTTTATTGTACACACAAATAAACACTTAGGTACAAAAAGGCAAACTTAAATGACATGTACAAAGGCGAGCTTAACCCTAAAAAGAGTATTCTTCCAGCAAACCTTGAGCTAGAGAGTGGTAATTATAGAGATAGGATGGTGTACAGATGAAAATAATGAAACAGAACAATACTTTTGATGTACTTTTTCTGATTAAATCTTCTTGAACAAGTTCAATGGACTTGATCAACGGACTCCCTGCCAGCTAAAAAATTGACAGAAAAACTAAAACGAACAAACTTACCTACGTTACAGTCTGTACTGAGGATGCAGATTCTTGAGTATAATAATTAAAAGGTAGTCGGGGCACATCCAAACATCAAATTTGGCCAGTGCACCAATTTTGCATAGTAGTTACCATACCACGTGACTAGTAATCACCTGGTTAGATATAAAAAAGGATACCCCTTTGAAATTTTCGCCCGAAACGTCCTATTTCTTAATTAATTAAAAGTCGCAAATTGATTACTTGGTATAAAAAGTCGGGGTGTACTAGGAGCGCAGCGGGCGGTAGGGGGTCCGCCTTGCGAGTAATGTGGAAGCAGACACACGAACCCCGCTATGCTACCATGCCGCTGCCCTAGTACGGCTGGTAAAACAGTCACTATACAAAGTAATTTCTACTAGAAATGGGTTATGTAAAAGTCACTCCTTGATCACACTCGGCACCAGCTTAAACAGTTTTTTTAAACCACTTTCCATCAGGTGGGCTTGTTTGTCTTGTCATATACATTAAAAAAAACTCTGAGAAAATATTTTTAATTTTTCGTAAGGACCTAAGACTTCGCATATCATAATACCTATGATATTACCACCGCTTTAGATCGGATGGGGTTTGTAACATATCGAAGAGACGTATTTTATTATTCAGTTAATTTAAAGTATCTTATTCATCACGCATGGCTATACCTCTATACTCGTATATGATCATTTTCAAGACGTTGTTAAAGAAAGGAAATGCTATTTAGCTGCGTCGAACACACTAAGCAATACTTGTTTTGCGATCAGTACAGCAGAAGCTCGTTAGTTAATATCAACAAAATTATATTTCTTATAAAAAAATACTAAACTAAGTCACCATTTGTTTTGCGAGCAGTACATTAGACGGGCATACTAGTTATTATTTACCGGCTTTATCATTTCGAAAATTTCATATTCCCCGCACTTGGACGCTTGAGGTTTAAAAGCAGGGGGAGAGCTCTACTTTTTGCCTACAAACAGTGCGCTTAGCTGTACATGAACACTGAATTTGGTCAAGATCGAACTGATTTTGTACGTGAGTGTATCTATAATACGTAGTTTATTTAGCATCATCATCATCAAGAACTTGTAACAGTCAACAGCTGGACATAGGTCTTCGCCGAAAACTGCCATGACAAACGATCCCTTGGCCAACTCAATCAAAAACCACGTACCATACAACGCAGTCTAGGAAGGACCCACTCTTCTAAGATGGACCTTAGACATGTCAGGAGGCAGTGGATGGATATACTCCAGAACTGTTCGCCATGGTACTCTTTGAGATGGCTTGTACCGGCTGCTGATGATTATAATGGGTCCGTTCTCCCTTCAAAGTACTGCGTGTGGAGTCGACATGACCAGGGGGGCAGCGGGCGAAAGAGGCTAAGAAATAATAACTACGGCACATGCAAGCGAGGGTTCGGACATGAACTCTTTGTGACTGATGTGCGCCTAATGAGTAGGGAACCGGGTAGGATAGTTTTAGGGGCCGCTTTATAGGTAGGTATAGGTTTTGTAGGTAGGTACTTATTTTGTAGTTTCTATTTTTGTAGGTGCCGAATGCAGCCGTTCTTTCTTGGTCAACACACTTACCTATTCTAGGTTAGTGTTCAAACATGAACTCTTTGTCACTAATGTGCGCCTAGTGATTAGTAGAATCAACCGCCACGTAAGTAGCCCGTATATGCGTTTGACAAACGGGGATTTTAGTTTGTTTGCTGTTTTTTTATTTCAAATTTATTTCGAAACGCATATCTAATTTAATTTAATTTGTACATCAAGGATGGACCCAAAGGATCACCAAAAGTCATTAGATCAGTGAAAACCCAAGAGATTTTTTAAAATTTCGCAAAAATTAAGATTTTACTATGTTTAAAATAAATTTTCACAAACAAAACATCAAATATGTTCTCCGAAGAGATCTCTATGTATTGGCTTTCAATAAAGATATATCTTATCTATCAGATAGATAGGATTGCTACAACATCAAACATTTCTAGTAAACTTGCAATCAATTTGTCTTCAACGCCATCTATGTACATTATCCTTTAGTTATTACATCCCAAATGTAAGTTATAGGGGCTGGGAATAATATCACTTCCGTAGACGTACTACGGCGTAGCACCCCCGAAAATGTTGCGTGCTACGCATTGCTACGAGATGTGCTACGAGACTGTACGACCAATGACATTTTTTTAATATTTTACGAAAGGTTGGATGTTTGGATATTTTTTGCTAATAATCTCCTAGAAATCTTGTTCAGAGGATAGTACTAACTATATGTATATAAAATAACTACATATGTACACTATGTCTGCTCTGCAATGTGTTTAATGATTGCAACTTACAGCGACATCTAAATAAAACCACAAGCCGGGCCGGGGGGCGTGACTAGTCGAGTCAACCCGCAGTCAAACTACTTAGGGTTCCGTAGGAAATTATAACTAATTTACGTATAAAATGCTTGCCGTTTTTATCCGCGAGAAAAGGAGCCCGTATACGCGTTTGTCATATGAGCATAAGAGTTTGTTCGTTTGTTTGTCTGTTAACATTTATCTCCAAAACGGCTTATTCAATTAAAATGCTATTTTTTGCAATCGATTAATATGTCTTGGATGGTTTAGATACATTTTGTCATTAGAGCGCACTGCAATAGACAATTAAAAATAGCCGGGAATTTTAAAATTTTGCAAAAAAAAAAGAACTTAGTGTTTCCATCTTGGTAAACATTCATTAATTACTTAAACTATCCAGCATTTTTTATATTTATATCATGACACGTAAAAATAAATAATTTTTTTACACAACTTCATCTAGTGTTATGGAAACTACATGACTGATACTAATATAATTTTTTTACTATAAATACATACATATTATGCATAAAAACTAGCCAGACCCGAGACCAATATTTACAGATCATACAAACATTTGTCTCGTAGCGGGAAACGAACCGCAACCTTCTGTGACTCAGACGGGCCTTCGCCCACTGCGCCATAGAGGTCGTCAATACACACTGACCACGAGATTTGCAAAACCCTGTCGCATTACCAACATTACTCACACTTGCCTGCTTTCTAATGAAAGCTGCGGCGTTCGTCCTCCTGCCGTATTAATCTTACGGACCTCCTGTGCGCCCTGCGAGCCTGGTAGGTGATGTTCAAAAACCATAGGGCGCAGGGAGCATGTTTGCCTGGAAGAAGTCACTTCCAGCGATTGGGCCGCCCATTTTACTATTTGACTATTTACTGATTTTAAAAAAGAAATAAGTTCTATATTTTCTGTATGTATTTTTATATTATTTTTTACTTTCAGTGTATCATCTAGCTACTGCCTACGGCTTCGCCCGCACCGTACTCAAATAAAAAGTAGCCAAAGTCTTAATGTAAGTCACGAGTTAAAGCTTTTCCAAATATGTATTACTCGCTTCTGCCCACGGCTTTTCCCGCACGGTACTCGGATAAAAAGTAGCCTATGTGTTATTCTGATGTATAAGCTATATAACTGTAAAGTTTCATCAAAATCCGTTCAGTAGTTTTTGCGTGAAAGAGTAACAAACATCCATTCTCACAAACTCTCGCAGTTATAATATTAGAAGGATTTACATTAGTTTATAGCCATACTTTAACCTTTTTTAAAGAAAGATTCTATATCACGACGTTTTGATATCGAAACTTGCAAAACCCTCGTCGCATCACCAACATTACTCACACTTGCCTGCTTTCTAATGAAAGCTGCGGCGTTCGTCCTGCTGCCGTATTAATCTTACGGACCTCCTGTGCGCCCTGCGAGCCTGGTAGGTGGCTCCAAGAACCATAGGGACGCAGGGGTATGGGGTGGCTCTTCCCTCGATTTTCCTACTTTTTTCTCTGCATGCATTATGCAGGGTGGCGGGCACGAAATTTATCGATGCTGAAATAAAACTAATGGACTCTATAATTATTGTTACCTAGTTTTAAATTTTAGTTAAGTATATTCTTAGTTCATCGTGGTAACACTATTATACATAATATACCATCCATAACCATACCCATGTACCGTAAAATAAAGTGAAATTGAAGGATTAAGTTTGTCCAAAACGGGTAGCAAAGTTGCTGTACTATTAACATTTCATCGTTCATAACTCCGTGACAATGGTAGATAACGCGTGCCAAAGACACAAGTGTGTTATATATTGTCACACCGCAAATCCATCGGCGTCATTGAAACGCAAGTTGGTTTTTTCATTATTTTAAAACCCTAGACGTGTTTACTTATAGTCTATTGCAGCAGCGTCCCTAGTAATTTTTGGCGATAAAAATAAGAACCATCCTTGAATTCATACTAATCGACTGCTAAAAATCTCATTGTAATCCGATAAGCCGTTTCGGAGATAAATGGTAACAGAGTAACAAACAACCTCTTATGAAACAAGCGTTGCATATGGGGTAAAATAAGCGTTTTTACCTACATCGTAAGGAGCCTGCGTTTTAGACTGCTTATTCAGTCCAAAATTTAATAATTCATACACAGAATTACTCAACGATAATCGAGCCATATTATGGTTCTGAATCGCAACACAAAAGTCGTCGCTAATTTAACACAGCAATAAAAGTTCTAATATTTTGTAATCCATACAGGATATGTCATCAAAACGATTTCTTTGACCGTACGCGGGCACAATAGTAAACAATGCATGCAATCAGTAACAATGAATAGAAAATAGAATGGCATTATTTCAAGCAAACCATCCACCCGATGGTCGAACGACATGTCAACGTAACCGGGAATCAGTATATATGAGAATTGCAAGGGACCGGAAAGAATCCTACTAATATTATAAACGCGAAGGTTTGCGAGGATGGATGTTTGTTACTCTTTCACGGAAAAACTATTAAACCGATTTTGATGAAACTTTACATTAATATAGCTTATACATCAGAATAACATAGGCTACTTTTTATCCGGGTGCCATTCGGGCGAAGCCGTGGTCAGAAGCTAGTCGTACTAATATTATAAACGCGAAAGTTTGAAAGGATGTATGTTTGTTACTCTTTCACGCAAAAACTACTGAACGGATTTTGATGAAACTTTGCAGTAATATAGCTTATACATTAAAATAACACATAGGCTACTTTTTACCTGGGTACCATGCGGGCGAAGGCATGGGCAGAGGCTAGTATTAAAAACGCGAAAATTTATGAGGGTGGATGTTTGTTACTTTTCACGCAAAAACTACTGAACGGATTTTGATGAAACTTTACAGTAATATAGCTTATACATCAGAATAACACATGGGCTACACGGGCGAAGCCGTGTGCAAAAGCTAGTGGCGTTATAAAGAGGAGGCCTATACCCAATAGTGGGTGCAGAAGGACTAGATGATGATTTGATAAAGCCATGTATTTACTAAGCAACAATTGTGGCGCTACACGAGTCGCCTAACATGTTTGGCTACAGCGCAACGTTGCTAGATGACGATGTTTGTCTCCGTTCAACACATTTTATCGACCTGCCTAATATTAAAGACAACTAAAACTGTCTTCCAATCAACGGTCACCGGAAATTCAAGTACCTATGTAGATGTAGATACCTATAGACTACCTACATAAGACAGTTACATGCCTTATAAAAATCTAAGGCCTGCCGCCCTGTTGCCCTGTTAATACAGAGTTCATATGAGAGTTTATCTATTAGCTATATAAACACATACATTGGCAAAGATACGAGGGTCATTCAATAAATACTTAGCCTACAAAAAGTACACGAAAATTTTGGAAAAGTGGCAATTTATTTTTCAACATAGTCTCCTTTTAGTTCGATACACTTAGCCCAGCGATGCTCCAACTTTTTTAACCCGTCCGAAAAATAGTTTTTGTCAAACTCTGCAAAATAGGCCTCCGTGGCGGCGATGACCTCCTCATTTGATCCATATCTATTCCCGGCGAGTGATTTTTTCAGAATAGGAAACAGAAAGAAGTCACAAGGGGCCAAATCTGGAGAATAAGGTGGATGGGGCAGCAATTCGTAGCGTAATTCGACCAATTTGGCCATGGCAACGGCAGACGTGTGAACCGGTGCGTTGTCGTGGTGAAACAGCACTTTTTTCTTCGCCAGATGGGGTCGTTTTTTCTTTAATTCGGCGTCGAATCGGCCCAATAAATCAGCATAGTAAAGCCCTGTAATTGTTTTACCCTTCTCGAGGTAATCGATGTAGATCACACCTTGTGAATCCCAGAAAACGGTGGCCATAACTTTTCCGGCCGATTTTACAGTTTTCGCCTTCTTTGGAGCACGTTCCCCGGTCTGGATCCATTGTTTTGATTGCTCCTTGGTCTCTGGTGTGTACCAGTGGATCCAGGTTTCATCGACGGTCACAAAACGACGCAAAAACTCAGCTGGATTCCGCTTAAACAGCGCCAAACACGTCTCCGATGTGGTCTCACGGTTGCGCTTGTTTTCCGGTGTGAGTAAACGCGGCACCCATCGCGCCGACAGCTTTCTCATGCCGAGTTCCTCGTGAAGAATATGATGCACTGTTCCTTCTGAAATGCCTACAGTCTCAGCTAGCTCCCGAACCTTCAATCGGCGATCTGCCAATACGAGATCATGGATTTTTTTAATGTTTTCCTCCGTAGCAGCTGTTTTCGGTGCACCTGGACGTGGTTCATCAAAAACCGACGTACGGCCACGTGCAAACTCGTTGAACCAATTCTTGACGGTGGCCATCGATGGAGAAGAGTCACCGTACACAGCATCCAAGCGCTCTTTGATTTCGATGCGCGTTTTCCCTTCCAAAAATAGGAATCGAATCACCGAACGATATTGCTCTTTTTCCATTTTTGTAAAACCGATCGACACGTTCGCTTCCATAAGTTGTCAAATTAAAACAAATGAAGGGATTGGAATGAAAATTTGAAAAAAGAATTAAAAAAGAATGTGCTACACTCACATGTGTGCATGTGGTAAAACTCTTTTGAAACTACAGCGCCCTCTGGCGATGAGGCTAGGTACTTATTGAATGCACCTCGTATAGACAAAGTGTGTAGTACCTATCTAAGCCAAAATATTGTAAAATTTGTAATCTATGAAAGCAATAAATATATTAAGTATTGCGCATCTAATGCTGGCATATGTAAATTGTATAATATCGCGCCACAATTCCCAGACAAGATAAATAAATAAATAAATAAATAATGCTGGACATTTTCACAAAGCATCATCTAGCCCCAAACTAAGCAGAACTTGTATTATGGGAACTACATGACTGATATACTACTTATATACATTTTTTTTTGTAAATACATACATAATATACATAGAAAACAGACCTGAGACAAATATTTGCAGATACAAACATTTGTCCCGTGGCGGGAATTGACCCCGCAACCTTATGCGTATCAGGCGGGCCTTCGCCCACTGCGCCACAGAGATGCTATTATTGATGGATAATTATGAACAGACGTTTCTAAACAAAAGTTCCGCCGAATTGGAGACATGTATAGCAACAAATTGCACGTTAATATAAATATATTGAGTATTGCGCATCTAATGTTGGCGTATATTAATCGCGCCACAATCCCCAGACAAGATGTTGTTATTGATTATTATGAACAGACGTTTCTAAACCAAAGTTCCGCCATATTGGCGACATGTCGAGCAACATATTGCGCGTCAATAACAAAACAACAACGCAGTGTAGAAAGGCCCCCCATCCGATGGACCGATGACATCTTAAAGCTGCGAGAATTGTTACCTAATGTATACATGGCTTAATCTTTGCTTACTTCTTTTTAAAGCTGGCTCTTATCTAGGTCAAAGCGTTAGCATCGCCATCCAGCGTGGCAATACGGCCAGTATTTTGGGAACGCTTTCGTCTGGTAGTGATCTGGATCAGTTGAGCTATCTATAGATCGTTTGCAACGGTATTTAGATAGCTATAGCTGTTTCATTTGTATTTTTTGTATATAGTGCTATGAATAATTTTTTTTTCAATAAAAATGGAGTGCTGGTTCGAGTCCGGCTGCAGGACAAATCTTTGCAAGGTCTACAGTTATTTGTTCCAGATTCGGATGTTGTGGTACCATAGTACTCTTAGTATCTGATACTCACGAAACAGGAAATCCTTTCAATATCTTGCCACACCTTGTGAATGAATCAGAAAAGAACCTAGACAAGGGGCCTTACTCATAAAGATTTTTTTTATTAAACACTGATACGAGTATGTCTCTTTTTGATATGTGTCATTTTAAATTCAACAGAAGAAACCCAAACTGTTAGCTAAACCACTGTTAAAAGATCTTTATAAGTAAGATCCTTTAAACTATAACGAGTGCCCGTTACTCTGACCAACCCTGAATCCGCAGATTTGCAACCGTTTATCCATTTCCCGAGAAACGGGCAAATTACTGGGGTAAAAAAATACCGATCTTGAAAAAAATGCCGAAAAGGAAGCGAGGAACCATTAGGGTATTATCGGGAGGGGAAAAAATCTGAAAAAAAAATGTGCCACCCCTTCCTTTCGAAACCCCCTTAGGCTTACCCTTAGGGGTGCGGGGACCGTGCCTCGTATGCCCACAGATGAAACAATACTTACTAACAACAGAAATTTCACTCTGACACTACTTATACTCATTAAAAAAACACGCTCACGTATGTATTCCACATTATCTTAAATTCCACATAATCTTAAATTCCACATTATGGATATCTTAAAAATATCGAAAGCTTGTACTAATTATTTCTCGAAATAACACTGCGGTTTTATAAGTCACGAAATCCTATTACTATGTATTATAAACGCGAAAGTTTGTGAGGATGATGTTTGTTACTCTTTCACGCAAAAACTACTGACCAGATATTGATGAAACTTTACAGTAAGATAGCTTATAAATCAGAACAACACATAGGCTACTTTTTATACAATACCACGCGGGCGAAGTCATGGGCAGAGACTAGTTATTTACATAGTTCACATTTAAGGGGATAATTTTTAAAAATACTTTTTAAATGGCGTTTAAGGTGCAAACAGTTGCTGATTTAGCAAATCAAAAAGTAGCCATCCAAGTATCGAACGCAACATCATTGAAATAAAGCTTATATTAGCTTACGCAAAACCGTGGCAAGTACGACTCCAAACTTTGTGTTTTTTTAATAACACAAAATAGTGTTTTTAGTGTAGTGTTCTTGTGGTGTGCACACCACAAGAACACTACAAAAAACTAAAAACTTTACAAAAGTAAAAGTAGAATGTGCGTCTTTATCGCTTAGAAGCGATGGCTTCCAGCCTAACAGAACAACGTACTTCCTACGGCACCAACCTCAACCGATAAGACAAAAAACTTTTTAGTCAGCGTATTTTCGCTTCGCTTTAGCTAAAGTAGGAGAAACCAAAGGATGTGTTACTAATCATGTATACCCCTATACATGATTCATGATACAATCGAGTATAGTATACATGGGGTATAGTAGGTAGGTTTGTGAATTAAAACACAAGTCCCGGTCAGTGTTATTGCTTTACGGCACCAAACTTAACCGATTGGGCAACAAAACTCTTTAGTGTAGCGTATTGTCGCTTCGCTTTAGTTAAAGTAAGGGTAGCCAAAGGCTGTGTTACTACTCAGTGACACAGCTTTTGGCCATGACAATCGAATACCCCATACATGAGGTAAGACAGGTAGGTTTGTGAATTAAAACGCGAGTCCCGGTCACTGTTATTACTTTACTGCACCAAACTCAAACGATTTGGCAACAAAACTTTTTAGTGTAGCGTATTTTCGCTTCGCTTTAGATAAAGTAGGGGGAGCCAAAGGCTGTGATACTGCTCAGTGACACAGCCTTTGGCCATGACAATCGAATACCCCATACATGGGGTAAGGCAGGTAGGTTTGTGAATTAAAACGCGAGTCCCGGTCCCTGTTATTACTTTACCGTACCAAACTCAAACGATTTGGCAACAAAACTTTTTAGTGTATCGTATTTTCGCTTCGCTTTAGATAAAATAGGGGGAGCCAAAGGCTGTGATACTGCTCAGTGACACAGCCTTTGGCCATGACAGTCGAATACCCCATACATGGGGTAAGGCAGGTAGGTTTGTGAAACAAGTCCCGGTCAGTGTTATTACTTTAGCCAAGCCTCCACCCGTTAATTGTAATTGCTGGGTACCAACTTTTAGAAATTACACTCAGAATAGGAACCTCTCTGGATAATGATATACGTAGACGTGTTTCGAAAAGTTTTGTGTATGTAGCTCAAAGAACTTTGTTGCCGATTAGCCGTGGAAAAGTAGCTCCTTACCATTAAGCTAGCGTTCGTAAGAAACCCATTCTTTCGACCGTTTTTTCGTCGATTTAGAGGTACATATTTTTTTTGTTAGCATATGTCCACTCTGAAGGTCCAATCTAAATATTGATGAAATTATTTTTGAAATTGGTTGAGTAGTTTCAGATATTACCTCCTACATCAAAACTTAAAAATTTACGTCTTTATAATATAAGTGTAGATTTTCAGATCCATACTCAGTATGCAGATATGTGAGTACCACGACACGTTCCGGAAGAAATATCTACAGAACATGCAAATATTTGTCCCGCAGCGGGTATCGTACCTGTACCTCTTGCGTCACAGCTTGCTATTTGCCCGCCGCGTCACCGATTTTGTCACATAACACAAAGATGATAGAGAAAGGGAACCAAAATGCGATACAACTATGTGTGAGTATAATTAATACACCCTCTTACCCCAGGGGCACCGTATAGTGGGGTTAGGGGTACAGGGGGCGCCCCGTAGAGAGGTGATGAGATTATTTTTAGGCGGAAATCTAGTTACTGGGCAGAATTATACGAATAAAGTGAGGAATGGACGATCGATTAGCCGGAACACAGCAATCCTTGCATTACAGCTTGGCGGCAGACAGATATGTGATAGTACCTACGGAGTGCTACTGAAACCTAATAACTAATTTCATAAAAGCTTGGATGAAAATTATATTTTGAAACAAAAAACTTAGTAGGTACGATTACATTAGTATTTTTTGGCCTCATGTGTCAATTATGGTAACCTTCTGTGCCGCTTGCACAACTCAGGGTTAGCAGGTCAGTTAGCAAGTTTAACTCAAAGTTAATTTAATATACTCAGCCACTTTGTAACGTTGGTGTGTGTTGTCCGATTTTTCTCTTCCATAGACCATAGATTAGAGATTTTTCCAAGAGTCCATAGATAGACGAACCTAATCGTCGTCAAGTTAGGTGTTGTAGAGTTTGTTTTAGAAATCAAATGGTATATTTATCACGTGACTTTTTTTCATACGTAAAATGTTACAGTGAATTTACGTCATTTCCTCGCGAGTAAGCCTAGAAGAATCAGGCACCAAACTCTGCTTATTTATAACAATTTCATCTTCCTGCTGCGCTCATAAGGGGTTGAATTGCAAAAAATCATTTTTAAGGGCCCCATTTCAGGTATTTAAAACTAACTGAATAGGCTGTGCATTAATTAGATATCATTAAATTAGTCACGCAATAATTTTATCTATTTGAGACCGAGCACCGAACATCACCAAATCAAAGCATATTTTACTTTCAATTAATAATAATAATTAATAATTTATTTATTTTGGTTAGCCAAACATTCACTTTCTAATGTTTGGCTAACCTCCTAGCCTTGTGTCGTGCAAGTGGGCCTTACCTACCAGAAAATGTATAATAGTTAATGCAGGGCCGGGTAGGGGGTGGCTAGAGAAAAAGTTTGGCATCCACGCCATTCGCGTCCATCAAACTAGGGACTCAACAAAAACCTGTGCAGTAGACAGCTTGGGTTTTAGGTATAGTAGACAAAGATTTTGTACTCCGCTACGTCAGATAGTGGAGCTCTTTTTGCTCCGCTACTTTATATAGTATAGATTTTGCAAGGCGAAGATAGGAATGTAATATTCTATTATATTTTATTTCTACCAATCTATCCTATCCTATAATCGTGAAAGTTTGTGAGGATGGATGTTTTTTACTTATTCACGGAAAAACGACTGAACGGATTTTGATGAAACTTTACAGTAATATAACTTATACATCAGAATAACATATAGGCTACTTTTTATCCTGCTATCATGCGGGGCAGAAGCTAGTAATCTATAATATTTTTGTACGAACACTGCTCATTGCCACTATTGTTCTGCTAACGTTCCCCAAAACTTGTCAGTTTATTATAAGTTGAAACGACGATTATAGGAATTAGAGGTTCTCGGAGCTATAAAAATATAGGGTGAAAATACACCCCTACGTTCTATACCACTACAATAATTCGTCAGCAAGAAGTAACTTGAGCCGATATTTTGGTAATTTTGATTTCAGTATATTTGTATACCTTTATGACGATGATAAAACCATTTCGGAGAATAATAGTTACAACTAAAAAGAAACAAAAAACCAACAAACTTGTACCCCGAACGCTCTCTTTCCGGGAGCCCAGCTCAACTTGTCCAGCAATTGTCTACAAGCTAATGATTGTAAATTTGATATTATTAAATATAATAAATTATTTCGTCCTCGTTACTCAGTGTGATAAATTGATTTAATTATTTTGATAAGATGGCTTTCAAAAAGAAATACCGTCAATATAAACACAATAGTCTAATTTAGAAAGCTACCTACGTAAGTAGGTTAATAAACACAAAAAATACCTCTTATTCCCTCTGTTTTGCGGTCGCGTGTAGACGAGCTACCAGGCTCACATAGGTGATGAGGAGGTGGGGGCTCCCTCCTGGTACTACACGTGAGCTCAGGAGGCGAAACCGCGCCACCTACAAACGGCTTAGGTGTTTTGGAACCCAAGACCGTGGAACAAAACTTTATGAACTCCTTTTAAAATGAAATCGACTAGGTACATTTGTACTTACTTTTTAATAATTGATCGAGTATGCGAAGCGAACGTAGATGTCCGAGTCTACTTGGGCAATCTGGCGCCTGTGTGTATGTATGTATCTATGTATGTTTATTTGTCTATATATGACTATAAATGACCAATCGTATATTCAATCTTGGTGAAACTTGATAGGTAGGTAGGTAATACTTATAGATTATATATGTTTGAATATGAACTTAATAGGTAGGGATTTTTTTCACTATAAGGTAACATAGATAGACCTCAATTCGTGAGAAAGTCCTATTTTGTGCTCGTTTGCATTACTGTCAATTTTCCAAATAAATCTATCACACATCTTAAGTTTTGCCTGTGACGACGAGCATTGACGAGAGGGAAGAAAGAAGCACCTACAAGTTTTTGTATGTGCTTCTTTCTTCTGTAAAATTTTGCAAAGATTGCTTTAATTGAAATTCATTGCAAACGGAACTTAAAACCCCAATTTTTGGTTCTTTTCCACAATTTCCATTGAAAACGCCAAAATTTTCGTCAACTTTTTTACAAACTACTATAAATACCTATGTACGCTTAAGTGGAAAACATAAAGCTTTCCAAGACAAAAAAAGACCAAAAACACGCTGAAACTCAGCACAATGCTTTGTCTCATACCCAAAAGGGGGTGCCCAGAAGACTCCCCCTTGCAACGCCCATACGTGAATTTACTAGGCGCCCCGCCGGCGACTCCACTAATTTCGTTAAAATTCTTCGCTGTTATGCTCGCCTGGTAAGTACGAAGTAAATGACAGGGCGGGTGTGAGACAAGCGCCGCTCCCCGACTTGGCACGCTCGAAAATTTTGTAAGTACGGATAAATTAAAAGATACCTAGTTGAGTGGTGTAAGGAAAATCCTGAAACGAAGGCTTTACAGTTGAAATATGTTGGGCCGACGTTTGCCAAAGCTGATCGGTGGTGAGATTTGAAAATTCAAACTGTAGACGTAAATATAATGAATGACGTTTTATATAGAAAATCCTAAAACAAGGGCTTCAACAAGGAATTTTTCGTCCAATTTCGTACTTCATTTGAAACTTGGTTTTTCACCGCTTGAAAGTAATTTTTTATTCCAATGACGTAAACTGCTTCAACACGCTAGATAACATTATACAAGCTAACAAACAACAGTACGAGGCAATTCTAAAAAACCAAGCTGTGGTAGCCCCCTTGTTAAGGGGGCAACGTTCACAGATTAAGTTTTACGTGTGATAGTCAATACCTGAGTATACAGTTAACCTAAAATAGCTGCTAGGTACCGATTCTTCTTCCCTCATAGCCCTTGACCTATTTTAAAAGGGATTATGATAAATCAATGTGCAACGATTGGAGGGTGACTACCAACTGAGGGGTGTTCATAGATTCAGTTCTTTGAATTCGCCGTAAGCATAAAAGGTTGTATGATTTTGAGAGTTTTTATTTATTTTTATATGTGAAAAAGGATCCAAGTTCGGGCGTGCGTGGGATTGTAGGCTTCACTGGTACAAGATTTGAGTTGGAAATGAGTGCCAAGTTCTATAGAAGTTCTTAAAAAAAAACAAAACAAAAAGTTTTTTTTAAGGCAAACATTCATACGGCCTACTTGATGGAAAGTGGTTACCGTCGCCTATAGACATCTGTAACATTCAAAACAGATTTTGAAAATGACAAAAAAATTATTCGGAACATAACCAAATTCCTTTTGATTATTTTTCTCTCGGCTGCGACGCAAGAGTTGCGAGTTCGATTCCTACTGCGGGACAAATTTGCATATTCTGCATGTATTTGTTCCGGCTCTGGGTAGTGGTACCACGGTACTCGTAGTTCCTGATACCAATGATACAGGGAATCCTGGGTAGGATCAAGACTATGTACCTCGTGTGTTCATAAGTTTTGAGACGAACTTATTTAATTAATTTAAAAAGAAAGTAATTCATGCAACCTTTTTTAAACTTTTAAAATTTTAAATTTCGAATGTTTTGAATCAGAAAAAATATACATTTGAATATTTGTTTCATTCTCCGTGAAAATGGCGCCAACAAAAGATTTGCGTGCGACTGTAATTTCACTGTTTCAAGCAGGAAAAAAACCAATGCAAGTTTTTAGTGAAATCCAAAGTTTGGGATGTAGTCGGAACTTTGTGTATTATACCATAAAGAGGTACAAGGAGACCGGCTCTTTAGAAGACCGTGGAAGATGTGGCCGCCCGCGGTCTGTAAAGACGCCCGCCAACATCAAAGTAATCAGAGAGCGAATTCGTCGCAACCCTTGCCGGACTCAAAAGAAATTAGCTCTGCAGACCAACATTTCGCGAATATCGGTGAACAGGATACTTAAATATGATCTTAAACTAAAGGCCTACAGTCGAAGGAAAGTGCATTATTTAAACGAGCGCCTTCGTAAATTGCGACTGGAACGATGTCGGAACCTATTGAAGAGACACGATCCAAAAAATATCCTGTTTACCGATGAAAAGATCTTCACGGTGGAAGAAAAGTTTAACCGGCAGAACAATAAGTTTTACGCCAGAAGTTCAAAGGACGTCCAGCCATCTGTACGCAATGTCCAGCGCACTCATCATCCAGCAAGTGTGATGGTTTGGTGGGGTGTTTCCTACGAGGGGGTCACTTCGCTTCATTTTTGCCAGCAAGGCGTCAAGGTGAAGGCACAAAATTACCAAACCGACATATTGGAAGCGGTGGTTAAACCATTAAATGATACGCTATTCGCTGGAAAATACTGGGTTTTCCAACAGGACTCTGCTCCCTCCCATAAAGCTAAGACTACCCAACGTTGGCTGGAGGCCAATTTGCCAGGCTTCATTCGGAGCGAAGATTGGCCCTCGTCAAGCCCTGACTTGAATCCTTTGGATTATTCTTTATGGACGGAATTGGAGCTGAGGGCATGCAGAAAGTCTCACCCAAACCTGGATTCTCTCAAGCGAGCCCTTATTAAAGAATCGAAACGGATTCTCATTGAAAAGATTCGTGCCGCCATAGATGAATGGCGCACGCGTTTGAAGGCCTGCATTGAATGCAAAGGCGGCCATTTTGAATGATTTATTTTTAAATACAGATCTAGATGTCAGTAGTTTTAATTTTAATATCCAATAAATGAATACTCAACTTAGCTCCAAAAATATTTTAGTTTTACTGTGTCTCAAGACTTATGAACACACGAGGTATGTTGTTATATCTGTTGGGTGTTATTAAAACATACACAAAATGAACATCTTTCATATAATCTTTACATAGGAAAAATACTAACTATGTTCTCTTACGCTTAGAAAACCGTTCAATACAATTTGTCGTACTTTTTCCCTTTCATCTCAATTATCTCGCCTAACACTGACCTACTTACAAGCTTCTTTATGAAGTCACCCCATGACCAATAATTGTAAACTTAACAGACACGTGCAGAAAATAAATAGGCATACCACTTTCCACATTAAAACATCCTAAATTCTAACTCAAAGTTACGCTAAATTCTACTCTACTCCAATAAAAACTACGTTAATTTTATGAGTTTAAAGTCGTATAAAATTTAACCCTGTGAAAGCCGCAGGGGTCGGGAAGCCCCCTAATGAAACTGCGGATCGATCGCCTGAGATTTAATTATGTCAAATTCAAGGTCGCGATGCGTTCGCAGAGCATCGCTAGGATGATGAGTAAATAGAGTGGTATAAAATATAGTTTAAAAATGACACGGCATAGTCTGCCTTGTTTACAAAATTAAATTTGAAGATAATGTTTTATTTCTCATTTTCAGTGGATAAGCTCCTGATTGTCTGCTCTATAAACCAAAACAGTGTAGCTAGTTTTAAATTTTTATTTTTTATTTTACTTCATTGCTTTAATTTGTTTTACTTAACAACAAATTAAAGCAATATCTCATCCTTCCTACTTTATTTATTATTTTATATGTTATTCAGTGTATCATTCATTTATTTTGTTGATATTTTATTTGTTATTAAGCTCTTATTTTATTGTCTGCGTTTTTTAGTTCATTAGTTTTTGCTCTTTTATTTTGTTTTTGTTTTTTTTTCTACTGACTATAAATATTATAAGTCCGCACCCCAAAAAACGGTTCTAACAGAAGACCAGCGCTGGTTGTTGCAACCAGTATTATGCTGAGTTAGGACCTTTTTTGCACCTTTCATTGCCTATTTATTGTAACTATTTGTAATGTGTTTTTTTTTTGTTGTTGCATAATAAACTAATTTCTATTATATTCTATTCTATTTCGTAGAATATTTTTTATTAAAGAACTGACGTAACAGTGATTGTTTTTTGTATATAAATACAATTAAACTTTTGATAGCCAACTGTCCTACTAAATATTCAAAGTTTGGATGGACGTTTACTTAACTACACCGTCATGAACAGATTTCGATGGGTTAAGATTTATGACCTAGATAGGAACTTATCATGCAAGCAAAGCCGTGAACGGATAGTAACTTATTAAGTCAAAGATATTTTTATTCTTCGAAATACCAAGAATTTAAATTAATCTTAATATTATTAAAAAAGTTAATTCCCTTCATCTTTTAAGAACTTGAAACTTTTAATGTTGCTTGATTATCTATCTATTTTTTTTATGTGCTCGTAACGAAGGTCTTATGAGCAGAGGACAGACAAACAACGTTTGTTATCCTTTTCCATTCACTATAAAATATATTTTCTTAAATCTGCAAGATGTTTTCGCCTCATCCCTTCTTTCATTTTTTTCATCCGAAAATATCCAAATCCCGATATTATTCTAGCTCGCTCAGCTGAACGACTAGTTACAACTCACAAAGTCCTAATCTCTCACATCAAAGCGGTCGCACGGTCGCGAGTGGCCGTCGACGAATAAAATAGCTGTTGTGTTATTAACAGCCCCCGAGAAAAAAGGGGGTGGCGGCGGAGGGTTAAGTTTGATGGAAGCGGCATAGCAACTGGCACTTATAGTTAGTTTGGTGTGGTACACAGATGTATATACCATCATCATCTAGGCTTTCTGCACCCACTGTTGCCTCCTCTTTATAACACCATTCTTTCCGATCCCTTGCGATTCTCATCCACTGATTCCCGGCCACCCCGACCATGTCATTCGACCATCGGGCGGGTTGTCTGCTTCTCGGTACCATACCAAAGCGCCATTTTATTTTCTTGTAAATTGTTAGTTTATAATTTCAAATAATACCTGAGGTTGGGTCGACAATTTTAAAACCAAATAACAATGGTACTCGGATAAAAAGTAGTGTGTTATTCTCACGTATAAGCAATATTACTATAAAGATTCATCAAAATCCGTTCAGTCGTTTTTGCGTGAAAGAGTAACAAACAGGCGAAAGTTTGTGAGGATGGTCCTCACAAACTTTCACGTTTATAATAGTAGGGTTATTATTAGTGTTATTATAAAAAAATAAACAAATTCACGACTTTAATCATGATGATTATTAATACTAAATAGGGGGTAGTCAGAGACACGTTCAAGCATTTTAGTTGGCACATAGTCAGCAATCCACGTCACACGTTGCATGCCCATTGCCGCTTATCAGAACACTAATTACTATAAATGAATGAAAGATTCATTCATAGTAACCACTAGTAAAGCAGATAATAAATAGACAATACAAAGTAAAAGTATGAAACATTGGAAAAAGTTTTTTTTTTAATATAACAATGAAAATCAAATAAGAATTGAAAATAAGAATCTGAAAAATTTCTGAATCATTGGACACCGATTGATTATTTTAGTTTCGGAAGTTACCTCCTAAGTCCAAACTTACAATTTTCAAACAAATGCGTTTCAAACCTATCTAGCATCTATATATCATACCAAAGTACCCGAGAAAAAAGGGGGGCCGGGTCGAATATCCACACAGGGGGTCGGCAATGGACTGAAGGAGCCCCAATCAATCTTACAAGTCGCAGCGATGCCCGGGGGTAGGCAGGGTGGCAAGAGCTCGCACTTTCGGGGCCGGGGGTATGGGACGATACCCTCTTATGGTACAAACTGACCCTTAGGGGGGCGAAAAAGGTCAGAGCATAAACTTTTTGTTGCCACGATATTACAGTGGATACGGTACTGTCATTTTATTCCTGTATTAATGAATGTTCTTAATGTGAGGGTGTGATTTGAGGACAAAGGAACGCGGGAACAACTGCCTTCAGAAAAATATGAGTTTTATCGAACCCATGTAACAGGCGACTTCTAAAATACTGAAAGTTGAAAATTTTTAAGTATTCTCTTTTTAGATAGAAAATTCTAGAAAATATTTCAACTTGTATTGGCTGTGACGTATAGTTTGTTGTTTCAAGTAGAAGGTTAGAAGCGAATTATCTTCTCAAAGGTTACTTAAATAATAAGTGATTATCTAATAATACCATAATATATATATTATCTAATTTATTGAGAAAAAACACTACTTATATATGAATAAATAGATATTTTTCTTATGAATAAATAGTTTTTTTTTGTTATTTAATAACTTTAATAGTACTATTTATTGTTGGCAAGAAAAAAAATTGTGGCTCATTAAAACTTTAAAATTTTGTAAATTGAAATTTTGGACTCTTCCGACTCAAAAGGTTGCCGACCCCTGCCCTATACTACTGCAACAGGGGGTGGTCATTTTTTTATTTGTTTATAATCTTCTACACGATACAATAAAACAATCAACACTACTTTGACGCGTTTCGGAGATCGTTATAGGAGAGGGGGGGGTTTCTGATTTTACCCATACTCACTGGGGACAGCCTATATATAATCCCACCAAAAGGTCACCCGTCCCACTACAGCAAGTGGGAGAACAATAATATAATAATTATTATTTTTTCAGGCAACAAAGTAAAATTCACTTAAAAATACAGGGCCCATATGATGATACCTTAAAAACTGTGTAATACATAAAATTATATGTATTACACAGTTTTTAAAAACAAAACTTATTTATTTAGCACGTGTTGACTGCGACGTGGGCGCGGTTAGATAGATAGATAGATAGATAGATAGATAGATAGATAGATAGATAGATAGATAGATAGATGGATAGATAAACTCTTTATTGTGCATAACACCAATTTACAATATAAACACAGAAACATAGTAAAAAGGACAAAAAAAATGCACAATGGGCGGTCTTATGTTATCACAAGGCGGCTCGGTTTTAGTTGTGGGCCTATACATAAGCATTACGTTTTAATTGTTTGTGCAAAATAAACGTATATTTAACTATATTATGATCTATATGATAAGTATTTATAGCTCAAAAGTAGATTTCATAATTGTAACGCATTAAGAAGAGAGAAAGAAAGAATTTCTTTTTGAACCTTAAAACACAAACATGGTAAAATACTAGTAAACGAATTAGCCTATCCTACTATATATATATATAATATAATAAATGCGAAAGTCTGTGTGTGTGTGTGTGTGTGTGTGTGTGTGTGTGAATGTTTGTTATCACGTAATTACTAAACCGATTTTGATGAAATTTGGAATGTAGATAGTTTAGGATCTTGAATAACACATAGGCTAATTTTCGAAAATAGACCTCTAGGGGGTTAAATAGGGCGGTAAAGTTTCTATGAAAAAAAATATTGTTTGATTTGCTCAAAACTCTGTACAAATAAACTTAAAAGTAAATAATGAAACACTTATTTTAGTATTCAGAACTACCCTTTGGGGGTGTGCAATTGAGTTCTAAACTTTGTATAAATTGTAATCCTTGGTTCGATTCATTCAAAAGTTGGAGAAAAGCCTGGAGACGGTCATATGCTACTTTTATTAACATACCACGCGGGCGGGCAACAACTAGTATAGTAATAATATGTGTTGTTTAAGGGGTCAAAATAGGTCCTTGTCTCAGCTTATAAAATTCGTCGACCACTGTGGTGCAGTGGGCGCAGGCCCGCCTCAGACGCAGGAGGTTACGGATTCGATTCCCGCTGTGGGACAAATGCTTGTCTGATCCGCAAATATCCGTCTGGGTGTTTTCTATGTATAATATGATTGTAAAAAAAAAGTATATAAGTAGTTTATCAGTCATGTAGTTCCCATATCACAAGCTCTGCTTAGTTTGGGGCTAAATGATACTGTGTGAAACTGTTTAGCATTATTTATTCATTATTATTTATTTATTTGCGTGCCTTTCAAAACTTTAGACATGACATTAATCCGAACCCATCGCTAACATACACAAAAACACAAGAAAAGCGATCATCAGAAAACTAAGTTGCCTATTCTCTAGCCATCGTTTTTGTGCCTTGTCTAATACCGTGACACACCCTTGGGTTGATGAGGCCTGGGGAGGCGGCCCCATACCCCGAGCGAGAAAAATGAGTTAGAAAAGATGCGGCGGGCGATTATGGCGTGAAGATCCTTTGTGCCAGGCATTCGTCTCCGAATCAATCGTGGAGGTCGATTCGACCCCCACGTGTGTCAGGTTCACTGTAAATCATATGATATACAAGTAGAACGTATAACTTTTTTCTGTTAACGTTAACATCCCAAGTGCACACGATTTCGGAGTGGTATCTCGGAAAATCCTTTAAATTGGAGACTTGCTTCTAAAGAATAATAAACAATGGTTAATTGGGTTTTAAAGCGTTAACCCACAAAGGGAAATTAGAAGAATCCGAAACTTCTCAAGAATTTCGACCAGTCTGGTCTGTAACAACTCTACCTATTTCAAAAAATATTTCACAAATTTTCAGAATTGACCTTCAGAGTGCACGTTCAGAGAGACCAATTTTGCAACGAAGCCGATGAAAAAACGCTCGAGCGAATGCATTTCTTACGAACGCTGCCATAGCGATAAAAGTTAAGTCAA
Source organism: Perizoma flavofasciatum (assembly GCA_958496245.1). Classification (NCBI taxonomy): domain Eukaryota; kingdom Metazoa; phylum Arthropoda; class Insecta; order Lepidoptera; family Geometridae; genus Perizoma; species Perizoma flavofasciatum. The sequence goes on along the minus strand of OY292443.1, from coordinate 6,092,220 downwards.
AGTCAAAATACATTTATTCATTAAAAACACAAGGATCACTTTGAAAAGTCGGTTTTATCTACCTGTTCCTCCGCGACCAAACCAGAAAAGAATGGCAAAAAAACAGGATTGGTTATTCCTTTTTATGATCCTTTAGGAGCATTAGCTTATCCTACTTAATATTATCCTATCCTATTAATATTATAAATGTGAAAGTTTGTGAGGATGGATGTTTGTTACTCTTTCACGCAAAAACTACTGAACTGATTTTAATGAAACTTTACAGTAATATAGCTTATACATCAGAATAACACATAGGCTACTTTTTATCTAGGTACCAGGCGGGCGAAGCCGTGGGCAGAAGCTAGTCATATTATAAACGCAAAGTTTGTGAGGATGGATGTTTGTTACTCTTTTACGTAAAAACTACTGAACGGATTTTAATGAAACTTTACAGCTTATATATCAGAATAACACATAGGATATTTTTTATCCGGATACCATGCAGGTGAAGCCGTGGGCAGGCTAGTAGCCTGCCCACGGCTTCACCCGTGTAAATAATATTTCAATTTAACTTCAATAATATTTTCTATATGTACTAAAACGACTAGATATTTAGTAAATCACAAACGATCGTACAAATTTTCGTCTATCTCCCAAACACTATGCTTACAAAGGCTTGGGGTCGAAGCGACCGCGACCGCTCGCTGTTAAAACATCCAACTTTACTCAAGGGTTATAGAGGTCGAAAGCATAGAGGCACAATTCACTATGTGTGTGGAAAACATCGTGATGAAACCGAAATGCCCTAGAGCCAAATTGCGAAGGCTTGTGCCATCGATAGTGTTCCAATAAGCGGCAATGGGCTTACAACCTGTCACGTGGAATGCTAACCTGCAAACCGCGGGTATGGTATGTGCCAAATGTAATATTTGGATGTGCCTACTAACTTCTTAGTATCCTCAAAGCTCTACACATTGAGTCCAATATTCATCATCCTACTACTATTATAAACGCGAAAGTTTGTATAAAGTCGTGGGTGTGTTTCTCTTGTTATTTGATTTTGTAAATGTATATTTTAGGGATCGTTTTTGGCCTATTGAGTACCTACCCCAAATTGCAATCCGATGTCCATAGATTCATGTTAAAAACGGTTAACAAAACATTGAGACCTGCCCCAGTCACAAAAATTCGAAGATTCGCTTAGTGTCCTTGTCAAGATCCTTTCGTGTGAAATGCTAAGTACCATGCAAAACATATTACACCTACCGTTCTTGGACTTAAATCACCTTTTGTAATCAGACCGATAGTTTTTGAACGTGCTTCTGACTACCCCCCACTTATTATCTATTGCGCCTATGGTTTTACATAAGTGGAGGACGTGTAACATAAGTTTATGCTCACGGTTCGCACCTCGCGCTCTACAGCTCCCATTCTTACTCCAAACTCGAATCATACGTTTATTTTACAAAATTGTTTGCGCAAAAATTATTTAACTCTGCGGTCCGTGTGTTATTGTTAGAATATCTTTTTACGGAATTCTATAACTTTTAAAGGTTTGTGGGCTCTGTATCCCCAAGGCCTTTTGTTTCTGTTGTCTGAAATAGGGTGTACCTACTCTGCCTAAACCGGGTGTACCCAATGAAAAGTGTTCCACGGCCACACCCCAGCCACTCTCGATAAAAGTATGAAACAAACGTGTCGTAACGCCAACATACATAGGTTTGTGTACGTGGACGGTGCCGTTAAAATTCGGTTGAATAGGTATGTGAGTGAATTAGAAATGCTAAGGTACTCTTTCACGCAAAAACTACTGAACGGATTTTGATGAAACTTTACAGTAATAGGTGTAGCTTATACCTACATCAGAATAACACAGGCTACTTTTTATCCGGCTACCATGCGGGCGAAGCCGTAAGCAGAGGCTAGTTATTTAATAAAAGCTCCAAAATGTGATTTTATTCATTGTTAATTGTAATTTTCACAAAAATGCGAGTTTATTTCAGCCTGCCAATTTTTAATGTGCCTGCCATTTAAAGAAATGGTTACGTCTCTCACAGTTAACTACCCCACATGGTGTTATACTTCGTCGTTCACGACCATCTTTTCGAAATAGTTCTTTCTTACACTTCACAACGATGTTGCCAGCAAAAAAATCTGTTTGAACCTACCCCTACAACCCAAAAATTTTTCATTGAATCCATACGGCCAGGATTTGAAGGAAAAGTTGGGAGCTTTTTTAACATTTCGGTATGTTATCGGTAGCGCCATCTATGTGATTTTAAAAGAACTATAAAATGGAACATCACAGATCAAAGAGGGATAGCACCACCCTAGACGGGCAGACGGTTTTATACTTAAAAAAACATTATGTCGACTTTGATGATAATAAAAACTGCGTTTGACCATCCTTCAAGTTATACAAATCGATAGAAAATAAAAATAGTGAAAAATCCTACCTTATTCTCCAACTCCATCCTCTCCTGAAAACTCATCCGCATACTTTTCAAATAAGATGTCGTGATCGGGACACTGTAGTCACAATCTTCATACTCAGCTCGCCAATTCTTCAGAAACCTGCCATACCCGCCATCTAGCGACGCCACCGGTAGCAACTTCCGTCGCGACGGCGACCTTCGCGGAGGATCTTTCGACGTCAAATTCGCCACATCCAGCGGATTGAACTTCTTCTTTTCAGTCTTTTCACTACTCGAATTTTCTGCTGGCCTGGTACTTTCAACTTCTTGACTTTTCAATTCCTCGTTTTCGGGGTGAAGAGGGGGTAATCCCCCAGGTGGGCTGTCCACTTTGACATCCTCGACGTCGATGAGACTATCATCCTTGTCGATTTCAGGGTCTGTTCTGATCGGTTCCTCTTCTCTGAAAGCAGGGTCTACTGGCGACGTTCTGCTGAAGTTTGGACTGTCAAAGGTCTTTTTGGATGTCAGTTCGATGTAGGTAGGCGGATCTTCGATTTCAACAGGCTTGGGGCTTTCAATTTTTTTTATGGGTTGCAGTTCCGTATACAATTTGGGTTCGAAGTAGGTTGTGGCGTCGATTTCAGATTCCCAGTTTCGGTATTCCGGTGCGGGTAGGTAAGGGATGAAGTGACGGGTCGGGGAGGGGGAGGGGGTTGGTAGAGGAGGGGGGGATGTGCTACGCGGTCGCCGCGCGCATTCCGCACATCCTGTCAGGAAGCGTGTGACGGCTTCTCTAGGCAGGAAGGCATAAGTTTCCGTAATCTGTGGGCAAAAAAAAAAAAACGATGACCAAGTCCTAGGTATCGTCGGCTATTTAATCTACCAAGAAGGCGAGTAGACAAGACACTCAGCAGTATGACCACGAGGAAATGAGTCGTCAGACAGGGTGTTTCTTCATGGCCATAGGTAGGTACATTAACACCTACCTATGGCCATTAGATTTACACTCTGGTTATGAGCAGTAGATAGGTAGGCATGAATATTATGTATGTACCTACTTAATTCCTTTCCTCATTACCAAGGTCATACCTACATTAGCATGGTCACAAATAAATGTGTCGTCGGAATCTAGGGATCTAGGTAGGTGATTCCTAGATGATGCCTACCTATCTACTGCTCATAGCTAGAGCATAAGGACTAACTCTTTCCGGTTTGAAAGAATGATTCTACAAACATCTCATTGAACCTATCCACAAGGTTCCGTCGAAGCTTTTTGAATAGGTTAATAACGCCATCTAGCGCTTTGTAGCGACACTTTCAAGGGCTACGCCTCAGCGCGCTGACGGACCTTGAACTGCACCGAAGAATTTTAATACCTGTGACCAGCCAGTTGGCTATGAAGTTACATTAAAATACGGTAGATGTCGTTTCGATAAGTTTTAGAAAAGTTTTAGCAGAGAGTGGTATGGATATCATAATTTGATTATAATAATTAAGAGATTTGATTATGAACATGACTTACAGTTCTGTAAGTTCGTTTTTGTCCAGCATGCTTTCCTGGCCGGCCTTCAAGCTCGACGTGGACAGTATAAATGATGTCAAAGAAGTTTTCTACGATCGCCACTTTTCGGTAGACAGGCTCTTGATTTGGTGCGTTCTGTAACAAAAGAAATCATGTTAAATAGGTTGGTATAAAGTATGCCTAGGTACTTCTTCCACAGCACTGGCCATGACTGCACCGGCATAGATATCAATAGGTATTATAGGTAGGTTCTTGGTACCGGATATTATAATATCTGTGGTTCCGGGTAAAGTAAGAGAAATGTACTGGATCAAAACAAACGTCGTTTCTAATCATAGGATATACCTACCTAGTACCAAGTAATACTAGTTATTCGCCTTACTAGGACCTTCTGAAAGTAACCCTAATTTCAACTAAAATTATAATACCTAATACGATTCTCATTAGAAACTGACGTGAATCCAACTCTACCGAGTTACCTTTTATGCATATCAGTGCTATCTCAAAACAGTATGAAATTGGTTATGCTACTCGTCGATAGATGGCGGCGCTGTCACATACGCAAGAATAGTTCCTAAACGTTTTAATAGATGACGCTATCAGTCCCCCTTTGCATAATGTTTATCTGAAACTTGTTTACAAACAAAGCTCCAGAATTAAACAGAACGTAACAGTGTGACATGTAAATGAAATGAATGTTGAATACCTACAAAACCATTTTCGTAGTAATAAAAATGAGACATTTAAAAAAAAGTTAACATCGTTCCGCAACGAGACGTGGAAGTAGGTAGGTATTAATATCGTTCACAGGACCATTCTTAAATCGGCCGTGATAGGTAAGGTAGGTTTGTAGAATGCCGCGCTTAGGCCGTTCTGGGCGCGTTCCAGAGACATGTCCGGTCCGGACCGGAGATTTGAACCAATCCCAGATGGCTCCCTACAAATATTAGTTCCTTCTCGAAAATTGAGACAAAATTTGCCCAGTCTTTCTTGGATGGATGATAGACAGGTAAGGTACAAAGGCGAGAATGAGCAGCTTGGACAAGGCAGATTAGAACAAAGCAACAATGTTACTAAAGTGAATAAAGACTAGGTGTAACTACAAAACCTTAGATTTTTAGCTTCCTTGACAGCCGACAGCGCCGACAGCCTCGGTTCTGCCAGCGCATAATATTTATTTTTAATTATACATTCAAAGTTTTGTAACAAAAACAAATAAGTAGGTAGCAACTAGAAGCTAACACTTGGTAATCCTCAAATTGTAACAATCTAAATTGTTTGATTTTACTCCCCGTCCGCTGTTTTTCGCCAAGACGCAATGGCGCGAACGGAGTGTGGTGCTCTAATTGGCGGCGCGAATGGCGCCCGCCACGCCGTAATAGCGCACGCCACTATGGCGTAATTGCGAACGCCATTAGTCCGCCCGAGAGCCGGGCATAGAGTAAATAATAGTTAACCCTGCCTGTGGAGCCATCTTGATGTTTCAAGGGGTAATGTTTTGTAAATGGTGAATCGAACCGATAGATGATGCAGCTGTCTGACCGATTCAACCTCTAGTCTAGAATCCTTCCGGCACAGATATTATCTTCCGGCTATACCCAGTGTCATCAGAGTTTAAAAGATGGCTACATTGCCAAGAATTTCATTGTCTACCTCCTGACATCAGAGCCTCGTTACCAGGCCCAATCTATTGGACTCGTCAAAACAAATCATATCGTATATCAAATCATATCGACTCGTCAAAACAAATAGAACCTCTGAAACTTCGTACCTATGAGTTACCTACCTGTCGTTTCACAAAGTAAGTTCAGTAGACGCGCCGCGCGTAATAATATAGGTTTAACCTACCTAGTGTTTATGCGATTATTCGCCTTATTAGGTCGCCTGGTTGAAATTTAGATTACTTTCAGAAGGTCCTAGCAATGTATGAACGTGTTGCCAGGATGTACCTATGTATACCTACATCCTGTCTGTACTGTACCCTATTCGAGGAAAGACTTTTCTTCGCAGCCCGAGGAAAGCTTACCTCAAAACTAACCCACTTGCGCAGAAACTCGTCCGCGCTACCAGGCGATCATAAACCACCGTATATCGCACGATAACCATCGACAAAGCAAGTAGGTATCAGTAACTTTTCTGTGATCGGTACAGCTATAAAATATGTTTGGTGCGCCAACAGGTGGTGTTATATAAACAAACTTGATTTTGTCTGAAAAGTTTATTGTAGTGAGGTAGGTACTTTTGAATCGTAAACATCTCATTTAGTAGGGGGGGTGGGATTTAGAGAGCACGAATTTAGAAAAAAGCACCCGAGGTGGAAGGGGTGGATGGCCCCTATTCTAACATAATATTTACAATGGATCAACCTTCTACTAGTCCAAAATGGATCCTATTTCAATGTTAATTTCAGTTCGACACTGTTCAGTCCACTAGGGAACATAAACACAACCGAAATGGACCTTATTCAAATCGTAACTGTTAGTAAAAGAGAGCAATAGATGAAATTCAGTTTAGTTGGTGTTTCAGAGAATCGATTCCATTATGATTTTACTTAAATACATAATACAAATAATTTATTTCTTAAAAAATATTTAAACCTGTTTACAATATTACAATGGGCACAAGGGCTAGTCTGAATCGCAAGAATCCGATCAAATTTTACTAAGTATATACCTAGTACCTTTGTTAATGGAGCAAAGCGAGACTTATGTAGTATAGCAAAATAGGTACTTAATAAAAATGAAACAATTCGTTAATCAAGTGCATAAAATATGTATGTGCCTAGGATTTTTATAACTGATGAGATTTAAAGTGGGTTTCCCAAACAAGATGATGTACGTAGTAGGGCCTACGTGCATATATACACACACCCCCCTATGACATAGGTGTGTGTGTGTGTGTGTGTGTGTGTGTGTGTGTGTGTGTGTGTGTGTGTGTGTGTGTGTGTGTGTGTGTGCGAGGGGTTTGTCTGCATGTACCTAATCACCAAATCATCAGACTATAGGTAGATATATCAAGGTACCTAACTTGGTTTCTGCATAACCTACTATTGTATTCCGCGACTGTGTCCTTATTTATGTATCTTCATAGTTATTAAGTAGATATGTACCTACAATTATTATAATACTACCTCTATACTACCAACCAACCTCCTATCTACGTATACTAAAGTAAGACTTCTGGTGCCTCTCGGTCGGGAATTTATCGGTGCTCGGAAGGGAAGCCGTTGTTTCTTCTACTATTGACTGAGCTTTATAAATTTCAATTTTATTTGGTGCTACCAGTCAGTACTGCGCAGTGCACCTACAGCTGAATAGTGAAAGTTTTTTGACCTGATATTATAAAATGAAATTAAAAAATCACTTTATTGAGCAACACAATGTAGGTACGTGCGACAAATGGCGGTCTTATCGCTGACAGCGATCATTTCCAAACAACCGTGCATTTTTGCTACCTAAACTAAACCGAAACTATATCTCACTTTTCCACGGACACAGCGACGTTGACCGGTGTGGACATTCACCGTCCACTGAATCGACCGATGACTTAGGTCAAAAAATGTCCCCATGATAGCAAAAGTTTCAGACGTTGTTAAAGCCTAGCAAAATGAGTTGTTTCCCCTTCGCCGCCGTTTCGTTAGTGTAATAGTATTATTAGGTATGTACGTACCTACCTACATACCTAGAGAGCTATTTTCTAGCCTGTGGCTGACTGAGGATCTTGCATAGACTCTATGCTGAGTTTATACTTTACTAGCTTCTGCCCACGGCTTCGCCCGCATGGTACTCGGATAAAAAGATGCCTATGTATTATTCTGATGTATTTAAGCTATTTTACTGTAAAGTTTCATCAAAATCCGTTCAGTAGTTTTTGCGTGAAAGAATAACAAACATCTATCCTTACAAACTTTCGCGTTTAGTAGTAGGATAGATAGGATGGTTATGATGACATGTAACATGGAAAGAGCTATGCTCGGAGTCTCTCTGAAGGATAAGATTCGTAACGAATACATCCGTCAGAGAACCAAAGTTATCGATATAGCTGAACGAATTAGCAAGCTGAAGTGGCAGTGGGCCGGTCATATCTCGCGAAGAACCGATAACCGCTGGGGTAAACGTGTTCTTGAGTGGAGACCGCGACTCGGCAAACGAAGTGTAGGACGCCCTCCGGCCAGGTGGGATGACGATCTGCGAAAGACTGCAGGCAGATGCTGGATACGGCAAGCTGAAGACAGGGCGCTATGGCGCTCATTAGGGGAGGCCTATGTCCAGCAGTGGACTAATATAGGCTGATGATGATGATGACTATCGTTTCGACAAGTTTTGAACGTGCTCTGATCTTTTAGGTCGTTTCATCGACAACATTTATTTAGTTATTTTACAGATAGCACTCACTGCAGGTTCGAGTTCCACACTGAAAATACGAACTTTCCTCAGCGATGGAGCTTCATTCATAAGAAATTACTACCTACGGCAAGATTCTTGGTAATGAACTCGGAAGACGGCAAAGCGCGAATGCCACACACGGTAGGTAGGTACGCTGGGAATGGTGCAGGCACGATACTGTACCTACATACGTGTACGGTACTACAAACTTTGTAGGGCTGTCAATTTTAACGCCACTTTCATCGACAATAATATAAATATTGGTTGGTTGGTAGTAGGTAAGCTAGGAATGGTGCAAGCACAATACCGTACGATTCGATAAACTTTGTAAGGCTGACTATTTTAACGCCACTTTCATCGACAATATTATAAATATTAATAGGTTGGTAGCAGGTAAGCTAGGAATGGTGCAAGCACAATACCGTACGATTCGATAAACTTTATAAAGCTGACTATTTTAACGCCGCTTTCATCAGCAATAATATAAATGTAGGTGGTATACTGGGGTAGTGCAGGCACGATACTGAACCTATAATACGACAAACTTTGTAAGGCTGACAATTTTAACGCCACTTTCATCGGCAATAATATAAATGTAGGTGGTACGCTGGGGTAGTGCAGGCACGATACTAAACCTATAATACGACAAACTTTGTAAGGCTGACAATTTTAACGCCACTTTCATCGGCAATATTATAAATGTAGGTGGTACGCTGGGGTAGTGCAGGCACGATACTAAACCTATAATACGACAAACTTTGTAAGGCTGACAATTTTAACGCCGCTTTCATCGGCAATATTATAAATGTAGGTGGTACGCTGGGGTAGTGCAGGCACGATACTAAACCTATAATACGACAAACTTTGTAAGGCTGACAATTTTAACGCCGCTTTCATCGGCAATAATATATATGTAGGTAGGTAGGTAGGTAGGTAGGTAGTAGGTTAGGTAAATAGATAGATCACGCTTTATTGCAAACATCAGAATTAAAAAAAAAAACCCTTTACATAGGATCTTATAAACTAGGTTGTGGTGATACAATGGGCCTTATCGCTAAGAGCTGTGAAAATATGCACCTGATTTGAGCATTATGATTTTGATGCCACTTTCATCGACAATAACAAAAACTAACTATCGGTATATCGAAAAAAAAATTTACTCCGTAAATATAGGTACTTACAACGTAGTTGGCAACACATCTGAGAGATGTAATTGATTTTTCTCGAAGAAGAAACTCAGTGTCTTCTCTTCTACTGTACCAAAAAACAAACACGCTCACAACTGTTATCTCTATGACGACCTCTGGAGCGCAGTGGGCGAATGCCCGCCTGAGACAAAGACAATTGCGGGTTCGATTCCCGCCGCGAGACAAACGTTTGTATCTCCAAATATTTGTCTCGGATCTGGGTGTTTTCTATGTATGTATTTACAAAAAATATATAAGTAGGTACCTATCTAGTAGATCAGTCATGTAGTTTCCATAACACAAGCTTTGCTTAGTTTGGGGCTAAATGATGCTGTGTGAAAATGTCCAGCATTATTATTACGATTATTATGATAAACATCTGTGTACATGATAAAAGCTGGTAACTCAGTTGGGTAGCCGAGTTTCCAGTTTTTAACCTAGGTACACTTCACTTCGGATCCATACAAGTTAATGGAATCAATTAGTTCGCGCCAGCCCTGCGGTTAACACCCTGAGAGGTAGGCAAGGTACCCTAAGCATCAGCGCTGGTGGAATCACCTGGTCTCACAGTTTTACGAGCCGCTGTCGGCTGTCGGCCCGCTTCCACCGCCTCTCACTAGTGCTGGCCAGATTTGAGTAGAATAAATCAATGTCGATGATTGATGATTGATTTCCCATAACAACACCCAATATTTTTAGAGTTAGGTACTCAATCATTGTAGCTAGGTATGTTGCTTGATATTCTTTTGTGAGTATTTTTTTTGTTACCTTAAGTGTGGTAGAGCACCATGCAAACCACCCTTTTATCTCATTATTATTATTCAAAATCATTAAAGATTTATAATTTGTTCCAAAAAACAGCCACATGAACATGATGATAACTAAATTTTTAAAAAGAAAACTTCACTATAAACAGTAAATATTACGCACCACCATTTACCTACCAAAAGTTTTTTGAAGCCACAAATATGACCTACAGTAGGAGTATTTTTTCCGATAACATCGATAAAAATACAATAGTAGGTGCATATAATATTAAAATCATCGATACCATTTACATCGTACCCTTCTCTCTAGCACACTCAGCCCCGGGACGAGAGAGGCGATGGAATTAAATCGCACGCACGACACCTCCCCCCTACCTCCCACTCACTACCCCCGCTGACAGGCACGTATTCAGTATTTTGTATTTTGCATTAATTCTAACATCGATAGGTACCCAAGTACCGCTACTGAGGGGCCTGCAAGTTGATTAGTATCAGCTTTGCATCTAGCTAGCGACTCAATAATAGCAGAATCTGGCGCCAGCTAACTCTACAAAGTACAGTTAAAGTACCGCGAGCAAAGCGAACTATTATTTTATTGGTTTACCCATTAATTTTTATTCATCATAAACTTGAATCTATGTTTTCACCTTAACAGAGTTTATAAGAAAATATGCCATCAGCGCAGCGAGCTGCGATCCTTCGCTTTTTGCATGCAACGTGAGATTACAAATGCTTTTTCCATTGAAGATATGAGATGAGACAATATTACTCCCATCCTTCCTGGCTACACCCACGCCTACTGTTGATCTGCCTTTCATAATGATACGTAATATAATACGTAAGCAATATATCAGTTTGCTTCTACCAGATGTAGATAGACGGTATGCGAAATAGTTGGAGCACAAAATCCGTTCCAATAAAAGCAGGCTGATGCCGCCCGTTATGCGGAATCGAAATAATTCTTCAAATTTATACTTTTGGGTGTGATAATGTAGTAGCTTAGAATCATTTGAGATCAATGCAATCTTGAAGCTGCAATCTCTGCAATTCAAGATCGTATAGAACTAATGGCTATCGTGTAAAAATGTATAGGCCGCCCCAAACCTCGTCGAAACAACACTTAACCTAACATCTGTTATCTTAAAAATAATCTGTTAAGAACGGCTAGACTAGGCAATCCAACAACGCTAAATCACGCTAGTGATACGCCATTGAAAAAGCCGTTTAAGTACCTATTTAACTTAAAAACTCTAGAAACCTAACAAATTACTCTTGAGGAAGCTCTGTTTATCTTAGATCGTAGTGAACTCAATAACTGTGAGTGTTTGCGCCGACATTTATTCTTCTGAGATTACAGCAGATGAATTATTGTAGAAGATTTGAGAGGCGAAAAGAGAGTCATTTTTCCCGACTTTATCTGAACCATCTCTAAAGGAGTTTCTCAATAATTCGGAGCGTATCAGTTTGAGCTTTGTTTATTGTCAAATTGTCATATATTCGGTAATCGATAATAAGATTTTTTTAATGAAAATATGGTCAGGATATCATCCTACCCTCACAATATTCATCAAACCATCATCCTTACATTTTAAAGTCACATACAATTTATTAACCTGTTGATTTTCGAAGAAGGAAGATTATTATCTGTCACCAACTAATAAATCGACACCGAAATGTAGACGTTCCCTTTCACCAAGAGAAAAACTTCCCCAAGACAAGACATCGTAAATCAGATTACAATTCACCGCACCATAAATTATGCAGTCCCTCCCGGCCCTTGACGGGGCCTCTTAAAACGTCGCGGTGGCGGCCCAGAAATTGACGGAAGCTCACACGCTTGCCACTACAATCACAGAGTTAGTACAAGAGGGTACAGTGATGACATTTATCTTTTTTCCATAGCTACAAGCAATCGGATTAACCTAAAACAAGCTTATTTATTTCCTTCAGCCTGTTCGTCCGTCATGTCACTTTCATCTTTCTAGTCCTACCCTACTAATATTACAAACGCGAAAGTTTGTGAGAGAGGAGAGAGAAAGAGTAACAAAAGCTTGTTACTCTTTTACGCAAAACCTACTTAACGGATTTTGATGAAACTTTACAGTAATATAGCTTATATATCAGAATAACACAGAAATGCTACTTTTTATCCGGGTACCATACGGGCGAAGCCGTGGGCAGAAACTAGTAATATTATAAACCCGAAAGTTTGTGTGGATGGATGTTTGTCACTCTGTCACGCAAAACCTACTGAACGGATTTTGATGAAACTTTACAGTAATATATATCAGAATAACACGTAGGATACTTTTTATCCGGGTACCACGCGTGCGAAGCAATGGGCAGAAGCTAGTTAATCAATAATCACTACGCGATCAAATCAAATCTGATTAATAAATAATCAGATGGTGAAAATATTTTATGTGCATATCATATAATAGACTGTTATAGGTACGAGTAGGTACATCTGTTATTTTATAAATTCTTTTTTTTTTGTCTATGACACTTAAGAGCATATCATTTAAATTTTTGAGTGAAAAAATCTAAATGGATTCGACGAGCTTCGTACCTATAACCTTCGGATTTGATCGAAAATCACTACTCCAGTGTGATTCTGTAACTACAAATAAACGTATTTTATATACTCGTAAAACTTATCGATTGTACAGAAACTTCACCCGCGTTGATTTATTTTTTAACATAAAAACTTTACTGAGGCTTGAATTTAAAAGGTAAATATATCATGCACATGACTTTATAGTTTTAATATATTTTTTTTGTAGTTAGTACATTACTTTCACGTAAGTTTTCTAGTTACTTATACCTAATTATTTTGCCAGCTATTATTTTAATAAGTTATTTCGATTGGCTTAATCTACAAGAAAGTTTGATAGGGAAGAGCGAGATCCCCTAATACAGGTATACTTAAAGGAGGACTGGTATAATAATAATGCTGGCATATTGGACATATTATTATATAAACTGATAAACCAATACCTGCTCTGTCTCTTTAGTATTTCTATAATAATATAACGCAACAAGATATCAGTATTTCAATTTGATGTGTTACGTTTTGCATATTATACACAATGGCGTTAACTTGGCATAGCCCTGCCGTAGAGTGAGTAAAATTTGTGAATTTATATAAAACTAGCTTCTGCCCACGGCTTCGCCCGCGTGTTACCTGGATAAAAAGTAGCTTTTGCGTTATTTTGATGTATAAGCCATATTACTGTAAAGTTTCATCAAAATCCGTTCAGTAGTTTTTGCGTGAAAGAGTAACAAACATCCTCACAAACTTTCGCGTTTATAATAATAGTAGTATATAAAATCAAGTATTTTAATTCATTCATTCCGAAAAGCATTTTGAAATGAAACCAAATTAAAATAATATAACAGAAAATGGTATCACTGGATTTATTGGACCTATTTTAATCGTTCCACTCCCGGCGCGTAGTAACTTTAATTTATTCTATGCCCCGGGCCCCGGGCCCCGGCTGCTACATAAACGCCGTACGAACGCCTGTGGCACATCGCGTCATTCAATTATCGAACCGAGCCGTGAATTATCGATATTATTAACGGACAGGGAGGTGGTGCAACACTAGTAACTTTTACACAATTTCTACAATTATATAATGGCAACTGACTGACTCAACGAATTTTACGATGATGTACTGGCAAGTTGGCAACTGACTGACCAAATATTTTGGAAATTTACTAACATAAGAGCTAAAATGTACGCCCTACTGTTACTTTTTGTACCTATCTAACTAATAGGTACGTAGGTATACAGGTAGGTTTACATTAAGTTAAAATATGAAAATAACTAGGTAGGTACATTTCGCTGACTGTTTTTTTACTGAATGAAATCAAGAGTTAATAAGTACGATACCTACTAGTTCTAAAAGGTATTTTAGGAACGTTTCCCTAACTGACCCATATCAACTTTCCGCCCTGTTCAATACCTGTAATTTATCAAATTTGAAAATACGTTCAAGCGATGTGTAACCACAGAAACGCAAATTATAATAATTGATTCGATAAAAAATCTGAAAGATGACACTGAATCGCTATTTAAAACGTGTACCTTGCTAAGAGATTTCCTCTTGAAATCATGTTAAAGTTATATCAAATTATAAGGCTTTTTATTTAAGTACTAGGGCATGTTGAGAACACATTTTATAATTTAGTAACTATTTCTTTCTAGCAGTCCAAAACAAAATAATACAAAAAAAATGCTGGACATATTTCACACAGCATCATTTAGCCCCAAAGTAAGCAGAGCTTGTGTTATGGGAACTACATGACTGATATTATATACATACTGATACTTATATTCATTTTTTTTGTAAATACATACTTATTATACATAGAAAACACCCAGACCCGAGACAAACATTTGCAAATCATACAAACAAGCCTGCGCCGGCCGGCCAGTGCCCTGCCCGCCGCCGAGACGTCTTCTTCGAGCCGTAGGTAGGTTTCCGTTAAAATTATTTCAGATAAACTTTGTTTGTGTGCATAATAAGATGTCGACAGAATGGGACCTACCTAACGTTTGTTTTAGAAAATGTATGGCAACATAATAAATAAATAGGACATGGTTGTACAAAAATACAAGGTCACTTTTATTTATTTTTGTCAAACATGCGGGAAATATTGTTATTACTTTAGAAGTAAGTATAATATTTTAGAAGGAACAGTTCACCTGTTCCTTTTGAACGTATTTACGTAAACAGCCATCAGTTTCGAATAATATATACCTTCTTATAGGGGTAGGTAGGTAATAAAGTAACATAAAATTAATTACTACCGATAGTCGGCTAATTATTGATCGACAAATCCGTGCTCGCAGGGGTGACGACACACGCCGTTGACGCTGATAGTACCAGGCGTTCATAAATAACTAGCAGTGCGCCAGGCAACAGCCTTGAGTTAGCATTTCGCGTCCCGTTAACTAAACAGCACCCTATCAAACCAAATTGAACTTTACGCCAACGATTTAAATGTTGGGAAACAAATTGATAAGCAACTAACAAGTACCCAGTCAAATATTAGCAAGCGATAAAATACTACATCTTATAGCAGCAAGGTTTAAATACTTTCAAAGATACTTTGCGAACAGAAGTGCGTGTTCGTGTGTATCGTCATAGGCGTCCGTCGGCATCGGTCAGTCGTCGTGTCTGTCCAATGTACATTACATTCGTTCCGCAGTTTTCGTTTACCGTTCGTTGGTTGCATTGATTGGCGGCATTGCTATGTAGGAAGGAACTCTTTCACTTTTATGCTAGCCTGGTACTTCTTAATCAAATGTAGTGGAAGAATTGAGTAAGAGGATAAGGGAAAAAATAGCTTCCAAACAAATGCATGATAAAAGACCCTTAGAGTCACGACGCCCCATCGCCCTCGTAGTTCAATTAAAATTCCGGTCACTCTCTGTCCTACAACAAGGCACAGATATTATAAACAAAAGTAACCTTATAAAAATAAATCCTACTAATATTATAAACGTGAAAGTTTGTGAGGATGTTTGCTACTCTTTCACACAAAAACTAATAAAAGGATTTTGATGAAACTTTACAGTAGGTAATATAGCTTATACATCAGAATAACACATAGGCTACTTTTTATCCGGGTACCACGCGGGCGAAGCCGTGGGCAGAAGCTAGTAATAAATAAAGATAAATGCTTAAAACGCACCTTTTACCTGTGGCTGTTCTTAGCCGAAGGGAAAACTCACTTAATTCGTAAACGAATCGAATGGCGTCTATAGGTAAAACATATGCCCGCGATACACGAGGCTAGTTTCTCAAGCCAGGATAGTAAGCTAGTGTTAGTAAGCTAGCAAGCTTAACTCTGACTTCGTGCCTATAGAATTTAGGCTCGTAAGCTAGTGACAAAGCTTAAGCTATCGTCTCAAGCTAGGATATTTTAATTTGGGGTTCTATTTTTTAAGTAGCACAACCCCACTAAGGATTTTACTTAACTATCCTGGCTTGTATACTAGCTTCATGTGCCCGGTGAAGCTAGTATTCCATTGTGTTTTTTTTACGAATGCAGATCATTTTACTTCACGGACGTGTTTACTTAAAATTATCAGGCATCATCAAACAGCACTAGCATAATGCCAAATCAGGACAGCATGCCATGATAGTAAACAGAAGTTCTAGCTTGCTATCCTAGCTTTTAAAAACTAGCCTTGTGTATTTCGGCTATTTTCTGTTTTGGATGTTGAAATATTGTGATGTGATTTTGATAACCTAGGTAGGTTATCCAAATCAAATCACGTAGGTAGTGACCGTTAGTTGTAGTGCAATAATACTTAATACCTACCTACCTACAACACTCTGCGCTTCCGTGTTTGCAAGCGGCCATTACAGGAGGCCATTGGTGGCGTGTGCTCTGTAGGTTATAAACAACCGTTACTGATAATTGGTGTCTCATTCTTAATATCACGTTAGCTGTGGACGTGACAATCTCAAAGGTGATCTACCTTTGAGATTGTCACGTCCACAGCTGGGCATCCGAATTTTATTAAAATAGACGATAGGTAGGTGGTAGGTAGGTAGATACGTTTGCGACGAATACAATGTTCCCCTGAAACGACGCCATCTCGGCCGGAGTCAACGACCGCCCCGCTCATTACGCCACCCTCCTGATTGATTGATTCGCCACGACACGAGCCACTCACTTGTTATCAACTTATGAACGCCTGGTGGAACGGTTTCATATCGTATATCCTATTCTGTTTCTGGCAACAAACAGTGCCCTCAACAATGCTAGCGTGCGCAAGCCCTTTTTGCACGTTAAGGCACGGATCTCGGAACTTCCGAGGTTTTTAGCTCATTCGTGAATTTTTTAGATCGCGACCGGCCGGATATTGTATTTTTTGGACAGCTGCTGCCCAGCATTATGGGGATGCGGCATTTGATCGCCAATTCGCTGGCTCGGGGTCGTCATAGGACTAAGTGCATTTTATTCCTACTAAACTTCCCACTAGTAGCTTCCCATTGACCTGGCTGCTGCTGGCCAGGGGACTGCATATTTAGCATATTCCCAGCGAGGTATTTTATCAAGCATCTCCTCTGATAAACACAGATCACGCGCACAAAAAATCACGTCTTTCGGTCGCCCCGCGCACGGGAGAGTCAAATAATCATCCGCTCTCAGCTAAGAGTAAATTCAAACCATTCTACTAGGCGCCCATAAATAAATAGTAGTTGCTTGCTACAAGGCCTAGGCCTACAGGCTACAGGTTAGTCCGCGCGCGGATTGAACTAACATTATAAAGCTGCGCGTTCATGACCGAAAAAGACGCCCCTACAAACCAAGTCTTTATGCGCGCCTTGCCGTTACGGCTCGTTTCGCGTTCTGGCTTTTACGACACAGAACGGCACGGGGAGGTTTATGAGTACTGAGATACGTCAGTCAGAATGGTTAAATCGATGTCGTTCCCTGTTTTCAAACGATTAATATTGTTATGACGCTAGTTGATTGCGGTGAAGCTGGATATTGAAAACTAGTAAGTAAAATATAGGTAGGGAGGTTCTTGTCTTTTTCTAAAATAGGTTAAGTACTCACGTATATCAAGCAAAATAATTTAGGTAGGTAACTTTAATTAATTATTTTATTTAATACTAATAATAAATAAATAGTTTTACCTATATGATTACCTATTGTTTACTACTAAATTATAATTTAGGTTTTACCTACATGACACTTTTATAAGTAGAATATGACTAGAAGTACATAAGTAGGTAGATAGAATACCTTTTCCTGCTTAAGACGCTTTGGCGTATTATATATTTTATGCTTTGGCCTTACGGCTGCCCAGCTGATAACGAAATTACGTTGGTTTTGTCATATTTAAATTAAAATACTGCTAATAAAAACCTTTTTCGTAAATTATGCTGATGTTTCGTAGTTAATTAAGTAAAGTAAGTACCTATCACTTCTCATCGCGTCTCGCCTCGCTTCGGGTGAAACGCGATGAACGGGGGTGTGCCCTCGCCCTTAGAGCGATAATTACCACCCAGCGCTATCAACATAGCTAGAAGAGATAGTATAGAATATCATGTACTAGCATGTAATCTGTAATTTCATTGGGAGTGGGACCACGTAAATGTAGCCTTGTTAGTATTAGTAGGTAAGGTTGTGTAGTTATTTACCTACCTACTTTGATGTCATTCATGCTAGGTAGAGAGTAGGTGGGTAGAAACAGCCAGATTCTGTGCAAGAGCAGCATACCAGCGGCACACTAGAGAAATGTCCAAACATTATTTGGACTTTGCTCTGTTTCTAGGTTATAAAAACATCATCTTGTTCGACTACAGTGTAAGTACCTACGTACCTACCTACCTACTTCCACTTCTATAATTGCATCGCATCGTGCATACTTTTACAATAAAAAGGATAGGTAGGTACCTACCTAAAGGTAGCCTGCCTTCTAATTTTCCATGAAATTAGTAAAAATGCTTCTTGGAATTTCACCATTTCCAACACTGTTCAAGCGATTTTATTCACCAATCTAACAAGGAAAACATTATCGTAGAAATTATAGTAGGTATTATCATGGATAGCAATAAAATATCTGTGACTACGGTGGTGACAAGAAACTCTGATGGATGAGCGAAGCAGCCGACGAGATTATAACAAAATTATCTAAAACCACAAAGAATAATATACCTTAATAAAAAAATATAGGATTTATAGCCGCATGTTAGAGATGTGGTTTATGAACGGTGCAACGATTTCATCATTACGTTGACCTCGTAGGGTTGATTTTCGCGTGTGCGTGAACTTATGAGTGATTTATCAATGGTCATGATCAATCAGTGCAACAGTAGCGATACGCTGTGTACTATACAGGAGAATTAAATAGTAATCTTTGTGTTATTCAGATAGGGTTTAAATTCGTATGCACGTTAATAATTACTTGAGTAGTTTGATAACGTGAAGTGAATTCGGACATGTTCCGTCCTTATCTTTCCTGGCACGTTTGTAAGTGAAAGATAAAGAAAGATGCGAGTGAATTCGTTTACAAATTTTTGAACCTGTCAAATGTACCGCGCTTTTCGTGCTATCGCCTAGTGCTTCTGTGGCCCTGGTACGTTGATCATATTCGCTGGGGTTACTTTGACTGCTCCTTTGATCTCTCCTTCTGATCAAAATCGATGTTTGTTTTTTTTCAGCATAGATTCGATGATGGAAAGAACTAGATAATGCTTACCAAATTTTCAGTTGCTTTCTAAAGAAACTAGCGAAAAATTAAAACCAAGGAGGTACCTAACCAACCAAAGTTCAGGACAGCACACTTGCAAAGTAGAGTAACCTAAAAAGCGTGTAGGCTACCTCTGCCTACCCTACCTTCATAGTAGCAAACAGATTACCAGACCAAACGTAAACCAGTCATGCCAAAATTAGTAGGTAGGTAGGTTAGGCACTCAATATAGGTATGTACCATTTGCTTAGTATTCTGACTAAGCCTTATTTTGAGTGAGTCTTAAACGGTGCAGAGACGGATGTTTTTTTTTTAGTTTAGGTATGTTCCTAGGTATTACCTAATTAAAACAGATAATAGGTATATAGAGTTACCATACCTAGGCATATCTAGGTGGTTTGATAGGTACTTTTTTGTGAAAACTACATTTATACATACAACTATGTACAAGTAGTTATATACAACAAATACACATGAAACAGCTAGCTATCTAAAGACCGTTACAAACGATCTTTAGACAACTCAACTGATTCAGATCACTACCAGACGGAAGCGTTCCCAAAATACTGGTACATATATAGAATATATAAATTTTGATAGATACTTAGTTTCCTACCTCAGAACAACTGAACATAACTTTTCACCCGCAAACAGGCAGTGCGCCGAACCGTGAAGTAAGTAAGTAATCCACTGAAAGTACCCGGGGCGCATACGTATACCTACCTACCAGGAGTAGAACAGACATGGATGCTCAAATATTGAACGAAGCGAGCATCGGGATAGCGGCAGGGGCGAAGCGAGAACGCAGGGTGGGGTTACGAATTCGTCATTCGGTAGTTTCTTTAAATGTATTTAACAATAATATGTCTATAACAAATAGTTATAGACGACCTCTGTGGCGCAGTGGGCGAAGGTCCGCCTGAGACGCAGAAGGTTGCGGGTTCGATTCCTGTCACGGGACAAATGTTTGTAAGATCTGCAAATATTTGTTCCGGGTCTAGGTGTATAATATGTATGTATTTTCAAAAAAAAAGTAAATAAGTAGTATATCAGTCATGTAGTTCCCACAATACAAGCTCTGCTTAGTTTGGGGCTAGATGATGCTGTGTGAAAAATGTCCAGCATTATTTATTTATTTGTAGTAAATACACAAAAACCACTAAGGTTTGTAGGGATGTTGCTATTTGTGAGTCTACATAGAATCTTAGCATTCTATGTAGTAGCAGCAGGTAGTGTACGTATATTTAAATACCTAAAGGTGTATTTAAATATCTAAGTACTTTAAACTCATAAACTAGGTTGTTGCATGGGTACTTTCCAGGTTAGCTATAATATAGGATTTGATCTAATGGTGTTTGGTCTTGTTTGGCTGGCGGTTCCGATTACCGCCGACAGAGTAGTTAACTATTCGTTTTGTTGGGTTTGATTTCAAGAAACGTTAGTTTTATTTTAACGTCACACGTCACTAAAGAGAGCTAAATCATATACATGATAGGTGTTTACAAATATTGCAAAATGAACATGTCTTTAAATAACTTATTATTACCCTCGACTCAAGGCCCGCCTTTGCCATAAGAGGTTTAGTATTTGCATGTTATTATGTTGCCACTTATAATTTCCGAAACGGGTCATCGGATTATAATGCGATTTTTTTAATGGGATTTGAAGGTTGCGATCGGTTAAGGAAATACACATCTAAGGTTTTTTTAATTTACTTGTTTCCCCTACAATCATGTCAGTCCATCCCTGGCGCGCGTCAGCGTGTCACCGCGCGGTGTGGCGCGGTTAAATGGGCCGGCTGCATACGCCGCCCGGCCCGGTTTGATACTTTGATTTATGGCCGCGCGTGTCTCGGTTGGCCAACCAAGCGTGCGCGATCTGAGTCGATAATACGTGTGCACTGCATCAATGAGGGCAAATTCATGTTTTTAAAATTTTAATAACAGCAGTTCAGATATTTTATACCTACTTGATGATCATTACTGGCAGCGACAGAATTCCGTATAATTATGTGTTTGCCACAAGAGATTGTTAGTTTAAAAAAAAAGTTTGTTTCCATTTTTTACTGTACTTTTTTTTTATAATCGATTTGTATGCCTCCAAAGTCCAAGGAGTGTTCATAGATGCCACAAGTCACTAGGAGGCGCTGAAGGAAAAACATGCCGCCGGTTTTAATACAAACATTGTAAATTGCAGCTTGGCAAAACCGGGTAGTAAAATTTGAAGACGCCACTTTATTTCTGATAAACAAAATCATTATTAATTTACATGAAGTTCCGTTTCATGACTTTATTACTAAACTAAAATTCATAGACCCAGCTATATATTCAGTATAGATAAAGCATTCATATAGGAACAAACAAATGTATAAAGTAAAGAAGTCGCCTCGCTCTGGTTAAAGGCACATGCGCGGGTGGGTGGGCCACCGACCGCACCGTAGCACCAACCGACATGACAAGGCTTCCAGCCATCCAAGCTATATAGCCTATGTTATCCTTTATAATGGCGAGATGCGAGATGGTATGATATTGTGAGGTTTTATTTCATAAAATTGTTTATTGAAAATTCTGAAGCCAGAAAAACATCACAGATACCTACTGGTTTATAATAAGCGTTAAGTAATGAATATGGAATTGTTTATCACACGGCGTGAAGAATATTGACGTGACCCATTTAAAAATTGCACTAAACGCAGATGAATTAAAACGAGAAATAAATGTAAATCCTTAGTATAAATACGCCCTCCTCTTCATTTCATAGTCAAACCCCAAGTAATGCTTGGTCATTTTATAATGTATTTTTGCTGCTAGGTGGACTTGCTTTCTAGAGAGGGGTCTGGTAAATAGAAGGTAACTATATTTATTGTACTTATAGGATTTTTAAGGATTTAAGGATTTTTCAATTCATAATAAAGGTCTGCTGGAAAAGCCTATAAGTTATTTAATTTAAGCTTTTGTGTGCGTTTATTCGTGTATGAATAAAAAAGCTTCAGTCATTTGTCAAATATTTTACCATCGCATTTTTCAATGACAAAACGTTACCCTATCCTCGTAACAAAGGCCTTTTATCACGGTTTTTATAGAACAAACGGTCATCGAAGCTCAATCAGACTGTTTTTAATTGAGATGCCCTCATGCAAAGTGGCAGACAAAGGTCACAAAAGCTTTCGGAAATGCCCTTAATCGGGGTAACTTTTCATTATTCTGAACGTCAAAAGCCAAATCCGGTTATACATTTTTAATTGTTTGGTTACACAGTTGATTGACACGCAAAATTAGATAAAACTTTACAGTAGGAGATTCCGCTGTCGTTATTGAACTTGAAGCCCCAAAAAAATAGCCAGCATTATGAAAATCACAGTTGTGTTACTTTATTACAGCCTAAAACCTCTGAGAAGAATAATATCCCAGTCTTTTATAAGCAGCTGGAATTGTTCAAGGCGGTGTCGATAAAAAACATCAGTGGAGTTGTGGATTGCATAAAAAATGTCTGGGCCGGTGCGGCACAGCGGCAGTCGGCACTATAGTATAGCGGCGCGGGTCGCTAACGCCTCTAATGACTGCGCGCTCGCCCGACCCGCTTGTGTAGGGCTGTCATGAAAACTTTCGTTCATATTATACACTCAAGCAGGAGCTTAAGTCACCGAAATAGGTCTTAGATTATTAGCACGTTAAAGTGGCAATGGGCTTACCAAATAGCTGATAGAATAGACCACTGCTGGAAAAGGAAAGTTCTCGAATGGTAAATACGAACTAAACAACGCAGTGTAGGCAGGCACGCCCTCATCCGATAGAAATTGGTAAATGGAGGTAGCCCAAGATCTTTTACCAGTACATGCAAAAGTAAAAAAAATCTGTTACGGGTATTTGAAGATATCTAATTACCTATAAATTACCCAAAAAATAAACATATTATTTCATTAGAAAATCACCAGTACATGATCACTTTGCTATACTACAGCAAAGTTATGAAACTAGTTGCCAGCTTTCCCGATAAACGTATATTACAAGTGTTGTATATACATATATTATAATGGTATGGGTATCATGTAGGCTTAAAGTCGAAGTCAATAGGTATCTTCTAGACAAGCATGCTACATTTTCAAACACATGGACACTTCCCATCAGGTTAGATTATTGTCAAACGCTTGCCTATTAATAAAAAAAAAAAAACGATAAATCCTCATCAGTAGTTAGAGCAGCCCTACTGCCAGTGCCTCCTACATATTTAATTTGGCCGGACTGGTTCTGGCGGCGCCGCGCTTTGTGTTATGGCTCTATCCAGGGCTGCCTTCCTCGCCTCGGTTATTGCTGTGTGGGCGAGCTGGATGCGAAATGCCTTTTATTTTGTAAGTTGGACAGAATTTAAAGAGAATTCGCGTTCCGTTGTTACCTGATTGCTAAGTGTGATCGCGGGTAAAGTTTTCTTTGAATTATGCGGCTTTTTTGTGTTTTTAAAGAGATATTCATCATCTTCTTGTCCTATCCCACATTACGTGGGGTCGGCACAACATGTTTTCTTCTTTCACTCTCTATCAGCCGTCATCTCTGTACTCACTCCTTCCTTAACTATGTCATTCTTCACACAATCCATCCATCTTTTCTTTGGCTTACGTCTGCTTTTATTTTCATGCACATTCATATTTAACATTCTTCTCGTAATATGACATTCTTCTCTCCGCATGACATGCCCATACCATGCTAACCTATTACTCCTCAACTTTAAAGAGATATTCTTTGACATAATTTGTAACTACAGGAAACAATCTCAGGAACCGGGACCAATATTATCTAAGAATATTTCATAATCATCAATAGCCTGTAAATGTCCGTCCACAGGCCAACCCCAAGGAGTGCAATGGAAGTATGTCATGTGCAATCATTTGAATCGCAATACTATTTACTATTTAAGCCAGTTGCTTTTTGCATCTCCAGCATATATTGGTTGAGGCTAGAAAGCTTTACTTTTGCGTCATCCGGTTCGTGTACATGGTTGATGGATTAATTTTTATGGTTCTCGGTTCTGCAAGCTATATAGACCGCGCGTTGCCACTTTATTTTGTAATTCTAAGAGCTATTAGTATCAGGTGCTGTGGGTTTTCATAGCTTCCGAGTTACAAAACTAAAAAGTTAAATTTCGAAAATTTTAAGAAAACTTCTTATAAAAAACGACATGTCGTTAAGTAAGTATTAGTACATAAGCTGAAAAACATAATCCTTCTCACGAACTCCACGGCACATAATAAGAGTCGTTCGTCAACTCGGTCTAAAACACTTGTCCCTTTTGGAGAGCCTTGAGGAACTGCTAACAAAAAAATTCACAGTCAAAAGCAAAAATATACACTATGATGGATGACGTCAGCTTAAAAATTACGTGAATTCAAACGTAGTAACAAATTGCCTACGTGTTATTCAGTATATTACTGTAAAATTTTATCAAAATACGTTTAGTACTTTTTGCGTGAAAGACGAACAAACAACCTCACAAACTTTCGCGTTTATAATATTAGTAGGATTAAGTACGTTTAGTCATAGTGAGAGGATGGTCCTAATATATTTTTTTTCACGTTCGCTATTTCTATAAATTCTAAGCATAGCACCAATAAATGTATGGCCACTATTAACTGTGCTAAAACGTAAATAAAAATGCTGTTATTTTAAATATGAAGAGTAAAGCTTCTGCGACGTCAGCTTTATAGGCGAAAGAAAATATCCTCTAGTCTAGAACACTTCTTGTAACTTATAATCTTAATTCATAATTCACTCTACAATAGTGCAAGCGGGGGTGAAAAGCAGGCTTGGGGCTATAACGCATAGAAGTAGTCGAGTACTTACTTACATCTGCAGCCTTAGATGGTGATCAAAAAACTGGCTTTCCTTCTCTGAGCAAGTGCCATTATTAGGGTAATTAGCACAGTGAAGGCCCGCGCAAATGGGCGTCGCATTGGTAATCAAATTGCGTTCAAAAGGTTGTCTATCGCGCGCGTCAGTGTTTACCCCTCCGTACTAATGCTATGGTATTATAAAACACTCGACCTACGGACAAGACAAACTTAACTTTGTAGTTGAAAAAAAATCTCCCATACATCGATATAAGTCACGGTCAAATTTTCAAACGGCAGATGTAAAGTTGTAATCACAAAAAAAATATATGATAAAATACAAATTATCAATTTTCGGGCCTTTTTCTTGAAATGTGCTGTGAGACATTGTCTTACCAAATTTTAAGATTCTTTGGCAACGAGAAGTACCCTATAGATTTTGATTTATTTTTGAGTATCAAAATATGTAGCATAAATAAATATTGCGTTGATTTAGAAGCTTGATTTTTTTAGTGGTTTGAGGGACCGTAGACCTACATATATTATATTAATCTCAACTTGATACCTCCAAAAAGGGTCTTGACAGACAGACAGACGTACGGACAACGAAGTTATCTTATAAGCCCTTATCTTATAAGATAACTTCGTATACTTCGTATACTTATATGTCTTATATACGGAACCCTAAAAAACATCCTAAGATCTATACATCCAAACTTATAATATCCCAAATATTAAACCTTGGCGGGGCTCATAAAATCTTGTGATTTCCCTTAAGTGCGGGTTAACACTTAAAAAAATAAATAACTATTGAATTTCGCATTTATAATAAGTAAGTATTAGGATGATTGCCACAACCACCACCGCTACTAATTTTATTATTATAGCGGTAGCAATAAATATACTACCTACTTTGCCTGACGATCTACAAGCGCTTCTGTACCTTCTCGACAACAGTCTCTCTAAGGCTTATATTTTTTCCGACAAGCGTTGGCGTGGGGTGGACGGAAAAATGGGGTGACTTAGGGGTGCAGTGTGGGACGCCTTTAACAAGTCGGGCTTTCAACGCTCCCGGGGCCTGCCCGTATCGGGATCGAGAAATCGTGAGACATTCTTTGTGAGGTATTGTATGAGTAATCAACTGGAAGTGAGCAGGAGTCCATGGTGAGAGGTTATTATACCTAGAGCGTACTTTCCAGTTTCGAACTTTGAATAAGTTCACAAGTTTATTATTGAAGAAAAATAAGCTTTAGCCCCCAACTACGGATCTCATCAAGTGGAAATCTTTGGTCTCTCAGTTTTACTCCTACAGAAAACTGGCAATAAAAATCGGGATACTGACAGGTGGGACGCAGCTCAAGAATACCATATTCATAATATATTTATTGCGTTACACACAAGGTAATAGGATAAAAGGTACTCATATATGTTATAATTATGTCCATTGTATTTTACCAGTATGGTGTACAATAAAATAAAATAATACCCAATCCTATCCTACTAATAGTTTAAATTTCGAATGTTTTTAGATTTTATTATATATATTTTTACATAATATTTATTATGTAAAAACGGGAATTTTCACGTACCGCACTATCGGTGAAGGCACCGACTAAGTTTCGACTAATTCTGAGAGTCTTCATCAGGGTGAGTGATCGCGATGCTCTCCCTCCGCGTCGCGTCGTGTGCCTTCACCAACAGTAAGGAACGTGGAAATTCCACCGCGGTTAGTAGCATAGCGGTTAGTGCACCCTCGTAGCTAAGGTCTCGAAGAGATTGCTTTTGGCGATAAGACCGCGTCAATAAGCGACCAATGTCTGTATTATGATATTGAATGTTTATATAAAAATATGTTATGTCTATGTTTTTGTACATTTCTTTGATGTGCAACTTTTTATCTATCTATCTACCACGGTACCACCATCTATTCCTCTGTGGTCACTTTAAGCGATAAGTCCACCCATTGTATCTTGCTTGTATTATGATTTTCTATGGCTTAACTTTTTTGTACAATTAAGAGTTGATCTATTTATCTATCTTACTACCTACCACCATCTATATCCCGTAGTCAGGGGTAACGTGGCAGTGATTCCCACGCTGAACGACAATTATTGCAAAACCCCGGCCCCGTGGACGAGCCCCAATGGGGCTGTTATGTCACAGAGTAAATAACAGTCAGTTGGTGATAACTTGTAAGCTCGTAAATATCAGGCTTTGTTTTATATGGGTCAAAATAGTCGTAGGTAATGGATGTGAATTGAAACTAGGCTCATTTTTAGAAGGCAGGTACCTACAACAAAAACAATTTGTTAAAACTAATGAAGGAATATGACCTAATTAAAAAAACCTACAAGATTTGAATGACTTAGTAATACATAGATAATTAGCTAATTTACTCACCTACCTATACTTACTACCTACCAGTAACAAAAAAAAACATTTTTGCTTACCTATCAGCCTTTAATACAATTCCTATTTTACAACAGGTGGATATTATACCTATATAATAATACTAGCTTCTGACCAAGGCTTCGCTCTCGTGGTACCCGGATAAAAAGTAGCCTATGTGTTATTCAGATGTATAAGCTATATTACTGTAAAGTTTCATCAAAACCCGTTTAGTAGTTTTTGCGTGAAAGAGGAAACATCCTCACAAACTTTCACGTTTATAATATTAGTAGGATTTTCATACGTAGTAATTTTTATGACTAAAAAAACGAATCCGAACGAAACTATTCAAAGAGTATCAAAACTACTTTCCCGCGGTAAATAATGGTCATTCGTCGCTACCGGGCCCGGGAGGGGCGGGTGGCGCGGCAGGCTACTGCTAGCCGTACCATAAGTATATCTCTCCTCTCTATCTAACGCTTGGACAAATAGCTCTATCACGCTCGCACCTACACTGGCAGACACCACACTAAGCGCAATAAGTGTCTAGTCTGAGTCTGATAATCTAATCTCTGGGAAATGTAGGTATTTTAAAAATGTGTAAGTAGTTAAAAAAACAAGCTTTAACACGCACTAAAAATTTCAGTATACACTTCCTGGCTCCATCATCAGATCAGCTCCAAGATACCAATTTATAGTATTGTCTCATCCGAACTACATACTACGTACAAAGTTTAATTTCTATACGACAAATTAGAAGTAGATTTTAATTGTCTCGCAAGATTTTATTACATACATTGTTTGTTTGTTATATATTTAGTTACAAGTGAAGCTAATTTAATTTTATAGTCGTGTAGCATCACTATTTGATTAAACGCAAGCAACGACAACGTTCGTTCATCATCGGGATCACTCGTGCGTCGTCGGCACACAGCGACGCCATCTTGGCGCCGCTCGACTATATAAGGCCTCGGCGACCGACGGACATCGAGCAGTCTGCGCTAGCGCTCCGCCGCATCCAGTACCGTGGAACGGTGGTCACTAGTACAGGCGCTTCCCCCCAACCCTCACCTACGGTTGCATCCTAACGCTGCTTCGTATCGCACCTCGCGTCACGAACTCGTCGGGAACAACGTACCAACAATCCTACCTACTTCAGGTTGTTATTAGTAAATATTTGTTTGGACTGTTGACTAAGAGCCTAAAATAAAAGAAGATTATTGTAACAAGTGGTATTATTCTACTTCAGGAAACCTACCCAGGCTACAGTCGTGTTAATAATTGAATCGGGACATGAATGAAAAATGATGACATTATTGAATTAAAATGAATGAATGTATTTTCAATAAGGAATTGTACTAACACATTACATTATGTAACTTACTAACGAATTATGGATCAAGCTATCTGTATAAATAAATAAATTATTATATTATCATTATAAGACGAAACGGACCATTTTTTTTTTAATTTAGAACTTACCTATGCGTTTAGGTAAGTTAGGTAGGTACCAAACCTACCCAATTATTTGAATTTCGAGTTTGATTGCTTTTAATTGTTTCGCGCCTCAGGAACATTCAGGTATGAATGAGGTAGGTAGGTACGAAGGAGGGTTTATTAAATTCACGCCAGTCGGTGCGACGGCAATGACTGTGCGAGAAATGGGGATCCGCTTGGCTTGAAGTAAGCGCTTATAGGGATTTTAGGTTGCTTAGCCTAGACCTAAACTTTCTTGTGATCCTAATAGGTTCCAAGAAAAGTACTTTTTAGGAGTGTTTTAGGTATGTATTAGATAGATACTAATGTGCTAATTTCAATTTTATTTTTTACACGGAACACACATACATACCTACATAGTCTTAGACAGAACTACATGTACCGTGGACCACAACACCCAGACCCTGCAGAACATGTAAACATTTGTCCTGCAGCGCGAATCAAACCCGCACCTCTCGATTAAACATTAATTAAACTTACCTTTCTAAATATTAACGAGTTGTTTCGATAAACAGTATTTTGTTATCTTCTGTTGAATTAGAAATTACAATCAGAAGGAGACGAACAGTGTCTAGGTAACTAACCGTTTAATAATATTTGCAAGTAAGGCCACAGATATCATATCACTACATTGCATTTCATCGAAACTCCAAAAAAACACTTAAACGACATACTCTTGATACTTGCAACTTTTTTAAAGATGCTTATGAGTAGGTTAAAATGAGCGCTATCTTATAGTGCAGTTAGACAGAAGCTAGTGCAGTTATAAGCTTTTATATTTTTTATATTTTATATATATATATTTTTTTTGATGCTTATCAAGCCTAACCATCAAGTCCTATAGCGATTCAATTCAGGCAAAGATGTCGAATCCCGCTTTGCGAATGACAAAGCTTCGACAACGCCATAGCGTCCTCAATCGCATAGCGGGATTTGACATCTTTGCCTGAATTGAATCGCAATAAGACTTGGTGGTTAGGCCTCTGTACTCAACAGTGAGTGGAGACGGGCTAAATGATGATGATATTTATTTAATAGATAATTTGGACTTAACTATGTAGAGCCGCGTAGGCCTAGTGGCCCCGACTTCCGATCCGGTCGTGAGTTCGAACCCGATCGTGCACCAATGAATTTTTATCATTTACTACACGTGCTGAAAACGGTGGAGAAAAACATCGTGAGGAAACATGCACTGGAACCAAAAGAAACGAAGGCTTGTGCAATTGATTAGTGTTCCAATAAGAGGCGATGGGTTTGCAACCTATCATGTGTAATAACACGATATTGGCCTCGATTCTGTAGTACACTAACTAACTAAACTAAATTTAAACTGTCGCTCTCTTTTACTGATACTTCAAGCAAGAAAGAGATAGCTACAATTTTAGTGCTGTCTTACGACGGTACTTTACGACGGTAAAGATCTACGGGAACAGCTTTATATTAGTTATTTAATTAAAATATGCTCATAAGACATTTATAAAATATTTATTTTCAATAAAATCACATTCTGTTACAATCTAATTGTGGCACATCAACAAATACTAACGGTAGGTATATTGTTACAAATCATCGTAACTCTACAGTATTGTTGTATTGAGGTATTTTATTTTCATCGAAACTAGCAACCCCACTACTTTATAAAATTTAGGTAATTCTTTTGAATTACCTTTTGAAAAATCCGTTGGATGATCTGTAAGTAGAGACTTATTATGTCAAAAAAAAAGAGTATTCTGGATACATTTAAAATTCGAACCTCAGTGGTCAGTTTGAATTGAAACGCGATCTGTGGAAGGAAAAGGGATACCTTTTGCCCAGCAATGGGACAGAATAGGTTAAGAAAATATATTAAAAAATATATTAAAATCTTAAAAGACGTACATCTCATACGAATTGCATCCATGGCAAAACTTATTTTAAAACAAATAAAAGTTTGTGTTAGGTACCCAAAATATAAGTAGTGGAATGTCTCTTCATAAATTACTTATCAATAATAACATCGAAACACATACTTAGCTTATTTAAATACAAAATTTTAATGTTATTTATTTTATATCACCCATAAATTCGTATTGAAACGTTGGCAATGCATTTTTGGATATAATTACTACTTATACAATGACAAAAAAATATTGATACTTGAGTCACTAAATTATGTTCCTAGGTGGGATAAAATAAATAACCGAAATAAAAAATATACAAAACAGACTATCTATGAATATGTTAGTGAATAGAACCGAATATATTGAGTAACTTAATTTAACACAGCCAGAAATATACATAGAGATCCCACATCACAAACATTAAACATTTACCAATGACTAGCCCATCTATTTAAACTAACTTCTTCCTTCCCTTACCATACTTTGTACTTTTCTATACTGGCTTTTACATTTCTAAAATTTCTACGACATTTAAATCTGACACAGAGTATAATGTTTACCATCTAAACACTTAATATCTACTAAGTTAAACATTAACTCACGTGAAAATAAAAATACAAAGAGTCCAAAATAAATTATTAAATGAGCAAAGAGAAACTCATAAAACTAGTCCTCAGCCTCTGAACCGAGGGAATACAGCTCGATTTTCAGATCTCTGTGCAAATCTTCAGGGGTGTCATGGGTTGCTGTATGGGGCACCATGTTTGTCAATATACCATTAGATAATGCCTGAACGGACAAAGTATCTTGCGAAGGACCAGCGTAGCTATACTGCTGGTAAACAGCTTGAATCCTTGCCGCGTTCACCAAAGTCTGTATCTTCAGCTGAGTATCCAAAGCCAAACTCAACGGTAGCTTCCGCAATTGACTTGCAATGAGCTTCGCAAACATTTCGAATTCGTTCTCGTTACCATTCTCCGAATGTTGACTCAAGTCCTGCGGTAGATCCGAATCTGAATTGCGCTCGTCCGTTTTCTTTTGTTTTGCAAGTGGATAAATGTTCGCAAGCGAAGTTGTTAGGGGAGTCGCGATGCCCACAGGAGGGTTGAGGAACGAAGCGGACGTTGACGAGGGCATTATCCCGAATGGTGAGCTAGAACCAAGTCCGAAGGGTGTGTTTGGGCGCGGGGACGGAGTATTTAGTACATACGGTGCAGATCGTGACGAATTCCGACGCTTTCTCGGGGTTTTCTTTTCAGGAGACTTCCGTTCGCTAAGGTCTTGAACCACGTCACTGTCGTCGCTCATCGGGATCTCCAGCAAACTGTTGTCCACCTGTCGGTTTAAACACTCGGTAAGTAACTACCACGCATGTAAACAATAAACATGTTTGAGTAAACACAAGACTCACCGAGCTCGGGGTGACGATCGCTCGCAGGAACCTGTCTGCGTGTTCAAACCACGTGACGCTTGGCCGGTACGCATGCGCGCCGGCCTTCCTCGCCGCGCGAATTTTCTTCAGCTCCACACTGTACGACGAACGTATGTTTTTTATCTTATTTTTCAACTCCTTGACCGTCACGTCTACTAGATTCAGTGTGTTTATGATCTCCGTGTATCCTTGCTCGCGGATCTTCTTGTTCTTGTAGTGTTCCGAGACGGGGTTCCACAGGTATTCGCGTTTCTCGTACTCAATTATCATTTGGATGGTTAAATCTTCGCTCCATTTGGGGTTGGCCAATATTGCGACCATTTTTAGAGCATGCTAGGTATTTTTACGCGAGCGCCCTCCGTGCGGGCGGTTCGCATGCGCGCAGCATACTAAAAGCACGTCGATTGCGGGGTGCGGCGGGGGGCTATTTCGGGAGTAGCCGGTACGCAGCCGCGTGCTTTGGAGCGTGCTGTTTCCTCTCGTTCGGGTCGGAGGCTGGGCAGGAGTGAAACGGAAGATTTGTGGCCGGTCTCCGTCGCGAGGACGCGCGCACCTTGAACTTGACTGTTTTGTTGATCGCCGTAGAAACTATTGTTTATTCTGTGTTAGCTGTTTTGCATAGAAATCGACGGACGGGCTCTAGCCAGTCAAGTCTAGGTCTATGACTGATTTGATTACTTGTTTGCGCTGGCGATTGGTCAGAGCTCAGGCGCGCCGGCGTCGTCACTTGAAATTAGTCAGTCGGATTGCTTATCAATGCTGTATAATTAGAGATAGCATAGTAAAAGTATCAAGACTAATTATTCCAATACTTTTTATGAAGAAGAATCTAATCAATTTAATTAGAGGTTTTATTTTATCTCACATTCGATAATCCAGCTCATGGTACTTACATTAAAAAGTTCTAGGTATGTAGGTATGTACCTACTCCATCCTTAACATAATTAACTCTACAAAATTAAATAAAAAATTAGGAAGTTTCCATACCACCTTCCACATTTGCTTCGGATTTCGAAAAACATCGGTTACGTTACGTATAATGAAACTTTTTCAAAATGATATCGATTATCGCACAGATTTGAAACATATCCACGCCGCTCCAGCCGCACATTTATTTTGTAATCCTTCAAATAAGTCGGGCGCCGAGCTGCGGGTGGCAAATCTGACATTGTGTGGGGGACGCGTGTGCCATTCTGTGGGACCATTCATCTTCTGTATGTGTATTGCACTCTGTGCTATCAACACGCCCCGTCTAATCTGCACAACACAAATGTTTGCCAATTTACTACGTTACGTACTCAGGCTCAAGTTCACCAACAAAATAAACAGATGGTTAAGTTTAACCGTTGATTATGAATGAATGACTGAATGAATGAATGAATGAATGAATGAATGAAAATACTTTATTGTACACTATAAGAAAAATAGATATAACTTAACAAAACTAAAAAAACAAAAGTTAAAGTACAATGGGCGGTCTATCGCTTAGAAGCGGAAAGATGACAGATTCCTGTGAAAACATTTGTCAAAAATATTTAATTAGGGCTTAACAAAGCATCCCTTATTGTATTGCTGAACTCGGGCCTAAGTAGAGCCCACGGCCGGCGAGTGGTTAGTTCCACCAATACCGACGTGGTGTGGTTTTCATAGGCACTGAAATCGTATGATATAAAAATTCAAGTAGCACTTGCTAGCTAAATTGATTTTTTTCTCTTCCAGAAAAATAAAATACCTAGCCTTCTTATTTCAAAAAATAAAATCATTTCAAATGTACTTCTTTAGTCACAGTACATAGGTGAAATAGAATTCAGTGATCAAGCTGATATTTTTTCGAAAGAAATTCAAATTTCAGAGCAGAGGTTCGAGCGGGCGTTCACTCTACGCCCGCTCGAACCTTCTTGATCCTTGCGGAGTGAGTCCGTTTGTCCGGAACGATTGTAGTGAGTTGAGTGCGTGGGCGAGTGAAGTGCAAACGATTTATCATCTTTGCGCCGTAGTGTTGTCAAATTAGCGCTGAAATTGTTTTTTTACGTAGGAATTTATCGAAATCTTTATTTATCGTTTGATAGAGAGGTGACTTGAATGGATTTCCTTTGTATTTCGCTAAAAGTTTAATAAATATACTGATGGAATGAATTAATACATTTTGATACCTAATGTCCTTATCGCTATACCTGATAACAACAACAATGCTAAAGTAGGAAGGTATTTATATGCACCCTGATAAAAATAAACTGATTTGGTTTCATTATATGAAACTGTATCAAGAAAATACAAAAAAGTTCGTCCGGCAAAAAGAGATTGCTATATAGTTTGTCCGGCCAGACCGTATGCCACCTTGCACACTCCGGCTTTTGGCATTCATCTCATCTCTGTCTTCACGCCCAGTCGGCGGAATACACATGCTTGCCAATTGCCAGCCCGTGAACACAGAATAAATAGCAGGATCCTAACTGCTCTGTAGATAACCTCAGCGACCCCACTTACTGCGCAGCGCATATTAATCGAATGCAGATAGACGTTCAGTCAGACATGTCTGGTGTATATTTGATATAAAATATGTTTTACGAACGTTCGATCCCTTGATAATATTGTATCAATATGATTTTCGTCTGACTGCCGTGCTGTTGCTTTTGTCCAGCATTATGACAGTATAGGTTAAATAGCTGTTCCTAAAACCCTATTAAAGAAAACTTTTTTTTTAGTTTTTTGTTGTAAGGCCTTAGCAGGTGTTAACGAGTCGATAACCGAATCCACATAACCTGTAGAGATAAGAAGTCTTAAATCTTGTGAGAGGTAAGTGGATAGAAGTAGATCAAACAATTCATCATGGCTTTGGAGGAAATCTATGTCCAGTAAAGATAAAGGATGTTAATGATGGTACCAAAAAAATACCAAACGATGTATCGAACTAACGGCCCTTAGATATCAAAACTGACTAAAAAAAATCAAGAGACCTTAT
This sequence comes from Perizoma flavofasciatum, assembly GCA_958496245.1. Taxonomy (NCBI): domain Eukaryota; kingdom Metazoa; phylum Arthropoda; class Insecta; order Lepidoptera; family Geometridae; genus Perizoma; species Perizoma flavofasciatum. The sequence goes on along the minus strand of OY292443.1, from coordinate 6,056,757 downwards.
TTTTTTTACTAAATTCGAAGACATAAACACCTTTATCATTTTCTTACTTCCTCCTGTTACAAAGATAATATACCTCTATATATATATAAGCCCGTGCAAGTACGAGACGGGTGCCGCCGCTGCGGTGCCTACGGGTATTATAATCGGTATGAAGATGACTTGGCAACTCGGTGCGAGTTTTGCGACTCAGGATAGCAGTTGTTCGCAATTTTGTGATGCGGGACATGGCACTTGAGTGGGGATGCTTTTGAATGGATTTATGACGGTAATGTTTCTTTAGAAATTAGATTCACTTCTGGAGAAGTGCCGTCTACTTCAATGTAACGTGTCTTCTGCTATGTTATAAACGAATAAAATAAATAAGGCTAAACATTTTCACACAGCATCATCTAGCCCCAAAGTAAGCAGAGCTTGTGTTATGGGAACTATATGACGATATACTACTTATATAATTTTTTTTTGTAAATACATGCATATTATACATAGAAAACACCCAGACCCGAGATTAAATATTCGCAGTTACAAACATTTGTCCCGCGGCGGGAATCGAACCCGAAACCTTCTACGTCTCAGGCGGACCTTCGCCCACTGCGCCACCTAGGTTGTCAAAAGAGTATTTATTGCGTTTAACTTATAAGTAAATGGGTTTTCTGAGGCATAAACCATAGGTGAAGCCTCGCTGCTATAACTTCCAAGGCACTCGAGGCACACGCAACCGATATAATACAATGTTCACACGTGCGACGTCTGACAGCGATTGTATGATACAAGGTCGTTCATGATAGCATAGCACGCTTCAGGGCTCTTACGGTTCTAGGCAGCAAATATACGAAAACCTTTTAATACAATAAACATCTGAAAAAATCCTACTATCCTATCCTAGTAATATTATAAACGTGAAAGTTTGTGAGGATGGATGTTTGTTCCTCTTTCACGCAAAACCTACTGAATGGATTTTGATGAAACTTTACAGCAATATAGCTTATGCATCTGAATAACACATAGGCTACTTTTATCTGGGTATCACGCGGGCGAAGCCGTGGGCAGAAGCTAGTAATATTATAAACGTGAAAGTTTGTGAGGATGGATGTTTGTTCCTCTTTCACGCAAAAACTACTGAATGGATTTTGATGAAACTTTACAGTAATATAGCTTATATATTAGAATAACACGTAGGCTAATTTTTATCCGAATACCACGCGGGCGAAACCGTGTGCAGAAGCTAGCAATATTATAAACGCGAAAGTTTGTGAGGATGGACGTTTGTTACTCTTTCACGCAAAAACTACAGATAGAACGGACTTTGATGAAACTTTACAGTAATATAGCTTATATATTAGAATAACACGTAGGCTAATTTTTATCCGAATACCACGCGGGCGAAACCGTGTGCAGAAGCTAGCAATATTATAGACGCGAAAGTTTGTGAGGATGGACGTTTGTTCCTCTTTCACGCAAAAACTACAGATAGAACGGACTTTGATGAAACTTTACAGTAATATAGCTTATATATTAGAATAACACGTAGGCTACTTTTTAGCCGGGTACCATGCGAACGAAGCCGTGGGCAGAAGCTAGTCATTAATATTCAAAATGTTCTCTGCGGGACAAACGCTAGCATATTCTGTAGATATTTGTTCCGGGTCTCGTTGTTCACCACAACACGGTACTCGTAGTTATCTGATACCCACGACACAGAGAATCCTAGTGTGGGCTCAGGACTATCATGTCTGTTGGATGTTAAAAAAAAACAAAGAAAGAAAGGTCTGTAATTTCTGTGTTACCACTGTTATGGCAATGCTCATTCTGATTTTGCGGAACTGTAACCAACTTAGCTGCCTCGATTTCAGGCAAAACCCATTACCAACTCCAAAATTTTCTGTGGACTTGAGACTTATTTTACTGTCATTTTCTTAACCGTTTGCTTGATGACTGTGGATAGGATAGGATACTTATGACTATATTATTATAATGGTCTAAATGGTCTGCCAGTTGAATTAATTCCTGCAACGTTGACGGGGTTACTTTATTATTTTTCCTTGTCCTCTCCTTGGGTGTTCGTGATCAGCGCTTTAATTCTGTTAGCTCTTAACAACAATTGGATCTCTACATTTTGTTTAAGAAATAAAGTAACTTTCATTAAAAATTTTATCACGTTCCTTCTGGCTTATATTTCTAGTGCGTAGTGTTTTGAGGTTGGTACAAAACTTAAGCAAAGGCATAGGCGAGTGACTAAGACACGCCTTAGTCAGGTGGTAAGATTTTTCAAAGTATGGACGCTGTTTCCATACGTACGAGCGAATCGTGAGTCTGCCAGTTCAATAAATAACAGCAGAAAACGAACCCATATAAATAACGCAGCATTATAAAATATATAAGTAGGTACGGTACCCTGATGTCGAGCCCGTGTTGCGTCACTGCACGCGAGGATCTGCAATTAACAAGCGAAACTGAGCTTTACGTCTAAGGAATTGGGCTCTGGCAGAATCGTTGTCAGCGACACTTGAGTTGATAGGTGCCGACGAGGCCAAGAGACAGATAAATATCGCCTTATGCTCATCGCGTCTCGCTTTGAAGCGGGCGGTCGGTAATTTTCTCGCCCTCGCTTCTCTGGCGTCTCGCCTTGTAAGTTGTATAGTTGTGCTGCCAGACTTATTACATCCGACTTTTAGGACCGCTGTCCGGTCATTTTTTTTCTGCAGCTTATTGTTACATGCAGATAAATAATTAGTACCCGCTACGCAAGTAGCCGGTATGTTTTTGATCGAGGTAAGAGGTTGCTTGTTTGTTTGTTATTTTATTTTTCGCTATCATGGACGATTGTCAAGTAATTTTTTGTACTTTATCATTTTGTATGACATTAAGAAAGACCATTACATTGGTTTCTACGTCATACGTAATTAGGTGGCTCTGCAAGCAACATGTGACCATATGAGACTGATATACGTCGAGATTATTAAATTTTGTATTTATATTACCTTGTTTATTATGAAACTATACCAAAGGTAAGCATATTAAAAAAAATTAGGTTAAAGTAAAACATTTCTAAAATAATATGTCTATACAGGCACACTTAAGATTTTTTTTCTCGAGCTAAATCCACCCGTCTTTTTGAGTAATTACTTTTCCGACCATTTTGAATTTTAAGTCGAATCGAAGGCAACCCTTCTCATTGCTTGGCGTCTTGTATGGCGCGTAATGAGTAGGCCCTCTTTTGTTTACTGAATATTTTACAGTAAAACGTCTACTGTGATATTATGTAAATTACACACGGACAAAAGATACTAGAGACCCTGCTTAAAATGGAAGGAAATGAACAATGCGTTTCTTAAAATAGATCCTGCATCTGATTGAACGTAGATAATAAAATACCTAAGGAAATTATAAAATACCTAAGGAAATAATAGTAGGAATAACAGATTAACATAATCCAATCCTACTAATATTATAAAGGCGAAAGTTTATGAGGATGTTTCTTACTCTTTCACGCAATAACTTCTGAACGGATTTTGATGAAACTTCAGAATAACACATAGATTACTTTTTATCCAGGTACTACGCGGGCGAAGCCGTGGGCAGAATCTAGTCACTCATAATTTAGAAGGAATTCCTATATAATAACAAAACTAGAACCGATTCAAAACTGAAGCATTTCATACTTTTTTATGGAAATCTCTAGAAAGTTTAAGACGAGCACAAAACGACCAAGATCTTAGATTTGTATCGGCTTACTGATTCTATCTTCATCATCAAAATCCTGTGGAAGTTCACTGCTAGGCATGGGTCTATCCCTCCCACACACTTCCTCCAACAACCTTCGAGCTCTTGAAACTTGAGTTTGGTTTATTCACATTCTCGCATCTGGCTTACAGTAAGGAATCACGAGACCATTATAGTCCAATTATCTCCATCTCCTAACTAACACAGGCATAAACAGAAAACCGTGTCACAGAATCTCCACCGTCATAAATCCACTATTGTAAGCGGATCCGCGCGTCTGAGATTGCGCTTCTTATCGCGAAAGCGGCCTTGTGAGCTGATATTGCCGTGGTATTTCTATGGAAACCTGCTATTCATTAGGAAGATATTTAGCTCTAACGGCATTATACATCTTTAATTAAATCATGTCAAATATTTGAATTGATACTCACATTAACTGTCTTTTTGTCAACTGTCAGTTGATCAGAAAATGTAATATGTTAGTACTCACGCTCCCTCGATACAGAGTAGTAAACAACAAGTAAGTTGCAGTAGGTACGCGCGTTCTGCTACGGGGCGAAAAAAATACCTAAACCTTTTGTTGGGAGCCGACAATAACTCCTTCCAGATATTTAGTTCTCAGCATAACAATAAGTATCCATATAATAAGCCTAAGATGTGTTTCTTATTTTAAATCTCATGTCTACTTTGTATTTGCAGTAATAAATACTTTTTTCTTATTCTTCCACCTGAGAAATCTTTCTGTTGTACTTATTTACAATATCACTTTGTTTGTAGTTGTTAAGTAAATACAGCAATTCCGTGGCTACACCAGGCTTACGCTGTACCTTTGCTTTTTCAAGCCTAATAGGTGCGTAGTGGCTTACAACAAACTAGTTTATAACACTGATCATTCTGTCTGAGTTTCATTTCTAAAGAAGTTCTTTTATGCATGGCTAGAAAATCCATTCTCTCTTCCTTACAGGCCTTCATAATCAAAAGTACCGTGAATATAACAACATAGCAAGCAACAGCATCACTATAGTCCCATATCGGAACAAAGCTCCAAAAGCCCTTTGAAATCTCTCATGGATGCGAATCTAGCGTTTCCGGTCTGTTCCACTGACAGTTTCCAGGTTTCCTCCGGCTTTTGTTTGAAGTTAGAACCAGTGTCAGGTAGGCAGAAAGTTGATTGTTTAAACAATTGATTACAGAGAGAGTTTTGTGATACGTGATTTCACGTGGGGATAAAATAGTTGGAAACCTAGCTGTTTTAGGTGGGAAAATAATAAGTAATTCATAGGATTATTGAAGGGGTGCAGGTGATATAATTTTAGACTTATCAACATTGTCTTATACAATATGCAACGCATCAGGAATATCTGCTGATGACATTATGCAGTGATAATTACTTAACATCGTGGGCCATATAGAATGCCTGATTGTCTTCAAAAATCATAAAAACTTAACTCTAGACATTTGACTTGTTTAAATTGCTGAAAATTGTATCATCTTCAGTAGCTTGTAGACTTTGTCAAACGATTTTAGGCTATTCCCGCAACCGTCATGATAAAATTGCAATGATTTCCTATGAAAGTGAAAGTCAACAGGTTTTTATTCATTTAAATCACAAGGAGCTGAAAAACAGAAAAGTCAGCTACAGTCTTAACTCAGTCACTACGTGAATTAAAAAAATCAAAGTGAATTTACGCCGATTCCCTAGACAAGCCTAAAAGAATCAGGCAACAAACTCCGGCTTTTTTATGATCCTTCTTCCAGTCACGTTATAATGTGATGCCAATCAAACTATATAGATATACAACCTTACCAAAAGAACATGAACAACAAAAGGTTACGCCTTACGTCGGCACAAAGCTTGCAAATTGACACGCGTCGCGTCAGGCGACCCCGTGGCGCGCGCGATGTATCACCATAATGAGGGGGGCCCTTTGAGGCTTGGCATTCGGGACGTGCGAAATTTACTATTCGGTTGTATTGTGAACGTGATGTTTTTGATAACGCATTTCGGGAGCTTAGCATGTTTGGGGCTTGTCCTTTGTTCAAAAGCAAGTTTCAGCAAACTATTGTTTCCAATCGTCTGTTGATGACGTCCGTCTGTTTACGTAGCGTAGGTATGATACGTATGAGCTAAAGGCCAACTCTGGTTTCGGAGTTTATTTAAACCTTTTTTTATTTATAATATTGTAAAAACGTTGGCAATATACGCTTAATCTTTACATAGATGCTTACGCAAAGCTTAGCGCAGATGGACATAAAAACTAGCACTGACTAAGTTCTCATTTAGTCCAAATAAAACACACCAACAAAGTAATCCTTATTTAAACAAATTTAACAAGTATTAAGACCGTTTGTCGCGTGCTGCTATACAGCCCGTCAGCGGTAGCTCTCGACAGGCGAGAGGCGCGGCCCGGGCGCGTCGACGTTGATATATCAACAGACACAGCTATAGGAATAAACTGTATAGGGCTATGCCACACACCCACTGCTTGCTTTTATTTAGCTCGACAGCGAGCTGAATTATGTTTTATTTTACAGGGACACTAAAACTTGGACGTTAATTCTTCTTAGTAGGAAAATACTTACTTAAATAGTAAGGAGTTAACATTCAAACATGATTTTTGATTTAACGGTTTGTAAATGGACAAGGTTTCTAATTAAAACTGTCCCAAAATGTAGAAGTAAATTAGGTTGGCATAATAAGTATACAAGAGTAACAAGTTTAGTTTTATTAATTTTAAAAACCCCCAACCCTGACTAGTTTAATCAAAGAACTTTCCTTTAAGTCATAAAAAATAAAGTGAAAACTAACACACAATCTGTTAAGCCGTTTTGGAGTTTGGTAACAGACAGACATACAAACCACCTTTTACCACAAACGCATAAACCACTTGACTTGCGGCCACATGCGGGTACATAAATATAGGTTTGTGCAAAACAATTAACAAAGATTATCATTTGCAATGTTTTTATATCACGCACGTTCCCTGAGCTGCACGATTTTTGATAAAAATAACTGCTGATTTAAAAAAAATACACTCATCATTATTTTTCTTCCTGTTGTGCTGCGATTTATTTATAATCATAGTCCATATGTTACTTTTAAAATGACAGATTTACATACGTACATACAGGTAGACAAACATAGAACTTTTTCGATATTCAATAAAAAGCAGGGGAAAGTTGAAGTTTGTTTGACGGTCCACTACGAAATACCTAAAAGGATCCAACCAAAGTATGTATAAATTGTTAAAAAGTATCAAAACCGTTCGGGCCATACTCCGCTGTATAACACTGCGCTGTGCTCGCTAGCCCGTCAGCGGCACTCGAGGCGAGGCGCGGCCCGGCGCGTTCATGTTGATATATACCTACCCCCTGTATTATACCTACACACACTCCGTATAGTAACGGGTAGGTTGATAATGTGCTGATGTTCTACTCTACAAAGTATCTTCTACCTGTTCTGAACATAAATAAATGGTGCGCTGGTGTCATTGAAACTGAACCTACCTACGGAGTTTTATACCTATTTACGAGTATGTTAGGTACCAACGTAAATCGAGAAACTACGTACCTACCTAATACATTTACCTTAGGCTGATGTTTTTTTTACTGAGTACCTACGCTAGTGCCGTTCCGTCATCGATTGATGATGAATCGATAGAAATCGAGCAGACCCATTTCATGTTGCAGGGGATTGTCGATGATTTCATTCCTACCTATCGATCAATTTTACTGTCGATTGTCGACCGATCGGTAAAACCCTTAAAACAGTATGTAGGTAAGTAAGTATGTACTTAGTCAAGACTACCAACTTTGTGCCAACACAAAGTGGATTACACCCCGCAAGGGTGTGCACAATGTACAGGTAAGTAGGTAACTTACGAAAGTTTAGTAAGTATGTGTATGTACTAAGTAGGAGGCTTGTAGGAGGTATTTACATAAATTTCAAAATAGTAGTAGGTACCTATTAGGCACAAAAACAGAGGGTTATCGTTCCGAGATCTATTTATTTATCTATTTTATCCTACCGCCTAAATAAGGTAACTTTTTAATCTCCGTACTTGCTATTTCTACCTAAACCAGGACGACATGACATCAAGGCACGCGCCATTACTCCCCGTCCGGAACGGGCCCTATTTCCGCGGGAAGCGGGCCGGAAGCCTCGCCCGCCCATCCGCTACCTTGCCGTTTATGTCCGCCTGGTAGATTGCAGAACGGGAGATTAGGGGTTTGCTCTCCTGCTTAGCAAGACTCTCTTGTAGAGAGATGTTTTTTTTTCTTGCCTCATGCGAACACGGGTGGAAACTAGAAATAAGCTCTTGCAAGCCGATAGATTTTGTATTATTCCCAGGTTACATGGGTGCATAGTAAAACCACAGATATTATAACTAATCTAGAATTTCGAATTTATTTATTTTATTAGACGTTGCTTAACAGTTAAAACGAAAACGCAAACCGCATTATTTGACAAAATAAAATCATAAAACTTAAGTACCTACACTCTAAGATACTGATAGATTTAAGCTTATCGTTCAAGATGTCTATATATGTACCTATTTACCTACCTAGAAAGTAGCCTTAGCTAGCAAGGCTTAGCTTGATGAGTGGGTCGTAAGTTCGCCAGGGAATCTGACTGAACCAGGTGTACAAAATAGAATAATCGCAAAAGTTGGACTCAAAGGTGTTTTAAAATGATTATGAGTTAACCTCTTAACGCTTTTGAGTCAATATTTCTAACATCCACCACTCATTAACTGGTTAACTCTAGACGGGAATAATATTAAATTATTTTTTACTTTTAAAAAACTTACCCTAATTGATTTATTTAGGCTATTCAGGATTTTATGGATTACCTGTAACAAAAAAATTACCACATTTTGAAAAAAGAACATCAAAGATATAAAATATAGAAAATCAAGCGTTTTAAAAATAACCTCTCTTTATTTGTAAGACTTGTATTCAAAACAAGCTTCACTCGTCGCAGCTTTCTGTAGAATCGCGCGTACCAGGGGACCATTAATCAAAATTAAAAGTGGATTAGGAGCGACCACGATCCACGCGCTAGTCCGCTGTATAATCTGTAATCAAGTCCACATAGAAGGCAGTTTATCAGCGCCTTTTTGTTTACTGGCTCCACTGGCTCTTATTGGGATGTAAGTGAATATGAACTACAATTTCATATTCACGTATTTTATATTCATGTTTGGTTATCTACTCTTTCTGTCTGCCGCCTTTCTACATCACTCCACCTAGATTAAATTATAAAATGAATTTTGCTTTTTTTTTTATTAATTTAATGGAATTGACATACTTAATTCGGTCAAATTATTCCACTCACCTGTAGGTGGCACTTTCCATTATAAGGAACATAATAAGGCAATAAATAAATTAAATAATCTATTCATTTCAAATTTATTAAGATGTTGAAGAAAATTGTTTTTTCTTGTAGTTTAAAGTAAATTTGTAGAATGGTAGATAGTCTGATTTCTCTATAAATACTGCTTGCGCCCGCAACGAATAGGGACGGATGGCGAATGAAGGATACCGGTGATTAGTCTTTGGGGGCTGTTGAGTAAGTTAACTAGCTGGCGGATCAGATTATATTACGTATAATATGTATATGGTAAATAGTTCATCAGTAGTTGCATCAGTAGTCAGTAGCGTTAGTAACATTTTCTAATTCGACACTAATATTTTGGTTATTTATTTATAGGTACACTCAAAAACAAAAACATATAAAGTATTAAAATAAAATAAATCTAGGAAAACATTAAATTAAAAAGCTCTGACAACTTCAATTTTTTTATTGCAATATCCTACTTCCTGCTATAATATAATAAATGCGAAAGTCTCTGTGTGTGTGTGTGAATGTTTGTTACCACGTATCTCCGTAACTACTAAACCGATTTTGATGAAATTTGGAATGTAGATAGTTTAGGATCTGGAACAACACATAGGTTAATTTTCGAAAATCGAAAATCTAAGGGGGTTAAATAGGGCGGCAAAGTTTCTATGAAAAAAAAAAAATTTCGCTCAAATCTCTGTACAAATAAACTTTAAAGTAAATAATGAAACACATATTTTTTTATTTTTTCAAAACTACCCTTTAGGGGTGAACAATTGAGCTGTAAACTTTGTATAAGTTGTAATCCTTGGTTCGATTCATTCAAAAGTTGGTGGACATATGTAGTTTGAAGCCTGGAGACGGTCATATTCATACCACGCTCATACTTTTATTAACATACCACGCGGGCGAAGCCGCGGGTAACAACTAGTAATTTAATATAACTATATTTTTTAACTACTACTTACTATTGTCACAGAATAATGAATAGCACTGAAATTATATTTTCAGCTCATCGGTGAGATGTAAAAATGTAGACACATCCTGCAATTAAAATCGTGGTTTTGTACAAGAATTATATTATTCTAGAATCAATAAAAAAAACTTTCCTCAGAAAAATCTCAGAAAAGTTATAGGACTAAAAATTAAATAAAAGCAATAAAAACGTCTCGCCGACATCTCACGTACGCTCGGAGCGGATAATCTCGGGATTTGAGATCCCGGGTCGCGGCTCCCGGGATCCCGGGGTTATCGAGTTATCAATATCCCGCGCCTTACGGCTGCTGTCCTGTCCAGTAAGTCGCTTGCCTTTGTACAACTATTTTATTATGGTAATGTGCGAAGGGTTTGTCATTTTACAAACAGAGAAGCCTTCGTTTAATTTTGCTATGCGTCTCAATTCAAGCAAACAGAAGATTTGTTTGTTATTTAAAAAGCTGAATCAGCGACAGAGTAGCTTCGGCGTAGCCTCGGAAAGGCGCTTGCTCCTCCATTGTTTCTCAAATGTCAGTAAGAGAGATAGAACGCTATTTCAAGGCTAGGTCGAGTCTACGCTATACGGTTGATGAGCATGACCTTGGCTTATTTAAAAAAAGTCTTACAAATTTAACTCAATTAACCTAGTAGTATAGCAAAGCAAGCAACGATAAAAATATTTCATCTTATCAAATAGGTACGGGCATTAAGCGCCGAGCCCCCGAATAGATACAGAGTACCATTTCGGCGTATCGTTTCGTCCCTTACCTGAAACGTCATTAAATTGACGTCTCAGGTAAGGTATAGGAGTGCTCCTGGTAACGGACAGGGCGACAAGCGACCCGGGAGACCCAAAGGGATCGGGAAATGAAATTTAACGCCAGGGGAGTGTTGTGATGCTGGATTCTTGGGGACCATTCACAGGTATGCAACTGGTTTGTTACCGTCTTTAATAATTCATTGTTTTGTAAGAGGAAGCCTTCGCTATAGTCGGAATTCATAAGCACTGCCTTTTGCAAAACACCGTGTGTTTTCTACTTTCTACCATCCAGGATGCAAGATTTTTTAAATGTGATTAGAACTCAAACATGCATACAAACCACGAGAAGGAAAACAAGCGGTTACTGTCACCTATTATTACAAGATAAAACATAATTAAAGATGCGTTGCTAGCCATTGGATTTTCAAATTAGCAAGCAAACATTATGTATCTTTTGATCTGATATAAAAACACCGAGTAAGTGCATATAGATACGTAGGTACTCATAAATTAATTATGTGCTGCTACCATACGTGAGCCAGTCAGCTAGCAAAATCGTTTAATTGAGTGAAAAGAGCCAATAATTTAGCCGAAAAATTCTGGATTTATATTTACCCATCCATTTGGGAGCTACAATACCACAGAACATGCACACATTGCAGAAACACAGACATAGGTTTCAAAGCTATAACACTCCATAAGCTCATTTCGTAAAACTTCGCTCATTGCTTTTTAATAAATGATTTTACTGGCTGACTGGCTAAAGTATGGTAACAACCATTTCGCGAATGATTTATTATGATTTAATGGTAACGAGGACATCCGTAGAAGGACGAAAGCCACCGATATAGCTATTAGAGTTTATTATTAAGTTGAAATGGTAATTAGCAGGCCATATAGATCCAAGAACTGACAACCGCTGGGAAATAAGTTTTCAAATGGTGACAGTGACAAAGGATGACGCAGTGTAGGCAGCCCACCCGATGGACCGATGACTTCTTAAAAGTAAGTCGAGGATGGAGTTAGCAGGCCAATATTAAGAAGTGGACTTCTGCAAGCTGTTGATGACGAATGTTAACCACACTAGACAAAGCCTGCCTTTTTAACTAGCTATAGGATTACTAACATTGACATTGTAATGTAATCATTACTTAATTTTGTTTTTTACTTTTTCAATGTGTTAAGTGTAAAATAAAATTGTACGATCATGCAGACCGGTTATAAAATCCAAGCAATAAGTGTTTTTTTCATACCTACCTAGAAAACCCTGCTATAAAAACACTCATAGAGTTGTATGTTTTTTTTTTAACTACGCAATTATAACATTTTGAGTAGCTATACCATTTTAGGTCCAATCTTTAATTCTCTAAGATCAGAATGAAAATTTAGGAAGAGACAAGTTGCATCGTATTGTGTCTGCGAAATTATAGCATTGATAGATAAAATATATACACTTGTGGCCATGCCAAAGGTAGAATAATGTTATGTTCATATGTACTCGTGGGAAACCCAAATATCACTGTTATTGTACATAGACAAACGGAATAACTTTACGACTGCTCACTCTGGGCGGGAATAAAGATCTGGTGCTTCCGAGTTCCTGTAAGTTGATAGCACTGGCCATAGTGCCAGTCCGAAGATGAGAGAGGGCTATCATCAGGTTAACCATTGTCTACCTACACTGTAGACCATGTCGACCATGACGAGTTTACACAAATGGTTGTCAGTGACGTCCTTACAAGCAAATACCGGATCGATGAAATACAACACAAACGTGCTCGAAGAGACAAGAAGACCTCACCGTCCCGTTTCAGAGCAACTTGCTCTCATGATCACTCAAGTTATAGCACGATCTCCCTGCTGGGGTTTCCCCTAGTGACTATCAAGTACAGTAAGGGGTTCTAAAAAAAGGAGTTTTGACATTTTTAATCCTACTAATATTATAAACGTAAAAGTTTGTGAGGATGGATGTTTGTTACTCTTTCAAGCATAAAACTACTGAACGGATTTTGATTAAACTTAACAGTAATATAGCTTAAACATCAGAATGACACATAGGCTACTTTTTATCCGGATACCATGCAGGCGAAGCCATGGGCAGACGCTAGAGATTAATACCTGTGGTGTTGCAAGCGTCTATAGGCTACGATAAACAGGTTGGCAGTATACTTACAGGCCACCTTAGTGGCATAAAGAAAGCTTGGTAAACTAACACCCTGAAAGAGACTTGCTAAGACCCGGAATGAGTGGTGAGAAATTGTTGCGCAGGATCACAATGGGTTGTAGCCACAGGAAGTAACAAGTTATGGCCTATACTTGGCCATAATGTGCAGCGTATTTTAAAAATAACCACCATTTTAATACTCAGTTCCAATAATCATTTCCAGTTATACAATATCCGCAAGGGTTGTCCCTCGGGACGTTCGATCGCACTAATTGGGGTGTGAATTTGCCTGCGGGACCCTTGTATCGATCGTCACGTTCCGCTATCGCGTTACGGAACTCCAAACGGCCTTTCGGGACTGGAGAGGGAATTTCGGCGCGTGCATTAGGGAGGCGCGGGATCGTCGTTTTACCGTTATTTTGAGAAGATGCTGGTATTAGGGAAATAATTTTGGTGAAAATTTGTGGAATTTTTTGGCGATTTGGCTAGTTTGTACTCTTGACTGATTATCACTGTTGACTGGCATGACCCACTATGGTAACTTTGGTAAATGGCATTCTTACCTTAATAGGACTATCAATATCCTGATCGACCGGCTTACTAAATAAATTTCTTTTTTTATGATTAATTTAGTAACAAAATGTATGTGTGGTTTGAATTTGGGAGTGAGGAACAGTACGATAAGAGAATGTTGTGGAGTGAAATAAGATGAATTGACAAGAATAGAGAAAGGTATGCTAAGGTGGTTTGGGCATGTGGAACAAGCGTGAGTTTATGTATGAATGTATTTAATTGAGTAACAACATCGGTAGTCATTTGCAAAGACAATTATGTGCAGAGTATACTTCCAACAAAACCCTGCTAAGCTTCGTATAGCCACTACATTGTATAGCCAGCCTGTGGCAAGTTGTTAAAGTATCGCGGTATCACGAGACTGTACCAGGGAGTAATAAAACTAAAGAGCATTTTCCACTACTCCTAAACACGGACAATTAAGCGCCCACCGGTGTCGCGGTCGTTATTTTTTATTCGAAGGAAGGTTCTCATTACTGGCGCGGGCGGACGGTTTATCTATATTTTAAGGGACGGACGTACTCGAACGGATAGGCAGGCGATAATGGTTACCGACAGGAAAAAAATCCCGTAAAAATAAAAAAAATAATTGAGAAGTTTTCAATTGCCATGAATGATTGCATTGCATCAGATCTTTCCGAGTAAGAATCCACGGAAAATGCAGTATTTTCAACAAATATTGGCGAGTGTAGCCATATGTCTGTACTGTGTATGTGTAGTATAGTCTATAGATAGATAGATTTAGTCCGTGTCTCGAGCAAGGCCGGGCGCGACGCGACGGGGCGTATAAAATACGGCGCGATGTCGTCGACTACACGATGTGTCACGGATACACGACCCACATAGTGAGGGGGTAGATGGGAATATAGCATGGGTGTCGTTGGAAAATATTGTATTTACGAGAGATAAATGAGTGAAATAAAGTGAAAACTTTTAAATTTTAACAAAATTGGTTTTAGCTAGACTTAGCCAGCATAACAAAATTTTAATTGGTAACTAGACAATTATTAATTTATCGCAATACATGGTATTCGGTAAAACTAACAAATTAAAAATATTTTGAATTTTTAACCTAGCGACTGCCGCTGGGATGAGATGAAAACGGGCGGTGCCGTTGTGAATTGGTTTTTATATAACAGAAGTTAACTATTTCACATACACCGTTGAGAATCAAATCACTATCTGATTCTTCATACTGTTAATAATAAAAAATAGTTAAATTGGTAGGTAGGTAGTTAGGTACCATAGGTTAAAATAATAAAATTAAATAAATAATGTGCCAATATGCCATTGTGAATTTATTTTTGCAATTATTTAACGAGGTGGTGGACGTTGTAAATGAACTTGTTATCGATCAATAGATTATTTTGATAGTTATAATACTTGAAATTACTTAAGTATTATAACTACCGCGTATTTTCATACTAGAATATAGTTAGGTAGGTTGTGTTTAGGTACTAGTATAATCGAACATAAATATACGCGTAACGTCTTTCTCCATTTTTTAATAGCACAGTCATTAAGTGAAAAGCGTAGGTGGCATTAAAATACTTTAATTCTGATCTTGGTACGTCCCTATCGTCCCCTCGCATGCAATCAGTCGGTGCGAGCCGCGGCGACGCCACTCAGCCAGCCTCGTAAACGTTATCGGGGTACATCGTAAAAACGCTACGTAAAAATGGCGAGCGTGCCGCTCCGAGTGTCGGGGTTTCAATGCTTTTGCTTTATTCGAGAACGAAAAATTTAAATTTTTGAACGAAGAACTCCACCAGCTTGTTGTTGAATAGTTTTATGAACCTTGCCTACTTACTTTATTTGTTAATATAGCTTATTTCCTTTGCCTTTATTTACTTACCAGCTTCTGCCCACGGCTTCGTCCGCGTGGTTCCCGGATAAAAAGTAGCCTATGTGTAATTCTGATGTATAAGCTATATTACTATAAAATTTCATCAAAATTCCATCAGTCGTTTTTGTGTGACAGAGTAAAAAACATCCATCCTCACAAACTTTGGCATTAGTAGTAGGATTAAGTAGTCAGATCTTCTTCCATTATCTGTTGAAAGTTGTTTTAACTAAGGAATCATGCACAAAGTACTCACCCACTGAATCTGTACATTATGCATAGTTAGTTACACATTATAGGTATTATAATATGCGTAGAAATCGATAAATAAGTCGTGGTTTGGTACCGTGGCACGAACGATGAACGTTTATTTTCATCGCAGCGAGACGCCAGACGTTTCCTCGTATATTTAATAGGACATCAAAACTGTATTCGCATGCGTATGATTTACGATATACTTATGAATCTTCAGTATGTCGCTATAGCGGCTCGTAACCCGGGATTTTAAACGTTAATCCCGGGTTTTTACTCCGAGTTATCTGCAGGCTTTGCTCCCATGAAACGGGGGGGGCAAAGTGGCTGCTGAGACGCGGATAGATCTCTGTCAAATGCTTAAGACGCCATCCCATCGTTAAAGGCACGTTTATCCTCAGTTGTTATAGGATTAAAGAATACCATAATGTCATCAAATGGGGCGGATATTCCTGCATATAGTTGCTATAGTAGCCAATCGATCGATCATGTATGCCGTCAAGAGGCTATGACAGTTTGAAGAGTATCACACTCACAGTCTGTCACAGCCTTATTTACTAACTTTTAGCGATGGGGTGAAAACCCGAATCCCGGGATTTTATTTATACCCTGCATTTATTTACGTTCAAAATCTGCGATCGTTATAGAGTGCAGCCACGACATATTCAAACAAATTCATGTTTCATAATGGAATACCTAAAAAGGCGCAGTCAATAAATAACAAAGTTTTATTGTTTTAAAACACAGACATCAGCCTTTTCCTGCCCATCCGGAATGCATCATTTTAATATTTACGATCTGCCAACCGAACTAATAAAACATCCGAATGTTAACTTTCAGGCGCGGGCTGCCAACATAACGACATCACACTCGATGTTCATGTATAAATAAAGGTAGGTAGGTTGGCAGTAGCTCGGATGTATAAAGTGGCGCGCCGGTGGCCGCATGACATAGCTATAACTCCGCGGTAGCATGACAAACAGCCGGCTGGAGTGGTGTGGAGACGTGGGTTGATTTCTTCTTTTTTTTATTGATAGGTGATACTTGTTGCGTGTATTTTGAAGTGTTCGATAAGTGGGAAATGATGTCTGAAGCATCCTCTTTGGAAATAAATTGATAGAAATCGTACCTTCCTATCGAACAGAATAAACATTTGTACATTTTCAAGAAGCGTTTCGATTACAAAATAAATAAATGCGACGCAGCAACAGCACACAAATGTAAAAACATAGGTATTAAATAATCTTATGCCATCCGACACTCACTACAACAATGTAACGAGCTGATAATAAAGACTGCGTTTTATGTAAAATAAAGTTTCGCTACCTTTTC
This sequence comes from Perizoma flavofasciatum, assembly GCA_958496245.1. Lineage (NCBI taxonomy): Eukaryota > Metazoa > Arthropoda > Insecta > Lepidoptera > Geometridae > Perizoma > Perizoma flavofasciatum. The sequence continues at coordinate 6,039,794 of OY292443.1, read as the reverse complement.
TTGGTATGAAATGTTTGTATTGTCTAGAGTCTGAAAACATCAAAAATCATAATCACTAAAGTATTACCCTCAAACCGTACTCCATGCATCTCGTAACCGAGCCCGACACCGGAGGGCGCCGTCGCTAAAGCGCGATACTACGGGCTCGCCTCGGGCGGCGCGAACCAATTACCCGCCGCCGCCGCGCGGGCATTTACCCCCTCTCCTCCCACTTCACCCCCACTCCGGCCCCGAGCGGAATTACTTATCTCCAACGCGTTGCTGTGAGCCCGGTACTCTGCCGCCGAGAAAACGCCCGCAATGCGAATGCCCCGCGCTTTTGTCGTACGGGGATTATCGCGTGGGGGTTTTTATTTGTAGCTGAGTGGTTAAGTGTCATGTTCATGTAGCTTATATCTACCTAGTCTACCTACCCGCTCATGTCGGATCATGAATATTGAGCGTAAAATGTATGATAATAAAATTACTAACGATAGGTACTCGTATTTCAACTGGAGTCGTCTGACTGACGAGTTTGTTGATACTTGGAATAAATTGAGACATGCATACATGACTGCTAGACTTGATGTACTTATTAAGCCGAAAAGCTTGACAAGAAAACCAAATGACCCATTTTATGGAACAAGCACATGTTCCATAAAAAGGTCATTCTGTTTTCTCAAATAAATTGGTATTTAAGTTCGGAATTTCTCAGATTCAATGCAAATTTAATGTGTGCTAACTAGTAAGCATTATATTTTTACCAGTATTTTAACCATTAGCCAGTATTTCAGAACAAACGCTTACGCAATGAATGTTTATTCCACATTTAATCAATATTCTATAACAAAATATTTGACACAAATAATATTTGTGTATTTCGAATATATTATATTCGTTCACATGCACAAGGTATTTTATTTTATTACGGTATTATACTTCCGCGTAATTAAATTAAAATGTGATAGTTCCGGAATTTCAATAAGTTGTGTGATCACTGTAATTAAAATCCCGGGATTTTATAGACATCACTAAATTATAAAGCATTTCGATCAAACAAATAACTCATGAGTAAAAACAAAACGAAACTGTGAATCAATGAACACATCCATTTGAATCGTTGTCAAGATCACATTTGACATATTTTAGATCCTTTGCAACGATCTTTAGATAGCTAGCTGTATACCTACTTATTTATTAACCCCCTAAAACTATTTTATTCAGAGTCGGGTCGTTATTATGGTACTCGTAGTTCTTGAAACCCACGACACAGGGAATCCTAGTGTGTCGTCAAGACTATGTTATGTATGTATCTGTTAGGTGTTTATTGTTCATATAATACTAGCTTCTACCCTCGGCTTCGCTCGCGTGGTACCCGGATAAAAAGTCGCCTATGTGTTATTCTGATGTATAATCTATATTACTGTAAAGTTTCATTAAAATCCGTTCAGTAGTTTTTGCGTGAAAGAGTAGGTACAAACATCCATCCTCACAAACTTTCGCGTTTATAATAGGTATGATAACTCCTTTACAGTGCAGGCTGTCCGTTTATGGAATGAACTACTTATTGCCATCAGATTTGCTAAATCATTACCTATTTTTAAATCTTTGGTCAAGGAACAGTACTTGTCCTCGAGTCACTAACTGTTGCCTGTTTCTGGTTTATCTATGTTTTGGATCATACAAAAGTTATAACGTATATAATATGTAGGTATATTGTATATAATAAATTATGTGTATTATAATATATTCATAATATGTGGTAAGTACACCAATTAAACCCCTTTTAAACTTTCTTACAGTCCGTTCCATCCAAAGGTTGTCTGGTAGAAATCGCTATTTAGCGATAAGACCGCCAATGTACAACATTGTTAAAGTTGATAGTACTTAACTAAGCTGATATGTTATTTGGTGTACAATAAAGTATTTTCTATCTTCTATCTATCTATCTATTTAAGATAGGATTTATTTGATGCTGATTTCTGATATTCTGATTCAACATTCAGTATAAATTGTTTTATTGCATTAGTTAACTTTAACTAATTCAGTTAAAATATTCAAGAGTTTTAACAATAAAGTATACTTAGTTTACAGAATATCTGCCCATAAGTTTAAAAAGTGCATAAAACTGCACCACACAGGCGGGCCTCAACAACAGTCCCAACTGAAGCAGCTATAGCTAAGCTGGGTAGCTGGTAGGTAGCTAGGTAGCTACAGAAACGGCCCACGGACGCACGCTACTTATATTTTTTGCCGCGCTTTGTAATGTCGCACGTCCGCGCCCGCCACCGCCATTCCGCCACGCTAGCCGCCATCCGCCATTATTTACGAGCTGTGTAGGGTTGCCACTTGCCAGACGATTTCAATGACTATGGGTTAAAGCCTCATATATTATTCCTCTTACAAGAGCGCTTTATAGAGTACCTAGTTTGTATTTAAGGTTCCTGAAAAGGAAAAAAAACGGAATCTTTATAGGACAACTTCTTTGTCCGTCCGTCTGACTGTCTGTCAAGAACTTTTTTTATGATATCTTAAATACTTACCTTTAATTCACCAGAATCACACATGTATTTGTATGGAGCCTGGCATTGTAATGATTTATTTTTTGAACTCAAATATCTTAGAATGTCACTTACGAGATCTCATTATAGAATATTTTTTGTTTGTAACCAATCACTTTTTTTCAAAATGGCGGACAGTTAGTTATGCCAACGAGGTTTGATGCTATTTCATTTCTTTTCATAGAGATCAGTGGGAATAGTTTCAACTATGAAAGTGAGGGCTGTTTGGAATATTTATTGAATAGGTGGTCATTCGGAATTTGTTACACAATTATTCAACCGGATTGCTCGACAGCGCTGTAAATTCGAAGGACATACCTGGATGCGAGACAAACAGGATATATGAGGCTGGAAAAAGCGAAAGGAGCTCTATACCCATCAGTGTGCAGTAAGGTGCGTGGGGCATTTCTGTTTCAGTTATACTTATAAGTTGGCTGTTCTAACTTATAAATTATTATTATTATTCTCATAAATTATGGAAGTTAGGATAGTGGGCATCCTAACTTCCAAAATGTATTGTATATTATAGATACTCGTACATATATATTTTTGTCGTGCTAAATAAATATTTTCTTTGTTTCTTTCTTTCTTTCAGTGGGTGGTCCGGGCTGAAATAATGATGATTATTCAACACTTTCTTGCAGGTAATAGTGTTAAAACATAAAATCAGGGGCCTAACCATCATGTCTTATTGCGACTCAATACCGGCAAAGCTGTCGAATTCCGCTTTGCATTTGCCGATTGTATTTGCCAACAGCTAAGGGATTGAACAACTTTGCCTGAATTGAATCGCAAAAAGACTTGATGGTTATGCCCAGGACATCAAAGTGGCAACCTTGCTAGCCGGTGCCCGACCGATCGTCGTCGGGCGCGGCCCGGGCCGGATTTATAGCGTAATTTTTACAATGGCCTGCAAGGCTGCCTGCCACCGATCCCTGGATTATAAAGTTTGCTGACCGGTGACCACTGCGCATCGACGTTTGAACCTTTGATTGAATAAGACGGGGAAATGTCTTGTTCTGTGCTTTGAAAGTTGGCATAGAATTTAATACAATTAACCAGTGAATTAAGTGAATGATGACGACCTCAAGGCGCGACGGCGGCAACTTTTTAAGGTGGTATAACTTCCCCGGATATGCTCTTTCATAAGTTGCTTTTATTCAGAGCTGAATATTATATCGGTTGGTCGGTACGCCCTAATAGATATGTATACTCTGCTCTTGCTCCTACTTCACCAGGAACTCAATTTGTCTGTGAGATTATGCGGTCGTAGCTGTCGCTCCCGTATCGGCCTTACTAGTCATTTGCGTATTTGCCGCACTACGGAAACGGATGCTGCTTAAATCATCTTTTATAGATGTAATATAGGCCTTTAATGATGATATCACTGGCTCCCGGTGTGATGTGATGATTTGGATTAATATAGGCATACAGTAGAGTAGACAGCCTCAAGAGATGCAATGTTTGATAATTTGCTGGGAAACAATTCTGTCCACTGTCGTACGAGTCCCGCCATACTTGCGGTGCTCTGATTGGTAGAAACTGTAGATTCAACCAATCAAAGCACAGCAGGCAACACAACGCAATGACAATGACAACGCCCGCGTTTGCCAACATCAGTCCTAAAAGACTGATGTGTTGACAGAGCAGTGTGGTTCAATTATGACGCCTCTCGGGGTTAACTGCTCGATTACTATAGGTACTTAACCCAAAATCATTAATTCTCGAATTCCCCAGTCATCGCCCAAAAGCTGCGTGCTAACGCAAAAAAGCCGGGACGACCTAATTTAAAAAAAAACATATAATGTATGTGACTACAGCCATGTTTATTTCTTTTAAAGCGATTCAGAGCTGAATTATGTCGGCCGGTCGGTACAGGAGGGAGGGCTACTATTATGTATTCTATAGCACTAGTTCCCGGAGTGATGTGATGATGTGGAATAATTTAATTGCTGCGTCGACTGCATCCGATGGCGTTTCTTTATGTACCCTATATTTTATATTGCAGATGTTTCTATCTACCTTCTCCACCTAGGCAACTAAATCTATGGAAACTAAATCATTGGCTTCTTGCCTAAAGCAACACTTTTTTTTAAGTTATGTCGTGGCAACCATACCAGACCCACTTGACGGAAAGCGGTTACCGTCGCCTTGAGCTTTGCCTGTTCTATAGGTTTTTATAATGACTATGGTTTAATTTAAAACAATACTACCATCATCTTTTTGTCCTTATCCCACATTACGTGGGGTAGCACAACATGTTTTCTTCTTCCACTCTCCTCTATCAGTCGTCATCTCAGTACTCACTCCTTTCTTAACCATGTCATTCTTCACACAATCCATCCATATTTTAAAACAATACTATACCTAAGCGATACAAAAGCTCTTTGCCAAATAGGCCAATGGGCGACGGACGTGAGATCACAAGCCTAATATTTTACTATTTCTAGGTCTTTTATTATAGTCTGTCAATTCGATATCCATCATAGTCAGAAGGCTCGATTAAGCGCACGAACCAGATGGTTTCTAATATATCCTTATTTACGAGGGTTACCTACCCTCAGAGGTCGAGATTTATCTTTATTAGCAACAGGATTAGCAACGCCATAAATTAAAGGAATTTAAAAGGTCCCGGCGCCCGCTAATAAGCGTTTAATTCCGTCCGCAGGTAAAAACGGGTAAAGGCGTCCATCTTGCAAAAGCGGAGCGAAACTATGCATGTTTTACTAACATTTCTGTTATTTCAGTCGAGGTCAGAGAGCAAACAGAAAAAAAACTATGCATAAAAAAACATGCTTTCGACTGTAGGTACAAGTCTCCATGCGTGATAGACCTCCTCAGATTATTCTCCGCATATCACCAACGCGATTATCATATTTTAAAAAGTAACATATTTCAAACTCTGTTCGTAATTATATTTTTTACCAGCCAGTAATCGTTTACCTTCAGGCTAGACCCTCTCCCAGGCTAAACGCTCATGAACTAACACCCTAACTAAAACATTGTCATCTGTCTATCGCGTGTTCCGGTTTCTGGTTGCCAATTTCAAGTATATCCTGAGCCTTAAGGCAATTTTGTCTGCCATTGCCACTACATTAGTTAGTAAACTGTCTTCTTTCGGCTTCTATAGAGGCAACAATTGCTCCGCTCACCGCTACGCTACACGCTTAGACGGTCAATGTAACCACAACTGCAGTCACTCCGCATTCGCGGTCGGTCGGCATTCATTTTAATCAAGAGTGTCACCCGACGCTCTCCACCCGGCCGGCGACACGACGCCCGCTCGACCCGATTGCTTGATGAATTATACCTGTGCGGTGTTGTTTTATTAATGTCCCCGCACGCACTCGACATGCTACCAACTCCATTTTGTTTTTCATATCCTGCCATGTATTTTTCAGTTATTTATGTTGTATGGCGGCGCGGCGTTGACCGCAAACGTTGTGCGGTTAGAAACTGCATTACGTTGACCCTGAGATGTCTCTTTCTCGACTTCTCGAGTGCATGATTTCACTGCGCTGACCTCCATGCGAATCGTTCACTGTACATCCAAAGAAGCTCTCAACTTGAAATCTCAACGATTATGGAATCGTCTTATAATCGAAACCTAGAAATCTGTCCGCAAACACGCAGTAGAGGGCAAGTCAAGCCAAGCAAGATGTTACCGCCAATATCGATGATCGAATCCAATCGCTATCAATCGTAAACAATCGATACGCCGATACGAATCATTAGGGCCGCATAACACGACAGAAGGTGTTCTCGAGGCAAACACGTCACAGCTATGTAATATTCCATGGCGCTGCATCGATCGGCATTATCGCCCACATATCGCGGCTTATGTGTGGTCCACCGCCTACCATTGTTCCCGCTTTTTGCTGTAGCATGCGATCGGAGGCGCTTGCCGAATATAAATTGAATGCGCGCTTTAAAATTTCACAGCGTTTGTATTGTCATGCTATGGGGCGAAGTCCCGGTAGTGCCTTTCGTCTTTGTAATCGTACCCACCGTTTCTAGAACATCACTTTGCGATGCTATCATATTCAGTCCTAGGTTATCCCGGAGTCCCAAAGCAGCATTTGAAAAGCTGGGCAATCATCATGACTACCTGGCTCTTGTTACTTTCTATAGATAGATAGAAAATGTATATTGCGCAACTAAAAAATACTGTACATAGGCGAACTTAATGCTAGATAGCATTCTCTTCCAGCTAACCTTTGTGTTATATGGAAAACAGTCTTGAGGTAGTGCATTAATAATAAGAAAAGTTATAAATTATATGCTAGACCTAATCCTATTCTACTAAAATTATATACGTGAAATTTTGTGAGGATGGATGTTGTTACTCTTTAACGCAAAAACGACTGAACAGATTTTGATGAAACTTTACAGTAATATAGCTTATATCTCAGTATAACACATAGGCTACTTATCATCCGGGTACCACGCGGGCGAAGCCGTAGGCAGAAGCTAGTATATAAATATTATTCTCAGCTATAGCTGATAGACTATCTATCAGTGTTTTATTGGGCTGTCCAACTCAGGAGTTTCATAGAACCTTTTAGGTTCACCTGGTTTTGCTCAGGAATATTACTGACTGACTGAGATATTAACCAGTCTATAATGCAACTTCGTAAAGTTAGACCACCTTGATGCTTCGTTCGTACATCATTAACATTGCCCAGTGCTTTGAGCGGGATAGTCTAACGAAATATTAATAATAAGCGGATCTGGATCGAAATTGTATACGCTCGATTCGACTAACTTAAAAATTAAACATTCTCACAGTAGGTAAATAAGGAGCGAGAGTACCAACATTATTTTTTTATTGCATTGGGTGCAATTTAAAATAATTAAAAAATTATGTTGTATACATAGTCTACTTTTATAGGATGCAAAATTGGAACTTACTTAAATTATTTAAAATTAAACCAATAATATTTACTTACGAGCCTTATAAATAAATTATGATATATAACATTTTTATTTTTGATATTGTTTATTACACGATTTTACAAACCAACTACACTACTTACTTTAGATTAAAATCATCATTTATGTCTAATAAGTCAAAATTATTGTAAAAACATTTTATAAAATAAATCAATATAGAATAAATAGACTTAAAAATTAAATAGCTTTCGATCTATGAGGCAAATAAATTAATTGAAATAATAAATAAATAAGTTTTTTTTAATAGTAGCCTATGTGTATAGGCGTTGGTAAGCCGAATCAAGTTGTCCGAGATCGGGAGGCTGTTCTCAGGTGCCGGGATAGTCGGCTCTTTAATAAACATGAGGCGCAGGCTGGGCCGCTAATAATAAATGAGTGAGCGCTTCGGTTCGTCGGCACGTCCGTTGGAACAACCCTAAGCTGCATTGCTGTTTCATGCGGTTTGACTTGATGCCTCAAGTGATACAACACCGTTTTTCTTCTAGACAACTAATTAGGCAAACAATACGGCCTGTTGGTAAGCGATTATCGTAACCTATAGGCGCTTGCAAAACCAGATGTTGACGTCGCGCGTTACCGACCCTGAGACATAACGACATTGTCAAAGTTTGTTTGTCATCTAATCTGCAATATAATATGGTGTGCAATTACTATCTTCTATCTATCTACGGATAAGAAAAGCTTGGTGTTCATTATCCGTTCCAAAGGGAACGGATAATGAACACCAAGCTTTTCTTTTTGTTTCTTTAAACAACAGTGTTAATACATCATACATAACACATCACATCACCTATACAGGGTATCCCGGGAAACGTATACTAAGCCCGAACGGGGGGTTTCAAACCATGAAAATGAGCATTTGTGTGGGTTCAGTTCACACAGTTCTTAGGTTTTTTTATTTTCAGATTTCCATACAAAAACTTTTGTGAAAAAAAATTACATACATATACCTACATACATGCTCTATTATGGGATACATTGATCGACCGCGATGTTTCTAGAAAATTGTGTTTTTGGAATTCATAAAAAACCTCAAAAGGAAAAAACGGAACTCTTATGGGATCACTTCGTTGTCCGTCCGTCTGTCTGTGCGTCAAGACCTTTTTTCTCAGGACGTCGTGGAAATTTCAAGTTGAAATTAGTATCAAATATGGTAAGTCTACGACGGTCCCTCGGACCTCTAAAAAAATCAATCAAGTTTGTTTTTTCATCAGCAAACTTCATTATTTATTTCTATTATTACATATAACTTAACTGAGTAAATAGTTATAAATATTTTTTATATATTTTGTCATTGTGTTATTTCTATGCCAATAAATTATTCTTTTCTATTCTGGGACATTTTTATAGCGGATAGCGCTAATTTGCAATGCCAATTTATCTCAAAAACACCGTCTGCAAAATTGAATCCGTACCGACAAAACCAGTCGTAAACGCCGGTGGCTAAACCACTAAAGATGTAGCTTATGAGCCCCAAGACAATTAGTCGAAGTCGTTCTCATTAACATTACATGAATAATAGATGAGGCTCTGCTTCCTGACCCTTGCTAGAGGTATTGGAACCACAGTCTTAGCACGTAAAAGGATTGGACTGGACTAGCCGCTGCATCCATGATCAATGAGTACTTGGTATTGGTATTTGTAATGACTTGGTTTTTCATGGTCTCTTGATCTTTGCCGGTCGATATGCGCTTTTACTTTGCCTGGTCGAATCCCGAATAACTTAAAAAGTTGATTAAGAGTTAAATATCCAGGTATATAAGTAGTATATCAGTCAGCTCGAAAAATGTCCAGCATGATTTATTTATTTTATTACTATCTTCTGCCCACGGCTTCGCCCGCATGGTGCCCGGATAAAAGGCCTATGTGTTATTCTGATGTATAAGCTATATTACTGTAAAGTTTCATGAAAATCCGTTCAGGAGTTTTTGCGTGAAATAGTAACAAACAGCCATCCTCACAAACTTTCACGTTTATAATAGTACTAGCTTCTGCCCACGGCTTCACCCGCGTGGTACCCCGATAAAAAGTAGCCTATGTGTTATTCTGATGTGTAAGCTGTAAAGTTTCATGAAAATCCGTTCAGTAGTTTTTGCGTGAAAGAGTAACAAACTTTCGCATTTATAATATTATTATAGTAGGATAGTAGGAAGTATGATAGTTGAAAAATATAGGTACGTCACTTTGAAGTCTGTAAGTTATCCAAGCAATTTTCACGCTAGAAAGTGGATTCGCAGAACGCTAGGCGATTATGCTATACATACACTGACGCTCACGATGCCATATAAATGACGATGACGAAACATTACCACCATTGTCATGTTTGCCTGGTAGATTAGTTACTCACAACACCTGTTCAGTGCAAAGAAATTGAAAAATGCACAAAGTTTTTATGGACTTGATTTGAAATCGCGGCAACAGGTGTTTATACAATTTTTAGTGTTGTCGAATACGGGATTCCTTATACTTTTGTTTGGAAGGTTCGTAAGATTAAAAGAACGCTGGGCGTTGAAGATTAGGCTTTAAAAGGCAAAGGATGCCTTCCAAAGCACGGAAGCGCTGTTGTAAATCTAATTTATGTCCACCCATACAAATGTTAATCTCGAACGGCAAGGCAAGTTACGCTACAAACATTTAAATTTACCTTGAGGGGTGGTGTGGGGATATACAGCGGAGGATCTCCCTGCGAGCCCGTATAGATTTCCTGTCCATCAAGGCCTCTGGCACATCCTTCTGCATCCTGCACGCTATACCGGCACACAATTCCGTCTGCAGGTTTGGCTTCATACCCTGGCGGCTTGCCAATATGAAAACCCTTCGCCTTCACCCAGAACCGGAACTTGGAACTGTCCGAGCTATTGCATTCCTCGCCTCGCAGCGTCCGCAAGATTCGAGCATACTTTTTCAGAGTAATCGTCTTCGTTTTCGCCAAATCTCCGTATGTTTGTATCACCCATGGCTGGTAGGTCGAGAACAAATCCAATTTAGGATCACCCGTCGTCACTTTTGGGCGTTTGTTGTTGTTCTGTTCGTTCTTCTTCTCGTTTTTGGAAGTGCTTGCTGTTGACTTGCGTTTCGAGGGCTTCCTCGGTGTTTTTTCCGGGATTGCCTCCTGTGTAAGCTTCTTTCTCAGACCGCGGTCCGATATCATAGCAGCTGCCATTGTTAAACACTTCACAGTTCACTCGTTATCCATTATCAGCCACGAACGATAAACTAAAGGAGAAAACAACTTTGGTACTTTTTGTTTCGTTCGGGTGGATTGGTAGGGAATTGTTTTCGGTGAAAGTTCGCCGAAAGTTGCGTGAACTTTGGAAAGTTTTTGCTGTGAAGTTAGCGCCGACCTAAAGGACTTAGAGGGTGGAAATGGGACTTTGCCGGAGGAGGAATTGATGCGAATGAGGAATGTCGCTCGCCCTTTTTACTCTATTAACTGTGATTACGACGACGCTCATTTTGGATGACTGGGTTCAGGAAATTGTTCTAACGTCTTCACAATATCTACAATCTATCTAGTCTAGAAACTTCTAGACATTCTAGTCTAGAAGTTTCGCCGGAATGAAAATATTTATTTTAATCAAATAATTAACAAACTGAATCAAGTAGGGCCTAGTGAGATAGGTATCTTTAAAGATGATGGTGATGATAGTCAGTCAAGTAGGTGCAACGACATAACAGAAAATATAGAATTGAAAATAGGTGGATATTGTTTTTTGACTGTAGCAAGTTACCCCAAAACTACAGCTTAGGTCAAATAGAAACAAATAAACGTAATTTGGTAAGTATTACGTAAAGGTACCTACCCTACGTATCAAATAATATTAGAGGCCGAAAATGTATAAGAACAAGATTACCTATACATATACAAATAAAAATATCTAGGCAATAAAATTTAATCAAAATCGAAATTAACAAATTAATTTTGATACCCTGTTTTACAGAAAAAAATATCTATATCTTGTTTAATATTTTTTAAGCTAATAAAAAAGTAGGTAGTAACAAAAAAAATCGCAAAATAAATCCTGAAAAACTAAAGGAACGGACCAAAATCGTCAGATCCACGAGTCCCGCTGTCATGCCCCCCGCTTAGTTAAATCAATCGTCAAACAAAGATCAAAATAAAAACATTATAACGCTACAATAATTAGGTAATACCCTTTCAATAAGATCTCGTTAAAATAAATACAAAACCCACCCGACAAAGCTAAAAGTACCAAATCGTCCAATCCACGCGTCCCGCGCTGGAACGTGTCCCGCTGCGAATACGACGAACGCAATCCCGTCCCGTACGGCCGCTCGCGGTCGCCGCGCGCGGTGCACTGCCTATCCTGCCCCGGCCCGTCCCGTGCGGGACGGCACGTGTTCGCTAATTGCCCGCGAAACAATCGGATCGGCCGTCGGCGTCGGCCGGCCCGTAGATAGCGGAGCGGACCATTATCTAGCGCCTATTGAAAGTAGTGTTAGTACAGAGTATAAAATAATTAGATTTATTTATTTAAGCCTTTCTATTTCCCCATTTTTATTAATTAGTATTTTATATTGTATTAATTATTACTCAATTTAATTATTTACATGCATAACTTCAAAAGTACAAAGTTGACAATTATTATATTGATAGCTACCTGCAGCAAAGCCGGCAACGCGAGCGACCGGCCGGCTGTATAAAGAGCAGCGCGAGTGACGCAGGCTCTCTTCTTCTCTTCGAGACTTTGCGCTGTACGGACGTATTTTATTGCGTTCCTGTTGTTTTACCACTAACTTATTGTTTTAGTTGTTTTCTTTGTAAATTCTAATAATAAATCGCCCAGGGAATTTGTAATTTTCCTTTTTAAAATTTGGTTTTATTAAAAATCCCCAATATCAGATAGTGGGATAAAAGACTCACTCCCACATTAATTGTTTTTCGCTCGTGTTTCTTGAAATCCTTTGCCCCTTCGATTGTGTCTAATTTCGTCCGCAAAGCGCTAGTCGTGATACCCTCTTTTTGTTCTATTTATCTCTGTTTTGTGTTGCGTCTTTGTGTTTTCTGTTTTAGTGGCGTAATCTGGATAGATCGCCTCGATCCCGATCGTGTGATTAACGTTCACGAAGCCCGTGGGGATGGTGTTCACGCACCAGGCGTTCGCGAGACATACTCCGCGGCACAATACCCGGCATCGTAGTTACAGCTCTTGCCGTGATGGTGACTGTGAACGTGGTAACCGAGGTAACCGTGATTACAGCATGTCCCGGGGGCATATGCCGCCGCGACGCAGAACAAGGTACAATCGTCGTTGTAGCTGTAGTGGTCGTGATTGTGATGTTGGTAGGCCGCAGCCGCGACCGCTGCAGCTTTCAAAGCCGCAGTCGTCATTGTGACCGCTACAGCTATAAGTCTTGGCATACCATAGTGCCCCATTTACAGGCTTTATAGACACAAAGGCTTATTTTCGTAAACGAGCCAGGCATTTATTCGATTCTTGATAAAACAGCGTTTTGAGGGTAGACGGAAAAAGTTTGATGAATTTTATTTTTGTGCTAATCTTTATTAGAATCAAATCTTATCAAATCATAAGGTTTGGCGTACGTTCTAGTGATGCTTTCTTGAGCCGACGTTACATCGACACGTAAGTCGTGGGTGTTAATCGAGCGGATTATTGAACTTTCTCTTGAAATAAATCGCGTTCGATCCGTGGTTTTTGTAATTAAGACTTAACGTCGCCGTCTAGAAGCTGTTGTAACATTTGGCTGGTCGTGTTGAAGGTGTTTGATGCACAATGATTTGTTGTTTTGATGAAACGCAATATTGTGATTTGTTTTGTGTTCTACAAGACAAATTATTGTGTTTTGAGTCAGGTGAAGTCGAGCTCTTTTGTGCATGTCCTGAACGCGCCGTGCTGTGAGTGCTGTCGACGCGCTCTGCAGCGCATGTGGTCGCGCCTTGCTGCGCGTGCTGTCTGCGCGCCTTGCTGCGCGTGTGGTCATGGAAAGGCGATTGGACTCCCGAGTCATGCTCCGCCTTATTTGAGGGTATATGTACCCGTGTGGCCCTTGAGGTATTGTTTGTGTGGCCCTTGAGGTATTGTTTGTGTGGCCCTTGAGGTATAACGCGTTCGGCCCTTGAGGCAGTAGAACCAGTCCGAGTGGATGGTGTCTACACTGGCCATGGAAGCTGGTCGGTCTTGCAAACAGATCAGTCACTGTGTAGCGTGCGTACGCAGTGTTTATTATTTGGCATAGTTATTATTATTTGGGATGCTGTTTTTTATTTGGCATGTTGTTTATTATTTGGCATGTTGTTTATTATCTGGCGTGTTGGTTGTGGTGATGGTTGTTCTTGTTACAGCTGAATTTGTTGTGATTAATTTATGAAGTCTAGAGCTTAGGCTCTGGCAATATTTTGAGATTTACTTTTTGTGTTTAGGAGTATTCAGCTGTACGTGTACTAATAGAAATAGTGCACTAAACCTTAATACACTTACTAACCAACTTACATGATAACAACCCTACTAAGGCATTAACGCTCCTAATGCCTTTCGATAAAGTGTGGTCTTTGTTTACAGCAACGAGTGATGATGACATAGTAATTCTGTCGAGACGCCAGAAGTGCAGGAGAGGCCGTGATAGCTACCTGCAGCAAAGCCGGCAACGCGAGCGACCGGCCGGCTGTATAAAGAGCAGCGCGAGTGATGCAGGCTCTCTTCTTCTCTTCGAGACTTTGCGCTGTACGGACGTATTTTATTGCGTTCCTGTTGTTTTACCACTAACTTATTGTTTTAGTTGTTTTCTTTGTAAATTCTAATAATAAATCGCCCAGGGAATATGTAATTTTCCTTTTTAAAATTTGGTTTTATTAAAAATCCCCAATAATATAATTATTATTCTTTTATTGTTTTATTTGGGGGTCGCCCATCTTATGGACAAAGGCCTCCTCCAACCGTTTCCAATTATCTCTATGGTGAGCTAGGCGAGTCCACGTAGGTCCCGCTACTCTCATGATGTCGTCGCGCCATCGTCGTCTCGGCCTTCCTCGTGGACGAGTTACATTTCGGGGGTACCAATGTAGGATTTTATCGCTCCACCTTCCATCTGTCGCTCTTACAACATGACCCGCCCATCTCCATTTTAGTTTGCAAGCTAGCTCTGCAGCATCAATGAGTTTAGTTCTCGTTCTGATGTCAGTATTTCTTTTTCTATCGCTCAATTTTAAACCCAGCATGCTCCTTTCAGTCGCTCTTTGGAAGACTTGTATTTTATGTATCACATTTTTTGACATCCATATGATAATGTGGGAAGTACTATAGTGTCCATCGCCTTCTTTAGGGTCGTAACGTGATTTTTAATAGTCGATAACCTTCCTTATGAATAGGGCTATCAAATGCATATTTTTTTTATGCATTTGATAATACATGACTACAGAATATTTTTTTTTAACACCTACCCAATACAGTCTTATAGGTACGTAGTGCTGAACCTACACAAGTTTTCCCTGTATCGTGCGTGGGTATACGAAGTAAAGGAATTAAAAAGGTAAGCAGTTAAAATCCTGCTACTATTATAAACGCAAAAGTTGTGAGGATGGAAGTTTGTTAGTCTTTCACGCAAAAAGTACTGAACGGATTTTGATGAAACTTCACAGTAATATAGCTTATACATCAGAATAACACATAGTCTACTTTTATTCGAGTACCACACGGGCGAAGCCGTGGGCAGACGCTAGTAAATGAAACCTTGTATTTATATTGAACTTGTGAACTTGTACTCTGATCAACTGTATTTTGGAGCTGTGTTGAGTTGACACAACTTCAGTATATAGGACCTAGCTACTCGTAGTTACCTACCTATCGCGCGCTTATCTAACCTCTACTGTACTTGGTATGTAGATAAAATAAAACAGACGCGCATCGCACCCCGCGCGCGCGCGTTACTCCGTTCTTCCGTTTCCATGCGCAAGCGCGCTCCAAGATAAACATGAAGTTCTCGGACAGTTGTAAACCTTATTGATATAATCATTAAGTTCAAAACAGCAGGTCTGAAACTTTGTTTAAAATTCATTATTAACGCAAGGAAAGGTGCGCGCGCGCATCGTGCACGAATTTGGTGCGCATGAACGCGCAACTCTTGCGCGAAATGTGCGCATGTTACTAGGCGAGCATAAAGTACTAGGAGGTGGAAAACGGCGCGTGCGTTACTAAAAGGAGGCGCGGCGCTCGCGCATCGGAATGTTATACCTTTATAGTGTGCCAAGCGATTAAACACTCTAATATTATAAGTTTAGAACCATTTTCGATTGTAAAAACTAAATTAACTTTAGTGATTGGCTGATAAGTAATTTTGTACTTTAAAATTGAAAAGATAAAGTCTAGATTACATTACTTCTTGAAAGTAGTATATTTACAAAATTTAGGCAATTATATTGACGTCATGACGCGATTCGGAATAAAGAATCTAAGTCTTCGATCTCATGCGTTCCTAGGAAGTGGAGGAGCAATGTTAACCATGACTTTGGATGCTGCGATGATCTTGATTCATCTCGACTTCAGTGATGAAAATATTAATTTCTGAAATAAAAAATCGCGGCTTTCTTAATAGATCAAGCTTGAGCTTGGGTGTTACCTCTCGTCTATGTTACACTAGGTAGCTCTAGCACAGATATTATAAATAAATAACTTGAACTTGAAACTTGATCTTGAACGCTACGACGACCCTTAGGAGTCGAGCAAAAAAAAGAATAGCCCGAACGGGCGCGGCGATGGGACGCGGTGGGTCAGGGGCCGAGGACGTCCGAGGCACAGCTATAAATAGTAATCTATATATTTTGTAACGTTAATTCTGGAATTGGAGTAGGAGTCCCTAAACTACCGCCCGCGAGCACCACCATGACCACCAATCTGGCCCACGAAAGCGGGCCTGATAAATCAAATCAAACAAAGTACAAACGATTTTCGAACGTAGCGGGGTCCGCAATTCTGCAACTCTGACGGCGTACCTCAATTTTGTCAGTGATGGTATGTTAATCTGATGAACGTGCTTGGTCTTGGCCATTGGGGGCTATCTGGCCCTTACGATACAAAGTTGGAGACCCCTAGAGTGAACACAAAATTCTTTATGAGCTTCCTGTACTTAGCTTGCTAGACTACTACTTCTACAGCGTTGTTACCTATAGATCTTAGATACTTCCTACTTCTACATAATGAGTTTGAGATATCTCCTCTAATGTTATGCTAGCCTAGTAGCAAACCAAGTTGTTCCGTGGTAAAACCGTGTATCTGCGTTACGGTGGTGTTGGGACAATGGCGACACAGCGGGTGCGGCGGCTCTTGCTTGGGTATCTTTGTTTTATTACACTTTTTACCTAGTGAATTTGATAGAACTCTGCTAATGTTATATTAGCCTGGTAGCAAACCGACTTGTTCCGTGGTAAAATCTTGCGTTCGAACTGAGGAGACAAGGGCAAGCGCGCGGCATCTTGTTTTCGAAGCTTTTGAATAGAGAAAATCTAAAGGTGTTTTCTGAATTTAATGCATGAATTAATTATACAGGTACCTTTTATTTAATCTTGATGAAACTTAACTTTCTTGATAGGTAAGTTAGGTAGACTAGGTAGGACGAGTAATAAAATAATTTTGGTGGCGTAGTAAGTAGGTGTAGGTAGGTAGTCCAACTAATCCGAAGACAAATCGATATTTTAGAGCAATTATTATCAGAGCATTAGCAACTCATAGGAGTGTTTCGGCCATTCCCTCTTTTGTTTCCCTTTCCTACACCCCCCACATAATAGGTGTCACCAACTCACTCAAAACTTTTTAAAAGAGCAGGACAAATATATTTTTCTCAAAATTCTCACGTCTAGTCTGTACCCGAATAAGAATGTGATGGAATTATCTTGCCGTACCACTCTTGCGCTGCGCGAGAGTCGCGCATCATCATAAAATCATGATAGAACAGCGCTGTAACATAAATAGTATGTAAAATCTGTAAGTTTTGCTGAATCTGTAAGTTAGGTAGACTAGGTAGGACGAGTAATAAAATAATTTTGGTGGCGTAGTAAGTAGGTGTAGGTAGGTAGTCGAACTAATCCGAAGACAAATCGATATTTTAGAGCAATTATTATCAGAGCATTAGCAACTCATAGGAGTGTGTCGGTCATTCCCTCTTATGTTTCCCTTTCCTACACCCACATAATAGGTGTCACCAACTCACTCAAAACTTTTTAAAAGAGCAGGACAAATATATTTTTCTCAAAATTCTCACGTCTAGTCTGTACCCGAATAAGAATGTGATGGAATTATCTTGCCGTACCACTCTTGCGCTGCGCGAGAGTCGCGCATCATCATAAAATCATAATAGAACAGCGCTGTAAAAATAGTAAAAAGCGCGCATAAATAGTATGTAAAATCTGTAAGTTTTGCTGAATCTGTAAAATAGATGGCGTTTTGTACAAAATGCACCTCATAAGAAAAACGGGGATTTGCGGGGGGCGCGTGGACGCAAAATCGCACTTGCTGGGTTTTCGAAATTCGTTTAGCTCCTTTCAGACTAGGAGCGCATCAAGCGCGAAGAGATTTGTTTCAGTGATAAGCACGCGAATTTTTGGCAGTGTGATAATCTGCCGTGTTGTGACGTTGCTTGGATATTGGATATTACCTATTCAATACTCTTAGGTGCTATGAACTCCTGGTGTCGACGCTACAATTTAAATTCGAAAACCGCGTAACTCCGTGGCATAATTTATTTGCTTGAAGAAAATACTTTACTCACGAGCAAGGCGAATCGCGACGAATCGGAGGACGAAATGGACCGATGACATCGAAGTCGATAGATGAAGGGTTCAACAGTGGACTAGTGATAATATTACTAGTAGATAATTATCATTAGACTAGTAATATTATCATGATCTACTACCACGACCCACCGTACTACGTAAGTTCGTAAGCATTGCATTAAAAGTTAAAATGCGTAGTACAGCATGGTGGCACCTACCTACCCGACCCGTTGATAGTATCAAGCGCAGGAGCGTAGCCTGCACCCGTGCCAACCGCCGCGCCCGTGGAAGAGCGCTAGCGTTAATGCGGGCCTCTCGCCTCCCGCCGCACTTGACTGCTAGTGATGTACTGTTTTTATTTCCAATATTATCGAAAACTATAACTACCGAATGAATGAATGAATGAAAATACTTTATTGTACACCTTAAGATACAAACAAAATAAACAGTAACACATTGTGATAAAGATACAATGGGCGGTCTTATCGCTAAAAAGCGATCTCTTAATATTTTCCTGGAAAAGTCTGCGGGAAAAAAGCAAAACAAATAAATTAGATACCTACCTACCGACCTCTATTTTAATTCAAAATGTTGTATGGATTGTTAATAAAGGCTACTGAAATTAATATTACCCAGCAAGGTTAAGTTAGGTTAATTTACCTTATTATATTTATTTAAAGACGCCATGTTGGACATCCACAGAGTTACTCTATAGTTACAAAAATTATGGAACCAAAACAACCATCTCCTACTTCCACTTCAACACGTAGGTACATAATAACTACGAGGTCTAGTAGATAGTTATTCTCCTAGAAAAATGTTAGTTGAAAGTGAAATTATTGTAGATGTAGAAAACTAGGTTTTGAGGCATGTGCAATAGCCGCTATTTAACTAGAAACATGCCTCACAGGGAGAGTCAAGTTAACACCACCCAGGGGCGACCATACTTTAATATCGATGTCGATTGTCGGCATCTTGTCATACACGCCCAGCCCAACTGACACCTACTTACTGGCCGAGCCGGAGAACCCGCGGTTTGATAGCGCCGTCCCCCTCCTCCAGCGCTCTCCCAGGATAGGCCTGACTGACATCTGGTTATACTCGTAAAGTCCGGCTATCTTAAAATACAACTTTTACAAAAAATCTTACACATAAAAAACATATTTTTTTTGGTATCTGACTACCTAAAAAAGATTGTTATTCTATGCGCTTAGGACTAACTGCTCAGGGTATAAAACAATTAAAGTAGCTAAGTAATTTCAATTCTGGTCGAAATTCTTAGTACCTATGTTTCAGACTGGTAACTACCTCGTTGCTTGGTTGGTATAGTCCCCGGTTAACAAGCCTCGCGGGTTCGATTCCCGACGAGGTTTTTATTTTTGGGATATTATAAAAGAATACCCCTACTGAAGAATACTCCTCACGGATGTGAGTATTGTTCTAATGGTGTTCATAATTTGGATTAGCCTTGAACGTGTTTATTTTTACATTCCGGCTTTCCTAGATATATCATTTTCATCCGCCAGCTCGAGTCCTGAGCCCCGCGGCTTATCTGACGCGGTAGCCGACGCGACAGGCAGATATATTTCATCTCGCCACTCCACAGTTTTTGTGCACAGACGCTAGTCCCTCTAGGCACTTGTTATAGCAGTCGACTTTTAATACGATAATGGATAAGAACTTGTCAATTTGGTGTCGGCAACTACATTTTGTGGTGAAAACGGGGTAACTTTTTGGAATTTAAATATCATTATCTTCATTATATTATTCTTAGCTAAGACCTTCACTCCAGTTTTAGTCGTTTATTCAATTGTACATTTGTTATAAGGTCTGTTTTCGAGTTGAAGAATTAGTTCTACCAATAACTTACCTTTTTTATTGAATAATACTCATATTGTCTATGAAATATAACATACAAAAATAATGTCATCACTATATCTATTTCGTTGGTTTTCAGGAATACAACATTTATTTATTGATAAGCAAAGTTATATACAAATAGTCGAAAGCTTCAAGCGATTTCGTAGGATTTTTAGCGCAACAGAAGATAAAGAAGATTAAAGGAAATAAGTTATCGTTTAAAATAATATCTTCAAAAAAACTTATTATTTCCTTTATTATAAATTTAAAACAAACCAAGTCACGCTCGCAGTTTAGCTGAAAATAATAATGAAAAAGTTCTTAAGGCCTGAACACGCCTGCGACTCTTCGTTAGGAGATCACAAATGCCTATGAAATTTTTAATAAAATCACTATGTCAACTCATAAATTTACGTCACTAAGTGTTTTTCCCTGTGATCCTAAACTAGGAATAAATATTAATATGAATTTCAATGACTCTGATCTGAACTACAAATGCAGGTATTGTACAAAATAGTACAAATTACCTTAACATAAAACGAGAACGTTTATTTGGAACAACACAAGACACAATTAGCTCTAGCTACCTACCTAGGTTCTACTTACTTGCCTTGCCATGACTTCAAAGTGCTAGGTACTAACGATACGAAAGATACAACCTAAGGAGGCCTCAACTATACGAGTATGTATTGCATTGCATGCAATGCAAGATGGCAAATTGGATACTTGTTAGAAAGTCGTCTACAAATTGGAGAGGGTCGTTCGGTATGGTAGGTATTATTACAATAATATAAACAGGCTAAAGTTTAGTTATAAAGAGTTCTGAATTGTAGACGAACAAGCTTTGTTAGGAACTAGGATATAATTGAATGCTTAAAACAACTTGATCATACGCAAAATTGGTACTTCGTAGATAGTTGTTACAGTACGGGAAGTTTACAGTTAAATGAACTGTAAACTTCCAAAGGTAGCTGCCTACCTGTTATCAAGTTATCAACTAAAACATAAAAGTATAAAAAAGCAGCCTAAACCATGGCTTGACTGTCGTTTCCAGATCAAACGAAAATTACATTAAATCTGTATAGCAGTTATGGAGATATTTTGCAACGAGCATCCATAATTATTAACATCCGAACTTTTGAATTTATAATAATAGTGAGTTATATATAGAATAAGATGTTTCAAACCACGAAATCAACGAATTATCAGTGATTAATGAAAACTATCCACATCTTTATTTCATCGACAACCAATACTTTCCCATCATTATCAAAGAGAGTGCAAGCACAAGCACCGAAAGCGCCACCTGGCCGCGGCATAGCTACCAGGAGCGCAGAAGCTCAGCGGAGTTTCAAGTAAATTAGGCGGCGACACAGAACAAACAATAATTCTACGTACAGAAGGTTCACTCCAACGACATGACGAAAATTGTACCTATGATTTAATTGCTGCTTTCACACTGCAACCAGTCCGGCAGTTAAAAAAATCAATCGAATGAAAATAGTGAACGTTCAAATTAATGGATTTCAAACGAGCATTTTCACTCTTTTCGCTCAATTGAATTACTTTTTACTTCGACTGAAGCGTCGCCGCGCCGCCGTCCGGCGCAGCGGGGGCGGTGCGGCGTGTAAGCAACATTATCTAGCACGCATGAAACTAGGTATGTGCAATGTGCAATCTTATCAAGATCAAGTAGTAGTTACAATCCGAGGTCAATCTATTTTGAAACCTTTCAGTAGGGTTCGAGAGCTCATTTCAAGATGGAAATTCATCCATTACTAAGTTGAATCGTAATTCAGCATTATAAAGCTGGTTTTTAATTGCACACTGACTGAAAGTGACACATGCCTCGCCGACACAACGGGCGGGGGCCGACAGCCGACGCGCACACTCAGCGATATTATTATCGGCCCGCCTGGGTTGTACGTAGGGTTGCTACAAGTACGTTTTTATATTATTATATAGCCTTACTATGAGTAAAGCTGTACGTATGCGATTGCCGTGCAAGAGGTTGTTTGTATGTTTGTCTGTCACCATTTATCTCCAAATCGGCATATTCGATTAAAAACAGTTTAATTTTACAATCAGTTTGTATGGTCGTCATAATATGAGCTCGATCCTTTACGTGTACCGATGAATTTTCAATATGAAAAAATATAGGTATAACCGAATTAACACAGTTATTGAATAGATTTTATTTGTATTTATTATTCATTCATAATGTATTTCAGATTTAACACCATTATTATTAGTAGACTTAGACTTCATTGTTTTATCGCCATATGTCACTAGGGGGCAAACAAGACATAGAATAAGATGCAGAATGCATCGATCCAAGTACAATGGCATTATTTTTAGGATGCGTTATAATAATGTGATTATGATGATTTCTTAAACTCAAAATGAAAAATAAAACTACTTAATATATTATTTTTTTATGGCTTCCCCTCCCTAAATAATAATATGGTTTGCGAATGGAATTGCACAATGTCCATAACTAAGCGGTAAAGGGTTTCTCGCGTAACAATTAATTAGTTTATTTAAAAAATATATATATTTTATATTACAATTTGGAAAGATGCAGAAACAGAAAAAAGTTAAATATATTTAAATAGGTACCTAAAACCTAGATACCGATCTGTCGCAAGTAAGCAATTTTGTTGACATTGGAGGGTTAAAAGAGTCAAAAATATATGGAAGTGATAAAAAGATGTCTTCATTTCATCTCTGACTTTCAGCCATCTATTTAGCTTCCTGAAACTAAACCAGCCTGGAGACCGATAAAAAATAAACCTATTAATAAAATAACTTTATTTAGTTGTTAGTGCCAGCCCTAAAAGTGGCGGAGGCGAGGCGCGTCGGTTGCAGAACAAAAGCAGCCGAGCGAGCGCCACTCGCCGCACCGCGCGCCACTCGCCGCACCACGCCAAGGCCACCGCTACCGCGCGCATGCTGCCTTGGTACTTTGGTTATTAATTACATATTTATTTATAATCTTATAATTCTTTAGGAGTATGAAAGTATGTTTTTTGCTTCTATTATTCGTAACGGCTGAACCGATTTGGATGTTTGGAATAGACGTTGTTCATTCATGACCATAGGATACCTACTTTATGACGGTACTACGCGAGCGCTAAGCGTGCAACTGTAGTTCAGTTACACATTCACCGAACACGTATTTTATGAAACAAAAAAAAAAAAAACGGCGAAGTATTGAGATAAATCCGAATCTGGATTTGTTCTGTTATTATATGCGAAGTTATGAATGGTTGTTTATTAAAATACCATGGTGCTATGATAAGTAGTAGTAAAAGCAGACGAAGCCGGGTAGAAAATATACAAAACACGCATGTACGCAGATCAGTGAAGATACCTAGTAAGGGGTAGTTAGAGAGACGTCTCCGCGACGAGAGCCGCGTTTCGCAAAGTAAGAAAGGTAGTATTCCACCTGACAGATTGCAACTGTTGCAAGCCCATTACCACTTATTGGTACGCTAATCGATGGTACACGCCTTCGAATTTCTGGGTACTTGGGCATAGGTTCCAGTTTGTTTGCAATATTGTATATCGAGCACATGCTAAGCGCATATAAATTAAATAAAAATATTGGTTGCACCGGTTTGAACCTTCGGATCGGAAATCGGAGTACTGCTCACTAGGCCAATACGGCCGTGGGCAGAGGCTAGTTTAAATATCTGCCAAACGCAGCGATAGTTTTATGTCCGTAAATAATCTAGGCATCATTCAGTAAGTAAACTTAAATATCAACTTCTTTCGTTCCCCGTACGCGCTATATTACTCAATGATTCTCGGGACGCGCCCCGCCAACCGAGCGAGCGAGCCTCTATAACTTCACACCTACTAAACAATTGGTAGTTCTTTCCTAATAGAATAATCGTAATAGAATATAATAGAGAAATAAACTATTCGGGAGATAGGTACTTAATACTAGTTAACTTTTTTCTATGCATATATCTACTCGTAATTATTATCAAAGCGCTGTACATGTATAATGCGTTGCTTATCGCTTAATAGTCTTAAGTTACCACTAGGCTCATAGGGACTATATTAATATTAAGTACCCTAAGCACGAATTGCGATAGTTGGGCAATGTGGTTTTCTACATACCCACCCACCTATTCAAGAAATTCTATAACTTGAAGTCAAAGTCAAAAGGTTTTTATTAATTGAAATCACAAGGATCATATAGAAATGTCAACTTAAAAACTACCTGAATTCAAATAGTTTTTTTAGAGTGAATTTACGCCGATTCCTTGCGCGCGACCAATCCTAGAAGAATCGAAGTTTTCCCGTTTGAGCACCTATTTTTTGGGCACCTATGCATTGAGCACCAAACGTATTCCCATTTGAGCACCAATCAATATTTTAACGTGGTGCTCAAAGGGGAACAAAAAATAAAATTTGATTTTATTCCCCATTGAGCACCTACGGTACAGCAGCTTCTAGTGATGGGGTGTATAATAAAACATAATATTGATAAAAATTGGCAGTACTTTTATTTAACTCTGCTTGGATATTTTTTGATGATCCTTCATTCAGATTTAGTGTGGTGCCAATCGAATTCATTTATAGAAAAAGAGTATTAGCCAAAGAATTAAATAAAGTCTAAAAAGTATCAATTTCTTGAGGTTAGAATCAGCAAAAAAAAATCTATAAAATTATTTTTTCAAATTTTGTAAATAAATAATCACTGAGGGCCAGGTCCGGGCTGTAGTGGGTGGACAAGCGATTCAGAGCCACACCGGTCTTGAGCAGCCATCGCAACATTGCTCTTGTAAAACGGTGCGTTGTCGTATGGATGACAACTTCGACGATTAATGTTCAAGGAATACGATATAATTTTGCGCGTGCGCATCTTGTTTGTTCTGTGTGCTAGATCACAGAAATACTAGTAGCACGATGGTTGACTGTGACTATTTCACTCACTCTTACTGTTTACTGTGGACTGTGATAAATTTCAATTGTTTGGCGCTTATGTATGCCTGGTAGTTGCTGCGCACTTTTGCCAACCCGTTGAAGGGGTCAATAGAAACAACGATTTGGACGGTGACGACGCGAAGTCCGGCCAGACAACAGCTTTGCAGTTATGTGAGCTTGGTGGCTACGCAACTTTTGACGGGGTAAATGGAAACTATAACAGTGAGCGTGTCGTCTCGGTAGAAACGAACGCAATCGTATACTGGGAAAGTGAGTTGTCATCCGCTTGTATGTCATGCACTCCTGGTAATCGTACGTATGAATGACGGGGTAAGTCCGTACAGGAAGATCTACTTACTTCTTTTTCTTCGAAACGAAACTTCGCAAACGAACGAAATTTAATCGAGAAATTTTACCGACCATGCCCTCAGCCATTTTGTTATAATAAGACACGCATCCGAATCATCTCACATAATCACTTAGGACTCATAACTATGTTAACTTTTTTGTCAAAGCGACAGCATTGAAGTTTAGTTAGTTTGTAAGTAACTAAACATGAACTTCTGTCAAGTAGGTAATTAAACCCTTTGTTGAGCACGTTAGTCTTGTAACCACGAGTTTGTGCCACGAGTGAGTACCTAGTGCCTACTCTTTTTTATGCTACGACAAAAGTGCCGTTTAGGTATAACAAATAACGTGATAAAAATTTTACTTTTTAAATAATGTCTAGAGGTAGTAAGTATTTAAAAAGTATTACCTACTAAAACATTTTCGCTGACATTAGTGTTTGAATTTGGACCATTGAATTTGAATTTGGACCACCGCCCACTGCTTTTGGGCGTGACTAGTCCCTTCTAGGAATGAAAATAATATTTATTTGAAAGTGTCTCTAGGGCCCTTCAGTCCATTTTCTTCAGTCCTTAAAAGGAATAAGTTAATAACCCATACGAAGTTAGGATTGCATATACAAATTTTCGTGAACGAACGGAAAGAACAATATTGTGCGGGTTTATAATATCAACAAAGTTATATTTACAACGAAATTCACCGAGACATATATTCTTAGAGAGATTCCAAAAATTCGAAGACTGTGGTTCGAGCGTCTCTTAAGGCGCGTTCTAAAACAGAATTTAACGTTGCAAAACAAAGCTTCCTAAGGAGGCAGACTAAATACATTTTTAGATTACATGCATTATACCTAATATTGTAACGAGATAGGGTTCAGGATACAGTGATAAAGTCCACTGTTCAAATTAACATTGTATTAAAATTACGCCATTAGGTAGAACGAAAAGCACTCAGTCACTGTTGTTTACAATACTAAGTATTATAGTATCTGTGACAATACTATTGCACCAAAGGTGAGTGCCTACTTAGTCATTCATTCATTCATATCGTGTCAATGGCTTATTTTTTAAATTTGTTTTGACCAATGTGTGGCCACTTGTACAGCCTCATCGGTTGCCTCTATGAGATGTTCCCGGGTGCAGGTGATTGGGCACAGAGGTCAGGAGAGCAAGTGCGCCATATTCTGTATGGGTTCCACGCACTCACACTGGACGTGGGTTGAATCAATTATTCCCCATTTGGCTAGATTACTTCTGCAGCGGCCAACTTGACTGCGAAACCTATTAAGCGTTTTGCGGGATCTATAAAGTTCAGTGGGGTGCAAGGAAGAAGCCTCGCGGCGCATCTTGCTTACAGCTAGGACACGGTAACACAGTATCCTAGGCTGGCTAATTCTTTCACCACAATGGCTCATCCTAACAACTCTAATCAGCGGGGCGATCACACTAACTCATGGCTATCGAGATGGCAATCAATTTTGACACTAATTCCTTATGTTAATGGCATATCCATCCAAAAAACGGAACGTCCAATAGGAAACCAATTTTGTTCATTCGCATTGTCCATCTATGGCTCATCCAGCTTACAAATTAGCGTGATACGATTCATTCCATCCGATGATACCAGCCATGGAAAATTAGTGTGATCGCCCCGCAGAGTCTTAATCAGCATATTTCAGAGAACCCCAAACCAGCATTAACCGTTATTTCCATCAACATCGAAGGTGTCTCAAGTTAATAAGTCACAGTTAATTGCTCACATGTGTCAGACATCACTATGTGATGTTCTTTGCGTACAGGAAACACATCGACATCGAGCATCAACGACCAGAAATCCCTGAAATGATCCTAATCGCAGAACGTACTACCGTACTTGGCATGTGGAATACATGCCAAGTACGGTAGTGCCGTTTTTGTAAGCCCAAGTACTGCAATTCGATCTACAGCTTTCAAATCTGATAATACTATCGAAGTAATAACAATAGATACAGGTAGTTGCACGATAACCTCTATATACAAACCTCCCAAGCAACCGTTCCAATTCAATAACACAACTAATTTTCGCAATAGAAGTATTAAAATAATAAAATTGTAGGTGACTGTTAAGTCACAATAAATATAATGACATTTCCTTGTGAATACATCTATGAAAATCTGATGTATGTTCACAAAAATATTTATTTGTTTAAGAAAAAAAGCGATAAACACAATGTTAATACCAGGAACTTAGATTAACTCGCTGTTGCCACTTGTAGACTCCATAAAGTTAGTAAATCGTTTAAAGGGCAGGGTGTCCGCTTTTGTAACAAACTCCCAAGAGATATACAAAAATTGACAATAAACAAATTTAAAAACGTAATTAAACAAAAACTTTATATTATAACAAGGCATACTTTAAAATATCTGACTATTTAGATGATATAAACTCTTGGGATTGAAAATGCTCCAACTCGATAAAAAAAAAGCAGGTACCTATTGTTTAGTAAAAGGATCATTAAAAAGAATAACTAACTTTGTTTTCTTGCTTTTCTTTTCTGGCTTGGTCGCGGAGGAACAGGCACTAGATAAAACCGACGTTTCAATGTGATCTTTGTGATTTAAATGATTAAATGAATTTTGACTTTGACTTTGAAGTTTGTCGACATCGTCTGGAGAGTGTCACGCCAACACATCCCACGTGGATGCCGCACTAGCTACGTGCCGAGTCTGAGCAAAGACTCCACCAACCTCCTAAAAACTACAAAAACTAAATGATATACTCCCTTGGGAAATACTCCCATATGACCTTTTTGCATTGAAGATAATTTTTTGATTTTAGCGCTGGAAAGTATCAGATCCGAATTGTAACCACGTTGCCAACGGGCACTGTTGAGAGACGCAGGCATTGACCAAATTTCGATCATCGCAAAGATGCCACAGCACAAGGCGGTAAAGTGCGGCGGTAAACAACCGCTATGTGGTTATTATGTGAGCCTGGTATTGGAGCCACAACTTTTGTCGGGGTAAATTGAATCGAGATGGTGGCCAAACGCAATCGGAGACAAAAAGCGAGAAACTGAGTCCAGTCATCCACTTGTAGTTAAGAACCCCTGTGCGCTATGACTGGGTAAATCCGTACAGAAAGATTCTCTTGTGTTTTTTTTTCGTTCATCGATGAGTCAGGTTCTTTTTTGGTAACCAGGTCAGTAACCTGAGGTAGGTAAAAAGAGACCAATGGTAGAAGAACCAGTGTGGTGAACGTTTCAGTTCAGTGTGCCAAAATCGAGATCACTCGGTGGGTCACGAATCAAATAAGTAGGTACCTC
The DNA here is from genome assembly GCA_958496245.1 of Perizoma flavofasciatum. Taxonomy (NCBI): domain Eukaryota; kingdom Metazoa; phylum Arthropoda; class Insecta; order Lepidoptera; family Geometridae; genus Perizoma; species Perizoma flavofasciatum. Next base: position 6,011,107 of record OY292443.1, on the reverse strand, counting down.
TCTACCTTCCTAAGAAAAAAGAAAGGAAATACATTTATTTCACACATGGCCAGTAAGTATTTATTATTTAGCCTATTATTTTACAGCCATTTCACACAGTCAACAATAATTATTATGTTGACGGAGAATACATAACAAATTGCTTAAATATAGATTTTAAGTTAATTATACTTAGGTACCTACTTAAGAACTCGAGAAAATTTTGTGCACAAGTCTGGTACTTGTGAAATCAGATTTTAGTTTTGTTAAATGAATGTATTTGTCGCTACAAAAATAGCATGCATGCTTAAATACAGGTTGATTCAGGCAATGGTCCAAAAGGAGCGGAGCGATGATGGGAGAACTCCATGGCCAAATATATTATAATACTATACCTACCATGGCTACTATATCTGTGCCATGACCGACTCCCCATGTACCTAAATCTACGATTTTTATAGTCCAGGAGCTAGGGCCACTGGTTTCCCCATGCATCGCCCTGCTTTTTTCGTACTATGCTGCTTGAAACATTCTGTTTAGGTAGTTAAGTAGGTACTTAGGTTGGTTTGTTAGTAAGTATGAGTAAATCAAGTACCTAGGTAGATTTTATTTTATTGAACGAGCTTGCGATCGACATCTGTAGTGCAAGAATATTTTACAGACATTTTATGCGCCATCTATGAGCGAGTAGTTGATTCCCGAGGAATAGACTAGACCAAAACCCTTATTTTATAAATAGCCTGCTGGCGACATCTGTTAGTGCAATGGTATTTTACTGGCGTTTTATGCGCCATCTATGGGCGAGTAGTTGATTCCCGGAATGGACCATAGACGTTGTGATTAAAAACGTTGTAAAATATCATAAATAAAATTTTGTAAACAATATGCACATTAGTAATATATTTCTTTAAACTGTAACTCAAAAAATTTTTACCCATTTAATTTCTTTTGAAAAATAGGCGTAAATTTGATTTCATTATAGGGGCGCCACTTGTTTGCAACCTCAAATATCAATGTGACGCTATTTCCTTTCCTGTTTCTCTCTCATTTTGCCTCCATTTTGTTTGTCGTCTGTCTCTTGTCTATATTTTTTGGCTAGATCGTCTTTATGGTAAGCCGTAGATAATTTTCTCTTTGGATGACTATAGTGTTGGGTTGCGGTCTTTGATTTGAAAATTTGAAAACAAAACAAAGTTATTGACGAAGATGGATCTTTTTATCATAATGATTGGAAATTACAGGTTTTTCTTGGCTAGTGAGTATGCGCTATTTTACAAATGGAGACGTGGACTGATCTTTGCCGTTGTTGCTTATCTGCCAATTCTAAATACTCAATTTTGGATGGTGAACAAAACGTATCGCAGAAGTTCCTTGAAATAACCACTATTGAGGTAAGTAAGCTTCATATTAGTTACCACTCGTGTAAGTTGCTTGCAATGCTGCATTGCTAGTAATTTGGATGAGATAGGTTCAAAGCTTGGTAACATAACCTCTAAATAGGTTGACACTACCTATGTCAACGCTCGTTTATCGAGCTACATAGAAGAAATAAACACTAGCTGTTTTTAGTCCATTTTAATAGAAATTGAAAGCGGACATGCGTCGTATAAACTGGAATTTCTTCTCTATGCGTCTTGGTTCTAGAATCTAGACGTATCTAGAACTTGGCCCTTTTACAGTTTCATGGACACCAAAAACTTGTGTGATATTATATCTACGAGATATATAGAAGTACCTAGAGGACATTATAGAAGTTTTGATCAGATTCTGGCCGGATTGAATTCAATGAACAAGACCTTATTATTGGTAAAATGAGGCGGTAAGGTCATAAGACACACCAATACACCAAAATGCGAACACAAAACAATAAAACCTCAAAACAGAGCATAACTTCATATCAATACCTAAAATAATTCTTAAAAATTGAAAAAAAATATGCATTTCATTCAGATAGCTGTTTCAGGGACAAAATTAAATGGTAACAGACAAACAAAAAAACAATCTCTTGGCAATCACTCAAAAAAACTGCATTTCAATTGGATAATGGCCTCCTTATATTATGTGAAAAAATTATAAAGTTCTAGGACTCCTCCAAAATGCCTAATATCTTCAAACAATCTTTCTGGTGCCATGAGTCCTCTGTTTCAAACAGAAATAAGCAGCTGAAATAATACAATGTATCTATTAACTTTCCAGGTCAAGCCAGACGACGGATTACCCCAGAAACTGTGCGACGACTGCTATACAGCCATGAACTCCGCATTCCAGTTCCGGAAGCAATGCATAAAAATGGAGACTGAGCTGAAAATGCAGCTCACCCAGCTCCTAACTCAATGCAATGAGAACGACATAGATGAGTTAGAAAATATAACTGAAGAGGAAAGTCAGGAAAATCAAGACATTGAATTTGCAAATGATCCGATGAAGCAACTCGAAGCTATTATAAAGAAAGAGCCTATGGATAAAGATGATGACTATTATTATGTTCTAGTCATTGACAATCCAAAAGATAAAGAAAATGTGGAAGATAATTTTTCCGACTTGAAAGTTAAACTTGAAAAAGATCCTGAATCAATCCCCGATACGATGGAAATACAGAGTAGACAAGAGCAACAGAAAATAGACCTACCGACTGAAACAGAACAAACAGAGCAACAAAGTCACTCTGATTTTGAACATTCAATGGACTCCTTCCTAATAAGCAATAATGCAATCTCAGCTCATGTTCCCGCTACTATCCTTGAGAATGAAGAATATCAAGATGATGTCAATGACAATGATGTAACAATATACGAAAGCAACCAAGACATTGCTACTCTAACACAAAACAATGAGATAATCACAGATGAACAAAACTTAATAAAGATACTGACTAGTCAAGATTTTACAAGAGATGGTACCGGAACCATATTATTGAAAAGCCATGATGGTATTAACTTCATTACGGATGGAGAGTTTGTGGGGAATGAGGAAGATCAGGACGAAGATTCCCCTGAGGTTATCTATTATGAAGGGGACAGCGAATCGCAATTCCAAATAGTTAAGTATGACGGGTCGGAGCTAGTCATTGAATATGGGGAAGATAATAGTCAAGTCACACCTTCATTTCTATGTGAATGTGGAGAGCAATTTACAGACTACAATGCATATACAAAACATCAGCAAAAACATAATCCGGGGGGCGACCATCTATGCAACCTGTGTGGCAAAGGGTTTGAATCTGCAGAGATCCTGACAGGACACATGGTTCTACACAATGTCTCTGGTGTGCTCCTGCAATGCCCATTCTGTGAGTCTGTTATGAAACGAAGTGCACTGACACAGCATATTAAATATGCACACAGCAATGTAAAACCGCAGTGTGAGGTTTGCAACAAGACTTTTGCAAACCCAAACAATTTGAAACGTCACATGATGATACACACTGGGATTAAGGAATTCGAGTGTGATCTCTGCTTTAAAAGGTTCAGTCAGAAGATTACAATGCAGACGCATCGCCTTACACATATCAACCCTCAGGAAACAACAACATGCCCAGGATGTGAGAACACTTTTAAAACTAAAGAAGATTTAACCCAACATATAGAAAACAGCGAATGTTCCAAGTCGAAACTCATTGATTCTGAAGTAAAAGATGAATTAATAAAAGCGGTTAAGAAGGAAGTCAAGACTAGCTTGGGAAAGCTTTTGGGATATGCTTGCTCGCTTTGCAAGAGGATGTTTTCAATAGAATCTGCCCTGGAATCCCATATTGAGTCAACACATATCATAGATCCATCGGAGTTGCTTTGCTCTGAATGTGGGGAAGTTGTCAGTTCCAAAAAAGAAATGGCAGCGCACATCATGTCTCACGACAAGCGCAAAGTTAATATCAAGAGATTTGAATGCATGACTTGCGGTAAAGCATGTTCTAGCCAAGCTTTACTGCTGATGCATGAGAGGGTGCACACCAATGAAAGGCCATATTCCTGCCAACTTTGCCCGCTCAAATTCAAAACAAAAACGCATTTACGGACCCATCAACTCACTCACACGAGAGAGAAGAAATTTGGATGCTCTGTTTGTATGAAATTCTTTGCACTTAAAGGGAATTTGGTCGTACATTTACGCACGCATACAGGGGAGAGGCCGTATGTGTGTAGCGATTGTGGCGATGCTTTTATAGACTCAAAGTATTTGAAGAAACATAAGCTTAAAAAACACGCAACGGAGAATGTGCCATGGAATCAGTTCTTGAAAGTTAAGTATGAAGGAATGGATGATGAAGCTTAGGTTCTATCACACGAGTTTCTCACTCGGATTATTAATTATGTATTATTTTGGGCCCTTTGAATGTCTCATAATCATCATCATTTCAGTCTGGAATCACCCACTGCTGGGATAGTCCTTTCGCATTCAGGTATTAAAAAAAAACATGTCTATAATGGCTTTTCATCATATCACTTTAATGCAAACATAATTCAAGCTTAGAAACAAGAGTTTTTTATTGAAGCTCTAATATTGAAATATTATTAAATTGAGCTAAACTATGACCCAAAATCAGTGCACACCAATCATATATTTTAATTGTATAACAATACTTCGTCTTGAGTTCAGTTGAATCATTGCAGCAGTGTTTTTGACATAACTTAACCCAGTGTTTTTAAGCCTAAGGACAGGATTAAGTGGTATAAATAGTTTTTAATTTACCACCTTGACATAACGTAAATACACCAACAGTAAATTATTTGATTTAATTGCATTTTAAGTAAATCTTAGATTATAAACAAACGAAGACTCTGTAAAATAACTTAACTTTATTTTGTAAATAACTTAGCAGTATGTTTTATGTTTTCCCAAAAACTATCGTGAATTTGATTATTCATATTGTAAAAACGGGATTTTCACATACCGCAAAGAACACCAACTAAGTTTCGACTCATTCCGAGAGTTCATCTGGGTGAGTGATCGCGACGCTCTCCCTCCGCATAGCGTGCGACGCCTTCACCGATAGTGCGGTACGTGAAAATTCCTTTTTTTACAATATGAATAGCAGTATGTTTTGTTCCAAGCAGTTAATTTTATTTCGTGGTACTATATTTATTTTACGAAAATTCGTATCAAATTTGTATTCTAGAATAAGATTTTAGTTCTTTTAGTTGTACTCTCAGGCATTTATTCCAGGACGAGATGAATTATAGAATGAACTTATCAAGACATGTGGAATGCGAAACGTGGGGATATACCAAATATTATAAACTAGTGTTTTTATTGGCTGATTAAACGCATATTATAAAATCTCCCGTCGATTACCTCATTACCAATGGCACTACTAATAATAAATACCTATATCAAGTCAAACAAAATATTTATTTGTTCCAAAAATTAAGTTAATGTTGGCTTGAAAAATTCTTCCTAAACAAATCTGTTTTAGATAGGTTAGGTTATTTTTTTTATTACCACTCAGAAAAAGAGGATTGCTATCCGAACTTTACCCAGAAACTTGGGTTCAAAATAAATAAAACTAACCGGTTAGTTTATCTGCAAAAACAGACACAAATAACTAACATAGAGATTTAATAGCCTTTATAGATAGCCTACTCGAGCCATGGGAAATAATATTTCCCGTGAAACTACTGGCCACAGTGTAGTGTCACTGGAAATTTACTTTTACCCGTAGAACTACCAGTAGTGGCACGGGAGAGTAAAATTTCCCTTCACTCTACTAGTAGTGCCAAGCGGTAGTGCCTAAGAAAAGAAAGGGATTAAGACAAGTCATGTGGAATGCAAAACGTGGGGACATACTAAATAAAAAAAAACTAGTATTTTTCAAACGCGATTTAAGACCCGTGTAAAACTAGTTAAAAACTATCCTCTGCTCGGTAGCTACATACTGAGTAATCGATACCTATCATGGAGATTACAGTCGTAAGCGTGTTTATTTTTGTTTTATAAATTCGAGCGTTAAGCTCAAACAGCGCCGTTGGCGGACATCATAGTACCTACCAAAGTAAATGCACTATGTAAGTGCATTGTAGCATATCTTTTAAGCGCCTAGCGAAATTATTAATTTGTTACTAATTGAACGTGTAACGATAATCACAATAAAATATGAATTCTAGAAGCATTTTTGATTTTAACTTTTCTCTGTTTAGGTTAAATATTTTTACTGGTTTCGCAAATCGCTAGTTTTAGTTCGTTCCAGTTCAAAAATGTACCTATATTTGAAAGATCTTTGTATCTTAAAACAATTGCAAAACTAATAGAAAATAAATTTTAATGAATGCATTTAAGAATTTTGTTAAGAGACTCCTCTAAAGCCACAGCCTGCTGAGTTATTCTTAAATGTTATGTGCTATGTATAGGGGGTTACATATAATAATACTCAACATATTCTAACTACTTTCGAGATAACCACGGTTCATTCACAAATGTTCATAACGCATATTGGCCGACTCGAGTACTGTTTAACTTACAAAATTTTTATTAAACTAAAATTAATCGCACTTACGAACGATCAATCTAATGTTTTTTTAAGATATTGGATGTTTGCACTATTATGAAATACCTGATGGACGACTCGCCTACGGTTTATCAATACTTACTGCGCGCCGCGCTTGATTTTTTCTAAAATGAGGGAGAGGCTATTAGTAAATAAATGTGAGTAGATTAGTTATTTATGTCGGTTTTTTGCAGATGAACTAACCGGTCGGTTTTATATATTTTGAACACAAGTTTGTTAGATAAAGTTCGGATAGCAATCCTCCTTTTCTGAGTGCTAATAAAAAAAACCTAATTACCTAACCTATCCAAGACGGATAGGTTTTTGCTTTTTGCCTAGAAAGGATTTTTCAGGCCAATATTTTTTTTTTAAACCGTAGGTGAATTCTCCTTTATGGGTATCGTTCATTAGTTATAACGAAATTCTGTGAAACGATCTGTAGGTATTTTAAACAGTAGGTCTTTTGATTGTAGTTATTTCAAAAATAGTTGGATTATTTTTATTTATTATAATAATATATTTATTTATTATAATATAATAAATAAACATAATCCGCTGGGTTAAACGTGTTCTTGAGTGGAGACCGCGACTCGGCAAACGTAGTGTAGGACGCCCTCCGGTCAGGTGGGATGACGATCTGCGAAAGACTGCAGGCAGATGCTGGATGCGGCAAGCTGAAGACAGGGTGCTATGGCGCTCATTAGGGGAGGCCTATGTCCAGCAGTGGACTAATATAGGCTGATGATGATAATGATGATGATTATAATATGTAACCGTATAGGGTGGCCATTCGTCCGGGTTTCCACGGATTTGCCCTAGTTTAGAGGGCGTCCGGACGCGGGGTTTCATTTGTAGTCCGGGTTTTAAGTTGCTGACACATCTACCGAAAATACGCGTTACAATATTTCTTTTTTATTGATTATATAACTAGCTTCTGCCCACGGCTTCGCCCGCGTGGTACCCGGATGAAAAGTAGCCTATGTGTTATTCTGTGCTATACTTATGACTAAAGTTTCATCAAAATCCGTTCAGTAGTTTTTGCGTGAAAGAGTAACATACATCCATTCTCACAAACTTTCGCGTTTATAATATTGTAGGATTATTAAAGAAAGGGCAGGTAGGCAGGCTAGGAATCAATGAATTTAACCATTTCATCTTACCTTTTTAAGACCTTTTAAAAAAAAGATTTTCCCAAATAAAATATTAATAAAAATGTCTGTATTTGATTGATGGATTCTCGTAACGGCGAGGGAGATTCAATCTGAGAAACGCTGTATCACCTACTAAGGACTAGCGCACAGGTTCTCAAACTTATTTTTCCCCCACTTTGAGAATAAAAAAAAAAATAGCGCCCCCCAAAGTTTTTAAACAACCTATGCTTTCCCCTCTAGACCGCTTTAGCGCCCTCAATATCTTCTAGAGCCTTCTACCGCCCCCCTGAAGGCCTTCAGCGCCCGCGTATTCCACTGTTCACGGAGCGAGTTCGCAAGGGCTATACTATTCAATTTGTGCTATTGTTAATAATTTATTTTTATGTTGACTAGTCTATTGAATTAGGCCATACCTGTAAGAATAACTAAATAAATAAATAAATAATGCTGGACAATCCACACATCATCTAGCCCCAAGCTAAGCAGAGCTTGTGTTATGGGTACTAGATGACTGATATACTTCATACAATACATTACATAGATAGATATTTTTTATTATACATAGAAAATACCCAGAACACCCGGAACAAATATTTGCAGATCGTAGAAACATTTGTCCCAGGGCGGGAATCGAACCCGCAACCTCCTGTGTCGCAGCGGACCTTCGCCCACCGCGCCACATCGGTCGTCCGATAATAGATGTTATGTTTTGAATAAATACAAATACAAGGGGTCGTTATCGCTCATTTTGAGAAACAGTGGACTAGAGGAATAAAGACAAAGTACCTAGACACTGTATTACGCCAGAGGGGTGGGTTCAATTACTGCTGCGGGACGATAATTTGCAAAACCTGCAAATATTTGTTTAGAGTCTGGGGTGTTGGGGTGTTTTGAGTCATGACATAGGGAATCCTAGTATGGGTTTGGAACTACCCTCGTAACCTAGGTAGGTAGTGAACTAGAGTAGGTAGTGAACTAGAGTAGGCAGTGAACTATAGTGTTGGTACCTATTCTAAGGCTTGGATTGGAGCTACAAATAAAAATACTTAGTACTCAGTTAACCTCAAATATATTTTTAGAGACCTGTTCAATGATACTCCGCAATGGGGGTGCGATGATAGTAAAAGATTAACCCGACATGACACGTTTAGAATCTGGTGTTAATTAATAATTAATTACGCGGTTATTGTATTTTCTAATTTTAGAAAATAAATAAGAAATAAAGAAGAGGCCTCGTTCATTTCGCTCCAATGCTATTAACGGACCCCGTGGCTGAATTGTTACAGCACCCTCGTACTAAGCCCGTGATTACGCGCTTACTACGCGGATACATTCCTCGCTTATGTTGATACTAGCTTCTGCCCACGGCTTTGCCCACGTGGTACTCGGATAATAATAATAATAATAATACTTGACAGTAGTTACGTGCCTTTTCAACACAATTCAATCTTTCCACAGGTTTTAAAGCCAACAGAAAGTGGTATTTTTCTAGACTAGGAAACCACGAACGAATCGAGAACCTGTGTTTGCGTCTTGCCATAGATTTAAATGTAATCGTTTGGTAACATACGATCCGAATGAATCTTTCTGCTATGTATGGAAATGTCTAATGTATGGAAGTATTTTAATGCATTCCTCATGTTTTAGCCGTATGGATGAGAGCCGTGTTGCCCTAGTAGGCATGTAACATCCGATTAAAGGTAGTGGTTTCGGAACCGATCTTGCACAATGGATTTTTCCACCAGAAAAATGTATATGCGCTCTAACAGTGAAGAAAAATTACGTGAGGGAACCGTTTTTTTATCGAAAAATTCGAATGCATTGCCTTCCGCCGCAATACTCGTAGTATTTCATTTTCTGTTCATATCCCAGCATTATTTAGAACAAGGGTCTTCAAACTACGGCCCTCTTCAAACACCTGCCCGCGACCACCACCTATCTGGCCCACGAAAGCTGGGTTGACGTGTCTTATATCAAGCCCACTCTTTAATTTATTTTAATAAATCAAATTAACTAAAGTCATCTTACAAAATATAAAAAGTTTGGAGACCTCTTGTTTAGAACGATGGACATTTTAGTGGATTTTGACATCAACTGTCAATATTTTTTTTACCACCAATGTGGCAAGCCTGCTTACGGCTCACCTGTTCGTAACCGGTAACCGCAGCCTATACACGCTTGCAAGTCTTACAACTCCAGAGGCCCTTTTTGAAGACTTGACGACCTCTGTAGCGCAATGGGCGAAGACTCAAATATTTGTCTCGAATCTTGGTGTTTTCTATGTATTACATGTATGCATTTACAAATAAAAAATGTATATAACTAGGTTATCAGTCTTGTAGTTCCTATAACACAAGCTCTGCTTACTTTGGGGCTAGATTATGCTGTGTGAAAATGTCCAGCATTATTTACTTATTATTTTTATTCCAAAAACTATCGTGAACTTTTCATATTGTAAAAATGGGAATTTTCACGTTCTGCACTATCGGTGAAGGCACCGAATAAGTTTCGACTCATTCCGAGAGTCTTCATCAGGGTGCGTGATTGCGACTTGCTACCTCTGTATCGCATCGTGCACTAATTATTTATTATACTCATTATTTATTACTGTAGTCTCGGCAGGAAGAGCATAATTTAGTCCAATAAGTTAGTATTACCTACCTACTCAGTATGCAGTGTTAAAATTGAAGTCGATATATATTGGAGTAATTATTTTTACTTTTGGTTTGTGGATATAAAATGCTGTTGGAAAATGGACTACTTACACCGATGATAGAGTTAACAGTAACCTCAATCGACAGTTAATTTAAATGGTTTACGTTCCAATCGACCCGAAATAGATATACTAGATAGATTATAAAATAGTTATACTGTTTACCAAAGCAATAACGGTATCACCAATTGATCCGGATAAAAGAGATCACAACTAAACTATATTTTTAGATCCGTTTTTTTTGGGGCACTTAGATACCCAAAAAACATACACACACAAAAACAGACTAATTGAGAACCTCCTTCCGTACGTCTGATTAGAGTACGAGTTAGTTAGGTACTCGTACTCTAATCAGACGTACGAAATCACTATCTATTTTCAAACGACTTATAAAACGGAAGGAGGTTCTCAATTAGTCTGTTTTTGTGTGTGTATGTTTTGCGATATCTTCGCTAATTGTAAAGTGATTTTAATGATTGTTTTTTAATGCGTAGCGTACTTTAACGGTGGTCCCATATTAATTTTATGAAAAAATCCCACCCCTAAGGGTGAGAAAATAGTGGATTAAATTTCATATTGTACTTTTTATCAACTTCTCGTTATTTAAAGACGGCTTTCCTATTTCCTAAAAAAATATACTATTAAATCCTTGGTTGAAGAGCACTACTTGTCCTCAAGTTGCTAACTGTTGCATATCTATGATATGTACTTATTTTACAACAGTTTAAGGTAGGAATCTTTCTTCGGATCTTTGTATTTCGTTGTATATTTTAATTTAACTTTCCACAGTTCGTATATTTTTAGAAGTTACATTAACTTAACTATTTTACGCCCTTTAAAATGATATAACTTTCATTGGTCATTTTCACTATAAGACACAAAGTTTTTGAGTCGTTTATCAACTCGGCCACAAAAACTTTTCTACAAACTACTAGGTACCTACGTAAACAAATATTTGTATGATCTACAAATATTAGTCTCGGATCTGGGACTATCACACGACGAAGATGCATATTTTTTATATGATAAACCTATTATAATAATTTATTTATTTCAGGCTTCTGCCCACGGCTTCGCTCGCGTGGTAGGTACCCGTACAAATAGTAGCCTATGTGTTATTCTGATGTATAAGCTATATTACTGTAAAGTTTCATCAAAAACTGTTCAGTAGTTCCACAAACTTTCGAGTTATAATTGAATAAGTATGTATTACATATTGATAATAAGTATGTAGTAAGATTTATTTCAGATTTCATCCATACATGCATAATATTTTAAAACACTTTAGGTACACATAAAATTAGGTAGTACTTACAACAAAAAACCATAATAATAATAATATATTAGGTGTAATAGTTTATTTTTGGGAATAAAAAAAAATATTGCAAGTGAAACAAAAATTGCGTGCCAATTTTTTTTCTTAATTTTCTTCGATCATTAAACATATCCACTGATAAAATAGGACTTAATTCAGCGCGATAACTGCTTATTAGAATAGAGTGTCGGCCTAGCGGTTACCCCGACTTTCGATCCTATGGTAGTGGGTCAAACCCGGTCGTGAACCAATTTTCCACTCCAACTCTAAACAGTGAAGGTAAAAATCGCGAGAATACCGGCTGACCGAGAACCAAAAATTCAAAGGCATTTGTGCCATCGATCGGTTAGTGTTCCAATAAGCGGCGATGGCCTTGCAACCTGTCACGTGGAATGGTGGAATGCTAACCAATATGCAAAACGTGAGAATGACAAATGATCAATGTAATGTTTGAACCCTACCCTCTTAATACTTACAGTGCAACGATAAGTTATGCGCTTCGGAAATCTTCGTCTATTTTCGGAAATTGGAAACTGGGGGCGCTTAAAGCTCTATGTGTTTCCAATTTGTACTCAATCTGTACGTGCTATCGCCATAGGTCCGCATTGACAACCTCGACAACACGACGAGCGAATAGTCAGCTGTGACCAAAGAGGCGTGGTTTCGAGACCAGCCGCTGTACAAATGTTAGTTAGTTCTGCAGATGTATTTTAAGAGAGTTCAGTGAAAGAGCTCGTCCGGGGAAGTGCTACCACCATGCCTATTTCAGCCACCAAGCAGTAATGTTCTCATTGCTGTGTTCTGGTGTGAAGGGTGTGGTTTCCGGTGACATTACAGGCACATGAGATCTTTCATCTTGATATCTCAGGGAGGCAACGCGTGAGTGTTACCTCTGGTTTTGAAAGCATTCATACAGTAACTGCTTACCACTAGGTGGACCGTTAGTTTGTGTGTATCTTTGGAAGAAAAAAAATGTTCCTGGTCTGGGAGTTCTGGTATCACGGTACTCGTAGTTCTCAGTGTAGGGTCAGGAATATATGTCTGTTAGGTGCTAAAAAAAGCGTTTCTAGTTCTCGTACAATTTCGAAGTGCACAGACTTAATCGCTCCGGTTCCGAAGATATACGAAGATTTCCGAAGCGCATAATATTTTCCTAGTACTGTAATCACGATAACAAGTTCTTCCCCATTCATTGCTTGTGTAACAAAGAAAATATCATTATCATCAGCATGTAACAGTCAACAGTTGGAGATGGGCCTCCCTCAAAGAGTGATCTAGGGCTCTCTCCATCCATCGACTTCCAACCTATTTTAATTGAATAAGAACAATAATAAAAAAAAACTTTTGTATTTAAAACCACGGCTGTTGCAACGTAGTCGAAACGTCTTGAAAATAATAAAAAAGTAAACGGAATAAAGACACGTATAGAACTTATAATTAGACCACCTGTGTGGCGCAGTGGGCGAAGGACCGCCTGAGACGCAGAAGGTTGCGGGTTCGATTGCCGCCGCGGGACAAATGCTTTGTATGATCTGAAAATACAGGTCTGGGTGTTTTCTATGTATTCACAAAAAATGTTTTATAAGTAGTATAACAGTCATGTAATAATTCCCATAACATAAACTCTGCTTAGTTTGGGGCTAGATAATGCTATGTGAAAATGTCCAGCATTATTTATTTATTTAATTATGTTTACTAGTCACAAAACTTACAACAGATTATCCATCAAGTACCTAGTCAATAATTTTCTGATTTGTTCAACAAATGCGCGTGTGAGCGAGACATAACGTCCGAAAGAGACAAAGAATGACTCTAGAGAGGCACCACAGAATAATGTAGTGCTATGAAAGCATACTGTGAGCGCACAAAGGATTCGGGGTCACGGGAACACGGGGGAAAACTCCCGGGTTTTGGGGGAATATTCTTGTGCGGAAATATCCATCTGCACAAAAGAAAATGCATACTTAGTTCTAATTATGTAGAAATTAAATAAAAAAGTAACCACGGTACTCATAGTTCCTGATACCTACAACACAGGAGGTCCTATATGTTGGTCAGGAGTATGTGTCTGTTGGGTATTTATTTTCCTATAGAACACCTCTTGGACCCCTATACATCAAAATAAACTTACCTCCAAATTTCAGATCTCTAGGATTTACGGTTTAAGCTCTGCGTTTTTTTTCAGTCAATCAATCAGTCAGGATCTGTTCTTTCATCCTATTATATCTAGAAATACCTACCTTATGTTTCGTTTCTTTTAGCTTAGCACACGGAAAATGAGCATACACATTCATAATTTCTTTAGTTAATGAGATTTCATAAAATTTATAACCTTTCATAAAAGATTCTGATCACGATAACCTACACGAATCTACAGGCACCTTGAGATTACAAAATGCTGGACATATTTCACACAGCATCATTTAGCCCCAAACTAAGCAGAGCTTGTATTATGGGAACTACATGACTGATATACTACTTACATACATTTTATTCGAAATCAGCATCGTACCCGCAACCTTCTTCGTCTCAGGCAGGCGTTCGCCCACTGCGCCACAAAGGTTGTCAAGCGTCAGCTATTAGCCATCCCAAATTCAAAGCTTACCCGAACTCACCCAACATACACAAAGCAAAGGAAAATACTTTCAGTCATGGCAACATTTTTCAACCCGGCGGGAATAGGGGCTTCACTTCAGCTTCAGTCGGTCGCGAGAGCTCGATCGTAGATGACGAGTCGCCGCGTTATTTTCCGATATCGAATCAAAATCGCTCACACAATAACCTCACTTAATCCAACACAATATATTTAAATTTCGAACCTGTGTGTATTAAGTTTTTTTATTTAAATGTATAAGCAGTGTGGATTGAAAGGAGGTTAAGGTATGTATCACTTTATTATTTATAGAAATAATGTTTTTCAACGAAACAAATTGACCCGCTGTTGCGTGTTGATCTTTATTTTGACTGTTTCCTGTGGCACTACCAGTAGAGCCATGGTAAAATAATTGGTGCATGGGTAATTTATCGGATATCAAATAGGTACGATTGATTCAAATAGTAATATGCCTACTTAATCGATTTCGAATTATTGTCATATTTTTTTTATGAGCGATGAAATTATGTTAATGTTCAGTAAATGTAGATACATACTCTCTTAATTTTGTGGTAGGTAAGGAAATTATTCCTACTAGGGTAGTCCTACAAACTGGATGAATATTATAGGTACCTACCTATTTTTCGTGATTTCATGCACGAAGAAAACAGATTTAATAAAAAAAATAGTAGAACTATAAAAAAAATCTCATGAAAAGAGTTGATATGGCAACATTGCGATTAGCTGGAATCCAAGCCTAACTGCATTTTACCGAAGACAGCATATTTTAAAAATAAAATAGCAGATTTTCCTAGTCTTAAGACAAAAGCGAGTATTTAGTTTACCTACCTATTAATTACTTGTAGTAGGTACCTAGTTAGATTTTTTTAAATTACAGATACATAGTGATCAACTCAAATATTGCTTGGTTCTCAATTCTCAAGCATCGATAAAACCTAACTTTGGTTTGAGAAACTGACGCCATCTCTTATTTTTACTACGTTACTTGCAATTCCATTCCAGGTTTATTCGTTTTGATGTAGGAAGTTATCATTTAGTCCTTCACAGATGGCGTTGTAGATCATAGAAAATACTTTATTGCACACCAAAATAATGCTGGGGACTAGAAAAATACCTCACGCTTAGTTTTCCTTCCAAGCTAACGCAAATTTGTCAAGGAAAAACTTGGCAGTAGTCATGTGACATTTCCACAGCTAATGTAATTTCCATACAATTCAATATTTCAGAAGGCGCTTACGCCAACAGAAAGTGGTATTTTTCTAGACACCCAGCTAAGATAATTACTAAAAACTCAGATAATCTTGTTTAACGAGCGGTTTTATCGCTAATCACCGATAGGTTAGAATTAGCCTCTCCATTATATCACCATCGTTTTAAGAGCCGTCTTGGCATAGGGGGCTGTACCCCGACTTCCGATCCAAAGGTCGTGGATTCGAACCCGAAAAACCACTGATTAATTTTTCAACTAATATGCGTTTAACAAGCGCTCAAATTGGTGTAGGAAAACATCGTGAGGAGCCTACTTAAACATTCCTAGAACTTGCCTAGATAAACATTCGAAAGAATGTGCCATTGGTTAGTGTTCCAACTACTAACTGACAACTGTACCTACACTGTTTGTTTGATAAATAACCTAATCTTCGAGAACCTAGTGTCTTGACAAAACTAACATAGGTTTTAAGATATCTACTACTAACTGACTACTGTACCTACACAGTTTGTTTGATAAATAACCTAATCTTCAAGAACCTAGTGTCTTGACAAAACTAACATAGGTTTTAAGATATCTACTACTAACTGACTACTGTACCTACACAGTTTGTTAGATAAATAACCTAATCTTCGAAAACCTAGTATCTAAATAAAACTAACATAGGTTTTAAGATAACTACTACTAACTGACTACTGTATCTACTCATTTTGTTTGATAAATAACCTAATCTTCGAGAACCTAGTGTCTTGACAAAACTAACATAGGTTTTAAGATAGGTATTAGGTACTACTTACTTACTACTTGTACCTACTCAGTTGGTTTAATATATAACCTAATCTTCATTGAGCTAGCCCGGAATATAAAATAAATATTTATATTCCTGCCATAGAATATAAAATAAATCACCTCCTTATTCAGTCAGATCAGAGTCAGATTTCACTCATTAAAAATTTAACAACCCAAAAGGCTCGTCAATATTTGAAGGGCAGTTACGCAGAAAGTTGATTATTAATTACGAATTTGCTTGTTTGATGCTCAACTTATTAGGTATTTAACTTTAACCTATATTCTCTATACAGTATGTAACAAAAACCCTGTCTGATCCAATAAAGGCGCGTTCCTACTTCAATGTAAATCACTGTAAAATATAAACATGTATTGGCACCTCAAATATCTTGAAAAACAGCACTTGGGTTCAACTGCAGGAGCAAAATATCTACTTACGTAATATCTTGGGTATCTAACCCTGTCTGATCTAAAAATGTGAGATTATATCTAACGATATGCGATTACGTAGGCATCTTTTTACGTTTATCTAATATATTTTTTAAAGATGTGTCAAGGCAAGCAGGATGGAGTGGTGTTAGCTGACGAAAATCCTAATAATTTGGGAAAACGTAGTAGTTTTAAAATGTTATGTTATATAACTTTCGTGGTTTTATCATTTTACAGAGATTCCTGATGAAGTAGGAATATATGTACATTTATTGGTTCAGACAGGGTTCTCGTTACATACTGTATATATTATAGGAAAAGATTTAGTGAAGAAGCAAAGCCAGGAGAAGCAGCTAATAAATAACATACATACAGCTCGTAAATCTTGCGACTAATAGAGTTCAACTCGACTGAAGCCGGGAAATACATCTAGTATGATTTTACGCACTCTAGCACACCTATTATCGCTCGTTCTATACCAAAATATTATTTCATTAAATCACTTTTTTATCATACTAACTACCAATATTTATATGAACGAAATATAGTTCCCACAATACAGGCTCTGCTTAATTTGAGACTAGTGTTAAAAATGGTCCAGCATTATTTATTACTAGCCTCTGCCCGTGGCTTTTTATTGCCTTTTTATTATATTTTTCGCTTTTCAGTTCCTTTCTTTTTTGTCGGCTAATTTTTTCAGCTGTAAATGATTGTTTCGCAGAAAGTTATTTATGATTCCAAGGAAGTATTTAGGGAAAGGTCGCATTGGATTGCAGTAGGTATTCTAGATTCCAAAAAAAGCGAAAAGGTCAGCTGCGAAAATTAGGTCCAATTATTAGGGAAAATCACGTTTAAAGATTCTCGGTTTCTGTGAATCAAAGTTGAACCTAAACAGAAAACGATTTCAAACAACGGGAAGTGGATAAAGTCTTGTATTAAATTTCATCCCTTATTTTTGTCACCCTTAGGGATGTTATTTTTTCATAAAAATTATATTGGTCCCATATATTGAAGTATAAGAAGTATATTATCCATACCCATTAAAAAATAATCTGTTCAATCAGTTCACAATTGGCAAAAATATCGCGTAACGAAAACAAAAATACAGACGAATTGACAATGGACCTCCTGTTTTAAAGCGGTTGAAAACAGCACTCGCGTACGTTCATATAAAAAAAAAATTGTTTGTTGTTGATACGTACAAAAGAGGAAACTCAACATACAATAAAATTTACAAGTTACGGTAAATATTTTGTTTAAAGTAAAGGCTATGCCCCTAAAAAGTTAATTAAAAAAGTTACTCATAATAAGCTGCTCATAATTAGTCACGAAAACTTATTTTATTTTAACTGGATAATATATAGCTTATGTCCACCTTGAAGGACCATTTTAAACATTGGTGAAATAATTTTTGAAATCGGATGCGTAGTTTCGGATTTTACCTCTTACATCCAAATTTACAAAGTTTACTTTTTTATAAAATAGAGTAGATTCTTAGTTTAGAAAGTATATTAAACAATAGTTATTTACAAAAAGTTAACAATTAAAAAGCAAAAAAATGAGTTTTTTGTGCTGCGGTTTCGCATTATCATTTAGCGTTTGATGGTGGATTCGTGACGTTGCGAAAACGTTAACGCTTCACTAGTTTAATAGTTTATACTCGGGGCTAGCAAGCTAGGTCGCCCGAGACCTATCTTCGAGACACATAGAACTATTCAACCGTTGATGGACCTATACAGAATTATAGTTATAGTGAAATGTATACAGGCTGATTTTTTAATCATGTCAAAGCATTCGCTCCATTATAAAATTATTATCATCAAATCATCAATTTTTATTCCTAATTTTGGTCTACAACGTTGGAATTTTATTTTCAAAAACTTTTAAGTTAAATTCGGTATGTTTTACCGAACACATCATGTGACATATCAGTCTAAAATCAACAGCTTCTTGATGTGGAGCCCTTATAGATAAGTAACAGGACTTCTTATTTCAAGAAACTAATGGTAGTAATTATGTTACGAGAGTGATTTATAAATAGTCCTGTATATTATCCCGAAAGGATAATTTGGCCTACTAAAGTTTACCAAAATAACTCAAAAAGAGGAATTCAAAAACGTAGAAATCTGATTAACATAATTTTTCACATTTCGTAGCTAATTTTCTAGTTCTTCAACAAAATAACAAAAGTTGTTACCGCTGTGTATTATGACCCACTTTCAAGAAACTTTACAAATCTGGGACAACCTGTATTTCAGGTGACTAAAGGCAGCCTAGGGGGCTGAGTTTTAGGACATTTTCATGTAACTTAGCATCATTGTATTTTTTGTGTATACATTGATTATTTTGTGATGATTCGTCCTTTCGACGAAATGTGCGGAAAATTCAAAGGCGGTATGCCTTAATGTTCCAATAAGCTAAGATGGGCTTGCAATCTTTCACGTGGAATGCTAATTACTCCGTAAATCGCGGTCATAAGCCAAATATAAAAAAAAACACTCTCTTACCCACATGTACCCACATACATAGTGCATAGCTGAATAGCATATGGATCTGAGGATCTCTATCATACGGACAGTAGTCAACGTGCTTGTTTGTTTCTTGGTTCGTCGTTCTTGAACCAGTAGGTACCAGGGACGCAGAAATTATAAGTTCCAGCTTGCAAAGCTCAAAGCGGCTCGTGTACCGCGCCCAGGGTAATTGCTTCCTGTAGGGGAAGTGTGGCGTGTGAAGAACGACCTTTCGTTGCTTTCGCCACTCTGTTGCTACTTGTACCAGGCGTACATAAATCCGAAGGAGTAATTACGTACTCAATCCCGGTTTCCCGCGGCCTGCAGATTTTGTTTTATGACCGTTTGCGCCGTTTTTGCTCTAATGATTTACGTATTGTTTACTTCTATTTTCCCGTGACATTGCGGTATGTAGGTACTGTTGTTAATTAGATACTGGTATGAAGGAATAAATGCTAGTTTTTCAAAATCATAAACAACCTGTACAAGTTTACTGCAGTACATAGCATTCCACGTGACAGGTTGTAAACCTATCGCCGTTTATTGGAACACTAATTGATGACACATGCCTTCGATTTTTTTGATTCAAGGATACCGGTACCCACCGGTATATACCGGTGAGTGGAACATCTACTGGAGTACGACCGATTTCGAACCCACGACCTACAGATCAAAAGTCGGGGTACCTACTACTAGGCTTGCATAAATCGAAAGAATATGTGTATCTTTACTTAATTGCTCCAATAAAACTCGAATTTTTTTGCAACCGTTTCTTTCGAAAGTTATTTGTGATTCATAATAATAATAAAATAAACACCCAACAGTCACTTACATGGTTCTCTGGCCCCACACTAGTATTCTCTGGTTCGTGGGAAATGTATGTACCTATGTATGTACATACGAGTATGTGGTGTTGTTGGTATTAACGGTCTACTAATTTACGATTTTGGCACGAGATGAGGGCATTGTCGTAATGTACAGTGGACAATTACTGGAACGTGGTTCTGATCATTGGACGACACTGCAAGTTAATGAAACTTACCATTAACATGAAGTAATTGAATTTTCACAACATGAAAAAAAGTGAGACACCGGAAACCTAAACTGCGTTTCCAGTGTCTCACCTTTTTTCACAAACGGACTGCGGTCAGTTCCATTTTTAAATAGAAATAAGGATTTTTGTCATTCATTGCAGCCTATAAAGAATGAAAGTTATGAGCCTCGTTCTATTTTCAAATTTACTTCCGGCTCTAGGGCCGTGAATCGCATTTACGGAGCAGTTTTCGAGTTTCAAGCTACGAGTATGACCTACATTCAGAGCACGAGTGATGAAAACAAACAAATAAATAAATGAATACGAGAATCGACTGATGGTTATCGCTGTCGATAATCGCGTGCATAATCTTGCCACAGAATGTTCAAGAAATTCTGCATGTAAATGGGCTTATAATAAAAAAATATGAGACATCGTTCATACTCTTGAGAAATTTCGTGAAAGTTTATTATGCTTTTTGCAGATGTAATTTGAATTTGTTGAAAACTTCACAAAATGTGAAAACCCTAACATGTACCTATTCCATTACGACAACTCCCCTAGTGGCGTGTGGCGATAAAAACTATTTAAAAAATTACCCTTAAAGTCGTACAAAACGACTGCAAGATAATCGCATTGGTCTTTGGAGAAGAATGCTACACACAATCAAAAAACAACCCTTTATCTCAAATGCAGTTATAAATCCCGGGCTCCCGGCGTCGCCGCGAGTAAAAACAATAAAAATATTTTTTTTCGTTTAGCAAACAGTATTTCTCCAGACAGTACCTCCTTTTTGAAACGCATTCGAAATACAAATCAAATTCTCTCAAAATTCTCAAGCTGGTACTCTCTTGTGTACTTGTTGACACTGTTGTGATCTTGTGACGCGAACAGAATTCATATTCATAAGATAGCGATTACATTTGTAAATAGCGCTCGTAAGTTATAGTCGCTCGTTTGAGCTAGACATTTGATACGCTTCAAAGCGCAGCGCGTTATGAATCCGCCTTAGTTTAATGGACCTCAGTGCCGTGGGGGGCATTTAGTGTTCGATTACCGCCATGAGACAAGTATTTGAATATTCTCCAGAAATCTGCTCAAGGTGTAAGTGTTATGGTACTATAAGTAATCGTAGTTTCTGATACTCACAATAAAAAAATAACACTATTTTTACCAGAATTCATGGTGTACGATATTACCAAATTTTTAGAGGTTAAGTATTTTCAATTTAAATTCTACAATTAATAAAAAAAAATATACATATTTTTTTTAATTTTATTCCGTTTTTGTCAGTCTGTTCTAAACAGTTTTCTAGCCGCTACGTTTTACATTTAAGACGTGCTGGGAAGCCACATTTGATATGCATTTTTGCATATATTTGGTATATACCTAGTAGGAGTACCTTTCAAGTAGGATTCCAATATGATCATAAAATATCATTTTGTTATTGTATAGCATAAAATAAGAATTCTTACGATAGGTTTTCGTTTTAGTGTAGTTTTAATTTTTGTATGATCTGCTCATATTTGTCTCGGGTTAGGTGTTTTCTATGACTAATATGTATGATTTACAAAAAAAAAAAAAAAATGTATATAGGTAAGAAGTTTATCAGTCATGTAGTTCCCATAACACAAGCTTTCCTTACTTTGGGGCCAGATGGTGTTGTGTGAAGAAAGTCCAGCATTATTTATTTTCTGAGGAAATAAATTGTTTTTCTAAAAGTCAACAAAATGTTGAATATCAATGTTCATGCACACTAGGATTCCCTGTATCGTGGGTATCAGAGACTGAAACTAAATTATACGAACTGAAGTAAAAACGATTTTCATATGGAAACAGCTATGTGAAACAAATTTTATTATTACATTAAAATTGAATTAGGTATTCCGTTTATTTATATCGTGACTTCTTTTCGTGTTTACGCTACTTAGGTTGTTGCTTATCGAGCGGACAAATCATCTAGGGGACAAAAGTCCGCTCATCCATAAAATAGCAGATCGGTGTGACACTACATTCTACCAGAAAGGACGATTTGGTGTTGACCCGTTCCTAGAAATGATTACACATTGCAAACGCACTCAGTCAAAGGAAAAGTTGTGCACATGTAACACATAATCATAATAGACATATCTACACAAGTGATGGAACTTCCAACTTCCCTAAAAGGTAAACTTACAGGCTGCTAATAATGATAATGATAAAGAGCTAGTTGGCAATACATTTATTACTTACTTGCATTAAAATCCTACTAATATAATAAATGCGAAAGTCTATGTATGTGAATGTTTGTTACCACGTATCTCCGTAACTGTTTAGATGACATTTGGAATGTAGATAGTTTAGGTTCTGGAATAACACATAGGCTAATTTAATTTTCGATAATCAACCCCTAAAGGGGTTCAAGTTTCTATGGAAAATGTTACTCCTTAGTAAGATTCGCTCAAAATTCGGTACAAATAAACTTTAAAATAAATAATAAAACACTTTTTTTTATTTTTCCAAACTGTCCTTTGTGGGTGTGCAATTGAGTTCTAAAGTTTGTATGTTTTTTTTTTATTCTTGTGCTAAATAAAGATAAATGTGGTGTCATTATAAATACTAAGTACCGTAGTTACTCTATCGTACATTCATTAGATTGGGTAGAGTCCGCTAAAAAGTATTAGAGCCGCTCCCATCCGCATGAGTAAAACCACTACGCGAGCCTTTTTACCCGCGGCGACATGAGCCCGTCTATGTGTTTTTCATAAGAGTTTGTTTGTTTGTCTGTTTTCATTTATCTTCGTAAAAGCTTATCGGATTGTAACGAAGTTTTGTGCAATGGATTTGTACGTCTTTAAGGATGGTTGTTGATAAGTTTTCTCGACACAAGTATGTCGATGATGAAAACACACGTTAGAGGTTCTAAATTTTGAAAAATATAATTATAATTAATCTGTCCGCTTGATATGTATAGCAAAAATATAACGATTATTAATTTGTCCGCTTGATATACATAGAGACTAAATTATTCAGACATGACAGACAGTCTGAACCTAAACGTGAACGTTTTGTTTTCTGTAGCAATTTTAAAAGGAATTCTGTATTTTCATCAAAATTATTACAGAAATTTGATCAGATATACTTACTTTACCGATTTAAAACGTCATCGTTACCTATAAACGAGTTTAAAAAAAAATATATATTTGTTTATAGAGGGTTCTATAAACGAGGTATATATATATATATATACTTACTTTACCGATTTATAAACAACAAATCGGCGACTGTAATCCCAAACAGAATCTAGAGTCAAGTATAGATTTTTTGACACTTTTACTTTGAAAACTTAAAAATATCCGGGCTACAGAGCTCGAAGCTAGATTTGGTATAAGATTTTTTCTGGATTATGGGCCTTTTATTTGGTGAAACTCGTATAACTAGGTACCCAACGTTGCCCGCAACATCAAAAATCAAACTGAAATATTGCTCAGATATAAAATTACTGAACAGACTGTTTATAAACACATCAACACAGTGTTTAATTCATGATCTGCATCCATTTTTCTGATCTAAATAAACAGTAGGTATCATAAATTTTAAACAAGCATATTTTGCCACCATTTTGGCTCATTCAAAAAAAGGGACATTCAAAAAACATAAATATATTAAAATATTTTTCAGGAACCTTTCCAGTTAATTGGCAACTAAATAAGAAAGTAGACGATACACACAAGTAAAATACTATGCCATACGCTTGAAAGTAGGAAAATTTATAATTTATTGAAAGGTATTGATAACTCATTAAATATTTTTTTATTCAACTTTTCATTGTGACTTTAACAAACGTAATATCAAACACAATTAAAATAATGGTCTCATAGGTACCATTATTTTTATCTATAATAATTGCTTTTATTCAAATCAGTCGTAATTTACTTATCCTAAAAAGAGAAAAAAATTATAAAAAATACAAAGTGACAATATCAATTCTAACAGAACTTTTCACTTAAATAAAGAGGATACTTTCTAATTGTGTCAAATATTCAAACATGGCCGCCATATTAACATAAACATATTATCTATTTTCAAAATACACTGGTAAGTGCTAGTATGTCAGAAGAAAGGTCTTTATGAAACGATTTCAGAAACAAGCATTGTCTTAGAAAATTGTTGGACACTATAGTGTCTACCTGACTCTTTCCTTCAGAAAAGCCCCTTTTACAATAAACTTAGGACAGATGAGACGGGTTGAAACATTAGATAGCATTATAAGTAGGGACATAAGGTCTTTTGTCCGTAACTTAACTTCATCTCTATATGTTTTTTATTCCCTTGGATATAAAGGGCGCAGTACGGACGATATATTGATGTTTCCAATGTAATATTTGACTAAGTAAGTAGTATAAGGTAATAAATTGTACTTTCCTAAAGTAGATATTTATCTGATGTTTTTGTCCAATGATTTGAAGTGACATACGATTTAAGATATGCTGATAGTTTTTTTAACTTTGGTAGTACAGCCAAAGACAAAACATTTATCTTTCTGCACATAAATTTATCGCAAATCTCAAAAGTGGAAAACGGACTGAGTGACTTTATGATTCTTTTTATTTTTAAGGTAGAATTCAAAGTTAAAAAAATATTTTTATTCATTGAAATCGCAAGTACCATAGAAATGTCAACTAACACGTAGATTTAAAATTTTGTGCTTTTACTCGAAACGTAGTAAAGTTATGATTTGCAAAATGACCGCAGACGGCAGATGACAGTGACGATGCAATTACAAACTGTAAATACAATTAAAAGTTATCATCGCTTAGCCACTGTTTAGTAAACAGTACAGATATTCGGAACCCAACCGTAGACCACAGACGGCAGCGACAACGCAGCTACAAATAGTCAACTCCAGAGTTGGCTTAATAAACAGTAAAGGTCATTAAAAAGTAATTTAGAGCACGACAGACCACAGACGACATCAACAATGCAGCTTCATTCAATAGAAAATATATTAGTTCCTAAAATTATTAATGTATTGGTTAAGCCACAGATTAAAAATATTTGCTCCACTGATTAATTAGCAGTTACTACGGCATCCAGTGGTCTGCGGTTGCAGTTGTCGCAGTCACGGGCTTCAGAATAGTTTTCTAGTTTTCCTTTTTATAAGTACTTGTTCAACGTTTTCTATTGTTTCTTTGTGTCAAAAGAAAAATGAAAATGGCGTTTTTACTCTTTACTTTTGTATGCAATAGAGCTTTTGTGTTTCTGGTACAGTGTCGCTTGCTCAGTAATTTCTCGTTAGATTTATTTGTAGTTTACTACTAAATGAAGCTCCCAAGACGTGTCGAGACACGTTATGCCAGAGTCCCGTGGGCCGTGACTCATAGCTCCTAAAGTTATGATTGGCAATCCGTCGAACCAATTCTCGTTAGCAGTTATTACCAATTGCTACTTGTTGAATATCGTTTCTTGTTTCGACGACATAAAATCGGTTAAAAATCGAGGGGGGAACACAACTTTAACTACTTATACAAAGTATAAATCATGGATATAAAAACTTTTAATAAATTACTACGAAACCTCAAGGTGCTTTTATGAGTCACGTATAATGATAATAAATGAGACGTGTGACAAAAATCATCCTCCATTTTTCCAGGTTGCGCGAAAAAGATAATATTTTATTATGATAGGGTTGAGTTATATCCAGATCGTTTGTCATGGATTGTGAGAAGACTTATGTCCAGATTGAAGAAGAAGACTTCTACAGGCTGTTGATGATGATGATGTTTTTAAACTCTTCAGGCCCTTAGACAACAATCACTTTATGTTGGTGTTAACGCCTGCAGAAAGATTGAATTGTATGGAAATGATTTAAGCTTTTGAGATGTCACGTGACCGCTGCCAAGTTTTCTTTCTTGATGTTAACGTGAAAGGAAAACTAATCGTGAGGTATTTGTCTAGACCTCTATTACAACTAATTTCATCTCTATACGCTTTGAGGAAATGGAAGAATTGGGTTGTGTCACACGAACTAAATAAGCGTTCCGTTTTAGCGATTTTGCGCCGGTACCCTAAACATTCAAATTGAAAAGAATGATATAGGAAAACATCAGTCAGATGTTACCATTGTCTAAGACAATGGTTGAACACTTCAGTGTCTACTGGATTACATACCTACATGTTCTGGGAACG
Source organism: Perizoma flavofasciatum (assembly GCA_958496245.1). Classification (NCBI taxonomy): domain Eukaryota; kingdom Metazoa; phylum Arthropoda; class Insecta; order Lepidoptera; family Geometridae; genus Perizoma; species Perizoma flavofasciatum. The sequence continues at coordinate 5,984,715 of OY292443.1, read as the reverse complement.
CCAATAGAATTCTGAAGTAAACAATTACAGCTTCTAATCGAAACAAACTGTCTTACTCCACGACTACAGACGTTTTTGCATCCATCTCTTTCGCTCTCGCATAGTACGGCTGTCTTCGCCTGTGTCAGACAGAGACAGAATCATGAATTATTCATGCCTTGTGATCCATTGCAGCAACATTGTCATTCCTACGGCTGAAATCTTTTATTCAATGTGTTTTTAACGAGCTTGACACGTTTTTCAGTTTACGATTAGGGATGCGAGTTTCGTGGTATTTCAAAGAATCTTCAAATAGGAGTGCATTTAAAATGTAGATTGTTGTCACATGTTTACTTATAGAAAAAGATGTAGTTTAAAAAAAAACTAAAAAACACGCTTTTATCATGCACATAAATTATAAAAAATAATTCCACTATCCACCTCCTAGTTCCATCATCAGACCCTCTTTACCAAGTCTACTGGTCATATTGATAGTAAAAAACTTCAAGTGAAATTTATTTGACTTGTGAAATGTGAATCACCGATTGATACGTAATGAGAGTGTTATCGCTTAACTCAGCTGCAAGTGTGCAACTTTTAATGACGTAGCCTGCTCTTAAACTACCCGAGTTAGAACGTTTAGCGTCTAGTGTTTTTTAAAGCCGAGGCCGCATTGATGGCTTCTCGTATATATATTTCTCCCAGCTTGGTTGCTACTACGTCTTGCGACTTTTGAATTGGCCTTCTAGTATCATAGTATCTGTAATTTTAAATCCTTATTACGAAAGATCACTTGAACAAGAAAAATCATTTCGTTTCGGCGGTTGTGAGGCGGAAACTAAAATAACCTATTAAATAAATAAATAATGCTGGACATTTTTCACACAGCGTCATCTAGTCCCAAACTAAGCAGAGCTTGTATTATGGGAACTACATGACTGATTTACTACTTATATATATATTTTTGTAAATACATACATATTATACATAGAAAAAACCCAGACCCGAGACAAATATTTGCAGATAAAAACATTTGACGGGAATCGAACCCGCAACCTTCTGCGTATCAGGCGGGCCTTCGCTCACTGCGCTCCAGAGGTCGTCAAAAACTGTCAACGAAACGTCAGTAACAGAATAGTAAAGTACATTGTATAATCATACCTGTAATATGTCTTAAAAAGAGAAATCAATCAGTTTTTGTTGCCTTCATACCGCCCGCAAGCTAACGGTTTCGCGCATGCCTATACCCTGACTCTTCCAGGAAAATACTTTGCATTATCCTCCGAGTCAATACGTCAAGACGTGGACTGAGTGTGGGTTTACACAAACATTTGTGTTTATTCGTAAAGAGGTTGATGAAATATTGGAGGAAGTGTATTGAATATTGAATGATTTATTCGAATGATGAAAATAATAAAAGGCGCAAGTGTGGAAGTCGAGGCAGAGCTTACTTATTTGGGGTCAAGGTCACGGAAATTGGGGCCCTTCGTGCATTCCAATTTAGTGGGACACTGCTGTTGGTGTTTTGGAAACTCTTTCGTCGGAGAGCGATTTGGATCTGATAAGATATTTATGAATTGTTTGTAATATATTTGATAGCTTCATATCATGTGCAATGTGCGCGCTTCCGTCGAAATTACTTCAGATTCTGTTGTTATTATATTTTTTTAAAGAAATATTTGAAAATTAAGCCCCGTCAACCTCGTCCTTGCTACGCCTCTGTTAACCGCAATGTCGAGGACTGAGCTCTATACTTCAGTTACGCATATAATAATAACGGTACTTCATCGCACGCCGTAACAAAATGTTAGCTCGAGATATGCAAAAGTCAAGTCCTTTGCCCTATATTGACCGCTTCCTTGCCACGTTCCTGTTATTAATATCCCGAAACAAATATTTGCATATACAAACATTTGTCCCGCAGCGGGAATCGAACCCGCAACCTTCTGCGTCTCAGGCGGGCCTTCGCCCACTGCGCCACAGAGGTCGTCAAAACAAAAGATAAGTTTTTGTCTATTAAAGTTATTTATGTCTGTTATTGGATTGGGCAGGGTGTTTTTTATTATTTTATTGATTTATTTATTTAAACCAAAGACATAATTTACATTTCAATAAAATCTAGGCACTTAACACAATCCTACTACTATTATAAACGCGTAAGTTTGTGAGGATGGATGTGTGTTACTCTTTCAAGCAAAAACTACTGAACGGATTTTGATGAAACTTTACAGTAATATAGCTTATACATCAGAATAACACATAGGCTATTTTATATCCGGGTACCACGCGAGCGAAGCTGTGGGCAGAGGATAGTAACTTAGATAAAAAAAAACATGTAAATATTTATTAAATACAGCACCTAGTTACCTAGCTCTGTCTAAAGTCGGTTAACTGAAGTCTCGTAGCTAACTGAGAAGCTAAAATACACCGCCTGTCAAAATAATAAATATAAATAAATAAATAATGCTGGACATTTTTTACACAGCGTCATCTAGCCCCAAACTAAGCAGAGCTTGTATTATGGGAACTACATCACTGATATACTTTTTTTTTGTAAATACATACATATTATATATATTAAACAATTTATCTGATTAAAGCATTAAAAGCTTTAATCAGATAGGAAACTTCAACAAATCTAAAAAAAACATCGCTAATTAGCTGTATTTATTTTCAATTAATATAACGAGAATTGCGTTGCTAAACTCATACATGCTACGTATCATATTCCTATAATTCCTTGGATGTTCTATAATTTTGATTTTGACCTTTAACCCTTTAATTAATTTGACGCTATTAGTGTATCTTTAATTAATGTTATTAGGCAAATACCCGTGTTATTGTTATTGTAAATAAATAAATAAAGAAAATGAAATGAAAATAAAGCTACGCCGTGCAAAGGAACTTTACTGCGTAAGACTACCGCGTAACACTCCTTGGGTGCCAAAGCTTTTAATTTAAATACCCAACTAATAATTGTATGTGTCGGATATATGTACTTTCTTTTTTTCTAACTAAATATATATTTCAATAATACCTACCTACGAAAGGGTTTCATTAATGTGTAGTAATAGTACCAACCGGATAATAAAATTAAATACTCGTGAAGGCTATTATTTTCAGGTTATTCCCCGAAAATGGGGTAAAACAATAAACGTATATTACACGTCTTTTATTACCCACTCTCTTGTAAGTACTAGTATGAATAAAACATGAGATCGACGATCTGAAAAGTCTGGGAAGGAGGTTTTATTTTTGATCTGTGGTACCTCAGCGTAATTGGATACTTCTTTAAAGTGAAGTAGATGGCGCTGTACTAAAAGACCAGGGGTACTGCAATATGCACCTGTTGGTAAGCGGTTACCGTAACCTATGGTTGCTTGCAACATCAGAGGTATCAGAGGTATCGTATTGTCTCAACCCTGAGACAGGGTGTTCAGTCTCATTTGCCTATAATTTCATCGGAAAACACGCCGAGGGTTTTAACTTCGGGGGATTGATTCCCGCCGCGGGACGAATTTTTTTATGATCTACAAATATTTGTCTCGGGTCTGAGTGTTTTAGTTTTAATATGTTATTTTTTTTTAATATTAAAAAAAAATGTATAGTAGTAGGATATCAGTCAAACAGTTCCCATAACACAAGCTATGCTTACCTTGGGCTAGATGATGTTGTGTAAAAAATGTCCAGCATTATTTATTTATTATAACTCTGTCCTTGTCCTTTTACATACCGCGCGAATGAAGCCATGTGCGGAAGCTAATAATCTCAATAATTTCAATAAGAATTAATTATATTGGCAAATTAAACCACCAGTAAGGCGTTGTTATTTACGTATCCAGCCATTCTGAAATGCTTATTACGGACGGATTAAGGTAACAAATTATTAGCAGAATGGTTTTTCAAACCATAAGTACTTGTATTATAATATCTGTACCATAAGTGAACGTTTTACAAAATGTTCAAGCCCTTCTCATGTATTTCGTAACACATCGCGGTGATATCTATCTATCTATACTAATACTAATAATAAAGCTGAAGTACTTGTTTTTTTTTGTTCGAACGCGCTTTTCTCTGGAACTACCAGTCAGATTGGAAAATTTATTTTTGCATTTATAGGTTAAATTCTTGAGGAAGGTAAATAAATAATTCTGAACATTTTTCACACAGCATCATCTAGCCCCAAACTAAGCAGAGCTTGTATTATGGGAACTGTATGACTGATGTACTACTTATATACTTTTTTTTTGTAAATACATACATATTATAAATAGAAAAACACCGAGACCCAAGACAAATATTTGCAGATCTACAAACATTTGTCCCGTGTCAGGAATCGAACCCGCAACCTTCTGCGTCTCAGGCGGACCTTCGCCCACTGTGCCATAGAGGCGTCAAGGTTATAGGTTATTTACCATAACACTACGACCCTTAGGGATTGGGCAAAAGAAGTTAAAACGCGGGCAGGCGATGAGACGCGGTGGGCTGGGGTTCGAGGGCCGCCGTGGCATAGCTAGTCTAAGAATATTTCTTTGAGATTTTAAAAAAGCATTACAATCGGAATTTTTTTTGTGGAGATATATAATACTTAACAAAAAAACTATCTCTAACTACCCCCCCAAACGCATATACTTACGCCTATCTACGCGTCCTGGCTTGTTGGATAATGGCAAGGAACTTACGATTTCAGCGCCTCCTAGTGATTTCTGATGCTAAATCCTGTCTATGGACCATCTTTAAACAAATAAAACGGTGACACTAAACCACATTACTCACAAGCCGATAAGCCGTTTCGGATTAAATTATCGCACACAAATTACCAACCATATCAACAAACAACCTCTTATGGTAAGCACATATACAAGCTCTTTACGTCGCGGGTTAAAAATGGCAAGTCGGATTAGCCATTTTGGATAACCTCTTACCCCAAATGACCCGCATGTCCTTACGCCGCGCTGGGGCTAAAAATGGCAAGCGATGTATGCCATTTTTAGATGAATATTTGTTACTCTTTCATGCAAAAACTCCTTAACGGATTTCGATGAAACTTTGCAGAAATATAGCTTATACATCAGAATAACACATAGGCCAATTTTTATCCGGGTACTTCGCGGACGAAGCCGTGGGCAGAGGCTAGTAAATAATATTACAAAGTAGTTTTTCATGGAGTCTCCCATGGAGATACAAGAGGACGCTGCGCTCGAAAGTATAGCCCACTATACACTGTCATTGAGACCATGTTGGAAAGTAGCTGGACGATGAGGGCTGAGCCCCGAGGCTGGCCCGATTCACTCTATATTATTATAGAAATAAAATTATTATAGTTTGGTATCATTTTAGATAATTATTAAGACAATACCACGTACTTTACTATTCTCCAGCTGACGTTTCGTTGACCGTTTAGAGGTCCTTCCTCATGAGCACCGTCCGCGACCACGCTCGACGGTCGTGAGATGGGAACTGGTCAACGAAACGTCAGCAGGAGAATAGTAAAGTACGTGGTATTGTCGTAATAATATTCTAAAACTCAATTTTATGACTGAATAAAGGAACTTAACTTTGATGCAATTTTTCCAAAATATGTTTTCGTTCTTGTTCTCAAAAACAGTGGCTTATTTTTAAATTTTCATAAAGTTATTTCCAATGGCTTCACAACAAAATCACAATGCTATTTACACCTTTCTCCTATGGACAACCCGGTCCTCCATTTGCAAAGGGGAGATTTTCCACCGAGCTGATCCATCTGATCTACTTGCCCGGGGTCCTAGGACCGACAGTTTATGTCGGGGGGTATTATACCTATATGTTCAAACTCCCGGAAATATTCTTTCTAGTTCTTATTCTTATTCTTCGACCACTGATCCAAATCACTAGATGGAGGCATTCCCAAAAGTTGGCTGCATTGTCATGCTGAATGGCAATGCTAATGCCATAAGAGATAATCAGCTATATAAACGCCAGCTCTCTGGTCACTTCCACCAGTCACCCTGAAAGAATTTTGAATATATGAAGGAGAACGGTTACCCACGGATCTAGTGACTTAACCCAAATGTTTTCAATATTTTTTTTACTATTACTACAGGTAAAAAAACAGTCTGACAGACAATAAAAAACTGTATACATAAAACTAAAGATAGTTTTATATATAGTTTTTTGTATATTTTAAAGTACCTAGTTGTATTGTTTGACAAACGAAATTATAACGGAGTTTCATAGTTCTAAAACAAATATGGCGTGTACAGTACTCTGCGTGTAAACTCAATGAGGCACGGCTCTAACGATGCAGTTTACGTAGCCGCAATTTGCTGTATGCTATAGTGTAAGTACCCCTAGACTGCAGTATACCATAGCTAAAGGTGGCAAAGCTAGACCACATTATAGTTCAATCCGATAAACAAATACGATGAGTGTTAATATCCTACTACTATTAAAAATGCGAAAGTTTGTGAGGATGGATGTTTGTTATTCTTTCACCTAAAATCTTCTGAACGGATTTTAATGAAACGTTACAGTAATATATCTTACTAGCTTCTACCCACGGCTTCGCCTGCGTGGTACCCGAATAAAAAGTAGCCTATGTGTTATTCTGATGTATAAGCTATATTACTGTAAAGTTTCATCAAAATCCGTTCAGTAGTTTTTGCGTGAAAGAGTAACAAACATCCATCCTTATAAGCTTTCATGTTTATAATATTAAGTAGGATACATCAAAATAACACAGAGGCTACTTTTTATAAAGGTAAGCTGTGGGCAGAAGCTCGTTATAAATATTTTGTTATTTAACGTATTTCATAGCAAAACCAATATATTTGGTTTTGCTATGAAATTGTATTTACAAATAACTTGATTATTCTGACAAGTGTATTGTTTTGATTATCTCTGGTTAGTAACAGCTCTCACAGATAATATACGTCAAAGTAAGACGAACATTATCTGCATCCATGTATACCCACCCTGCTTTGAGTTTTTCCCTTGTTTTTACAAGTAAATTTTAACAAATTTTCAAACCGACGACTGTGGTGATTTTTTATCATCGATGACAGCGCTAACTTGTGACTTGTGGTATAAAACCTATTTAAGAATCATGCAATCGATTGAAAAAAGACCATTATAATCTGATATAGAATAGAATAATAGTTTATTATCTTACTGTGTGTTTTCTACACACAGTAAGATAATGTACATTATAAAAATAAAAATTTGAAATCAGCCATTTTTTTAAAGAGTTACGAGGGCAGTTTCTAAGATAAACGGTTACAGAAAAATAAAAAATAAACTCTTATGGCAAACCCATATATGTACAGACTCCTATCGTCGTGGGTAATAACTTTAAAGTCCTATATCTATGCGCGATATGTTTTTTTTCCAAAATAACGCATCATAACCTTTTTGTAAGCGTAGAACCCAACTTACGTCGTAGAGCATCTACGGTGTAGCCGCCGTAGCACGAGGTGTGTTCTTCCGTAGACCATCAACAGCATCGAAATCATTATCACTATCAGCCGAAAGAAGTCCACTGCTGCATAGGCCTGCCAAAGAGTGCCACAATAACTATCAAGTTAGATGAGCTCTGTGGCGCGGCGGGCAAGTAACCGGCTGAGACGCAAGCAGTGCGGGTACGATTTCCGCTCTTCAGGTTTGGGTGTTATGGTACCTTGGTACTCATAGTCCCTGATACCTACGATACAGGGAATCCTAGTGTAGGGTCAGGACTGTAGGGGGAAAAATCCAGTGGTTGTTGTTTATAAGGAACAGAACTAGGTGTTTTGATTTTCACTGTGCATTACATAGTACTTATTTTATCGACCGGAGGCTCATTAAATAAGAGTCGACTAAGTGTGTTTTCTGTGATGCAGTTTAAGGTAGTTTTAATTCACGTTCTTGAGTCTGCTATCCACCAAAGTAGAAAAGAGCAAAGACATGAACGAATTAGCATTGCCATTCAGCGTGGTAATACGGCTAGCATTTTGGGAATGAAACTAATGAAATAAGAATGTAAGTGGATTAGAAATAGATGCAACGCAGAAAAGTTATACTTTTTACAGAATTAATATAAATAAATAATAAATATTTATTTATTATTTGTTGTGATAAAACTTATGTAAAAACCATCCTTGTTTACAAATAGATTGAATAGATAACAAAACTTCAAGGATGGTTATGGCAATATAGTCGAAACATCGGGAAAACAATAAAAAGGAATAGGAAAAGCGATAACGACCCGTAAAATTAAAACGATTCGACTAGATTTTTCGATAAAAAATGGCAGTCTAAAATAACACTTGCTATAAAAATCTTTGATATTTAGACCACTCATTATACTAAAATAATCTAGATATCTAAAGATAGCAAACGATCCATATAGCTCAATTGCTCCAGATCACTACCATTCCTAAAATGCTGGCCGCATTGCCGCGCTGAATGGCAATGCTAATACGTTGACCCAGATAAAAAAGATAAGTTGTTTTACATTTTCAAAAATATTTTTTTTGAGAGAAACAATACCGCTAGTGCTAAGTGCTACGGTCTTACGTACGCTATATTTAAGAGTAAGCTTTGATTCTTGCGTTCAAAATCTGTAAACCTGTATTAATATACAGGTTTACAGGTTTCGCACGCTAATTCGGCACCTGTCTGCGCCTTAAAACCGTATCTTCGCCTCGCCTTATAATGAATCCAACTTCCTACTAATATCTATAGTTTAATCTACATCAAGATTGGATTCCCAATAAATATCCGGCAGTCACGATGTCTTGAACGTTAGAACTGATCTCGCGTTCCCATCTGTTCATTAGTGAAATAGTTGAGAATCCTATAGTGATGTATTGCATGCGATGTATTCCGTCTTAATCTTGGCTGCGCGTCCATTTATACATATTCCATTATATTATTTTGTCTATAATAGATCGGTTCAGTTATGTCCGAATTGCTTTAACGATTATCGATACAATTTTAGTGCAACTTGCATGTAATTATAAAATAAGATTTATTTTTGATTCATCACGAATAAAAATTGAAATTATATGAAGGCAACCAATAAATTGAAATATCATAAGATCATACATATATTGTCGATTTAAAAAATAAAAAATGCTGGACATTTTCACACAGCATCATCTAGCCCCAAAGTAAGCAGAGCTTGTGTTATGGGAATTACATGACTGATATACTACTTATATACTTTTTTTTGTAAATACATACATATTATAGGTACATTGTTTGGTGCTTTCATGGTTTATGTTTATAACTTGAGTAATGGTAATTATTTTGGTGTATGTAAATACAAGCTTTAACGGAACCCTCGGTGCGCGAGTTAGACTCGCACTTGTCCGGTTTTTTTTACAATCGTATGACTTTAAAACCAAAGTTTAACCTACTTTTTTTGTCGTATCGAAATGAAACTTTGCTGATCTGGTGTTGGAGCCAGGAGGTGGATAGTGGAACTCTTCAGAGGCTACTAGTAAACCCCTCCAGTTTGGGTTCATATGATTCGTTATGACGAGTCCAATAGATTGGGCTTGGTAATGAGGGTCTGATGATAGAGCCAGGAGGTGAATAGTGGAATTATTTTTTATAATTTTTAGTGCACAATAAAAGCGTGTTTTTTTTTAAATTACACATTTAAGACCAAGACAGACGATGATAGTCCAAGTGTTCACTCTCTACTCTACTTCCAAGTTTCCGCAGCGGGTTTAACTATCGTTTCGCAGTAATTACTTGTCGCAGCTAACAATCTAACTTAAAATGCAACTTTATAAATGTAAGCATTAGGAATTTCCCGTAAGAAAAAATTTCTAGAAGCATACTAAAGTTAAACAGCATTGACCTTGCTAACTTCTGATATTCTGGTAATTTTTTTTATTATTTTTATTGTTTAAATGATATTTTGCGATGTCATAAATGAAAACCTGAAACGAAAGCATTTGTGGCGTAGTGACTATCGATCCCGATTTACGATCTTGTAGGTCTTGAGTTTGAATCCGTCAGACACCAATGGACTTTTGTGCCATCTCGTGAGTCTCTTATTTAAGCCTGTAATAATGTTCGATTTTAATTAATTTGGGCCGGTTTTTCACGAGGCAGAGGCGGCCAGGATCTTCAGAAGCCGGGTGTCGTGCGTACATTGGAGCAATAACATTGAGGTGGATGTGGCTGCCTGCAGTTATGGGCGCAGTCGTACTTACGACGTGCCAAATTAGATCTAGAATGTCAAAAAAGTGACGTTATTATTGTTTGCCACACATACAGAGTGACATCTTAGCTTTAGGGAAGTAGACCGCCCTGCCACAGATAAAAAAGAAAACGTCCCATCGGGTAAAGGAGCAAGGAGATACGTTATACGAGTAAAATAATGACTCGACCCTACAATCTAACTTACAGTACAACTTTGCGAATGGTAACACAAATCAAATAGTTTCAGAACAATGTTGATTGTTTGTTGCGAAGTTATTTTGAGATTTGTGTTCGTGCCGTTTATTGGTACTAAAATTGTAGCATTAATATGATTTAGGTACATTGTGAGGATGTGACGTAGGGACTATAAATTGATTTAGCTTTCCTATTCTCGTGATTAAGAACATCCAAATTATAGTACTCATTACGTCAGAAACTGTATTCTGTTCAAAAACACGGTAACGCGGTTTAGTTACCGGCAAAATATTAAACTCCATTATTATAGAGTACCGACACTACTACGAAATAAAATTTAAAAGTTTCTCTAGGGCCCCGCGGTCCATTTTCTCCGCAGTCCCTAATGGTAATGACCCGAATAGAGACCACACGAGCTAGACAAAGAGATAACTCTTTTTATTGATACAATCGAGAACGTTCCAAAACGTTCGTAATTACTTTTTGCAAAGTATAAATGAGCGATGTGTGATTATAAGCTTTTTATGGGTCTTTATCGCGTTTAGCTTTTTTTGTTATTTGACCAATACCATGTCGATGTGTGACCAATACTAATCGATTTCAAGCAATCAGTGAAGTGATACAGTCGTATTGATAATTATTTGAGCGTTTTTATATAGTGGATTTGCAATACTGTAAGTTTGGTTAAAAAGTAGCCAAATGAGGTATCGCTAAACGCGTCATGATTCCGTAAGTGACATAGAATACATTAACTGTGATAAACCTATATTTTTTATCAAAGTTTCACATCAATACCAGTAGCAAAGACATTTTTTTCTTTTCCACATCTTTTAAGAATGATATTTAATTTTGTAATATTCAGAGATGTTTAATCCAGTTAAAATGCGGGTAGCTGTACATTTGCAAGTTTCAACATTGTTAGGCTGTAAGTAGAAAACTTGGCCCGGGCACGCCCGGGGAATTTTGCGATGAGTTTATGCAATAGTTTGTATGGGACATTGTACGAAGTTCATCGTTTATCTATTTGTAGTCGATGTGTTTGTTTGAATTGAAATAGTTTCCTCGCTAAGCAAGTTCTTAGCAGGTGAGTTTAACTTGTAGAATAGTTAAATTACCTACCGTCAGATTCTAGCGTCCGTCATCACCGAGCCTCATGCGGATATACTAGGTCGACCCTAGTAAGTTGATCGAACGCAAGGTTTAATAAAGACGTCAACTTACAATAAGGTTTTTGCTAAAATTTAAAACCCTCGATGTATTTTCTATTGTATACAGTAGCGCCCCTAGTAATTTGCGATGATAAATAAAACCTATTTAAGAACATACAGAGCGATTGCAAAAAAACATAAACGATTTAAATCCAACAAGCCGTTTTGGAGATAAATGATTACAGATAAACAAATAGACACTTTAATTAATTAATTTAAGCCTAAAGAACAGTTTCACCTTTATTAATAATAATAATCTACGCAATGTGTATTAAAGTTGATCCCACTGATAGGCCCTTTCCATTACTAGCTTCTGTCCACGGCTTCGCCCGCGTTGTACCCGGTTAAAAAGTAGCCTATGTGTTATTCTGATGTATAGGCTAAATTACTGTATAGTTTCATCAAAATACGTTCAGTAGTTTTTGCGTGAAAGAGTAACAAACATGCATCCTCACAAACTTTCGCGTTTATAATAGAAGTAGGATTATTTATTCCACCTTGTAGGTGTGTAAATAAACTCTTACGTCAATCTAATATATCAGTTTCTCGCGCAGGTAATATGTTTTGTCCTTTTCCACGACAAACTCATTCTCGGACTCAAAGTCCCAATCGTTACCTATTGAAAGCGTAGCTAACAATGTAACTAAAGCATTTGTTACAAAACAATTGAAGTTACCTTTCCGAAAGTAGTTCAGTTGATTGTCCGAGATTGGATTCGTATTGGTTCCGTGTGGAGAGCTCGATATTAAGGTCATTTCACACACTGATGCAGTTTCATGTAGTTGAAACTGTTTTGGCAGACAAAATTGGCTCTGATAAAAATATTTTGCACACTGATGCAGTTTCATATAGTTGAAACTGTATTGGCAGATAAAATTGGCTCTGATAAAAATATTTTTCACACTGATGCAGTTTCATATAGTTGAAACTGTATTGGCAGACAAAATTGGCTCTGATAAAAATATTTTGCACCCTGATGCAGTTTCATATAGTTGAAACTGTATTGGTAGACAAAATTGGCTTTGCAAAAAATATTTTGCACACTGATACGAGTTTTATGTTGTTGAACAGTTTCAAGTCTAATGCAGTCTTCCAATTCCAATACAGTTTCATATGACACTGTATTAGAATACAGTGTGCAAAATGTTTTTTATAAAAGCCAATGTTGTCTGCCAATACAGTTTCAACAATATGAAATTGTATCAGTTTGCAAAAGTTTTTTTCAAAGACAATATTATCTGCCAATACAGTTATTGGCAGATAATATTTGCCAACATTGGCTTTTATAAAAAACATTTTGCACACTGTATTCTAATACAGTGTCATATGAAACTGTATTGGAATTGGAAGACTGCATTAGGTTTGAAAGAAAAATTTTGCTCACTGATACAGTTTTGTATTATTAAAACTGTATTAGCAGACACATTCAATAAACAGCCGGTTTAATAAATAAACAAGTTTTTTTTCGATTACCGCCGCGGGACAAATGTTGTAAAACCAGTATTTATTTACAAAAAAAAATTGTCTATATAGTATATCAGTCATGTAGTTCCCATAACACAAGTCCGTTTATTTTGGGCTTAGATGATGTGTGAATAAATTACCAGCATTATATATTTGTTCTATATAAAAACACTTTTATATTTAAGGGTAGAAATATTCTGGCAAATCCTGTATAATAATATTATAGAATAAGTTAGTACATTCGTTTGAATGCATAATGTTGGTACAAGTAAAATGCTTGGCTACGAGGCTACGATATAAATGAGATGCATACGGGTGAAGTTACCAGCAATATACCTACCTACTTAGTACATAGTTTATATACACAATAACATGTAAGCAGGTGACCTGCTACGGAGCTACGCAATGACCGTGAGTGCTACGATCCGCTACGAGCGTAGCATTCACGGTTGGTGCTTGCGTTTCTAAAGCTGGCACCACACGTTAATGAAATGAAAATACATTTAAGCTCTATTTGCTTGATTATAAATACATTTGTTCTTAATCTAGTTTCTAGCACTCGATTAATTATTCGTGTGGGTTAAGTACCTACCTACTTATAAAACAAAAACAAACATGCTCACGACTGTACTCTCCATGATGAAGAGCCTTAGATATACCTCTATACTCAGTGAATAGATATTTAAGGAAACCAAGAATAGGGTAGAAGCAATGAGCTCGCAACCTGTCAAAACGCGGGCATATGCAAAATGTAATGTTTGGACGGGCCTCTGACTTTTTACCTACATAATATTATAAAATCTCTAGCTACTGCTCACGGCTTCGCCCGCATGGTACCCGGAAAAATGTAGCTTATGTGTTAATCTGATGTATAAGCTATATTACTTTAAAGTCTCATCAAAATCCTTTCAGTAGTTTTTGCGTAAAAGAGTAACAAACATCCATCCTCACAAAACTTTCGCGTTTATAATATTAGTAGGATGTAATATCATATTATTGTAATTGTTAATTATATTTAGTTCATGTAACGAAGGTCGTAACGAATAAAACTCAAGACTTACTCCAAACCAGTGACCGTACTTAAACTGCTCTTAACATTACTCAAATTAATTTAAGTGTCCAGGATTAAATAGAGAAATTTAATTAAAAAGACTTCAAGATACGGGAATCTGCGGTACAGGCACAGTCTGGTAAAAACAGATGGTTTAAAACACAGATATTATAATAATATAGTAGTTTAAAGTAAGGTAATAGTTTATTTTGATCAAAACTAAACGCAGCGTCTTTAAAAATAGGTACCTAGAGGTATAATGCGCCAACGTCGCAGAGTTATTCTATAGAGTCTGTGGCGAAAGTGTTTGATGCTCATAGGTAACATTTATGATTCTTCGAGTTTCGCTATTTAGTGAGCGAGTTATCCTACAGTCTGTGGCAAAAAGGTTTATTACTCATAGGTAACATTTATGACAACCTCTGTGGCGAAGTGGGCGAAGGTCCGCCTGAGACGCAGAAGGTTGCGGGTTCGATTCCCGCTGCGAGACAAATGTTTTTATGATCTGCATTCATTTGTCTTGGGTCTGGGTGTTTTCTAAGTATGATATGTATGTATTTACAAAAAAAATGTATATAAGTAGTATATCAGTCATGTAGTTCCCATAACACAAGCTCTGCTTACTTTGGGGCTAGATGATGCTGTGTGAAAATGTCCAGCATTATTTATTTATTTAGGATTCTTCTAGTTTAGCTATTTAGTGAGTGAGTTATCCTACAGTCTGTGGCAAAAAGGTTTATTGCTCATTCATAGGTAACATTTATGATTCTTCTAGTTTTGCTATTTAGTGAACGAGTTATCCTATAGTCTGTGGCAAAGAGGTTTATTGTTCAGAGGTATAATTTATGATTCTTCGAGTTTCACTATTTAGTGAGCCAGTTATCCTATAGAGTCTGGGACGAAAGGGTTTATTATTCAGAGGTACCATTTATGTTTCTTCGAGTTTCGCTATTTAACTTCCGGGTTTCTATTTCCTTTGTATTTTATTGGCATGACAGGAGTCCGTCTTTGTGTTTGCCATGTTGGTGTGTTTGCTTGTCTTTTAATATTTATCTCTGAAACGTATCGTTTTTTTTGTAATTTTATTGGTCCGGCGTTTTTGTATGCATTTTACAGTAAAAGTTTTTTTCTTGGCACATTTTATAACCCCCGACGCGGTTTTTCTATCGCTGTACTCAGCGCCTTTTTGTGTGGTGTGGTAATAAGAACTATCAAGAATATTCTACCCTCAAATCAAAAAATCTAAATGTTTTTACTTCTGTAACTATTTATAATTCTCTATTTTATCTAAGGGACCTTCTGTTAAGTGAACGATACTTGTGTTAGAAGGAAATTAGAAAAATGGATTCCAAAAAACACGTTACAATCAATTTCGGAAACACTAACAAGCTAACTAATAAACAATCTTTTATCCCAAACTCGTGCACCCGCACTATGCATCGCGGGTAATAATAAAGCAATGTTAACATTTTAAGCAGAGCATGAAATGGTTTCATCGCTAAGATTTCCTGAGTTTTGAGCGATTGCTAAACTCAAATAAAAGAATATTTTACACTCTTCCAATTATTCAGACAGACGTTTAAGGGTATTCCCAAGGCTTTGGCATTTTTCCAAGTCCAGTGTGATCTCAATTTAAATAAACATCTCATTGTTTCAGAATCGGAAATGAACGATGAGCACCGACGGATATAGCTCTACCGGAAGTACTGAAGATATGAGTGAAGGATTGTGACTGAGTGAATGAGTGAGTGAAGGATTGTGACGAGTGAATGAGTGAGTGAAGTGTCGAAGATTAAGAAGAAAGTGACCATGGCGGATCCCGACGCCTTCGATGATGAGGTATTTTTTGCTTTCAACTTTTCGTGCTTTGGAGTGCACGTTGCCAATATTTGCAGATCATACAAACATTTGTCCCGCGGCGGTAATTGAACCCGCAACCTTCTGCGCCTCAGGCGCGCATTCGACCACTGCGCTACAGAGGTCGTCTCAAAGACTCCAAGATGTATTCCATCACGTACTGCATCTAAGAACCATCCATGAAGATATACAAATCGATTGCAAAAATAACATTAGAAACGAATAAGCCGTTTCATAGATCAATGGTAACCGACCAACAAACCACCTGTTCCGGCAAACGCATAATACGGGCTCCTGTCGTCGCGGGTAAAAAGGTTCCCAAACCTATCGTGAATTAGATCAGGAATAGGTACTCACGTATAGTACTAACAGTAAAGGCATCGACATTGTTTCGACTCATTCTGAGAGTCTTTATTAGGGTGATATTCGTCTCTTGGAATGAGTTGAAACAAAGTCGGTTATATTCCAAGAACTATCGTGAATTTGACTATTCATATTGTAAAAACGGGAATATTCACGTCGCGCCGTGCACTACGCGACGCGGAAGGAGAAAGTCGCAACCACTCACCCTGATGAAGACTCTCGGAATGAGTCGAAACTTAGTCGGTGCCTTCACCGATAGTGCAGTACGTGAAAATTCCCGTTTTTACAATATGAAAAGTCGGTTATAAACTGATATTAAGTAAAACAACTGTTTTCGTTATATGCATGAAATCTCAATCTTTCATAAATCGCTAAATATCTATTGAAGCCTCCAATATTTCTATGAATAAGGTACTCATAATGCCATTTACAATTCTTCAATCGGAATCCATAAAGAACGCTTCAAAGGAATCCTTTTCAACGAATGCCTGCCTCACGGAGACTGATGTTTATGAATTGAATCTTGAGAGCGCCGTCTAAAATGATCATGGTTGTTATAAAATAGATGGATTTTATAAAAAAAATGTATGTAAGTAGTATATCAGTCATGTAGTTCTCATAATACAAGCTCTGCTTAGTTTAAGGCTAGATGATGAATGATGTGATGTGTGTCCAGAATTATTTATAGACTTTCATTGACATAAAAATATTTTTAAAAAACTTTTTTTTAAACGTTTTTTTATACAGAGTATACTAACGTATCTACTAGAGGTACCTACATTAAATGTTGCATTGAGACGTTTTCATAACTTAGTTGGTAAGAAGCACCTGTGTAATAGTATTTTAGATATAAATTTTACGATTTAATTACAAAAAAAGTAGTAGTAACAGACGACCTCTATGGCGCAGTGGGCGAAGGCCCGCCTGAGACGCAGAAGGTTGCGGGTTCGATTCCCGCCTCGAGACAAATGTTTGGATGATCTGCAAATATTTGTCTCAGGTATGGGTGTTTTCTATGTATGATATGTATGTAATTACAAAAAAAAATGTATATAAGTTGTATATCAGTCATGTAGTTCTCATAATACAAGTTCTGCTTAGTTTGGGGCTAGATGATGCTGTATGAAAATGTCTAGCTTTATTTATTTCTAGCTTCTTCCCACGGTTTCGCCCGCATGGTAACCGGATAAAAAGTTGGCTAAATGTTATTCTTATGTATAAGCTATATTACTGTAAAGTTTCACCAAAATCCGTTCAGTAGTTTTTGCGTGAAAGAGTAATAAACATCCATCCTTACAAACTCTCGCGTTTATAATATTAGTAGGATCTACGAACTTACGAAGTCGTGGTGGGTGTGGCAATCAAAGAAAAAAGTTGTCAAGTGGTTTTCAAAGTACGCGTAAATGAATCGCCACCGTAGCCACCGCCACCGCTTCCTCATCCGGTTTGACCGGCGGAGTGATCACACTCATTTCCATGAAATGGAGGTTTGGCATTTTCGATTACTTGTCAAAACAAGTTTCGTTCGTTCATGGACGGTTCATGGCCTTCAGTTTAGTCTGGGTATGGGAACCAAACGATGGGGAATCAGTGTGATTATCGCAATTTGATGGATGCGCCATTCGAAATTCATAGCCATCTCGATAGCCATGAGTTAGAGTGATCGAGCCACATGCCTTTAATGATAGTAAAGTTCGTAGATATGCAAGAATTGCCTATTTCATGTTTGTTAAAATAAATTCGATCGTCATGGTAATTCGATAATTCGATCTTTTTATTAAAGTTTCACAACCGCTTGAGCGGACTTTACCTGATTTTTTAAATAAAGATAACGAATAACATTTATTTAGTATGACATAAAAAAAGTTTATGATGGTGGAAATGTTAAGAAAGAAAACAATTTTTTAACAAAAAAACAAGAATTCAAATAACGGGAAGTTGATTGAGTCCAACCCTTGAGGGTAGATTTTTTGCATGAAATTTATATGGAACTTTTACAATATTATTCTTACACATTAAAGAAATAATCATTAAATCTGTTCACAATTATTAGCGAAGGTATCGCGTCACATACATACAAAAAAAAATAGATGAATTAAGAACCTCCTCCTTTTTTGAAGTCGGTTGAATACAAATGTTAGTTAGTATAGCCTATTTATAAGTAAAACTAGAACAAATGCTTTATGTACCTGATTCATGAGACGGTTATATTTTTCCGGTTGGTAGAAGGGTTTCGTATCGATTATCTGCAGGTATATATCTCTGATACATAATATTGGTAATTACTTTTAGGTAATAGTGAAGTTATATTATCTGAGCAAGTATAACTTCTAAAAATATACCGTAATTCTCACTGTTGATTGTGCCAAAGAGATAAAGCCATAAAAAATATTCCGCTCTCAAACGAATTCGGGTCATTAAAACACAGTTAAAATCAGAGTCCAACAAAAAATGTTACAAAAACAAAAACCCGATAAAATCGTCGGGCGCGGAACACAGATACCTCTAGATGTCAGAATTTTATTTTGAGTAAGGCTTGAAATGTACAAAGCATTATTCTTTGGTTCAGGTGCAAAAATGGTTTGGAATTCGAATGCATTTTTGCTGCCATTTAAAATTCCGTTTGCAATAAACTCGTGATTTTTTTTTTATACTTTTAAAACAATATTCTGGGTAGGTATACTTTTACTGCTGCAAATTATAAACGTGTTGTAAAATGGAATCTTTCATCTGAAAATTAAACATGAATTAAAAAATTCGAAACAACGGATGTAGACAAAATACTAAAAAATAAATAAACTATGTATTGTGTTATGTGTTTATGCACTTAGTTCTGACCCCTAAATAGAATTCTTTGTGTCGTGGGTATCAGGAACTGCGAGAACTATAGTACATCAACCCTCAGACCCGGAACAAATATTTGCAGTACTTGCGAACATTTGTCCGCAATGTTCTAGGTTTTCGCGATAGTTAGACATAATGCAATAACACACTTTTAACCGAATTAATCGCGTTATTTTATTAAATCTTATTACTTTATCATTCGCAATATAAACAGAACATGCCACTAATACAGCAAAGAAAGAAGAACAACACAAATTCGTTTTCTATCCAATGGTTCTACCTTGCTGTAGTTAGATACAATAAAACGTGTACAGACTACAAAAAGGGCAAAACTGCTGATGTTTCCATCAATAAATGGTCTCTCTCTCTCTAATTGGTTTTGGCCGTCGTCGACTTTACCAATTACTGAAATGTTCCCGCTGAAGAAAGGCGCGCTGCGATTTCTAGCGGATATTTAAAGTAGGTAACAAACTATTGCAGGGGTCTCCAAGTTTTTATCCTAGATTGGTGACATATTGGTGAGACTGATTGCTACGGAAAGTCTCAATGGCCAAGATTAAGCTAGCTCATCAGATTAACATACCATCACTCACAAAATTGAGGTATCTCGTCAGTCAGTAAATAAAACATCCGAATATTATTCTGTGCGATTACTTAGGTTGATTTGATTTATCAAAATAAATTTAAGAGTGTGCTGGATATGTAAACCCAGTGTTGCTTGCCAACCAACCATTTCACGATTGGTGTTGCTCGCGGGCAGGAGTTTGCCCGAGGGCCGTGGTTTGAAGACCCCTGAACTATTGTATTAATTTTGCATACCTATTATGATAATAGTAAATTAATAATGCTGGACATTTTTTACACAACATCTAGCCCCAAATCAAGCATATAAAGCAGATACATCCATACATACATCAAACTTTTAAACTGAGTTCGCAATACTGAGATCGGCGTTGGACGAAAGTCTACGACGTTGGTGGCATAGCAGTAAATCTCAAGTGGAGTTGAACAGGGCACTTGGTTATTCGTGGTGATAGCCGGTGGAGCAAAACCTTGACTGAGTGGTGACCAAGGTCAGGTGCGAAGAAGTCCAGGGATCTAGAAATACCACTTTCCGTTGGCGTTAACGCCTGCAGAAAGATTGAATCGTATGGAAATGGACATTAGCTGTGGAAATGTTACGTGATAGCTGCCAACTTTTACCTTGACAAAATTGCGTTAGCGTGAAAGGAAAAGTAAGCGTAAGGTATTTGTCTAGTCTCCTAGTCGATTGAAAGCGAGATGGGTTTAAGACATCCTAACACCTAGTTGAGAGAGATGAGGAGCCCTGCACCCAGCAGTGGTACCTTCATACCTAGATACTATACACGATTTCTTATAAGCACCTACACTTACAGACATACCTTCTAACCCCAAATCAAGCAGATACATCCATACATACATCAAACTTTTAAACTGAGTTCGCAATACTGAGATCGGCGTCGGACGAAAGTCTACGACGTTGGTGGCATAGCAGTAAATCTTAAGTGGAGTTGAACAGGGCACTTGGTTAGACGTGGTGATAGCCGGTGGAGCAAAACCTTGACTGAGTGGTGACCAAGGTCAGGTGCGAAGAAGTCCAGGGATCTAGAAATACCACTATATATCAAGAATATCCAACAAACAGACCACACCTCTTCATACATTGAGGTAAGAGAAGAATAGGATAGAATGGAATCGAAACATTACTATTTTTGATATACCCTCGTATATACAAAATAGTAATAGTATTTAATTCAGTGTCCGGCCCGAGCGGGTATCACAGATAAAAAAAATTGGTAATTTATTACTATGTCACGTCGTTAGCGTTTTTGTTCTGAGCAGTGTGGTTTTAGTTTTGTATAGTCCGTTAAGCTAATTGTTGGCTTCATTTACGTACATACTACCCGATACATTGTGAGAGTCTTTGAATAAATAAACTTAAACTAAACTAGTATGTTACAGAAGAACGGAATCTCCTAACACGGTTTCAACAACATGGTAAAAACTATGAAACTTATTGGCGAAATAAATAGTTTGTTTTTGCGTTTTGGGTGTTGCATTTTGGTGTAATTGTTCGTCATCGAAATATATTCTAGGAAAATAGAATATAAAAATAATTTGGTTCTAAATTTATCAGTCCGAGCGTTAACGAAAAATACGTTCTAAATTTCGATAATTTCTCATCGACGATTAAATCCTACTATGTTAACCAACCTCCGACTTGGGAAGACTTAAAAGATATGCAATGTACATTATAAAATTGGTCGTTGTAGGTAGGCACTGAACATGTAGACAACAATAAAATAACTCTTTCGGATGCAAAGACTTCAATTTTTCAAAATGTTTACAAGAGTTATAGCATACCCACAACAATACCTTTCTCAGTCTGTTTCTATACCTTTTATCTGAGAGTTTGTTTCCTCGTTCTCGGTTTCTGTGTGACAGACACTAACAGATAACGAAAAGCTCGCTAAATTTTCAAGTGTCATAAAACTGACCACAGACTGTATCTGCCACCAGAGATTTTGCACAACGCGCTTAACAAAATTATGTTTGCATTCTTAGAGTATTAATATATTATATGAATGAATGAAAACTTTATTTGCTTGAATACAGGTACATTGGTTCTTATACTACGTTATTAGGTATCACTATACTCGACTAAATTTGTTGTGCAAATATTAGGCACCTACCTACCTATATGTATATATATGTGTAGTATGTATTATAAATTTGGTTAGGTTATTATTATTTCATACGATTATTTTGCACCCGGTTGTTCAACGATCTTCGTGGCATCATGAAGGCCCCGTCTGAAAACCAGCGCTGCACCTGACCCATCTAGGTTCTGGCGTAGTATAGTGCTGAGTGGGGACCTATTTGACCTCACACAACACAAAATGACGTACTTAGTTTGTCTGTTTTTCGTTTCGCTTTGTTATTTCATGCTAAGTATCTGTTTTGTGTTTATTATTATTTTTGTTTAACTTTTGTGTCGTTTGTGGAAGAAATAATAGATTTTCTTTCTTTTCTTTCTTTTCAACCTTTCTATAAGATACCTTTCTGTATAAGATTTTTGGATGTTGGTACTTTGCTTATATCTCCGTAAGTTATACCTTTACGGAGATTATTAGCCTGTTTTTATGGAACTCTGAACATTTAGTTCTTGACCTAGAATAACACCGAGGCTACTTTATTCCACATAGACCAGGTACCACGCGTGCGAAGCCGCAATGGGCAGATGCTAGTAATATTATAGATGCGAAAGTTTGGATGTTTGTTGCTAATCATTTCAAAAGAGCTCTATCGATTTGGGTGAAATTTATTATAGGTATAGTTCGTGATCTAAAATGATACATAGGCTACTTATCACTCGAGTATCACGTGGCGAAGCCGTGGGCAGAAGCATGTTTATATAACAATAAAGAGATTAATTCTTCTAGGGAAATATTATTGTTTCCCGTATCGGTGACGGAAAAACGACAGAACTAACGAAGTCGAAAATATTTATTCAAAGATCGCGATGAGGTAACAGGAGTCAGTGTGAAATATTTTGTGTAAAATTTGTAATCTGGTGCAAACACAGCTAAAAATAGGATACCTTGTTTGAAAGGTCTCTTTAAGTTGATTATTTGTAAAGCAGAAAGTAAATCGGCTGTAGGAAAAAAGTGGTACTTTCCCGAATGAAAATGAAAAACAAAAAAATACCCCGATGAAAGCGCAAAGGGCTTAAGACACAGAACAGAAAAAGTAAAAAGCTCCAGAATTGTAATAAAAACCAGCTAGAGAATAGAGAAGAGAGAGAGAGAGAGAATTAGATGCTTAACGTAAACACGGGTATTTTCACTTAACCTGATGAAGACTTTCAGTATCAGTCGAAACAACTTTTTCGTGATAATTCTCGAGTTATTAATATGAACAGATTTTTCTTGTTTAGGTGCTTTCATCGTTATTTTCTTTTCCTATTTGCTCTATAGCCACGACGATGATGAACCAAAGCAAAATTCTATTACTCAAGCGACAAGAACAGGAGACCATAAATAACGTAAAAAAGTCCATGGATTTACCCGATAAGCAAGAAAATAGTTTTTCAAAGTACCAAGCGTCATGGAGGCGTAAGAGGCTTTACGTAAATCCGCCGCAGGCCACGCGCGGGAATAAATCTCTATCTACCGCACATTTACTGTTTATTGTAGCGTAGGGATGGACTGGGAATCGATTCGGGGAACCGAGTTCGAAATCGATTTGCGGTGAGGAAGTAGTGTTTTTCGATATCATCTAATTAATATTAATGGCAACTATTGGAAATTATGTAGTTGTTTTTTGAAGGTTTTTCAACGTTTTTGATATAATTTCATAAGATTCTAACATCGAAAAATTCATCCTTTAATTATTCAAAAAAATGTTCAGCCATTACTTTGTTCTACCGAAGTTACAATTTTATAATCAACGGCTTCGCCCGTGTGGTACCCGGATAAAAAGTAGCCGATGACAAGAAGCCCTTTTCGTTACGGGAGCGTTCGTGAAAAACG
Source organism: Perizoma flavofasciatum (assembly GCA_958496245.1). NCBI lineage: Eukaryota > Metazoa > Arthropoda > Insecta > Lepidoptera > Geometridae > Perizoma > Perizoma flavofasciatum. Next base: position 5,961,028 of record OY292443.1, on the reverse strand, counting down.
CATTCGCTCTACCGTTTTTCGTCGACATACGTTGTTAAATTGGTCTCCACGAAAACCCTTTTTAATTTAACAGGATAATATATATCCTATGTCCACACTGAAGATCCATTCTAAATATTGGTGAAATAATTTTCGGATGAGAAGTTTCGGAGATTACCTCCTACAACCAAAATTACCTACTTTACCTTTTTATAACATTACTAGCTTCTGCCCACGGCTTCGCCCGCATGGTACCCAGATAAAAAGTAGCCTATGTGTTAGTCTGATGTATAAACTATATTACTGTAAAGTTTAATCAAAATCCATTCAGTAGTTTTTACTGAAAGAGTAACTAACATCCATCCTAACAAACTTTAGTGTTTATAAAATTACTAGCTTCTGCCCACGGCTTCGCCCGCGTGGTACCCGGAAAAAGTAACTTATATGTTATTCTGTTGTATAAGCTATATTATTGTAAAGTTTCATCATAATCCGTTCAGTAGTTTTTGCGTGAAAGAGTAACAAACATCCATCCTCACAAACTTTCGCGTTTATAATAATAGTAGGATTAAGTAGGAAGTAGGATAGTGTTAGGACAGTGTCAGTTTGTTTTTATGTTCTTCGTTATTTCAAAGTTTTTTAGCAAATTTCACATCCCTATTTCAACATTAACACTTCACACTCAACAGTTAGTGACGGGTTTGATAGAGCCTAGTGATATTTTCCCATCCGCTTCCGGACCTCTAAAACTAAGGCACTGATGGAAGATTGACATGCCAAACACAATAGAGGATATATTTTTCTATTGTGTGATTAGATTCACAGAGTATTTTTTTTATGAATCTCGAATATAACTTATAAAGCTAAATATTGTATTCTGGGTGTGCAGAGTAAATAATACTGAATATACGGAATATATAATATAATATAATATATTGACTCTGGCTTCTAGAACACGGATAGATTCATTAAAAACGTTAGATTAATTAATTCAAAAAATCAAGACAGGATCACAAATAAATATAATATTTATATTAACCTAACCCGTTTTATTAGTCTCGTTTAAGTTATTTGGTAAATGGCAACTAAGAAAGGAGTGACATACCCAATAGCAATTTCACGGCAAATCGTTGCCATCGATTTATGAATGACTAGCTTCTGCCCACGGCTTCGCCCGTGGAGTACCCAGATAAAAAGAAGCCTATGTGTTATTCTGATGTATAAGCTATATTACTGTAAAGTTTCATCAAAAATTCGTTCAGTTGTTTTTGCGTGAAAGAGTAACAAACATCCATCGTGCATAATTTTGACCACAAACGACAGATGTCCTTTATTTTACCTTTCCCCATTCCTGTTTGCATAGTGGGTAAAATCCCCATGTTCTCTATTGCTCTATAACTCTCCCGTAGCAAATGCAATATGTTGGAAGCCGTTATTAATTTCCGTAAACCGGTATTTCGTATTTCTCTACTAGGTATATATTTCTCTTACCTTTGGATGTCGTGATTTATGATAGGAATAATGTTGCAACACATTATACTGGTTGTTGCGTTGCGTAGGAACAGTGAGATAATCTATTTTTTATTTTCTTCCTGAGGTACCTTTAGAAATCTACTAAGAAAGAAAAGAAAGAAAAGAAAGAAAAGAAAGAAAAGAAAGAAAAGAAAGAAAAGAAAGAAAAGAAAGAAAAGAAAGAAAAGAAAGAAAAGAAAGAAAAGAAAGAAAAGAAAGAAAAGAAAGAAAAGAAAGAAAAGAAAGAAAAGAAAGAAAAGAAAGAAAAGAAAGAAAAGAAAGAAAAGAAAGAAAAGAAAGAAAAGAAAGAAAAGAAAGAAAAGAAAGAAAAGAAAGAAAAGAAAGAAAAGAAAGAAAAGAAAGAAAAGAAAGAAAAGAAAGAAAAGAAAGAAAAGAAAGAAAAGAAAGAAAAGAAAGAAAAGAAAGAAAAGAAAGAAAAGAAAGAAAAGAAAGAAAAGAAAGAAAAGAAAGAAAAGAAAGAAAAGAAAGAAAAGAAAGAAAAGAAAGAAAAGAAAGAAAAGAAAGAAAAGAAAGAAAAGAAAGAAAAGAAAGAAAAGAAAGAAAAGAAAGAAAAGAAAGAAAAGAAAGAAAAGAAAGAAAAGAAAGAAATAAAGAACATAAGGATAAAAAGAAAATACATTTATTTGATGAATTTTACAGAGAGGATATAGGTAGAAAGGAACATAAATCTATACATGTAAATACCGGCCCTACGTTAAGTACCGTGGTGGGCTGAATGCAAAATGCTACGTAGGTCTTTCCTTGGCCAACGCGTGTGCCAAATAGGTCCTGTCTCAGCATATTATGCAACTCCACATCACCAGGATGTGAAGCTACACATAGGCTTCTTTTTATCTGGATGCCACGCGGGCGAAGCCGTGGCTACGTATGCTTTTCTAGCGCTTTTCGTCTTGTCTTTGAATTCTTGGTCATGTATGTATGTGTATGTGTGTGGTTACAACAACGTTACGAACACAATCGCCCCCTCCACTCGCGCGCCTTTATAACCGCGCACAACGTGCGGCAGCGCGTAGTGCACGGCGCGACGCGGAAGGAGAAAGTCGCAACCACTCACCCTGATGAAGACTCTCGGAATGAGTCGAAACTTAGTTGGTGCCTTCACCGATAGTGCAGTACGTGAAAATTCCCGTTTTTACAATATGAATAGTCAAGTTCACGATAGTTTTTGGAATAAAAAAAAAGTGTGTGGACTCCCTTTTCCGCATTCTAACTCTAATTGGTTCATTATGCGTGGGAGTTTCTGGCTAGTGAGTTAGCCAGCCCAATTCCGCCCAGAAGCACAGAAGTTTCCTGGGGTCTTCGCAGGCTTCGCGGAGTGACCTTGGGTTGCCAAGGATTTGTGCGCGGTGAGTTGCTACGCCCACTCATTCCGGGATTAATGCGTGGGCTATTCGGTTAGACACTGCAGAGTGGGCTGTCTGTGGCTCCGATGTTGTAGAAGTGTTTGTTCAAGGGGCAGTGACCGGTTAGGGACCCCACGAAGATCCGGAAATCTGATCTTTTAAGAATTCTTGGTCATCCTGCGAGCTGGCCAATTTAAGACAGGCTAGGTTTGTTGAAGGCTCGTTGAGAATTAATTATTAATATTTGGTGATTTCATAATTTATGAACTTGAGTAATGCTAATTTTGGTGAACATACAAGCTTATACGGAAGAGTCAGCGCGCGAGTTAGACTCTCACTTGTCCGGGTTTTTTTTGGCATACAGTGCCATCAAGTTAGCAACCAGAGAAATAACCCATCTCACTGATGAGACGGAAAACTAGAAAATAGATGAAGGTTTTCCTCTTGTCCAACATATCTGTCAAGCGAGAGTGGCGCCACCTATGTTCGTGGGATTTTTTGCTAGGCAGCGTCAACTCAACAGACAAGTTGGCGGTAAATTTATTATCATTTTGCATAGTAAAGTCCAACTGGCCTCTAAAACCTCATAAAACCTTACTAATAAACTATTAATAAACTAAGCTACTTTAATCTTACTACCCCTGCAGTGAAGTTGAGTGAAAATTGAATTTTAGAATCGCTTTTGGCGAGTCGCTGAGGGCTCGTTGGCATCGTAGTTTGAATTAAATAAACATAACATGTTAATAAAATATGGGACTTCACAGCCATTAGTGGAATGAGCATCCTTCTGAAGTGTATTCGCTGAAAAATAAAATAACCACAAAAAAAAGTCCTTCCAAGCTGAAAATGAGTCCAGTGTTGCAGATATCAATATACGACGGTAACTTTCCCATCAGGTGTGAGTTCGATTCCCGCTTCGCTGTTTACATGTTGTTTGTTCCGGGTGTTGTGTAACTGTACTCGTAGTTTCTGACACCCACGATACAGGGAATCCTAGTACCTTTGTTTGTGTCAACAAAAAAGGTATGTAGGTAGCTCTTATATGTAGGCTCAACTATAAGAACTGAAAGAGGCGACTATTTAAATAAGTCATCATCATCAGCCTATATTAGTCCACTGCTGGACACAGGCCTCCACTAATGAGCGCCATAGCGCCCTGTCTTCAGCTTGTCGCATCCAGCATCTGCCTGCAGTCTTTCGCAGATCGTCATCCCACCTGGCCGGAGGGCGTCCTACACTACGTTTGCCGAGTCGCGGTCTCCACTCAAGAACACGTTTACCCCAGCGGTTGTCGGTTCTTCGCGAGATATGACCGGCTCACTGCCACTTCAGCTTGCTAATTCGTTGAAAAAATAAGTACCTAATTAAATTTAATTAATAAAGCGCCGTGTTGGCCTAGTGGACGGTACCCGACTTCCCATCCAGAGGTCGTGTTTTCGAACCTCGTACACCAATAGATTTTTTTATGCATATTTTTTGTGCATTGACTTCCTCTGTGGTGCAGTGGGCGAAGGCCAGTCTGAGACGCAGAAGGATGCGGGTTCGATTCCCGCTGCGGGACAAATGTTTGTATCTGCAAATATTTGTCTCGCATTCTGGGTGTTTTCTATGTAAGTATAATATTTATGTATTTACAAAAAAAAATATAAGTAGTATATCAGTCATGTAGTTCCTATAACACAAGCTCTGCTTACTTTGGGGCTGGATGATGCTGTGTGAAAATGTCCAGCATTATTTATTTAAAAATTTAACATGAGCTTAAAACAGAGAAAAAAAAAGTGAAGAAACCGACGTGGTCTAGGTCTGGTCAGTTTCTGTTCCAATAAGCGGCGATGGGTTTGCAACCTGTCGCCGAATGCTACTTGCAAAGCACGAGCATGTCTCAAATGTAATATTTGGACGTGCCTTTGACTATCCCCTACTTGTTATGTTAAAAGATCTAATAATAATAATAATAAATATTATTGTTGTAGTCATGTAAATACAACAAATGAAAATGACGCAACCACGGAAAAAAATGCTTTGTACTTATCAGGCATTGGCGTCGATTCTGTAGTACACTAACTAAAATAAATTTAAACTGTCGCTCTCTTTTACTGATAGTGTACGCAAGAAAGAGATGGCAAGAATTTTAGTGCTGTGTGCTGCTGTCAAATCAGTTTACGTGCCGCTTTTCTTCGTGTTTATAGCCAACATGTTTTGATCACGACTAAATTTGTATGGGAAACTTAAATCTGACTAATTTGACAGCACTTAAATTGTAGCTATCTCTTTCTTGCTTGCACTATCATTAAAGAGAGCGACAGTTTAGATTTAGTTTAGTTAGTATACTACAGAATCGAGACCATTGTTAAATAATATTTTCGCCATAAAAATGTAGGCCCCAGAATAAATAATACTTAAAATGGTACATTGCTATGATGTTTCAGTATCGGGAAACCAGACACGTTTGCATTTAGCCGATTATTGTAACCATGGTCACGAACTATTGTGACCATGAATAATTAATTTAGGTGTTTTTGAATATGACGATATTTGTGTTCTAGTAGTCTAGTACGTAGTGATGGGAGCTTTGAAGGGTTTAAACTTTAAATTTAATTTAATTAAACATGCCTATATCGATTCGGAGATGCTTCAATGATGAATGTAAGTAAGTACCTACAATGAGACGATGCAGCTAGAAGGTACGGAAACGGGTGCATCAGCATTCTTTGACGACCTCTGTGGCGCAGTGGGCGAAGGTCCGCCTGAGACGCAGAAGGCTGCGGGTTCGATTCCTGTCACGGGACAAATGTTTGTAAGATCTGCAAATATTTGTCTCGGGTCTGGGTGTTTTTCTATGTATGATGTGTATGTATTTAGAAAAGAAAGTATATAAGTAATATATCAGTCATGTAGTTCCCATAATACAAGCTCTGCTTAGTTTGGGGCTAAATGATGCTGTGTGAAAAATGTCCAGCAATATTTATTTATTTATTTTATTTTATTCTTAGTATGTGCTTGCAAATCAAGCAAAAAGCTTAATCTAAAGCCAAGTTATGTACCTAAAAAAAACTTTTGTTTCACACAAAATAGGCAAACAAGCATATAAGCATACTAGGCCCATTTGTAAGCGGTTATTGTAACACTTGCAACAGCAGAGGTATCAATCGCGATAGATGATAAATGGTTATCTATTCAGATCATTACCAAGGCATGCCATAAAGATGAAGCCATGGTGTTGCGTTAACTGTATCTGAAATTTCACTAATTAAATCAATATTTAATGTTGGAAATTTTTCACGCAGCATCATCTAGCCCCAAACTAAGCAGAGCTTGTATTATGAGAACTACATGACTGATATACTAAAAGGTTGTCTGGAAGAGATCGCTATAAGCGATAAGACCGCCCATTGTACTCCCGTGATTAGCTTTTAATTTAATATTTTTGAAATTGTAAGCAACATGTTATGTGGTGTACAATAAAGAGTTATCTATCTATCTATCTATCTATACTACTTATATACTTTTGCTGTAAATACATAAATATTATACATGGAAAACACCCAGACCCGAGACAAATATTTGCAGATCATACAAACATTTGTCCCGCGGTAAGAATGGAAGCCGCAACCTTCTGCGTCTCAGTAGGCTTTCGCCCTGCGCCACAGAGGTCGTCACTTATACATTACTTATACATTATTTCGTACATTACATCATCTTTATAAAATGCTAAACATGACTCGGTCGTCCACTAGTTACGTATATCTGCGTAGGTATGGCTATACATATCTGTTTAAAGCAAAATAAAGTTATCGAGGCAGCAACTTCAATCAGCGATAAATGTTTATCAGCTATTCCTAAACGTGTCTAACATAAAAATGCTGTTAAATTTACAAAGTAAAATACAATTAGGGCGGCTTTACAAAAACATGTTTTCCCGAGTAAAACATAATGTTTGGCCACAGTACTCTGCTAATGGCGTAATGTTGTTTTGTGAGAAGCGCTGTTTGTAAGAGAGGCAATTTGGGAGTTTCGCGGTTGCCACTAAGTAATGGTGATTATGCGAATGCCTTTGATAACTATTCTTTACAGATCATCTACTTAGACTGGAATTATCATGCACATTGTCACCAGCCAAGACATTTCGCATGACTGCCATTTCCTCAGTGTTTCGTTATAACATAGTTAATACTACAAAGATATTATCCTACTTCCTACTAATATTATACGTAAAATTTTGTGAGGATTTGTTTTGTTCCTCTTTCACGCAAAAACTACTGAACGGATTTTGATGAAACTTTACAGGTAGTAGCTAGTATTTTATAATAATGCACACGCTTATCTTTCTTTATACAACTACTAGCTTCTGCCAACGGCTTCGCCCGCGTGATGCCCGGATAAAATGTAGCCTATGTGTTATTCTGATGTACCTCTATAAGCTATATTACTGTAAAGTTTCATCAAAATCCGTTCAGTAGTTTTTGCATGAAAGAGTAATAAACATCCGTCCTCACAAACTTTCGCGTTTATAATATAAATTTATTTCTTTTTTATTTATTTTTCCAACAGCAGAATTGGTCACTATTTCTAATGATATATCTTACTTTTTAGTGTGAATAACCTCGTGAATCCTACTATATACTATTATAAACGCGAAAGCTTGTGAGGATGGATGTTTGTTACTCTTTCACGCAAAAACTACTGAACGGATTTTGATGAAACTTTACAGTAATATAACTTATACAACAGAATAACACAAAGGCTACTTTTTATCCGGGTACCACGCGGGCGAAGCCGTGGGCAGAAGCTAGTATATTATATTCATAGCCAGTCACGACTAGCTATGAATATTTCACACTGGCTTCATACGTCCCCCATAATTTTCACGTTCCATAGTAATCCTTCTCCCAACTAACCTCACTCATCCCGCCATATATCTGGATTCCCGTAATCCTATTGTATATAAATTATTTTATGTACACAAGTGAACACTTAGGCATAATTATATGAAACTAGCCTTAGCTTCCGGCTTCGCCTACATCGTATCCAGGATAAAAATCTGCGTGATCGAACTCACGTTGTAGTACGGACCTGCCTATTTAATGTATTACTTAAGACGTATACCAACTATGTTATGTGCATGAAAGCAATTAATAAATATAAGTAATGTTATACCACGTTTTCATACTTTAAGACTTTAAGCCGTAAAGAACATTTTAAAACGCGTTAATCGCGTTGTTTTGTTCTACATCCGTTATTAAAGTAGTATATCAGTCATGTAGTTACCATAACAAAAGCTCTGCTTAATTTTAAAAAAACCTTAGAAAAAAACAACGCGATGAATCCGTTTTATTTTTTTTCTGGTAATCATCAGAAACCCGTATTTTGTGGCCATATTGATAGTAACTATTTGCAAGTTAAAAGCTTTTAAAATGAGGATACTGAAAGTTGAGGATTCTCGTCCCTCCATCCCTGAGAGAAGTTTAAGGAGAATTTTAAATAAGCTTTCTAATTGGAAGTTTATACTGGCGACGCAAAAAATAATCTGGCGTTTCATTTATTAAAACCTACATTTATATACGAGTTTTATGTACAACATTACTTACGGACGATTGCCTGTTGAGTCCGTGACTCTCTTTTGATCGACCGGTTAAAATTAAATATAAGCTACATCTAAGTACTTTTGGCATCGATAACACGTAACATACACACAAAAAACTGACGAATTAAGAAACTCCTCTTTTGAAGTCGGTTGAAAATAAAAATAATCCTAATAATATAATAAATGCGAAAGTTTGTGTGTGTGTGTGTGTGTGAATGTTTGTTACCACGTATCTCTGTAACTGCTAAACCGATTTTGAATAAATTTGGAATGTAGATAGTTTAGGATCTGGAATGACACATAGGCTATCTCATTTTCGAAAATCGACCCCTAAGGGGGTTAAATAGGGCGGTAAAGTTTCTATGAAAAAAAATAAAAATAAATTGATTCACTCAAAACTCTGTACAAATAAACTTTATAGTGAATAATGAAATAATAAAAAACGTATTTTTATTTTTTCAAAACTACCCTTTGGGGGTGTGCAGTTGAGTTCTAAACTTTGTATAAATTGTAATCTTTGGTTCGATTCATTCAAAAGTTGGTGGACATAGTTTGAAGCCTGGAGACGGTTATATGCTACTTTTATTAACATACCACGCGGGCGAAGCCGCGGGCAACAACTAGTAATACAATACATTTATATTGATACAAAGATTTGTATCAATATAAATGTATTGATACAAATCTTTTTGTATCAATATTTGTATCAATATAAATGTATTGAACAGTTGCTAAACTAAACACTGCTATGTACAGCCTGTAGACAAACACGATGTTCATTTATCAGCCACTAAGTTTGTTATGATAAAACCAAGACATATTTCGACCACTTGACACTTCAACTCTTGAAAACTTTTGATAAGTTTCCCGCATCGCTAGAGTTAGTCTGCGGAGTTGTAAATAAACTGTGCTGTATAAAAGAATAGAAAAAGTCTGTAGAGTTAACTAACTAAACTGTGGTGTATAAGATAATAGAATAGAAAAGAAAATAAAAAAAAAATTTGCGGATGAACTTGTTTTTTTTTGTGAACTAACTAGCTACCTACCTAATCAAACATTTGTAAATAAAAGGAATAACAAGTGCGTGTACCTACCTAGACCTACCTAGATAAAAAAATTGTCTAACATTGAACCAACATAATTGAAATTTTAGATAAAATATTCACTTATAATAATTAAAAGAACATCAGGTTACATTATTATAAGTAGGTTCAGTATTATAATAACCAACTTTGCAATATAGTGTGCTAAATATGTGACTAAGTCACATACTTGTTATGATAAAACCTATCTCAGAACCATCAAAGTCAAAGTCAAAGTCAAAATTCATTTATTCAATAAAATCACAAGGACCACTTTGAAACGTCGGTTTTTATCTAGGTGCCTGTTCCTCCGCGACCAAGCCTTCCATTCATCCATCCTTGAAGACATAAGATTCGATTGCAAAAAACGCATTACAATTCGATTAGCTGTTTCGGATATAATGGGTAATAAGAAAAACCTCTTATGGTAGTACTGGTTCCTTGCATCGCGGATAAGGGTCTGGTCAAACTGACATGGTGGCGGTTTACCATAGGTATTTCTTATTAAATAAATAATGCTGCACATTTTCACACAGCATCATCTAGTCCCAAACTAAGCAGAGCTTGTATTATGGGAACTACATGACTGATATACTACTTATATATATTTTTTTGTAAATACATACATACTATACATAGAAAACACCCAGACCTGAGACAAATATTTGCACATACAAACATTTGTCCCGTGGCGGGAATTGAACCCGTAACCTTCTGCGTCTCAGGCGGACCTTCGCCCACTGCGCCACAGAGGTCAGAATTATTTATTATTATTCCTCTTTATTTATTTTTAATCTTAGGCTTATACCTGGAGCCTTTATAGGCATTAGTGGAGCCGAAGCTAACACTAAGACGCCTTTTTGTACAATACAATATATAAAAAACGGTTTTTCGTGGATTGTGGATGATGAAACTATTGGATATATTGGGTGATAATCTGGACTATTGCAGGAGTAAATGCTTAAGGAATGGTTGCTGGGCTATGTAGGATGAAACGGCACCTGCTAATTCTGACTCCAATTCAAATCAAATCATAGGCAGGTGATGAGTTGCCGTCCACTAAACGGGCCCCATAAGTGCCGCCAACGATAGGCAGCGTAGAGGCAACGTTGGTGTGGACGGCTAAAGGGTGTCGAGAGGTGTGCTGCAGTTTCATTAAACGCTACTCCCGGCTTTATGCCTTTAACACTTCCACCCTTGGAGCATAGGTTCCGCTCTTGCGCCTCCACCTCCGACCGGCCGGCTAAGGCAAACCGAGGGTCAGGGGTCTCCGTCGACCCCAGGGAGTAATGGGGCTCCGCGGTGTCGCCACGCACCGAACGCTCGCCACAAGCGCGCCCTGCGGGATTATTAATTATGAAGGGTAGGTTTTATCATTTATCTGTCACATTGGTTTTAGGGCCATCATTATTTCAACCTAGTCATTGACCTAAACACAAATGATATTCAGTCTAGCATGCGCCTTTTCCACCGCAGCCAGGATGCTTAAACCCGTTAATAATTCAAATGAATTAGAGCCACGAATCAAGTATGCAGTGGATGCAGAGTTAGTCCTGTTTATCTTTCTAACGGGACGGGAAAGGCACGGATAGGTGCTGAAGTGTTTGTGACTCATCTGCCTACATAATACTAGACACAAGAGGATCGATTCCCAATGCGGAACAAATTTTTGCATGTTTTACAGATATTTGTACCGGGTCTGAGTGTTTTTTTACCACGGTACTAGTCCATTGATACCCACGGCAGAGGGAGTTCTAGTATGGGGTCAGGACTATGACTGTTTTTTTGGGTGTAAATAAAATAATAATAAGATTCGCGCAAATTCTGCATGTATCGCCCATGTAAATGCTACTGTAGTCTCTGATCGATGATCAAACGATCGGGGAGTCACACTGACGCAAACTTTAAAAACCATTTCCTGTAAATTTCTATTTTTCTAAAAGTCCCACTATTTCACTACCAAATAGCTAAACGTGCTTGGCTACGTTGGGGCACAGATATTATGCTATAAGTTAGGCTTAAAGTTAGGGTTAAGAGTGTCTTCCAACTGACGGCTACTACAACACCGTTTCACATGACAGTGGCATAAGAATGATCTGTGAAAATGTTAAGTTACATGCACGAACCTTGCCTGTGGTGGTTTCAAGCGACCACAGGTAACTGTAGATGAAATCGACCACAACGCACATCGCAGCGTCCCCTCCCCCACACCGCTTTTTCGTGTTACATCCCAATTTATGGTAACAACTACAGACAGTTGCAAGCAACCACAGTGCCCGGTGTAATTTTCAGCCGAGATGTAGTTTGCCTGAAACACCTAAAAAAACGTTCCGTGTCCGTTCCGTTTAAATTTAAATAAGGTTTAGTATAGGGCGTTGGCACACGGGTCAACGAATCAGGTTACACCTGAGTAATTATTCAACACTCTTTTTGGTTTTGCTCGTTCCGGTGCGGATGTGGGGGGAAGGTTGTGATTACCACAAATAAAGAATGAAGGGGTATTTCAGGATGTAAGGTAAAAAGTAAAAAGTTGATTTTTACTAAATTATAAAACCGTGACGTGAATTTCCATCATTGGCGAGGGTTGCTCCCTATAACCACTCGCGCGCCCTTTCTAATTTACAGTTCGCCGCAGTACTTCTGCCGATAAAGCCTATCAAAGAACCATATTTGTCAAAGCATTGAAATTATCGTGGTTTTTATCATTTTAGGATAATATTACGACGTATACTATATACTTTTCGACACAGTTCGTCCCACGACCGTCGAGCGTGGTCGCGACTGTCGTTATATGAACCACACTGTTCTGTCAACACATCAGTCTTTTCGGACTGATGTTGACAAACGCGGAAGTTGTTATTGTCATTGCGTCATGTTGCATGCTGTGCTCTGATTTGTTGAATCTACAGTTTCGACCAATCAGAGCCCAGCATGCGTGGCAGGACTCGCTCGACAGTTGACAGTATTGTTTCTTAGCAAATTATCAAAGATTGCGTCTCTTGAGGCTGTCTACTCTATGAGGTCAACATTCCAACGAAACGTCAGCAGGAGGATAGCGACGTGAAGTGTGTCGTAATAACATCCTAATCAAGTCATACAAAACGATTACAGACAAGACACATTTCAATCGGGTCTCCGTTTTATTCCAAAAACTATCGTGCACGACGCGACGCGGAGGGAAAAAGTCGCGATCACTCACCCTGATGAAGACTCTCGGAATGAGTCGAAACTTAGTCGGTGCCTTCACCGATAGTGCTTTACGTGAAAATTGCCGTTTTTACAATAGGTATGAAGGGTCTCCGTTTCGGAGATAAATGTTAACAGACGAACACAAACAAATTAACAATCTCTTACGGCTTATACCTACGGGCTTCCAGCAACACGAGTAATCTCCTTAATTAAAAAAAAACTTACGATGTTTTTTTCCATTATCGATTACCTACAGCGCCCTCAAGTGACATGAAGTAATAAAACTACCATCATCGAAGACATCAAAATCGATTGCAACAAAACTGCATTAAAATCCAATAAGACGTTTCGTAGAGTTTTTTGTTTCGTAAATGGAAACAAAAAACTTACAAATAACCTCTTAAGATGGCAAACTTATTGCGGGTAAAATGCATTTATTCATACCAGATATAATTACTTTTACTTTCTTTACCATAGAGTTCAAAATACAATGGTTTCAACAACTAGCCAAAGTCTTGTAATAGCCGTTTTTTTATCGTTGCCATACAAATGATATGTGTTACTGAAAACGTTCAATAAACCTGATTGGATAAATGCTTCTGAAAAACAGATCTGCCTGCAATAATAAATCGAGTCATCAATCAGACCTGTCTTTTCATTTATAGTCTAGGTAACCAGTGTTGCCACTATTCAATGTGGAAAATCTGTTACACAAATTTCAGTACGAAGCTGGATGCGTCAAATCAGAAGCTATCTGCATTGTCCTACTTCCTTCCTACTTATCCTACTAATATTATAAACGTGAAAGTTTGTGAAGATGGATGTTTGTTACTCTTTCACGTAAAAACTACTGAACGGATTTTGATGAAACTTTACAGTAATATAGCTTATACATCCAAATAACACATAGACTACTTTTTATCCGGGTACTACGCGGGCGAAGCCGTGAACAGAAGCTAGTAATATTATAAACGCGAAAGTTTGTGAGGATGGATGTTTGTTACTCTTTCACGCAAAAACTACTGAACGGATTTTGATGAAACTTCACAGTAATATAGCTTATACATCAGAATAACACATAGGCTACTTTTTATCCGTGTACCACTCGGGCGAAGTCGTGGGAAGAAGCTAGTTTTCAATAAACATGCCGGACTGATACGGTGCTCGTCTGATTTAGTTGACGACCTCTATATTACAATCCTAAAAGCCGTTGCGGAGAAAAACCTCTAATCCTAGGCACATTATACGGGATCCTTGCATCGTGGGTAAAAGAGAAAACCATTCAAGTACAAGACGAAAACGTGAGAATTTTACAGTGTAAGCTAAGCTAGGTACAATTTTTTAGCCGTGCCATTATTACCCTTTAGCTTCAGTCGACTTGGTTTATTTTCACGTCCCGGTTCACCTTAATCCGAAATGAATGGTGATTTTAACGTGATTTCAGTCAACTTCACGTAAAACTTTGAGTCGCCTTTTAGAATTACCTGGATTTTCTGATGAAACGATGGATGTAGTTTTTCTTCGTAGAATTGTCAAAATATGAATCTTTTAATTCTTTATTTCTGTGCACAGAAATAACACAGAAATAAAAAACAAAATATTAGGTGATGTACAAAGGCAAGCTTAAACCTAAAAAGATTTTTCTTCCAGGAAACCTTTGAGGAGAGATAGTGAAGTGATAAAGTTGGTAGGTATATACTTGACAATGCCCTTTTACAGCAGCTAATATTATTTATTATTACTTGTTATTATTACTATTATATTATATTTTTGACAATGCCCTTTTACAGCAGAAATTTAATCTATTCTTAAATAACCTAATTATGTAAACATTCATAGGTATGTAAGTAAAATACTTGCCTGTTTCTAAAACCCTTCCAAGTCCTACAATGTAAGTTTTCGACGTAACCAAATGTACTATAGTTTCCCATGGTGAGTATGAGGTGTACAAAGTCAGAAAATATACTTAAAATATCACTATATTAGTCTATTATTAGTTTATTTATCTAGTATTTAGGTATTGAAAAAAAACACCTAACAGACTCATACATTTTCCTTACCCTATACTAGGATTCTAGGAATGATTAACCGTGGGAACACAACACCCACACCCAGAACAAATATCTGCAAAACATTATTTTACATAGTAATCCTTTGGTGTTCAAGAAATAGCTATCAGCAAAAATAACGCCCAATGTTTTAGTATGTGGTGTTCGTTATTTTTTGTATTTTTAATGTAAATGGTGTTATTCAAAGTAAAGAGTTTATCTATTTCTTATCATACTTTCATTAGGGGCGAGTTCTGATTGTACTCGTAAAATTATGACGCCTCGTTTATCCTTGAAATAGTGTCAAAACTCTGACACTTTTACACAGAGAAACAAGACATCCGTATATGGTTGTAATTGGAACAAGGTGTAGACCAATCAGATTAAGGGTATTACCTTTTTATTATTCTCTACTGTTTTTTCTCTCACTTTTTTTCTTGTCTGTAAGTATCTGTTTGTATCGAATAAACAATGTATCTATCCATCAATCATACCTTTATCCTCTTAATCAATCACTCACTCACTTTAGCAGGTCCATTTTTCTTATCCCTGCGCTTTTTTAACACTTAATAAAGAATAAAGTTAACTCTTATCAAGCTGATAAAGTTATGGTGTGGTTATGAATAAGGGGTTCGTTTCTAGAAGTTTTTTTTTATGTTTCATTGAGGCAAAGACTGCGCACCTGCGCACCTTTTAAGAGTAGTAGGGCTTGAAAGGGCTTATGGTGACCGAACGCAGTCAGCTGGCTGATTTAAGTTTAATGCATGTATCCACATTGTCTTTTTGATCCTACTTTTAACTTTAATTGAAATTCTTCTATATCTCTAGTATCTTAGCTACCCAAATACCTAATTATTTTGTTGATTAGTTTTATGCCTAGACTACATTGTGGCGAGTATAGCCCAAGCATTAGGAAGTATTTAGCAGTGTAACCTAGCACGGCTGCTAAGCGAAAATTGTATTTTGTAATCTAAGAATTAAAATTATCGTGGTTTGGTATCATTTTAGAATATTATTACGACTATACCACGTACTTTACTATTCTCCTGCTGACGTTTCCCCCGTCAGTTCCCGTCTCACGACCGTCGAGCGTGGTCGCGGACGGTGCTCATGAGGAAGGACCTCTCAACGGTCAACGAAACGTCAGCAGGAGAATAGTAAAGTACGTGGTATAGTCGTAATAATATTCTAAATAGTATTTTGTATCTGAAATTGTTTTTTATTCTGAATTGTAAATGTATTTCGAATATTGTACTTACAATCAACTTTATAAAATAATATTAAAATATTAGATTACCTACCTACTATACCTATAACAAATGTGTTATTCCACTGTATTGTACTTGTTACTAAATACTTATACTTATTCGGGGAAGTGCTACGACATATTTATGCCTATTTCTGTCACCAAGCAGTAATATTCTCATTGCTGTATTCTGTTTTGAAGGGTATTGGTTGCCGGTGAAATTACAGACCATGAGATCTTTCATCTTGCTATATCAGGGAGGCAACCTGTGAGTGATACCTCTGGTATTGCTAGCGTCCATAGGTTACGATAACCGCTTAACACCTGGTGAGCCGTAAGTTTGTTTACCTCTTTAAAAGTATAAAAAAAACTTGATGGAAAGCGGTTACCGCCACCTGTTGGCATGTGCAGCAACTGGGGTATTGGTATATACATTTCGGTCAATAAAACTAGTGTTGCTATGTGTTGTTTTAATTATAATCGTATTGTTCGATGTTTTTCTGCGCGTACTGCTGTGGCATCATCAGCATTGCTTTTCCATATTTCTTGAACCAGTCCAACCGAGCTTGTTCTGCCTTTGCCTGAAATTAAAGGGATTAAATGTATAGTTTGACCGTTTGTAGTTTTTTGCTCATAGCTCATAGCTCACTTACACGACAGCCCGTGTCGTGCTCAGTAAATACACTTTATAGTGACAAGATAAAATACACAACAGCGCGTGGCAAGAGTTCTTGCTGCACATTCGTCACGCGACGGTCGTCTCTCGAATGAAAATCTGTTCCTCTTTTTTATAGTCACTCCATAGCTTTATCGGCTAGATAACTTTAGTCCTGTTCTTTTTCAATACTAAACAAAAGATAGTGGCGGACATCCTACTACTTTTATAAACGTGTTCTTTGTAATCCTTTCATGCAAAAACTACTCTACGGATTTTGATGAAACTTTACAGTAATATAGCTTACATCAGAATAACACATAGGCTACTATTAATCTGGGTACCTCGCGGACGAAGCCGTGGGCAGAAGCTAGTCCTATTATAAACGTGAAAATTTGTGAGGGTGGATGTTTGTTACTTTTTCATGTAAAAACTACTGAACGGATTTTGATGAAACTTTACAGTAATATAGCTTATACATTAGAATAACACTAGGCTACTTTTTATCCGAGTACCACGTATATAGGCGAAGCCGTGGGCAGAGGCTAGTTATAAATAAAAACACCCAACTGACACACACATAGTCCTGACCTCACACTAGGATTCCCAGTGTCATGGGTATCAGGAATTACGAGTACCGTGGTACCACAACACAACATTTGGCCCGCAGCTGGAATCGAACCCGCACCTCTTGCGTAGCCCGCCATGCCATCGAGGTATATCGATATCGTATATCGTAATAACTATTTTTATTATTACCTGTTCTCCGTCTCTTGAATCTTCTGTCGTCGAAGTCTTAGCCCTCGCCATGTTCTGTAGATACGATTCATACAGACTAACTCTCGGCATAACTGCATTATTCTCATCCGGTTCCAACGGCAAATTCACCGGATCATACGGCAACGTCAACATAAACTTGCTCGGATCTACGAACAGTGGACTAGGGGTATCCGTGTCCGTGGTCTCTGTTTCGCTGGCCACAGTGCTAGTGGTCCTAATTGTGGTTGTGGGTCGGTTGTTCTCGTCCCAGATGATATTGTCCAGCCATCCCGCGAATGCTGAGACTTTTGGGAAGGCGTGAGATCGGGTGTAGATAGCACAGGTTTGGATGAAAGTTGCCATCGCGATGAGAGTGTTGTTTTGTATGACAGCGCCACCGTTATCTTTCTGTGAAATTGGGTTTATATCAAGATAGACCCTCTTATTCATAACTAGCCTTTGACGACCTCTGTGGCGCAGTGGGCGAAGGCCCGCCTAAGATGCATAAGGTTGCCAGTTCAATTCCCGCCCGGGACAAATGTTTGTATGATCTGCAGATATGTGTCTCGAGTCTGAGTGTTTTCTATGTATAATATGTATGAATTTACAAAACAAAGTATTTAAGTAGTATATCAGTCATGTAGTTGCCCTAACAAAAGCTCTGCTTACTTTGGGGCTAGATGATGCTGTGTCCTCTAACCTATCGCGTCGCATCGCCCGTCCGTGCTATTACTTCCTTTATCTCGGCTTCTAAGGGTCCTAGCATGATGTTAAATAGCTTATAATCCTTCTCATGAATTGTGCTATTAAAATGCAAAAATATTTTTTCTAATCCAACTTGTAGTTTCAGAGATAGGCGCGTTCAAACAAAAATATAAACCCTTTAGCTTTATCATTTGTATTCACTCGCTAACTTTAGTAGCGAGCTTGCTTAAAGTTGATTGCCCATATCTTTTGTTTAGTGTTAAAAAAGGCCAGGGTTAGAGTTAGCGAACTGCTAAGTTTTTTTGAACAATCAGTAACATCGGGTCACATAATTATAATAATCCCCCTAATAGACTTAAGTTATCTGCCACTCTAACTTAAAAAAAAGAAACACTTCACGACTGTATTCCCCAGGATAGAAAACCTCAGATACATTACTCAGTGAGAAGATCTTTGAAGATACCAAGTTGGTAGTCAAAGGTATGTCTCTTAATTAAGTACGTTATAAATTCTTTTACAGTTAGTATGTGTAGTTTTAAGTGGGTGCATTGTTTTGTTTTATTCTTTTCTTCTGTTTAATAAAGAAAAAATAAAGTCCAACAATTAAATATCTAGGTACGTCATCTGTCACAAAAACAGGCCCACGATTTGATTCCCATGACTTCCTCACTTTGACTCTACCTCACAAAAGTGTGAAAAGAATGTAAATATCCTTCGCTCTCTTTCGGGTGTCTGGTGGGGATCTCACCCATATACCCAAAAACTTCTTTATAACGCAATTATTAGAAGTCATTTAGATTATGGTTCATTTCTTCTTAATCTTTTTAATAAGTCTTGCCTGGAAAAATTAAAACAAAATCCAGTCAAAATGCCTGCATAATTCTCGGAGCAATGAAATCATCTCCTATTAACGCTATGCAAGTCGAGTGTTGTGATCCTCCACTAAATTTACGTAGACAGTTTCTTTCAGATAGGTTTATCTTTAAAATTGTCCAAAATTCAAATCATCCTCTTATTCCTAAAATAAACCTCTTACTTGACTTGTTTGATTCGCATACTTCTGATAAGCTTCCTTGTATTCTTCGTAGTTACATCAAATTCGCGCAACTCCCAAACCGTGTTTATCAGTATCCAACTTATCCTCTATACCTTAACCCCTTTGAATCTCTTACCTTTCAGCCTAACATTTTATTACACTGCGGTATAAATAAGGGATCAACAAATGCACGCAAAATCTTTAGCGAGCAAATTGCTACCAATTTCAATGGATGGCAAGTAATATTTACTGACGCATCTAAATTATCTGTAGATAGTCGGTTGGTTCTGCAGTTTGGATCCCATTTACTAATATATGTCTCAATTTTAAATGCCCTTCTTCTACTTCAGTTTTTACTGGGGAATCTATCGCCATCTTAGAAGCTATCCTCTTTGTGAAATCCCATAATCTCAATAACATTATTATTTTCTCTGATTCTAAAAGTTGTCTTCAAGCCATTATTTCTAATCCGTTTTGTTCATGATACATTCATAAACAATACACCTCTGTATTGTTTATGAATGTAACATGGATCAAACGGACACTGGCGAATTGTGACAACTAGCCACAGAAGCCATAATCAAGAAGTTGAAGTTGATTCCCATGACTCAGTACGTCATTTGGCACATATCTACGTTTTGTATAGAAATATCCTGAATAGGTATTGAATACCTACCTAAACCGACTCTCTGCGCAGCTTTTAAAAAAGGTTTAGATTCTAAAACAAATTTCTAAAATTAAGCTTCATTCAAACCAGCAAAAAACGTGCCCCAAGTACGAGCATATTAAGTTGGTTTGGACCAATGGGTTCTTTTAATAAAATGAACGGAAAAGTAGGTCGAGTGGGAATTTTTAGAAAAACGTACACGGGAGGTTAAGCTTTTAAGTAAAGTCAAACAGGTTATTATTTATGATTTCGAAGCTTGAACTAATATGATTTTATGAGTAGCACTAGAGCTGGATATTCAAGTCAAAAGTCGAAATTCATTGCAATAATCAAAATCAAGGTTTTTATTCATTGAACAAGGATGTGTTCTAGAAACGGCAACTTATAAACTACGTGAATTTAAATTTAAACCTTTTATTCCTTGCGCGCGGCCATGCTTGTAAGGATCAGGCAACTAACTCTTCTTGTTTTCCCTGTCTCGATATTGAGGTGTATTCCACTCGCTCAGCTGAAGTGCGTAGTTTTATAAGTGAACGTACAACTAGCGCCAACAAAGCGCCGGCTTTAAAAAATAAAGATACTTCTCATTCTGTGCCACATCCACGCAGTTTTATTGATTCCAGAAAATTTCATATAAACCAGATATAATATTGTGTCAGTATACTTTTGATCCTCTTTCAATCTCCATTATGATGTTTTATTAGGAAGAATAGGAAATTGTTTGATAAATAAAATATCAAAATACTCAAAAAAAGAATACTGATTTTGTCGTTTATCCGAACAAGACTTAAATGGATAATTCATTGATTAAGAGAATTGAGCTTCAATGCGATTTGTAACTAGTCAAGAGTCGGTGCAGCGGCCGAGGATCAGTAGAGGCGCAAATATGGAAGTCTTGACAGAGCTTAGGTACTTATTTGAGCCTTATGACGTTAGTCTCTAGGTCCGTGGAGAAACGGAACCCTTCGCTTATTCAAATAACTTACAGAGAATCTACGATGTGTTACCAAAGAGCTGAGTCAATGCATAGCTTTGCTATTTTCAGCTAAAAATGCAGCAGAAGAAGAAAATGCAGACAGCATTTTGTGGATATATGACCAATGAAACAACTTTTAGTCAAAATGCGGAAAAAGAAGTCCATTTACATACTTACATCATGATTTACATATATCGTTAACGGTAACGGTATTTTGATGGCTAAACTGTTTCATTTGTATATTTACCTGAGTAGTTGCATTATTGTTTCTGTAAAAAAATAAGCCTCGAAAGTAATTACCCTGCAAAAGTTCCTGTTAGGATCTTGCACGCCTCCAACGCAGATATAATGTCCAGGCAGGAGCTTGGTGTTATCTTCACAGATTGAGGCTTCGATTACCGGTACATTTACCAGCCTCATGTGCTGTAAGTAACACGGATTTATAAGTTATTAAATAAAAAAATGATGCTGGACATTTTTTACACAGTAGCATCTAGCCTCAAACGAATATATGTACCCAAACTAAGCAGAACTTGTATTATGGGAACTAAATTATTGATATACTACTAAAATACTTTTTTTTGTAAATACATACAAATTATGCATAAAAAACACCCAGACCCCGAGACAAATACTTGCAGATCATACAAATATTTGTCCCGCGACGGGAATCGAACCCGCAACCTACTGTGTCTTAGGCGGGCTTTCGCCCACTGCGCCAAAAATAAACAAATCATCTTCAGTCACTTCTGGAAAACACCTTTAATTTTGGTCTAAACGTCAGCAGGAACACTAGTAATGATACCGAACCATTTAATTTCATACAAACCATGTTATGTGCATGAAAGCAATAAATGTGCAGTAGCGGTGACGGTGGTGATCAAAGGGAAAAGGTTATTAAAGTTCAAGTCAATTTAGTAAACAAAAACAAACACGCTCACAACTGGATTCCCCATGATAGACATTCTCAGTGCCTTAACTATTAAGTTAAAAACAAACACTGGTCTCAAAACTTACGCCGTCGGGTGTCCAAGCAACAATAGAGGCTAGATGTCCTAGGACTACTTCTTCATCAGCATTCGGCAGACGCACAGCCTGGACCCTAGAGCCGAAAACCAGAGGCGCTTCTAGCTTCACGGCTGACACCTTCAGGTCGAAGTTGTTGATCAGCATTTTTATCTGAAAACAGAAAACGTTCGTTTAAGTCTTTATAGTCTTTTCCAAATGCAAATCGAAAAACGGTCATTGACATTTGGGCGTACCATAGGGATGAAAACGATCATAAGACCTATCGTATTGTATGGATCGGAGTGTTGGACAACCAAAGGGATTGATGAAAGAAGAGTGCACGCAGCTGAGATGCTAATGTTGAGATGGATGTGTGGAGTTACTAGAATGGACAAAATAAGGAATGAGTATATCAGGGGAAGTTTGAAAGTAGCTCCCGTGACGGAAAAGTTGAGGAGTAATAGGTTAGCATGGTATAGGCATGTTATGAGCAGGGAAGAATGGCATTACGAGAAGAATGTTAAATATTAATATGGGTGGTAATAAAAGCAAAGGTAGGCCAAATAAAAAATGGATGGATTGTGTGAAGAATGACATGGTTAAGAAAGAAGTGATTACTGAGATGACGGCTGATAGAGGAGAGTGCAAGAAGAAAACATGTTGTGCCGACGTTATTGTGGGATAAGGACAAAAAGATGATGATAGGGATGACCAACATTTTTAAGTATAACTACTATAGGTAAGATATATAGTGGCCACACTACCGAAGGCTAGTATTGCGTCTATCTTTTGTGTCGTCTATTAGCCTTATATTAATAACAAATTCATTGAGAAGTTTAAAGTTTCTGTATAAAAACTGTCCATAAGATATGTCTAAGTTTATGCTTATTATTTTTTCTTTTTATACAATTGAATTCAAAAGAGCATCGCAGGTACTCTCAACCTAAAAAAATTCAAAACCTCGTACACAGTGGAAGAGTTTTTGAGTATCTCATTACGATAGGAAATATGACTAATATTTAATGGACTGGTCGATTCGAAACTTATGCGATGACGATTGTATTACTAAGTACTACTTTATTTTAATTTCTTCTTTTAAACATTGTTCTGCTTGACGTGTATCTTTCATATGAATAAATTATTCTCATTCTAATTTTGAATTTAATGCAGATGGGAATCAAAGTTGCTAGTATTTGTTGCAAAAAAGTTAAAAAGCGTTACTTGTTGTTTGAAATTGCCTCTACGATTACAATAAAGTCCAGATTTCGCCACAAGTATGGCCGATGACGTGTGTGCTTCGTAATAAACTCAAGTTTACTGCCAATAAAATGGATCATCTCGACTCATCACCAAAACTTATGTACCACTAAAATTTCAGTTTTATATCCAGCCATGAAATTCGTTTAGCAGTCGTTTAGTTCAAAAGCTACCGTTTTAAATTCCTCCTAATATTATTGGTACTAAACATTATACGAGACCATAAATTGGATCAAACAGGAATAAATGCTATAACGCAATGGTTAAACGATTTCTGACCAAAAGGTCATACGTTCGAATACAGGGTGCCTAAACAAATACCTCACGCTCTGTTTTCCTTTCACGCTAACGCAAATATGTCAAGGTAAAACTTGGCAGCTGTCACGTGATATTTCCGCAGTCGTTAACGCCAACAGAAAGTGGTATTTGTCTAAACATCCAAGTGGGATCAATAATGAGAGATCGTATATGCATACGATCTCTCATTATTCTCCCAAATTATAAAAAAATACCACTTTCTGTTGGCAATATGAATAATATTTAACTTATCTGTTATATTTTTACAATTATTGCTGCACTACCTTTTCCATTTTTTTTTGGTTACAACTGAAAATCAGCGTTGGGTATAAACACATGCTGAACTGAACACCATTTTAGTTCAGACTACATCCAATAGCCTTATTAGACACATGAGCCGAAGGACCTTGACCTTGACTTGTCGGCCTATGTGAGGCTTTTACCTTTATTATTGTTTGTGCCAAATAAACGTTTATCCTATATTATTTTATTCTATTTGTCGCCAAAACATGTTATACGAAACTATGAAAAAAACAGGCTCACTACAGAACAGCTATTGGTGCATTGACAGCCCACTAGGCCAACACAGCTCTGTTGTACGAAACAATTCAAATTATAAAAAAAAAACCCTGTAGATTAGGTGGACTAATAATTATTGGCATAACATTTTACACGGGATCATAAAAATGGATCAATAAGAACAGATGCGGGAGATAAACAAAAACAGAGATATCAAGGGAAATAAAATTACAAAAACACGATGAAAGTTATTTATGGTAATGAAAGCTGTCATTCTATTTGAACAACAAAATACTGAAGTATGTCTGTTGGGTCAAATAGAAAATTAGGGAGATTTAATGGGATAATATAAGGACGTGGTCGCGCTGTAGGCGACTAGGCAGCTTGTAGCCGGCTTGGCAGCTAGTCCTACATGGTTTGCTACGATACATGTGGCTACACTGTAGACTGCTTGGCAGCTAGTTAGCTAGATAGCTGGTTGGCGGCACTGCTAGGCGGCTTCTGATACATAGTGGTTGCATTGTTGAGTCGCTAGGCGCCTAACTTGGCGTCGTTCGAGAAAAGAACGAGAAAACAAATTCGGTCGCTTTGTTACAAGCTGATTCAAAGGGAGATTCCATTTCAAAGGAACTCGAACCTGCTCCTTTTTCTAATCGGAAATGCCTTATGGCTTAATAAATTCGACCATAATTAATTAGACTATGGACCGACCTGGGGTCTAGACAAATACCACTTTCTGTTGACGTTAACGCCTGCGGAAAGATTGAATTGTATGGGAATGACATTAGCTGCGGAAATGTCACGTGACAGCTGCCAAGTTTTACCTTGTAAAAATTGCGTTAGCGTGAAAGGAAAAGTATGTTTGAGGTATTTGTCTATCACCCCTGATGCGAGGCACCGCTACGGCCGCTAATTTAATTCAACTTTTTTATTAATTAAATTAATTTAACAAGCATTACCTTATATAATGATCCTCCCTTCTTATTGTAGGAACTGCCAGATCTCACAGTGTAGTTTCCGAGTTTCTTGTGGCTCACGTAGGTAGAAACAATCACTCTGTAAAAGACATGTCATCATAGATAAATTAAAAAAAATATATACTAGTAAGAGGCGATCATTTCATCATAGTTCAATTTATTTTGAAAGCTGTCAAAGAAAGCATCGGCTGTTTCGAATTATTGCGAGAATCTCTCTCTGTCTGCGTAACACGTCTCTCTCACGCCAGTAAATGTAATTATATGTCTGGGTATTTTCTATATATAATAATATGTATGTATTTATAAAAGAAAATGTATGTAAGTAGTATATCAGTCATGTAGTTCCCATAATACAAGCTCTGCTATTAATTCATACAACTATTTACAAGTAGGTATATACAAAAAATACGGATGAAACAGCTAGCCATCGCTAGCTAGCTAGCAGCTAGGGATCGTTCCCAGCTCTGCTTAGTTTGGGGCTAGATGATGCTGTGTGAAAATGTCCTAATTTATTATTTATTTATGTTATTTGGAGTCAAACTGGAATTACGGCTTACCAGATGGTAAACGATTTTTATCATATTTTTACATTTGCTACACCAAGGGAATTACTGATGAGTCGTCGGCCAAACAAAGTTAATATTATTTAGAAAAGATATTAACTGCTGCTAATTGCAGACTGCAGTTAAAAAAAATATCGATAAAAACAAAGTTCTCGTAATGTTTCCTGGGACTCTTAGTTCAATTATGTTGCCACACCTTGTATAACCAGCCCAAGGCACTTCCACTTGTTATTTCTGGGAGCTAGCTACGAATATTTTGGTGATTATGGTTCTGAAACCCGATAGTTGTTTTATAATTAAATCTCTCTATAATTCACTTTTAGTTTACTTTAGGTCAGCTTACATTCTGAATATCTAACATAGGATTTAAATAATGATTTTTGAGCAGATTACTGATTATGAGGTAGGTACCTACATTAGCCTGTAACTTTTATTGCCGAGTTTCGTGAATCTACAGCTAGTTTATATATCAAAATTAAAAATTTAAAAAGCCCCTAATTTAGACCAATCCAAGAAACATTTTGAAGTGATACAAATGTATTGTAAGAAATCGCATTTAAATCGGAGAAGCCGTTTCGGTGATAAATGTTAACAGACAAAAAACAAACCGCTGGTAAAAAATAACAAAGACATGCGGAATTTTAATGTTACCTTACTACTATCCCAAGAAATTTCTCCATCGAATCCCCAATAAAACCAAACATGCCGGTAAGCTAAACAAAAAAGGATAAAACTAATATCAATGTAATATCAAGGGTCACTTTAATGCGATGGAAATACCGAAAACCTTCTGTTGCCCTCTCGATGTTAGAACTTTTACAAATCGTGTAGTACAGGAGCTTGGGTGAAAAATACTTACCTATTGGGATTGATACTTTTATGTTGGCTTACTTGATGAGATGTTTACTTTTATGTAGAACGCATTTACATACCAAAACCGAAAATGCTCTTGTTAATTTTCACCATAAACTTTTCCCGTCATTAAATAAAATAATATTACATATAACCTTGATAGTTTCAAAAGTTTTAAAGGTGCTGCTTTATTTCAGTTTGAACGACTTTTACATGCCAGAAATAAAAATATCACTGCTTTAATTTTCACTTAAATCGTTCTCCTAACGTAAGAAAAAAATATGTACATAACCATTGTAGTTTCAAGAGTTTTAGATGCTGATATGATCCTGTTTGAAAAACAAAGTTCCTATTAGGAATAATCAGAATAATCTACTCATTGATAATCCAATTTACACGTCAGTCAGATAAATTCTAAGTTAACACAATATTAAAAAAAAAACACTGTATAACTGATTAATCAACTACCTACCTAATGAATAATTAATTGAATTATAAACATACACATTAATTTAAAAAAATAGTAATCATTGAAATAGTAAAAGGTAAATAGTAGTAGGTAAGTACGGGCTGGTAAAACTATAGATAAACAAAATCATAGGGTGGTGGGCCTCCTTAATCCTAGTGTGGGTTCAAGACGTTGTAGACATGTTTGTTGGGTGTTTATTTATGTATGTTTTATGTAGCGATGATGGTAGTAGAAAAGTAAAAGTTCATTTTAAAATATTTGAAATCTCTGACGTATATTTCTACATTTGCAGCGCCCCCTAGTAACTTGTGGCGCAAAAACCGATCTAAAAACCATCTTCGATGTCATATAAAACGATTGCAAAATCGGCATACTAAGTAAGCCATTTTAGAGATATATGGTTACACACGAATATACAAACTAACCTCTTGCAGTAAACACATAACCGGCTCCTGTCGACGCGGGTAAATACGTCTGGACGTGGTACTAACTGACCGATATCAGCCAGGACGAGACATAATATATTAAACGGTTAACCTGATGATAAGGAAATCACAATCACACCATTTTACTCTACAAACTAAAAAGCTACTTACTTAACACACCTAATAGTATAATAATATATAGGAAGTAAGGGCATTGAGAATTTCAAAAATCTTCAAATTATAAAAACCTCTCTATTTAACTTTGGCTTATATGTTTCGTTATATAGCTTGAGGGTGGTCGCTAATACCTATCGCACAAGAAACCTATACAATCCTACCTTAGGTTGTATCACTTAAACTAGTTACTAAAACTACTTTAAACCTACTTTTAACAGTCTCCTTTTTTGTAAATTGTTGTTTTTCTTTCAGGTGCAAATAAATAAATATTTATATATTTTTTTAAAAAAATAACCACCAGTTCCTACACTATCCCTGATGCATGCAAATCTTCTCAAATCCCTCTGCCTCTAATGACAAGGGTAAAACGAAATAGATTATAAAGGGTAGGCATTACCTACCCGGCAATTTACTCACCAGGCTTGCACATTGTTATGCCTTGTTATGCTTAGTGTTGTTAGATAAACTGTTAAGCTGGTATTTATAAACACGGCTCGGTAGTTTATCGTTATTGTGGAGATTGCCTTCTTCGTTTATATCGCTGGTGAATTAACAATCAGCTCTATCGTGAACTTGACTATTCATATTGTAAAAACGGAATTTTTTACAATATGAACTCTCGGAATGAGTCGAAACTTAGTCGGTGCCTTCACCGATAGTGCAGTACGTGAAAATTCCCGTTTTTACAATATGAACAATCAGCTCATTTATTTTTACAAAAGTTCAAAACTCGTGATCTGTTTCCGTCATGTATAGCGCCCCCTAGTGACTTGTGGAAATTAAACTTATATAGAAACCTTTCTTGTTATCCTAAAAATCGATTGCTAAAAACGCATAACGAAACGCATTACGCATCTTTTACGTTTTGGATAAAATGAAAGAAAAGAAGGAAAGAAAAAAGTTGTTTTTTAATTTAAACCCAAAAACATAAATATGGTAAAATACTAGTAAAAGAATTTGCCTATAGAAAAAATATGTATTGCTTGGGGTCAAAATAGGTCCCTGTCTTGATACAGCATCGTTTTAGTACGTTGCTGCGCTGGTTTTCAGACAGGGCCTTTTTTGAGGACACGAATATTGACGAGGGAACACGAAATCTACATAAACGACATAGGTATGCTAACAGACCAACGCCCAAACAACCTGTTATCCTAAAACCATAAACGGACTCCTTGCGTCGCGTCTTCGCAGTTAAAAATCATCATCATATGTATATAAATTATTGACCTTGATTTAATATTGATAAAATATGAGGGAGGTCTACAAGGTCGTATTTAAAAATCTACCGGTATGTTGATGATGAAAACAAATTACAAAATTATTTATAATCTTCTATACCCTTTGTTTAAATAATGCTTAAGAACGTCTTAATCTTGACTTATAATTCCAAACAATATCCTTTGTTTAGCTAAACGTTTTAATTATTCTGCCTTTGAATTGAAGAACCCTTGGAAAGTATTTTGGGTTTGATATAAACTAAGAAGAAAACATAAAATTTGTCGTTTAACACCCCATCTACATTAGACGGGACCACGCTCAGATCTTCTGGTCATGAAAATTATTTCATCGCATATTCTCCGTGCCCGTGTCAAATACACAAATCAAAAATAAAAGTGTAAACAGTTTTTGTCACGCGGATAAATGACCAAAGTGGCATGCGTTTCTGTGACTACATTGAAATGTCACATTATGTGATATTTCAACATGCTCAAATTCTCCTCATCATTTAAAAATTGCAAAAAATTTGAAATAATTTGTTTGTTGATAATGACTTTCGCGTCCCGGATGCGAGGCATTTTCAATCATGGAAATATGCGGGACATATTTCCATTCTAAATTGATTGAAAATGTGTTTCGCGTTGTATGTAGTGGTATTTGATGTGTGAATGGTATTTGGTTAGTAAATAAATTAATAATGCTGGTCATTTTCACACATCATCATCTAGCCCCAAAGTAAGCAGAGCTTGTGATTAGGGAACTACATGACTGATATACTACTTATATTCATTTTGTAAATACATAGAAAACACCCAGATATGACACAAATATTTGCAGATAATACAAACATTTTTCCTGTGGCGGGAATCGGACCCGCAAACTTCTGAGTCTCAGGCGGGCCGCTCACGAGGTCGTCAAATTAGTTGGCATAGAGGAAATAACCGCTATGTAGTTCATGCCGCTGGTTGGTACACTTACGACTCGAAACATTTTGACAATGTCAAAATCCAGTATGTGTTCAGGATTGTTATCCTACAGTGCTGTTACACTGCACTCGTAAGTACCGTTGTTGAGGAGGGTGGCTGCGTACGGATGGTTGTAGACTTGTGACACTGCCGGTCCGGTTGGTGGCTGGTTGGTATAGTTACGACTCGAAACATTTGGACAATGTCAAAAGCCAATATGTGTTCAGGATAATAGCACTGCACTCGTAGGTACCGTTGTTGAGGAGCCTGACTGCGTACGGATAGTTGTAGACTTGTGACACTGCCGGTCCGGTTGGTGGCTGGTTGGTATACTTACGACTCGAAACATTTTGACAATGTCAAAAGCCAATATGTGTTTAGGATAACAGCACTGCATTCGTAGGTACCGTTGTTGAGGAGCCTGACTACGTACGGATGGTTGTAGATTTGTGACACTGCCGGTCCGGTTGGTGGCTGGTTGGTATAGTTACGACTCGAAACATTTGGACAATGTCAAAAGCCAATATGTGTTCAGGATAACAGCACTGCACTCGTAGTTACCGTTGTTGAGGAGCCTGACTGCGTACGGATAGTTGTAGACTTGTGACACTGCCGGTCCGGTTGGTGGCTGGTTGGTATACTTACGACTCGAAACATTTTGACAATGTCAAAAGCCAATATGTGTCCAGGATAACAGCACTGCACTCGTAGGTACCGTTGTTGAGGAGCCTGACTGCGTACGGATAGTTGTAGACTTGTGACACTGCCGGTCCGGTTGGTGGCTGGTTGGTATAGTTACGACTCGAAACATTTGGACAATGTCAAAATCCAGTATGTGTTTAGGATAACAGCACTGCACTCGTAGGTACCGTTGTTGAGGAGCCTGACTGCGTACGGATAGTTGTAGACTTGTGAAACTGCCGGTCCGGTTGGTGGCTGGTTGGTATACTTACGACTCGAAACATTTTGATAATGTCAAAAGCCAGTATGTGTTCAGGATAACAGCACTGCACTCGTAGGTACCGTTGTTGAGGAGCGTGGCTGCGTACGGATGGTTGTAAACTTGTGACACTGCTGGTCCAAGGCGTTCACTGCTGTCGAAATCAAAATCTCGGTCACCTGGAAGATAACAAAGGTTTTTGTAGGAAATAATATTTTTTGACTTTTAAAAATGCAAAATGAAATGTGCAGTAAACGTAAGCAATTTAAATATGATCACGTGACAATACGATAGCTTATGTCGATTTTTACAAGGTTTTATTTGACTTCCATTATTTGTATGTTAATTTGTTTGTTTAGGTCAAATCTTGTTAACTGAATTAGAATCACTTCCTCTTATCCTACGGAGTTGAGTTTTTACACGTTGGTTCAGTTCCGATAGCAATGCAATTTTATGGTAAGCATGGCCTGAATCGACATCCAGGATTAGCTACAGATAAAGATACTCTTTAACGGTCAATAGCCGAAATTTGGTGTACACATTTTATCATTAATACTGGTTTTAAGTTTTACCATGGCATGGTTACTGAACTCAGGGTTAAAAATTTGCTTTGAAAATGTTTTTTACTATTCATTCATTTTACACTATATTAGAAACAATTATAATCGCTAATCAAAATGATAAAAAAATCTAAATTAAAATGTTTTATTTTCTGTAACTATTTATAGTTCTGTTATATCTAAGATTGGAACCTTCTGTTAAGTAAACAATACTTGTGTTAGAAGGGCCCGCTCTTCCATCATAGAGTAGGTATCGTTACAGATTATAAAGTAGGTAGTTAAGAATGTTTTTTTAATTATAAAGTTAAACTGTTTTCTTGAAGTTACCTTACTTAAAACATGTATGGTTGTTATATTTAACTAATTTAATAATTACCGACCTAAATGATAGGAAGGTATAATGTGAAATAAGATCATCATCATCATCATAATTATAGCCGTGTTGGCCAAGTGGGTGGTACCCCGACTTTGTATTCGGTACTCGTTGGTTTGCACTCAGTCCTGCACCAATGGAAAAATGTAATGTAAGTACTCAATAGTGCTCATAATTAATGTGTGAATTTAACCTTTATGCACCCAGCCATAAGGCAAATGCTGAATGGTGGATTTTGGGGGACTGTTCAACCGCCAACTATGAATTCAGGCTTTAGTGTCCTCGAAGTCTACGCACTGAGAATGTATCTGTAGAGCTCCATTATGAGGATCACAGTCGTGATCGTGTTTGTTTTGTTTGTATCATCATCAATATATATAAAAGCGTTGCGTTACATACTGACTGACTGACTAACAATAAACGCATATACCATAGCGTAAGTTCTAAATACTTAAAATTCGGAGGGTAGGTGAATTTGGTCATCCATTTCATGCGTAATAAGGGGTGACCTAAAAAAATATTTCAGAAATTTTGCCTCTGGAGTTGTAACAAGAAAATTTTATTTTATTATCTGTACAAGTTTGCATGGAAAAACTCAACGCAAACAGAGTTGCTAGGCATTCCAGGAAATAATGAATGTGATGTTACTCTGGCTAAACTCCACCTCCCCCATTTAGCTTACTGTGGCAGTACATAAACTTATGGACTCCAACGGTACTTAGATAGCTACAGAGGTGTCCCACTTACTCAGCTTAAGGCTATAGGCTATAGGTAGGTCAGATCCAATTTGCATAGGAATACTATCCGTCAGCTGGAGATAAGTATTGATTGTGGTCGCCTACAATTCCAATGTGGTACTAGAACACTGTATCTTAGCCAGGTCCAGGTACAACATTATTGATATAGCAATGAGAGCTGAGAATGAATGATTGAATGAAAATACTTTATTGTACCAAGATAATAAAATAAACAAAAACGTAATATAACCATAAGTACAATGGGCGGTCTTATCGCTTAAAAGTGCTTCCAGATAACCTTGGATGGAGCGGAATGTACGTAATAATAAATACAAGAGGAGAATGCAATGCGATTTACAAACTACTAGATAAATATAATTATATACCTACTTATACAATAATAAACTGCACAATTATATAAATACATATTATAGTAGACTAAAAGCAATATTTATAAGATGTTGATTTTTATAAACGTCCACAGAACAGTTATGAAGCCTAAAAATGGCGCTATGACTTATCCTAAAATACTCAGTTTTGGTAACGCTCTTTCTCTTAGTATGTAATATAATAGCCTCGATTCTGTAGTACACTGACTTAACTAAATTTAAACTGTCGCTCTCTTTTACTGATAGGGCAAGCAAGAAAAAGATAGCTACAATTTTAGTGCTGTCAAATTAGTCAGATTTAAGTTTTTCATACAAATTTAGTCGTGATATAAAAACATGCTGACTATAAACACGAAGAAAAGCGGCACGTAAACTGATTTGACACCAGCACACGGCACTAAAATTGTAGCTATCTCTTTCTTGCGTACACTATCAGTAAAAGAGAGCGATAGTTTAAATTTAGTTTAGTCACTGTACCTACTACAGAATCGAGGCCAATATATTTTAAAACTTTTTTACTGATTGTACAAAACAGCTCAATATTTTGATGGTGTCCGAAATGTCAGCAAATAATTAATTAAAATTAAAAGTGTCAGTTCGGACAAAGTGTCCGAAGATATTGTGTCCGAAACGTCAAGATTAACGAAACAAGTATACAAGGCGAGCGTGAATGGATTACTTGTGTAAGGAAGGCCTCAGCGAACGTATTCTGACCAGATTGGGGGAACGTTTTGGAAAAATGCCAAGTCAAGAGTACCCTAAACCAACGAGCTTGTATGAAGAATGTGATGAGGGTGAATGAAGCGAAAAAGGTCTGCCAGGATCGCAGCAAATGTAAATCCGTGGCCCTATATAGTACTGAAGTAATAGTACCCACATTATGATATACACTGTGTCGCAGATATCAGAAACTACCAGTCCCACGACGCCGCAGACAAATATTTGCAGAACATGCAAACATTTGTACTGCAGCGGGAATCGAAGCCGCACATTCTAATACGAGCAGCCGGCTATTCACCCACAACGCCATGCAGGTCTCGCTTGAATCATTTCAAAGCCATTCCACTTTTTAACCGACTTAAAAAATGAGGTTCTAACTATAGCCGTATTTTTTTATTAGGTGTCCTGTCTGTAGAACTTACAAAACGATAAGACCGCCCATTCTACTTTTAGTTATATTACGATTTCGTTTATTTTGTTATCTTGTGGTGTACAATTAAGTATTTACATTCATTCATGCTATTTTCTGTTGTTCGACTCATATTCCCAGATAACAAAGCCCGTAAACTTTCTCAATAATACCAGGACAACATAATCCTCACTCTACTTTTTCACTGACTGACCGAACCTCGGTTCAAAATAAATAAAAACGGCTTGATTGATTTTGATAAACGAATATTAAGGTTATAGAAACTGCAGTCGGGTTTCTTTGTTTTTAAACGGATTACTTGTTTATCTTGTGATTTGTTTGTAGAAATTACTAATTTTAAATTGTTCGGAATGAGATGTTTCACAAAGCAAATGTAGGTATCCGTCAAACGATCGATCCAAACAGCAAAGATCCGAAAACTTTCTATATCGAAAATACCAGGACAACATAATCCACAAAGCGTTATCGCTAAACAAACACCGAAGTTATACCGCAGCTCCCGCAAGCCAATCAAGCTTGTCTGGTCCAATAAACAAACAGTTTGTTATTGCAACTTCGACTTCTTGGCGTTAGACGTTTGCTATTTGATAAGTCAAACTGTGTGAGAACATTTTCATATCGATTGTAACTTTCTTGCCTCAAACAATATGTTGAATGACCTCTCTTGACTAGTGTCAAACATCTGACGACTGCAAATGGGGCCGGGGATTAGCCAGCCGTGACACAAGAGGTACTGGTTCGATTCTCGCTGCGAGACAAATGTTTGCATGTTCTACAGATATTTGTCCCTTGTCTTGATGTTGTGATATCACGGATTTTTTAGTTCCTGATCCTAGTGTGGGAATCCACAGGGAATACTAGTGTGGGATTAGGTAATGATAACGTATGTACCGGCAAAAAAACTCTCCCTCCTTTCCACCTCTTTCGGTTAGTATCTAACATTTCACTCTAAATTTTAACTCTCTCGGTTACTATCAAACATCTCTCTCGCTCTCTTGAACCCACAATGATAGGAGCCTACATACATTTCCCATAGGCGGTTTTTCGTGGTGACAAGTAAGATTAATTTTATAAAAACTCCTGTGAGTTCCTCAGATCCATACTCAGTACACAGATCTGTGAGGGTACAAAATAGGGGGTAATCAGAGACACGTCCAAATATTATATTTGGCATAACTATGTCCGCCATGTATAAGATTTTATAATATCCAAGAAAAATCAAAGTCGCCTCATAATTACGTCCTAAAGTTAATTGGAAACCAATGACTAGCCTGCTGGATGCTACCTTTTTTGGGTGCTTAAGCTTGTATCATACTTCCATGATAATACTAAGGATAGGGGGAGGGGGCGTCTTTAGAGGGTTATTCAATGATACCCCGCACAGGTAGAAAAAGTTCATCCCCTACTTTACATTGTGTACTAGGGAGTGGGCGAAAAAGTTTACAATGTTAATTTATTTTCTTATCTCTGTTTTTGTATTGTGAAATACGTCTCTGTATAAAATACTAAAATATTTTTACACGGTAGCATTGACAAAATGATAATATGCGCAAAAAAAGAAGATTAGACGTTTGCATTCTATAATTAGACGAAAAGTCCCTTGGACCCCTCCTCAATTATGATATAAAATGAAGCCACATTTAGTCTACGTGTGTATGCACTGCATAAGCCGCAGTTGGTTGGCACCCTATCTCACCAGGGATGCAAAATATACGGGTGACCTCTCCATAATTATGATAAAAGATCAAGCCAAGCTTAGAGCTCGAGCGTATGCTCTGCGCAAGCCGCAGTTGGTTGGCACCCTACCTCACCAGAGATGCAAAATATACCCGATTAAGAGCTGAGTGGTCATCCATGGGTGACATCTCCATAATTATGATAAAAAATTCAATCAAGCTTTGATCACTTGCGTATGCTCCGCGCAAGCCGCAGTTGGTTGGCACCCTCACCTGACTCATCCATATCTTCGCTGTCCATCTTGCCGTACGCCAGGTACAAGCAGCCCACGAGCACCATTAAACGCCACATCTCTGTTTGAAACTACACTAACTAATCGTACGCTATAATTTAGTAAGAGCTCTATGTAGAGCTAGGAGTATTTTAGAGTGGGACCTATAAAAAATATCTGGTAGCTCCCGGTAGATTGAAAAAAGTATCACCCAAAAACTCGGGAGCAGTTACCCCCGAAGCTGAAGCTAGAAAAATGAACCTTAAGTTCGATTCTTACCCGCACTTCAAAACGAGTCGACCAAGAGGACGAGAAACTTTAAAAAACTTATTGCGATTGTTTTTTTGAAAAACAACAATCGCAATAAAATCATAAAATTTAATCATACGACCACGATCACAACTAAAGACGCATAGCGACGGCCCATACATTATATCAATTAAAATTTATATTTAACTTCCGACACAACTAAATGAAATACAAAAACATCAACTATTTATAAAAAAAAACTTAAATCTTTTCTAATTGACCGATGCAATAGCATCGAATAATAAGAATAATAATATTGACGATTATCTAGAATAATCTTAGTAAATAAATACTTTGTAAATAATCAAATGAAATTGAAAATTGACATTATAGGAGTATCTAAATTGACATGAAATAATAATATGACGATCACAATAACATTAATAACAAAATAATGCAATTATAACTATTTCCTAAAGTACCTACATACATTGACCACCTACAATGAAAATAAAACCTCGGTCTGCCGCCATAACCTTATTCAAAATTCATTTGAGAGACTTACCGTTATTTACTGTAGATATTTATAACTAGATTGTTTACGCAATATCTCGGCCTGCTTATCTATCTATTGCTATACCCTTAGACAGGGTTCATGTGAGATACCTACCTATAAACACCATCTATGTACCTACCATTTGAAAGCAATAAATGTATTGGGTATCGCCATTTCTATAACTCATAGGTCTATGGGCTGCGGTGGCGGATGTTTTCATCGCCTATGTTGTTTGAGTCAACAGCGATAACGATTGGAAATGTGCAGTCCATTTCCGTGCTAGCACACGCAGCTGAATTATGGAATTAGCAAATTTAGGTTATGGAAATCGTGGCCTATTTTGAAGTATATACGTAGGTACCTTTTTTTTTAATCACCAATTTGTATAATCATCTTAATTATAGAGGTATAAGAAGTATACGGCCCATCTGTTGGTAAGCGGTTACCGTAACAGAGGCATCACACGCGCGTTGAAAATTTCAAAACGTTTTTGATGAACATCATATTAAAGTAACTTGGAAACACCTCAGCAGGGTGATTATTCATATAATAAAACCCACAACCTTAGGCCCGCCTTAGGTACAGAAGGTTGCGGGTTTTATTTCCGCTGCGGGAAAGATTTTTGTATGCTATGCAAATACTAGCTTCTGCCCACGGCTTCGCCCGCGTGGTACCCGGATAAATGTGCCTATGTGTTATTCTAATGTATAAGCTATATTAGTGTAAAGTTTCATCAAAATCCGTTCAGTAGTTTTTGCGTGAAAGAGTAACAAACATCCATCCTCACAAACTTTCGCGTTTATAATAGTAGTAGGATTTGTCTCGGGTCTAAATATTTTCTATGTATAATATTTTCTATGTATAATATGTATGTATTTACAGTAGGTAGAAGTTTTATAGATACCTCGCGACCAAGCTATGGGAACTCCCTTAAATACCACGTTGGACGTTCCTCAACTCTCTGAATCAACTTACCTGGCGACCCTTACATAATCCTTCTTCGGTAGTTGAGCAATAATATGCAATCGGGGAAGTGTCTCTCGCAGAAGATACCATTAAACTTTTGTCACTAAAGTTGCTAACACGTACCTATGGAACCCCATTTCCACACGTACTAACATCTGCTCGGGGAAAACTTCTTAAAAGCACTTCCAGAGCGGAATACAAATTAAGTGCGTGTGTCTGGAGTGCTCAGTGTTCCTTAGGACTTCATTGCTATAATTGAATTCGTAGTGAAAATTG
This sequence comes from Perizoma flavofasciatum, assembly GCA_958496245.1. Classification (NCBI taxonomy): domain Eukaryota; kingdom Metazoa; phylum Arthropoda; class Insecta; order Lepidoptera; family Geometridae; genus Perizoma; species Perizoma flavofasciatum. Next base: position 5,923,355 of record OY292443.1, on the reverse strand, counting down.
GAATATAACCAACCACACTAAATTGTTTATGTAAACCCCGTGTATGTATTGTCTGTTTGTTTTTTAATGTGCAACGTTTTCTTTCTTTGATGCAGATGTCACCAATATTTGAGGAATCAGCAACCATCCTCTACTAGAATTTTATCAATAAAAAGAAAGAAAGAAAGAAAAATCATTTATTTGCAAACGTTGCACACTAAAAAACAAAGAGACAATACATGCACGGGATTTACTCAAACAATACATACATACTAGCAATAAAACTATTTATCTGCCTCCCGATATCTACCAATATGCAAAGAAGCAAATTGGCCTCCAACTCAGCATTTGTTGTGTCAACAGGCAAAACGCTGATCTTCCTTTTAACCAAAAACTTAGTGAAATCACGGATTTCTGTTTATATTACGATTAGTAAATGTATATATTTTATACCTAACTATGAATAATAATAAATTTAAATTATGACTAACATCACGTCTCAAATGGACAGACCTTATTTATTAATAAGGGTGTGTTTTTTTAAGGAACCCTAATGGCTCTTTTTCGCTTTTCACGATCACGTAATCATGTTGCTTTAATGTATAAAATGATCAATTGCCAAAGAATATCGCTTTTGCGCATCGATTTGCTGGCGATGATAATGAATATCTACAAGAAAGATGTTGTGAACATAAACTGGAATTGTTTCGGATTTTACAAAAAACTCAGTTATACAGTATTTACTCAATACTCTATATTGTCCAAAAATATATTATTAAAGCTTTTTGCGCATAAATAATAACGTTTTTAGTCAAGAGAATTTTCGCAAAAATTGTTTTTCGTGGCGAGTGTTGTCAGAGACATTTCAAAGCAAGGAGTGATGTTAATAAATAAAATATTTTTTTGGAAAATTATTTAATTTGTATTCTTCTTTGTATTTTGTTGACCTTATATTTTTTTACATCTAAAAATACATATACTTGCTATAACTGAGCACCGTCTAGTGGGTAGGTTTGAAGAGTAGTAGAGCTTCTTCGGGCTCGTCCGGTGAAGTCCGCCAAGCAAGTAATGTTCTCATTGCTGTGTTTAAAAAAAAATTGATAAAAGCCTTTCATTCAATTCGATTCGGTAAGTACATGATTTTCAGACGTACCACTAAACATATATAAAAGAAGCCACGTGTGAAGTGATGAAGGAAAACATCGTGAATACCCTAGAACTTATGTTCTATCCTCTATAGATATCCCCTATCTATACTCAGAACCTAGATACGAAGCATATTTGAATACATATTTTTTACTAGCTTCTGCCCACGGCTACGCCTGCGTGAGACCCGAATACAAAGTAGCCTATGTGATATTCTAATAGATAAGGTATATTACTGTAAATTTTCATCCAAATCCATTCAGAAGTTTTTGCGTGAAAAAGTAACAAACATCCTCAAAAACTTTCACATTTATAATATTAGTAGGATTTTTATATGTACATCCCTTTTATAATTAGAAGGCATGTGGAATCGATTAGCGACGATGGTGTGCAACAACGCCGGTTATTGTCACGCGATAACGAGGTACTATGTTAAAAATGGGCAAGTGCTAATTATAATAAAAAAATAAAAAAACAAACATGCTCATGACTGTTTTTCCCAATGAATGATGAACATCCTCAGATACATACTCAGTGGATCTTTGAGGATTTCAAGTTGGTCATAGTTATAGATAGATAGAAAGATAGAAGAAAATACTTTATTGCACACCAAATATTTCAACTTAAAAAAAAATAGTAAAAACTTTAACATTGTTGTACAATGGGCGGTCTTATCGCTAATTAGCGATCTCTACCAGACAACCTTTGGATGGAACGGACTGTACGAAAGATTACAAGGGGTTGTAAGTGGTGTACCACATACTATGAAAACACTATACTATTATTTACCTACATAATTACTTACTTACTACACAGCATAATACCTACATACTATCATTTACTATTCTATAATACATAACTAGGTAAGCCAGAAACAGGCAACAGCTATCGACTCGAGGATAAGTTATACTTCTAAATATACTTACAAACCTCACCGATCCACGTTCTGAATAAAGATATCTATGAGAAACACAGGCGTGATCATGTTTTTGAATGAATGAAATCAGAGTATTTATTTGCATGAATATAGGTCAGCTAATACATGACGTTACAATTTTATATAGGCCCTTATAGAGGTATATTCTACCATCCAAATAAATGAAATGAAAATACTTAATAGTCTCAATAACATAATAAACAAAATGTTATTCTAAAGAAAGTACAATGGGCGGTGTTATCGCTTAGTAGATCTCTTCCAGACAACCTTTGGATGGAGAGGATAATAAGTGATTGTGAGTGGTGGAGGTGTATATCCTACTAATAGGTATTATAAATGCGAAAGATTGTGAGGATGGATGTTCGTCACTCTTTCACGCAAAAACTACTGAACGAATTTTAATGAAACTTTACAGTAATATAGCTTATACATCAGACTAACACATAGGCTACTTTTTATCTGGGTACAAGGCGGGCGAAGCCGTGGGCAGAAGCTAGTATTATATATCTATAAAAATATGTAAAGATACTCGTACATACTCGTACCTACAGATTAACTATGTAGTGAATGTGTATATGTGTTTCTATATATGTATATACATATTTATATGTAAATACATAAATACATACATATACATATTAAAATACAATACTATGAGGGTAGGTGTAAAAGTAAACACCTCAATAAAAATTGTCCTTATTTATATTTATTTTTTAATTACTTAAAACTTATTAAACCTGATTATTAATGTATACAAATATAGTTTGAAGTACAATACCTGCCATAGTGTGTTATCTCCAAGAACAACAAAACAATTCACTGGAAATCTCAACTTGAAATTTGGCATTGCACTACACTATACAATATCCAACATGGAAGATATTCGTGGCTCTGTTGCGGCCCTTATTACCACCTTCACAAATCAGATGGCAGCCTTTGAAGGTAAGCTGCAGAACCAAAGCGATGCTCCAGCCACTACTGCTAGTCTTGCCACTGAGTTTGCGTCTTTCAAGTCATTTGTTATGATAGCTCTGAAGGCCCTTCAAGAACAAATCCAGATGACTGCTCAAGCTGTGGACCGGCTGGAGATGAGAAATCGTAGGAAGATCCTTCTCATCCACGGTGTTGCTGAGGAAAATAAAGAGGTCACAGCCGTTACAGTCACAAAGGTTGTCACCAGCCAGTTAAAGCATGCAGAGTTCACTGCCAATGATATCAGCCGCTGCCACAGGATGGGCCGTTCATCAAATGATAGGCCCCGTCCTATCTTGGTTAAACTTCGGGATGTATCACTTCGCGACAAATTGTGGTATTCAAAGACCAATCTCAGGGACTCCGGCATAACTATATCGGAGTTCTTGACGAAAGCACGGCACGAAGTGTTCATGCAGGCGAGGCAGCGACTCGGCGTAACCAAATGTTGGACTCGTGAAGGCTACGTTTTTGTTGCGGGGCCAGACGATTCTAGGCTTCGAATCAGCTGCCTAGCTGACCTGGATAAAATATCGAGTCAAGCGACGGCGGAGCAGTCTTCCTCTGCAAGACAAAAGCCAGCCGCCGCTGCGTCGGTAGCAGCCAAGGAACCCACAGCGCCTAGACAAAAGCGCGCAGCAACTTCAAGGAAGTAGTTTCTCAAAGCGATTACTGTTCATCCAGTTTCGAGCGATTTACGTAGGTAGTCACTATTATTTAGAGGTTTTTTTTTTTTTTTACCCTTTCTCTTGTTTGTTTCATTTTACTGTTTGACAGTTTTGACATGTGTCAAAACAAGGACAATGTTGTCATGACAGATAATGACTTTACTTGTTTTGGCATTCTTCTGACACCTATTCAGTGAAACTGTCAAATTGGACTTCGGATGACTGTCACTGTAAGTGTTTTAATTCAGTTCGCAATAATACAGTTTAAGATGGGTGTTGCAGTATACCTATGTAGATAATGAATGTATTTTATTGTTATTTTTTTTTTTTTTTTTTTATCTGATTTTTACTTGCGTTCTAGTATTGTGTAAACTGTAGTGTTTTTTTTATTCTTTTATTAGGTGCATCCTAGTATATAACTTTTGTTATCTGTGCTACATTGGTACGAGTCTCAGTGCACTAGTATTTGGGATCCATCTCCTACAGAACATAGCACAACTGGCAGGTGGACTTGTAATTAGACAGGCACACATTTTTATTATAAATATTTATATATTTTTTTTTTCATTTCTTTTGTATTTATTTATTCTATTTTAATATTTATTTAGTACACCTATTTAGGTGTATTACCTACCTATGTCAGTGATTGGTAGCGATGGAAGTGATAACGACCACTTTTTATCGTTTTCTAACGATGACGGTGAAACGAGCAGTGACGAAAGTTACTGTAGTATTCCCAGTCTTTCACAGACACTTGAGACTCATTTTTCTAATGTAACTAAAAATTTTAATGTCATTCACATAAACGCACAGAGCATTCCGGCCCATTTCTCTGACATGCTGGCTTCATTTGATAATAAAAATATCCATGCTGTTTTAGGCTCCGAGTCTTGGCTAAAGCCATGTCTTCCATCAGTTTCCTACCCCTTACCAGGTTTTCGACTCATACGTAACGACCGCACAGACGGAAGAGGCGGAGGTGTTGCTATTTATCTTCGTGCACATATTCCATTTTCTATAGTTAACGTGTCCCCACATTCTCCTCCGACTGATGCGGGCGAACATCTTTTTGTCGAAATTCTCCTTTCTCATACCAAGGTCCTACTCGGAGTCTATTACATAAATTCTTCTCGTATTAACTTCTTCCCGTCTTTTGAGAAACTTCTCGAAGACCTAACTCCTTCATACAGTCACTCCATTATTATGGGTGATTTTAATACATGTCTCCACAAGCGCGACCACCGTACCTACGCTTTTGAAACACTTGCAAAGGCTAGCAATCTGGCTATTCTCCCTCTTGGAGCTACTCATCATTTTCCTAATTGTACCCCCTCGCTTCTCGACTTAATGCTTGTATCTTCTCCAAATAATGTTGCTAAACATGGTCAATGTTCAGCCCTAATGTTTTCTTATCACGACCTGATCTTCTTATCATATAAAACCCGTCCGCCTAAAGCTAAACCACAAATTATTCTGCAGCGTAACTTTGCTGGCATGGAACAGGAGCGTCTTCGTCAAGATGCTCTAAACATTGACTGGTCTGGGATGATTAATGCTGCCACTATCGATGAGAAGGTTCAACTTTTTAACAGCTCTTTGACAGATCTATTTGATGTACATGCTCCTCTGCGTGCCATAAAGATTAAACATCTTCCGGCTCCTTGGTTAACCGCTGAAATTAAAGAGCTAATGTACAAAAAAATTTGGCCAAATATAGATTTAAATGTAAACCCACCGTTGAGAATAAAGAAAAATTTATCATTCGTCGTAACAAATGCAACAGAGTGTGTAGGGACGCTCAACGCCGACATATTCACAGTTCAGTACAAAATGATGATCCATCAAAAGTATGGAAATTCCTAAGGTCCTTGGGGGTTGGTAAGTCGCGTCAAACTAGTATCCCAAACAATCTTAACATAGATTTATTAAATAAACACTTCACTTGTAACTCGAACCTTGCTGATTCTGACAAAGCTAATACTTTGAAGCATCTTTCTTTGATTCCAACCCCTGACTTTCTTCATTTCAACTTCTATCAATTCTCCGATTGTGATGTTAAGAAGAGCATAAGATCCATATCGTCCAACGCAGTTGGGAGTGACTGTATAAGTCGGAACATGATCATGCCCATACTGGATGAAATAATCCCAATCATCAGCCATCTCCTTAATAGTTCAATATCTAGCTCCACCTTCCCCTCCTCCTGGAAAGATGCCCTAGTGATTCCTTTGCCTAAAAAAACCAATCCTTCCTCCTTCTCTGAGTATCGTCCCATTTCTATCCTTCCTTTCCTATCTAAAGTACTGGAACGCTTAGTACATCACCAACTTAGCATCTTCCTTAATAGAAATTTTCTGATGAATCCTATGCAATCTGGTTTTCGCTCTGGGCATAGCACAGCTACGGCCCTAGTGAAGATAACAGATGACATCCGGCTGGGCATGGACAGTGGTCTAGTGACTGTTTTAACACTGCTACATTTTAGCAGTGCTTTCAATAATGTCAACTTTGATATTCTCTTAGGTATTCTGAGCTCGATTAACATATCTCCAACGGTAATTGATTGGTTTCACAGTTACCTGTATGGGCGCCGGCAGCGTGTTCGTATTGAGGATACTTATTCAACTTGGAGTAACCTTACTGCTGGCGTACCGCAGGGCGGCGTTTTATCTCCTCTTCTCTTTGCTATTTTTATTAACTCTATTTCCAAAAAAATATCTTCTTCCTACCGCCTGTATGCTGATGACCTTCAAATTTATTCGCAAGCCTCAGCTGATAACATTCATCAAGCCATTATAAAAATTAATAGTGATCTAAACCAAATACTGGAGTGGAGCAAGTCCTACGGCCTCGGAGTCAATCCTGCGAAAACTCAAGTCATAGTCATCGGAAGCTCTCGGATGCTCGCCAGGATTGACTTGGCTTGCTTACCTCAGGTCCATTTTGACGGCACACTTATTCCGTTCACTAAATCTGTAAAGAACCTGGGTGTCATTATCGATAGTGAGCTGTCATGGAGTCCACAGCTTGCTGAAATCAGAAGGAAAATGTTTGCGTCGGCTGCCTCCATGAGGAGACTACGCAACTTTCTTCCAACTGCCACTAAAGTTACGCTCGCACAATCTCTTTTACTTCCTATCTTAGACTATGCCAACGCCAGTTTCCCCGATCTTACAGAAGAGCAACTAAATAAGCTTGAGCGGCTTCAAAATTTCTGCATTCGATTCATATTTGGCTTGCGCAAATATGATCATATATCCGAGTATCGCGTTAAGCTCAAGTGGTTGCCAATCCGCCTTCGCCGGGATGCTCATATTCTCACCCTTTTGTACAATATATTATTAATTCCTTCTTCTCCACCTTACCTTAAGCAACTCTTCGAATTCTTACATCTCTCTAATCCTCGCAACCTGCGCTCCTCAGATTCTCTTCAGTTGAAGACCCCACTCCACAACTCCACTTTCTTTAGTTACTCTTTCACTGTGCGTGCAGTCCGACTATGGAACGACTTACCTGTATCCATTAGACATGCAAAATCGCTTACTATTTTTAAAAATGAGGTCTTTAAACTGTACTTTGCAGCTTCGGTAAACTAAGTATTATCATTTTCTTAGCTCCAGTCATTGCATTTGTAGTTATATATTATATTACTGTATTATATATAGGTATACATTATACCACATTATATTATTTATAAAATATATATTTTATTACCTACTGCAAATTATTATTATTATTATTATTATTATTTTTATTGCAGTTACACCACCTCTCTTCACATTCTTTTAATTCAAGTCCATCCAAAGGTTGCCTGGAAGAGATCGCTCTCAGCGATAAGGCCGCCCATTGTATCACCATAACCTAGTTTTAAGATCTTATGTAAAGTGTTTTTTATCCTGGTGTATGCAATAAAGAGTTATCTATCTATCTATCTACAATATATACACATACACATTATATTTTTGTTTGGTTGTAAAACTCCAATTCAGTGGGCAAATAGCCACCATTAGGGAAGGTTGCCAGCCATAACCAGCTTATTTAGTTTTATTCGTTCTAGTCATAGACAATTTGCTTTACAATTTTTGTTTTACATTGGTGTCAATTCAATTTACACCAACTGAACTTAATTTTATCTAACGTTCTCTTTTACTAACAGTCACAAAGAAGATATAGCAACAGATATTGCTGTTAAATTAGTAAGATTTAATTTTTAGATACAATCGTGATTTCGAAACATGCTGTCTATAAACACGAAGAAAAGCGACACGTAAACTTGCTGACGTCACTGCTACCACAAAAAAATCTATAATTGGTATGACTACTAAACAAACTAGTCTATTTATAAAATCTATGTGCGTCTTGTGAAAATCATGAGATGTACTATTAAATACGTGAAAAACCTCTCTAAAACTGCAGTACCTCATCAAAGAAGCAAATATCAACCCATATGATAAAACACATATTCCTCACACTTGTATATGAAACCTCAAAAATATAAGTACCTTTAGAAGCGGCTGCAAGTTAGTACCTTTTCCATTCCTCTAACTGAGCCTATCGAAGAATTTTTAACATAAGTGTTTCTAGGTCGAAACACTTTTAATATCAGGCTGATACCGACTTACGTCAGTAAAACCTTAAAGAAAAATACCTTTTCCATTCTTCTAACTGAGCCTATAGAAGAATTTTTAACATAAGTGTTTCTAGGTCGAAACACTTTTATTATCAGGCTGATACCGACTTACGTCAGTAAAACCTTAAAGAAAAATACCTTTTCCATTCTTCTAACTGAGCCTATCGAAGAATTTTTAACACAAGTGTTTCTAGGTCGAAACACTTTTATTATCAGGCTGATACCTGACTTACGTCAGTAAAACCTTAAAGAAAAATACCTTTCCCATTCTTCTAACTGAGCCTATCGAAGAATTTTTAACATAAGTGTTTCTAGGTCGAAACACTTTTATTATCAGGCTGATACCGACTTACGTCAGTAAAACCTTAAAGAAAAATACCTTTTCCATTCTTCTAACTGAGCCTATAGAAGAATTTTTAACATAAGTGTTTCTAGGTCGAAACACTTTTATTATCAGGCTGATACCGACTTACGTCAGTAAAACCTTAAAGAAAAATACCTTTTCCATTCTTCTAACTGAGCCTATCGAAGAATTTTTAACATAAGTGTTTCTAGGTCGAAACACTTTTATTATCAGGCTGATACCGACTTACGTCAGTAAAACCTTAAAGAAAAATACCTTTCCCATTCTTCTAACTGAGCCTATAGAAGAATTTTTTACATAAGTGTTTCTAGGTCGAAACACTTTTATTATCAGGCTGATACCGACTTACGTCAGTAAAACCTTAAAGAAAAATACCTTTTCCATTCTTCTAACTGAGCCTATAGAAGAATTTTTAACATAAGTGTTTCTAGGTCGAAACACTTTTATTATCAGGCTGATACCGACTTACGTCAGTAAAACCTTAAAGAAAAATACCTTTTCCATTCTTCTAACTGAGCCTATAGAAGAATTTTTAACCTAAGTGTTTCTAGGTCGAAACACTTTTATTATCAGGCTGATACCGACTTACGTCAGTAAAACCTTAAAGAAAAATACCTTTTCCATTCTTCTAACTGAGCCTATAGAAGAATTTTTAACATAAGTGTTTCTAGGTCGAAACACTTTTATTATCAGGCTGATACCGACTTACGTCAGTAAAACCTTAAAGAAAAATACCTTTTCCATTCTTCTAACTGAGCCTATCGAAGAATTTTTAACATAAGTGTTTCTAGGTCGAAACACTTTTATTATCAGGCTGATACCGACTTACGTCAGTAAAACCTTAAAGAAAAATACCTTTCCCATTCTTCTAACTGAGCCTATAGAAGAATTTTTAACATAAGTGCTTCTAGGTCGAAACACTTTTATTATCAGGCTGATACCGACTTACGTCAGTAAAACCTTAAAGAAAATACCTTTTCCATTCTTCTAACTGAGCCTATCGAAGAATTTTTAACCTAAGTGTTTCTAGGTCGAAACACTTTTGTTATCAGGCTGATACCGACTTACGTCAGTAAAACCTTAAAGAAAAGTAAAGTTGAAAGCCTAGAAATCCAGAATAATGCTCTAATAGATTCATTCAGTCTGAGCACTTGGACAGATGGTCTGCATCACAATGGCATAGGACTACTCGGCTTACAATCGTTATCCGTTAAGCTGATCTGAGTGGGAAATATTTCAGTCATCAGTAACCTAAATCGGGTTTAAGGGTTTCTTTTAAAAAAGAAAAACCTTTCCGTAGGAGGATAATGATTTTATATGTCACACTACATGACGATAAAATGAGACAAAGTAGATTAAACAAAGTAGCGTAGTAGGTACTTACATGAGTTCACAAGTAAAAAGTAAAAGTTTTGAATCAAAAAATATATTTAACATAACAGATAGGTAACATTCAGCTAACTAAATAAAATCTCATAGCGACTACCGTGGACTGTTGAGTCGATAAATAAGGCACATAAACAGTAATTTAAATGAATCAAGAATTTACTATTCTTTAATCAAAGTATTTGTAAATAAATACATTTTGTTAAGTCGATAATAAGGTAGGGTAGATAAAAAAAGACTATAATAGAAGGTTGCAATGTGTTCGTATCATACTAGTTTTCATACAAGTAGAAAAAAGGTTGCAGTTTTTATCATATAGAATTCACTGTTAAATCGAACAACTTATAATCAAGCAAGATAAAGTGAATTTATACGTACGATAAGAACTCCATCTAAATTCATTAGAAATTAAACCCAAACTTTAAAAACTCATTTAACGAACCAGATAAGAAACCAGATTTTCAAGGGCATTCCATTCTCAAGCAGAATTACTTTATAATCCCCATTCCATTTAAAACGTTTGCCATTTTTCAACGAGACGGGTACGGGAAGGACTGTAGACACGGGATAAGGCGACCGACATGTCAGTAAGGGTGCGACTTGCTAAAACCAGTATTCAGCAACTGCAAAAAATAATAATTGGTAGCCGAAGGCGCGCCTATATTTTATGACAGAAATCACACTATTCAATTGTACCTGTCTAAACGGTAGAGAAAATCGATCTTACGAAATCGTCTCGTAAAAGAGACGTGTACGGAGGCCCAAGCGATTTCCGTCGTCGAATTATGCAAAAAAAAAATTGGTAGCCGAAGACGCACCTATATTTTATGACAGAAATCACACTATTCAATTGTAACTGTCGAAACGGTAGAGAAGATCGGAGAGAAATACGATCTTACGAAATCGCCGCGTAAACGAGACCTGTATGAAGGCCCACGCGATTTCCATCGATTCCGCCCCGGGACAAATGTTTGTATGATCTGCAAATATATTTCTCGGGTTTGGGTGTTTTCTACGTATAATATGTAAGTATTTACAACAAAAAAGTATATAAATAGTATATCAGGCATGTAGTTACCATAATACAAGTGTTGCTTAGTTTGAGGCTAGATGAGGCTGTGTGAAAAATGGCCAGCATTATTTATTTTTATGTAGTTTTCGTCAGAATACCTAGGTATTTTATATAATGGCGGGTTCGTCTAGGCAAAGTTTAAAATATGTAATTTAAGTTATTTTAATTATTACGTTATTTGTTTATATATGATCGGGTAATGTATAAAGGATAGTATTTAACCATACACAATTCGTACAAGAATTCGAACTCAATATATATTTAATACGTCTAGCAAAACTATAAGGTAAGAAAATTAAAAATATCATTATCCATTAGATCTTAATGATTTTGATGAAGATTTCGTTTTCGAAATCTGGTAGCTAATACAGCTACCTTATCATGGTAGGAACATATAAATATGTACCTATATCATGTTTGTTTTATTGTGTGTATCGAATAAATTTATTTTCTTTCTTTCGTTCTATATCGGCTACGTCCCGTAGATACGGTAAAATGACCCTTTAAATCTTTGCGAACGAAACGGCCCATCAAGTGAAGGGTGTCTACTGTCTACCCTCTGTGTAATGAAGTGCCGCTTGTTAAGATATCGTCTATTAGCCATTAACGCGTGAGTGGCAGTCGGACTGTGTATACCCGTCTCAAGTGTACTGTCTCAGGTTTCCGATATATTTGACTAGCTTCTGCCCACGGCTTCGTCCGCGTGGCACCCGGGTAAAAAGTAACCTATGTGTTATTCTAATGCACTGATAAAAAGTAGCCCACTGTCAAAGTGCATGATAACGCCCCCTTGTAGCACTGGAGGCCTTTAGAGGGGCGGTAAAAGGCTCTAGAAGATATTGGGGGCGCTAAGGCGGTCTAGACGGGAAAGCATAGGTTGTTATGTTTAAAAACTTTAGGGGGCGCTAGGATTTTTTTTCTCAAAGTGGGCGGTGATAAAAATAAGTTTGAGAACTTGTGTTTTAATGTATAAGCTTTATAGTAATGTAAAGTTTAATCTAAATTCGTTCGGTAGTTTTTGCGTGAAAGAGTAACAAATATCCATCCTCACAAACTTTCGCGTTTATAATATTTGTAGGATATAGCATCTAAGGTTCTTCGGATGTTCTGTGATAGGTATTTTTTTCTATTTGTCTGAATAGATCAAAATTTTAGATTACAAAAATGTATGTAAGTCTAAAATAGTTCTGTCACTTTATAATGATTTGATTTTAGACAGCAGAAACGTTTTGTTGACAATTTTTAATGACGTATTTCAACCCATGTAATATTTTATTTTTTGTACTCAATGAGGGTAGTTATGAGTAGTCGGATCGGAAGTAAATTGACACTAGCAATGTCTTTCAATATCGGTATGAGATACCTATGCATGAATTGAAAGAAGTCACAAATGAACGCAAAAAAAATATATAAGGTATAGTCAAAAAAAGGTAAGTGATAAGTTTATGTTATTTTAAATTTTCGGTAGGTAGGGTTGATGACCCTTGAGTGCCTCCAGCACTAGGTCGCACTAGGGAAGCGTATATTTTGAAATATTATGTTTATTCGGGACAAAAACATGGGTTAATGTTATTAGGTACCTTATTAGTGTTAAATTTATTTGGGTTAGTGTTGTTGTTTTAAAATTTTAGTTTATAATGTTTTTGTTAAAATGTATATAGTTTTTAGATGTAACGATTTGGTTCATCCGTTACGTAACATTTAGTAAAAAAAGAATTTGAATTTCAATGCAAAAACACTAAAAGAACAATAATATCCGCAAAACTTGTGTTATGGGTACTACATGACTGTTAGACTACTTATATATTTTTTATATATAGAAACTCCTGTATTAAATTTACTTCTAATGATGTTGGGATGAGTAAAAAGTTGCCCCAACACGCTTATGTAAAGGACAAATGATCGATGCCCTATCAGTAATATATCAAGTCAGTTAAAAAACCATCAAATGCAATCACCACAGCTATTTTCCAACAAAGCGTCACGGAGGCAAGCCACGTTGAATGCACGTATCATGATTAATTGACGTGATACACGATATAACGGTGAAAAGAATCGACCGAAAAGGCTGATGGATATATTGAAGGGTATAAGAACAATAAGTTCAATTTAAATAAAAAGGTAGCATGTTTGATAAAAGCTTTTCGGGTCGGTATCGATGAGAGAGGAAATGTTTGAAAGTTGGTCGGTATTTATTTGATTTGATTCGTCGTGTAGCTGTTTATTTTTTTATTTTAAAACAGACGCGTTTATCAATGTATTCCACACGATAGACACCCTCAGATACATACTCAGTGAATAGATCTTTGAGGATACCAAATAAGGGGTAGTCAGAGGCAAGTGCAAACATTACATATTCATATTATTTGCTGTATAATTGACATTACGAGTATATCGTACTCAAATTGCAGCGGCCTGACGGAGTTCACGTAACTGCCTTTCTAAACTTATAAAATCGTTTGGTCTGACTTTTCTATCAATGCACAGCTTAAACTACTAAGTCTAAAAAGCTCTAATTTGGAATATACGTTAATTTTATAACGTAAACATCCGCCCAGAAAGGATTTTTGGAAATTTCAATTTTAAGAGGGTGGTTTTTTAAGTTAAAGACATGTAAATTTGAATTAAGCTAGTTTCTATATAATTTTAATTAAGATCTTGGAAAATGTACGTGATGGTAATAAATTATATACATTTGGTACAAGCCCGCGTTTTTGCAAGTAGCATTCCACGTGACACTTTGCAAGCCCATCGCCGCTTACACTTACTGTTGGCACATGCCTTCTAGTTTTTTGTTCTTAGTGCATGCCAGTTTATTCACGATGTTTTCCTTCACCTTTTTGATCACATGTTTGCCCACAAGCATTTATGTAGTGGAATCCATTTGACACAAGTGGTATAACGTCCATCCACAAGAAGGTGTCCAGGATTTATCCTAAAGATAAGTCAGAATATTCTAACCACGGCCCATTGCTTTCAGAAGCTGGTGGTGGGCAGTCCCAACCAGCGTAACTGGCGAGGTATCCTCATCGCTCTACTGGTGATCGTGGCGGTGCTAGCCCTCATCGTTACCTCCGTAGTGCTGCTGACGCCGCCGGACGAGGGACCCAGGGTCAGAGGCAGGCGGTTGAGGATCCAAGACCTCATGAGTGATGATCTAAAGCCGGTCAGGTGGAATGGAACTTGGATTTCTGGTGAGTTGTTTCTTTACTCTTGGCACAGTCAAGGGTTCGGATAAAGCTGTCCTTTCAAGACCCAGGTCAAAGGTTTTGTCTACCGCCGAGAAGACAATTTTTTTGTCCCTCTCTTTTCTTTCACAGGCGACCAATAAAAAGGTACCTAAGCAATTTTGATAAATGATTGTGATTTATTTAAAGTATGAAGGAAAAACAAATGTCAATACTCAATACATTTATTGCTTTCACATGGTAGGTACATATATGGTGTTTTAGGTAGGTATCTCACATGAACCCTGTCTAAGGGTATAGCAATAGATAGGTAGGCAGGCCGAAGTTTTGTGTAAACAAAAAAACTAGTAGGTACAATAAAATAAAGTCAAGGTAGGCAAAGTCAAGGTATCTAGCATTTGGAATAACATAATTAAGTAGATTTACTTATTTTTTCTTTTGTTATAATTTACTTATGTTATGTTTACTGTTAGAGATGAATTTCATTGTACTTGAGATTTTAATGACTTTACAATTGAGCCGAGCGCGATTCTGGCAGTACTAAAAGTCCGAACTAGAAACATCAGATCTCTTTAATGACCGAGCAAGAACAAGCTTTTCATCTTCGCCGGAATACTCACATCCTTTCCCCTTTGTACAATATTCTCCAAAATCCCCTGACTCCTTCCTATCTTAAGGAGCGATTTGAGTTTCTCCATAGTTCCCATCCCTCCCGTGTGCTTCGTTCATCAGAAAATCTCCTGCTTGAAACCCCTACACATAGCACCAGCTTCTATGATAAATCTTTCACGACTCAAGCAGTACGCCTCTGGAACGCATTACCAATATCGGTAAGGAAGGCCTCGTCTCTAGCCTTATTTAAAACTCGCGTTAAAATTTTCTATCAATCCCAGAAGGTATAGTTCGTTATGATCCTGTTATTGTTGAGTTGCTGTTCGTATGTATATAGACATAAATATATATGTATTTATATAATAGGTAATTGGTATATATGTTATTATTTATTATATTCTGCTGTAGTATGTCTTATGAATAATATTATTGAAGGTATTTTACACAAAGTACAGCTCCGGCCGCTTCAAAATCATATATAATCCTCTCCATCCAAAGGTTGTCTGGAAGAGATCGCTTTTAAGCGATAAGACCGCCCATTGTACCTTTATCATATGTGTTACTGTTTATTTCGTTTGTATCTTAAGGTGTACAATAAAGTATTTTCATTCATTCATTCATTCATTCATTCATTCAAGCCTTTGTCAACAAGAAGAAATTAAAAAAAATGGTATTGCCGCGAAATCTCTAGAATTTTTACTGTAAAATATAAAATAAATAGCCTTTATTCGCTGACTGTTACATAAGAAGTTATTTATCTTTGCTTACATACTAATTATATCATATAATATTTTATATTGTAATATAAAAAAAAAATGCTGGACATTTTCACACAGCATCTAGCCCCAAAGTAAGCAGAGCTTGTGTTCTAAGAACTACATGACTGATATACTACGTATATGTATATTTTTTGTAAATACGTACATATTATACATAGAAAACACCCAGACCCGAAACAAATATTTGCAGATAATACAAACATTTCTCCCGCGGTGGGAATTGAACCTGCAACCTTCTGCGTCTCAGGCGTACCTTCGCTCACAGCGCCACAGCGGTCGTCAATATATAAAACATGTAAAATATAAATCATATATATTATATTATGTAAAATACAGTTTATTTTATTTTCTCGCAATCATATTGAAAAGAAGGCTAAAACAATTTGATACTCAATTCTATAGCCTCACTTTCACCTCACTTCATTTTAGTCCCTTGACTAAAATGAATAATCTAATATATTGTACCTAAAAACTATCGTGAACTTGACTATTCATATTGTAAAAACGGGAATTTTCACGTACTGCACTATCGGTGAAGGCACCGACTAAGTTTCGACTCATTCCGAGAGTCTTCATCAGGGTGAGTGGTTGCGACTTTCTCCTTCCGCGTCGCGCCGTGCACACGCGACGCGACGCGACGCCCGCATGGTACCCGGATAAAAAGTAGCCTATGTGTTATTCTGATGTCTAAGCTATATTACTGTAAAGTTTCATTAAAACCCGTTCAGTAGTTTTTGCGTGAAAGAGGAACAAACATCCTCACAAAAACTATCGTGAACTTGACTATTCATATTGTAAAAACGGTAATTTTCACGTAATGCACTATCGGTGAAGGCACCGACTAAGTTTCGACTCATTCCTCCTTCTGCATCGCGCCGCGTGCACGGCGCGACACGGAAGGAGAAAGTCGCAACCACTCACCCTGATGAAGACTCTCGGAATGAGTCGAAACTTAGTCGGTGCCTTCACCGATAGTGCAGTACGTGAAAATTCCCGTTTTTACAATATGAATATTGTACCTACATCAAATAATATTACACCTACGTACAAAATTTAACAATATTGTGAAACGAAAAGTCTTAGTGCTCATTATACATATGTACATTTAGAACGTACGTAAAATTGTATGTTTTATATACCAGCAATTGAGATGGGCTGTTACTTACCAGATTATACAGCCCAGCTTTCTAGCCGGTATGTGATTTGACACCTTGAAAGTTCCAACACTAAAATGGTTCCGATGTGTAGAGCACTTAGCCAGGTTGCAAGAAGCTCGCCAGTTCCTAAGTGGGCTTGGCAATCTTAAAATGCTTTAAGAAGCTTGCTTTGGACATGTCTGAACTTAGTCACGAGTTACTACTAGTTGGAAACTCGTAGTAGTGACGACCTCAAAGGTGCAGTGGACGAAGGTCCGCCTGAGTCGCAGAAGGTTGCGGGTTCGATTCGTGTCACGGGACAAATGTTTGTAGATCTGCAATTATTTGTCTCGGGTCTGGGTGTTTTTCTATGTATAATTTGTATGTATTTATAAAAAAAAGTATATGAGTAGTATATGATGGAGCAGGTGGCTCCAAGGTGGTTTTAAGAAAGTGTGTCGTCAGCAATGCTGACGCCACTACCATCATCAGCATGCTCACTCATAGCTGACGACGAAAGTAAACTCCAGGAGTTGTTCTTCTAATTTATTCTTCGTTGCAAGAGGGTTTCTAGGTCTGTACGGTCCGACGGCTCGAGCGAAAATGAATCGTACTCGGTCCGTCGCCCGTATTTATGCAAAAATACAAACTCAAGCAAGCTACTTGGTCGAACAAGTTTAAATTACTTGCAAGCTTTTGAATTTCTACATTTACAATCATTTAGGTTTACAAATGGTTTTAGAAGGTAAACAATGTCAAAATAACAACTTTTCACACTGTAATTTGACAATCTAAGTGATGATTTGTTAAATAACTCGTGGTTCTGCGCCGATGACTCATTGTAGAAGCAAAATAACGCCCTTGCGCCGACATATATTATTCATGTAGTTTCCATAATACAAGCTTTGCTTAGTTTGGGACTAGAAAAAAACATGAGAGCTGAAGAAGAGCTGAGTTGTGTTGTGTTACCACGATACTTGTAGTTCCTGATACTTATGACACAAGGAATCCGAATGTGTCAGTGCCTGTTAGGTGTTTATTTGTTTATTTAATAAAAAAAACACTTACCTACGACTATTCCCCATGATGGATATCCGCAGAAACATTCCTCTTCGTGAGTAGATCTTTACCAAGTAGGGTTAGTCAGAGGGACGTCCAAACATTCCAAACGCACATACTCGCGTTTTACCCATCAGCGCCAAGCGTATCGCATATATTTTATTTTGAGAGGTAATCTATAGATTCAGCGACATAGTTTTAGGAATTCGCAAGTTGAAGTGCCAATCGGTAGGCCAGACCATTATAGCTCGCAGAACCGACAACCGCTGGGGAGAAAGCTTCTTGAGTGGCGATAACGAACCGGCGGACGCTGTTTTAGAAGATCTCGTACCGATAGACCGATGGCATCTTAAAGGTTGTGGGAAGTTAGTGAGGGATAAGATGGTATCTTAAAGGTTGTGGGAAGTTGGTGAGGGATAAAATGGTATCTTAAAGGTTGTGGAAAGTTGGTGAGGGAAAGATGGCATCTTAAAGGTTGTGGGAAGTTGGTGAGGGATAAGATGGTATCTTAAAGGTTGTGGGAAGTTGGTGAGGGATAAGATGGTATCTTAAAGGTTGTGAGAAGTTGGTAAATGGAGGTAGCCTATGATCTTTATGGCACTGTTTTTGGGAGGCTTATGTCCAGCAGTGGACTTCTATAGGCTGTTATTGAGAGCGGAATAAATGAGTTGAATTTGATAATGTTTTTGAGAGTGACAAATTATTATTCTAATTAAATTATATTTCAAACTTAATCATAGCTAAGAAAAGAGTAACTTAGCAACTTACACAATGGAACTAAAGTTGCAGCGCCCTAACAGGATTCATGTACTTACCTTCCTATGTATTGTTTTAACATCTATACTAAACTGTGATTATGACAGCGATAAATAAATATGAAATATGGAGGACACGGTTAGTGGTGTGTTCTCCATTTACAAAGGGAAAGATCTTCCACCGAATTGATCCATCTGATCCACTTGCTGGGGGTGCTAGGACCGATACTTGTTTGTCGGAGGTATCATATACTAGCTTCTACCCATGGCTTCGCCCGTGTGGTACCCGGATAAAAAGTAGCCTATGTGTTATTCTGATGTATAAGCCATATTACTGTAAAGTTTCATCAAAATCCGTTCAGTAGTTTTTGCGTGAAAGACTGACAAACATCCATCCTCACAAACTTTCGCGTTTATAATATTACAAGCTTCTGTCCACGGCTTCGCCCGCGTGGTACCCGGATAAAAAAGTAGCCTATGTGTTATTCTGAGATATAAGCTATATTACTGTAAGCTTTCATCAAAATCCGTTCAGTAGTTTTTGCGTGAAAGAGTAACAAACATCCATCCTCACAAACTTTCGCGTTTATAATATTAGTATAATATTATTAAAACAGCGCTTGCGCGATCTAGACACTTTGATGCAACGCCATCTGTATATTGACTATGGTAGCTCTTGATGTGATGTAACGTAGCTCAATCATGTGGCTAGAGATGTCGCTACATGAAATATTAATCAGCTTGACTGCATGTGCCGTGCACATTATTTATAGTAAAACCTGTAGGTACAAGCCGCTTTTATCCGCGACGTGGGAGGATGTAAGGACGGAGAGTGTGCTTTAGATGCTTATTTTTCTGTTCGCATTTATCTTCGAAACGGCTTATATAAATTGAAATATGTTTCTTTGCAATCGAGTTGTATGACTTCAAGGATGATTTTAGGGTATGTTTTATGGCCACAAGTCACTACGTGTCAATAAAATGAATGATGCAAAATACATCGGGGGTTATAAAATATTGCATTTTCTTTTGTTTCTGAGACAATCTTACTAATATCCTACTTCATACTAATATTATAAAGGTGAAAGTTTTGTGAGAATTCATATTGTAAAACGGGAATTTTCACGTACTGCACTATCGGTGAAGGCACCGACTAAGTTTCGACTCATTCCGAGAGTCTTCATCAGGGTGAGTGGTTGCGACTTTCTCCTTCCGTGTCGCGCCGTGCACGCGGCGCGATGCAGAAGGAGGAATGAGTCGAAACTTAGTCGGTGCCTTCACCGATAGTGCATTACGTGAAAATTACCGTTTTTACAATATGAATAGTCAAGTTCACGATAGTTTTTGTGAGGATGTTTGTTCCTCTTTCACGCAAAAACTACTGAACGGGTTTTAATGAAACTTTACAGTAATATAGCTTAGACATCAGAATAACACATAGGCTACTTTTTATCCGGGTACCATGCGGGCGAAGCCGTGGGCAGAAGCTAGTAATATTATAAACGTGAAAGTTTTGTGAGGATGTTTGTTACTCTTTCACGCAAAACTACTGAACGGATTTTGATAAAACTTTACAGTGATATAGCTTATAATCAGAATAACACATAAGCTACTTTTCATCCGGGTACCACGCGGGCGAAGCCATGGGTAGAAGCTAGTTATATATAAATTATAGTTCTTCAAACGTGTTCAAACTGTTTGTGCTCTAAAAACTGTTAATCTACTTTTGTCGCTGACTATTCTTATTCTTCAGTACTGACACAGATAGAATAGTGTACTGGCAAAAGTGCTCCAATTTTTTTATATACCACCATTCAAATTCCGCGTTTCCATATGCGTCAATGTTAACTACTGATATAGTACTAGCCTCTGCCCACGGCTTCGCCCGCGAGTTACCCTATGTGTTATTCTGATGTATAAACTACATTTTATCTAAATCCGTTCAGTAGTTTTTGCGTGAAAGAGTAACAAACATCCATTCTCACAACCTTTCCCATTTTTAATAGTAGTAGGGCTAATCTGTGCCAGAATATGTATGGGTTTTCCGCCTCTCATTAGTACTAAGTAGTCCATTCGTACATTCGTATGCGAATGAAACATATGTGAACGTGGTAATCTGTGCCAGAATATGTATGGGTTTTCCGCCTCTCATTAGTACTATGTAGTCCATTAATACATTCGTATGCGAATGAAACATATGTGAACGTGGTAATCTGTGCCAGAATATGTATGGGTTTTCCGCCTCTCATTAGTACTATGTAGTCCATTAATACATTCGTATGCGAATGAAACATATGTGAACGTGGTAATCTGTGCCAGAATATGTATGGGTTTTCCGCCTCTCATTAGTACTATGTAGTCCATTCGTACATTCGTATGCGAATGAAACATATGTGAACGTGGTAAAAGCTTTCGTAAAGAGTCATTTCATTTTTGTACATGTCCGGTTGCAAGCAACAAATGATTTAAAGTTCTAACTTAGATTAAACAAACGACAGATGCTGCACGGGTATAAACGTAAGTTTTACTTACATAAACATTTTCTTATTGTGTGGAAAATAAACAGCGGGTTTTATGTAAACTTCACTTTTACTTTGTCGAGTTTAGAAAGTTCCTGTTATTGGCTTATTTCAACGGCAACTAGACCGGCGAATATTACGTCACTTTACTTGTACAATTAGATGAGTAGCAATATCATTCGAGATAAACACAGCAATCAGTCGTACCGACCTTGAAATAGTTTGTTTTATGGATGGTTGTCGCCTGCTGTGTTTTATTTCATGTTACTTTATTATGTTAAGTGCGTTGGATGAATTGCCCATACAAACGTAATACCATATAGTCATTTGTAATTAGAGCTTATTTCCACCATATTATGTTATTATTTGCATTCAAATAGTATTTATCTACGTACCTTGCTATATATTTTTTTCAATATAATTACCTAAAATGAAATACAAACGAATCGCATTTTGAATATTTTTATGTTATACATGACATGTTTTCTTCTTATTTGTTTCATATTAAAAACAACAATACCTTACGTATCGTTTGGTTAGATACATAGATTATATTGTCTAGTTACAGAATAACAACACAATGTGACAAATACAACAAGTTTTCATTCACCTTTTTTGGTATTACGGAACACCACCAAATTTATAACAAATTTGAACGGCTAATATTGCTATCGCGTAAGCACGGGCGGGCCTACACCATTCAAAAAGAGATAGCTATATTTTTGGACGCGCTTCGAATTTAAGTTATGAGCGCTGTACGCCGAATCCTTAATCCAACGGCGTAATAGAGCACTTAGTCAAAAAGCTATGAAACAATAAGGCAAAACAGGGTTATACAAAATACAACATACTTTCAAACATCGTGCTAACTAAGCATTGAAAGGACGAAAATAATAACAATGGGATTAAAACATCTTAAAAGACAAAGTAAAGTATTTTGCTTTCTTGGCTATAGGACTATTATCATATGCGTTCATGTTGTGGGTCTATGTGTGCGTGTGTGAGGTGTGTGTGATGTGTGTATGAGGTGTGTGTGTGTGGGGTGTGTGAGGGTGTGTGTGTAATTTGTGAGGGGATTGTATGTTAACTGTATTTGTTCGGAGGTAAGGTTGAAAGAGGTGATAAACGCGTTCAAACAAAAAAGCAAAAAAAAGCTTTATTGTTAGTATAGAAGAAGATATATTTGTATGTATATACTAGAGATGTAACCTACTTACTCAAATTAATAGTCTGCTTAGGTCCGTCTTTGTGTCTTTCTGTAGGTCTGAGTATCTAGACCTCAGTTTAAAGCGTCGAGATAAAGTTGAGATAGTGGCTCATGGCTTAAGCCAAGCTTAAGCTTAAGTTCATCGTGGCACTCCTTCGAGGAGGCTTTGTCCAGCTGTGGACTTTTTTAACCTTCTAATGATGATGATAGACAGAAAATACTTTATAGCACACCAAATAAAACATCAGCTTAGCTAAGTACTACAAACTTTGACAATGTTGTACAATGGGCGGTCTTATCGCTAAATAGCGATCTCTACCAGACAACCTTTGGATGTAACGGACTATACGAAAGTTTACAAGGGGTTTAATTGGCACTTACCACATACTATGAATACACTATAATATACTCAATATACATATATAATACACAATATACCTACTTATTTACATACTATACATATCATAATACCTACTAAAACTTTTGTATGATCCAAAATATAGATAAACTAGAAACAGGCAACAGTTAGCGACTCCAGGACAAGTAATGTTCCTTGACCAACGATTCAAAAATGATAAATAGATATCTAAAAATTTGACCTTTATTAAAGGTTTACTCCATAATTTGGGTAGTATGGTAAGACCAATTTACGTAAAGTCAACATTATACATAGGTAGTTGGGTAAAATTAACAGAAACAGTGCCCTTTTGTACTTTCTTTACTTAGGATGGCTACCCACTCTTTGTATTATACTATTGTTGTATTAGTTAAATTAAGTGAAGTTGATATAGTATTCTTTTGTTCGGAAATTTATTCTGTTACTGAACTTATAAAAGCCCGTAAAAAGGCTTTCACAGAAAGCAATAAATCTCAGCATTGTACCGAATAGTACATCAGCAGATTAATAATTTATGCAAGACTAGCCTGGGCCTACGGCTCTGACTACGTGGTACCCGGATAAAAGTAGCCTGTGTAGCCTATTGATCACAAACTATACCTGTTCCAAATTTCATCCAAATCGGTCCAGCGAATAGCGAAATTATTAGCAACAAACATCCGAACATGTTAAGCATTCAGCTTAAAATTGTTAGTTCAAACAGCGCCCGCACAAAGTATTGAGTTTCCCTGGAATATTCCGTTTCCGTCATGAAGGAAACGGAATATTCCTGAACGAATATTCTTTTTCTCAAATTTGTTAATTGTTCATCTCTATTTATAGCGTTGAAATTAAAAACATCATCTCTCTTCTTATGGAGCAAAGTGTCCGTATTTTTGTTTGATATTTGTTATGTGTCCATATGAACATTGCTCGGATTTTATGTTTAATTTTGTAGGGTACAGTAACTCTACTAAAAATGTTCAAATCGAAAAATCATTTTCAGTCTGTTTTTTGAGCACTGCCCAAATCGTATCCACAAAGCTTATCAACGAATTCGCAAGTAGTTTTTAAAGATTTTTTCAAAAACTACATACAATGTTTAGATCATATTATTATTTTCATGGGACTAAATTGGGATCATTCTCGACGTCACTTTTAAAAAGAATTTTTTAAAAGTGTCACGAGCGATCTTTCTGCAGAAAATTATGCAATCCAGACTTTCGGAAAGGTCTATACCAGTTTCTCAAACACAATAGAGGAAAAAACATTTAAGTAGTATCAACCATTACAGAGTTTTTGAATTGAATAATTCCCTCTATTTTACATGTTTTCTGAACGAGCTGGGTGAAGTCGTGTATAGTGTGTTGTAAAATATACAATTACTCTAAAATTTGGTTCAAAACCGCTCTTAATTTATCGCGGACGGAACCCTTGAAGTATGAGGCTTACCATACGCATTTTTTATACACCACAATTGCGATCAAACATTTATTTCAGTCTTTATTGTGGCTGTGGACGGTAAATATGTAAATTTAGATTGTTGAACTCGATAATTCCAATAAAAAGTTGTGGTTTTTGCTGCAATACAGTTAGTTTTTACTATTGATTTTTGTAACAACGCTACTGCGGTATAAGTACTGCGGTGTACTTATGTAAATATAAACCATTGAACAAGTCTTAAAAAAATCAGACAACAAACACAATATTAATTTTCTGTTTCTCCATACCTACAGAAGTTTAGCAACAACTTTGACTGTTGTGGTTATTGGACCTTTTATTTTGAAAGAGAAAACGGTCAAACGGGTCAAAATGCCGTCGATTATATAGAAAAGCTCTTTTGAAGTGGAATATAATGGTAGGAGACCGGAGTTCATAGTCGTGAACCCTATGAATCGATTAACAGGGGGTCTAGACACTTACAAGGTAAAACTTGGCAGCTGTCACGTGACATTTCCACAGCTGTCATTTCCTTACAATTCAATCTTTCCAGCCAGCAAAAAGTAGTATTCGTTTAGACCGAGGGTCTAGACAAATACCACTTTTTGTGACATAAAAAGAGTAAATGTATTGTTTTGTACTGTAAGCAGGTAGTGGCTGTATCTACACCAGTGCACAGTTTAATCATAGCTCCGTACTCTCGGTACCAGGAGCTCATAAGGCTGCATGCAGTAGATAAATTATTTATAGTATGCTGCGAGCTGCAGTCCCAGTGGTGTACTTGCTGTCCAGAAAGTCAGTGTTCTAAATGTCGGCATCAAAATTAAATTATAATAAACGTACCGGTGGTTAAAATTTAGTTCGCTAAACGACAAGGTACCCTTGAAAAAAATTGAACATTCCAAAGGTTCAAATATAAAACCGTTAAATAGATACCTAGAAATACTTCCTCCTATATCCTACTACTAATATTATAAACATGAAAGTTTGTGAGGATGTTTGTTCCTCTTTCACGCAAAAACTACAGAACGGATTTTGATAAATAAATAATAACACAAGATTAAAGATACAATTAGCGGGCTAATTGCTTAAAAGCGATCTGTTCCAGATAACCTTTAGAGGGAGAGGATTTTATGAGGTTTTGAGAGTGGTGCAGGGGTGTACTTTATATTGTGTTTTAGTAGACATATGACGGTACTCTCTGATGTAACAATTGGGAACAGATTTTTAAAAAAATACGATTATTACGTGTTAATAATCGTATAGAAGTGAATAATACATATTCCTATGAGAATAAACTCTTAAACCAGAAAAAAAATATGTTGATTCGGAATTGAACCCATAATATATTATTATTTCCATTAACTTTAATAGGAATTAACGGTTTTAAATAATAATATATATATACGCTTTTAAAAAATATTTTTCTCGACCAACAGTAAAGCGACATACCGGACACGGGTGCCGTGCATTACACTCGCCTCATATTTCTAAATGGGGCACAATGTTCTCTTACGAGAACACTTCATCATTTCTGCTGTCCTGGTACTCACGCGTTTCATTTCATGTTTTAGAAAATGTTATTCTCACGGAAATTGTAATTTTTCTGTTGCTTCTATGAAAATTATTTCTTCTTAATGATTTATTTGGAGTAATACAGGTGGGTATACGGCTTATCAGATGGTAAGCTGTTACCGTCGTCAATTTATATCTGCAGCAACGTTGCACCGTCTATAGTTGAAGAGTCTCATAAGCTTGTGATTTCACCGGCACCCTTCAAAACACATCCATGCTGCTTTGTGGCAGAAATCGATACTTTCTTTTCCACACATATTATTTCAGACAGGATCTTTCGTACTACTTAATTATTGTTTTGATTTAGTCTAATTTTCTTCATAAGAAGCTAATAGACTAGTTGCTACTCGATATAGTAGGGTTGCCCACAGTGCCCGCCCGGCCTAATATACCTAGTAACGTACTTTCGCTTTTAAGAATCTTATTACCATTTCCTAATGGAATAACTTTGTTTTACTTATGTCGAGTTTGTATTCAAATTTTCAAGATTCGTACATAAATTAGCGCCTGTCTCTCCGAGGGCTAGGCAGAGACCATAGATTTCCACATGCTGCGATCCTAGCATAACTCTTTCGATTGATTCTCCTCATAACATTCTTCATTGTAATCTTGTCGGTTTAGGCTACTCTTGACATGGTCTTTCTCCAGAACGTCTACAATTTGGTCAGAGTACGACCGCTAAGACCTTTTTCTTCCAACTATCCCATTCACGCTCGCCAATATACCTGTTTTCTTAATCTTCTTTCATTCTTTCTTTATACATGCCCAAACTATCTTCACATACCTTTTTATACCAACAGACTTATATATAGCTAAGATTTCCCTGTGGTGTGGGTATCAAGAACTATGGGTATCGTGATACAACACCCGGACCCCCTAGACCCGGAACAAATAACTGCATAATGTGCAAAAAATTGTCCCACTGTCGGAATCAAACCCGTACATCTCCTATAACTCGTCCGTTGCTTTTTCTAGAAACAACTCATCCATTTCAATTACGCCATTATCGCTACAGTACCCTGATAGCATTAACGAAGGCAAATAACGATAATCAGTAATCCCGTTATAACGACGTAATTACTTAACGGAAAACTCTTTATTATGATAAACGAGTTTGGGAAAAGGCTTACGAAATAAAGCTGGGAACACATTATCTGTAATAGCAGTTTTCGATTTAAGTTACTTCGTGGAGCAACGCAGTGTAGGATGGTCGGGACCGCTCGTCAAAACCGTTCGTCGTGCCATCATTTGGGGTAGGCTGCTGTTAATCAGTAGTCGTTTTTCGACTGATGATGACAATAACATCGATAGATATAATTTTTATTGCATACCAAAGAAAATTATAAACAAGAAAATTAAAAAGAAATAAAGATACGACGGGTTGTCTGAAAATACTACCATTTTCAGACAACCTTTGGTTACAGTCAGCGACAAAAGTAAATTATTATTTTTTGTTTTTAGATGTTTTTCCTCACATTTTACTTTAGTTTGCGAATAGGGCCAAGGTGTATCTTGAAATGTGCCCACTATTTTAAAACTAAAGTCCAGAAACAAGAGTTCCACAAGTAATTTATCAATTCTTTGAGCTTTAATAACAGCATAAAAAATAACTTTTGATACTGACTGTACTTTTATTACATTGCCACTAAATAAAATTTTGTGTAAAATTACACACTAGCTTCTGCCCACGGCTTCGCCCGCGTAGTACCCGGATAAAAAGTAGCCTATGTGATATTCTGAAGTATAAGCTATATTACTGTAAAGTTATATCAAAATACGTTCAGTAGTTTTTGCGTGAAAGAGTAACAAACATCCATCCTCACAAACTTTCGCGTTTGTAATAGTAGTAGGATAATATCACAAAAATTTGCTCAGAATCGTCGCATAGTGTGTGTACACGGCTTGGCACCCAGTAAGTAACAAGCTTTTAAAACGACTTGTGGAACAAAAGGCTTATTAAATTTATAATACTGCAAACGCTATAAATTACAAACTCCAACATGAAAATCCTATAAAAAATCTCTCGTCTTTAAAATGCTATTATTTCGCTCGCTTGGAAGTTTGACTTGCATTATTAGAATTTATTTATTTATTTATACGTTACTTGACAGTTAACACTCAAACTATCTTAATTGATTGAAAGCATAAAATTATCTAAGCTAACTCTTAAGTACACTCAAATAACCTTGTTAGGGTTAAGCTCGCCTTTGTGCATGTAATTTTTTTATATATACTGATAGATACATTTATGACTATATTTAAAGATATCATCATCATGATATCAAATGTCGGTAACATTATCATATTCTTGTCTGAGGACAAATAATGGACTTATCCAAATCATGGGATAAGTCCCATAATACTAGATATTTCACACAGCACCATCTAGCCCCAAAATAAGCAGTTTGTGTTATGGGAACTACATGACTTAATACTACATCCTACTAATATTATAAATGTGAAAGTTTGTGAGGATGGATGTTTGTTACTCTTTCACGCAAAAACTACTGAACGGATTTTGATGAAACTTTACAGTAACATAGCTTATACATCGGAATAATACATAGGCTATTTTTTATCCGAATACCACGCGGGCGAAGCCGTGGGCAAAAGCTGGTATTATAAACGCGAAAGTTTGTGAGGATGGATGTTTGTTACTCTTTCACGCAAAAACTACTGAACGGATTTTGATGAAACTTTACAGTAATAAAGCTTATACATCAGAATAACACATAGGCTACTTTTTATCCCGGTACCACGCGGGCGAAGCCGTGGGCAGAGGCTAGTACTCATAAAGGGGTATGCTGCTTAGTATGCTGATTACGACCTTACGCAGTATCAGGCAGTAAAGAATAGCTAGCTCTAGTTTACGCCTTAACTCTAGAGTGTCTTATCCGACCATAGCCACCACAAATAAGGAAGGGAAAAGATACGGAAAGTAGGTACCTACTATGGTTATATGGATATGTATGGGTAGGTACCCATATATATCCATATAACCATTTTTGGTCGACGTTCTGACAGAGTTCCATCGCCAGGACTAAAAATGGTGAAGACTCGACGACACAGTTACTTAAAGTTTCACAATTACGTCGCTGTATGGAACATTGTTCCTAGCTCGCGACCAGAAATCATACAAATTGTTCATTCATTCATTCATTTACTCGAGTCTCGCTCGAAAAAATTGATAGTATAGATAAAATACAGACAGTATTTAGTAAAAAATATATATTAGACCATTCATCCTAGAAAAACGGGAATATTCAAGTACTGTATGTACACTTTCAGTGAAGAGACGAAGTTTCCACCCATATCGAGAGTCTTACACAACCACTCAAAAGATACGACTTCATAATTAAGTAACACAAGTCCATTTAAAAGTACTTGTGGTTTCAATCAGGAAAATTCCTATTTGTGTTTAGATCAGACCATTCGACTAACCTCCATTTCCGTAAAATATTGTAAACAGTTTTGCATGCTATCCAATCACCAATGTAATCGAATACAGGAAGGCATGTGACATCAAAAACCGAACTTTACTATCGCACCGCAATAAATTGATATCCAACGGTGAATTGGTCAATAAACTACGTTTACGGAACGTTACGACCTCGTAAAAATGGTGAATTAACGTTTTAAACGATCTCGCTACGTAAAGATTGCAGTTCGATAGTTCAATATTAACGAACAAGTAGGTATCTTCTGTTACGTTATCAATTGAGTACCTTAGTTTGGGATTTTACTGAATCAACTTTTTTTTATACTATTAAGGTGGAAAAAAAGCATACGACCTACTTGTTAGTAAGCAGTTACCGTAACCTATGGACGCTTGCAACGCCAGAGGCATCAAACGTAACCAACCCATTAAAAAAACAAAAACGCGCTTTCTAAGGAACCGTATACTGTAATAAGCATAGCTAACAAAAGAGATGGTTAGATTGGAAGTAAATAGATACTTAAACACCGCAAGAAATACTCATTATCATCACAGCATACCACATCCTGTAGTAATCCATTTCTGGTTATAAGCAAGAATCTATAGGTTTCAAGGTTAGAAATACAATAACGGAATTTTGTAAACGATATGCTGTCTAAGGTGAAACATTCTTTGGGGTGGAACAAATATCACAGTATGTCTCTTACTAGTGACACTGTTTTTGGGTGGGTGTAACTAGTGTCGTTACATTAGTGTTGCAAATGGCGTGACTCCGTAAAGAAGTAGACGTTTTCTGGCTAAAGATGAAGACCAAAATAATATTAGATTTTTTGTCTAAAGGATATTTATACGAAAGATGCAGATGAAACAGCTAGCTATCTAAAGACCGACAAACGATCTATAAATAGGTCAACTGACCCAGATCACTACCAGACAGAAGCGTTCATAAAATGCTAGCTGCATTGCCACTCTGAATGGCAATGCTAATGCGTTGAGCCAGGTAAGAGCCAGCTCCATCTCTCTAAATAAACCAACAGTAACATGCATAGTCCTGGTCCCACTCTAGGATTCCCTGTGTCTTAGGTATCAGGATCTACTAGTACTATTGTACCACAACACCCAGAGATTCCCCCTGCGGGAATCAAACTCGCACTTCTTGCATCGCACCTTGCCCACCGCGCCACCTCGGTCGCCAGCTCTTACTTGAGTGTTTTCTCTTTCAATATCCATAAAAACAAGGATAAACAATTAATTTACAAAAAATCATTTTCTTTTTTCTTGAGGAAAATATGAGCACTTTTAATCGCCCAAGATCGAGGATATATTAAGATCGAGTGTCACTTTCAGCGGATGAAAAATGAAGCTGAAATTGCAAAAAAATATCCAATCCAGCTTAGCCTCGTTTGTATGAGGCAAGTGGGATTCGATTAGTGCTATTCGATTACCATACCAGTACTTATGTACGCAATGCTAGTGATATCACTAGCATTGTGACATTTGCATAAAAGGAGCTCTTACGAGGCTCTGAATTATTTCATCATACGGATTCTTTAATAGTCGGTCATTAGGCTCTTTTGAAAGCTTCTTAGAACGCGGGAGTTATATATTAAGACACAAAAATATTAACCTCCGCTAGTCGTAAACAATTAGGGGTGTTTACGACTAGCGGAGGTTAATATTTTTGAGATATTATAAAAATCTTGAGAGTTCGTTCAGGTGTGGCTTCACAATCTATAAACCAATTTTTATTTGTTTTTTTTTTAAACATATAATATTTATTATTATTTCTTATTTCCATAAATGTATTTGTATAACATTCAAGTTACTAATTTATGGGCTCTTGCAGTCAGTTGACGTAGCCGATATCCTCGATAAGTGTAAACGAGGCTTCGGTAAACTGGTAAATGGAGTAGGTTTACCACGCGTCGTTAGCTTTACTTCAATAGCAATCTACTTTCACGAAATAAGGAAAACAATCGATCTTTTTATGGCATTTTGTCTTGTATTGTTTTTTATAGTGTAAACACACTCACAAGATTTTATAATATATCAAATATTATAAAATATCTCTCGGTGGATCTGGAACCCGCAGCCTTCCGCTTAGACCACGGAGGCTACAAACCAACCTACCAGATCATTACCAGCCTGTTCGAAATTCTTGGGATGTTTCGGCTAGAAGCGCCGAGGCTGAGGTAGAGCCTCGGCGCTTCTAGCCGAAACAAGGAAACTTTACAGTTACCCAAAGATCTTTTTAAGATTTATTAATAGGGATCTTTTTACCATTTATTTTCAAGTAAATCAAAGGTAACGTGTGAGGATGTCTGCCATTATTCATCGTCAATTCGAATAACTCCCGGAATTATTCTATGATGGAATTATTCTTTCACATAGTTTTCTGTTTTCGGGTCTGGGTATTGTGGTACCACAGTACCCGTAATTCCTGATATTACGGGTACTGTGGTACTGTACCCCCCTGGACTATATGCACAAATCAAAATAAATTTGCGATCATTTTTATAAATTGAAATATTCTCTGACTCGTTTTGTATATTTTAGAATTATATATTATCAGTAGTATATCAGTCATGTAGTTCCCATAATATAAGCTGTGCTTAGGCTAGATGATGAAAATGTCCAGCATTATTTATTTATTACTTAACAGTAATAAAGAAATGTTATGTTCTTTTGAATTAATAAATCATTATTAATTAAAAAGAAAATTTCTTTTCTTCCCAAAAAATTCGTTACCTTATTCTTATAATACACCTAATACCAAACAGATACAGACGTGCCTGTTATGTGGTTACTATCTAGCTTATCCTCAAAATAAGGAGACTAGATACGCCATTAAACCTAACTGCTACTTTATAAGTAAAAATACATTCTGAGGAACAGTTTCAAAAAGTTGAGAGATAAAATCTCGATTTACGAGTCAAGTCCAGCTGGGTCTCGCAAGTTTAAAAGCGATGCATTTTCATGAGCGCTACTTGTACAGCAATCATAACTTTATTATCCGATTTCAATGTAAAAGGCAAACTGAACTTTGAATCTTACATATCGATGAATATCTTTGGAAATTCGTTCAACACCACTCATAAAGTTAGAAGTCGTAGATACTATTTTATATGATGACTAGCTTCTGCCCACGGCTTCGCCCGCATGGTACCCGGTTAAAAAGTAGCCTATGTGTTATTCTGATGTATAAGCTATATTAATGTAAAGTTTCATTAAAATCCGTTCAGTAGTTTTTGCGTGAAAGAGTAATAAACATCCATCCTCACAAACTTTCTCGTTTATAATATTAATAGAATAGGAAGTAAGAAGTAAGATTGTGGTTTTAATTTATTCTAATTCAACAGATGTTTTTTGTTCATTGAAATTACAATGATCATTTACAAGAAATAAACTATAGAAAAACAAACACACCTACGACTGTGATTCCTATAATGGATATCCTTCATGCTTAGTACACAGATCTGTGAGGATACTAAAACTAATAAATAAATAAATAAATAATGCTGGACAATCCACACAGCATCATCTAGCCCCAAGCTAAGCAGAGCTTGTGTTATGGGTACTAGATGACTGATATACTTAATACAATAAATTACATAGATAGATATTTTTTTTATTATACATAGAAAAATACCTAGAACACCCGGAACAAATATTTGCAGATCGTACAAACATTTGTCCCAGGGCGGGAATCGAACCCGCAACCTCCTGTGTCGCAGGCGGACCTTCGCCCACCGCGCCACATCGGTCGTCAAACTATACTTCACAAACTACTATGTACTAACTAAATAAACTTTACCATATAATAGATATTATAACTTTCTCCAAGAACCAATACGACAGTTCGTAGCAATTGACGCATGATTGCTACGTGTCGCTGCCTTTCCATCGATCCATCCATCGATTTATCGATCGATCCGTCTATCCATCGATCTATTCATCGATTCAAAAAAAAAATATATATATAAGTAGTATATCAGTCATGTAGTTCCCATAATACAAGCTCTGCTTAGTTTGGGGCTAAATGATGCTGTGTGAAAAATGTCCAGCATTATATATATATATATTTTAATACCTTTTATTACTTGCTAAATGCTCCTAGAATTTAATTAGGACCATATCTTCGGAATGTCACCATCCCGTCTGAAAGAAAATTAATATACGAAAGTGGGCGCGAAATTACCAAAGTTGCCGTCACCGTCGAGTCACGTTATTTATTTAAATTCTTCATCAAAAGTTCAGTTTCGGTTATATTTATGTGTGTTAAAATGATTAAGGCCCGAGTTGACCGACACAATAACGTGTGGTTAGGTTCTAATCAAAGCTTTTTGACACATGTTTTCATAAGGATCTGTCATCATAATCAATGGTTAGATTTGACCGTCCGTCTATTTTGTTGGTGAACTCAAGGCTTATTGTTAGTAAGTTTGATGTACATGAAACTTGAACGAAATGATGGGACAGTTTTTAATTTATTTACTATACTGATCAACAGCCTGTAGAAGTCTACTGATGGATGTAGAATGCCTCTAAGAGTGCCACAACGAACGATCTGGAGCCACATCCATACACCGACTTCCCGCATTTTTTTATATTTTATCGGTCCATCAGACGCTGGGCCTTTTTACATTGCGTCATTCGGTTCGAGGTCACCATTCGAGAGCCTTCCTCCACAGCGCTGTTCGGTTCTACACTACTAGAACACGACCTTTTTACCAAACACGTAAAGCTCCCGTTTTTTGCCGTAAAAGATTGTTAGTATGTTTGTAGGTACCATTTATCTCCACAACAGCTTATTGGATTGAAATTTTCGGTTTTTTCAATCGTTTTGTATGACTTCATAGTTGGTTCTTAGATACGGTTTATTGCCATAAGTCACAAGGGAGCGCTGGAATAGATGATGAAATAAACGTCAGTAGTTTCTTTATACCACTAAAGTGGCAAATAAACATACGGCTCACATGTTAGTAACGGTTACCGTAACTTAATGGACTCTTGCATCACTCGCGCGTTACCGAACCTGAGATATAACCGATGTTAAGTTTTCTATTTATCTTCACTTGTGTTTTCTTCCAAGTACACATCAGAAAATCAAAATTACAGCTGGACTATGTACTGCCATATACCTCTATTACCTGGTGCAGTCAGCGACAATTCGATTAATAATTCAAGTTCTAGCACAAGAAGGTGGGCGTAGGTGACTGCGCCACAGTTTTTATAACTATTTGTAGTTAGCATCGTTTTTTTTATATATATGACGGCACAAGTGTGGGCGGAAGCTATAGACGGCTTTCTACCACCGTCTCCGGGTATAGGATCCATCTTCTAGGGTACTCAGGCAAACCAGTAAAGTACAGCTCACACAAATTCATTTGAAGAAAACTGCTTACCAACTAGGTACAATATTCTTGAGGTAGGTAAGTACGGTGAACGTGACAGTTTCGATGCTCAGAGAAGTGTTCCGTTCTGTCTGGCGCTCCCAAGCAAAGTGAAGCGCCCGCTCGCAACGACTCTATCCTCGAGTGGGGGTAAACAGCGACACTAGCGCCACCACTCTGCGTTCACTGTACTTTTTAATAATCAAGCGACATATTAGCTAAGTCAAACGAGGTACTGTAAAGTCAAGTAACCGTTTTAAATGATTCCTAATTTCTTACTAAACTTAATATTACGACATATACGTTACTTATATTAGGTTACATAATGATTTATTTATTGGAACAAGTAAATGGTAATTTAGAATTGCAAAGTTCTCGGAAATATTCTATAAATATAAGATGACATTACTAAAATGAATTGACACGGACATTCCATGAAAAAGTTTCCTTAATGAAAGAGGTCATGAAAGAGATCTCTAGAGTTCTCATATTATATCAATCTCTAAACATGTTTTGTGATAACCTATCTGCCTAGTTACGTCCGAAGAATAAAAAAGTACCCTTCCGTAACTCACTACAAGTTTCTTGCTACGAAACATAGTTTCCTGTAAAGAAAAATACGTGTTTTCTCGTAACTGGTATCGTATGTACTGGACGAATTATGTTAAGTTCGTAACTGGTTACGAAGCTCCGGTTTCGTAAACAGCCGAAGCGAAATATTTAAGTTAATAAAAATTTAAATACTATTTTTTTTGTCGCTGACTGTACTCTTGAGAACACGAGGCATGGAAATGACATGAACCACTCCATACACGATTTGCATTCGTTACGTGTCTCTGAGGAGTTGATCCAGCTTAGTCCCGAACATTGATGTAGACCCCTTCGCCAGTTTACTGAACGAGAGTTATGGATTTCGGGCGTATCATGTGACATTAGCGGCGTAAAATTCTACTACTATTATAAACGTGAAAGTTTGTGCAGATGGATGTTTGTTCTGGGTATTTTCTATGTATAATAAAAAAATATCTATCTATGTAATGTATTGTATTAAGTATATCAGTCATCTAGTACCCATAACACAAGCTCTGTTTAGCTTGGGGCTAGATGATGCTGTGTGGATTGGCCAGCATTATTTTATTTATTTATTTATTTACTCATTCACGCAAAAACTACTGAAATGATTTTGATGAAACTTTATAGTAATATAGCTTATACATCAGAATAACACATAGGTTACTTTTATCCGGGTACCATGCGGGCGAAGCCGTGGGCAGAAGCTAGTAAAGAATAAATAAAGTTTTAAACAGAGTTCATAAAAAGATGAGGTTCTCAATTTGTCGGAATGTTTTTTTTGTGTGTATGTTATGCGATGTCTTCGCCAATTGTAAACCGATTCTAATGAATCTTTTTTTTATTGTGATATTTTTTTCCTGAATAAAAAATTAAATTCACTAGTTGATCCTTGTGAATTAAATTAATAAAAAACTATTAATATTGACTATGAAACAAATACGCCCGATTCGTAACACTCAAAGGTTAAATAGGTTTTTATGAATATGGTGTTACTAGACGCGTCTTTATTTCGAAGTGTAAGCACGTGGATTCATTATACATGTCGTGCTTTTTATGAGCAATTAGTGGAGCGCCCCACGACTTTGCCCAAATTTTTCATACAAACTTTATCTTCTCGCTACACCTCTAATAGTAGACTATCTAAAATTCTTTTTTGATACACCCTTACACACCAAAAGGAACATGCCTTCCAAAATGCAGGTCTCTAGATATTATGGTTAAGGCTATGTGTTGATTGTCTGTCAGTGTATCAGTAAAAGTGTAAAGCAACGATCTTATATTTTTTAAATGCCAAGTATACGATAGTGTAGTCTAAGCCTTATGTTCTCCGTATTCAACTCAAATGATGACGTCAATTTGACGCCAGATTTATGTTTCAGACGAGAGTCTAATTCAGAATAAGCAAGGGATTCCAAACCTTATCACGTATACTACAGATGTCACTATAGTTGATTGGTTTTGTCAAAGCGTAACCAACTAAGTAATTACAAGTGGTATATGATATGATATGAGTCTATTTGATATGTGAAATACAAGGTTTCGGCTTCATGGAATGCGCAATACATCCTACTAATATTATAAACACGAAAGTTTGTGAGGATGGATGTTTGTTACTCTTTCACGCAAAAACTACTGAACAGATTTTGATGAAACTTTACAGTAACATAGTTTATACATCAGAATAACACATAGGCTAATCTAATTTTCATAAATCGATCCCTATGGGGGTTAAACAGAGTGGTAAAATTTCTATGGAAAATTTATGCCTTGGTTAGATTCGCTTAAAACTTGGTACAAATAAACTTAATAAATCATAGTTTTTTATTTTTTTAAACTACCCCTAGGGGGGGTGCAAGAGAGTTATAAAGTTTGTATGGGTTTTTTTATTTATTTTCCAGAAAGCTTTTTATCGTATATCGAATTAAAAATGAAATTTCAATTTATTCACATGTTCTGATTCAACCCTTCAACAGCTGCGGTCGACGGAAATGCGGGGTCTTTGTGACCCAGAAATTCACTCATTGATTAAATATTTATTTGGTCTCATTAGACCACCAGTGGTCTTTGAATCAAAAATTAAGTACGAGGTAGCATTATATACCAGGCATCTGATATCTATGGTATAGTAATACGTCGAAAACGTGTAATATTGTATTTTTTTCTTATTAAAAAAATCATTTTTTTATATGTTAATTTTATTTTTTTATTCCAAAAATAATTAGTTGTGTAAAATTGATGTTACATCACACTTGAGCAAGCGTCAGCAATTTGGTAATCCAACTAATATTATAAACGCGAAAGTTTATGGAGATGGATGTTTGTTATTTTTTCACGAAAAAACTACTGAATGGATTTTGATGAAACTTTACAGTAACATAGTTTATACATCAGAATAACACATAGGCTACTTTTTATTCAGGTACCACGCGGGCGAAGCCGTGGGCAGAAGCTAGTTATCTCATAATGGCGACTGAAATGGTGTAAATTAATTTCTAGAATTACATTATTAACCCTTCACTGCCACTCGATTCGACCGCACGTCTCACAGACCCATTAGCAGGCTGATATTTAAATTTTAACTGGATTTTCAGTAGGATTTTCTGGACGGGAGGAAATTAATTGGCTTAATTTTACTGCAAATATAATAATTCATACAACTATGTACAAGTAGGTATATACAAAAAATGCACATGAAACAGCTAGCTATCTAAAGACCGTTGGAACAGATAGCTCAACTAATCCAGATAAGAACTGCAAGTTATTATAATTTTCCATCCATCACACTTTCCCCTTACTCCATAACTTTATCGACTCGATAAGTCTAGCCCTGCCCTTTTCTAACATTAAAAAAAGATAGAAGTGGATATACCATAGCGAGCTGATAAAGTTATGCAGTGATTATACCTCGTGTGTTCATAAGTCTTGAGACACAGTAAAACTAAAATATTTTTGGAGCTAAGTTGAGTATTCATTTATTGGATATTAAAATTAAAACTACTGACATCTAGATCTGTATTTAAAAATAAATCATTCAAAATGGCCGCCTTTGCATTCAATGCAGGCCTTCAAACGCGTGCGCCATTCATCTATGGCGGCACGAATCTTTTCAATGGGAATCCGTTTCGATTCTTTAATAAGGGCTCGCTTGAGAGAATCCAGGTTTGGGTGAGACTTTCTGCATGCCCTCAGCTCCAATTCCGTCCATAAAGAATAATCCAAAGGATTCAAGTCAGGGCTTGACGAGGGCCAATCTTCGCTCCGAATGAAGCCTGGCAAATTGGCCTCCAGCCAACGTTGGGTAGTCTTAGCTTTATGGGAGGGAGCAGAGTCCTGTTGGAAAACCCAGTATTTTCCAGCGAATAGCGTATCATTTAATGGTTTAACCACCGCTTCCAATATGTCGGTTTGGTAATTTTGTGCCTTCACCTTGACGCCTTGCTGGCAAAAATGAAGCGAAGTGACCCCCTCGTAGGAAACACCCCACCAAACCATCACACTTGCTGGATGATGAGTGCGCTGGACATTGCGTACAGATGGCTGGACGTCCTTTGAACTTCTGGCGTAAACCTTATTGTTCTGCCGGTTAAACTTTTCTTCCACCGTGAAGATCTTTTCATCGGTAAACAGGATATTTTTTGGATCGTGTCTCTTCAATAGGTTCCGACATCGTTCCAGTCGCAATTTACGAAGACGCTCGTTTAAATAATGCACTTTCCTTCGACTGTAGGCCTTTAGTTTAAGATCATATTTAAGTATCCTGTTCACCGATATTCGCGAAATGTTGGTCTGCAGAGCTAATTTCTTTTGAGTCCGGCAAGGGTTGCGACGAATTCGCTCTCTGATTACTTTGATGTTGGCGGGCGTCCTTACAGACCGCGGGCGGCCACATCTTCCACGGTCTTCTAAAGAGCCGGTCTCCTTGTACCTCTTTATGGTATAATACACAAAGTTCCGACTACATCCCAAACTTTGGATTTCACTAAAAACTTGCATTGGTTTTTTTCCTGCTTGAAACAGTGAAATTACAGTCGCACGCAAATCTTTTGTTGGCGCCATTTTCACGGAGAATGAAACAAATATTCAAATGTATATTTTTTCTGATTCAAAACATTCGAAATTTAAAATTTTAAAAGTTTAAAAAAGGTTGCATGAATTACTTTCTTTTTAAATTAATTAAATAAGTTCGTCTCAAAACTTATGAACACACGAGGTATATAAGAGGGCGAGTACTCTTTGTGAAGAACTCGTCCTCGATTTTTTTCTCACTTCAACGACAACTTTTTGAAAATGTCGAACAACCAAATTCTAGAGTAAGTCTTATAAATTTTGCCAAAACCTGTTAGCTCATTTCAGATATTTTTTCCGCAAGTGTTATTTTAGACATAACTTTGTAATTGTAGTTATTGAGAAAATGTTGTTTTATTGTTTATTTTATAACAATAAAATAATCAATAACACAACACAATAATGCTTTACATTTTCAAACAATAATCTAGCCCCAAAATAAGCAGAGCTTGTGCTATGGAACCTACATACATACAAAAATATAAATAAACTCACGCCTGTTTCCCGGAGGGGTAGGCAGAAACTACGGATTTCCACTTGCTACGATCCTGTCATCCATTCTTACATTACATTCTTCATACATGCTCGCTGGTTTAGGGTACTCTTAACCTGACCTTTCTCCAGAACGGCTCTAATCTGGTCAGAGTACGTTCGCCGGGATCTACCCTTTCCAATTATCTCATTCACGCTTCCCTTTTATACATGTTATGCTATGGAAACTACGTGACTGATATTCTATATATATTTTTTATACATACTTATTATACATAGAAAACATCCAGACCCAAGACACATATTAGCAGATCATACAAACATATTTGTCCCGCGGCGAAAACCGAACCCGCAACCTTCTGCGTCATAGGCAATAGGCGTCATTGTAAACAATAAGATTTCCTACTGCCACAAACAGAACCGACCTTGCTAAACCAATGCCACCGCCAGTGCCACTGCCACCGCATCTTCTCGACCGGACCTTTAATCTTCAGGGTTTGTAATTTCGTCGCAGATTTTCATAATTTCAGTCATTATGTTTGAAAGGGGAAGCGAATTTATGTCCTTCATTAAACCAAGTTTGTATTTCCTCGGGATACGAAATTCCTGATACATAACGAGCCTACTAAATCAACACCCTCTACCAAAGATTAATATATTGCCTCGATATACATCTTTGAGTATATTAAGCCATGTGTTCACGAAGCAATATTTATTGCGCAACTATGAACGGCAACATTGCTTGTTATCGCGATTTGATGATTTTATCTACGCTTTTGATGTCATAAATGAGTAATGTCTATAACTACTTAGTGGTCGAATTTAGGGCGTAAAATATTTTTTATTGAAATTGAAATTATAATAATAATTTCAATTTCAATTTAAAATTTTCAATATTTAAGTATTAGCTTCTGCTCACGGCTTCACCCGCGTGGTACGCAGATAAAAAGTAGCCTATGTTTTATTCCGATGTATAAGCGATATTACTGTAAAGTTTCATCAAAATACTTTCAGTTGTTTTTGCATGAAAGAGTAATAAACATCCATCCTCACAAACTTTCGCGTTTATAATATTAGTAGGATATGAAAAGTATGGTATCTCAAACGCCTATAATAGCCTATAATAATTTCAAGATATTTTTTTTTTATAATATCTTGAAATTATTATAGGCTATTATACCAACTAAGCAACGAGATTGTTACCAATCTTGTCGAAATGCTTGGGAAGTTTGAAATTTACCTAAAGAATGGTTGCAAATAGTTAGCACTTCACGTGACAGGTTTCCAGCCCATTCCCGCTTATTGGAACACTAACCGAAGGCACATGCCTTAAAATGTTTGGTTCCAGGGCAGGGACCACGGAAGTACTCCGTGACGAGGGGGCAAATTTCTTTGGTCACTCCTTCAACCTCCAGCCCTGGCTTGGTAGGCGGGTACCTATGTGATTTTAGGAGGGGCATTTGGCCCCCTCTGCCCCCGCTTCGGCGGCCACTGTTCCAGGGCATGCCGGGTCTTTACGATGTTTTCCTTCGCCGTTTACAATAGAATGACAGATAATGGAAAGCAATAAATAACTGAAGTGTTGCTCAACATTTAATTTTATCGCCTCGTTATTACACTGCAATTTTCGATATTCTATAGGTACATCCAGCCTCAATACATCTAAGATATCGTAGGCTACGCCATTAACAATAATTAACATGATTGGCTGATGCCGATTAAATGCCTGTAATTAACTGGAATGTATGTATACGTAGGAAGATAACCACATACAATCCTCCCTTTCATGTTCCGCCTATTGCTATAGAACTATGAGTTTGATAGATAGATAGATACACTCTTTATTGCACACCAAAGCAAAATACAAAAACACAGGAATTTATAAACATAAGAGGTACAATATGTGGTCTTATTGCTAAAAGCGATATATACCAGACAACCTTTTTATGGACAGGATAGAATGGAACCAAAAGACGGTGGTGTACGAGTAAACCTATGATGAAATATAATATTAATAATAAACACCTACATAAATAACATATAATACATATCCTATATAATATATATACTAATAATAATAATGTGATATAATAAGCATGTTATAATATAAAAAATGTATAAGTATGTTGGTACAACAACACCCAGTAACGGAGAAATATCTGCAAAATATGCAAATATTTGTCCCGCAGCGGGAATCGAACCCACACCTCTTTGCGTCGCAGTTGGCTACTCGCCCGCCGAACCACCAATGTCATTAAAGAACGTATAGAGAGGTTGTGGGCTCCAACCCAATTTTAACATCATATATTTGCTGCCCTATGAATATTCATGCAAATAAATGGTCTGATTTCTTGCTAATGTCAATGAGGATACGGATCGTCAGTCAGTAGAAGATATGAAACCGTCGCAAAGAACCCGGCGAATAGCTTATGAATGTATATGTTTAGTAGGTAGTAGTAGAGTTCCTCTGCCAGTGCTTGTTCTGGAAACCACCATCCCTATTTCTACCGCCAAGTAGGATTGTTTACATTGCTGTCTTCCAGTTTGAAAGGTATTGGTGCTGGTAAATTCACAGGCACATGAGACTTTACAAGATTATCTCTCAGGGTTGGAACTCGCGAGTGATACCGCTGGTGTTGCAAGGGTCCATTAGTTACTGTAACTGCTTACCAATACGTGGTCCGTAACTGACATCATTAACTGACAGAAGGTCAGGGATACTGGGACACTGCTGTCATCAACCCAGAGTCCATCTCTGCACCTTTAAGGAGTTGGGCTGGTTGGGGTCTGGTTAGAAGGGGGATAATGCACAATACACCTGGGACAATTAGAATTAGACGTGGAACGTATGCTTTTGCCACTTAAGTAGTTTAAAATCTTAAGCACCACTTAAGTAGTTTAAACAATGTATTGTTTGTGTTGTTGCAGGTGACGAGTTTGTGTACCGAGACGCGTGGGGCGGGATCAGCCTTATGTTCGCCGCCAATCAAACCTCCAAGACTTTAATGCAAAACACCACTTTTGTAAGTAGCAAAATTTCTTTTATAGACGCGAGGTGCTCGTACGAATGAGGAGTGAACGAGAAAAGATCTCTAATGAGAACTATCCAGAATATAAAGAGAAAAATACACTATGGGAGCTAGGATATATGGGAGCTTCATAAAAATCATCGTCAAAGGAAAAATAGAAGGAAAACTCCCCGAATAAAATACCGGATAAAGGATTTTTATAAAAGATACCGCCTTGGAAATAAATAAAAGGAAGGAATTGCATTCGTTGCAGAGACAAGAAAAACGCTCTGAAACCTGATAAATGTATGGAGAACACGGGTGGCGGTATAGTGATGTGTCCT
The DNA here is from genome assembly GCA_958496245.1 of Perizoma flavofasciatum. Classification (NCBI taxonomy): domain Eukaryota; kingdom Metazoa; phylum Arthropoda; class Insecta; order Lepidoptera; family Geometridae; genus Perizoma; species Perizoma flavofasciatum. The sequence continues at coordinate 5,880,244 of OY292443.1, read as the reverse complement.
CTATTTGCAAAAAAGAAGATGTTCCACCAACTTTTCTTTCTGATCCATCTATTCCACTTACCCAGGATATTCATATTGTAAAAACGGGAATTTTCACGTACTGCACTATCGGTGAAGGCACCGACTAAGTTTCGACTCATTCCGAGAGTCTTCATCAGGGTGAGTGGTTGCGACTTTCTCCTTCCGCGTCGCGCCGTGCACTACGCGCTGCCGCACGTTGTGCGCGGTTATAAAGGCGCGCGAGTGGAGGGGGCGATTGTGTTCGTAGCGTTGTTATAACTACTGGTGGTAGGGGTGCTACATCGTCTACGCTACTGCTCACGTCGATGCAATAACCTATTCCTGGAGGAGCCAGAAAGGCTACGCTCACTGTGGCAATGTCAGATTCAACTCCCCCGTTATCATGCAGTCCATACAGACATGACTTCCAGGCGGGGGGTAAAGCCCATCCACGGTCTCTGTTAAAGTTTGGTAGACGACCTATCTCGATAGCTTCGCGGATCTTGCGAGGAACGAAAAACTTTTCTCTTGCCAAGACCCGGGCTTTATCAAAACGGATATAGTGCGTCGTACCAGTGACCAGCGAATGCTCTGCTATGGCGGAACTGTTGATATCTAAGTTCTTCACAGCGCGTATGTGTTCGGTGAGCCTTGTAGAAATGTTGCGTTTTGTCTCGCCGATGTAGCATTTACCGCAGTCACAAGGAATCTTGTAGACACCGGGGACACCTAATGGGTCTCTATCCTTGGGAGAACGTAGCAATTGTCTCAATTGTGTCAGGGGTCGGAATATCGTTTTTATGCTGTACTTTCGACGTAAGACGTGCCCGATTTTATCTGTTATTCCCTTAACAAATGGTAAGTATGCTACAGCTCTCTCTACCGATGCCTTGCGTGACCTCATAGACGTGTTTGCGATCCGAAAACTTTGTCTCCAACCATAGCCGTTTCTCTCTAACACCTCTTTCACATGTGACAGTTCAGCATCCACGTATTGTGGGTCACACAACCTAAGAGCTCTATTTATTAGAGTGCGTGGTACAGAGGCGAGGTGTGCTGGATGGTATGGTACCCAGGATATGTTTATGTGGCGTTAAAACTCCACTTGCGCGATCTAGAACAGTTCGATGGCTATCTGTGTATTGTATTTGGTAGCTCTTCGTATATCAGTAGTTCACTCCTCTTCGCTCTGCGTTGATGCGATATAACATAGCTCAATTACGTGTCGAGAGATGTCGCTATAAATGAATGAGGTGCTCGTAGTCCATTAATAAAGATTTTCACATAAAAGCAATTCATGTGTTATAGAGGAACCGGATAATATTGAGCGCCGGTAGATTTAGATATCAGATTTTTTTTAACAAACTAAGTAGGTACAATATAGTAAGTAGTAGGTGTGTCTAGATACTAGGGTTTCGAGTGTTATTGTATACGAAACAAAAGTGCACAGCAAAAACATTAATAATAAGTAGGTAGGCATTGAAATGAATTGAATTAAAAGTATGTTGACATTATAATTACTGAAGATACCGAACGAAATCAAATCCTTCTGGCACTCCTGTACAAGGGGTGCGGAACAGAATAGTCGATTGAATGAGTCTGGCGGCTGGCCTGTTGCAAAGCGACTGAATCTGCTGACTATTTTCTTTCTTTTCTCTCGAATAACGCCAAGTGAATCACTTTTTCGATAAATTATTTGATTTAGTTCGATTGGCACCACACTATTAGCTGAATAAAGGACCATTAAAAAATCAAGCAGAGTTCGTTAGCTGATACTCCTAGGCTTGACACCCTCAAATTCACTTGAAATTTTTGATTCACGTAGATTTTCTGCTTTTTTATATTCCTTGCGATTTCAATGAATAAAAACCTATTGACTATGACTTTGAAGTTAGACACTGTGGGCATCATGTATCGTAAGCAAGACACAAAGATAAGTACGCGAGACGAGAGACGCGAAGCTTGCCAGTAGATATAGGTAATGACGCGAATACAGGAGAGGCGTGAAATTTAATAATGTCTCCAGAATTCTCTATTGTGAATTCTCAGAAGGAATATTCCGAAATTGGCCGCACCAACGCCTCAGTGAATTCCATGCTTGAGACTCGTTTATAGTAGGCAAGTAACTAGACTGGTATTATGGTAATCGTAGAAGCAAGTTCAAATTGGCCAGCAGGCAAATGCTGTAGTAAATTTCATGCCTGCTAAGAGCAGTGAGCGAACATTTTCGTGTCAGTCAGTTTTTCATGAAGCTCAATTTTATGAAAGCCTATATTTACCAATTGTCTTGTTTCCATGATGTCCATCATGGAGAATAAAGTCATAAGCGTATTTGTTTTTTTTTTGAGTAATTGCTGCCCTATTTATTTACCAACTTCAAAAAAAAGAGGAGGTTCTCAGTTTGATTATTTTTTAAACTATATTTTAAACTGCTGAAGAGAAAATACGTGCACTGTTTTACTACTGTTACTTAACTTTTGTCACCGCACCACTAATGCTGTAGGAGAGACATATAGTCCAGCAATGAGACCGCTGCAGATTATTGATGCTAAATTACCAGTTGGCTTGCCAGTTACTAACTTAGTGTAAACGAGTCTTGTGAAAATTAGTTCACCCTGCGACGTTATCGCGACGGTTTGATACAACTGTAGTTTTGTACAATATATTATTAATGTTTCTTGAATAAGAAAAGGTTTTTGCAATGTACAAGCGCTCGTGGCGTAGCTGGCTTTGTCATTAACAAATTTCCGCATACTCAACATTCGAATAAGATCTAAAAACAATAGAGTTTACAATAAAACCCCTGTCCGATCCAACAACAAAGTGATTTGGGGTCTAGACAAATACCTCACATTTAATTTTCCTTTCACGCTAACGACAATTTGTCAAGGAAAAACTTGGCAGTAGTCACGTTTCGACAGTTAATGTCATTTCCATACAATTCAATCTTTCCGAAGGCGTTAACGCCAAAATAAAGTGGTATTTGTCTAGACACCCTGGAGTCTGCACTCTTTTTTTAGCTTTAAACTTTTAGTTGGTGATTTGAGAAATTAGAAGTCCAAAACTCATGGACAATTAAATTAAATTCAATCAATCAATTAAATTCTCTGGAAAAAATCTATAAATAATTATAATACTACATTATATAGCATACCTATTATTACATGATAAAAACCTTTTAGATCGGCCGGGTTTTCTATTACAAATCTATTTTATTCTGTTATTGCTACTCCAAGCTGCCTTTGATCATATTATAACGTACTTGTTTGTTATAAAACTTCAAAAACAACTCTAATCTTCACAAAGAAACTAGGCAATCTTATAATACGTCTAACCCAAATACAAGATGTAGGTTTACCACCATTTTATCATAAACTTAATGACTGAACAACCTTTTGTTATAAAGAATATCGAAAACTTGTCTATAGCAAAAACATTCAATATGAAAGCTTAGCCACGGGACGCGAATATTTACTGCTGACGAACCTTGCCAAAATAATATGGGTCAGGTACAAAAAGTTTCTAAGAAAGGCGGAATAGTGACGGTGTAGCGTATACTCGCCGTAACCTCTAAATATCGTTTTCTCCCTTTTGTTTCTCAAACGTCAGACGAGGAGAGAGAACGCTGTTCCTAGATTATGAGACCATGGAGATTTAGCGAGACAAAAACTGCGCCTCTAATTGGCAATGCCTGTAATGATTGATTATGGTGCTACATATCTGCTGCTCACATCATCGCCATTATTATTATTATTTATTTACTTTATTTAACATGGCCGAGGGCATATTACATTAACTAAATACTAAAATTATAACTACTTTTTATATAAATAAGTCAGACTATTAACAATTTAAATAATTCATATAAGGAAGATCAATAAATATATCAAAAGTTAAAAAAAAAACATATAAAACATAAATTAATGACGCTCACAAAAACACATGCATTCATTGAGAGTTTTTGTCCACGTATCTGCGGACCTGTCAAAATCGGGGCTAGCAGAAAGAAGAGCATTGAGTGCCGTGAGGGAGCGCGAGAGGCTCGTGTTACAGTACGCTATGCAGGCACGGCAAACAGCAGATGCCTCCGACTACGGCAATAATTGTTGCCTTAATAAGTTATTCCCGGAGGTGCCAGATAGGCCACACTTACTGTGACAAGTCAGACTTCCAGACTGGGGGTAAAGCCCATCAGTGGTCTCTTAAAGTTCGGTATTTCGATAGCTCCGCGGATTTAACTTTTCTGTTGCCAAAACCCGGACTTTGTCAAATAGGATGAAGTCTTATCCAGATGTTGAATGGTCCTAAACAGCACTATACGCGCCAATGAACTGAACCGTAGGGGATGTTACTCACTTGATTAAGTTGATACTATGGAGCGGACTATTTTGAGATTTTTTGCTTAGAATATCCTCTGAAACCAAAATAAAGTAGAATTTGAGTTACGCTTTGTCGACAATAGATTTTTATTTTTGGAGCTGCTTTCCTCTCATCATCATTAACAGCTTGTAGAAGTGCATTATTTTACATACTTTTTTTTAATCGCTGGACATTTTCACACGTCATCATCTAGCCCCAAACTAAGCAGATCTTGTCATATGGGGACTACGTGATTGATATACTTAGGTGCCCTCTAAAGAGTGCCATGACGAACGTTCTTGGATTTCCACTTCCAATGACATTAATCGGTCCATCGGGGTTGGGGTTCAGTTATCGGTTGAAGTTTGGCTGTCTTGCAATGGTTCTTCTGACCAATGGTGAAGAACCAGTGGGATGAAAGTACTTGAGTGCGTTCTAAAAATAAATTTTAAAAATAGATATACTTAATTTGACCAAAACTATTTATAAACACCAAACAAAAACACTTAAGTCCTGACCCCGCACTTTCCAAATGTCCTGGGTATAAATACCATGGTACCACTTATAGCGATGGGCGTTGTATAAACGAACTAAATAGTTGAATCAACCGTTCACGTTGAATCAACGCAACTGAGATTCCACAACGTTCATATCGACCGGCAACGCGACGAGACGATGCGTGAACGTAGACGGTTAATACCGTCTACGTTCACGCGTCCATAGACGTGTTTATAATGAAACTGGAAAAGTATGAAGGGAAGATTTTATTGCAAATAAATAGATACCTTTAAATCGTAAAAAAATAAATCGTTTGCAACAGTCTTTAGATAGCTAGCTGTTTGATCTGTATTTTTTTAGGTACCTTCTTGTATTAATAAAATGTAAGTATTTTTTTTAAATATGCTCGCATAAAAAGTAAAAAGGAAGTTGTAAGTTTTACGGCATATTTCATCGTAATTTATTAAATTTCAAAGAAACGTGGCAATAAGATTACCTACCTAGACTATAAGTTACGGTCGAGCTTCATACGTCAGATAATCACCCGGTAGATACTATCGACTACCTAGTCGGTAGACATCGTCGGTAGAGGTAGACATCCGAAGTTTAGATAGTGCGTGATTATAACGAAGTTGAAACATCGACTAGTCGACGAATTCAACTAGTCGATGGACTCGTTGATGAATGAAAATGAACGGTTGTTTTGTTTCGTTTACGATAATTACGTCGACGACCCATCGCTAACCACAACACCCAGACCAAATATTCGTAGAACATGCAAACAATTGTCGTTCTCGCACCTCTCACGTCGCAGCTAGCTGCTCGCCCACCGCGTCATTGAGGTCGTAAAACACAGCCATTTTTTAATACGTGTCTATTTCTGCCGCAGGCAGTAATGTTAACATTGCTGTGTTCCGGTTTGAAGGGCAAGTTGCCGGTGAAATTACAGACACACGAGATCTTTCATCTTTATATCTCAGGGAGGTAACGCGTGAGTGGTAACCGATTACCACCCGGTGGGCCGTTTCTTTAATAGTATTTAAAAAGTATTATTATTGATCTTTACAACACACATTTACGAGTACATTTCAAGGTGCTGAATACCTAAGTAAAAAAGCTATTTTTGATTTATAGACCACATGAAATCGGTTCCTACTGAATATTACTTATTTGCAAAGTAAATGGCATTGTACCAAAATCAGGCCAATTCTTGTAACCAATCAATATATAAGCCTTCGGTATTATCTCTGTTCAAACCCCCAATACTGTTTCATGCAAGGGGTATCCAGATGACCCAGTACCGTGGTTGAGCACCACTCTGATATCTATCGACCTAATATAGCGATCTTAAGATAATTTAAATTAAAAGACGCTTATTTTAAATTTTTAGGTGAGTTGCATAATCCGCTTAAAATTTTGATCGTTTAATCAACGCTGCTTACCACCAGGTGGGCGGTCAGATTGTTAGCCTCTTTAGTAAAAAAAATAATTCGAATTAGGAGGGCTGATATGGTTGGTTGGATCGTCATACCTAACTTTTACGGCCTTCCACAGATTAAATATCTGTCATCGACTATTATTTATTGACCATCACGGGCGATCTGTCTCGGGAAAAAAAACAAGAATGATCGCCGTACAGACGGTGGGAAAATTGATCCAATGAATCTAAGTTTTTAATTAAAAGTTAATCTCTATGAAAGGAAAGTTCAAATTTTGTGGTGCATTGTTTTGATAAGTGCCGATTCTATGTATGTTTATGATGACTTTATGAGTCGATATCTCAGTGATTTCCTACTGTTATGTTATTTTAGTTTAAAATCGGAAGTAACATCACATAATTGTAATTGTATACGAGTCTTTATCATGTTAATATTTCTTATTATTATTCCATGGCAACAGCCATGGTCACATGTTTACTGGTGTATATGGAACTACCGTCAAAAAAGTCATGGTATAGAGACCCGTATAAAACTTTAAATTAAATTGGTCAAGACCACGGTACTAAGCCGTGTACAGCTTTTATAGCTTATTCACGCCTCTCGCTACACTCACAATGGCAGTGTGCCAAGAACAATTTGTGCTTACCTACCTACCTACCGTACCGTACCTATGACCACTTGTTGTGGACTCTCGGACTATATCGACAATAAGCTGCGTCCCCATTTGTGACGTTTCAACGTTCATTACTCCGCGGCTGTGGTAGACAGTCGACATGCGTGACAAAGACACAAGTGTGGACGTTATTTTTGACGCGCACAAAAAATCAGCGCTGCTCATACCGTGACGTGGCATATATTACTCAAAACACTTACGATTCATTCTCATACTCATTTATGTTTAACCATCGGAACCTATAATACACTTGGTTACGTCGAAAAACTTGCATTGTAGGACTTGGAAGGGTGCTAGTAACAGTAGGTAAGTATTTTACTTACATACTCGTACCTATGAATCCTACTAATATTATAAACGCGAAAGTTCGTGAGGATGTTTGTTACTCTTTCACGCAAAAACTACTGAACGGATTTTGATGGAACTTTACAGTAATATAGCTTATATATCAGAATAACACAAAAAAAAAAATATTAGACACATATCCGCGTTTTGCATAGTAGTTAGTATTCCACGTGACAAGTTGCTAGCCCATCGTCATTTATTGGAACACTAACTAATGCCATGATACGCTATCAATAGTACGCTACTTGACATTTCCTAATTTGCAATATGACCCAAGTTTCAAAAGTCAAATAAAGTTGAGTTGACTAACTTGACCGTCAGCTAGCTAGCCAACACCGTTTCTGTTAGTGGATTTGTGGCGTGGACGGTTCGACAAGGTAAATCCAATCTGCCACAAAACAAATATTGTGTTTCAGTTTGACACACGTCTATCGAATCTTTGCTATTGGATGAGTGATGACCTATCTTAAGTTATTTATGGACCCGAGGAGTAGGTAATACTAAAAGTTTTGATGATGATATCATGTCAGAACCTGGACATTGTTTTTAAGTATCTTCTCGCCGCGTTAGAATTATATTTAACAGCTTATAGAAGTCCACTGGAAATAGGCCTTTATTCTTTACTAGCTTCTGCCCATGGTTTTGTCTGCATGGTATCTGGATTCATAAGTCAAAAAACATATTTTTTAAATATTAATACCAAATACTTTCGGTATCATTTTTGAATAAAGTTTTAGTTGGATAGGATAGTAAAGTAGGATAATAAAGTATTTAGCTGTTAGAATAGTTAAGTAGCCAAGTGTCATTTGTCACAAGGTTTTATAATATCAACCTCGGTGCGATTCGAACCCGAGATATCTCGCTTGGTACGCGGGGGCTATACCAACTCTAAGCCACAATATCGTTACCAGCTTGGTCGAAATTCTTGAAATGTTTCGGCTCAAAGCACCAAAGCTCTGTCTATAGGAGATAGTTTGCAGTTATCTTAATTCTGTAAATGCATGAAAACCAAACCTGTGTGTTATCCTAGGTCACGTATACCTTTTCCAAATCTCATTCAAATTGGCTCAGCCATTACGGAGAATGTTAATAACAATAATTCAACAACTTAACTATTTAAACTTTTGTATTTATAATACTAGCAGGATAGTAGAAGATTGAACACAGAGAATACAGATAAAAAACTCAAAATAAGGTCATGTACAAAGATGAGCTTAACCCTAACAAAAGCTTTCTTCCGGCAAACCTTTGAGGGTAGAGAGTAGTGGTGGATCCTCAGCACGTGTGGCACCACTTTTGTAGCAGATACACTTTCTCGAAACGAGGCCTCACTCTTTTCGTTTGGACGAGCTAGCACACCTGCACACCAACACAGTTGCACAATCGTGCTAGGCGCGAGGCGCGAGGCGCGAGCCGAGCCGCGAGGAAAGATCGTGTTGGCTCGCACAATGCGCCGCGCACATAGCACTCCACTCCATTACCGCACCACACAATACGCACAGTGCACACTGTGTTCCCAAGACTGCCTCACTCAACTATGTTCAGAAACTGCCTCGCTGCCTCGCCTCAATTGTGGTACCACAGTGTGCTGGCTCAGTTGTAAAACTAAGCCACTCGCACGATCCTCGTTTTCAAACAGTGTGCTTCCTATGACTAGTGGAGAGAGCTGATAATAGTGGTGGGTATAGGCTATGGCTTTTATGCTTAGCCTTGAGTTAATGTGTGTGGTAATTAGTTTGCAATCACGACTCATTATAGTTATCTCATCACTACTCAGATGGAGTAATCGGACTAATTTACAAAACTCAACAAATCAGTTCGTTGTCAAGCTACATACACCCTTCGCTAGAATTTATAAAAAAACTTATTTACCAAGTCAAAATACACAAAAAGTCGACTTTACCAAACGTACCTACTTACTAAACACCATATAATACAATTTATATGGTTCGTTCTTGTCTGACTAATATTTTAGTACAAACGACGCCACGGGGGACGCTTATGTCCGTGAGGATAGAACTTGGAAACGCTTTCGGTTTAGATTAAAATGGTAGAGGTCTTATATTTTTTGGAAGTAGGTTTAAGGCTAAAATTTTCTCCTGTATAACTACATTGTCAAAGCTCAGTCATAGACGGTACACGTTAGTTTCCCAAATCAAAGATATGGATCAAAAAGATCCTCTCTGCGTGCACTCTTCCATCCTTCTACTATTATAAACGTGAAAGTTTGTGATGATGGATGTTTGTTACTCTTTCACGCTAAAACTACTAAACGGATTTTGATGAAACTTTACAGTAATATAGCTTATACATCAGAATAACACACAGGCTACTTTTTATCTGGGTAATACGCGGGCGAAGCCGTGGACAGAAGCTAGTCTAAAAAAATATATCCTGGATATGTAGGCTGTATATCTTTCTCTTGAAGAAATTGTTTATCTACTTTTAGAGATAAGATTTAATATTTTTATATTTAATATTTATTTAAGTATTTTTAATTTTTTGTTTTGTTTTTTCTTTGATGTGCAAGCATATATCAAGATAGAAAGTTTCAGTCGGAACTCGTCGGAAGATACTTGTAGATAATATATATCTATATACTCTAGGTTACTATGATTTAGTTAAGATGATACATTGATGGTCAGTCGGTCGGTCACGTTACAATTTATTTAAATTTTAAACCTACTTTATCTCGTTGAAAAGCAATATTCATTTGTCAACCAAGAAGTAGACAAATCAATGATGACTAAAGGGTTGATTAATAAATAACTGGCCTGTTTATCGTACTTTTGGGAATAAATTCAGTAAAACTCTACGCACACGTGAGCTTTCGCACTTTTATTTACGAGAAAAATTTAAATAATAATAATAATAATGTTGGACACACAACATCATCTAGCCCCAAACTAAGCAGAGCTTCTATTATGGGAACTACATGACTGATATACTACTTACACACTTTTTTTTAAACTACATTCATATTATACATAGAAAACACCCAGAGCTGAGGCAAACATTTGGCCCGCGGCAATTTGAACCCGTAATCTTATGTCCCCCGCCTTGGCAATGGGCCTTCGCCCACTGCGCCGCAGAGGTAGTCACCATCTATCTATCTATAAACTCCTCGGTCTAGATAGGTTACTATGATTTAGTTCAGTAAATTCAGTAAAACCCTACGCACACGTGAGCTTTCGAAACTTTTATAAAGAGCAAAATTTTAAATGGTTCTATTTATAATAGAGTGAGAGTATCCAATGCAAGTTTTGTATATGATAGATTGTTTGTTTCAGAGAGTGTTGGAGCCAGCCACGTTTTCAGTGTCGGCCGACCGGCGGTTTTTGCTTCTTGGACACAGTCTGAAGAAGATACATCGACTGTCCTACCTCGCCAGATACACCGTCTACGATGTGCTAACTACGTGAGTACTACGGCTTTACAAAGTCTATAAAGAAAGTCTACAAAGTCTATAATCCCCATACAAATAAATCTTAGCGCTAAAAAGGAACAATCTTCACATTATGGGTAGAGCCTTGACTGGAAACTGTTGCCTTAACAAGCACATGTTGAAATTAGGGCTCTGTGACACACAAACCTGCAGACTCTGCAATGAGGCGGATGAATCCCCCCTTCATCTGTTAGGAGAGTGTGCATCACTGATGAGCGTAGCCTTCATCTAGACAAACATATTCATAGCCCAGATGAACTAAAACTCACCTCGCCTAAAAAGATCCTGCAGTTTCTAACAGCTGTAGGGCTGAGCGGTGAACTGTAAACGCTCTTCTGGCGCGAAGTAAGCAAGTCACGATCACAATAGACCTGTTAATGGCCGCAGTGACAGTTTTTTTAATTAATTTTTGTGGGTTTTGCACAAAAGTTAATAAAAAAAAATAAAAAAAATCGATACTCAGATGTATACCTCAGAGATTCTCGATTCAGAGGCACTTCCAAACTTACTTCCAAGCTAGTAGTATACATACGTATTAAAAATAATACGTATGTATACTACTAGCATTTCCAGGATCCTTGGAAGAAGAAAAAAATATGATGTTTCCAGAATCACGACTCTGGCAACAATAGAACACGGATCGACGTACTTATTATACTTCTGAGTATGTCTAGGAGATTACAGACGTAAACGCGTATTTTTAAATATTTAAACATTATATCGGACCTCATTTTAAATCGCTTTCGAATCGTTTCAACCTAGTCCTAGTCCTAGTCTTCAGTTATCGGAGATTACCTACAGACAGCCTTGTTATCTCCAGTACAAGGATCAGTTTAGAATCGCCTCTGAATCTACGCCGATGTCTCACAACCAACGCAAGAAGAATGAGGCAACAAACACTATAAGCAATCCATTAATGGTTTTTCATTCTATTCAGCGCAATAAATCTGCGTTTCCGTCGCTGAGAGAATATTTCAAAGTCTGAGCATTCTCAAGCTAGGATGCTCAGCGAACTTCTATCCTTCTACTTAAATACAAACTATTCTCATTTCAAGTCACCCAAGTTGCTTCATAAGGAGTAAACTAGGTGCAAAGTCGTGAATATTCCCGCTGCTATTGTCGCTCAGCTATGTGCTCAGGTGCTATCTCAGACAAAACTATTTCATTGTTGTGAAATTCTACCGATTTGCTATTTTAGTATTTTTAGATTAGAATATATCTTTATTGTACACCAGTAAATACAAAAGAAACACGAAAAAGAAATTATAGTAATACCTAGTGATACAATGGGCGACCTTATCGCTGAAAGCGATCTCTTCCAGGCAACCTTTGGATGGACAGAAACTGGAAGAACAAATAAGGACGGCGGCATACAACCAATATTATAGAGACAGATAGAAGTTAAAAATAAAAACAATAAAAAAAACTACATAAATTACATACATATCTATACTTATATAAATACACCTAACAGCTACATAGCTACATATATATATAATATATTATATTAAGACGACGTAGAGAGCGATGAAAAATAATATTTCGTATTTCGTTGTCAAGCTTTTGAAAATAGGAAGAGACTCAGCTTGTCGTATGGAGACTGGCAGAGCATTCCAGAGCTTGGTAGCCTGCAGTGTGAAAGAATTACCGTAAAAATCTGAGGAATGTACAGGAGTTTTTAATTTGAGTTTTTCAGAGGAGCGTAAAGATCGAGGGTTTGAGAGGTGGAGGAACTCAAAACGTTCTTTTAGATAAGATGGAGTAGAGGGAACAAAGAGAATGCTGTAGAGAAGAGAAAGGATGTGTGCGTTCCGGCGAAGGCGGATAGGTAACCACTTGAGTCTAGTGCGATATTTGGAAACGTGATCATATTTACGCAAGCCAAATATGAATCTGATGGAGAAATTTTGGAGCCGCTCAAGTAGTTTTAGTGGTTCTTTCTCGTCCTTCTGCTTGAGAGAAGGAAGAGAGGCTTGGAAGATTTTCAGTCTTTGTATGAAAATGGCGTACGTCACGTAACACCGTGAGGTCTGTTAGGATAAGATGTTTGAGGCTGAGGGAAGCATACTATTTGATGTTGGTTCTAGAAACAACCGACAAATAAGTAGGCATGTACCGTGCCATTCCAATAACTAAATACACGCACACACATTTTACTTCACTCATTAATATCACTTTAATGTACTTTTAATCCTAATGCTAATTTCCATTATGTACCCGTTTAAGCAGATACTCGTAGTTATCGTAAACTATTTACTAGTTATTTTTTATTTGGTTCTTTTCGGAGGAGAGCGCTAATATTTGCGACATAGTTTTTTAAATGTCTGTGAATATTAGATACCGTTCTTTACAAGTTTTTGTACTTTATCTTCGACTGCCTATATAGCACAGTAAACGGAAGTCCACTTGAGAAAATTGCGGGTTCCATTCCCACCACGGGACAGATGTTTGTATGATCTACAAATATTTGTCTTGGGTGTTTTCAACAAAAAAAAGTATATAATTAATATATTAGTCATGTAGTTCCCATACTACAAGCTCTACTTAGTTTGGAGCTAGATGATGCTGTGTGAAAAATGTTCAGCATTATTTATAATAATATTATTTTTGATCCAAATAAATATATTTGATTGAATAAGCGGCAATGGGCTTGCCATCTAACCCGTGTATTACTTTACTACTATGCAAAAACGTGGGCTTGTTGCAGATTTACCCTCTTATTAATAATCGCTAACTCTAAAGTTAATGTTTAAAGTAAGCGGCGCGATAAAAGTTGACAGCCTTATCCTTTGTTTAGTGTTAGAAAAGGACAGGGTTAGAGCTAACGACCTGCTAAGTAAGCGTGCGATTATGAATAAGAGGGTTAATTTATTAAGTTGCCTCTGACTAATACCTACTTGGTATACCTAATACTTACCAAGTAGGGGCGTACGTAGATGTGTACTGAGTATAGATCTAAGGATGTCATTTTTTTGATTACAGTTGTAAATAGGTATGACTAGACATACCTATTTACAACTGTAGGAGTTCGTATAATACATATACGTTTGACATAAGAGGTATTTTTGTTTTACATTTGTGTCTGGTAAGCCGTTGTATCGGATTGTAATGCAGTTTAGTTCATTATGGCGATGCATTGAGCAGTTCTTTTTTAGGGCTGTTAGAGACTGCGAATAAAACTGCCGGGCCCTAGAGAAACTTTCAAATTTCATATTATTTTCTTTATTCTTTATTGTACACACAAATATACACAAATAAGCAGGATTAAATAATAATAATGATAATGCTGAACATTTTCACACAGCGACATCTAGCCCCAAAATAAGCAGAGCATTGGGAACTAAATGACTGATATACTACTTATAGGTATATTTTTTTTTTGTAAAAACATATGTACATCTAATTTCTGATTCTAATTTTAAGTGGGGGAACCAAGGTCTGCACTGACGTCCCGCATTCGGGTGTATTGTGCATTATCCCCCTTCTAACCTGACCCCAACCAGCCCAACTCCTTGAAGTAGCGGAGAAAGACTCTGGGTTGATGACAGCAGTGTTCCAGTATCCCTGACCTCTTGTCAGTTAATGGTGATGGAGAGCATGAATTGATAAGCTCTTGCAGTCCCGTCTTCGACCTGACATATTATACATGGAAAACGCCCAGACCCGGGACAAATATTTGCAAATCATACAAACGTTTGTCCCGCAGCGGGAATCGAACCCGCTACTTTCTGCATCTCAGGCGGGCGTTCGCCCACTGCGCTACAGAGGCTGTCAACATGTACATAGGCGAGCTGAACCCTATAAAGAGTTTACTTCCAGCAAACCTTGAGTAAGAATTAATTAATGAGAGGTAATTAATATATTGTCATACCTAGGAGGGACCGTCCCCGCCCACTTCTTGTTTTTTTTACAAACTTAAATATATTCAGTAGTCATTTGCAATTGATTCGTATGTCTTCAAGGATGGTTCAGTTTTATTGCACAAGTCACAAGAGGGCTGCAATCGATTATGAAAATACACACCAGCGACTTAACATTTTGTAAAAGTTTACTTGTTGGTATCCACAACACGATTTGTGAAAGTCTTTTAATTTTTGGCCCATCGATCGTGCTTTGTGAATTCTTTTAACAATGAAAAGATAATTTTATCCATAGGTGTTTCAAAGCCAAATGGCGTAAACGGATCCTTTATAGTTTCGTAATATGCATCTATTTGTCTGTCCGTATCGTATCGTTTATGTTTTTTTGATATCGCGGTAACATGTGCATCATTCACATACGAAAATTTAGTAATAATCTATGGCGGAATATCCATGCACATTCCACCACAGGTTAGTACTAAATAGCTATATTCGTACTTGAATGGCCCATATTATCGAGATCATGTCTCGACACGTCCTGGGGCCTAACCATTTCTTATAGCGATCCAGTTCAGGCAAAGATGTCACTTTCTGCTTTGCGATTCAGGAAGCTATGGCGTAGCTAAAGCTTTGTCATTCGCAAAGCGGGATTTGACATCTTTGCCTAAATTGAATCGCTATAAGACTTCATGGTTAGGCCCCTGGTCATTTTATTTCAATGGAAAAGCCATCCATCTTCGCTTTTCCTGGTAGGTACGTCGTATTGCCTGATCAAAGTCATGAATAGTTGAGTAGGCAACGAATGCCTAGAAACTTTGGTATTCCAACGTACACACTGTTGTGGTCTAATTAATTATTGAAATAAATTAACAAAGCGTGTTTGTCGGTCGGTCTATAGGTACCCCGGGTGAAGGCCTCGGAACATTGGGGTTTGGCTTTAATTACAGCGGGAAGCGACTGAAACAGGATATCAGACGTAGCGAATTAGAAGATAAATACTAGTTTTGATAACGGTGTTAAAATTACTTCATAGCTGAAATTTATATACTTTTATTTGATTGGTATATCTTCTTGAATACAATTATCTTGTGGTGATGCGTTGCTCCAAATAATCGCGTCTCGTCAACACTGTGACCCAACCCTTATCTATGGTTTGAAGGTCAGACCTGAAAACCTTAATACTAATGAGTCGGCAACAAATTAAGCCCATAAATAGAGTCGGTGTAAGCTTCGAATGTTTCCGCCATTTAATATTAATTGAGAAATTACGGTTATGAAAAGTTCATAGAATACATTATTCTCTTCCTGCAAAGTAATGAGTTATATTTTTTGCTGGATTATGCCACGAAAAGGGTTTTCTACAAGTTTGCTAACAAAAAATGTGATAACCTAGCTTCTAAGATATATAAAAACGTGGCGTGACACACTGGCTGACTGATTGGCTGACAATCAACGCTCAGCTCAAGAGACCTGAAAGAAGAGAAAGTGGGTTTTGGTGTGTGACGATGAAAAAAAGAATTCCCTAGATGATGCAACGGGAAAATGATGTTTGTATCGGAAAAACTAGAAATGGATGAAGTTGGTTTAAGCGAACCAAATTTCAATCCATTTAGGCAAGCAAAATGTCGTTTAATAAAGAGCTTTACATCTGTTTAGTTTCGCTAGGTAAAATTTTAGTCAGTGTTTGTGAAAAATGTATTCAGAACACTTCACATTTCAAATTTGATACGCACTTTGCTGTTATATGTGTAACTTTCTACGCACAGAACATTCGAAGCACCTCCCAGAACTTATGTATTACTAGCTTCTGCCCACGGCTTCGTCCGAGAGGTACCCGGATAAAAAGTAGCCTATGTGTTATTCTGATGTATAAGCTATATTACTGTAAAGTTTCATCAAAATCCATTTAGTAGTTTTTGCGTGAAAGACTAACAAACATCCATTCTCACAACTTTCGCGTTTATAATAGTATTAGGATTACTTTTCCAGTTTTATCTAGATTTTTTTGTTTTTCCGGTAAATTATAACTTTCGGATAAAACTGCATGCTAATCTGAAAGGTCAAAAACATAGTCACCGCACACGCAATAAGTGACTTACCCGAATTAATGCCATTAGGTAAAGTGTTTCACTTATTTCAACTTAATCAGCTATTTACCTATTTTCGAGCGAATTTAGATTTTGTTGATAAAAACATCACGTGAGCTAAATAGCTAATATCCTACTAATATTATAAACGCGAAAGTTTGTGAGGATAGATGTTTGTTTCTCTTTCACGCAAAAACTACTGAACGGATTATAATGAAACTTTACAGTTATATAGCTTATACATCAGAATAACACATAGACATAAGCTACTTTTTATCCGGGTACCACGCGGGCGAAGCCGTGGGCAGAAGCTAGTAAGCTAAATATTAATTTACGAACTCGCAATAATGAGCCGTCACGCAACTTTGTGACTGAAGAGAAGTTAAGTGTCTGTCTCAGTAACTGTCTCACTTAACAAAACAAACACGCTCACAACTGTACCGGATATCCTCAGATACGTACTCAGTAAGTAGGTCTTTGAGGATACCAAGTAGGTCAAGAGGTACGTCCAAATATAACACAACATATACCTGCGTTTTGCCGTAGAAATAGTTAGCGGTTCACGTAACAGTTTGCAAGTTGCAGGCCCATCGTCGCTTATTGGAACACTAACTGATGGTACATGTCTTCGAATTTTCGGTTTGAAGGGATCGTGAGGAAACTGGCATTTTCTTACAATATTTCCTTTATATGAAACCGCAGGCGAGCTCTAGTAGCTAATACAATCTGGCCTCAAACAATACAAAAGCAAAGTTTCTCAAAGGCTGCCCGCAACCAGGATCTTCAGATTAAACTCAAACATTTATATCAGACCCCTGGATCCGCCAGGGTACAAGGTAAAAAGTAGTGCACAAGATGATGTTAAAAGTTTCATTTCATTTCATTTATTTACCAAAAAGTCACGTTACATAGCAGGCAAGGCAACAATTTTACCTAGAGAAACATATCATTAAATTAAATAATATCCTACTTACTATTATAAACACGAAAGTTTGTGAGGATGGATGTTTGTTACTCTTTCACGCAAAAACTACTGAACGGATTTTGATGAAACTTTACAGTAATATAGTGCTTAAATAAAATTAGGTAGATAAATTAAAAGTGTTGAAACATGGGGTAGAGATAGATAGATAGATAACTCTTTATTGTACACCACTTAATATTATGCTTACAAATTCAAACGGAGCAAATTACAAGCTAATCGCGGGAGTACAATGGGCGGTCTTATCACTTAAAGCGATCTCTTCCAGACAACCTTTGGATGGACAGGAATTTACGTGAACGATACAGGACGGTGGTGCATAGACAATACAGAAATACAAAGTGATGAATAATTAGATAAAACATATACTTATACATACATACATGAATACATATACCTACATAAATAATCTATATGATGCAACTCATCAGCATTAAGATAAGGACAAATAGTGACTGTGCAATAGCTTTTTGAAGATAGGAAGGGATTTGGCAGTTCTGATATTGAGGGGGAGAGCATTCCATAGGCGGATAGCTTGTACAGTAAAAGAATAATCATAGAAGGAAGAAGTGTGCACAGGAGATTTAAGTTGCAAGGTCTCAGAGGAGCGCATTAAACGAGAGTTGGATAGATGAAGATATTCAAAGCGCTCCTTGAGATAGTGAGGAGAAGAAGGGTTAAATAAGATACTGTACAAGAGTGAGAGTAGGTGAGCATTTCTGCGTAGGCGAATTGACAACCACTTGAGCTTTGTGCGGAATTCGGAAACGTGGTCATATTTTCGTAAGCCGTAAATAAACCTAATACTAAAATTTTGAAGGCGCTCAAGCTTATCAAGTTGTTTCTCAGTAAGATCAGGATAGCAGGCATCGGCGTAATCGAGAATAGGGAGTAAGAGGGATTGTGCCAGCGTAACTTTGGTGCATGTCGGAAGAAAATTCCTGAGCCTCCTAAGTGAGGCAGCTGATGCGAACATACATGCTGATGGGTACGCACCTTACAAATCAGAAAATGAACACGATAGTGAATCTTAAATCTACTTTTATAGGAATGAACAACTCATAAACTCTCTGTTGGCGGGGGTGACATTGGAAAAACAATTTGAATTTAATTTATAATTTGTCGATAATTTTCTCCAATGAAAACCATTAGGGAGCGTCGAGATACGTCATTTGTAATGTGATATTTGTAGGAAAACACGGGCTTCGGACAAAGTTATGGGGTTGAAAGGGCAAAAGTAATTATGAAGCAAACCTTTGAAAGGAAAAGTCGATAGCAGAAATTGTAAACAGGACTGTTACATAAATTTTCAGTAAAAAAATCCAAGATAGAAATCAAAACTTCTTATCCGATTCACATAATATTTTCGTGTAATCATTCTCAAAACAACAAAGAAAACTTTATTAAAATAGGATCAAGCTACACGGAGTGATCTTTCCAAAACAAAACAATTTTTTAATATGTTTTTTAGGAAATATTAGTTAGAAACTAAATAAATAAAATTCTATAAGTATCTAATTTTTTTTGTCTGCTGACCTTCTACTTTAGTGTTTTACTGTGTTATTTATTTGAATTTAAACGATAGAAATTAGGAATAAGTAGTGTGGGTACAAAGGGTAACTCGAATCAAATGTTTTGGGTCGAACGGAGCAAAATACCTATTGGGTAGAAAAATTTGGGTCGAACGGGAAGCACTCAATAAAATAAGTATTTTCCTACTATAGCCATTTTATTAGTATAATTAGGGAGCAGGTCATGTTACAGATGAAACTCAGGGTGACCATGAAATAACCGAAGACGTTACGACGAATTAAAGAAACAAATAAACACCCAACAGTCCATAGTCAAACATAATCCTGACCCCACACTAGGAAACTTTGTGTCAGGAACTACGAGCACCGTGGTACCACACCGCCCCAGACCCGGAACAACCGGAACAAACAAAATCTGCAAACATTTGTCCGGTTGAAATCGAACCCGCAGCCGGCTACTCGCCCACCGTGCCACCGACCTACCTATTCTTTTAGCTAGCTGACTGTTACATTATGAAAGTCAACAATACGACGACCACATAAAATCCTAATAACTGAACCTGGCTTTATGAAGCACGAAACTGCTATATAGCTGAAATGAGAATAGCTATGTTTATTTTCACTATAACGGACATACGCCTATTTTTAGAAATGTTGCCTGTGCCTGTGACGTCACAGTGTAGGGTAAGCAGAATACCAGCGCTAAGTAGGTAGCCTACCAAAACAGCATCATGCTCAGCTGACACCTATTTGGTGCGATTTTGAACTGTCTAGCTAGATTGATATTGTAAGGTGCGTCAGTTATTGGTCCTATGGCCACAATGGTAGCCCATATAAGACCCACATCTTTCGCGTTGCATTAGCACTCAGATGTTTGTGTAGTTATTTGTTTAAGCACGACTAGCTACGTCCCTCGATTTCACCCGTGTAAGGTTAAATTTTACACTTGTGATAACTTCGAAATTAAATGTCAGATTCTAATGAATTAAAAAGTATTTGACTACTACATACATACAAGAGTATTTATGATAAAATTATTTATTTTAATACTACAATAAAAATGTAACCAAAATTTGTTTCTACCGGCGATCTTATTAAAATTTAGAACACAAAAGCTGCTATGATAGTTAGGTATATTCCCTCGAAGACTTTTTTGCACGTAATAATGAGTACTTTAATAATGTAGTACATAACTTTTATGAATTTTATAGACAAAATTTTGCTACTTTGGGTTACATTATTGTAATTTTCTTTAAAGTCTCTATTTTTTTTGAAAATAAATTACGTTTACGCTTACGTTTCGTTGACCGTTTAGAGGTCCTTCCTCAACGGTCAACGAAACGTCAGCAGGGCAATAGTAAAGTACGTGGTGTAGTCTTAATAATATTCTAAAATCATACCAAACCACGATAATTTTAATTCTAAAATAAATTATAGCCTATGTTACTTCCTGATAATAAAGCTTTCTATTAGTGAAATAAATATTTCCTCTTTATAATATTATTAGTATTAGTATAAAAGACTGTAAATAAACCTGCTGTCAAACCCCCACACTGTGGCTACGGGTATATCGTAGATTCGCAGCAATAAGCAGTAATTCCAGGTGCCAGTGCTCGCATAAAAACAAATTCGCTCGTATATTATAGCCTTTAACACTACATCTGTGGGCTAAGATAAACTCTCTTCACACAATTATACAAATAAAAAAGATATTTATTTGCCAATAAACATATCCTCATGTCCAGTGAGGATGTAAACTCGCCTCCGACAGTTTTCACACTAGTTCGGGGGATAGTGGACAAACAAACTGGGCAGCTTTGCTGTTAGCGGCACGTCTTATTACACAACCTTAGTCTTAGTTTTAGTTTTTAGTATAGAATTATACGAGTCTGGAAGCTCACTACCAACAAGGTTGTCTGGAAGAAATCGCTACTAAGCGATAAGACCGCCCATTGTACTTTTAGTTTTTTTTTTTTTTTTTTTTTTTTTATTACCATGTGGAATACAATAAAGTGTGTTATTATTATTATTATTATAAACTAACACGACCTGTACTAACTGACTGTATCCCCCATGATGGACATTCTCAGGATACATACGTTAAATTTAAAAAACAATTGATTGCGGGTTCAATTCCCGTCGCGGGACGAATGTTTGTATCATCTGCAAATATTTGTCTCGGATGTTTTCTACGTATCATATGTATGTATTTACAAAAAAATGTATATAAGTAGTATATCAGTCATGTAGTTCCCATAACACAAGCTCTGCTTACATTGGGGCTAGATGATGCTGTGTGAAAATAATGTCCAACATTATTTATTTATTAATTAAATTAAATTGATATTAATTATATCTCAGTAAAACATTGACCTACATGCTAAAAGTGTTTGGTGAAATATGTGAATGTATAACTACTTACTCCAAAATCTTAGTAAATATATTAGTAAATATACATATTTCTCATAATTAAACTATTTCATTTTAATTTAATACCTTTGCATTGTTAAGATGGGTTATATTTTTATTTATGCAATTAAAGTGGCAAACAAGCGTACGGTCCACCTGTTGGGAAGCAGTTACCGTAACCTATGGACGCTTGTAACACCAGAGGGGTTGGGTTGGTATCACTCGTGCGTTGTCGACTTTGTAACATTTCAACGAACTACCCTGTGAAATATCAAGGAGTGTGTCACGGTGCGTTGGTTTTTCCGCACTTGTGACTTCGTTACGCGGTTCTGTCACGGGATAATGTTAAGATGTCACAAATATCTACTACTAATGCTCATAATCTAACGTCTACTAAGGTCAGAAATTGGGGTCTAGGGTCATCTAGTTCTATAAAAATGTGCGGTCTTATCCCTATAACGATCCTTACTACACAACCTGAGTGTGGAACGGACGACGAAAACGATAACTACATGGGGTATACATAAATAAATACATTTCACACAGCATCATCTAGCCCCAAACTCCATCCAAAGGTTGCCTGGAAGAGATCGCTCTCAGCGATAAGGCCGCCCATTTTATCACCATAACCTAGTTTTAAGATCTTATGTAAAGTGTTTTTTATCCTGGTGTATGCAATAAAGAGTTATCTATCTATCTATCTATCAAACTAAGCAGTCATGGTGTGGTACCATATAATATCCGCAATTACCGGTATAATAAGTAACTACAGAGCCACCCCCTCCCACCCTTAAGTATCTAAGTCAAAGTCAAAGTATAAGCAAGTGAAAATCATTTGACTTTTCATACGTGCGTCACATTCTTCCATAAAATTTTTACAAAAATAAAAATTAATAAATTAAAACACCCAAAAGACTACATAGTCCTGACACTAGGATTACTCATTATATTATTCATGATATTATTCTACAAAGAATATTCTATTCTATTATTTATTCTTGTCTAGAGACTAGAAAATCGTTTACCAGAATCTCCCGATTTTGTGCTTCTATAGCAAAATCTGCGGCAGCAATTTTCGACTTTATGTTCTAGAACTGCCGCTGAAAATTGCATGCCGTAACCGTATCTTGTAACGCCTGTGCACACTCCTAACTGATACGAACGAATTTGAGTTTTCAGCCCATATCTATAAGAGTTATTATTATGAGATTATCGCATTACTTTATAAAGACTTTCATATTTTAGTTACAGAAAAATTAATACACTTTTTCGTAGATCTTTACCCAAAAATGAAAAAATATCTTCGGGTTCATTCTCTTTGAACAATATTCATGTTTAGTATTATTTTACCTTTGTCCTAGCAAGTATATATTTTTTTTTAAGATTATACAGGTCTAACATGAATATATTAACACTCAATACGCACATACGTATTGAGTACGTTATTCTGAACCAACACTAGGATTCCCTGTGTCGTTGATATCAGAAACTACGAGTACCGTAGTACCACAGCATCCAGACCCGGAACAAACATCTGCAGAATATGCAAACTTTTGTCCCGTAACGGGAATCGAACCCACACCATCGAGGGCGTCTCTTAGGCACATAGCTTTTATATATATGTTATAAAGTTTGTGATTGATTAAATTGATTGTCTCATAACCGTTTAGGTTAGGTTGCTACATACATAGTTCAGAAAAGATGGAGGGTTACCGCGAATAACTTTTCAGTTACTTATTTCCTACGTGAGCGAATTCGCCGCATAACGCCTGTTTATGTCATACTTTGTCATGCATTTTCTTTCATTAAACGTAGAAAATAACTATAAAATACATACTAATGAAACAGAACCTCGGTAGAACATATTTCTACTCTACTTAGAATTGCGGCACTGTTATGAAATTAAACAATTTGTATATCTTCACTTATATTTTCATGTCAAACTGTAATTGGGCATAAGTTACCATTAACTGAATACGACTGGCCGCGTTCCTTTTTTTTCCTGAATGGACTTTAATGCTGCAGGGCCGCAGATGGCCTTGGTCAGCGTCACCGGACTACGGCGAGCGCAGAAGGCGCTCAGCCTTTAAAAAGTTAGGATGGGGCAACTAGCACAAGGGCTCCACTTAGGTTGCCGCGTTCCGATCCGATACCGGCTTTTTATCAATTTGCCCAATTTGTACCAATACTTGCTCCGCTGCATAGCTCAAGTATCGGGGTACTACACGAGTCAAATCAGAGCTAAACGATAATGCCTTACCAGATATGACGTTACACTATATACCAGTATTTGTTTCGTTACGTGGGTATTTATCAAGGTCCGTGGACTTATTTGGTTTGATTTAATTTGATTAAAATGCGAGTTTACCACTCGCATTTTGGGGCGCTCGTAATTGAGATCAACTGTATCTGTGACTGTCAGCCTTTTTTCTGATATTAGTCACAGACTATCTTATCACAGACATATTTAAAAATGAATACCCAGTAGCATTTATATGGCGACGTCCACATCTGAAGTGGACTTTGACAGCATATCGCATTTTTTTAAAGTCACTCGTGCCATTTTTGAAAACTTTTTTATCCTACTAATAATATAAACGCGAAAGTTTGTGAGAATGGATCTTTGTTACTCTTTCACACAAAAATTACTGAATCGATTTTATGAAACTTTACAGTATTATAGTTTATACATAAGAATAACATAAAGGCTACTTTTTAACCGGGTACCACACGGGCGAAGCCGTGGGCAGAAGCTGGTTTAACATAAGTATATATCTTTGATCTTTGTTACTCTTTCACACAAAAATTACTGAACGGATTTTGATGAAACTTTACAGTATTATAGTTTATACATAAGAATAACATATAGGCTACTTTTTAACCGGGTACCACACGGGTGAAGCCGTGGGCAGAAGCTAGTTTAACATAAGTATATACATAGACAACTTCAACTTGAGACAGCTTAAATGGTGATATTAGGCTATCCACTCAGCCTGTTTGTGGCCAGGACAGGACATGTCCAAACTACTACTAACGGCCGGAGGTTTTGCTATTGCCTGGCAATATTTCAAATCTAGCTGTGCACCAAATCGTGTTACCCCTTTTTGTTGGTGTTTGTTATGTTTTCATTTTGCTTGAAAACACGACAAACAAAGGCCCCGAAACAACGCTATTGTAACCGACGTTGGTCCCTACATTCAGTCATTGTAGGATGATGAAAATGTGATTCATTTTGCGACCGGTGAAGAGGCCTATAGGGCTTTAGGTACCTACTCACGTCACTATGAATAGGACTATATTGCAGTTCCTGAGAACAAATGGCAGATTTTTGATGACGAGGACGGATTAAGTGATAAATTGAAAAGTGGGATTCGAGAATGATTCATCTGTAGGGCAAAATTATGAATGAATGCATATTTATTTCGACTAAATGGGTTAACAATGACACTTAGACTATATTATCTAGGCAGGTACTCGAATTTAGACTTGTTAATCTTATTATTTACTAATGTGTCAGTAGGTAGTTTGCTGATTTCGTCCATGTGGTCGATACTGATCCTAAACTAAGCAAAAATCGTAAAAAAAAATGAAATTATTTTTATTTTTTTTATAATTAATGGGCCCTGTGTTTAAAAAAATACTAAATAAAAACACAGGATTGGCAAAATTGGGATAGCGTCAAATTCTAAAATGTTTGCAACACCGTTTAGCGTCGACTGTTTTCCCGTTTCAGATTCTGAAAACATGCACACGACAAACATAAATACTCGACATACGAGTAGATCTGACCTCACACTAGGATTTCCTGTGGAGTAAAACAAAAGCATCAAGCTATATGTGGCCATAACTTGTTCTTGCTTTAGAAATTGATTGGTCTGTAACTGTCCTAGGTATAAGTTGCAAAGACGTATCCAGACACGCTATGCTAGGATCCCGAAGTTGCCTCAAGTCCTAAAGTTATCGGAAATCCGCTTAACCAATTCCCGTTTGTAGTTCCTGTCAAATGCTACTCGTTAAACTTTGTTTCATACTTCTAGAACTCAAAGTTAAAAAGATAGAGGACACAACTTTAGCCTCTGTGGAGCCTTAAATATCCTGAATACAGGCTTAAATAAAAAATGGTCGATAAAGCCTCAAAATGTATTATAAGAAACCAATTCTTAGATACCTACGGGGGATGAAATGATGAATGACATTTCCATTATTTTACATGTACTAAGGAATGCAAAAAAGTTACTTTTGTAGTATATTTTTGATTTTCGTGTTTGGGTTATAAACCAATACGAAACTTCATCTCGATACGCTACAAAGAGCTAGAAATAGGGGTGTGACACACGGACGGGCATACATAGGTACAGATAGACGGACAAGTGACATGACAAATCTATTATGGTACCGTTTTTGCCATTTGGCTTCGAAACGCTGAAAATGTTTTATCAAAATTCAGTGTACCTATTGAAGAAATCTTCATAAAAATTATGAACATCTTTCAGTAATCAGATTCTACTTGACTTAATCACCGCCTCCTATCACTTCCTTCCTTCTTCCAACTAATATAATAAATGCAAAAGTCTGTGTGTGTGTGTGTGTGTGTGTGTGTGTGGGTGTGGGTATGTGTGTGTGTGTATGCGTGCGTGCGTGCGTGCGTGCGTGCGTGCGTGCGTGCGTGCGTGCGTGCTTCGTGCGTGTGTGCGTGCGTGCGTGTGTGTGTGTGTGTGCGTGTGTGTGAATATTTGTTACCACGTATCTCCGTAATTACTAAACCGATTTTGATGAAATTTGGAATGTAGATAGTTTAGGATCTGGAATAACACATGGGATAATCTAATTTAAATCTAATTTCGAAAATCGACCCCTAAGGGGATTAAATAGGGCGGTAAAGTTTCTATGAAAAACAAATTGTTTGATTCGCTCAAAACTCTGTACAAATATACTTTAAAGTAAACAATGAAACACGTATTTTTTATTTTTTCAAAACTACTCTTTGGGGGTGTGCAATTGAGTTCTAAACTTTGTATATTTTGTATAAATATATTTTATTAAACAACGCGAAGTCTGACTACAAGCGGTTAACTTCAGGTCTTGCGTCCGTCTTGGGACGGCACCGCTTCGGACGCCTTGATCAAATTATGTGCAGTCTGTGAACTTGGTTTTTTTATAAGAATCTAAGCTAGGCGCTTAGTGCAATATTATACACAATATCCCACATAATTACATACTAAAACAGCATAATACCTATGAAGGATAGGAAGGTGTGTACCATAAACTATTGTATAATACATAACTTATATAAGCATAAAATAGGTACTTCACGTACAAAATGTACGAAAAATGGTGTCGTAATTTTATAAGTATAGAATCTACAATATAATCTAAATGAATGAAACTGCGGTGCTGAAAATCAGTTATCTGCAGCATTATACTGAGCACAAACCTTTTTTGGCGACACTATTCACAGCATTTTAAAGAGAAAAAAATAAATGTTATGTTATAGTTATGAATTATAAGTACCAATTTTAAATGTAGCTGTGTATAGTTTTTGGTCAAAATAAACTTTTACTTTACTTTACTCTAACTTAGTATCTTGCTTATAGGGACTCGCCAGTGTCTTGCTTATGCGGCCAACATATATTGTAGCAAGCTGCCTAGCTAGACACGTGAAGTTCGGTAGCTGGCTCTGCCTTCTGAAAATATAAATTAAATAAATAAATAATGCTGGACATTTTGCACACAGCATCATCTAGCCCCAAGGTAATCCGAGCTTATGTTATGCTACATGACTGATGAAATGAATGAAATGAAAAATCACTTGAGGAACACAATGTAGGTACGTCCTATAAATGGCAGTCTTATCGCTGACAGTGATCTCTTCCAGACAACCGTGGATTGTTGCTAACCTATACTAAATCTATGGTTGTTTTACTTTTCCACCGACACAGTGAAGTGAAGTATATACTACTTATATACATTCTTTAAATACGGTATGTATTATACTTAAAAACACCAAGACGCGAGACAAATATTTGCAGATCATGCTAACGTCTGTCCCGCGGTGGGAATCGAACCCGCAACCTTCTGCGTTTCAGGTGGGCTTTCGCCCACTGCGCCACATAAGTCGTCACATTAGTTGGTATAGAGGAAATAACCGCTATATAGTTGATATCGCTGGTAGGTATACTTACGACTCGACACATTTGGGCAATGTCAAAAGCCAGTGTATGTTCAGGATAGCAGCGTCTCAGGCGGGCCTTCACCCACTGCGCAGAGGTTGACATGGGTTTGACTTGATCTTTCTTTACAGAGAATCCTACCCTCTCACCCCGCTACCTGACGAGGTCGGCGGTGGTGTCATCACTGAAGGTCCTCTGCTTCTCCTAGCAACCTGGACTCCAAAGGGCCATGGTCTCATCACCGTGCAAGAGTACGACATATACTACAGACCAGCGCCGAGGTCATCCACAGGATACAGAGTGACCGACACGGGTGTTCCTGGAACTATACATAATGGCGTTCCGGATTGGTTGTATGAGGGTAAGAAAATCTTGGATTTTTTCAAAATGGCGGCATAGAAAAGAATATAGTTTATTTAACAATTTAACAAAGTGCAGAAAGAGGACTGTTACAAAAATCCTCTCATATTAATATTATAAACGCGAAAGTTTGTGAGGATGGATGTTTGTAAGTAACAAACATCCATCCTCACAAACTCCAAAATCCATTCAGTAGTTTTTACGCAAAAACTACTGAATGGATTTTGATGAAACTCAACATTAATATAGCTTATACATCAGAACACCACATACGCTACTTTTTATCCGAGTACCACGCGGGCGAAGTCGTGGGCAGAAGCTAGTAATATTATAAACGTGAAAGTTTGTGAGGATGGATGTTTATTAAACTTTCACGCAAAAACTACTGAACGGATTTTGATAAAACTTAACAGTAATAAAGCTTAACATCAGAATAACATATAGGCTACTTTTTATCCGGGTACCATGCGGGCGGCGGGCGAAGCCGTGAGCAGAAGCTAGTAATTAAATCAAAAATAAACTTTATACAGAGGTAAGATTTTACCACAGATTTTACAAAAAATGCAGAGACAAAGAGGAAGATTTTTGTGCCAATTAGTCCCATCTGTGCCGTGTGGGCCAAACAGGTCCTGCCTCAGCTCAGCGCACAGTGGTGAGAAGCTGTGCTGATTATCAACTATGGCCTAGGAAGGATGTCTCACAATTGCAGAATACTCCAGGGCTACTTTTAAAATTGAGGCATGGCATTGGCATTAGGCATCCCTACAAATTTTATAACCATTATGCTTTTCATTCTCGCTTCAATTCTTAGGTATATCTTTAGGTACGAGTGTGTATCTTAACAAATTTATTATAGGTATGTTGTATAGTATGTTAGGTACAATGTATACAGCAATTGCAGTATTTTATTCTAATTTTTATGTTCATCCCGCCTCTCTTACAATCTCTTATCAATCTCTCAATTCAAAAGTTTTCTAGAAGAGATCGCTTTTAAGCGATAAGATCGCCCATTATACGTTCATAAAAATAAGATTTTGTTTGTTTATGGTGTACAATACAGTAGTTTATTAGTGAATGTTATTGAAACATTCACTAATAACGATATTAGCCTCCATTCTGTAGTACACTGACTAAACTAAATTTAAATTATCGCTCTCTTTCACTGATAATGTACGCAAGAAAGAGGTAGCTACAATTTTAGTGCCGTGTGCTGCTGTCAAATCAGTTTACATGCCGCTTTTCTTTGTGTTTATAGTCAGCATGTTTTGATATCACGACTAAATTTGTATGGAAAACTTAAATCTCACTAATTTGACAGCACTAAAATATAAGTAGCTATCTCTTTCTTGCTTGCACTATCAGTAAAAGAGAGCGACAGCTTAAATTTAGTGTAGTCAGTGTACTACAGAATCGAGGCCAATTTCAAGCGGCAGTTTTTCAGATATAATAATATATATAACAACAAAGAAAAATAACATAGTATTTTGAAGCGAACAAAATTTCTTTGTGAATTTTATTCAAAACTTTATTCACGATAGTCTTGGCACCAAACGCGGCGAACATTATGCTCCCTTCATTTTATTGTGAAAAATATGACAGCGAACAGACATAATTTTATTCATATCACAATTTTATTTGGAACCAACTCTTCAGAGAACTGGGAGCTATTGGAACTATCGCTCAAAGCAGGACGAAAAACAGAGACCCTATTTTTCAAAAATATATGTTTAAATTCTGCAGGCCTGTCTCACATAAGGATTTGAGACCTATATCTGCAGAATTAACCTGTAAGGACAGGTTGGTACATTGTACCTTATTGTCATTCTTTATCTAAAACCATCACTTAAGTACTATATTTGCAGATATAGGCCTGTCTCACATAAGTTAAGGATGTGAGACCTATATCTGCAGAATTAACCTGTAAGGACAGGTTGGTACATAGTACCTTATTGTTATTCTTTATCTAAAACCATCACTTAAGTATCATATTTGCAGATATAGGCCTGTCTCACATAAGTTAAGGATGTGAGACCTATATCTGCAGAATTAACCTGTAAGGACAGGTTGGTACATTGTAGCTTATTGTTATTCTTTAACCAAAACCATCACTTAAGTATTATATTTGCAGATATAGGCCTGTCTCACATAAGTTAAGGATGTGAGACCTATATTTGCAAAGTTAACCTGTAAGGACAGGTTCTTTCTTTATCTAAAACCATCACTTCATTAAAAAAAATCGTTGACAACACAAGGATGATATAATAATTATGGGTAAAGAAATTCAATATAAAATGGTTTTTTTATAGACATGATCGTTTTAATAACATATAGTTTGTTATCTTTGACTAGTTTATGCTAAACAACGTTCAGCACTGTCGACACTTGAATGGGTGACCGTTAGTGTTCGTTCTCTATTAGTTATTATAAACAATTTAGCAATTCTCGCCTTCCTGGCTTCTGGGTAAAGTACCTCTTAACTTACTTCCTTCGCTTCGAACGCAATGCTGAAAAGCGTTCATTTTAATTTTCTTCCCTGTTGGGCTCTGAAATTCGATATTTATAAAACGGTCGCAGTGTTATGAAAATATATTTATATATTTTAGTGCTTGAATAGAGACGCCTTGATCATCAATTGAAAGCCTTACTTATGAAGATTTTTAAACAGTTATAGATTTGGTTACAATAATATATAATTTAATTTATAATTTTTAAACATTTAAAAAACATGAACAAATATTTTATTAACATCTCTTTTTGATTATGTACCATTTCAAATTCAACAGTAGAAAATAAAACACTGTTTAAGCTAAGCAACTGTTCGAAAATCTTTATAATCTAAGCCCCTTAAAGCCCTTTTATCTTTTTAAGTTAAATATCAACCCAACTTGTAAATGGTTCTATTAATGAAATCTTGATTAAGAAAAATTTACAAAGTAATAAGCCATTACCAAAAATGGTAAATCTATTCTTTTGTTATTTTAGTATAACATACATAAAATTTAAAATTTTATATATGTTATACTAAAATATATATATAAAATTTAAAGTTTAATATATAACATTTAAAAGAAACGTCCACACTGACTTTTCGATAGAAATCGAAAAGTCAGCGTGGACGTTTCTATTATGTTTTCGTAGTAGTATTTTTTAAACTAACTTCTTAAGTTACCCTATCAACGGTCATACCACACGACAATTCTGAAAGTTTTCACATCTATATAATTGCATAAAGCTATGCTCCGTGGCTAGATACAGTGCACGCTCCATCTGCTATTATTGTAATTTTATAAAAGTGGAGGAAATGTTCGGAGAAATTGAATTGTATTATTGTGTAGGTACCTGTGTGAGTTCTGTTTGTGGTCATATTCCTATGAACATAGAGCTCTTTTTAAGTTAGCAAGAACATGAATGTGCCACTCTATTTCTATCAAAGAATATGGCGTAGAACTGCTCTTGTTAAAGTACATGTACTTATTCAGCATGACATAACAAAAAACTAATTAATGAATGATGGCTATGATATTTCTGTATTAGTGTTTAAATCGCCTGTGCTTTGTCAATCTCATAAATAAATAGTTAAACTTTATCTTTCACTAAAAAACTAAATACAATATTTTTATTTCATTGTATTTCTGCCACACGAGGAATCTGAATCCAATATCCAGAATCTCTCCTAAACAGAATATGCCCTTAACCGATTCATGCTCTCCATCACCAATAACTCCACGAGGTTAGGGATACTGGAACACTGCTGTCATTAACTCAGTCACCTCCGTTATTTCAAGGAGTTGGGCTGGTCGGGGTCTGGTTAGAAGGGGCATAATGCACAAAACACCCCAATGCGGGACGTCATTGCAGATCTTTGTTCCCCCCACTTAGAATTAAAAAACGAATCCGCACTGAATCCTAACGGGAAGCAACAAGATAGTCTCTTTAATATTTAAAAGCTAACAAAAAGTGTTCGCTCTTGATACGCCAATTTACGACAGAGACGTGCCAAACTTGCTCTACAGAAATGACATGAACAAACACAACTAGGGATGTGAAATCTCAACTTCTAGTTTGCTCATCCTCCTTGAGGTAATTATGTCAATTTTTACGTATGAAAATCGTTCAAACCGTTCTGTAGTCAACTACAGAAAAGTAAAATTCCTAAATACTTTAGTCCGAATACTTTTACTAGATAGAAAAAATATCCAACAATATCAATCTCAACTTCTAGTTTGCTCATCCTCCTTGTGGTAATTATGTCAGTTTTTATGCATGAAAAACGTTCAAACCGTTCTGTAAACCGTTCTGTTCGACTACAGAAAATGGAAATTCCTAAATACGTTAGTCCGAATACCTTTAACATGAACATTTTATTCGATTATGTGTGAATCAATCACTTCACAACTTGATTTGGTTAAAATAATCCAAAAAAAATATTTTTGAATCATATTCATGACTATTCATATTGTAAAAACGGGAATTTTCACGTACTGCACTATCGGTGAAGGCACCGACTAAGTTTCGACTCATTCCGAGAGTCTTCATCAGGGTGAGTGGTTGCGACTTTCTCCTTCCGCGTCGCGCCGTGCACTACTTATTACATATTCATGACTGTGATTTTTATGTTAACGCAAACTACCATATTTTAGGAAAGCTAAATCTCTAAACATTTTTTTAGCGTAGGTTTCATTAGACAGGGCACGTAGACGTATTTTGTGACCAAATATGTATATTGAGGTCGCCATAAAAACTTACAAAATCCTTCCTCAGCTGACCTTAAAAAAATTGTGTATCTCGGTTTTGTGTAATTCCCGGGTCCCTTCTACCTACCCCTAGTAAATACTCCTCATTAAGATAATGCCAGGTTGAGTCCCTCATTTACAACGAGCTAACAGAATAAAATCATCATCCTTCAACTGGAAAATGAAAATTTATTTTTAGCTTCTTTGCTTTATTCCGGCTGCGAAAAAGGAAAATATTAAATCCTACCAAGGTAGACCGGGAGATTTCATTCGTCAACTCTACCTATCCAGTACCAGAACCACTACTGTAGGATGACCAACTAAGTCAACGGTAGAGCAGATAAAAATTGTTCGGTCTCTCTTTTTTGACTAAATAAATAAATGAAATAAATGGACGCATGCGTAGTCCTGCAGCCACAATGGCATTTCCTGTACCGTAAGTATCATGAACTACGAGTACCGTGGTACTATAACACCCAGACCAGAAAAACATATCTACAGAACATCTGGCTATTCGCTAAGTAAAGCTCTCAATTACTGCATAGTAAAATAACCCACACAATTTGCTACTCCCCGCCTTGCCACCGAGGTAATAAAAATAAGTCATTTATCTTTTCTATACTAAGAGGAGCATTTTTACAGAAGTTTTTTTCTTGATTATACTTAAACTAGCAGACGGGGACAATATTCTAGATAATGTAACGTAACATGCGTTTTTTTATATATGTTTTGTTTGAAAGAAAGAAAATATTTATTTAACACGACATAATAAAATAATTTTGGAAGTTAGGATTGTGGGATAATTTGTGGGAATACATAATAATAATAATTTATGTTCGTATTTTTGATTCGTTCTGGTACTCGATAGGTAGGATTGATGCCTGTGGCCTTCCGGACAGGTAGGCTAGAAATTTACAGCTACGTACAGTCGTAATAATCTCAGCACGTAATGGCCTACTTTTTGATTTTCCGATAAAAATGTGGTGATTGGCCGTTTCACTTTGTTTACCGTCAGTCATAACGGCCACCGCTTTTAAATCTACTTCAAAAAAGAAGGTTCTCAATTATCCTGCAGGATAGAAACCGTAAACTTGGGACTGCAAGCGTATCACGAATATCGCAATTTAATTATTATCAATTGACTAAAAAAGGCGTTTCTCAATTTGTCTGTTTAGGTACGTTACACGATATCTTCGCCAATCGTAAACCGATTTTAATCATTCTTTTTTTAATGGGTAGGCTATACTTTCAGAATGGTTTTAGAAAAAAAACACACCTAAAAAAATGTCAATGAATACGGAAATTGATATTGGATTATTATCAATTTCCCGTTATATAAAGTCGGTTTTTTGGCATTCAAATCAAATCAAATCATTTATTGTTTGTGAATTTAGGTACGTGAAGGTCGTAAATTAAAAATTATTAAAAAATGTGGCATTTAATGCCTTATTTAGGAAAACTTTGATTTTATTGTAGTCCAAGCTCGAGACAAAATCAAATTTCTACCATCAATTGTAGCGCTCCATAGTGACTTGTGGCATCTACTCGTAAGAACATTCTTGAAAATATTCAAATCTATTGAAAAAAAAACGCATTATACCTAATCTGATAAGCCGTTTTAAAAATAAGCAGATCAAATAAACAACCTATTATAGCAATCAAATAAATGAGGTCGTAACGTCGCGCGTCGCGGGTAAAAATAATTTAGTAATAAAATATTATTATTTAGCATATTCGATCCTACCCAATGCAAGGTGGCGATGTGGAAGCCCCAGGATAACATGACGGGACGAGCTCGACGAGCATCTGGAATCGTGATCTGTGACAGCGATAAATCATGAGGAGTCAAAGGAGGCTAGGGAGGCCAACAGTGGGACAAAAATGGCTGAAAAATAATAGTCAGATTTTCAGATTTTGTTATAATTAAGTTGTGAGTACTCTGCTTTTTTAATCCAAAAGCGTGAATTTCAGTACATTTTTAGGTGCTTAGTTTATGACTCACATATCAAAACAAAGGTACTAAGTTTAGTTATTATCTCCCTCATATCATACTAACCCTCAGAAAAAGGAACCTCATCTAAATTCCCCATCTAAATGATAATTTAACAAACTATTGTTGGTCCCAGAAAATACAAATTACTCGGCCCCCTATAATGAAATCTGGAATCAATTGAGTGTGATCATTGTCTTGAAAATGGGTCCGTTTTCTGATAATCATGTATGAATGATTCATTGATTCCATTCGTTGAATTGAACATCGGCATCTTTAGGCTGGTTGGGACATCTGGATAAAGTAACATATTTGTTGACAAAACTGTTTCTTGGCTCACGATAATTGGTAAATCAGAAATGTTTTAAAGTAAAGTTTTTTTTAAATATATTTAGGTTGCGCTATAGCAATAATTACCTGTAAGCTATGCCATCATTGGCAGCTCGTAGTAACCTCGGGAACATCTCATAGAGGCTGAGGCTGAGGCGGAGATTTGTACAAGTGGCCACATGTTGGTCAAAAAAAAAAAAAACCATTGACACGACATGAATGAATGAGTAACCCACTGCTGGGTTAGCTTACTCCCTCAAACGACTTTCCTGTCTTTTCTGAGCCTTTCTCATCCAGTCTTAACCTGAACGGCATCGATGTTCTTCCACCTAGGTGATGGTCTGCCTGGATGTAACGTGGTGAAGTTAACATTGTAAGATAACGGAAGTCGGTTGATGGAGGTGGGGTGATAGTCGTCATGGCACTCTGTGGGCGAAGCCTATTTCCAGATGTGAGCTTCTACAAGCTTTCGTTGCTGATGGTTTCTGTCAAATTTATACTTATTGCGGTTATAATTTTAAGGGTTTTTGTAATCATATTTTGAATTTGACATAATTACGAGTATGTTGTCTGAAATAAATGTTAAATAATTATTAATATTTTAATTACTTAAATAAATGACGTAAAATTTGCATTCCGCATTCCGCGCATCCAAACGATTACAAACTGTGCGGAAAACTGTATTTTGTCAATACGAAACATTTCGGACATAAAACTCTCATGACGTTATTTCATTTAGAAATCCGACTACTATTATAAATTCGAAAGTTTGTGAGGATGGATGTTTGTTACTCTTTCACGCAAAAACTACTGAACGGATTTTGATGAAACTTTACATTAATATAGCTTTTATAACAAAATAACACATAGGCTACTTTTTATCCAGGTACCACGCAGGCGAAGCCGTTGGCAGAAGCTAGTTGTACATAAACTAAAGACTTTTTTCTGACATATCACATATTTACCAATTAAAATACGTTGCAAATACATGATGGTAAATTATTTAATCAGCCATACATCGCGAGTGAATGACCCCAGCAGCGCTTATAGCCAGCTGAGAGCAATATTATTAGACGGCGCTATACAGGTGGTTCTATTATTATTTACATAAGGTTATTATTTATGCAAATACCTCCTGTGGATCTTGTTACTAAACAAACATCTCAATATATGAACCTAATCTATTTACCTACCTGCTTAGTTGAAATCAGTTTAAAAATAGGTACTCATATACGTACTCGTTTGCATTATAGTGTATTTTATCTATAATATATGAAATAAGTATATGTGAGGTTTACTTTTTTTTATGGATCTTACTTTTAAATTTTAAATTATTTACTTTTCAATTAATAAGTTTTTTCTTATTTTTATCATTTTCTACAAACAAACGGGCGATAGTGTTCACTTTTAATTACCTACACAAAGGTTAGCTGAAAGAAAACGCTAATCAGCACTTTCGCCTATGTACCTACTTGTTTTCCTGTGCAATGAAGTATTTATCTATCACTCTATTGATCTATATTTTACGATGAGCTGTTTACGCAGGCTGGTTCGGTTACTTATTTATACATAAGATTTTTATATTTTACACATTATTAAAAAACGAATGCTTCGCAATGGTTTACTTATTTTATTATTATGACAGACATTTGTACACACAGGCTTGTACTGCAGGACAAAGGCCCTCCTTCGCGTTTTCCACAGACCTCTATTACTGCCTAGTTGGTAACTCCATTTCCTTCTGGGCCTTCCTATTAATTCATTATGTTACTTATTAATAAATAATCGCTTTCATACAATATTCAAAGAGATTTTTGGAATTCTAAAAAGAGAGTTAAAAATTATATTTCGAATTTTACATCGGTAAGTTTTAGTATGATTAATGAATCAGGAAAACCTATAAAATTGAGATCAGTATTTACGAGCAGTCGAATAATCTAAGTACGCAATATCAAGAAATCTGCCATGGCGGTCGTAAAACGTGACTCGATGTAATTCAGACCACAGCCTGTTTTGTAATATTGGAAACTTATTCACTTAACGTATATTTTTTATTTAAAGATCGTTTCCAAGAACGTCTTTGGATGGCTCGACTGTTACAACGTGACTCGATGTAATTCAGACCATAGCCTGTTTTGTAATATTAGAAACTAATTCACTTAACGTATATGTCGGCGCAAGGGCGTTATTTTGCTTCTACAATGAGTCATCGGCGCAGAACCACGAGTTATTTAACAAATCATCACTTAGATTGTCAAATTACAGTGTGAAAAGTTGTTATTTTGACATTGTTTACCTTCTAAAACCATTTGTAAACCTAAATGATTGTAAATGTAGAAATTCAAAAGCTTTCACGTAAACTTGTTCGAACAAGTAGCTTGCTTGAGTTTGTGTTTTTGCATAAATACGGGCGACGGACCGAGTACGATTCATAGACATAAACCCTCCGTAGACCAAGATCATCTGTGGATGACGTTGTGGGTTATACATTTACCTAAAATTGTTCACTATAGTTTGTAACTTATAATTTAATGTATGACTGTTTGTCGTTCCTAAAACAATAAAATAAAATAAGACACGTTCTTGGTGACCCTGATGACCCCATCAGCACCGCTAAACCCTCCGTAGACCAAGACACGTTCTTGGTGACCCTGATGACCCCATCAGCACCGCTAACGCGGTGGTGACGTCATCAAGTCCCGACAGAGCAAACACTCCACAGATACACCGAGCCCGCCGGCGGGCTCGACGAGTCCCCACTTCCACCTACTCACGGTACAGATATGTACCGGGGCGATTCTCTCCTATTCCACCCCCTCTGGCAACGGCCCAAGCTGAGGTCCGTACCTAAGTGGTGCCCTTGTGCTAGTTGCCCCATCCTAACTTTTTACAGGCTGAGCGCCTTCTGCGCTCGCCGTAGTCCGGTGACGCTGACCAAGGCCATATGCGGCCCTGCAGCATTAAAGTCCATTCAGAAAAAAAAAGTACGATTCATTCTCGCTCGAGCCGTCGGACCGTACAGACCTAGAAACCCTCTGTACAACGAAGAATAAATTAGAAGGACATCTCCTGGAGTTTACTTTCGTCGTCAACTATGAGTGACCAGCATGCTGATGACGGTAGTGGCGTCAGTATTGCTGACGTCACACTTTCTTAAAAAACACCTTGGAGCCACCTGCTCCGTCATATATTTTTTATTTAAAGATCGTTTCCAAGAACGTCTTTGGATGGCTCGACTGTTACAACGTGACTCGATGTAATTCAGACCATAGCCTGTTTTGTAATATTGGGAACTTATTCACTTAACATATATTTTTATTTAAAGATCGTATCCAAGAACTTCTTACCTATGTATCTAATTATACTTATTCTAACTGATAAAATCCTACTAATATACTAATAAACGCGAAAGTTTTTGAGGATGGATGTTTGTTACTCTTTCACGCAAAAACTACAGGACGGATTTTGATGCAACTTTACAGTAATATAGCTTATACATCAGAATAACACATAGGCTACTTTTTATCCGGATACCACGCGGGCGAAGCCGTGGGCAGAGGCTAGTTGTAGATATTGTACGATCTTTCACAGTTCTTTCTCAGCACAGTTCTAATGAACTTTTGCGAATTTATATTTGAGTTTATTCGCACTAGTTCAGGTTTGGACTCTTACATTAATAATGGAACTACTGCGAGTGAACCAAAGTCGTAGTATTATCTATTTATTTTATTTTATTTTTATTTTCATAATTTTAGGAAAACTTACAGCTAGGTATTAAATATAGTTATTAACATATTACATGCCGGTATATACCAGAGCATGTGTGCTGAGGGCCAATTATAAAGTTTCCGCAGATATGTACTTAAATAGAATAACAGATGACGCACAGAGAAAGTAAACGACTTGAAAAAGAATAAAAGAAATACAAACAAATACACAAAACAAAGCGAAATTACATGCAAAGTTATTTTTAAAAGTATTCTTTGCTAAGCAAGCATTTAAGATTACTTGTAGATGTGTTAAATAAATCAACATCAATGTTTTTTGTTGACCAATGAGTTGAACGATTTGCTAGCTCGTATTAAGAATGCGTTTGTCTATAATTAGTTTTTACCGTTGGTACTTACCAGTACCAACGCAATATTTTTTTGATTATAATAAATGTGACAACTTACTTCATCGAGTTAAATTATTAGGTAAATATTATCGTAAACTGCGCTGTGAAAATATTTCCCCAAACAAACTCTTTCACAAAGACTGTTAAGGTACTCGTAGTGCCTGATACCCACGCCACAGAAAATCTAAGTCTAGGATCAGAACTATGTATTAAACAAATGAATCAAATAAACACTTATTTCATTTGTTTAATACAATTTAAAACAAAACATTTCCTCATAAAGTAACAGCCTGTAGATAGTGGATGCAAGTGTTCTACTTTGGCACGATGCGACACGCATTGACGCAGTCTGCGTGACGTCAGCGCTAGTGACACTATTTGTATACATAAAGAACAAGTTCTAACTGATTGAGATTAAGTAGAATACGGTTGGAAGTGATACGACGAAAGATAATCAAAAAAGAATATATATATTATAATATATTTCGACATTCTCAAGGGAATCATAATTTATAGTCCGTTGACCAAGAACTATGAAATTTGGAAAGTAATATCATTTTATACTACAAGTACAAGGAAAAATCTGAAAACTATACATTTGTAATTGCTCGTGGTTTTGGAAACTGAATTTCGGGAAAAGCTCGGAAAAAACTGCGAGACTGATCCCTGAACTATTTATAATATGTACCTACAAATTTGTACGGAACCCTTGGTGGGCGACGCACTTGTCCGGTTTTTTTTTGTAATGATTATGTATGCCTTCAAAAAACGCTTAACGATAATAAGGGTTTAACGCCACACATCACTAATAATTGTACATTTTGTAATATTTTATGCAGTATTTATTTATTTGTTGCAGAAGAGGTTTTGAACTCCCGAACAGCGCTATGGATGTCTGCAGATGGCCATATGGTTATGTACGCCACCTTCAACGATAGCTTGGTGCATGAACAGAAATACCCTTGGTATGGAGTGACTTTGGAGACTGATGACCCTGCTAAGGTAGGGAATGCTATGTGTAGCTCATATAGATTGCCGATTCACCGATTCTTTCTGTCACCTTTTGGTTGGTGACACGACCAGCCCCTAATTAATTGTACTTGCAAAGTTGCTACGAAAACGAAACATAGGCATTCATTTGCCAGCAATGCCCAAAGCTTTTAAAACTAGAAAATAGGTCATAAAGTATATCATTTTTTTTTTGTGTCTTTCATATCACTGCGGCTGTCACAGGCCTATTGTGATCGGTGTAGTGTATCATGGTAATGGCATTCCTGTTTCCTTGCGATGTTTTTTCCTCCACCATTTTGAGTACTGTATTTTGGTGCACGACAGAGTTTGAACCAACGCCACGGCCTGGGTTGGGAGGCTGCAGACCACTAGCCCAACACGGCTATATTGATAAATCAGTCCCAACATGATATTACGGGTAAAACCGTGTTTTTGTCAAACATGCGAGTTATCACTCGCCCGTTGCCGAAAATGAGACATATTGGGTGAAAAGACTCGTGGGCCTGTAATTTTGTGATCTTGTTTTACTAATCTTATTTTACTAATATTATAAAGAGAAAAGATTTTTTGTTTGTTTGTTTATATCGAATAGGCTCCGAAACTACTGGACCTATTTTAACCATTTCTTCACCAAATGAAAGCTACATTATCAGGAAGTAACATATTTATTTAAAAAAAATTGAGATCCTTAAGAAAATTGGAATAATGTAACCCAAAGTAGCAAAATTTGCCTATAAAATTTATTATATGGCGTACGCTGAGAAAACTATTGATGATACATAAAAATGATGTACTACATGATTAAAGTACTCATTATTACCTACAAAAAACTCAGCGAGGGAATATAATCTTACTATCATAGTTAAGCCACAATAGCAGCTTTTGTGTTCTAAAATTTAATTAGATCGCCGATATTCCCACGGAAACGAAACTTACGCGGGTGAAACCGCGGGGCGCTGCTTGTCTATTATATATTGGACTTATGTTTTATGTATCCAGACCTATCCAGAAATCAGAACACTGAGGTACCCAAAGCCAGGCACCAACAATCCTATGGTGGCGTT
This sequence comes from Perizoma flavofasciatum, assembly GCA_958496245.1. NCBI lineage: Eukaryota > Metazoa > Arthropoda > Insecta > Lepidoptera > Geometridae > Perizoma > Perizoma flavofasciatum. Next base: position 5,838,840 of record OY292443.1, on the reverse strand, counting down.
GACGGTTGCTGACATCGCTGATCCGAAACACATACGGACCAGAAAGCTTACCCCCCCAAAAGCAGTTCTAGAGGAAGGGTGAGTTATTAAAGAGTAACCTGTCTGCGTGAGAATGTCCTGCTTTTTAAAGAAATTTGCTTTATAATTTTTCTTAAAAAAATATATTCTTTATTATACACACAAATTAACACTTACAAAAAGCAGAATGATATGACATATACAAAGGCAAGCTTAACCTTAAAAAGAGTTTTCTTCCAGCAATACTTAACCTGTTTGTTTTTTGAAGCATTTTTACTTTTAGCATGTCCATGAGTCTGGCCGCGATGTATAAAATATGTTATTCTACCTATGTCTAGTCTTAATTCCACCCAAATCGCTTCGAACATTACAGAGATTCCTAGCATCAATCATCCAAATATTCGCGTCTCTTACGAAACTAGACTGCTTGAATACATACTGTGATAACCGTACAATTTACGCACACATATAAACGTATACGGACTGTAAGATTGATGCTTTTTGTAGTGGTAATGGGTAATAAAATAAATTATCTTGTATTAAGTGTGGGAAGTGTGTTTGAGCTAAAGTGTTGGACTATAGATGCTATGGCATCTTATTAGTGGAGTAAACTTAACTGACTTGGCATGTGTACGCACCTGAGTGGTTACTGTCAAACTCCAACTATTAGAAAAACTCCAAACTTAGTGTAACTTGATTTAAGACCAATATTGTATGTCCGAAACGGGCAAGCTGTTGAAATCTTATTATTTATTTATTTACTTTACTCTACTGCCCGTACTCTCCATTGATTGTGCCAGTCCGTGTAATATTTTCAAAGTTTTATCTCTTACTCTAACCAAAGCGAATCCTTGTTCACATTACTAGGTATATTTTGATCATAAAGCCTAGTGAAAATTATAAGGCATATATTTGACAGATTTCTATGCTTATATGGTAATTTTGTTGCAGTGATTACTACTTCACGAGTGCACAATGGGTGTCACTGACGGAAGTCTGCGTTGTGTGGCTAACGAGGACTCAGAATCTGTCTGTGGTTTCCGTTTGCAAGAGCCCCATGTGGTACTGTCAAGAGGTAAGATCATATACATGACAAGTTAGAATGTTATTGATATCATTGTTATTATTGCGGAAGAGATAGTAGATGGCTTTCATGATATAATACGCAAAAGATGCGCATCGCTGCGTAAACGAGTCCATGGCAGCCCTAACAGCATCTTGAACACGTAATCGGACAAATGGGACTGTCCAATAAGGTAGCACTGGATGCACCTACATACACGTTAAATAAACGTCTAGTGTATGTCTAAACGTTTATTAACGTGTATCACTAACATTAGCTTTAAGTTTTTAATTGTATTTACTACCTACAATTAAAAATAATGATCAATTTTTAAATGGATTTCATTTAAAAATTGATCATTATTACCTACAAAAACATTTCCATTTGGTAAGTTTCAAATCCCACTTAACATTTAAAAAAGGCCAGAAAAAAAGAGCCTATTATAAATAAATATATTAAGGGAAATATACTGCCGTCATAAGAAGAAAAGCCGTAACTATCAATTTTGTCAAAAATGAGTTATATACAGATTTGGAATCAGCAAACAAAAAGCTATCTTATGGCCTCACTCATAAAGCGGTAACTCGAATGAATCCAAAGATACCATAACGATTTTCGTCGTAACTACGTCAAAATTTGAGGTTTTAAAGTCTGAAAAGACTTAATTTCAAAATTACGGCCTTTTGTTTAAGTATTCACATCTTGTTTGTCTGTATGGCCGTAATTCCCATTTAAGGCCTTTTAGATTGATACAACATAAATATCACTTTAGATTTGCTAAAATGAAAAGCCGTAATTACCAAATGAGGCCTTTCATGGGAGGCCTTTCATCGTTCAGTTGCTAGTTTGGGTCACGCGAGTTACAGCGTTGAGTGCGACTGGCTCAAACAACGACCATAATCAAAATTACCAACAATTGACGAGCACTGGATTTGTTGGTACTCATAATAATTATGAAAATAATTCACAATACTTTGTGAGAACAGCAAATTCATACAGCAGCGATGAAGACTTCGATTCAGTACTTGGTAAAGACTATGTGTCACCAAACACACAACCCGCTCGAGTCTTGATCTCGAGCGTTAATTCGGATTCAAACTTTATACGGAACTCTCACATTCTTCCGGAATTACTGACAGACAATCTTAATTCAGCTCGACAAAACGAAAATGATCTAGATTCTGATTTCACTACGAACTCACATCATATCCAAACGGAATCTGGATTTGCTGCTGGTTCTAACAACGTCGGAAGTCGGAATAACCAAGAATCGACGAGCTCTGGATTTACTGGTGACAACTATATTGTAGAAGTAACCCACATAACATTGCGAGAACAGCAAATTCACACAGCAGCGACGAAGACTTTGATTCAGATGATTCAGTACTTGATAAAGACTTTGTGCCACCAAACACACACCCCGCTCCAATTTTAGAAAGTGATACAGATTGTGACTCCATTATCTCGAACTCACAACCGCACATCATTATACCAGAATCGCCGCCAGAATTGACGCCAGAACAGAATAAATTGACTAAAAAAGGGACTATACGCAAAATAAAATTATTTGAGACCAGTTTTGATGAAAGAAAAACAATTAGAAGGGATGGAAAAGTTTTTAAAAATACGCTTTGAAAACTGGACGTGATGAAACTTGTAGAAAAAAATGTATTTCGATGATCCATGAAGAGATAAGAAAGGCAATCTATAAACGATTTTGGTCGTTAACGTGGAGCGAACAGAAATTGTACATTTCAAGCCATCTCATTACTTAAGCAATGAAACAGGAGACAGAATACCAGTCTGCAAAGTTTTCTTTCTTACGACGCTTGGCTACATTAAGACCAACGACATGGCTCTCAGAAATGTTTTGAACAACCATGACGCGAAAATTGTTGACAAAAGAGGTAATAACAAACAAGAAAGTAGTTATAAACCGTGATGTAATTAGAATCCATATTGAAACTTTTAAACCGGACATTTCGCACTACAGGAGAGAGCATGCGCTTAAAAGAAGATTATCGATTAAATTGATGTACGACGACTATAATGAGAAATATCCTAGCAATTCACCTATTTCTTATGAAGTGTACAGAAAATAAATAAAGAAAATGAATATTTCTTTTACCAAGCTCGGCCATGAAGAGTGTGAAATTTGCGAGCATTTCGAAATTCACAATCCAAACTCTAAAGAATTGCGTCACAGAAACTGTGACATCTGAAAAAACTTTGACAAATATCATGAACGTTACGTCTTGACAAGACAAACATATGACATTGATCGCGAAACTGCTACAATCTGGTGCAGCAGCTGATGTGTCAGATATTATGACATTTGCTGCTATATGGCATGAAGTTATTTCTGGCAGGAAGAAGGATGACATCATTTGTGCGTTTAAACCTTTTTGGAGCACTTCAGAGACTTTAAAAAGATAACTTTGTGGCTCGATAATTGTGCAGCACAAAATAAGAACTGGGCATTATTTTCTTTTATGATTTACTTCATAAACTCTCACGAGACTACCATCAACACCATCGTGTTAAAATATTTCGAAACGGGAAATACTTTTATGTCCGCAGACGAGTTCTATCATCAAGTAGAGGATGACTTAAAGAAAAATAAAAAAAAATACTTTAACGATTTCGCAGACACAGTTTCTTCAACAAATAAAATAAAAACTATTGTAAAACAGATGGTTGTTACTGTATTTTTCAATATTGCCGATGATACCTCCAATGTCAGAATTCAAAAATCCAACCCACGAACATATTTACGTGATATGTGTGAGATATGCTTTCAAAAAGGAAGCTTTTCAATGTTTTACATACACGATTTCAACAGCTCAGATTATATACAGTTAGAAAGTTTGAAAAAAACCGTCGAGAAGAAAGGTTTTTCTGCTCACGTACAAAGACAGAACCAAGAGGAATAACGAGTGAACGCAAAAATACTATCCTGCAAAAATTAGGCCCATTGATGCCAGCAAACCGATTTTTTTTTTTGGGAAAATTTGCATACAAACAATGCTGCTGCAAACCTACTGGTAGACTATGAAGACTGATCATCAAATAATAATTAAAACTATTACATATTAGAAAGAGATATTTTTGTTACATTAGAATTGTTTTTGTTTTATAATAAGTCAAATGTGATTTTCGGTAATGTTCCTACCTACCTAATTAGATAAGTTTCAACTAAGTATTGACTGTTTTTGTATTTTTCCATCAATATAATATTTGAGGAGGTTTTTTTGTTTATTATCATAATAATATTGTTTTTTTTAGATTATAATAATAAGTAAAAAGTGTAGTGAAAATGTTAAAGCCTGATTGATTTAATAAAGAATTATTACGTGGGTATGTATGCTTGAGTTTTTGATTTTATTACTGATGATATAGTTTTATAAATAATCAAAGGCTTGAGTTCCTGATTTTTAGTGCTTTTACTTTAAAATACAAGCCTTAAAAACTTTGTTTAGGTTAGTTTCCTGGCGAGAAAAGTCATAACTGCACAATTAAGGCTTTACATGCAATGGCTTGTGGTCACAAAGGTCGACTTCCTTTCATGAAAAGCCGTAATTACATCCTATGAAATTAGGCCTTTTTAGTGAAAGATTGCTTATTAAATATCATTTTTATGCTTAATTAAAAAGGAAAAAATGAGATAAAAAAGTGAACGAATCTAAAAATCAAAACAAAATAGGATTCAAAAGAAAGCTAATTTTTTTTTACGTATTATAAAATAAAGTTAAATAACAAAAAATATTTAGTAAATCGCCGGCCGTCATTTTGGACAAAACTTCAATTATCTCGAAATCAACTTTGACTAAGTTACGGCTTTTCTTTTTATGACGGCAGTATATTAAGTAGGTACATTTCAGTCAACAACATTACCAAGAAATTCAAAGACAGAAGCAAATTCTACTAATTCTAAGGCTAGGTGGAGCGATGGCTTATAAAACCATGGAGCTGAACACCGGGCTCAATGTGGGCTTGATGATGATGATGAAATTATACTCATAGGCAGATGGTTTCTGAGCGATATTATTGTTTCATTAATTTATTTTAAAGAAATAGGTATTTATATGTTATTGGGATGCTACTATGCAAAACGTGGACATGTGCCAAGTATAATGCTTGGAAGTGATTTTGACTATCCTGAATAATGAGTATTGATATAATGAGTATTTGTGGACCCAACAATCCAATCCTTATAATTAGCATTAGTTAAAGAGTGTCTTCTGTTAGTCATTTTGTAACATCGAAAAATACTATGGGAACGTGACATTTTGCCAGCCTCAGCAATGGCCAAAACTTCATAACTCAAACTGCAGGAACTGTTGCACCATGTAAAGTTTTCATCTTTATGTTCCTACTTCCACTCTTAAAGATCTTTGTTTCCTAGGTGTACAGAATAACATCAGGCGCAGAGAGCTGGGTAGAGTCAGCCCCAGCTCCACTCTGGTCAGCCGGAGGTGGGGCGCTAGTCACCCTGGCTCCCATCAGGGACGGCCCAGCGGGTCTGTTCCGGCATATCGTGAGGACGGAGCACAACGCCCACGGACCTAGGGCGTTGCCGCTGACCCATGGCAGCTTCGATGTCGTGAGGCTGCTGGCTTGGGATCATGCTAACCAGCACATGTGAGTTAGCAGCTCTTTCTGCATACTCTGATCATACTAGCTCCGATCAGAGACGGCTCGGTGGGTCTGTTCGGGCATATCGTGAGGATGGAGCACAGCGTGCACGGCCCTAGTGCGTTGTTGCTGACACATTGTAGCTTTAATGTCGTGAGGCTGCTGCTGGCTTGGAATCATGCTAACCAGCACATGTTAGTTAGAAGCTCTGTCTGCATGCCCTTGTCATTCTGGCTTCTATGACGGACGGCCCAGTTAGCCTGTTCCGGCATATCATGAGAACGGAGCAACGCAAAGCCTTAGAGGTATTTAAAGGCGGTGACCTGATTCCGCTTAAGACAGTTTTATTTTACTGTTTTTCATTTTTCGCTTCCATCAAGGTGATAAAAACCTACTAGTAGATCGATATTTTCGTAATCCAATTTCTATTTACCAGCCTACGTTTGATTCCGATATTATAAAGATTTTTAATTTATCGGGCTAAGAATGGAATCCTAACCGAAGCGTCATTGCGACTAATAAATTATGGTTTTGGCCACTCTCCAATTTGCATTAAGACGTGGAGCTAATTAATCAATGTTTCACAAATTATTTGAAGAGAATATTAAGTGCGCTGCTCACCAAAAGAAATATTTAGAGATATCACCGATAATGTTTCCAATGGTGGCAAAAATGCAGGACATCGTTTCCAATCATCCCCAAAGATGACGAATAGGTATGAAGTTTAGTGATGGCGGATTACAATTGAAATATAAAAAATTGACCCCAGTTAAGAACTTAGAACTTATTCGCCCTACAGACTGAGTATATTTTGAGTGAGCTTTCAACAAAATTCAAAAACAAAATAAGACTATGCATTCGAATGTTCGAATGGAAATCAAATGCTCTATACCTATATCAAATAACCTGATAGGGTTAACCTTGTTCGATTGGGCCCATACTAAAGCTGAATAAAGGAATATTTTAAAAAACCATGCAAAGTTTTTCGCTTTGCATGCTCGGCGTTAATACACTATTAATTTTTTTATTAACGTAGTTCATATGTTAGCGTATCTATGTTTATGATCCTTGTGATTTCAATGAATAAAAACCTATTGACATTGAATTCCGCAGTCCCATAATTGACTGATGATACAATGTTTGAACTCAAATAAGATTAACATGAATTAACATTATTTGCTTTTAGATATTACCTTGGCATACCGGAAGGTAAGCCCGGACAGCAGCATCTCTTCAGGGTATCTTCAGAAGCTCCTAGACCTGGCTCGCCGCAGAAGTTGCCTTACTGTGTCACTTGTAATTCACAGGTAAGAATCTACTTATCGTCTGTCGTGGCACATAGTTCTTTATTCGATCAACCCACTCTAAAACCGCCACTTCTAAGAGTAGTCTATCTATCGTAAGCTACCTTCCATAACTAAAAGGTACCTACCTAACCTCAAAACTTTGGAAACCATTCGAGGTGCGCAATGCCGTGATGAGGGCAAAAACAAATGTCACATGAAAAACATTTTCTAGTATGGGGATCTTTAGATGTGCGATTTGTCCTTCTATTTTTACCAACTAACTTATTTTACTTCCTTCTCTCTTCAACTGCAGAATAGCAATGAGTCTAAGATAAAAGATTGCTTGATAAGGTTTTCTTCGGTGATCATTGCTACTATTGAAATAAAATGAAAAGCAATGGACAGATCATATAGCTCGCATTACTGACAGCCACCAGGGAGCAAAACTTTACGAATAGCGACCACGAACCGAACGACGCAGTTTAAGAATACCCGATGGACCGATGACATCTTTAAGGTTGCGGCAAGTCGATGGATAAAGGTGGCTCTAAGTCGAGACCAATTTTTACAGCATTATATAGGCGAGGCCTATTTCCAACAGTCTTTTTTAGGCTGATGATGATGAGACGAAGAACAGCTGACCCTTAAACAGCATCAATTTCAGCCATCACAGTCTATAAACCTGGAGTTCTATGGGAACCTGGCTTCACCTGGAGACAGCACTTGGGATAATGATTGGGATGAAGAGTTGCCGGTGACCTCACCCTCTCCCGCTAAGAAAAAGAAAAAGAAAAATCCTGGTAAAGTCTTCTGTTAGCTACCTTTGCTCTAGCTAATGTTTCTTTTATAAGCTTTCATTTCCTATTGCTGGGCTGTTATCCAAAAGATAACAGCCCAGCGGCAGGTCAGAACTGATCAGTGAATATTGTGTCTTTGATTCGAGAACATGCCAGTTTTCTGTGTAAATTTGTATGCACGTTTTTGAGGGCCATCAATATGCTTTTCAGAGCCTGGCACAATTCGAACGCACGACAATAAAGTCAGTTTTATTATATTAAATTGCAGCCTACCCAAAATTTGTAATTGATTTTTCTTTTGTGCCTTACAAAAATGCTCTTCAACAGATGGCCACTCTCGGCATCTATCATGCTTGTACCACGAAGCGCATTTTAGTCCGTCATCAGCGTACTTCGTACTAGAGTGCCTTGGACCTGGAGTGCCTGTCTTCAGCCTTCATAGAACAGCTCTGCCTGAGCCAAGGCTGCTGATACACTTGGAGAATAATACTGCGATCAAGGTACATAATTCTTGCACAAAACTAGTAATTTTTCTCAGTTTAAATTCAGTGTAGGGATATATTACTAGTGATTGTCAGCCTAGGTTATGCAGCACGTATTTGTAAGGTTTTAATCTCAAGAAGTAATGCTAATGAATGGAGAGCTTCTTAATAATCTAGTAAATGTCTTTCACGAGACGATTGTGAAATGAATGCAAAAGTATTGGAATGGTCAACAAAATGTGGATAATTTCGGCCAAAACCAACTTTCGTCACTTTCTCAACAGGAAAAGCTATCATCGATAGCATTGCCGACACCTCGGACATTCTCAGTTCAGTTGTCGAGTGGGCACACGGCGAGGGTGCGTCTTTTGCTTCCACCAGGGTTGAGAGAGGATGAGGTCACAAAGTACCCGCTTGTATTGAAAGTGTGAGTTGTTTTTTTTTTTGACCAAAAGTTTAATCTTCAAGATTTTCATGAAAAAACTTGGTTCAGTAACGTCTTCTAGCTGATAATGACTTCGCTGGGCTTTTGTTTAGCAAATACCTTGCACTTTTTCGGTTTGCATATTGGAGGTATATCTATTTTTTCCCTTTCTATAATGTCCACTTTGCATATGGTACCAATATGACTGTTCCCTGTGACACCAATACTATCTTAATTCCGCGTGAGATTTTAACTATGTCACTCCACGGACAAATTATTTTTACCATAATTCTACTGGTAGTCTTACGCAGTAGTGTCATGGTAGAACAGCCAGTAAATTTCTTCTGCTTTTCAAGTTTCGTTCTTTGACAGGCATGGAGCACCAGGAACACAATTAGTCACAGAACAGTGGTCACTGGAATGGGATTCTTTGGCAGCTGGTGCTGGAGCTGTTCTCGCTTCAGTGGATGCAAGAGGAGCTGGTGGCCGTGGGTTGGGAGCGCATCATGCGTTGCATCGAAGACTGGGAACAGTTGAGCTGGCTGATCAATTAGAAGTGGCAGAGTAGGTTTGGTCCAAACAGTTCTGAACTTTCTAAGAACTGAAAGAAATACTCTTATCTATTGGCTTATCGAAATATAGTCGATAAGCCAAGAGATAAGTAAAAAAAAGTTGAATATTTAAGTGATTAATGGTTCTTAAATATGTCAAGCCACAAGAAAATTCTCCTAAAATACCCTAATTCACCGTATTTTTATTTTATATTGACAAACCTGCGATTTTTCTAACCATTTATTCCATTAATACCGATGAATTTTCATTAGGTATCTCCGAGATTCTCTCCACTTCATCGACGCAAGACGAGTAGCAGTTATTGGGCGATCTCACGGTGGCTTCTTGGCTGCTTTGGCGCTGGCCAGCAGCCTCAATGTTTTTCACTGCGGCATCGCACTAACACCCATCGTACGGTGGCGATACTATGGTAACTAAGCTACCCTTGGTCCAAAACATGAAATACTTTAAATGTTTGTTATATTCTCACCAGGCTCATCTGCCTATTGACTGCACTCATTGGCTGGAGGTATTTCTCGATTCACTTCTAGAGCTGGATGAGTAGTATGAGCACCCAAGACGAAAGACAAAAAACAATTTTAAATGTGTCAGTTGGGAATTTTTTTTTCTCTCTCATATGTCTGAAAAGTAGCTTTCGTCTTATCTTTTCCCAAAATAAACGGTTGCTGCTCATCCAAAAAGCGTGTAATATTGTTTTTTAATTTAAATTATTTTTTACGAATGTTTTAAATTTTAACTATAATTTTTGTTTCTTTCTACTATCCCGGCAGAGGGCGTTCTGTTCTAGAAGAAATCCTAGTTTTGGTAACAATGTTATCCATCAAGAAATGTGATGTATTGGATCTTAATGATAATAAAGATTCATTATTTATGTAACTGTTATGTTTGTGTTTAAATCTATCACAATAAATTTTATTTCATGTCTTTTAACCCTGACATCTCAACCCAGCTTCAGCCTACGCAGAGCGGTACATGGGTTTCCCGAACGCGACCGGAAACTACCGAGGGTACGCGGACGCAGACGTCACGAAGCAGGCAGCGGCGCTGCATGACAAGATGTTACTCCTAGTGCATGGGACAGCGGATGACAATGTCCACATTCAACAGACTATGGCGTTAGCGAAGTCTCTGGCAGACCAGGGCAGTATGTTCAGGCAACAGGTAAGACCCTTAGGATAGAAAGCAAGTGGCTTAAGCAAGCATGACACCATGCTACACCTAGTGCATGGGACAGCGGATGACAATGACCACATTCAGCAGACTACGGCGTTAGCGAAGTCTTTGGCAGACCAGGGCAGTATGTTCAGGCAACAGGTAAGACCCTTAGGATAGAAAGCAAGTGGCTTAAGCAAGCATGACACCATGCTACACCTAGTGCATGGGACAGCGGATGACAATGACCACATTCAGCAGACTACGGCTTTAGCGAAGTCTTTGGCAGACCAGGGCAGTATGCTCAGGCAACAGGTAAGACCCATAGCATAGAAAGCAAGTGGCTTAAGCAAGCATGACACCATGCTACACCTAGGCATGGGACAGCGGATGACAATGACCACATTCAGCAGACTACGGCTTTAGCGAAGTCTTTGGCAGACCAGGGCAGTATGTTCAGGCAACAGGTAAGACCCATAAAATAGGAAGCAAGAAGCTAAATCAAGCATGACACGATGCTACTCCTGGTGCATGGATCATAAAAAAGAATAACCAGCCTTGTTTCTTGCCTTTCTTTCCTTGTTTGCTTGCTTGCTTGCTTGGCGCGGAAGAACAGGCAGTATTTTAGTTTCAAAGTAGTTCCTGTAATTTAAATTAATTTTGAATTTGACATAGGATAGCGGATAACAATGTAGGTAACATATACAGAGGACGATGCTGGCCTGGCAATATACCAGGATAGCATTTTTAGGCGGCAAGTAAGAGTTTATCCTCAGCGTTAAGTATTATGTTAAAAACAGGTGACTGAAGGTTTTTGGATGAAAAAAACATTTCAAGGTATTAATAATACATTTTAAGGTATTATTTTACGACCTCTGTGGCGCAGTGGGCAAAGGTCCGCCTGTGACGCAGAAGGTTGCGGGTTCAATTCCCGCCACGAGACAAATGTTTGTATCTGCAAATATTTGTCTCAGGTCTGGGTGTTTTCTATGTACGTATATTATGTATGTATTTACAAAAAAAAATGTATATATGTAGTATATCAGTCATGTAGTTCCCATAATACAAGCTCTGCTTAGTTTGGGGCTAGATGATGCTGTGTGAAAAATGTCCAGCATTATTATTATTATTATTATTATATTGGGTAGTGTTAGAGCCTGGCCAAACTGACGCGATGGCGAGGAAAATGATGGTTATAGTTTATTGAGTTTTAAATTCTTTGTAAAAATTATATCTTCTACCAGATCTACCCAGACGAAGGCCATGAACTGGAAGGCGTGAAGCGGCATCTATACCGGACTATGTCCTCGTTCCTGGACGACTGCTTCCGCAAGCAAGTCCCTCCTGAGACCAAGGCGGGGCTGCGGAATGGGGGGAACCTCGACTGAGACACGTGGAAGGACGAGGAGCTGTGGTCTTGGTGAGTTAGTGATACAGTGGTCTTCAAACCCTGAACTGCAAGCCGCTTAACCGTAGCACACCGTAGGTTGTAGGGCCGTGAGTCGTCTATGACTAAACTGCTATTTTTATATGTCTACAATTTTGCACACAGGCATTTTGCGTCTACGTCTACGGCATTGCACGTATGTCGTCTATGACGTAGCAATTTGTTCTTCTACATCAACAGTGTAGCACATTAGGTCATTTACGACGTAGCCTACTGTTTCTTATGTCTACTATGTTGCACGTAGATCATCTATGACGTAGGAATTTCAACAGTGTAGAGTTTACACTATGAGTTGTCTATACACAAAATATTTATATACAGAATATGTAAAAGGCCCGTAAGTAGTGTTTCTAAGGTGTTGTTGGTAGACATATGTGTACCATAAATAAGCGTACACCGTAATTTAATCTACGTAGACCAAATACCGGTAGACCTTCGTTCCTCTTCCTACAGCGTGTTCATCAACGTGATTCGTAGTTTCCTTCTAACAATCCAATTTCTCTTCCAGGTAGCACACAGTAAAGGGGCAGTCACCAAAAAGAGAGAGACTTTTCGCTAGTTGACTTTAAATAAATAACCTGTAGTACAAGTGACTCCATATCCATCTACTGCCATACGAATAGGGTGGATCGATTTTGATGAAACTTTGAATAAAACAGAGAAAGTTAGTTTTGCTGACAATAAAATACATTTTGAGAATCAGTAGAAAATGGATCTAGCTAGAATTGATATATTTGTAGATATCGAACGTTTGTCGTCAAAATCGATAAAGCCTTTATATTCTGAGCACATCAATATATTTAAGTGGATTTCAAAGGGTGTATACCTTAACTAAGATGCATATTTAAAAAAATGTGTTCTGCTTTCTTAACCTCCAAATAGTAAAATAAGGTTTGTCTGAGTTTCTACCATCTTTAAATATTAAACGTCATCATTGATTTTCAAATTTTAAGATGGCGGATACTCTCCAATTGGTTGAAAGAAGTACAGAAAGAAGTATTAATATTTTAATTAAAAAGTATCTTCCCCTAGGCTTACCTACATATAAAACTTTAGAATAAATTAAGAAGCTCCTCCGTTCCTTTCAAAGTCTCTTAATATGAAAGATGACAAAGAACTTTTACATTTATTCGTGTTGAAAATTCTTCAAACTAAGTATTCTAATACCGTCTGAATTTTTTTGTAAATCATGGACGGTATAATTGGGATGTAATATTTACCTAGTATTCGTTATTTTAAATGAGTTAAAGAAAGCGTTATTTCCATTATTTACGGATAGAAATGTTTGAGAACCAAGAGATTGATAAATTCATTGTAGTAAACCTTGATTAACATAAAAGTATAAAGGCCTTACTTTATAAAGTTTATTTTACATATGTGTCATATCAAATTCAATGAACAAAAACTAAACACTGTTAGCTAAACAACTGCTTGAAATGTTTATGAGTAAGAGGGTTAGTCTTCAAATAAAACTAGTCATAAATAATGAATATAAACTTGGGACTAGTGACGAAAAAAGGAATTGATAGTTCTCTAGTCAATGAGTTTGTGATCGTAGTAAATAATTCATTTTTAGTGTAGTTACTCTTAAAAACCTTGGTCGATTCCCCCACGATGTGAAACTAAATTCAAGAACAACTTCTCTGGAAATGAAAGGGAATAAAAAAATCTGAAATAAATCGGTATTTTTGTATTTTTGTCACGTTTGTTTTGTGGCGTTTGTTTTATGTTATTAAACCCTTAAAATTAAATAGGGTTTTTTTTAATTTTCACTTTCAAAACTTAATACATTGAAAAGGTAAAGTGAAATTTCTAAATGACAAATAATTGTACAGTTGTTAGGGTAATTCTTTAATAATTAGAAGTATTAATATTCGTAATTCCTTGAATAAATGAGCAGGAAAGACAAAACATTATAAACACATGTGAGTGTAAAAAAATGGAACAGATTTATTTTACAATTTTTATTTGAACTAAATTTTCCTTATTTATAAAAAACTTCAAACACTGAAGTTGTATAAGATAAATCAATACCTAAACTTTTGCGCGAGGTATTTTGATATAATTAAGTTCAGATGTAACAAACCTGCCTGAAGGGTTCAGCTTTACCAAAATCATTATGACCTTGCGCCTTTTTTTTCTTACTGAATTAAAACGCATCGCTGTGAGATGTAATCGTGATATTGTTTGTCAGTTTTAATTTATGACAGACAGGATTCATGTGCTCACCATGCAGCCGCTGTCAACTAAACCGAACCACTCGGTTAAAATTAGCTCAAAATGTTTTTTTAGAAAATCTAACATTAGTGTAGCGAGTTTGATACTATTTCAATCAGTATTGAAAATATTGCTCATCTCATGTTTTAGAATTTCGACTGTTCTTCCTAATCACTGCATCGTAATTTTAAATAAATAAATTTAAAGACCAATAGTACTAATTTTAAAATATTTTATTAAAATTTTGAAAATAATTAGTAAAGAATTGAATTTAGTTAGTTTTAGTGCGTTATTTAATAGCGTTTCGAATATATTATTAAATTAAATAGCAATAAATTAGTAAAGTGTTTCTAATAATCGAATAAGCACTCTTCCAATGCACAAGCATCCTATCAAATTGAGTCTTCAAGTTTATAAAACAATTTAAACATCATATCGACTGTTATTTACCTAATTTATTTAAAAGTCGTAAAATTAAATAAGTTGTCAATATGCTTATTTACCGTTAATTTGAAAATATACCCGGAAAACTCAAAATACTTAAAAACATAACTTACGTGCCAAAAGCATCTGTCGATGCTTCTTGTTTGTTTTAAAATTGATAAAATAATAATATTTTATTGTGTAGTTTCAGTAAATAACGTTTATTTATTCTCAATTTACTGCTGTTTTCTCATTTTTTACTTGTTACCTACCGTTGAGAAATGTAATATCGTGTACCTACCTATTTCTAACAAGACTTTAAAGTTGTGCAAAAATAAGTTGTTATGTAAAAATAAGACGCACAGATTGTGATTCATGCCTTATCGATGTTCTTGTTGTAAAATGTTTTGTTCGTAAGCAATATTTTGTCAGTGTCGTTTTATTGCTAAATGTAAAAATTAAAAAAAAAACAGGCTTGTTTGAGAATTAGTAGAGTAGGTAACACTTACTTCTTATGTAGTATTTAATATTAAGTATATATCCTGGTTAACAGGCAGACGAGCTACCTTATGGAAAGCGGCCACCGTCGCCTGTTGACATGTAACACTAGGGGACTAATTGCTGATGCGTTACCTGCTCTAAAATACTCTTTTTTCATTTTATTTTGATTATTACGATATTATAGTTCATCCTGTATCCAAACATATTTAATTGGATACCGAGCTATATTGAAAAAACTGTTCATTATGAAGTGAGGATAAGTCTATGTAAACTTTGATGCATACGAGGCAGCTCATAGAACTTGTTATAACCTTTCTAACTTGCTTGTAGGTATAAGTAACAAAAGATAAATTTCTTCGTGTAGGTAGTGGAAAAGACTCTGTTTTCGTGCATTTAGCAATGAAATCGATACTATGATGTAATCGGCAGGCAATGGTGCAATCGCTTTGTGATTTCAATGTTGTACGAGTAACTTAAAATAGTTTATATTTTAGGGCGTTTCTTCGGAGGATTTTAAAGTTCTCTGCGAGACCTTTTAAAGTGGTTCTCTCTGAGTTGTGACACGCAAGCTATAGAACAGGCCCCCAATTCTGTAGAAACGTCAAAATCGCGATATTATTGCGGGATAGGCCAGTGCAAATTGTTCCTATGGCGGTTCCGATCAACACGCAGCAAAAGGTTGTCAAAGTTCGTCAATAAGTCAGTGTAGACTTCTCCATACTAATACTATTGCCAAGTGGAAATTCCAAGTACTATACTAGGTATTTCGGAATCTCAATTAAGTACGCAATACTTACTTTTTTTTTGCACCACAGTTTCAACTTTTGGAAATAATTAGTAATATACTACTGCTTTACCTAAATTTATTTCTAAAAAAATCCTGTACCTGTGTTATAGGAGTTAGCATTTGATAGCACAGTAATTCACGAATGCTATAGCAAAAACAGACAGAAAATTCCTTAATTTATGATCTTGGCGTATAAAACAATTTTGAAATTTTCAAAAACGTGTTATAACTCGAAAACCGTGATATTTTTTTGTTTTCTGGACAGTTATGATGCCTCCCACCTGTAAGTAAAGTGTTGGCTACTCATAACGCCACACCTGTATACATCACACTCAGTCTATAGCTTGCTCACTATAACTCTATTTGGAGTACTGTCGAATTAAAAGTTCTTTAGTATTTAGTCACACTTAAAGTATAAAGGACTTTTTCCTCGAAACCATGTTGTTTTTGTCTTAAGATTGTTACTTGAATAGGGACCTAGATAATTCTCATTAGTATTATTCTTATATAATATACATAGGAAATAAATCTTTTGTTATCTCGATTACCTAGGCTTATATAAAATAATCAGGTATCAAAATCAAATTTGTCAGTTTTATATAACTAATAAATATGGCTCATACGAATAAAGCCTATGAAATAGCTAAATAACTTGATTTTATCAACCAATCTATTGTTTAAGTCAATATGATAGCTAAAAGTCACATATAAAATTGGCAAATTGTAAAATGCTACTAACTGTATGCTATTTCTATATCACAGGATCGAATCTTCTTAAACTATATTTAGCACAGAAAAATATAATATTAGTAACGATAGTACACAAAACTAACGCCAAATCTAACATTTTTATTATTAGCAGTATTCAATAGTAATGTAAGTTTCGCTACTGTATACCTAACACAAGTTTTCGGCTAGATTTTTCAAAATTTGCGAGTTTTTACCATGTAAATGCCTGGTTAAACAGATGTGGGGACGACGGCGATCAAAAGGAAAATTGGCTGTAAATATCGCCACTGTTGATGCAGTAAATTGCATTACGTAAAAGATTTTCTTTTTTTCTGTGGCATGCTGAGGCACTGACATATGGCTTTGTATGCCAGTGACTGTCAGTACACGTTAGATGAAGCCAAATTTTTGGTCATTACCTGTGATATTGAAGAACTATAAATTACTTGCCACAGATCAAAAATAAAACCTAGTCTGGCACTTTGAATTTGTCGTTTAAGTACTTCTTAACCAGAATTGAATTTCTAGTGAATGGGAAAAAAGTTCTTAACCAAGTTTCCCTGATAAATAGTATGAATAAATAAATACCCAATAGACACAATGGCCTCGATTCTGTAGTACACTGACTAAACTAAATTTAAACTGTTGCTCTCTTTTACTGATAGTGTAAGCAAGAAAGAGATAACTACAATTTTAGTGCTGTCAAGTTAGTCAGATTTAAGTTTTCCATACAAATTTAGTCGTGATATCAAAACATGCTGACTATAAACACGAACAAAAGCGGCACGTAAACTGATTTGACAGCAGCACACGGCACTAAAATTGTAGCTATCTCTTTCTTGCGTACACTATCAGTAAAAGAGAGCGATAGTTTAAATTTAGTTTAGTCAGTGTACTACAGAATCGAGGCCAATATACAATAGGCCTACGAGTTCAAGTAATTGTATTGTCATAATATATAAGTAGTACTAATCTAAATAGCTACGAAAATACTAGATTGATTTACCTATTTACATCCATTTCTCGCGATGCATCAATTAAAATACTTGACTGTACCTACACCACAAGATACTAAAATTAACAAAAAAAACTTAATATTACTAAAAGTACAGTAGGCGGTCTTAAAGCTTATAAGCAATCTCTTCCAGAGAACCTTAGGATGGAGCGGAATCTATGAATTTGTAAGAATGGTTGAAAGTGCACAAGATTCAAGACATTTTAATAGGTTAATCGTACACCGCCGTCTTTAGATTTCTTCCTGTCCATCCAAAGGTTGTCTGGAAGAGATTGCTTTCAGCGATGAGACCGCCCTTTTTACCTTGTATATTTCCCGCGATACAGGCTTGCCCTAGTGCGGGATCCATTGTAATAATGTAAACAGTTTTTAGTAGTTATTTGAATAATATTTTTTTATTAAATAAATTATGTATGAATATGACTAGGGATGGGGCTCCCGATCAATCAAAACCAGTCTATGCAGTTTAGACTCATGGACGAGATAGAATTATTATGAAAATGTCTAAGAACTTTTTTCTCCGACAGAACCTTCTCACATTGTTATTGCTGCAATTTTTACAGTGATTATTATTTACTGTTACTTCTGAATATTACTCACTTCATCGAAATCTATTGACTTAAGAAATCAATAAATAGATTACAATCTTGAAAACGTGTCTTTATCTTTGGGGCCCAGTCAAACTGACTTGATGGTGGTGGCGCGACGGTGGCCTGAACTTTGACAACCACTTGACAGCCATAATATATTTCCTTTTCATCACTACCGCCACCGCTTCAGTTGGACCGAGCCTTTACTCCCCAATTAACAGAATCTACATACATAGGTACTCAAGACTATATTATAAGTACTCGGTCAAAATACTCCTGATAGCAAAATACTGCTATTTTAAGTAACGTCTTTAAAGCAATTCTATTTCGTGAGGAACGTTACCTATCCTTCTACTGATAAACTGATGGAAGAACCAGTGTGGTGAAAAAGTTTAGTGCGGCTCACCACTGCTCCTTTCATTTTTATAGGTAGCTATACCAGCAGATAGTTTACTAGCAGGATAAAAACCATTACTTCTTCGTAGATAAAAAAAAACAAACGGACACAACTGTATTTCCCATTATGTTTATTAGATCGATTTGGAAAAAAACGTTTTTCTACCGAAGGTCACAAAAAAGGCTCAGACACAGAGTGACCTGAAAATAACCAGTTCATAGGTTAGATCAGGTAGGTTCTGATCAACATAATACTCGTCAGGAAGTAGGTATTACCTACCAAGGTTCCTATATCTGCCGCCAAGCTGTAAACCTCGCTTTCTTGTTTCGGTAGCATATGGTATGGGCGCCTGTTGGTCTGGCATGAGCACAGCACTAAGGAAGTGTCCCATCACTGCAGGATGTCTGAAGACCATAGACTATAAAAGGCCTTCCGCCATCCACTGCACAACATTGTACAGTGCTAATGTGTAGATTATTACGTTAATAATCTACACAATGTCCGTAATTGTAGAATATAAAATAAGACGCTTGTAAAATAACAGTGATTATATTCAATGGTGCACCGCCCCGACGTAGGAACAGATTAAACAGCGCCGCTAAAATTGAAGGCACATCAGACTTTAACTTTATCTATATAGAGGCAATGTTTCTGGTGTAGCAGATATCAAATGCGATGGTAACCACTAATAATAATATAATAATAATGTTGGAATTTTTCACACAGCATCATCTAGCCCCAAACTAAGCAGAGCTTGTATTATGGGAACTACATGACTGATATAATACTTATATACATGTTTTTTTTGTAAATACATACATATTATACATAGAATAAATCCAGATCCGAGACAAATATTCGAAACCGCAACCTTCTGCGTCTCAGGTGGGCCTTCGCCCACTACACCACAGAGGTCGCCCACTAAGTAGGTACATCACATAGCGGTGGTGTAAGCCGAATGCTTGTTTGCCCCCTAAAAAAAGGCCTACCCATATTAAAAAGCATTGGTTTAATGTACAAAAATGTGGAACTGTGTCTGACTGTTCGTTTTAACAAACTTTTAACGAAAAAAGTGAACTGAAAGAAGCAGGATACAACGTAAAAAAGTTATTTGTAATACGGCTTCGCCCTCAGATTTAGTATTATTTTTAACATGAGCGGATATTTGGAACCTGAAAATATCATTCACTAGCTTCTGCCCACGGCTTCGCCCGCGTGGTACCCGGATAAAAAGTAGCCTTTGTGTTATTCTGATGCATAAGCTATATTACTGTAAAGTTTCATTAAAATCCGTTCAGTAGTGTTTGCGTGAAAGAGTAACAAACATCCATCCTCACAAACTTTCGCGTTTATAATATTAGTAGGATATACAATTTAGGAGAGACGTGAGGTCCATTCATTCACTGTCTAATTTTGGAGTCATTTTCAATAGAACATGTAACATCATCATTTAACGTGGTTACAAGTCGTACCTATGTATATGTGTTTTTCTAGGTTCATTTGGTGCAGTTATTACGAAGATAATATATACCTACCTAATCGTGTAAGAAATATGCAAAAAATCATACCTACTTTCGCATTTATACCACCGTAATAAGACCCAATAAGACTTGATGGTTAGGCCACAGTTCAATTCTTGAAGTATAGTTTATCAAAGTAATTTTAGTGAGCCTGAATTATAAACTCTAGATTCCTATTTACTTCAAAAACCTGCAGTCGCGTCGTGTGTAAATGATCAAATGCATAGAATTTTGATGATTTTACTGACTTTCCCTTGCCATATCATACAATGTCGAGGTCAAGGCCACTAAAGTTCAGGTCCGCATTTAGACCTGAAGAGTCTGGCTTTATTTTAGTCTGCCTTGGACCTCTGACCTTGCCTCTGTTTTCAACATCGAGCAGTTAACCCCGAGAGGCGTCATATTGAACCACACTGTTCTGTCAACACATCAGTCTTTTAGGACTGATGTTGGTAAACGCGGACATTACCATTGCGTCATATTGCCTACTGTGCTCTGATTATTTGAAATTACAGTTTCGACCAATCAGAGCATAGCAGGCGTGGCGGGACTCGCACGACTGTTCTTTCAGATATGTAAGAGAAGATTTTGCACGGCAGCAGCATCGGTGCGTGTAAAGAGCACGTTTGCATGGAAACTAAAAGCAGACAAAGTCGCGGGAATTTAAAAATAAAGTACATACGGTGACTTATTTGAGAGGTTGAATGCAAATATATTTAGTCGACCTTTTAGTCTGACGAATGGGATGGAACGGGACTAATTAGAGACATTTAGAGGTGAACCAATATTTACGTGACCTTTAGCCTAAATTGAGTGCAAATACCAAGGCATACCTTGATACAGAAATATCGTTCTGGATTCAGATGATCAAAAGTGGAGTGGACTATAACAGAAATTGAGATTACAGAGCTAATAAAGAAGGATGAAAACTAAAGTTAAAACATGTTAGTTAGCTAGGCAATATTTAGCGAAATATATATTCAGGTAGGTAAGTCTTGGGCTCTTATCAAATATATTACCTTAAATTTTTTTTAAATAACCTATATAGAAAATTATTGTTATTAATATTATAAGGATAGGATGTAAAAAGGCTAATGAGATACGAGATAGATACGAGTATAAAATTATACTTTTTATAATTTATTATATATAATTTAATTTATATATTTTTTTATCTGGGTAT
Source organism: Perizoma flavofasciatum (assembly GCA_958496245.1). Taxonomy (NCBI): domain Eukaryota; kingdom Metazoa; phylum Arthropoda; class Insecta; order Lepidoptera; family Geometridae; genus Perizoma; species Perizoma flavofasciatum. Next base: position 5,817,601 of record OY292443.1, on the reverse strand, counting down.
CACCACGCGGGCGAATCTGTGGGCAGAAGTTAGAAGCTAGTAGTTCTCTAAGACCACCCATTGTATATTGCTTTTGTTTTTTGATGTAGTTATGTATTGTACATGATTTGTACCTACTGTCAAATGGTTTTGTGCACAATAAAGAGTTTATCCATCTATCTAACATTCTACCCTACATGTGTTCCTAAGGGATTGATGATGATTGTCAGTCGGTTAATGGACAAAACAATGCCTTTGTCTGAACAGAGCTCACTCTTTGTATCTCACTCAATGGGCAGTCAAACGCCGAAATTGATACCTTATGGACGATTTCACGAATTAATCCTGAATAACAATTCGTTAAGCTGTTTCGAATATAAATGATTCACACAAAAAAAATATTTTATGACAAACGTAGGTCCGGGCTTCCGTCGAAAATCAGTTATTAAAAGGTAAAACGGAGGAGGAATTAATATATGATTACGCATAACTTTTTAGAGTAGTCCGATTTTGATAATTATTATTCATTAGATTTATATAGGGTATTTATATTTTTTTATAGTATGTGGTACACTACTTACAAACTCTTGTAATCTTTCGTACAGTCCGTTCCATCTAAAGGTTGTCTGGTAGAGATCGCTAATTAGCGATAAGTCCATTGTACAACAATGTTAAAGCTTGTAATATTTATTTAAGCTGAAATATTTGGTGTGCAATTAAATATTTTCTATCTATCTATCTATCTATACTTACTTCGAAATTAGTCCCCTATTGAAATTGGTATCTTTTTTTCATAAGATTTATGTAAGGATAGCTGTATCAGCCTTCAGTTTTCGGGAACGTTATAGCGTACCTACCAACCAAGTAGCGAAATTGACCTACTTTAGAAAGTATAATAGGTACAACATTTAAAAACACACCTACTTTGCTTAGCGCAGTCGGTTAAAAATAATATATAGGTAAGGGGAAGTTCCGATCAGAAATTCGTTAAAATTTACGGCGGCCGTGACATCAACCAGGAAATAAACACAGCTTTGATCCCAGACAGAAGAACCAAACTAAGTATGACGTTGGTAGATACCTACTCTCCGGCTCCGAATTCAGCGATGAGATTCTCACTCGCTTGTCACAAACAAAGTAACGTCAGCAGCACTGTTGAAAAATATTATATAAAGTCGAGTAAAAGTTTTTTTTATGTCATTGATAGACTATAATCAGCTTCGTCTTACCAATTTTAAGTTTCCTATACAATGTCCTAGACTGACTTAAACAACGTCCCTATGAAATAACGCAAAACCTGAAAATAGTTTGATAAGAATCGAGACTAGAATCGTTGTAGCTACTTTTAAAAGAATACATTTACCATAAGGCCGTGTCTAAAAATAAAATAAAACATTAACAGCCTGGGGCGCAACATGCACGTCATTGATATAGACCGAAGAATACATACGAATATATAATATTTTTTACAATAATTAACTAAAACAAACAAGTTATTGATATAATTTTTACTACAAACGTAATATTTATTATGATTTGTGAGTTTTAATGTTTTCATATTGTAAAAACGGGAATTTTCACGTACCGTGCTATCGGTGAAGGCACCGACTAAGTTTCGACTCATTCCGAGAGTCTTCATCAGGGTAAGTGATCGCGACGCTCTCCCTCCGCGTCGCATCGTACGAGAAAAAACCCTTTTTTACAATATTAATAATCAAATTTACGATAGTTCTTGAATGCTTTGCCGATATTTCGGCATAGTTGCATGTACCATAGTTGATGTTTCGGCATAGTTTCAGTTGTCATACATGGCGTGTCATGTCGTGAAGCTCATACATGGCCAAACAAAACGTACAATAACTTGTCGGATGAAGGAGCACAACAAGGTGGTTAAAAATTTTTCATATACAAAATTTAGCAATTGCAGAACATCTGTTGAATTCTGGCGCAATTATTTTAATGGATTGAGTTGCATAATCCACAAGTAATCTCAAGAGAAAGTCACTACATACCAAAATTAGTTCAGGAGGCAATGGAGGTTACCAAACACAGGAATTTCAATAGAGAAGATGGTTTTCAATTGTAAGAATCGAAGAAACATGCTACCAACTGCGCATCAGGATACCGTTAGTGTTGTGTGTAGAGGCCGAGATATACTCGAATGTGACAGTGAAACCGGTGGTTGTGGTATTTTTCGCAAAAGAGTGAGAAAGAGGGTAGATCGAGTTGTCTGCCACTAACATTAAAAACCCGCAAAAATTTTATATGCTCCCTCCCGTACATGCAACAGTGCAAATCATGGTAAAAATCCAGTTTTTATTATTTATAACCATGATTGTTTCAAAAGTAATTGATATTTCAATTTATTATTATTAAATCAGTATAATGTTACCCATATAATTTTGTAATATACTTAAAGAATAAACAGCCCTTTTAATATGTTAAGACTATTAACAGTAATATTTTATAAAATCATCTAAGGCAAAAAATCTAGCTGATTTAGCTGACCATATTAACAATAGACACACATCTCTAAAAGTTTATGACACTAGCATGAGATTGGCAGAATTATGACAAAAAGCCACATAAGACATAATCAAGAAGTTAAGTCCCGTTATAGCAGCGATACTCATTTGAGTAAAGCTTTTTTAACTCGGGTTTTTTTGCTAAAATATGGAGGGTATGTTGGAACAAAGAAAGTAAGCAAACAAAAGCTTTTATCCGTCGTTTTTGCTGTCCGTACCATGCTCAAAAGTGTAGTATGTTCAGTGAATAGCAAAGTTCAAGGGCAGCCGAATGTTGCCGGTTTTATCTACCTCGTGTGTTCATAAGTCTTGAGACACAGTAAAACTAAAATATTTTTGGAGCTAAGTTGAGTATTCATTTATTGGATATTAAAATTAAAACTACTGACATCTAGATCTGTATTTAAAAACAAATCATTCAAAATGGCCGCCTTTGCATTCAATGCAGGCCTTCAAACGCGTGCGCCATTCATCTATGGCGGCACGAATCTTTTCAATGGGAATCCGTTTCGATTCTTTAATAAGGGCTCGCTTGAGAGAATCCAGGTTTGGGTGAGACTTTCTGCATGCCCTCAGCTCCAATTCCGTCCATAAAGAATAATCCAAAGGATTCAAGTCAGGGCTTGACGAGGGCCAATCTTTGCTCCGAATGAAGCCTGGCAAATTGGCCTCCAGCCAACGTTGGGTAGTCTTAGCTTTATGGGAGGGAGCAGAGTCCTGTTGAAAAACCCAGTATTTTCCAGCGAATAGCGTATCATTTAATGGTTTAACCACCGCTTCCAATATGTCGGTTTGGTAATTTTGTGCCTTCACCTTGACGCCTTGCTGGTAAAAATGAAGCGAAGTGACCCCCTCGTAGGAAACACCCCACCAAACCATCACACTTGCTGGATGATGAGTGCGCTGGACATTGCGTACAGATGGCTGGACGTCCTTTGAACTTCTGGCGTAAACCTTATTGTTCTGCCGGTTAAACTTTTCTTCCACCGTGAAGATCTTTTCATCGGCAAACAGGATATTTTTTGGATCGTGTCTCTTCAATAGGTTCCGACATCGTTCCAGTCGCAATTTACGAAGACGCTCGTTTAAATAATGCACTTTCCTTCGACTGTAGGCCTTTAGTTTAAGATCATATTTAAGTATCCTGTTCACCGATATTCGCGAAATGTTGGTCTGCAGAGCTAATTTCTTTTGAGTCCGGCAAGGGTTGCGACGAATTCGCTCTCTGATTACTTTGATGTTGGCGGGCGTCCTTACAGACCGCGGGCGGCCACATCTTCCACGGTCTTCTAAAGAGCCGGTCTCCTTGTACCTCTTTATGGTATAATACACAAAGTTCCGACTACATCCCAAACTTTGGATTTCACTAAAAACTTGCATTGGTTTTTTTCCTGCTTGAAACAGTGAAATTACAGTCGCACGCAAATCTTTTGTTGGCGCCATTTTCACGGAGAATGAAACAAATATTCAAATGTATATTTTTTCTGATTCAAAACATTCGAAATTTAAAATTTTAAAAGTTTAAAAATGGTTGCATGAATTACTTTCTTTTTAAATTAATTAAATAAGTTCGTCTCAAAACTTATGAACACACGAGGTATATAGGTACTGCGAGTATGGATGTATGTATGTCATCTCGTTTGCAACGGTGGACGAGCGGGCGGCTGAGACGCAAGGTGCGGGTTTGATTACGAAAAGTAAAAAAAATGATAATTTGGCCCCATTAGGTAAACACAAAAGTTGTAAATAATAATAAACACACAAAACAGATAACATGAAACGATAAACAGACAAACTAGGTACCCAATTTTGTGTTGTTTGGGGTCAAAATTATAGCTGCAGGACAAAATAACGTTTGCATGTTCTGCATATATTTGCTCGGGGCAACCTGATCTGGATGGTTCGGTGGTACAGTCGGCAATAAAAGTTGATCAACAGTTTATGTTTTTGAATGTTATTTTTCTTCGGTTTCAATAATTTAATAGTACCTAACTTAAATTGCAAATAGTTAAGAGCCAAAGTTTTCAAATGTAGCTCAATAACCTGAACTAATCTTCGGGTTATTGTTCCAATAAGCGGCGATGGCCTAGCAACCTGTCACGTGAATACTATTTGCAAAGTTGGAACGTGCCTCTGAATACCACTTGCTAGATCTACACACTAAGTACTCATACGAGTACTTGGTGTGTAGATCTTTGAGGATAGCAAGGATACATCCCTACGTATCTTATGACGTCCATCTTCAGGAATAAAGTGGTTGTTTAAAAAAACTTGCTATGTATTCCAACGGCCCACTACGATAGTTAGGTACCGACGGTACCTAACTATCTATACCTAGACGTCAAGGCACCTCAGTGGCCTTTCGGAATTAAGAGCTGTCAATGTCACTTGTAACATTACAGGGCAGAGTACTTACTTATCAAACTCAACTCATACTAAATCTTAGCACAGTAGAATGTCTGACATAATTTTACCGTCATTTCCTCGTACAATTTTGGAATGAGTTGTGCCACTCATTTGTGCACAACTCATTCCAAATGTGATTGCTCCGTCGAATTAAGCACATTTCTGTCGTGATGAGGAGGTCGTAGACTTTGACGTTTGCTTTCTCATTATAGCGTTATATTTCTGTACTCATGGTCAAGTATCTAGATCTATCTATTGTCTATTAAAATATATCGACGGTATAGTAAAAACCGCAGGTCGAACATGGGTCCGATTGGCGCAAGATCGAGACGGATGACACAAACGAAGAGAGGCCTATGATAATGATGATGATTGCTAAGTTACATACATATGGCTACTAGATAGGTAAGTAGGTTAAGTTGACATTTAGATAAATAAATAATGCTGGACATTTTTCGCACGGCATCGACTAGCCCCAAATTAAGCAGAGCTTGTGTTATGGGAACTACATGAGTGATATACTACTTATATACTTTTTTTTGTAAATACATAGAAAATATCCAGACACGAAACAAATATTTAACGATCATACAAACATTTGTCCCGCGTCGGGAATCAAACCTTATGTGTCTCAGGCGGGCTTTCACCCACTGCGATCAGAACTTTTGGCCGCAGAGGTCGTTAAAATATATATGTTACTTAAAATATATATATATATATATTTATATATATATAAATGTATATGTTACGTAAATAATATATTATACGTTTTAAATTAACAACAGAATTGTTAAACAATAGGGCAATCTGTGTCTAGACATATTAAATAAAGAATTGCTTTTCATTGCTTACATCAAATTTATTCGTCATCAACAAGGTATTTATTTACAGTTTCATTTCTAATCCTCTAATTCATATACTCAATATGAAAATAATACAAATTTATGTCATGATCATGTAGTATTTGGAAAATAATATTTAGCAAATGTATACTGTGGAACCATAATTGAGATCTTACTTCGATTTTTCAACTTTTCGAACTCAAATTCATTCTCTATCTGAAACAAAAGCATCCGGATTAAAAGTAGCTCTTACCGTTAAGATAGCATTCGTAAGGAATGCATTTTTTCATCGACTTAATATAATTGGACTTTACGAAAAGTCCTTTTATTTCAACGGATGAACATAGGCTGTACAATAATAATATACAGCCTATCTCCACCGTGAAGGTCCAATACAAATATGGGTGAAAGAACTTTTGAAATCGGTCGAGTAGTTTCGGAGGTTACCTCCTACATTCCGTTTAATATTTTAATGTTCTTGTTAATACAAATTAATAGAAACGTCGTGTTTTCTTCTTTCTTTGTAATGAATAAGCTGCGTGGGTTCTTGCAAAAAATACAAAGGATTAGAGCCCAACATCCGGAACACAAAACTGGAGTGGAGAAATATCCAATTTTGCGAGCCTGGTACCTTGTAGATAGGTAGCTACGCATACATAATCATATGTACACCTACATACCTACCTACATACCTATTAGCTACATTCCTAGGGTAAAGGTACCTATCCTACTACTATTATAAACGTGAAAGTTTATGAGAATGGATGTTTCTTACTCTTTCACGCAAAAACTACTGAACGGATTTTGATGAAACTTTACAGTAATATAGCTTATACATCAGAATAACATATAGGCTACTTTTATTAGGGTACCACGCGGGCGAAGCCGTGGGCAGAGGCTAGTATAAAATAAGTTTTAACCTTTTTTTAGCTATCTACATACAATATTAATATATTAAAAATGATATATATATTTTTTTTAACATCCTTACAAACTTTACCTCTTCATAATATTAGAGTAATTGTATATTGTGCTAAGAGTTGTTGGTGCTCTTCGACATGAGTTTCGCCACCATCTCCTGCACTCGTTTCATCTCCTCGAGCTGATTGCTGACTTGGTAGAGACGGTTCTCGCGTTCCAGTACCGTTTTCTCTAGTTGCTTTATCGTCTGAAACATCAGGAAAGTCAGAAACGATAGATGATAAAAAAAAATAAGAGTACCATGTTACAAAAACACCCTACAAAATATTTTTTTTTTTTGAAGTAACTCTTTTTAATTGTATGTTGTACGTTTGACATTGTAAATTTTATTTAGCCTACTTTATATTACATACACTTGATAATGCAGATTTTCTATTTATTCTTGATAACTCAGAATTCGTTTTGTTGATCATTTTTTTAATAGTTGACTTTAGTTTTATTTAACTCATTGACATACTTATGATTAATAATATATTTCATCAATCATAATTGATAATTAACAAGCTATATCTGTATTTTGTTAAAATTACTTACTTTGTTAAAAGATGAATAAATTTAATTGAATTAGATATGTATATTTTACCGTTTCTCTGAGTTCGATCTCTCGTTTCAGGGCGTTCTCATTAGCTGCCGCGTCTTCCAGTCTCTTGTCCCGCTGTTTTACTCGCTCCTCGAACTTTATGAGAACGCCGGCCAGCTCGCTGTTCTTGCTTGACTGTAATAATGTTATAAAATAAATTAATAGTAAAAAAACATTTTTTAAAACAAGCTCTCAACCGTGAGCAGCAACCGTGTCATGGTAAAACTTAAAACCAGATATCATAATAAAATGCGTACACAAATTTTCGTGTCTGTGCTGTTGACCGTAGTCATGCTTACCATATTAAGCATTCAACTCTGTAGGATAAGAGGAAGTGGTTCTAATTAGCTTGCAAGATTTGACATAAACAAACAAACAGCTTATAAAAACAATCAACAGTCCCAAATGTTCACGCTAACGTAAATTTGTCCAGGTATAACATGGCAGTTGTCACATGACATTTCCACAGCTAATGTTATTTCCATACAGTTCAATTCCGCAGGAGTTCACGCCAACAGAAAGTGTTATTTGACCTAGTGGGGTCAGGGTGTAAACTAGTGGGTAGTTTACACCCTGACCCCACTAGGATCATTTTGATCCGATCAAAATGATCTTACTCTCAGTCTTTTCTAACGGAGAAGAGTGTCTGCATAACAGTTTTTATACTTCTCCAGACATCATCGTTTCTCAATTATTGTACTCGTATGCCACCGTTTCATGTACCACGTTAATTTTTTATTTTGTTTTTTTTTTATTTGATTCCCTGATTCATGGGTATCAGGAACTACGGGTGTAATGGTACCACAAGACCAAGATAAAGAACAAATATTTACAGCAAATACATGCATAGATAAGATTAGATAATATAGATAAGATACCTTTTATTGAGTCTCAAAAAATGTTCTGGTAGAGTGGTGCATAAATTATTTTTTCTTGAATCATAGCTAAGAACACTCTCAATGAAGTTAAAGAAAACAAAATCAAAATCGGTTCATCCGTTTGGGAGCTATAATGCCACAGACTATACTCAATACTCAATACATTTATTGCTTTCACATGGTAGGTACATAGATGGTGTTTATAGGTAGGTATCTCACATGAACCCTGTCCAAGGGTATAGCAATAGATAGGTAGGCAGGCCGAAGTTTTGTGTAAGCAAAAAACTAGTAGGTACGATAAAATAAAGTTTAGGTAGGCAAAGCATCAAGGAATGTAGCATTTAGAATAACATAATTAAGTAGGTTTAGTCATTTTTCTTTTGTTATAATTTTCATTAGTCAAAATAGGTACTTACGTCACTTTTTTGTTAGCTTCCTAGTCTAAATAATCGTTAATGTCATAGTAGCGTTTATTAATTAAAAATGATTTTAGTTTTTTTAGTGAAATTTATTATTATTATGCAATATTATTAATCTTTTTGTAATTCTGTGATTTGTTTTGGGAGTTTGTTGTAGATTTTAATTGGCATTATGTCATCGTGACTATATCCCTCTGTTTGCGTTGGGGGTTCAGAAAGGACTTAAATGATACATAATATCCATATTACATGCCAAATATCTTTTGTCGTCCCCTTCGGATCCCTTACTTATCGGACGATGTTTTTGTTACGTTTTGCATAAATTTACCTGTTGGTCGAGTCTCTTTTGTAAAGCTTTGTTTTCTGCCTCCGCCACCCGCAATCTCTCTTCAGCTTCTCTTTCGCGTGCTTTCATTTCGTTTTCTATGTTCTGAAAATAAATATGATTACCTTTAAGCAAACATTAGTCGAAAAACTAAGACATTTTCAATTTATCTTTCTCGAAAATACTGCAACGCGGAGGGACAGCGGCATCTAGTGTCGAGTAGAAGCACTTCTATGATCTAGGCTAGGTATAATGGCTAAAAGCGCTATCTAGTGGCGAGTAGCGGTACGAAAATACCACGGCAGTCTTTATATAAAACAACATTGTTTTACGTTTCGTGGATACATTAAATTATTCGTCAGGTGTAAGATTTCAAAATGATTAGTAAATTATTTATGTTTGTAGCTCTATTAAATCAATATGATAATCTTTTATGGCGAAAAAATAGCCGTGAAATATGATATTAATAAAGAGATGCGAACCGAGACGCGAAAGGTAGAGACATAAAAATTAATATCAAATTATATATAAATCCCGACTAAATCAAAAGTAAATATGCAAAAAGCGTATTACCTTCTTTATTAGTTAATTGTTAAACCTTATTAACAATTATTATCATCTAGTAAAAACCCGAATTCATGTAACGTGATTATGGACTTTGTCAAATGAATAAATTATTATTATTATTATTATTATTAAGAAGGATTTTTAATGTTTTCATCTAAAGCCCAACTTTACCTACTGGCTATAGGCCAATTTAATACCACGATACTGCTAGTCTAAACCATCCAAGTCGCGGGACTTTGGTTGTCTGCCCATCTCTCTACTGGACGTCCTATGCATCTATCAATCGATCTAATCAGCCCACATCCATCCTACTGGGTATAGATAGGCCTCTCTAGTGCAACTCTTCACATTTCTGCAGCAATCGAATGCAGTGCGTTCCCACCGTCTAATATCATCCGGCCACATGGCTGGTGGTCTGCCGCGTGATCTATGACTCTCGCTTGGCCGCTGCCTTCGTCCATCTGGCGTGTTACCGCCTCGTCATGATCTATTATATCAAGAACAATGTTATTTTCCTCACAGTCAATTGATTCCTGAACTCTTTGTTCAGATTCTCCCTCTGGTTCTCTTTGTCGAGTCGTTCCGCGGCGAGTTTCGTGCGAAAACCACGCAGCGTCGTCTCAGCGTCTTCTAACTGTTTGTGTAAATCTTCTATTGTTTTCTTGTGTCTGGAAATTGTTATATTCAGTTAGCACTTTTTTAACATAAAGCGATTTCAAAGTCAAGGTCAAAATCAAATGTCATTTATTCGTTAAAATCACTTCACAAAAAACCACTTTTTACGAACAAAATAAAACGAAACGTCGGTTTTATCTACTGCCTGTATGTACTTCCGCGACCAAGCCAGGAAAGAAAAGCAAGAAAACAAGGCTGGTTATTCTGTATAATGATCCTTTTACAAAACAATGTACCTACATTTTTAATCGAGTTGGATATATAATTGATAACCTAAACTATGGGCAAACGTGGATTTTTTTTTGTAAAAATTTGAATTATATTTTTTTTTACATAAAGCGATTGATAATCTGAAAGCCTTATTAAAAAAATACGGAACAAAAAAAAGTGCAAAAAGAAAGCTGCATCGACCGGGAATCGAACCCGGGCCGCCCGCGTGGCAGGCGAGCATTCTACCACTGAACCATCGATGCTGACGAATGTGATATCGAATTATATCAACACACTCTGTTATTGACCCAAATAAAGCATGTAAAATGAACATTTTAAATGAATTGTGTAGTTACTATTTCATAATAACACAATCAAAACATCGTCGTTACTTTGATAAGGTGTGTAAGTAATAGATGGCGAAAAGAACCAGTGTCGTATAAGAAATAGTGCATGCATTCAGATAATTGTACTATATTTCGTCCACTTTATTATTTTCTCTATGACAGCTCGATTTGTTAAGGTCATACGTCAGAATCTCTTTATACCGTTTATTCATTTGGTTTTATATACAATTCTAGTAATCATTTGAATTCGCTCTAATAGACGAAAGCGATTTGATAACGCGACATTATTTTGAATTTGCATCCCAGATATTCGGGAATGTGAGCTCAATTAAATACTAATAAATAACTTAATACTACCGCATTCAGGCAAATAAATAAATTTACAAGTATTTTTTTTGTTTTTGGAAAAATTCAAACCGACTTCAAAGCTGATAAAAAGACCCCCAATTTTTACTCCTTTAGGACGGGACGGGATTTTTTCATAAAATTTATATGGGTGTACCCTACCAAGCTACCAATAGAAAAAAACATTAAAATCAGTTCACAATTGGCGAAGAGATCGCGTAACATATAAACAAAGGACGAATAAAGAATCTCCCGCTTTCTTGAAGTCGGTTGAAAATTATAATGAACGAATCATAATGTACAGACACATAATGTGGGAAAAAGAAAGAGAGGTAGACCACAGAGAAAGTGGGATGACGACATTAGACAAGTTGCGGGAACTACATGAGGTAGAGTGGCCATAGAAAGGCCAGAATGGAGAAGATTGGAGGAGGCCTTTGCCACCTGGCAAACGGACACACAAAAATGTTAAAACATATATGAATAACAAAGAAATATAGTCTTGTCCGACTAAAGGCTTATTATTATTATTATTAATGTACAGACTAAAGTGTTACCTTTCACTGTGCATTTGCGTGGTGTATAAAACGTCTTGCTGTGAGGAGTTCGTTGCTTGCAACATCGCGAGTGCGTGCTGAAGCGACGCCATATGCTCACTCGCACCCTGGAGGAAACATAATTATAATTATAATAATTGGAAGGAAAGTCATCACCTGCATATGATTTAATCTGAATATCAGTAAGAATTGTCAGGTGCCGTTTCATCCTACACAGCCCAGTAACCATTCCATAAGCATATACTACTGCAATAGCCTAGTTTATCACTCATAATTTCAATAGACATCAGTTGCCATCCGCAAGATTACGTTTTTTATATGTTAATGTACAAAGGGCCTCTAAAGCCTGAATTCATAGTCGGGGGTTGAACAGTCCCCCAAAATTCGTCATTGAGCATTCGCCTTATGGCTGGGTGCATAAAGGTTGAATTCGCACTTGAATTTTTACTTAACGCCTGAAAAGTCCCCTAGGGTCCCATATGACTATGAATTCGGGCCTAAGTGTTAGCGTTGGCTCCACTAATACCTGTAAAGGCCCCAGGCATAATCCTGAGATTTGAAATAAATAAAGAAAAATACTAATTATGCTGGACATTTTTCACACAGCATCATTTAGCCCCAAATTAAGCAATCTTGTGTTATGAGAACTGACTGATACTTAATATACTTTTTTTTTGTAAATACATACCAATTATATAATACATAGAAAACACCCCAATCGAGACAGATATTTGCAGATCATATAAACATTTGTGCAGCGGCGTGAATCGAATCACCACCTTCTACGTCTCAGGCTAGATAACACAAGCTATATAACAAGTAGTAGAGCTTGTCCGGGGCGGCTGAAATAGTTTGGTGGTAGTACACCACCAAACTATTTCAGCCGCCAAGCAGTAATGCTGGCATTGCTGTGTTCCGGTTTAAAGAGTCGTCTACACACGAGTACTTACATGCGTAAGAATGTTAGTTTTTTTTTATTTTCAACAATTATTTAGCTACTTATACAGTATGTCCCGGAATGTGTATATAATGCCGGATGGAGGTCATTGACACCGTGGTGGGTAACATTGTGACGTGACAATGACCTCTTGTGACGTCACACTCAAAAGTCAACTAAACAGCTGTTTAGTTGATTTTAGGGATGTGCTAAGAGCAGGTAGTATGGATACTTTGATGGTCATTTCATGAATGAAAAACATGGAAATCCAAAAAAATCGTAGAACAAACAATGTTCCCCACCACGTTGTCAATGACCTCCTTCCGGCATTATATACACATTTCGGGACACCCTGTATATCCAGGAATAGTATGTTGTGACAGTTCAAAAAAAAATATATATTTACTTATTTGGGTCAGAAACAAAACACAAAAACACTAAAAGAACGGTAATAAAAATTTTTGAGAAACTGTGACGCGAATATTATACTTTGAAAAGAACCAAACCAATTTATTTTTAATTAAACTACGGGTAGGTACATTATGAAAAGTAAAATTAAGTTAAATAACAAAATCAAATAGGTACTTAATCTACCTAAAAATAAAACAGAGCAGATGTTCTATTGAGTATGTACCTGTAATGCGACTGAGTGTGAATGCAGCCTCTGCTCCAAGCAGGTCATCTTGTACCCATACAGTTCCATAACGCTGGATGTAGCTATATCAGACACCTGCAAATAACAACGTGGAATTATATATATCACCCCCTCATTCATCAAACTAAAAATAAGTGAACCCTGTTTGTTACTAAATATATATTTTTTCATTTATTTCAGGCAACATAGTAAAGTACACGTACAAATACAGGGCCCATATAATAGATACCTTAAAAACTAAAATACATAAAATAATATAAAACAAATTTATTTATCTAGCATGTATTGGCTGCGACGATAATGCTGGACATTTTCACACAGCATCATCTAGCCCCAAACTAAGCCGAGCTTGTATTATGGGAACTACATGACTGATATACTACTTATATAGATTTTTTATTGTAATTACATACATATTATACACAGAAAAAACTCGGACACGAGAAAACATTGGTCCCGCGGTGAGTCTTCGCTCACTGCGCCACAGAGGTCGTCAAATTCGCAAAGAGCCGTCTAAAAAACCAGAGCTGTCCAAAAATGTTAACATATGTACATAATTCGGATCGTTCACGAGGTCCTCGATCACCCTATTTTGAGACCTTTTGTTTAAACATGCTTTTATTAGATGTATTTTCTTTCTTTATTTTCTTTATATTATCATCACTTGTAACTAACCAACTATATAACAAACAATGTTATTAATTCTGGGAAGTAAATTTTAACTTACTTCTAACTGTCGTATCGAAATAAAACTTTGTATGTATATGTAGTTCAGATGAAATACTATAATTTGGTATCTTGGGGGGCTAGACAAATACCACTTTCTGTTGACGTTAACGCCTGCGGAAAGATAAAATTGTATGGAAATGACGTTTGCTGCGGAAATGTCACGTGACATTTTCATACAATTTTATCTTTCCGCAGGCGTTAACGTCAACAGAAAGTGGTATTTGTCTAGCCCCCCTGGAGCTGATCTGATGATGGAGCCAGGAGGTGGATAGCGGAACTCTTCAGTTGCTACTAGTAAACCCCTCGAGTTTGGGCTCATATGATTCGTTTTGATGAGTCCAATAGATTAAGCTAGGTAACGAGGGTTTGATGACTGAGCCAGGAGGTAGATAGTGTTTTTTATGTTTTTTTATTTTTAGTACATGATAATATCGTGTTTATTCGTTACACCAACGGGTAAACAAAAACTTTTCTTAGATTCCTTGTTATTCAACAACACGTTACTAAGTCAACAAAAACCTTATTTTAGAATTTAATTCATGACATCAATGTTCGTACGCGTTGAGTTTCTCAGCCACTAATGTGTCAGCAAAAACTAATTTTCGAATTGCCATTCGCCAACATCTCACAGAGTTTGGCCACTAGCGAGTCAACAAAAAACTCTTTTTAGTATCTTTGCCATTCAACAACGCATTACTGAGTCATCAAGCAACTTATTGTAGAATGTAACTTGCCATTCGCCAACGCTTCGCAGAGTTTGGCCACTAGTGAGTCAACAAAAAACTCTTTTTAGGTTCTTTACCATTCAGCAACGCGTTACTGAGTCATCAAACGACTTATTGTAGAATGTACCTTGCTATTTACCAACGCTTCGCCGAGTTCGGCCACTAGCGAGTCAACAAAAAAACTCTGCCATTCAGCAATGCGTTACTGAGTCATCAAGCAACTTATTGTAGAATGTAGTACCTTGCCGTTCGCCAACGCTTCGCCGAGTTTGGCCACGAACGAGTCTATGGCGTGCTCCTGAGCCGGCAACAGACGCTGCACGCAGCAGGAGGAGCCACCGCAAGCGCCGCAGCCGCTGGTGTTCGACGATTCCGCGCTTGTGGACAGATCGTTAACGTCAGTTGACGTTTGGAGGGATTCGCCGAACACCTGTGAGAACCAAAAGACTATTTCCATTTTTTCGAATTTTGAAACTACTTACTTAAACCATTGCTTTCTACTTAAACCAGGTGGATACTCTTAACACTCGATTCTAATCGCAATTTGGGATTAGGATCGAATTCGTGCAATTTGGTACCTACTTTTGAATTCAATAGGTTCTAGCGCACGATTGGAATTCGCATTTGGTGGAATTTTATGGAACTAATGAAATCGAATAAGCTATTGGTAAATACTTTTGACGCGAGTTTGACGTTGACATTCGAGACGGGGGGACGGCGATTAAAATGTCACAGGTGGGAATATAATATAAAAAGATAAACAAACAAAATAAATACACAATGGGCGATCTTATCGCTGAAAGCGATTTCTTCCAGACATCCTTAGGAGGGAGAGAACTATAATACCTGACTCATCTGATCTGAGGGGAAGTAGTGATGCTTGATGAGCTGCAGAATCTGTTTTCTTCTCTGGACGTTGTTACTTGTGAGACCGGCGCATAGTAGTTTCCTGACCTGGGAAAAGAAAGGTCCTGGCTGAGTGTATGCACTAGGGGCCTTGACAGATTAACAGCTAGGTGGATCGATTACATAGTCCTTGAATGAATGAATGAATGAATGAATAAAAAAAATACTTTATTTGTATTTGTTTATTTGATAACAAAATAAATAAAAACGTAATATAAATAAAAGTACAATGGGCGGTCTTATCGCTCAAAAGACAACCTTGGGATGGATCGGCAAGTATGCAATTGTAAGAATGGTTGGCCTTGATGCAAAAGGCAGAAGCCAATATTACCAATAAATTAGTTTTGTCTGGAAGAGGCCAATATTACCAATAAATTAGTTTAAAAAAAACACTCTTTTATCACGCACTAAAAATTATAAAAAATAATTTAACTATCTATCTCCTGGCTCCATCATCAGACCCTCGTTACCAAGCCCAATCTATTGGACTCGTCAAAACGAATCATATGAGCCCAAACTCTAGGCGTTTACTAGAAGCCACTGCAGAGTTCCTATCCACCTCTTGGCTCCATCATCAGATCAGGTCCAAGATACCAAATTATAGTATTCTCATCCCAACTACATAAACATATAAAGTTTCATTTCGATACAACAATAATATAAGAAATAAGTTAAAATTGACTTCCCAGATTTAATTACATTGTTTTCTTTTAACAAGTGAAGCTAATATAAGCGTGTTAAAAGAAACACGCGGAAAAGACGTGCACAAAATCTACACTGTACTCTACAATAATAATAATGATAATGCTGGACATTTTTCACACAGCAGCGTCATCTAGCCCTTCTAGTAAACAGAGCTTGTGTTATGGGAACTACATACATGACTAATATACTAGATAAAAAAACACCCAGACCCGAGACAAATATTTGTCGATTATACAAACATTTGTCGCGTGGTTGGAATCGAACCCGCAACCTTCTGTGTCTGAAGCGAGCTTCCGCCCACTGTGCCATAGAGGTCGCGAGGAGTTGGTAATGTTAGATAGACAGATAGATAGAAAACACTTTATTACACACCAAATATTTCATCTTAAATAAATATTACAACCTTTAACATTGTTGTAAAATGGGCGGTCTTATCGCTAATTAGCGATAAAATCTCTACCAGACAAACTTTGGATGGAACGGACTGTACGAAAGATTACAAGGGTAAGTGGTGTACCCACATACTAAGAAAACACTATATTATTATTTTACTTACATAATTACTTACTACACAACATAATACCTACATACTATCATTAAATTTTGAAAATAAAATAAAATAAACTATTTTATAATACTTACTTTTAGTAAGCCACAAATAGGCAACACTTAGGCCCGAATTCATAGTCAAATATGGGCTCCCTTAGGAGACTGTTCAGGCGCTATGTGAAAATTTAAGCGCGAATTCAACCTTTATGCACCCAGCCATAAGGCGAATGCTGAATGATGGATTTTGGGGAACTGTTCAACCCCCTATGAATTCAGGCTTTAGTGACTCTTATCCTTGAGTCGCTAAAGCCTGAATTCATATAAATAGGTATTGTTTCTTGACTAAGGATTTAAAAATAGGTAGTTATTTAGCATGTCTGATGGTAACGAGCAGCTCATTCCATAAACGGACAGCCTACACTTTAAAGGAGTTATCATAGTAGTAATGTTACCTGATGCTGTGCCAGCATTCTAGCGAGAGCTGCCTCCCAGTCGCGCGACAGCGGCGCCAGGGACAGCGCCGTCCGGCAGCACACCACCACGGCCTGCTGCGACGACTCCTGACCCACGGGGCCAGTCTGAAAATAAACAAACATATATAAACTCACGCCTATTTCCCGGCTAGGCACAGACCATAAATTTCCCGGATAAAAAGTAGCCTATGTGTTATTCTGATGTATAAGCTATAGAACTGTAAAGTTTCATCAAAATCCGTTCAGTAGTTTTTGCGTGAAAGAGTAACAAACATCTATCCATCTTCACAAAATTTCGAGTTTATAAATAGTAAGTAGGATAGGATAGGATTACCTCATACCATCTCTATCCTACAATGTTAAATTGAAACAAACATACATAAACTCACGCCTGTTTCCCGGAGTGGTAGGCGCAGACATTCACATGCTTCGATCCTGACATCTCATTATATTCTTCAAGCATGCTCGCCTGACCTTTCTCACACACCTTTACACGCATAACGGACCAATCAAGAGTCTGAATGTGGAAAAGGAAGTCCACTTACATACTGACCTTTCTCCAGAACGTCTCTCATTTGACGACCTTAATCGGAGAAAGTATGCAGGGCAAAGAGATAATTAAACACGCAACAAAGCGAAGTTAAAGCCATTAGAGTCTTATTCATTGAAATCACAAGGATCTTATAAACTACATGAATTTAAAATTTCAAAGTTGATTTCAGACACATCGCCAAGCCAAGACTGGAAAAATCTGGCAACAAACACTACTTGTTTTTTTTTTAATGATAATTCATTCAGCTTAATTGCGGTGCTGATCGAACAAGGAGATCTCATCAATTGAGATATAGCATTAATCGTCATACAGTGAAAACTAGTTAGGAGGGTAGTCACTTAACTGCATACCGTCTTGTTATATACATACCTACTACTAACACCTCGATACCATAGAATTCTTATTTATTAATAGCCCTTTATCAGATTTATATTTATATATATTTTTTAATTTAGTATCCATTGATTGCCTATCTGTGTGCCCACTGGCAAAGGCCTCCTCCAACCCTTTCCACTTGTCTCGGACTTGGAGCGACTCTCATCCATGTTCTACCAGCTGTCCTTACTATTTCATCATCCCATCTCCGGAATGGCCTTCCTTGTTTACGTTTGCCGTTTCTTGGATACCAAGTGCTTATGGTTTTGCTCCATTTCTATTCTCCTCGTATCATGTGACCAGCCCACCGCCATTTTAATTATTTTATTTTTTTATTTACATCTTGTACTTTTGTTGTTTTTCTTATGTTGCTGTGCCTAATTTTGTCAATTCTTCTTTTTTCGGTCACGCTTCTCTCCATGCTCCTTTGTGTGGATTGAAGTTTATGTTGGTGAGCTTTAGTTAGCGCCCATGTTTGGCACCATAGAATTCTACTGCCTACTAATATTATAAACGTGAAAGTTTATGAGGATGGATGTTTGTTACTCTTTGACGGAAAAACTACAGAACGGATTTTGATGAAACTTTACAGTAATATAGCTTATACATCAGAATAACACATAGGCTACTTTTTATCCGGGTACCACGCGGGCGAAGCCGTGGGCAGAAGCTAGTAAGTAGATAATTTTGCAAGTGCAATTTTTGCAATTTTTCTATACTTTTTCCTATTCATAAGGTAAAATAATAACATGAACTAACTATAGTATATTATTAGGTAGATGGTATGTTTGTCAACATCATTTTTTTTCGAAAAAAATATTTACTTTACTGAAAAAAAAAACTGCATGCGTATCGCCTGTAATTCGCCAAGCCAAAGTGTAATTCACCTGTGACGTGTACTGGAGTACGCTGTACAAGGTGTCTTCGAAAGCGTCCGGGGTGACTTCATGCATCACTCGTTCTTGGGTCTCGCTCGATTCACACAGCGCACCCACAACCTGCAGCTGAAAACAGAACACAATCAATTAGACATTAGAAAAGCATAACTAAACTGCGGACACATAAGGAAAATAATTTGCGGCCGACTCTTTCGCTCCCATATTTTAGATGGAACGTACACACAATAGGACTCGAACTCAAGGTCAGTCACGTCCAGTAAAGGGACAAAATACTTTTACAAACAATAGTTTTATCACAAAATTTAGTCTCTAATCTCTAAACTTAACTTCAGCTATGTTTTCTTATTTTAACTTTCTTTTTATTTTCTTTACCGACCTACCTACTCTTTAATCTATTGTGGAACCTTGTAAACTATACGAAGGAGGGCGTTGATGCTTTCGATACAGTATTTTTTACTTCTGCGAATATCATCACTTTGTTTTTAATCACCCATATACCTAACTATTCCAATAAATATATTTTTGATTTGAATAGTTCGTATCGTTATTTTTGTATTCCATTAGTTACTATTGAGGATGAAACATACCCACTGTAACCCAGCTTTCCCTGGCTCCAATGCAGGCGGCACCAATAGACCGGGCAGTCCATCGCTGATCACTGATATCAGCTCTTGAGGGAGTCTACCCTCATCTGAAAACAATAAAATGCTTTAGTATGGCATGCGTGCTTTCGTCGCGCCACTGGTACTTTACCTGCCTTTAACAATTACAATTTAGGCATCGCCACTTTACATCATATCTCGTTAACTATTAAAGTTAAACATTAGTAATCGCCAATCTACATCATATCTCGTTAACTATTAAAGTTAAACAAAAATAAACAAACGAATTCATGATTGACATCCTCAGATGCATACTCATTGAGTATGCAAGTTTAATCTTCTATCTTTGATTACTTCATAAGTTCAATGGTAGTTGATCCACAAATGTGTTTTTAGATAACAGTAGATCGAACCATCGATTAACTTTAATCGTAGTTTTACGAAATCCAAAGTTTAAACTACTATTGATCTAACGGTCCTTAGGTGTGTAGTAGCTTTAAGGTCGATAGTAGTTTACACCACAAGAGCAAGTTTAATCTTCTATCTTCGATTATTAAAAAAAGAAACGAACCAATCAGGTCACCTACCCTATAAAAAGGAATAGAATATTGGGACATGTAGCTACTTAGCCTACTTATAAGTAAAACTAAACATTGTGTGGGGCATTTCTGATCCATCTAGACAGCTCAATGTCGTAGTTGATCCACAAATGTGTTCTTATATGACAGTAGACCAAACCATTGATTAAATTTAATTGTAGATTAATTAAATTACAAGTTTTAACTGCTATTGGTCATTTGGTCATACGGCCTTATAAAAGTTAATCGATTGATCTACTGTCATATAAGAACAAATTTGTGGATCAACTTTCATTGAACATATAAAATAATCGAAGATAGAAGATTAAACTTGCTCTTGTGGTTTAAACTACTGTTGATCTTACGGTCCTTAAAGTGAATGTTTGTGAATACCTATCTGACATGCCAATGTTATATGTTATAACGAAATGGTCAATAAATTAATCTGAAGCTAATGTGAAATGAAGACAAGTAAGTATTACGGCGCGGCGCTATAGATAACGCTGGCAGTGCGAGTGCGTGGGCGAAAGGCACTCATATTATCTACCTACGTCAGCGCGGACGAAGTCGCGGGCAGTGTGTTATATGAAAATAAATCTAAAAACTGATTACCTTTATACTGTAAAACAATGGCTGCAAAGAGTTCCAACGACTCGGGGAGGCAGACCCGGCTCGCTTTCATACAGAGACAGACCAGCTGAGTGTGATGACATCTTAGGGAATATAGATCTGTGGAATTAGACCAAAATTATGAAATACCTCATCCTACGAATATTATAAACGCGAAAGTTTGTGAGGATGGACGTTTGTTACTCTTTCACGCAAAAACTACTGAACGGATTTTGATGAAAAGGATTTGGATTATGTGTAATTTGTGTGTACAATAAAGCATAAAGGAATAATGAATAAAAAGTTACCTAAGGTGACTAAAACAGTGAGGAACTTAAGTGCATTTCGGAGGCAGTTGGTGGTGTTTTCTGGTTCGCCCATGTCATCAGGCGCTGATTTGCAAAGTTCATCTACGTCCTAAAACATAAAAATAATACAATTTAACATTAAATCTCGTCTACCATTTTTTTACTGTTATAATTATATTTTTGAATGTAAGTGTAAGTTTCTTTTGTTTTTTTTTCAAGGAAAAAAATGTAAAGCAACATCAAACAAAGGAAATTTGATAACAAGTCCAATATGAAATTTCATCCCCCATTCTTTCACGCTAAAGAGTGTGATTTTTTGTTATAGGATAACCTTGAATTAAAAAAAAAAATAAAAAAAAAAAAAACTATTCATAATTAGCAAAATGCATAAAAAAATATATATAATCGCGTAAAACATTGTGTTTAGAACCTCCTCCTTTTTGAAAGTTGGTTGAAAACAGTTTTAATTTATGTATTTAAAATTGTATTATTTATTTATTTATTCATTTACCTTAAGTAACACAGTTATTTGCCCAATTACATTAGCTAAAGATAAATTAATATGGACCCAACAAGTGCCACGACCAATGACCAATGGTTATAAAAGGTTGTAAAATGTAAATACCTTAAAGTCGTCCTTCAGAGCGTTATCCAAATGAGGGTAGGTATTTAAAATAGTGTTATTTATTTATTTATTTACCTTAAGTAACACAGTTATTTGCCCAATTACATTAGCTAAAGATAAATTAATATGGACCCAACAAGTGCCACGACCAATGACCAATGGTGATAAAAGGTTGTAAAATGTAAATACCTTAAAGTCGTCCTTCAGAGCGTTATCCAAATGAGGGTAGGTATTTAAAATAGTGTTATTTATTTATTCATTAACCTTAAGTAACACAGTTATTTGCCTAATTACATAAGCTAAAGATAAATTAACATAGACCCAAAAACTGCCACAACCAATAATGACCAATGGTGGTAAAAGGTTGTAAAATGTAAATACCTTCAAGGCGTCTTTCAGAGCGTTATCCAAATGAGGGTAGGTCAACACGAAACTGCGTAGATTACCATCGTTGCATAGATCATTGATGAACGTGTACGCGTGTAAAAGTTGCACAGAGTCTCTATCACTGAAACAAAACACAAAGTGTTTCTGCCGGTTTTTCTCTCAAGCTCAATTTTTTTTGTGATTCAAACTTGTACTCCTGATTGTCTAGACACTCAGACGCACGTGACATTTCCACAGCTTATGTCAGTCCCATACAATAGAATCGTTCCGCAGGCGTGAACGTCAACAGACGTTGACGTTCGTTCCGCAGGCGTGAACGTCAACAGGTATTTGTCTAAGACCCCCTGTTCAATCTTGCCGCAGGCGTTCACAGTGGTATTTGTCTAGACAATGGAAATTAAAATGTCACGTGACAGCTGCCAAGTTTTACCTTGACAAATTTGCGTTAGCGTGAACGGGAAAGTAAGCGTGAGGTATTTGTCTAGACACCCTGTATGGAAATGACATTAGCTGTGGAAATGTCACGTGACAGCTGCCAAGTTTTACCTTGACAAATTTGCGTTAGCGTGAACTGAAAAGTAAGCGTGTGGTATTTGTCTAGACACCCTGTATGTAAATGACATCAGCTGTGGAAATGTCACGTGACTGCTGCCAAGTTTTACCTAGACAAATTTGCGTTAGCGTGAACGGAAAAATAAGCGTGAGGTATTTGTCTAGACACCCTGTATGGGAATGACATTAGCTGTGGAAATGTCACGTGACAGCTGTCAAGTTTTACCTTGACAAATTTGCGTTAGCGTGAACTGAAAAGTCAGCGTGAGGTATTTGTCTAGACACCCTGTATGGAAACGACATTAGCTGTGGAAATGTCAAGTGACAGCTGCCAAGTTTTAAATCATATTCTTTATAGTTGACTTTAGTTTTATTTAATTCTTTGACATTATATTTAATTTTATAAATTGATTATTAAGCAGCTATATCTGTATTTTGTTAAAATGACTTATCTAAGAACATGTAATTTGTCAAAAGATGAATAAATTGAATTGAATTAAATTGAAATAGTGTCTGATCAGGTTCGAACTGAATACCTTAAGTCGGAAAGTGGACTTACATTATAGCTTTGTTGAAAGTGCGCATTGTGCAGCAGAGGTAGCCATGCACGTCTGCTTGCCGGGTCGCTGCCGCCCCTCGTGTGGCGCCCGACAGGCACAGAAGCAGTCGGCAAACTTCCACGCCGCCATAACCGCCCTCCTGGATATACAAAGGCTTTGTCGTCAATGCGTGTTGGCGATAGGCTTATCACCTGTCACGTGGAATACTAAATACTAGCAAAACTCACGCACGTGCCAAGTTATGTTAAGACGTGCCTCAGACTACCCCCTTCTTCTACTTGATGGGTATGTATCGAGGATGTCCATCATGGGGAAGGCGTGTGTTTTTTTGTTGTGAAAAACATGTGTTTGACTGTATTATTGGATTACTAGCTTCGCCCGCGTGGTACCCGGATAAAAAGTAACCTATATATTATTTTGATGTATAAGCTATATTACTTTAAAGTTTCATTGAAATCCGTTCAGTAGTTTTTGCGTGAAAAACATCCAGCCTCAGAAATTTTCGCGTTTATAATATTAGTAGGATAGGATTAGTAATGCTCTGTGAAAGTAAACTAAAAACTAAAATTATAATTTAAAGTACTCTAATATTGTAATCAGTATGTTTATATAGATAAATGAGAGAGTGTATGTTTTGTAATTTGACGACCTCTGTGGCGCAGTGGGCGAAGGTCCGCCTGAGACGCAGTAGTTTGCGGGTTCGATTCCCGCGGCGGGACAAATGTTTGTATGATCTGCATACATTTGTCTCGGGTCTGAGTGTTTTCTATGTATAATATGTATGTATTTACAAAAAAACAAGTATATAAATAGTATATCAGTCATGTAGTTCCCATAACACAAGCTTTGTTTACTTTGGGGCTAGAATCTAGCCATTTTTCATTTTTCACACGGCATCATCTAGCCGCTAGATGATGCCGTGTGAAAAATGACCAGCATTATTTATTTATTTATTTAATTGGTTGATATGAGTGTGTGTGTGAGCAAAAAGTGTATGCATTATTATTATATTTATATTAAAAATAAATACATGTCTATGTCTTTGTACATGTCATGTTACTTAGTTTTAATCTGTAATCTCTGAGTGTACAATAATGAATAAAAAACATGCACCAACTATAAAATCTCACCTTCCAACTTATCAAATGCACCACAAACTCCTTTGTATCAACCGTCCTCATCAGCGCGTATATCGCCGGCAGATTCCCGTAGCACACATTCACGAGTACAGTCAGAGACTTGTGTCCGATGGTACGATGTTGGGGCTCGCTCATAGGCTGGGTTATAAACTCAGTCAGCTGCTTCATTAATCCACTCAAATAAGACTCTTGCCAGCTGATTTTTATGCCATATGATATTTCCTGGAAACGAAATTTGGCTGCCATCATCAATATAGTTTTACGGACACGTGTCGAGGCGGGACACTGACACCATTGAGCGTCTTGTCGTGCAGGGACGAGTGGAAGGTCACCCATGATATGGACTGACAAAATCAAATCAGCAGTGAGCGGCAGACTGAAATGATTAATGCATTAGGATGACCACCAGTAGTGAGAAATGGCATGATATCATGAGGCGAGCCACATCAGCCCTCAATAATACATCATAATAACCACACCTGCTCTGTCAAGACCGCAACAACTGAGAAAAGATCAACCATTTGTAGAAATCTACTGGTAGACTGTTATTTTATGTATGAAATTTTTAATGATGAATCTGACATTATTCCAGATCTATCTATGAAGTGAATAGCTGTGCAACGGACGCCCTCGGTCCCCGACACACCGCGTCGCATCGCCCGCCCAAGCTATTACTAATTTTGCTCGACTCCTAAGGGCCGTAGTGTGTTTTTAAATAACCTATAACCTTCCTCAAGAATTGGGCTATCAAATGCAAAAATATGTTTTCAAATCCGACTGGTAGTACCAGAGATTAGTGTGTTCAAACAAAAATAAACTTTTCAGCTTTAATATTAGTATAGATTAACTTAATTGTTGTATAATATTTGATATTGCTGACAAGTTCCATGTACACAGCTACAGTGTCTACAGCTACAGTGTAGGACTTAAACTTTTTTCTTCTATTAACTAAATTAGTTTAAAGTTAATAAATCTC
The DNA here is from genome assembly GCA_958496245.1 of Perizoma flavofasciatum. Lineage (NCBI taxonomy): Eukaryota > Metazoa > Arthropoda > Insecta > Lepidoptera > Geometridae > Perizoma > Perizoma flavofasciatum. The sequence goes on along the minus strand of OY292443.1, from coordinate 5,792,123 downwards.
CTCTGATTAAACATATTTTCATTTTAAAAGAAACTTTTAATTTTTAATTTACATGATGTACTACAACACTAGGTAATTTATAATTTATTTCTAGAAAAATATTACCTGCATCACTGAAAGAAGTTTTACTTTCTTGTCATTTGATATAGAGTCTGATAGCAATCTGGCCAAAATGGGCATAAATCTGAAAGGTAAAACAGAAATTATGATTAGGATATTAAATATGATTCATTCATTGACAATGTGAATGCACTCCACAAGGTACTTTCACAAAAATATTCTAGTTCTTAATTTAATTCTCAATTTAATTTTAACTCGATATGAACATTCATAGGGCATAATGCGAACTTGGCAAGGCCTATTAGAACATAACACCATGATGGGATGATCTATGCACTGTCCTCTTTTTAACCAGACCCCTCCTTTTTATGAATACCCATAATTTTAATTGTTTGTGGCAAGTAAACATTTACTCTATTCTAACTACCAACTCCTTTTCTTTTGAAAATTAATGGAAGTTCTTAAAAAAACTCAAAAATAAATCAGTTTTTTTAAATCTTTTATTCATTTTTAACAATATCAGTTCTGTGATACCCTGTATCCATATACAGGGCATACCCAATGTTCCAGTATTCCCAACCATAAGGCTGTTGCTAGTAAAGAAGAGTATGATTTAGCTGGCTGACCCCACATCACACATAGAGCTATTAAAAATATAATTACATACTCACTTGTATGTATGAGTAAGTGCATGCCTCGCACTGGGCTCTATAGCAGCTCTGGCCAGCACAGCTATGCCAGCCCAGTGGGGACCGCGTCCATCGCACATCACTCTCCAGAGAGAACTGAAGAAGGCACAGACCTCGGAACGGCCCGGGGAGAAGATTGATAGGTCGCATGATGACGCTATCAGCTGGAGGTAGTAAATACTTATGATTGAGAAATTATAATCAAGTTCAAAAGACAAAAACGGTAGTAATTACATAAATGTTGACAATGATCATGTTAAAGTGAAGCCTAAATGGCCATTGCGCTTTCGTACATGCATCAATGTATTTTAAACTCTGGGATATCATAAAATCTTGATCTATAGTTTGATTTATTTATTTATTTATATTATTTGAATAAGATTGTTTAATACACTCACGCGGTAAAGAAAAACAGTTATTCTATGCAAAGGGGATAGTTAGTACATGTTTGAAAAAATAACTAACTTACACCCAAGCATCGAGTCATCATATTTACAGCGGACTCGCTGTGCGTAGCCTCAAATTCCCGCGCAGCAGTTACAAATAACTTTAGGTTAGCAAACTTTCCCCCATCCTGGGGGTTGCTGTTGTTATCCACCCCGTCCACTTCCATTTCCACTGATACCATGAACTGTGAATTTTGTTTAGAACCACACGGATCACTGCAAAACCTTTCCAACAAGCTCAAGGTCTGTTGTGTTAAAACATTTTGTCAAAAATTACTAACAAATAGAACTAATTCATGCAAGTTTTAATGTAGAAAAACGTGTAAAATTAATAAAATTAGACTTGTAAAAATTCAATTTCAACTGTTTTCTCTATCCTTCAAAAGTTGCGGCCATATTAAATGTTTACAAAATGCACTCGTCTGATTGGACGGTTTATAGCCATAGGCAAAGTAGAAGTTAAATGTCCTTGATATTCTCGATAGATATACTAATATTTCTGGTTCCATTGCGTGTTTAGCACAGAGTACTTTGTGTTTAGTACCTCGTTCAATTCAAAGCAAGCAAGCAAAGCAACAGATAAAAAATCTAAGTTGTCAACAATACGGATGAAAGTACAAAGTGGTTTTGCTTCAATTTGCGAATTGCTTTCATTATTTCGTTTAAAATACGCTTAATTAGTTTAACGAAAAATGGGCGTGGATATAGAAACAATCTCTCCAGGAAATGGTGCCTAAATTCATACCAGCCTATGTTCTAACCTCGTCCCCAACAATACTTTATATTTTTATAACATTTCAGGCTCTACTTACCCCAAATCCGGACAAACCGTGGTCGTCCACTACACTGGGACTCTACAAAATGGGACGAAGTTCGATTCTTCAAGGGATAGAGGTCAGCCCTTTAAGTTTACTCTTGGGCGAGGTGATGTGATTAAAGGCTGGGATCAAGGACTTGCCAAGGTATGCATTATATCACTCAAAAACCCAAAACTCTGTATATAAAACATAAGTATTTGACTGGTGTCAAAGTTTTTTTAAAGCTGGAACTAACAACATGCATGGTAGCACCCGGTTATAGGATACATAATAGGTTGGTATGATAATACAAATAAAAGTGGCCATAGAAAGGCCAGAATGGAGAAGATTAGAGGAGTCCTTTGCCACCTGGCAAACGGACGCACAAAAATGAAACAAAAGGAACATATATGAATAACAAAGAAATATTGTCCTGTCCGACTAAAGGCTTATTATATATATATATATATATATATATATATATATATATATATATATATATACATCCTGCAGTCAATATGACGTCCTATGTGGGTGAAATTGCATCTAAAGTGACGTCCACTTACTTTTGGCGTCCATATACGGACGTCAAAAAAAAGAGAGCAATTTTCTGCCTACAAGATCGTCAAAATTGATAATTTTATGAAATTCCATTTTTTAATTGGACGTCACATTTCTATGAATTTCGCTGTACGCGAATAAAGTTTAGTTCCACCAATTTCAGTTGTAATTAATAGTGGCGCTGCTGATTTATTTCTTATTTCATTATTAGGCACATTTTGCATCCAACGATATTAGGTATCACTAGAACGCGACGTTGCCAAATCGTTAATTGTTCGTTTTTTGAATAATGTGCGCTATGACGTAGATTTAAGTTTAATTATCGCTCACATTATTCCAAACACGTTTGTTTCGTCGTTCGTTTCATTTTTCTAAGCAACATTTAAAACAAACAGAAACATATCAAACTACGAGCAAGATACGCGTATCGCTCAATTTAAAATTTGTAGGTATTCCTATTAATTGAATTCCGTCATCCTTGTGGATGTAAAAATTTATTTCATATTTTACGCCTCATACATTTGTGTAAAATGTATGAGGCGTAAAATATGAGCGTTTTTCAAGACAGATGACAACACCGTCTTGTAGAATATTATAAATGTAAATTCCGCCCTTCATAGAACTATCTACCTAAAAATCGCATGAAATTTGTAAAACCATAACCCCAGGCACAGCAGTCATAAAAATCTGAATAAATTCTCATAATATTAGTGCAATGCTAACTATTATGAGATTTCACAACAATAAATAAGATTCATTTCGATATCATTATTTTTTGAGGGGGCTTCAGTACTTGTAAAAATACTTTTACAACAGCAATCTAATAAAATGCTTCTATAGAATGCTTCTATTAGATTAATTTACGAGTATGTACCTAGGCATCTCAGTTTTTTAAAAGTGTAAGTTGATATCGAATTAGTTATGGAATGGTTATAGTTATGGAAAGACAGATAAAACTAATACTGGTCATCCGTTGAGGACTTCACACTCTAATGTCAGAATCTAATCAAACATATATGGGGCTATCCTGGAGGTAAACCCTATTAATAAAAAAAACAATAATAATTGGCAGATTAATATATCGCGTTACAAACATTTAAAAACAATCGACTTAAGAACATCTTCCTTAACTGAAGTAAGAGTTCAAATGAAAAGACGCCATTTACCCTGATTCGTACAACTTTACTTCCATTAAACGCCCTCTGATATGAATATACATGTATATTTTGTATTTTTTTAACTATTTTTATATCACTAAGACGTCCCTATATACAGACGTCACTTAAGTTTAAACAAGTTAAGTCATCATTCGTGTCGGGTCAATGACTCATGTTTTAAATTTGTTTTGACCAATGTGTGGCCACTTGTACAGCCTCATCGGCTGCCTCTATGAGATGTTCCCGGGTGCAGGTGATGGGGCACAGAGGGTAGGAGAGCAAGTGCCCCATATTCTGTATGGGTTCCCCGCACTCACACTGGACGTGGGTTGGCTCAATTATCCTCCACTTGCCTAGATTGTTTCTGCAGCGGCCAACTTGAGTGCGAAGCCTATTAAGCGATTTCCAAATTGGCCACTGCCAATCTGCGGGATCTATGAAGTTCAGTGGAGGGGGGTATTTTTTCTTCCACATGTCGCATATTGCTTCCACTGCACTCTTATCCGAAGGAGTTGCAAGTTTCATAAAACTTCTACGACTCTTGAGGTGGGTAGGTGGAGGCTGGTGATCAAACAGAGGGTGCCGGCTATCTGTTTCCTTGTTTAAGTTTTTCAATGCAGCATCCTATCTCCTGTCGGATGTCAGGTGGAGCGATGCCTCTCAGAGGGTACAACATCTTAAGGGGCGTAGGTTTTAGGCAATTTTCGTTGTAGTAAGTGTATAGTGTTTCTAGGGCTTCCGTTAATCTCTCTTCGGCCTCTTCAAAGCTATGTGTTTGAGCGGCCAACGCAAGACCGTCCGCATAAAGGAAACATTGTCTATGTAGGGAATTAGGCTGGTCATTTGTGCAGATCGGCTCTTTGTGTGATTGAGATGCACTTGAAAGCGCCTGTTATCTAGTATTTCACTCAGAATACCTACAAACCCAGAGTCACGGGTCAGATTCATGGCTTTCAGAAGGAGCCGTTTTATATTGACGGTGTCGTAGGTTGCTGAAAGGTCTACAAAAACAACACCTGTGACTTTGTTAGACTCAAAACCATCTTCTATAAACTGAGAGTTAATTTAGTGTTTGGCTTGTGCAAGACTTCCCAGGCCTGAAGCCAACCTGCTCACGAATCAGTACTGCGGGGCGATCACACTAATTTCCCATGTCTGGTATCATCGGATGGGATGAATTGTATCACGCTAATTTCTAAGCAGAATGAGCCATAGATGGACAATGCGAATGAACAAAATTGGTTTCATAATGGACGTTCCGTTTTTTGGATGGATGGGCCATTAAAATAAGGAACTAGTGTCAAAATTGATTGCCATCTCGATAGCCATGAGTTAGTGTTATCGCCCCGCTGGGTCGATAATGGGCATCAAACGATTCAATAACAGCCTCTCAAAAAGTTTAAACGTGTGGCGTAGCAAGGATATGGGCCGGTAGTTTTTAATGGTATTTGGGGTATTTACCGGCTTTAAGAAGAGCAACCACTTTAGCTCGTCTCCAGAGCTTTGGGATCATCGCATCTTTGAGGCAGGTGTTAAAAAGGGGTTAAAAAGCCATGATACGGTAACTGGTCCAAGATGTTTTAATCATTAATGATGCTGTGTGAAAAAAAATGTACAGCATTTATTTGTTCAATGGTAACATTGTCAAAACCAGCTTTACCGTTTTTCATGGATTTGATTCCCGATGCGATTTCCGCCAAAGTATAAGGCTTATTAATGTGGTTACTACTTGGATTAGATTCAGCTATCCCATTGGTTTTGGGAAGGCGATGGGATGGTTTGCCATTCAAAATAAGTTGATGTGCAACTTGGTTTGCGGTAAACTGGCCATGACTTATAGGCTCCGAAGGGTTATCTGTTAGTTATCTGAAAGTTTTTTGATAGTATGATATGCGTTTTTGCTGTTATGGGTCAGGTCCATGCTAGTCACTAACGACATCCACTTCGTTCTGCGACTTTCTCCAATTTCGCGCATAAGCTCCTCAAGGGATTCCAAGGTTTGTTCGGAGAATGGGTCATATTGTTTTTGGTAGTTTGTGAGGAGGGTAGTGGAGTCTTTGCTCAGATCCGGCACGTAGCTAGTGCGGCATCCACGTGGGATGAGTTGGCGTGACACTCTCCAGACGGTGTTGACAAACTTCTCATAGTCACCCGGCACAGGTTCTAGATTGCGCAGTCTGAAATCAATATCTTTGGAAAATAGATCTTTGGAAAAATTGAATCAGCGCGGCATCTAAAAAGCACGATCTGAGTCTTTACAGCCGCTTCAACACTACAAGCAATCGGTCTGTGCTGAGTTCCTGGGAAAGCTGGGAGTACCACCTTTTTGCATTGAAGACCTATATTAGCGCTGGCAAATATCAGATCCGGATCGTAACCACGTTGCCAACGAGCACTGTTGAAAGACGCAGGTCGTTTTGTGTTGTGAACCAGAATTAAGTTTTTACTTAATTCTGGTCACTTCTGTTTCTGCCCACTCCTTTACTGCATTGCCATCCGAGTTTGTAGCGTTGTATCCCCAAGTTGAGTTGTGACTGTTAAAGTCACCTACAATTATTTTTATATTTCTATAAAAATAATTGAATTGGAACAGTTGCTTGGGAGGTTTGTATCTAGAGGTTATCGCGCAACTACCTGTATCAATTGTTATTACTTCGATAGTATTATCAGATCTGAAAGCTGTAGATCGAGCTGCAGTACTTGTGTTTCCAAAAACGGCACCACCGTACTTGGCATGTGGAATTTCTGCGATTAGGATCATTCCAGGGATTTCTAGTCATTGATGCTCGATGTCGTGGTGTGTTTCCTGTACGCAAAGAACATCACATTGTGATGTCTGCCACATGTGAGCAAGTAACTTTGACTTATGACTTGAGAAACCTTCGATGTTGATATGTATATTATACTGTTACCAAGTGCAAATATATGTATATTATAAAAGCATGGCTTTATGTAATACTAGCTGCGCCACGCAGTTTCACCCGCGTATGTTTCGATTCTATACTCGTGATAACATCGATATTAAATGCCCGATTCGAATGAATTAAAAAGTTTTTAACTGCTACTGCCCTTGATGATAAAACTATTTATTTGAATAAAAAATAAAACTTCGATACGAATGTAACCAACTTTTGTTTCTACCGGCGATCTAATTAAATTTTAGAACAAAAAAGCTGCTATTGTGAAGTCACAATATTATAGTTAAGTAACTATGATAGTGAGATAAATTCCCTCCAAGACTTTTTTGTAGGTAATAATGAGTAGGTACTTTAATCATATAGTACATAATTTTTATGTATCATCAATAGTTTTCTCAGCGCACGCCAACTAATGATTTTTATTGGAAAAAATTTGCTACTTTGGGTTACGTTATTGCAATTTTCTTAAGGACCTCTAATTTAGCTTTCTATTAGTGAAAAAATTGTTAAAATCGGTCCACTAGTTTCGGAGCCTATTCGATACAAACAAACAAAACAATCTTCCCCTTTATAATATTAGTATAGATTTAATTTTGCACAACAAATTTAGTCGAGTACCTACAGTGATACCTAATAACGTGGCACAAGAACCAATGTACCTGTATTCAAGCAAATAAAGTTTTAATTCATTAATAGCATTTAGATTTCTTCAATTTCATATACCTAGGCTTCGATTAGTTTAGGGTCATTCTCCTAAAATCTAGTCACCACTAACACAAAAGTTAGCGTAAATCTAAACCCGTTAATAATATGACTGGGTAATTAGAATTATAACTGAAATGACGCCGATTTCTCTGATTTGTACACTTTCACTTTCATTAAACGTCCTCTTATATCAATATACGTGTATATATATATATATGTTTTAACTATTTTAATATCATTAAGACGTCGCTTTATATAGACGTCAGTTTGGTTGAAACTAAAAAAAATTAAAGATTTTCAGATTTATTTAATTTCATACACCTAGATTCTGTTAAGTTTAGGGATCATTCTTCCATAATCCAGTCACCACTAACACAAAAGAGTTAGGGTAGGTGGTAGGCACTTACTATTTGAAAATAATATGAATCGATACCTACCTAGACCATCATTTCCAATCAGAGTGCTTAATCTATTAGATTCAATCTAATCTAATTTTTTTTTTTACTCAGGTTTCATTTTCTTTACGCACGTTTCCTGTTAATATTTACAAATTTATAAAGCTTAAAAAAATATTGCTATCTATAGAACGTTTGCAACTGTCTTTAGATAACTCAACTGTTTCATTTGAATTTTGTGCATATTTGTAATATTATTTCTGTAAATATTTTTTTAGTATAAATAAGAGTGCTTGTTATTATCATTTTGGTGGTTTAAAAATCGCGGGTGTACGCGTTTAATTCCGTATGATTTTGGAATGAGTTGTTATGTGTCATTTCAGGGGCATTTTAGCCAATATAGCTTAATAAAAGTACACAAAAGAAGTGAAACGAAATAAATTTGTATTCTGTGATTTTCGAAATGTGTGAAAATGGTCCACGAAAAGTATTAGTAAATTGTCACCTTTTTTACTAAACATGACTTAACTGAGACTTTGACGACTAGGACTGAGTGTAACGTTGCAAATTGCATATAATGCATGGATTTTTATTAATTTACTTGACAATAATGAAAGCGTAAGTCGTGAAAGCCAATACTAAAAATAATGTCTATTGAGAGTTTAAATGAAAAGACGCCAGTTTCCCTAATTCGTATTCTTACACTTCCATCGAACGTCCTCAAATATAAATATACATGTATAATTCGTGGTTTTTTACTGTTTTTATATCAATAAGACATCCATATATACAGACGTCAGTTTGGTTTAAACTGCAAATATATGTATACATAGAAGCATGGCTTTAGATATTTTAGATTCCTTTAATTTCATACACCTAGGCTCTGTTTAGTTTAGGGCATTCTCCTAAAATCTAGTCACCACTAACACAAAAGTTAGCGTTCGTCTAAAACAGTTAATAAAATGACTAGGTAATAAGAGTTCTAAATGAAAAGACGCCAATTACTCTCATTCATACACTTACACTTCCATTGAACGTCCTCCTGTATTAATATACATGTTAATATATATATGTGTTTAACTATTTTTACATCAATAAGACGTCCCTTTATATAGACGTCAGTTTAGTTTAAACTGAAAAAAAAAAAAAATGTTGAAACATGGCTTTAGGCATTTAGATTTCTTTAATTGTATACATCTAGGCTTTGTTCATATATTTGTTTACAAGTATATACAAAAAATACTTTGTTTAGTTGAGGGATAATCCAGTCACCACTAACACAAAAGTTAGCGTAGGTGTTATGCACTTACTATTTGAAAATAATACGAATCAATACCTGCCTATATCTTAATATTTTTTTAAACCAGTTTTTATAAATACTTACGCTTGTTTCTTACTATTATTTACAAATTTATAAAACTAATTAAAAAATGAGTGTATATTAGATGTTTAAATGAATAGACACCAGTTTCTCTAATTCGTATGCTCTCACTTCAATTGAACGTCTTCTGATATCAATATACATGTATATTTTGTGTTTTTTTACTATTTTTATATTGATAATACTTCCTTATATCAGACGCCAGTTCTGTTTAAAGTGCAAAAATATATATAGTATTAAATAATGACTATAGGCATTTCAGATATCTTCAATTAACATCTAGGCTCTGTTAGTTTAGGGATCATTCTTTAAAAATCCAGTCACCACTAACATAAAAGTTAGCGTAGGTGGAAGGATTACAAAAAAATCTCTTACGAGGCAATAAATCCAAAGATACCTAAGTAGGTAGGTTCTGAAGATCATTATCCGTAGTTACCTACCAATAGTATATTTTTGTGACCTATTTAATCGAATTAAATTAAGTCATAATTATTTTATTCGGGTTTCATGATCTAGGTGGGTGAATACCTATGTAAAGTCCTTAGCTAGGTGGTTACTCTTGTTGTCTCTTTTTGACAAATAAAAAGACGCAAGTTCCCTTGTCCGCTATAAGTACCTAATTATTCGGCATACCTACGAAGTTTGGCAACGTCGCATAAAACTAAGAAAATAGGAAGCACAAAGGATTGTAAGATTGAGAATTTATTAATAATTATACGGATTTTAAATATAGGCAAATATAAAAAGGACTCCTAAAGTTTGGTAATGCGCACTGAACATATACATAAAATGAATATAGAAAGCAATCAGTACATGTTAAAAACATATTGATAAAAAGCCTAAAAACTGCAAACGGATGTAGTATTCGCATTGTTTTGTTATATATTTTAGTTAACTCGGGGGGACGCCAAAACGTTGTAAACTGAAAGGAGTTCAAAACTGTATCAGGATGTATTTATATATATATATATATATATATATTATAGGTGACTTGCTATGCCTAGCTTAGGATCTTTTGAGACAAAAAAATATGCATATTCAGTCACACTACATACCAAGAGCACAGTGTGGCTGGTCCATTTACATACATTGGTTTTCTCTAGAGGAATCCGCAAGATGCTAAACCAGCTGCTTCTAACTTGCCCACAGTCATGTTATTTCAGAAAAGATGCATTGATCTTAGCAATATGATTATTTTGCAACCTTTCATTCATATCCGAATTCCTGACATCAGTTGTACTGTACTTTTCAGATGTCAGTAGGAGAACGAGCAAGACTAACCTGCCCTCCTGACTTTGCTTACGGTTCTAGAGGGCATCCTGGAGTCATACCACCAAACGCCACACTGATATTTGATGTAGAACTATTAAAAGTAGAATAGAAAGGACATGTTACTATTTTTTTAAGCTTGTAAATTAATGTCTCAATGTTTTAAGGAATCAATCAGTCTCATCACAAGAGATGGTTTAAATAAAACCAAGTCTGCAAAACCCAGGTTATGCCACTGTAATACACTGGGATATTTCAGAAGATCCATCTTCAATAACTTATTTGACCAATCAACCAATCTGGATTAGAGCTGGTAACAGGTCTATTGTCTTCTATATTGATCAGATTGGTCGTTTGAGAACTGTGAAGACTTTGTCATGTACAAATATTATGAAATCTTTTATTCTGTCATGTGCCTCAAAACTTAGCTGTGCAGATAATAGCTAGCAACATGGATCTGAGATCATAGATGGATGGATTTATTTATTTATAATTAATATGTATAACTTGACTCATAGAATTGATTTTTTAGACTTTGGTAATAACAAAATTAAATGTTATACTTGTATGTAAGCTATTTTATTTGCCACTTATTTGTATTGTGGAATCAACAAAGGTATTATGGATTTTGTATAATTATTATTACCTGACATTATCTGTTTAATATGCCTATTATTTAATTGTATCTTAATAATACATTCAATGATCTGAAGTGAAATGTTATTTAATGTAAATGTTTAATATTAAGAGAATTTACCTACATTATTATGTTTGAACTCTTAAGGTAAATACCCTCAAGTACAAATTAATTGTTTAGCTTGATAGCTAGGTGTTTGATGTGCTTCTAAGAACATCCTATTTATTGTTAACTAATCAAATTAAATAAGTGGTATTGTGTAATTTTATTTTTATTTTGTGTTAATTACAAATAAGTTCTTTGGTACCTTCACCTTTGCATTATATACCTAATCTGCTGTTCAACAGCGATGTAATCATTAAAAAATAACTAAAGTACTCTTAACATTATGCAAATTATCCCGTGCAATCTGAACATACAAAATAACATTATGTGAACACAGATTTGTCACACACACTTGATATTGTATGCGGTAGATAAATACTGTTTAAGTCCACTGCTGGATGTAGTAGGCCTCCTCCAGAGTGCCACGACAAACAATCAACTTCCCGCAACCTCTGAGATGTAATCTGTTGTTGATTGAATAGTGTAAGGCATTCTTATACAACCAAAACTTTTATCACAAAAACAGCATTCAAAAGATTATAATTCAGTAGGATAATAGTTCATCAATGGCACAACATTATTCTTCATAAATGGTGTCCTGCACAATGCACAGCTTTCTAAGGGTCCATAACAACAGTTCATACAGAAAATATGGCCACAGTGAAGGACGCAGGGCTGAACCATCTCCTCTAAGCATGCGGCACACGATCTGCAGCTATCAACTTCGTTTGGCAGCTCATTCATTTGATCCATGTGTCTTTTAGCCATGTAAAAAGTTTGCCCGCATGATACAACAGCAAGTAATAATTGAATGACGCCTAACAGACGTAAATGGGAATAATGTGCAGCCGCTGCAGGCCTGACGTGTACGTAGTCGATACCAGTGAGAGATTTTCCTATCTGTAGTGGCCCTCCATTAATGTAGCATACTGCACGGTGCACACTTTCAATTTGAGGTAGAATGTTGCTTAGAGTTTTCAACATTATTATGAATAAATTCTGCGCTTCCGGAGTAAGAGTTCCGTTTGTTTCGACTTTTTTTTCTAACTTGCGAAGTAGATTTCTCGTGAAGGATTCCCCAAAAGCGGAGAGTATAATGCTGAGTAGGCGGCTCGTAAATGATGGAAGTTTGTTGCATGAATCGTCCACTTGCACGATACCGGAGTACTCTTCGCCTAAAGTCTGTAAATCTCGCAATGTCGTGAAGGATTTGAAGATCACAGAACAGATAGGAATCGCCTTGGAAGTGTGTTGAGAAGGCAGCAACTTTACAAATTGATCTGCAAGCTGTTTCTCGTATAAATCGTCCTTTTGCCAGGCTCGAAGCACTTCGGCCGGTTGCGCTGAGGGCAAAGCCATTTTTGGCCAATTTATTCAAAAATATTGTGAGAAATGAAAAACAAACTTCTTTCCCTTTGTTTTGATAAATATAAGACAGCTGAAAATTGACAGTTCGCTCAAAAAAAACTGACTGCAAAAAAAAAAGTCAAAATGTATGTACAATGTCAATGTCAGCTTACTACTTACTGGCACATGCAAAGAGAATGTAAACTAGCCACAGAAGCCATAATCAAGAAGTTTGAAAGAGAATGTAACGCTACGCTAAGGGCACATGCTTTGTATGTACTGTACAAAGGCTGTCGCGAGGTCGGAGGTCATTTGCACAAAGAACGACAGGTTTTCCACATGTTTGCAAACTTGCTAAAGACTTTCACATAGTTACCTAACTAGTGTGATCTTAACGTTTGATAAAATTAACGAACTTGGTACACGTCTACAGCAGTGTATCTTGCAACAATTAACGCAATTATGTGTGGTTGGATACCTAATCACTGTTCGTTCATTTTTTGAAATATAGTCTCAGATCATAAAAGTGTCAAGTTCGGATTTTTGTTGTTAAAAATCTCAGTAACGGCTGGACAGATTTAAATGAAATTTGGAAGATGTGTCATTCATGAACTATTATATAATATAACACAAAGGCATTTCATCTGAGTACTAGGTGGGTGAAGCCGAATGCGTCCTGTAACCCTGATGAGAAATCGCATTAGGGATAGCCTGCATTGCAAAAAGTCACGGCACGATTTTCACTCTCGCAGTTTACACACAGAATAGCAATGGATTGAGTGTACGGAATTCCACTAAAACTACACTGCTCATGTCATATGCATTGCATCACACAAAGCGTAGGCCAGCCAGACACCAAGAAATTCCTATCCATACTAGAATTTTGGATAGTGTGATTAAGTCTAAAGAAAATGAATGCAAGGATAATATGCTCTGAGTTTACAGTAACAAAATAAAAATTGCAATTTTATAACCACATTTAATTTTTCAAAGTGAATTCCTTACGTCACAGAATTTACTATAGAAATACTTAGCCTACTTATATAAACTTGAATAAACATAACTATCTATACTTACAATCAGTGGATACATATAATTTAATAAATTACATACTTACTTAGAAAATAAACCTTATTTTTCGTTGGGTAGATATACCGACACTAAATATCTAATTACTAACTAGTCCCTATAAATTAGCATACAGAGAGGCATCATATAGACATGGACGAACCAAAAATACACGACTAACGTGGTCGTGACAAAACGCAGTAGGCAAAATACTCTGCCGAAACGAGGAGAACCCACTGCTACCCATCCTAGGGTGGAAAGGAGGTTAACAAAGCGCAACATTATGCAAAAGACAGACGCGATACAACACCAAAACACGCAAATAATAAGTAGGAGCAACCAACGTCAGAACTGTCGTAGAAAAAACAACACCCGCTCGCAACCCACCAGAATTAGATACCCTGGCGGAAATCATTGACAAAATAATTAACACACCTCTTAATAACTAACATAATGGACAACATAACCACTCGTATGATCCAACTGTTCAACGGTTTGCTGTCAAAATGATGCATAACATGCATATTTTGACTTGCAACGCCAAAAAGCTCACCAAGTGTAGAAAAGAACTAGACACATTTGTAATAGGCAAAAAAATTGTTCCAACAAAGCTTACGTCAAAAAACTAAGGTCATTAAAAATAAAAAAAGATGCTTTAAAGTTAAACGCAATGCTGAACTATCCAAAATGCTAGAAATAAAATCTGGCATACCGCAAGGTTACATCCTGGGACCCTTTCTGTACCTAATATTTACTGCGGATATACCAACTTTCGATGGCACCACCACTAATGCCACAATATACTAACTATACGCTGCTCTTAAAACATTAAGACCTAGACACAGCATCAGAAATCTTCAAACACTTTCATTCAAGACTCATATCGAAGAATGGTTCTGTTCACGTCACATACACTTTGAATAAAAACCTGCCCGCTCGTTACTTTACAATGAGAAAGTCTCCCAAGCGGAAGATGCCAAACATCTATGTATGCACCTAGATCGCCGCCTAACTTAGCAAATACATATCTGGACCATAACAAAATATTTGCGACTGCAGAATCCGCAGAATGTACTGGCTTAACAGACAAAAGTAGCATCTAACTAATTGTATATAAAAAGGGTTATAAAACTATTATCAAACTAATCTGCACCAATGGCATTTAGCTTTCTGGCTCTACATAGTAACATTAAAATACTGGAAAGACTTTAGAGCAACTTTAAATTGAAATGTACCCTAAAAATTCCGATTCAGCGGGAGTTGGCCAATCAAGCCATGAATCGAGTGACACTGGGTCCGAATTTATTAGGCATTTTCTATTCAGCTGATGTATAGCGTTATTAAATTTTTTTTTCATGAATAGGCATAATAAGTGGAGTTCATGAATAGGTTCGACCACAATCTCTGTGGAAAGTGTCAATGTGGTCGAAGATGTAGAACGCTAAAGTCGCTAAAGTTGCTTAAAATACCTCCCATATTCCTCCTCCTATATTCTGTATATGAAAGTGACTCTGTGATGAATGTTTGACAAGTCAAATGATCATCAGAAGCCCGTATACTGTGGCCATATCGACAATAACTGTGTGCAAGTGAAAATCATTTAACTTTTAAAACGTGCGTCATCGAGTGACTTTCAGATACAGAATAAGGGGCTGAGTAATTAAGAAGTTTTTCTCTTTTACAGCTAAACTATTAACTACGACTAGATGGTCATAGAAATGAACTCGCTACCCTGTTACATGGAACTGGCAGCCTCCAATTCTCCATTAAAACTACATACATGGTATCCAAAGCTCACTAGATGAATTTCTTCGGATGACACAAATACCGGAACAAATCGAACAGCAAATTATACTATTATTATACAGATTGCCAAGAAGCAGGAAAGAAGGTTCGCGCAAATTGGCGCGGTGGCGACCAGAATGCTGAGTTACAAATACGTTTAAAACTTGTCGAAAACGACATCGATTGAGGGCTTTTCATACAATAAGTGCAGTCAGCGACAAAAGTTTTTTAATGCCCTTTTTATTTGGGTTTAGCAAGGGAATGTACATTGCAAATACTAACGAACCAAAGCAGAAAATTTAATTTTAGCCTAATAGTTTAAACTAAATTCTATATATCCATAAATAACAAGACTTATATAACGTATTCGTTAGTCTAGTTTCGTAGCTGACTGTACGCCCCCCATAAGTGGGGACCCGGAACAGCCCGTTTCATACATAATGCGCATCAGTTTGACCGGCTTAAAAGAATTTATGGTATTTCGCCTGCTTATGTCAAGTGCGTCGCCTCTTGGCCGGCGTGGTCGCGGGTGGGGTGGACGCGTGCTGGCGTCGACGCCCGCGACGCCCGCTGTCCTCTTCTGGCACTGGCGACTCCCATGCTGCGGGAAAGAAACGGAAATATGGTTGAGCACAATTTTACCTGTATAAATAAAAATGAAATGCTTTTGTTGGTAAGCGTAACACTTGAGAACGGCTGGACCGATTTGGCTTATTTTCATTTTAAAAATATCACTTGAGAACCGCTGGACAGATTTAGCTATTTTTTTTATTTTAAATTATCCCTAATAGTCAGAATAAAGTTTTAATTAAAAAAAAAGTCTGTCCAGAATATGAAAAAAAACGGTCCTGACTGCATATCTGCAGCATATGCAAACATTTGTCCCGCAGCAAGAATCGAACGCGCATCTCTTGCGTCATAGCCGGCTACTAGCCCGCCTCGCCACCGAGGTTATCGCGTTAGTTGCCTAACAATGTATAAGAACATGATAACAGAATCCTGCTTAGTTAACTAATGCGAAATTTTGTCTGTTTCTCGCTCATAATTTCTGGTTGAATAGACTTAGATGAAATTTGGACGTGCATAGGTCGTGGCCTAGAATGACACATTGACAACCTTTTATCTGGGTACCACGCAGACGAAGCCACGTGCAAAGGCTAGCGATGTTTTCGAACTGTTGTTTCATCGTTGGTATAATAAAAAATGGCGTTACCTGAAACCGAGCTGACTCTAGACTTGGTGGCCTTATCCCGGGTCGAAGTAGATTTTCTACTGTGAGTGCTGTCGCGTGGCCCTGATGCATTGGAGTCCCTGGAGTCCCGTCTCCTGTCTGGAAAAGGCGTGACATTACATATGCAAATTTGAAGAAGCACTGCAATTTCACATCAACAGGATCGTTGGTTCAGTAAATACACTACCTATTATCATTCTTGGTTAAGAGGCCTGCGTTGGATGAATTGCTCATACAATAGTCATTTGTAATTAGAGCTTATTTCCACCATATTATGTTATTATTTGCATTCGAATAGTATTTATCTACGTATCTTGCTATATATTTTTTCAAAATACTTATCTAAAATGAAATGTAAACGAATCGCATTTTGGTACATAGATTATATTGTCTAGTAACAGAATAACAACACAATGTGAACAATACAACAAGTTTTCATTCATATTTTTTGGTATTACGGAACACCACCATAACAAATTCTGAACGGCTAATATTGCTATCGCGCAAGAACGGGCGGGCCTGCATCAGTCAAAAAGAGATAGAGAGCTATATTTTTGGACGCGCTTTGAATTTAAATTACGAGCGCTGTACGCCCGATCCTTATGGCCATTGGGTCTCACTCACCATCTTTCTCCGATTTGATGCTAGGTGTGTCGGTTGACGCGTGTGAGCTGCCACTCTCCTTGCGCGTTTTAGTCGCGAGGGCACTCACGCTGTCCTTGCGCCCAGTCGATACTAAAATAAACAAATTGCATAACCAACTGCGAGTTTAAAGAAAAACGCAAATTTTCACGTACAAAACGGTGAGTGCACCGTCTGAGGCAGAGCGTCGCGATGTCGCGATTAATCACCTTGATTAAGACTCTCGGAATGAGTCGAAACTTAGTCAGTGTCTTCACACAGAATAAATAATAGTACCATATATTGTATGGTACGTGAAAATTCCCGTTTTACACTACGAATGATATAGTGTTTATGGAATAATACTTCAAACTTTGCGGTCACATGCACAGTTCCATAACTCTAGACTATGATTCTGTGTCGTGAGTACCAGAAACTAAAAGTACCAACAGAACAAATTAAAACCATTAAATCCAGCATGCTGGGTTTCAAAAC
Source organism: Perizoma flavofasciatum (assembly GCA_958496245.1). Taxonomy (NCBI): domain Eukaryota; kingdom Metazoa; phylum Arthropoda; class Insecta; order Lepidoptera; family Geometridae; genus Perizoma; species Perizoma flavofasciatum. Next base: position 5,774,456 of record OY292443.1, on the reverse strand, counting down.
AAATACATTTAGCATTCATAAAACACATGCCATTCCTTAAGTGGTTAAGCGAAGTGGTTCTTTCATACTCTTTTCACCCACTCACTTGTTTACAATGGAATACCCTATAAGAAATTTACTGTTGAGAGTCAAATGGAGTCCTTAAAAATTGTGGGCAAAATGGGGGCACCATTTTGTTAAGTGTTTAAATAAGTACCTCAAATCTCCTACCAAACCAAGCCCTATTACAAACACAAAGCTGTCACAAAGTCTTGACCCCATACTCATATTCCCTGAATAGTTTATCAGGTTCTAAAAGTACCATGGTACCACAACACCCAGACCTAGAACAAATATCTGTAGAACATGGTTAATTATCTTGCAGTGGGAATTGAACCCGTAGCTCTTGCGTCTCTACCCACCGCCGCGCCGTAGATCGCCATTGGCGCGATGGCAATGTTTTTGTTTATATGGTGTAAATACAGTCTATTGATAAATCACATGCCTGCCTCAGTTTCTTTACTATCTCAAGGGTTAAAATATGTAAGCGTAACACTTGAGAACGGCTGGACCGATTTGGCTTATTTTCATTTTAAAAATATCACTTGAGAACCGCTGGACAGATCTTAAAATCCTCAGATCTCCAACCAAACCAATCCCTATTATGCTGGTCTTCCACTGCAAAGAAGCAGAATTTTTAAGGACTCCATTTGACTCTCAACAGTAAACTTCTTATAGGGTATTCCATTGTAAACAAGTGAGTGGGTGAAAAGAGTATGAAAGTACCACTTCGCTATAAAACTTTTTATTTATTTTATTGTTCTTTTTAGGAACTTTTGTCTTTTTTTTACCATGTCAGTTTCTACGTTCTTTCTTATTTGCTCAAGATACTGTTTCTTTAACCAGCCCATATATGGAACAGTAGAGCATGTTAGCTGCATTAGAAGTTTGTGCAAACTCTTTCTTAGTGAAAGGCAAATACTATTTTATTCTGTCCCTTTCAGCTATTCCATGCACATTACCCTTTCGCAGTGGAAGTCCAACATGACAATAAAAGGTTTTATTTTTTGTGTGTGGCGTGCCAGGTTATTTCCCTTATTCAAACTAGATGGCACTGTAGCAATTGTCATAAACAATGCAGGTATGAATTCTCATTGACAGGCATACTTACAGCTTTGTAAAAAAAAACCTCTCATTATCTATGATATTTTTTGAACAATGAACTTGCATTCAGAAATTTCTACCCCATCACCACAAATGCAATCCTTGAAAAAAAAAATTTCATACAAAATGACATCATAATTTACGATTTCTACCTTTCGGTGTACTATCTTTAGATGCGGTGCCTCTAGAACTGCTTCTAGGTGTTGAGGGCTTTGGTGATGGACTCCGACCACCTAAATGTATGCATAAAACCAAAAGCATAACAATTTAGAAGAATTATAGCAACTTAATTGAGAGAAAGAGGGTACAATAGAGACAAAAGAATATATTTAGGCATATGGCTAAGTAATCAAGTCTGTTGGTCACTAACATTTTTGTAGGACAAATTTACAAATATGATATAGATTCTCATATATTTATGAGAATCTATATCCAACTGCAATTGTGCTGCCAGAGTTTTTAAGTTCCAGCAGGCCAAGCATGAGTACAAAGAAAACAGTGTTATCTATGGAAGAGAATACAGTTCTTCTCTTCTGTTGAGTCAAGAAAACCATTGTAAGTATTGTGATTGATGTTACAAGCACTTTTGCTTCAAGCAACGCCTGCAGCTATTTGTCATAATTCTGCCAATCCCTGTTTTATGCTGGAGTTATAATCTTTTAAATAATAATAATTGAATGATAGTTCATACAAACAAATTACCCGCCACACAGGAGCCTGCATATGCATTTGCTTTAAGAGGTTGTTTGTTTCTAGGTCTGTAAAAATTAATATCTAAAATGGCTCATCGGATTATATTGCCTATGGTTTTATCGCCACAAGTCAGTATGGGTAGCTGCAACTGATGAAGGTTAGAAGTTTTCAAATTTCGTAAAAATTCACTTCTTTTAAAATAAATTGGTTACCTTCACTATCGTTAACCACTACGGCTTCTTTACATTTTTGTTTTATCAGCTCTCCAAATTCGTTCTCAGGTAGGCTATAGGGCACTTCATGATTCGGAAATGGTATGGGCTCAGTATCTTCCAGCATCGCCAAATCATATAGAGTATTTAGTTTTGTCCAAATATCATGCGTGGATATCTCTTTCACGATCGAATTGGACAATTTATTCCAGATACAAGCCATGTGAAAGTGTTTGTTGATGCCGACCGGCTTGTGGTTAGCCATCGCGTAAAACAGCTGCATCTCCATGTCGACGTCCCAAAACACGGAGTCCCCTTGTTTGGAATCGTTTTCGTCGCTGGGTAACATTTTCGTGGCTCTTTTACTATGTCACGCTGGAAAAGCCTGTGCTTTTTTCGAAAAACAAAACGAACGTCGCAAAAACAACGTCGTAAACGTAGTGATTTGTACCATAGATAGAGAAAACAATCACTACCCTTCTATGCACTACGTTTCACAGAATTATTAATTAAACATTTTTTTTCTTGTTATCATAATCATAGAACCACAGCACAGCCTTACCAGGGATGCTTACGAAATGAATTCGAATAGTAAAAGTAAAACAATTTTATTCTGTGGTACGAATCTTTGTTTATTTAGTTATTACATTTTATCATATCTATGCTATTCTACTATTAGTTTGATTGCTTCGCTCTGTGTCTAGATACGGATTTCAAATGTTTAGTTGCTAACTCTACAGACTAGTAACGCATCAGGAGCTAATATATTTTGTTCTAATTAGTAGCTATTAAGAATAAGATAGGGCAAGATGATAATGCTTTACAAACTGATGACGTTTCGAACATTCAGTATTTATTAAGAATAGGCAAACTTAAAAAACTAGGTACAAAACTACCTAGTTAAAATTTTTATTTTCGTAATTTCTAGTTACAGTTTATTTATATCCGGCAATGTAACGCGTAGGTATTTTAAATCTGCTCTGCAGACTTTAAACTAGACAACTGTCATCGTGTCACACAATTGTCAATTTGTCAATGTCAGACATAATAATAGTAATAAAATAAATTAAAAACGCGAATGAGCGAGCCGCTTCATATTTATTTTCTGCACAATTTCATTAATTGTTTGGATTCTAAAACCGATTTGATTATTATAATAAGATGCTTCTCATTTTCAGCTAGTTCTAATTCAACTTGAATAACCTGCGTTATAATGGCCAACCACTACGAAGTCCCTAGCTGGTAAGAAATATATTCTATAACCTGTCTCAATTTGATTCAATTCTTTGACCTGAGTTTGACTATGTTTACTTATTCTAGGGCTGGGAAACCTACTACCGGCCTTCACCTGGACGTGCTTAAAGGTGACAAACTTATCCAGAAACTGATAATACGTTAACTTATTCTAGGGCTGGGAAACCTCCTACCGGTCTTCACCTGGACGTGCTTAAAGGTGACAAACTAATCCAGAAACTGATGCTTGATGAAAAGAAATGCTACCTTTTTGGCCGGAATCCTCAAATGAATGACTTCTGTATAGACCATGCTAGCTGCTCCAGGGTACATGCAGCCTTTGTGTACCATAAGGACTTGAATAGGGCATTTTTGGTGGATCTGGGAAGCAGTAAGTACTACAAGTTTTCTTTATGTTATGCTTTCAGCTATTTCAAATTTACGAATTAGACTTAATGGGGCCAGTCAGTTGGGTGAGTAAGTTCAGGGCAGCAGTAAGTTCTATGAGTTTTCTTTATGTTATGCTTTCAGTTATTTAAATTTTAGGAATTAGACTTAATGGACTAGTCAACTGGCCAAGATGCAAAGGGTGTAGGTTCTATTGAACAAATGTTTGCATGGTGAGAAAATATTTGTTATGGTCAGGGTGTGGTACCTAAGCATTCATACTTACTGATACCCACAATACAGGAAATTCCTCTTGTGGGGTCAGGATTATGAGTTTATATCTGTCATAAAAAATAACTGAAAAGGCTGAATGGCCTCATCTATAGGCCATTCCTCTGCAGCTGATTCCTCTTCGGTTAGACACCCTCTGCAGAGTGGGTTGTCTGTGGCTCCGATGTTGTAGAAGTGTTTGTTCAAGAGGGCAGTTACCGGTTAGGGTCCCCGCGATGATCCGGAGATCTGATCTTTTAAGACTCAGGTAGGGCTGTTCTTGTCTGTCTGCAGTCCGTGGCCTGTCCCCAGCGCTCATTGTGTTATCGGCTATGTATGTAGGTAGGTGGACTCCATATTCCATATGAGGACTCAATGTTGGTCCATTATGCGTGGAGACGTGACTAGATGACTAGCCAGGCTAACTCTGCCTAGAAGCAGAGAAGCTTCCTGGAATTTGCAGGCTTACCGGAGTGACCTCAGGCTGTTAAGGATTTACATACATTGCCTGTAATGCAGCTGAAATGGAACAAGTCAACAAATTTTAGGTTTGACTTTAACTTTTACTTATACTTTGACTTTCAGCTCATGGCACATATATCGGCCAGATGCGGCTGGAGTCAAACAAGCCAACTCAACTGCCCATAGATTCGAATTTCCACTTTGGTGCTTCCACAAGAAACTATATTATAAGGTAATTCATCTGATATCAGTGTGGGCTTATATAATACCCCGAAAATATCAACTGCAATGGATATCAAGAACATTCCTGGGGCAGGCTTTTTAGACAAAAGCTACTTTCTGTTGGCGTTAATGCCTGCGGAAAGACTGAATTGTATAAAAATGACTTATGACTACTGCCAAGTTTTTCCTTGACTCATTTGTATACGGCTCTAGTCTCGCTGTGATTTAACTTTTGGGTAATTATAAAAATCTTATAAAGTTCCTTCTGTGTGGGTTTGCACTTTAAAAACCAAACAATCATGTTTTTTTTTGTTATAACAAAACTCGTAACTTTTAGAGAGCGTCCAACTGGTAACTCAAGGGGTATCATGGAAGATCTACCGAACACAGAGACTGAAGGCGCGCTTTTAGGATTGCCAGAAACACAGACAGAGTTAGACGTAAGTAAACTACACGAATTTAATGTACACTAGTCTACACTAATATTATAAAGTGGTAAAGTTTGTATGTGAATGTAGGAGGTAAACTCCGAAACTAATCCGATTTCAAAAATTCTTTCATCAATATTTTGAATGGACCTTCAAGGTGGGCATAGTACATTATCCCGTTGAAATAAAATGGCTTCTGTGAAGACCAATTTTGCAACGTAAGTCGACGAAAAATCGGCCGAGCGAAAGCGTTTCTTACGAACGCATCTTTTCATCGGCTACTTTTATATCTGGGTACATACATTGTAAGTACTAGGGGCTTGCAAATATTCGGAAATGTTGTTATTCGAATATTCTTTTTTTTTCTGTGTATTATTCGAATTATTCAAATAATAGATATAAGTAAAGAGTTTTAAAAATCATGTCTTTATTTGCCTTTGTGCGTATCGCCCAAAATACAAAAATTAAGAAATCAAACATAAGTTACCTACCAGAGAGTGGTAAGTAGGTACCTACAGTAAAGTGTGAAAGAGCTATCCTAGGAAAAACAAATAAATAATTATGAGATCAGCAATCAATGTACCTACTAATGCACATCTAATATCTAACTTTGGCTCGTTCTTCAACGTTTTCCTTGGAAGTGAAACCTAAGGAAACTTAGAGCGTCTATTGAATCATCATTTAGGGAACATATCGCACGCGCCGGGGCCGTACGGCACATCAGAGTTCTGAATTTAGTGTTATGGAGGTTGGTCGAATTCGAATATCGTAATTTTTGTATTCGAATAATTCGAATATTCGAATTCATGCCCTAGTAAGTACATATTATACATAGAAAACACCCAGAACGAAGACGAATATTTGCAAAAAATACAAACATTTGTCCTGCGGAGGAAATCGAACCCGCAACCATCTGCGTCTTAAGCCTTCGCACACTGCGACACAGTAGGGGTCGTCAAAATTACCTTGAACCTAAAATTACCTAAATGAAAACAATAATTTCACTTTACAGAACCTAACAGAGTTCAATACAGCACACAACAGAAGAATTTCCATGTTGGGCATTTCAACTGAAGACGGCACTGATGCTCTCAAGGTTGGTAGCAATTTCTACATTTATTTGAATGCAAATACATAAATGCAAATTTGATAGGGAACAGCTGTTAAGTTTCTGAGAGTCATAGCTGTGACGTCAGCAACTACATCAGTAGACGACTTTTTACTTACCACACTTTTTACTTATCCCCTTCTTCTAAATATAACATCATTCATATTTTTTTTAAGTTATATATTTATTTTGACATATAATTATTATTATAAACAAATAACTGTTATGACTATTACTATTATTATGACTATATAGTCCACAGGTTCTCAAACTTATATTTCCCACCGCCCACTTTCAGAATTAAAAAAATCCTAGCGCCCCCAAAGTTTTTAAACATAACAAACTATGCTTACCCCTCTAGACCGCCTTAGCGCCCCCAATTTCTTATAGAGCCTTCTACCGCCCCCCTGGAGGCCTTCAGCGCCCACAAGGGGGCGTTATCGCCCACTTTGAGAAACAGTGATATAGTCTATTCGTGGCCTTCCTTTTTTAATACTACTAAGGCAAGCACGGCCCACCTGTTGTTAAGCGGTTAACGTAACCTATGGACGCTTGCAATACCAGAGGCATAACTCGCGCGGTAAACCTAGCTTGTGTTCTAACCTCTAAAAGTGATGAAAAAACACAGTAGTAGTGGTAAACAAAATGTAGTGAAGTGAAGTTGATGTAAGTGTCAAATCAAAAATTGACAGAACAAATGCCAAAAAAAGGACATTGCGCAAGGACTTGAATCCAAGCCAAAACAATAAAAAAAAACTCGCAACGCTGATTTTTCACAAATTTCAAAACGCGCTTCTTTAAGAACTATGCACCCGATCCCTTAACATCAATTTGTCAAAGTTTGCACGTTTAGATAGAGCTACTTTTCCGCGGCTACATTTTATCCAGATACAACGCGGGCGAAGCCATGGACAATATCTAATGGTTCTAATTTTTTTTTTTCAGCCGCCAACAGGCACAAAGCGCCAAGCCACAATGCCGGTTGGGCAGCCCAAGAAGCAGAAGCGAAACGTGTCCTTCAACGAGGAAGTGGACATCATAAATCCGGAAGACATAGATCCCAGCATCGGCAGGTTCCGGAACCTGGTCAAGTCTACTATTGTACCCAACGCGAATGCGCCCTCCAAGAAACTAAAGCTGCAAAGCGCTGATGATAGTAAGTCATTAGTATTTATCAATTTTAATTAAGTTCATTTTCTTAATCATAATTAACTAAAGTTTTGTTAGTTAATTACAATTTTAAATAGTTTTTACTTTGTTTTTATACAATTCACATTCTGTGTTGCCCTGTAATACGGGGACTCTAGGATATATCCAACATTAGTTACCTATGTTGCGCATCCTAATAAGCTCTTACAGAGTATTTATGTTGTACGCTTAAGAGCAAATCACAGTGATTTGCTCTTAAGCGTACAAAATCTTAAATCTAAATTAAATAATTCTAAATGTCTTATGTCTATTTTAACATTATGCAAACAAATTGTCCCGGGGAATCGACCCCGCAACCTTCTGCGCCTCAGGCGGGCATTCGCCCACTGCGCCACAGGTCATCTCTGACGTAACGTTCTTGTCATAGCCCATCACCATCATTCGCTGAGGCTGCAGGAGATATCGCGCGGAGGGAACCTCTACTCCGACCTACCAGCACCCAGCTCGCATCTCAGCCTTATTGGAGCCAGGTATCACAACAAACCTTATTTGAACAATTAGCTTCACTTGTAAACATTTCACTTGTAAACACTTCACGTGTAAACACTTCACCTGTAAACACTTCATGTGTAAACACTTCACCTGTAAACACTTCACTTGTAAACTTCACTCGCAAACATTTAAATGTAAACACTTCACTGAACACGCTTCCTTAGCTTCACTTGTAACTAACTAACTAAACTATTATAAACGCGAAAGTTTGTGAGGATGGATGTTTGTGACTCTTTCACGCAAAAACTACTGAGCGGATTTTGATGAAACTTTACAGTAATATAGCTTATACATCCTAATAACACATAAGCTACTTTTTATCCAGGTAACACGCGGGCGAAGCCGTGTGCAGAAGCTTGTATTATATATTTTTGTTATTTTTTTTTAGGCTCGGTCTCTCCTTGCCTAACCCAGCGCCTGACGTGGAATTGGAAGGTCCGGAGCCTCATCTCAACATTCATCCACCTCTTCCGAATTCTGGTAAGATTTGCTACCTGATGCTATTTCAAGAGTCGTGTTCGCCTAGTGGGCTGTACCCGACTTCAGATCCGAAGGTCGTGCGTTCGAGCCCAAACGTGCACCAATGGATTTTTTTATTTGATTATCTGCGCAATAGACTTGCTCATCTTGAGGATACTGGCATGCTCTAGAATCAAAAGTTCGAAGGCACTGACATCGGTTATTGTTCCATTATAGTGGCAATGGGCTTGGAACAAGTGGAATTTAGTAGTACTATGAAATAGTTAAAAAACGTCAAATATAATGTTTGTCCGTGCATCTGAATACCCCTGATTAATACTCATTATAGTTAGCGTGACAGGTTGCAATCTCATCACCGCTAATTGGAACACTTACAGATAGCACACACCTCAGAAGTTTCGATTCCAGTTTCTTCACATAAGAAGCATGTCGTTGCTTTATTGTTCGTTATTGTCCTCTGGTATGGAAATTCATCAAATGGACTCATTTGTCGGAATAAAGAAAATGTATTATTATTTTTATTATTAATTTTGTACCTGGTTTCCAGCTCCTGATGAGCCGGCATCGAACGAGCCTCGTCGCAAGAAATACGCCAAAGAAGCGTGGCCGGGAAGAAAACCCGGTCTCATGCCGGGCGTATGAGATTTACTCACTTACCATAATATGGAACAGTGAAGTGGACACTACTACAGACTTTGGTTTGGGGGACTATACTATATAAAGTGTAGTGGACACTACAAACTGTACCATAAAACCCGGTATAGTTTTGGGCGTATGAGGGTTACTCATTTACCAGCTGCAACAAAGTCAAAGTCAAAGTCAATAAAAGCCAGCTGTAACAAAGTCAAAGTCAATAGGTTTTTATTCAATGAAATCACAAGGATCATATAGAAACGTCAACTTAAAAACTACGTGAATTTAAAATTTGAATGTGAATTTACGCCGGTTCCTCGCGCTAAGTATCTAAGTATCTTTGTAACTTTGTAATTTTTCATTGTTTATACTTTTTGAATTGACATGACTAATTGTCATGTCAATTGATCCCAAGGTATGAATAAATATTAATGAATGAGCACCATAATATGGAACAGTGAAGTGGACACTTTAATAAAAATTTTGCTATATAAGGTGTAGTGGACACTACAAACTGTACTATAAAACCCGGTATGGTGCTGGGCGTATGAGGATTATTCACTTACCATAACATGGAGCAGTGTGATGGACAGTTTACTATAAACTATACAATATAAGGTGTAGGAGACACTTATACAAACTATACTATATGTTCGGGTTGTGGACTGTATTTCCTGTTTTCTCTGTGGGGGTGTAGCGCCGAGGGAGACCAAGAAAATACCAGTTACAATGAAAGTCCGCCTACGCCAGTGTCAAGAGAATCTCCGTTAAGTAACGTGTACTTTCAAATCGCCTTGCCTCCCAGCTCTGATCCGCCTGCGAACTTTCATTGTTACTGGTATTTTCTTGGTCTCCCTCGGCGCTACACCCCCACAGAGAAAACAGGAAATACAGTCCACAACCCGAACATGTGAAATTAACGCTAATGTAAACTAAACTGTATAAGGTGTGGGGACACTTGTACAAACTGTACTATAAAACCGGTATGGTCTCATTATGAGCGTTATGGTACAAGTCACTTTATAATATGGAACAGTGAATATGTGTCACTTAACAAACAGAACAGTAAAGTGGCCACTTTTTATGTTTAAGCATGGCAATAAATATATACCTCGTGTGTTCATAAGTCTTGAGACACAGTAAAACTAAAATATTTTTGGAGCTAAGTTGAGTATTCATTTATTGGATATTAAAATTAAAACTACTGACATCTAGATCTGTATTTTAAAATAAATCATTCAAAATGGCCGCCTTTGCATTCAATGCAGGCCTTCAAACGCGTGCGCCATTCATCTATGGCGGCACGAATCTTTTCAATGGGAATCCGTTTCGATTCTTTAATAAGGGCTCGCTTGAGAGAATCCAGGTTTAGGTGAGACTTTCTGCATGCCCTCAGCTCCAATTCCGTCCATAAAGAATAATCCAAAGGATTCAAGTCAGGGCTTGACGAGGGCCAATCTTCGCTCCGAATGAAGCCTGACAAATTGGCCTCCAGCCAACGTTGGGTAGTCTTAGCTTTATGGGAGGGAGCAGAGTCCTGTTGGAAAACCCAGTATTTTCCAGCGAATAGCGTATCATTTAATGGTTTAACCACCGCTTCCAATATGTCGGTTTGGTAATTTTGTGCCTTCACCTTGACGCCTTGCTGGCAAAAATGAAGCGAAGTGACCCCCTCGTAGGAAACACCCCACCAAACCATCACACTTGCTGGATGATGAGTGCGCTGGACATTGCGTACAGATGGCTGGACGTCCTTTGAACTTCTGGCGTAAACCTTATTGTTCTGCCGGTTAAACTTTTCTTCCACCGTGAAGATCTTTTCATCGGTAAACAGGATATTTTTTGGATCGTGTCTCTTCAATAGGTTCCGACATCGTTCCAGTCGCAATTTACGAAGACGCTCGTTTAAATAATGCACTTTCCTTCGACTGTAGGCCTTTAGTTTAAGATCATATTTAAGTATCCTGTTCACCGATATTCGCGAAATGTTGGTCTGCAGAGCTAATTTCTTTTGAGTCAGGCAAGGGTTGCGACGAATTCGCTCTCTGATTACTTTGATGTTGGCGGGCGTCCTTACAGACCGCGGGCGGCCACATCTTCCACGGTCTTCTAAAGAGCCGGTCTCCTTGTACCTCTTTATGGTATAATACACAAAGTTCCGACTACATCCCAAACTTTGGATTTCACTAAAAACTTGCATTGGTTTTTTTCCTGCTTGAAACAGTGAAATTACAGTCGCACGCAAATCTTTTGTTGGCGCCATTTTCACGGAGAATGAAACAAATATTCAAATGTATATTTTTTCTGATTCAAAACATTCGAAATTTAAAATTTTAAAAGTTTAAAAAAGGTTGCATGAATTACTTTCTTTTTAAATTAATTAAATAAGTTCGTCTCAAAACTTATGAACACACGAGGTAGATGTACTTTTTACCATGTGGTTTTGAAAAGTACATCGTAAAAGGCAATGTTTCACAATCTTTCAGTTTTACATCTCGAAAATTTCTTATTTTTTTTGTGTAAGCCAGATATTGGTCAGTCCTCTGAAATGAGGCTTCCTTCGCCAATGAGCCTGAACGGAATCCTATTCATTATAATAAAATTATATTACGACTTAGGTAAGTAAAATATACTTACTTTTTTCAAGGCTTAAACAAAATAGAAAATTTTATCTACACTTTAGTATGTACATAATGCTGTTCACAATTCATGAAATCGGCGGTCTTAACGTAAGCGATATCTTCCAGGTTAGGTAAGTAAAATATAACCACTTATATAACGTTTTTTACACCAAATAGTATAATAACAATGATAGAATAATTATAGTTGCAATGAAATACAAAACAAATAGGATAGAATAAATTTGTATCAGTGGTTCGTGTCTAGTTTAAAATAGGGTGACCGACGGTCAAAGAACCGCTCGTAAGTTGAAACGACGGAGTGACGTACGCGGTCTTACTGCTAGCAATATCTTCCAGACGTGTTGCTAAATTAACCTCTGCATATTCAGGTCACGTGGCACTTTGAGGCTGTCTTTATCCAGCGTTACTGTGGCTTCCTTAGTTTGATAAAAATGTTCAATCCAAAAGCGTCTTTCAAGGCCAGTCAATGGCGCCGATTTTCTTGACTAAACTAAACTTTTCTATCGCACCTTTTTATGTATCTTCTAACAGTAACAAAAGAAAGGGATAGCAATAATTTTAGTGCTCGTCAAATTCGATTTAAGTTTCCCATACAAGTTCAGTCGTGATTTCAAAACTATGAACACAGAAGGGCGACACGTAAATTCGACAGGTGTCAAAATTCTTGCCATCTTTTTCAGTTAAAGAGAGCGAAAGTTTGAATTAACTTGCCATCTATAAATTACGTCACACGAATATCATGATTCTTGAAGCCCCTGCCCCCCGTCCTTGTCACATTTGTGTTCCCCCCCTAAAAACCCCTTCCCTAAACCCCTAAAGTCTTTCGCTAGAGTTAAAAGATGATGTCACACTTCGTTGGCCCCCTCCCTCCCCCTTCACGCGTGATGTAATTTATAGATGGCCGCTTATTTAAACTATCGCTATTAGCACTAAAACTATTGCTTTAGTAGGTACCTAAAAAGAGTGATAGATAAAATTAAGTTTAGTCGGTGAACAAGAGATTCACTACCGATAAGTACATTTACGTTGTTACTGGTAAGATTTTAACGTTTTAACTGGGTTCCAGCTCACTTATCATGAGCACCCAAGATAACGTTTCGTCTACGAAAGAGAAGGCAAAAACTATTTCTGTCTCCTATTCTATCAAACAAAAGAGAGGGAATATATGTTTTTTATCTTCACGGCGGTAGACAAAACCTACTATTATTAAATAGAAAGAAATAAAGAAAGAAAGAAAATATTTGTGAACCTAGGTTTATCCGGTTGAATTTTGTCCAAGCTGTTTGGATAGATAATAATCCTACTACTATTATAACCGCGAAAGTTAAACGAGAGGATGGATGTTTGTTACTCTGACGCAAAAACTACTGGACGGATGTTGATGAAACTTTACAGTAATATAGCTTATACATCAGAATGACACATAGGCTAAAATACTTTCTTAACAGATCTGTCTGGGATAAGTTAAGGGTTTTTTATGACAACCCAGATGGTAAGCCACTTTATTACCCGTAACACATTATATGTATAAATGCATCTCTTTCCAAAGCTACTTAAATTTTAAGTAGTGTTTCAATTAAGTACCTAATACACGGTTTTGTGTAACATTATTTTAAGATTGTAAGCTGTTACAATTATTTTATTATGTAGGTTTGTTTAAAATGAAATAAAATTGTAAAGTTTAACGCTTGTTTTCACTCTTTATCCCTGGGGGTTTATGATCGGGATATCGATCTTTGAATATCACTCAGTGACTAAATATCAGCGCCCCCTATTCTGTATCTGAAAGTCACTCGGTGACGAACGTTTGCTAAGTAAAATAATCATCATAAAATTGGTTTATGGGGCCATATTGATAGTAACTATGTGCAAGTGAAAATGCCCCCAAGCAAAGTGGCCGAGTAGTCAGGTTTCTAAAGTCCGTATTTTTGAACGCTCACCTGGTGAAAAAAAATCTTACATATGTGATTTCAATTACGAGTACACAGACTAGGGATGCTGGCCACTAGTTTCGTAATTGTTTGACATTTTACTATAATCTAGCCCACTGATTCTCAATGTGGCCTATAACGCCCCCTTGTGGGTGCTGGAGGCCTTCAGGAGGCAGTAGAAAACTCTAGAATATATTGGGGGCGCTAAGGCGGTCTAGAGGGGTAAGCATAGGTTGTTATGTTTAAAAACTTGGGGCGCTAGGATTTTTTTAATTCTCAAAGTGGGCGGTGGGAAAAATAGTTTGGGAACCTGTGATCTAGCCTATAGTATAGATAGATAGATAGAAAATTCTTTATTGCACAAAAAAGTAGTACCTACCTACATAGACGAAATTAACGCTAAAAAGCATTCTCTTCCAGATAACCTTTGTGTACTTAGTGTGGGAAAAGGTTTGTTTGGCACACACACAAAATAACTGATATAGGTAGATAAAAACTTGGTATAGACATGTTTCGAATGTTTTGCGAAAACGGAACGACAACGAGTATTACTATGTATTTTATTGATTGTGTCTGTGTATTATGGAACGCAACTGTATAGTAAAGTAGAGCATAAAAAATGCGACTGTTTCATCTTTTTGTCATGAGTGATACCAAAATCAGCGGTCAAATTAAAAAATAGATACCACTGCTGGGAACGTAAGTAATCTGCTGAAGATACAATTAAAAGAACAACCTACTTAAAACGTCATATCGATATCGGACTGCTTATATAAAAACATTGTGCTCGAAAATTGTGCACAACATGGCTAAGAAAAAGCACGAGGAAATATACATGCCCTATACTATATCCCTAGAACATAAAATTCGGGAACTAAAACATTTCCAAATTAAAATATCCGTGGCGACATCTCTCGCTACGTAACTCAACGATACATAACATCAACGCAAGAGCGAAGAGCAACTCATTACTGATAATGAACATAGCATAGCTACGTGCTACCACATACTATCCACAGATGGCGCTCGAATTTTCATTCATCCCAAAAGAGTTTAATCGTGCTTACGATACTTTCCGGGAGTTTGAATACAAATACACAGTGTGTCCCGCGGCCATGCTACATGGATGATAAGTACTTTTAATATTGATGTTAGGAAGTTTTTCTTAATGAATACTTTCCTTTATTTTTTAAAATAAGTAATACTACAGTCAAAGTTTAAAAAAACTTTAAATGCAGTATTGCGTCGCTTGTCTAAGCTCGGACTCCGTACGTCGCGCTTAAAAAGACGCCATATAGCTTACTTAGGTACGTTAACTGTGCGACAACGGCTTAGACAAGACAATATCCCGCCCTTAAAAACTTGAATTTACGCAGACTGGACGGATGCGGCCGACATATTTCCTTTCAAACGTATCTCCTATTTCCTTCCTGGATTCTAGAGCAATAATTTTACCCGCGACGACAAGAGCCCGTATATGCGTTTGCCATAAGAGGTTTTTTGTTTGTCTGTCTGTTACTATTTATCTCCAAAACGCCAAAAAGTAAAATTGTAATTCGGTTTTTTTCAATCAATTTGTATGAATTCAAAAATAGTTTTTAGATAGTCGCAAGTGACTAGGAGTCGGTCGAATAGACGATGTAAAACACGTCGGGGTTTTTAAAATTGTGCTATTAGGAAACGTGTTTTAGATATGTCACAAGGTACTTCCAACTATAATATAATAAATGCGAAAGTCTGTGTGTGTGAATGTTTGTTACCGCGTATCTCTGTAAATACTAAATCTAATCTTTAAGTTTTAGTTCTAATCTTTGTATGGAAAATTGTAATCCTTGGTTTGATTCACTCAAAACTCGGTTTAAATAAACTATTAAAAATTACGTATTTTTTATTTTTACAAAACTACCCCTAGCAATATGCAATATGGGGGTGTGCAATAAAGTTCTGAAATTTGTATGGAAAAAAATATTCCTTGGTGCGATTCACTCAAAATTTGTTGGACATAGTTTTTTATTTTTTTTGAAGCCTTGAGACTGTCATACGCTACTTTTATCAACATACCTGGCAGAAACTAGTAGCCATACTAGCAGTATGGCAGAAACTAGTAAAAAAATATTACTGGAAATGGAAAACAATTCATAAACCAGTAGATTTTTAACAACGCTGTAGATGAGTAAACAGTTGGTTACATCACTCGTAGACTCTACGCTACGCCGTAGAGGTGCTCTACGACGTTCTACACCGTAGAAGGGCTATCTTTTTACCCCAGACGTAAGGAGCCCGTATATGTGTTTACCATAACAGGATGTTTGTTTGTTTGTCTGTTAACATTTATTTCCGAAACGGCTCATAGGATTGTAATGTGATTTTTTGCGATTTGTTGTCTTCCAGGACAGTTCTTAGATAGTTTTTATCGCCACAAGTCACTAGGGACCAAAAAGAACTGGTGACATGACGAAGAAGAAGAATCATGTTCCGTCCTGTGGAATATCTAACACTGGTACCTTTTTAACCCTCTACGCAAACAGAGAGGTGTAAGTTTATCGTATTTATCTGTATCTTTCTGTGGTATCGTAGCTTCCAAACGGATTCACCAAATTGTTATTTGTTTTTTTTTTATTGAAAGGTGATTGTTCTTAGCTATGATTTATGAAAACCAGTTCAGCTGTTTATTGATCATCAGCTCTTTTCTATTCGACGAAGGGATGTGACCGTAGACTCTTGAATTTGAAGAACCAATGCAATTTTTGCAATCGATTAGTATATCTTCTAGGATAGTTCTTGGTAGATCTTATCTCCACACGTGACTAGAGGACGTAGCAATTGATGATGGGAATACGCTTTGGGCGTTTAAATTACCTTCTAACCGCATATCATGCGAGTGAAGCCAGAGGTAGAATTTCGCAATAAAATAAACAGTTACCAACCTACTAAGTACCAGCAGTATTGAGGAAACATACTAATAACCTGATTATATACTGGTTTGTAGTTTTAGTCCCTACGTCAGTAAAAGGGCACATTAGACATCCTGAGCAGTCGTCCCAAACCCCCTAAAGGATTCGTTTTCCATATGTACAACATAACTATTGGTTGTAATAAAATCACTCCCGAAAACTAAAGCACCCGTACATGGGCATTATGTGAAAACAAAATCGCATATTCTGAAGGTTGGCAGTTTTATCATGAGTCCTAAGTAGTTTTTGAAATATCTTATATCTAGAAACCTTAGAGACCTGGGAATGCTATGCGTTATGAATGAGATCATGTAAAAACAAGCCGAAATATCTGACGTTTCATTCAAATATCGGGATTTTTTGATAGTTTTTTTCCAGAAAACTGGCATACAGCCCACCTCATGGAAAGCGGTTACCGTCGCCTATTGACATATGAATTGCTGATGCATTGCCTGCTTTGAAGAACTCCTTTTTTTAAAGCGGGTCATGTTATATTTCGGCGGAAACTCCTCGGAAGATTATTCCACAGTGTACATACAGTGTAGGTATGGGAAATAAATTAAAGGTGTTTGTTTTTTAAGTTGACGATAGCACCTAATCTTTGTTTATTCCACAGTGTACATATAGGTACGGCGAATAAATTAAACGTGTTTATTTTTTACTTGCCTTTAGTACCTAATCTTGTTTAGCGTAAAACAGTAAAAGCACAACTTTATAAAGGTATATTTTAGGATGTACCTACCTACGCACTTTTAACAAGAACCCTACCTAAATAATAATAATGCGAGCGTTCGTATGTTTGCTGTTTATAATCTCCGTAACGGAAAGACCGATTTAGATCAAATTTCAAAGGTAAATAAATAAATAAATAATGTTGGACATTTTCACACAGCATCATCTAGCCCCAAACTAAGCAGAGCTTGTGTTAAGGGCACTACATGTCTGATATACTACTTATATACTTTTTCTTTGTAAATACATACATATTATTCATAGAAAACACCCAGACCTGAGACAAATATTTGCAGACCATACAAACATTTGCCTCGTGGTGGGAATCGAACCCGCAATATCCATGTCTCAGGCGGGCCTTCGCCCATTGCGCCACAGAGGCCGTCTATAGTTCGTGACCTGGAATAACACTTAGGCTACCTACTTTTTTAGTGAACGCATATACGCGGGCAAAGTCGTGTTCAGAGGTTAGTGTATATAAATGAATTTCCAAATTTGGATTAAGCAATGTGAAACCTTTAGTTTTACTGTACTTTAGCGAGAATCCCAGTCTGAACGTATCATTTAAGTTTTCGCGAGTAGTCTTTTTACAATCTTTTTGCGAGAGAATAATAACAGTTTGTAAAGAACAAAGCAAGCTATCTTCACCCCCTTGTATACCCCGATATCCCCAGTCGTATGGTAGCACGAGCGCGCGGCAGTCGCCTCTATATTCCCGTGCATTTTACTACCAAACAGTGACTTTTTCTGTGAAAAATTGAGTGAAAACATTGTTGTTGTGTTTACAATTCATCAAGAAACAGCTATTTCTTACTGGTAAGTGAGTTTTGTATCATTATTTTGTTTATAAACTGACCTGTTGCTTTGGGACTGTAGCAATCGGAAAATGAAGAGATATGTAAATATTTTGCGTGATATTTTCCTTTATCGATAATGAAAAGTGTTGATAGGGCATCGTTACATATATAATAACTATAGGGTGGTTTTATAAATTGTTTAGTGATGTTATAGGTATATTTTTGTGAGGTCGATTGTGAACCCACGCAGGTATTTTAGCTTTTATCAGGCTATGAATAAAATATCTCGTGCCTTCTTAGCTCTGAAGTTGCCAATTCATCTACAACTACCTTAAATGAATTTCGTAACGTTATACAGGGTGGCCCAGAACGTGTATAATATTCAGAAAGGGAATTATTTATCCAAGAAGCTTTTTGAAAAAAGTTGATTTTCTAGTGTATTTTTTTGAGGAAAATAATAAACATCTGATCACATTTTTAAAATAACATAAATATATACAACAGTACCTACATAGCTTAAAATAATGTTTTTTTTACGTATATTATTTATTTCATTTTAAGTATAGGTACTGTATATGTACATTAATAAGAATTTCAATAAAATTATATGCAGAAAAATGCTGAAAATTTTCAGACAGCATCATCTAGCCCCAAACTAAACAGAGTTTGTCTTATGTAAACTACATGACTGACATACTTATATACATTTTTTGAAAATCAATACATATTATAAATAAAAAACACCCAGACCCGTGACGAATATTTTCAAATTACAAACATTTGCCCTGCGGCGGGAATCGAACACGCAACCTTCTGCGTCTCAGGCGGACCTTCGCCCACTGCGCCACAGAGGTCGTCAAGTAACTAAGTAACTAGTATATCAGTCATGCAGTTCCCATAACACAAGCTCTGCTTACTTTGGGGCTAGATGATGCGCTGTGAAAAATGTCCAGCACTATTTTATTTATTATATTATGTGATAGCTTATTTTCCACTACAAATACTTCCGGGAAAACTCACATAAATTATTTTTTGGTGGTTTTATTTTGAACACACTTCAGGGAGGACTCACATTAAGTTTTTTATGTGGACCTTTATATATTTATTAACACCTTAATGCATATTTTACAAAAACAAAAATAGGCATAGCATTTGAACCTATGGTGGTTCTTACTAATTATATGAGCTTATGTGTTCTTGAAGGTCTCTCCTGTTCAGGCAATGTTTATAAAAGACGTTGTCCACAACATAAAATTTATAACCGTATCTGTTACTAGTGCCAATTATGGTCATTTATTTGTGGACAGCACTAGGTCAAAAAATCAAGGTAATCGGGAATAATAATAATCTCACTTAATATACTCATTCTGTGGTGGGACGTAAGCTTGCAATAATAATCTCACGTAATAAACTCATTCTGTGGTGGGACGTAAGCTTGCAATAATAATCTCACTTAATAAACTCATTCTGTGGTGGGACGTAAGCTTCTAATAATAACAATCTCACGTAATAAACTAATTCTGTGGTGGGCCGAAGCTTGTAATAATAATAATCTCACTTAATAAACTCATTCTGTGGTGGGCCGTAAGCTTCTAATAATAACAATCTCACGTAATAAACTAATTCTGTGGTGGGCCGAAGCTTGTAATAATAATAATCTCACTTAATAAACTCATTCTGTGGTGGGCCGTAAGCTTCTAATAATAACAATCTCACGTAATAAACTCATTCTGTGGTGGGACGTAAGCTTGCAATAATAATCTCACGTAATAAACTCATTCTGTGGTGGGCCGTAAGCTTCTAATAATAACAATCTCACGTAATAAACTAATTCTGTGGTGGGCCGAAGCTTGTAATAATAATAATCTCACTTAATAAACTCATTCTGTGGTGGGCCGTAAGCTTCTAATAATAACAATCTCACGTAATAAACTAATTCTGTGGTGGGCCGTAAGCTTGTAATAATAACAATCTCACGTAATAAACTCATTCTGTGGTGGGCCGTAAGCTTGTAATAATAACAATCTCACGTAATAAACTCATTCTGTGGTGGGACGTAAGCTTGCAATAATAATCTCACGTAATAAACTCATTCTGTGGTGGGCCGTAAGCTTCTAATAATAACAATCTCACGTAATAAACTAATTCTGTGGTGGGCCGAAGCTTGTAATAATAATAATCTCACTTAATAAACTCATTCTGTGGTGGGCCGTAAGCTTCTAATAATAACAATCTCACGTAATAAACTAATTCTGTGGTGGGCCGTAAGCTTGTAATAATAACAATCTCACGTAATAAACTCATTCTGTGGTGGGACGTAAGCTTGCAATAATAATCTCACGTAATAAACTCATTCTGTGGTGGGCCGTAAGCTTCTAATAATAACAATCTCACGTAATAAACTAATTCTGTGGTGGGCCGAAGCTTGTAATAATAATAATCTCACTTAATAAACTCATTCTGTGGTGGGCCGTAAGCTTCTAATAATAACAATCTCACGTAATAAACTAATTCTGTGGTGGGCCGTAAGCTTGTAATAATAACAATCTCACGTAATAAACTCATTCTGTGGTGGGACGTAAGCTTGCAATAATAATCTCACGTAATAAACTCATTCTGTGGTGGGCCGTAAGCTTCTAATAATAACAATCTCACGTAATAAACTAATTCTGTGATGGGCCGAAGCTTGTAATAATAATAATCTCACTTAATAAACTCATTCTGTGGTGGGACGTAAGCTTGCAATAATAATCTCACGTAATAAACTCATTCTGTGGTGGGCCGTAAGCTTGTAATAATAACAATCTCACGTAATAAACTCATTCTGTGGTGGGACGTAAGCTTGCAATAATAATCTCACGTAATAAACTCATTCTGTGGTGGGACGTAAGCTTGCAATAATAATCTCACGTAATAAACTCATTCTGTGGTGGGACGTAAGCTTGCAATAATAATCTCACTTAATAAACTCATTCTGTGGTGGGACGTAAGCTTGCAATAATAATCTCACGTAATAAACTCATTCTGTGGTGGGCCGTAAGCTTGTAATAATAACAATCTCACGTAATAAACTCATTCTGTGGTGGGACGTAAGCTTGCAATAATAATCTCACGTAATAAACTCATTCTGTGGTGGGACGTAAGCTTGCAATAATAATCTCACGTAATAAACTCATTCTGTGGTGGGACGTAAGCTTGTAATAATAACAATCTCACGTAATAAACTCATTCTGTGGTGGGACGTAAGCTTGCAATAATAATCTCACGTAATAAACTCATTCTGTGGTGGGACGTAAGCTTGTAATAATAACAATCTCACGTAATAAACTCATTCTGTGGTGGGACGTAAGCTTGCAATAATAATCTCACGTAATAAACTCATTCTGTGGTGGGACGTAAGCTTGCAATAATAATCTCACGTAATAAACTCATTCTGTGGTGGGACGTAAGCTTGCAATAATAATCTCACGTAATAAACTCATTCTGTGGTGGGACGTAAGCTTGCAATAATAATCTCACGTAATAAACTCATTCTGTGGTGGGACGTAAGCTTGCAATAATAATCTCACTTAATAAACTCATTCTGTGGTGGGACGTAAGCTTGCAATAATAATCTCACGTAATAAACTCATTCTGTGGTGGGCCGTAAGCTTGTAATAATAACAATCTCACGTAATAAACTCATTCTGTGGTGGGACGTAAGCTTGCAATAA
Organism: Perizoma flavofasciatum; assembly: GCA_958496245.1. NCBI lineage: Eukaryota > Metazoa > Arthropoda > Insecta > Lepidoptera > Geometridae > Perizoma > Perizoma flavofasciatum. Next base: position 5,752,715 of record OY292443.1, on the reverse strand, counting down.
TAATCTCACGTAATAAACTCATTCTGTGGTGGGACGTAAGCTTGCAATAATACTCACGTAATAAACTCATTCTGTGGTGGGCTGTATGCTTGTTTGCAAGTAACATAAAAAAACCCTAATAAAAACTTATACACTGAATGATGAAAAAAACAGGATTAGAAAAGTGTTTCATATCTACCATAACTTCTTTCTCATGGATACAAGGATCTGTATTCATTGGTTTTAGTTAAATAATTCTGAATTCTACAAACTTACGAATGATAATTTGTTTTGACCTGTAGAGTGGAGACTGTGGGGTAGTTGAGTTTTTCTTCGAATAGGGCGCATGGCATCTATTAACAGGTTTTGAAAACGATGAAGGCCCACAAACACGCATAATCTCTATGATATATCACTCCCTCGGTGAAGACAAAGATTGAGCAATTTGCCTTTTGTACTTTTAATATTTGAGCAATTTATATATATATATATATATATATATATTGATAGCTACCTGCAGAAAAGCCGGCAACGCGAGCGACCGGCCGGCTGTATAAAGAGCAGCGCGAGTGACGCAGGCTTTCCTCTTCTCTTCGAAACTTTGCGCTGTACGGACGTATTTTATTGCGTTCCTGTTGTTTTATCGCTAACTTATTGTTTAAGTTGTTTTCTTTGTAAATTCTAATAATAAATCGCCCAGGGGATATGTAAATTTCCTTTTTAAAATTTGGTTTTATTAAAAATCCCTAATATTATATATATATATATATATATAATTTTATTTATGTAAGTATGTAGTTTTATTCATGTATATATTATATTTATATATTATTATCAATTATTTAGGTGTATTTAAACATTTTCGTTACTTAATCACTACATTATATTATCATTTTTGTTTTAACCATTCTGTGCACTACCAACACATATATTTCCACAATACACAAAGGTTATCTAGAAGAGAATGCTTTTTAGCATTAGGTTCGCCTATGTACTACTATTTTGTGCAATAAAGAATTTTCTATCTATCCATAGACTCCTATTTTTTTTTTTTATTAGTCTAGTATTACTGCGGCCGTCACAGGCCTATTGTGATCACCACTTGCTTTTCTTCGCCCCATAAGAGGCGTTCAAAGTTCACCGCTCAGCCCTGCGGCTGTTAGAAACTGCAGGATCTTTTTGGGCGTGATGAGTTTTAGTTCATCTGGGCTGAGAATGTGTTTGCCCAGATGAAGGCTACGCTTATATATCAGTGGTCCACACTCTCCTAACAGATGAAGGGGTGATTCGACCGCCTCATTACAGAATCTGCAGGTTTGTGTGTCATAGACTCCTAAGATCTATACTCAGTACGTAGATGCGTTAGGGAACAAAGTAGGGGGTAGTTGAATAAGGCACGTCCTAATATTATGTTTGAGACATGCCCAGCCCATGCTTTGCATTATATTTCGCTTTTCACGTGACAAGTTGCGTCGCTGTTTACTGGAACATCTAGCAATGGCACATGTCTTTAGTTCTAGGGCAATATATAGGCTTATTAAAGCCACAAGAGACTACCTTAGTAATCGCTTACCAAAAGATGGGCCGTTTGCTTATTTGCAAAGAAATCGTCATTTTTATACAATTCTTTAGTTGTATTGTATTATAAATAGTGATTTCCTTGCGATGTTCTCATTCATAATAGTGCATATAGGAGGAGGAGAGGAGGTTAGTGCCAACACTAATGTATGGAATTGAAAGTTGGGTATGGTTGAAAGCAGTGGAGATGAGAGCTGTGAGAAGTATGTGTGGTGTAATTTTAGATAGATTGATGAACAGCGTGTTAAGAGAGCAGTGTGGAGTGAATGAAGATGTAACGAGAGTTGAGAAAGGTATTTTGAGATGGTTTGGGCATATAGAAAGGATGGACGAAAGAAGATTAACAAAAAAAGTATACGAGCATGCGAGCGTGAATGGAATAGATGGAAGACGAAGGCCTCGGCGAACATAACCTGACCAAATAGGAGACATTCTAGAGAAAGGCCAGGTCAGAAGTACACTAAGCCGCCGAGCTTGTATGAAGAATTCGATGAGGATGAATAAAGCGAAAGAGGTATGCCAAGATCGTAGCAAGTGGAAATCCTTGATCTCTACTTACCACTGGAAACAGGCGTGACTATATGTATGTATTCTCATTCAACTTTTTGAGCATATAATCGTGAATATAATTCGGGCATATAAATTCTTAGAGTGAAAAAAATCCACAACCAGACTCGAAACCACAACCTTCCGATCGGAAGATTTTGCTTAAATAAAACAAAATCCCTCATCGAATGAGTTGTAATGAATTACGTCGTTGTATATCAATCAATAAAATAAAAAGGATAATGATGTGCTTATTTGTCCAAACGAACAAGAAAATGGTAGAGGAAATTATGGTTCATTATCTGAATCGTTGTCCAAGCAATCTTAGCTTGTTAGCCACAGATAAAAGCAACAGTTTCTAAGCTCTACCTACGCAGGAGCGACTTTCCTTTATACAAATGAGTACCTAAGCAAAGTTACTCAGTAGGTAATATTTTATAGGTGATATCCACGTTCTAGCTTAATATCTATCGTATTATCTTATCATAGTACGATATAAATTAAGAGCTGTGTTGGCCTAGTGGATGGTACTCCGACCTCCGCATGTATGTGCGCATTTACACGTGCTCAAAAATTGGAAGGAAAACATCGTGTGGAAACAGGCTTACGGTAAAAAATCTAAAAAAATCGAAGGCTTGTGCCATAAGCTAGTGTTATAATAACCGGCATGGCTATGGACTTAGAAACCTCTCTATACTTGCAAAACGGGGGCAGGTTTCTAATGTAATGTTAGGACTTGCCTCTGACTGTAAAAATGACCATTATGGGGAATACAGTTGTTAGCGTGTTTGTTTTTTTATCTAACAGTTTATTTGTTTTTACAACAACAAAATAATTCACTTTTACCAAAGACAAAATCAACTATCTCCGAAAATTAAAGTAGCTACGTAGACTACCTACATAAATACACTTCAGTAAAAAGAGTTTCATATAGGAGCTGTTATAACAACTTTGTAAACATGTGAAAGCAATAAAAATGTATTAAGTAGTAGCTACTGCTGAAGGTTTCGCCCGCGTGGTACCTGAATAAAAATTGCCGATGAAAAGTAGCTCGTACCGTTAAGAGGTCTGCGGAGGATGTATTGCCCATACAAACTTAATACCAAAATCATTTGTAATAAGAGCTTATTTCCACCATATTATGCTATTATTTTTATTCGAATAGTATTTATCTAGGTACCTTGATATTTTTATTTTCAAAATACTTATCTAAAATGAAATGTAAACGAATCGCATTTTGCATATTTTTACGTCACACATGACATGTTTTCATCTTATTTGTTTCGTATTAAAAACAACAATATCTTACGTATAGTTTGATTAGGTACATAGCTTATATCTTCTAGTTACAGAATAACAACATGATGTGAAAAATACAACAAGTTTTCAGTCATCATTTTTGGTATTACGGAATACCACAAATTCTGAACGGCTAATATTGCTATCGAGCAAGAACGGGCGCGCCTGCATCAACCAAAAAGAGACAGCTATATTTTTGTAATTAAAGTTGTGAGTGCTGTCCGCCGTATCCTTAAGGCAGCGTTCGTAAGTAACGCATTCGCTGGACAGTTTTTCGTCTGTTTAAAATAAACTTAAACCTTTGCAAAATTGTTACAGGGCTCTTCAAAAACAGCGTTTTTGATAGACCTCTCTGGTTTTTAAAATTGATATTATTGCTGTTCTCTAATTTTTGAAAAGGAGGTTACTTAATAAGCCTATTTTCATATTGGCCCTTAATTTTCTCAACCAGTCTTCGAAATGTTAGGGTGTGAAAATTTCGAGACCAGAGCAATCAATATTGATGCCAGAGCGATCAACGAACGAATGATTTGTATTAGATAATGAACATATATCAGTTAAATTGTTTATGTTAAAATAGTCAGACCACTTATAATCAGTTCAGGGCCATTAGGCCACAAAACTTTAATCTAAATCACTCGCTACATTATACTTTCATCCTAATTTGTTATATAGATAACGATATCTTACGCAAAAGTTTTGACAGTGTTTTTTTTAGGTACACTAAAAAAAACACTGTCAAAACTTTGTTATTCTAACAAATATGATTTTAATTCTTAAGTCCCGAGTACCACTTTGCCCCCTTTTTTCCCTGATAGCTTTCTCTCGATTTTATCAGCCAGGGTCTGGATCTGTCGTTATTTCAGCCATTCTGCGTCGCTCAGCCAACTTCTTTTCTCTTGCCTTTTTTCTAATGTTTTTTTTTGGAAGCATTGTTGTAGTCTGAAACAATCCATCTAATTATTTAAAAGTTATATCTCTAAAACTTCACTAATAGAAAGTAACACTATCCCTGGCCAATAAAAGCTATGTCTTATAAGATAAATATAATTTATCAGTTCAAAATATCAATATGTTGATTAACAGCCAGAAGAACAGGCGAAGCGCGCTTGGCTGCTCTATGCAGCCAAACGCGCTTACGCTGACCAAATGATGTGATATACGTGAAATATATATATACTACAGAAATATAAGTCATCAATAGATCTAAGCAAAAACGTCATCGATACTAGTCAGTCTAAAGCAGAACAAAAATTTCCAAGAAGCCGAAACTAAAGTACCTAGACACCTGTTTTTAATACAACTCCTCAACAATAATCATAAAACAAAGGCCATTTCAATAAGTGCCAGAAGTCGTCAACTAAACCAAACAGACAGACAGTTGGACAAACAATTTACCTTGATCAATTACTGCCGCTGTACAACCATAGTACACGTTGTAGTATCAGTGTCACAACTTCAACATTCCTTCGATTGACTTGCTGTTGTATTGCGGTACTAATACTAATACTGAATTAAAGCAATTGAAGAAAACATACATAGTTATGTTTTTGAAAACAAACAAGTTATTTTTACTAAGTTTTAAACATCGTGTTTCCATCATTTGACGACCGATGTGGCGCGGTGGGCGAAGGTCCGCCTGCTACACAGGAGGTTGCGGGTTCGATTCCCGCCCTGGGACAAATATTTGTACGATCTGCAAATATTTGTTCCGGGTGTTCTGGGTATTTTCAATGTATAATAAAAAAAAAACTATCTATGTAATGTATTGTATTAAGTATATCAGTCATCTAGTACCCATAACACAAGCTCTGCTTAGCTTGGGGCTAGATGATGCTGTGTGGATTGTCCAGCATTATTTTATTTATTTATTTATTTATCATATATTCTCTGACGGCCTCTGTGGCGCAGTGGGCGAAGCCTGTCTTAAATCATTCTCGACGTTATTATAAAACGATTACAAAAAACTGTATCACAATCGGTTATGCCTTTTAGTATTATATCATCTATCTAATCTACTCAACCTATTGTGTAGACAAAATAAATCAAAATAATATTCTATACATCGTCCTCCTATATTGACGTGTACGATTAGACCCTATTTTTGCGTCATTTTATGTACAATATTTTTTGATATCAAACAACATAATTATTTGACGTAAAAATCATGTGTTTACAATTCACATCACATAGGTAAACGAAAAATGCACAAATTGTGCATCAGTTTCGATCTTTTGCAGTTGAGCTACTGTTTCCGCTCTCTTCTTTGGTCAGGCCACGCTCATCTCGAGTAAACAATTCATGCTGGGCGCTAAATTGAACTAACTACATTAACTGTGCAATAAAGAGAAGTTATTTCGATAACCAAGCCAAGTTTAGTTTACTGCGAGTGACGACGTTGTTTTATAGCATTCTGATCGAGTTATGCATTTGTGGCATACGGCCCTTTTGTAAGGAGAGTGACGCACGTCAAATTGTCATAGTCAAATCCCTGCTGAATAGGCCTTCCTAAACGAGGCGATCTTGGACAATCTCCATCCTCCGATGTCCCGTAACCTTTGAGATGACTTCATCACATTTACCTCTACTCACATTTATTTGACCTGAGTGACAATCGCTAAGTAAAATATTTTTTCAATCAATATAATTTTGATTTGTATACGACTACTGCCCAAGGCTTCGCCCACGTGGTACTCGAATAAAATGTAGCGTATATGTTATTCTGATGTATAAGCCATATTATTGTAAAGTTTCATCAAAATCCGTTCAGTAGTTTATGCGTGAAAGAGTAACAAACATCAATCCATCCTCACAAACTTTCGCGTTTATAATATTAGTATAATATTACTAGAAGGAAAGGATATATGAATGAATGAAAACTTTATTTGCTCGAATACAAGTACATTGGTTCTTATGCTACTTTATTAGGTCATTGTACTCGACTAAAATTTAGTCATGCAAATATTAGGCACCTACTTAGAAGAAATTTATATAAAATTAAATTGATATATTAAAGTCATGCATTGATATATTAAAGGATTATATTGTAATATAATCCTAGTAATATTATAAACGCGAAAGTTTGTGAGGATGGATGTTTGTTACTCTTTCACGCAAAAACTACTGAATGGATTTTGATGAAACTTTACTGTCATATAGCTTATACATCAGAATATTACATAGGCTCCTTTTTATCCAGATACGAAGCGGGCGAAGCCGTGGGCAGAGGCTATTATATTTTATATAATTTACCATTATACTGATGATACCACGATGAAAATGTTCCATAATAATAAATAATACATTTAAATAATGAATAATGATTGAAAACGGCACGAACCCGGCCAGTCACCAACTATGTAGTTATCATCAATCTTTATCAAAAGCTACATCGTCTATTTTCGCTTACGCCATGCCAGCTTTCAATCAATTCAATGTTCAAACATTGAAAATCGTTCCGAACCCACAGCACTGAAAAAGCGAAAAGTCGCCAGCGATGTGCGACCGAGCGGAAATTATGAATCGTAGCATGTGTAGCCAAGGCGACGCCACTGAGTCGACAATGTTATAGGATCAGGGGGTCTATGCTGAGTTTAGCGTTCAACAAACGTTAGATGTTAAATGAGCTACGTTAAAACATGGTGGTATATGAAAGGTGAACGTATCGACAAGATTAAAAAAAACCGACACATACTCAGCGAGTAGATCTTTGAGGGTACAAAGGATAGTCTCCAAACATTACATTTTGCACATGTCCGCGTTTTTGCAAATAGCTAGCATTCCACGTGACAGATTGCAAGCCCACCGCTGCATATTAGAACACTATCTGATAACACACGCCTTCGTTTTGTTTTGGTCCTAGGTCATGTCGATGTTTTACTTCACCTCAATAAGATTTCCATACAAAATTATCGATACGGCCACTGTAATGAAATGTTGCAAAACTCAGAATAGGAACTCTGGGGAGGGTTATTTTCCGGTTCAGATATGTCACAGGGCACTCACAAAATGATAACTGGAAATGAGAATCATATGAGAAAATCGTAGATTGTGAACAACGCTTTAGAAGAGTAAACAGTTGCCCCTCTACGCCACGTTGTAGAGGGGCTACCTTTTTACCCTCGAGGTTAGAAGCCCGTATATGCATTTGACGTAAGAGGTTACTTATTTATGTGTTATCATTTATTTATCAGCTTATCTGTTGTAATGGTTTTTTTTTACAAGATGGACCTATCCAAAAATCGTCCTCCGAAGACTGAATGAATTAATGAAAATACTTTATTCTACACCGTAAGAAAAATAGATACAACCTTAAAGTACAATAGGTAGAAGATCGAAGATGGAAGATCGCTAGATAGATAAATCATTATTTGGAACTACTTATTATTAATTAAGTATCTAATTCTAATTATAAGTGGGGGAACCAAGGCCTGCACTGACGTCCCGCATTGGGGTGTATTGTGCATTATCCCCCTTCTAACCTGACCCCAACCAGCCCAACTCCTTGAAGTAGCGGACTACTGAGTCCTAAGTAAGGCAGTTAATGGTGACGGATAGCATGAGATCATAAGCTCTTGCAGTCCCGTTTTCGACCTGACTTCATTGGTGGCGGTGCAGTGTATTACCACATGCTCCACAGTCTCTTCAACCTGGTGGCAACCTCGACAGAGTCCACTATCCGTGGCCCCTGTCTTAAGGAGATGGTGATTCAGATCACAGTGTCCCGTGATGATGCCCACCATCATCCTCAGGTCGTCGCGTTTCATTTTTAGTAAGGTGTTTGTTATTTTACGATTTTTTACCGGTAGTTGTGATGGGGGTCAGCGCCGCAGATCTGGTGAAGGTAAGTAGCGCGCTGATCTTCCGTCCTCTCCCAATATCAGTAGCAGATAGCTTCGATATAAAACAAAGAGTTTCCTAACTAGGTACTTATACAAGCTTAAAGAAAAGTTCAATACATTTATTTAGTTAATTTTTACAAACTTTGTTAGAAGTATGTGAGTAAACTTTTCATTTTACAAACAAAGAAATGAAGCGATCTCTTCCAGACAACCTTTGGATGGAAGACATACAAATCGTTTGAAAAAACCCCATCAGATAAGCTGAACCTATATGATAACATATATGATATGAAACTATTTTATCGCCACAAGTTACTAGAGGGTGCTGCCATCGAGGATGGACGTAAGGCAAAAAAATTGTTAATATTTTCTTTTTACCCACGTCGTGAATGAAGCCGGCGACGGAAGCTAATCCTACTAATATTATAAACGTGAAAGTTTGTGAGGATATTTGTTACTCTTTCACGCAAAAAACTACTGAACGGATATTGATGAAACTTTACAGTAATATAGCTTATACGTCATAATAACACATAGGCTACTTTTTATCCGGGTACCACGCGGGCGAAGCCGTGGGCAGAAGCTAGTAATTAATAATTAGTTAATTAGTCATCCGCCTAATGTTCTCAGAAGGCGTGGGTAGTAGTCTCCTGAATGGCTGTGGGAGCAAGAAGTCAATGACAACATTAGAGACGTGGCTCTTTCGTTATTAGATATCACAACTTTGCAAAGCTAAGGAGCCATCCTTAGTCCGTACCTGTATATGTGTTTGACGAATGAGGTTGTTTTGTTTATAGCAAGTCATTAGGAGGCGCTGCAAAAGACGACAGAAATACTCAATACATTTATTGCTTTCACATGATAGTTACATGGATAGTGTTTATAGGTAGGTATCTCACATGAATCCTGTCTAAGGATATATCAACAGATGGATATTTTGCAGTTCGTGCGTCGTCATTTTTGAGTAAACAATCAGTAAGTTGCAGTACGTGCGTTCTGCTACGCAGCGCACACTTTAGTTGCATTTCGTGCGTCGAGTAATAGGTAGGTAGGCCGAGGTTTTGCGTAAACAAACTAGTTTATATGACCTTTTGTCCGTAAAAAAGTTGTAGCAAAGCTTTTATACTGTTTTTTAGCAAAATATCGTACCAAACTTGTAGTTGTTCTAGTGTATTTGTTAGCTTCAAATAAAGTTAAGTAGGAAGGTGAAGTGGAATTGGTCTAGGCACGTCTACCGCATGCCCGATGAACTCTGGGCAAAAAATTAACCATATGGGCCCCCAACAATGGAAGATGGCATCGTGGCAGACCCAGATTAAAATGGTGGGACAAGCTGGACTCGTTTGAGAAGGATTGGTCCTCATTAGCACTAGACCGCGAAAAGTGGAAGGGGGATAGGGAGGCCTTTGCCCTGCAGTGGCACGACGCAGGCTGATAATCCTACTAATCCTACTACTATCATAAACGCGAAAGTTTGTGAGGATGGATGTTTTTTACTCTTTACTCAGAACGGATTTAAAACTACCGAACGGATTTTGATGAAACTTTACAGTAATATAGCTTATACATCAGAATAACACATAGGCTTTTTATCCGGGTACAACGCGGGCGAAGCCGTGGGCAGAGGCTAGTATAATAATAGGTAGAAAACACGTCGGTGTTTTAACATTTGAGCAAATATGTATTATTATGAATGGTATTTTTCATAACACAAATTTTAGTGAGTCCTTCAGAGTTTGCAACCTATATATCAGCAATGTCATAGGTGTTCAGTTAAGTGTTTAATAAGCGACGGTAACCGCGCACCATCAGGTGGGCATTTTGCCTGTTTGTTTCGTTATAAAATAAAAAAAACCCAACAATGAGAAATAAAAATATTAATGTAAGCTCCCTTTTAAATGCAAAGCGAAGGATATTTGTTTTTTTGTAATTGCCTTCATCATTTTGAGGTTTCTTTAGTCATAACCAGAAAATGTAAGCCTTCGAATTAGTTAAAAGTTGTGCCCCCTTCTAACTTTTTAATCTTGTATCCTAGAACTATGAAACAAAGGTTAAAGAGTAGGTAGCATTTGGTAGATTTGGATTTAAATATGTTTATTTCACAATCTGAGTAGATACAACAGTTAGTTAACAGTTAGTAGTATCTTAAAACCTATACTAGGTTTGTCTACTAAGTTTGTTCGGTTCTCGAAGTGTTTATTAATCTCATTGTATCAGAAACAAAAATGCACATCAAAAACATGAGTAATAAGTAGGTAGGTATTGAGAGAAGCTATAGGAAGGAACTGCCTACAAATATTTGTTCGACGGAATAACTCGTAATAAGTTTAGCGCAGATGCGAGTTTGAGGCAACTTCGGGCGAGACTTTAACATAAGGTGTCTTTACACGTCTTGGGCATTTTATCTTAAGAAAACTTCACTTTACTTCCATGGACAGAATATAATAGAATAACATTTATTTGGTACAAATAATAATTAAGGTAAAAGTACATAGGCCGACAAGTAGAGGTGGATCTACCTACTTAGACCTACTTAGATCTAAAACGAACACAATAAAATTGTTCTTTGGCTCATGTGTCTAATAAGGCTATTGGATGTAGTCTGTACATTATAATCTCCAGTTCAGCTCAGCATGTGTTGGATGTGTTTATATCCAACGCTGATTTTCAGTTGTAACCAATAAATAGGTAGTGCAGCAATTAATCATGATAAAAATCATAATCAAATTTTGAAAAAAGTTGAAATACACATAGGTACATAGAAATGAAAAGAAGTAAGGACAGAATCATCGTCTTTCAGGATAGCAGGTATGTTACATAGCTTGAGACTCACAACCGAAAATCCGTGATCTGAGGGAAAACTAATGTTAGAAATTCAGTAGTAATTCGGATCTAACTCAAACATTAGATGCTCTATCGAAGTGAGTTCTACTTATACAGAGCAAGTTCCAAGTAAGCCCCTGAGCATACAAACTGTCCGATGCTCGGATCGGTTAGATAATTAAAACCAGAGCCTGCAATTGGATACATCGACCGAAACTTCGACGTATACGTAATAAGCACGAACTTGGAGTAAACTAAGGTTTGCAATAAACATAAGGCTATATACGCCTCGGGTAAGTAGCTGGCTGCGATGCAAGAGTTGTGAGTTTGATTCCCACTGCTGGGTAAATGTTTGAATGTTCTGCAGTTATTTAATCCGGGTTTGAGTGCTTTAAATGGCGACTACGTATCGAACGACGTAGAAAGTCCCCGTGATGGCATCTTAAAGGTTGTGGGAACTCGGTGGATAGAAGGAGCCTAAGATCGTTCGTCATGGCACTCTTTAGTGGAGGACTACTATGTTCAGCTATATACTTCTACAGATTGTTGGTGGTGATGATAAATACTAAGTTTTACGTTGCAATAGACAATTGAACATGATGTCACTACTGAGGTGGCTGGTAGACAACCTATGCCAAATTACCATTTACAAAAAAAAAATGTTTTCATATTTGTATTCGAATAGTATTTATCTAGGTACCTGGATATATATTTTTTCAAAATACTTACCCAAATTGACATGTAAATGAATCGCATTTTGCATATTTCTACGTCATACATGACATGTTTTCATCTTATTTGTTTCGTATAAAACAACCACAAGTTTTCAGTCATAAGTTTTGGTAATAAGGAACACCACCAAATTTATGAAAAAAATCTAAACGGCTAATATTGCTACCGTGCAAGCACGGTACGGACCTGCATCAGCCCAAAAGAGATTTTTCGTCAAGCCTCGCCAACATTATTGATTTAATTTTTGAACTGAATATAAACTATTAATAAAGTTTTGTTTCTTTTCATTTTTAAAATCTTTTGTTTGAAACAACTTTGCATCGTAGCACTAATAGTGTGCTAATAAAATCGTCTGATTATGACGGACAGACAGAGGGCTCCTTTGTAGGACTTTGTAGGAACAATAAAAAGGGGTAGGTACGAGTAACGAGTATTATATTTTACATAATACAACTGGATTATAAGATTTATACGGGTCTTTTCGCATTTTCTTTTTTATTAGTTTCGCGACGTTTCAATTATGTTACAACAGCCGTGGTCACGGGTTGAAATAACGTTTTACGTTTTATATTAATATTTCGTTTTATATTAATTTTAGCGATTAGTAATGTTTTATATTACTAATCGCTAAATTAAAAAAAATACTAATACTGCTGGCACTGTACATAATACAAGTGGCATTAATTATATTTAAATTAAATTTAATCTTATTGTTTTTAAGAACACTTCTTCAAACTACTGACATAATACTATTTTTGAAATATCAACCGTCTATGTACAAAGTTACAGTAGTTGCCTGAGACGCAGAAGGTTGCGGGTTCAATTCCCCCCGCGGGACAAATGTTTGTATGATCTGCAAATATTTGTCTCGGGTCTGGAATTAGGATTAGAATTATTTACTGTGTGTTTTTCTATGTATAATTTTCATGTATTTAAAAAAAAAATATTGGTAGGTATATCAGTCATGTAGTTCCCATAATACGAGCTCTGCTTAGTGAGAGAGGCTAGATGATGCTGTGTAAAAAATGTCCAGCATTATTGATTTACTAGCTTCTGCCCACGGCTTCGCCTGCGTGGTATCCGGATAAAAAGTAGCCTATGTGTTATTCTGATGTATAAGCTATATTACCGAAAAGTTTCATCAAAATCCGTTCAGTGATTTTGCGTGAAAAGTAACAAACATCCATCCTCACAAACTTTCGCGTTTATAATATTAGTAGGATTTATTTGTAGCAAATTATTATGCACAAAATATTGAGAGTCCGTCGGCGGTCCATACAGGCTATTTTATACTTAGTGCGAGGGATAGAACTCACCTATGGTAGAATTTCTGCAAATATTTACTGTAAGAACCTACTTGTCATGTCTTTTATACCGAATTAAAACATTTACCAAAATAAGGTACGGTTGGTAAAGTCAACATCTCTGTACTTGTTTACCTTTTCTACATCGTTACATTGGACAAAGTTATTCTGTAAGTTAGACTGTACAATTAAATAAATAAATAAAAGTTAAATAAACTTATTTATACAACTACGAGTATGTACAAACAAAAAATACAGATAAAACAGCTAGCTATCTAAAGACCGTTGCAAAACGATCTATAGATAGCTCAACTGAATCAGATCACTAGCAGACGTAAGCGTTCCCAAAATGCTGGCTGCATTGGTACGCTGAATGGATTTTTTTATTTTTTATTTTGGCAATCCATTGCCGAAATAGTAATTACTTTTCGAGTTTTAGGTACTTCAGGTTATCAGAGCGCTGTCAGCTTATTTCTCTGACAAATTAATCGTCTCAAAAGGCCATCGAGTGAAGAGTCATCGACACAGTCGACTTCAAGGGTTGGGCTTAAGGACCCTGAGCGTTCCTCAGGTGGGCAGAAGATAGACCGTATTTACATAGGAAGCAGATTGCCGGCATTTGCCGGCGACTTACTTACCGGCTCAAAGATACAGAACAAGCAATGTTGTCGTGATTTAGTGAACATAATTATTAGTTTTTACAGGAGTTATCCTGGTTTAGTCCCTTTTTTATTTTCCCAATGGTTGTACGAAGTAATGTGAGAGCAATGATGACAGAAGCAGCAATTATTCATTTCATATTAAATTCCAGATAAGTCCGTGTGTTGTAACTATTGTTAATGCGGAAATCCATACATAGTCTATGAAGGAAGGTGCGTAAGAAGTTATCGAGTTAAAACTATAGCGAGCGATACTCATGATAAAGAACTTTCTAGCAAATCGACGGAAAACAACGGAAACTTATGATAATAGTTTTGCGGTGCACATTGCGTTCGGTTGATAGTTCTGGGGGGCTAGACAAATACGAGTACCACTTTCTGTTGACGTTTCTGTTGAAGATAAAATTGTATGGAAATGTCACGTGACATTTCCGCAGCAAATGTCATTTCCATACAATTTTATCTTTCCACAGGCGTTAACGTCAACAGAAAGTGGTATTTGTCTAGCCCCCCTGCTTGGTCACTATTGACGTGACCTTGAAAGCTACCAAATGTAGCCGTTAATTGAAAGAACCAGTGCTGTGAAAGGATCCAGTGTGAACATACAATTTTGTATAAGTGTTAGTAATAATTACTGACCTGCTTTCTATGAGAATGCTGCCTAAGATTTGGTCTGGACGAAAGTAGTAGAACTTGAAGACTACTTGAAGTCTGCAACAAACGCGGTTTTTACGGTTATTAGGTAATTGTTGCCTTCCTGCGTTTTGTGCAAAAGAATCTGCTTGGAATTTTAGTTTATTAAAACAGGAAAAGTAATCATGATTTAAGTAATATATTAAAAAAAGACATGAGCCGCTTTCTGTCCTCGTGAATATAAAAATCTGGTGTTGGTTAAACTTCGAAAATGTCTTTATTTTCTGTAGTCTGAGAAAAAATTCTGAAAATTTCTATAACTAATAAGTAATCGGGAGCAGAGTCATAAAAGCATAAGTAATCGGGAGCAGAGTCATAAAAGCTTCTATTACCCGTGGTCCAATTAAATGGTTTTGAAAAGCCTTTTTGGCCTGGTGTTTGAAGGTATATGGCATCGTTTAGTGTTCCAATAAGTGATGATGAACTTATAGAAAGAAGAAAGAAGAAAGAAGAAAGAAGAAAGAAGAAAGAAGAAAGAAGAAAGAAGAAAGAAGAAAGAAGAAAAAAGAAAGAAGAAAGAAGAAAGAAGAAAGAAGAAAGAAGAAAGAAGAAAGAAGAAAGAAGAAAGAAGAAAGAAGAAAGAAGAAAGAAGAAAGAAGAAAGAAGAAAGAAGAAAGAAGAAAGAAGAAAGAAGAAGAAGAAGAAAGAAGAAAGAAGAAAGAAGAAAGAAGAAAGAAGAAAGAAGAAAGAAGAAAGAAGAAAGAAGAAAGAAGAAAGAAGAAAGAAGAAAGAAGAAAGAAGAAAGAAGAAAGAAGAAAGAAGAAAGAAGAAAGAAGAAAGAAGAAAGAAGAAAGAAGAAAGAAGAAAGAAGAAAGAAGAAAGAAGAAAGAAGAAAGAAGAAAGAAGAAAGAAAGAAAATACATTTATTTGACACACTCAATTTTACAGAGAGGATACAGGCAGAAGGTACATAGAAGGTTCCTCTCCGCAACGCATGGGCTAAATAGGTCCTGTCTCAGCATATTATGCAACTCCACATAACCAAGATGTGAAGCTACGCTGGTTTTCAGACAGAACCTATTGGTGAGTAACCCCATGACCGACAGCATAGGCGCACAATAAAAATACAATTCGAAATAATAAAACAGAACAGAGACCAACCATACAGTACGAGGATAAAAGAAATAAATAAATTATAATATAGAAATTTGTTACAGTAGGTAGGCACATACAATAGGCAGGAAATCTACATGCTAAGAATGAAACACAAATGCACATTATCCACACACATCAAGTAGGTCGTTTTCCTCGCTAAAATATAAAAATAAAGAAAAAATGTTCGGTCTTGAGTATAGTTCTGAGGATGTCTACTTTGGGGATTACAGTCGTGAGCATGTTATTTTTTGTTTGTTACTTATTTTTCGAGACAGTTTAAAAGTAGGTTAATATTCAAAATTCATAATCAATAAATGACATACCTCATTAGATTATGATCAAGCAAAAGATCTACTTATTTAGTCTTGATTTCATGTACCTGTTTTTTTTGTCACAAACCATACATATGTAATTACTAGCTTCTGCCTACGGCTTCGCCCAAGTGGTACCAGGATAAAAAGTAGCCTATATATTATTCTGATGTATAAGCTATGTTACTTTAAAGTTTCATCAAAATCCGTTTAGTAGTTTTTGCGTGAAAGAGTAACAAACATCCATCCTCACAAACTTTCGCGTTTATAATAGTAGTAGGATTGAAAACTATTTGAGAAAATATTAGAATCAGTTACTAATGAAATGCATGTTTATTGTTAAGGTTACTAATATATTATTATATTATCATATACCTTTACATTACGACAAACTGTCAGTTAAGCACAAAAAAATGTATTTATTTTGTTCCTTCTCGTACTCAAGACCCTCGATACAGGCCTAGCTTAGTTAGGAAGCCGATAATATGTATCTCTTTAAAACTAAGCTCTCAGCATTACAATGTGTATCTATACAATAAGCAAGCAAAATATTTTCTTCTACCGTATGTTAGTTAAATTAGATACTTTGTTTCTGCTGATATATATTTTTTTGAAACATTCTAAACTTACGCATTTATAATATTAGCAGGATACGATTTTCCTTGTATTAATAGTGGTTGCATATTCTGGCACGCAGTTTTGCGCGTTGCAAATGTAAGAAAGATTTCTTTCAAAGCCTAATACCAATCTTTCTACACGAGCTGCCTGTGGTTCAGCTATACTCAAAAGTCACTAAGTGCCTTACGCGTCTAAATAATAATGGATTTTGGATGCCAATGAGGCTACCTTAACTCTGCAGTGCATCATGTTTTCGAAGGCGCGAGTTAATGGTTTTGGTGCAATCGTCCGGAAAAAACTGCCTCATTGCTCAGCAGACTTCGTGATAGCACCAATAGCATGCTGCAGCAGTTTTTTAAACGAACACATGGTGAGTTAATAAATGAATTTAATTTAATTAGGACTTAACACCTGCACACATGAGGGATGTGTGCAGGTGTTAAGACACAGTCATGTTTTTAGACAAGTACAGAAGCGATCAAAGCTGGTATGTACTGCACACCCCGTGTTTCCCCGTCACAAAGGCAATGAACTTTCGCCTACCGGCTGTCAGTCTTGTCAGACACAAAGAGCTGACATGTCCAACCCCAACGTCCGGTGGAATCAAAGCGTTGCCTGAACCTGACAGATGATACTGGTATAATGAGAATGCTAACTTCTAGGAGTGACAGACGCATTGGATGAGCGACCATTTCTAGTGTTGTCACTGTGAAGGCTGCGTTACTTTACGTTCACTTCACAGATTTATTTGCAGTTTTATGTTTCATTAGTCTCTGCCCACGGCTTCGCCCGCGTGGTAGCCACGTAAAAAGTAGCCTATGTGTCATTCTGTAGGTATAAGCTATATTACTGTAAAGTTTCATCAAAATCCGTTCAGTAGTTTTTGCGTGAAAGAGGAACAAACATCCATGCTCATAAAATTTCGCGTTTAAAATAGTAGTAGGATTTCCATAGTTTTTTCATATTATCCGTTAATAGTTAATTATGATATGATTATGATTATAAACAGATTGACTAGAAGGGACAAGGACAATGGACTAGAACGGTCCCCTGACACGACCAACTTCCCGTGTAGCTTAGGGCTCCCCATTTTACGTTGCATATCCGTTCCTTGGTTCATTTAAACTATACATATAAAGCTGAGAGCCAGAGAGCTGGCTCTTATCTGGGTCAACGCATAAGCATTGCCATTCAGCGTGGCAATGCAGCTAGCATTTTGGGAACGCTTCCGTCTGGTAAAATGAAATAAATAACGCTAGTCATTTTTCATACAGCATTGGGGCTAGATAGCCCCAAACTAAGCAGAGCTCGTATTATGGGAACTACATGACTGATATACTTTTTTATACTACTAGTTACTACTAAAACTTATATACTACTTTTTTTAGTTGAGCTATCTTTAGACTTTTGCAACGGTGCAACGGTTTTTAGATAGCTAGCTGTTCAATCTGTATTTTTGTAAATGTATATACTTATACACAGCTGTATAATCTAAACTTTATATTATAAAGTGGTAAAGTTTAGATGTAGGAGGAAATTTCGATTTAAAAAAATACACCAATATTTAGAATGGAGCATCAGGCAGGACATAGTTTATAAGAATATTATCTCGTTAAAATAAAAGGACTTTTCGTCGAGACTTATGTCTACGTTTGCAACGTTAGTTGACAAACAAACGGCCGACCGAATGCGTTAACGATAAAACCATCGGCTTTTTTTATGTGCAGGCGAAGCTGTGCTAGGAAATTATAAGACACACCCTTGGTCATTCACATAAACGCTTACAGGAAATCACAGATAAGTTCATAATACTTTCAGTGCCCAGTCTATTGATACAAAACATAAAAAATGCGTCAATGTACCGTTACCAATGTCAAATCCTACTTCCTACTTAATTCTACTAATATTATAAACGCGAAAGTTTGTGAGGATGGATGTTTGTTAATCTTTCATGCAAAAACTACTGAACGGATTTTAATGAAACTGTACTGTAATATAGCTTAGACATCAGAATAACACATAGGCTACTTTTTATTCGGGTACCACGCGGGCGAAGCCTTGGGCTAAAGCTAGTTATGTTATAAACGCGAAAGTTTGTAAGGATAGATGTTTGTTACTCTTTTACGTAAAAACTACTGAACGGATTTTAATTAAACTTTACAGTAATATATCTTATACATCAGAATAGTACATAGGCTACTTTTTATCCGGATAAAAAGTACTCGGTACCTGGGTATAATGCGGGCGAAGCCGTGGGCAGAAGCTAGTTTACATAAAAACAATGTTAAGTTGCGCGAATAATTTGAAGTGAGCAAATTTTGCTAGACTGCAGCTTTAAGACAAGTAACGCATAAGCATTGCCTATGGTGTTGCAGGTGACACTATACAGTAACGCTTACCAACTAGTGGGCGGTATACCTGTTTTTTTTTCGATATAAAAAGCGTTACCTGTCTTAGTAACTCGATTGAACAGCCTCTAGCTCCTATTTCTCGTTCGTGTGCACTTTGATAAAATTGTATTACTTATCTTGCTTCGTAAACGAAAAGGGTTTTGTACGAAAGGAACACAATTTCTATCGGTATTTTGCTATTTCAGCAAAATGCTTTTTAAATGATTTGGAATTAATCGAGAAGATATAAAACTAAAGGTTAATTGTAATCCTACTTTCCTACTAATATTATAAACGCGAAAGTTTGTGAGGATGGATGTTTGTTACTCTTTCACGCAAAAACCACTGAACGGAAATTAATGAAATTTTCCGTAATATACATCAGAATAACACATAGGCTACTTTTATCCGGGTACTACGTGGACGAAGCCATGGGCGGAAGCTAGTAATCAATAAATAAACAGTAACAAACTTAGTCCTGACCATGCACAAGGACTCCCTGTGTCGTAGGTCTCAGAAAGTGGAAGTGCTATGATATCACAACACTTAATGAATAAATATCTGCAGTGGGAAACGAAATCTTCCGTCTCAGCCGGCTACTCGGCCACCGCGCCGCCGAGGTCGTCTACTCACGAAACAAGACCACTTTAGTATAGACACAGTTGTGCGTAGTTTTCTTACACTGGAATTCTTAGTCAAGATCAGGGGTCTTATTGCGATTCATTTAAGGCAAAGAGAATCCCGCTTTGCGAATGACAAAGCTTTAGCTACGTCATAGCGTCCTCTATCGCAAAGCGAAAAGTGACATCTTTGCCTGAACTGAATCGCAATAAGACTTCATGGTTAGGCCCAGTGGCTTCTCTAGAGGACGATTCAGCCGCTGTGTGTCAAATTCAATCTTTATGCATTTCATAGACAAAACAAACCCCCACTTTGACTGAAGTTAGCGACTGGATGCTAAAGGCCCGAATTCCATCCTCCAAACAGACCCCTATTATAAAGTATTGTTTGTAGGGATAGGTTCGTATAGTAAATTAGTAGAGTTTGTTTCAAAAATGCATGTGGAAAATGAACTTACGACTTGAAGCCGATCTTGACAACGATATAAAGGTCTACGTTGTGCCATCTCTAGATCGTTGATGATGATAATGAATTAAAAAAAAACATTAACGCAATCACAAGGTTCGTGTACATTGTTATTATTTAAGATTTTTATAATCTCGTTTGGTATGCGGAAGTTATACCAACAAAGACACGAGATCGTTATCAGACTGGTCGAAATTCTTTGGATTTTTCGGTTCGAGTCCCGCCGAGGTTGAATGTTTGGGATATTATAAAAATGCGATTGCGATTCTTTTTGAGTTTGGGTTAACACTTTAAAAACAAAGTGACCTTTGGAATTTTATTTTCAAAAATTCAATCATAAAACGGTAGGTTCATGTGTACAGTCAATAACATAATGGAAACTGTCTCACTTTGATATGTTGACATTATTCACAGGTAGGAACTCCGAGAATATTTCGAGTGTTTATAAAAGCCCAGACATTTTTGACACTTCGTTACGAACATTTTCCCTTTAAATAATGGGATTTTCACAAGGTTCAAAGTGAAATGTTTTATATGAATATTTTTTGCTTTTAAAAATAAACAGAGAATTTAAAATCATCGGACCTGTTAGGCACAGAACAAGCATTAAATATCTACTACAGATAATATCTTAGTGCTTACATGGTGTACCAGAAAGGGGTCATTCTATACATTATAGGTAACGACTTTTGGGCAATGATTTTTCGGGATTAGGCTATTTTTTTTGAAGAAAATGGTGACACAAATCAGTTGTTTTCGGTAAAAGAAAATAATAGATCTGGTGTTACTATTACTGAGAGATCGTTGGGGTCCGAGCTAAGAGGGGATAATGGCCTTGAATTAAGCAAGGCTTTGATTTGTGTTAGCAAAGTGTTAAACTCCTCATATGTCAAACGCTGCTAGCCAACGACACGAGACAGATGAGTCTTCATGGATTTAACGAGAAGTGCGGACTGCCTGGGGGATTAAAGACGAATTCCACCTTCTCAACTTAGGTTACCTTCGACATAACTCGACGTCATACACCTTGTTGGCACGTGGTGTCTAACCGAATGAAATAAATAAATAAATAATGCGGGACATTTTCACACAGCTTCAAAAAAAAATTATATTAGTAGTATATCAATCATGTAGTTCCCATAATACAAACTCTGCTTACTTTGGGGCTAGATGATGCTGTGTGAAAATGTCCCGCATTATTTATTTATTTATTATACATAAAAAACACACAGATCCCGAGACAAATATTTGCAGATACAAACAGTTGTCCCGCAGCGGGAATCACTTGTTGTCAAGTATGAGTTTTCAAAGTTTGCGTGAATTGATTACCACCGCTCTCAGACAGTTTAGCTAATTTAGTCAGCTAGTCAGTTTGACTGGGCCTTTAGCCGTTTAAGCTTGTTTCATGCATAATTTTCCTTCATGAATAAACTCGCTATTTTTGAATAAGTAAATTGAAACTTCCTCGTTTATAACAAAACCTGTTGTTGGAACTAGGCACAAAATATGTTTTGCAATGTAATCTCATTAGCATCGTACCGCTTGGAATTGATTGTAAAATTGCATTTACTGTGAAACTGTATTGATATATTGCGAGGTTAAAGGTATTATCAATCAATCATCAATATATATAAAACTATTCCGTTACTTACTGGCGGATCAACGCACAGCCTAAACCATAAGTCCTAGAAGCATGAAACTTGGAGGGTATATTCCCCCTACGGGTGCAATAAGAAAGGAATTGGGAAAATTCTAGCCCTAAGGGGGTGAAAAGGGCTAAAAAAATATGTATGAAAAATCGTATTCCTTGAACTTACAGTCTTGAAACTTCACATAAATATTCTTCAATCCAAATGATAAAAGTCTTATATAATAATTTCCCCAAAATACCCCTCAAAGAGGATGTAGGGGATGTCAAAGTACAAGAAGTGAATCAACGCACAGCCTAAACCGTAAGTCCTTGGAGCATGAAACTCGGTAGGTATATTTATCTTATGGTGAAGGGGTGCGCTAAGAAAGGAATTTGGAAAATTCTACCCCTATGGGGATGAAAAGTGCTGAAAACCTTTGTATGAAAAATCGTATTCCTCGAACTTGATTTTTGATGAACCTATCAATTACCTACACTACGCGAGTAAAACCGCGGGTATCGGCTAGTTAAGTATAGAATAAAATAGAATATGTTGACTGTTGTTGGAACTAGCCACAAAATATGTTTTGCAATGTAATCTCATTAACAACGTACCGCTTGAAATTGGTTGTGAAATTGCATTAACTCTGCAGGTATTTACTTTGCTTAGTTATGTATTGTGATTTTTCGGGGTCATAGCCTCATAGGTATTATTGTGTATACCTCAAATATACGTTTATTTTCCAACAACACTACGCACGATAATAAAGATTTCGACGATTTTGGTGGCGTGGCGGGCGATAAGACATCATCTGCGATGCAAGAGGTGCGGTTTCGATTCCTGCTGCGGGACAAATTTTTGCATGTTCTGCAAATATTTAATACATGTCGTGTCCCTTTAGAGCTTTTTATACATACATATATCCAACGAACGATTTAAAACAAAACGTTTATTTGAACAATGATTGATAGGTATTTATTAACTAAGTTACGAAAATCATTTTTTTATCATTTATTTATTTATTTCAAATTACAACCATTTTTACAGGGGGCTTCCCTAACACAACAGTGTAGCCAAAATTAAAGTACTCATTTCTTCTCAAAATAACTCATTCAGCAAACAGTGGAATAAGTCAATACTCTCTGCAACTAGATTTAGTGTGGTCATGGTGCGAGTCAATGGCCTCGATTCTGTAGTACACTGAATAAACTAAATTTAACCTGTCGCTCTCTTTTACTGATAGTGCAAACAAGAAAGAGATAGCTACAATTTTAGTGCTGTCAAATTAGTCAGATTTAAGTTTTCCATACGAATTTAGTCGTGATATCAAAACATGCTGACTATAAACACGAAGAAAAGCGGCACGTAAACTTATTTGACAGCAGCACACGGAACTAAAAGTGTAGCTATCTCTTTCTTGCGTACATTATCAGTAAAAGAGAGCGATAGTTTATATTAAGTTTAGTCAGTTTACTACAGAATCGAGGCCAATGGCGCTTTACTCAACAAGTTGGTCCTTGCGCGCGGTATAGCACAAAACACTTAATAAGTACGTAGTACCAGTTAAATAGTCTAGTTACTAAGTTAGCTTTAGTCGCCCTCACACATAGGAGTTCCTGTGTTGTGGGTGGATAGTCCTTTCATTGAGTAAATAGGGCTTTGAATGTTGGGAGGGACATTTTCCAATGAAAAACAGAAATCCTTTCACGTAAAAGTATTAATAAAGTTAGACGAGAGAATGAAAAGAGAAATAAATAAAAAAATAATTAAAATAAAATAAAACGAGCTTTATTTCCACTACACTATTTTACAAAATATAACTTCTCTTAGCTAAATTAACTAAAATTATCCTAAAAACATGAAATTATAAACTAATTATCATATAGTATATGTATCGTCTATTGCCTCCTCCATGTTTTTTTATGTGTCCTAAGCATAAAATAAAAACAAAAATAATAGAATTTTTTTTTAGTTTAAACAATAAAATTAAGATGGTAGCTTGACACTTGAAAACATTGATCATTAAGTAAGTGTTTAAGCTTACTTGTACTGGTGCTCATTATGTACTTATGTTCTTACTATATTCTGCCCACGGCTTCGCCTGCGTGGTACCCGGATAAAAAGTAGCCTATGTGTTATTCTGATGTATAAACTATATTAATGTAAAGTTTTATCAAAATCCGTTAAGTAGTTTTTGCGTGAAAGAGTAACAAACATCCATCCTTAGACAAACTTTCGCGTTTAATAGTTGTAGTATATTTCTACATCTAACTTTCTTTATAGGAATGATTTCTTGTAAATACTCACGTAGGATGGAAGATACTGCTCCAAAGTATTACTCATTCATAATTTCCAGCCCTCCTTTGAGCTATAATCGACGGAAAATCCATGTTTCGGCGTATTTCACCTCAAAAACATTATTACATGAGACGAAAGAGCAGAATTTTCTGATCTAAACTATAAAACCATTTTTCATTTTCAAGCACTATTTTTAGCTAAAAATGTTTGTTTTCTAATTGACAGATTGACACTTTCTGTCAGTGTTCATCACAACTTTATTTTTTATTTGGTTGTTTTGTGAAAGTTTGCATATAAAAAAGAATGTTTGCAGAAGGTTATATATGGAAACTAAATAGAACCTCTATATTCAGTCTAGAATAACACTAGCCACTCACACTCCAAATTCAAACATAAAACTTCCTATAAATACGGCATTGAGCAGACTCAGCCGGCAGTTCAGTTCTGACTCTAGAACCATAAAGACCTAGAAAAGCCTATACCTTGAAGCTGCAGTGGAGCTCTGACTCTAGAACCATCAGAATACCTAGAATCTAGAAGAGCCTCAACCCTGGTCAGAATTCTGACGCAGAATCCTGACGCTGAATCCTGACGCTGAATCCTGACGCTGAATCCTGACGCTGAATCCTGACGCTGAATCCTGACGCTGAATCCTGACGCTGAATCCTGACGTTGAATCCCGACGATGGACACTGACGCTGGACACTGACGCTGGACTCTGAAGCAGAACCCAGAGGCTGACGACCTGAAAGCCGAGGACTCTGACTAGCCTCATACTTCCGCTTGGACCTCACCTGCTGGGCTCTGAAGACTGAGCTGTAATCAGTCTGACATCAGGGCGGGTCCACTTCCTCCTCGCCCTAAAGATATTCTCCACAAATTTAACCACATCATTTCTTCAGGTCAACTACACTTCACCTCCAGTCAACGCTTCGCACTGCACCCGTCGGTCTTCTCTTCGCTATACTTCGGTATTACGTCGTGTAGTGTCCATTAAATCATTAATCATCACTAGGTGGGTAGGTTATAATTTTTGATTAAATATTGTTAAAAATCTTTAATACCCTTTCTTTTCTTAAGATTTAACTTGCCGCTTACAGCCCTTCTCTTGAAAACCTAGGGTAGGGCTGTAACGTGACATAGTAGGATAATACACATCTGGTTAAGATTAGTTTTCATAGCTAAACTTGACCGGAGTTTTTCGAATACCTTTATAATATCGTCTACACCGAGAATATTTAATAAAAATGTAAAAGTAGGAAGTCTGTTTTCCTGGAAAGCTGGAGATCCCAAAGATACTCTGAGCCTTCAATGGAAGTATTAACGAGCGTCTAATGAATTCTTTGAAATACGAGTCCGCAGGAGTCTATTTACGAAATATTATATAAATTTCCTAGAAACGCTGGGTATATCGCTTGAAGCTCATGACGACTTTAATTTTTTAGAAATTTACAAATGGAAACATATAAACTCGTATCTCAAATGGAATAATAAAGGAATAGAATAGAAAGTGGGTTATTTGATTCAACAACAAAGTACAGAAAGGACTAATACAAAATAAAGAAATACAATAGAATTGTGACAATAAAATAAGACTCAGATTAATTTATTGACCATTTCGTTATAACATACTAGCTTCTGCCCACGACTTCGCCCGCGTGGTACCCAGATAAAAAGTAGCCTATGTGTATAAGCTATATTACTGTAAAGTTTCAGCAAAATCCGTTTAGTAGTTTTTGCGTGAAAGAATAACAAACATCCGTCATCACAAACTTTTGCGTTTGTAATATTAGTAGGATAGTAGGATTATTTGTTGTTCAATAAAGTATTTTCTTGGAACTTTTGATGATTTCACAATAATTCCACATTAATCGCGTCGCATGGGCGGTTGGCATCATTAACTGTTAGTTATCAGCCTATCTGTTTGATAAAAAAATCGATAGATAAGATTGTGAGCCTTTGTTCATAAAACACTCAATCCGCTATCTGGTATTCGATAAATTCGTATTGCGCTTTTCCTATCGGAGAAATCATTTTTCTACAAATTTCTGATACTCGGCCACGAGATACGTAATTAAAGCTGGGCTCAGTGAAATTCGAAGTCAATAGGTGTTCCTAATTGTGAAACGGGAATTTTCACGCACCGTACTATCGGTGAAGGTACCGACTAAGTTTCGATTCATTCTGAGAGTCTTCATCAGGGTGTATGATCGCAACGCTCTCCCTCCGTGGCGAGTCTTGCACTGCGCGCTGCCACTCTAATTTAAATTTATTCAAGATAGAAAATTTATTACATTACAGTCAGCACTAAATCGATATTTCTACCTCTATCACCTCAAACATAAAACTCGGTAACAATATCTAATTTACTAAGTTTTGACATTTGACTAGAAGGTAACTCAAGACTTTTTGACCTTTGTAAAATAAAAATATGACAGAATAAATAAAATAAATAAATGCCCAATAGTCTTAAAAATACCTAAAAAGTCTTGAGCTCACACCAGGATTCCCTGTATCGTGGGTGTCAGGAACTGCAAATACCTTGGTACCACAACACCAAGACCCGAATAATTATAAGAATCCTTATATATTAATCAACTTCACAATAATTTACAATTTTCATTTTTCATTCAACTTTCTAGAAGCCTAGTTGTACGTAGGTACGTAGTTAAATTCCATATCGAACAAAATTCCTGGAAGTATCAAATAAACCAAACAACGTTTCTGCGAAATATGTTACAACACGTTTCCTAGTAGACAGGTTATATTGAGCTCCACGGATTTTCGAACAAAGTGCTATTTATTAATTAAATACCGGGGCTAAGCAAACAGAGTGTCCTAGAATTGTATACTATTTAAAGTTGCACAGCGAGCTATAGAACGGGCTATGCTCAGGGTTTCTATAAGGATAAACGCCATAACAACATTGACCGACAGAGGACGAAAGTCATCGACAAACTCAGAGGATTAGCAAGCTGACTTGACAGTGGGCTGGTCATAATATGACAAGGAGAATACTTGAGTGGAGATAGCGTCTGGGCAAACGTAGTGTGGGGGCCCCCCGGATAGGTGGAGCGAGGACTTAGGAAGGGCAACGGGCAGAAAGTTGATGAGAAGAGTCGAACACCGGGCTCCGTGGCGCTTATTGGGAGAGGCATATATCCAGTTGTGGACTAATGTAAGCTGATAATGATGTTTTTTTATAACTAAAGAGGCAAATAACGACCCACCTGTTGGTAAGTGCTTGCAACAGCAGAGCTATCACGCTTTGAGCTATTTCACAAGGAGCTCTACTATTTTTATGATGAGGCAGAACTAATCTGTTTAGCATTTGATTTGAGTACCTCAAAGCGTACCTCAAAGAGTACCTTAAAGAGTACCTCGAAGAGTACCTCGAAGAGTACCTCGAAGAGTACCTCGAAGAGTACCTCGAAGAGTACCTCGAAGAGTACCTCGAAGAGTACCTCGAAGAGTACCTCGAAGAGTACCTCGAAGAGTACCTCGAAGAGTACCTCGAAGAGTACCTCGAAGAGTACCTCGAAGAGTACCTCGAAGAGTACCTCGAAGAGTACCTCGAAGAGTACCTCGAAGAGTACCTCGAAGAGTACCTCGAAGAGTACCTCGAAGAGTACCTCGAAGAGTACCTCGAAGAGTACCTCGAAGAGTACCTCGAAGAGTACCTCGAAGAGTACCTCGAAGAGTACCTCGAAGAGTACCTCGAAGAGTACCTCGAAGAGTACCTCGAAGAGTACCTCGAAGAGTACCTCGAAGAGTACCTCGAAGAGTACCTCGAAGAGTACCTCGAAGAGTACCTCGAAGAGTACCTCGAAGAGTACCTCGAAGAGTACCTTGAAGAGTACCTCAAAGAGCACCTCAAAGAGTAGTAGAGTTCCTGTGAAAGGGCTCTTCTAAAGAGCTGCCTATTTCTGCCGCCAAGCAGTAATGCCAATAGCAATGTTGCTGTATTCCAGTTTGAAGGGTATGGTTGCCGGTGAAAAGACAGGCACATGAGATCTTTCATCTTGATATCTCAGGGAGGCAACGCGTGAGTGATACCTCGAGTACTGCAAGAGTCTCTAAGCTATGGTAACCCCCTTACCACCAGATGGGGCGTAAGTTTGTTTGCCTCTTTAGTATACTTCATGAAGAAACTTCATGTTATGGGTATTATATTACCTGAATCTAGATATTGATTCCGTTGCATTGAGCCCCTTGAAACAGTTTCAATGTTTCATTGCTAACCATCAAAGGCAAAGGAACTCGAGCGTGGGATTAATAAAGTTAAGGTAAACGACACACCGAGTGCAATATTTATTCAGAACTTGACACTCTGCGTGACTGATATACTTTTTTTAAGCCATTTAAGATACTCAAATATTATCAACTCTTGCTTGGAGCAAGCCTGGGACCGCCGCCCCTTTGATACAGAGTCGCATTGCCACTACGCCACTGGGTCTGGCTAGGTTAGTCCATATTTAATTGAATAAATTAATAAATTAAATTAAATTAATATTGCTGGACATTTTTCACACAGCATCATCTAGCCCCAAACTAAGCAGAGCTTGTGTTATGGGAACTACATGACTGATATACTACTTATATGCATTTTTTTGTAAATACATAAATTTTATATATAGAAAAACACTAAATAATTGTGCATATACAAATATTTGTCCCGCGGCGGGAATCGAACCCGCAACCTTCTGAGGCCTACGCCACAGAGGTCGTGAAATTATATCCATATATCATTGAAACGCATCAACTTTTGCTTATCTCAGTGTGCCAATATCTTTCCCCGATTTACAACATTCAATGAAATCAGACATCAAACGGACGAGCGTATAATTTCATAGAATTGAAATTAACGTGGTCTGGTATAATTTCCTTACTTCATGATTATGTACAAAGCTATTGTATGAATAAGCAGAGCATTGGTTCAGGAAATTTTACGTTATCTGTTTTATTTAAAGAAAATTATTTTTGAAATCTAAACCGCCGAGTTTGTATAAAGTATTGGATGAGGATGAATGAAGCAAATGAGGTATGTCAGGATCGTAACAAGTGGAAATCCGTGGTCTCTGCCTACCCCTCCAGGAAACAGGCCGACTGTATGTATGTATGTAAAAGGGCTGTACAACGAAATACTTACTGTAAATGTTAACATCCTTCCTACTAATATTATAAACGTGAAAGTTTGTGAGGATGTTTGTTCCTATTTCACGCAAATACTACTGAACGGATTTTGATGAAACTTTCCAAATAATATAGCTTATACATCAAAATAATACATAGGCTACTTTTTATCCAGGTACTACGCGGGCAAAGCCGTGGGCAGAAGCTATTCATTAATAACGTGTTCAAGTTTTGCTCAACAATTTTAGGCGTTATATTATTTGTTTTCAGAACTGTCAAGGAACTGAAAGTATGTGGGACACGTATGGTATTCACGTATTCATTTTCTGCTGCGCTGAAGTTTTAAATGAAATTCTGGGCCAAAACAACCGGTATTACTCTGGTTAGAATCTGACCTTTTTGAACAACTTAATAAAATCAATAAAATACTGGGGAATGAACTATATAGTGTGTTAAAAATGGGATGACCTCTGTGGCGCAGTGGGCTAAGGCCTGTCTGAGACGGTTACGGGTTCGATCCGCACTGAGGGACAAATGTTTGTATGATTAGCAAATGATCTTGGGTCTGGGTGTTTTCTATGTATAATACGTGAGATACTCAGAAAGTTTTGAGAAACTAGAAAACTAACTTCTATGGATAAAATATTTTAATTAAATCTTTTCAAAGAACTCCCCACCAGCCTCTATACAAAGTTTCATGCGTTTGAACCAATTTTCGAAACATTTTTTCCAGTCCGCTGCAGACACCTTTTCTACGGTCTTCTCGAACGCTGCTAGCGCGTCTTCCGGTGATGAAAACTGTAGCCCTTTCAGCAATTTTTTTATTTTAGGGAATAAAAAGAAGTCACACGATGCCAGATCAGGACTATAAGGAGGGTGACCCAAGACTCTGACCGGTGTGGTGTCCAGGAAGTCCCTCGTTTTGAGCGCTGAGTGCGCGGGCGCGTTGTCATGGTGAAGCAGTACCCCGCGGAGCCCGGTGTTCGGTCAGTTGTTGCTCATTGCAGACAAAACTTCTGGTAGGCATTTTGTGGTATACCATTTGGCGTTGCTGCTGCTTTGGTCTCGTAATGGAATTGAAACCAGATACCCCGTCAAAGTGAAGAAACTAGCGATCAAAATTTTCCCCGCGCTTCTCGATCGCTTCGTTTTCGTAGGCGTTGGTTCGTTTTGAAACAGCCAAACTGTCGACTCAACTGAAACAAAGCATCGTTTCTGGATCGTATTGATAAATCCAGGATTCGTCACCTGTCACAATGTCGTAAACGCGCCGAGACAAGCCTGCTTCAAATTTTTGAATCATATCACGGCACCACTCCACACGGGTCTGCTTCTGAGCTTCGGTGAGGTTGTGCGGCACCCAGCGCGAAACTATCTTCCTCACGCGAAGGTGCTCGTGAAGAATCTTGTGAACGCTTCCCGAACCAATCTGTAGTGTATGTTGAATCTCTTCGTATTTAATTCGCCTGTTTTCTTGAATTAATTTTTTTACTGCCAGCACACTTTCTTCCGTGACAGCCGTCGTAGGACGACTTGTTCATCCCCCAAAGTATGGCGACCGCGCTTGAACTCGCTATGCCAACGGTAGATGGTTGCTTTTGAAGGTCCTTCATCCATAAAAGCCATTTGAAGTCGATCAAATGACTCATCAGGTTTTAGGCCACATTTAAAATTGTAGAAAATCATCGCACGAAAATGCTCTCGATGCAGATCCATTTTTAAATGAGACATGATAATTAATTTATAAACTCACACTTCCTCAATGTACCTGGTGAAGATAAAGTGTCTATTTCACAGCTCACCTACTATGAGCATCACAGGTTTTGCTCTGAGACTTTTTCATTGAGCCCTGTGAGTGAAGACAATATTATGGCTATTATTCGTGGTCTTGGGTCAAATGCACAGGGTGTTGATGGCGTATCACTAGAGATGCTTCGCTTAACTTTACCTGAATCTTTAGAGGCCATCACTGCAATAATTAATAGCTCAATAATGAGCGGGGTCTTCCCTAATCAATGGAAGGTGGCCTTAGTAAGGCCTATAATCCCTCTTCTTACCAAGGCCTATTAGCCTGCTTCCATGTTTGTCAAAGGTTTTGGAAAAAGCAGTCAGTATACAGCTTACCAAACATCTGGAGATTAATAATATTCTTCCTGAGGTTCAGTCTGTGTTCCGAAAGGGTCACAGTACTTCAACTGCTCTACTTAATGTTGTTGACCATTTACTTAAAGCTCAAGACCAGGGCAGGATCAATATTCTGGTGCTTCTTGACTTTTCCCGTGCATTTGATTCTATAAATATTTCTCTACTTCTTTCCAAGCTAGCTTTTTATGGATTTGATGAGCGAACAATCAGCTGGTTCCATAGCTACCTGGATCATAGGCAACAGCTTGTAGAACTCACAATGCCCAGTGGATCCAGGTCACAATCCTTTCTCCAATCAGTGACCAGGGGTGTCCCCCAGGGTTCTATTTTAGGCCCAATATTATTTATATTATATAGTGCAGACATCACCCATGCCATAACTCATTGTAGGTACCATCTCTATGCAGATGACCTGCAACTGTATTTATCTTTTCCACCATCGGACCTGGTTGGTTCTGTAAATAGAATAAATTCTGATTTAGCCCAGATATCAAGTTGGGCAACAGATAACTCATTGACTATAAACCCAAAAAAGTCAAAATTTATGTATATATGTTCGAGACAAAAATTGGCAGAGCTCCAGAAAACCACTCCAGCTAGCATTATAGTTGATGGTGAAGTTGTAGAGTGTGTTTCTGAAGCCAGAAATCTTGGACTAGTGATTGACAACCATCTACATTTCGAAAGACATGTTGCTGAAAGTGTGCGTAACTGCTTCTACCGCCTGAGGCTCCTTTATAAAATTCGTCAATTTATAAGTGAGGCTGTTAGAATAAATCTTTGCGAGTCCCTAATTTTGTCCAAACTCAATTACTGTGATGTTGTTTATGGTCCTTGTCTGCTAACAAGAACCATAAAGCTGATCCAACGTGTACAAAATGCATGTGCGCGTTTTTGTTTTCATGTCCCACCACGATCACATATCACTCCTTACCTAAATTCATCTAATCTTCTTAAAATGGAAGCGCGCAGAAAGCTCCACCTGGCAGTACTTCTCTTTGGGGTTATACATAAACAATATCCAAAATATCTATTTAATAAGTTTGTTTGGGCACATGCTCAAAATAGATACCCAAGCAGAGCATGCACCTATGTGTTTAAGACGCCGAAGCATAAGTTCATGGCATTCCGTGGTTCTTTCAGATTCACTGCCTCTCGGTGCTGGAATGATCTTCCTCCGCCAGTGCGTGTTCTGAAAACAGTTCAGGTTTTCAAAAAAACTTACAAGAACCAGCTTTTTAGGGAACAATCATGCTGTGTATAAGTAAACTAATTTAAATCAATCAACCTATTTAAATAATGATAATATAATATACATTTCTCACCTTCGTTTTATGCATGTCTGGCTGGGTAAAACTTTGTATCATTCTTATTTACTTTCTTTTACATTTCTCTCAAACTCACACTATTATTAACACACTCTCCACTGAAAACAGATCAGGACGATACGTACATACGTATCCTGTATATAATTTAAAATCTAATGGCCACTGGACTCGCATTGCACAGACCACAGACAAACAAATTCCTAATATATTTCGGAACTTCCCTCTTATTTATATTTAAATTATAATATTACATTCATAATATATTTATCTATTGTACATAATACGTATTTTATCTATTATCTATCTACTTATTCCTTGCTTTTTACGTTTGCTCCCCGTGGTTCGTGACATCACGATCGATGGCCCTGTCTGAAAATCAGCGCTGCACCTTTCTTAGGTTTGGTGCAGCATAATACTGAGATAGGGACCTTTTGACCCCACACAACACATATATTTTTATTTTATTTTTGTAGTATATTAATGAAACTTTCTGTGTTTGTATTTTGTCACCTGTTGTGTTGTGTTTGTGGTTAATAAATGTATTTTCTTTCTTTCTTTCTTCTTTCTTCTAATTTTAACTATCGAAAAAATGTGGAGGGAAATTCGAAATTCAAACAATTGTATTTCTACTTTTAAATAAACAAATTTTTCTTTCTTTCTTCAAAATTTTTCAAAAAAATTACAAGTTTCCAGTGCCTTATACGTAAAAACTTTTTGTCGCAAAACTTTCTGAGTGGCCTGGTATGTATTTATTTACAAAAAAAGTATATGGGTAGTATATTAGTCGTATAATTCCCATAATACAAGCTCTGCTTAGTTTGGAGCTAGATGTTGGTGTGTTTAAAATGTCCAGCATTATTAGTATTATTATTATAAAATATAGTGGTATTTTAAGTATAATAACATTTCGTTTCTTCTTGTATTTGTTTTTAACTACCCCTACCAACTTCATCACTTTTCTCTCTCTCTGTCTCTCTTCTCAAGGTTTGCTGGAAGAAAAACTTTTTTAGCGTAAAGTTTGCCTCAAAACATGCCTTACCATTTTTTTATATTTCTGTGTACAATAAAGTATTATGTATATAGGAATAAAGCATCGTAAAAATGTTGGCGACTCGACAAATGAAGTCCTTGGGGAAAATAGATACCTAGATAGTTAGTCAGGTAGTCATTTATTCATACCAAAACAATACACGTCAGCAGGGTAAATAATAAAGATATATTAAGTAGGCATATACTGTAGTCACAGGTACAAGTAGAAGATAAACCAGACTTCTTTCGGCTAATAATAATGATACATCTGTGTCTACGAGCTGTAGATTGTCTACATTGCTACGTCGTAGAACCTCTACGAGAAGTGACAGAAAACTTTCGGTTACGTTCAACTCGACCCGATAAAATATTACAAAACTAGCTTCTGCCCACGGCTTCGCCCGCGCGATATCTGGATAAAAAGTAGTCTATGTGTTATTCTGATGTATAAGCTATATTACTGTAAAGTTTTATCAAAATCCGTTCAGTAGTTTTTGGGTGAAAGAGTAACAAACATCCATCCTCACAAACTTTCGCGTTTATAATATTATTAGCTACTGCCCACGGCTTCGCCCGCGTGGTACCCGGGTAAAAAGTAGCCTATGTGTTATTCTGATGTATAAGCTATATTACTGTAAAGTTTTATCAAAATCCGTTCAGTTGTTTTTGCGTGAAAGAGTACAAACATACATCCTCACAAAATTTCGCGCTTATAATATTAGTAGGAAGTAGGATAGGATAATTATTACTACCGTTATTACTTTGGCTCCAAACAAAAACAAACACGCGTACAACTGTATTCCCCATGATGGTCATATGCAGATACACACTCAGTGATAAGATCTTTGAGGATAACTATTAGGGGGTAGTCAGAGACAGGTGCAAACATTAAATTAACACATAGTTGTGTTTTGCAAGTAGTTAGCGTCGTGCACTACGCGACGCGGAGGGAGAACGTCGCGATTACTCACCCTGATGAAGACTCTCGGAATGAGTCGAAACTTAGTCGGTGCCTTCACTGATAGTGCGGTACGTGATAATTCCCGTTTTCACAATATGAAAAGTCAAGTTTAGGATAGTTTTTAGTTAGAATTAGTTTATAATAACATCCTACTAATATTATTACCGTGAAAGTTTATGAAGATGGATGTTTGTTACTCTTTCACGCAAAAAATACTGAACGGATTTTGATGGAACTTTACAGTAATATAGTTTGTACATCAGAATAACACATAGGCTACTTTTCCAGGTACCATGCGGGCGAAGCCGTGGGCAGAAGCTAGTTTGATAATATTTTTCTAAATTTAAATTATCGTCCTTTGTTATCACTTTAGGATATTATACCCGTACTTTCCTGTTAGCCTACAACGTCAGCAGGAGAATAGTAAAGTACGTGATATAGTCGAAATAATATCCTGAAATCTTTTTCTGGTCAACGGGTCGAATACGGTCGAGTGGAATGTTATCCAAAACGCTGAAAATGGCAGCAGACATCGACTGTCACAGAGGTCTTTTGATCAAAACAAAACTAAATGGGAAAAGTTTGGAATATAAATCCCAAAATCTGGATCAAGTAACAGTTACAGTCTCGAAAACTCGGTGACGTGTAGTCACCTTGCGTGGGTGTTTCAGAGTTTCTAGAGGGACCAAGTAACCTTGTTTATAGTATTTACGATAGTGAGCAAATATTGGATTTACGATAGTGTTGTAGAATAAAAATTATCGTGGTTTGATATCATTTTAGGAGATTATTACGACTGTATCCAGTAGGCACTATACTCGTGCTGACCGTTTAGAGGTCCTTCCAGAACTGATGTTCTGATGTCTCGTCTCATGACCGTCGAGCGTGGTCGCGGACTGTGCTCATCAGGAAGGAAAAACCACAGGTTCTAAAACTTTTTTCCCCACCGCCCGCCGATATTTTTTGAGAAATAAAAAAATCCTAGCGCCCCCCAAAGTGATTAAAATAACAACCTATGCTTTCCCCTCTTGACCGCTTTAGCACCGCCAATATCTTCTATAGAGCCTTCTACCACCCCCCTGAAGGCATCCAGCACCCACAAAGTCGATACACTTTGGATGAAAAAATATTGTCTTACTGCTCCGAGGGTCTAGACAAATACCTCACGCTTACTTTTCCTTTCACGCTAACGCAAATTTGTAAAGGTAAAACTTGGCAGCTGTCACGTGACATTTCCACAGCTAATGTAATTTTCAATTCAATCTTTCAAAGTAGTATTTGTCTAGATCCCAACAAATTTAAGTCGGTTTTTTGCCTTGAAAAATTAGAAGTCTCATTTCACTCACTTTTTGGTAAGTGCTAAGAAATAAATGATAGAATAAAAAATTAACGTGGTTTGGTTTATTTAAGTATATTATTAAGACTATACCACATACTTTAACTATACCATACTCTTGCTGACGTCTCGTTGCGTTTAGAGGTCCTTCCTCCTTCCCTTTGAGGTGATATAGTCGTAATATTATGATAAAACAAAAATTCATACCACATATTATACATACAAAAAAATGTTATATTTATTTTGCTTAATTCCCCGCAACTTAAGGGGCCCGTTTATGCATTTTCCATGCATTTTCAAAACGGCTTATCGGATTAAAATGCGGTTTTCGCTATCGATTTGTGATATGCAAAGGATTTAAGGATTGTTCTTTTGTTTTATAGCGCTGATGTCGTGATACGTCAGATGTTTTCAAAGTTTGTAAAAATATACTTGTTTGACACCGAATTGTTTACTAATTTTTGTTTATTTTAAACACCTCACATATTCGATACATTTTTTTATACATACATTTTCAATACATTCAATGTATTTCAATACATTTTGGCAATTTCACGCGATCAAAGGGAAATGGTTGTCAAGTAGTTGTCAAACTTCGCGTGAATGTACCTATTGACACCGCCACGCCACCGTCATCGCAACCGCCACGCCACCGTCATCGTCACCGCCACGCCACTGTCATCGCCACCGCCACATCACCGTCATCGCCACCGCCACGCCACCATCATCGCCACCGCCACGCCACCGTCATCGCCACCGCCACGCTACCGCGTTAGTTTGAACGGGCCCCAAAACTGAATGAGATATTGTGTAACAAACGGCCAACTACCAGAAAAGCATGATGAAATTTTAACGGTGCCATTTTTGCCATTTGGCTTTGGAACCCTAAAACCGATATTTGCGCTTCTCTAGAAATACCGTAGTTTCACTGTCAACGCCAATCCCTGGCAATTATTTTGTAATTTACTTTGGCGGTATTGAGGTCTCTTTACATAATAAAATGCCGATAGCTTTTCTTAGCATGCTTTAAAATGTTTCTTCCGGATAGCTCTGGCTCGTTCGATGGATACTTTACAATAAAGGCATATTTTTCGACAGAAAAATTAATACATGAAAATAACACATGGTAACATGCTAATAAAAAGTACAAACCAACATAAACCTACCTTGATTTACTTGGTTAAAACATTATAGAAACACTATGTATGAACCTTTTTGTATGAATAAATGTATATGTCGAATAAAAAACGAAGACATGTTAAAGCTGTGACATAGGTGCTTTTTTACTTTAGTGCAGACTAGTGAAAGTGTCACCTTGCCTAGTTAGGTAAAATGAGAATACGTCCCTCACTGAACACAGTGAGTAGGCGAATATTTAAAACAAAACCTTACACCCACGCTCAAAGTTATAGTTTAGGTAAAATAAATGAAACACTCCGTTCAAGAGAAACAACTGGTTTTTATTATGCATACCCACATTTA
Organism: Perizoma flavofasciatum; assembly: GCA_958496245.1. Classification (NCBI taxonomy): domain Eukaryota; kingdom Metazoa; phylum Arthropoda; class Insecta; order Lepidoptera; family Geometridae; genus Perizoma; species Perizoma flavofasciatum. The sequence goes on along the minus strand of OY292443.1, from coordinate 5,715,418 downwards.
CCGATACTCTATAAGTATCGACGCTAGGCACATACAACAGTCATGAAACACCTCCAAGTGTTATATTTGGCACAAGTCCGCGTATTACATAGTATAGCATTCCACGTGACAGGTTACATCTTGAACCTGTCTACGAGTTTCAGACATATTTGAGTAATAAAATAGAAATTGTTTATCTAAAGGTTAACTTATATATAAATATTGTGAACTTAATATTGTATTTTTAAACCTTGTATATGTGATTAATAAACTGCATTTTGTTTACATCGAAGCTATCTGCTCCTGAGATTGGGAGATGACGAAATATACTTACCTACACCAGGTCTACGGCGCTTTAGGCTGAGTCCTATCACAATTGAGGCTGCCCGTTACCTCACCCACAGTGCATGTTAAGCTGAACTAAATTACACAATCTATGTAGTTACCTTGTCTTTTCACTAGTCTGGGTTCAATAGATTTACTTGTATACCTTTTACTACTAGGCTAATCTAAACTTATTTTTATCTATATTTTTATCATCCACATAAAATCGTCTGTCCTGACTGACTGACTGATCTATCAACGCACAGTAGAAACCACTAAGGCTAGAAAGCTGATACTTGGAACATAGGTTTATTTTATAACGTAAGCACATGCTTATGTTAGGGTTTTCCCAAAAAACCTTTCTTAGTACATATTAATTGGAAATTTCCATTTTAAAAGGGAGAAAGGGGCTTGCAACTTTGTATGAAAGTCATCGTTCTATAAAGATAGGAACATGACATTTTTAATAACAGCTACTGATCATAAATAAATAATGACGTATTCGAGGATTTTTGGATTTTCACATTTTAAGGGAGGGAAACGGAGGGTGAAAGTTTGTATGGGAGTATCGATTTTTTTCACGACTCAACGCGTGCAAAGCCTCTGGCAACAGCTAGTTTATACGTAATCATTATGATGTACTTTATTAATAAGAAGTTTCAAAGAAATAATTGATTTATATATCGACTAGCTTCTGCTCACGGCTTCGCCCGCGTTGTACCCGAGTAAAAAGTAGCCTATATGTTATTCTGATGTATAAGCTATATTACTGTAAAGTTTCATCAAAATCCGTTCAGTAGTTTTTCCGTGAAAGGGTAACAAACATCCATCCTCACAAACTTTCGCGTTTATAATAGTAGTATAATTATGATTTACGTTTATCGCTGACAGTACCTTCTCGTCGAGTAAGTAACCAAGGAATTTGAAGAAAGCTCTGTAATTTCAAACTAACAATTGTATCTACACGTGGGTAGGCCTACATGCCTCGCAAATATTTAACCAACCGCTTGTCCCCCGAGATATTAATAAATGAGGGGGCGCCCTTTGAAGTTGCATAACTAATATTGTGATTCTAAGCCGAGCCATATGATTCCTCATTTCGTAATAACTGTATAAACCAAGAATACCTATCTTTACACAAAGCTAACTTTGCATTTTTTAACCTACCAACTTAAAAAAAACAATACCTTTTGCATCAAACAAGATTTGTAAAGATTTTTTAATATTGTTTTGAGGCAAGCTCACAAGCTTTGCCTTTCATAAGTTCTAATTCTAGAACAAGTCGTTTCAGAATCCTACTTAATTCACTTTTGAGTCGGCTTCGATGAAAATCTGAATAAGAACATCACATAATTACGGTATATTTATCGCATAGAGCCTCGACTTCCGATCTGGTTCGAAACCCGGGCGTATTCTCTTATCCTACGTCTTACACCAATGGATTTTTCCGGTCAAAACGGCGAAGGAAAACATCGTGAGGAAACCGGCATGACCTAGAACCAAAAAGGTATGTGCCATCAGTTAGTGTTCAACAAAACGTGGGCATTACTTGGTATCCTCAAAGATTTACGCACTGCGTATTTATCTGAGAATCTCCATTATGGGAAATACTAAAAGAATATATTATTATATGCTAGACTTTTTCACACAGAATCATCTAGCCCTAATACTGATATACTATACTGATAAACAGTCGTGATCGTGTTTGTTTTTTGTTTAATACTGCCCTAAGAAAACACACGTTTATTATGAACATGTAATCGAATTTTATTAACAGGCAGACAGAGAAATGGCAGAGTAAATCAACCTTTGTACCATAATTTGTACCCAAAAAATGACCACTTTCCCGCTTTGTTCAACTCACTACAAGTCGGAATGAGCCACGTCAGAGTAATTGAAGGCCATTCCAGAAGGTGTGACGAAAACCCGTGAGAGCTCACCTTTCTTTCAATGTTTGTGGCTATTCAACAGATTTGTGTAGACCTCTCTTTCAGTAAAGTTGAAGAGTGTTTGAAAGGTGTTTTTATTTGTAATAAAATCAGTGCCTTTTGTATTAAAAAAAAAACAAACACAGAATCTATAATAATGCTGATAATTTATCGCATTCATTTTAGAATTACATGCGGTAGATTATTCTAATACACTATATATGTAGGTATATGTATAACAAGTAAATTTTATTCCAAAAACTATCGTGAACTTGACTATTCATATTGTACAAACGGTTATTTTCACGTACTACACTATCGGTGAAGGCACCGACTAAGTTTCGACTCATTCCGAGAGTCTTCGCGGTCGACGCGGAAGGAGAAAGTCGCAACCACACACCGTGATGAAGACTCTCGGAATGAGTCGAAACTTAGTCGGTGCCTTCACCGATAGTGCAGTACGTGAAAATTCCCGTTTGTACAATATGAATAACAAGTAAATTACAATAATTATAATATGTGTAGTATATTTATCATATAAATATATGATGCATGTAACTTTATTGACTATGTATCATTGTCCTTTATCGTTCACATAAATTTATGTACGTATAATATAATTTTAAGGTTATAAAAACATTTTTTCTTTTTGTATGGACAAGTGTATTGTTTTTAGAATGTGTTCTGTTATAAGAATTTATTATATCTCAATCATCCAACCTTTGTGGGATTCGAGCCCGCATCTCGCGCTTTGTACGCTATAACCAAGCAGGATCATTCCCAGCCCAAACATACCTAATTCTTGGGATGTCTGGGCTCGAAGTGTCGATTTTTTTCGGGATACTGTAATCTTAAATATGGGTTAACACTTAAAAGCCAAATAACGATTGATGGATATGTTGTATTATACTGTACAAAATGCTTAAGTACTGAATATACCTTTTTTTGTGTTAAGTACTTATTGTTGTTTGATAATAAACTGCTCTGTATCGGAACGGTCTATTTATGCACATACTTATTAAGATAGGCGCTGATCCCACACATAAATTGAACGATGAAACCCGTGACCTAGATCAAGTTATGAAGGCTTTATTTTTAGGGCAGATATTTATGAGACCATTTATGAAGCTATTAATACAGGTATGTACCTAGATAAAGAGCAGGGATGTGCTTGCAGATAAATGTATCGGAGTCAAAGTCGAAATCAACGTCGATTTTTTCTACTGCCTGTTCCTCCGTGACCAAGCCAGGAAAGAAAGGCAATAAAACCAGACTGGTTATTCTTTTTAATGATCCTTTTACAAAACAATAGGTACCTAGATTTTTTATCGGGATGGAGCATTTAAAATCCCAAGAGATTTTATCATCCAAATAATCCAATATTTTATAGTATGCCTTTTTATACAGATTTTGTTGTGTATTTTAATGTTGAAATTTTTTGAATATGATTTGGGATCGAGTAGGATTGGAAAGATATTACGAAATCCAAATAATAAGACAGTATTTTTAAAAAAAAAAAAAACAGGCTAATGTAAGCATATTCGTAATCATACCATCATCAACCAAACGTGGCGTGGAAAACGACGTTTTCCAACTATTTCAAAAATGAGTGGTGTACTAACAAGATGTCTGTCTGTTTGTCTGTCTGACAAGATATCGATAGTACTGAGTTGTGCGTCTATATAACAACAACAAATCATCAAAATCGGTTAATAATTCGCGAAAAAATCAAGTAACAAGCACATACGACAAAAAAAATAGAAACGAATTGAGAACCTCCTCCTTTTTTGAAGTCGGTTGATAATAATTAAATCGTGATATTCGCGATACGTTTGCTATCAATAGTTTACGGTTTTTATGCTGCAGGTACTCTATCATCGTTATTGTGCTCACTCGGGATGACACTCGAAAAAAAACAAAAGTAAAATGTTTCGGCTAGTCGTGATTCCATAAGATGATGATGATTTTTAAGTTTTAAGGGCATAACAGCATTCCCACAGGAATAAAACTTTTATGGGACCACCTCTGGATTATTCTCTATACAACAACAAATTATCAAAATCTGTTAAAACACGATAAAACCGAATTGAGAACCTCCTCCTTAGTTTGAAGTCGGTTAAAAATAGAGTAGAAGGTTTTTAACTATTTTTGTTTGCTCTCGTAGCAGTTTAGGGACCGTCGCAGCCTGTAGAACAAACTACGTACCTTCTTCATTTAATTTAATCTCTTACCGGTGAACCTAATAGCAACTAGCCGCCTACGCTACACGTGCAGCATGGTAAATATATGCCGGTTACAATGTGTCTAATAAATAACGTTTCGCAATCATAGCCTACTATCCTACTAATATTATAAACGCGAAAGTTTGTGAGGATGGATGTTTGTTACTCTTTCACGCAATAACTACTGAACGGATTTTGATGAAACTTTACAGTAATATAGCTTATATATCAGAATAACACATAGGCTACTTTTTATCCGGGTAACACGCGGCACGCCGTGGGCAGTTTGAAATACCGTTATGTTTATATGAAAATAGCTCATTTATAATGAATAAAATAGCTTATTTGTATTAATTATAAAAGGTAATGTGTCTTATTTGTTTGAGAGAAAAACAATAAAACGCAGTTTTTAGTACACAGTACTGCGCTACAGTGGTTCGTTGAGAGCAGTCTATCCTATGTTCAAAAATGATAGTTTATTAATTATTTTTACATCACCATGTTGTCAAACAAGCAAATGACTTACTTGTTGATAAGCTGTATTGGTTGGTATGTGTTGAACAAGAAAACAGTATTGTGATTAAGGTTAAAAAAAAGTATATAAGTAGTATATCAGTCATGTAGTTCCCATAATACAAGCTCTGTTTACTTTGGGACAAATGATGCCGTGTAAAGTCCAGCATTATTATTATTATTATTTAATTGTGCAGATTTATGTAATTGCAAATCATTGTTATCCCATTCATCCGAAATTAAAGCTTTTAACAATTTAAGATTTCGGCGCGTTTTTTAATCAAGACTCAAGAAAGCTTTCAACTTTTTTATGTCAACTTGAGTGAAATCTCACGGTTATTTTCTTCTTTTCAGGTAGCTTCAGTGAAACAATGAACCAGTGAATATGGCCGTGAACAGCCCCGGAGGTTACCCCCCGATCTCCCCGAAACCCCACACTCCTAAAAGTCCCCGCCACTTCATCTTCCCTCAGAAAAGTTCCTCCATCACATCCAGCACTTCATCTTCTGGCTACTACACGCCCCAATCAGGATGTAGTTATCCCCCCAAGAGCCCAGTTGCCCACGGGCATCGCAGTCCCATGAGCCCCAGGCATTTTAACTTCCCGCAAAAGTCTCCATCGGGTCGATCCAGCCCCTGTTACGACAGAAGTCAGCAAAACCTGCATTACTCGGCTTCTCTTAAGCACAGTCGTCGTGAGAAGTCCCGCTCGCCTAAGCCACCACCTGTCCACATTCACACAAACCCTGGTTACGTGTCCCCGAATCGCACCAGAAAGTATTACAGTTCTAATTCCACAGTGAGCTCTCCACGTATGGTGACATCACCGAGCATAGTGTCTAGCCACACCGATGACTCCATAGACGGCACGCCGGCAACGCCATCTGCGGTCATCAATGACGCTGATGACGAAGCCACGACGACTATGAACTCTAAAATCTGTCGGAAATCGACCTCAGATTTGACAGATTTTACAGAAGATACGCAACAGACTCGGTCTACTACAACAAGTGTCAGTAGACCGTGTTCGCCGATGCGCAGAGGGTCTATGAAGGGTGGATTGGCGTACTTGGCCAGTAGACGAGGGTCGAGGGAGTCTACGATGTCCAACTGCGATTCGGTTGAGGATATTGGGCCTCTGAACTTCCAGAATACGATGCGTGGTCGGCAAAGACGGACGTCGAACTTTCTTGAATTACCTGGTAAATATGTACGCTTTTATATCAAACTCTCAAGAGGTATACAAAAATTAACAATTAATATTGCTGGTAATTTTTACACAGCATCATCTAGCCCCAAACTAAGCAGAACTTGTATTATGGGAACTACATGACTGATATACTACTAACAATTTTTTTTTTGTAAATACATACATACTCGTATTATACCCTAGCTGCGCTCGCGGTTTCACCCGCGTTAGTTTCGATTCCGTGGGAATATCGGGATAAAAAATAACAGTAAAGCATTTTACTGCTACATTAATACTCTTGATGATAAAACTATTTAATTTGTATGGATCATCAATACTTTTCTCAGCGCACGCCAAATAATGAATTTTATAGGCAAAATTTTGCTACTTTGGGTTACATTATTGCAATTTTCTTAAGGATCTCTAATTAAAAAAAAATCATTATAGCCTGATAATTTAGCTTCCTATTAGTGAAAAATTGTTAAAATCGGTCCAGTAGTTTCGGAGCCTCTTCGGTATAAACAAAAAAATCTTTCTACTTATAATATTAGTTTAGATATAGATATAAAATTAATTAAGGCTGCAGTCTAGCAAAATTTGCTAATTTCAAATTATTTGCGCAACTTAACAAATTTAAAAACGTTATCCCATACCAACCAATTAAAAAAATTCAACAAAAACTTTATAAAAAGGCATATTATGAAATATCTTATTATTTAGATGATAAAAACTCTTGAGATTGAAAACTCGATAAAAAATGTAGGTACCTATTGTTTTGTAAAAGGATCGTTTAAAATAATAGCCAGCCTTTTTTTCTTGCCTTTCTTTCCTGGCTTGGTCGTGGAAAAACAGGCAGTAGATAATACCAATGTTTCAAAGTGATCCTTGTGATTTAAATGAATAAATGAACTTTGACTTTGACATTGACTTTAAGTTTGGATTTTCGAGACTCTATTTTTGTTATAAGAATTATGCCCAGTTATGTAGAAATATTATTTTCTGTCTTTTTTCTATCTATTTTAAACTAAAAACCATAGTAAATTTTGTATTAAATATACTGAATAAAAGTAAAAGTTAAATAGTCTTTATCGCGTTTGCCTTTTTGATTATTTTTCCAACGACGTTTCGGCTGTGTTGTAATAGCTGTGGTTACGGGTTGACTGGAGTACCTATATATACCGTTTAGCTACCGTTGAGAAATACTGCCGCAACTGCCCTCATTTTATCTTCAACCTCAAACTGACAATCATTACCTCTGGTATTGCAAGCGTTCATGGTAACCGCTTACCAACAGATGGACCATATGATTATTTAGTTGTATAAAAGAAATACTGACCGTGAAAGTTTGATAAGATGGCATTGTATGTAAATAAAACCGCGCCTTCTCAAAATATGGTCTAGGTTTATCGATTCCATTCCGGCATTTGAACCCATTGTGATACGATCCATAATTTAACGGACCGTTGAATATACTGATCGCTGTCGGATTAATTAGTCAGTTTATTCAGAATACTTGTCTCTAATCTGCATTATTTATAAACGTAGTTTAACAGTATAGTTTAGTAAAGCTAGCAGTTTTTTTCACGTTCTTGATCAAAATATTAGCACTAAACCGAAATTTACAGGGAAATTTACGTTTATAAACTACTAGGAATAGTTGTATTTACACGTTCACAGAAAACAACATCATATTAAATAATAAATTCTGTATATCTATCAATCTTTTTCTCGCTAATGCTGTTTTAAATAAAATAAAACTCCATTAGTTTTTTAACTCTTTGTAATTTTATAAGTAACAAAGTTTTCTCATCAGATGATCAAGTTTCTTCGCTTGAAGCACTTTATGAATAAAAATGTTTTCTTTTACAAATCTTTCAAATAACAACTCTGTAATGGAAATAAGATCCGTTTGATCGCTTGTTATGAATTTAGAAAGGCCAGTAAAATAGATTTTTTGGATTATACACATTTTGTAATATATCATATTCTTATTTATTGCTCTCATGTTCATAGTTTTGTATAAGTATTAAAATAATACAAAGGAAGGTAGGTAGGTACATAAACCTTTAGGGCGCTGCAACCTTAAGTTCGATCATGTGGGTTACTAAGTGTCTCTTTTCTAAGTTGTGGTGAAGCTTCGTATGATAAATTATGATGATATTGTAAAAGGTTTTTTTTTTATGATATATTGCAGCAAAGCGGTACATATGAACGCTTGATACACCAGAGGATTCACATAGAGTAGTACGTCAGGTAGAATTGTTTCATTGATTTAAGATTTGTAACACTTTGTTGTAAAATGTGTAAAGTTTAAGTGTATGCTTTACAGCCTTTTCCTCTTCCCCAGTGGTAGAGCATTCCCGGCCCCGCGTCTGCTCTCTCCCTGAGAAGCCATACAACCCTCGAGTATCAGACGACCTCTATCGTCTCCGGACCTTCAGCATCACGAACAAAGGAGGCGTTGTCAACTGCGGAGATTCTATCTGCAACCGTAGGAGCCGCTCCAATACTTCCGTCAATTCTACTAACAGCAGGTAAGCTTGTGCATGTTAATTAACCCAGTAATTACTGGGTTTTGTGAGGAAATAATAGAAATAAAACACATTTTATTCCAAATACTATCGTGAATTTGATTATTCATGTTGTAAAAACGAGAATTTTCACGTACCGCACGGTAAGGCACCGACTAAGTTTTCATCAGGGTGAGTGGTGCACGACGCAACGCGGAGGAGCGTCGCGATCATTCACCCTGACGTTTTAACAATATGAAAACAAATTTTGTTACCCCAATAGACACAGCTCAACAAAAAAAAACACAACGGTTATACACATCCCAAACCAAAAACACATCGAGAGCGGAAAGTAGGTAGGAATGAAGTAAGGCATTTTACTCTTCCAATTCCATGACGGACGATCTAAAGCTTTCCATCCATCGACTTCCCGAACCTTTACGATGTCATATATCCATAAGTGGCCTTCCTACACTGCATCCGGTTCGTGGTTGCCATTCGAGAACCCTTTTTCCTTTGTTTTTCCTTTGCGTTTGTCGGTTCTGCGAGCTGCAAGTATATGGCTTGCCCATTACCACTTCAACTGCTAATTCTAAGATTCTAATCTTTTTTTCTGCTAATCATAATTTAACTAAAATTTTTAAAAACATATCTTTTCAATGCATCCGGGATATTTTTCTATATAGTAAAATACCCCATAATTAATGTAGATGTAGGTTATATATACACAAAAATACATAGCCAAATAAACCTCCTCACAAAAATACCTAGCTGCAACTTATTAAAATTTTCTTCGCTAAAATTCCTTTCATTTTCCCTGCTGTTCTACAAAAATAATTTATTTTTTAATAGTTTTTTAGAGTTCTCAGGATCTCTCAGAAATTGTTTTCACCTTGACTTCAAACGCTGTTTCCACGTAGCTATCTCATGGTATCGATACTGAGAATCACAACAAAACAATTTAATCTCCCTCGTATTGCGAGTGCATTGAGAAGGTCGATGTCGAATACAATTGTCTGCTTTTTTTATGCTTCTTATTTGTAAACGTGGGTATTGAAGCGTGGTCTCACTAGCATTATAAATTTACCCACTGCTGCGTATAGATAGGTATGTAACACGGTCCACACCACGTGCGCCATGTTTCCACGGCGCACGTGGTGTGTGATTGTGTGGAAGGTGGAACCAATGGAAACTTAACCACGCACAAACTAAACTAAAAATTGCGTACTTTTGAATGTAGAGGGAGTCTTCTGTACTACTTTTCTGTTTTACTTTCCTGCCTCTTCTGTCTTCTGCAACTTTCATCTGGTAAATACTGCGTGTGATAGATTTCGCTTTCATACGTCTTGTTATTTTTTTCAAAACGGAGAAAAACGCCAGGTATTTTGGCCCAATTTTGTTCACTACTCGGCCCTCGGCCAAGGTTTTACACTACTAGCCATTTTCACGATTATGGTCAGATACCCTTGCCTAGACACTATGTAATATAACGCAGCTAGGACTAAGTAATGGTCCACCAGGTAATTTTTTGGATGGGTGACCGGTAGTGTCCGTTAGAACATAGTCTTTTAACTGTTTAAAGGCCTACGAGCGGCCTAAAACTCCGACACAAAACAAGCCTACAAGCTAATGAGTAAGCTGGTACGAATTTGCTCTAACTTAGCTGAAAGACAGAGATACGAAATCCGTAGTAGAAACTATGCAAGACTAAATCGCGTTTATAAATAAGACGGCTGACGTATCGTACTCAGGATATCTTTTGTAGGGATGGAAGGGTACCTAGGTACCTATTGAGATTACGACTTTACCGATTGCTTCAAATAAGCTTCTTATTAGAATTCTCGGAAATATATTTTTTCTTTCCGAAGGTTTTTAATTAATTGAAATCATGAAAATCATTTAAAATCTTAATTCCGAAAACTATCGTGAATTTGATCATTCATTTTGTAAAAAAGGGGGGGTTTACTATCGGTGGTGGGATCAACTAAGTTTCGACTCATTCCGAGAGTGATTGAGACCAGGGTGAGTGATTGAGACGCTCTCCCGATGTGTCGCGTCTTGCACTGCGCGCTGCTACTTTTCGTGCGCGGTTCTCTGGGCACAAGTGGAGGGGGCGCTTGTGTTCCCCGTATACATGCGCGCAATATGAATCATAATATTATAATATTATATAACTTTTCAAAATGACCAACTTTTATTGATTTGTGTATTTTCATCAGATGTACAAACCCTAATAAACTTGGGAAAATTTTAATTCAGAATTTGCGCCTCCATTTTCCTGTTCCCCGTAGCTCTTACCTCGGGGAATACTCGAGGGTACTTTGCGAGCTTCCAGTAAATATAATGAGGCTGGGAATAGAAGCTATACGCGTAAACATTGGTTTAACATTTCTTAAAAAATTATGGCCACTTTATTTCCTTTACCTTTTTTTATACCCAACACGGTTTTTTTAAAACCGTGTTGGCATATGGGGTGTTAAAGTAAAATGTAAAAGTATATCTATTTGACATAATAAAATGTTACAAATTATATATGAATCCATAGGTTAGTAGAAACTGTATTTCAGGAGCCATTGGCTTCTCCCAAAGAAAGTTCTAAATATTATGTCGTTCCTACTTACAATAAATTAACGAGATTAAAAAAACCCGTCTTTCGATCCGGAGGTTGTGGATGAATCCGGTCACCAATAGATTTTTAGACTCAAAATATTGATGTGCGCACTAACACGTGCTCAAATGATGAAGAAAAACATCAAGAGGATCCAGGCATGGCCTAGAACAAAAAAAAAGTTAAATCATGGGATTGCGACCTGTCACGAGAAATATTAATTACTAGCTCCTGCCCACAGCTTCGCCCGCGTAGTACCCGGATGAAAAGTAGCCTATGTGTTATTCTGATAAGCTACTTATATTACTGTAAAGTTTCATCAAAATCCTTTCAGTAGTTTTTGCGTGAAAGAGTAACAAACATCCATCATCACAAACTTTCGCGTTTATAATATAGGATATAGAATAGTAGGAATTCAAAACGCGGGCGTGTGTCAAATGTAATGTTTGGATGTGCTTCTGACTACTCCCTACTTGGTCTCCACATAGATACACTCCACTAGACACTGAGTATGTATATAAGAGTGTATATTTTATTCCAAAAACTATCGTGAACTTGACTATTAAGGGAATTTTCACGTACTGCACTATCGGTGGTGCCTTCACCGATAGTGCAGTACGTGAAAATTCCCTTTTGTACAATATGAAGAGTGTATATTATTTGGTCATACAGATACAGATAATTTATTGGTTAATGATAATTTTACACGTCAAAATATGTATATACAAAGTCAAAGGCGTGTTTGGTTTTATTATGATGTTCACAACATTGTGGTAACTTTGAAAAGAGCCGCAAACCACATTATAATCAACACTAGTGCAATTATACAAATAAGTTAATTGTTCGAAAAACCATATCCATCCATACATACATAACCCAGTATTATTTATGTGAACGGTTTAAAGTTTACAAAAATGTTTCTAGGTCTCGAACTATGGCAGTGTAGTCTTCTTAGAAATAAAGAAAGATACACAGTTCACAAAGACACCACTATATAGGAACTTATAATAAAACTAATACTATAATTAAAAGCTTATCATTTTTTTCGTAGCGTAAAATTTTTACCTTTCTGTATTATGTATATATTCATTTAAAGATCGTGTTAAACTATTTTATTTTCAGCAGTCTTCGTCATGTTCTTGAGTTTTTTGTGTGGTATGTCTTACGTATTATTTTATTATTATTATTATGTTTTCTATATTTCATTTGATCTAATATATAGTTTCAAATTAGATGGGTTTGTGCATGTAGTATGTATATATTTATGATGTATGAATATACATTTGGAATATAGGTATTGTGTAATATTAATAATGTTTAATTTCTATTTTTATTCTTCACAATTTAAGAACGGCAATAACGGCATTCTTTTATATAGTTCTCTCTGTCCTAAGGTTGTCTGGAAGAAATCACTTTCAGCGATACGATCGCCCATTGTGTATTTATTTTGTTTATTTCGCAATGTTATTCAACTAACGTTGCGAAATTGGTCTCCACCAAATCACCTATTATTTTAACGGAATACATATGATCCTGAATTTTCATCCTCAATATTATTGAAATTATTGTTTAAATCGGCTGAGTATTTTCAGAGATTACCTCCCACAGCCAAACTTACAAATCTACGTCTTAATAATATTAGTGTGGATTTAAAATTCTTCCGATTATACCAGTTTCTTTTACCTGCGATGCAAGAAGCCGGTATATGTTTGGGTTTAAGAGGTTGATTATTTTAATGCTTTGTATGTTACCATGCAATGGCGTATCCTATCCTTCCTCCTAATATTATAAACGCGAAAGTTTCTGAGGATGGATGTTTATTACTCTTTCACGCAAAAACTACTGAACGGATTTAGATGAAACTTTACAGTAAAATAGCTTATACATCAGAATAACAGATAGGCTACTTTTTGTCTGGGTACGACGCGGGCGAAGCCGTTGGCAGAAGCTAGTGGAAAATAAAACGGATTGTCATGCTGTTTCTTGTAATCGTTTTGTACGAATGAAAGGTTCTTTGTCGATTCTAACATCAAACGTCATCAGGCGATGATGTTGAATATTCAACATCATCATCAGTGGGTTTCAACTTATAATAAAATAAAATTTACAAGAAACTACATGATAAAATGACTTGGATCATCAAAAAAATAACCAAGCAGAGTTTGTTGCCTGATTCTTCTATGCTTGGTCGCGCGCGAGGAACCGGCGTAAATTCACTTTAATATTTTAGATTCACGTATAGTTTTTAAGTTGACGTTTCTATATGATCCTTGTGATTTTAATGAATAAAAACCTATTGACTTTGACTTTGACTTGATTTCATTTTGCGTAAAATTAGTTTTGTCTGAAATTACTAAATGCTTGAGTATTGTTAATTTAGTGCTGGAAATTATATCAACTAACTTGGTTTTAAATATGAAACGCAGGCATAGAAATACAATAAAATGAGAAATCTGGTCGCAGATGGATACGTATATCGGCCGTGACCTACATCTGGTCTTGCTGTGGTTATACGCAAATATACTTGAATCGGGACAGAAATGGACACAAATAAAATTGTACGCTGATTGTTGGAAGAAACTTGAGTATATCAATAACAAAAAGTTTTAAAATATATATGAATGAATGAATGAATGAAAATACTTTATTGTACACCTTAAGATATAAACAAAATAAACAGTAACACATTATGATAAAGGTACATTTTGTGTAAACTACCTCAAATAATATCATGCATAAAACATACAGCAGAATATAATAAATAATAACATATACCTACCTATTTTATATATATAATATATATACAATATAATATATATATGTTTATATACATACTAATAAAATATATGTATGTAATTAAATGAAATAAAAAACATTTGATGACCTCGATGGCAAGGAGGAAAAGTAGCTGCCTGAGTCACAAGAGGTGCGGGTTCTGTTCCCGCTATGGGACGAATGTTTGAATGTTCTGCAGATATTTGTGACGGGTCTGGATGTTGTGGTACCACGGTACTCGTAGTTTCTGATACCCACGTCACAGGGAACCTCAGTATGTGGTCAAGTTTATCTATTTATTTGACACAACATGAAAAAATATCAAACCTTGGTTACCTAACTTATGTACCAGAAATATGATGTTGGGAATACACACGAAGCGAAAGCTAAAGTATACCGTAGCTAGGCATGTTAATAACGGCACAGATAATATCCTACTAACATTATAAACGTGAAATTTTGTGAGGATGGATGTTTGTTACTCTTTCACGCAAAAATTACTGAACGGATTTGAATGAAACTTTACAGTAATTTAGCTTATACATCAGAATAACACACAGGCTACTTTTTATCCAGCTAGTAATACATAACGGTAATGAATTGTGAAGTTGGCAACCCGTCCGATACAAATTAAATAATGAGATTTGTGAGTGATTAACACATTGCGTGCTGCAAATAACTGACCTACGTCATCTGATTGGCTTAAAAGATTAAAATAAAATCTAGATTAAAACCAAAAAAATAGGTGTCAAAAATGCGAATTGTCCTAAACTTGTAATGTAATTTTTTATTAAACTTAACTATCCTTGTCTATCCATTTCTCATCACACACTCTTTGTCCACACTCACTTTGTCTTCACTGTTTTCCTTCTGCAACACTGCGATCGTGAGGTCACCCCTCACTTCCTAGGTCCTATCTGAAAATCAGCGCTGTTTCGCTTTGGCGGAGCAGCAATAAGCTGAGATAGGACCTCTTCGACTCATACCTACCATTGCAGCATAGACTGCCCTCGTTAGCACTGGTTAGCACCCATGTATTGTACTCTTTTGTAAGAGTACTACTTGTCATTTGTAATTTTATCACTTATTTTTAACCGTAGGATGGGATTTTTCCTAAAATTTCTATGGCATTACTTTGAAGTATACCCTACGCTACCCATTTAAATAAGAATCATCAAAATCGGTTCACAATTGGCGAGGATATCTCGTAACTTACAAAAACACGGGTTGAGAACTTCCTCCTTTTTTGAAGTTTGTTGAAATGTCACTGTCACTGACACCAACACTTCAAAGTTATCCTTGTGATTTTAATGATTTTTTTGTGAAATCTTCTCCATCGCCTATTTTTTTAATCTTGCCGACAAGACATTGGCAAAATTGTGGCAACCCTAACCACAGTAGCCATAAACAAAAGTTGAAGCTGAAGTGATTTTAATGATTAAATTAATTTAGACTTTGACTTTGACTTTTAGTGTTCCTCTGTGCCGATGAGCTATTCCATGGCAAAGTCTTTTAAAAAATATGAACCCAATCTAATAAGAATCTGTTCATTCATATTGAACAAATCCTAACTTAAATAGGCAGTGTAAAGGCGACTATTTAAATAATTTACGGTCCGCTGTTTCAGTTACGGTTCTAGCACTTAGCTAGCCTTTGACACGCAATAATTCAAGCTCTGCCTTTTGTCCGTTATTTAACTACCATTTTCTAAACTCAACTCTGCTTGCTTCGTACCTACTACAATTTTTTTTATTTTATTCCAAAAACTATCGTGAACTTGACTATTCATATTGTAAAAACGGGAATTTTCATTTTTAAACGGGAATGAGTCGAAACTTAGTCGGTGCCTTCACCGTTAGTGCAGTACGTAAAAATTCCCATTTTTACAATATGAATTTTTTTATGTTAATATTTCCCTGCCCAATATGTATGATTGCATGTAATTCGTTTTTAAGTGCCTACGATTAGCCCAGTAAATTAAAGTTTTCTCATAAAAGTGAATTTATAAATTCTTATTGAGAAATAAATATATCTTAAACCTGAGTTTCCACATTCGAATGAAAATGTTGGATCCAGCGTTTGAACCAAATAGGGTTACGAATGATTGCCATGGCGTTGAGAAGCCGGCTGTAACAGAAGAGGTGAGGGTTCTATTCTCGCAGCGGGACAAATATTTGCATGTTCTACAGATATTAATTTCCGGATCCGGGTGTTGTGATACCACGGTACTCATAGTTTCTTATATTCACGATACAGGGAATCCTAAGGATCAGTGTATTTCAGCGATTGTGTAGCGATCAGCCGAATCCCCAACGAAGATCTTATAAGTGGAGTAGATTTACATACAGGCGATATAGGGGTATATTATAAAAGGGGGATGAAGGCGTAAAAATATATCACGCCATAAAAACAGTAATATTAACAGGAGGACAGCCAAGAAGGCTTTGATTGTACATTTATTTTCTGCATATTTTTACTTTACATTCATATTTTTTGAATTATGAGTCCAAAACGTGGAAAAAAACATCTGTTTCCTTTTTATGATTTAAGTCGTTTCTTTTCTCGTGAGGATTAAAAGCCCAAATTGAAGTTTGAGTACCTACTAGAAATGACGAATCATAAAAAAACTATTTCAGGTTTTTAAAGATGTGCGTTGTTAACCTTAGTAACTGAGTCCTACCTGCAATGCATTGTAAATACAATTGCCGAACAATTTAGTTGTCCTCTGGAATCCTCATCCGTGACCAAATCGGTTATTATTTGTTAATTATTGACCTAGTTTTAACTTTCCCCTAACAAAATGGACTCATTTGTTTAAATAAATAAAATTTATTTTAATATTGTTATCAGCTACAACAAAACTTGTTTGTTTTCGACGTGAAGTGAGGGTGTAATCCTCCCTTATCATATTCAATCTGGGCTTGTAACAATTTGGCCAATAATTAAGTTTGGACGGGCTACGGCTGACTCTGGCGGCCGGATAATTATGCAAGTTTGAAGGCCTTTTTTGGCCTTTAACTAAGTCAATTCTGAGATTTATCGGCCCTTCGATTATGGGGTCTTACTTTGCCAGCCTACATTACTATAGTAATATGTTTAGTACATTTATTCATACAACTATCTAAAAGTAGGTAGGTATATACAAAAAATACAGATGAAATACCTAGCTATCTAAAGACCGTTGAAAACTATCTATAGATAGCTCAACTGATCCAGATCACAACCAGACGAAAGCGTTCCCAAAATACTGACCGCATTACCACGCTGAATGACAATGCTAATGCGTTTAGTAGAGTGGGCGGCAAGACATTACCTGCACATGATTTGATCTGAATTTTCAGGTGCCGTTTCATCTACGAGCCTAGTGTTTTACCAATTGTTTTCAATAAACAGTCGCCGTCTACACTACAATGTTCTGTTAATACCTACGAATAAAAAGACCTCTTAGCGTTGGATTTGGCCCCGCAAATGCCTCTCCAAGGTCTAGGCCCAGATCTAAGATATTAACAAACACCAAACAGGGTGTTTGTTGGGTATTTATTTTATTTATCCTATCCTACTAATATTATAAACGCGAAAGTTTGTGAGGATGGATGTTTGTTACTCTTTCACGCAAAAACTAATGAACGGATGTTGAAAAAACTTTACAGTAATATAGCTTATACATCAGAATAACACATAGGCTACTTTTTATCCGGGTACCACGCGGGCAAAGCCGTGGGCAGAAGCTAGTAATATTATAAACGTGAAAGTTTGTGAGGATGGATTTTTGTTACTCTTTCACGCAAAAACTACTGAACGTATTATGATGAAACTTTACTGTAATATACATCAGAATTACACATGGATACTTTTTATCGGATACCTCGCGGACGAAGCCGTGGGCAGAAGCTAGTAATATTATAAACGCGAAAGTTTGTGAGGATCCATCCTCACAAACTTTGGCGTAAAAAAAAGTGAAAAAGTAACAAACATCCATGTTTGTTACTTTTTCACGCAAAAACTACTGTACAGATTTTTTGATGAAACTTTACAGTTATAGGTATAGCTTATACATCAGAATAACACGCGGGCGAAGACGAGGGTAGAAGCTAGTTATTCATATTTATCTGTGGAATAAGGGCTACAAGTAAGTATGTGTATACATAATTGTAGATCTTACACCACACTAGGATTCCCTGTGCCATGGGTATCAGATACTACGAGTATCGGTACTACAACACGCAGACCCACATTATCTAACGCATTGTAATAATTACCATCTTCTTTAATTTGACACTGCAGATTTGGTTTAGACGCTTCTTGGAGCTAAGGAATTTGAAAGGTCATCTCGAATTTCACCCTTTTGAAGTTTCCTCGAAGTCACTTTGAAGTTACAAAGGTCATTGTCCTGGCTGAGGTATGGAGGGCCTGAGAAGGTTCTTTTATCAACGATAAAAGAATAGTGTTATATATATAGTGCGTCTTGAAATGTGGATAGTGATATTACGAGTATTTTCACTGAGTATTCCTTATTATAATTTTTTTTTTACATTAATGTTACTTTCAATTAATGAAGAATAAAATTTACATGAAATAATTATGACGAATTACTGCCATAATCAAATAATTCACTTATGCCTACAAATACCTAAACAATATAGACGTGGACACTTAAAATCTTATCACTGAGAATACCTACCTACGTAGACTTATATAGACCTATATATAGACCTTCTAAGTATAAATTAATAAAATATGTAGTATGAAAAAAACACGCATTTAAAAGGAATTCCACTATCCACCTCATGACTCCATTATCAGACCCTCGTTTGGTAACGAGGATCTGATGATGGAGCCTCGCTCAATCTATTGGACTCGTCAAAACAAATCTTATCAGCCCAAACTCGATGAGTTTACTAGTACCCACTGAAGAGTTTCATTATCCACCTCCTGGATCTAAGATACCAAACTATAGTATGGCCATCCAAACTACGTATAGGTACATACAAAGTTTTCCGTCGATACGATAGTTAGAAGTAAAATAAAATTGACTTTACAAGTTAATAAAGCGCACTAAATAAACAACCTATACTGTGACACAGAGTTTGAGAGACTACCTACTAGTCTGAACAACTCTGTAACCATATGAAAGAAATACATTTATTGAGTATTGATTATAAATCCATTAAACATATCAAATTAAAACATTCATATTGCAAAAACGGGAATTTTCACGTACTGCACTATCGGTGAAGGCACCGACTAAGTTTCGACTCATTCCTAGAGTCTTCATCAGGGTGAGTGAACGCAACTTGCTCCCTCCGCGTCACGCCGTACACTACAATATGAATAGTCAAGTTCACGATAGTTTTTGGAATAAAATTAAAAACAATTACCTAAAATACATAAAAAAAAACAGAATACTTACTCACTATTTCATTAAAACATTTTTAGATAGATCATTAAACTTAACATAACCCTTAGCCCAGCTTGACCTGCATCCATTTATATTGATCGGGCAGCAGATAGACTATTTTTATTCTTAAACATACAAAATCTTGAAACCATCGTCTTAAAGATAAGTACGGTGCATAACGATACGTAATTCTATTCTATTATTTGCCATAAAACCGACAGATATCGCTTGTAGGTATGAACCATAATCACTTCCATCGCACTAACCTACATTTCCCGCTCTTTCAAAAGTGTGTGAGCCAGTCATCATTAACCTACTTTTTTGCTTTGATAAATAAATCCCTAATACAAAGGCCCAAGATCTTTTACCGTGACACTCTCAGGAATGCCTTTGTCCAGTTACAACATGATGTTGATGATGATGATGAAGCTTTTTAGGGTTCAGTACCTCAATAAAAAGGAACCCTTATATCATAGGATCGTTGTGCATCTGTTTGCCCGTCAATCTGCCAAGACTCTTTTTCTCAGGAACGCATTGAAATTGAAATTGATATTTATTACGATTTACAAACATTATAGTTACATGAAAAAAAAAAAAATCCTTAATATCAATTAGATCTTAAATATATATCATTCTTTGATGGATAACATTAGTACCCGTACTAGGTTTGCCTGTGTTATGGCGTACCAATACCCTCCGCCGGGAGAGTAGTTATAACAATACGAATGAATCAAGTTGAAATTAATATCAAAGACTTATGTCTACGGTCCATTGGAGCTGTAATAAAAAACCAAGCTTCTAAATCAATACCTATAATAAATAAAACCTATATTTATGATTCTTAGTCAATAGGCCCATTCAGCATGGTAAAGAAATGAAAACATGGGATTTGTAGTTAAATCCCATATTTTTCTGCGATCACAAAATTACATTTAATTTTTTATTGTATTCATATTTAGTTTATTATCTATTACTACTTAAAACTAGTTAGTCTAACTATATAAAAATCATTATTATATTATTATTTTTATGTAAAATTTTCTTTATAAAATACTAGCTGTACCCGCGACTTCGTTCGCGATTGCGATCCCTGACTAATTGACCCTGACTAATTTGCATCTGACCTCGGTTTGTCTCATATAAAGCAACGCTGTAGTCTGCGGTGAAGCACTCATATCAAGAAAGGAGCTTTTTACTTTGGATTTGAAAACTCCCAGGTTGTATTTCTCAGAAGACTCAAGATTAAAAAAAAAGAATATCGGAATAAAATCGGTTAACATTTGCAAAGATATCACGTGACATACCTACACACCTGTAACCTACACATAAAAATATACAGACAAATTGAGAAACTCCTTTTTTCAAGTCGGTTGATAATAATTAAATTGTCATATTAGCGATAGTTACCTACGCTTGCAGTCTCTAGTTTACGGTTTCTATCCTGAGTTCTATCGGTACTCTAATAACATCAGATCTTCACGTGCTCACGTTATTTTACCTACTCTTTCGAAGAAAAAACAAAAAGAAAGTCGCTAACAAAAAAATGTTTCGGCAAGTCGTGATTTTTGAAAGTACTTTCTTTCTAACAAAAAAAGAATGAATGAAATCGGACTACGAGTTAATGAATTACAACTAAGTACACATTTAACTTTCATCCCCTCTCCCAAGGGAACCGTGCTGAATTTCGGGATAAAAAGTATCCTAAGTCCTACCCCGTACTATGAACTCAAATCGTACCAAGTTTCATTTGAATTCATTCAGTAGTTTCGGCGGTATGCGCGTTCCAGATTCACACAGACAGACAGACACAAAAATGAAAAATAAAATACATTTTTGGCTTCAGTATCGAAGTGCCATCCAAAAAAAGTCCTACCCCGTACTATGAACTCAAATCGTACCAAGTTTCATTTGAATTCATTCAGTAGTTTCGGCGGTATGCGCGTTCCAGATTCACACAGACAGACAGACACAAAAATGAAAAATAAAATACATTTTTGGCTTCAGTATCGAAGTGCCATCCAAAAAAAAGTTTCAAAATAACTTCAATGTACAGAATTTGACCTGTTACATTCTTTTTATAGTATAGATGTTTATACCAAACTGTTTAAATATGCATGTTGTGTTCATCTGTAATTTGAATTACATGTAAATTAGATCCTAAAATAGAAACTAAAAGCAATTATTCATGTAAATTCTGTTGATGTTCCTAATAAATAAAATAAATACATTTGCAGTTATAGAATTGGACGTGACATATATCGGTGTATAAGTGAACAATTTTTCAACTATAAAGTTAATTTTGTATTTCAATCTGACTGGTGCTTTCATAGTTTATGAACTTGAGTAATGTTAATTATTTTGGTAAACATACAAGCTCGTACGGAACCCTCGGTGCGTGAGTCAAATTCAGAGTATGTATATGTAGTTGGGATGACAATACTATAATTTGGTATCTTGGAGCTGATCTGATGATGGAGCCAGGATGTGGATAGTGGAACTCTTTAGTGGCTGCTAGTAAACCCCTTGAGTTTGGGCTCATATGATTCGTTTTGACGAGTCCAATATATTGAGCTTGGTAACGAGGGTCTGATGATGGATTCAAGAAGTGGATAGTGAAATCCTTTTTATAATTTTTAGTGCGTGATAAAATCGTTTTTTACACATAAAACACAAGAAAACCATTGTAATAGTCTGTTTACTAGTTTCCTTCATTTACCAATTTTGATAAAATCATCATCAAATGTAAAACGATTACTGCTGTACATAGGACGTCTACATAAACTACAAGCCACCTCCATTAACTGACTTCCTGGCGACTTCACAATGCAAAGCAGCCGGGTTCCATGACACTTATTTCTTTGATGTTCATTTGAGATTCAGATAAGAGCGAGACTTGAATAAATTAATTTTAATTTGGGTCGAATTTGTAAGGTGTCATCGCAAAAGTTCCTGCGTCTGAAATTATGAATTATGCCTTTGACAATCGCTGCTTGCTTTTATATGAATGAAATCCATTCATTCATTCATTCATTCATTCATTCATTCATTCATCCATTCATTTATTCATTCATTCATTCATTCATTCTTGCTTTTATATTATTGGAGCAGAATATTTATGATGAATTAATATGATAAACACGCAATAAACATATAGTACATAGTTCTGACAACACACTAGGATTCCCTGTAACGTGTGTAACAGGAACTACGAGCACCTTGGTACCACAACACCCAGACCCGGGACAAATAACTGCAGAACATGCAAACATTTGTCCCGCAGCGGGAATCTAACCTGCACCACTTGTCTCATCTCTTGACCTTGTGTCACCTCTTGCCCACCTCGTCGAGGTCGTCGGTGGCCTAGTAGGTATATAGCTTTACTAGCCTCCCACGGCGTCGCCGTCTGGTACCTGTCTATATCTATACTAATATTATAAAGAGGAAATATTTTTTGTTTGTTTGTACCGAATAGGTTCTGAAACTACTGGACCGACCATTAACAATTTTTAACTAATAAGAAAGCTAAATTATCAGGAAGTCACCATAGGCTATAATTTATTTCCAAAAAAATAGAGAAAGAGAATATTGCAATAAGGTAACGCAAAGTAGCAAAATTTTGCCTATAAAATTCATTATTTGGCGTGCGCTGAGAAAACTATTGATGATACATAAAACATATGTACTACGTGATTAAAGTACTCATTAGTACCTACAAAATGGTCCTTGAGGGAATATATCTAACTATCATACTTAAGTCACAATAGCAGCTTTTGTGTTCTATAATTAAATTAGATCGCCGGTAGAAACAAAAGTTGGTTACATTTGTATCGTAGTATTAATTCTCATTTAAATAAATAGTTTTATCATCAAGGGTAGCAGTAAAATACTTTTTAATTCATTAGAATCGGACATTTAATTTCGAAGTTATCACGAGTATGAAATCGAAACTTACGCGGGTGAAACCGTGGGGTGCAGCTAGTAAAATATAAAAAGAAAAAGTAGCCTATGATTTTATTTTCTGATCACGAACTAAAACTGTTCTAAATGTTCCAATTTGGTTCGGCCGTTACATAGATACTCGTATTTAACGACCTCTGTGGCGCAGTGGGCGAAGGCCCGCCTGAGACGCAAAAGGTTGCGGGTTTAATTCCCGCCGCGAGACCAATGTTTGTATGATCTGCAAATATTTGTCTCGGTTCTGGGTGTTTTCTATGTATAATATGTATTTACAAAAAATATGTACGTAAGCAGTATATCAGTCATGTAGTTCCCATAATACATGCTCTGCTTTGGGGCTAGATGATGCTGTGTGAAAAATGACCAGCAATATTTATTTTTATTTATCTAAATGTCTGACTTTTAAACTTTCGCGTTTAAAAGTCTGGTAGAAAATATATATATACATACACTCTCTCCGGCTGTATTCCCCACGATGAACATAGAAGATAGATAATATGATAGAAAATACTTTATTGCACACCAAATATTTCAGCTTAGATAAGTGCTACAAATTTTGACAAAATTGTTCCGCTAATTAGCGATCTCTACGTATTTTCATTCATTCATTCATTCTTCATACTTGGTGTACATCTAATGATCTGAGTATGTATCTAAGGATGTCGATCGTGGGAAATACAGTAGTGTTATGCGTGTTTTATTTCAAACGACTTAGTAAAAACGATTCTTAGTCAAAGTCAACATTCATTTATTCATTAAAATCACAGGGATGAGGATTTCACTTTTCTCAATTCGTTTTTTTCAACTTTAACCCTCAATTAGGTAATCCAGGCTACTCAAAAGAAATAAAGGTAAAGTATTAATAAATTTACTGCGTTATCCTACTAATATTAAAAACGTGAAAGTTTGTGAAGATGTTTGTTCCTCTTTCACGCAAAAACTACTGAACGGATTTTGAATAAACTTTACAGTAATATAGTTTATACATCAGAATAACACAAAGGGTACTTGTTATCCGGGTACCACACGGGCGAAGCCGTGTGCAGACGCTGATTTTACAATAATTCCAAACCAAAGCTAAAAAGTTCACTCTAAAACAAACACAAATTATCCAGTCAACCGCCGAATTCAAGTACGTCGGTCTGTTATCGGTCTACCCGCCATACCGTCAAGCCGCAATTACCACGTTATCGGGGTTGCCAACATTTGTATTTTCTTTTGTGTATTTTTAACGCTATAACTATATATATGGCCAAATATTAACCGATTTTAATGGTTCTTTTTATTAGGTATAAAATAATAATACCTAATAATAATTGGTGTAGAAAATCATCCTGCATAATAAATCTCTTTTTAAGGTTTAGGTCGCCTTTGTATATGTCATTTTATTCTGCCTTTTTGTAAGTGTTTATTTGTATACAAACAAATTATCCCACCATCCTAACTTCCAAAATTTGTTGTATATATTTGATTTATATATTACATTTAAGTATATTAGATTTATATATTTTATGTCGTGTTAATTAAATATTTTCTTTCTTTCTTTCTTTGTATGTACAATCCTACTAATATTATAAATGTGAAAGTTTGTGAGGATGTTTGTTCCTCTTTCACGCAAAAACGGCTGAACGGATTTTGATGAAACTTTATAGTAATATATCTTAAACATCAGAATAACACATCCAGGTACCACGCGAGCGAAGCCGTGGACAGAAGCTAGTAAAGTATAAAGAAAAACACCAGTGGGTTCAAATTCCAACATGCACCAATTTTGTTACCTGTGAAAACTGATATATGCGCTGCTATTGAGCTATCAAACGATAAGGTATACTGAAGTATACCTACCGTTTGATAGCTCGGGGAAATATACATTTTATGAGGGATAAAATTTTATAATTTCATATTGTACTTTTATCAACTTCCCGTTACTTGAAGTCATTATTATTTTTTCCTGAAAAAATGATTTTATACAGGTTCTTACTTGGAAATACCGTTCAGACAGGCGTCTTTCGCCACAGATTAGTACTAAATGGTTAAAATTTGCCACTCGCCAGTTTTTCGAAGCCCTTTGAAGGATTTAAAAAGTAATTATCCGCGAATTAGTTGTCTAAACAAAGATTAGACGGCGTCAAAGGGTGAAAAGCTTATCAAGCCTGGATGAACAAAGGATTGCCTACGCTGATTAATTTATTATTGACGAGAAAAAACGAACAAGCAGAAAAAAACTTGTCTTTTTAATTACGCTGCCAAAAAACACCGAATTCTATGGAGAGGATCCATTCTTTAGCTGGAGGTAAAGGACTGGAGAGATTTTGAGCGATCAGGCTGTCCATTGTATAATAATATTTTTTATTTCAGACCATATTTTGTTAGAGTACAAGAATTACTTGTTAGTAAACACGGGCAAATAAAAAAAATATAACCACTTTATATTACATTGTATATCAAAAAACCGATTAAAAGTCCAATACGAAATTTAATCACCCATTTTTTTAACCTTAGTTGTGAGATTTTTCCACAAAATGTATATGGAACCACCCTTGGAGACTTATTAAAAAATCGTTAAAATCGGTTCACAATTGGCGAAAATATAGCATGACATACACACAATAAAAAACAGACAGAGGAATTGCTAACCTCTTTTTTTGATGTCGATTGATAATAATTAAATCGAGATATTTGAGACACCTTTGTAATCCCAGGTTTACGGTTTTTATCCTGTAAGTACTCTATATGCATCTATTCTGTTTTTTAGAGCAAATTATTAAGTTACTTAGAAAATGTCCAACTATCTATTAAAAATGTGTCCTAAAAAACTTAATAAAAAAGCAGATGCCATTGCCACACCCGTATATATGTATATTTTATGTAATATCAAGGCAAACAGGCATACCACCTAATGGAAAGCAGTTACCGTCGCCTATGGGGCCTATGGGGAAAGATAGCACCTCCACAGCAAAAGTAAAACTAAAATTTAATCATGGTAATGCCAAAAAAAAGCAGAAGTTCGCCGTCCGTGAAATAACGCTAGTCATCAAACAACCTACCGACATATTTCAGAGGTAGCACTATTCTAAGGAAGTGATTTCATTATCATAAAAGAAACGTCAAGGTGACTGAACCCTATTGGGGAACTCATCGATCTTAAGGTTCCGTATAAGGCTATGGCCGGACTGAAACGAAACGTTTTATTTTAATTTGTGTTTTGGGGATAGTCATATCAAGAGTCAGTTTGAAAGTCTAGAATATGAATTGAATAAATTTTAACCCAAAAAAAATCGAGCTTTTGTTCCGGGTCTGAGTCTGTTATGGTACCACGGTACTCGTAGTTCCTGAAACCCACGATACAGGGAATTCTAGTGTGGGGTCAGAACTATGTATGTGTTGGGTGTTTTATTTATTTCATTAAATCAAATCAAATCACTTAGTGAAGACACCAACTTGTTTCGACTCATTCCGAGAGTCTTCATCAGCATGCGTGATCGCGATGCGACGCTCTCCCTCCGCATGGCGTCGTGCACTCAACATCATATCATTTTATCAAAAAGTTGGGAGAGTTGTACATATATTTTCAGACTGGCACGAACATCTTTTTGCATTATTAACTTTTAAAATACATAAAATAATATGCATTTTTGACAAGAACCGTTTTTGCGTTTTGACTGACACTTAGCTTTGAGTTCACGAACAAAATAAACGGTCAAATCTAACCATTGATTATGACGACAGATTCCTATAAAAACTGGTGTCAAAAAGCTAACCTCACCACACGTTATTGTTTGTGGAACTCAGGCCTTGTATGTGACCATTGCTCAACATTTTTTACATTTCGTCACAAAAGGCTTCAACGCTTACAAGTAATGGCAATGACCTTACTTTGGTATTTCGGTCTATTTCGTTAAGGGCTTTGATTAATGTCCCCACCTTGCTACCTATTGAGCGTTCACGCCCATTAAGGATTTATATTTATTTAGGGCACAGAAACGGCTTTCAGGTAGTTTTGCACTTTGGGCTTTTACTTTGTTAATGCTTTCGTAATTATACCTTGTGTTGACATAATATTGGTGACGCCTGAAATACCAGTTCTCGTCAGGATAATTGGCACTATTGTCCCAAATAAAAGAGTGTTGGCTTAGTGGGCCCCTAGTTAGAGCTAACGCATTAGCTCTAAGGTGAAACACAGAATATGGGTGGGTTTTTAGTTGGTATGCCACCCAATAGCACATTGATAATGGTCTGGTTGGTGAGCCCAACAGACCCTCTCGGCTCTCCTCGCTGTTGCCACTTGTAGACTCCATAAGTTAGTAAAAAGGGCACGGTGTACGCTTTTAAAACAAACTCCCATGAGATATACAAAAATTATCAATTAAACAAGAACTTTATAAAAAGAAATACTATAAAATATCTAATTATTTAGATGACAAAAACTCTTGGGTTTGAAAATGCTCCAACTCAAACCTATTGTTTTGTAAAAGGATCATTAAAAAGAATAACCAGCCTTGTTTTCTTGCCTTTCTTTCCTGGCTTGTTCGCGGAGGAACAGGCAGTAGATAAAAACCGACGTTTCAAAGTGATCCTAGTGATTTTGACCTATCCTAGTGATTGCAGGTTCAATTCCCGCTGCGGGACAATTGTTTGTATGGTTAGCTAATGTTTTCTCAGGTCTGGGTGTTTTCTATGTATAATATGTATGTATTTACAATTTAAAAAAAATAAGTCATTTATCAGTTATGTAGTTCCCATAATACAAGCTCTGTTTAGTTTGGGACTAGATGATGCTCTGTGAAAAATTACCAGCATTATTATTACCTTTTTTATTTGTAACCCGACGTTTCAATATCGACGTTTCTTTTTTTATTATTTTCCCGTTGTGTCATCCCGTGACCACGGCTTTTGCAATACAGTGAAAACTTCGGGAAAAGGTAAACGTAAAACTTATAATTATGTTATCTGATCGCGAAAGTTTGATAAACACTAGATACAACACAGACAAGTAGAAATGTCAATAAAAACAGTTAAGTAAAATAAAAAGGTAAACGGTGGTAAATCGGTATACAATGGTATATTATACGTACTAAACATCGCTAATGATTTTAAGAGGCCTGCGTAGGATGAATTGCCCATACAAACGTAATACCAAAATCATTTGTAATTAGAGCTTATTTCCACCATATTATGTAATTATTTGCATTTGAATAGTATTTATCTACGTACCTTGCTATATATTTTTTCAAAATACTTACCTAAAATGAAATGTAAACGAATCGCATTTTGGATATTTTTACGTCATACATAACATGTTTTCTTCTTATTTGTTTCGTATTAAAAACAACAATACCTTACGTATCCTTTGGTTAGGTACATAGACTACATTGTCTAGTTACAGAATGACAATGTGACAAATACAACAAGTTTTCATTCACCACCAAATTTATAACAGATTCTTAACGGCTAATATTGCTATCGTGCAAGCACGGCGGGCCTGCATCAGTCAAAAAGAGAGCTATATTTTTGGACGCGCTTCGAATTTAAGTTATGAGCGCAGTACGCCGGGTCCTTAAGATGCCACAGTGGTCAAAACTACTTTCTCTAGAATAATATTTTATTATTATGTTATTTGTTTAAGGTATTTATTAATTAATTAATTAATTTACATATTATTAATATTAATTAATAATTTGAATAATTTTCATTTATTCATTCATTTATTCATTCAAAAATACATAGAGCCGTCGTTTGACGTGCCAAGTGACTGTTAAAATAATGAAGTAATATGATTTGTATATTGTCCACAGGGCTTCAGACAGATCTCCGTTCGATGGTTCGTGTTGCTCTGGTTACCGGCCAGTGGACTCCGCCAGTCTCGACACGCCAGATGAAGATGAGATGGAACCGGTACGCATTAACTTTATTGATATGGAAAGAGCAAACTTTCCTAATACAGATGTCTTAGGGGATCTAGATTCTGTGGCGCAGTGGGTGGAAGGTGGTATGAGACGCAGAAGATATTGGGTTCGATTCCCGCCGCGGGACAATGGAACAAATATCTGTGTGTAAGTTACGCGATGTCTTCGCCAATTGTGAACTGATTTTAGTGATGGTTTTTCTAATGTGTAGGGTATACTTCAAGAGTGGTCCTATATAAATTTAATGTAAAAAAATACAGTAAGGGCGAAAAATAAGCGATGTAAATGTATATTGCAGTTTTTATCAACATTATTCAAAGACGGTTTATTTTTCCTAAAAATATTGCTAATTTCATTATTGTATTGTAAGGCAATAAGTCAGTGCGCTCCAATCCACTTTGAAGTTATGATGATAATTATTAATTATTTTAATTACTAATTAAATATTTCGGTAGAATTATGGCGATAACATAGGTTAGGGATCTTTTGGAAATTAAACGACACGACAGTAAGTAAAACAAACACTGAGCACAATTTTATTCCACTTTTTCTAGGCAAATACTGTGGCATGTCATAGTAGCAGAATCCCGTGAAAAACTGTCAAAGTAAGAGTTGTCCTCGATTCACACTTAGGGTTCCGTACCACCACTAATATATATACAATCGCCTATTTTTTTTAAACAAATTTAAATCAAATAGATCACTGAGATGTTGTTTTTCAACATTAATTGCAGCGTTCTAAACATTTGTGGTCAAAAAACCTTTCATTAACCTATCTAAGAACTATAATTGAAGTCATACAAATCGAGCGCAAAAAACAATATGGCATAGACTTAGTAATAGGTTTCCATTGTCTCCCATGGGGTACGGAACCCTGACAATGTCAGTACTACGTGCCTTAGCTTAGTGCAGACGGTTTAATTCATATTAAACCCGTTATAACACAAATTTAGGATTTAAAATAGTCAGAAACAACATAGGTCAGTTCGTTGGACGTTATGTTACTTAGACATTTTATTAAGTTGTATCTTCTGCCTACATTTACCAGACACACATAAAACAAACATGGCACGCGCTTCGTTCCAAAAGGTTTTAGTAAAATATAACAAAACAAAAAAAGAGAAAGTTTATAGCGAGCAGATGCGACCACAGTCTCTTGGAATTTATTCCAACAACAACTTTTTAACGTTGGAACAAAGCTCTCTGCAATTTCAAAAGCAACAGAAAATATGGGCGCACAGTTAAAGAGAGATAGATAGATATATTTTTTACTAAAAAACGGGATATTTACCATGATTTGTGAGTTTGAATGTTTCCCGATATTTCGACACAGTTGCATGTACCATGATCACAACATTCAAACTCACAAATCATGGTAAATATATAGTTTTTTAGTAAAAATTATGTTCAAAACCATGATAATTTCAAAAGTTAGATTTAGTGATGTTTTTGTTATAAACACACAAAAATATCACTAAAATAAAAAAAGGAAATGCACAATAGGCGCCTTTAAGTGATTTATTTCAGACCACATAAGAGAGAATATTGAGAGATCTATGTTAAAGGATAGAAATAATAATGCTGGACATTTTTCACACAGCATCATCTAGCCCCCGAACTAACAGAGCTTGTATTACGAGAACGATTGATTTTGTAAATCATACATATTATACATAGAAAATAACACCCAGACTCGAGATGGATAGATGAGGATGGTACGGGGTTACTTACTGAAAGATATAAAGACGTATAGAGAATGAACATATAAAAATAATTAAACATTACTATACATATATACATATAAATACACCTTTATCCAAATATATACATACACTTACACTTTTCGTAGTATTTTGTTTTTATTTTAGTCAGTCTTAGCATTAATATCAACGGAAGCAGACAATATTACTTCTATTTCTTCTTTTTTAAGACTGTATACCTCTAGAGTGATAGAAATAATTTTCTCATCTATTTCGTCGACAAAACTGTTGTCTCGGGGGCATAGTGCTGCAAAGTGAAGCCTGTCGTGATCATTTAGTCTATAACCTGATAACAGTCGATATTTACAATGCAAATGAAACCTTGTTACATTGTATTAAGACACAAACGACCGGTGCTTGTAAGCACATGATTGCGTGTAGAGATTCGTGCTTCAACTCGTTTATACGTAGCACCGTCGTAGACTCTTCGTAGCGATCGTAGAGGTTCGTAGCTAATGGTCTACGATATTTTGTTTTATCTGGGTTCGATCTCACTAACAACTGAATGGACATGCTCAGCAAAGGTAACATTCTTTGATAGAAGTGAAATTCCTGCTCTTAGCAAAAAAGTGACTTGTTTTTACCCACAACGTCATTGCAACGAGTACGTTTGCAATAAGAGGTTGTTTGCTTGTCTGTTACGATTTACCTTCAAAACTGCTTATCTGATTAAACCGATTTTTTTGGAATCGATTTATATATCTTCATGCATGGTTTTTCAACAATTTTGATCACTAGGGGATATTGCTATAGACAATGGAAAACAAGTCGTGCAAAAATATACTTGTAGAAAGGTATAAGAATTATTTCTATACGAATCATTAAAATACTTTACTGATAAAATAGACTCAAGCAAGAGCAAAATCTCTTTCATCATTGTTAAAATTATGTATCATATGAAAACACAATAAAAACCTTTATAAGTATTTGTATATTTTTTTTACAGATACCTAAATACAGGGTGGTTCTGCTTGGAGATGCAGGGGTTGGGAAGACAGCTCTGGTATCCCAGTTCATGACATCAGAATACATGAACACGTATGATGCTAGCCTTGGTGAGTTTCTTCAATAGAATTTTTAACTGAATAAGGAGAATTTACACTAAAAAATGCCAATGGAGAACTGCCATTTTATATAAAAAATGCCATTTTGATAACTTTAGGAGGATTCTCGGCTTAAACTTTACCATATTCTAGAATATGGTAATAGGTGAAGTTGAAATCGAGAATCCTCTTTTAAAAGTTTTGGGCATTGCTAAGCCTGGCCAAATGAAACCTGTTACGTATTTGTTTTTTTTTACTATCTCAGCATCCTTTTTGTGGATCAAAAATTTTTTCTTCTTGTTTTGCCAATTTTTTTTTTAATTCATTTTATTTAATATGTATTATTTACTCTGTATTTGCGGTTAAAATCTGCTGTTACAAATTCAATAAATCAGCCGTTTTATATTACCTGATACCAAATATATGTTTTGTTTAACATTAGACTTAGAGCAGGCCCAAGTCTTTAACGTACATAATTTAAAATCTTAAAAGTAGTTAACTCAAAGGATTCAAACCATTTCAAATACTATTTGAAAATTGAACTTATTTTCAGGAAAAAACTTGTTCACTTTCATGGGCAGAATAACTCCGTATATAAACATATCATTAGTATACATATACCCCTTTTAAGGATATTATAGTCTAGGATGTGGCAGAGTATCCCAAAATATGTATTCTAGGACACTCTGTTTGAATACAGTAATATAGAGAAAACATCACTAGCAAACCGACATGATTTAAAAACAAAATATCTAATACATGTCACAAGTACATTTTCATGAAAAAAAAACTACTACGACGAAGCACACCGGATAAAATAAACATCCAGTGTGCCTCGCTAGATTGTTTTATTACACTGGTTCTTCAGTCATAAGTCACTCAGTACTTTTCAAAACAATCATTACTCGGGGTCACAAGGTGGTCAACAAAAAAACAGCAAGACAAAAGAACGAATAATGTTATTAAACAAATTGTGAAAATATTTACACAATTATATAATAAATTCATTCGTTCGGGTTACGGGTACAATTTAGACGTAAATTAACAACTAGTCTAGACTGTACAGACCCTTATTATGAGGGGACAATGAACTAAGAAGAATATATAGTTTAAATGTGACGACTCTGAATATCTATTTCGTATACTCACGAATCTGTGTACTGAGTATGGATTTGAGGATGCCTATAATAGATTGTTTTTTTGTTGTTGTGATTTTTTCCATTCGTCGTTGGTTGAACTCTTTGGAGGAGATCTATGTCCAGCAGTGGGCATATGCCTCCTTCTGTTGATCATAATGATGATAAATTCATAAATAGTATTAATAATAATATGTATGTGCTCGTTACTATGTTATTATGTGCTTATCTAATGGAATGTTTACTTATATGCATGTGCAAAATGTAACGTTTGGACGTGCTTCTGACTACTCTTCACTTGGTTACCTCAAGCACGTACATACTGAGCATGTATCTGAGGATGTCAAATATGGGTATAATATCCTGAGTATGTTTTTACAAGCTTTTATTTAACTTGCAATGTTTGTATGTTTGTTTAGGTCAAATCTTGCAAGCTGATTAGAACCACTTCCTCTTATCCTACAGAGTTGAATTTTTACATGTTGGTTCAGTTCCAATGATAATGCATTTTTATGGTAAGCATGACCTGAATCGACATCTAGGATAAGCTCCAGATAAAAGAACTCTTCCACGGTCAACAGCACAGACACGAAATTTTGTGTGCGCATTTTACTATGATAACTGGTTTTATTTTTATTTTTGATCGTAGCAAGTGGAAATCTGCGGTATCTACCTACCCCTCCGAAAAACAAGCGCCAATGTATGCATGCTAAAGAATCATAGCTCTTATAATATTCAGATCTATAGATGTTTATAAAACATCGTTTCGTTTCGGTGTTCGGGAGCAGCATAATTAGACCGTAATATATTTTATAACCTCTACTCATTAATTTGACCATTCGTCTGCATACCTATTCAAATCTGTTTCAACTTCGGCTCTGAATGTACCTTTTATCAACCCTTTGAACAAGTCTAATTTTAACTTTGTTCTAACAACCGCAAGGTTCAGAATTCTTTACTATTGATTTAATCTCACCATCTCTACTGTATCAGTGGAAACTGTAGCTAGATTGGTACTCTCTAAGGTTGCAATTCCCAAGTTATGTGCTATCGTAGGCCCTCCAAAAGCTCAGTATTAATGGAAATTGAGTTGTAGCTATTGGGTTTAGGTTCTAGATTGGATTGTGGTGAAAGGATTTCAATTACTTGCTATAGTATGCGTACGATGACGTGGGCAGACGTGATCGTATCCGGAACTGTATGGTTGTACATTCGGAAGTTTATGGCTACACTTATGTATGTATCGAGTCTGGCAGATAATTGAATTGTTGACTGAGAAAAGACATCTATTATTATAAAATTTTCACGGGTCTATATCGCATTAACTTTTTTTATGAAAGAAAGAAAGAATACTGTTCATAAGAACTGGTACACAGCACCTCTGTTTGACGACCTCTGAGATGCAGGTGGGCGAAGGCTCGTCTGTGACGCAGAAGGTTGCGGAGGGATTCCCATCGCGGGACAAATTTGTGTCAATGCGGTGTTTTCTATGTTTTTTATATGTATTTACAATTAAATTAGTTATTATTAACTCTTTATTAGTTTTCCGACACAAATTACAATGTTTTAAATTAATTCTAGCTTTTTTATTTGAGTCATCGCGCGACTACGGCTGTTGCAATACAGTCGAAACGCCGGGAAAATAATAAAAAAGGTAAACGCAATAAAGACTCGTATAACTTATACTTTACGACCGATGTGGCGCGGTGGGCGAAGGTCCGCCTGCGCCACAGGAGGTTGCGGGTTCGATTCCCGCCCTGGGACAAATATTTGTACGATCTGCAAATATTTGTTCCGGGTGTTCTGGGTATTTTCTATGTATAATAAAAATAATAAGTATATCAGTCATCTAGTACCCATAACACAAGCTCTGCTTAGCTTGGGGCTAGATGATGCTGTGTGGATTGTCCAGCATTATTTATTTATTTATTTATTTAGTAATCTAATCTCGAAAGTTTGAAAAATACTAATTTATTTGTATATTTTATTTGTTACCTTAAAAATCTGCTGAATTAACTCCAGATTCAACTGTACTTTTTGTGTTTTTTTACGGTTTTCATTGAAAATGATGACAACTTCGATGGTTTACTTAGTTATTTACACAATAAATAGGAATAGGATATTTTTTATTTATTATTTTTGTGGCAAAAAAATATATACATAAGTCTAGATAGAGATTAAATTCCGTTATGGAATACGAGTCAAGAATCGTATTCATAGTTTTAATAAATATTAATAGTTTTGTTTTTAAAACAAGAGTTATTTCAAATAAAATAACTTTTTTTATAAGTAAAAAACTATGTTTATGTACTTTCTGTCCACGTAGCTACAGTATAAAAGCAGCGTTAAAATTCGAGTAGAGACAAAAATCCAATCCGCAAGTAAAAGACTACGTACAATGTAATCACTGAGAATGTCAGGTTTCAAAAGACGACAGTAAATATAGCTTACTGTAATTGTCCGTGTATTGGCTTCTACACCAACAAAAGGCTGTGTCAACTGCACTAATAGGTATATTACGAGCTTCCATTAGCCCGGCGGGAGGCAGACATTATGGGGTGGATATGTTGTGTAGTTATGGTTAGTAAAACGATGTATCTGTCTGGTAGATACAAATGAAGAGCTGTGCAATTGATAGTAAATTTGTGTAACTGAAGAGCTGTGCAATTGATAGTAAATTTGTGTAACTGAAGAGCTGTGCAATTGATTGTAAATTTGTGTAATTTGAGTAGCTCTGGTGTTATAGAGTGAATGTTACAGTGTTTTGAAACAAATGCAAGGGCTATCCTATAACCGTTGTTTTTTGTTATTTTTATAGCTTTGGTAAATAAATGAAAGAAAGAAAGAACATTTATTTATTTGAACTCAAAAACACAAACAGATGGTAAAATACTAGTAAAAGACACGGTCTGTTTCATAAAAACTTAGAGTAGACATAATGTCTTGATAATGTCGAGAGGCTATTTTTGTTGTTTCATAAACGTATTTTATCGTCAAAGTGTACATTATCAAGACATTATTTTGATACTAAGTTAGAGTAGGCAGGACCCTACTATAACCATACTATAACGGTGCATTAGCATGATATTAGTCACAAAAATGGCGTCTATTGTTATCATCTGTTATTACCTAATACGTTTTAGAACTTGTTTGTTGTGTATGAGCAGAAATGGAAGCGGTTCAAGCTATCGAAGCAATTGAGGCATTAGAAAACCAAGATACATAATCCAAAATACTTTTCTAAGATACACTTTTGTTATAGCGCAGATAAAATTTGATTATGCAACACCACCCGTTAGAGTAAACTCTATCCACTTAGTAGGCTTTAGCTAATCAACACCTTTAGCCTATAGAAAAAAAGATTTGTTGCATATGACTTACACGCAGACAGTTTTTAGTTTCGAAGATCGAAAGAATATAAAAAAACTTATTTCATGAAAACGATGTGTACAGTATCCGGATGCAGAAGGGCGATTATAGATAGCCTCGCCTTTGTATATTGGAAATCTCGAGTTTTTGTTTTTTGCTTGAATATCAAGAGTTGAATGTGAGAATCAAATGAAGGTTATGTCTATAGATTATCGCATGTACATTCTTCTCGTGCGTGTAAGAAACTGTCTTCAGGTAAATGAGCCTATTGTCAAACTCAAATGTGATGAGTTCACTAGTTATCACCAATACCAGAATTACAAACTCGTGCGTGCCCGTTCACAATATGAACGACCTAGTTCACTAGTAGTTTTTTTTAATAATACAATATAGCCAAAACTATCTGAAATCGGAAGAGGTTATTTTTTGACTATAAGTATATAGAGAGTGTAACTATATTTTCTAAATTACCGCACGAAGTATTAAAAGATTTTTCCCAAAACCCCTTAAAATATCGCATGGATTACCAGGGCTTCATAACGGTATAGCAACTCTGACCAAGTTGAAGTAGACTTTCTACAATCTTTAACGCTCTAGAAAAAAACTAGAAAATGTATGGGACGTATTGACAAAAATGAATGTCTATGTCAATCCCATATTTATTTG
Source organism: Perizoma flavofasciatum (assembly GCA_958496245.1). Taxonomy (NCBI): domain Eukaryota; kingdom Metazoa; phylum Arthropoda; class Insecta; order Lepidoptera; family Geometridae; genus Perizoma; species Perizoma flavofasciatum. The sequence goes on along the minus strand of OY292443.1, from coordinate 5,678,135 downwards.
ACTTTTACTTTCGACGAATCTTAGTAGAGAAACAAACTTATCAATCAGAAATACTCACATTATTAATCAATAGTCCCGAAGTACCAGGAGTTCATAACAGGTACGGAGAATAAATCATGTCAAAGGTCGCAATCTCTACATTCTTCCGTACATTCCGAGCAGTAATAGGTGTAGGCTTACAGCAATCGGCCGTCAGTTGAACCTTACGGGTAAATGGAGAAGGTAGTATTACGCTTATTATATGTGTCTATTGTATGTGATTGCATGGCTGACATGTCAGGGGATTGGCGGCATATCTTCGACACAGTCTGATCAATTATTGTTCCTGTTTATAATATTTCTCATAATTTTCTTTAAACATAGGTAAATTAGGAAATAGTTGGGTCTCGATGCTGGGAAAAACTCTAGAGCCGGGAAAATCCCACCGGGAAAAAATGGAGAAAAATCTTAAAGGGAATCAGGGTAGATGCGACGAGTTCTCGACCAGCCAACATTTAGGCCAAAAACATTTTTATAACCAGTTTCTGGTTGTGTCAGACAAAAGGGTAGGCTAATTATTTATCAATTGTATTGCTACTAGTAGAAGACTGAGCTTTGGTCAGGAACTGAGGTGGCCACACCCATTAGTTACTTACATAAAAAAAGATCTCTATGTATTTTGGTGTTGTGGTGCAATTTGGGTCACATGAACGAATATAGTCGTTCATGTGACCCAAATTGCAGTAACAAAATTAGGATACTGTAATAAAAATATAACTAACTCACCATCCTACTACTATTATAAACGAGAAAGTTTTTGAGGATGGAGTCTTTCACGCAAAAACTACTGAACGGATCTTGATGAAACTTTACAGTAATATAGCTTACACATCAGAATAACACAAAGGTTACTTTTTATCCGGGTACCATGCGGGCGAAGCCGTGAGCAGAAGCTTATTCACAAATGCGTCACTCTAATAATCTCCCGTACGTTTTAGCAAACACTTTTCAGTAATTATTGTATATTTTATAACTTTACCGTTTTACTTCCCAGGGAGTGGGCCTTTTTGGGCATTAATACTTAATACCGACCACAGAATATGTCTTCACCGTTACTAGAGATATTAGAGGTATTCTCACAGTACTGTAGTGAGCGTATTTTATCTTCAATGAACGACAAATCATGTACAATTTTCTTGACCGTGTCTCACATTATTTTATATTTGAGCTTAATGTTCACTCGCAAAATTTTGTGCACGGGTATTAGGTATTTACTATAGGGCCCGTACTCTATAACAAATCACAAACTGAATCTAGGCTCAATCATAGGTAGATTTTATGACATGAAACATTTATTAAAAAATCAATAGTACTTTAGTCTGGATTAAGTTTAGATTTCGTTCTGAATTACAATACTAGAATGATATACACAACACCAAAATGGGGTGCACGTACTCGTAACTACAGCATAATAAAGTGGAATTCCGCAGAGAATTTTCGTGTAAATTTTGGACAAGTCTAAAATTAACATATAGCGACCTCTCAAATAACAACAGATTGCGATGAATTGTCATCCATTGAATTGCATTGGCACCTGCCACATCTCTGACGTCACCGCTCGCTTCGCATCTATCAGAGTGCGATGTTGTCCATGATCTGTGATAAGAACGGATCGTGGTAAAATAGATATTAATCACATGAGATAGCGGCCGTACCCTTGTCTGTTCCTGAAATACCTCCTAATGTCTGAAAGCCTATTTTACTTGTCAGAAATATTTATGAATGTGTTTCTATGTTGGACTTAGGTATTTTTCGAATAATCCCTACCAGGGAGACCTTGGTAAGGATTTCCTAATTAATCTTGTTCTTCTTTGTCATGTCAATGGCAATTTCTTGGTTACTCTGCGCTAGGCCCGTTAAACCGATCTAGGCAAGGTCGCGCGAGAGAAATCCGCTATTTTTAAATTCACGTAGTTTATAAATTTACTTTTCTCCATATTGATCCTTGTTTTATAATGTTTAAAAACTCATTGACTTTGGCTTTATGACAACATAAAGTCGTTACATTTTAGGGATGATGGCCCTAAAATGTAATGCAAAACCCCCAATATACAGTTTAAACTACCGTCAGATTTATTGACAGAGTCATTGTTTTTGTTAACATAAGGTTTTGTGGAAGAATTTGTTAACGCGATTAGAACGCCATTTGTATTCCCAGAGAACATGATTATGTTCAGTGCATGATGTCATAAATCATGTTTTTACCCGTGACGACAGGAGCCCACATTTAGATATCCATAAGATATTGTCTGTTTGTCTGTAACAGGCATCTCCAAAACGGCTTTTCGAGCTGATCGATCGATTTGTATGTCTTCAAAGACGGTACTTAGTTTTATTGCCACTAAGGAGAGCTGCAGTCGATGATAGAAGTACAGATTTTTTTTAATATATTAACTGGAGTGGGTTTTATTTGGAAACTACGAATCTATTTTTACCTGTCGTCCAATAATTTGTTGCCAGATTTATAAAATGGGTAACTTTATTTTGAGATGCCATTAGTAACCTTTTTTGCCCGAGGCTATATCGTGCGAGTAAAGTAAATGCGACCGTCATTTTCAGTCTTGTACAACTTTTGTTTGGTGGTTTGTGTCCAAAAGATTGGACGCAGCTGCAAAAAGAATCATAAAAACTTCTGCACCAAGAATAATTAAAAAGTTTTAGGAAAATATGATTTCAAATGGAGCCCTTTTTACAACTGAGGGGAAGTAACTTTTATTTGAGAAATTTTTAAATTGGAAAGTGTATACACGTGTTTCGTGTATACAACAAAATAAGCTTTTATAGTAAAAATATTATTTTTACTATAAAATCAAAGGTATAAGCGGCCATGGCCATGGATTGCAACCTGTCACGTGGAAAGCTACCCACTATGATATACGCGGACATCTTCTAAATTTAATGTTTGGCCTTGTCTCTGACTATCCCCTACCTGGTATCCTCACAGATCTGCGTAGGTAGGTAGATCTGAGGATGTTATGACCCAGTAAAGTTCGAAAACGAAATTGATTATAAAATTATATTTTCTTTCAATCAACAGCAAAAGAACTTATTAAAATTTAGTTTTTAATTATTTGCACTAAAAAATAATGCCAGATTTTCTTGAATAAAAAAATTCAAAAAAAATAACACGCTCAAGCCTGTATTTCTCACGATGAATATCGCAGATCTGTGAGGAAGAAAAATAAAAAGCTGAATTTTTTGGAAATAAATATACTTACACCTAACGATGTTTGTAACTTTGTAAGTAACACGTGTTTAAAACCAAGTGTTCAATATTAGTTTCCTAACCTAACAGTATGATACCACAAAGCCCCCATGAATTCCATTACGGTTCTGTATGATTGGGTGCCCATTCCTGAATTCTGAAAGTCGAATTATGGTGAAAGGATACTGTTTGCGACAAGAATTTAGTTAGTATATTTTAGGGTTTAGCTTTTGTAAAGGAGATGGGATCTTTCCGCTTTACTGAATATTTGGCCAAACATTCAGAAAAGCGGTAAAGCTTCCGTTCCTTGTTAAGATCAAACCAATAGTACCGTGACAACATTTTGTGAAGTAATTAGGGCAGAAACCTACGGTTTTTGCTGAGTTTTGGCGCTATTTTTTTAGTAATGTTCATTAAAAATAATTCAGTATAATTCATGTTATCGTTCCATTTTTTTTTAATATCATTATTTATTATATTACTTCTATTTTTATTTTTTCAAAGCCTTGGATCCTAGTTAATGTTGAATTTATACTGTTCAAAACCAGGCTGTAATATTTAATATGTTTTTATTAACACAAAATTGTCTAATACTCCTTTAAAATCTCTGATAAATAAATGAAAACCTATACATACGAAAGCTTTCCAGAAATGCACTTATGTTTTAACGTAATTATTGTCTTTAATACAATGAAATAATAATAAAATATAGTAAACTAGAATCATTGAGGTTAATGTAAGAGTTATTTAAAACAAACTATAAACATTTCAAGTAGGTAAAATGCTTTATTTCCACAAAACTGGATATACCGAGCGCGCTATACATCGTATATTACATTCTAAGTAAGTTCATCGGTATCGCCGAGCAGTGAATGATTCTGAGCACGATTTTGTGACACGATGACACTGACTTGTCACAAATGTCGACACTACTTTCAATGGCTACACTACACGACAAGTGAAACTAGACAGCAACAAGCGATAGTGTAGCTCTTAGATCTGCAACTAGTGTGGTGGCCGGTATTGTGTATCCTAGGAACTATAAAAACACCCTAACCTAACAATAGGATTACCTGTATCGTGAGTGTCAGTAATTACGAGTACCGTTGTATCACAACACTCAGAGCCAGAACAAATAACTGCAGGACATACAAACATTTGTCCCGCAGCGGGACTCGAACCCGCATCTCTCATGTATCACAACTCGCCGCGCCATTGCGGTCAAGGTGTTGACTCATAAATCAAAAGCGCCTCCAGCCTCGGCAATGTTCGTCTATCGTCGGAAATGGGACTAAGGCGTTAAAACCTCTTACAAAATTGTACTACCTACACGGAAATACATCGAGTTCTTGACGCACCAGTTTTCCATTTCCGAAGATAGACGAAGATTGCCGAAGTGAAGTGAAAGAAGAACTCACACTTCGATCGACATGGTCTATCTAGTGTCGAGTATCATTTTATAAGATAATAATGGTCTAATTTGCTTGGTTTGTAATTTACTTCGTATTATTTGCATGGAATAGTATACATGTATATATGTGTAGGTGTAATTTACTAAGTAACTTATTTTTAGCGTAAGAACTGCTCTTTTACAGTAAGTTGCAACAGAGTAGACTTAATATTGGCTGGCTCTTTCTAACACATCTTCTTTTTGCTTGCTCACTGTGGCGAAGCTAAACGCGGTGAGTTACACTATCTTTTCAGTGTTGTGAGTTGTAGATGTGCACTCTCCTTTAGATTGGCGTACTAATGTGTGGTAGTTTTTTTTTAAATTTCAATGCATGTTATTGTTTTTTCTCGCGACGCAAGGTGCTTTCAATGCAGCTTGTTTTTTTGTTAGTTTCTTTGTCTGTTACTATTTTTCTCGAAAACGGCCTAACTCTAATGCGGGTTATGTAATCGCCTTGTAAGACTTTTAGGTTTTTATTTATTTATTTATTTATTTTTTGGGTTTGGGCCACACTACACTGAGGCGTTACAAAATGATGAAAAACTGCTGATTTTCTTTATTCTCCTGCTTTTGTTGATAGCTATATGTAGTAACTTCCTATTAATAAATAGTATTAGTGACATTCATAGTCCCGACCCTACTAGGATCTCCTGAGTCGTTGGTATCAGAAACTATGAGTATCAGGTACCGCAAAGACACGGAACAAATATATGCGGGTAAGGTTAACATATATTAACACACTTCCTCCTATCTTGCTAACACCACGTGCAGAGTAAAATAAGTAACTTATTTTGTAATTATTTCATAAAACCATAGTAGTGGGTGTATTACATTTCACGTAATTAATTAAATAATTCATCTTTTCCCGAGGAATTATGGAAAGCTGAGTGTACAGAAGCCATAAATACTCCTGAGGGAACATTATCATTATCGTTGAGGTAAATAGGGATTTTCTTTTATCATGTTATTCTCCCGAGATCTGTGTTAAGTTGGCTCTATATTAAGACGCGCTAGCACGTCAGAACCCAACATAATTACACAAATCGCGTCAGCGTGTCGTTTTATACACGTCTCCATAAAATCTAGCGGATTTCGTTACGCTTTTATTACATTAACACAATTTTTGGCAGCTTGCCGTGTTGGCCTAGTGATTATTTCCAAATGAGTAAAAACTGAACCCATAAACGAATTTTGGAACGTAAAATTCGTGTTTGACATTTTTTATTTCATAATAATAAGTTACAAGTGTCAATCGGGAGACAACCGAAAATAACAATTCAGCGTTCCCAAAATGCTTACTGCATTGCCATGCTGAATTACAATGCTTATGCGTTGACCCAGATCAGAGCCAGCTGTCTAGTCACGCGTCCCTTGGATCCATATACCCATCATATATGAGGAGAATTTCTGTACATTTTTTACATTAGGGTTCTGTCCTCCCCCCATGTAAATTATCTTAGGGAATAAGTTGAATAAGAAAAAATGATTAGGAGGATTTCTGCACTTTTTTAACATTAGAGTTAAATTTTCCCCCCTAAGGGAGATTTCAGTGGGGATTTGTGGAATAACCCGATCATATGACCTGAAGTAATTATGAAAAAATGGAATCACTCATATTATGTACGTACTTAATCTGAAAAATACTGTACCATAAATATTTATAATACTGTACTATCGCATCGTATTGAAAAAAATATATTTATAGGTACATATTATTGCTTGAGACTGTACATAGTAGTAGGTATAGATACCTACTTCTTATCTATGAGAGGCACAAACTCTGATGTTGTAGACTTGAGTAAATAGGCAACTGCTTACCATCCCGAATTCAATCAAATAGATTTGCTCATATACCTTGCTTATTTTTAACAAATATCCTTCATATCTGTTTTTACACCAAAATCAGCATAATATTTTGGGCAGCACCGAAAACGCTACATAAAAATATTTGCTTTATTAAACCGCTCACCCCGACAGAGTATGTTTATCCCGGAACACTTACTTCCGCTTGGGATAACAAGCGCCACAGGCTGTATACTTTGGAATACATCAGCCTAAATAATATTTATACCGCGTGGTGTAGGAATATAGATAGATAGATAGAAACCATTTTATTGCACACCAAATAGTATTTCAGCTTAGATAAGTACTACAAACTTTGTCAATCTTGTACAATGGACGGTCTTACCGCTAGTTCGACCTCTGTGCCGCAGTGGGTGAAGGCCTGCCTGAGACGCAGAAGGCCCATTGAGGATTCCCGCCGCGGGACAAATGTTATATGATGTAAAATGTATGTATTTACAAATATATATATATAAGTAGTATATCAGTCATGTAGTTCCTATAACACAAGCTTTGCTTACTTTGGGGCTAGATGATGCTGTGTGGAAAATGTCCTGATTTTTTTTTATTGTTATGTTTAATTACCGATCTCTACCAGAGAACCTTTGGTTGGTGTTGTACCACATACTAAGAATATACTATACACAATAAACCTACATAATTCCATACTCTATACAGCATAATACCTACATACCTACCATAAACTATTTTACCAAACATAACATTAACAAACCAGAATCATGGGCCAGTTAGCGACTCGAGGACAGTACTGAGCTCTTTGAATAAGGAGTTAAATAGGTAGTGATTCCGTACGTCATAAAAAATCTGTTGGATTGTTTTTATGTAAATCATAGGTAGGCACTAGAATTATTATTTTAAACACACTTAAAAATCACATCTGTTTCCCGGAAGAGTAGACAGAGACCATTTGATCCAAGCATTTCTTTTCCCTTCATTCACTCATATTCATATACATTTGTTGGTATAGGTGTGGTATAGGGTAGCTAGGATACAAAAACAAATATGAGTTTATTTTATTTTATTTCATTGGCAATACTGCAACCACGATATGAGGGCGAATTGCCGCCATTTTGAACTTCATAAAAATCTAACTTCTGCGTGTTAAAACTTATAAAAAGTTTCATCTTAAAATAACATTAAACTCATTGAAAAACATAAAAAGTAAAGTTCCCTACCCCAAACACCGGTTAGAATAACTAAGAGTAGAGTAGAGGGTAGAGTACCTACTCTTGACGGCCTTTCTTCAAAACATCCCTTATTTGGTCAGAATATGTTTGCCGTGGTGTTTCCCTTTCAACTATTTCATTCGCCTAGTGCTTCGTTGCCATCAAACATATGGCAACCTATCTCACTTTGTGGAAAACTTTACAACTTTTTTTATGTCACTAAGATGGCCATGACCATGAAGGCCATAGTTGGTAAGTAGTTAACGCTTGCAAAACCAGGGGGTCTGCGGAAAGATTGAATTGTATGGGAATGATATTAGCTGTGGAAATGTCAAGTGACAGCTAACAAGTTTTACCGTGACAAATTTGCGTTAGCGTGAAAGGAAAAGAAGGCGTGCGGTATTTGTCTCGAATCTCGGAATTTGTGTAGCGGGTAGTTTTTTTTTCACACAGCATCTATCCCCAAACTAAGCGGAGATTGTATTATGGGGAACTACATGACTGATTTAGATACTACTGATATTATTTTTTTTATAAATACATACATATTATACATAGAAAAAAACCCAGACCAGAGACAAATATTTGCAGATGATACAAACATTTGTCTCTTCATCTCTCTTCATCAAATCACATCTTCGAAGCAGAACCCTTTATAATGTGGCCACACCCTTTAAATCTTCGAAACTAGCGTAAAACTCCATGTAAAATCATAACCTCACTTTCCCTACACAGTCGGGAAGCCCCTCCATAGATCTAACGACACGTAACCAAGTCAGCGACCGGAAAGCCGGTTGACTGATGCGTAATTATTTTATTTATATGCTTGTCGCAGAGGGAAAATGTAGTACGAGCAAATTATGACGTATAGGTATACCAATAAAACTAAGCTACAAACCTGTTTTTTACAAAGAGTATTCGATATTATTCATATCTCAGCTCAAAAAAAAAATTGTACATGAGGTGCGGGTTCCATTTCCGCTGCGGGACTAAGGTTTGCATATTCAGCAGATATTTGCGACAGGTCCAGGTGTTCAGGGGGTTTTTAAGTGTACAAAATCTAAGGTCGAGACTATGTATTGATCTGTTTTTTTTTGTTCATTTATATCATGATTTAAAGAGTCATGGAAAGTTCACTCAATATTCTTCGACTATCCAAAGAAAGCTGTATCATCTCCATTCTCCATTATTAAATACTCCTCCGACACATTTTCCCGAACAAGTCCTTGTCATTTTGCTTTTCTATTGTGAAGAAAACTACCTAGTTTAGGTGATAGGCAATATTTTTCAAGAAAATACGTAAAAAATGTCATTGCCAAGAAATCATTTTACATCGTAACGGTATCGTATTAGGTTTTGAATCGTGTGCCCAATGTTATGTTTCGTTACATTAACTCTAATTACTACTTAGTATCCTCAAATATGTAGGTACTTACTTAGTTTGTGCAAACATACTTATCACAAGTCTAATGACACTTAAAAAGTTCGAGGAAAACCGTATCGAAAATGACGAAAAATGCTTTATCTGTAAAGAGCATCTATTGCATACGTGTGACCGGGTATTTAACCGACTTAAAAAAAGGTTCTCAATTCGTCTTTTTTTATCGTGTGTGTTTTATACCTGATATCTTTGACAATTGTTAACCGATTTTGATTATTCTTTTGTAATGGAATAGATATTGCATAAAACTTAAAAAACATCATCATCTTATGGAATTACGATTAGGCGAAACATTTTGTACGTCATGTAATTACACTTTGAAAGCGTATACCTATCTCATAATACTTGACTTTACTTTATCGCTTAATTTAATGTTATCTAATATTTAATAATTATATAATGGCTGACCTCTGTGATAAATCCGGTTTCTAATTACAGTCGCAAAATAATGATGACTCGTTTCTCCTCTAAAAAAATTACAAAGATTTGACATTATTAAAGAGAAACAAGACGTAGACGATTTACGTCTATAATTGGAACCCTGGTCTTAATTCCAATATATAACCATGAATCTATCAATTTGGCAGAGAAAACAAAAAAAAAACATAAAAACCATTTGCATTTTTCTGTCTGTGACAGACGTAATTTTTGCATTGTGGAGTAGTTTTTAGAAAATATCTACGTTATTAAATTAAATTAAATTTATATTATATTTTATAGAGATAACTAAGATCCACAAATCAATAAATAAGATTAAATTTATTTATTAAATTATTAACTTACTAATTAGCGTAATAAATTAGTTAAGCATGGTTTGTGCCGTTGCCCAGTGTTTCTGCAAAGGATTGTTATTACACTAAAATAAAGTAAATGATGTTCTAAAAAAAAAGAAAAAAAAATCTGTTTATTTTTCCCCAAACAACACAAAAGTTAAACAAAAAAAATAAACACAAAACAAAAACTTAGTATATAACAAAGCGAAACGAAAAACAGACAAAATAAGTACGTCATTTTGTGTTGCGTGGGGGTCCCCAAATAGGTCCCCGTCTCAGCGTTATACTGCGCCAGAACAGAGTCAGATGCAGCGCTGGTTTTTAGACTACAGTTCTAATTGATTGTTGCAGATGACGAGTTTGGAGAGAAGTCAGTATCGGTTCTGCTTGATGGAGAAGAATCAGAGCTCATCTTCATAGACCATCCTGCTGCTGAGATGTCGGTGAGTACTTACCTCGACCTCGACCAAAAATCAAGACACACGGCATACTCGTATATGGTTGGTAGCCAAAAGTCAGAGCCAATAATCAATATTTTTTTATTCATTGAAATCACAAGGATCGTAATAGAAGCGTCAACTTTAAAATTACGTGAATTTTAAATTTATTAATGAAAAATTTCACTTAGATAAATAAGCCCAAAGTCAGAGCCAAAAGTCATATCATATTAATTAAAAATTAATTTAGATAATTGGTATGTCTAAGAAATCTTTTAAATAAACCTCCACTCAAATTTCACTTGTGTCTCATTAGTAAGTAGGTAATTTTACACATTGGTTAAATTTTCTTACGCGCTTTGACGATAAAAACTTTCGTAGAAAGCAAAATTTGTTGCTCGATTAATATCTACTTTAGAATATTATTACGACTACCACAATAATTAATTCTAAAAACTATCGTGGATATAAACCTGTGTGCCTTATGATAGGGTATAGGGTATAGGCCTTATGATATACCTATTCGTGTCTCTGGGCCACTCAGATAAGATAGTTAGACCAGCTTGAGCAAAGACTGCATAGAAACACAATGCTATCGATGGTGAAATAAGGTTAGTAAATATGACTTTATTTACACCTTACAGACACATCCTATCCTTTCCTACTAATATTATAAACGTGAAAGCTTGTGAGGATGGATGTTTGTTACTCTTTCACGCAAAAACTACTGAATGGATTTTAATGAAACTTTACAGTAATATAGTTTATACATCAAAATAACACATAGGCTACTTTTTATCCGGATACCACGCGGGCGAAGCTGTGGGTAGAAGCTAGTCCTACTAATATAATAAATGCGAAAGTCTGTGTGTGTGAATGTTTATTACCACGTATCTCCGGAACTACTAAACCGGTTTTGATGAAATTTGGAATGTAGATAGTTTAGGTTCTGGAATAACACATAGCATAGCTTATTTTCGAAAATCAACCCCTAAGTTGGTTAAACAAGGTGGTAAAGTTTCTATGGAAAAAATATTCCTTGGTTTTATTCACTCAAAACTCGGTACAATAACGAAACACGTATTTTTAATTTTTTCAAAATTACCCTTTGGGGATGTGCAATTAAAATAAATAACATAGTTTGAAGCCTGGAGACGGTCATATGCTACTTTTATTAACATACCACGCGGGCGAAGCCGCGAGCAACAACTAGTAATACATAGTCCTGACCCCACACTAGAATGCCCTGTATCGTGGGTATCAGGAACTACGAGTACAACACGCAGACCCGGTACAAATATATACAGAACATGCAAATATTTGTACCGCAGCGGGAATCGAACCTGCATCTCTGGCGTCCCAGCTGGCTATTTGCCCGCCATGCCACTGAGGTCGTTGCTTATCATGACAGTAAACTGATTGTGCTCTTCAACAGATACTACTGTAGTAAACTGAGTATACGATCCCTATATCTAAATTTATTAACATGGTTTGGAAAAAGACTAACGCAAAACCAATTAAATTTATCAAAATGTCGAATGTTATACCGTAGCTCATGATAACGACATTTAATTTCCTGCAGCGGTGCAGGTCTATATTAAGTCGAGATTAAAGTTGAACCAGTTTACGGCATAAGTTCCAACCTTCAGAGGGTCGTTAGCGCAGTGATTCCAGGAAAAATACTACGAGAATAATCTTCCGTTACTTTTAAACGTACCTGCCTTCTGGGAATTGGTTTTGAGGTTACTTTACAAGGTGTTTACTTTAATAAATATGGAAATAACTTTTGTTCTACAACTTCACAAACGTTTAGTTGGTAAATAATGCTTTCATAGGCACAACAATCCTGGTCTGCTATTTTAAAGCCGCACAGGACTATGTAATAGACTTTGCGTATCCTCGGAATAACGTACTATCTCTGAATACGTCAAAGCTACGCCCTAAAAATACACCAAGTAAACAGGCACGGGCACGAATTATCAATTGCAAAATTGAAACTACGAGTATATTGGTTCATTTTAGTCATTTTAAAATGTGTTTCATTTGATTTCGTCTATGTGTTGTTGGGTGTTTCTATTGTTTATTTTTATGATTATATCAAATTTAATACGGCTAATACGGCTATACGGGAATATATATTGGCAATGGTCAATATATATTCTTTAAATTGATGACGCTACGTAATTAATTTAAAGAATATATATTGACCATTGCCAAAAAATACCTTTGATCACCAGGTGGAGAACTGCCTATCAACATACGAGCCACATGCTTGCGTGGTCATCTACTCTGTCGTGGCTAAGAGTTCGTTCACCCGCGCGGCGGAACTTTTGGCCTACCTGGCCAGAGAGCAGTTTACAACAGAAAGAACCGCTGTACTGGTGGGGAATAAAGCGGACTTGGCGAGGGCTAGACAAGTCACTACTAATGGTAAGTGCTAGTGCAATCAAAGAGTTTTTGGGGCTGCAAGGTTAAAATAATTTGTGGGTTAAGATGTCCACTTCCCGTGAGCTTCTGCCTCACACACTCTACACTCACACACTCTAGGGAAGTTACGCACAAAACCATATCCTGGGGTGCACATATTTTAAACCTATCTTAGGTTTTAAATAAGAAAACTCAAGTCAAAATGCCTTTTAGAGGGTTAAGACACTCGGGGGGGTAAAGATACTTGGGGAGTAATAACAAAGGGTAAAGACACTGGAAAGTTTAGTTCACTTAAGGGGTTAAAACACGGGGTTAAGGTTTGGACACGTGGGGGCAATAACACTCAGGACATGACAATTGGTAAATTCTGATATTTGGAGGGTTAAGAAACTTGTGGGGTTAAGAGACGAGTGGGGTTAAGACATTTGGAAGTTATGATACTCGCGAGAAGACTAAGAGGAGGTCGTGATGATCAGAAACTACGAGTATTTACCACGGTACCACAACACCAGGCAGAATCGATCCCGCACCTCTCCTGTCTCAGCCATAAGCATTACTTGTCACAGAGGTCCTCAAAAAATATATCGAGATAAATATTTATGAGCGAAAACGGTAGACAATTATTGGAACAAGCACAAAAGATTCGACGATTCTCGCTATTGGTTGAACACGACATGGTTTTTCCATCAGATACAAGAATATTTAAATGTACACTCCACAATGTTCTCCTGAATGTCACAGAAGTATAAAATGCTACAGGGCCATCGCAGATTCGTATTTTGTGTGTAGTTGCCACCACTCCGTGTTCATCTCGAGCACGGAATAGCGGAGTCGATAATATATTGCGCAAATATCTCTACGACCGATATTATTAGACTAGAAATATTGCATGGCGTGCGCTTAGCCAATCATCGATGACCATCGACTGGCACGGACCAATCACGCGTCGCTATGACACACGCATACATAAATCTACATCTACGCACTGTATATTCGTGCTCATGACTCGTGGCGGCGACTATACAAGTCGTTTACGTATAAGAGTCGTATTGGCCTTGTGTGGGGTCCCCGACTGCCGATTCGTAGGTCGTGGGTTCAAACCCTGTAAATGCTGAGGGATTTTCCCACCTTAACTTTGACACGTGCTTAAAACGATGTAGGTAAACATTGTTAGGCAACCGGCATATCCCGGAGCCAAAGATTTGATGGCATGTGAAATCGTGTTTCAATAAGCGGCGATGGGATTGCTTACTCCTATACAAGATGTGGGCATGTCCAAAGTTATTGTTTTGACGTGCCTGTGACTCCCTACTTGGTCTTCATTAATCTTTGCATTGAGTATAGATATTACAATGCATGGATATTGCAGTAGTGTTTTTTTTCTATAACGTTGTTTCTTTTTAAATATGGTTAGGTAGTAATTAGTTAGGTTAAATAAGTTAGATCTAGTTCTCCGGGAACTAGAAATAAATACACTATTTTTCACCCGTAATCATCATTGGCGTTGGTAGGTATTTGGGATAGGTTGTATTCGTCACCACAGGACCAAAGATTTTTTATCTGTGGTAACTACAACCACAGATAAAAAACCTATAAAGCTGGTAATTGAAAACGTAGCTATGTGCAACTTTCAGGATAATAAGTTCATGATAAAAAAAACATATAATCCTCTCCATCCAAAGGTTCCAAAAACTATCGTGAACTTGACTATTCATATTGTAAAAACGGGACTTTTCACGTACTGCACTATCGGTGAAGGCACCGACTAAGTTTCGACTCATTCCGAGAGTCTTCATCAGGCTGAGTGGTTGCGACTTTCTCCTTCCGCGTCGCGAGTGCACGGCGCGACGCAAACTTAGTTGGTGCCTTCACCGATAGTGCAGTACGTGAAAATTCCCGTTTTTACAATATGAACATCCAAAGGTTGTCTGGAAGAGATCGCTTTTAAGCGATAAGACCGTCCATTGTACCTTTATCATAATGTGTTACTGTTTATTTTGTTTGTATCTTAAGGTGTACAATAAAGTTTTTTCATTCATTCATGAAACCGTTTTTGTGAAAGATTTCAGGTATTTTAAAAACAAATAATTTGAGATTTGACGTCTTGAAGTTTTCGTCAAACGGCAAGAATTACTTTGCAATATTTCGAAAGCACCTCTTTTAAATGACTTTGATTGGTCGTTCATCAGTTTTACGTTGACATTTATGAAACCTAATGTCAACATTATTATTCTGCCGGTAAAAAGCTTTCGTAATTGTTTTCTTTTTGATCAAGGTAGACAAGATTTCACCAATTTTTTTTAAATGCCACGCCAAAAATATTACAGAACTTGATTTAATTTTTCGCGGAATCTCCTGTACTTTATTGAAAATACAAAACCAATGATAATAGTAACCAATGTAATCGTAGCCGCTGATTTATATTTTTATGTTCCTACAAATTCAAGTTAAAAAGTCGGATACGATGGTATCCGGCTTTTTAACGGGTTTCCTTTATGCTTCTTTTGTAGCTCAGATGTTTCAAGTATTTTCAAGACAATATATTTAATGATTCTACAAGTCTACAAACTTGAGCAGGTGTAGACTGGAATGGGAATTTCATATCTTTAAGAAAGTTCAGAGTAGTCAAGAATTTTATGATGTACAAGCTTTTGTCAAAAAAAAATGTAGTTTAAAAAGAAGTTGCACCAAAGGGCCGATCAAGTTATTTATTATAAAACTTAGAAAATCCTACTCTGGTTTTCGTAGCGCCCCCTAGTGACATTTGGTGAAAACCCATTTAACAACCTTTCTTGTACTAATAAAAAAAATGAGATTATTGTGATTTTAATGAATAAATGAATTTTGACTTTGACCTCAGATGTGTAGATCTTTGATACAAAGTAAAGAGGGTAGTCAGAGGCACGTTCGCTAACATAACACATGGCACATTACGTTTGACGAGTAGTTAGTATTCAGAAAATTACTCAACTTTCTTTTTTCGTGTCTATGTTGTGCTTGGGTACTGACAACCGTTAGCGTAAACTAGTTCTTGAGTGAAGACAGCGTCTTGTCAAACGTAATGTGGGGCGTCCCCCGGCTAGTTGGAGAGATGACTTCAGAAAGGCGGCGGGCAGAAAGTGGATGAGATTAGCCTAACACTATTTTCAGTGGCGTGATTTGGAAGAGGCCTTTCTCCAGCAGTGGACTGATGTGGGCTGAATAAGATGTTGTGCATGTTCTACTAAAAAAAACATTTTTTTTTATTAGTAGGCATCGTTCTTCATAGGCACAATAATACTGTAGTAGTTTTTTCTCACATTTGTATAATTAACAAACATCCTACTAATATTATAAACGCGAAAGTTTGTGAGGATGGGTGTTTGTTACTCATTCACGCAAAAACAACTGAACAGATTTTGATGAAACTTTACAATATAGCTTTTTTTAATAAAGCTTACACATCAGAATAACACACAGGCTACTTTTTATTCGGGTACATTGCGGGCGAATCCGTGGGCAGAAGCTAGTTTGAAAATAAATATGATTTGATTTATAAGATTTCTTCGTTACAAACCGTTATCGTTCTTTAAACACATTATCTAGATTAGATCCCCCCGATTAGAGAGGACTTGATTCAGCGAAGTAAACACAAAACTAAAAATTATAGCCAGAAAAAAAATTGTCACAATAATAATCTCACTCAGATTATGATAATCTCGCCCCATTATTTTCTTACCAGCGCTATTCACGTTAATCTAGATAAATGCAGTAAATGTAGGTTTTTGGGTCGACGTGATAGATGGCCTGAGTTTCAGGGCACAGGTATGTTGTCGAAATAAAGAGTTTTTATTTTGCATTTTCGGGCCTTCTTCGTGAGGTAAAAGGTATCAGTCCTGACTAATAGCCATCACTTAGTAATGCATCAACTATGGCCCTGGTGTTGCAGAAGTAAATAGATAGATAGAAAATGCTTTATTGTACAAAATAAAAAGTATATAAGCGAACTTAATGCTAATTGGCATTTTCTTCCAGCTAATCTTTGTGTAATGAAGAGTGGGACGGTAGTGCCTTTGAAGGAGATTAATTAAACCTAAAATTACTAGCTATAAAAATAGAAGTAAACTACGTCATCATCATCATCATCATACGCCTATATTAGTCCACTGCTGGACATAGGCCTCCCCTAATAAGCACCATAGCGTCCTGTCTTCAGCTTGCCGCATCCAGCATCTGCCTGCAGTCTTTCGCAGATCGTCATCCCAAAACCCCAAACTATGTACCTACATATTAATCACAGACATAAATAAAAATAATTTATACTTAAAGTAAATAGGCGATGGTAACTGGCGGATTATGTGTGCCGCCAGTTTATTATAAATATTATTTACATGCTTATATTAAGCTCCACTTGAAACTAACTAACCAAACAAACAATGTAATCAAATCATGGAAGTCGACTTTAACCTACTTGTAATTGTCGTATCGAAATGAAACTTTGTATGTTATTCGGATGACAATACTATAGTTTGGCATCTTGGAGCTGATCTGATGATGGGGTCAAGAAGAGGTGGACAGTGGAACTACTAGTAAACTCGAGGGAGTTTGCGTTCATTTGATTCATTTTAAACTTATTTTTTCAATCCAATAGATTGGGCTTGGTAGCGAGAATCTGATGACGGAGCCAGGAGGTAGATGGTGGGATTTTTTTTTTATAATTTTGAGTGCGTGATAAAACCGTGTTTTTTAGTTTTTTTTAACCAAACATTTTACGTTACCACGAAAAAAAAAGTATTTCTAACACTGGTTACCCTTTCGGCTGCTATAACAACTGAGTTGCGCAACTATTTATGTCAGTTGCGAATAAGGATACTCCTACTTGGCAACTAGTTGCGATAAAAAAGTATATTTTCTAAATACCAACCGGTACCAGCGTATATGAATACTGTCGCCTTTAATTTTATTGTGACTGTACTCACTGAACTAACTTTTGCACTATTTTTAAAACTTTCGTCATGTGTTGTTACAGAAGGGAAAGCTCTAGCCACAACAAGGGATGCTAAATTCATTGAGACATCTTCCGGCATCCAGCACAACGTAGATGAGCTTTTGGTTGGCATCCTAAAGCAAATCCGACTCAAAGAATCTAGAGGGAAGAAACAGGCTAAGAAAAAGAGTGTAAGTTTATAAACAAACTAGCTACTGCCCACGTCGTTGCCTTCGTGGAAATCGGATACAAAAGTAGACACTGAAAAGTTGTTCTTACCGATAAACCCAGCATTCGCATTACCGTTTTTTCGTAAACTTTCGTTAAAAAATTGGTCTCCACGAAAAGTCCTTTTATTTTAACAACATAATATACAGCTTATGTCAACCCTTTGTTAAATATTGGTGAAACAGTATGAGAAGTTTGAGAGATTACCTCCTACGTCCAAACCCACAAACTTTACCTTTATCTAATAATATAGTTTAGACTAGTGTTTCGGAGTTTTAGAGTTATGAAATAAGTACTATATTTTTTATGAAATCCTACGCGAGAAATAAACGCGATAATTTGTGAGGATGGATGTTTGTTACTCTTTCACGCAAAAACTACGGAACGGATTTTGATGAAACTTTACAGTAATATAGCTTATACATCAGAATAACACATAGGCTACATTTTATCCGGGTACCACGGGGGCGAAGCCGTGAGCAGAAGCTAATATTAAATATAACGTTCTGACAATTTTATGTTTCCTGTCTCAGACAGATATCGTACATACATATTTTGATATCGCTATGTAGGCAAGTAATAATAAATCACATAATGCTAATATAACAGAATAAAATATTATTCTCTGTTTGTTACACTAGGATTTTAAAGCCATTATGGCGGACTCTTCCACAAAACTAAACTACATAATACAGTAATACATAACTAAAAAAAGGTTATTTGTGGCAGAAAACCATCTTGCAGGCCGTTGGCCTTACCACCAAAATAATAAAACTGAGATATTTTCTGGTCTAGATATTTGTTTTACCTATTGTTCTTTGGATTTGAAAAACCATCGAACTTAATCAAAGAAAAATATTTATAAGACTTAAATTGTTCGATGATGTATTTATCATTAAAAAGGTAACCAAATTACAGAACCTTTTAGAAACCTTAAGACTAACGAAGCCAATTCAACACAAACAAATTAGATTGCGGATCCTGAAAATAGCGACGGGCAAAATAAGGTTAAAATTAATTTATAGGGAAAATATATCATATTATATCTTATATCAAATATTATGGACAAATATCACTACGACACAGAGTGTCGTAGTTGGTGAAGGCCCGACTGAGACGCAAAAGGTTGCGGGTTCAATTCCGCCACGGGACAAATGTTTGTATGATTTTCAAATATTTGTCTCGGGTTTGGGTGTTTGCTATGTATAATATGAATGTATTTACAAAAAAAAATATGCATATAAGTAGTATATCAGTCATGTAGTTCTCATAACACAAGCTATGCTTACTTTAGGGCTAAATGATGCTGTGTGAAAAAATGACAAACATTATTTATTTAACAATATTTTTCCTTAAATATTAAATCTTTAAATTCTTTATATCTCTGTCAGCTTACCCTCGTTGTTATGCAGCTTTATAAAAGTTGTACTTTGTAAAGTGTTAGAAAAATAGAGCGTTATTTCATCGTTTAAATTAAATTTAATAAATTAATACAAATAGAACACTATACCAACCTGGGCAGGACCTACAAACTGCTCTAACACAGGGTGACCAAGCGACACACGAATGTATAAGTATTTCATTTTGTTCTTTGTTATAGGAACCCAAGCCGGCTAAACTGGCAAGCTCCCGGACTCACATTTCGCTCAGTATTGCTCGGGAGCTACTGCAGAAGATATGCATCAACGATATCTCCAAATCAAAGTCCTGCGAGAATCTACACGTCCTCTAATCTTCTGATCCTCTGGTACTTATTTGTATACATGAACGTTGCGCTAAACTTTATGGTCAGTCTGAATATAGGTAGGTATGGATCTCTCTCCATCACGACAGGTGAAGCTAAAGAGGCAATTATCCTAAAGGGTGAAGTGATTATATTCAGACAGGCCATTATGAAGGCAAGACTTCTTATATTTTTTTCAGATTATTATTTCTCGAAACTTTTATATAAACTTACTACTTTTAAAGCCAATATAAAAAAGTATTTATTAAATTTTAGAGATGTACTCGTATTTACGAATAGCTTTGTTTTCTGCAATTTTAATTATATACCAAAATATTATTAATTAATAATTCATGACATTTTAAAATTAAGATTTTAGAAAGTTCAAAATTTTAAAAAAAAATCTGTGCATGATTTAACGAAATTTACAAAATTTAACATACATAGAAGTGATTTAAATCCATTTTCAAGCAGAGTTATTTATATCCGAACAGAGATACATTTCAGCTGAATTCCAATTGCGTATTGAAACTGGATCACGACACTGAATAAATAAAAACTAACATACATATATATCACCCGACCGAAGATATTAAAACAGACATGAACCGCACGCGGCCGATATTGAAACAAAGAATAGTTAGCGGGGGAAGGTCATAATATCCCTTTTAGCAAAATAGGATCACCTACATAATAAGGTATAATTGTACGATTTAATCTTCCACTTGCATCTAGGGCACACACTGTCAACATTCGCTGGGCCCACGCCTATCGGAATGTTTTACCTGCGAATTACGCCTACGGTATACACCAACATTGGCGTTAAACTTGAGAGTAAAGAAAGGACGGTGAATTGGATCATCCGACTAGTTTTGAAGCATCTCTCATTTCATGCTATAACGCAAATAATGAATAGGCAAATTGAAAATGAAATCGGGTACAGACAAAGATCTCATTTTGATCTAAATTGGTAATATCAAAGCTTATTTTACATTTAATTCATTAGTAGAGTCAAAGGTTTTATCACAGATTTATCGTGCCATTTTACCACATAAAAGGGTTTCGTCATTATTTCGGAATCTGAAACGTATTCCGATTTTATAACTTCGATAAAGTAGCCTCTGTTTCATGACTGAGCTTTTCTTATCTCCCTGTCATTTGAAATAACAATCGCAGTCATGGTTTAGGGGTTGTCAACTGAAGAAAAGACAGACAATATTTTTATCTCTCTCTTTGTCTCGTGGAAAAAAAGAAACGTAACTTTTGTCTTCTCATCAGGCACGGTTCCACCAAAATCGTGTACCGTTAATTTGTTTGCAAGCATTCTATGCAGAGCTTCAACAGTGCGCGTACTGTGTGCCAGTTGAGTTTGTCTCTATTTCCACTGATAAAGCTGTGTGTAACTTTTGTACACCATAAAATGCGGCACATTTATGCATGGACATTTTCATCTTGAATGCCCCTCTATCTTCGGTTTGTGTCATGTCATTATGAAAAGAATTGAAGAACAAATTTTATAAAAGTAAACTTGATAGAGTTGAAGAGACACAAGCTAAATAAGAGCCTAAAAAATTAGAAATAAAATAATAATATAATTAGTCTTTCAGAGCAGGTGCATCAGTAATGGCCCATAATCACTGTTATATGCGATGTTATATGGGATGTCTAATTAATTATTCGTTTTTTGGCATTAACTATTATCTAGTTTGGCACGAGTTCGCGCAAAGTGCGCGTATATTTTGTCATTGTTTTCTTATATCAGTCCATCAAGATAAACATTTGTGCCGTACACTGTACCATACCTGATAGAATATGCACCTCGTAGACAAAACGGATGTTTTGGTGCTCATGCTAAGCCTGTATTTTCAAGCGTCTTCCAAAAGTGCTGTTAGCATAGCTGGTTATATAAAGTTTTATAGACGGTCACATCGCTTTCTGCGATGTAAACCATGCAATGCGTAGTGTAAAAGTCAATAATAGTTCTAAAAACTTTATTCAAATCTAAATCTTATCTTTAGGAAGCAAAGATAAGATTTAGATTTGAATAAAGTTTCTTCAAATCTAAATTCTAAAGTAATGCATTTTAGTTCCGAGTACTTTCTGGTAGTGTTTACTTGAGCTACCCTCGAGTATAAACAAGGATCTGACGCAATGGTATTCGCAGACGCTAGGCCAAAGGAAAATTTATGTGTATTATGCTTTTACAAATCCCATCTCACATGTATACAAACCTTTGTAGGTACAATGTGTTTGGGCTTTCAAAGAATAATCCTTTCAGACCGGACGCATTGGCGCACGAGTGTATAAAGCGGTTCTAAAAGGGATGCAAAATCGTTTTGTCTGACACCAAAATAACATTCGTGATTTTGTTGTTGCTTTTGAAATCAAGCATGGTACAGTCAGCAATAAAAGCAAATCAACAGTTTTGATTTATATGATTCGTATATTTGAACTACAGTTGCAAATGTTGGTCTATATTTAAAGATTCGTCTTGGCAGTCCAAAGTTACTATTACCAAGGTTTTTTTTACAAACAGCTTTATAAAAGGAAAAAGCAAAGGTTTTTTTGTTGCTGATTGTATGTTCATTTATTTGTTGATGAAATGTGAAAAAATAAATGACTCATGGCATAACAGGATGTAAATTTTATTTAAACAACAGAAACTGAAACTACTTTAAAAATGGCATACCTACTTAACTTTTCTGAAAAACTTTACTTAGTATGTACTTTTTTTTTTTAAAGCAAAAACTTAAAAAGTTTTAAAAGTACTCGTAGGTAAACGTTGAAGACACTTCAGACAAGAAAAATCTTTGAAAGTTACGTTTCTACCATTTTGCTTTGAATTTCTTAAGTGGACGTGTTAGTAGATATCTATCTATATACATTTATCAGTGTTATAATATTGGTGTCGATTCTGTTGCACAATTTTTAAACCAAACTTAATTTGACTAAATTTGAAGAATGCTGGGTAACAAAATTGGCATCATTATTTGTTAGACTTCTATTAACTTTCTTATTATCCTTAAATATAAGTGTTTACTTAATAAATAAGTAGTTTTAACATTTTTGAATGTTTACTAATTGTAAGTCTTGTTGTATATGAATAATCATATCTTATATGCGCATGTTCTATATATTTAAAGCCTTGAATATTATGCCTGTCACAAACTATAAAATTATTCAAGATAAGTAATTGTGAATCCTGAACATAGGTTTTTTCTTTTTCAAAAAAATTACTTGTAAGCTTAGTACTACTTTTTTATTAATTTTATACTGTACGTTTTTATTTATTAGTATTGATGTAGTATTATTGTTTATTAATGAAATCATATTATATTACCTAGTTTAATTTAAAGATTACCTTTGTTTGTTGGCTAAGCAAAGTATTTATATATAAAATCATATTTCTGCCAACCTTGAGCTTTTGGCCTGATAGTATTATTTTCCAAAATAAACTTGTTTATTTTTACTATTAAATAAATTTAAAATAGGTCGTGATTTTTTGATAAAGAGTCATGTACTTTCTTTATATAATTCATATAACATTATCTATTACATCGAACTATCAAGTTCTACTTACTTTTCTTTGTTGGTTCTCTCACCAATAACAAAACTTGGTAAGCAATGAAGAACTAAGATAAGTTTCTATTTTATATATTTTTTTAAATACAATATTAGACTCATTTTATCCAATGAATATTCGAACCGTTTTATCCGACGTACCCGTTCCCCATTTTTTATAAAATACGTTCTCATTTTATATTACAAAATCGATCCCTAACTTTACTGCCTTTTAAATGAGGTCTCTTTAATTTCACCTGCCAACATTTCTTTTATATACCATAAAATGAGGAACAGAATAAAAGTGTTGTTATTTTCAGTTCATCCTCTGAAAAATAGATGAATTACGTAAATAAATATTTGAAACATAACTGATGTTTCTTTGTATAAGCATATATTAGCATATAACTAAATGGCATTGGCATAGTAATAATAAACACTCAATACATCGTTTCGTGGGTATCAAGAACTACAAGCACACAAATATTTGCAGAATATGCAAACATTTGTCCCGCAGTGGAAATCAAGTACGCATTTCTTGCGTCTTAGCCAGCTAGTCACCCGCCGCTCCACTGAGGTCGTCCTTCAACTTTGTTTTTTTCTATTTAATACTTGCATGTCTATCTAGTTACGTATTACTAAATAGACGTGTGATAAATATAAGCTTTTGTAATATAAGTGTTAAACTAAATAAAATTATAATAGTATTCCTAATATTTAAACGGTAAAGTGTGTGTCTGGCCACGCGCAGTGTGGGGTTCCGTAGTTGTTCATAAACTTATATTTACTACCTGTTTTACACAACTAACAACTTCATCTAAGTAATTTTAAATGAAATTTGTACGAAATTATACTTTTAACTTCTCCAAGTACATTTTATTAGTTCGTCGACTATTGCTCGTTAACTTATTATTTTCCTTTTAACTTCGTTATATATATACATCGTTATACTGCTGTGATTTTTTTCCCATATCCAAAAACACTGGTAGTCCACCCCTGCCAGTGTTTTTGGATATGGGAAACACTTAAAACTTGACTTTCTAGTACTTAGAGTACTCCCTGAGCTAAGACGCGGACAGACAGATAGACAGACAGACGGACGTACATGGCGAAACTATAAGGGTTTCTTGTTGATTACGGAACCCTAAAAAATTGGTTTTGCTATAATTATTAAGGCTTGGTTTCTCTTTCTATTTACCGTCAATTTTTTTCTTAGACGACAGACGGATCAAAATTCTAAACCAACTACCGTAGCTAAACCAAGTTACTATAAAAATAGGTAAATATTTTGTATACTCTATCTTCTAAGTAATTATATTTTTCTATGTCAACTTTCTACAACTTAGTATGAAGTTCTGTGTGAATATAAATTTTAGTTGAAGAATTTGTTTACTTTGTAAAACGATAAGCGCTTTTATTTATTACTTTTTAAGTCCCGAAGGCATTCAATCTAGAGCCTTTGGGAGTTTTTTATTTCGCATTCTTTAACGTGAAAAGCCTTTTGTTATAACTTTTCTATTGTCGTTTCCTTCTTAAATCTTGGAAGAAGTGAAGCAAAAATATGCGAAAACTCTACAGGTGCAAAAAATCCTAATAATCGGTATGACTAAGAAAGCCTATGAAGTTTTATAAAATCTTGTAGATACTATTTTGGGACACCCAATATAATATTTTCTGAAAATATCCACAGTATACTTTTGTAACGACACAAATAAACGTGTAATTTTGTACAAACTCTTTGTATTTGATAGATCTTGTATTTTCTACCTAATTAAGTAATTACTGGTAGTTGTTCCAATGTTTGACTCTTTCATGAGGGAATGTTAGGAGAAAAGGCGTTTGGATATTCGCAAATTTTTCTGGTATAAAAATAATTTTGTAGCATGAAAATTCAAAAGCTCTTAAATATGGAACCAAATTTGTGATTGTAATGTTCAATTGCTTTAATTTTCTTACACATCAGAATTGATCTATTCGAGTTAAATTTGTAAAAATCCAAAAAAATACCCAAAGTGGGAGATGAGCTTTAAATCGGTACTGAACGTTGATACTTCGTGTAGCTACTATTAGATGTGATAAGTAATCTGTTACTTTCTTTTTATAATGTTAAGATGGTGGTAGGGGATCGTGCAATATAACTGACTAAATAAGTGTCCACGCCCTTTCATTTTCAGCTTTCATTTTCCCGTGAGGCATGCGTGTTGTTATATCACATTCATAAATTATTTTACTTTTATCCTACAATATTATAATACCATACCAATGCGTATGACCTATGCGTAACCCTCCTTTAATTCCGTCACCGGAAAACCGAGGGCCACCAAGAAACAGGCTATGCCTAGTTTGTAGCTTGAAATAAATATTTTTTGATTTTATTTTATTTTCACTTTATAAATAATAGATTTTGAGGTTCCGATTACAATTATCATAAATACTTCTAGAAAAATATCATCATCATCATCATTGGCCGCTCGTAGTAACCCACTGCTGGGCATAAGCCCCCCTTCCTCAAACGTCACCTTTGTCTGTTCTCGGCCCTTCTTATCCAGGCCTTACAATGGACGGCAACAATGTTATCCATTCACCTGGCTGGTGGTTTCATAACAACTAATTTTGTGAGTACATAAGTTAAATATTAAATATTATATTAATTTTAATTAGAAAGATTTATTATGGTCCGTAATATCCTTGGCATTAGAGAGGCTCATTAGACTTCATGTGGCTTCTCTGTTGTAAACCTGCTTCGGAGATTATTACACCTATTTTATTAGATTTCTGTTGTCTTGTCGTGTAAGTATAGAAAAAAACTAACATAATATGGACATAGTCTAATATAAATAAATTTCATTTTCTTTTATTTATTTTTGTATTGAATAACTTAGGTAAAACTCAATCTTCTTTTAACACCGTCAAGAAAAATCTTTAGACAGCTAAGTATTTTTTATATTTTTATTTAATTTATTTAACAAA
Organism: Perizoma flavofasciatum; assembly: GCA_958496245.1. NCBI lineage: Eukaryota > Metazoa > Arthropoda > Insecta > Lepidoptera > Geometridae > Perizoma > Perizoma flavofasciatum. Next base: position 5,651,886 of record OY292443.1, on the reverse strand, counting down.
ATCACACAGCTCTCAAGGAATGATAACTATAACCGATAAAACCTTAATAATCTTATGGTTTGGAACTGTTTGGCTTGGAACTGGATATCCTACTAGGGTCTAGTCATAGTCAGGTTCAAACAATGAACTCTTCACATAAGTAGGTAATTTGATGGCATTCCATTCTTAGGTAAGTACGTATATTGAATAACCGTAACTGTCGCCAGATAAATCCATTTTATTATATTCCGATCTATATTTTACTATATCCGCAAACTCCATTTTATATTCATATTGTAAAAACGGCCTTGCACTACACGCGACGCGGAAGGAGAAAGTCGCAACCATTGACCCTTATGAAGACTCTCGGAATGAGTCGAAACTTAGTCGGTGCCTTCACTGATGGTGCAGTACGTGAAAATTCCCGTTTTTACAATATGAATAGTCCATTTTATATTTCCGCCGTTAATATTGAATCATGTAAAACTGCATTTCAAAATTATTAAACCTCCAACATTTTGATGAAAACCAAACTAGATTTGTGAGCGGAGTCAAGTTATTTCTTAATTTATTCAAGGATAACCTGTTGATTCAAGATTTGCTAAGACCCGTGTTTGTTTACATTTAGTGGGATTTGAGTCCTTAGATTGTGTTGGAAGAAGGTATTACATTGTCTCTGAGGTTTTAAGTGCTTGCTTTACTAATAAATCGTATTACTACGATCATAAATTTCTATTTCACAAGAAAATTTTCTTACTGCTTGTAAATTTAGAAAATTTCTAAATTTACAAGTAGTAAGTCTGTAGAAACTAAGACGGAAATAGTAGGTCCATATAGATAACACTTCAACTAAACTAAAGCTTGGGTGTGTAAAAAAAACCATTGTATTTCGTCGTCATTTTTTTATTTTGTACTTTTGGAATGCTTTCTTCCAAAAAATATATATTTCAAAGCTTTATTTGCGTTTAACCTTTGCCGCCATCTTATTACAAGTACTTTCTTAAGTCTGAGCTATGTATCTTTTAGAATATATTGTTTTATACATAACATTACAATGGCCTCGATTCTGTGATACACTAAACTAAATTAAAACTGTCGCTCTCTTTTACTGATAGTCCAAGCAAGAAAGAGATATTAGTGCTGTCAAATTAGTCAGATTTAAGTTTTCCATACAAATTTAGTCGTGATATCAAAACATGCTGACTATAAAGACGAAATAAAGCGGCACGTAAACAGATTTGACAGCAGCACACGGCATTAAAATTGTAGCTATCTCTTTCTTGCGTACACTATCAGTAAAAGAGAGCGATAGTTTAAATTTAGTTTAGTCAGTGTACTATAGAATCGAGGCCAATGTCGTGATGTTTAGATGTTTTGGAAAATTCAACTAAGTATTTATGTGGAATTATACTTAATAGCTGCAAATAAACTTGAATAAAACGAAGTTTTGTTTTATTTATCCACTTAGAAAATTAGAACCGAAAACCGCAAGTGAGGAAGGTTCTGGAATACCTTCCTCACTTGCACACTTTGAAGTGGAAACCACGAACAAAGACACACTATCACACCGATCGCTATCGGTGTGATAGTGTGTCTTTGTTCGTGGTTTGTTGACGTCTCACCATATGTGTGATTCGAACCCACACCTTTTGCGTCGCAGCTCTGCTACACAGATAACAAAACACAGTATTTGCCGTGGTACTATCGACGTAATGGTACGACGGCAAACCACCGCGGTACCATCTACTGGTCACTTGTCAGATACTGCGCGGTGATTCGGACTGCCCGGAATTAGTAGCTGGAGTTGTAAGTTTGACTGTTCCCGAAATACCCAAATACTTCAAGAAAAAGATAAGGCCCTGTAGTCACGGCCTACTGGCAGTACCGTGGGCACGCCCTGTTGCACATGACAACTCACCTCTTGTTCGAGTGCGCTCCTGGCATCAACACCTTCGTGTGATCTGTTTTCTGACCGATGGACGAATAAATAAATAATAATAAATAATGCTGGACATTTTCACACAGCATCATCTAGCCCCAAACTAAGCAGAGCTTGTATTATGGGAACTACATGACTGAATATACTACATATATACATTTTTTTTAAATACATACATAATATACATAGAAAACACCCAGACCTGAGACAAATATTTGCAGATACAAACATTTGATTTTTTATTTTTATTTTTTGTATCTATACGAACATATATCATAGCGTCTACTGTAATGCTATGTTTTATTGTTAAATAAATAAATCAATGGTACATTCTTATGGTATCACGGTAAACAAACGGTCGAATCATTGTCTCAACGTTCAGAAAGCCGTTTGTTCGGTTTAAGTCGGTTGACATTCATAGTGATCTTGAGCGATGATGGTCAGATGTCATCCGGCGAAGAACAGACCAACTGAACGCACCCCTCAGCATGGGTGAGGAGTAAGTAGTTATTTATTTTTTAAAAAACTAAAGAAGCATACAGTTTTACTGTTGGTTAGCGGTTACTGTAACCTATGGAAGCTTGCAACACCAGAGGTACCTATCACTCACGTGTTGTTACAATGGTCAAAAAATCTCGTGTGCCTATAATTTCACCGGCACTTATACCTTTCAAACCGGAAGACAGCAATGAAAATATGTTTATTTGTGTCAGTAACGAATAATGTGAAAAATTTCACTCTTTCACTCAACTGAAAGATTGAGCAGTTGCCCAACATGTCTAGCAACAATGACTAACTGAAGCTGTTTTCGAAGAAATATATAGGTATTTCATGTCGAGAAGTTTGCAAACAAAATTATTAGTTTACGGGTCTTTATCGCGTTTACCTTTTATTACTTTCTGACAAATACCTACTGTCAATTACCGCTACCCCTATTTGGTTTCATTAAATTCTACCAAATACGAATTCCAATCGTGCATTCAAGAGTACCAAATCACACTAATAAGAGCCTATTCCCAAATTGCGATTATAAACGAGTGTCAGAGATATCACCCCTACTTGCAAACAAGTTTTACACAGACTTTAAAACATTCCGCAGCCTTGCTTTGCAGTTCAAAGCTCTTATTCACAGCATCATCTCGGTTCAGTTGTAAACAAAGAGACTATATGTCCCAGTTCTTTGTTCATCGTAATTACACCTCGGCGACAGGAACAATAGTGGATCCTTACAGGCCATTGTCAGCGTTCTGGAATAGAATCGATTGTCATCATTTATATCTCGAGGTTACTGGGTTTTTTTAAATACTCACAATCAAAATAAGCACAGGTTATCATTGAAGTCACAAGTATCTTTTAGGGCCCGGTTAAACTGACGTGGTAGCGGTGGCTTTGGTGATCAGATAAATAAATTAATAAATAAACACACATACAAAGTCCTGACCCAATACTAGGATTCCCTGTGTCTTGTATTATAATATTTGTCCCTGTGTCATGGATATTTTTTTCCCGACGTATCGACTGCTTTCCAACAGCTGTGGTCACGGGTTAACCACATATGTATAGAGGTATACGGGTTGGATGTACCTCTATATGGAGCTATTTGTCGAGAAATAAAGGCAAAATATAATATAACTAGCTTCTGCCCACGGCTTCGCCCGCGTGGTACCCGATTAAAAAGTAGCCTTATGTGTTATTCTGATGTATAAGCTATATTACTATAAAGTTTCATCAAAATCCGTTCAGTAGTTTTTGCGTGAAAGAGTAACAAACATTCATCCTCAGAACTTTCGCATTTATAATATTAGCTTCGGCCCACGGCTTCGCCCTTCGTCAGCGCTTTGGTTTCGGAAGTAGGAAAGTGGAACTCATAAGCATTATACAGACCACATCCTAACTTATATAAATCTACCCGCAGGGTAATAACATGTTAACAAGCACTTTCCCTTTGTAACATTAGTTTTATTTATGGTGTATTGGATTTCGGTTTGAACATCTTGGCTTGCGGCAGTGAATTAATTTTTGGGGGTCGGAATTATTTTATCGTACTGCTCGAGGTAGAAGCTCTACAAAACGACGAAGGAAAACATCGTATAGTCACCTACATTATTATTTTTAAGGAATATTACTATACAGTCCTACTACTAATAGAAACGCGTAAGTTTGTGAGGATGGATGTTTGTTACTCTTTCACGCAAAAACTACAGAACGGATTTTGATGAAACTTTACAGTATGCTTATACATCAGAATAACACATAGGCAGATTTTTAGCCGGGAACCACGCTGGCGAAGCCGTGGGCAGAAGCTAGCATGTAATAATTATTGATAACTATAATTGTTTTAACATGACACAGTTTGTTAAATTTACAAACAAACAGGCTAACGACTATATTCCCATGATGGACATTCTCAGATGCATACTCAGTGCGTAGATTTTTGAGAATACCTACCAAGTAGGGGTTAGTCAGAGGCACTTCCAAATATTACATTTGGAGCATGCCCGCGATTTGCTAGTTAGTAGTTAGTTAGTATAATTGGTGGACACGAAACCATGAAAGCCAAATTGCGTTAGTCAATTAGTCCTTGAGGGGGCAACAGATGTTTTGTAACAACCCCAAAAATTAAATATAAACTTTTCGCGCATTCGATAGGAACTGCCAAAAAAACTTTATGGATTACTAGCTTCTGCCCAAGGCTTCTCCCGCGTGTTACCCGGATAAAAAGTAGCCTATGTGTTATTTTGATGTATAAGCTATATTACTGTAAAGTTTCATCAAAATCCTTTCACTAGTTTTTGCGTGAAAGACTAACAAAAATCCATCCTCACAAACTTGCGTTTATAATAGTAGTAGGATAGGATGTGAGGCGATTTCGTAGGCTAACATGTCGTATCTCAACATGTCTAGGTTTGTTTAGTTTGCGAATAGCCCTAGCTAGCATAAATCTACATAACTGGCCAAACCTCTAAATTCGGTAAACGGAAAGTAAGATGAGTTGAATCCTGTGTATCACAAAGTTTGGACATTATCATCCATCTTCGGAAAGTAATTTATTTACCACATTATAACTTGGAAACTTTCCGACCCTTTGGAATTATAAGAATGAAACTGGGCAAGAGGCGTCAAGCCTTAGTCTTCACGAAGTTTGATGCTCTGAAGCTCAATTATATTGAAAGTCTATTATAACCATTTTCACCTTCTTGTCAAATGTCTAATTTCTTCTTTTAATTATTTCACGACCTCTGTGACGTAGTGAGCGAAGGCCCGCCTGAGACGCAGAAGGATGCGGGTTCAATTCTTGCCACGGGACAAATTTTTGTATGATCTGGAAATATTTGTCTAGGGTCTAATGCCCGAATTCATAGTAAAATAGGCGCTCCCCTGGGAGACTGTTCAGGCGTTAAGTAAAAATTCAAGAGAGTTTGATGAAACTATACAGTAATATAGCTTATAAAACAGAATAACACATAGGCTACTTTTTATCCGGGTACCACGCGGGCGAAGCCGTGAGCAGAAGCTTGTAATGCGTATACAATAATATCGTACTCGTAAATTATATACTTGTAAGATATTAATGTGCTTTTGAGTACGCAATCCTATAACTACAAAGGATTGAGCGCAGAACGAACGAGAGAATGATAAAAAGCAAGATCTATTTTGCTAATTGAACGTATCTATATCAGCCTATAATGCCTGGGTTACACGAAGCCAGGCATACAGCCAGACATCTGGTAAGTTCGCGCACCACTAATCAGCTGTCTGTTTCAACTTGATTTCAGCTTGGTAGGTATTGGCGACTAAACTGAAACACTACTTAAGACACTATTTAAGTATGTAGAGATGGAATTGTGGCGCTATATGCAATGTATTAAACTGTAATTTAACCAACTTTTTGGAAAATAAATATACTTGTAAGTTCTTAAGTCCTTGTTAAACTTTGAGAATCGTTAATCAATAGCAAAATGCAAAAATAGCAAATAAAGGAACTAAATCTGACTGGAATAATGGAAATAAACACAATTATAGTATTGACCCCACACTATGATATCCTGTATCGTATGAATCAAGACCTACGAGTACCATAGTATCAAAACATCCAGACCCGAGTCAAATATCTACAGACCATACAAACCATTAATCGTATAGCGGGAATCGAACCTGCACCTCATGCGCCACAGCCAGTTACTAGCACGAAGCGCCACCAAGGTTATCAAAATCAAGTGGAACACAGCTGGTAAGCTGACTGTCTTTGTGTAAACCAGGCCTAAGTTTGTTCCGAATAGGTAAATATTGGATCGATGCGATTCAATATTTGTTAGCCGAGTTTACGCCTACGGCAGATGCTAGATTAATTTCAGGCTTCTGCTTACTGCAATCAAGGATCGGTGGATTTCAATATTGACTATCGGACAGAATTAAAGCCTACTTACTTACCTACAGTTAATAACCTAACAAAATAGTATAGAGATTATTATTTGTGACATGTTGATATAACGACATCTTGAAAAAAATGCTTTTTATAACTCCCGAGGCAGTTGTACGGAGCGAAGTTGAATTTTAGCGAGAATAAGCACCGTTCGTTCTGTAGAATATACAAAAAAATATTCTACAGAACGAAACCGGTTACATATAAGTTAGTTAGACTGTTTTTAGGTTTAGTAGACAAATTGCGAAAATTTAACCATTACATTATTTTTTAAGAATATACAACATCGCAATGAATCGGTCGTGGCGTTGGCTTGCCATTGGACTCCACTGAAAACCAGCGCTGGGTAGACACACCAGTGTTTATCCAGCACAACACTGAGTGGAGGCCATATTTGCCTCAGACTCTGCTACGCACACGATTAAGAAAATGTATATATAAATATTTAGCAGGTACCATAACATTTGTGTAGTAGTTTTTAAGGTGAATAAAAATATTTTCTTTCTTTTTTTTTTCTTTCTTTCAATGAAATAACGCAAAACCTGAAAATAGTTTGATCAGAATCGAGAGAAGAATCGTTGTTTCTACTTTATTGGGTAGATTATTTTTTCAAATTAATACTTTTTTAATAACGCGCCGCTCCGTGCCGCCCCGTGTCTTAAAATTAAAAAAAATCCTCTCATTAGTTCCGCGTGGCGCGGCATGCACGTAGCAATCAGAACTTTCCACTACAACATCCCACTTCCTACTATATTCTACTACTATAATATTATAAATGCGAAAGTTTGTGAGGATGGATGTTTGTTTCTCTTTCACGTAAAAACTACTGAATGGATTTTGATGACACTTTACTGTAATATACGAGTAGAATATTACTATGTATTATGTATATATTTACACAAACCATTAATTCACTAGTTTTAGAGATTTGACCAAAAATTTATGAATGTGTCTTGTTATGACCATGCACATTTAAAGTTGTGACTTAGGTATACATCAGTATAACACATAGGCTACTTTTTATCCGGATATCGAACGGGCGAAGCCGTGGGCAGAGGCTAGTAATATTATAAACGCGAAAGTTTGTGAGGATGGATGTTTGTTACTCTCTCACACAAATACTACTGAACGGATTTTGATGAAATTTTACAGTAATATAGCTTATACATCAGAATAACACATAGGATATTTTTATCTGGGAACCACGCGGGCGAAGCCGTGGGCAGAATCTAGTAATTTAATAATTTATAATCTGTCGTCATGTCCGTCTAAAAAGTTTGAAACAACGTGAAATAAAATTACCTACTTGACATAATTTTGTTTTGGTAATATGGTTTTTAAAGTGCTAACCCACATTTATGGAAAATCACATTATTGAAAATATCCCAAAAAGGTCAAACTTCAAAGGCCGGTACTCGAACCAGCCTCAATAAATTACAGTCAGTAACTGTATTTTATATAAAACTTTCCCGAGGTAGAATGTTAGCCGAACGATTTAAAAAAAAAATTAAGATTCCCAATGGCTATATTTTCTGCCTTCGAATTTGACATAACACTTATTTTTTCCGTTTTGCAAAAGTTTTCCCATTAACAACCTCTCAAGGTTGAAAATTTGTCGTTAAATAAAAAATTAATATATTAATGATAATGAATATATTATTAATTATAAGCTATTTTACTGTAAAGTTTCATCAAAATACGTTCAGTAGTTTTTGCGTGAAAGAGTAACAAACATCCATCATCACAAACTTTCACGTTTATAATAGTAGTTGAATATTTTTTTAAATACATACATATTATCATCGAGATCTCGAGACAAATATTTGTAGATCATACAAACATTTGTCCCGTGGCGGGAATCGAACCCGTAACCTTCTGCTTCTTAAGCGGGCTTCCACCCACTATGCCACAGAGGTCGTCAAGACACTTAAATCATTTTCAAATCACACCGATTCATTTGCATTCAAAGCTTGAACTGAATTCTGGGTCTCGTCGCGTGTCACGTTTATATATATCGCCAAAATGTCGACCTCGAATTATAACGACCTCTGTGGCACAGTGGGCGAAGGCCCGTCTGAGACGCAGATTACGGGTTCGATTCCCGCCGCGGGACAAATGTTTATATCTGCAAATATTTGCCTCGAGATCTGGATGTTTTCTATGTATATTACGAGTATGTATGTATTTACAAAACAAAAATGTATATAAGTAATATATCAGTCATGTAGTTCCCATAATACAAGCTCTGCTTACCTTGGGGCTAGATGATGCTGTGTGAAATGTCCAGCATTATTTATTATTATTATTATTAAAAAGCGTTCATGTTCATTCTAGTACTTTCTCATAGGAGCCTCCCATAAATATACAACAATATCAACCATCAATTCCAATTTAAGCATTTAAGTTAAAATCTAGGTATATCTGTTAACAGTTTTGTCATATTTCATAACAAGAATAAATTCAATAACGTGTTCCGTTGAAATCCCGAATGTTTCAGTCGTTATTGAGTGTTGCGGGTAAGATGGTAAAATAGGAATTTCTAAGAATATCGTATCTCATCCCACGAGGCAATGAATAGGAACACAAAATTATACGCTTTCAATTTGTTTCTGAACAAGAAATGATTACTCGGGGCATACGATTACTTTACTTTTTTACGATGGAACCACACATCTGAGTAAATTGTATTCATTACCTTTATATCTTGTCAAGACCAACCTGAAAAAGGACGGAATGATGTGTTTTCTTGTAACCACTAGGTACCTTTTACTACGATAGGACTTGGAAAACCGTAGACTACGTATACGTAGCTTCCAATAAAAACTAATCATATAGTACATATACCATGTAACAAAATTGCAATTCTCACAATCGATAATAATAATAATAATACTGGACATTTTCACACAGCATCATCTAGCCCCAATATAAGCAGAGCTTGTGTTATGGAAACTACATGACTGATATACTACTTATATACATTTTTTTTTGTAAATACATACATATTATATAACTACTATGTATAACTATGTATGCAACTATGTATAAGTAGGTATATATACAAAAAATATAGATGAAACAGCTATTTAAAGAGCTCTGCAAACGATCTATAGTTAGCTAAACTTATCCAGATCACTACTAGACGAAAGCGTTGCCAAATTGCCGCCAGTATTGCCACGCTAAATGGTCTGCCTGGGTTTCATGTACCTTCTGGGCCCTTTCATAAAGATTGAAAGAATATTAAGTCAAATATACTAGAATTATTTCAAAATCTTTGCATTAAAGGTTGCCCAGTGGCATGTGAATCCATTTTCAGCTCACCATCAATATTTCACTGCGACCGCTGGTCGAATGCGGATTATATGGGGTGTGACGTGTAGCAAAAAGGGATTTATAGTCAGAGAGACGGATGACGTTCCGTATCTATCCTATAGCACTCGTGCACGTTCCGTCAGGTTTATTTTTTTATGTTTATTTGTGTGCTGTTTATACCCTGAGCATGTCTTCACTAATATTATAAAAAGGTTAAGTTCGTAAGTTTGGATTTAAGAGGATTTATCTGTTTTTGTTATCTGATTTATTTTTATTTATCTGACTAATACGATTTCAAATATTCTTTTACCAATATTTTAAATGTACCTTCAGGGTGGGCATAGGCTGTTTATTATCCCGCTTAAATAAAAAGGGATATTTGTGGAGACCAAATTATGAAACGTAAGTCGATGAAAAAATTGTCAGGTGGATGCGTTTCTTTACCGCTGCCAATTTTATATCGGCTACTTTTTATTCTTGCACCAAGCGGGCGAAGTCGTGGGCAGTAGCTAGTACTGGATACTGATACTACGCATCTTTTATCTAGTCAGCGATCTCGATGTATCAATTTCATTTGATGATCAAGAGTATATCAGTCGCTACGTTTACGCACATTTACGGCATTTTCTATCATGAATATCCTTAGAATCGTATTCAGTGCATAGACTTTTGAAAATAACAAGAAAGGGGTAGCTAGAGGCACGTCCAACAATACATTTGATATATTATGCCTGGGTTTTGCAAGTAGTTAGTATTCTACGTGACAGTTGCAAGCCTATCGCCACTTATTGGAACACTAACCGATGCCACATGAAACAGAACATAACAAATGGATAGATAAACTTTTTTATTGCACACCTAAGACCTGAATTCATAAGCATACAAGGTACATTGGGCGGTCTTATAGCTAAAAGCGATCTCTTCCAGACAACCTTTAGATAGACAGGATAATAATAAAGAGTACATGTAAACCTATTAGTAAGTAATATAGATTATACCTAAATACATAAAATAATAGTGCTTATTTACTTTAAAGAATATCTAAGTAGTATTTTCAGTCATCCCGTGACCATGGCTATTGCAATACAATCGAAAATCGGTAAAATAATAAAAAAGGTAAACGCGATAAAGACCGGTAATAATTATAATTATAATACCTATAAAATATATAATAATTTTAAGTATTATTTTCATTAGACTGTCTCTCGGCCTAAAATATTATTAACAGTGACAAGAAGTTGAAATTGAAATGGCTTGTTCCCAAATTTATTCAAAACCCATTTAAAGCTGTTTGATTTATTTTAACAGACATTTCGCTTTTACGCCTTGTAAATATTTAATTTAACAAATCCAAACCATTGAAATATTTAAATTGTGTGATCGATTCTCAAAGATAGAATACATATTTTAAAATTTTAACCAAAATCTTGTTAAGTACTCGGCCTAGATCTCAATGGCGCGGCGCGGCTAGGTTCACAAAACTCGCGGAACTTAATCGCTTTTGAAGAATGCTGTTATAAAATTAATTTAAATGAATCAAATTCATTATATAACTGCATAAAAAGAAATGGAATAAAATGCTTTGTTTTTATTCTAAATGTTGTATTTTTAACAAGGAAACAATTCGTTTTAAAATCCTACTAATATTACAAAAACGCGAAAGTTTATGAGGGTGGATGTTTGTTACTCTTTCACGCAAAAACTACTGAACGGATTTTGATGAAACTTTACAATAATATAGCTTATACATCAAAATAAGCCGTGGGCAGAATTTCAACATATCAAAAATATGTTAGGTTTTCAAACAGATCGCAAACTTTTTTGATGGATTTACGTCCAACAACGCAAAATTCTATATACTATACTGAAAGGTAGCTAAGGATCCTACCTACGCAATCCTCAATTCAGCAATATCAACACTAAACTAATAAACCCAAGTTTTACTCGACATTACTGAGAACTTTCCAAGGGGCAAGTAATTAATCAAATCCAACCCTTCTGAACTATCACAATCTTCGCCGAACAATGACCTCGCAACCGTTCTAATAAATAAAATAAATAAATAAATAATGCTGGGCATTTTCACACAGCATCATCTAGCCCCAAACTAAGCAGAGCTTGTATTATGGGAACTACATGACTGATATACTACTTATATACATATTTTTTTTGTAAATACATACATATTATACATAGAATACACCCAAACCCGAGACAAATATTTGCAGATACAAACATTTGTCCCGTGACAGGAATTGAACCCGCAACCTTCTGCGTCTCAGGCGGGCCTTCGCCCACTGTGCCGCAGAGGTCGTAGACCAGGTGCAGGTTTACGTTCTAATGAAAGAACGTAAACCTGCAATTCATTTGATCAGAAATAGAGTAATTTTGAGTAGGTAAAAAAAAATGATTTCTATGACAGATTTTAGAAAACTTCCACAACATTCTTCCTCCTTGATTGCTGTCGTAGTATGGCGTCGTGGGGCGTTCGCATTACTCGTAACATTCGTAGAGTTATAGCGATAAACACTTTTTAGAACAACTTTATAGCAGTGTCTGAAGTATTGGTCGTAGAAAAATGTTACTGTTCAGACGAAACTTTATGCTCTTTATCGTATGTATTATTTTGTGAAAAGAACATTACAAATTTATAAGATTAAGTGTCAAAAAACCGACTTCGTATAACGGGATATTTATAGTTCAATATGAAATTGCATCATCCTTTTTTTAGCCTTAAGAGTGGGTTTTTTTTATAAAATGTATATGGTCCCATATACCCTACCTGGAAGTATACCTATCCATCAAAAATCGGTTATCATTTAAATCGGTTCACAATTGGCGAATATATCGCGTAACATGCACACAGACAAATACAGTAGAATTGGGACATTCTCTTTTGAAGTCGGTGTCAACCGATATTTAAATCGCGATATTTGCGATACTTTTGCAATGCCAAGTTATCGTTTCTTTAGCGTAGGTAATCTATCATCAGGGGGGCTAGACAAATACCATTTTCTGTTGACGTTAACGCCTGCGGAAAGATAAAATTGTATGGAAATGACATTTGCTGCGGAAATGTCACGTGACATTTCCATACAATTTTATCTTTCCGCAAACGTTAACGTCAACAGAAAGTGGTAATTGTCTAGCCCCCCTGATCCTCTTACGTTATTTTGTTCACACGGGATGACAGTCTTTCGAATAAAAAACAAAAGTAAAATCACCCAGAAAAAATGTTTCGGCTAGTCGTGATTTTATAAGATGATGATGTTTTTTAAGTTTTATAGAAAAAATAGCAATCCCTAAGGAATAAAACTTTTATGGGACCACCACGGGATCATTCTCTATAAAACAAAAGAATCGTCAAACTCTGTTAGCATTTTGCGATGATATCAAGCAACAAACATACACAATAATAATTATGAAAAAAATATATTAAATATACAGTCGTCCTTGTTAAGATCAGTTTTTTCCAGCACCCCGAGTGCTGGAAAAAACCGGACACGGACCTAGAGTCTCTAAGACTCTAGGTCCGTGGAGAACTCTACCGTATCTATCCAAACTTATTTCAATGCGTCCGGTCGAAGCGCCGCATGACTTAATAACTGGGTCTTATTTGGGTCAACCCATAATTCCATTCAGCGTGGCAATGCTGCCAGCATTTTGGGGACGCTTCCACCTGATAGAAGAGCTTGATAAGTTTAGCTATCTTTATCATTTCCAACGGTCGTTGATAAATTAGTAGGAATATAATTTGAGTAAAAACTAAAGGTGCACTGTTTGAGGACAGAGATGGCACAAAACTGTTCATCATGGCACTTTTTGGGTGAGTCCTATACCCATGTCCTCTGCGTACATGTTATCTCTATCGGATAACATTGTTTTATATGAGCGGATTGAGTACAACATAAAGTTTTAAAGTGGGTAAAATATTCTAATTTCATCTTGGATGTTACATAGTTTATAGCTCGTAAAATGCTTCAGATAAGTATTTCCTGAAAGGGGAGGAAATCATAGAACAAACGATGCAGAGCAGAATACTACATAAATTATAGTATTCTGTTAAGTTAAAAAAACTCTCAAGTGTTTTAACGTATTGCTGAGCCACTCAGGACGTATACTTGTCGTCAGGCAGTTTTTATTTCTTTATATACATATGTGCATACATTTAATCACGCCTGTTTCCCGGAGGTGTAGGCAGAGACCAAGGATTTCTACTTGCTGCGATCCTGGCATACCTCATTCGCTTCATTCATCCTCATCGAATTTTTCATACAAGCACGGCGGTTTTGTGTACTTCTGACCTGGCCTTTTTCTAGAGCCTAAAGACTTTCTCTACTTTTTATTTCAATAAATAATAGTATATAACGTACATAAGGCATATATTTTTTTTAATTTACACAAAGATAAATACATAGAGAGACAGATCTACATGTGTACTTTTTGACTTATACCTACTCGCAAACGGCATAGTTTATATTCAGCAATAATAAAAGTACATCTCTTTACTTTTTTGTGTTTAACTAAACCTATCTTGTAGTTATTACCATCCTAAATTATTCGAAATAAAACTATTATGAAACAAATTAATGCTTACATCTACATCAAAAACCTAAAAAAAATACACTGCCTATTAATCAGATAAAATCCATACTCAGTAGGTTCCTGGAGGATACGAAGTAGAAAGTAGTCAAAGGCACGTCCAAGCATTATATTGGCACATGCTCACCTTTTGCATAGTAGTTAGCATTCCACGAGACAGTTTGCAAGCCCATCGCTGCTTATTAGAACACAATGGCATATGCCTTCGAAATTTTGTATTTTCGTCAATAATTTTAATCTTAATATGAATTTTCAGGTATAGCCACAAAACCACTAGATAATCTTGCACGAACAAAGGTCCCTCACGTTGACTTTCAATGTAATCTTTGAAATAGGCTTAAATTATTGGATCACTATAGCCTTTGTGGTTTAATCTTGCTTATAGAGAGATAAAATATAAATAGAGAAGTCTGTTCATGAGATTTATATAACTATTACTTGTGTTATCATTGATAATCAATCAATTGATTACCTGTTAAAAATAATTATTGTTTATGTCTTGATTATTTTATTTTATTTAATGTAGTCAGGACCCCTCTCGGTTAACACCCAACCCCGTGATTTGGTTGGACCGGTACCTAATGTTTTGTATTCTAAAATAGGCTAGATATGTTCAGGGGCCTAACCATCAAGTCTTATCGCGATTCAATTCAGGCAAAGATGTCAAATCCCGCTTTGCGAATGACAAAGCTTTAACAATGCCATAGCGTCTTCAATCGCAAAGCGGAAAGTGACATCTTTGCCTGAACTGAATCGCTGTAAGACCTCATGGTTAGGCTCCAGGTCTGAAAAACGTGGCGTCTGGCCTTCGGGAATAGCGAAATATGAATTAGAGATAAATTGAAATCAGAAAACCAACACGTGGTCTGAATGTAATGTTTTAGTAATCGGGCTTGAATTTCATAAAAAAGATCTATATAGTTCGTCTACTATGTTATTTTCTACTTCACGTTTACACATCTTCTCGGAACAATGTTATACTACTCTTGCTCAAAATGATCAATTTCGATTTTAATTTTGCGGGTGATCAAATAGTGACCATGTTTAGCGTTTAAACTATAGTGAAGTTTAATTTTGTAAAATTAAATCTTTAGTTACACAATAAAGCTGGTGTTTTGGTTAAGCTAGCATCCTTTTACATAATTTTCATTAATATATCTGGCACATTGACTTTTGGATTCTGTGCTTTTGTGTCCGACGCCGCCCAATTAAAATGGACATTGCACTATCTACCTATCGTTATACGTTAAAATACGTTCCTATATAAGGTGATGCAAATTCAATTATTCTCCTCACCTTGTATAAAGGCCACGTACCCCGAAAGCATGGTTTATTTCGTAAACGAAGTTTATAAGCTAGATAGATAGATAGAAAATACTTTATTGCACACCAAAAAACACATCAACTTAGTTAAGTACTACAAACTTTGATAATGTTGTACAATGGGCGGTATTATCGATCAATAGCGATCTCTACCAGACAACCTTTGGATGGAACAGACTGTACGAAAGTTTACAAGAGGTTTAATTGGTGTACCTACTTACCACATACTAGGTACCTACTTTGAAAAATACAAAAGACATTACTTTGCTCCCCCGTACAACTTTGAAGTTTTGTACATACTTGTAGGACTAGCCTATGTCCACGGCTTCGCCTGCCTTTTTACCTGGGTAAAAAGGTTTGTGTTATTCTAGATTAAGAACCATTGACGACTTCGGAGCAGGTGATAAGCCAGCTGCGACTCTATCGGAAGGGTAGGCAGAGACCACTGATTTTTAATTGCTACGGATCCTCCTAAACAGGTAGGTAGCTCTTACAAAGGTAGGTAGTTCTTTAGCTTCATTCACTCTCATCACATTCTCAATGCATGCTTGACCTGATTTTTTGATCAGATTTTATGGTATATTAGAAAAGTCAGATAACTTTGTGACTGAATAATACATAGGCTACTTTTATCCGGGTAAAACGCGGGCAAAGCCGGCCGTGCGAAGAGCCTAATATGTCTATTAAAAATGAAAACTAGCCTTTGTGGTTTGGTATTCTTAAGATCAGTAGAATATTCCTGGACGTTAGTATTATATTGTTTGAAGTATCTACACCTACTAACTTATCTACCTTATCTACCTATTCAATGAAACCCAACCGCATCAGACACACGAAATGTCTATAGTTTAGCAAAGATCTTCACGATTCAGCGAATTACGAATTTCTAACTATCTGAGTGGATCTGAATCGATTCTAAGACGCTTACCATCAATTATGTACTACAAGCACTCTATCAACCTTCACTAAAGTTGTAAATAGATACCTTATCCTTCTCAGGGGACCAAAAGACTTTGGTATCGATTCACTCTTCGCTTTTAAAATATCTATAGACTATATTCCGTCGCCTTTCTCAAACTATGCCTGGCTTTAGGCGGAGATTTAATCGGCGTTCGGCGCTACCTAAAAAAACAAATTAGGTAGGAAGACCGTGCCTACCTACTTACCACTATGGCAATGATGATGAGGACAGATGCTCCAACGAGTCAAACAGTTCATCAGTAGAAGTCCCTTACTGGCGTGGCTTGCCTAGTCAAGAACGACTAATTCTAACAGATCAGCTCAGATTACCACAGATGACTAAATTGACTAATTTGCATTCCTGGCGATGCGAATGACTCTTGGATGACATCGACCAGACAAGGGCAAACACTCATGTTAGATATATCTGGAATCCATAGTTTTATTTTGTTTTTATTTATTTCATTTATTCATGCTTAATGTCCTACATACAATGGTTAAGCTTAGGTCTAGTGTAGCTTTAAGTAGGTTGGTAGGTACATCGGCCCTGTCAGGGCGTTGCAGGTAGGTATTATTTTAAAAATTACACACATACAATTTAAATCATAAAACAGGTGAATAGGTAGATATATATACAAAATAAAATTAAATGTCAATAATTATACAAAATGTCAAAAATTATGAGAAAAAATATGTCAAGAATAATAATAATTATTAATATAAGAATAGGAATATCACGAAGCAGGTAGGTAGCTCAATAATCAATGTCAAAGGTTGGGTTTTGGTAAATTCTACAGTAGGTACGTCATATTTTGTTATTAAGAAATGTTGGAGAATGAAATAGTCAAAAATATGTAGGTAGGTAGTTTGTAATCAGATTATACAAGTTTGTCAGATAGGTATTCGCCAACAGTGTAGTAGGCTTTTTTCGTCAGGATAGTTTTAATCTGTTTTTGGAATAATGAGTCCTTTTCTTCACTTTTTATTAGTTCGGGCAGTTTGTTATATATTTTTACAATATATTTTATATATTTTTGATCTTATTCTACCATTATTACCCATCATTGGATGGGTGGCTCCCGTTATACGGAGGGCACGACACGTACGATGTCAGCATATTTATTCTAAAACAAACTCGCTTCATCATTTGGCAGAGAGGTACTAGGAAAACAAGGCAACACAGCAGGCCCAATCAAATTAGTAGTCACAGTACCACTTACTTACCACTCAAACTTGACCTTCGTCATTACGGACCCTGAGTGAAATTGCTCTTACCGCGCGCCGCCGAAACTGCGTGTTTTCATATGGGTCAGGGTATAGTGGCCGTGATCCTTGGGATTTGGTAGAATGAAAATGTCAAGGGCGATCAATTTTGGAATTTGGAATCGGGCCTCGTAGGTTTGGGACTTCCGTCGGGAATTACTTAGTCACATTATTTGAATGTGAAATACAGTTTTAATGCTTAAAAAGTACTTATTCCAAATGAAGCTTATATAAACGTGTTAAAAATTTTAAAATAACAAGAATTTGTATATTTTTTTTTGTTTATAGCTCAGAAACTTTTATGGAAAATTTTAAGCAATTGTTGTATTGATTTCGTAGAATTGGTATTAAAGCTTACCTACCTATACCTAATGATGAAGACTGGTTGATTAATAACTAAGAAAGGAAATTAACGATATTGTATATGTATCACTAATTCCTTAAATTTGTTTTATTTGTATATAAAGTTTTGGTACAATTGACCTGGAGTAATGTTCAATTTTTAAGGTTCCTTTAAGGTTCCTTTCCTTTTTTTAAGGTTTTTTTTAATCTTTTGATAAAAATTCAAAAGAAAATCTTGTAGGTATTGAATGTTGGTTCATATAATATACAAATACATCATTAAGAAAACAATACTCCAAAAATCAAGAAGTGTTGCTATTGTCGCCGGTCTACCCTACCAGGCGAAATGAAGCTGAAGGCGAAGTGTGTTTTACACACCGCAATTCCGCACACCCGCGAAATCTTGCTAGCTCGTATTTTTTTATGTACATAGGTAATATTTATTGCTAGATATAATATAGTCTAATGTAAGGAGTGGTGTTAGGCAGTGTATTACGATTGATATTAATACAGACTATCTTAACATTAAGGAGTCTGAATCTGATTAATTTGGCATGACGCCACTTTCTAGTTATTTTTTATTCTAAAACTGAATGAAGCTCTTAAAATTTATGTACCTTCCTAGATAAGCAATGAAGTGGGGCTCCATTATTTGCCTGAAGTTTTTACTATTCCTACTTACTTACTGATCATTCAATAACTTTTGTATTTCACTAACAGATGACTAATGCACACCGCTATGGGTAGTTTTGTAAAAAAACGTATTTCATTATTTACTTTATAGTTTATTTAAACTGAGTTTTGAGTGAATCGAGCCAAGGATTAAAATTTTCTATACAAAGTTTAGAACTCTATTGCACACGCTTTAGGGGTAGTTTTGAAAAAAAATATGTATTTATAGTCTGTATCGATCTTGCCACTAATTCTAAATAATACCACCTGAATTAAGTAGGTAACGCTTTACATAAGTAGGTACTTACTTACTTCGATACCCGTAGGCTTTTGAAATGATGCTATTTGAATAGAACAAGCATCCTCTGAAATAAGTACCTATGTAAGACTTACCTACATAATTAAGTTTGTAAGTAATTCAACGGGTCCCTACTTAGCAAATCCTTGGCAAACTAACGTCATTAATTTGACCGCATGCTGAAACAGTATGACTTGTTATAGTGAAAAGGAAAAAGTGCCAAATGGAACTTCGATGTTGCCTTAATGCGTATTTATTGTTTGTACCCAGAGTCCCTACTTATATGGAGGTAGATGTAGCCTTGTTGCCTTTCATTGTTTTAAGTTAGGATCGTAGGTACCTAGCTAGGTATTGTAATTATCTATTACAATACCAAGCTACGTGTACAAAACACAGATATTCGCCCTAAGTATAGATAATTATAATATTCTTTGTACAAAAGAATATTGTTAGTTTTCTGTTTTTTTGAGAGTTAGTTGTTAGTTTTGAGTTGTTTAGTTTTCTGTTTTTTTCTTTTGTTTTCTTAGTTAATAGGTACTTAAGTAAATTATATTAGCAGGTAGGTAAGCACACTCGTGCTAAGATATATATATAAGTAGATACTTACTTATAAGTAGGTACTTAAAGTTTCGTTTTCTCATATAATAAGTGAACTATAATTATGTTCTATGAGAAATAAAGAATCTTTAAACCGATATACCTGCTAGCTATAATGACGACCTCGATGGCGCGGTGGGCGAGTAGCCGGTTGCAACGAAAGAGTTATGGGTTCGATTCCCGCTGCTGGACCAAGGTTTGCATGTCTGCTGATATATGTTCCGCCGGGTTTTGTGGTATCACGATACTCGTTGTTCCTGATACCCATGATACAGGGAAACTTAGTGTGGGGTAAGGACTATGTAGATATTTGACTGTTAAGTGTTTATTTATTATTAGTTAGTTTATTTAGTTGGTTAGTCTGTCTCTCTGCCTTTTTAGGCGGCCATTTATACCTAAGTACCTTCCTAGGTAGGTATATCTGTTAGATAGGAAAGACGAAGTTAAAAGGTTCCCGATTTCATAATAATGGCTTGTCGGAACTGACCGAAATACAACTTTATAGTGTAATTTAATATTATCATTTCACTAAAGCCACAATTTATTTATAAAAAAATCTGGAAACATTTACATACGCTCTATTCTTAATTCACTACACGTAGTTTCTCTGTGGTAGTCTGTGCTTCACTACTGACTCGAATCAAGAATTATAAGTTTATAACTGTCAGCTTCTACAACGTTGTTCAAAACCTATGAACAGAAATGCGTTAGCATCCTAGTGGTATAGGTACGTGGAACAGAGCGTGTAGAAAGCCCTTAGCTAGCACCATTTTCTCTACATTCTTCTCCGAAAGTCTTAACCTGAAAGTCTAAATACGAGAAATAATTTACTCACGCCTTCCTGGCTTCAGGAATAGAAGCAAAGAAATTTAATCTGTGTCAGGAGTTCTAGCTGTGGCTCTTGGGTGGCACTTAAGGTGGCATTCTCCTACATTCTTCAACTTCAACTTCTTGATTATGGCTTCTCCTACATTCTACAGTTAGCATCTTTAGTCTGTGTATTCTACGAAGAGGCATGTCAACTATGACATTGACATATAATTAACGGCAGTTTGATTCTGATAATTGTTTTCCAAGTATCAGTGTCATTTGTAATTACTGTCAGTCATCACTGTATTGTAAAGGTGCTAATTAAGGGCCCTAACTTCGTAATCATGTTACCTATAGCACTTTAATGATATGTTATTATACCTGTTATAAAATAACAGTCCAATAACAGGAACGGTTGTAATAGTGAATAATTTCATACCTTTGTTAGGCAGGTAAGCCTAACAAAGCCCTAAAGGACTGTCAACGTTTACTACTTGTTTTACTTACTTTTCTCCTTACGAGCAGCTTTCATATAAAAATTGACACCTACACGCATGCACGTTGTATTGCGCTGTGCAGTGGACGCAATTGGCATGCATCGTCTTTGCTCATTCTTATGGACGTGTAGTTCAATAGATCCGTCTCAGTCACTAGTCCAATCGCTTGGTTCGCAGGTCTGCCTGACGTCACTGATGGACAACAGAGAGACCGAGTGACCACGCCGCCCTTGCCTACTATGCATAACGATGCACCATGCGCACGAATATTTTGCCTGATACATGATACCGTAGATTCGTGTAGTAACTTTTATGAATATAATTATTGTCTTCATGGGGATCTTTTACTCATTAGGTTGATTCTCTGTACCTGTTACGATTATATTATTGATACCTATTAAAAAGTACTCTGTGGTCCATCTCTACTCTACTGTTTTGTTGTTGTGTTGTGGTTTTTTTTTTTTTTTGGCGGGAACCGCAAAAACGAGAAGGCGCGTCTTTCGAAAAAAATATTTTATATTTTTCAAAACCGGGCAAATCTTTCTTGTTATTTGCTTGGAATAATTATAAATAGGTGGGTCAACTGTGTGGCCAACAGTAGTGTCCCGATATGGCGAAGAAAAGACGAAGAAAGGAGGAACCACCTCCTCCAGATGGACCGCAGCAAGCATCGCACTCTGAGTCTTCAGATTCAGACGAAGACAAATTGGCAGCAGCGGATTCACCCAAAACCAAAGGCGTAGATAAGTATGCAGTCTTTAAGGTCTCGGGATATTCACGTAAGTACCCTGAAGATTCAAAAAAAGGTGAGTTTATTGTCTTTCTCACGCATAATACCGACGACACATACTTCAATGATAGGGACCGTATGGCCCTCTCAAAAGGATTAAGAGAGCATGGTGTTTCGGGCGTCATGCACCTAAGGTCCATCAACAAATATAAGGTGGGGATCACATTTGATCTCCCAAACAATGCAAACATGTTCCTACAGAATAAGAAGCTATTAGAGCAGTTGTCCCTCAAAGCCAGCATACCGGCAGGTGATACCGAAGTGACTGGGGTTCTTACCTCAGTCCCAATCGAGATGTCTAACAAGCAAATATTTTCTCTGATCGGAAGTTCGAGGAACGTTATCCAGGTGAGGCGTTTTATGCGCAGAGTGAGAGGCGATGGTGGCGCATCCTTCCTGCCAACGCAGGCAGTCGCGGTGACCTTTGCATCCACCAATCTCCCTGAACATGTATACCTCGACTCTTGGAGGCATGAGGTAAATGTGTACATACCTCCTGTTAAGCAGTGCCTCAAATGCATGAGGTATGGACACATTGCTAAATTTTGTAAGAATGCGGAAGTATGTTCCATCTGCACTGAGGGTCATAATTTCCGTCAATGCCAAGTTGATCCCAAAAATGCCAAATGTAAAAATTGTAACGGGAACCACATTGCCATTTCAAGCGCGTGCCCATTAAAAAAACAGAAAGTCGAGGAGAATAAAGTAAAGTCCCGGACGGCAACCTACTCGGATCTTTTTAATTCCAAATCCTTTCCGCAGCTGACGGCAAGGACCCTTGATGTACAAGTCAACAATTTAATGAAATCAGAAGTTTTCATAAACATCCTCATTGAAACAATAACAAAAATGATCAGTAACAAAGATGTGCCCATAAATTCAGGGTCAATTAGGGAGACCCTGAAAAAAACTCTCAGTAACAAGCTTCCTCCAACTGCATAATGGATTTTTTAAACATTATACAGTGGAATGCACAAAGTCTTAATAGTAACAAACAAATATTTATCAATTTTCTTTATTCAAATAACATTCATATTGCAATTATTTCAGAAACATGGTTTAAATCTTATCAAACATTTAAAATAAAACATTATAACGTTGAACGTAATGATTGTGGAAACGATCATAACGGAGTAGCCATTTTAATTCATAACAGTATCGCCTATTCCAAAATAAACACATATTTTGATGATTCACTACAGAACATTTGTATCCGATTAACAGTTAATAAAAAATATGTAAGTATTGTCAGTTTTTATAGCCCGACAAACAGTTATCCAGTTTTCAATAAGGGTAAATTTGACACATTAATAAAGTCGATTCCTGGTCCGTTCATATTTGCAGGTGACTTTAACGCTCACCATACCACTTGGGGTTGTGGTTATGACTCTTCTCGTGGTAGGGACATTTTGGAGGTCATTGATGACAACAATTTAGTATTGCTGAATGATGGTCAAGCAACAACGATTGGTTCGTTGACATGGCGTCCAAACGCACTAGATTTGTCTTTGGTTTCGCCGTCATTGGCACTCCATTGTGAATGGTCTGTTCATGATATTCCACTTGGTACTAGTTATCACCTTCCTGTACAAATTAAAGTCTTACTCAGCGATAATATCATTGATTCAAATGTTAATTGTTTAAACAATAAACATTTACCCATCTACCCAAATTATAAACTCGTAGATTGGAAAATGTTTTGTAATTATGTAGATTCATTGTTGGTTGATTTTGAAATGGATATTCAATGCCCTCAGAAGTCTTATACGCATTTCTGTCATATTTTGCGAACAGCAGTCGCAAAATCTATTCCTAATTTTCATTTAGATATTACTATGGAAAATTGTCGTCAGTCCTGTGCTAAAAATTCTAGTAAAAAACCCCGTCTTCCATGGTGGAATCAAAAATGTTCAGAGGCCGTTTTGAATTTCAAACAAGCATATTTAGAGTTTAAATATAACCCAAATGAAGAAAGCTATTTGAAGTTCAAGAGGCTTCGGGCTATTAAAAAACTTACTTTGAAGGTGGAAAGACAAAAAAGTTGGATTTCTCTTTGTGAAACTTTTAATCGTTGTACTCCTTTATCTGTAATATGGAAATTTATGCGAAAATATAATAAAACATACAATCCTAATAATAATGAAAATTATACATGGATATCGAATTTTTTAATGAAATATACTCCTGATTTTGTGCAACACAGACCTTATACATATAATTTTGATACTAAAACCAATTCAAATAAAAGCTTTTTAGAAAATCAATTTTCAATTAGTGAACTAACGTCTGCCGTCGCCTCTAGAAGAGATACAGCATTTGGTCTTGACGGAATACCTTATATTCTTTTTAAAAAACTGAATAGAGATAGTTTGAGAATTTTTCTACAGGTTTTGAATTCGCTCTGGGAAAATAATGAAATCCCCTTGGATTGGAAAAAAGATTGTTTGGTACCAATTTTGAAACCTAATAAACCGAAGCTATGTACTGATTCCTATCGTCCAATAGCACTCACTTCATGTGCAGGTAAAATATTTGAACAATTGTTAAAACAACGTTTAGAATTTTATGTTGAACAAAACAAAATCTTACCTTCAAATCAATTTGGTTTTCGTAGGAATCGTTCGGCTCGTGAAAGTATTTGTCAGTTACAGCTTGATATACTTGATTCTTTATCTGTAAACAATCGTTTGGTTGCTGTATTCTTTGATATTTCTGGCGCTTTTAATAGTGTCAATATTGAAGTTCTTTGTCAAGAGTTGTCACTGGTAGGAATTCCTGAAAAAATTATCACTTGGATTCATGCTTTTTTAAGAAATAGAGAAGTTTTCGTGAAATACAATAGGCACCTTCATGGTCCACGACTTTCTTCGGTAGGTGTTTGTCAGGGTGGTATCTTGTCACCATTGATTTTCATTTTGTATATACGTCGTATAAATTTAATTTTAGGTTCGTGTGTAAGAAATCTACAATTTGCCGACGATTTAGTTGTTTATGTGTCGGGAACAAATTTAGCTCAAGTAGCTGAAATTGTTAATGATGCATTGGCAAAACTTCACAAATATTTTTCGTACTTAGATCTTAATGTTAACCCATTGAAGTCGAAGGTTGTTGTCTTTGGCAAAAAATATACCACCATGCCTGATATTTACTATGATAATTCTCCCTTGCCCGTATCTCTTGAGGTAAAATTTTTGGGGGTCTTATTCTCACATAATTTATCCTGGAATAATTATATTAGACATGTCATTAATAAAGCTAACAAAGCATTCAACATTTTAAAGTCTTTGTCTGGTTCCTATTGGGGTGCAGATCCAAGGATTTTATTAACATTGTATAAATCATTAGTTCGAAGTCATTTTGAATATGGTTTCTTTTGTTATGCTGCTGATGTAAAAATTGTAAATAGAATTAATGTCTTTCAAAATAAATGCTTGCGCTTAATTACAGGGGCATTTAGGAGTACTCCTATAAATGCAATGCAGATTGAATGTAGACTACCACCGATTATTATTCGTTTGAATTATCTGAAGGAAAGATTTATCTTGAAACTTTACAGCAGTTCTAGCAATAGTCTTTTGGCTAATTTGTCCAATGTTCAGCTCGTTTTAAAACCTTTCTTCATGTTACAGGGTTTTCAAAGTTTTATACATTCCCTTGATGATCTAAACATTTATCAATCCAGTCATATACCTTGTTATCAAGGATCATTTTTAAGCAAATTCCCAGAAATGAATATAGTTATTAACAATGATTTGTCAACTAAAGAGGAAGTTAATGCGATATTGTCCAAGTGGACAAATCACAAATTTGTTTATACAGATGGATCTAAAAACGACAATGCTGTGTCTTTTGCCATATTTGAACCTTCTCTAAATATGGGTGTTGGTCACAAAATTGATAAAAATGCTAGTGTTTTTACAGCTGAAGCTGTTGCTATCTTGAGCGCTTTGAAACATATAAAAAATCGTAATTTAGGGCACACTGAGTGGGTTGTAGTAAGTGATAGCATGAGTGTTTTGAAGAACTTAGCAAATAACAAATTGCATGCTAATACTAACTACATCATTTATTTCATAAAACAGCTATGGGTTGAATTAGCTGATGCAAATATTAAAGTAAGTTTTGTGTGGGTGCCTTCACATAAAGGTGTTGAAGGAAACGAAAAAGTAGATTATTTAGCTAACACCATTGTTAAATTTGCAGACACAATTTCTAATCTTGAGAGCGGCGATGCAAATGTTTATCTACCATACACAGACGTTGTTAGTCTTTTAAGACAACGAATGTGTCAAGCTTGGTGTAAGCATTCGTATCGCTGTACGCATGTTGAAAATAAAGGTTCTTGGTATGCTGCTTTGGACGTTCAGATAGACTCCATACCTTGGTTCTGTAGAAGTAAATGTTTTACTAATAGAAAGTTTTACTCAACAATCTGTCGAATGCGCTTTGGTCATTGTCGTCTCAACTATCATCTTCATCGTTTAAAAATGAATGATTCTCCGTATTGTGATCATTGCCAATCACAAGAAGTCCAATCTATAAATCATATAATATTCGAGTGTCCGTCTTTCAGTATTCAGCGCCTTGTGCTGATAGATGGCCTCCTTGAGATCTATCAGAAGTCTGATTTGGTCCCGCGTTGTGTGCAAAATATACTTAAAAATGCATCAACTTTTTATCATGTATATAAATTCATAATTAGTACTGTAATTGAGATCTAGGATAAGTTAAGATAAGTCATCTTGTACAAATTTTGATGTAGTAAGTTTGTGTAAATAACAAAAAAACAACTATGAACGTAATGACTAATGTAATGAAAAAAGAAAATATAAGACTAATAATTTTTGGATTTGACTCCAAAACTATTCACTCAGATGCATCAAAGTACTTTGATGATAATTTACTTCAAATGAAATGTATACGAAAGACATAAAATTGAACATTTTCACGAATGAAAATAAAGTTACGGAAGACAAGGCAGTATGGTCATACGACTATAGCCTACCCTAGAAGGGTAAATTAAAAAAAAAAAAAAAAAAAAAAAAAAAAATTGTTGTGTTGTGACTTGTGTTGTTTAGTGTTGGTTGGATGTTTCGTAGGATTTTCTTGCAGTTTTTACGAAAAAATAATTAGTTTTATACATTTCATCTCACTATTTACTGACCAGTAAAGCGCAGAAACATCTACAAAATGCTCAAAGCCGTAATACTTATCGGTGGTCCTCAAAAAGGTAGGTATGTAACTTTATAATTACACGTCACCGGTTCTTTGTGAAAATTATCTAGCAATTTACTAAAATAAACAATAACTAGAACTATTTATAGTGCAGAACTGTTAAATATATTTTGTACTATGATACCCACCATAAAAAATTCACCACTTTTCTCTAAAATAACAAAAGAAACTAAATTCAAGGTTATGTTGCCTATCTACAATATTTTTGGATTACGTGTCCTTTACATTTTTATGAGTTAGTAACTTTATGAAGTAAATTATCTACCTACAATCTTGACGCACCTATCCATCATCACAATAGGTAAATATGATTAAGTTGACCGTAGTAATAGTAAGCATTGATGTAGGTTTATAGACACTGGTAAAAATTCAATTTTTACAACCTTTGAATTGTAATTAACCACATATGCAGTGCCCCTATGAGAACTCATCTACAAGCCTTTCTTAAAGTTATACAAAAGAATAGGTACAACAAATCACATAACAAAATTAGTTAAGGCATTTTTGAGAAAATTGGTAATATTTATTTATTTATTTATTTAAAGAGCGGCTTTTGGTGATATGTCTATGTCATATAGTGTTGGATCATAGGTCTAAGCTAAATGACTAAGCTCTGCTTGAGATTAGAGGTTGAGATTAGATGATGCTGTGTGAAAAATTCCAGCATTATTTATTGATTTATTTTCAGGCACACGTTTCCGCCCTCTATCTCTCGACATCCCTAAGCCACTCTTCCCAATTGCTGGTCTACCATTAATCCAGCACCACATAGAAGCCTGCGTAAAGCTGCCAGAATGCAAGGAGATACTGATCATAGGATCATACACCACCACTCAGATGGCTCCGTTTCTCAGCGATATGCAGAAGGAGTATCATGTTATCATCAGGTGAGGTTTTAATATGAATAAACATTTGATACCATATGAACCATATTAAAAATTATGGCAATAGACCTATAATATATGTAAATACCTTAGAGACTAAGAAACTGACCAGCCATTTCAGTGTGTCTTTGCCCAATTTCAATTTGAATTGGACATTTTAGATTATATTGTGCTCAAAGGCCTGGAAAAATGGTGTGATCAAAAGTGTGCAAACCTCACGCTTCCATAAGTGTTAAACAAATAGCTTCCTTACTGTCTATGATTTTTATTTAGATGATAAAAAATCTTGGTATTAAAGTTCAATCCAACTCAATGAAAAATGTAACTATTGTTTTGTCAATGTAACTCTTGTGTTGTTGGATCATTAAAAATAATAATAAGCTTTGTTGCCAACAGAAAGTGCTCTTGACTTGATTGCGAAGGAACAACCAGTAGGTAAAATTGATATTTACTTGTGATTAAAATTAATTTGGACTTACACATTGTTGGTACTCAGGATGAAGAAACTATACATATCAGATACTAGTCACTATTGGTTATCCTACTACTATTATAAACGTGAAAGTTATGAGGATGGATGTTTGTTACTCTTTCATGTGAAAACTACTGAATGGATTTTGATGAAACTACAGTATAATAGCTTATACATCAGAATAACACATAGGCTACTTTTTATACAGATACTACGCGGGCAAAGCCGTGGGCTGAAGCTAGTCCTACTAATATTATAAGCGTGAAAGATTGTGAGGATGGATGTTTGTTACTCTATCATGCAAAAACTACTGAACGGATTTTGATGAAACTTTACAGTAATATAGCTTATACGTCAGAATAACACATAGGCTACTTTTTTCCGGGTACCACGTGGTCGAAGCCATGGGCAAAAGCTAGTTATGCATATTTTTAATTAAAAAAAAATATATTTTCATCCGCTAAGTATTTGTCATTTATCATAAATTTCAGGTATCTTCAAGAGTTCACTCCTCTCGGAACGGCTGGCGGTCTCTATCACTTCCGAGACCAAGTCAGAGCAGGGAATCCCTCGGCATTCTTCCTCCTCAACGGTGATGTCTGTTCGGACTTCCCTTTGAAAGAGCTTTGGCAGTTTCATGAGGAGAGACCGAGTGCTCTGGTAAGTTATTTTTCATCGATCATATTGAAAAATGTTGTATAAAGTAGTAGGTATGGAGAACATGGTTGAAAGACACTCGAAATGTGGACATCGCGCGCCTCCTAAATATATTCGTTAAACCCTTACCAAATCGAAACACAATCCTATTATCACTGTGTTTATCCATATTGTAAAAACGAGTAAACAAAGTCCCCAGATATACAAATTCTTTTACTTGTTCCGTTCATCTTTTTCAAAACACAATCAAAACACTTTATACATTGTGTGTGCACACGATAAAATTTAAACTTTGCAAGAGGGGTTCTGGAGTCCTACGAGTGTTAAGCTGATTTCTTCTATGTAAGCACACGCGACAATAATAAACACAGTTTTATTCCAAAAACTATCGTGAACTTGACTATTCATATTGTAAAAACGGGAATTTTCACGTACTGCACTATCGGTGAAGGCACCGACTAAATAGGCGTACGAACGTAGTGCACGGATCTAATCTTCACATTTTTTGTCGAGTTTTGGGAATATGGTAGAAATGTAGCTGCAGGGACCTGAACCAGCTAAATTTTAAAAGTGGTCTATGAGAAAAAAGTCTGGGAACCTCTGGGTTAAGCAATTCCGGTTATAAATGCTAAACAGAAAAACAATCAATTTTCCCAAATACTATGATTTGTGAGTTTGAATGTTTCCCGATAATTCGGCACAGTTGCATGTACCATTCCACGGGAGGAAGGAATTGACAAACAGACAACCATTTATGGCAAACGCATATCCGGACTCCATTCGTCGCTGATAAAAATAGTATCAAAACTTTTAAAAACCTCTTTCAGCTCACAATAATGGGTACGGAGGCGACGCGCCAGCAATCAGTGCATTACGGTTGTATGGTTCTAGATCCGGCCACTAAAGCAGTGTCTCACTATGTGGAGAAACCGAACAGCTATGTTTCTACATTGATCAACTGTGGAGTATATGTGTGCTCGCTTAACGTGTTCCATATTATGGCGAGCGCGTTTGAACGGAAGCAAAGCGGTTTTTATAAGTAAGTGGATTAATCATTCCTACTAATATAATAAATGCGAAAGTCTGTGTGTGTGTGTGTGTGTGTGTGTTTGTGTGTGTGTGTGTGTGTGTGTGTGTGTGTGTTTGTGTGTGTGTGTGTGAATGTTTGTTACCACGTATCTCCGTAACTACTAAACCGATTTTGATGAAATTTGGAATGTAGATAGTTTAGGATCTGGAATAACACATAGGCTAAACAAATTTTTCGAAAATCGACCCCTAAGGGGGTTAAATAGTGCGGTAAAGTTTCTATTAAATTTTTTTTTTTTTCAAAACTACCCTTTGGTAGTGTGCCATTGAGTTCTAAACTTTGTATAAATTGTAATCCTTGGTTCGATTCATTCAAAAGTTGGTGAAAATAGTTTGAAGCCTGGAGACGGTCATATGCTACTTATATTAACATACCACGCGGGCGAAGCCGCAGGCAACAACTAGTATATTTATAAGTGGAAAATTTTCTTTCATGTAAAATTTTCTTTATAAAATATGTTAATGCAAAACTTTTAAAATATGCATGATGTGTTTATCTGTAACATGTAAACTAGATCCTAAAATAGAAACTATAAGCAATTATTCATGTAAATTCTGTTTATGTTCCTAATAAATAAATAAATTAATTAATTATGTGCCGTCCAGCTTGCGGTGATCACTAACCAACAGGTGGGCCGTAAGCTATGCCACTTTGGTTATATGAAAAAAAAAGTGTAGTTTAAAAAACACGCTTTTATCATGCACAAAACATTATAAAAGATAATTACACTATCCGCCTACTGTCAGGTATGGATTTTATCTTTGTATAATATGTATGGATTTACAAAAAAAAAAATATAAGTAGTATATCAGTCATTGTAGTTTCAAATACAAAAAATACAAATACAAATATATTTATTTACCAATTAAGAATGTTTCAGTTTTACTTTTCTGGTAGTCCCCGCACGAGGGCTAGCCTGTATCGCGGGAGGCCGGTTACATAGGATGCATTACCAAATTAACTAAGTCACTGTACCAGTCACCAGTCACTGTTCCCATAATATTCTGCTTAGCTTGGGGCTAGATGATGATGTGTGAAAAATGACTAGCATTGTTATTATAACTAGCTTCTGCCTGCGGCTTCGCCCGCGTGGTACCCGGATAAAAAGTAGCCTATGTGTTTTTCTGATGTATAAGCTATATTACTGTAAAGTTTCATCAAAATCCATTCAGTAGTTTTTGCGTGAAAGAGTAACAAACATCCATCCTCACAAACTTTTGCGTTTATAATATTAGTGTGAAGTAGAATTATATAATTAAACATGTCTACATACATACATACATATATTCACGCCTGTTTCCCGGAGGGGTAGGCAGAGACCAAGGATTTCCACTTGCTACGATCCTGGCATACTTCTTTCGCTTCATTCATCCTCATCACATTCTTCATACAGGCTCGGCGGTTTAGTGTACTTCTGACCTGGCCTTTCTCTAAAATGTCTCCAATTTGGTCAGAGTACGTTCGCCGAGGCCTTCCTCTACCAACTATCCCATTCACGCTCGTATACTTGTTTTGTTAATCTACTTTCGTCCATCCTTTCTATATGCCCAAACCATCTCAATATACCTTTCTCAACTCTCGTTACTACATCTTCATTCACTCCACACTGCTCTCTTAGCACGCTGTTCCTCACTCTATCACTCAAAGTTACACCACACATACTTCTCAAAGCTCTCATCTCCACTGCATTCACTCGACTTTGATGTTTCTTCTGCCATACCCAACTTTCACTTCCATACATTAATGTCGGCACTAACACTCCTTTATGCACGGCTAGTCGTGGCCGTCTCAGACAATTTCCGGCTGCTCATGAAGGAGTGAAGTGCCCCATTCACTTGATTTCCAGCATTCACTCTCCTTTCAATATCTTTCTCATGCTTTCCATCTCTAGTAAACAAAGTCCCCAGATATACAAATTCTTTTACTTGTTCCACTCTCTCTCCGCCGATCACAATATCACATGCATTCATACATTCATCTCTATCAAAAACCATTACTTTCGTCTTACTCACATTAACTTTCATCCCCTTTCTTTCAAACGCTTCATGCATAATTGTTACCATCTCTTGTAACTCATCCACCGATGACGCAAGTATAATCTGATCATCGGCGTAAAGAAGACATTTGACGAGTAACTCATTAATTCTTAATCCACATTCACTTTCTTTCAAATCTTTCAAACAACTGTCCATGAATAGATTAAACAGCCACGGTGACGCTACACATCCCTGTCTAACACCCTTTTGGATGCTAAACCATTCAGTGTATGACCCGTTAATCCTTACGCAAGCACTGGAATCTTCATAGATCGACTTCAGAGGTCGAATTAGGTTGCTGTCCACTCCATACATTGACAGTACCGACCATAGTTCATTCCTCATCACTTTATCATAGGCTTTTTCCAAATCCACGAAAGCGCAATAGACCTTTTGACCCTTGGCCAAAAACTTTTCGGCTATGCATCGCAAGGAAAAAACCTGATCCGTACATCCCATACTCTTTCGAAATCCCGCTTGTGCGTCCCATATTTTCTCATCGGTTTCTTTCACAACTCTTTCAATCAACACTTTCGCATATAATTTGCCGACGATGCTGAGTAGGCTAATGCCTCTGTAGTTTTTACAGTCTTGCTTTGAACCTTTTCCTTTGTAAAGAGGTACGATGACAGCTTTGCACCAGTCACCTGGTACTTGGCCGGTGTTCCAGCACAAATTGAAAAGGCGATACAGCTGACTTGCTACTACGCCATGTCCGGCCTTCAGCATCTCGACCGTTATCCTGTCATACCCAGCAGCCTTTCCTGATTTCATACTTTTCAAAGCTTTCACAATTTCATCCATACTAACGTGTATGTCAATTAATAAATGAGAAGTTAAGTCAGATGAAGATACCTATCTCATGTGAACTTATTGTTTTAGTGGGAATGGACAGAGCAGTCCTGACTACATGTCCTGGGAGCAGGATGTCCTCTCACCACTCGCTGGGACCAAAAAAATGTATGCCCTACAAGTAAGTGTACTCTAATGCTCCATTCTTGGGCCCCATTTCTCAAAAATACAAGCTACATACGTGCAACCATAGACAAGTAAAGCAAGGAGGGATACGCGAGCTGGCCACATGTTGGAGAAGACGCTGAAATATTAATTGCAGCAAGTCTGTGTTAATTTCTTTTTACTAGTAAATATGTTATATTAAAACACACTCCCACAAAGTTGGATGTTTACTGTAGTCGTTGCATTATTTCATGTAAACTTATCAACTCAGTTTGACGCGCTTTCTTCGTTTAACAAGTTTGTAAACCGTGATATTTATTTATATTTATAGTTAGGTATATTATGTAATATTATATTCATTTATTAATCGTAATGTAAGCAGACATCCGCGATTTCACTTAGTGTTTGGGTCCAACGGAAGATCAGCGTTGTGTTGCCAGTTGACACAACAAATGCTGAGTTGGACGCCATTTTGCGTCTGATACCTTTTTGGTGTGACATTGACTGTCTAGGTGGTTGGATTAGTAAGATGCGTGTGACATTTCTGTTTCAGTTAGACTTATAAGTATTCTAACTTATATTTTTTTTCATAATTTTTCCCACCATCATAACTTTGTTCCAAAATTTGTTGCTTTTTATATTGTGTTTTTTTTTCTGTCTTTCTTTCTTTCTTTTTTTCTTTCTTTCTTTCTTTATTCATTTCTTTCTTTCTTTCTTTCTTTCTTTCTTTCTTTCTTTCTTTCTTTCTTTCTTTCTTTCTTTCTTTCTTTCTATCGTTCTTTCTTCCTTCCTTTCTTTCTTTCTTTCTTTCTTTCTTTCTTTCGTTCTTTCTTTCTTTCTTTCTTTTAACGCCCAATACTCGTGCGCTTATTATTAATCCGTGTTATACATTAAAATGTAAAGTTCTGCGTAAAAACTTGAAAAAAACCAGTGATCATTTATTTACGTGCTTACATTTCACCATGGATTGCTGCGTTAAAACGCGATAACAGCAAAAATATGCCTTCTGGTGCGGCCATGTATAGAGTACAGTTTCGTAGGCACAACTTAGTCAGATACTGCGATGAAATACAATGCGACTGCCGAGTCATTTCGTAAGCGACGCCTCATCTACTGCCGTCAAATTTTATGAAATTAAAATTTTAAGCTAGGTACTTAAAATAGAAGTACCTGAGCTACATTCCTGAAAATGAAAGTAAATTATTCTTTGATACATACATAGGTATATAATGTATATGCTCAATTTTGTTGACTATTTTGTAGAGAGATGAAATGTTTGTAAAGTTTGTAT
Source organism: Perizoma flavofasciatum (assembly GCA_958496245.1). Taxonomy (NCBI): domain Eukaryota; kingdom Metazoa; phylum Arthropoda; class Insecta; order Lepidoptera; family Geometridae; genus Perizoma; species Perizoma flavofasciatum. The sequence continues at coordinate 5,617,457 of OY292443.1, read as the reverse complement.
TTGGAGACTCCAATGGAAGCAGCAGTGCGGATTTCTGCTGCAAAAAGATTAGTGCAAGAAATGCGAGTTCGATATCCACTGCGGGACAAATGTTTGTTTGTATGTTCTGCAGATTTTATTCCAGGTCTACCTGGGGGTACAATTCAATCTATCCGCAGGCGTTAACGCCAACAGAAAGTGCTATTTGTCTAGATCTCCCTGATACGCGTAGGGAATCCTATTGCCGGGTCAGGAGTACAAGACGCAGACGATTGCGGATTCGATTCCCGCCGCGGGACAAATGTTTGTATGATGCAAATATTTGTTTTGAGTCTGGGTGTTTTCTGTGTATAATATGTATGTATTTACATTTAAAAAAAAAACGTATATCAGTCATATAGTTCCCATAACACAAGCTCTGCTTAGTTTTTGCTAGATGATGCTGTGCGAAAAATGACCGGCATTATTTATTTTTGTATTTAACATCTGCTCTTCGCAGGTAACGAACTGGTGGTCGCAGGTGAAGACAGCTGGCTCCGCTATCTATGCCAACCGGCATTACTTGGAGCTGCGGCGCGCCGGCTCGCCGAAGCAAGCACGCTGCCAGGTCATATCCGACGTGTGTATACATCCCACCGCGACCGTCGACCCTACTGCTGTGGTGAGTACAACTAAACTAACAGTAACATCACTTGTTAGCAGCCAGAAGCAAATAAACTAACAGCAACATAACTTGCTCGCGGCCAGAAGCTACTAAACTAGCAGCAACATAACTTGCTAGTGGTCAGAAGCAAATAAACTATCAGCAACATAACTTTCTAGCGGCCAGAAGCAACTAACCCAACAGCAACATAACTTGCTAGTGGTCAGAAGCAAATAAACTAACAGCAACATAACTTGTTAGCGGCCAGAATCAATTAAACTAACAGTAACATAACTTGCTAGCGGCCATCATAACTTGTTAGCAACCAGAAATAATCTTTCTTACCCCGCAGGGGCCCGTACATGGCCCATGGTCGTGAAATTACAAGCACATGAGACTTTTCACTCTTTATGGCTCAATTTTGCAAGCATCCTTAGGTTATGTTAACTGCTTACCGTTTGAAGGGTTATGGTGAAATTACAAGCATAATAATATTTATGAGTCTTTTCACTTGTTATGTGAGGGTCGACAACGTGTGATACCTCTGGTACTGCATGTGTCCAGGTTACGGTAACCGCTTACCAACAGGTGGGACGTATGCTTATTTTCCACTTAAGTTGTATTAGAAACCTAAAACAAAATGCGTCTGGCATAAAAGGTTATATCTTAAGCAGTAAAATTTCATGCCAAGAATACTGAATAGCTCGAGTTGAGGCGACGATCCGGTGCCAGGCCATCAAATATTAATGCGGTTTTTCGCAATCTATTGTAAAGCTTGCAACCTCTTTGGAACAGTGGGAGAAAGGCGGCAGGCCGCCCAAGATCTCTGTCACCAATCGAACTACTTGGAGTTTCACAGAATGACATTGGCATCTGATGCTCGCGGGGATCTGTGGCGATATTATTATCTGTGGAAAAAGTATTTGTAGTTACACAAAGATAAATAATAACAAAATTGTAAGTGTTTTTTTTTTAATCTGATTTCTAGAAAGCGTTGTAGTGTATTACTAGTTTTCTTATATTTGACGGGTTTTTAAACATATCGGGTTATTCCCGCTGTCCCCCAATCTTCGACAACATCGGGCACAACGGGATCTTTTTTTTTAAATTATTTTTCCTCTTTTTCCCTCGATTCACATTTTTGCCATCTAAGATAGCAAACATGAATTTTATTTCAAAAAAACGTTAATATGGTTCAGGTTTGACTAATTTGGGGATGCTGATTATGGAAATGAGGTTCATGAATCACTATGCCAGCGGCGACTAGTTTGCAAAACGGGGGCATGTGCCAAATATGTTTGGACATGTTAACATGTGTACACTTGGTATCTGAGTGGGGATGTGCATGGGGAATACAGTGTTTTTTTTACTTTTTCAGATCGGACCAAATGTGTCAGTCGGGCCCGGTGTCACGATTAAGGCGGGTGTCAGATTGAAAGAGTCCATAGTTCTCAACAACGCCATTATCAACGAGCACGCTCTAGTCATGTATTCAGTGGGTGAGTACATACACAGCATTTACTTTTAAAAGCTTTTATTTAACTTGCCATGTAGGTACATATATAAACTCGGTTAAGTGCCATTTTCTGTGGAAATTAAATATTAACTGACTCGATCAAAATGAAAATAAAAATGAAATATAATTTAACTAGTTTCTGCCCACGACTTCGCCCGCATGGTATCCGGATAAAAAGTAGCCTATGTGTGATTCTGATATATAAGCTATATTACAGTAAAGTTTCATCAAAATCCGTTCTGTAGTTTATGCGTGAAATAGTAACAAACATCCATCCTCACCAACTTTCACGTTTATAATATTAGTAGGATTTAAGATTAAACTAAAATTAAAAAAAAAACTGCAGCTATGAAGTTAGAATAAATATTTATTTAACTATGGGCCCTAAAATGTCCATAAAAATTGAAGTGTACAACAATGAGTCTTGAGAATATACCTTGTTATTTTTTTTTTTAATAAAATTGTACCTACCATTTATTCGATTTTTTATGCAACATCTAATTATAATGTAAAATGTGAAATGGGTACAAATTGATATGGTAAGCATCAGATGCTTAAGCTAGACTAAAAAGCCTGTAATATAGGCAGCTGCGCTCCTCCTTCATTAATTACACAAATTAATTACATTATCTTTCCTCAAAGAAACATCAAAGTCGAGTGAATGCAGTGGAGTTGAAAGCTTTGAGAAGTATGTGTGGTGTAACTTTGAGTGATAGAGTGAGGAACAGCGTGCTAAGAGAGCAGTGTGGAGTGAATGAAGATGTAGTAACGAGAGTTGAGAAAGGTATATTGAGATGGTTTGGGCATATAGAAAGAATGGACGAAAGTAGATTAACAAAACATGTATACAAGGCGAGCGTGAATGGGATAGTTGGTAGAGGAAGGCCTCCGCGAACGTACTCTGACCAAATTGGAGACATTTTAGAAAAAGGCCAGGTCAGAAGTACACTAAACCGCCGAGCCTGTATGAAGAATGTGATGAGGATGAATGCCTACCCCTCCGAAAAACAGGCGTGACTATATATGTATGTATCTTTCCTCAGTTTGAAAATAATAATGAATGTAAAATAGTTTGTTACTAATGTGAATTAGCATGCGAAAAAAAAAGATAAAAATGTACAATTTAAAAAATGATAATAATGAGTTTAAAATTATGCACATATATAATTATATGCATTTTGGGTTGAGACTCTGGATCCGTGGGGAACCTTGGACCTTCGCGTTTTAAAAATTCTTTCAGGGCGACTGGTCGAATCGACGCGTGACCAGAGATCTGGGTCAACGCATTAGCATTGCCATTCAGCGTGGCAATGCGGCCAGTAATTTGGGAACGCTTCCGTCTGGTAGTGATCTGGATCAGTTCAGCTATCTATAGATCGTTTGCAAAAGTCTTTAGATGGCTAGCTGTATCATCTGTATTTTTTGTATATAACCTACTTGTAAATAGTTGTATGAATAAATGTGTTTGTTCTATAATTAAAGTTATATATGCCTTTATGGTTTCAGTGGGCCAAGAAGCAGCGGTGGGCGAGTGGGCCCGCGTGGAAGGCACCCCGTCCGATCCAGATCCCAATAAACCATTCGCGAAGATGGACAACACACCGCTGTTCAACTGCGACGGAAGACTGAATCCCTCTATCACTATACTTGGTATATTAATAAAAAAAATACTGGACATATGTATTTCACAGAGCATCATCTATCCCCAAACCAAGCAGAGCTTGTATTATGGGAACTACATGACTGATATACTACTTAAGTACTCTTTTTTTGTAAATACATACATATTAGGAAACACCCAGACGCGAGACAAATATTTGCAGATCATACAACCATTGGTCTCGCTGCAGGAATCGAACTCGCAACCTTTTGCGTCTCAGGCGGGCCTTCGCCCACTGCGACACCGAGGTTTATAAATAAGTACCTGTTGCCAGCGGCTTTTTAGACGTGGAGTTGTGTTTAAAAAATAAAAAATACTCCCATACAAACTTTTATCCCAAATTTTCATAATATCCCTAAAAATCGGTTAAGTTTTTGCATATTATAAAAATCTTATGATTTCCCTTAACACTTTAAAAATCAAAAATCATTTAATATAAAATAGAGAGTTGCCTCAGGTAGACAACTCCTTTTTGATTTTTGAATGTGTTTTGTTTTTAAATATTATTAATAACTATATGAGAAGAATGTTAAATATGAATATGGATGGAAATAAAAGCAGAGGTAAGCCAAAGAAAAGATGGATGGATTGTGTGAAGAATGACATGATTAAGTAAGGAGTGAATACTGAGATGACGACTGATAGAGGAGTGTGGAAGAAGAAAACATGTTGTGCCGACCCCACTTAATATGGAATACGGACAAGAAGATGATGATTAATAACTATTATATACTGTAGTGTAGGTACATTAGTGCCTAATTACCTAATCTGTAATTATTTATAGTCTTTACTGAACACCCCACACCATCTTTTTGCACTTCCAGCAAAAATGCTTTAGCATTAAGCCCTCCTAGCACTGCATTGTATGTGTGGAAGTATTAAATGAAAAATAAATAAAAATATATTTCCATTTGTTCCGAACTATGCGAATATACTTATATACATGTATGTAATTAGTTTCCGTTGTCTGTAGGTGCCGGCGTCGTGGTCCCAGCCGAAATGATCCTGCTAAATTCAATAGTCCTACCGCACAAACATCTCTCAAGGAGTTTCAAGCACGAAATCATATTATAGTGTTAACTATGTAAACCCAATAATCAAAGATTTATTTATCCAAAGTTTATGTTATAAGATTTATTTTTTTATTCATATTTTAGACGGTGCTGCGACTTACACGGCCAAACTTTACAATTTGTTTATCATGTGCGGTTGGTGGCAACCCTAATATTATAAATGCGGAAGTATAAATGACTATTTATTCAAATATAACACTTCCTTATAATAATAACATGAAAATAGTATGATCAGAAGCGAGGGTTTGCAATTGCAGGTACTTTTTTAGGTAGGAAAATTAAAAAGAACTATTGCCATGTCTTTTAATCTTCAAGATTTCTTCCCAGTTCCGTGCGGCGCGGACACGGTTTCATTAAGATTCATCTCTATATGTACTTATATTGTAAAGAGGTAAAGTTTTAATGTAGGGGATAAACTCCGAAACCACTCATCCGTTTGAAAAAATATTTCACCAATATTTAGAATTTCAGTTTATAAATTATGCCATAAAAATAAAAGGGCTTTTCGTGGAAACCCATTTTGCAACTTAAGTCGACGAAAAAACGGTCTAGCGAATACGTTTCTTACTAGGTACTTTTTACCATTTACCTATAAATAAATATCTGGATGATATCACGCGAGCGAAGCCGTGGGCAGAAAGCGAACATAACTTTTTTCAAGACAACATAAAGAACTATTACCATTTACAGGCTTACAATCTGACACGTGGAATTTTAACTACTTGCAAAACGCCGGCATGTGTCAAATGCAATGTTTGAAAACCCGAAATCAAAGTCAAAATTCATGTTTTCAATAAAATCACACGTATCACTTTGAAACGTCGATTTTATATACCGCGACCAAGCCAAGAAAGAAAGGCAAGAATACAAGGCTGGTTATTCTTTTTCATGATCCTTTTACAAAACAATCGGTACGTACATTTTGTATGTGCCTCTGACTACCTCATACTTGGTATATCTTCAATGATCTATGCACTGACCTATGTATCTGAGGATGGAGAAAACAGTCGGTAGCGTGTTTTTTTTTGTTTGTTTATATTAAACTAGCTTCTGCTTACGGCTTCGCCCGCACGGTACCCGCATAGAAAGTACCTAGCCTATGTGTTATTCTGATGTATAAATATTTTTAGTTCCGCAGAGATGTTCGCACAGACTAGGACGGATGGTTTTCATGCCATCCGTAAAAAGACGCCATCTCTGATGAGTAGAGTTCGTAGCAGTCACGACAGTATTCTCAAAACAGTTGCGGAGAGGTGTACCTCTCTTATTTGGAGACATTTTGTGCGGACGGTGGTCAATCAGTGAAATCAATATGATTTCATTGTTTGGTCATCTCCCGTCACAGAAGTCTTTATGTACATATCATCATTTAAAATTTACTAACAAATAGAGCAAATTCTATGGAATCGTGTTTTCGCCAAAGTGAGGCCCTAGCATTGATCTTCAACTATAACATATATTAATTTCAAAGTACAGTACGCAGTATTGTTGTTATAACAGCGGATCAAACTAAGCTATTTCACCTATTACAGAGGCTTAAGTAAGCTTTGAATAAGCTAAGTATATTACTGTAAAGTTTCATTAAAATCCGTTCAGTAGTTTTTGCGTGAAAGAATAACAAACATCCTCACAAATTTTCGCGTTGATAATATTAGTAGGATAGGATATAGTATCTAGGATGAACACCCAACAGTCAATATTAGTTCCGGCATCACTACATGTTTGGGTGTTGTGATACCATGGCACTCGTAGTTCCTGATACCCACGACACAGGGAACCCTTGTGTGGGGTCAGAACTATGTATATGTTGTTTTTTTTTTATTACTTATAAACCGTAGGTACAGGTATTGCAAGAGATGGATAGGTAGACCGAGGTTTTAGAAACTAATAGGTAGGTACCTATAAAATACAGTTAAGTAAGTTTGGGTGAGCATTGCACATTGTTCCGTGGAAACTCTTTCTCTGTCGAATCAGTCCGGCTCTGGAATAAACTACCATTTGAAATTAAAAAGGTAGACTAAAGAATGCTTCAAAAGATTAACTCGCAAACACTTCTTGGATGAGTTGTACTCATAGTTTATTTACCCTACCTTTCTGACTATTATTTTTATGTATAAGTGCCTATAAATATATAATTATATATATTAAGTAAGTATATTATGTAATTAGATATAAGTATAATATAATATTGTAGTTAAACATTTGTAGCACGCTTACCGCCAATCACTACAAATTGGGTTGGCTGGTAGAAAATGCTTTAGCATTAAGTCCGCCTATTGTTCACTTTTAAAATGTGCAATAAAGTGTTAATAAATAAATAAAAATGCACTACTCTGCTCTGACAGTGAACACTTTAATTACAAGCACAGGTAGGTAACCTATCAGAAAACATACGGGCAAACAAATCAAATAATCTATAAAAAACACCAAAAATCACAGCCACCCATTCTAACCTACTATGTACTATTATAGACACGAAAGTTTGTGAGGATTGATGTTTGTTACTCTTTCACGGAAAAACTACAGAACGAATTTTGATGAAACTTTACAATAATATAGCGTATACATCAGAATAACACATAGGCTACTTTTTATCCGGGTACCACGCGGGCGAAGCCGTGGGCAGAAGCTAGTCTATACTAATTAATAAAGAGGAAATATTTTTTTTGTTTGTTTATTTGTTTGTACCGAATAGGCTCCGAAACTACTGGACCGATTTTAACAATTTTTCCACCAATAGAAAGCTATATTATCAGGAACTAGCATAGGCTATAATTTATAATAAAAAATAGAGATCCTTAAGAAAATTGCAATAATGTAACCCAAAAAAAGTAGCAAAAAATAGCCTATAAAATTCATTATTTTGCGTGCGCTGAGAAAACTATTGATGATACATAAAAATTATGTTCTACATGATTGAAGTACTCATCATTACCTACAAAAAAGTCCTCGAGGGAAAATATTTAACTATCATAGTTAAGTGACAATAGCAGCTTTTGTGTTCTAAAGTTCAATTAAATCGCCGGTAGAAACAAAAGTTGGTTACATTCGTAAAATCGGAACTTACGCGGGTAAAACGGGGCGCAGCTAGTACTCTATAAAAACACCAAAAATCACAGCCACCCTATGCTTAACCCATCTTGAATTAAGCTCGCGTCGCGTGATCAATATCAATAACATTTGAATTTATCCTTTAACTTACCTATGTGGGTTAGGAATTTTAAGTAGGGTACCTAGGTTACTTACCTAAGGCAGCAATTACCCACATGGAAATGATTTCAAAGCACCACTTAAAATGACTCGAATACCTACCTACGTTTTTCTTGTGTTGACGAGCTGACGCGTGTTATTTATAAATTTGGTTTAGCTTCAACATATTTCAGCTTTAGAATAGAAGTTATTCTTTTAAAATATTAAGAAATTAACACAACTAAGATACTTATGTCGAGACTAAACCAAGTTCATAGGTAAGTTGAACATTTTGGTCTACGGATGAACTGCCTTATCTATTTCCGCCAAACAGTAATGTGTTTTCGCATTGTTGTGTTTCTGTTTGATTGTACGTTTATAATAGTAGTGGATAACACTTTATTAACCGACTTCAAAAAAGAAGGAGGTTCTCAATTCGTTGTTATTTTTTTACTTGATATCGTCGCCAATTTTTAACCGATTTTGATGATTATTTTTATTGCTTGTTAGAAATGAAGTTGGGACTGCAAAAGCAGCGCGAATATCGCAACTTAATAGGTATGAACCGACTTAAAAAAAAGGTTCTCTATTCGTAGGTACCTACTTATGTTTTTTTGAGTGTAACTACGTTACGCGATACTTTGCCAATTTATGAAGCGATTTTAATGATTCTAAACAGCGGGCGCGGAAGTGTGGGGCAGAGGGGGCCAAATGCCCCCCATGCATGTAAAAAATTACATAGGCACCTGCCTACCAAGCTAGGGCTGCAGATTGAAGGGGTAACCAAAGAAATATGCCCCCCCCCCCTCCGTCACGGAGTACTTCCTCGGTCCCTAATTCTAAAGAATCATTAAGGGTGGTGCCATATAATTTTTATGAAAAAGACCCACACCCGGTGAAAAAATGCGTGATGAAATTTCACATTGGTCATCTATCAATTTCTCGTTATTTGAAGCCGGTTTTTTTGTCATATACATTTTATGTGATCGAAGGGCACATTTAAAAGTAATTTAATTATGCATTAACTTATTGTGGTAAGATAAGATTAGTCTTAAGATGCCATAAGTACTTAATTTAACTACCAAAAAGAAGATAAAAATTTGATTAGAAATTAGTCACGTGCATTCATATAGTAAAAACGGGAATTTTCACGTACCGCACGATAGTGCCTGAAAAAAGATACTTGTAAATTGACCAGTAGCTTTTTTCATGATTAAGTATCTTATATCACAACGAAGTATGGTATTCTTAGCAAATAATTATAGGTATACTGAAGGTTTTTGTAGAGCGGTTTAAATAAGCAATATAAAGGTGTTCCTAGCTGGTTTATTATATGACTAATCATTATATCAAAACGTAGAGATATTAATAAAGCAACTCAGCAGTGGACTATCACCAGCTGCAACTGATGATGATGATGAGGAGGAGGATTAAAAAAATCTTGATAACTACTTATTTCCCAAAAGTGTTTGTAAAAAAAACAAATAGTTAAACCAGTTATTAAATGAATATTCAAGTCGATTTCGTTATATCCAAAGCTCAAAAGTAGGTATTAATTGTAAAAGTAGGTAGGTTATCTACCTACCCAAATTATGGTCAATCAATCAGTTTTTTGCAGTGTTTCATTACGTTTAAAAAAAGCAGTTTTAAGTCGTTTTTTTTTTTATTCGTTACCGACATCAATCTAAGAAGTGGCTACATATCTAGAATGTTTAATTTTTGTTCAGACTAAAAACAATTCACATAAACTTATAGGTTTTACCCTAGCACGTATATGATTTTCATAAGAGGTTACTTGTCTGTTACCTACTGTTTATCTAAAACAGCTTACCAACTGGATTTTAATGCGGTTTTAACAATCGATTTGTACGTCTTCAAATATGGTTACTTACTACTTAGGTAGCAAAACATGAAAGAAGTAAACGGTACTCGCTTTTAAATAATGTCAAAAAAAATCGTATCCCTTCAAATTTAAAAACCAATTAAATTCCTGTTACAAATAAAAAAAACTGTTTTCTAAATTCTTGAAGTCACTAGGGGGCGCTACAATCCATTATAAAAAAACCGCGAGATTTTTTTTTTTTCTAAATTATTTATCAGTTTTAAGACTTTGACTGCGGACAGTTTTCCATACGTACAGCGTACAGTATCCATAAGGGCCTGGCAAACAGGCGCGATTGCAGTGGCGATCAAATGAAAATGGTTGTCAAGTGGTGGTCAAAGTTGGCGTTATAGTAGGTACTGTTCGCCACCACAGAGTCTATGCTGGGTTTATATGTCTAAACGTCGACCTTATCGACAAGATAATACAATTTAATTCAATACAATAATTGATAAAACGATCAGCATTTCGACAAGTTTTGAACGTATTCGTAACTCAGCGTAGGACCTCAGGCCATGTCTAGTCTGTTAGTTTTTCTGTGTCTTAACGAACATGACAAAAAAAACATCGCATCGTTGTTAAGCGTATGGTTTTTATGCACCTTAGCGCCTACCGTCCACAGAACAACAATACACAAGTTACCGTCTCTCAGAAACTCAGTTGATTAACAGACAGCGCCGCTGAATGAAGTGAATTCACAAGTTTATTTATTATTTCAAAAGTTTTTAAAAAAGTGCGATACGATGAATTTTTTACTGAGAAAGTTAATGTGGCAGAATGGGAAAAGGATAAATCAGTATTTATTCGCTACAATTAGTAAGTTTTATTATTTTTGTGTTTTTGTTTAAAAAGATTGGGCATTGAATGTGTAGGTACACGTGTCGTTTTACTTTTTACTAAATTGTCCTAAATTTGTATTTATTCTCTTTATTTTTTCTTGTAGGACTTTACTAGATCAGTTTTTATTTTAGTCATAAAACCCCCATAGTGTTTTCATCAAATCGTTTTTGAGGTTTCTTGTATGACTAATAAACAAATAAATATAAAGAGTTACCCCGTTAATACGGGAAATCTAAACACTACTTAATTGATATTTCGTAAAAAAAAAACAACTAAACCCAACGAAGTTAACAACGCGTGAACTTTAAACCTAATTCACTGACTAAAAGAATGAATAAATAAAACCATGTTAGTAAATAAACTGGATGTTTGTCCTCAATACAATACCTATTTGTGTTAAAAAAAAAACGCATAACATATATTTTATAATCCCGCGGCAGTAGGACTACGTACAAAAACCGGTCCACTCAGCAACAAAAGTAGATTAACAGTTTCGATTTTTAAAACAGACTCAAATATTTCTGGCATTTTCTGGAGCCCGTATAAACTGTAAAATATTCGGTTACATTTGAAAATCCATCTTGCCCTTAAAAGGCAGACAGCTGCCGATAACATCAAAAGCTGTATGAACCTAAAATTATTGATGTGGAGATTAAGAGACGTCGCGCTATCGTAAAAAAATAGTTAAAATCCCACATTTTAGTCATGTTCGCCCTCAAGCGATACCTGAGTCTTCCAAATAACTATTGGTTATTTATTAGACACTAATTTTCGTTAGTGTAGTTTAGAGATGTAGTCTGGCAATTTTTATAAAATAGTGTCTTGGGAACAAGACTCGATAAATATGATGAATTTCAACGATTGTTGTTCCTACTGCCAAGCTCTAAGTTACACCGAATTGTTTTAGTAAAGCGTATTTCGGCTTAATATATTTTTGTCGCTGAATGTACCTGCCGTTCCCTAATCGGACTATACGTTTTGTTGGTTTGTAAGTAGGTTTTCTTTGAACTTCAAAGATAATCAAGTAGGTTGATCACCGAAATGTTGCACGAGAAAAAATACAAACACTTATCGCGATCCAAGCAAGATGGCAAAAGGATGAATCGGGGACAACGGGTAAAATAATTTTCCGTTGTCCCCCAATCTTTGGCCCCATCGGGGGATAACGGGAATAACACCAATTATGTAGCTAAAACGAACAGTAGCTAATGACGCGTTGGGCAAGTAGATGGCTGCGCCGCAAGAAGTGCGGTTTCAATTCTCGCAGCGGCACAAATGTATATTTTGCAAATTTTTTTTTATCGCCCGGGTCTGAGTGTTGTGGTACCATGGTACTCGTAATTCCTCTCAGTTGTAAATGCTACTAATGGTCACCCATAGAATACCATGCTGAACAATGCTTGTCCTAACAGGTGCCACAATCAGAAATCTCAAAATATTTTCATACCAATACTTTTATGTATGTATGTATTCTACTCCAGCGCAATGCAAATAATTCGTAAATGCTTACCTCTAACGGTCACCCATCCAAGACCGTGGTGAATAATGGCTATCAGATAAAATAGCTATAGGTACGCCAAGTCTGGGTCTGGGCGTTTTCTAGCCTACTTACGATTATAAACGCGTAAGTTTGTGAGGATGTATGTTTGTTACTCTGTCACGCAAAAACTACTTAACGGATTTTTATGAAACTTTATAGTAATATAGCTTATACATCAGAATAACACAAAGGCTACTTTTTATATGGGTACCACGCTTGAGAAGCCGTGGGCAGAAGCTAGTATGTGAAGCTTTGTATGTATGTCTTGACAAAAAAGTATATACATAAGTAATATAATCATTTAGTTAAGTAAATGATTATATTACTTATGTATATATGTATCAATTCAGTAATATAATATAGCCATTTAGTTCCCATAACACAAGCTTTGCTTACTTTGGGGCTAGATGATGCTGTGTGAAAAATGTCCAGTATTATTTATTACTAGCTTCTGCCAACGGCTTCGCCCGCGTAGTACCCGGTAAAGTAAAAAGTAGTTTAAGTAGTAAAAAATAGCATATGTGTTATTCTGATGTATAAGCTATATTCTTGTAAAGTTTCATCAAAATCCGGTCAGTAGTTTTTGCGTGAAAGAGTTACAAACATACATCCTCACAAACTTTCGCGTTTATAATCGTAGTAAGATTATTATTTATTAAGTCTGACATTGTGTCGTCCTCGTTACAATTAATAGCTTTCAAGTTTTTTGCCGCTCAACCACGTCGTAAAGAGTTCGGTATGCGTTTGACATTACAAGTGGTTTTTTATCTGCGACTTTTTATATTTGTCAATCGCTTTCAGCGATAAGACCGCTCATCGTGCATATATTTTGTTTTTTGTTCTGTGTTTTGCACTGTTAATTGGTGTTATGCACAATAAAGAGTTTATCTATCTATAATTTATCTCCATAACGGCTTTACGGACATTAATGTGTTTTTTTTTGCTATCGATTTGTATATCTTCAAGGATGAGTAATTGAATTAATGAAGGAATCAACGTTTGATCGTACACCTTATACAATAAATAAATTAAACAAGCACATATTAAAATCATAGGGATAATGGGCGGCCTTAGCGCTTAAAAGCGATATCTTCCGGACAATCTTTGGCTGGAGAGGATTTTGTTTGATTTTGAAGTGGCCGGTCGTGAACTTCATGATTTGTTAATTTCATATATAAGTAGGTTACCTACTATTAGTAGTAGTTATGTAGAATAATATATATATATGTTAAGTATATAACATTTAACGTCATTAAACGTCAAAAAACCGACTTCGATCAACGGGAAATTAATAAAAAGTCTAATATGCAATTTCATCACCCATTTTTTATTAAAATGAAATACAGGAATCTCTCAGGAATTAAACTTTTATGGGACAGAATCGGGCTCATTCTCTATATAACAACAAAAAATAGATCAGAATCGATAAACAATTGGCGAAGATATCAGGTTACAAAAATCATACTGACGAATTGGGAACGTCCTCCTTTTTTTGAAGTCGGTTAAAATATCTTAGCTATAGGTACACGGAGACCAAAACAAAGTAGATGCATACGGCATACAGATGTCTCGACGTTATATGTATTTAAGAAGACACATTTTCTAAACTATCTCGAATCCGATTAATGAGTGAAAGTGAACATAAGGATGTGGGTGTATAAAACACTGCCAAAGAACAAGTTCCTAAATATTATTGGAATGTGAAGATATGTATAAAAAAGTTGTAGGTAGATCTCATTGTGAAAGATCTCGTCTGGGGAAATACTACCACCATACATATTTCTGCAGCCATGCGCCAGGCAATAATACTTGCATTGTTGCAATGTGTTCCGGTTTGAAGGGTATGGTTGCTGGTGAAATTACAGGTACATGAGATCTTTCATCTTGATATCTCAGGAAGGCAATGCGTGAGTGATACCTTTGGTATCGCAAGCCACCATACATATTTCTGCCGCCATGCGCCAGGCAATAATACTTGCATTGCTGCAATGTATTCCGGTTTGAAGAGTGTGGTTGCTGGTGAAATTACAGGCACATGAGATCTTTCATCTTGATATCTCAGGGAGGTAACGCATGAATGATACCTCTGGTATCGCAAGCCACAATACATATTTCTGCCGCCATGAGCCAGGCAATAATACTTGCATTGCTGCAATGTAAACTTAATGCAAAAAGAATTTTCTACCTGCAACTGCAACTGTGGAAAAAGAATAGGTACGGCTATTTTCAGGTCATTACATTAATTGAAAATACTTATAACATTATTTTTCAATTGTCCTGACAAATAGCGCCTCATTCGCAAACAGCCTTGGCATCTCTATTTAATGCCTATGCACAGTGAACGGGTAAAATACAGCGGATGAACCGCTGGTCTATATCGACGCGGAAATGTCGTATCTCAAAAATTGGCCTAATTACTTATAACTTTATTGTTAAGCAAAAAAAGCCGCGTCAAATGGTCTAGGTCTCGTCTTTCTTCGATATTTTTTTTTATCATACACGGTAAAAACTGATTTCTTATAGAAAGACAAATTGCTTTCCATTAAGATATTTTTATTGCCTCTAAGAAAATGATTCTCTACCTATAGACGCTAGACAATAATTTCTTCGTAATAGTAAAAAATCATCTCATTTTATTTTATTTGATACGAGATAAATAAATTTAATTCAAGAAACATATTGTTTTATTTAACACATTTATTTGATATTTATTTGATACGACATAAAATAAGTCTTGAAATAAACATATTTATTTTCAAGTAAGAATAAAATTGAGAAAAATATTGTCTTCAAAAAAGATAAGCAGTATTTTTGTTTTAAAAATATTGCATTAATCTAAGAAAATATATTTTTGTAATAACCAAATATTTCGAGAAATCAGTCTTTCTTATTCAAAGAAATCCTTTTTACCCGTGTACGCCCTTGATTTTTTCCTAGTTTTTTAACTAAATTAGTAAAAAAAACTAGGAAAATAATTCAAAATATTATGGATGTATCGATATCTACGAAAATATTGTGATGCAGTTAGTTTTCATCAGCTCACTTTCCGCTACAACTTGTCCGCTCAATGTTCATTCACACAGCTTCCATTCAGCATCATGATATTTATGAATGAAATTGACATTTCGTGCATGGCTGGTACCTCTATTACTGTAATTAAAAAATTACATTGATACCAATTCAGTTGTAAAAGTAGTTTGAATGGAAGTAATGGAGACCGTTAATTTGTATTGTAGAATCTTTTAACTGGTTTAGGCATAACTGCATAAATCCGAATAGAAATACGCTACGCAAGATGTAAGCCAGAGAGCTGGTTCTTATCTGGGTCAACGCATTAGCATTGCCATTCAGCTTGGCAATGCAGCCAGCATTTTGGAAACGCTTCCATCTAGGAAGTGATCTGAATCAGTTTATGTAGCCTGGCTGTTACATATTTTATTTTCAACCGACTTTAAAAAAGAAGGAGGTTCTCAATTCATATGTACGCGATATCTTCGCCTTGTAAACCGATTTTAATGATTTTTTTGTTTAATTAGTAGGGTATACTTCAAAAGTGGTCCTTTATAAATGTTATGTAAAAATTACCCCTAAATGTGAAAAAATGGGGAATGAAATTTCATATCGACTTTTTACCCACTTCCAGTAACAGGAAGTTGGTTTTTATTCCTGAAAATAATTGTCGAAAGATAAATCGAAAGATAATCGAAAGATAATTCTTCCGATACGAAAGTTGTAACCTCGCACCCGGTCGCTGCACCAATTAATTTTTCAATCCGAAAACATGTGCGCTTAACAAGTGCTCAAAATGGTGAAGGAAAACATGTTGAGGTAACAGGCATGCCCTAGAACCAACAATCTAAGGGCATGTCCCATCGGTTTGTGTTTCAATTAGCGGTGACGGGGCTTGCAACCCGTCACATGGAACGTCAACTACTATGCAAAATGCGGGCATGTGCCAAATATAATGTTTGGACGTGTCTCTGACTACCTTCTTGTTAGTCTGACAGATCTGCGTACTGGGCATTGACCTGAGGATGGAAATCCCCATGAGAGCGTGTTTTTTCATATGTAATTTTCTTACCATTAAGTACATTAAGTAGCGTTTATAATTTGGCAGTAAATGAATCCGTTGTGTATGACGTTAGTAAGAATTGAATAGATTAGAAAAAAAATGCTTGAACTTGTGTCTATAACAACATTAGGTTATATAATTGAGTAGTTATATTATACTTATATAATACAAAACTATACCTAAATAGGCATTTTTATATAACCCTAGCTTTCGATTAAAATAACATGTAATAATTATGTGAATAATAATAATGTCTTATAATAATAATGATAATCACTGTTAGGCATGCATCCAACTACGTTCTATCACAGATGTAATTATATGTTCTGTGGAACGTACAATCAACATATTATAGCAACGAATTGTAATCCATTCAGGCAAAAGAAGCACACTCAGTAAAATGCTGAGACTAAGGCCCGTATTCATAGTCAAATAGGGGCATATTAAATTTGAAAGTGTCTCTAGGGCCCCACCGTTCATTATCTTCGCATTCCCTAACGGTAACTACCCCATTCAAGTTGCTTGTGGTAAAATCCCATTAACACATTATACCTGTGCCTTCTGCAATCAAATTATAGAATCAATTGGCTTCAGCATGCGAATTGGATAATTTTCAACTAAAAGTACCTACCTATCCATTAGATGAAAATAGTCGAGCTCGCTGTGGGAAAATGCAGTAATGCCATGAAATTACATTTCCGGTTTTGTAGGGATGCTTCAAATTGAAGTCCAAAAGGCATATTCATGAAAGTTCATGAAAACGCGGGCGGAACGTAGTTGGGCAAAAAAAAAGATAATATGTATATAAATAAAAGTGTTCCTAAAATGATGGATCATTGCGCTTCCGTCTGGTAATACCTACTGTATCAGTTGGCCTATCTAAAGATCGTTGCAAACGATCTCGCTGTTTCACCTGTATTTTTTGTAAATACTGACTTGTACATAGATGTATGAATAAATGTATTTATTTTAGAAGTAAAAGTTACATTGGAATTAGATTTTGCTTGGTAAAGTGTTTTGCTTGGTAAGTCTTCTCGAAATTGTTTCCGAATATACTTACCTTGGGCAGATTCTGCAGTTGGGTAAAAACAATTTTGAGAAGGAGGCCAAGAGGAGGATCCAGCTAGGCTGGGCAGTGTTTGGAAAACTACGTGGAGTCTTCTCGTCATCCATACCGCAATGCTTGAAAACGAAAGTTTTCAATCAGTGCGTCCTACCCGTCATGACCTACGGAGCTGAGACGTGGACACTCACGATAAGGCTGGTCCACCAGTTCAAAAACGCTCAGCGAGCTATGGAAAGAGCTATGCTCGGAGTCTCTCTGAGGATAGGATTCGTAACGAATACATCCGTCAGAGAACCAAAGTTATCGACATAGCTCAACGAATTAGCAAGCTGAAGTGGCAGTGGGCCGGTCATATCTCGCGAAGAACCGATAACCGCTGGGGTAAACGTGTTCTTGAGTGGAGACCGCGACTCGGTAAACGCAGTGTAGGACGCCCTCCGGCCAGGTGGGATGACGATCTGCGAAAGACTGCAGGCAGATGCTGGATGCGGCAAGCTGAAGACAGGGCGCTATGGCGCTCATTAGGGGAGGCCTATTTCCAGCAGTGGACTAATATAGACTGATGATGATGGTAAAAGTATTTATCAGTCCGTTTCTTGAAATAGGTGATTTCTACTTTAAGCGCCGCACATTCTACCAAGAACTTTCCAAAATAAGAAAAATATACTAAACAAAGCAGAATCGATCTCGTTGCAACGTAATTAATATCATCAAAAACCACCAAAAGCACCTAGTGCAAGAAAGAAAGCATTTTGAGCGCGAACAAAACAACACACGAGAACCAAAACAAGTAACGGACAATAAAGCGCAAACATTATTGTCTGATGTTTCGTTATTGTTGGAAGTTCATTGATATATATGATGAAAAGTAAGGGTCCAAGGACGCTTCCTTGCGGTACTCCTACCCTAACATTCCTCCATTCACTCCATATGCGTCTAGTTTTTTTTATTAAAATGTCTACATAGTCGAATTCCTTCGTTAATCCATGTAGAGAGCACCAAAACTGTTCGTTTTGGGTTCGATCAAAGTATCTAAAAGGTGAAAAACTTACGCTGATACAAAGCTAATAAATCAAGTTTTTAAAATATTCCGCGAGCCGGATTATAAACCGAGACGAATTGCATCCGACCCACGAGCCTGGGATTGTCTATTTTAAGATAGATACTTATCTAGATCATAGTTACATTATCGAAAGGTTTTATCGAAAGAAGGGGGCGCTGCAATAGACGATATAATGTATAATGGCGTAACGAATATGTCGTTTAGTTTTTTTATGTATGGTTTCAAGAAAGCTCCTATGAAACTAGGGGCGCTGTAGTTTTAAAATTTATCAAAAATTTACTCGCTACTGGTACATGGTATGGTAAAGTCAGTATGAGGGAACAGCCTTGAATAATTTACATCATTTTAAAATGTCAAAGTTCATCTGTCCTACCTTCCTACATAATCTAGCATCTATAGGTCCATCGAAATGTACGGATTTTTGTTGAGGTAGGATAAAAAAGAACTGGCGTGTAGATACCTATATAGGACCAGTAGGTGCCTAGATACTACGCAGTAACATTTCGTATTTTTTTGCTTTAGGTGAGTTTAAACACAATGCAGAAAGTGATATTTACTACCCACTATGATGCATGGGGCTGGTATTATGTGTATGGGTAGTCCGTTTTTTTTAAATCGTTCTGTATGAAATCCATGGCAGGCTCCCCTGGTCTCTAGTATAGTATTATAATATCTGTCCTCCTGCTGTAGTTTTTCTGTGAGAGTCGAGACCTGTTGTGCTCTGATCAGGGGTTTTAAAAATAAATATCGTATACCTACGGATTATATGTTAAGAAATGGCTCGAGATGCAGTATGTTAAGGTACTCATAAATAAAAATGGTTTTTCCTACATACTTGTTTTGGTTTTATCAAGTTCGTCCATTTATTAATCAGTCTCTAGTTTCACTAGCCAAATGGATATGGGAAACGTTACATGGCACTAACTTTGACGAATTTGTAAAAAAACCATAGAATATCCTAAAACATAAATGAGAGTGATTCAGGGTTAAGCAAAAGCCCCACACTTTAAAGTCAATAAATAAATATTTTAATGTTTTTTTTAAATTATCTCTCAATTCTGTTACATCCATATTTGTCGGTTACAACATTTTCCCCATCCAGCTGATCGGTTAACAACCTTGTCCGGCCTTGCGGCTGTTTTTAGATCTGCATACCGATAGGTTCCGATTCTAATATTAGCCTGCATATGCTTGCCCTATAAGCACCCACATAGCCTTAGCCTGGCTCACGTGTTTTTGAACTCAATTGCGCTTGTTCACTTTGTATGTGAGATTTCTATCAAAAAAACTAAACTTCGTCAGTTTTTGCTTAAGCTGTTTCACAATCCAAATTAATCCATAGTTCCTGATACCGACAGGGAATCGTTTTGTGGGTTCAGGACGATAACTGTTGGGTGTTATTTTATGGCGAAAATAATACCCAACAGTGTATGGCGAAAACAGAACTCTTATCTTTTATCTATAGTCTGTCCGTCCATGTGCCATTATTAGATTTCTCACTCAGTGTAAAGCGTATCGAGAAAAAGGTGGACAATTTTTTTAACGCTACGTTAAAACTTAGCCATTGTATTTGCTTTTTGCATAGGTTTATGCTACTCGCTCAATATTTGCTTGCCTATAATTATAATAACGCTCGTTTTTTTTACGTAATTTAAATAAGTTTAGGTGTTCATATGTTGGTGATCGTTTAAATAAAAAAATACATTGTCTAGGAAAAGCGGTTGCAAAAAAAATCGCATAACAAAAATTGAACAGCATATAACATAAATACCCAGACTATTGTAGATGGGCATACATTTCTCTAATCAACCGAACTACACCTGATCAGAATATATTTTCCTGAATATATCGTACATTGGTACGAGTACATGTATTAGGTTTTCGCGATTGTTAAACATATGAAATTAATTATATATTTCACTTACCCTTTTTTACGACGGGTCTACCTTTTTTCCAAACTTTCGCGATTAGATAACATAATTATAAGTTTGACGGATCTTTATCGCGTTTAACTTTTTTTATTATTTTCCCGACGTTTCGACTCAGCCGTGGTCATTACGGGATTTTTCATCCCGTAACATAATTATGCCTCTACCTGTGACCACGTTAGCTACAAAACGATCGTCGTTCGGTTCGTCAGAAATAACAATAAAAAATAAAACAACGTGATTGATCCGTATAAAAATGTTTGATTTCATTATTATTAAGTACATTTTTCTCGAGAGCTCGTTTTAAACCTGCATGGATAGGTTATAGGTTAAAATAGGTTCTGTTAGGTAATTATGCATTCTTCAAGAACCTGCATAACCTTAGCCTGGCTTTTAGTTCAAAGTTGTTTGTTTATGTTATGGTCATTCTTTGAACTTTGTTTTTTTTTTTATAGAAAATGCAATGACTTTATAAATAAGCGACCCTAATTTGCTATACAGTTGTGGGGACAATATTGGTGATAAAAACTAAATACTTATTAAGTAGAGCTCTTAATATAAAACAAGTACATAGACGAACTAAATGTTAATAGCACTTTCTTCCAGCTAACCTTTGTGTAATAAAGAGTGGGGACTCGTGCGTTTGACTGATTACAAAAAACTTATTTTTTTATTAAATTAAATAACTAGCTACTTAAAATAGAAGTAAACTACATATATAAATAAAAATAATTCATACTTAAACACATTAATCCAAATATATACTTGGCTGATACTTTAAGACTTAATTTAATTCGTTGATTAATCCTCTTTTTCAATGAATGAGTTAAATTTTTTCAATTGGTACCACACTATAGCTGAAGGAAGTATCATCAAACAAAAACCAAGCAGAATTTTTTGTCTGATTCTTGTAGGCTTGGAATGGACGCGTGCGAGAAATCGCCGCAAAATAACTTCAAAATTTAACGTAGTTTTTCTATACATCTTTCTACATAATCTCAGTAAAAAAAATACTTTAAATAACGGAAAGTTACTAAAATGTCCAATATGAAATTTAAAAATCAAGATCCTATTATTTCTCTCCTAGGGGTAGTAGGTATTTTTGCATAAAATCTATAAAGGAATAATCTTGAAAACCCTACCTAATAAAAAAATATCTATAAAATCGGTTCACTATTGGTAGAGATATCGCGTAATTCATGTACACACAAAATAAAACATCGAATTGAGACTAATCAGAACTTTACCTTCTAGTAACGATACCGCTGCTCAGCTTTGGCATGGTGCAAGGCTGGCTGTCACCCATGATCTCCGTACTCCAGTCTAGCGAAGGTCCTTCCCCGGAGCCGTACAGCAGCAGCGATATATCATGGATGACGTCAGTGACTTATATCACGGCCATCGTCTGCGGCGCGCCGATGGGCCATCTCACTGACCGCTACGGCAGGAAGGCTATGACGTTAGCGACTACATTGTCTCTGATCGTAAGTCCTTTAGTCCTACGCACATCCTACTTATAATTTGGTATCTATTATAGGTATAAGTTGATAAAAATTTGTAGCTTACCGCTAATCACAACAAATTGGGTTGGCTGGTAGAAAATGCTTTAGCATTAAGTCCGCCTATTGTTCACGTTTTAATTAAATGTGCAAAAAGAGTTAATAAATAAATAATATCAAAAACGCGAAAGTTTGTGAGGATGGGTGTTTGTTAGTCTTTCACGCAAAAACTACTGAACAGATTTTGATGAAACTTTACAGTAATATAGCTAATATATCAGAATAACACATAGGCTACTTTTTATCCGGGTACCACGCGGGTAAAGCCGTGGGCAGAAGCTAGTTGTAATACAAAATAAATAATGCTGGTCATTTTCACACAGCATCATCTAAGGTCTAGAGGTCGAATATTCTTATCGAAAACATCGTTATTAATTCGTCATATTCTCGAATCAACCTAAAGAGATGTGGCTATGTGCCTTCTATGTGCATAAAATAAGACTTATTAAACGTATAGAAGCCTCTCGGCACATTCGAAACAACTCGCCTTGAAAATCTTGATGCGCTAGCAACGAAAGACAAAACCTTAATCCACCTGACATCTACACGTCAAACAATTATGGCCATTTACATTGCTCGCCCTGTGACTTTTTAAACGAAATTCGGTTTTGGGTGTCACATTCCTTCACACAATAGACACATTTATGTTTATAATAGCAAGGTTCGCCATAGACGGACATGTCGATATCATAATCAAACTAGTCAGGTTACTCACCTAACAAAGTATATGAATAAAACAGTAAATAAATGAATGAAATTCATCTTCCGCTATCAATCATAACCAAAACATCTCAATCACAAACCACATCCATCAACTTAAAATTTCGGAAAATAAGGTGATGTGATAGTAAGTAGTACCCAAACAAACCAACAAGCACAGCGAGCTACTGAAATCCATGATGACAGATTAGCATAGAATTACGACTAATGCTGAATTTATTGGCGAGCTAAGCGTGCTACGTACAAACTGCAAAACAAGGTGATTACAAGATTGACTCTATTTATTTTCGTTTTGTATAAATGTGTTACCTTATGGGTCTGACATAAACCATGTTTATAAGTCCTTAAATAAATGAAAAAAAAAAGATTGGCTCCAATCATTTTATGCAAATCAATTTACAGACATACCAACAGAAAGTTATTTGCTTTGAGGACACGGCCTTTTAAAAATAAAACAAACTGTATTAAAAATAAAACTGTCTTTTCCGAGTCAATGTAACTTTAAGCTGTCATAAAAAGGTCTTTATTTCAGTTCGGCGCGGATATCCGTTGTCGTTGTTACCAATATAAAAAAAACTTCGGCTAATCGAATTCGAATAGTTACGATAAGAAGTCTATAAAAACTACAATAGGGGTGTTAAGTGTGATTGTGAGACCATAAAAGGCGCAAATTAAAGTGATTATAAAAGTCTATTAAGAATTCTGAAGATTCAAGACGTTTAGATTGACTTAGGGAAATCAATTTAAATTGGGACAGTTTTTATATTTAGGTACAAACAAATAACGAAAGTGTACACGTTCACTAATCGCACGCTTTCATCACCATGATGGAAGCCCTGGATACTAGTAAGGGGCTATCAAGGACGACCTCTGTGGCGAATGGGCGAAGGCTCGCGGGTGCGCTCCCGCCCCGGGACAAATGTTTGTATCTGCAAATATTTGTCTCGGGTCTGGGTTTTTTCTTTGTATAATATGTATGTACTTACAAAAAAATTTGTATGAATGAATGAATGAAAATACTTTATTGTACACCTTAAGATACAAACGAAATAAACAGTAACACATATGATAAAGGTACAATGGGTGGTCTTATCGCTTAAAAGCGATCTCTTCCAGACAACCTTTAGATGCAGAGGATTATATATGATTTTGAAGCGGCCGGGGGTGTACTTTGTGTAAACTACCTTAAATAATATTATTCATAAAACATACTACAGCAGAATATAATAAATAATAACATATATACCAATTACCTATTATATATATATATATATATATACATACGAATACAATACTTACCTATAAATATATACTTATACATACGAACAGCAACCCAGCAATAACAGGATCAAACGAAAACTATAACTTCTGGGATTGATAGAAAATTTTAACGCGAGTTTTAAATGTGTGTATGTATAAGTAGTAGGTATATCAGTCATGTAGGTAATTCCCATAATACAAGCTCTGCTTATTTTGGGGCTAGATGATGCTGTGTGAAAATGTCCTACATTATTTAAGGAAAGTCATGACATTATAGAATAATAATATTACTAATAACTTTATTCAATAACAAACTTAGAAAACAACTGTGTTCACTAAGGTTATCGTAATGAACTTAAAAAAAAAACAAAAAATAAATTAAAATAAATGCTTAGTAGGTAACACAATCAGCAGAATAAACTTATTAATGAAGGTAGGAATATAGTTTAAAAATCTTCTTCCGTGCTTGTTACAAACTGTGTTACGGTAAGGCAATGATTATACAAATACGGGTCATTTGTAGAGGTATAATACCCGTATTTGTATAATGATTAAACAAATACGGGTCAGTACAATGGGCGGTCTTATCGCTTAAAAGCGATCTCTTCCAGACAACCTTGGGATGGAGCGGAATGTATGCAATTGTATGAATGGTTGGCGGTGAACGTAATAATATATACAAGAAGAGTGTGCAATGCGATATACAACTATTAGATAAATATAATTACATATACCTACATACACAGTAATAAACTACACACTATAAAAATAAAAATATATAACTATATAAATATAAATATCACACCTACCATACAGTAAAAAGTAAAAGGACATTATTTCGTAATAAAAAAAAACTAAAAAAAAGAACACTGGTTACTAATTTATTTCAGATAAAAAAAAGTTTTTAACACGAGCTTTAAATATAGTTAGCGATGGGGCCTGCCGAATTGACACCGGCAATGCATTCCACAGACGCACTGCTTCAACTGTAAAAGACTTGTCGTAGAATCCAGTGCTGTGAACAGGGGTTTTAAGCAAGAGATTTTCCGAAGATCGAAGGTTACGGGGAGGATGAAAACTATGAAGATATTCAAATTGTGTTTTCAAATAGGAGGGAGTCAAGGGATTACTAAGAATATTGTACAAAAGAGAAAGGATGTTAGTATTCCGGTGAAGGCGAATAGGAAGCCACTTAAGCTTTACACGAAATTCAGAGATGTGGTCAAATTTACGCAATCCAAAGATAAACCTAATACAGACAGAATGGGTGCATTCTGTTACTATGCAGAATTGGCACATGCTCACGTTTTTGACTAGCATTCGACGTGATAGGTTGCAAGCTTATCACCGCTTTTTGTTCACCAGCAGTTGCCTTCGCCTTATGATATTTGTAATATCGGGCAATGTAGACGCGTTACCGTTTTTTCGACGCTAAAATGCTATAATATATAACCCCAAGCCTGAGGAGAGCCGCGGGAGTCTGTTGGACTCACTAACATAGGGCCAGTGGATGCTCTAAATATCCTAAAGCGGGTCTCGGGAGGGCGGCGGTACATCGTGACATGTGCCGTTAGCACTGCAAGGGTGCTGAGGGTGGTTTTTCAACTGCCTCCGGGACGTGCGAAGGGCGTTATGCGAGAGGGGCACCGGTGTGTTCCTTTGGAGATCCCGGAGCCCCTTGACATGCATCGAGGCCGGCCACCGGGGGGTTTTAGTGAGTCCACGAGTCCGGTAACCTCACAACCCTATCACACTCTATCAATGTGGTAGGGTATCTGTAACATGTTGGGTGGACCCTTCGGACTCCCTTTTGCGGGGAGGGGGATTCCCCGGAATATTTGGGACATCACTCGGCAGCGGGGTGCTGATGAGTTGCCTGTCCCAAGCTAAAATGTCTCATGTGCCTGTAATTTGGTACAGAATAATAATTTTATTTTAAATAATTTGGTCACTCCGAATTATTCATGCACGCTCTGGTTTACCGACACCAATTATGTGATCACTTGGTTTATTCGTTCAAATATAGAAAGGCTAATTACACGTTGGTTTTTATACAATAGCAGGAAAAAATGTCTCATTCATTCAAAGAAAATGAACCGTGAAGTTGTTGAATTTTCGTTGTAAGTATTGAACTCAACGCGTCCTTCTGATTTAGTACAGACACGCTATATCATCGTCGCTATGTCTCAAACGACGTTTCAAATTGATCCTTATGAATTTTAATTTTTTAATGGATAAATGACCTTTGACTTTGACTTATTTTCATTGGTAGTTCTAATTAGGCTTGGAACCCCAAAATGATTTTTAGAAACCTGTCAACGATACGGGTTGATTTGATATGAGAAAAAACGCATTTAGTTATACCATTAGCTAAAAAAGCAGTTTACCAGTTTCAATTTTTAAAACTAACCGGAACCGTTAGACTTAATATTAGGCTAAATTTTTTAGATCTGCATTACGTGTCCCAGTAGTGAGTACCCTACTTGGTACCCTGCATTACGTGTCCAAGTAGGGAGTACCCTCAAAAAAATTACTCTTAGGATACCCATTATGGGGAATAGTGAGCGTATTTTTTTTTAGATCTGCCGTAACTACGAGTATTAGTCATTGTAAAGCCATTTTTAAAACCTTTTTTTAATTTTATGATGAGACAAACAGGCATAGGTCCATTGATAATGCGTTGCCTGCTATAAAGGTCTCTTTTAAATAGATAGCTCATTCTGCAGCTATAAGGCACAGTTTATATGTATGGGGGAGAAAGGAAAAAAAACAAAAATCAAAATATATTAATTTGGGTTAAACAAAATACAAGAACTGTGTCGCAAATAGCGCCCGAAAAGAACCAAACAAAAAATATTTTAACTACGAGTAGTTTTAGGTACATACAGATAACAGGTACCGACGTTTCAAAGTGGTCCTTGTGATTTTATTGAATAAATGAATTTTGACTTTGACTTTGACTTTAGTTACTTAGAGGGACCAGAAGAGAAAGAGCTTGTAAATCTCAAATTAAAAATCTACTTTTGTTACTGACTGTAAAAAAAAAGATAGATACATGAAAAACAAAAACCAAACACCATTCTAAATTTCAGGTGAAGACGTTATCTAAATACTTACCTAAAATGTGTTTTATTCGCAGGTTTACTGGCAAATAAAGTTATTCTGTCTGGAACCATGGGCTATGATCTTGGCCCGTGCTATAGCCGGTGTTCCGTGTTCAGCGTGCTATATCGTGCTACCCATCTACTTGAAGGAAATCAGCGACGCTGACCTGCGCGGGGCTCTTGGCTCACTGCTTATTATGAACAGGTAAATGGAATGAGTACTAGTCTTATGTAGTTCATGTACGAAGAATAATTGGAAATGAAATCCCACTAGTGAACGAAGTCCTGGCTTGGTCGCGGAGGAACAGGCACCTAGATAAAAACCGACGTTTCAAAGTGGTCCTTGTGATTTTATTGAATAAATGAATTTTGACTTTGACTTTGACTTTGATAACGAACTATTCCTCAAGATGATCCTTAATAGTGCAATACTAATTGGTATTTACCGGTATTTCTTTGCAAACGAACTAAAGAGCCAAATTAAGAGCGAGCACGCAATCCAATCACGTGATGCGTCTTCGTTTGATCTCGGTGAACGAATCACGATGTATTTATTCTCTCTTAACATTAAACCTTACTACGTAAGTTATACACCATTATTTAACCATAAGATTTTGCACACTGTACAGTGGTGCAGTGTGTAAGTTAACTTACCTCCCGTGCTAGTTAAAAACTGTGAACTACTTAGTATACGTGCTTCACTAAGCGGAGTCTTATAATTTTTAAATTATACTGTTAGTTCAGTATAAGACTGGACTAGTACATTTGATCGACTGTACTAATATGCTCCGCTCAGTGAACGAATAAGTACAAGCCAAATGAGCACTAGGTATACTAAGTAGTTCATAGTTTTTAACAAGCACGGGAGAAAAGTTAACTTACAATGCCACAAGCGCCTGCGCACCTTATACAGCATCATATAAAAGCAAGTATTTGTGTAAATAATTTTCTAATATAAAAAAAAGTTCGCACTGAACCTGATATCTCGCCAAGAAGCTTTTTTACTAGGGGATTTTGTTATTAGTTCCCACCGAGCTCATTCTTAAATTCCATTAGCAGACCCTACATACCTACCAAGTTTAGATAGATAGATAGATAGATAAAACATTTATTCGTTGCTACAGACACACACCAATATACATTTTATTGACAGTAAGTTTGTGTTTGTGTGTGTTGCAGTACAACAAAAAGGCCATGGCTCAGTGAAAATTTTTTGCTTAAAAGCAAAAACACTGATTTTCAGCCAAAAACCTGTTGAGACCAAGTAGAACGAGTTGCAAGTGCACCTAGCTACGAATGATTGTAGTTGTGTTGCGAGTAGCGTTCATACATTTAAAAGAGAAGAATCAAACTAAATAAATAAACAACTGACGACAGCTTTATTTTAGGCTTTTATCAAGATTTAATAAACGATTCGGCAGTTTTCGTTGGTCATACACACAAACTTCAGATTGCCCAAGTAGAATCAGAAATATTCGCTTGCTCGATCAATAAAACAAAACACTGTTAAGTTTATAAACTGTTTTAAAATATTTGCCCTTATGTCAGTCAGTGAGTCAAGCGATTTTTATATATTTTGTTCAATTCCCAAATAAAATAATAATAATAATGCTGGGCAATTTCACACAGCATCATCTAGCCCCAAACTAAACAGAACTTGTATTATGGGAACTACATGACTGATTTGTATACATTTTTTGTAAATACATAGAATACCCAGACCCAAGACAAACATTTGCAGATTATACAAACATTTGCCCCGCGGCGGGAATCGAACCCGCAACCTACTGAGTGGTTACCAACGTTTCAAAATGAGGGCTAGGTTGGCCCATTTTGTCGTAATTTTTAAACAAACGGCCCACCTATTGATAATCGGTTACCGTAACCTATGGACGCCTGCAACACTTGCATCACTGGCGCGTTGCCAAACCGGATACGTAATTGTGAAGTCTCATATACTTGTAATTTCACCGGCACCAATCAAACCGGATTACAACAATGCGAGCATAATGCTTGGCGCCAGAAATTGGTATGCAATTTTAATAGTTTATTTAGACCGTCCTGTTCGTCGTCGTAGGTCGTATACACTTCGATTTGTTTTGAAGTGCGGGTAAGAATCGAACTTAAGGTTCATTTTTCTAGCCTCAACTTCGGGGTTTACTGCTCCCGAGTCTATGGGTGATGCCGCTTTGGATGCCATCCTTACTTGCAGGGTATTTCAGCAGCGGCGCGATACGTTATTTGGCCAGTTATTCGGCTACGGTGGTCAATCCTTTGTTAATGTTTCTTTACCTTCTGGCTTCTTCGCGTCTCTCAAACTTCGCCTTATTGGGGCGAGTCGGGAGACAGTCATCGCCAAGAAGTTTGGCAGTCCGGAGATCTGGCGTGGGCGTGGACGGCGTTAGACTCTATGCCTCTCACTTGATATAGATTCTTCAAAATCAAAACTCGACCGTGAAATAAAAACGATTAAACTCATTTTTGATCGCATTGTTTGGTCATTTAGTTTGACGGTCCTTACTAGATAAAGGTTACATGTGTTTCAAACACCTACTCGTCGCATCTTCATATGCGTTGATCAGAATATCAATTGACGACCTTGATGGCGCGGGGTTAGCCATCTTTAAAGCAAGAGGTGTGAGTTCGATTCCCACTGCGGGGCATGTTTGCATGATTATAAGTTTTTTTACGGGTCCTTAACCCGTGCTGCTGCAATATGGTCGAAACGTCTGTCGTGAAAATAATGAATAAGGTAAATGCGAAAAAGGTCCATAAAAAACGTATAATTATGTTAAATGATCTGCAGATATTTGTCTCGGGTCTGTGGTATATACCACGGGACCCGAAGTTCCTGATGCCCACGATACAGGGAATCAGGGGGTCAGGACTATGTATCGGTTTTGAGTGATTGACTGACTGACACGATGCATAGCATAAACCGTAGTCCTAGTAACCTGAGATTTTGAGTATTTTTTTTGGTGTCTAGGGATTGACTAAGAAAGGATTTTTCGAAATGTCATCCCTCGAGAATGCAACTTGAAAATGATAGAAAATATTTATTGCAATAATTATACAATAATATTTCAGCCAGCTTTGACAATGTTATACAAATGGGCTTTTAGCTAGAGATAGATAAATAACACTTCATTGTACACCACATGGCCTCGATTCTGTAGTACACTGACTAAACTAAATTTAAAGATTTTGAAAAGTTGTTTAGCTAAACAGTGTTGGTTATCTGTTTAATTTAAATAACATATCAGACAGAGACAGAGAAGTGTTAAGTTAACACGTTAATAATCTTTATACGAGTAAGTAAGTGTCAATTAATATCAATTACTATTTTTTTTTTTTTAATTTATAATTTTTACTCTATACTGAGAGAAGCTCAAGCCAATTAGCTCAAGTACTTGTATTATAATATATGTGGTAAGGATTTACGTATATTTATAGGATCCTTAGTTGGTATATAAAACTATAAACGCGGATAAAGTCGCGGGGCGGTACTCTAGTATTTTAATAAAAACAATGACCAGTCTTGACCAGAAGCGTGATTTGTTTACATCAAATCGGTTCTTTGGCCTTCTGAAGCCGGTTTGTTGTGCCAATTAGTTTTATTACCCGCTGACGTAGTAAAACTTGCGAGTTTTGCCACTATTTTAGTGAAAAATAAGTAAATTAGAATATTTCATAGCCAAAAAGGTGTTGCATTTTTTGAAAGATGCCCAAAGTTTTTAAAGCCTGAATTCATAGTCGGGGGTTGAACAGACCCCCAAAATCCATCATTCAGCATTTGCCTTATGGCTGGGTACATAAAAGTTAAATTCGCACTTGATTTTTTACTTAGCGCCTGAACAGTCCCTTAAAGGAGCCCCTATTTGACTATGAATTCGGGCCTTAATACTGTCGTATGTGCATAGCGTCGGTACTTATAGATTACTAGTTGTTGCCCGCGGCTTCGCCCGAGTGGTATGTTAATAAAAGTAGCATATGACCGTATTTTTTATTTTTTCAAAACTACCCTTTGGGGGTGTGCTTTTGAGTTCTAAACTTTGTATAAATTGTAATCCTTGGTTCGATTCATTCAAAAGTTGGTGGACATAGTTTGAAGCCTGAAGACGGTTCTTCAGGCTTCAAACTATGTCTAAAAAATAAAAAATACGTGTTTCATTATTTACTTTAAAGTTTATTTGTACAGAGTTTTGAGCGAATCAAACAATATATTTTTTAATAGAAACTTTGCCGCCCTATTTAACCCACTTAGGGGTCGATTTTCGAAAAATAGTTTAGCCTATGTGAACTATCTACATTCCAAATTTCATCAAAATCGGTTTAGTAATTATGGAGATACGTGGTAACAAACATTCACACACACACACACACACACACATACACAAAAACAGACTTTCGCATTTATTATATTAGAAGAATATCTAAATGTGAGTTAGGTCGGTATGCATAATAAAACCAGTTGTTTCTCACTACATGACGACCTTTGTGGCGCAGTGGGCGAAGGCCCGCCTGAGACGCAGAAGGTTGCAGGTGCGGTTCCCGCCTCGGGACAAATGTTTGTATGATCTGCAAATATTTGTCACAGGTCTGGGTGTTTTCTATGTAAAATTTGTATGTACGAGTATTTACAGAAAAATGTACATAAGTAATACCTATATAAGTAATTTTCCATAATCTCTGCTAAGTTTAGGGCTAAATGATGCTGTGTGAAAAATTTCCAGCATTATTTATTTATTTACTTGAACGGAGCGTTTGATTTACATTGCCTAAACTAAAACTTGGTGTCGGGTATAAATTAATGTAAATTTTGGTAAAATATAAGGCAAAAGTTTTTGCGTGGAAAACATGTCAGTGAAGTTAAAAGCCTGGGTTAACAGAAGTCTCGACAGAGCTTACTTATTTAGCCTCTTGGGGTTGAGACTCTAGGTCTGTGGTAGGGAACCGGGGCCAGAGAGCTGGCTCTTATCTGGGTCAATGCATTAGAATATCCATTCAGCGTGGCAATGCGGCCAGTATTTTGGGAACGCTTCCGTCTAGTAGTTATCTGGATCAGTTGAGCTATCTATAGATCTTTTGCAACGGTCTTTAGATAGCTACTTGTACATAGCCTTTTTTACCTCCAATCCTTCACTAATTTTAGCAATTATTTAATGTTGCATTTTTTTTATTTCAGGAACATAGGCTATCTAGCGAGCTACATAGGAGCAGATTTACTAAGCGTCAACACCATGCTTTGGCTGGGTCTTCTAGTTCCCACTATTGTATTCTTCATATTCCTCGTGATGCCTGACACGCCAGAGTACCTGGTGAAGCAGGGAAACGTTGACGTAAGTCTTTATTTCAATATAAAAACTTTGATACACACACACACACACACACACACACACACACACACACACACACACACACACACATACAAACACACCCACACACCCATACACACACACACACACACACACACACACACACACACACACACACACACACACTACACACGCCACCCCTGCAATACCCAAGCTCACAAGGATTTGCAGTTTTGCCGGAGATCCCACACACATGCACACAGTACCACTATTTGTATGAGTGATTCTATGTTATTGATTACCTATGTATCGACAGATAAGAAGGATATGCGGCTTAGGTATTATGGAAAAACTACTTCCGATATAATTTTCTTCCGCTATCATCCTCATTTAAATTTTACTAGCTACTGCCCACGGCTTCGTGGGCGTAGTACCGAAAGTAGCCGTTGAAAAGTAAATAAGGGTTAAGCTCGCCTTTGTACATGCCTCACCTAATATTTTGTTTTATATTTCTGTGTCTAATAAAGAATTATAAGAATAAATAATTAGTGCTGGATATTTTTCGCTCAACATTACCTAA
Organism: Perizoma flavofasciatum; assembly: GCA_958496245.1. Lineage (NCBI taxonomy): Eukaryota > Metazoa > Arthropoda > Insecta > Lepidoptera > Geometridae > Perizoma > Perizoma flavofasciatum. Next base: position 5,584,468 of record OY292443.1, on the reverse strand, counting down.
CTTAAGTAGCTCTTAGCAGCGTTCGTAAGATTCGTTCGACCGTTTTTCGTTGACTGACGTTGAAAAATTGGTCTCCACGAAAAGGTCTTCTATTTTTGCGGGAGTAGAAGTATATAGTAGCCTATGTCCAACCAGAAGGTCTATTCTAAATAATGCTAAAATAATTTTGTACTGGAGGTTACCTCTTACATACAAACAAACAAACTTTATATCTTTTAAATATTAGATAAATAACGTGACAATAATACTTTGCATCATTGTGATAGACATCGAAATTCATTTATATCATTTCCGTATTATATATTTCTCGTTAGGTAAATGGTGTAAGTACAATGATTTCTGTAAAAAAAACAACTTATTCAATTGACAGCACACTAAAAGCTGTTAATGATCATAAAATACTTGCAAGTTGACTCACAAACTCAAGTGTTCCGTCCAATTTATTTGATAAATAACTTGGAAGAAATAATAAATAACTTTTAAAAAAAACTTTACCAAAGAATGTCATTTACTTCTTTTGACTTATTAACGCAACTAACGCAAATCCCAAAGTAACGAGAATAAATGCAGGTAAATCCAAAAAATACAATCCATAAAATAAAACTACAATCGTGGAGAATTATAGGTACGAGTTCTGAATCCAAAAAATACATCTCAACTAAAATATCGGAAAATATATACGGGTCCAGAATCCAAAAAAAAAATCTGATAAACAAATTAAATTTTACCTTCAATCGTAGGTCAAGGTTGTAAAGTATTTATATTGAAATTTACATAAATGTAGGTAGAGGTATTAGGTATCATCACGCGATATGAAAAAGCTTCATGATTAGGTATATGTCTACCGTCATGCTATTTAGAGAATCTCTAGAACAAAACAAACTTAACTAATATTTTGGCTTTAGGTATTCTGAATACCGGGATTTCCCAGTTTTAATTACTGCCAAAAATCATAAAAATTAGGTAATTCATTTAACTTAAGGGTCAACTTAAGTACAAGGCTTAGGGGCAACTTAGCAGCCCCACCATAGTGGATTTTAGGAACAAAAATGGCGCTTATTTCCGTCAGGATTTCGTCATCAGTATGTAAAAGTCCACTGTTGAACACAGGCTTCTCCTAAATAACGCCATAATTAACGGTCTTAAGCTGATTACATCCACGCACTTCCCATAACCTTAAAGATATCATCGGTCCATCGGGTAGACCTTCCTAGACTATCTACGTCATCCGGTTCGTACACGCCATTAACATTTTAGGATATTATTACGACTATACCACGTACTTTAACTATTCCCCTGTTGAAGTTTCGTTGACCAATTAGAGGGCCATCCTCATAAACACCGCGACCACGCTCGACTGTCGTGAGACAGGTCGTCAGCTCCCGTTCTCCTGAGGAAGGACCTCTAAACGGTCAACGAAACGTCAGCAGCAGAATAGTAAAATTCATAGTAATAATATCCTTAAATGATAATAAACCAGCATAATTTCAGTGCTATGCAATTTGGCTGTTACATCAAAAAAAATCTGTTCTGCATTTCAAGACAAGCATTATTTCGTAGGATCTGAAATTTACTCATTATAATTTAATAACACAAGTTAAACATTAAATAATAAAACTTGGGTAACTTTATGTTCTAGGAGGCAAAGGCGGTATTGGCGTGGCTACGCGGCGTCCCTGTTATTGACCGAAGCGTGGAACAGGATATTGACAAAATCATCAGCACCGAAAAACAGACAAAAGCCGATGATAAATCAGTTTGGGGAATAATCAGTAAGTATAACACAGGGGTTTTTTTTATCAATAATAGACCTTCACTTGACTTAAATCTCACCTTAAATAAATAATGCTAGACATTTTTCACATAGCATCATTTAGCCCCAAACTAAGCAGAGCTTGTATTATGGGAAATAAATGACTGATATACTACTTATATACTTTTTTTTTGTAAATACATACATAAAAATTATATATAGAAAACACCCAGACCCGAGACAAATATTTGCAGATTATACAAACATCTGTCCCGAGCGGGCCTTCGCCCATTGCGCCACAGAGGTTGTCAAGGTTAGAGTAATGGAGAGGATTCTATATGATTTTGAGAATGGCCGGGGGAGTAGGTACTTTATAATTCGTAAATTTTGTAGAAAGATGAGTGCACCAACTTTGATACCTACTGCTAAACTAATGCGTGGACTATTTATTACCTACCTAACTAACTTAATTATTCTTCACGCCAACAATGTTTTGTTAACCTTATGAGTTTGAATTTAAGATACCTATTTTAGAATATTATTACGACTATACCACGTACTTTACTATTCTCCTGCTGACGTTTCATTGACCGTTTAGAGGTCCTTCCTCATGAGCACGTCAACAGGAGAATAGTAAAGTACGTGGTATAGTCGTAATAATATTCTAAAATGATATCAAACCACGATAATTTTAAATCTATTAAGATACCTAGTTAACGTTATGGTATAAACGCCCGCATTTTTTTATGAAGTAAAGTAAATTCAATTCTAATTAATTAAATCAAAATTATGTATTTCCAGTACACGATAGACCGACCCTAAAAGCCTTCATCATAACCCTGGTGATCAAGATAACGCAGCAGTTCGACGGCTACCTCATAGTGCTGATATACGCGGGTTTCGTCTTCGAAAAAGCTTCCGAGTCAATCTCTCTGAAACTCAGCCCAAACAAGCAGATCATGCTGATAGGCCTGGTGCAGTTGGTAGGCTCCACTGTGGCCACTGCTGTCGTTGAGAAGACTGGACGGAAGGTAAGATCGTTCATTTATTCCTCGTGTTATTGGTTCAATTTGAAGGGCTTGTGACCTTGTCTATATTCCGCCGACGACGGCTCGTTTGGAGATGGCTAAAGATCATAAGTAGACAAGTGGTTAGGTTTAATTGCTAGTTTCTATACGACTTTTCTTAGCGTTGAGAAACCTGTATAAAATATTTTTTATGTAATAGTACTAGCCTCTGCCCACGGCTTCGCCCGCGTGGTATCCGGATAAAAAGTAGCCTATGTGTTATTCTGATGTATAAGCTACATTACTGTAAAGTTTAATCAAAACACGTTCATTAGTTTTGGCGTGAAAGACAAACATCCATCCTCACAAACTTTGGCGTTTATAATATTAGTAGGAATCATTTAAATTAGGTATAGTGGTTTGGTATTTTAAGATATTATTACGACTTTATCACGTACTTTACAATTCTCCTACTGACGTTCCGTTGACCGTTCAGGGGTCTAAACAAATACCACTTTCTGTTGGCGTTAACGCCTGCGGAAAGATTGCATTGTATGGAAATGACATTAGCTGTGGAAATGTCACGTGACAGCTGCCAAGTCTTACTTTGACAAATTTGCGTTAGCGTGAAAGGAAAATTAAGCGTGAGGTATTTATCTAGACCCTAGAGGTCCTTCCTCATGGTCCTTCCTCATGAGCACCGTCCGCGAGCACGCTCAACTGTCGTGAGATGAGAACAAGTACGTGGTATCGTCGTCATAATATCCTATTTATTATTGTTATAATTCTAAGAGCTATATTCTTCATGCATGATTTTATGATATCCAAAAAATTCGGCCTCGGTTAATTTACAAAAAAGCATAGTCTGTATGGCACCTAAAATTTATAATAAGATACCAAAGTTCTTTTTTAATTAGTGAGATTATGTTTAAAGGTAAATTAAAACAATTATTAGTAAGTAAGTGCTATTATAATATTCATGACTTTTTAGTTGACGATCTGAAACTTTGACCATTTAATTTTATGAACAATTGACTTCATACAAATATTATTTTTATTATTTGCATGCCTAATTTTAAGGTAGAACATAATTGAACATTTAATATATTTAAGACCTACAACTGTTACCTACATTATGTTGAAGCAAATAAATTAATCTTTATCTTTATCGGTGGAACATGAGCCCGCGATCTCCAGCTTTGCACGCTGGGGACACCACTAAGCCTGGAGATCGTTACCAGTCTGGTTAAAATTCTTGGGATGTTAGTCATTGAACATGCTGGTAACGACCTCGAGGCTAAGTTGGTTGGTTTGTGATTTTTTTGCGATATTATAAAAACTTTTGATTTATCTTATATGTATGTGGGTTAACGCTTAAAAAAACACATAAGGCAATTCTTTACACACTAGTTTTATTCTTTAGACATTCTCATCTTATTCTTACGAATTCGAGGAGGTGGGCGTTGGTCACTGCGCCACGGTTTTTATAACTATTGCAAATTACCATCGTTTCCCTGTTATAGTATGTAGACACCAACTTTTATTATGTTCAAATGCATGATTTTGATATTTTTTTTATATTATAATTATAAGTTTAACGGGTCTTTATCGCGTCTATTTTTTTTTTATTCTCGCTTTATTCTTCCAGCTGCTACTAGTGACGACATCGTTCGCAGTCGGCGCCGGCATGCTCCTGCTAGCCGCGTGGTTCTACTTCACGTCGATAGGCGCGTGGCTGCCGGGCTGGCTCCCCGTGCTGGCGATGTGTCTATGCATCTTCGCTGACGCTGCTGGCTTCCATCCGATCTCATATATCATTATTACTGATATGTTTACGTTCCAGGTGAGTGAAGCTTTTCAACCGAGTTCAAAAAAAAATTTTTTTTTAGCATGGTGTTCATAGTACCTACACCATACTATGGTAAAATACAGTGGGCATTTTTATAACATACTAGATTCTACCCGCGGCTTCGCCCGCGTGGTGTGTTGATAAAAGTAGCGTATGACCGTCTCTAGGCTTCAAACTATGTCCATATCAAATTTCATGACAAACGGCTCAGCGGTTTAGTCCGAAAACATATAGGTATCTATAGGTATTACCGATATAATTTTATAATATTAGTAGGATACCTATCATCCCATTACCTGTGTTTCGTAAAAAATATATTGAAGAGCAACCAGACGAGCTCCATTTACAGTTCTTGTGCGAATGGCTATCTCGTCATTACCAAATTTTGTGAAGGATTACAAAAATCCAATCATTACATGTAAAAGATCTATCGCCGTAACATCAGTAAACATGGAAGACGCCCTAGAGAAACTTCAAAATAATATGCAAGTGAAAAATTATGAATCTGTTATGAAAAGGAGGAGGTTCTCAATTAGGCTGTATTTTCTTGTTATATATGTATGTATGTTACTCGATATCTCAGCCAATTATTGAATGAATTCAATATTGTTTTTGGGTAGGGTAATAACTTCAAGAGATTTCGTAAATACATTTTATGAAAAATACCATATTGATTATTTACATATTATTTACATTTTACATATTGATTTCACTGATCGACCACCCTCCACACAAAATGTCTCCAAATAGGAGAGGTACACCTCTCCGCAACTGTTTTGAGGATACCGTTGTGACTGCCACGAACTCTACTCATCAGAGATCGTCTTTTTACGGATGATGGCATGAAAACCATTCATCCTAGTCTGCGCGAATATCTCTGAGGCACTACAAAAACACGGCAGCCTCAACAAAATTATTATTATAGGGGATACATAGTACATCTAGCAATTTTTTGGTATAACTGGTCCATAGGTTGCCCGTGTAGAAGCTCTGACATAAGGCTTTGAAAAGCCTTATCTTTACTTATTGAGTACAGCGAGCTACCAACAACATAGGACTCACAGACTCTCAGTATCTTCCCGATCGATCCCGCAGTCGGGCCCAGCAGTACCATGTCGTCCGCAAAGATTATGTTATTACTAACTAATGCCATCCATACGACAACCAACACGTATGCTACTGAGCTCGACTAAAAGGTCATTAACATAAAAGTTGAAGAGCTTGGGAGATGTCAGCCTCCCCTGTCTTACCCCGCACTCCAACCTGGAGAGCGTACCTACTTGACCATTTCGGAATACAGTCGTTTTTGTTTTTAGTTTTGTTATAATGATATGTAACTCTTTTTCAGCTAAGAGGAACAGTTTCCTCATTCGCCAACGTTGCCGCCAAAATGAGCAATTTCGTTCAGATGAAATGGTTCACATCACTATGCGAACTAATTGGGATGCACTGGACGTTCCTCTTCTTCTCTGTGATCTCCTTCTTCGCGTGCTTCTATTCACTAGTATACTTCCCAGAGACCCGGCAGAAGAGTGTCGAGGAAATTTACGAGAAATTACAAGGGAAAAAAGCGAATAAGACGGAAGAAGTACCGTAGACTATTGAGTGGTTTGCGCCTGTTTGAACTAAAGTCGAAAATAAGCAGACTAAAAGCGTGAATTAGGGCCTGGTCTAAGTAGCGCGGTGGGCGGTGGCATGAATGAATGAATGAATGAATGAATGATGGCAGTTACGATTAAACGGAAACGGTTGTCAAAGTTGGCATGAATGTATTGATTGATGGAACCCGCCGTCACCTGCAAACTCCTACTATAAAAATAAAGTCAACGTCACTGTACTTGTTTACCTTAGTTCTACATTGTAATGCGTTGGACCAAGTTAGTCTGTAAGTTACACTGAACAGTAAAATAGAGAGATAAACTTTCACAGAAGTTCTACTACTCATATTGTAAAAACGGGAATTTTCATGTATCGCACTATCGACTAAGTTTCGACTCATACCGAGAGTCTTCATCAGGGTGAGCGATCGCGACGCTCTCGCGATATGAGTAATCAAGCTCTACTATTCTTCAGTAGAGCTTCTGTGAAAAGGCTCGTCCAGGGTAGTGCTATCCTCTGTGGCGACCTCTGTGGCGCAGTGGGCGAAGGTCCGCCTGTGACGCAGAAAGTTGCGGGTTCAATTCCCGCCACGGGACAAATGTTTGTATCTGCAAATATTTGTCTCAGGTCTGGGTGTTTTCTATATATATTATGTATGTATTTACAAAAAAAAATGTATATATGTAGTATATCAGTCATGTAGTTCCCATAGTACAAGCTCTGCTTAGTTTGGGGCTAGATGATGCTGTGTGAAAATGTCCAGCATTATTTATTTATTTATTTATCACCATGCCTATTTCTGCTGCCAATACTGTTCTCATTGCTGTATTCCGTTTTGAAGGTGAAATGGTTGCTGGTGAAATTACAGGCAAATGAAATCTTTTACAACCAACAAAAAAATATGGCCACTGTTATAGCGTCAGTTTGACCCGGCCCTTAGTGACAGTTTCTATAGAGAAACTTGTCGAACGAGTGCAGGTACCTAAGTGGTTTCGTAAGGTATTCGTGAATATGAGATTATTTAACCAGTGGTGTGAAAGACTAAGAGTTTGTGTGAGCGACCAACACAAACTTATAGAAGCCTCGGACAATCACCTGAATTACTGATTGAGCAAACGATAGTGTTGTTTTAGTGTAAATTGCTATTATGAAAATATAAGGCATTTTTGCCCTGATATTATGGCAGATTTCATGGAAACCTGTTATTTTGTCATTTGGCATCTTTGAAGAATCTGTTTGTGAAAACGGCAATAATTGTGTAAATGTGTGTTTTAAATTATTAAAAAGTATTGTGTGTTTCATAAACAATTGTCATTTTAATGTATTACGAAATAAGTGATGAAATCAAACAAACGAACTGTACTGTACTTACTGCCGCACCTTGATTTAAGGATTAAGATAAGGGAAGATTGTGGATCAGCGGGAATGATGTTTCTCGATGTTCCCTGGTTGGGTTAAACGGAATTAGATTTTTATAGTTTTATCCCGATCAACACGTTTACTATCTAAGTAGGTAGTTTGAAATGAAAGTCATGTTTTTTTTATTTTGAACAATTTAACGTTCTCTTAATTATAATTTGCGACTCAAGGTGAGACAGTAAGATAATAAAATATATTCTCTTGATATTTACAAGTAATAAATGATGATTTATGTAGATATAGGTTTATGTGCAAAATAAGTTGAGTAGAACTCTCATTTTGTGAATTCTGTATAAGAAGGTATAAGGGGAAGCTAGGTTAAAAAACGACGGATTTTCTAAATGAAAATCATTATGAATCTCCTCTCATACCAATTGTTGTTGTAAATATTATTTGTTAAACAATAAGGTAAAGTACCTTTTGGCATTATTTCGAAAATATACTGTAGTGAATTAAAGATTTTTTTTATAAAAATAGCCGTATAATTTATTTCTAATAAATAACATCAATTGAATGCATATTCGCTTATTATTCAGGCAGCTCAAGAGAGGGCGCAGGCACTCTGTAACAAGTAAATATAAGCAAAATTGAAAAAGACCCGACGAAAGACTTAGAATTGTTGGCCCTCCTTACTCTTTCCTGCTCCATCATCAGACCCTGATCCAAAGCCCAAAAATGAAACCAAAATACTGTAAGCTGGTGAGGAGTTGGGTATCTTGCTGATTCCAGGTGATGCCTTATCATCAGGTCAAAGTTGCCATGATTGCAAGAATCAAGACAATGATACCTTCGACTTTGACCTTTCAAGGTCCGCCTGAGATGCAGAAGGTTGCGGGTTCAATTTCCGCCGCGGGAAAATGTTTGTATGATCTGCAAATATTTGTCTCGGGTCTGGGTGTTTTCTATGTAAAATATGTATGTATTTACAAAAAAAATAGTCATGTAGTTCCCATAATAGGAGCTCTGCTTAGTTTGGTCTAATATTATGCTGTGTGAAACTGAAAAATGATCAAGTTTATTTATTTATAGGTACTTAGGTTAGTTATGACAGCGCCTTAATTATTTTATAGGCAATATAAAATAGATCGTTGAAGTCTTTACATAGGCACAGATATTATAAATGTCCAGCATTATTAGCAAAACAATTCGTATCGTATTTCCACTCGAACGAATCAGTTTTTGGACCTTAAGAAAGAAATTATGACAATTGGATGAGGGAGGACACAGTTTTAGAATTAAAATATTGTATAGTTTTTTTTTTATTAATTGCATTTGAAAACTCTTCCACAATACAACTAGACCCTATTCCTTATAATATTAAAAAAATATTATCCTTACCTATAATTATATTATAAAAGTAGGTAGGTTGGTACAGTCATCAACAAAAGTATTAACAATTACGATTTTCAGTATATAACTAAAATATCTACCTTACCAGGGGGTATTCATCAGCTGACTGTATCTATTGTAGAAACTGAAACCTAAGGTATGTACCTGTACCGGTGTTGTCACTCTACCTTTATCGCTGGCTGTATTCTAGAAACTGAAAAGTATCCACCTACGTACGATGACTTATACCTACCACATTGGAAAACAATGGAATACAGAATTTACTTAGGAATTTCCAGGTGGTCCCTAGGCTCATGTCGAGGTTGGATCATCTTTTGTGGTCAATCGAACTTAAACATTCATTATGTAGCGTCCAGTCTACAACGTGCGGTACTGCGCCACCGCACGTTGTAAACGCAACAGGCTACTTTCATCGCCGCCCAAAAAAAGACTATTCTTTCACCAATCTGGATCTTAAACCATCGCATCGATCACAAGGGCCTTTTACCCTCGAACTAGTTACGATACTTAGATAAGCATAGTGCTTTAGTCGAAGCTATTCTTATAATATCTGTGGCGCTGCTTAGATCTGCGATGAAAGTAGCCTGTTAAGAGGCCAGCGGAAGATGAATTGTCCATATAAACGTAATACCAAAACAATAGAGCTTTTCTTCACCAAATAATGTTCTTATTTGTATTTATCTAGGTACCTGGATATATATATATTTATTTATTTTCAAAATATTTACCTAAAATGAAATGTAAATGAATCGCATTTTGCATATTTTTACGTCATGCATGACATGTTTTAATCTTATTTGTTTCGTATTAAAACAACAATATCTTACGTATTTTTTACCTATAAAGAACATAGCTTATATTATCTTGTTACAGAATAGCAACACGATGTCAAAAATACAACAAGTTTTCAGTCATATTTTTTGGAAAGTTTCAGTACCTAACCTGATATGTGTATATCGCTTGAGGGTGGACGATAATACATATCACACAGGATACTTACTAGCTTAGATCATTAGTTGTATCACTTAAACTTGTTACTAAAACTACCTTAAGCCTACTTTTAACAGTATTCTCTTATTGTAAAAATGATGTTTTCTTTAAGGTGCAAATAAATAATTTTCAATCTTCAATTTTTCAATTATTACGGAACACTACCAAATCTATTACATATTCTGCTATCGCTCAAGCACATTATTATGCAAGCTTATTTAGATAGTCATTAATTGAATAAAAACATCTATCGCATAGCCAATCGAAAAGTAACCCATAAAATTATATGTTATTCATATTTAATATTGTCTTTTAGTAATTTATATAATATTTTCACATCCACAATATAACAATTTTTACCGCAATTTTTATTAAAGGGAAAGGGTGTCAAAGTTCTCATTAATAAACTGATCTGATCGCCGCCGCCACCGCGACCGCGCCAGTTTGCGCGGGCCTTTACAAGTGTTACTTCACATATGTTTACGGTAAGAGGTTCTTCTTTTGTTTATTTGTTAGTGTTTTTTTTTCTAAAATGACTTAGAAGTCACTAAACTAAAGACTGTTTTGTATCTTTCAGTAGGTGTAATTTCAAATTTAATAGAAAAAACAAAACCCTGTTTATACAGAGTTATAGCTGAATAAACCACTGCTTAAAATCTTTGTAAGTAAGGCCCTAGGGTCGTTTATGAGATAAAAAATGATGGCCGGTTCATAATCCAGTGTAAACGTTGTTAGGTAGGTATTTTATTTTTTTACGACTTTAGGATTTACTCGCTTGCTCGGAAAATACTACAAAATATGTTATTGTAGATAAATGTGGCACTTTTTAAGGCTCAACTTCAACTTTTGTTTATGGCTTCTGTGGTAAGGGTTACCACAATTTTGCCAATGTCGTAACGACAAGATTTAAAAAAAAAAGGCGATGGAGAGGAGTTTACAGAAATTTGGCGGTCTAAATAGAGAGAGACTCGAACAGATTTTTTAAAACTATAAGCTGATTTATATAAACCTGTAAAGGGACAACACAAATACAGAGACAAAACACACGAAATGTACATTTAACATTATGAAAGGCACATAGAGATATTTTAAGGCCCATCAATTGTTTGGTTTGACATTTTGATTGTTATCACAAAGGCCATCCATCCACTAAAGCGTAGGTAAGCTAATATGTTGACCAATATCGCTCGTGAAAAAACGTAACGTGGAATCGTGAACTAAAGCCTATTTGATTTTACACATCTTAGTTCCACTCCGCTTTAGTGAATACCATGGGTCGGTCTGTTTAGGTGGGTGGTGTAAATAAATAACTTGGTATCCTACACCTTGATTGGGTGTTAAAATTAGCAAATGTCTGAATTTAAATCAACATTTATTTTACTCAAACATCTACCTACTACTTATGACTAAAATTCAAAGAAGGATGTTTTTCTTGGTTTAGACTTCATGGAATGATTGGTGAGTAGTAGGTACCTACTCACCAATCATTCCAACAAAAAAAACCGTAACAATTTTGACCACATTAGGTAACACATATAGAACTTTTATGGGCAGGCCAATTTTTTGGGCAGTGCAGGAATCGTATTAAAATTCTATTATTTATACTGTTTATAAGTTACTTTCTGAAAGGGTATAGTTAAATTAAAAGACAAAATACGCACAAAGTTAAAAAAAACTTTCTGCTTTCTTTAATATAAATAATGCTGGACATTTTTCACGCAGCATAATTTAGCGTGTTAGTGTTATGGGAGCTACATGACTGATATACTTTTTATATACATTTATTTTGTAAATACATACATATTATACATAGAAAACACTCAGACCCAAGACAAATATTTACAGAACATACAAACATTTGTCCTGCGGCGGGAATAAAAACCGCAACCTTCTGCGTCCCAGGCGGACCTTCGCCTACTGCGCCACAGAGGTCGTCGGATCTTTCTATACATTATCTGAAAGAAGTAGCTGACAAAACATATGACTTTCTTCAAACATCCAGTCACTGCATTTCTAGATGATAATCTCAAGTTATGTAACAAAAATGACACAGTCATAATAGATATAAAGGTCATCATGCAAACTAGTTAATAGTTTAAACCTTTGATAAGATAATTGCTCCGACTTACGGTTAGTCTTCTATAATGTAATAAATATACCAGAGTTTCCATCGCTACTTAGTCCGTCGAGTATTTTTTTAAGAACCTGTTGTTGTGTGTACTTAAGGATCCGGCGGACATCGCTCATGAAGTTCAATTCGAAGCGCGTTCAAAAATATAGCTATCTCTTTTTGGCTGATGCAGGCCCACCCGTGCTTGCGCGATAGCAATATTAGCCATTCAAAATTTGTTATAAATTTGGTGGTGTTCCGTAATACCAAAAATGATGACTGAAAACTTGTTGTATTTTTCACATCGTGTTCTTATTCTGTAACTAGACAATATAAGCTATGTATCTAACCAAACTATACGTAAGATATTGTTGTTTTTAATATGAAACGAATAAGATGAAAACATGTCTTAAATGACGTAAAAATATCCAAAATGCGATTCGTTTACATTTCATTTTATTTTGAATATTTTCTTTTTTTTTATATTTATCAAGGTACTATTCGAATGCAAATAATAACATAATAATGGTGGAAATAAGCTCTAATTACAAATGATTTTGGTATTATGTTTGTATGGGGAATTCATCCTCCGGCCTGTCTCTTAAGATGAATCCATGACCCCAACTAGCACACCTACCATACCTATTTTTTCAGTTTATAACAGCATAAAGTAAAGTAAATATTTATTGCTATAAACTGTGTATATAAGTGATATTATTTTAATACTATCACTTATATACACGTTTCATCGGCTTGCCCGTTTTGGACATACAATACAATTTTGATCATGGGTAGGTCTAGTAAAAGTAAGGTTGGATATTCCCATTAAAATAGGAACCTATACCACTTACGAATATCGTACTCCGATAACTTTACTGTTTAACATACTTTTAAGATTCAAAGCAAGTTCAAGCTTCCCCGAAAACATTTAAATAAAAAAATAAGTAAATATATAATGCTGGATATTTTCACACCCATCATTATCTATGCCCACCTTGACTTTATTTTATTGTACCTACTAGTTTTTTTTTGTTTACACAAAACTTCGGCCTGCCTACCTATCTGTTGCTATACCCTTACAGGGTTCATGTGAGATACCTACCTATAAACACCATCTATGTACCTACCATGTGAAAGCAATAAATGTATTGAGTATTGAGTATCTAGCCCCGAAGTAAGCAGAGCTTGTGTTATGGGAACTACATGATGGAACTATATATTTTTTGTAGATACATACATATTATACATAGAAAACATCCAGACCCGCGACGAATATTTGCAGATCATACAGGCATAATGTATAATCGGTTTTAACTATGTATAATATGCATTTATTGACTAATAAAACACGTATTTATGTAGTATATCAGTCATGTAGTTCCCATAATACAAGCTCTGCTTAGTTTGGGGCTATAATATGATGATGTGTGAAAATATCGAACAAGTTTTTCAAATTTATTTATAAAGGTTTTTTTAGTGTTTTTTTTTTCTACTGTCGTATTTGGAATGATACAGAAAGAAGCATAATAGTGTTTAAAAATCTTCATTAGTTAAGGACCCTTATTAATGAAATATCAATAGTTATTTTTCAAAACATTTATAATTTCATTTCATTTATACATTGAGTGGGAATGACCCATAATTTCAAAGGTTCACTGGAAGAGATCGCTTTTAGAGGTAAGACCGCCCATTGTACATAATTATGAATTCTTGTGTTTTTTTGTATTTTGTTTTGGTGTACAATAAAGAGCTTATCTATCTATCTATCCAAATTAGACAAGCATACGCCTTAAAACTTTTGACACTGGATGTACCTTGTTTGCAGGTTATGGGCCATAAAATGAGCAAGAAGTGTCAAACGCATAAAAGCGTTAAAAATGTCAAACAAAACTTTATACTCTTTGATGAATGTGACTTAAATACTTAATTAATATGTGATTTCATTCAACTGCCTATAAAGGTGGGTTTACATTTATGAGATTTCAACGTTACTCCTCCGTGACAGTGGCAGGTACGCGTGACAATATCACAGCTGTGAACGGTATTTGCGACGCGGACGAAATACCAACGTGTCGAATACCGTGACATGTCACAGTGTAAATGTACAGTAAGCGTCACCAACCGGTTACCACTCTGGGGCTTATATAAAATGATTATTATTATGTATATATCAAAACTAAATATCAGCGTCTACTATTTAGTAAATATATAATAAGTAGAGTTTGTATCTGTTTCAAATAAATAAATGTGAAATTTCAGCAGAACATGAAAACATTTGTCTCGCTGTGGGAATCGACCCCGTACTTCTTGCGTCGCAGCCGGCTTCTCGTACGCTACGCCATCGAGGTCGTTTAAAAATCAAGCTCTAAACCCCTAAGGGTAACCAATCATTGTGTGATGAATGACACTGACTGTACATTACTTCGTGACTGTGGCAATACGTGTGACAATGTCACAGGTGTGGACGGTATTGTCACGCGGCAAACTACCAGGATAGTTCGATGAAAAGCCACAAATGTGGTCCTAAAACTTGTTTCAATAAAAGCGCGTATCGACCGCGCCGCCATTAGTGAACGGAGATCGCTAGTCGAGTGCGCACGCGCATGTTACTCAGTGCGTCAATTCATGTTCCGAACGGCTTCGATCACACAAATTGCAATAAGAACTTTTGTAAACGACCTTTTTGTATCTAACTACCCGTTTTACCTATTAATTGAAAAAGTGTGCCTGCAGTTTTAAAATATTAGAGTGATTTAATTTTGTGTTGATATCAAAAAACTTCGCTAGTGAAAGTTTTTGCAATAAGCTTGTTCTGTGATAGTTTAAACCTAACTGTGATAAAAGTTAAACATAAATGCATGTTTTAAAAGTACCTACCTGAAGAAGTGGAGAGACCTAAAAATCTCAGGTTAGTCGAGTTCGCTACTTTTCTACGAAAACGTAAGAAGAAAAAAAAAAAAAATTTTTTTTTCCCCAAACAACACAAAAGAAACAACAAATAGTAACAGATAAACACAAAACAGGTACTTAACATATAATACGAAACGAAAAACAGAGAAAGTAGGTACGTCATTTTGTGTTGCGTTGGGTCAAATAGGTCCCCGTCTCAGCATTATGCTGCGCCAGAACCTAAGGGTCAGGTGCAGCGCTGGTTTTCAGACCAGCTTGGCGCTTGGTTTTAAGAAGGTAATTACCTAGGTTCGTTTGATTGTTAGTGTTGCTTGACAAAAAAATATACTAAAATTGAGGCAAATAAATGTATCTAGGTACCTATGTTTTTTGCAGGTTTTCATGTTTTAAGCTAAATCATAACTTATTTACTGATAACTACCTGAGGTACCTATCAAGTTACTACCTGAGGTACCTATCAAGGTACCTCAGGTAGTAATCTCATGTAAATAATTAAAATGACTTATAGATATAATAACAGTTGACACTTTTCTGCATAACATCACATTCAACGGTCCCATTTTTAGGGTTCCGTACGCGCACAGATATTATAATACAAGGTACGCGGATGCCAAGTTCATTACCGTTAAAGACTCCGAATAAAATGGACTACGGGTCCTCAGAGATACTTTCAAAATGATATTATTTTAATTACTAGAAGGGACTGTCTACGCCTACTGTTTTTATTCTATCGTGACATTATGGGTACCTAACTAGTAATTCTTTACAAGATGATATCTCGCGAAGCACCGTTTTTATATAATCATTGGTATTCATACCAAAACCTGTTATAAAATAATAGTAATAATAATGATGGACATATTTCACACAGCATCATCTAGACTCAAACTAAGCAGAGCTTGGAAATACATGACCGATATATTATTTTATACTTTTTTAGTTTAAAAAATACTACACTGAGACAAAACTAGCATTAAAGCTGGTGAAAATAAATTAATTTGAGAAACTGGTAGGGTTACTGTTATAAGGCTTATTTTTTAATTCCGAAATTCTATAATAGAGATTAAGTTCTGCAAAGAAGCCCCTCAAGGTTGGCATGATCAAACTGTGAGTCCCTGTCAAACCCTCTACAAAAAAATGAAGGTTTAAAAAAAAAACTATTAATATTTAGGTAGGTACCTATCAAGTTTCATCAAGATTGATCAAACAATCAGGTAGGTAGTTATTGGTGGACAAACTAACTTACATACAAACGCCGGATATTTCAAGTAGAATAGAAATTCACTAGCTCGATCAATAAATAAGTCAGCAAAAAACCCAAGGAATTCCAATTATTTATTAAATTAAATATAAATTAACAAATAATCCTTACGCTTTGGATTATTTGTCATTTTATTTTTAATTTAATAAATAATTTTAATTCCTTAAGCTTCTTGCTGACTTATTTATCCTATGCCTATCGTTAAAAAAAGGTCTGTAATATTTATGAATTACATAGTTTTTTTACTATCCATCTAATGGTTGTCTGGAAGATATCGTTTCTTAGCTATAAGAACAGTCATTTTACTTAACATACCTAGGTAAATTTTTTGTTATTATTGAAATATTCTTGTGGTGTGCAATCTAATATTATTTTCCAAATAAAATTGTGTGGCATTTATTTTGGAACCCTCAGTGAATGAAACCGATTGACCCTTGGTCGGTTTCTTAATAGTTTTCCGTTTACTTATTATAAAACGAAGCTTAGACTACATTTGTGTAGGTACCTACCTACTTTTTATGCTGTTAAATTAATCAACACCTAGTTAGGTAACTTATTTTTTACCGACATCAAAAAAGGTTTTCTATTCAGTTGTATTTTTTTGGATGTAAGTTATTTGATAGCTTCTCCAATTATTAGCCGATTTTGATGATTCTTATGTTGTTGTATAGAGAATGATCCCGAGGTTCCATAAGTTTTATTCTTGAGATTGCTTTTTTCCCGTAAAAAAAATCATCATGGCATGGATAAAAAAAATTGTGGGCTATTTTACTTATGTTTTTTATTCGAAAGAAACGTTATTTTGCTCCCGAATGAGCAAAATAACGTAAGCACGTGAGGAAGTCGGTTTTTTGCTATTTAATTTTTTACTAGCTTCTGCCCAGGGTTTCGCCCGCGTGGTACCCGGATAAAAAGTAGCCTATATGTTATTCTGATGTATAAAGTATATTAATGTAAGGTTTCATCAAAATCCGTTCAGTTCTTTTTGCGTGAAAGAGTAACAAACATCCATCCTCACAAAATTTCGCATTTATAATAGTAGGAGGATATTATAGGCTCAAAATGTAGCACAAAATCAGCTTGAACTTCGTAAGACATCTGTTTCTTAAATTCATTTATTGTTTCAGCTGCTTTATGTTTTAGTTTTGTCTCAACCCCGTTACGTCGCATCGTCCCAAATACACATTTAGTACAATCGGGGGACAGCGGGTACCCATAACCCGTAACATCCTATCCTATCCTACTAATATTATAAACATGAACGTTTGTGAGGATGGATGTTTGTTACTCTTTCACGCAAAAACTACTGAACGGATTTTAATGAAACTTTACAATAATATAGCTTATACATAAGAATAACACATTGACTACTTTTTATCCGGGTACCACGCGGGCGAAGCCGTGAGCAGAAGCTTGTTTATTATATTGTTAACTCCCTGAACTAATTTTACTGGGAATCTTGAAAACACAACTTAATACATCCTTTTTTTATGATATAAATTTATGAAAAAAGCTTTTAAAGCATAAAAGTTTCTGATTTTGTTGTCTACGACGACCTCGGTGGCGCGGTGGGTGAGTTGCCGGCTGCAACGCATGAGGTGCGAGTTCGATTCCCACTGCGAGATAAATGTTTGAAAATGAATGTTCTGCAGATATTTGTTCCGAGTCTGGATGGTCAGGAACAACGGTACTCGTTGTTCCTGATACCCACGACACAGGGAATCTTAGTGTCAAGTCAGGACTATATTATGTGTGTGTCTGTTGGATATTTATTTATTTACTAAGTCAGTAACATTTGCTTCCGAAAATAGACTACCTACCAGAGAAGCTGTAGCCGTAGACATAATCAGCCTTTAGGTAGATATATCGGTATACAGGGTGTTCCATACATTTCAGCCAAGTAGGTATTGAACTTTAATTTGGAACAGCTGATTTTTTTCGCGTTCCCAGTGTTGATTCCATAGTAAAAGTTGTTCATATTGATGGGTACTTTCACTCCCCGAAGTTTTTGGGAGTAGTCTTATTACACCGGTATAATAGCCATTTATTCAAACCACCACAAATACAAAAGTATATTAACGAGAAATAATAAGGCAAGCCAAACATTTCTTTATTGGCCACGTGATCAAACTTCTCATTTTATAACTAAGCAACGCGGAAATGAGATAGCCTCTAATAAACTAAATCGTCTTTTTTACAACGCCAACTAAATATTCTATAGAAAGCGTCAAGTAAAAATCAACAATGAAAAGGTTAGGTTATTAGGTTTTTTTTTATTATCACTCAGAAAAGGAGGATTGCTATCCGAACTTTACCCACTAACTTGGGTTCAAAATAAATAAATCCGACCGGTTAGTCATATATTAATATTTTAGAAGTTTACTGCTTGAATGCATGTTACAAATTTAGATGCTAAAAAATAAACACCATGCTGAGTTGTATTTAGAGTGGCTGATATAGAAGATAACTAGTGGCTAAGATAGTATAATTCAGACGCTCGTTAGTTGTGGCTGACTTAGTAATTTAGAAGGCAATTTTAGAGGCAAATAATGTTATTAAAAAGAAGTCTGTTTAATTAGCACCCTATATTAACTATAAGATTGACTAAAGAACTAATATAATAAAATAACATAATGTTCTTTCATCACTATTACAAGTAGGTATGTACCTTCCTATTACTACTTTGTAATAGTAAAGAATACATACTCATACATATAGGACCATACCTAATGGTCATATAAGTATGAGTAAGTATATATAGTCAATCGACGCTGCAGGTGATTACACATAGCTACATAATTCGATGCCCTTAATAACAAAACGTAAATATGTTTTACAAGTTTTTAATAAGTTTCTGTAACTAAATTAACGTTTTTAAATATTATGATTGACGATTGTGCATCCTAGGATTAAAACGCTAGAATTGTGCATAATTAGAATAGTTTAATCTCGTAAATAAATACCTTTGAAGACCTCTGTGGCGCAGTGGGCGAAGGTCTGTCTGATACGCAGAAGGTTGCGGGTTTGATTCCCGCCGTTGGACAAATGATTGTATGATCTGCAAATATTTGTCTCTGGTCTTAGTATTTTTTATGTGTTATAAGTAGATATTTAAAACATAAAAACGTATAAAGTAGTATATCAGTGATGTAGTTCCCATAGTGCAAGCTATGCTTAGTTTGGGGCTAGATGACGTTGTGTGAAAAAAAATCCAGTCCAGCATTATTCCTTTAGAAAAAGAAAGAAAGAGTTAGAAAAAGGTGAGTCGTATAGTAGACAAAAAAACAACAACGTCCTACAAAATGCGCACCCGATTCACCATTTCAACGTCAACATACGAGTACATATTACGACAGTCGACGACGCAGACCGACGCACGCTCGTTCATTCCAATCCAATTGGATGAATTCATGAACGCACGCTAAGCGTTTTGTGATTTTAACATAACTTGTGTTGATGTCTGTACTAGCATAATCTAGAAAAAGCTTGTACTTATTATTTAATTTCTTAAGCCTGTAATGTTCCAATACTCTCTGTTTTCTGCTAGTTGGGTCCAGTTCTTGATGGAGGAATCCAACTCATCCCCCCCAACTCCGCCATCTGTTTGGGATCCATTCTGTTGTGCTCTTTTTACTCATCTCATCTGGCATACGACATACTGGCATGTCCGAGTGTGATAGAGAGAAATAGTTGGTACAAAAAAAGTGGTGCTACATTGCCAGTGCAGTTTGCTTTAAATAAATAAACAGCCAACGTCCTTCACTAAGAGCCGTAGCAAGTTTAATCTTCCATCTTCGATTAAGTATTTCATAAGTTCAATGGTAGTTGATCAGCAAATTCGTTCTTATATGACAGTAGATCAAACCATCGATTAACCTTTATCGTAGACTAGCTTCTGCTCACGGCTTCACCCGCATGGTACCCGTATAAAAAGTAGCCTATGTGTTATACTGATGTATAAGCTATATTACTGTAAAGTTTCATCAAAATCCGTTCAGAAGTTTTTGTGTGAAAGAGGAACAAACATCCTGAGAAACTTTCACGTTTATAATATTAGAAGGATTTACGAAATCCAATTAAACTAATACTGATACGGCCCTTAGATTCACTATTGTGTACACACACAAGTATGTGTTTTTCCAGAAATAAAACAAATTTTATTTTTATTTACTTATTACTAGCGAGCCGTCCGCACCTCGGCTTCGCAGAAGTCGTCTTAAATTCCGACTTTTTAAAAATATTCTTTCAACAAACCTTGTCTTGATAATTACAAACACAATAAAATATATATGTATATAATATGTATTTTAAATACAGCAAGCTAGACAACTATCTACCAGGCCGCGTGCAATATAGCCGTCGCGTAGCAAGACACAATCACCCAAGCCACTAAACTCCTAGTTACCAAGCCGAAGCCGCCTAGCTAGACTGTAAGGTAGCTGTCCAAGTACTAGCTGTCCAACTAGATGCCTGCAATGCGTACATATCATAGCAAACTGCCTAGTTTCTTTATCACCTGGCACCCTTTCTTTGATGACGAGGGGGAAATCTGCTAACAGATACCCTACCATATTGAGAGTGTGATAGGTTTATATGTTCACGGACTTGTGGTCTCAATAAAACCTCCCCGGTGCCGGCCTCGATGATGCAAGGGGCTCCGGGATCTCCAAAGGTACGCACCGGTGCCCCTCACGCATAACGCCCTTCGCAAATCCCAGAGGCAGTTGAAAAACCAACCCCAGCACCCAGCAGCCTAGCACCCTGTAGTGTAGTCATCATACACGAAAGTCCATAATTTAAAAGATAGCTAAAATGCGTGTTGCAAGATGTTCTCCTAATTTTTGAAGTCGGTTAAAGACGTAATGGAGAGTACACAGTACATTTTTAATAGCTTGACAGCCTTTTAGGGATCCACGCCCGACATAAAATTTAAATACAATGTCACGAGATTAGAATTTTAATGTGTGATGTAAGTACCTATTCATAAAGCATAAACGGGTGTAGGTGCAAGTAAAAAAAATATTAGGTTCCCTAAACAGAAGATAAATCAAGACATTTTTGCAGATTACTAGACTAAGGTAGGTTTTTAGAACGTATGAATAAACGAAAATACATGAATATTGTACACCATAGACAAAATAACAACATTTTATTCTTATTAATATACAATGGACGGTTTTATCGCTTAGCGATCTCTTCCAAGCAACCTCTGGAGAGGATAATAAGATATGGTAAGAGTAATAAAATAATAATAAAAAATTACAACTATTTTTTAATTTATTAAAATGCTATATAAAAGCTTACTCGTATATTAAAAAAAATATAAAAATTTAATACTTTACTGTTTTTCGACGATTTTGTTGACATTTTGTTGCTAATTTAGTAGTTCTAAATTACACACAAATTACAAAATATCACAATCAGATAATTATCTATTTTGTAGTAACAACATCCGCAGTCATTTCTATAATTTAAGAATATTCTTCACCCAAAGCTTATTTGAAAGAGATCGACCTAGCTTAGAATAGCTTTTCAATTTAAAATTCGATTCTGTTTATTTTGTAGTTTTAGTATGATGCGGCGATGTCTGTTTAAGTATTTTAATTCATTTAATTATTTCTCGTTAATAAGTTCAAAGTATCTGTAGAATCTTAGTCGGAATTATGCCTCCTCTTTCAAAACAGTTTTTTTAAAGATTTCTTCTTAAACAAAGACTAAAATGTATCTGGACTAATTGCTTAGAAATCTGTCACTCAGACAACCTTTGATCTTAGTACAAATGGCATACGACTTCCTATATTAAATAAATAAATTACCCACCCTTGACCGCCTATAAATAATACGCATAAACTTTTTTATATTCACTGACAAAGCCATTCATAAAACCAACCCTTACATAGGTACCATTGTGGTAAATTCTAAGAAACAACAAAAGAAAGAAAAAGTCTCACGCTGTTTTGCACCTGCTTTTGTTGTTTTTTTTCTACTCCTGACATGAGAAAATATAAAATCTTTATAAAATCTTTATAATACATTAATAATATTTTATTTACTTTGCTACTTCCAGGGAGGTAATTTAGTCTCTGGCCCACGTGTGGAGGGGGAGTTCTAGGGGCGGAACATAAGTACCTACCTACCTACACATTCAGGTTGTAAACTCAGCAGTAAGGTACAGATAATTAACATAACAGGTACCTACTATTTATATTGTAAAAACGGGTATTTTCATGTAACGCACTATCGGTGAAGGCACCGACTAAGTTTCGACTCATTCTGAGTCTTCATCAGGGTCTTCATAATCTCGGAATGAGTCGAAACTTAGTCGGTGCCTTCACCGATAGTGCGGTACGTGAAAATTTTCCTTTTTTACAATATGAATAATCAAATTCACGATAGTTTTTGGAATAAAAAGGTAGCTACTATTCGCTTAATTAGCCATAAACAGGATCTCGCGATATTTCGCATGTAGTCTGGTTATAATTTACCTACCTACCAACAAAGATATCTATTTACAAAGGTCATCCAAACCGGAACATTTTTAAAAACTCGTTTAGGTAAATCCTAGAGAGATCTCAAAAAGTATCCCAGATATTATAAAAAATCCGTGCCAAAAAAATTATATTTGTGTTATCTCCACACATTTTTAATTGCATGCGATTATCCATCCGAATGTAATAAAATTGTCGAACACACATCATAAAATAGGTAGGTACACATACAAGCAGTAAATTGCCGATTTTTCCAACATTACTCTTGCTCTAATCTTCCTAACTTCACTAGATCGATCAAATTAAAAATGTCAACAAACAAAATAGGTATAATGGTGCTCGTAAGAATGGATTTGCAATAAAATAATGCCAGTAAACCAGTCTTTGCCAGCTGTTTCTAGTTCATTGTCGGCTATGCTGCCACACTACTGGTTTTGTTTATTGAAACTGGAGATCAATTAAGTCAGATGATCACTATCGAGCGAATGGACTGATGCTAGCAAGGTTGGAATCAAATACGGCGCACGGTAGTTTATATTTGAAGGGATAGATAACATTTATCGAACATAGAAAAGTTTTTATAATACTATACTAGTAACCATAATGTACCTTACATTCCACGGAATAGCTTGGTTTATCCTTCTGATCAAACACGAATTATTTACAAATACTTTGATTTATTATACTATTAGGATTATATTCATATTATGATGTAAAACACATTATACATTTCACATACAAGAATAAGAACTATTGCTTATATAATACTCTAATGCTCCGTAATAAAAGGGCATCACAGCATGCACTAATTTTACAATAACTATTTAATCTTTTACAAAATATTAAATTCGCTAACATCATATTAGTTAGGTACTACTTAACACTAGCTTTAGTCCTCGCCTTCGCTCACGTACCCAGATTTATAGGTACCCAAGTGTCAATCAAATTAATCGACATTTTACGTGTCATATCGAACCACGCATATTATGAAATTGGTATTTATTTTGAAACGACTGTCTGTATTTCTTAGAAGCATGTCTCTTGTATAGGTATGTACAGAAATAAAATAATTTGTATCTCTTTCAAAACAGTTAACGATAGGACTTCTCAATTTTTAACGGCCCAGTAAAGGCACGACAAAAGACTAGTTATTTTGCGCAGTATCTATCATGGTAGGGTCGTACGTAGTCTAGGTATATCCTATATCCTTTTTGTATTATTGTGTGTGTCGAATAAATTGATGTTCTTTCTTTCTTCTAAAAAGGTTTGCTGACAAAATGCCAGATACTCATACTCCTAAGAAAGACTCGCAAAATGACTGAAAATATTGAACGCTGTTACGTTACTGTTTGGACAAGGGCCTCAATACTTATTGGTGTAAATGTTCTTAACACGCCACTAGTGACGTATATGTCCGGGAGACTGGTGTCATCCTCGAAATCACCCTACTCCTACTATCCTATCCTATCATACTAATATTATAAACTTGAAAGTATGTGAGGATGTTTGTTCCTCTTTCACGTAAAAACTACTGCACGGATTTTGATGAAACTTTACAATAATACAGCTTATTTATCAGAATAACACATATAATATTTTTAATCCGGGTACCACGCGGGCGAAGCCGTGGGCAGAAGATAGTAATATTATAAACGTAAAAGTGTGAAGATGGGTGTTTGTTACTCTTTCACGCAAAAACTACTAAAAGGATTTTGATGAAACTTTACAGTAATATAGTTTATACATCAGAATAACATATAGGCTACTTTTTATACCAGGTACCACGCGGGCGAAGCCGTGGGCAGAAGCTAGTTGAATATATTTTTCGCCCGCCGCGACGTCCGATTCTAGTTGCTATTTTGAGTAAAGAATAAAGAAGATATTATTTTTATTTGTAAGATTTCTTAGTAATCTTATACTATCTAAGGCTGATTCGGATTCAAAACTCAGAATGTTATTTGTTTGATCTGAAAAAGAAATTACCTACTGTTTTATTACATACATTTTGATTTACGTGCAAATATTTCTGAAATATTTATATTTTATTACAATAAAATATGTCTCTTTTTATTTATATCTAAATACAATAAAACCACATAGACAGTTTAGTATTGGAAATATCACGGTGCGTGAGACCGGTGTCACAATCTATGTAAGATATATTGACGTCACAAGTGGCGGGTTAACTACTTACTAGCAGGTAGACCATAGTCAAGTAGAAACAATGAACAAAGCATAGCCAGTTCACTTAGGTACTTATCAGTTTTCAAGGTTGGGATGTCTCTCATCTCGTTTAGAGATTGTAAAAACGCTATCAATCAGCAGCGCAGTGTAACTAAATCATTACAAAGACAGTGGGATCATTGTCTTTCATTTTTACAAAGGAACTAAATCATTACAGATACAGTGGGATCGTTGTCTTTCATTTTTACCAAGGAATTAAATCATTACAGAGACAGTGGGATCATTGCCTTTCATTTTTACCAAGGAATTAAATCATTACAGAGACAGTGGGATCATTGTCTTGCGTTTTCTATGAAAACTTAACCAAAAATACTTACCTACTACTATACTAGGTATTTAAATTATTACGTTCAGATAATAAATAATAGACATACCTACTTGTAACTTGCTCGACTTATCATCACGACCATTATTGTACCTATTGTGTAATTTATAAATTCCGTCAATGAATGCTATTCACCAGCGTAGGTTCGGGCAGGTAATTACACTGTGTCCTTAGAAGATTTAATTTGCTTCGTAGCTATTTGCAGTTCTGCTGTCGCTAATATAAAAAAAGTATGGATTTGACAAAGCTATCGAACGTCACGTGATCTAGTTGTAATAGCTTACTTCAAAATCCTACTTCCTACTTTATAACGCGAAAATTTGTGAGGATGGATGTTTGTT
Organism: Perizoma flavofasciatum; assembly: GCA_958496245.1. Lineage (NCBI taxonomy): Eukaryota > Metazoa > Arthropoda > Insecta > Lepidoptera > Geometridae > Perizoma > Perizoma flavofasciatum. The sequence goes on along the minus strand of OY292443.1, from coordinate 5,558,822 downwards.
ATTCTTTCACGCAAACACTACTGAACAGATTTGGCGTTAGCGTAAAAGGAAAATAAAGTTGTTGGCGTTAACGCCTGCGGAAAGATTGATTTTATGGAAATGACATAAGCTGTTATAATGTCACGTGACTGCAGCCATGTTTTACCTTGACAAATTTGCGTGAAAGGAAAAGTAAGCGTGAGGTATTTGTCTAGACACCCAGGTTACATCGTTTTCGAACCCTTCATTAAATGTTGCGAACAGAACAAAACTAGATGGCGCTTGTATGATTTGGGCTAACGAACTTCCGTACTAGGAGGGTATACAAAAAACGCATGCACCCTTGAACCTAACCTTTTTTATTTAACACAACTCTAGCAGCCTAGGCAAGATGGCAAATTACTTCAATACCGCGTTCCGAATCGAGTAATTAACATTTATAGCGCTACTTAAAATGAACTGAGGCATTTTTGTACTGAGAAAAATGTTCTAACACTCATGAACACACGGCTCACTTAGCAACTTCCTAGCGCGGAGCATTTTAAGCTTTTTGTAAATAGAATGGTAGCAATTTAATATAACAAACCATTACATTGACCATTACCATTGACTACCTACCTATTTCCAAATAGGTCACTCATAATGAATCATTAAAAAAAACACCTAGTATAGAAGTATCATTATAGGTACCTATAGGTCATTATAGGTACTAAAACCTTGTATTATATCTGTGCTAAAACGTAGGTAGTGGTTATTTCCTCTTTGGTAAGATACCTTATGTACAGGCAGATATGTCAACAACCTAAGCTATGCTGATCGCTTAGCAATAAAAAATCACACGATGGTATCAAAGTGGCCTACCTAGAGTCTTGGTATTACCACATATATTATAATACTAGTAGTACAACATACAAATTTGTAGTAAAATCTGCCTAATCTGCCTAATCTGTAGTAAAAGCCTACAAATTTGTAGTAAAATCTGCCTAATCCGCCTAATCTGTAGTAAAAGCCTACAAATTTGTAGTAAAATCTGCCTAATCTGTAGTAAAAGCCTACAAATTTGTAGTAAAATCTGCCTAATCCGCCTAATCTGTAGTAAAAGCCTACAAATTTGTAGTAAAATCTGCCTAATCCGCCTAATCTGTAGTAAAAGCCTACAAATTTGTAGTAAAATCTGCCTAATCTGCCTAATCTGTAGTAAAAGCCTACAAATTTGTAGTAAAATCTGCCTAATCTGTAGTAAAAGCCTACAAATTTGTAGTAAAATCTGCCTAATCTGTAGTAAAAGCCTACAAATTTGTAGTAAAATCTGCCTAATCCGCCTAATCTGTAGTAAAAGCCTACAAATTTGTAGTAAAATCTGCCTAATCTGCCTAATCTGTAGTAAAAGCCTACAAATTTGTAGCAAAATCTGCCTAATCTGTAGTAAAAGCCTACAAATTTGTAGTAAAATCTGCCTAATCCGCCTAATCTGTAGTAAAAGCCTACAAATTTGTAGTAAAATCTGCCTAATCTGCCTAATCTGTAGTAAAAGCCTACAAATTTGTAGTAAAATCTGCCTAATCTGCCTAATCTGTAGTAAAAGCCTACAAATTTGTAGTAAAATCTACCTAATCTGTAGTAAAAGCCTACAAATTTGTAGTAAAATCTGCCTAATCTGCCTAATCTGTAGTAAAAGCCTACAAATTTGTAGTAAAATCTGTATAAACAATTTCAGATTATATTATCATAATTATTTTTTTACTATTGTTCCTCTGTACCCATTGAAGGGTACCTTCCTGGCTTTAGAATGTAACAATCAATCTCCCTTTTCATGTTTCCGGAACATAAGGAATTTGAGGTTGTTTTTTTTTAAACGGGTCATGGGATAGCAAAACCTCTTTTTGTAATCGTCTTGTAACTCTTCAAGAATGTTTCATAGATACGTTTTATCGCCATAAGTCGTGAAAAACACATTGGTTATTAACAGTCTTTGTAAAAAAATATTTACTAATGATACAAAGAAATAGTTATGTTAGCTTCCCGCGTACAAATAACAAGATATTATAGAAACAGTTCGGAATATAAAACAATAAAATAATTATACATTAATAATAATATTGATATTTAATTGACGACCTCTGTGGCACAGTGGGCGTCGGTCCGCCTGAGACGCAGAGGGTTGCGGGTTCGATTCCTGTCACGGGAGAAATGTTTGTAAGATCTACAAATATTTGTCTCGGGTCTGGGTGTTTTTCTATGTATGTATTTACAAAAAAAAAGTATATAAGTAGCATATCAGTCATGTAGTTCCCATAATACAAGCTCTGCTTAGTTTGGGGCTAGATGATGCTGTGTGAAAAATGTCCAGCATTATTATTATTATTATTATGGTATACAGGCAAATGCCAACACTTAACTCACATAACTCAATAAGCATAATCCTCCTGAACCCACACTAAGATTCACCGTGTTATGAGTATCTATAGGTATTTGAAACTACAATTACCCATGGTACCTCTACGCCCAGACCCGTAACAGATATCTGCCAAACATACTGTGACTGTTGAGTGTTTATGTATTTAATTCATAGCGAATCAGAACCATACTTTCCACGGGTTTACCAAGGTCTGTCTCTGACCTACCAAGTACGACTACTTTCTGACCCGGAACAAATATACAGTACAGAACATGAAGTGACTATGGGGTGTTTGTTTTTTATTGAATAATAAGGGTTTCCCAAGGTCTGTATCTAATATACTTAGTACGAGTACAAATATTTGCTGGACATGAAGTGACTATGGGGTGTTTATTTTTTTATTGAATTCGTAGTAAATTTGCACTTTGAATTAGAACTAGATACCTTTTAAGGGTTTACCAAGGTCTGCATCTAATTTACCTAGTATGAGTACACCAGATCCGGAACAAATATTTGCAGGACATGGAGTGACTTGGTAAAGGGTGTTTATTTATTTTTTTGCGAATTAGAACTTCGTATTAGAACGATACCTTCTACGGGTTCACCAAGGTCTGTATCTAACCTACCTAGTACAAGTACACCCAAATCCGGAACAAATATTTGAAAAATTTGCTGTGACTATGGGTTCCTTATTAATTTTTGTACAGAGCGAATTCGATTTTCGAATTAGAACGATACCATCTAAAGGTTCACCAAGGTCTGTATCTAATCTACCTAGTATTATTATCTGTGACCGTACCTTTTGACATAGCTACGCAAGTACGATCCGTTCTCTGCAAATTCGTCTTTGATTTACTATTTAACATCGATGATATCTAAATATCATCCTATATATTATAATATTTATTAAAAAGCTTAATAAAAATATATTAACATCCAGCTATGCTTTTCTTTAAAGCATAGCATAGCTGGATATTAAAAAAAATTGTTCAATAAATTTGAAACTGACGTGTACCTTTATCCATCAGCGCCCCCTAGTGACTTGTTTTTTTTTAATACTACTAATGGCAAACAAACTTACGGCCCACCTGTTGGTAACCGTAGCTTATAGACGCTTGCAATATCAGAGGTAATAGATTGCAAAAAACCGCATTAAAATCCGATAAACCGTTTGGTAAATGTTAACAAACAAACGAACCAACTTACAAAACAACCTATTACTGCAAACGCATATAAGGACTTCTTACGTCGCAGATAAAAAGACCAAAGTCAAAGTAAAGATTAAAATGTATAAATTCATTAAAATCACAAGTATCACTTTGAAACGTCGACTTTACCTACTGTATGTTCTTCCGCGACGAAACGGTTTCGGGCAATGCACTTCGTAAATTAAGTCCTAGGTATAAAATGATACAGACTTATCTGACACAATCACAATATGTAAAGAGTAATGACTTGAGATGAATCATAAAACATTTTGACAGCTCGATAATTGCACGGTTCATCTCGTTCCTCGGGGTTGGTATGCAGATTAGGGTTATGATGTCTTTGGTAATTATGGAGTATCCAAAGTGGTTGCTAAATTCTGATATACCGTGCCTATGTAGAACGCTCGTCTGAGGCCTAATGCGTTGAACAGAGTTAGAATTAGAATTATTTATTACAAAAATAATAAACTTTCAGTTAAAAGAGCTCACTTTGGTACAGTTTATCAACAACAAGTTGCAGAACTCATTAGGTATAAATAACCAAACCAAATTTTCTGCTGACTTGAAGTATATTTAATAGTGTGGGTAGTTTTATATGGCTTTATGAAGATACCGTCAAGTAAAATAAATCAATGTTCAATCAGCAAGCTGTGTTTTACTACATGGTGACAGCGGTGGGACATATTTTATGAAACAAAGGTTGTTACGTGAATCAGTTGATCTATCTATAGGTAGATCGATTTCTATAGACGTTTTCTATTATATTTTTGTATATACCTACTTGTAGTACATAGTTTTATGAAACATATGAAGCTTTACTTTTACCTACATAGGTAATTATGTGATCTTGTAAATCCTAAAATAACCTACTCATATTATAAATGCGAAAGTTCGAATGTTTGTTGCACAATCTCCGTAACTGCTAAACGATTTTCATGATTTTTGGAACAGGAATAATGCGTAGGTTACTTTTATACATAGGTTACTTTTTATCCGGGTGCCACGCGAGCGAAGCCATGGGCAGTGGCTAGTTATATAAATTCCCAAGAATCATTTTCCTAGGTAGATTTATTCATGCTGTCTCTCTTTAATGATCAGGGTAGGGCATATTAATATGCAGAAGGCCAAACAACCTTCTATTTATCCCTAGGTAATTCCTATGATTAACGCATCAACATTTGAATATAAAATCATTAACCTTTTAATTTTCCTCAGACACAAGGACAGAGACAATGCGCTGAACAACCTGACCGGAAGTGACGCACCAGTATGTTAGTACTTCCGGGGAAATGGCTCGCGAGGATCCAAGATGGCGGAATCACCAACCAGATCTTTATGGCATTGATGGGTGAGTAAGACATAATAATATGAAAACACAAAATTGTTACCTATCTGTTTTAGTCATTTTTTGTGTGCTGGCAGTTAGTTAAAAGTTCAGAAAACATCCTGTAGAACGTCTTCCAGTAAGAAGTTTATATTCAGTTGATTCTAGCGATATTTGGATGAAGATGTGGAAGTGAAAGTTGAGCATGGCAGAAGAAACATCAAAGTCGAGAGAATGCAGTGGAGATGAGATCTTTGAGAAGTATGTGTGGTGTAACTTTGAGTGATAGAGTGAAGAACATCGTGCTAAGAGAGCAGTGTGGAGTGAATGAAGATGTAGTAACGAGAGTTGAGAAAGGTATGTTGAGATAGTTTGGGCATATAGAAAGAATGGACAAAAGTAGAATAACAAAACAAGTATACAAGGCGAGCGTGAATGGGATAGTTGGAGGAGTCCTCGGCGAAGGTACTCTTGACCAAATTGGAGACATTCTAGAAAAAGGCCAGGTCAGAAGTACACTAAACCGCCGAGCTTGTATGAAGGATGTGATGAAGATAAATGAAGCGAAAGAGGTATGCCAGGATCGTAGTAAGTGGATATCCTTGGTCTCTGCCTACCCCTCCGGGAAACAGGCGTGACTATATGTATGTAAGAACTCGGTCCCAGTATTTATAAACACTCACTACCGGTCGTACCATAACCACTTGGTTTATTTGCAAAACGAGAAACTATGATAGTACTTTTCCTACTGCTAATTGCAGCATAACATTACCAAGCAGTTACAACCTCAGTTATTCATTTGGAGACTTCAAATTATAAATTGAATCGACTTCTCATCAATCATGCATTTAATGACTCACTTAACACAGATCACGGTCACTTTAATAACACCCTAAAAAAGTCGCGCCGTCCATTATCCTAGTAGCAAAAAATTCCTATAGACACGTTTTGTATGATTTTTGTTTATTATGGTGATAACTCATTCATTAGCGTGTATTTTGCTTATTGCTCTATGTTATTGGTAAACCTAGGCATATAATCAAAACTGTAGCAGAGGTGTATGCTAAAAAAATCACTATCCTCTTTCAAAGGATCGCAGTAATTTGAAGCTTTCCTACTCGAGAATTCTACGCAGAATCGACACCATTGATTAACTGTGTTAATATTCGCATGAGTCATGAGAAACATGTGCCTTTCTCAAGAACTGGTTCCGCAGGTAACGATGACACTGGGGCCTGAGGTAAACCGAGTTCATGCAAGTTTGTTTATCTTAGAAACTGCATAATTATTTGCAAGATGTCTAACGCTACCGATGACTGTCATCAGTTGAGAATTATTCATTGTCTCCATGGTCGTATTACTCTGTCTGGGTCACCAAAGCTACATGCTTTCAAGTAATAAAGGAAAACAATCGTAGTTTGGTATCTCTGTGAAGCCCTTAAATTTTTTCACCATTAGCTCTTATTCTAGCCGGTACACACCAGTCACAAAACAAGTCACAAGATACTAGTCACAAGTCACTAGTTGTAAGACTCTAGTCTCAAAACTAGTAAAGAAATCTATTCCAAGAACACCATAACTTCAGTGCATATACCCCAACTTTGCAAAGATTTGACCGGACGGGAATCGTTGAGATTTACTCAAAAAATTAAGAAATAAATGTACTAAATTGTAATTTGAAAGTAAAGTTACGCGGATTCCTCATTCACGACCAAAAATCAGGCACAAAAAACTCTGCTTCTGATGAGCCTTCATTCAGCTATAATGTAGTAGTCAATCGAACAAAGTGAACTGTTTATAAAAAAAAGTATTAGTCAAAACTTTAAATAAAGACTCTTAAACTAAACAGTTATATCCTATCCTACTTATATTATAAACGTGAATGTTTGTGAGGATAGATGTTTGTTACTCTTTCACGCAAAAACTATACAGTAATATAGCTAATACATTAGAATAACACATAGATTACTTTTTATCCGGATATCGCGGACGAAGCCGTGGGCAGAAACTAGTACTTTCATAGTTCTGACACCACTCTAGGATTCACTCTGGATCCGGAACAACCGGATCCAGAATAAATATCTGCAGAGTATGTAAACACTTGTCTCGCAGCGGAAATCAAACCTAGTGCAGGTTCGATGCTCTTGCTAGCTTAATTGTAGTCATTATCACTTGTCTTCAGAATTGGTATATAGACTGGATATAGTTCAATTGTTTCTTGCTCTTGTTGTATTATATGTGTGATAACGATAAAATACGCAGTAAAAAATTAAACGAAAATTGCTATTCTTAGCTATATTATGAGGTACCTACAGTTTCATATCTTGACCTTCTAATCTAACTTAGAACTTGATACTAGAGTAGTAAAAGTCAACTACAGAACACACTGTACATACTGTTAACGCAACTCTGATGGAGTAAGGCACACATATCAGATCGGCACCGTATCAGCAACGCCTCAGGGCGGCACATCCTCACCAACAACGGAACCATTGATTCATAATTTTGTTAACTTAAACCTACGCTCATGTGAGCTTTCCATTTATTTCAACCACATTATTTGACACAATAGCTTAGTTGGCCTACCCCGTGATAGAAAACCATTTGATGAATCATTCCTCTTCGTTCGCCTGCCCGATCCTCCCTATAAAAATGGCAATGTGGATATTTTCATATATTCTACATAAGGTAGAATAGTATGTATCTTAGATTTCACAACAAAACGGTTCGTGCACTCGAAAAACGACGAACGTTTGATGTTTTTTTTTACGAAAATATGAGTTTCTCAATAATGTCTACTGTTTGTCGATTTCCGCTCGGTCCATTTGATATACCCTCTGTCTTTTGGGGCGACACTCTGATTATCAATTCACCTGCAATTTCCACGCCAATAATGTGAGTAGAACTGTGAGCCTCGTGACAATAAGCAAAGTTTTGTCTCAGTTACCATATGCCAATCAACGCCTGCATAGTTCATACTTGCAAAGGCGATATCTAATTATTACTCTCTTGTGTTATATAAAATCGAATGCGCTGGAGCACGCTTCCGTCCAGTGATATCATCTTACGATCCGTAGTAATCTAGGAATTTTAGGTCAAAGTTACGTCGTGTAGTATAGGGAATTCTTACCAATAGAGGCGCAGGCACAAAGACACACCACAAAAAATATGCGAACATTTTGAAACACTTTTCCATCGGAATACATTTAAATAAGTTTTATATGTAAAAACAATTTAAATAAATGGTTTATATTGATTCTAAATTATGTATTTTAACAAGGAAACAATTTTCAACAGTAAATAGATTTACAAACTGATCGCAAACTTTTTTTGATTGTGAAAGAAAGTTTGCGATCTTTGATGTGTGTAACTATCCGGAATTTCGCATATTTCATGTGTAGGTATGTATTTGGTACCCATATTGTCCATACTGAGTTAACAAAATGTTTGCAAAAAATACATAAATAATTATGTAATGTCAAGTGGGACTATTGTCCCACTTGACATTACATAATTGTCGTCAATGACGTCACTATGTTCATTAATTACCTATGATCATGCTAAATAGTATGTACCTAAATTACAAGTATTAAATGGACTCCGCACTAGGTTAAAAAAACATAGACAGACGTGATAAAACAACAACTTTTGTAAGTATTAAGATATAGGTAACATTGCAAACGATCTATACCTAAATAGCCCAGCTGATCCAGCTAAACAGACGGTCTAGAGGGGACTCGAATGCGTTTGTAAATTCGTAGCTTTTGATAAATCATGCGGGATTTCGGAACAATAGAATTTTTGTAATCACAGTAAGCGTGAGGTATTTGTCTAGACCCCTTGTCAGGCGACGCAGCTCTATTCACCGAATTTCCCAGCACCATTTTTTTATAATTTTCTTTTTTTCGTTTTCCACAGTAACCATACCAGTGTTCAACTTCGGCATGCTGATGGGATGGCAGTCACCGATGACACCTATCCTTCAGGACCCGCACGGCCCCGCCCCGGAACCGATCTCAGACGAGACCATCTCCTGGATGGCGTCCATCACCTTCTTCCCTCCAATATTCTGCGGGATTTTCGTAGGGGATTTGGCTGATCGATGGGGCAGGAAGATTACGACGCTGCTTACGTCGCTGATGCTTGTGGTGAGTGAGGAGTTCTGAATACGTATCTGAAATTCAAACTTGGAATTCAAATGCGCGCCGGTACGATCTAGATGGCGCGGCGAGAATTAAAGTAGTTCTTATGTCAATTCGTCAGCAGGTTCTTGTTTTTTTTTTAAAACTGCGGGTAAGGGCCTCTAGCTGCCTACGATGCCTTCCTGGCTTCAGATGGTCCATCTGTGTATGGCTGTTGTGTTGGGCAGACAATGGCGCTAGTTTCCTACGAGGAATCTTCTGGTACGCCAAGTAGTTAAATTAGTTGTATTTTTCTGTCTGTAATAAATCTACGAAAGTACTTACCTGTTTAAGTAGGTACATGTTTGGACCACGTAGCATTGAATCCGTATTTAATCACTTTCTACTTTCTGTGATATTATAAACTAGCTACTGCCTACGGCTTCGACCACGTGGGTACTACCTGTATACAAAATAGTCGATGAAAAAATGATAAATAAAATAAATAATAAATAAAATAAATAATGCATTTTCACATCATCTAGCCCCAAAGTAAGCCGAGCTTGTATTATGAGAACTAGGTACATAACTGATATAGGTACTACTTATGACATATTATACATAAAAAACACCCAGACCCGAGAAAAATATTTGCAGATACAAACCGCGACGAGAATCGAACTCCCAACCTTCTGCGTCTCAGGCGGGCGCCCACTGCGCCACAGAGGTCGTCAAAGATAATATACAACCTATATCCACACTGAAGGTCCATTCCTATGTTGGTGAAAGATTCTATGAAATCGGTTGAGTAGTTTGGGGGATTACCTACCTACCTTCTACATTTAAACTCATAAACTTTATCTCTATATAATATTAATGTAGATATATGCGTAAGTTGGTTTGGTAGATGTTGATAGTTAAAATTTGTCACCAATAAACTCCGTGTCTAACGGCTGAACAGATTTGGACGAACTTAGTAAAAGATTAGATCGCGACCTGCCTGCTTAGCATGAAGACCTTAGACAACGGTTTTATCTATCACCGAGAAGACGAAAAATATTTTATCCCACTCTTTTGTTTGACAGAATAAGCGATAGAAATAGTTTTTGTCTTCTCTCTCGTAGACAAACGTTTTTGGGTGCTCATGGTAAGCGCGCTGGAATAACCTATAGCTATTTGTTAATCGTGTATCAAATCGCGGACAAAAACCGGGAGTTCAAGCCAGAAAAGTTATAACCAGTAAGTACAGTCTTGATGCTAATCAAGCCAGCCTTAGACCTCGTGGTATCAACATACATGGATTTTGTGTACAAAACAAAATATACGTGATACGAATGCTTCCTGTTTGTACTAGAAAGGATAAACTTAGTACCTACTCTAGATAAATCTAATACTTTGAACAGCGTCGTAAAAGAAACATCTCTAAATAATTCTATTTTATCGCATTCTAGGCTTTCGGTATTTACTCTACTAATAGACGAAACTCATGGATTCTACGCTGTAAAGATTGTCTGTTGGTATATATAACAACTTTTACAATAGTTACATATTGATAATTATGTTTTTAGCGGTCGTAAACAGATATACCGATGAAAATTAATGAAAGAAAATTCTTTATTATACCATGAAACAAACAAAAACGAATGAATGAATGAAAATGCTAATCTGTTGATTTTTTTTAATTATACCACAAGATTATGGAACAAACTAAACCGATATGAATTAACTAAAAGTACAATGAGCGGTCCTATCGCTTAGAAGTGGTATCTTCCAGACAACCTTTTGCTGGAGCGGAATCTATGTAATTTTAAGAATAGTAATTGAAGAAATAGCATGTAATTAAAAAATACAACCCTACCCTAAAAAAAACAAAAGTTGCATACTTTAAATATTTTTTTTCAAAAAACAAAAAACAGACTGAGAGGAAGTAAATTTTACGATGTTTTAAACACCCGAATCGTGAATTCAACCACGTATATCTAGTGACGTACGGTAATAAAACATATCTAGAACCGTAAAGACATACAAAATTATACAATAAACTGCAAAACTATCGGTTATCTACGTCGTTTTATAATCCATTATAAAACGGCGTATAATCCATTAAGTATAAAGAAAATATAAGTCTACCTACTAAAACATAATGAGGAATAAATATATAAACATAGGTATAAGCGTAGGTATAGCGACCATGAGAAAGGAAGAATGTCATATTACGAGAAGAGTGTTAACTATATGAATATGGATGGAAATAATAGCAGAGGTAGGCCAAAGAAAAGATGGATGGATTGTGTGAAGGATGACATGGTTAAGAAAGGAGTGAGTACTGAGATGACGACTGATAGAAAAGAGTGGAAGAAGCAAACATGTTGTATCAACACCACGTAATCCTACTACTTATAAACGCGTAAGGTTGTAAGGATGTTTGTTATTCTTTCACGCAAAAACTACTGAACGGATTTTAATAAAACTTTACAGAAATACAGCTTATACATCAGAATAACACATAGGCTGCCGTGGGCAGAGGCTAGTGTGGGATAAGGGCAATAAGATAATGATAGCGTATAGCGACCGTGGTGGTGGCGATTAAAACATCTACGCGAACTCTGACAACCATTTGACAACAAAATTATATTGTGCAATTACGTTAGTTTGACTGGGCCTTAAGTTACAATAGATCAAACTGTTCAAAGCCTAAGTTCACGTTTTGATTACAGATAAGCTGGACCATCACTCTATTTTCCTTGGCACCATGGGCTCTCATCACATCGCGAGCCGTCGCCGGCCTGGCCTGCGCTGGCTGCTATGTGGTCACACCGCTGTATTTAAAAGAGGTTAGTACTACGTCAAATTATCTGGCATATGACGATCTCGGTGGCACGGTGGGCCCAGCTGGGAGGTCGCTAGTGATGGTTCGATTCCCGCTGCGGAACAGATAATAATAATAATAATAATAATGCTGGACAATCCACACAGCATCTCTAGCCCCAAGCTAAGCAGAGCTTGTGTTATGGGTACTAGATGACTGATATACTTAATACAATACATTACATAGATAGATATTTTTTTATTATACATAGAAAATACCCAGAACACCCGGAACAAATATTTGCAGATCGTACAAACATTTGTCCCAGGGCGGGAATCGAACCCGCAACCTCCTGTGTCGCAGGCGGACCTTCGCCCACCGCGCCACAGATGTCTGCATGTTGTACATATGTTCCGGGTCAGACTGTTGTGGTACCACGGTACTTAGTTCCTGATGCCCACGTTACAGGGGATCCCAGTGTGGGGGCATGACTTAGTATGTGTCTGTTTGGGGTGTTTATATATTATATCCTACTCCTAGTGTTAGTACGTTGCAGTATGTAACAGTAACAAACTGCAATTTGAAGTAAATAAAGAAAGAAAATATATTTATGGACACAACACAGCAAAAATATGTACTTTCACGATGAGAACTGAACATATTAATGCTGTTTGCTGTGTTGTTTGGGATAAAATGGTCTTGTCACAGCATAAGCTGCACCAAACTTGAGGATCGTCTGTGATTTTATCCGTACGGAGTTAATTCCAAAAGGTCTTTAGAATGTTCGTTCGTTTTTTTCACAAATTCTTCATCTACCGGTTGCTCACAGGATTAATTAAAACATATAATAAATATAGGAAATAAATTATTCCAATTCCAAACCTAAATATATTATAGAATATTATTGCGATTATACGAACGAAACGCAGCAGGAGAATAGTAATCGTAATAATATTCTAAAATGATACCAAACCACAATCATTTCAATTCTTAAATATATTCTTCAGATAGCATCAGACAATGTGAGAGGTGCGCTCGGTTCGCTCTTCATCCTGGTGCAGAATCTGGGGTACCTGGTGGTGTACGTAGCTGGAGACATGCTCTCCTTCTCGGCTGTCATGTGGATCTGCACTGCGGTTCCCGTCGCCCATCTTCTGGTGTTCCTGGCTATGCCGGAGACACCCGTCTTCCTCGTCAAACAGGGAAAGATACAGGTAACAATAAACAAATACGACTGTTTTCTGTGTACTTGACATGCTGTCCTTCACGGCCGTCAGATAGAATCCTACTTCTTACTAATAATATAAACGTGAAAGTTTGTGAGGATGGATGTTTGTGACTCTTTCACGCAAAAACTACTGAACGGATTTTGATGAAACTTTACAGTAATATAGCTTATAATTCAGAATAACAGATAGGTTACTTTTTATCCGGGTACCACGCAAGCGAAGTCGTGGGCAGAAGCTTATAATTCTAGTCCTACTAATATTATAAACGCGAAAGTTTGTGAGGATGGATGTTTGTTACTCTTTCATGCAAAAACTACTGAACGGATTTTGATGAAGCTTTACAGTAATATAGCTAATACATCAGAATTTCTCGTACCGCACTATCAGTGAAGGCACCGACTATAAACTCGACGTTCGACGTTCTCCCTCCGCATCGCGAGCACTCACCCTGATGAAGACTCTCGGAATGAGTCGAAACTTAGTCGGTGCCTTCACCGATAGTGCGGTACGTGAAAATTCCCGTTTTTACAATATGAATAGTCAAGTTCACGATAGTTTTTGGAGTAGTCAATCACGAAAGTTTGAAAAAAATATTAAACGTATTTAAAGCAAGTTTTGCAGGTAGGTCTTAGCATGAGCCTATAAGTAATTAATTGAGAGCTCTTAACTGATATGTATAACATTTCCGCATGCAGACACAAGGCAGAGCTATTACCAGCCTGACAACATTATTCAATTAAATCTCACGTCATACGACATGACGGCGTTACATTTAGTACTATGCATTGTCCCATGAGAACGGGGGATACGCATTCATCATACTTCAAACTCGGTCAACCAGGCAAGAAACATTATACTTACTTACCTACCTACCGACAAGCTGTAGAGTTTTTACAACATGTCTTGTTAAGACCATAATTCAAAGAAGATACCGAAAATAGGTACCTTAGTAGGTACGTTTACAAATTGTGTTGCAAAATTAAGTAGGTGCGCCCACCTGAGTAGATTATGGTCTCCCTACCTATTTTTACAATTAGTCGTAATATTTGGACCATAAAAATATTGATAATATATATTTTTTTGTAAATATGTACACTAATTCACATCCTATTAGAACCTGTATTGTGGTTAGTTAGTCCTCTTGTGGATTGTGTCCTTTGTATTTGCAAACGTCAGGAACAATGTAGTCTTGTTATATTTGATTCTCTAATGCTTAGAAATAGACCTCAAATACTCTCTGTCTTACGACTCAGGTGAAAAAAAATCATAAGTTGTGTTTAGAGTTCGCGATATGGCAAATGGTCAATGACCTACTTTATATTACTAATGCGTATGCCTTCTTCTTGCAATCAACAATAATCAAAGAACATTTAATAGAAAATGAGAAGATAAAAAGTTATTGATGAAGTAATCGGTAATAAAAGAATTAAAAAAAAGTGGAAACGGAACAAATTCCAGGAAATTGTTATTAATACTTATAACGATTTTAAGCCATAATTATGTACTTAATTAACTTTGTTTTATAGTTTAAGGAAGGAATTTCATAATACTTATACCTGTTAAAGTAGTCATGTTATAGGGAAATAGATAAAGCCTATTTTTCTTGCTAAGACATGGTGTGTTTCGAAATATAGCATGACCTATTTAACAAATTAAAAGGTTATGTAATTACTGAATTAATTACTTATTAGACATGTTTTTTTATATGAAATACGCCGATGTTTTTCATGGGCCTTTTCTACATTTTTATTTCTCAACGAACTATTTGTATACATATTTTAACTGTAGCTAGTAACTACATGAGAACTACACACGTTCACAAATTACTGTCCTTCAAACCGGAATAGAACCCGTAGACATCTGTCTGGTCTTTCGAGACACAAATTATTTAACAGGAATAGAATTACCTACTCGAATTACTGCTTGACGACAGAGTAGGAAGAGAATTCCCTAGAATAGAATTCGAGTGGGTCGCTTGGAATTTTTTTCACAGAATAATTGAACACGGAAAGAACTACACTGACTTAGATAGAGAAAACAATTATTCTCAAATATATTTTTTAAATTTAAGACTAAATATTATCTTAATTTTAAACATATCACAATACTTTTACATAATAATTTATTCACTCTTTATATGTATTACTATCTTAATAATTCAATGACGTACACTCCCTCTAGGACGCGTTTTTAAATACGAAAAAAATGTTCTCGATACATCCGCTATATTAGCAGTTTTTTACACAGAATAACATTTCCGTTTTTCCATACAAAGATGACCATTAATAGTAAGAAATAACAGGTGACCATTATATAAAAAAAACTGTGTTACGGACTCTGAAAAAATGGGGGGGATGTAAGAGGGGGGAAGATGGAAAGGGGTGATCAATTTTTATACTGTATCATCCTTTATACGATCCCGTAGAGCAATCACCACAATTTTGTCGCATTTGAGAGATCGGGGTAGAGGGGTGTTGAAAGTGGGTAAAAAGGGGGGTAATAAGAAAATGTGTTCCTAAGTACCTACAGAAATGAAGCAGCTATTTCGACGACCTATATGGCGCGGCGGGCGGGTAGCCGGCTGACTCAATAGTTGCGAGAAAAGATTATAGTAATAGACCATGTTGCGAGTTCGATTCCCGCTGCGGGACAAATGTTTGCATGATCTGTAGATATTTGATTCGGCTCTGGATGTTGTGATATCACGGTACTCGTAGTTCTACCAGCGGTGGTAGGTAATGATACCCATAACACAGTAAATCCTAGTGTGGGGTCAGACTATGTAATGTAGGTTTCTGTTGGCTATTTATTTGTTAATTTATTTACCTCAGTTGATTAGGTATCTCCTTGACCTAGACTAACCGGTCTATCAATCATCAGTGGCGTGATTAATAATGTGGATTTTTTATCATTAACTCTTGTGATGTTACCGCATTACGGCGAACACAGTGCAAAAATCGTTTAATAAATAAAAATAAATAATGCTGGACATTTACACACTGCACCATCTAGCCCCAAACTAAGCATAGCTTGTATTATGGGAGCTACAAGCTTTATACAAAAAAAACAAATGTGGGCGTGGGCGGTCCCTACTAGGAATGAAAATAATATTAATTTTGAAAGTATCACTAGGGACCCCCAGCCCATTTTATTCGGAGTCCCTAACGGTAATGACTCCATGACTGATATACTTTTACTGACATACTTTTTTTTGTAAATACATATATTTATTACGCATAGAATTAATTTAATAAATTGATTGAATTAAATTCAACATTCTGTTTACTTCGACTGGCCAGGATAGATGACTTTATGTAAAGCTGTGTTCACACCGCTGCCATTCGGACAGTCAAACCATGCAATTGAATGAAAAGAGGGACTTTTCAATTGATTTTTGAATAGTTTCTTTCAAAAATTTACTATCACTATTCAGCGTTCCCTATCCTCAAGGTTTGCTGGATGAAAGCTCTTAAATTGTTAAGAGCTTTCATCCAGCTGTTGGGCTCGCCTTCATACATATGTAAGTTTTTTGAGAGTATTCTCTATATGTACAATAAAGAATAAAGAAATATTTCACTTATTTTACTCAAATAAATGATTTTTTTACTACCGTTCTTTAATTTGGTAGATTATTTTTTTTTTAACTTTCCATCTTTATTTTACAAATTTTATAATTGACAACGGCTAAACCAATTTGGATACACTTCGATTACGATTTGGTATAGTTTTATTTATTTATTTCAGGATTCGTGAGAATAACACATAGGTTACTTTTATCCGGGTACCACGTTCGAAGCCGTGGATGGATAGAGACTTGTATTCACATATTTCCCTTATTTACAGGAAGCCCGCATGGCCTTGGCTTGGCTTCGAAACACGAGTCCTGATGATAAAAAACTAGAAGAGACCATCAAAGAGTTGGAGAGAGAAGAAGCGATATCTCAGTCCGTGACCACTGCTTCGTGGAAAGCTATATGTGAGTAAAAAGTACCAAGGATTCTCTAAGGATTCTGAGCCTTACCTTAAAAATATCAGGGTTCTAGAACGAGCTGATTTCTACCCGATGCCCAAGATGTTGCGTCGTTCGGCATTTCCGCGATTTAAAATTGTAATTTCCTTCTTATTCGTACTTTATTTGTTGCATGTAGGTTTTTTTATATAGCTCTGATTACAGACATTCTATACTAGTAGTTCTGATATAGCTGTATTCCAATACTCTCGCGCAGATCTCAGTTTTCACCTCCACTCCCCCTTAAAATTTACGCCAATGCAACAAATAGAAGCATTTTCACAAATAAAATTAGCGGGAATCAGTGGACAAAGCAGTCTAAAACAGCTCCCTCTGTGCAGGAACGCGGGAACTACGTTTCATTGCAAATAAGTCAAGTGATAAAATTATGCTATCTCGCATTCCACCCGAGAAAATTTCTTAAGGAAGTAATTTTAAATTAAATTAAATTGTAGCATCTTGTTTATATAAAGTAGAGCTTCTTTTTTTTCTTTTTTTAGAATACCGATTTAGACGTATATTTGATCGAGATTTTATTTTGGCAAAAGCCTACCAACTTTTTTGAGACGTAGTAGAGCACCCTGCGAAAGCACTGGTCCGGGTAAGTACTACCTACCACCATACCCTTTTCTACTGCCAAGCAGCAATGCTCGGATTGCTGTGTTCTGTCTGGTTTGAAGGGTATGGGTTCTGTTGAAACTACATGCACTTTTCACAAGCTATGTCTCAGGGTCGGCAATGTACCTCTGGTGTTGCAACCGTCCATAGGTAACTGCTTACCAATAGGTTGCAGCCGTACGCTTGTTTCCAACTTTAGTTGTAAAAAAAAACAAGCAAATTTTTTGATTCAACACTCACCTTCGGCATAAAAAATCTGAGTAATTAGCGATAAGACCGCCCTTTGCACACCAACATTTTTGAGACAAACAATAACACAACACACAACAATATTTTAGCCAATTGCGAGACAAATGTTTGTATCATCTGCAAATATTTGTCTCTGGTCTGGGTGTTTTCTATGTATAATATATATAATTTACAAAAAATATATATATATAAGTATTATATCAGTCATGTAGTTCCCATAATACAAGCTCTGCTTAGTTTGGGGCTAGATAATGCTGTGTGAAAATGTGCAGATTAAAAAAAAATATTACTAGTATATCTGTGACATTATCAAAGTTTGTAGTACTTATCTAAGCTAAAATATTTAGTGTGAATTAAAGTATTTTCTATCTGTCTATCTACATACTAAGTTGTATAAATAAAAAATATCACCCATGTTCGTATCGTTTGCAAACAATGCGGAACTAAAATATTCGCCAAAGTTAGAATCGACACAATAGTGGAACTTTACATAGCTAGTAGAAACAACAGTTGCGTTCTAGAAACGAACCAGTTGGCAGAACCAAAATAAATTGCAAACAGGTTCTCAGTCTAGACAAATACCTAACGCTTAGTTTTCCTTGCTCGCTAATACAAATTTGTCAAGGTAAAAAATGGCAGCAGTCACGTGACATTTCCACAGCTAATGTAATTTCCATAAAGTTCAATTATTACGCTAGCGTTAACGCTGACAGAAAGTAGTATTTGTCTAGGCACCCAGGTTTTAAATCATGGAACCAGTTGGGTTACATTCGAGTATAAACACACGTTGAACTTTTGAGTGTAACATTTAACATTAATTTACAACAAAATTAACATTAAAATTTATAATTGTTTGAAAATGTTAGAGCATTGCTTGAGAAGTGTCCTTTTTAAGTTTCAAAAAATGTAGTTTCTCTTACCACATGGAATCCTGTGTGAGATCAGGGCTATGTGGGTGTTCTTATATTGATTTTGTTACATAGATATTTCACGACTTTAGCAAAAATTATAGGATATATGATGACTTACACGTTCTTTACTATTCGTGGCTACGGGCGGTGGCAACTTCAACCTATAAGAAATCATAATCATATTTGCAGGGAGTGTAAATTCTTGTAATTTGTAGGTTCTTTGTAGGGTGACGTAATAACCATGAAGCAAGACCACAATAAGAGTAAAGACTTTATATAGTCTTGGCTAGTGTTGGCATTTGTTATTGAAGTTACTTAGGATTTGGGAATTAAATAAAAAGCAAAATATGATTGCTTAGCAGCAGCTTGTCAATAAAATTTGACATTGGAAAGACGTTATTGAGAGTCTAAAATAATTTTATTGCATTTTTTTGTAATATCTTATCTTTTTTTTTGCATCTACCTATTCAATGTATTTAAAGTAGGTACCATCCACATTTGGTCGTTTCATATTGTTAAATAACTTTTTTTAAACTATCCTTATCTGCAGTTTTAGTTTAAATATGTAATGTTCCACTAAAATGTATTGGTCACGTCAATAGAAAATGTACGTATAATATTATAATATCATAATTTTATTTATTCATGCTTAATGTCCTACATACAATGGTTAAGCTTAGGTCTAGTGTAGCTCCAAGTAGGTTGGTAGGTACATCGGCCCTGTCAGGGCGTTGCAGATAGGTATTACGAGGGCGGGTCAATAAGTCCGTGACTTTTGGAATAAAACACAGATTTTTTGATAAATAAATAATTTTATTTTTCAACGTAGTCTCCCTTGAGCTCTATACACTTTGTCCAACGCTTCTCCAATTTTTTTATCCCTTCCAAAAAATAGGATTTGTCGAGGTCCTCAAAATAGGCCTTTGTTTGCGAGATGACTTCATCATTGGAGTCAAATCTTTTTCCACCAAGCCATTTCTTCAGGTTTGGGAACAAGAAGTAGTCACTCGGAGCCAAATCTGGAGAATAGGGCGGATGAGGGAGCAATTCATAGCCCAATTCCTGGATTTTTGCCATGGCAACTGCACATGTGTGCACCCTTGCATTGTCTTGGTGGAAAAGAACTTTTTTCTTGGACAAATGAGGTCGGGTTTTTTTCAAATCGTCATTGAATCGGTCCAATAAGTTGGCATAATATTCCCCATTGATTGTTCTTCCCTTTTGAAGGTAGTCAATGTGGATTATCCCGCGTGCATCCCAAAAAACAGTCGCCATAACTTTATTGGCCACCTTGGCCTTCTTTGGCGCCGATTCACCCTTAGAAACCCACTGTTTTGACTGTTGTTTGGTCTCTGGTGTGTTGTGATGGATCCATGTTTCGTCCACGGTTACAAAACGGCGCAAAAACTCCTCCATATTGCGATTAAACAACGCCAAACCTTCCAGTGAAGTTGTTACACGATTGCGTTTGTGGTCGACTGTGAGCAAACGCGGCACCCATCTTGCGGAAAGCTTTCTCATGCCCAAGTGATCATTCAAAATTGAAACCACTGAGCCATGCGAGATCCCTACGGCTTCCACAATCTCTTGCACTTTCAATCTTCGGTCGGCCAACACCATATCGTGAATTTTTTCGATTGTTTCGGGTGAAGAGACCTCAACTGGGCGTCCAGGACGTTCGGCATCTTCAGTGCTTGTACGGCCACAACGAAATTCAGTAAACCACTTTTTTACCATTGAAATCGATGGTGCAGAGTCCCCATAGTATTTATCAAGCTTAGCCTTGGTCTCGGTAATGGTTTTTTTTCGCAAAAAATAATGCTTAATAAGCACACGAAATTCACTTTTTTCCATTTTTTCCTCAAATTAGTGGGTAGTCTGATAAAGATAGCTGTCAAACACAAACTAACTGACACAGCAAGTTCAAATTTTGACAGGAGTCAACTGACAGATGCCTGTTGACAGGAGTAGTGTTGCTTTTCAGTAAAGAGGTCAGAAATTCAAAAAGTCACGGACTTATTGACCCGCCCTCGTATTTTACAATTACACACATACAATTTAAATAATAACACAGGAGAATAGGTAGGTATGTATACAAAATAAAATTAAATGTCAATAATTATACAAAATGTCAAAAATTAAGAGAAAAAATATGTCAAAAATTATAATAATTGTTAATATAAGAATAGGAATATCACGAAGCAGGTAGGTAGCTCAATAATCAATGTCAAAGGTTGGGTTTTGGTATATTCTACAGTAGGTACGTCATATTTTGTAAGTAAGAAATGTATCTTTGACATGGATAACGAGAAGTGACAGCACGGCTAGTTAGGAAGGATTAGGATAGATAGATAGTTATATAGATAGATAGATACACTCTTTATAGCACATCAAAGCAAAATACAAAAAAATACAGGAATTCATAATATAAGGTACAACTAACGGCGGTGTCATCGCTTAAAGCGATCTCTTCCAGACAACCTTTGGATCATCATCATCATCATCATCATCATCAGCCCACATCAGTCCACTGCTGGACATAGGCCTCTCCCAATACGCGCCACTGAGCCCGGTGTTCGGCTCTTATCATCCACTTACTGCCCGCTGCTTTCCTTAAGTCATCGCTCCACCTAGCCGGGGGGCGCCCCACACTACGTTTACCCAGACGCGGTCTCCACTCAAGAACTCGTTTACCCCAACGGTTATCGGTTCTTCGGCATATATGACCAGCCCATTGCCACTTCAGCTTACTAATCCTCTGAGCTATGTCGATGACTCTCGTTCTCTGTCGGATAATCTCATTACGGATTTTATCCTTCAGAGAAACCCCGAGCATAGCTCGTTCCATAGCTCGCTGTGCGACCTTGAACTGGTGGATTAGCCCAACTGTGAGTGTCCACGTCTCGGCACCGTAGGTCATCACGGGTAGGACGCACTGATTGAAGACTTTAGTCTTCAGGCATTGCGGTATGGGTGACGAGAAGATTCGACGTAGTTTCCCGAACGCCGCCCAGCCCAGCTGGATCCTTCTCTTGGCCTCCCTCTCGAAGTTGTGTCTACCCAATTGCAAAATTTGCCCGAGGTAGACATATTCTTGAACAACTTCAAGTGGATGGCCTTGTACGACGATTGGCTCCGGGTCTATGTTCCCATTGAACATAATTTTAGTTTTATCCATGTTCATCCGGAGACCAATTCGTTGAGAAGAGTCAGCTAGGCCATCTAGCATACCCTGCAGCTCCTGCAGTGACTCCGCTATCAGGACTATGTCATCCGCAAATCGCAAGTGTGAGATGTACTCGCCATTTATGTTGATGCCCATATTTTTCCAGTCCAGCGTCTTAAACAGATCCTCCAATGCGTTAGTGAACAGTTTTGGAGATATGACATCTCCCTGTCTCACTCCTTTGCGCAATTGGATGGGATTAGACTGCTGGTTCTGTACTTGAACACTCATGGTCGCGGTTTCGTACAGACATCTCAACACTTCGATGTAACGATAGTCCACTTGGCATCGCTGCAGGGATTCTAAAACAGCCCAGGTTTCGATGGAGTCGAAGGCTTTTTCGTAGTCCACAAATGCTAAACACAGGGGCCGATTATACTCCTCGGACTTCTGTATAATCTGCCGCACTGTATGGATGTGGTCCACGGTACTATAGCCGCTTCGAAACCCGGCCTGTTCCGGAGGCTGAAACTCATCGAATCTTCTTGCGAGACGATTCGTGATGACTTTAGAAAACAACTTGTAGACGTGGCTCAGGAGTGAGATGGGCCTATAGTTCTTTAAAAGTGTTTTGTCTCCTTTCTTGAAGAAAAGGATAACAATACTCCTGTTCCACGCCTCCGGAGTTCTCCCACGGTAAATGACAGAGTTGAAGAGCTTCTGCAGTTCCCTTAACACTGGGACTCCTCCTGCCTCCAGAAG
Source organism: Perizoma flavofasciatum (assembly GCA_958496245.1). Lineage (NCBI taxonomy): Eukaryota > Metazoa > Arthropoda > Insecta > Lepidoptera > Geometridae > Perizoma > Perizoma flavofasciatum. The sequence continues at coordinate 5,536,039 of OY292443.1, read as the reverse complement.
CTCAGATGTGATTCCGTCATCACCGGGGGCTTTTCCGTTTTTAAGTTGCCTAAGAGCCATCTCGATTTCATTCACGTTAACATCTGGCAGCTCATCCGTAAAGTGGCGCGTTAGTGTGGCTCTGGAATCGTGAATATCGGGTTCAGGGCGGGGAGCATGTGAGTCGTACAGCCGGCCATAGAAGTCCTCAATCTCAGCGAGAATCTGCGGCTTAGACAAGACGGTTAGGCCATTTGCTGTTTTGAGCTTCGTCAGATGACTCCTCCCAAGCTGCTGGTTAAACACTTTAGACCCTCGGTTCCGCTCAATAGCCTTCTCAATACGGCGTGTGCTAGAGCACCGAAGGTCACGATGAACCAGCTTTGCAATATGCTTGTTGAGGGCAGAACGCTCTGACGAAGTAGCCATTGTGTCTTCCCGTCGTTTTGTCATTAACCGCAGCGTCTCATCCGAGAGTTCAGACTTCCTACCCATACGTTTCATGCTGCAGAATTTTACGCCCTCTTCCCTCACGACTCCTAGCATGTTTTGGAGTTCCTCGTCAACGTCTTCTGTGGTTTCCACGGCAGCGAATCGATCTTCCAGTTTCTTTTGGAAGGCTTCGGATCCCGCACTGATTTGTAGTAGGTTAGGTCGGAGCGTGGACTTTATCATGCGCCGCCTCTCCAACTGAACGTCGATACTTAGGGTGCCTTGGATCATTCTGTGGTCACTTCCGGTATTGAACCTATTGACCACCGAGACATCCCTAAATATTTGTCTTTTGTCGGTCATGATAAAGTCAATCTCATTTTTGGTGACAGAGTCGGGGCTTCGCCACGTCCACTTTCTGTGGGGCTTCTTTTTATAGAAAGAGTTCATTAAGAAGAGCCCCTCTTGCTCTAGAAAGTTGACGAGCATTTGCCCCCTGTCGTTCCTCCTACCAATACCGTGCGGCCCTAGTCTCGATTCACCGCGAGTCTGTACTCCTACTTTAGCGTTGAAGTCCCCCATGATGACGTTGAAGTGAGTTTTAGTGGTGTTATGAAGGGCTTTGGATACGTCTTCGTACATATCCTCTACCTCTTCAGTTGAGTGTGCTCCAGTCGGTGCGTACACCTGTATCACTTTCAGGCTATATCGTCTCGATAGCCTGAGTATCAGGTACGCTACCCTGTTTGAGACACTCGAGATCTCTTCAACGTTATCAGTAAGGACCTTATTAACGAGGAACCCCACGCCACCTTGGGAAAGTTGGTCTCCCTCACGGAAATACATAAGATGGCCCGACTCCAAGGTTAAGGTGTCCTCCCCCTTTCGTCGGACTTCGCTTAACCCGAGTATGTGCCAATTTATGTTGTTCAGTTCCGTCTCTAGCTGTACCAAATGTTCGTCTAGTCGCAGTGTCTTTCCATTATACGTAGCTAAGGTCAGTTGTTTTTGTTTGTGGTAGCCTACCGTATCCCGGGGATTCTTAGCACCCCCTGCCCTGCCGTTACCATGACCGCCACCTTCGCCAGGAATAGCGGGGCGACCGGGAACTGGGGGCCGTTTATTCAAGGTGCTTAACATTGGGAGGAATTTGCCCATAATCACCACGCTGGGCAGGCGGGTTGGCGATCGCAGGACACAGCTTGTCGCACCACTGACGCTGCTGCCCGTCAGTGGTCAGGATATTTAACTGTGTCAGTTTAGGGAGGGCTATACCGCCATAAACCGGTCGTCAGAGCCTCGTTTGTTTCTGCAGGATGTACCGCGTGCAGGTGTAGGTTGACGATTGGAGCAGAAGGTGAAATGTTGCTCCCTTACATCCCACCTTTGGATGGATAGGATAAAATGGAATCAAAAGACGATAGGAATTTATAATAACATCAATTCTAGCTAAGATTTTCGTTTCAGTTCAAGATAAGACTACCTTCAAAGCGTTTCGTATCTCACTAAACGTGATGCTGTCACAAGAGACCTGCGGTTACCTGGTAGTACTCATGTATGCTGGTTCCATCTTCGAGCACGCTTCGGAATCTATCCACCTTCACCTGAGCCCTAACAAGCAGACTATTGTGGTCGGAGTTATACAGCTGCTGGGGTCTATAGTTGCTAGCTGCATTGTTGAGAAGACTGGCAGAAAGGTGAGGAGTTTTGGTCTCTTTATCATTTTTCTAAGAACATGTAGTTTGTCAAAAGATGAATAAATAGATGAAAATAGAGATTTCATAATTTTTAAAATTTGTCAAGTGACATTGGTTGTTTGAAGAGGAGAAGAGTTTGGTTGGAGAATAAGGTCAAGATATAAATAAGATGTTAAAATTTTTACGCATCTGTTTGAAAAATTTTCCGCTTAAAGTTTTTCTGCATAAACCTTGTTTTCCTTCAAGGGTTTGACTTTGACTTTGACTTTGACTTTCGAGTATTTTGGATTCTGTAAAAATTTAGGTACTCGTGAGCCTAAATTTGTCATCAAAAATCCATCTAGTGTTTACAAAGTCAAAGTCAATAGGTTTTTATTCATTGAAATCACAAAGATCATTTAGAAATGTTAACTTAAAAACTACGTGAATTAAGTTAAAAAAAATAAGTTCAGAACAAAACAGAAGAGGTACTTTACTTGGTCGCCATCTTGCCTGCATTTAGATATGTGTCACGTGATCCAAGATGGCACCTTAAAAGATGGTGTATCCTTCCAGTGGCTGCTAGTCAGCACGTCCTTCGTGACTGGTCTCTCGATGCTGGCACTGGGCAGCTGGTTTTACGTGACGTCGACGGGAGCGTGGTTGCCGGGATGGCTACCAGTGCTGGCGATGTGTCTGTGCATCTTCTCTGACGCTGCTGGCTACCAGCCCGTGCCGTACGTCATCACTAGCGAGCTCTTCACATTCCAGGTGAGTTTTTCCTTTTAGTAAAACCCTTGGAAGGTGGTTGTCGGTTGCCGACTCTGGTAAATCGCGCAGCGGGCTATGGCAATGCTCTTAGTTTTACTACGTGATATAGTCAACGAAGAAATCCGTTATCCGTAGAGTAACTATTCATTATTCCTTATCGTACACACAAATTAACACTTACAAAAGGCAGGATCATATTATTATAACATGTACAAAATCGAGATTAACCCTTACGAAATTCTTTCAGCAAACCTTCCTAGAGCTAAAGTCAATTAGCAACTATAAGTAGTTACTAATCTCAAGAGCTATGTCCTTTTGAAATAAAAAGTTAAGTTGCAAAAGGCAGGCCATTTCGCTGAATCGACAATCGCTAAAAAAGATTTGCGGACGGCGACTACGAACCAGATTGTTATTGTTTTTTTTTATTTATATGACCGCCTACTTATCAATATTTTGTGCTTATTAATTAACATGTAAGAACTCTTTGCTCAATCGCTGCCGAGCCGAGCAAGTTGACACTCATGTAGCATAGATCTAGGTACCCTGGTACATATAGTAGTCTGTGGATCTAGGTCTGTTACAGAGTCGCTTACAGAGCTTTTTGCAGTTGTCACTTATAATGATAATAATAATAATGCTGGTAATTTTTCACACGGCATCATCTAGCCCCAAATTACTCGCCATTCTTGTTTAATTATCGTCTATATTAAGGCGCGAGTTGTCCAACACAATAAAGGATGGTTAGGTCCTAATCTAAGCTTTTTGACACAGGTTTTTATAGGAATCTGTCATCATAATCGATAGTTAGACTCGACCGTCCGTTTATTATGTTGGTGAATTCAAAGGTGAATTTCAAACAACTTCCCGATATTAATTACTTTTTTGGTAGAGTGGTCCCATAAAAAATATGATAAAATCCAACCCCTAAAAAAATGGCGTGTCGGGTGTAAAAATAGCGGACGAAATTTCGTATAGGTCTTTATATCAAATTTATTTTAATACGTTTACGGTATTAACGGAAAGTTGATAAAAAGTCCAAAAAGAAGAGAACGACTTAGAACTTCTAAGTCGGTTTTATTCTTTCCTGAAAAAATATTTACTTGTTTCAGCACCGCGGGATAGTAACATCGATTGTGAGTAGTGTGGACGCGCTCAGTGACTTCGTTCAAACGAAGGCGTATGATCCACTCCTGAAGCTCCTCGGCATACACTGGGTCTTCATTATGTTCTCTGCTGTCTGCTTCCTAGGTAAGTAACCCTAAACACTAAATTTATATTAATATTATAAGGCCGTATTGCCTGTGGGCGGTACCCGGAGATCGTGATCGTCGATCGACCAATAAATTTTTCCACTCGAAAAAAATATTTAACTCATATTTTAAAAACGGGAATTCACGTACCACACTATCGGTTGAGGCACCGACTAAGTTTCGACTCATTCCTTCTTCTTCATCAGGGTGAGTGATCGCGACGCCCTCCGCGGGAAAATTCCCGTTTTTACAATATGAATAATCAAATTCACGATAGTGTTTGGAATAAAATATTACTCATAGATTATTCGAGTTTTTATACACCTTAATACGTCCCTATTAAGTTTTAATACACACAAAACGGTGAAAGAAAACATCGTGAAGAAACCGTCTTGCCGGAGAACCAAAAATTCGAACGTATGTTCCATCAGTTAGTGTTCCAATAAGCGGAGATGAGTTTGCAACCTGTCACGTGAAATGCTACTTGCACAAACGCGTACTTGTGCCATATGCTATGTTTATTATTGTTTTATTATAGAGGTAAAGTTTGGATGTACATACGTGGTAATCTCCGAAACTGCTCACCCGATTTAAAAAAACCTTTTCCCAATATTTATAAATTCAGGGTGGACATATGTGGTATATTATCCAAATAGAATAAAAGGAACTTTTTATTGACTTAGTTGCAAAATTTGGTATTTTCGTGAAGACCAAATTTTGCAACTAAGTCAATAAAAACGGTCGAGCGAATGCGTTTTTTACAAACGCTGCCTTAACGTTAAAACCTACTTTTAATCGGCTACTTTTTGGCTGGTGAAGCCGTGGGCAGTAGCTATATAGTAATCAATAATACAGATCCATGATCACCAGCTGAAAATAGCGTATTTTCAGCTTAGTTGCCGTGCGGATTCATTCGCTCGCTGCCGGCATACCGGCTAGATGTAACACCCGCACCCATTTTCACAGACATGACTGTTTCCCATTATAAGACTGTTCCCCATAATAAGACTGTTCCCCATGATAAGACTGTTCCCCATAATAAGACTGTTCCCCATGATAAGACTGTTTCCCATGATAAGACTGTTCCCCATAATAAGTAACCACTTTTTATTTTTAGGTACCATTTACACCGTGCTATGGGTACCGGAAACCAAAGACAAGACAGTACAGGAAATTTACGCGCTACTTGACAACCCCAAGAGGAGAAAAGAGACTAGGATAGACGAAGAGTTCGGAAGCGAGATCAGCAGATTGTGATAAAGAGACATTCAGTGATTTTATGACGTGTTCTACTTAGTTATAAGTCTTTGAACTTATAACTAAGTAGAACACGTGGCACAACGTGGCATCGGGCAGGCCATAAAAACTGCATTGAAACAGCCTCATCGCATGGCTCGAAAGAAACGGTCACAGAAAGTCTTAGGTGGATGCTCAGGACCATTTGTCGTAACATGCTTTGGAGGAGGCCTATCTTCATAAGAGGACGTCCATTGGTGATTATTATGAGCTGCTTAAATCCCAGTAAAGTTTGGTTAGTGTTGTTTCTACACGGTGTTTGGGGCGTAACTGGGTACTTTACGTCAGGTTCTAAGCCGATAAAGTAAAAGGCAGGCAAAGATAGATATTAGCTAAACATTCAAAATTCTTACCAACCTTATTCAAAATCACTCAATAAAAAGTTAATTAGTGACCCGATAAAGATCGGTGGGTCGATCACACTTGCCTATGGCTATCGAGATGGCAAACAATTTTGACACTAGTTCCCCATTTGATTGGCCCATCCATCAAATTGCGATACACTGATTCCCCATCGCTTGATTCCCATACCCAGACTAAACTGAAGGCCATGAACCGTCCATGAACGAACGAAACTTTTGATTTGACAAGTAATCAAATCACGCTAATGCCATGCCTCCATCTCGATAGCCATGGAAATTAGTGTGATCGCTCCGCTGGTCGATAAAAGTTGATCTTTTGTTTAGTAGTAGAAAAGAACAGGGCCAGATTTATAGAGATAGGGATCAATTATGAATAAGAGGGTAAGCGTTTTATTTCATTTGGAGTTTTAAAATCTTGACACTTTCTTTTCGAGATCATGCGACAAATCAGTACGCTCAAACACGAGTGGCGAGCGAAGTGAGTCCATCAAATGCTTTAAGCAACTTTGAGTCACTATACATTTGCAACGATAAATTAAGCTACATTAAGGCTGTTTTTCAAAATAGCATCGTACGTTTCGCTCATCACTCAAAATAAAATGTGAATTTCGTCGTCAAAGAATCATTGAACTTTTAAAGATGATTATAGTTATTCATTATATAATTATGTGGTACTTAATTTGTGATTAGATAAGAAATGGCAGAGAAGATTGAGATTATAAGAACTGTGAGTGTTCTAGGTAAGCGATCAATTAAAAACGCTTTGGTGCGTAGACCTTCTACGCGATAAAAAACACAAACGAGGCAAATAAGATTATCTACGCGCCACTAAATTTGAAAGTGAAGTACATAAAGTCGGCCGCCATTAATCGGTCGTAGTGTAACGGCGAAAATGTAACGCACACATAGCCCGGCCGATGCTTTACTTTGCAACTAGGCACGGAGAAAATTGGTTTTCCTCACCCGTGTCACATAATTCATTTCATTTAAGATTTAACATCATAAAACATTATTACTAATAGACATTTTAAAAATGAATTATTGAAGTAATGTAATTCCATAAATTATTTAAAAAAAGTTTTATAAATTTCATAAGCTTGTCTAGAATGGAGTGCGTAGGAGTTTGTCAGAGGTGCCATTATCGAAATGTGATAAAAATGACGAATTTTTATGTATTTTAATTGTTAGAATCTCTAATAGTATATCTTAATGTAAAAAAATGTAAAAAATAATTTATTTTTAACAATTTCCTTGTTTTACTTATTTTTTCCAAAGTTCCTTCATCATAAAATTGGAACAGGGATCATTCAATGAGTAGAAACTTTATATGACTAGAATTTCTAAAATTAATTTCTTAAGCTCTTTTACCCTGTGTTAATTTTAATATGTTCAACCAAGAGTTTTCATTGATAAGTTAATGTTGGTCTAAAATCCTTCTTGGGCAGATCCGTCTGGGTTAGATTAGGTTGTTAGGGTTTTATGGCGACCCAGGAAAGGAGAATTGTTATAAACTTTTATATACATATATCTAAATATATATATAAGTAAAATGCATTATGTATTAAGCAAAAATGATGTATATCAGTTTTCCTTAATGCATATTTAGTGAGCAGTATTTTTGTTGCTAATCTCAAATACTTTATTCGAAAAAATCTAGCTTTTCAGTTATATTATGTCATACTTTTTTTTGTTAGAAAAATATATATCTTTCTACTACTTATAGTAGGTAGGTATATACAGCATTTCAAGCAGGACCGGTGTCGTCCTTACTGGGATCCGCTTCCTCAGCCCGCTCCAGCATCACATGAAGAGGTGGCTTCACTTCAGGGTCTACCTCTTTCATTGCTTCAATTAAGTCTGCTGTGGTCTTGTACGATGCTATCGTATTCTTCACAAAGTCTCTGTTGATATCACGCAGAAATAAAGATTAAATAAATACCAAACAGTCGCTTCACAAAGATTCCCTGTGTTGTGAGTATCAAGAACTACGAGTATAGAATGAGTCTCTTGTCTGATCTGATCTGTGGCAAGCCAGGCTAGTATAACACTATTCGTTTGGATCACCATTTTGCTAGTGTAAGTAAAAAAAACACAAATCAAGTCCGTGGCCATTTGAGAAACTAAATAACAGAAGGTGGAAAAAATAATAATAATAATATACGTATATATTTTCAGATTCAGATTCGTTTATTTGCGAAATATGGGTAACAGTGTGTAGTAAAAAATAAAGTAGGGTACAGTCATGGTCAGCTCAAAATTAAATGTCAGAACATCTCAGAATTAATACAAAAATAAAAATATATAACATGTCATAAAAATGATTAAAATTAAATGTACTACAATAACCATAGAATATTACAAAAAAACATATGTAGTATATATAGTAAAAATGTACGACTTACCGGAAGTAGAATGCCTTGACGAAGACAGCTGGTTGGAACTCGTGTCCACATCGCTCGGGTCCAAAGCTCATAATTCCCATAAGCCGGTTCTGCTGAACCGCCGGCGCGCCTGCGTCGAACTAATACCAAAGTTACATGGATAGATCAAATATTTTTTGCACGTACAGATATAGCAGAGACAAGTAGACATGACAAGAAAAAAATTGTATCTAAGTAGTATCAATCATGTAGTTCCCATAATACAAGCTCTGCTTAGTTTGGGGCTAGATAATGCTGTGAAAAAATCAAGCATTATTTATTTATTTATCTAAATCATACCAAGCATGCGTCTCTCGTCCCATTCCGTAGAGAAGCGCAGAAGAAATCCTTCGTAAACTGGAAGCCGTTTACGAGCTGGTACGCATCTATACAGTACTGTTGTGATCGGACCTTCAGCCTCCCAGTCAGCAGGTCAGATGTGTGCTCGCGGAACGCTGTGTCCGTTCCCTTGAAAAACAAGAGAATCACCCTCAGGGAAGTACCAGAGTTAGTAGTAGAGCTCCTTGTGAAAGAACTCTTCCGGGGAAGGGAATCATACAAAGTACCAGAGTTAGAGCTCCTTGTGAAAGAACTCTTCCGGGGAAGGGAATCCCACAAAATACCAAGGTTAGAGCTCCTTGTGAAGAAATCTACCTAAGTACCTATTTTTCTGGCAAATTAGTAATGCTTGCGTTGCTGAAGGGTATGGGGCCGGTGAAATTACATGATACATTTCACCCGTTATGTGTAATGTCTCATGTAATTTTACCGACCTCAGGATCGGCACCGTACGAGTAAGTAGTTCAAACGTCCACGCCCCACGGTAATCGCTTACCAATTTGGGCAGTATGTTTATTTGCCACTTATCTCTCTACTAGCTTCAGCCCATGGCTTCGCCCGCGTGGTACCTGGATAAAAAATAGCCTATGTGTTATTTTGATGTATAAGTTATATTACTGTAACGTTTAATTAAAATACAGTAGATTTGCGTGAAAGAGTAACAAACATCCATCCTCACAAACTTTCGCGTTTATAATATTAGTAGGATAAGTACTACCAATAATAAATCTAAAGAATTGGGTTATTCCCTCTGTACCCCGATCTTCGTTGTTTCCCGATTCATCCTTTTGCCATCTAAATAGTTTGAAATCAATCATAGCGAACACGAATTTTATATTAAAAATTCATCGAGGATGCTGATTATTTTAGTTTTATTTTTGTTAAATTTGATAAAATCTTTTTGCAATTTTATAGCCCAATTCTTGAGGAAGGTTCTATGATATTTAACGCCACGCTACGGAAATAACTCTACGTGAAAACGAAGTAAAAGCGCGGTCGGGATATGCGACGCCGTGATCGGGGGTGGCTGTGGTATAGCTAGTGTTTTATAAAAGACTCTGTTGAATGACATTTTGACGGTCAATGAATGATGATGGTCTAATGTCCAGGGCCTAGAGAGAATTGGTACACTAATGAGACGATACAGACAGGAAAGTATATTGGAGCATACCCTGGTAGCTCCCCATCCCGTGACCACCACGAAACTTTGGGCGAACGGTTCCCTCACTCCTTCGTATATTTTGATCAAGTTCACGTGTTTGTGAAACTCTGAGAATTAAAAAATATATGTTTTAGTTAAGTAGCCTAGTAGCCTGTTGGGCTAGTGGGCGTTACCCCGACTTCCGATCCAGACGTCGTGGGTTCGAACCGGTCGTACACCTATGAGTATCAGTCGAAAAAAATATGTGCGCATTAAAACATCGTTAGGAAACCGGCATGCCATATAATCATAAATTCAAAGATTAAAACACGAGCTTGCAACCTGTCACGTGGAACTCGAGCTTCTTGCAACAAGCGGGCGATTGCCAAATAATATAATGTTTAGACGTGCCTATGACCCCCTACCATCGAGCAATTAACCCCGAGAGGCGTCATATTGAACCATACTGTTCTGTCAACACATCAGTGTTTTAGGACTGATGTTGGCAAATGCGGACATTGCCATTGTCATTGCGTAATGTTGCCTGCTGTACTCTGATTGGTTGAAACTATAGTTTCGACCAATCAGAGCACACGCGGACGGGACTCGCATGACAGTTGACAGAATTGTTTCCTAGCTAATTATAAACATTGCGTCTCTTGAGGCTGTCTACGCTATGCCTCCTACTTTGTATCCTCAAAGGTCTACGTACCTATCACTGAGTACCTATGTATCTAAGGATGTCCATCTTGGGGAATAGGTAGGTACAGACGTGAGCGTGTTTATTTTTGTTTGATTTATAACTAATAGGATGTATTTCAGCTTAAGCTCGTGGAAGAGTTTGCCGTATTTGTTTAAGGAAGAAAATACAAAAATTACTTGTTTCTTCTTTCTGTCATACAAAATAAAGAGGCATAACCGGACCAACCGGACCGAGTTCTACGCTACGTCCAGTCCCCGTGACTCCGATCTACGTATCTCGCGTTCACTATTCCAAGGCTGAGGACGTGGAGGAGTATTTGCGCGTGAAGAGCAAATTCAGCCTGAGGGTCGAAGGATTCGAGTCAACTCCTTCGTGGTCAGAGTTCCGGCTGAACACCTGTCTACGTTCATGAAGGAAGATATGTGGCCTAAAGGAATCATCTATCGACGTTTCCGGGGTCGGTTACCGAACCCAGCCCCGCCCACGTCGCAGTCAATAGGTACGTGCTAGACAATTAGGTTTTGTTTTATATAATTTTATGTAAGTATTTTAGTTTTTAAGGTATGTCTATCATATGGACCCTGTGGCCAGAATAATATTTGGGAGAAAAGAAAAGTAATATAAGTTACTTTTATTTTTCTCCCAAAAGCATTGCCTTAAGTTATAAAGAAATTATTCGCACAACCTGCTGCTGAATACATGACAGTCACCTAAGTTCTCAGCCAACTTCAATAGAGCGACATCAGCATGAGGAACAGGCTCCTCCTCGAACTTGGGATGGCGGACGGCACCTACAACGTCGACGAGGGCGCCGCCTTCATGAGCCCGAGCACTGCCCACACGAACCTTCACGTACTTCGATAGCGACTTCAGGGGAGAGACGTGGAGGACACTAAAAATTAAATTACTTTAGTCTTGCTCTTTTCATTAATCTATTCGACATGCTCAAACCTTCTGAGCATACCCAAGTGAAGTAACTTCAATGAGCATTATCTTTCTCAACTAAGTTTATCTTCATTTCTCTACAGTCTCTAAGCAAGTTATTCCTCACTCTCAAAGGTCACCTACATTACACATACGTCTCAAAATCATTATCAACACTGCAGAAACAGTTCAAACAAAATTGAATAGCAGAAGGAACTTACTAATTCAAGCAATGCGCAGCAGTCACCACCCAGTTCTCATCAACAATAGCGCCAGCACACCACAATCTGCCATTTATGATGACTGCAGCCATGTAGGGAAAGTTCTGGGTGTCAGTCGCATTTCCACCTCGAATCCTCAAGTTATCCTTCTCCAGAATGACAGGGAACTCGTTCCGGATCCGGAGAGCGTCTTTGTAGTTTCGTCGGCGGCCATTTTGTGGTAAGCGACGGCCATTTTGATTTGATGAACGGCGGTTTTGTGGTTTCGGCCGGTTGTCAATATCAACGCGGAAGTTAACTGTTGATTTTGAAACAGGCAATTACTTATGCTTACGTAGAATATTTCTACGTAAGCATAAGTAATTTAATATATTATAATAATGAATAGTTTTTTGAAAATAGGTATTTTGAGGTATTTGATATTTTGACCAGAATTTATGTATACCAGCTGCGAACCCGGTTTAGCTCGGGTAAACTTCAGTCCATGTATCGTGCGATGTGTCGACAATTTATTAGTGATTTAAATTTTGCACAAAATACTTACCGACAGTTCCGTCACTTAGCCTATTATCGTAGTGGGTCGCTACACAAAAAGTAATAATAGTTAAAAACAATACGTATTGCAACATGATGGTTAAAATAATTCTAAAAACAAAATACAAAATGGTTTGTTCCAAATATGGCAGTTTATGGCTATTGGAACGGTTGTATTTTTATTGATAAGATTCAGTTACCAACCTACCTAGGTCACAAGTTGTTGATATGTACAAACTCTACACAGCTACAATGCCTACATACTTATATACTTAGGTAGGGATGGTAAGCGGTACCAACTGGTGAGGATGGCTGGATTTTGTTACTCTTGCACGCAAAAACTACTGAACGGATTTTTATGAAACTATACAGTAATATAGCTTATACATCAGAATAACACATATGCTACTTTTTATTCGGGTACCACGCGGGCGAAGCCGTGGGCAGAAGCTAGTAAAGCTATCCGTTCAGTAGTTTTTTCGTGATGAAGTAACAAACATCCATCCTCACAAACTTTGGCGTTTATTAACATTAGTAGGCTACTTACTTAGTATACTTCGGGTGTCTTATAATAATAGGTAAAGTGAATATTTGTGTTTTTGAGTGTGAAAAGTCGAGGTGAGTTTTATAACTTCTATTCCTATCACAGATATGTTTGAAATCGTTTTCTTCCGTACCTATTATACAGTTATAATCTCATGCTTAGCAGTTAGTAATCTTTGTTAACCTAAATAAAGTATAAACTTAGTAGTTACGAGGATCAATGTCATAAAACAAAATAAAGCCACTGAATCTACATTTCATTTAATCAAAGTTTCATTTGATTAATGTAAGTGGTTAGGCAGCTATACACCTCTGAAAAAAAATGAGCCACTGATATCACTCTGACTTTATTTTCAATTTGAGATGTTTTGAATTATTTTGAAAGACTCATCAGCCTACATGTAGATTATTGTATGGATAGAAACCATTTTTAATTTCGGAGGTATCAAAGTTAAAGAAATAATCCTTGGTGATTTCAATAAATATAACCTATTGACTTTGACGACCTCTGTGGCGCAGCGTGCGAAGGCCCGCCTGAGACGCAGAAGGTTGTGGGTTCGATTCCCGCCGCGGGACAAATGTTTGTATCTGCAAATATTTGTCTCGGAATCTGGGTGTTTTCCAAGTTTAATATGTATGTATTTACAAAATGTATATAAGTAGTATATCAGTCATGTTATTCCCATAACACAAGCTCTGCCTACTTTGTGGCTAGATGATGCTATGTGAAATATCCCGCATTACTTATTTATTTATAATATAAGTTTAATCATGAATCAAACGAAAGTAAAAAATGTTAATGGCAGCATTTTATGCGGCAGATTATCTAACAGTTACAACACCATACGAAGAACGATGAAACAATCATCATCATGACCGATTTCAATTGAAATTAAGTACCTACCCTCGTAAAATCAATACGAACTCGCCTAAAATGGTTTACTTCGTTTATTTGCTATAAAAATAAGGTACACAATCGTATAATACATGGTCATGTCGGACGAAAATAACCTTGGTTTACAGCTGTTGAAACAAAAAGAACTCAACATTCATTATTTTCTTTATCAAGCTATTTCCGCCTCTATACTGTTGAATTAAGATTGACGTGATTATAATTGCGAGTAGTATGATAAATTGGTTGACACACGTAACTGTTTGTAGAAGAATCATACTAAATGTAAACTGAAGTTAGGTTATAAAATTTAGTTGGTGTTATGACGCGGCTGGTAGCATGTGTGCGCCACTATCGCTTGTTAAATAAAAAATAACAAAAAAGCGGGAAGATATGACATTTGTGTGACATTAACATTTCCTAGAAATAAATACTTATTAACTTGTTATCGTTATCGACGGTGTTTGTAGAAAATAACCTAGAAAAGCTTGTTTGTGATATAATAGTACTATATTTTTGCGTAATAACATGGATAAAAGAAATAAAGTGAGTCCTCGGAGGCAAATTTTTACAGCTTTGATTGGTGAGTGCAGTTTGTTTGTTCTAGCTTAGTTGTAAGATTTTACCTATCAATAAGTATTTTTTATAAAACCTTAGCTTGCTAAAGCTTAACAGAAAAAAAGTTAGGTACCTAGGTTCATTGTTACCTGGTGGAAAAAATATCAAAGTGAAAGTTTTTCCTGTATTTATTTAAAAACTTAACTTTGTGACTACATTTTGTCTTCAACAAAAATATTAATTATTAATATATTAATATTACCAATAATATGAAAGCAGAGGAGCGCGTTGAAGTCTTTTCTATGCAAAACTGGTTCAATGAGCTCGTTTTTGTCAAAAAGGTTCATAGAAAATGAAAATGTTTTTACTGTACAGACGATAACAGAACTAGATGTCGCTAGTAAAACTTACCAAATCCTGAATCGCGCTGACGAAAACGCACGTCTCAGAATGACCTCCCCTTGGTAATACAGGGAATTCATACTTACCTGGCACAGGGGACACCGTGATCACAAAGGCGGTTCCCCCAGAGCGAGACCTATCCATTGCACTGCGGAAGGGTTGACCTCTGCGATTATCCCTAATGTGGATAACTCGGGTGCGTTATTTTTGGTAGTGGGGACTGCGTTCGCGCTGCCCCCTCGTATAATTCTAATGTTAAACGTATTTAATAATACCAAAGAGGTAGGTAACCGCCAAATAATTCTAATGACACCTAACGATTATTATTCAAAGATATAAAAGTCGGATTTGTCACTTCTGATGCTAGATTACACAGACGGCACAAAGGAGCGCGTTGATTTCATTCTCGTTTTTCCCGTATTTGTTTTATGATAACAGAAGTAGATGTCGCTAGTAAAACTTACTAAATCCTGAATCGCGCTGACGAAAACGCACGTCTCAGAATGACGTCCCCTTGGTAATACAAGGAATTCATACTTACCTGGCACAGGGGACACCGTGATCACAAAGGCGGTTCCCCCAGAGCGAGACCTATCCATTGCACTGCGGATGGGTTGACCTCTGCGATTATCCCTAATGTGGATAACTCGGGTGCGTTATTTTTGGTAGTGGGGACTGCGTTCGCGCCGTCCCTTCATACGCTTAAACGCAGTGGTTATCACCCACTATCATTTATCCTTAGGAACTTAGCAGAATTCATTTCGTCTGGAAATTTGAGTATTGAGGTTGAAATGATTCTAAAGCATCATAATAAAATATGTAGTTAAAAAACACTATCATAAGACCCTTGTTACTAAGCCCAATCTATTAGACTCATCAAAACGAATCATATGAGCCAAACTCGAGGGCCACTGAACAGATCCGCCTCCTGGCTCCATCATCAGTCTAGCTCCGAGATAGCAAATTATAGTATTTGTCAAAGTCAAAATTCATTTATTCATTAAAATCACAAGGATCACTTTGAAACGTCGGTTTTATCTATTGTCTGTTCCTCCGCGACCAAGCCAGGAAAGAAAGGCAAGAAAACAAGGCTAGTTATTCTTTTGAATGATTGTTTTACAAAATATATTTTTTATTTTGTACACTTTTTTTATCGAGTTGGAGCATTTTCAATTCCAAAGGTTTTATCATCTAAATAATCAGATATTTTATAGTATGCCTTACTATATAGCTTTATGGAGTCTACAAGTGGCAACAGTGAATTAATCTTTATTTCTGGTATTACCTAACATTGTGATTATCGCTTTTATTCTTAAACACGTTCATATTTTTGTGAACATACATCAGATTTTCAAAGATGTATTGACAAGGGAATGTCATTATATTTATTTCTTTAAACTTTTGGCAAAGTGATTCTCTGGGGCCCATTTTATAAACTGTCATTCGAACTACATATCAGAACAACTTTTCATTTCGATACGACAATTAGAAGTAGGTTAAAATTGTCTTCCAAGATGGATTGATTCACCTCGACACTATTAATCGGTGTTAAACTTAGTTTTACCTTTTCTATTATTTTTCCGACGTTTCGACTGTATTGCAACAGCCGTGGATGACTGTAAAATGATAAAAAAGGTAACCGTGATAAAGACCCGTAAAACTTATAATTAAATTATTAATGTTTAAAAGTTTTGATCAGGAGATGAGTCTAATCATCTCCGATAGTTTGTATTACATTTGGAACTGTTACGGTTCGTAACACATAAGCTTCTTTTATCTGAGTACCACGCGGGTACTCTTTCTTTGTTACTCTTTCACGCAAAAACTACTAAACGGATTTCCATGAAACTTTACAGTAATATAGCTTATACATCAGAATAATACATAGACTACTTTTTATCCGGGTACCATGCGGGCGAAGCCGTGGGCAGAAGCTAGTATAATTAAGTTACAATTCAAATTTGGTTGCACGCACAACCCTTCTGTTTAATCTTTGTTATATGGTTTAATCAAACAAATGTAATTTCTTCCAGCTACAATTCCCACCTTCACATACGGCATCCAGATCGGCTGGCTCTCCCCCATGGGTCCACTCCTCAAGTCCTCATCCACGCCTGCATCGGAACCGTTCAGTGACGCTGACGTGTCATGGCTGGCGGCAACACTACCCTTGGCTGCGATATGTGGGATTCCATTTTTCAGTTACTCGTCGGATAAGTTTGGAAGGAAGGTGTGCGGGGTGGCTGTTTCACTTCTGTCATGTGTAAGTTTCATATCTACCTGCGACTATGGGCAATCATCATCATCAGCCTGTATAAGTATCTTCTTGATATAGGCTTAGGTGCCAGGATGAACGATCTTGAACTACTGACTTCCCGCAACCTTTTAAAATGTTTGAAAGAGCCAAAGCCGTTTTGTAACAGATTTATAACAATAATTGCTTGCTATTGCTAATTTTAGTAATTAACTACAATATACTGTACAATACTAATTAATACTTACAACTTAATAACATTCATCTATGGTAATTTCACTGAACACAAACAAATTGATTAGGTACGTACAATTAATAACTAATAGTTACCTACTCAAAATGTTTTGTATGTATCTCATTAAGTGAAATATAAAATTTCTTTAATGAATAAATTTGTGTTTATATCTATAGAATGTGTTTGCATTCTTGATGAAAAAGTTTCGTCGCTTTTATAATGCACTAGGTACTTATCATTCCATGTGACGAATTGCAAGCATATCGACGCATCATTGGAAGTATTAGAACACTAACTACCGATACTTCTGCCTTCGAACTCTTGGTTCTAGGGCATGCCAGTCTCCTCACGATGTTTTTCTTCAACGTTTTTGCACGGATTTTTCGTTATTCGAATTCATTGGTGCCGTGACCGGAAACACGAACCCGGAAGTCGGGGTCAGTCCACTAGGACCAAGAGTCGTGTTGGCCTCGATTCACATTACATTACATTATATTACACTATTTGTAAATAAGTGTTTTGTATTTATATAACAGTACAAATAATTCTATAATGACACTTGCACGTAGTCTGACATCATCAATCTCATTATTATTTTACTCAGCAATTCATTATACAAGACTGCAACTACAGTCAAGTCGGTATAGTTTATTGATGATTTGTCAAATAATTCTTAAATGGCTTCGCCCGCGTTGTACCCGGACAATAAGTAGCCGATGAAAAGTAGCAATTTTTTCGTCGAGTTACACTGCAAGGTAGTGTTACAAACACTCTTGATGAAAAAAGGGTTCGTGGTGACGAACCACAAACCCTTTTTTCATATAACCAATTTATAATGAACTAGATGTGAACTAGAATCCACGGTCGCCCTCGTCTCCAACGCGTCGCATCGTCCGCGTTAAATAAGCAATAAAAATGTTTAAAACTTCTAATAGGTACTTGAAAATGGCAATTATATTTTAGGTCAAAAGTGTCCCTTTTTTAAGTTTGAGAAGTTTTGGACATACCTACGCCTGTAGAAACGATCGTTACCCATTGCTATAGTGTAATTTCAATTGAGGGGTAGGGCTGCTCTAGCTTTGAGGGGTAGGGCTGCTCTAGCTTTGAGGGGTAGGGCTGCTCTAGCTTTGAGGGGTAGGGCTGCTCTAGCTTTGAGGGGTAGGGCTGCTCTAGCTTTGAGGGGTAGGGCTGCTCTAGCTTTGAGGGGTAGGGCTGCTCTAGCTTTGAGAGGTAGGGCTGCTCTAGCTTTGAGGGGTAGGGCTGCTCTAGCTTTGAAGAGTAGGGCTGCTCTAGCATTGAGGGGTAGGGCTGCTCTAGCTCTGAGAAATAGATCCTCTGTGGGATAATTGTTTGCATGGTCTTTAATGATTTGCCTTGCCCCTTTAATAAACCTACGAAATAGCAATGGGGACCGATTTAAGGTAAACATTTTGAAAAGTAATATTACAACTAAGTACTTAAAGCCATAAAAATTACCTGCTTAAACTTATCGAGATCACTACCAGACGGAAGCGCCCCCAAAATTCTGGCTACATTGCATACACTTTCATGTCTTAGATGTTAACTAAGCAATCTAAAGACCGTTGCAAACAATCTATAGGTAGCTCAACTTATCAAGAACACTACCGGACGGATGCATCCCCTAAAGCCTAGCGGCATTACATATATTTTCAAGTTTTAGATTTTTCCAAGAAATAGAATAATGCATTATAGAAATAAAACAAAGTAAAAGTAAACCATGCTCTTGAAAGAGTTATTATAATTTTACTGAGCTTATAATATTAAAATTGATTTGACTTGTTATTTATCGACCATTTTTGATATTAGTCACTGACTGCATCAATTGAATTTGATTAAAATGTTTTGTGTTACAGTCAACCGCACAGCAGTGGGAAACAGTTTGACCTTGAAACGTTTAAAAGTTGAACACACGGAATACGCGAAAGCACAGATATTATAATACTAGGTATAATAAAGACCTATACAAACTATGTATGCACATGAAAGCAATAAAAAATTTATAACTTTCTTCAGATATCATGGGCTATCATGCTCGCCTGCATCACCCCCACTGCCCTCATCACGGCCAGGGTCATAGCCGGGCTGGCTGCCGGCGGCTGCTTCATAGTGGTGCCGGCTTACATCAAGGAGATCTCCGAGGACTCGTGGCGAGGTGCTCTCGGCTCCATGAATATGACATTGTGCAAGGTAGGAAAGTCGCCTGCATGACCTCCACTGCCCTCATCATGGCTAGAGTCATAGCCAGGCTGGCTGCCGGTGGCTGCTTCATAGTGGTGTCGGCTTACATCAAGGAAATCTCCGAGGACTCGTGGCGAGGTGCTCTCGGCTCTATGAATATGACACTGTGCAAGGTAGGAACGTCGCCTGCATGACCTCCACTGCCCTCATCACGGCCAGAGTCATAGCCAGGCTGGCTGCCGGTGGCTGCTTCATAGTGGTGCCGGCCTACATCAAGGAGATCTCTGAGGACTCATGGCGAGGTGCTCTCGGCTCCATGAATATGACATTGTGCAAGGTAGGAACGTCGCCTGCATGACCTCCACTGCCCTCATCATGGTCAGAGTCATAGCCAGGCTGGCTGCCGGTGGCTGCTTCATAGTGGTGCCAGCCTACATCAAGGAGACCTCTGAGGACTCATGGCGAGGTGCTCTCGGCCTCATGAATATGACACTGTGCAAGGTAGGAACGTCGCCTGCATGACCTCCACTGCCCTCATCACGGCCAGAGTCATAGCCAGGCTGGCTGCCGGTGGCTGCTTCATAGTGGTGCCGGCCTACATCAAGGAGATCTCTGAGGACTCATGGCGAGGTGCTCTCGGCTCCATGAATATGACATTGTGCAAGGTAGGAACGTCGCCTGCATGACCTCCACTGCCCTCATCATGGCCAGAGTCATAGCCAGGCTGGCTGCCGGTTGCTGCTTCATAGTGGTGCCGGCCTACATCAAGGAGACCTCTGAGGACTCATGGCGAGGTGCTCTCGGCCTCATGAATATGACACTGTGCAAGGTAGGAACGTCGCCTGCATGACCTTCACTGCCCTCATCACGGCCAAAGTCATAGCCAGGCTGACTGCCGGCGGCTGCTTCATAGTGGTGCCGGCTTACATCAAGGAGATCTCTGAGGACTCATGGCGAGGTGCTCTCGGCCTCATGAATATGACACTGTGCAAGGTAGGAACGTCGCCTGCATGACCTCCACTGCCCTCATCACGGCCAGAGTCATAGCCAGGCTGACTGCCGGCGGCTGCTTCATAGTGGTGCCGGCTTACATCAAGGAGATCTCTGAGGACTCATGGCGAGGTGCTCTCGGCCTCATGAATATGACACTGTGCAAGGTAGGAACGTCGCCTGCATGACCTCCACTGCCCTCATCACGGCCAGAGTCATAGCCAGGCTGACTGCCGGCGGCTGCTTCATAGTGGTGCCGGCTTACATCAAGGAGATCTCTGAGGACTCATGGCGAGGTGCTCTCCGCTCCATAAATATGACACTGTGCAAGGTAGGAACGTCACCTTTACCTTAGAACATTATTGGTATTTATTTGAATTTCAGTTCTATACAATTGTATTTATTTTTTTCAGCTGGGAGTGATATTTGTTTATGCGGTGGGTATGACATCATCATACAACGTTAACCAGATCGTTTACTTGTTGGTGGCGATGTGTCACGTGGTACTGTTCAGCTTTATGCCGGAATCGCCACACTATCTACTGAAGATTGGGAGGGAGAAGGTGAGTTGCTAACATTGAAGGGTGAAGCACTAACTGCCTCACCTTGCAGCTTCAGTTAATGTTTCAAATTCAAAAGAACGTATTTAATGTTTTGGATGAGAAACGATTTATGCTCCCTTGGTAACTGGGGGCTCAATGTGTCTTAGAATATGTGGTATTTTCCAGCGGCTCCAGTGACCTAGGCGATATAATTTAAAAAATAATAGATCTTCTGTGAAAGGACTTATCCGAGGAAGTGCTACCACCATACCTATTTCTGCCGTCAAGCAGTAATACACGCATTGCTGTGTTCCTGTTTGAAGGGTTTTATTTATCAATATATTATATGTATATAAAACTGTTCCGTTACTTACTGACGGGTCAACGCACAGCCTAAACCATAAGTCCTAGAAACATGAAACTTGGAGGGTATATTCCTCTTATGGTGTAGGGGTGCACTAAGAAAGGAATTTAGAAAATTCTACCCCTAAGGGTGGTAAGGGTGGGTGGTATGAAAAGGGCTTTGTATGAAAAATCGTATTCCTTGAACTTACAAACCACATAAATATTATTCCATCCAAATGATAAAATATTAATATAATTATCTCCCCAAACTACCTCTCTAAGGGGTTGTAGAGGGTGTCCAAGTTTGTATGGAAACTTTTTAACGAGTGGTCCAATTTGCTTGAAACTCGGCATAAATTTGTACAGATGATAAAAGAAAAATACATTTTTTTCTTAACTACCCCACAAAGGTAGTAGAATGGTGTGTTAAGTTTGTTTAAGAAATGTTTAACGCTTGGTGCGATTTGCTGTAAACTTAGTTTGGGTACTTAAAATACAAAATAACTGAATACGTATTACGGTATTCAAAACAGTCCGTGAGGGGGTGCAAGGCATGCAGTTATTTTTGATGCACCTATCAATTACCTATCCTACGCGAGTAAAACCGCGGGTATCGGCTAGTATTTATTATATAGGCACATGTTATCTATCATCTTGACATCTCAGGGAGGCAACGCGTGAGTGATACGTCTTGTATTGCAAACGTCCATAGCCTACGGAAACCGCTTCCCAGCTTGTGGGGCATTAGTTTGTTTGCCACTTTAGTAGTATAAAAAAACAAAAAACCCCTTAAGTCACACAAAACTGTTGCAAACTCATTTCAATCAGATAAACCGTTTCGGAGATTGATGATAACGAACAGACAAACAAAACAACATCTTAGGGTTCGCTCATACTGACGCGGTGGCGGTGGTGGCCATAAGGGAAATGATTTTCAAAGTTCGTGTAAATGTACTATCGCCACCGCATATACGGCAAACGCATATACGGTTCCCTGTCGTCGCGTGTAAACATAACTTGGGCTAAAAAATTTCAGAGAGCTATCAGAGTGATATGTTGGCTTCGGGGCATAGACGAAGAACACAAATCCGTAGCTGATGAAATAACTAAGCTAAAGGAGGAACAGAAGAGATTTCTGGAAATGCCGCGCGTGACCCTACTCACTTTGGGTAAAGTAAGAAACATAGGCGTCGATTCTCTTCTATAACAAAACTTAATTGAAACTGTCGCTCTTTTTAAACGACTTCAAAAAAAAATAAAAGTTTCTCAATTCGGCTTTATTTTGTTTTTTTTTGTTGTGTATTTGTTACCTGATATCTTTGCCAATTTTTGCCGATTTTAATGATTATTTTTTTGTTGTATAGAGAATGAAATTTTATTACCGAGGGATTGCGATTTTTCCCGTAAAACTTATAAAACATTATCATCCTATGGAATCACGACTAGCTGAAACATTTTTTGTGAGCGATTTTTCTTTTGTTTTTTATTTGAAAGAGTAAGCAAAACTGATAGTGGACGCAAGAATGAGATGGCAAAAATTTTACTCCTGTCAAATTAGTTAACGTTGTATAGTCTGCGTGTTTATAGTCAGGATGTTTTGAAATCACGACTAAACTTGTATGGAAAACTTAAATCTGACTAATTTGACAGGACTAAAATTGCTATCTCTTCCTTTTGATAAATAAAGCGATACCTAGATACAATTAAGTTTAGTTGGTGTACTAGAGAATCGACGCCATACCCTATTTTACGAGCCCTAGTCATACCCTAGTGTTATAGATGGCTTATTCCCGTTGTCCCCCGATGTTCGGACCCTTTCACGTTGTTCCGATTCAGTTTGCCATCTGTTTTGAAATCAAAGATGGCGGGCACGACTTTTTTTTTTTTTTAAATTACTGTAATGTTCGTAAATCACAATTCATTTCATCAATATAAATATAAAACGTTACTGATTGGCGGATCAGCGCACAGCCTAAACCATAAGTCCTAGAAACTTGAAGGGTATATTCCTTTTATGGTATAGGGGTGCATTAAGAAAGGAATAAGGAATAAGGGGGTAAAAAGGGCTGAAAACCTTGGTATGAAAAATCGTATTACTTGAACTTAGTCTTGAAACTTCACATAAATGATCTTCAATCCAAATAATAAAAGTCTTATAGAGCGCTCTCGTTTGTATCCACGGGTAGTTTCCATTGTCCGCAGTGTACTTTTTCTGGACGAAAGTTACAGTTTATAGTTAAGGCTGATATGGGGACGCTGATTAAGAAAATCCATTTTGAAATGAAAGATGGCGGCGGAAAGATTTCTTTCTTGTGACCCTAATTTTCGATCCGAAGGTCGTGGCTTCAAACCCCAAGTTAAATTAATTTTTTGACTCGAAAAATATATGATAGCTATGCTAATCGTTAGATTTTTGCCATGGGCATTCTAGATATCTGCCAAGACAACGTTGAAGTGTCATTAGCCTGCAGTTTCAACGGCACCCGTATCCTTCAAAATGGCACAGCAATGCCAGTATTACGGCTTGGCGGCAGAAATACATACAGTATTAGTACTTTTCCGAACTAACTAACTCGTTTACAAAGGAACTCTAAAATTGCATTAGAATTATAATTTACATACGTATCTACTTATTAACGAAGACATACCTATCCTAAAACGAGTGATTACATAGTGATCTCGTGTCTGTGCAATTATTCCAATTGTACCTAAAGTACGTGTTATTTACATAGTACCTTTTAGTACGACAATAGATAGACGTAGAAGATTTTATTATCGACTATGTATTTAACAATACCTCTTTCAAGTTATTAAGATATTACTTATCTTGGTTTTATAATTGCTATTTAATTAATTACTAGACAGTTTTCGGATTAAATGTGTAAACATTCCATATTGTTATCAACTTGTTTAACTGATTTGAAAACAAAGATTCTTAACAAAAAAAATGGAGATCCTCTAATCCATACTCAGTACGCAGATCTGCGAGGATACAAAGTAGAACAAGTGGTAGTCAGGGACACGTTCAAATATTATTTCTGACATGCCCGCATTTTGGATAGTAGGGCATTGTGCAAGGTGCTGTTCCTGATAAGCATGCAGACTCTCTATAATTGCATAATGTAAAGACTACGATAAATTGCATAATGTCAGGATCGCTATAGGACTCACCCATCTGTCCGTAGTCCGCGACCGCGCCACGTTCTCCGCCCTCCGCATGGTGCTGGTCCTGATGGGCATGCAGACTCTCTCCGGCTGCTTCGCGCTGATGAACTACGCTGCGGATGTGTTCAGGCGCGCGGGCACCGCGTGGAGTCCCAACACGCTGGCGCTCTTCGTAGGCTCCCTGCAGCTGGCGGGATCCGCCTTCACGACTGTGTCTATTGAGAAGTTCGGGAGGAAGGTAAGGCCCTTGAATTGGTTAAGATAATTTTGAAATCTTCAAGAGCCGGTTGAACTTTGTCTATTGAGAAGTTGGAGAGAAAAGGGCCTGGTAGGACAAGTTACTGGAATTAAAAAAAAACATGGTGTTGATCAGCACCATAATTAAATTCAATTTTTTTTTCTCTTAATCGGTAATCTCCCTCAAACGCACTACTCTTTTTTTTCTTTTTTTTTTAATGTCACGAATATTGGTCTGGTGTCTACCGACTTAAGATGCCATCAGTTAATCGGTTGAGGGCCTTCCTAAATTACGTCATCCGGTTCTTGGTTGCCATTCGAAAACCTATTCCCCAGCGGTTGTGCTATTTAAAGTTGCTCGTTTAAAGAAATACCCTAACATTCACATACATAATCCTTGGACATAGCATTCACTGTGTCGTGGGTATCAGAAACTGCTAGTACCCTGGTACCGCAACACCCCGACCCGGAACAAATATCTACAGAACATGCAAACATTGCGTGTGCATTCTAAACATTTCACAGCGGGAATCTTACGTCTCAGCCTACTGAGATCGTCAATATAATAGTGGGATGGAATAAAACACTTACCGTTTCTCTCCTTATCCAGATTCCGCTGGCCTGCAGTTCCCTGGTTGTGTCCATCTGTATGGCGACGCTGGCGACATGTTTCCTGGTCGGCAGCGAGTCTTTCAGCTGGCTGCCCATAGTTGCCGTATGCGTGTGCATTCTAGCGTACGGGGCAGGACTGGCGCCGGTGCCTATGGTCTACATGGCAGAGGTCTTCACGTTCCAAGTAAGACTTCTACTGAAGTACCAAAATAATATATAAATATACCGAAAATAACTGTTTCGGAGTTCCGGACACGGGGTAGAAAGAATATCGGTCAGTGACCCATCGTTTTCAAACTTTGTTGTCATCATTTTTTTTTCGCTTGCGTGTTCCTCATCTGCTGTATGACGATTCTGGGGGCATGTTTTCTGACGTCTGCGTGTGTATTCTAGCGTATCTTCGGAAATCCGTGTCTTATGGTCTACATTACAGGTCTTCACTTTCCAAGTAAGACTACTGCTGAAATGGTGTAAAAAATGTGACTTTCGGGAAAAAATACTTCATTACATTACGATACATCTGACCCATCATAGTTAAACCTAAAAAACTTCCCTTTCTCCTCCGATCCTCGGTCCCATCGGGGGACAATGGGAAGTTTTATAGGTAGATCTAAATGGGACTTTAGAAACTATGAAATTATATTCATAATGCGTAAACAAGGTTAATAACATTTTCTTAACCCATAACCATTAACACACATGTACCCGTCAAAAATAAACCCCTCATTTCACTGCTATCTTCCCAGGTCCGAGCCCGAATGGCGGGAGCGTCGATGGCATTCTCATTCTTCTGCAGCTCCATGACGGTTCTTTTCTACACGCCCGTCGCTAATCAGTTTGGACCTTATGTGGTCTTTTACACGTTTTCAGCAGTTTGCCTACTTGGTGTAGTGTACACTGTGCTATGGGTGCCTGAAACTAAAGGAAAGAGTTTAGAACAGATACAGAGGTATTGGAAGAGAGATGAACCTGTTTTCGTATGATTTATAGCGATAAATTACTGAAGACATGACTTTTTACTGCCAGCGCTCAGTTATTTAAGTAAGATTAGCAGAATTTAAAGTTTTGCATGTAACTAAGTGTAGCAAACACCATGTATCAACTGGGTACAAAATCTAGGTGATGAGATATTCCATAGGTGAAGCTTTGTAAATAGTGTTAGATGACTTGTTCGTCTAACACTTTACACTATTTACAAAGCTTCACAATAAAGAGGTAGGTATGACAGTATTTTTGACACCAATGTAGGGTGAGGCGGATGAAATCTTAGCATTTCAGAGATAAAATTATATGTTAGAAATTATATTGTGTTAGGAATATGTTATTAAAGTATACTCAGTTAAGTCGATACTCAAATGTGTTATCTAGAAAGATGATGTTATAGACTTTATATTTTTTAATGTTTATTCTTAGATTCATTTCTGAAACATTGAAAAAGTAATTAAGTTTGATCTGCTGCCTTTAAAAATGTTATACTTTCTACTTGATACTAGAATATTTTTTTAACATGGGTTAGTTCAACGGATATACATGCATACTAAGGACTTAGTCGCTTATGTACTTAGCTTAACTATATGAATTTGAATAAAAAAAACATTAATACATCTTAGAATATTTATTTCGATATACCTACATAATATTATGTTCGATTTTAGGCATATTAGCCACTTTATTATTTGGTACATTTATAAGTAGATACATCAATTTAACATTTATTTTATGTGTAGGTGTATACTTTTAGGGTCTTAGTATAATTGGACATCGAAGCGCGAAAACTTAAACAAATTTACGACGGAAAGCTTATCTAATGTTGTCAAGATGGCTGGATAACTAAGACGAGGTTCCATCCCGCCATCTTGACGGTCACCTTTCTGAAAACAAAAGTGAGAAAACTTGGGTTTTTCTTTAGGACTGTAATGTAGAACTAGAACTGTAACTCAAAAGAAGCTTTCTTTAAATTAGTGATTTTCTAACATCGAGTTCTTTTGCGTTCGGCAAAATTATATGGTCACCAGAACGTCACATACCTGTGCCAAATAGCTCGAAACCGAATCGGCTTACAAGATTTTAACCCCGTACTCCAACCTAGAACACGTTTGGCTTATTTTTTTCTATATACAATTTGTTTCCATAATCTACGATGTCCATATAAAACAAAAATGCATGTTTTAACCCAGTCAGTATTAATAATAAACCAGGCAAACTAAATAAAACTAGTACTAAAAACTGTAAAGATTTTACAAAAGCTTATTTAAGACTAAAAAAGCGCCCGCAAGACAATTAAGACATTTAGTACACTTACTATGACATTCGGATTTTGTATCCCTTCCACACAGGTTGATTCGTGATTTATCTCTTTCTCTTATATTTCCGTCTTGACTGCTAGACTCAAAGGCACTTAAAACTCCAGCATGGACGTAATAAACCAATTTCATCGATGGGCTCCAAGCAAGCTTTTTTGGTATCCATAATAATATAACCAACCGTTTGCAAGGTTAGGCAACTTATAATGAAGTTACAGACATTTTTGTACAGAAATCTGTCACTAAAAAACGCCAAGTTTTTCCTAAGCTATCGAATCTAGATGACAAGAAAAGCAATATACGAGAATTGATCCCGCCATCTTGATCGAACGACGAAAATATACCTACCTATCCTAGGAGAGAACGCGAAAAATGTAATTTCTTATATCCCCAAAAAATTGTGCACATATAAAGTCACTAATGTATGGAGATTGTCAAAAGCCGAATTAATATAATTAATTTCTCTGCCTTTTAACAAGTTACCGAATGCGCTAGGATGAACATTTGGACCTTGAGAGTTTGTCGGATCAAAAGTTACCATACAAAGGAAGAAACTAACAATTTATGATATAGCTTTGAGCTATTATTTTTTATATGCGGCAGGCCGGACTACCTTCTTGAAGCATGATAGATGGCGCGGTATATAACATTTATTTCTGAGAAACATTGACGTCGATTCTTCTTTACACTGAATAAACTTAACTTAAACAGTCGCTCTCTTTAACTCATAGTGCACGCAAGAATGAGATGGCAAGAATTTTACTCCTTTCAAATAAGTTTAAGTGCTCTTTTTCACGTTACTAGTCAGTATGTTTTGAAATCACAACTAAACTTGTATGGAAAACTAACTAATTTGAAAGAACTAAAATTGTTACTATCTCTTTCTTTAGCTACTGTTAGTAAAAGTGAGCGATATATAAAATTAAGTTTAGTTGGTGTACAAGAGAATAAATGAAGCTTAATTTTTTGGCAATCTATACCTTTCAGTATGGCACCATCTATGTTACTTTTAAGTTATATGAAATAAAACCTGTCGCAGATAAAAAAGAAACCTTCTCATTTCAAAGCAAATCTACCCTCTTTAATATAAGTTGAGTAAAAAAAGCTCTTCAGTGACAATGATTTATTGAATCATTTGACGTATTACATATATTTTAACTTAGATTATTAATTTTATAGTCAAAAACTTAATCGTGTTTGAAAACGTGGCTTGAGTCGAAATAAATCAGCCAATAAAAAACGACAAAGAGACATCTTAGAAAGTAGGTAGGTACAATGAAAATTTGGTGAAATTGTAGAAGCATACATTTTGAAAGACGTTCATAATTTTTCCAATTTGTTACCAATTTTTACACAAAACATAGTTTTTGACGTTTGGCAGGAATACGGTAGACAATGGTTTAGTAGAATTGTGTACAATTTTCATAGAAAGACATAGAATTTACTAGAATTTTCTGCCAATTATTACATAAAAGACATCATTGGAAATTGGTAGAAATACAGTTTTGGGGGGTACCAACAAGTGCGATTTTAGAATACATACATTGAAAGACGTATGTGTATAAATTTCACTTTGCTATTTATACATTAAATTAGATAGAAGAGTCTTTGAAAACAAAATAAATATCCGCACGCTGACCAAACGTAGCGGTTGAAGGAATTTCATCCTTATTACAAAAAATCAAGTGATATTTTCATATCAGTTGGTATAACAGGTACCAGTCTTTGAAGATTAGCGTAAGAACCTGACTGGGTCGCTTCTTTTTAGAGAAGGATAGCAAATCAACTTAGCGCATAAGAGTGAGATAGAGATATATAATTAACTTGGTTCTTACAAAACAAATTTGCCATCCCTCAATAGATTTTCTTTCCAACTAAAGTTACGTCCAAGCAAAGTCGCATCCGTGTTAGCATAAACAATGACAGATCATTTGACAAAAGTAACCTTTTTACTACTATTATTTCGAGAAAATAAAATAATTAACTTGATTTTTAGAGTTCCATTCAACATCCGAAAAACGGAACACACATTTGATAAAAATAAACACTGCCTTCAAAAGAAAAATCAACGAAACTAATTCTTCGAACCATTTACAGTTTTCAATGAACCGCACTTATTTGTGACATTTGCCTGCAGTGACTAACTGTCAAATCTGACAGCTGTCAAACTTCTGTCACATGCTGTCGGCGCCAGGGGGCGACGTAATCTCAGTAAGGGCACGATTGTGTTCATTCACTGGTTATGATGGTGGTCTGTTTCTGGGTGATATCCTCGATGTCGCCAGTCTGCTCCAAACCTGGCAGGCTGATCTGCGTGTCTGATGCTTCCGAGGGCTGAGGAGAGAAAAACTTGTCTTTAATATATTTTTTTCTAAAGTATGAACAGGGTGTAAATATTTTTATCACTTCGATCTAAGTCTATAGTTGAATCCAGCAGGTCTTCCATTGCTATGAGGATGAAACCGGTGCCGATTCATAAACCAAAACATCTTCAACATAGAATCAAGTTTTCAAATTGATCTCGAACTTTTAAGCTAAATAATTATTTTCTAATAAAAATACAACACTTCGAATAAAAATAAAACATTTTAATACATGCAGGAAAATAATTTAAATCAATTCCTATGGAACAGGAACATTTATTATTTGGTAATCAACAGCATTAACTTATAATCTAGGAAAAAACATGTATTTTAATTGATAAGGCTGTTAATAGATTACGCCATTTTTATAAATAATCTATTTTTTATAATAACATACAATTAAATCTAAAAACATAGTTACCTGGGCGTCAATGCTGCCAGAGCGCGGGCGCATCTCAACATCCGCTGTACCCACTGGGAGCTGGGGAAATAAAAAAAAAACAAATAAACCTCTCACAGTCATAAAAAGTCCTGACTGCACAATACGATTCCCTGTATCTACAGATACTAAGAGTACTATGGAGCTATGTAGAGAATTCATACATACACGTTTCACATGCCATGTCTGCGAATTTATGGTTCTAGGACATGCCGGTTCTCTCGTATTCCACATTAGCAGCACTATCAACTTTTATTATGCAGTGCAGTTTTAGTTGAATAAATTTTATTGCTGCTGAACAATCACGCAGACTGATTCCGGGTGCTAGCTACTTGCTTCGAAAAATGATACACCACAATAGAGTTATATATTGCTGTATCCAGGTAGACGGTAGACATATTCTCTAAAAATCAAAAGTTTACCTATGCACAAGCTAGAACACATTGATAGCGCGTTCTAGCTTATGATCACATTTTCTAACGCCATCTAGTTTTAAAAACAACTACTAAAACCCCCTAAATCTTCCCAACACCTTTTAATAAACACGGATCTGGACACGGACACTGGAGTCAGTTCGATTTATAGCGAAAGTAGTAAACGCCGATTGGATGCGCAGGTTTCGGCTCACGATTTTTGTTCATCCAAAGGTTCTTTGGAAGAGTTCTCTTCCAGCGACAAGGCCACTCATTGTACTACGAGTGGCCTGCCTATAATATATGCCTACTGCTCACGACCGCGCCCGCGTGGTACCACCAAATGAAAAGTAGCTCTTACCGTCTCTACCGCAGCCTTCGTAAAGAAACCATTGCCTTTTTATTTCAACGGTATAATTATACAGTGTATGTCAACCCTGAAGTTCCATTATAAATATTAATGAAATATTTTTTGAAATTGGATGAGTAGCTTCTGGTAATTACCTCCTTCTACATCCAATCTTACAAACTTTATATCTTATAATATTAGTGTAGGTACAAAATTTATTTTTTTCATGATCTGGTGAGTTGACTCGCATCTGCGGCCGGCTTCTCTCGCGTGGTACACGGATAACAAGCTTACCTCAGCATCGTTCACGATTTCCTTCTGGTCGAGTGGCCTCATACGCTTCCTACTCCGCGAGGCCGCGTCTGTGACTGGTCTCTTGGGCTGGAACTAAAGATACAGTTTTTTTTAATAAACAATTTAAACAAACAAATCAAACAAACACGCTCAAGACTGTACTACCCATGATGGACGTCCTCAATTACATATTCAGTGCGTAAAAGTGAGTTTCACTTCTACGCATTATATATAGTAAGTAGAGGGTAGTCCTAACATTATATTTGGCAATGTCCGCGTTTAACAAGTAATTAGTAATTATTACAAGTGACAAGTTGCAAATCCATCGCCGCTTATTGGAACACTAACTGAGGGCATATGCCTTCGCTTGCCAGTTTCCTAACGAAGTTTTCCTTCACCGAATTTTTTTTTGCAAATCAACACATGCTTGGTAGCGGAAAAATCCATAGGTGTACGACCGGATTGCAACCGGATCAGAAGCCGAGGTGCCGCCTCCTAGGGAACACAGCTCTAAAACAAGTTAAGTATTACAACAAACATACATATTGAAACAACATATAAATACCTACATATAGGCTGTGGTAATAGCAACCTATGATTTTGACGTTAGAAACACGCGTGTATTGTGGAATAAAATAGTCTAGCACTGTAAGAACCATGCAAACAATAGCGTCCCCAAACATTTGTCTGCATTGTCACGCTGAATGGCAATGCGCAGTGTGAGTGTGGTTACCTGTAACTCTGGCGGTAGGAAGACGCGGGTGTTGTGGAATGAGTCCGGCTGCGGCGTGAAGTACATGTGCATTGTCACGCTGAATGGCAATGCGCAGTGTGAGTGTGGTTACCTGTAACTCTGGCGGTAGGAAGACGCGGGTGTTGTGGAATGAGTCCGGCTGTGGCGTGAAGTACATGGTGGGGATACGCGCGTCCGAGGGGAACTCGCGCAGCTCGAAGCTGGAAGACTTGCTCCAGATCAGGGACATCGCGAGGTCGCACACCGCCCACATTTTCTACAAACATTTTTAATTCAGTATTGAATGAATGAATGAAAATACTTTATTGTACACCTTAAACAAATAATAAATAACATAATAAACAAAATCTTATTCTTAAGGATGCGGCGAACGCTGCTCGCAACTCCAAATCGAGGCGCGTCCAAAAATCGACCCGAATATTGCTTTATCTTTTTGGCTGATGCAGGCCCGCCCGTGCTTGCGCGATACCAATATTAGCCGTTCAGAATCTGTTATAAATTTTGTGGTGATCGTTATACCAAAACTCATGCCTCAAAACTTGTTGTATATTTCACATCGTGTTGTTATTCTGTAACTAGACAATACGCTATGTATCTAATCAAACAATACGTAATATATTGTCGTTTTTAATACGAAACAAATAAAATGAAAACATGTCATGTATGACATTTTAGGTAAGTTTTTTGTAAAAATATATATCCAGGTAGATAAATATTATTTGAATACAAATAATAGCATAATTAGATGGAAATAAGCTCTAATTACAAATGATTTTGGTATTACGTACGGCAATTTATCCTCCGCTGGCCTCTTAAGAAAGTAAAAAAGCATTCTTCTAGTTCAAAGAAAAGTTATTTGAACTTTTGAATGAGCAAACTATGCATGCTTCTGCGAAAATTCTTTTGGAGTTTAACTCCGTATACTATTAATATAATTATTTTTAAATAAAAAACATATGTTTATTTGTGATTAAAACAAAGTTACTTAAGCTCAAAGTTGCGCTAAACTTAGTGTTGAAATGTTATTTTAAGCATGTACTTAAAACACACAACATGTTTCAAGTACATGCATGTTGTTTGGCTACTTAAAATGCTACTTACAAAGTTTAAAGCTTCGTCCGTTTCATTGAGCGCGTCCTTATGCAGCTTCATTCTTTCGACTAGACTCTTGTAGAATCCGTAGCAGTAGAAATCGTTGCGCGTTATCAGGGGCTCCAATATGAACCACAGGCAGTTCTTCACCACCTGCATGAAATTAATATATCATTAAGATATATAAGATTTAATTTTTTTCACCATATTATAACACTAGCTGTGCTACGGCTGCCCTCGGCCCCCGACGCATTATTGCGTCTCACCCGCCGCGCCATCGAGGTCATACCTCGTTTTTGGGCGGAAAAAGCAAAATAAACAACCAGCGTGTATATCTCCAGAATCTTATATTGCCCAGACCCCTGAAAAATATGAAGTTCACGAGATATTTCACTTTGACTTTTCGAAACATCACTTTTAAAGAACTCTTTTTCACAATTATCTTTGCCGAAAACGCACTTAGCGCGACACGGATTTAACCGCCGTGCGCGTCTCCGCGTTCCGCTTCTTTACACGCATAGAGTAGACAGCATCAAGAGACGCAATGTTTGATAATTAGCTAGGAAACAATTCTTTCAACTATCGTGCGAGTCCCGCCACGGCTGCTGTGCTCTGATTTGTCGAAACTGTAGTTTCAACCAATCAGAGCACAGCAGGCAACGTGACGCAACGACAATGAAAATGTCCGCGTTTACCAACATCAGTCCTAGAAGGCTGATGTGTTGACAGAACACAGTGGTTCAATATGACGCCTCGGGATTAACTGCTCAATCACTAAAACTGCACTTTTTCTAATTTTCGTGATTTTTCCAAGCAGAGAGGCTTTTTGTGGTGGCTTTCGAAGACGTTCCAGTTTTCTCCGTTTCGGTTTACCTTGAGTTGATTGACATTGTCGTAGGTGGTGAACGCCGGATCGTGGGCCAGCACCGTCACAGCGAACACCAGCATGTAATCAGGTAAGATATGCGGCAGTTGACTCAATGCGCGCTCCACTGAAACAAACACAGAATCTATTACAAGTCCGTCCGTCGAGAGCCGTGTTGGCCCAGTGGACGGCCACCCCCACTACGGATCTGGAGCGCGTGGTCTCGGACCCAGTCATGCACCAATGGAAAAATGTATGTGCGCATAAAAATGTGCTAAAAACGGTGAAGGAAAATATAGTGCGAAACCGAAGTGCCCTAGAAGCAAAAATGAGATTGCATTTGCTATAGGTTAGTTTTCTAATAAGCGGCGATGAGCTTGCGCGATGGGAACAATAATGGGTCCGTTAACGCCATTCGAGCAACTATAAGGGTTCCGTTTTCACTATTTAAGAACCTATAAGGGTTCTGTTTTTCGCCATTCCATAAATAATATGGGGTCCGTTTTCGCCATTCGATAAACTATAAGGGTTTCGTTTTTGCCATTTGGGAAACTATAAGGGTTCCGTTTTCGCTGACATCTAAACCTTACAAAACTGAAATAATTTTTGCTAGGTACTAAGTTTAATGGTAGGCATCAGGGCACCTTTGGTTCCCACGGTGATGTTCCTGATGTACTCGCGGCGTCGCATCACGTCCGCCAGCATGTACTGCCGGATGGTCCCGCGCACGCGCCGCTCCGTCTCGCGCCCGGCGAGCGCGTACATGCCCATGAAGTCGAGAGGCAGGCACTTGTTTGGTATACCCTGGAAATAGCACAACGTATCCCCGTAAATTGATAGTGATAGAATACATTGAAAATACTTACTTGCACACTAAATATTACATTCATATTGTAAAAACGGGAATTTTCACGTACCGCACTATCGGTGAAGGCACCGACTAAGTTACGACTCATTCCGAGTCTTCACGTCTAATAAATAATCAAATTCACGATAGTTTTTGGAAAAATATTCCATCTTAAATAAATAGACGTGACCTTTGACAATTAAAACACTTTTACCTACATATAAACGTGTGATGACGTTGAAATTTTGGATGTTTGTTCCTAATAATCTCCGTAACGGCTGAACTAATTTGTACGCAACTTGGAGTCAATATTATTTATGCACAAGAGGACGCAATTGATGATGGAAATACAAATTTTGTAAAAATTTATAATCTCAACCTCATAAGATTATTAATTTTTCAATTGATTTTGAGTAAAATACTGATTGAAATTTTCCTTCAAGAGATCAAAACTTCTGTTTAGAAGGTAGGTTTAGGTATACATATTGCCTTAAAAAAACGATGATAGTGAGAAGCGGCGTTTTACCTTCGAAAGTCCTTTATGTAGTTTCGCTGCGAATGCTTCTCTAACTTGTGGGACGCTATCCTGAAAGAAATATCAAAACAACTTGTCAAAAAACACTCAAGACTGTGTTTTAGGCAAATAAGCCTAATTATACGTTTTTACGGGTCTTTATCGCATTTCCCTATTTTATTATTTTCCCGACTGTACGGTGACGTACATTAGTTTTACTGCAATAAGCAGAATTACTTAACGAACGAGGAAGACCGCACGAGACAGACGCGGTGAGTGTTGATCGATTACGTTTTAACTTAAAGTAGCTAAAACAATAATAATTAGTGAATAAACATTTACTTTTAGTGAAACTAACTGGTTTCTTTTCACTTTAACATCAGTAGGTAAGTGATTTAGCTATCTTGGAGGTACCCAAGCTCTCCCATGCTCCATGGTAAGTTCATTAACGCCAACTCAATCCTCTTGTACGGTCCTAACTGGGATCGTACACAGAAGTTTCGACTGTATTGCAACAGCCGTGGTCACGAGATGACTGCAGTATACGGAGCTATCGTCGAGAAACAAAGGCAATAGCCGCAACTACCCTCATTTCATCTTCAGAATCAGAAAAGTTCATGTTCACATTACGTCACACTACACTAACAGTATCGCTACTGCAAAATCGTGACCACAGCCTCTGTTGCGATACAGTCGAAACGTCGGGATATTAAAAAAGATAAACGCGATAAAGGCCCGTAAAACTTATAATTATGTTAGGTGATCGCGAAAGTTTAAAAAAAAAGTAATCATTTTTTTTCATGTGTTTATCTGTGTTTGATGACTTCTGTGGCGTAATGGGTGAAGGCCCACCTGAGATACAAAAGGATGCGGGTTCAATTTCCGCCGCGAGTCCAATGTTTCTGCAAATATTTGTCTCGGGTCTGGGTGTTTTCTATGTATAATATGTACCTATGTATTGACAAAAAAGTACATACTTAAGTAGTTCATCAGGCATGTGGTTCCGATAATACAAGCTCTGCTAAATACATTTACTTCCAAGTAGGTATATACAAAAAATACAGATGAAACAGCTAGCCATCTAAAGACCGTTGCAAACGATCTATAGATAGCTCAACTGATCCAGATCACTACCAGAAGGAGCGTTCCCAAAATACTGGCTGCATTGCCTGCAAGCTCTGCTTAGTTTGGGGCTAGATGATGCTATGTGAAATATGTCAAGCAATTTTTTTTTTTTTTTTATGCGTGTACAGAAGACGCTCACCGCCATAAGATGTGACAAGTTATAGAACTGCTCCGCTGTGAATTGGTCGCCGACTCCCTTCTGTTCGCATATCTTGAGCATGGCCGCGCCCGCAGCTAGCCGTAGGTGCGCCATTTCCGCTTTCGACAGACGATTTTGCTGAAAAATACAAACAAAATTCATGTTATTTGTCATAATAATAAATCCCTCTTATTAAAAACGTGAAAGATTGCGAGGATGGATGGTTTGTTACCCTTTCAAGCGAAAACTACTGAATGGATTTTGATGAAACTTTAAGTAATATAGCTTAAACATCAGAAAAACACATAGGCTACTTTTTATCCGGGTAATCGCGGGCGAAGCCGTGGGCGGAGAATAGTCTGTGATAAAATGCAAAACATAAAATAAAATAGTCTTTTTACAGGCCGAGCAGCCAGCGAGCCATGCATTAAAGTCCTTCGAAGCTATTAGTTTACACTTAAGTATAGCAATAAGGGTTAAATTACCTGTAATAGATCCCCCTTGTGTACAATAAAAGCAGTCAACATTCTAAAAGTCTTCTGCGCCGACAGCTCGTCCATCTTCAGGCCGAGCAGCCAGCGGGCCATACATTTCAGTCCTTCGAGTTTGCATCGCGTTTCTTCCGGTAAATCCTCTTCGTTGCACCATTCCTCTGTGGGTGCGTTGGAGCCGCCGCCGCCTTCGCGTACCAGCAATTCTTTTACTATCTGTTAAAATTCAATCATATTATATTATAATAGACCCAAGCAAATCATTGTTGCCTAATTTAATTCCTAAGGCTAATTAGGATAGGGAGTGCCTCAAATTAAACTCAAAATGGCCCTCTGGTCAAATTTATTTTCACGCGGTATAAGATATCATCGGTGGGTTATGAAAGTAATAGTGCTAAGTAGAAAAACAATTACTTCGGCATTGAGTGAAGCTTATTATTTTCTTTATGTGTAAGTAACCTTTAACAACATCTCTTTAGTAAGCGTTGACACTTTTTCTTTACTCGAGACCAATATTGATACTCATTTGAACTTTAAACATCACATACAAAAACTAAAATCTAAATTGTCAAGTTTTACGTATGCGTTGCACGAATTAAAAAAGACAACTGATCTGACAAGCACGTTATCGGCTTATTACGCCTATGTGTACTCACATCTTTCTCGAAGCATAGCACTATGGGGGAATAGTGTAGACGTGCAAGACTTTCTTATTTTACAAAAGAAATGTGTGCGTATTATAGCAAACATAAAAAAAGAGATAGTTGCAAACCCCATTTTATAAATCTAAAGATTCTGACGTTACCGTCAATCTACATTCTAGAAGTATGTAAATTTGTCAGAAAATATCCCGATTTGTACACGAAACTTGATGATCTTCCTCGAAGATACGCACTTAGGCCAGGTAGAAACAAAATTATACAACCAAGATCACACCTAAAATTGCACAGCGATGGTCCATACATAATGCCAATTAAAATCTACAACAAACTTCCAAAACAAATCACAGAATTACAAAAAGATTCGCTTTTCACTAAAAGACTAAAATCATTCTTGATTGACAAATGTTTATGACATTAAAGATTATTTAGACTAGAAAGCTTAAAATAAATAAAAAGTGATGTAAGTACCTATTCTGACTAATGAAAATTATAACAAAAGAAAAAATTACTAAACCTACTTACCTAATTGTGTTATTCCAAATGCTTGATACTTTGCCTACCTTGACTTTATTTTATTGTACCTACTAGTTTTTTTGTTTACACAAAACTTCGGCCTGCCTACTGCCTATCTATTGCTATACCCTTAGACAGGGTTCATGTGAGATACCTACCTATAAACACCATATATGTACCTACCATGTGAAAGCAATAAATGTATTGAGTATTGAGTATTTTTAATGTCTAGTTATGTAAACAGAATTTGTATTTTCTAAAGATCTAGTTGTCCGTGTTTTTGTTAACTAGCTGTGGCCCCCCACGGCGTCGCATAGCCCGCCCGTTTATGCTTCTTTCTAACAGGCTCCTAAGGGCCATACCCTGATGTTAAATAGCATATAACCTTCCTCAAGAATTGGGCTATCAACTGCACAAAGAATTTCACAAACCGACAGTGTAGTTCCAGAGATAAGTGCATTAAAAAACAAAAACAAACAGATTGCTTTTAGCTTTATTTTTATATAGATAAGATAAGATTGACTTACCTTCCTAGACACAATATTCTTGATGTGAACCGGGAAATTGTCGGGTAGATTATGTGCGATGTGTCCCAGAGTAACGATGGCGGTGCGGTAATGCTCCGAATGCGGGCTGAGGGTAGCTTTGAGAGTTTCCAGTATTTCCGTGAAGATTTGCGTTCGTTGTTCCGGGACGTTGACAAAGAGACATCTGAAATAGTGGATACAGAAATATGTATAACCTAGCTTCTGCCCACGGCATCGACCGCGTGATACCCGGATAAAAAGTAGCCTATGTGTTATTCTGATGTATAAGCTATATTACTGTAAAGGTTCATCAAAATCCGTTCAGTAGTTTTTGCGTGAAAGAGTAACAAACATACATCATCACAAACTTTCGCGTTTATAATAGTAGTAGGATAAATAAATAAACACACTGGGTCTCATTACGAAAGGTGGTTTAAATCGGTGGTTTATCTTTTAGACCACCTGATTCCTGATTTTCAAGTCAAATTGTTGTGCAAAGGAAACAAGGCTTAAAATTGAATGCTATAATATAATAGCCGACAGTCTATGTGACATTTCAAAAAGAGGTTTAACTACAAATAACTGCTAAAAGATAAACCAGGCGGTAACCTAGTTTATTTCTATCATAACTCAACCTCTATTTGAGGACCTACTTTTTTTGGTAGCCAATCATAATTATGTTTTTCTTTTTTATTTTGGTTAAGAAGTGTTTTTTTAAATTAAACGGTAATCCCGCGGTTTTATTTTATTTTTAAATTGTCGACCTTAGTGGCTTTGCAATAATACTTTTTTTTCGATAAGGTATATTTAAACCATGGTTTAGTGGATCTGACAGAACTTGAGTTCAACTCGAGTTTAGACCACGTTTCGTAATGAGACCGACTATGATTAACTGTGTCGCGGGTATCAGGAACTACGAGTACCGTGATACTTTGTGTACCCTGTCAGCAGCAATATTTTCGCAATAGTTCAGACGAATTAAACTTACGAAAACTGAGAATACTTCGCAGATTCAATGCAATAGTTCGAGTACCGTAGGTTCGACAACAGACAAAAAAAACATGCCCACGTTCTAGGGCATATCGCGGTTTCTCCACGATGTTTTCCTTCACCGATTTAAGCTATAGTGATACAAAAAATATATACATACTCACGCCTATTCCTTTTTCCCGGAAGTGTAGGCAGAAACCACAGATTACTTATTTTGCTTCATTCACTCATGTACTTTTGACCTGGCCTTTCCCCAAAATGTTTCCAATTTGTACAGAGTATGTTGGACAGGGTCTACCCCAATTGTCCCATCGACTTTTGCCTAATATATGTTTCGTCAATCTAGTTTCGTCCATACTTTCTACATGCTCAAACCGTCTTACAAACCTCTATTCTTAACCACTAAGTAACCACTAAGTACCACATATACTAAGTGGCCAGTAGATTCACAAAACCGCGAAGAGTGGAAAAAGAGAAGAGAGGCCTTTGCCCTGCAGGGGGATCAGATAGGCTAATTAGATTAGCTTAGATACTAAATTCTGGCTACAAACCTGACAGCATTTTTAGCCTGTTTCGGAGTCCCGACTTCCGCATACGCCTTGCAGAGTGTGATCAGTTTAGGGAACAATGCTGGTATCGCCTCACCTGAAAAATTTAATATATAATCAATAATCTAAAAAATATATTTGCATATTTTCGTAAGATCGTATACCTAATATTTCACAAACAACACAT
Organism: Perizoma flavofasciatum; assembly: GCA_958496245.1. Classification (NCBI taxonomy): domain Eukaryota; kingdom Metazoa; phylum Arthropoda; class Insecta; order Lepidoptera; family Geometridae; genus Perizoma; species Perizoma flavofasciatum. Next base: position 5,495,602 of record OY292443.1, on the reverse strand, counting down.
TATTATGTTTGTTTGAAAAGTTATTTTTTTAAAGCATATTTTAGCGAATCTTAGTATCTTGTTTTAGTATACCAAAAGCCAATTGTAAAATAGCCAGAAACATCAACTCACCAAGAGGCCTATATTTTCCGAGGAACGTGAGAGCGGCCAAGATGTGCGGCGCTATGGACTCGTCGTCCAACTCCAGGAGCGAAGTGAGCCTGTTCAGCACATCCTCGTGGAGGAAGTGAGCCGGGAACACGAATGATAGCATCACCAGGAGTTTCAGCCCACGCTCGGCAGCTTTCTTCACATCAATACCTGGAAACAGAGAATATAATTCAGTTTCAGGTCTAAAAAACCAGATTGTCTAGACAAAATACCTCAACTTAGTTTTCCTTTCACGCAAACACAAATTTGCCAAGGCAACACTTGGCAACAGTCACGTGACATTTCCACAGGCCATTACTTTACATTTACTTAACATTAGTTTACTAGATAAGGTTTTATGTAGTAAACTGAGACCGATTTAAAAGAATATAATTCAATTTCAGTTTGCTCAGCTGCTAGGTCGTTTGTGTGTTCATCACTTCACACACAATCGTGCTAAAAAATACCTCACGTTTAGTTTTCCTTTCACGCAAACACAAATTTGTCAAGGTAAAACTTGACGGTCACGTGACATTTCCACGTCCCGGAAATGTCACGCTGAATCGAACCCGCTGCGGCACACAGGTCTATTAGTAAGCTAGAGGTCTATTACTAAGCACCGATATTATAATACTAGTACAGATACCTCATTCCATATAAAAGAAATGGATAGCTCTAAGTCGGGCTATTTTGCGGGCTATTTTGTTTACCATAAATATGAGCTAGATGCCGCTAGCAGCTAGGGTAGGGTAAACACATACCGCACTCCTCAGCGATGCAAAGATCTGTGCCCTTCACAGCGCCCTCCACGTATTCCACCAGGATCAGGAGTGAGTCATGATCGATCATCACGGAACTCACTCGCTCCAACAGCATCTTCACAGTGTTGTAGTAGAGGTTCGTCATTATAGGCTGGCCCAGCTTTTTGAGGACATTCGACTGAAACAATGAACTAACTGAATGATTTGTGCAACTTTAGTGCCGTGTTGGTCTAGGGCTGTACCACGATTTCGTGGTTCAAAGGTCGTGTATTGGAACCCGGTAGTGCGATAATGGATTTTCAATTTTTGTGCGCCTATTTCAGTGAAGGAAAACATCGTTAAGAAATCGATATGCAGTAGAACCAAAAATTCGTTGTATAGCATATGCTTGATATTCGTATAAAAGTTAGGCTATTGACGTATCAAAATACATTTATGCATGTAAGAAATATTACAGCGTACATTTTTACTTTAGTATATTTTTACTTTACATTGGATTTAATCTTTTAAGAATCTATTGTAAAAGTAATGAGCATTCCACGTGATTACTTTACTTTAGAGAAAGACTGGACTTAATCTTTAAAGAATCTATTGTAAAAGTAATAAGCATTCCACGTGACAGGTTGCAAGCCAATCGCCTCAATCGGAAAACTTAGTTATGGCACATCCTTCGAATTATCTACACTAATATTATAAAGCAGTAAAGTTTATTTTTAACTACTCATCCGATAAAAAAAAATCATCAATATTTAAAAATAACCTTCAGGGCGGGCCCAGGCTGTACATTACCCGTTAAAATAAAAGGGCTTTTCGTGGTGACTAATTGTACAACGTAAGTCGACGAAAAAACGGTCGAGCAAATGCGTTTCTTACGAACGCTGCCTTATAGGTAACAACTATTTTTCATCGGCTACTTTTTATCCTAGTACCGCGCTAATGAAGCTGTGGTCAGTAGGTAGTTAGTGGTTAATAAAAAGCTTTACTCACAGTAGTGCGAACAGAAACTACCCAGCTAACATTCGGATTGAGAATGAAGCTATGGGCAGTAGGAAGCTAGTGGTTAATAAAAATCTTTACTACAGTAGTGTGAACACAAACTTCACAAGCTAACATTCGGATTGAGAATGAAGCTGTGGGCAGTAGGAAGCTAGTGGTTAATAAAAATCTTTACTACAGTAGTGTGAACACAAACTTCACAAGCTAACATTCGGATTGAGAATGAAGCTGTGGGCAGTAGGTAACTAGTGGTTTATAAAAAGTTTTACTCACAGTAGTGCGAACACAAACTTCACAGCTAACGTTCGGATTGAGAATCGTCTCCATGCCTTGCAACATTTCCGGCGCCTGTTTCATATGGCTCGAGAACTTATTCAAAAACTCCTGCGATTTCACAGACTCCGGCAGGAACTTGGAGCTTATATGCAGCACCTTAGAGATCATCTCCTTTTGCACGGCCGGCGTTGCCGGCTTCCTATGTAGCTCGACCCATTCGGCGACCGTGCGACGAACGGCCAGTTGGTGCTTCTGTAGTTCTATAAAGGCTTTAGTTGCGTTTTCATCGACGTTCGACATTAAATAGTACAGTTTCTTCATACGAATCGGAGGCGGCAGCGTGTAAGGAACGAGCGATGTATTCAAAAGTCGCTCTACCAGCAGTCTATCTTCTAAAGCGGTCATGTAGTAACCGTGTAGGATTTTGTCTTTGATCCAATGCGCGGCTTTCTCGGTCGCAGGCGGTACTTTCTCCTCCGTTAAGAACTTCTTGTAGATCATAGCAAGACCGGTCATAGCCTCTTTGCGTATCTTAAACTTCTTATCGAGCGTTCGTTCTTTAACGAAGTGCAGCAGATCTTCGGATTCAGCGACCGCTTGGAAATCCCTTTGAGCGGTCGCTATGATCGCCATCACGACTTCGTACCTGACTTGTTCGTGAGCGTCGTGCTGTCTCAGTTTCAGCGTCTCCGTTATATCTTTGCGTAAATCTGGATGGTGTACGAGGAAGTGCATACAGTACTGGACGCATTTGATGCGTATTGGTACAGAGATATCGTTGAATCTTCCTAAGAACGCCCGCCATAAGTTGGGGTATTGTTTAGCGAGCTCGGAGCCCGGTTCGGAGAACATCCTAGCTAATAGTGCGACGCCACTCAATCGCTCCTGGAATTGTGCTGATTTCAGCTTGCATTCCAACTGGGGTAGTACAGCTAGCAAAATCGTGGGGCAGCATTGGTACAATTCGTAAATAAGCTCGTATACTTTGGAGAATATAACTAGATGCTTCTCTTCTTTACCCAGGATGAGCACGTGGTTGAAGAACTGAAATTAAAAAAAAATATTTAATAAACTGTTGACCGTTCTAAGTCTCTTTTAATAATAAAAAATACGCCATCACTTGAATTCCATGATGGACCTCCTCAGATTCAAACTCAGTGAGAAGAATCTTTGAGAATATCAAGTTCGGGGTAGTCAGAGGTACCTCCAGATATTGCATTTGACACATGCCTACGATTTGCAAGTAGTTAGCATTCCACGTGACAGTTTAGCAAGTCCATCGCCGCTAGTCACGTCTCTACTGAAATGGACCTTACCGCCTGTATATAAGGCTCCAGCGTCTCGTTGGTCTTGACTATGAGGTCCTTGGCCAGCGCGTACGCGTATTTGTGCTCTCTCTTGTTGGGCTCCACCAGGTTGATGAGGATCACGTTGAGGAGTTCGTTGGAGACGACGTCAGACTCCGTGATCAGCGGACAGAGGACGTCCAACATGAAGGATTTCACCTTCGACGAGTGCTCCGTGCTGGAAGAGAATGGACGAACACTTTAACGTACACCAGAGTGTCTAGACAAATACCACGTTCTGTCGGCGTTAACGCCTGCGGAAAGATTGAACTGTATGGAAATGACATTAGCTTTGGAAATGTCTGCCAAGTTTTACCTTATCAAATTTGCGTTAGCGTGAAAGGAAAAGTAAGCGTGAGGTATTTGTCTACCCCCAGGGCCTCTAGACAAATACTGCACGATTAATTTTCCTATCACGCTGACGCGAATTCGTCAACGCAAAACTTGGCGTGACATATTATCAACAGCTAATGACATTTCCGATTTTTGAAAGTGGTTGTTCTGTTGGCGGTAACGTCTGCGGTAGATTGAAGTGTATCCTCAGATACTCAGTGCGAAGATCCGTGAGGATACCAAGTACTACTTGCGAAAGGGGAGCATTTGGCACATGCCCGCGTTTTGCAAGTGGTCAGCATTCCACGTGACAAGTCGCAAGCCTATCGCCGCTTACTGGAACACTAACCGAAGACATAAAGCCTTCGAATTTTTAGGTCTAGTGCATGCCGGTTACCCCGCAATATTTCCTTCACCGTTTTGGGCACGTGTTAATGCACACATACATTAATATACATTATAGCATTTTCAACAACTTCTTTCCTTCATAAAATTATTGAAAATATAAAAACCAATTCTACTAATATTATAAACGTCAAAGTTTGTGAGAATGGATGTTTGTTACTCTCACGCAAAAACTACTAAACGGATTTTGATGAAACTTTACAGTTTTAAGCTTATACATCAGAATAAGAATAACACATAGGCTATTTTTTATCCGGGTACCAAACGGGAGAAGCCGTGGGCAGAAGCTAGTAAATTAATAAAACATATTAAATTTAATTTTGTATGCATATACCTTATCTGGAGTGGAAATCTCCACGACTTGTAAGGCATCCAGAAAGATTCTTAGTTCAAGAGGCTTTACGTGATCAAAAATAAGCTAAGATTTTATTTGGCTGGAAATCACAGTGCTGATTGTAATACGTGATCGAAAACCAGTCAAGATTTTCAAATTTTGTAAAAATTTACTTGTTTCACTGGAATTCACAGTGCTGACTGTCGAAACCGTCGAAAAAAGTGATATATATCTTTATCTGGAGTGGAAATCTCCACAAATTGTAAGGCTTCAAGAAAGATTCTTGGTTTTAACATCACTAATAGACATTGTAATACGTGATCGAAAACCAGTAAAGCTTTTAAAATTTTGTAAAAATTTACTTGTTTCTCTGGAATTCACAGTGCTGACTGACTATCGAAACCGTCGAAAAAAGTGATATATATCTTTATCTGGGGTGGAAATCTCTACAAGTTGTAAGGCTTCAAGAAAGAAACTTGGTTTTAACATCACTAATAGACGCAGCAATACGTGATCGAAAACCAGTAAAGATTTTAAAATTTTGTAATTTTTTTACAAAATTTAGCTTCGCTTGAAATCACAGTGCTGACGGCATCAAAATTTACAAATAGCTATAGTGCACTTACTTGACAATCTTGAACATCAGCGAGAAAAGAGCGCAGAATATCTCTTGGCAGTCTTCGAGTTCGAAGCACATGTTGAACGACTTGACGTAGGCCAAGTTTTCCAGCAAGTAGAAGTACCGCTTGAAGGCCGGATCCTTCGGGTCACGCAGACCTTGCAGCTGGTTTATAAGGAACAGGAATATTGTCTTAACCTGCGGAAGAATGTATTGTATAAGATCATGGGAAGAAACTTATGCGGTTTTAAAAACCTTCCGTACATTATTATAATACGACCTCGGTGGTGAGGCAGGCAATTAGCCGGCTGAGGCGCTAGAGGTGTGGGTTTGAATCCCGTTGCAGGACGAATGTTTGCATGTTCTGCAGATATTTGTTACACTAACATTAAAAAGAGATAAAAGCAAACTTCTAACTCTTTTTATGAGTTTCAAAAAATATTTCACCAATATTTAGAATGCACCAAATAAGATTTTCTTAAAAAAAAGGGTTTTTCGTCAAAACCATTTTTGCACAGAAATAGGGTCAACCGAATGAAAACACACGAACGCTGCCTCGACGGTAAGAGCTACTTTTCATAGTCTACTTTTTATCCGGAAACCACGCGGGCGAAGCCCGTATCAATACGTTGCAGTATTGATAAAGTCGATTCGGAGGGATCGCTTCGCTTGATCTTACCTGTTCCTGATCCTTGTAGGGTGCCTCAGGGGCATAGACTCGGAGTACGTCCGCGATGCAACATGCGATGAGCAGTTGAACGTCGCGCGACGGGTGCGTGAGGAAGAACTCGTCGGCCAGGTGGATGGCCAGCGGTATGTACTGCTGGTACATACCCTCATCCTGGCCGAGACCTTGCAGCGTGTGGGCCAACACCTATGGCGCAAAGCGAATGAATTATTAACAAAACAGTCTAAATATAGAAAGAAAACAAGTTAATTTATTTGACGTAAGTGTGTGTGTGTGTGTTCGAACTTTGCATAAGACATTTATAATTATTACATTTAAAGTTAAAATTTTGTACGCTTAATAGCAAATCACAGTGCACAAAAATACTCTGTAACAACTCCAATAACCTTTGTTTACAAAAAAAGAATTTGAATTTAAATAAATGAGTATGAATAGTACATAGGCGTACATTTAATGTTAGTTAGATTTTTCGTCCAGCTAATCCTTTCGACGCGGTTAATGAAATATATGTCGAACAGGGATAAGGCCCAGCTGTCTACTTAGAATCAAGATACAAGACATCGCTTTTGCCTACCGCCGAGAAGACAAAAACATTTTTGTCCCTCTCTTTTGTTTGACAGAATAGGCGACAGAAATTTTTGTATTCTCTTTCGCAGAGAAAACGTTCTTTTGGGTGTTCATGCTAAGCGAGCTGATGGTAAAGCGGCTACTGTCATGTCGGTCCGTCGTCTTTAGACATCTAAAATACCAGGAGCATTGTTGATTAGAATTATTTATTTCAGAAAAAGATCTATGATCTATGTATAAGTTTGAATGTTTTCCGATATTTCGACACAGTAACATGACTGTACCATGATCACGGGAAGAACTGAAGCGACAAATTCTCTATTAGTCAAATATTAAAGGAATAGTCAAATCCGCTCTACATAAAGGTCTGAATCCGTAACCGGCGACAATCAGCTGCGACAGGCGACAGCGACAAGCGACCGTAGTAAGTGTTAATCAATCGTTGGCTGAGCGACGGCAACTTACAAAGGAAATGTATCGCTGTCGCCAGTCGCCGCTGCATATTGCCGGCGACGGACTCAAGCTTTTAAGTTCAAGCAAGCATTAAGCGATTGACCGAGAAATTTATAGTAACGTACCATTCGCGACGAGCTTGGTACGTAACAGCATTTGCATTTTTTACTTTACATTTGACTTTTACTCGCTGGACTGACTATACGAATGCTCGCATCAGCAGCTCCCGTCAGTCACCAGCCTATAAGATATCGACCCAAGGAGAAGGAAACGATAACCAATTTTTTTTGCTGGACAGTTTACACAGCATCATCTAGCCTTAAAGTAAGCAGGACTTTGTGTTATGGGAACTACATGACTGATATACTACTTATATACATTTGTTTTTTTTGTTGTAAATACATACATATTATACATAGAAAACACCCAGACCCGAGACAAATATTTGCAGATAATACAAACATTTGTCCCTCGGCGGGAATTGAACCCGCAATCTTCTGCGTCTCAGGCGGATCTTCGCCCACTGCGCCACATAGGTCGTCAAAAGATTACAATCTATGTGAATAAATGTAGCTGTTCAATTTCTTTGTAAACGAACGACATTTACAGCAAATTTTTAACCACGTATAATCTTGTAAGAATTTTGAAATAGACATGAATTATTAATTATGTGATTATTCTATCTTTTAAATCGAGCTCGAATAATATTTAAGCTAGTAAATTATTATGTAGGTCAGCATAAAAATACCTGAACGTCACTTGTCTAAGTCTTTTATTTCAGCACAGTGGGTTTATAAATAGCTTTGTTTATTTTAGCTCATTTACTTTATTTCTGTTAGAAATATGCAAAGGTTTATCGCAGTTGAGGATATAATAGAAAAGGTTATTTGATGTGTCGGGTTTTGCGAGCTTGGTTCAAAATGACCTAAGTCTTTATACTAGGTTACGCATAATTTGTCTCTTATTCGATACGCTATTAAAATGTCATTTAAGTAAGATGTTTCAATGATTACGCATCTTCTGCGTATGAAAGAAGCCTCTGACGTGCAGTAAATCTTTTCACCACACTGACCCTTTTAAGGACTACCAAGTACCAGCCTGCTTTACAACGCACTAGCTAAATAATTACGGGAATGAGTGACTGACAAATTTTGCCATGCTTAGCTTAGTCGAAAACTTAACTTGAAAATGGCAATTGAGAAGACTGTCCCTCCAGTTATAGTTTTGACATTGCCTGTCAAAATGTAACGTTCCTCATTGCTATTATGTTAGTGTAATCAGTGGGCTTGTGAGGACATTGACCTTACGCAGGCTGACCAAGAAGAACCGGGGACACAACGAACTAACGTAAAATAATTTCAGAGCAATTCGTTCCGACTCAATCTTACCCGTCGCATCCAGATGAAATCAATAACATTGTACATACCTATCTGTAACTGAAGTACCCTCCCGCAAACATAAATACCTACCTCTATATAAACAACTGTTACTACGTTCTGCCTTTTAGCAAAATCCTGTCGTATCCAACCTGCGCAGATAAAATACTCACCTACACCATACAGGCTGTCTAGACAAATACCACTTTCTGTTGGCGTTAACGCCTGCGGAAGGATTGAATTGTGTGGAAATGACATTAGTTGTGAAAAAATCACGTGACTGCTTCCCTTGACAAATTTGCGTTAGCGTGAAAGGAAAACTAAGCGTGAGGTATTCGTCAAGACCCTAGGTTATCAATCGATGGTGCGACGGGCGAGTGGCTAGCTGTGACGCAAGAGCTGCGGGTTCGGTTCCCGTTGCGGGACAAATGTGGCATGTTTTGCAGATATTTGTTCCGGGTGTTGTGGTACCACGGTTTTCATAGTTCCTGTTTCCAACGACACAGGAAAGCCAAGTGCACTTAGATTCCCTGGAGGATTATTTATGTATGTGTCTGTTTGGAATGCGGACATGTACCAAACATTATATTTGGACGCGTTTCTGACTTCCCCCTACCCCCCTATGATATCCTCACAGATCTGCCTAATGAACTGAGTATAGATCTGAGAATCTCCATCATGGCGATTACAGTCCGAAGCGTTTTTTTTTATAGTCCGCAGAACAACACTGTGAATATCCACACCGCTCAACTTCGCTGTGTCAGTGGAAAAGTTAGTTACAGTTTAGGTTGTTAGATTTAGTTTTTGTAGCAATAAAGCACGGTTGTCTGAAAGAGATAAGACCGCCATTTGTAGGACGTACTTACATTGTATTCCTCAATAAAGTGATTTTTCATTTCATTAGAAGTAATCTAATGTACTATATTTTTGTACTAGCCGTAAGCAAAAGCTAGTCCTTCATAACAAGTCGACTTCCATAAACCAGAAATCACAGGAAACTATATACGATCGAAAGTTTCTGAGAAAACTGTTATTCTACACCGCAACACAGAATAGGTAACATCTAGTAATGCTAGTATTATCGATTATTCTGTGGCACTCCTATTGTATTATCGTGTTTACGTCAATATTGGGATTGTTTTGAAGTATTCGCATTAGTCGTCTTTTAAGAAACTACGAATAAATCAATGTATCTTGGAGATGCTTCTTTTACGTACGAGCAAGTAATTTTTTAATAATGCATGAACAAAACATGAAATATTCACACATATTTCAGCACATTTTGCAGCGCCCCTTAGTGACATGTGGCGAACACCCAATCTAAGAACCATCCTTGAAGTAATATAATTCGATTTTGAAAAACCGCATTACAGTCTTATCAGCATTTTCAGAGTTAAGGTAACAAGCACACGAATAACCTCTTACGGCGAACTCTTAAGAGGTCTGCGTTGGATGAATTGCCCATACAAACGTAATACCAGTCATTTGTAATTAGAGCTTATTTCCACCATATTATGTTATTATTTGCATTCGAATAGTATTTATCTACGTACCTTGCTATATATTTTTTCAAAATACTTACCTAAAATGAAATGTAAACGAATCGCATTTTGTATATAATTTCAGTTTTCAATAAATAATTTCAATTTTCAATTCATATTTTTTGGTATTATGGAACACCACCAAATTTATAACAAATTCTGAACGGCTAATATTGCTATCGCGCAAGCACGGGCGGGTCTGCATCAGTCAAACAGAGATAGCTATATTTTTGGACGCGCTTCGAATTTAAGTTATGATCGCTGTACGCCGGATCCTTAAACAGGCCTCCTATAGTCACGGCTACACTGCAAGTTTTATTTTTATTTACTTTTGTCATGGTGTGAACTTGACATTTCAAAGTCAAATCATGTAGTATGCATATGTAACACGCAGCATGTATGTAGGTAGCATGCAGCAAGTTGAGGAAGACGGTTATCATGCCCTCGGTACCCTCCATTCAGACACAATGTCACAGTTTAAGATATAGTAGTTCGGTTCAAATCGTTGATTGTTGGTTGTCGCCAGGTGGTAGAAACTTCTGCATAAGAACAATCCCTTTTCGGATAGAAGCGAAACTGGCGCCTTGAGAACTCATAGCCCCGATAGTATATTCATATTCAGAGCTACTCAGATCAGAATGTTTGAAAATCTTCAGACGAATTATAAAAAAAATCTGTGTCACCAACGACGGCTGGACAAGCTACGCCATAAAGATCATAATTTACATGTTACATTTTGTCTTGAAGTTTTATGAAATGTAAAGAATTTTTCAACATTTTATTTTTATGACTGTTTCTACCATCATCACGCAGTGAGCCCTGTTGAATGGGGCTTTGAACGTTCGGGCATGCTAAGACACCAGTGTCATTTCTACTCGTAGTTTTTATTTAATCATAATGGTAGGGACTTGGCTTTGGCTAGATGTTTACTTATTTATACTATCTCAAGGACACGGGAATATTTTACTCAAAAATAACTGTAGTTGCTTTTGAACTGAGTTTGTATATGACACTACACTAATTCCCATCTGTGCTAAGCTTAGACTTCGTCATGATTTAGTGATAGATTTCTATGAACATTTTCTAAAGTCACTTAGTGCACGAGCGAAGGTGTAAACGTAGCTTCGGTCAGACAGGGAGAGAACAGAACGATATACGATGGGTATATCGTTCTGTTCTCTCCCTGTCTGATATTTGGTAAAATATAAATCTAATATCACTCTCTCTTTAGAAAGAGAGAAAGATAAATAATGCTATTCTGTCTCGGGCTTCGCTAAACCATCGCTACTCACGCTCTTAAACAACAGCCTATGTATAACATCTCATGTGTGATCATGGAACAACAAAAACCCCTGTATAACGTCTCTGTATCGTAAATGACCAGGGGGTCTACTCTACAAACCGATAAACGATATATCGCTTCAATTATCGTGCTAAACCTACTCTACGTTACATCGTTTCGACTATCATTTGAACGAAGAAACGACCGACATTACTTTTGACAATCGATGTCGTAACCCTACTCCGGCATCACTAAAAACGATACGATAATTTGAATTTGACAACGAAACAAATGTCAACCGACGAACTTATCAACGATGCCCTTGATGCTATCGTGCGCATTATCGTTTCGGGTTATATTGTTGTGTTTTCTGATAAAATCATCTCCATTTCGTTTACCGGACTCCGAATCTTTTATACCTTCGAGCCCTGCTGCACTACGGACTCTTGATTTGCCTCTTGTTTTGGAATAATGGCGAGATTTATGCTTGCCATGGAAGCCATCCACAAAGAAAAGGCTTTACAAAAACAACATTTTAAAGTGACGAGGGACCAGTTGGATTTGAACAAAATTCCAGACTATAATTTCATCGGGAATTATAAACATAGTAAAAGTTTGTTTGAAGGTAAACTTGTATTTTTTTTTTAAATTCATGATTTTTTTAAATTAATAAACAAAATTGTTGTTAAAATAGTGCTTTAAACTTGAATGCTGTGTGTACTAGTATCTTTTTAATAAACAAATTTGAATATTCACCCCGACGAATTTTTGCTTCAACTTCAAAATTCTTAAATTCTTCTTAATTATGGCTTCTGTGGCTAGTTGTCACAAGAATTTTACTTGTAAAGCTTTCAAATCACAGGCGGGTTTGTTGATTTGACATTTGACGTTGTCACTTCATTTACTTTCATAGATAATTGTTATCATTTTGCCTAAAAACTGACATAAACAGTCAAGCAAAAAGGTTTAGGCTTAATGTCTATTATCCAAGCCTTTAGATTTTCCTATCATTCGTTCCGAAGATTCGATACATATTGTCTATGCTTTCGACAGACGACAAAGATTGCGAACATTTTTGAGAGTAGGGTACGGCCGAATAATTCGGAGCACTGTCGTATCGTAACGATAATGTCGATATCGTTTTACGGAGTAGACCCCCTGAGATCTCTGTGTAGCTAGCTGTGTATCACTCGGGCGTTGCCGACCCTGAGACATAACGTATGAAAAGTCTCACCCATACCCTTCAAATCAGAACACAATAATGCGAGCATTACTGCTTGGCGGCATAAATATGTATGGTGACAGTACATTTTGATAGCTATCTAATTAGAGCTTCTCAAAGGAAGACCACAAAACTCATTTCATTTAATTTCACACTTTGGAGGAGGCCGGGATATACACCAATGGAAAGGAATTCTCCAGCAGTGGTTGATGATCATCATGACTCATCCATCAGTTTTGTAACATACCTTCAATCTCCTGACCAGCTCATCTGGTCCAAGGTCATCCGTTATTGGTCGGCAGCTTTGTGGGTAGATAATATCCGACATGCTGCCCATCTTCTGAAAGAAAATTGGAAATAGAGGGTATGTGCCATTTCATTAGATGAAATATCTCATTTAGTTAGGAAGTTTTTTTCTTATGATAGTCCTTTATATGAAGTTATATTTCAATATTTATTATGTATTATTTAGGTTTTATTCCAAATTTAATTCTAATTGTCATGGACATATCAGCAGGAAACTTCCAAACCTGCATTTATAATATATAATATATATTTTTTAGGATAGCAGTTTATATGTTTTTGAATAAAAACAAAAACTCATCATAGTTAAGTACAATGGGTTATTAAGCATCTCTTCCAGACAACTTTTGGCATTTGTTTTCGTAGTTTAATGTAATAAATACTTGTTTGGTTTCACTTGAAATGCCACATCATTATTTGCACAGCCAGGATACTACACTACTACTACAGGATACAGGTAGAGAATACTTTAATCCCTAAATGTATTAAGTCCTTCTAGCCCTACACTGTTTTTGGGGAAGTATTGTATAAATTGTAAAACATATAACATTAATCGACCATAACAGAAGCTTTAAACCTGTCAAAAACCCATGAAAAGAAGTATGAATGGTATCAAAAAACAAGATAAAGTCAGAAGTTTCATCAAAGAAAAAACCAGGGTCAGAGACATTAAAATAAAAGTGGACACCTAGAAATGATATGCACTGCTCAAAAAAATGGAGCAATATTGTCACTGATTAGTATTTGTGAGATGGCAAGAGGAGCCAAGGTGGACAGTACTGGCGATGAGAGGCTAGTACAATCTCACAGTCCCTGACTGGAGGAGAGTTGTCTCAGACTAATCTCAATGGACAATGCTGGATGAGCTGTTTACCAAGATGCTTACTGAACTAAAGACAAACTCTAACAGGAAAGACACTTAAAACAGATATCAGTCCAGAATTACAAAGCCTTATTATAAATAAATTTGATAATCTATATAATTGCAGCACCCACAGTCCCAGTCTCGAGAAAGACTTGTTTTTTCAGGGGAATAGCAAAGGAATGTAACACACTATTGTCTGTTGTTTCTGACAAATACAATCTAGGTCTCTCCGAGCAGAAGAGGTATCTTCAAACCTTTGTACTCCATAATTGACCACATCATCTCATACCTTCAAGTGAGACTGTAGAAAACAAGCTGGCTGAGCAGAGTTCAGATAAAGAAGTAGAAGGGAAAACAGGATGGGTACATGTGACTCAGAGCGGACACATACCAAACATATTTTAATGAATGGCAGGAACCTTAACTAAGACACCTCATAACCTTAAGTAAGATTTTGTCAATATTTTTATTGTTGTAAACTGTGTGAGTTGGTTAGTGTCTTTCAGCGAAACTATACTCTCTTAGGATAATACAGAGATCAGTTCTTTCTATTATATACCTAGATTAGACAAAATAAAAACAGTTTCAATTCAATTCCTGCTGGACAAATGTTTGCATGGTTTGTAAATGCCCATGTATGTGTTGCAGTACCTACCATGGTTCTGCATCATAGTTCAGATACCGGAAATAATTCTAGTGGTGGTGGTTTCAGGAGTATGACTATGAGTTTTGGGAGTTATTTATTATTTTTGTACTTATTAACGCTCATACTTATGTACTTATTAATAATAAATAATGTTTGATCGAATAATTGTTTGGATATTATTCTAAGTACCTACCTACAGTTCATGATGAAATTTCTAGAATAGGTCAAGGCCTATCTCAACTTGTTGAACCCTTTTCATTTTACAATAACTACCCATACATCAATAAAGCTGTGTACACATGTCCATCACATGTGTTCTTGACCTAGGCAATTTTGATCTTGTGTATTAAATCAGTAACATCGACAAACTTCTTACTGAGGAAGATCACTCCAAACAAACCTCTATTCAAGATGTTTCCCAAACATATCGCCGTATCCACTGTGTATCCTCAGCCTAGAATTAAACCTTTGAACAAAGCTACAGCATTGGATACACTACCAGGACCCGAAAAGTTTTACTCTGTATTCGTGGTTTACTTACAACTGAATTGTGACAGCATAGAGCAGTATTTTTTTTCACCACCCAAACATCACAACTTTAGGGTTAATCGGCTTTCTCTACCCAAAATAACAACAAAATACATCATATTTGCGTGCTGATTAATAGAAAACACATAATTATGGAGGATTAAGCGAGCAATACGTACGATAAATCATAGACGTGGTCCTGAGATTCCGTCCCGATGTTTACAAAAGAACTTGAAATAACAAACGAAAACAAAACTAACACTGAAGTAACATAATCCTTTCGTCAAAATATCACTGAAACATTAATCATACGGATGAATGAAGCGTTACAGTAATCTAAATACATAGAAAATCCATGAATTATTTTTCCAACAAACTGTGTGGACGCCAAACTGCGGGAAAAACTACAGCGAAGTTAGCCGCAAATGGAGTTGCTCGCATTTTTTTCAAGGCCACTCTGTAGTTTACGGTTTGAATACGTGTCTATGCGCATCTTGTCTGTGGTTTTTTTTCTCTATGGTACTGTACCAGGCACAGAGTACAATTTTATATGTACCAGGCGCGGCGATAGAACGTAACGCAACATGACTGATTTGTCAATCAAAATACATTTTAATTGGCATCCTGTTTTTATAAGTTTATCTATTAGTTAAATCCGCTGTTGGTTTTCCTAAAAAGTAAATAAATAACATTGAATTACCATTGGCCCAGACGAGGACATGTTCCGAGCAAAAGAATAATCATACGTTTTAGTCTGTTTCCATACCTACTACATAAGGAAGTTTATATCATTGCTCATATTTTTTATAAGCCATGTGGATTTTATCCTGGTATTAATGTCGTTATATAATTAATCCTACTACTATTATAAACGCGAAAGTTTGTGAGGATGGACTTTTTCACGCAAAATCTACGAATTTCGATGAAACTTTACAGTATTTTATTATTTAACTTTATTCTAGCAATAGCTCATATATCGGAATACCATATAGGCTACTTTTTATCCGGGTACCACGCGGGCGAAGGCTAGTAACCTATAAAACTGTTCCAAGTCCCATTTTTTTATACAAAGACAAACTCAAGACAAACATATCCGTGCCGTATACATGTTGAAAATCGTCATAACTCTCTTGAACTTTGTAGCTTCTTTTATAGATGGTTAGGTATTGTAGGAGTGCAGTTATTCAGGTATGTGATGAATAAATAAATAGTTCATGCCTCAGCGTATTTTCTTTAATATCAAAGCAATCTTAAAGTAAGAAGTAGGTATATTATAATTAACCTAAACTAAATAAAATTATTGAAAATTAAATTGTTTTTAACATATAAAATGCTTGTGGCTACTTTTTATCGTTTAGTTTAACACTAACATTTTGTGGCAGAGTCATAAAGGTATTTCCATTCTTGCAAAATCAAACAACAGTATGAATGGGTTTCCTTGTAAAAATATAGTTTAAGATCAAATAGGTTCTTGTCAAATAATAACTACGTAGAAGAAAATATTGTCTGGCGAGAAGTTTTGAAACTGAACTACTCGTAAAATATTATTCTTAAAGATGAATTAATTAATCCAACAGAAAGAGACATCCTCAATTTTTATACTCTTTTTTGCCAAGCTGTAGACCTTCTACGTATGACAGGTATGGTATGCTTCTCATTTTAAAACGCCATTTACAGCTACATATTTTTTATATTTTAAGCACTTGTAGGTATATTATTGAATTCAGTCAAGAATGGTAACGTGACACCACCAAACGGCTGCCACTGGTGCATTAGATACTAAATTATAAAATAAACTTTTATTCACTAAACCAAAGTGGGAAACAAAATATTATAGAATATTAATTTTATCAACCTATGTAAACTAAGATAGGTACTGATCATCTGAGTACGTTTTGAGATCCGCATCATTGCACCATTTAGGTATATAAGTATTAAGAGTAACCTAATGATTAGGTTTCTTTTTCATAGAGATTCTGCCAAGCATAAATTGCATGAAAATCTGAATATAAAAGTTAATTCATTTTGAATTATTTATTTTAATTTTGTTGTAAGAATTATTTTGCTAATTATTGTCAATAAATTAGAAAAAAATCATGTGATTTTACGAGCTCAACATTTAGGACATTAACGTAAATTCTAACTTACAAAAATCATATTCTAGCAATAGCTTTTTTAGTTACTTAGTTAATATTTACCAAACGGCAAACTGAAATTATTGGCAGAGCTGTTTAGTTTAGTAGGTAGCAGGTCACCTTTTTGTTGATAAAGTATTTTTGTTTATTATTTCTAAATTTTAGCACTAATTACCTAAGTTTTAAGAAATAAATAGTTACTAGAACAAAGCAACTTAATCTAATTCAAGTTTCCGGAAAGATCCTGCAGTAGAGTGTATGTCTTGAGTCAAGTCATTTTTCTCTAGAGCATACAAATCAACACTCATGTCATCCAATGCTAGTAAGTCACTCCTGTGTTTTACAAGGTTTCTCTTTAATTCTTCAATCATGTCTTTGAGTGGAACTTTACCGCCATATTCTTTCGGCAGGATTTCTGGATCTACGTGTTTTGTCAAATCATCAGATGTGCGGTGGAACTGTAAACACAATAATGTAATTTAGTTAATATTTTATCAACCGATTAATTAACGACTTCATAATCGCTGCACTCTTTTATGAACGGATCTAATTCTAAATTATTTATCAACCCCTATTCTGAATCTGACGAACGTTTGATAAGTCAAATGATCATCAGAAGCCTATATTCTGTGGCCATATCGATAGTATCTATTTGCATGTAAAATCATTCAACTTGTCAAACAAAACTTGTCTTTACCAAGTGACTTTCAGATACAGTTATGAGTTATGGACATAGCAGAGGGTCTATTCAGAGTAACAAATACGTTTAAAACTTGTCAAAACGATAACCGTTTCGTCAATTTTTATATGGAAATCTTGTCGATACGGTCAACGTTTTGACATGTTATAAACTCAGTATAGACCCTCAGGTACCATTGATTGATGAATGAGTTGATGTTACGTCTATCGTTCGCTATTCAGTTGGTAAACGTAGAGCATGAAGCGAGAGACGACTCTCACCACACTGTTGTTTTTCGCAAAGTTGATATGTTTAGTTTCCGGCACCCATCCGAACAAATACGCGGGAAATACAAAGCAAAGATTTTATTCGTGGGATACAATATATACATTTTTATATCCTTGCTTACCATCACGCGATCTTTGAGCTTATCACTGAGCAACGAAACCGCAAACTCGAAGAATCGGATTCCGTAATGCGGTATATTCACGAAGTGAGTCTTTTTATGCCGCATAGGCGTGGAGTTCTGAAAGTAAAAGATTAATTAGCGGACATATTGACATGGAATAATCGATTATACAAATTAGAATCTCAAATTTCCATAAAAAAGCCAAATCGTTCGTTGTTTTTCGATCGAACTATTTGTTGTCAGCCCACTGAATAGCCATACTCAAACTTTTTTTTTCTTGGGCCTACATCTTTCTCATTTTTGTTCTCCTACATGGCGAGCCGTAATAATCTAAAATACTAACACAGAACCACAGAAGACATTAGACATCAGAAAACTAGCTGTGCTGAGCCGAGCTGTGTTTGTAAGCCGTAAGCAGCCGTAAGCAGTGAGTAAGTAAGATCACTGGGAAGTCTACAACAAAATAGACTTCCCAGTGATCTTGAAGATACACCATCGATATTTTTGTTTTAAGTTCGACAATCGGTTGGCCTTTTAATAAATATAACAATTTCCCTGTTTTTTCGTCTAATTCGTCATGTTAAAGAAATATCCGCGTTTATCTCACAAATCTATAAGAAAAAGTGAGTTTGAAATTTTAAATTACGGTAGGCTAGGCTTCGGGCCGCAAAAAAAAAGTTGGCGGGCCGCAGGTTGAGTATGGCTGCTCTAATTGATATCCTACGGATCCTACTGAGCGTGGATCTAAGAATGTCCACCATGGGTATAGCAATCATTTACAGCCGTGAGCGTGTATTTTTGCAACTGAGTTTTACCATCATTTGTTCAATGTAAATATTCGAATTTCCAAAAATCGTAGCGTAGATAGACTGAAAGCTGTAACTTATTTATATAACTCCGCTTGTCGAATTGTTGATATTATAATACAAGTACCTAGACATAGAATTACTTACATAGTTCGTATATGTTAAATATAAGTTAACTTATCACCTGTATACAGTTGAGCATAACACGGACATCAGTGAGGGACCATAGACTGACATGCGGCATCTGCATACCAGCCTCATCGTTCACGTGCGTGTAGCCCAGGAGTTGGGAGCGGGGCTCATCCAGTAGCAGTTCAACGATCATGGAGTGCACGCGCGCCATCACGCAGCTATCGTATAAGTGGGGGTCGAAGCGACCTGGGGAAGTTAACTATCTATAGTAAGACATTATATTTCAAAATCGACCATACTCTCATAATCAGCATATCTGCAAATCAATCAAAACTGAAACCTATTGCCGATATTTAAATCGCCATCTAACTATCCTGCAATATGACCTGCGAGCAAATGCCAGGGGTAGACAAATACCTCACGCTTAGTTTTCCTTTCACGCTAACGCAAATTTGTCAAGGCAAAGCTTGGCAGAAGTCACATGACATTTTCACAGCTAATGTCATTTTCATTCAATTCAATCTTACCGCAGGCGTTAACGCCAACAGAAAGTGGTACATTTGTCTAGAACCATGGTCTATTTAGCTAGGATGTTGTAGTGTAAGGACTACAGAAACTGAAGTATTCACTATCACCATATACTCGTAGTATCACGTACCTCCTAGTTCGTTGCATCAGAGTATATAGCGGTAAATAATCCAGTTTCTGGATTCCATCGTTCATGTAACTCATCGAAAAAATTAACTAACCCATACAAGACAGCACGACCCTGCGACCCTCAGCATCTCTCTTCGGCAGCGGAACTAGGTATCCAGCGTCGATCACCGCAGCTATCTTCGGATCCAACGGGTCTAGATTCTGGAACCAGTGTGGGTACATCTGGCGGATGGTCAGGTACCGCTCCAGCATTGAGCACGCTTGAGGGATGGAGTATTTCTTAGTTCGGAGGAAGCGAAGGAGGAATGGTGTGTCTGGAAAAAAAATAGAAGGAATAAAATATAACACGTTATGTTGTGTAAGAGCCACGAAGTAAAGTTATGATTGGAAATCCATCAAACAAAAAAAATATTTGGCAGTTCCCTTCATACTTATAGGATACAAGTGTAAAAGTACAATGGGGTGACACTAAAACTTTAGCTGCAAAGCTTCACTATGTATTTCCTGGCTTAAATCAAAATCATAAATAATATTTAAATTGAATTCACGAATCGAAAGTCAACGTCATTTGCCTTTGAAGCACGCTTTTTAGATTTCATGGATAGTAAAATTCCATTGTGTTCCTTTCCTATCTCTCAAATGTAGGTACCTATTTAAATATAAATAATCCTATTAATATTATAAACGCGAAAGTTTGTGAGGATGGATGTTCGTTCATCTTTCAGGCAAAAACTACCGAACGGATTTTGATGAAACTTTACAGTAATATAGCTTATACATCAGAATAACACATATGCTACTTTTTATCCCAGTACCACGCGGGCGAAGCCGTGGGCAGAAGCTAGTAATATAGTGTTTTTATAGTATGTGGTACACCACTTACAACCCCTTGTAATCTTTCTTACAGTCCGTTCCATACAACGGTTGTCTGGTAGAGATCGCTAATTAGCGATAAGACCGCCCATTGTGCAACAATGTTAAAGTTTGTACTATTAATTTACTATTTGGTGTGCAATAAAGTATTTTCTATCTATTTATCTAAGTACCTACATTTGAGAAAACTCACGAAGCTCTTTTCTCATAGCCCGACTGACCGATTACCATAAAATCTTGAATTCTGGAGCAGTAGTCTAGAAGACCACACGTGCAAGATTAGAATTGATGAAGCTATAGCCTCACGGTTGGTTCATGAATAATAAGTAGGTACCTAGGTACAGATTGTGTTGAACTGAGCACGGCAAGGTCTGTGAATGATTTTTATGATTTGCATTGCGTGTTGCGTTGCGTGTGAATGAATGTGGACCATGTAACAGATTTATAACAAGAAGATGATTAATGATTATCCAGTCACAAAGTAGGTGAGGTAGGCATAGGCACTTAACTAGCTGATCTGATCACTTATGCAGCTAATACACTAAGGACCTACACCAGGGAAACTCAAAGTACCTACACTATGTGGCGAATCTATGTTGTTTTGCAATAAGTATGTTAGTTAAGTGTAGAACCATAAGACCCACTAACACAAGTTTAAAACAACGAATTGTGCAGCCAGATTTCCATACGAAAAATGTCGATTGGTCACTGACTCTCAAAGAATACCTAAGGAATAAAATAAAAACTAGCTATTAGAAAGGTTGCTGCACTCTCATCTGCAAGCAGAAGCAGACACTTCAGTCCATAATCTTTTAATCACACTGTAGTCCTAACTATCTTTCACTCTGAATCCACTTGAGTAAGTCCATTTTGAATCTTCACTGAAAAAGTTATCCTTTTCGTTCAATTTAAATTTTATCCGTACTGTTATATTTGATCTGTTATAATTCTGTTATATTTTATCCGTACCTGTGTTTAGTGTGTAAGTACAAAAGTTAAAAAGTTGATATAGGTTAGTTTCTTGGCAATGTCAAATTCGTTCGTAAAGTAGGTATTAGGTAAGTACCAAGTTTAGTGTATAAGGTGATAGAAATAACTAGGTACTTTAGTTTTTATACTGTTATGTTATTATATATTTGGAATAAACTTTAATTTAATAATTTTAATGCACAGCTAGCCGCAGCGCGAAAGTGGCATTACGGAGATCTTTAAAAATATACTAATATACTAAATATACTAAAATATGTGCTATACTTTTTTTAGCTAACTTTTCCAGGTTTTTGAATCGAGAAATTACCAGGTCGAGTTTGAAGTACTCACCAGTCCGACATTTCTTTATAGCGGGATGTTTCTCTATAAAGTGTCTCATTTGCGTCAAAGCTTGATCTCTCAGCGCCAGTTCCTCCCTCAGTTCCACCCTCGCCTTCTCCCGGAGCTCTTGAGGGAGATCCCCCGTCTCCCTCTCCTGGGACTCCTGGTTGATCGAGTCATCGTCAGGGATTCTTGGTTCGATGATGTCAGCCTTGAGTTGGTCCCGGCGACACTCGCTCGGTTGCAAGACTGAGGTCGCCATAGCTGAAAAGATAGGTGAAATCAGAATCCTCAAATTTGTATTTTTAATTCATCTAATTTAATTTTTTCAAATTTATTATTTTGAATCAAATTTTAGATCAGAAGGGGGATAGGAAGCTAGGAAACTTAAACAAACCTTCTAAGGTGTAGGTAAGTAGGTGAGTATACTTTGAATTTTTAACTTTGCTTTGCTTCAACATTCCAAAAGTTGTATGGAAGAGTTTGTTCTAATACCTACTGCTATTGTATGACATACTCGTACCTACTTACTGTATGGAGAGTAAAATTCATAAGGTATGTATGTATGTATAGTTTTTTTAAACTTTTACTTTATTGGCATTACTTATGCGCTGCTGGAATTGACCGGTACGTAGGTACTGAGGTAAGAAAGTAGGTAAATATCTGCATGCTTTTATTTATTTTACTCGCCTAATTGAATTACCTACTTATGTACTTTAACTTTTTTATGAATGACCTTGGGACTAGATAGATAAACTCCATAAGTAAATGCAAATTTGCTTATTCTCAAACACTTTGTTGCCTATAAAAATGTGGTAGGTAACATATTTTTCTCATTTTAATCGACCACCAAGGCCTTTTGGACAACATGATCATAATCGAACTTAAAATTTAAATTTTTGCTTACCTATTTATGCCTACCAAGTTTCATCAAGGTTGGATAAGCGGTTCGGCAGTTATCGTCATTAAAAAACATGCATACAAACGTTGGATTGCCTAATAGATTCAAGAGATCTCGCTTCGCTAGCCCGATCAATTAATTATGGATAGCATAAAAATTGATCAGGCGAGCGAAGCGTCATGAGCTTCTTTCAGTTCGTGACCTTCAAACTAGTTCGCCATTCCTTTCACTTCACTTTCGCCTGAGCTGGCTATTTTCATTATCGTCATTCGGGTCTTATGGCCTAGATCCTCTTGATGACGAGAACGTAGGTATGCTGAGTTGTTATGTAGGTATCTACAATATGCCAATTACGACATAATTACAACACGACATAATTTTTTTAGGTGAGTAGGTAAGTATAGATATCAAAGTGGGTTTAAACTCAGCATAGGTCTCAGCGCAGTCGAGAGATCAAAATCAGTAGGTAGGTAAGTAGGTACTTTAAGTAGGTCTATCTACATACCTACAATGGCTACAATGTGTAAGTCTACATAGATGAAGCACTGGTAATCTCTGGACGGTAGTGTAGGTAATGAATGACATCAAAATTATTAGAATCGAGATGTGAATGTTTTGAAGAGAAAGTTGGTAGTTCTGTGGTTGCGGCAACAAAGAATTTCAACCAAGGTCTCATTTTACAGGTCATTGCATTTTTCAGACTATAAGTCTATAGGTAGGTACCTACCTAGTGAGTGACACGATATGGAAAGCGCGTGTATTCTTATATATTTATGTCTATATAGCTTCTATCCACTAATTCACTGGATCATTACCGTTAGGGACTGCGAATAAAATGGACTGCAGGGCCCTAAAGAGACTTCTCAAATCAATCAGCGGGTTATACGGATAAAAAGTAGCCTTGTCCTATAGGTAGAGGTAGGTATATGTTATTCTAAGTCATTAACAATATTGATTTCAGCCGTTACGGAGATTATTAGCTATAACCATCCAAACTTTCGCAATTATTTGACAACCTCTGTGCCGCAGTGGGCGAAGGCCCGCCTGAGACGCAGAAGGTTGCGGGTTCGATTCCCGCCGTGGGACAAATGTTTGTATCTGCAAATATTTGTCTCGGGTCTGGGTGTTTTCTATGTATAATATGTATGTATTTACAAAAAAAATGTATATACGTAGTATATCAATCATGTACTTCCCATAACACAAGCTCTGCTTACTTTGGGGCTAGATGATGCTGTGTGAATATGTCCAGCATTATTTAATATATATATTAATTATAATACCTATTAGTACCTACGCTTCCGTTTGATAGTGATCTAGATCATTTGAGCTATCTATAGGTCGCTTGCAACGGTATTTAGATAGCTTGCTGTTTCATATATATTAAATGTAATATAATACACATTACCTAATGGTTGTATTATTATCTGTATTAGTACTACTATAGCATGTAACTACCAAATGTACCTACTATAAATAAACACACATCAAGACAAAGCTTTAAAAAGCTTAGAACGTAGGTACCTACGTATATAGGTAGGTATGCACCTTTTCAAACATTATTTAGGGAGGAGTTTCAGATGAAGGAAATAATGATGAAGCAAGCGCGCAGCCGGCCATCTTGTTTGATAGTTGTGATGTAGACACATTAGCCACTAGCCTGTGGATGTAGTTGTATAGAATTACCTAGGTAGATATCTGACCCCTCTGACCACCCCATGTCGAAGTTTTATGACAGTGACAACAATTAATGTTATGTCATCTATTTTTATATTTCTACGGTGAGTAAGTAGGATTTTGTTTAACATAACATCATTGTTTTACATTCGAAACGGTCTATGTCTTAATAAGAATCTAAGCATCTTAACGGTGAATTCTTAGATTAGTTACCTAATCTAAAAGCTAAATTTTAAATTTATATGGAAGGTATTTCATTAAAAGCACGACATACCTACTTACATTATGCCGTGTTACTATATAGGTAGATAAATCACGCGATAAATAGAGGTAAACGCACCCATTAACGTCACCTAAGTTTTCTTATTTTGGATAAGAATCTGGGAAAAAAATGTTACAACGTTAGAAATTTTCAAACGCGAGCGTAAGTGTTGCGTTGTGGCACTAGATAGATAAATCACGTGACATGTAAGGAGTTAGAGTAAACACGCCCATTGACGACACATAAGTTTTCTTTTTTGGGTAATAATATTAAGAATGTGACTAACATTCTTAATATTATTACCCAAATAGGTAGGTATTACAGACGCTTAGAAATTTTCAAACACGAGCGTAAGTGTTGCGTTGTGGCACTAGATAGATAAATCACGTGACATGTAAGGAGTTAGAGTAAACACGCCCATTGACGACACATAAGTTTTCTTTTTTGGATAATAATATTAAGAATGTGACTAACATTCTTAATATTATTACCCAAATAGGTAGGTATTACAGACGCTTAGAAATTTTCAAACACGAGCGTAATATTTGTTTGTATGTACTAATTATTCTATGAAACTTGATAATTAAATCACGTAACTTGTATAAATAGGTAAACACACCAATTAACGTCACTTACTTCACATCTTGCCGGCACGTCACACAATAAGCGATGACCAAGTTCAACTGGGCTGGACGGTCGATGCCCCCCGGTCCGTTAGCTCCCGAAATATTGCGACATACGGTCCTTCAACCAGTGCTTTTTAAGCGTTTTTATATGTAGGGCATTGCCCTTGTACTTATAAACAGTTAAAGTATACTCGGTATGTTCATACGCTGTTGATAAGTTGGTTCGTTTGTTGGTTTTACCGTAATTGTGGTCGTTGTGGGCACCTTAGGGATTTGCAATGGGCTTTCCCTCTATGATTTCGAAAGTGACCCTTTTTTAAGTAGGTACCTACCTATAGCTAATTATAATAAAACGTAAGTCGGTAGTCTAGGACACTAGGTAGGTAGGTAGAATTATGGTACGTAGAAATATTTGCTAGGAGACATCATTGATTGGTTTTACTGTTTGCTAAAACCAATCAATCAATGATACCTAATAAATATTAATTATTTGTCTATCCATATGCATAAGCTGTCGCTAAGCCTTATCTTGAAAAGAAGCTAGGTAGGAACCTACCTACCTAGTGGGATATAATTGGTAATTTTCTACACAAATAAAACGTAACTTTTTTTCTTATTAGGTATATAGGTCCTATAATGTATTCAAATAAAGACCCAGCGCCTTGTTTTAAGATTCTTTATGCATCCAATTTACTACAATAGGTCCCTATCTACATAGTTATGTTTTATACCTGATAACTTGACATAAATTCACGTGGGAAATCTCAATCGTAACAGGTAATTAGTGATGTTACATAAAATAAAGATCACTTTGTAAGTCAGTTTAAGTTTATAACATGAAGCTTCTACGAGTACTTAGGTAACAGTAGGAACGCCTTATGAATATCGTTGATTATTAAAAAAAATTGTATGTATTCCCCATGATGGACATCATTAGATATCTACATACTCAGTGCAAAGATTTTTGAGGATACCAGGTAGTCAGAGGCACGTTCAAATATTATATTTGGCACATGCCGAAGTTTTTTACAAGTGGTTCGCATTCTACGTGACAGGTTGTAAGCCCATCGTTGCTTTATTGGTTAACCATCGGTTAGTGACTAACCATGGCACATGCCTTCGAATTTATGGTTCTAGGGCATGAAGGTTTCCTCACGATGTTTTCTTTCACCGTTTAAGCACATGTTGATACGCACATATTTGATGAACCTACGATGTCCGGATCAAAAGTTGGGGTACCACCCACTAGGCCAACATGAACACGGCTCCATCATTCAAAAGTAAGTAGGTAGGTAATTTTTAATATTTATTGCAATCTTATAGTGATTTTTACCCTATATTTGAAATAGCTGCTGAAGACGGAAAATTGATTTTTTATGGAATTATGATTTTTCAAAATGGATGTATGTAACTTATGCTGCATACCGCCATTTTGAAATAAAAAATATAATTGATGCAATCACAAAATCATGTTTGATTGATTCATTAAATAAGGAAGTATCTAGGCCCCTTAATTAGAAACAACTGCCATTACAAAGTCAAGACACAAATAAATCTTGTTTTCATAGTACCGAACAAAACAAACTACTCATTGTGTAGGTGATTACTTCTGCATAGGGCTCATAAAAGACCTGAACAAATCACATAAGGATAACATGAACAAAGACATGTGAAGCTACTCATTGTTTTGGATTTATTATGTTCGGCTGCAGCTCCTGGACATTAGTAATCGTATCATGTTGCATCGAAAGTTCTAGATATGAATTTGGTTGGAACTAGGTAGCTGGAACTTGGAAGTACCTTAAGCAGTCGCATTGCTAAAGTGCTGACAAACGAAAAGGTTCCAATTTAATTTATTTATGCTCCTCATCTTAAGTCGTACATGAAAGTACCTGTAGGTACATGGACCCTGGCTACAAATTTTGCTCAATATTTAACAAGAGATAATATAGGTAGATTGAATAGGTACAAAATTCATAATTAGAAATGTGATATTCATATTTATTCATACTTTGGGATCACAAGGAACACTTAGTCACGTCAATTTTAAAAAGTATAAATAATAGGTCATATAGGTATAAAATAATTAAGACAGTAAAAATATTGGTCATCCCAATGCTACGCTCAAATATCATTGACCGTTTTTTGCTCTATATTTAGAACAGACTGTCTATAGAATGATGTTAGATTCATAAATAAAAATCTCATACCTAACCTGCTCTGTAGTTTGAAATAAACAGTTTTTATTTTCGGCATTATCAGTATTACTGACTTTAAAAAAAGGAGGAGGTTTTTTTTTAATAGGTAGGTAATGGGTGGCCTCATATAAGTTAAATGAAAAAATCCCACTCAAGGGTAAAAAATGGAAAGGGGGATCAAATGTCATATTGTACTTTTCATCAACTTCCCGATATTTTAAGGCGGGTTTAAATTTTTCCTAAAAAAATATTTTTTTTATTCTTTGCATGTTTCTCTCAATCTGTCTTATCAATTTTTTTTTA
This sequence comes from Perizoma flavofasciatum, assembly GCA_958496245.1. Classification (NCBI taxonomy): domain Eukaryota; kingdom Metazoa; phylum Arthropoda; class Insecta; order Lepidoptera; family Geometridae; genus Perizoma; species Perizoma flavofasciatum. The sequence continues at coordinate 5,467,963 of OY292443.1, read as the reverse complement.
TGTAAATCAGTATGTTTTATTAATAAGTATTTTAAAAGTATTTATTATGTATATTAAATTTAATCTACAGGCTAGACCTAGTGCTGAGCTCATTGTCATCTTCTCTTGTAATTGAGGTAAATAGATACTTTTTTTGGAAATAAAGTATTGGTATTTGAAATTTGTATAGAGAGTCGAATTGAATTGGAACTGGAGAAAGGCGGAACTTTTAAGAAAATAATTAGTATCCTTGAACTGTGAAATAAACTTTACGGAAGACCAAAACGAGTTCCACGCAAAAGGTAAACAGGAAGAAGAAGTGTATCGGTAAATATATCAGCCTCAGGATGTAACTTTAAAAGCGGAAAGATGCCCAAACAATATGGGTGGGATTTTTTCATAAAAATTATATGGGACCACTCTCAAAGTATATCCTACTCACTTAAAAAAATAGTCATTAATATCGGTTCGAGATTGGCGAAGATATCGCGTTATTTTTGTAAAAAACGCTTTTTTTTTTAAACCGCTTTCAAATATCGGGAAGTTGATAAAAAGTACAATATGACATTTCATCCCCCTTTCCATTATTTCACCCTTGAGTGGGATTTTTTCATATAACTTATATGGGGCCACCCTTGACCAACCTATTAACCTACCAAAAAACAGGAGATTATTGAAAACCTCCTGCTTTTTTGAAGTCGGTTGAAAATAAATATATATACCTATTAATTATGATCTCATAGTACTACATTATATAAGTTAGATAAGAAATTGCACGCCGCCAATCTAAATAAATTTGCCTAGATTGGCTGGTAAATAATGCTTTAGAATTAGGTCCGCCTGTTGTCACTTCAATAAAGTGTGCACTAAAGTGTTAATAAACAAATACATAATAATTTAAAATTTATTTAGAGTAAGAAAGTAGGTACTTAGGTACCTACCTCATAGGTTAATAAAACTAATTTTAATAACCTACAGAAAAACGTGCTTAGGTAGGAAGGAAGGTACCTACCTAGTCTACTTGCTGTTACCTAGGACAGAGTTCTTAACTATAATTTCTCAATCAATTACAATCGTTTTCCATAAAAATACCTAGAGAGTACCTACCTACTAACATACCATTAAGCAAGAACCTTATAGGTTAATCTTAAAGCTAAGTCACTCCCATGGTTTGCGTAAGACATTTTCCGAGCTTATGTTGGTTTGTTAAACACCTTGTCTGCCGACTAACCGACTTCTCGATTTTTCCTGTTTGCAAAACTATCAGACTAAGTACCTAGGTAGGTAGCTTGGATCATGTTTTAGTGATGATAACTATTTTTTTATTCTGTAGGTAGGTACCTAAGTGATTTTATTAGTTACATTACCTACAGTTTATTTCATTTCATTTCATTTCATTTATTGATTGCTCTCATGCACAAGGCAAATAGTTGAGACATTCATTACCGTTAGGGACTGCGAAAAAAATGGACTGCAGGGCCGTAGAGGCACTTTCTAATATTATTTTAGTTCACAGAAGGGACCGCCCCACTTCTTGGTTTTTTTTAACAAGATTAACTATATTCAGTACAGTCGTAAACAAATAAAATAAAAATAAAAATAGAATATAATAAAAGAATGGAATTGTTTATAAAATCCCTATATTACTAGGTATAAAAACTCAAAATCAGATGTAAAAGTTGTACAATCAGAGTTATGTATAGGTCTTATAGTAGGTACCTAAAACGTTAAATGGGCAGGTAGGTATTAGGTACATAAGCAGTATAAGGGCATCGAAACTGAGCTGAAAAAGGGCGACTTTCACCACTTTGACTACCTACCTTGAATAGGATTGTTGTCTTGGCGTTCTCAATACGGTAGGTTACAAGTTAACTTTCGTAAAATTTTAAATATATAAAATATTTGGCGATAAAATCATTCTTGAACACATACCTACCTACCAACCTACAAATAGATTAGGTACAAGAAACCGCATATGTAATGCAGTTTCAACAACCCGATAAGCCATTTTGGAGATAAATGGTAGTGTTAACCTCATTTCCATAATTAGCATCCTCAAATTAGTCGAAAACGATACTCAAACAAAATTTTAAATAGGTATTAAAATATAATGCGCCATCTTTGATTTCAAAAACCTCATTGCCATAATCAGCTTCCTCAATGAATTTTTGAATATAAAATTAATGTTCGCCATGATTTATTTCATAGTAGATGGCAAAACGATGAATCGGGGGTCAACGGGAATGAAACTTCCCGTTGTCCTCGGATGGGGCCGAAGATCGGGAGGACAACGGAAATAGTCCATACGTTTAACTGGACCAACTATACTTACCAATCTTTGCCTGCCATAATAAATAATACCAAAGCTGTGTTCAGACTGGTTCAGACTACTTATGACAATCTAGTTGTTTTCTTTGATTTGCGATAGGAATGTGCATTTGTAATGGGTAGATATTAAATTATTAGTAAATAGTAGACTGAGTGGTGGCCGAGGACAGGTCGTACGTTTAAGGCCGTGTTTCCCGACAGCGTGGCAGCGCGTTGAGTCGACGGCATCGTCAAAGTCACAGGACATAGGTTCTTTTTTTTGTGACCAGGGGAAATTTACTAACAGATATCCTACCACATTGAGGGTGTGATAGGGTTATGTGAGGTTCATGGACTCGTGATCTCATTAAAACCCCGGTGGCCGGCCTCGATGCATGTCAAGGGGCTCCGGGAACGCACCGGTGGTGTCCCTCTCGCATAACACTCTTCGTGCATCCCGGGGGCAGTTAAAAACCCACCCCCAGCATCCTCGCGGTGCTAACGGCGGCACAGGGCATACCTACCCCAGCAGGACAGAGTAGGCAGGAAAAAGCGAAATGAGAGATACCCAGAAGTGGGTGATGCCGGACTATATACCTTTATCTGCCTGCCTATATAGGTATATATAGGCTATTATACCTAACTACCTAAAAACGCGTGCACATTCAGCATTGTGTTGAAATCAACATATCGGAAACAGTTACACTTCCTACACCTAAATATTGATGAAGTAGGTATAGGTAGGTAAGTAAGAACCTATAATTATAAGATTTATACGGGTCTTTATCGCGTTACCTTTTTATTATTTTTCCAACGTTTCAACTGTGTGTTGCATTGCAACAGCCACCGTTACGGGTTGAGTGGTTCACCTATAGATCTATCGTCGAGATATAAAGTCAGTACCTACTAGCCACTAGTCAGTAGCCGCCACTTTATAATTATTATCTTCAGATTCAGAAAAGTCCATGTTCACATTACAATACACTGCACTTACTGTATCAATCGCACCGCAAAGTTTAATCGCGACGCGAAAATTATAAAACAACGTGCTAAAGACCCAAAACTTATACTTATGTATAAGTACTTATGTATAAGTATAAGTTTTGGGTCTAAAACTAAAACTTATATTTATGTTTACTTACTGATAGCGGAAGTTTGAAAACAAAGCTACCTAAATAGTCTTTTTTTTTAATGTGGCAACTGATTCCTCTTTAAGTTGTGAGGAATATTACTGCCAACTTCACGTAGTTTGTTCACGGTACGGTTAAAATGGATAGATAGTATGACAAAAATGACTAATAAGATTATCGTGGCTGAAATCTAGTGTTACAACTAAGACATATATTAGTTTTAGTATTTTAAAATTTAATATTATAACGGGTTACAAATTTTTATAATGCTTACGTTGAACTTCCTTCTTTAAGAGAGAGAAGGGAATAGGCTATAATAGGTACGCTCTTATGATAGGAATTTGGATTCAGTGGATAGAGTCGGAACTGTTTCCGTTGACAATCTTTGAGAGTCCCATCACTAGCTTCACTTCGCTTCTTGGTTAGGGCTTGTGTACGTACTTAAACTAGCTGTTCAGTGGAATACATTAATGAAGTTGATCATCACGCCCAATAGCAAAAACTCAATGCCATCGAAAAACCAATTTAGCTAATCAAATAAGCATGTCATTGTCGGTGTTGACACACGGATTGACGGCATGTCGTTAATTCATATTGTGTAAGCTGGAAGGACCATTTGACTTTGTCCTTATTAGTTTAGACTTTGACGTTGATATGATAAGTACCTACCTATAATGTATTTATAATAACATAGGCTCATCCTATTCTATCCTATCCTACTAATATTATAAACGTGAAAGTTTGTGAGGATGGATGTTTGATGTTTGTTACAAAAAAATACTGATCGTATTTTGATGAAACTTTACAGTAATACCTATAGCTTAAGCATCAGAATAACACATAGGCTACTTTTTATCCGGGTACCACTCGGGCAAAGCCGTGGACAGAAGCTAGTTTAATAATAAACACAATTTGAACAAACACAAGTACATATTGTACACGTGTTTCGTTGTTATTTTGCAAAGTGAAAATGTGCACTTGTGGCAGATTGGTAGGTGCTGTTGTATTTTTCAAGAAATGTGCCCCAGTAGTAATAGTAATTTATTTTGTTTACAAATGAGTAATGTGTTTTGGTCAATGCCGTGAGATTTTACAGAATTAAGTCGAAGAAGCTCTAGGAAAAGTCGCCTCAAAATGGTATCTACCTACTTACTTAGATATTGAGAGCAAGGTCAAATTAGTACCTACCTATCTACCGAGTACATTTTAAAATATCCTGGAGTATCTACAAATATGTACCTGAGGCTTTATTTATCTACCTAGAAATGAACATAAAGTTAGGCAATATTACCTACCCAAAAACTTTTACTTCTTTACAAGCTATGAATAACGAAACCTCAAAGAAAGTAAGATTTGCAATTTTTGAAAGTGAAAGACTCGCTAAGTTGTTTTACTTTTGACAATAGGTCGTTATATTTTGTGCTAGATTTAGATAAAGACCCGTAAACCTTATAATTAGGTATGTTATCTTATCGCGAAAGTTTGAAAAATAACAGATTTCGATTTTAAAGTTTTGATTATGTTTATATAAGTTGATCAGGAAATAAGCTGGAAAAATGTAAACCTTATCAATTTAGGTTACTAATAAATTTGATAGGTAGGTACTTTACCTAAGTCACATAAGTGCACAAATAGGATCATCTGTACATCTTAGCGGTTTTTGTGTGCTATTTATCATAGTTATTTTTGTCAAGTTTTTCACTTGTTAAATAAAGAAAAAAAAGTAAATGACATAACTACCTTGCTAAATATAATTTCAAGTTTACCGAATACTCGCCAGGTGATTCTGATTCTAGTAATTTATATATTTTTATCACAAACACATCGATATATAATAATTATGTAATAATCTTTATGTTTTTACAGGTCAGAAGTTGGAATCGAAAATAAGGTCCAACAGGACAATTTTACTCTCGAGTGGGATTATGGTTTTTATAACGATGGTCATTTTCGTAAAAAAAAACAATATCGAAGATCAGGTTTATGGATCTGCCATAAAGCAAAGCAAAATTATTATTTTCTCTACTTTCAATCTTCAGGTTTTGGAACTATCATCTACTAGCTTCTACCCACGGCTTCACCCGCGTGGTACCCGGATAAAAAATAGCCTAGGCATATGTTATTCTGATGTATAAGCTATATTACTGTAAAGTTTCATCAAAATCCGTTCAAGTTTTTGCGTGAAAGAGTAATAATCATCCATCCTCACAAACTTTCGCGTTTATAATATTAGTAGGTTTTTTAACGATAGAATAAAATAAAACTGACAGTTACCTAGATACTACGTTATCCCACAAAAACGGAGAAACTCACCTGAGGTTGCGGAGAAAATTCCAATGGCAATCAAAAGCGGCGGTTGTGGATTTTCACTGATAAAAATCGCGGGTTTTCAAATTTTAATATTTGTTTATTCACAAATAATTTAAAATTTTCCACACAGTATATAATAAATTAGAATAAAGTAGGACTAGGCTGGGTGCCCGCGACGAGAGTTATTCGAGCACTGAGGCTGCTATAAGGCAGTAGGACAAGTAACGCTGTCTACACGCAACCACTTTCTATAACGCTGAACCTGAGATTTGTTGGATTTTTGTGTTGTCTTTGAAGCACAACATAATTATTATGTAACGGGATGATGCGAGTCCCAGTTTTCTTAGTTTTTGAGTAACACCACTAATTCCTTCCATTCCAAGTCATGATTATCTATAATTTTTTTTAATTATAAATTTATTCATACAACTATTTACAAGTAGGTATATACAAAAAATACAGATGAAACAGCTAGCCACCTAAAGACCGTTGCAAACGATCTATACATAGCTCAACTGATCCAGATCACTACCAGACGGAAGCGTTCCCAAAATACTGGCCGCATTGCCAAGCTGAATGGCAATGCTAATGCGTTGACCCAGATAAGAGCCAGCTCTCTGGTCACGCGTCGCTTCGACCAGTCGCTCTGAAAGCATTTTGAAAACGCGAAGGGCCCCGGTTCCATACGGACCCTATTTTTTATATATTACTAGCTTCTGCCCGCGTGGTACCCGGATAAAAAGTAGCCTATTATCCTGATGTTATTCAGTTACTGAAAAATATACCAATTAGTACTACCATTATGATATCCATGGTGCTACCATCATGACGGAGTTTGTAAACAATGCAAGATTTAGTTCAACCAATGTGGGTATGGAAGAGTGCTGGTTGTAGGCCAGAATTTCCTTCTAGACTAGAGTAGGTACGTATCTACTTAGTAGGTATCTACTTTTTTTAGGTCTTAAATTAGCTCTAATGTTTTTTTACACACCTACCTAACTGACACTGCCTATGTGTGGTAGGTAGGTACTGTCACTTGATGGTACATATCACAGGTACTGCACTATTATTATATTATCTGTGGCACAGGGTACCTAAATGAGACGAGCGCTGTCGTCTAATAGCAGAAACAAAACTGGGGTCACTTTTCTCACCACAAATTCCTATTACCAAGTTTTCAAAGTTTTGAACATCATTAAGCCTCGCAAAATTAGTGTCATTGTGTCATCAATTTGTCATACTCATTTTGCAGCTAGGTATGTCGCACGTACCTAATTAAGAGTAGGTTTGCATAACTATCTATAGGACAGGCATCAAAGCCTCTGTCTTGCAAATGTCGATAGACAACGGTAGGTACCTGACTTAGATAAGTAGGTATTTTTGTTGGGTTCAGGCATATTCTGATGCCTGAGGAAAAATACCTACTTAGCAAGAGAACAAAACAATCCTAGCTTCTACTATTATAAACGCGAAAGTTGTCAGGATGGGTGTTTGTTGCTCTTTCACGCAAAAACTACTGAACGTATTTTGATGAAACTTTACAGTACATAGTATAGCTTATATGTACATACATCAGAATAACACAAAGCTACTTTTTATCCGGGTACCACGCGAGCGAAGCCGTGGGTAGAAGCTAGTTAGCAATACGCGCGCAAGAGTTGCGATTTGCCTTGTCTTGTTTTATTTTGTTCAATAATGCTCATTTATTCAGACTCCTTACGAAAGACCAAAGTCCGCATTATAGCTCTCAAATTACAACACAACTACAAGCCGGTTCTCGGTTGGTCATCTCGCGGTTTCCCAACTTTCTTCGACCCCGATACTACCTTTCTGTACTGACTATGGTGGCATGAGCATAAATTGTATATTTTTTTAGTGATTGTTTTTTAGATCTTTAATCGTTAGTAATTTGTAAGTAAATAACAAAGTCCTAAAGTTGGCCCTTGTGGTCTCACAAGGGCCAACTTTAGGACCTTTAGGCCTGTTCCACACACCTAAAATTACGCTTGTTCCATATGTATGGTTCAGCGTAATTAGTAATTACATAATAATTATAAATGTTCACAATTTGTTTTCTGTTAGTTGAGCAGATGTCAATCAAAGGTAGCTGGCCAGTGAACAGTATGGTGTGACACTAGTGATTAGTTAATTTTATAATTTTATTTCATCCTTGAACACAAGTGACCCAACATAAGAAATAGCATGGGTCCCAAAGTTTAACCTTGCGGGTTGCAGTGTAGGTAATTTAATTAGGTACCTAGTTGGTTTTTGTAATGCTTAACCATACCCTGTATTATAATATCTGTGACCATACCAGAGATTTATCAGCTGTTATCAGCTGTTCCTATCCTCAAAGGTTTGCTGGAAGAAAACTCTTGTTAGGGTAAAGCTCGCCTTTGTACATGTCCTATATGTAAGTCTTTTGTCTGTATTATCTGTGTGTACAATAAAGAATAAAAGAGTAAAGATATTATAATACCATACCAACCTAAAGGTAAATCTCAAGATTTTTATTGTTAGGTAAATTGTTCACTAAGATTAATAATAATTGTCTGTTGTCCAGTTCACAATTGAATTGTGTGTAAATTTGTAGACCAATTACCTACGTTGTTACCCAAACTGAAATCGTATTCTTACCAACTACCTAAGTAGGTACTGAGGTACTTTTGTGTTGCAATATCAGCGACTGAACAAGGCATTGGCTTGACATGTCTACCTTCACAGAAGACTTTATTTACTCGATTTATAGATATGTCGCTACGAAATAAATGTCGAAATAAAACGTTACGAAATAATTGGAATCCTTGAACCGCACAGATCCGCACATCTGTTACAAGGCTGACGATGCATGCTACATGCAAGATCTACTGTTAGCTGTAGCTGTAGGCAACTACTCATAATTATTATACGTTTTATGGAGCTTTATCGCGTTTACTTTGTCAACATTAGTTTATTTAACGGCATCCCTAAAATGTAGTAGAATTGTTTCTTGAGTTGGCATCTCTCTCTTCCTGGTGAACCACAATGGCGTCTGTACTGTTTTCAATAAAATGTAAAACGAATTAAATAATTCCATTGTTTTCTCTGCTAAATAAACCCTTCATACCTTTTTATTGTATATTACTAACAAAATAATGCACTTATACCCATCTCCTAAAGTACCTACTTTGACTACCTACAATTAAAATAAAACCTCGGTCTGCCGCCGTACCCTAATACAAAGTTCATTTGAGAGACTTCACTTTAAGACCCGTAAAACTTAGGTACCTAATTATATTATCATTCGCGAAAGTTTGAAAGATACTATTGCAACTAGTGGTAGCAGCCTACCTATATATATAGGTATTCACACCCAGCAGTGTCATACATAGTCCTCCCCACAGTAAAACCCGTGTTCTGTTCCCTGTATCCACGATGATATAAGGAAGGCCGTGGTACCACAACACCCAGACCCGAAACAGGTATCTGCAGAATATTCAAAAATTTGTCCCGCAGCAGGAATCGAACCCGTATCTCTTACGTCGCAGCTGACTTATTGCCTGCAACGCCACCGAGATCTAGGCAACTCATTTGAGTACTTACTTACTACAAATCTTGCAGCAAAATTTTAGAAAAAAATCGAGCATTATTTCTTCGTTTTTCCCCCTTCCAAATTTAAAAGCTTAAAACCTATCTTAAAATGTAGGTATCGGTAGGCACCTAGGCAAAGCTAATTAGTACAGACTTACTAGAGATGCTAACGCATCTAATTATGTTTATGTTGCTGGTTCTAATAACTTGGCACCAACTTATATTTTTAGGAAATAAATCTCCAAATTTATAAAGCAACTCGGGGACTCGTGGGACGTTCCGCAGCTTTGAACCTACCTACGCGTTTTGTTTTCATACAAACCTAAAGGAAATAACCAATATACGTTTACAAACATCATCTTTTCACTTCACTTCTTGATTACGGCTTCTTCATCTTTTCGCAGCACCATGCGTTGAAGCCATAATTAAGAAGTTGAAGTTGAAGAATGCGTATGTTTTGGTGACATTTTAGAATATCATTATTAGTCTATGATCATTATTTAATCTACCTCTCTATCCCTACACCAAAGAGTATAACCAAGTATTATAATATCATGATACTTCTATTCTAATGTCAGTCAAGTCGTTCGTTCGGATGTTCGACCGTGCCGACAACGGCCGGCACTGACCTACATGGTATTGCCCCCTTGCATGCACGACCTTCTGACGGTCGTCCACTACCCTGTGAGCTGCTTTCGAGTGAGCCGCTGCGCCCCCACAATGTGGAGTAACTCTGACTAACTAGGCACCCTGAGAGAGCCTGTTTTATGTTCTTAGGCAGATGCATTATTATGTATGTAATATGTGTATGTATGAATAATACGTATTATGTATAATGTGTATGTATTTATTATCTATCGGTATTTATACGTATGAATTTGCAATAATAATAATAATATATAGGTAAAGTACAGCAACCAAAGAAAGCAAAGGACCATCCGAGCAACTAGCCATGGGTACTTCGCGAACGAATGAAGTAAATGAACTGCTTCATACGTAAGATTGTCTTGTCATTTAGTTCACTACTCATTCTAATGTGTCTCTAGTTCATTTAGTTGACGTGTCTTTTTACTTCAATGCTTTTACTTCAATGCTTCGTTTAGCATCACACTCGACGAAGATAGAAAAAACGTTGTTATGGCGTGTACACAAAGACTATTTTATTTTGCACAATTTAAAGAGTAAAGAGTGATAGCTGATATGGTATCTCATTCTAAGAACTCTCAATTAAAACAAACCCTTACGTCGTTGAGATAAAGTTCTTTGATTCTTGATAAAGTAGATTGTTTACGTTTGTTTGGTTTTTTGATTATTAATATTTTGTTTGAGTAAGAAAGTACCTATTTTGCATTGTTTGAATTTAGTAAGTTATTTGCGATTATTAGTGCGTCGTGTTGCGCATGTTACGGGTCAGGTTTATATGCAAATAAAAAATAAGTTTAGTCCTTTTATTAATAACTTTGAAATATTAATCAGTTTAATTAACAAAAGTAAATTGTGCATATCTCAATTTTTAAATACGTATTTATTATTATTGCAAAAATTTACCTGTCTGGTTGACAGTCCTAAGCCTGTAAAGTACCTATGAAGGAAAATCGAGATATAAAAATAAAAACATTTCATAGTTCATAGTACTAAGAAAGCAAAACTCACTCACTTAGCCAAAATATATACTTCATTCTTTTCTTTGCACTGACACATTTCGCGCATGGCTACGAGCAACACCTGAATATGAAAATCCTAAAGCTTCACTACCAATTGACCCAGAGATAGTTGTCTGCGATTTGATGTTAGGGTAGAGAGGGACGTCCTCGGAGGCCTAACTAAACGCCTAACAACACCAAGCGTTTGAAGAAAACCTGCTGCTGCTGCTATCAGCTCAAGAGGCTATCAGTCAAGTCGTCAAGTCATTCACGAAAAACAACAAAAATGGCGGCCGTTCCTCTCGGAATAAAAACTCATGCACAGAAAGTTTGCAGCCTTTACAAAAAAGCTCTGCGTAATTTAGAAGCTTTTTACGATAGACGGTAAACATATTTACTTATCGCAAATTCACAATACCCCGTTTTCGTACTAGTTCTTGAGTTACGTAACTTTTGTCTATAACTCGCTTCCATAATTTCCTTGTTTTTCCAGAATGTAACTCCAAATAACAATCTCATATTTATTGACTGAACCATTATCCACCCCCTGCAATGGTCCCCAAAGGTTATATTTTGTTTGTTTTTATTTTATAGTTTTTTTGTTTTGGTAAATAATCCACTTGATAGCCATCAAGTGGATTACTTACCATAATAACAATTAGAAAAATCCACCTTGAGGTTTGTCTTGTGGTGTCTGTGCTTCGGAGGGCACGTTAAGATGTCGGTCCCGGCTATCACAATCGTTAAGCCATGTGTTACCTGGCGGCCTACCGAAACAGATTTTTACCATTATTTCATATGATCAAACAAACTCTCTGTATTTAGTTTGACACTAGTTATAATCATCATAGAACTATCAATAATTCATCCTAATTGACTTCATGAAGACTATTTGCCTAGCCTCTTTAGTAGCTGATGGAACTCCCATATATTTTATTTAATAGTATTCATATCATACATTTTACTTATAAATACACTGTATTATTCATCATCCATATTTTTATATTTGTAGTAAAGCCTCTGCCCCTCTCTCTAGCTTCGCCCACATGGTACCTGCATAAAAAGTAGCCTTTCTGTTATTCTTTTTAAATTCCATAGAAATCGGTTCAGCAATTTTGTAGATCTTTAGCAATAAACATTCACATTTTAAAATCTATGATTATTTACATTACCAGCTTCTGCCCACGGCTTTGTCCATGTAGTATTCTGATGTATAAGCTATATTTCTGTAAAATTTCATCAAAATCTGTTTGGTAGTTTTTGTGTGAAAGAGTAACAAACATCCAAACCTCACAAACTTTCACATTTATAATATTAATAGGATATATAATAGTCGATCAAAACTTTCACATTTGAATATTAGTAGGATGTTCTTATTGCAACATGTAGACATGCTCAAAACAGTGAAGGAAAACATTGTGGAGAAACCGGCATACCCTAGAACCAAAACTTCAAAGGCATACAATGACATCAGTTAATAATAATAATAAATAATAAAATTGTTTATTACCATGAATGTAGAATACAGATTCACAATTCTAATTGAAGTTTCTAACAAGACTCAAACTAAGCGTGAGCTTGTATCTTGGATATCAACAGAGTACTTACAAGATAACACTGGTAAACTGAAGGTCGTATTGCTCGTGATTTTGATTCTATTGTTATATAAATAAAATAATACAGAGAAATTTGGACATTATATGTGATGCGTTGGAGTTATTCTCACAATAAGCAGCAATGAGCTTGCAACCCATTACATTGTATGATAACTGCTTGCAAAACGTGGGCATGTGTCATATGTAATGTTTGGACGTGACTCTGACTACCTACTTTGTTACCTTAAAGCTCTACACACTGAGTATTTATCTGAGAATCTCCATCACGGGGAATACAGTTGTGAGTTTATTTTGTTTTCTTTTTATTGAGATCCGTTATATGACTTTCGTATCTGCATAGCCATATCAGGGCCCTAACCATCAAGTCTTATTGCGATTATTTCAGGCAAAGATGTCAAATCCAGCTTTGCGAATGACAAAGCTTTAACAACGCCATAGCATCCTCAATCGCAAAACGGAAAGTGAGCTTGAATCGCTTTAATACTTCAAGGTTAGGCCCCAGGTAGCTGATGAAACTTAGAGTAAATTGTCAAATTGAATTTCAGCAATGTATATCGCTACCATGCAGTGCTTCTGCGAGACAGGTTTGACCAGCATGCCAAGGAGCAGGACATGTGTAAGGCCGTAGACCTGCTGAAGAAGGGAGAAGAGGAACTCTTCCTTACACAGCATCCAATCCCTAGAGTTTGTAAGTAACACTTAACAAGTATTTATACCTTGTTTTGGGAAAAATAAAAACCAACTTCAAATAACGGGAAGTTGATAAAAAGTCCAATATGAAATATTTTCGCCCTTAGAGGTGTTTTTTTTAAAGTATAACCTACCTATTAAAAAAATAAATAAAACCGATTTACAGTTGGCAAGATATCGCGTAACATACTCACAAATAAAAATCATACAAGTAATTTTTACGTAGGTACTGTGACGAGCGCGGCTTAGCTAAGCTAGCGCCATCTCTTATTAAATGGACGCACTACTTATTACCGCCATCTAGTATCGACTGGCACAGACCGCGCTAGAAAAGGACGGTAGTTTCCAGAACGTTCGAGACGGTACCAGACGGGGCGGAGCGAAGTGAGACAGTGTGATGGCCACGCCTCCTAGTAGATTGTTCTGGAAGAGACGTCTTACGAGATATATAAGCGCGGCAAGCGGCCGGTAGAGTCAAGAGTCCCTTGTGCTAGTTGCCCCATCCCCCTTGTGCTAGTTGCCCCATCCTAACTTTTTACAGGCTGAGCGCCTTCTGCGCTCGCCGTAGTCCGGTGACGCTGACCAAGGCCATCTGCGGCCCTGCAGCATTAAAGACCATTCAGAAAAAAAAAAGGTAGAGTCAGTTTCTTTTCAAGATTGGAAAGTGAATTATTGGAAGTGATTCGAGAGCGATACCCAGTGACTAGTGAAGGGACCGTTGCGCTAGTGTTGTACCAAGTGATATAGTGTTTTAGTGTTTTTATTTTAATTGTGTAGTTTCGTTGTGTTATTTGTTCTGTTGACATTTTTATTGAGTGATTTATTAATACAGTGTTAATTTTGGTATTTAATTGGACTTAATTATTTTATCCCAAACCCTAGCTCGTAACAGTACTTCACTATCGGCGAAGGCACTGACTTGAGTTGCGAGCGAGTGGAGGTGGCTCTTGTGTTCTTCGCATTGTAGTCAATGATTGTGGTCATACTTGTTCTTGTGGTATCCTACTACGCTTCTTTCGTTGCTTCTCCGATTAGTTATGAGTTTTTGGATACTTGCACATTCACAAGGGGTCATTACAACAAATGATGGAATGGAGAGGATTGTCAATCATTTTTTTTATAGTAGTTTTGTAAGATTTCAACAAAGGTTCATAAATAGGTTTTAACTCCACACGTGGGCGCGGGCGGTGAAATAAGAGATAGTATACAGGACGGGGGTATTGAAAATATTGAAATTAACTTTTGAAAGAGCCGTGTTGTCTTAGAGGGCTTCCGATCGTACCCGGGTGTGCATCAATGCATTATTTCACTGGAAAAATATATGTACGCACTAACACGTGCTCAAACATCGTGAGGAAAGCGGTATACTCTTGAACCAAAAATTTCGAAGGCATGTGCCATCGGTTAGTGTTCCAATAAGCGGCGATGGGCTTGCGACCTGCCGCGTGGAATGCTTACTACTTGCAAAACGCAGGCATGTGCCGAATATAATGTTGAGACGTGCCTCTGTCTTTGAGAATATAAAGTGTCCCTTCTTTATATTCTCAAAGATCTATGTCCTGGGTATCTGAGGATGTCTAGATGTAGTTTACTAAATTCACCTTGGTGCACTAAGTATTCGTAAATTTAAATCACCTGGGTGTATTGTGTACACTTAAAGTAAAATTCATTCACCTGAGTGAATTCATGAGTGTTTGTTTTTTAAAGGCACCATCAAATTTATGATGGCTTTCGTAAAAAGCTTAATTGTTTTTATTTTTTCAGTCCCGCTAAGCCCTGGCGGTGTTGCCCACGAGCGTGTGGTCACCCCTCCCGACTGGGTACTAGACTACTGGCATCCGTTGGAAAAGGCCCAGTATCCGGAGTATTTTAAGAGACGCGAGCAACGTAAGAAAGAGTTCATTGCGATGTGGGAGAAACAGTATGGCAAGCACGACCCGAAGGAGGACCATCATTGATCTACGCTGTGAATTATGAATATGTATATTAGTTGAATAAAGTTATGTTAATTTAATTGATGCTTCAATGTTTACTTACATCTTTATTCTGCTTTATTAAGAACTTTCGTCGATTTTCGACGATGTCAGTTCTATAGTACCCTCGTAGACTACATCAAACATTTTCATGAAGCAGCTTGTACTCCGCACTCCGGACATAGGTACTCTAAAAGGTGGAACACGTCTTCCTTAACTCCACAGGCTTCACAGTTAGGACTATCTACTTAGAAATTTGAAACTATTCAGTGGCATGTCCGGAGCACAGTCTATGCGAAATTATAATTTATTTCCTATCTAAATTAATGTCTGCATTAAATTCGAAGACATGAACCATCGGTAAATGGTCCAATAATGGGAAATAGTGGTGTTTACCTATCACTTGCAATAATCATGTCAGAGACATCATTTAAGACAAATGGGAAATGAAATTTGTCCCCAAAACTGGGGGCGAATTTTTCTTGTGTGCCACAGCTACAGAATACCCAATCGGTAGAAAATGCTTGAGCATTAAGTCCGCCTATTTCCACTTATGTAAAGTGCTATTTAATAATTAAATAGCTAGGGACAATGGGAATTTTCTCGCTTCTCCTTAGTCATGTTAGGGGACAACTGGAAATTACATTCCCATGTCCCTTGAACTCCCACTTTTCCCACAATGAGTAATAATTCACTAAATAGAGGTAAAATAAACTTAAAATATTTCACGAAAACAAAGTTATTGATTTAACTTCAATTTATTACTAAAACAGTTAATATACTTACAGTAGGTACTTAGTTATTTTAAACATCGTATGGAGACAGAAGATTATGTTCATAATTTTATCATCTTTGATGGAGGTCAGCAATTAGCACATAGGTTTCATATTCGGTACTATTATCCATTTGAAACTACTTACACTAGCATTATGCAGACATTTTGGCGTTACAGAAGACTACCCTCGTATGCTGCCAAGCTTATCAAATATAATATTCACTCGCTTGAAAATAGGCGTCGGTAAATACCACGATTTATTGAACCTGTTCAAATACTCATTCTGTTATTCACAGGGTTCGGTCCGTTGTCCCCCAGTCCCGTATTCACCCGGTCCGTTCTCCCCCGATTAAAATAAAGTTTATATCAATATTTTTTGTCACTTTTGCGTTAATTTACATTAAGTAACGGCGAAAACTAAAGTGCTCCAGAATTTTATTCATATTTAAATTATTTAGTTTTAACTTTTGTTAATTTATATATATACATATATCATCTTTGATATAATAATACTTCCTGCTAAAGCAAATAGGTAACCAATACTTATTTGTGATTAGGACTTGGCGATTTTGCATGTATCTACATTTTAAAATCAGTACCTATTTTACACTGTAGCAATGTACCAATCGTTATTATTACAAAAAATAATGATAAATTAATATCCATTTAAATATTATTCAGTCACTTATTTCAAGAAGCTCTCAATTAAAAACAAAGATTATACTTACTTAATTGAATTAACAAACATCCAGTATTTTACTTTTTTTTTACATTACTAAAGCCGAACACGTTTGTGCCTGCCAGTACTTTTTATAAGAAATTGCTTCGGATAAAATTGATCGTACCTAAACCAAATCGGGGAGAACGGACCGGGTGAAAACGGGACTGGGGGACAACGGACCGAACCCTATTCACAAACCTCAATTTAATGACAATTTCAATGAAATAATTACAAAGGTCAGTTTGCACTTTGATCACATTCGATCACGTCAAGGCAAACATTATTGATAACTAGATTTCTGATAGGATCGCTCAATGGATCACCTCACATCTTCTAGACTAGAAATTTATTAGCAAATTAGATCATTAGGTATATTAATTTATGAGGTTTTTCAGAAACGGTTCCGCCAGTTGCGCTAGAACATATTCAGAAGTACACAATAACAAAACATATAAATGCAAATGGGGTCGACCAACACCAAGTTATTATTACTCAATACATTTTAATTAAAAAAATATACAATATAAACCGAATCTTATACGAAACTCTGTTACTTTTCATTTTAAATGTACTTACTAGATAATTTATTTCATCACCCAAATTAAGGAAGGTAATACAGGTGAGTTTTTTTCGGGGACCTCTGATGCTAAAATCTAATACTTTTATAGTTATGGGGAAATTGTCATAGAAATCTTTGGCTCAAAATATAATTTAATATGAAATGAATTAAAAAAAAAAAAAAGTATAATTTTGTATAAAAAGAGGAGCTTTTGTGGAAATCATTTCTTTTTCCATGTGCCCAAGGTTTCAGACTATTTTCCGATAACTATAATGTTAAGATTATACCTCAGAGGTCCTCGACAAAACTCAAACTGTATTTTTCGAACGCAAGTCTCCAAACAAAATTATTTCCATTAAATTTTCTAAACAAAGATTAAAATCACACTTATTTGGACGCGTTAGTCAAAAATAACCTTACTTTTATACTCTTAAAAATATTCCATGAATTTAATTAAAATAAAAACCGTTTTTTTTAGATTATTAATATTTTTAAAATTTTATATACGGCTGCACTACTATTATTTTATATACCTCGGTGGCGCTGCGGGCAATCAGCCAGCCGACGCAGATCATCCACGGGTTCGATTCCCGCTGCGGGACAAAGTTGCATGTTCTACAGATATTTGTTCCGGGTCTAGAGTGGGGTCAGGTCTATATATTATGTGTCTGTTGGACGTTATTTATTTAAATATGCCCATCCTGGTTGTCTAGACAATGCCACTTTCTATTGGCGTTAACGCCTACGGAAAGATTGGATTGTATGAAAAGGGCATTAGGTAATGTCACGTGACTTCAAGTTTTACCTTGACAAATTTGCGTTAGCGTGAAAGGAAAACTAAGCGTGAGGTATTTGTCTAGATTCCCTATACACACAGTCGCTGCAGCCGAAACCGGCATCATAATTACCAATTACCTGTTAATTTTTGCTGATGTTTCATGATAAACTGCTACTAAATTAATTATGTATTTCAACTGTTTAATGTTATATCCAATCACTTTAGTTTAATATATTTTTACTTTCTGCGAGTCTCACACCTGTATAATTTAAGGAAAGTTGACTCACTACTGTTACTCTGGTAAAAAAATATCGTTTCGCAATTTATTTTGTAAAACAGTCCATTGCTGATCCGCACAAAGTTAGCCTTAAATTTCCAAAACAATAACAAGTCTTAGAATATCAATGTAATACCGGCAGGACATTCTCGCCCGACCTACTTCCCTATTAAGCTCAAAACTTGAGGTAAGTTACACATGTTTATGTTATTACTGTCAAGGAAACCGACTGGGGGCGAATAAAGGTTTTCGAGTTGCGACCACGAACCGAGAGACGCAGTATAGTCACCATCCACGATGACATTTTAAGAGATTGCTGGAAGTCTGTGGATGCAGGTGGCTCAAAACCGTTCGTCATGACACTCTTTGGGGGAGGCCTATGCCTACAGGCAGATGTTAGGCACGCATCAGAATTTTACAAGATTTTATTACGAACTTCTCACCGCTTCGAGACGGGAAGAATAGATCAATAGAGAATTGGGGCTTCTATGATATTCAATAGACATATATTTACATAATAATTCCGCTTAATCTCTCTCTCCGTGAGTCAAACTATAACATAATGCATAATGTGTTCACACTATAAACGGGAAAAAAAACTCAACAAGATATCGATACGCACGTGTTTCGCCTCTCCACGAAACATCCTTCTAGACTCTAAGAGGATGCTTCGTGAAGAGGCGAAACACGTCGATTCCTTGTTGAGTTTCCACACTACATTGACTCGTTATCCAATGACTCAACCTTGTGCAACATTAAGCCGAAGATTAAGCGGAATTCGTTTATGAACATTTCTGAATAATGTTATAACGGATTTTCGTAAAGTAACGGGTTAACTCCTGAGTCGATCTGGGGATATAGTAAGGCTGGTATAGCTCAGTTGCCGCCGAGTGTGTGTCCGCGGCCCCAGTTGTGCCCAAAGGTCTCAGGTGGCGCTTGTGTCGTCCGCACGTTGCGGGGCGCCGCGCCGAAACCGCCCACGTGCCGCGTGTCCGGGAAGTACTGTTTCCTGTAACAAAACATTATTACAGAATGAAAACTATACTGCCATCCCATGATTATTACAGAATGAAAACTATACCGCCATCCTATCATTATTACAGAATGAAAACTACTACCATCTTATAATTATTACAGAATGAAAACTATACCGCCATCCTATCATTATAACAGAATGAAAACTATACTGCCATCTTATCATTATTTGATTTAATTGACGACCTCTGTGTCGCAGTGGGCGAAGGCCCGTCTGAGACGCAGAAGGTTGCGGGTTCGATTCCCGCCGTGGGGCAAATGTTTCTTTGTTCTGCAAATATTTGTTTCGGATCTGGGTGTTTTCTATGTATAATGTGTACGTATTTACAAAAAAAAGTATATGAGTAGTATATTAGTCATGTAGGTCCCATAACACAAGCTCTGCTTACTTTGGGGCTAGATGATGCTAAGCGAAAATGTCCATTATTATTATTTTTATTTATAATTACAGAATGAAAACTATACTGCCATCCTATCCGTTAACGGCACATCTAAGGTTAATGCGAAAATTAAATTAAATATACCATTGTGGTCAGTACTTAAGTTTTATTTCTTCCTATCTCATTTCCTCATCTCATCTTGGCTAGAAGGGACGATGGTCGATGGACGAAGGCAGTAACCGAATGGTGGCCAAGAGAGGCTCGGCGACCGAGAGGCAGACCACCCGCCCGATGGTCGAATGACATCGTCAGCGTCGCCGGGAATCAGTGGATGGGAATCGCAAGGGATCAGAATGAATGGTGTTATAAAGACGAGGCCTATACCCAACAGTGGGTGCAGAAAGGCTAGATGATGATGATGATGATCTCATTCCAGACAAGCAAAACGGCGCTTCTACACATACACATATTTTTTCTCGATTGCCGAGTAGCCGGCGGCGACGTAGAGGTTCGAGTCCCGTTGCGGGACAAATGTTTGCGTGTTCTGCGGATATTTGTTTCGGGTCTGGGTGTTGTGGTACCACAGTACTCGTAGTTCCTGATAAAAGTAATGGTAACAAGATTGGATAGGACTTACAAGATAGCAGGAGGCGTGAGAAAGGCCCGGCCGCCAAACTCCTGAGGGTATTTGAACAGCAGGAAGAACGAAAGGTGACCGATCAGGATACCAATGAGTTCCATTACACCTCTGAAAAAAAAACAAGTTTTAATTTCTTTGAAATTAGACAGAATAAAGTCGTGACTTTCAATAGACAGAAATATTAAGCAATCAATTTACTCTCTCTCCCTTCTCCAAGAAGAGCCATTTTATTTCCTTAATAATTATAATTATATAACCTATGTCCACCCTGAAAGTCCATCTAAATATTAATGAAAGATTTTTTTTATTCAATGAGTAGTTTCAGTGTTTACTCCCTACATACAAGCTTAACTTTACCTCTTTATAATCCTACTAATATGATAAACGCGAAAGTTTGTGAGGATGGATGTTTGTTACTCTTTCACGCAAAAACTACTGAACGGATTTTAATGAAACTTTACAGTAATATAGCTTATACATCACAATAACACACAGGCTACTTTTTATCCAGGTACCACGCGGGCGAAACCGTGGGCAGAAGCTAGTATTAGTAGCTAGTATAAGTATAGAATACTGACCCTCCACTGATAACAACGTTGAAAGCGAGAAGTACCCACGGTAGGTACATCGCCTTAAACCGCGTACCGAACCAGAAGGAAACTATCATGTCCTTGTTGAGCTGGCACCAGATATACAGGACCGATAGTACCATTGGGTCCATGAGAATCTGTGGGGAGAAAATATCTGTATTTTATGAACAGAAAAATTGCAAAAACTCCACATTACAGGATCATTTTGGAGATATACTAACAGACAAACTAAGAAATAACGTCTTACATTAAACGCGTAAATCGATTTTCCTAACTTTTCGGGAGAATCTAAAAACTGTTTATCAACTCCACACAAGTCCACAGAATTGAAATCGCTAACGCTGAAATTAAAACTGTGATTGGTTGAAATAGAATGTTTGTATTGGTGAACAGAAGCACAGTGAAAAGATCTATCCAATAGCATAAAAATGTCAAAACCGCAAAATTTCGACTTGAGCGGTGTTGTTAGCTAGCCGACGATATTGGGCTGTTATGTACACAGTCAAAAAAAGTATGCAATCAATTCGAAAACATATTTTTTGATTTGTTGAGATATTATTAAATTTTATACAATGCATTGTTAGAAAAAAAAACCTAAGAATTATCAGGTTTCTTGATTGTAAAATTATGTATTTTGAATAGAATGGCTGTGTCACTCTCACACACAAAGCCACATTTGGTTGCTAGCTACAAAAAACAGATTTTTATAATGACTATAAATAAAGATGAATAGTATGCATAGATTTCGGCTTGGTGATTGGCCTTATTACACCTGTATATTTTAACTTTTCAAAATGATTGCATACTTTTTTTGTGTGTAGGTAGATTGCGGGTCATTTGATGCCTAGTGACTGCATGGATTCATGCTTACCGACAATCCAGCAAACAATCCTATCACCACACAGCACAGCCAGTTAAACAGTAGCATATAGAAGTAGTCCGCAGGCTTCCCCGCAAACATGCCTGACTCCAGTCGCTGCGAGTAGTTGTACAGGAAATAGCAGTTTATCATGAAGTGGAACCCTGTTCCCGGAGTTATAGGGTAAAAGAAAAGTGCTGTGAAGGGTCGCCATATCTGAAAAAAAAACATGATGAGTCTATGATTGGAACAGGCTTCCAGAGAGTGTTAACTGCTCCATTAGTGAAATCTTTAAAGGGCTACAGGTATGGTAAATGGTAAAGTCAACTAGCTTACTGCTCAGTATTCAGTTTCCTTAAAGTTACACTATCATGCATGAAAATCGCACATCAAAATACACCTACCTATATACATAATAGGTTATGAATATAGATTAGGTATATGTATATTACTAATATTTTATTCTGCAATAGGTTTACATATTCCAACACCTTTCAATTCCATTTTATCATGTACATCCAAAGGTTGTCTGACTGGAAGAGATTGTGATAAGATCACCTTGTTTGTTTTAAATGCCTATATGTATATGTATTGTTATAATTAGTACTCTACTGTGCTAGAATGCTGTTTGTGTTTACTCAACTTGTGTACACCGGCTTAAAACGTAAGACTAGAAAACATAATTATACACTCATGAGCTTTTACACTGCCTGTGTATAGACAAACATTAAATAATAACATTTTGAATTTACAGAGTTCATCCGAATGGTCTGTGGGAAATGCTATGAATGAAGATATTTATAAAACCGACCTGGAATGAGTAAAATATAGACGGAAAGTCCAGCATTAAGTGATATATGTTCAGAAGGCCAAATCTGCCCAATAAACTCAGTCCTATTGTCAAACTTAGCCAGTATCGGGTGAAAAATGGCACACTGTTCCACCAGTCTTTGAATTCAGACATTTTTGCGGATTATTCGACGAACACTTGAGATTAATCACTGCCTTGGTTTGGTTGGCCCTTTCGAAGGATGCAAGTCCGTTTTCTGCTTAGATACACGGCACTCTGTAGCTACTTGTTCCAGAATATAAGATGATGAAAACACTCAAATTAATATATCAATTGGTACACGTGTACTCTAAGAATTTGTCCAGAAAATTCAAGGGAAATGATTCTGTTGATTTTGATTTGAATGACACTTGGACAGACCACAGATTAAAAATTTTTGATCCGGACAGACAACAGAATAAATATTTTTTGTTCTGTGCAGACAAACTTCACCACAGACTATTAGGGAAAGAATTCACTCTGTAATTAGAGAAAAAGCTATGTACATAGAGGAAATAACCGCTACGCTTCGTGGTAGGTAAACAGAGGTATCTCATTTACCTATGACAAACCAAAGTATGAGTAGGAGCAAATTTGTAGTCTGTGGTGTAGTACCAAACATTTTAAATCTATGAATAGGACGTGAAAATTCCATATTTTCCAATAATGCGGATTATTCTCAGGAGATTGATTTCAGCCGCTAATATACCCGTTACAAAAAGGCATGTCCGCCTCTGCTCTAGCGATGCACAAAAGAAACCAGACGGTGAACCAGAAAAGCCGGAAGAAATAAAAAGAAGTAAGGTTATGTTTACATTTGATCCAAAATAATATAGTTATCTGATTTTTACAGATATTGTAGAGATCGTCTAGTTACCTTGGGTATATCTTAACAGATATTGTAGAGATCGTCTAGTCACCTTGGGTATATCTTCACAGATATCATAGTAGAAAAGTTTGGCTTCGTAACAACCCTGAACATAGACCGGCAGCCGTCGCGGAACAGCCTGGACGAGGTGACACTCCGTGAGATGGCGGCCGCTATAGATGCATTCGACAAGGACGAGCAGGCTAAAGTGCTGGTGTTCAGCGGCGAAGGTGGCTCCTTCTGCTCTGGATTCGATATCGATGAGATGGGCGATAAGGGGTACAACACATTGAAGGATGCCGCAGTGAGTATTAAGCCTTGAGTTCACCAACAAAATAAACGAACGGTCTAGTCTTGGCAGTCTCTGTGAAAGTTGCGGGTGCCAAATGACAAATCCTACTAATCCTACTACTATTATAAACGTGAAAGTTTGTGAGGATGGATGTTTGTTAATCTTTCACGCAAAAACTACAGAACGGATTTTGATAAAACTTTACAGTAATATAGCTTATACATCAGAATAACACATACGCTACTTTTTATCCAGATAATACGCGGGCGAAGGCGTGGACAGAAGCTAGTGTTTGTATGATCACTGATAATATTTGTCATGGGTTTGTGTTTTCTATGTGTACCTAATCCTAATTATGTTATAAACGCGAAAGATTGTGAGGATGGAAGTTTGTTACTCTTTCACGCAAAAACTACAGAACGGATTTTGATGAAACTTTACAGTAATATAGCTTATACATCAGAATAACACATAGGCTACTTTTTATCTGGATACTACGCGGGTATCACACGGGTTCGTACCACGAAGCCGTGGGCAGAAGCTAGTATGTATATATGTATGAAAACACCTCGGGATCATCAACAACAAAAGAATCGTCAAAATCGGTTAACAATTGGCGAAGATATCAAGTAACAAACACACGATAAGAAAATAAAAATATACCTGAATTGAGAACCTCCTTTTTTGGAGTCGGTTAGGTTAGTTTTGATTAGGATCTAACCACCTGTTATTGTGTTGGTGAATACGGGTCTTAGAACTTAGAGCATAAACCGGTGGCGGCACGGGGCGGCCGAGTAGCTGCGTTGCAAGTGGTGCGGTTCAATTCCTGCTACGAGACAAATGCTTTAGTATTCAGCGGATATTTAAAAAAAAAGCATTTACTTTCACTTAAACAAACCTACCTAGCCTAAGTACAACATAATAAGTAGGTATTAACAGTGGAGGTCTTCCGGAAGATCTACAAAACATACATCAGGCCCCTATTAGAGTATGGATTTTAGGTTTGGAATCCTTACTTCCAAAAAGACATAGACCTACTTGAAAGTGTTCAGAGGAAAGCAACCAAGATCCCGCAGGCGCTGCGTTGTAAATCTTACGAAGAGAGATTACTCGCACTACGCCTCACTACTCTCGAGGACAGACGTCTTCGCGGTGACCTCATTGAAACCTACAAAATTATGACATATCAATACAATCTGCCGGATATACATGATACTTCCTCACTAGGAAAGGTGAAGACCATCACGTGGTCACCAAATCAGGCTAGATCGTGCTCCTGCAAATTTACTTGTCGCGCACCACTTCTTCAGCATCAGAGTTGTCCACAACTGGAACAAACTGCCGGAGGATGTTGTTTCCGCTACCTCTGTTAACGCATTTAAGAACAAGCTCGACAACTGGCTACAAAAGAACATTTTATTACTCAAAAAAGTGAACCAAACTTAAAAAAAACAAGACTTTTGACCCAACACTGTATGACATAGACATATCAGCGAAAGCTGCTCGTCTATAAATAAATATTTAAAATAGTAGGTATAGGGAGAAGGTATGTCTGTATGTAAGTAAAAAGGACGAGGATCCAGACGACGACAAACCGTTTTTGACAATGTAAACAATGCAATCTCTAAGGTTGTAAAATGTTTCAACGTCAACAATCTCCTACTTAATGAAAAGAAAACAAAGTGTATTAGATTTATACTACCCAATGTTACACAAGTTAAAGCAAATATCAAAATCAAAGATGAACAGTTGGCTCTTGTGAACACCACCGTATTCTTAGGTATCACCCTAAGCTTCAATGGGGTCCTCATATTGATAAGTTATCGAAGAGACTTAGTTCTGCGGCATATGCAGTCAAAAAGATCCGTCTTTATACAGACGTTGACACAGCTAGACTAGTTTACTTCAGCTACTTCCACAGCATTATGTCGTACGGTATACTGCTGTGGAGGAGTGCTGCTGATATCAATACCGTTTTTGTGCTGCAGAAGAGGGCTGTTCGAGCAATTTATAATATGGGCCCCAGAGAATCACTTCGCGAAAATTTTAAAGAAATAAATATAATGACATTCCCTTGTCAATACATTTATGAAAATCTGATGTATGTTCACAAAAATATTAATTTGTTTAAGAAAAAAAGCGATAATCACAATATTAATACTAGAAATAAAGATAAACTCGCTGTTGCCACTTGTAGACTCCATAAAGTTAGTAAATCGTTTAAAGGGCACGGTGTACGCTTTTATAACAAACTCCCAAGAGATATACAAAAATTATCAATTAACAACAACGTAATTAAACAAAAGCTTTATAAAAAGGCATACTATAAAATATCTGATTATTTAGATGACAAAAACTCTGTCTGAAAATGCTCCAACTCGAACCTATTGTTTTGTAAAAGGATCATTAAAAAGAATAACGAGCCTTGTTTTCTTGCCTTTCTTTCCTGGCTTGGTCGCGGAGGAACAGGCACCTAGATAAAAACCGACGTTTCAAAGTGGTCCTTGTGATTTTATTGAATAAATGAATTTTGACTTTGACTTTGTCACGCTGTGTTTCAGCCTCGCCTGCGATGTAGCTGCTGACGTCACAGCTACCACTAAAAAGTATATAATTGATATAACTTAAACAATCTAACTTAACCACTCATAGAAGTACAGTCCTTAAGGCGATATTTTATATGTAGGTACCTAGGTATGTTAGGAAATTATAAACACACAATCACAAAGTACATGAGTAGATAGGATTTGTTCCGGATCGGGGTGTTATGATAATAAAAAAATAACCAAACAGAGTTTGTTGCCCGATTCATGCTTGGTCGTGCGCGAGGAATCGTCGTAACATTTTCAAATTTTTTATTCACGTAGTTTTTAAGTTGACGTATCTATATGATCCTTCTTTATTCTTTATTGTATACACAAATAAACAATTACAAAAAGGCAGAATTAAATGACTTGTACAAAGGCGAGCTTAACCCTAAAAAGAGTTTTCTTCCAGCAAACCTTGAGCTAGAGAGAGGTAATTATAGAGGTAGGATCGTGTACAGAAAGAAAATAATATTAAACTACAAGAATACTACAAAATATAAATAAACATATAAGTATAAATATACATGTATATATAAATAAATATATAGATATTACAAAACAAATACCATACATAATTTAGAGAGACAGATAGTGCTCTTTAACTTTTCTCCTGAAGACATCGATTGAAGGACGATCACAAATGACATGAGGTAGGGCATGATCCTTGTGATTTCAATGAAAATAAACCTATTGACTTTGACTTTGTGGTACCAGAAACACGTAGTTCCTGATACACATGGGTATAAGGCTTAGGGATTTTATTTTTGCTATTACCTTGTTGCCAAATCTCATGTCAACTAACGCGATTTGTTGAACTGCGCCGCAGAGGTCGTCAATATCTCATAGATGTATCATTTAAGCATATCATAAGTAGTATATCAGTCTTGTAGTTCCCAAGCTCTGCTTAGTTTGGGGCTAGATGATGCTGTGAGAAAATGTCCTGCATTATATTATATTATTATTATTTATTTCTTTGAACTAAAGTTCATTTTTAAAAAGTTTATAATTATTATAAGGGACAATATTATTTAATCCTTAAGAATCTAATTGATGTATTTCAAATGATATCTGTTTTGTTTTTTTTTTGCGTAGCTCGAAATAAATTAAAATATCGATGGATTTGGTTTATTTTATGTCTTGTTTGATTTATTTTGTCTCAATAAAAGAGGATCAATCATTTAAAAAGATGACCGTTTATATTTTTTTGCTTGCTGTTTTTGCAAAATTTAAATTATAATTTAATTATAATTATAATGTCCAGTCCCGTCTGCTGAGGAGGCCGCTTTGCGACAAGCCGACAATCGCAGCGGTCTCCGGTTACGCGGTAGCTGAAGGCTTCGAGCTGGCTCTAGCATGTGATCTCCGGATAGTTGAGGATACGGCAGTTCTCGGATGCTTGGGGAGAAGGTTCGGTAAGTACCGAGAGGAATTTGTACATGTAGTTTTAGGTAGGTACATAAAGCTAGACAGACAGACTGACAGACAGCTAGTAAGTTCGCAGTGACTTTGTGAAAAGGTGTTTTCAATACTCAAATATACGTCACTTATGAAAGTCCTACACTAAGATTCCCTGTATCGTGGGTATCTGGGACTACGAGTGACGAGATACCAAAACACCCAGAACCGGTACAAATACTGAGTAGGTACCTATTTTTAGCTGTCCCAACATCATATTTGTTGAACTTAGGGTAGGTAACCATTTCTATCAGCATTTTCTACCAGTCATCCTTTGAAACAGTAGTTGGCGTGCTAATATACAACCTAACTTTAATAAATAAGTCGTATAATCTTAGGTATTATATGGGTACCTTTATAATATTAACGTGTAAACGGCTACTTATCACTTTTCGCTAAGCAGCTAAGTACTAAGCACTTATGACAAGTACGAAGCTCGTGTAAACTAGCTAGTAGGTACTGCATTTACACATTCGCCGTTTGCGCACGAAAGTTGGCAACTCTAGTAATGGAATACTCATATATTATCCGCCACAGATTAGTACTGAGTATAACATTTATTAAAAAAGCGGATATTTACCATGATTAGTGAATGAGAAGAACCGTGCGTGATCATTTTAGGTACATGCAATGAAGCGGAAATATCGTGAACATGATAAATTTCCCGTTTTTTGTAAATATTTTACTCAGTACTAATCTGTGGCTGAAAATGTATGAGTCTTCCATCACAGATTAGTACTAAAGTAGCCAACATTCGTGCGCGAACGACGAATGTGTAAATGCAGTACTAGCTAGTTTACACGAGTTGTGTACTTGTCATAAGTACTTAGTACTAAGCTGCTTAGCGACAAGTGATAGATAGATAGATAGATAGATATATAGGTAACTCTATATTGTACACCACATAATATGTTGCTTACAAATTCAAACAGAGCAAATTACAAGCTAATCGCGGGAGTACAATGGGCGGTCTTACGGTCTTGTCTCTTCCAGACAACCTTTGGATGGACAGGAATTTACGTGAACGATACAGGACGGTGGTGTATAGACAATACAAACATACATAGTGACGAATAATTAGATTAAACACATATACATACATACATACATAACATGAATACATATACCTACATAAATAATCTATAAGATAGCAACTCATCAGCTTTGAGATAAGGACAAATAGTGATTGTGCAATAGCTTTTTGAAGATAGGAAGGGATTTGGCAGTTCTGATATTGAGGGGGAGAGCATTCCATAGGCGGATAGCTTGTACAGTAAAATAATTATCATACAAGGAAGAAGTGTCCACAGGGGATTTAAATTGCAAGGTCTCAGAGGAGCGTATTCAACGAGAGATGGATAGATGAAGATATTCAAAGCGCTCCTTGAGATAGGATTAGGAGCCTTGTGATAAGTAGCTGTTTACACGTTAATGTTATAATATTATAAAGGTAGCCATGATAGTTTCAAAAGTTAGCGCATCGGGTATGTTTGCGGATGCACGCGTACATGATTTCTACGCGATCATCCGCAACAGAACAGCATCCATGATGCGCCGGATGCGGGGCAGCACCAACAGCTACTTGAAATTAATAGTGGACAGGCTGGATGTAGACACAGTCTTCATAAGGCACTGGACAGAAGTGCATACTGCACAGTGTGCTGTCCTTTTAAGGATTATTAGTATTTGAATTACGGTATTTATTTATTATTTTTGTTAAATGTTAAATTATGGCTTATAATTAATGCTGAAATAAAAAGTTTTGAATTGAATTGAATTGAAAAAGTGATATACTTAATACTGAGTAGTCAACATGCGAATGACGCATATGTAAATGCGGTGTTTTTATATCGCTTGAGGGTGGGCGCTTAACCGATCACACAGGAAACTTAATATTCTACCTCGTGTGTTCATAAGTTTTGAGACGAACTTATTTAATTAATTTAAAAAGAAAGTAATTCATGCAACCTTTTTTAAACTTTTAAAATTTTAAATTTCGAATGTTTTGAATCAGAAAAAATATACATTTGAATATTTGTTTCATTCTCCGTGAAAATGGCGCCAACAAAAGATTTGCGTGCGACTGTAATTTCACTGTTTCAAGCAGGAAAAAAACCAATGCAAGTTTTTAGTGAAATCCAAAGTTTGGGATGTAGTCGGAACTTTGTGTATTATACCATAAAGAGGTACAAGGAGACCGGCTCTTTAGAAGACCGTGGAAGATGTGGCCGCCCGCGGTCTGTAAGGACGCCCGCCAACATCAAAGAAATCAGAGAGCGAATTCGTCGCAACCCTTGCCGGACTCAAAAGAAATTAGCTCTGCAGACCAACATTTCGCGAATATCGGTGAACAGGATACTTAAATATGATCTTAAACTAAAGGCCTACAGTCGAAGGAAAGTGCATTATTTAAACGAGCGTCTTCGTAAATTGCGACTGGAACGATGTCGGAACCTATTGAAGAGACACGATCCAAAAAATATCCTGTTTACCGATGAAAAGATCTTCACGGTGGAAGAAAAGTTTAACCGGCAGAACAATAAGGTTTACGCCAGAAGTTCAAAGGACGTCCAGCCATCTGTACGCAATGTCCAGCGCACTCATCATCCAGCAAGTGTGATGGTTTGGTGGGGTGTTTCCTACGAAGGGGTCACTTCGCTTCATTTTTGCCAGCAAGGCGTTAAGGTGAAGGCACAAAATTACCAAACCGACATATTGGAAGCGGTGGTTAAACCATTAAATGATACGCTATTCGCTGGAAAATACTGGGTTTTCCAACAGGACTCTGCTCCCTCCCATAAAGCTAAGACTACCCAACGTTGGCTGGAGGCCAATTTGCCAGGCTTCATTCGGAGCGAAGATTGGCCCTCGTCAAGCCCTGACTTGAATCCTTTGGATTATTCTTTATGGACGGAATTGGAGCTGAGGGCATGCAGAAAGTCTCACCCAAACCTGGATTCTCTCAAGCGAGCCCTTATTAAAGAATCGAAACGGATTCCCATTGAAAAGATTCGTGCCGCCATAGATGAATGGCGCACGCGTTTGAAGGCCTGCATTGAATACAAAGGCGGCCATTTTGAATGATTTATTTTTAAATACAGATCTAGATGTCAGAAGTTTTAATTTTAATATCCAATAAATGAATACTCAACTTAGCTCCAAAAATATTTTAGTTTTACTGTGTCTCAAGACTTATGAACACACGAGGTAGCTTAGGCTATTTGTTGTATCACTTAAACTTGTTACTAAAACAACCTTAATCCTACTTTTAACAGTATTCTCTTATTGTAAAATGATGTTTTCTTTAAAGTGCAAAAAAAAAAAAAAAAATATAAGTTTAACGGGTCTTTATCGCGTTTACCTTTTTTATTATTTTCCCGACGTTTCAACTGTATTGCAACAGCCGTGGTTGAGTCAACATGATTGAGTCATCCCGTGACCACGGCTGTTGCAATACAGTTGAAACGTCGGGAAAAGAATAAAAAAGGTAAACGCGATAAAGACCCGTTAAACTTATAATAATTATGTTATCTAATCGCGAAAGTTTGAAATACTAAAAAAATATTAATTATTAAAAACACGCATTACATTTCAGGAGTACCACAGAGTCTGTTCGGCGGACGGCGTTTGACGTCTCTCATAGGGCTGTCCCGCGCTCTGGACTTGCTCATCACGGGGCGACTTATCAACGGATCGGAGGCGAACCAGATGGGGCTCGCTTGTAAACTCACTTCCACAGGGACTGGTGAGCAAAAATAATAAAAAAACATAACTTTATTCACACAAAAAACTTAAAGATTAATTTTAAAAAAATTGCGTGCTTATATATACAGGCTAAATAGAGAGAGTTAAATAGAGAGGTAAAGTTTCTATGAAAAAAAAATATTGTTTGATTCGCTCAAAACTCTGTACAATTAAACTTTAAAGTAAATAATGAAACACGTATTTTTAATTTTTTCAAAACTACCCTTTGGGGGTGTGCAATTGAGTTCTAAACTTTGTATAAATTGTAATCCTTGGTTCGATTCATTCAAAAGTTGGTGAACATAGTTTGAAGCCTGGAAACGGTCATATGCTACTTTTATTAACATACCACGCGGGCGAAGTCGCGGGCAACAACTAGTTAATAATAAAAGCAATAATTTACACAAGCAGCTAACATTAACTCGATTAAACAATGAATTTATTGTACACACAGAGAATACAGACATAATACTTACATATAGGACATGTACAAAGGCGAGCATTACCCTAACAAGAGTTTTCTTCCAGCAAACCTTTGAGGGTAGGGACAGCTGATAAATAGTGGTGGATACGTGTACACAAACAGAAAAAAAAACAATGTATATTACTAACTTCTGCCCACGGC
Organism: Perizoma flavofasciatum; assembly: GCA_958496245.1. NCBI lineage: Eukaryota > Metazoa > Arthropoda > Insecta > Lepidoptera > Geometridae > Perizoma > Perizoma flavofasciatum. Next base: position 5,435,730 of record OY292443.1, on the reverse strand, counting down.
TTCGCCCGCGTGGTACCCGGATAAAAAGAAACCTGTGTTATTCTGATGTATAAGCTATATTACTGTAAAGTTTCATCAGAATCCGTTCAGTAGTTTTAGTGTGAAAGAGTAACAAACATCCATCCTCACAAACTTTCGCGTTTATAATATTAGTAGGACTAGCTTCTGCCCACGATTTCGCCCGCGTGTTACCCGGATAAAAAGTAGCCTATGTGTTATTCTGATGTATAAGCTATATTACTGTAAAGTTTCATCAGAATCCGTTCAGTAGTTTTTGCGTGAAAGAGTAACAAACATCAATCCTCACAAACTTTCGCTTTTAAAATATTAGTAGGACTAGCTTCTGCCCACGGTTTCACCTGCTTGGTACCCGGATAAAAAGTAACCTATATGTTATTCTAATGTATAAGTTCTATTACTCTAAAGTTTCATCAAAATCCGTTCAGTAGTTTTTGTGTGAAAGAGTAACAAACATCCATCCTCACAAACTTAAGTAGTATTTCTTTATATTTCAGCTTTAGGCGAATCGATGAAGCTAGCCAAGTCTCTCGCAAAGTTTCCACAAAATGCACTAATAATGGACAAACTAGCCGCCGTCAATTCCCAGCTGAACCCGAACAGCGAGGAGAGTATGCGGGACGAGGCCGTCATGACCAGTCTACTGGGAGCCGCCATCGAGGATATGAAGGACGGAGTCAAGAAGTTCCAACAAGGTCATACATCGTATCGTGCTAATAATAATGGGTTATTAATAATAATAATATGGTGTCTCAGGGTCGGCAATCCGCGAGTGATACCTCCGGTGTTGCAATCGGCCATAGGTTACGGTAACTGTTTGCCAACAGGTGGATCGCATGCAGAAATACAATACTGTTATACTATCTATATCATACTAGTGTTGTGCTATGGTCCATGATGAAATTTATATGTTCTAAATTTATACAAAAATAATCTATAATTTGAATATTTATTATAGATTAAAAGTAAGTTTAAAATAATTGTTCATTGGATAGGTTATCATTTTGAAAATAACAAAGCTTAATGGTAACCGTTTAAAAAAAAATACAAATACCCTGTCCGACTTAACAAATAGGTACGTTCTCTATATTGTAAAAACGGGAATTTTCACGTACCATACTATAGGTGAAGGCACCGACTAAGTTTCGACTCCGCGTCGCGATCACTCACCCTGATGAAGACTCTCGGAATGAGTCGAAACTTAGTCGGTGCCTTTACCGATACCTACTATGTTACATGAAAATTTCTGTTTTTACAATATGAATAATCTAATTCAAAAAAGCGTTCTCACTTCAATAGCATATGATAGCTCATTTTCAAGGGACCGATCATTTGGTATCTGAACCTTTGAATGTAAAAACCTTTTATTGGCCTTCTGTGTGATACTATTATGTCTGTTATATGAGCTGTTAGTTTTTCTAAAAATAAATAAATAAATTCTTGCAGGTATAGGCAAGCACGGCAAGTTCTACAAATTGACAGACATGCCGCTGAAAGACTGGGAATTGGAAGAAACATACGAAGAAGTCACTGTCACTATGGAAGAGCCTAAGAAAAAGGACGAAAAGACGAAATGAATCCGCCTCCAGTCTATTCAATAGAATAAGGCTTAGTTATCTATGCCATTGTTGTATTTTTTTATCTAGTCTACTAACGAATAATCCTTTTGCTCAATGATCATTCGTTTACTCTTAACCCTGTCCTTTTCTAACACTAAACCAAAGATAGAGACAGACAATGCTAAAGTTAGCAATTATGTATAACAGTGTAAAGTAAATCCTACTTACTATTATAAACGTGAATGTTTGTGAGGATGGATGATTGTTACTCTTGCATGCAAAAACTACTAAACGGATTTTGATGAAACTTTACAGTAATATAGCTTATACATCAGAATAAGCAGTGTAGTTTGTGTTACTATGGTACTCCTGGTAACCACGACACGGAATCCTGTGTGGTCAGGTTCAATAGCCTTAAGATACTTAAAATACTGAGTAATTTGAAAAAGATAAAGATAAAGATAGATAAAGATAAACATATTTTATTTTGTGTCACATAAAGCTACACATACGAGTTATTAAGTAAATGAGATTGACAACAAAAACGGCCGCCACTCAGCACTATGTTATAGAAGCACTTTGTGCCACTAAAACGCTGGTCTTCCGTGACGCCGGTGTGCGTGCGGGGCAGCAACTGCGATACGCAGCATCTATTGAAACACTATACAAATACAAAATTGTTCACAAACTGTTGAATAATAGAAGAGCTGGATTCTATACACATGATAATTATGCAGATTATGTAAGTGATTACGTATAGTTTTTTAAAAATATATAAAAACGTTACAATAATAGAAACTTAAATAACTAAAAATGAGTACCTAGAGACTCAGAACGACCACTTATGTGAGGGATTTTTTTGTGAAGCTAACAAAAGTTTTTTTAAAGAATGTTTAAAAGACCAAATTGATTTCATATTTCTTAAAGGTGGAGGTAGGTTATTCCAACATTTCGTGGCAGCATACCTAAAGCTGCCACGAAAAGCAGTCGTTCTGTGTCGAGGACAAATTAAACGGATAGCGAATCGCATTAGGCGATCCGAAAAATGAAGTTTTTCAAACAAATATCTTGGCTGCTGATATTTGATAACACCGAAAAGCAATGTAGCAAAATGAAGAAATTAACTGGTCACACGAATACATAAATAATGCTGGACAGTTTCACACAGCATCATGTAGCCTCAAACTAAGCAGAGCTTGTATTATGGGAACTACATGACTGGTATACTACTTATATACATTTTTTTGTAAATACATAGAAAAAACCCAGACCCGAGACAAATATTTGCAGATACAAACATTTGTCCCGCGGCGGGAATCGAACCCGCAACCTTCTGCGTCTCAGACGAGCCTTCGCCCACTGCGCCACAGAGGTATCAGACATTTGTCCCGCAGTGAGGATCGAACCAGCAACCTACTGCGTCTCAAGCGGGCCTGCGCCCACTGCACCACAGAGGTCGTCGCTAACGGTAGACGCTAGATTTGGCTGTCAAATACCTATATCTTGAACCAGACCATCACAAATTCAGAGGATCATAGTAAACAGCGTCACAAAATTTACAATAAAAGTTAGGTTACCTCAATGAATAGGCCACGTCATTCGTGCATTGCAATGTTGGATGATCGGCATACTGTTTTATGTGAGTAAAAAACCATTTAATATAATGTAAAGAGTGAACTTATTAGATATGTTATTTAGTCTTACCCTCATATTCATAAAAAACTCGCATTTTTTTTTATAATAGTATTATTATTCTTGAATAAATAATTCAGATAACTTGATCCATTTGTTAGTAAATTGCATAATGTCATAGTGTTAGTACTATTCCTTATTTAAATAAGGAATGAATGTATTTTATTCATTGATTTGAATTAAACACATTCATTCAATTCAATAATGTTATCATCATTCATTTTAGCAGGTTGCTATAACTCTTACCTCTTTCTACTATAACACTTAACTCTAAATAAAGGCTACAAGAGGTTGATAACTTTTAACACGCAATTTACAGTTCAAATTGATTTTGAATATGTGGGTTTATTTTTAATTCGTCGGTGTACAATTTTGTAATTCTAAAGAGAGGCCATTAAGTAACAGCTTAGCTAATTTCGATTAGGTTAGGTTTAAATAAACTATTATATAGAGTAAATAATGAAATACGTATTTTTTTATTTTTACAAAACCACCCCCAATGTTTATAAAATAAAGTTCTGAAATTTGTATGGAAAAAAATACTGGTTTCTTCACTCAAAAGTTAGTGAAAGTCTGAGTATGTTTAAACACGTTTTATTGGAAAATACTTATTATATTAATCGGTAAATCTACGCATCAGAGACTCCCTTCTCAGCCTGGTATCTATCATGAAGGTCTGAGCAGTCCTCATTGGAGATGTTGACCCAACCCTTGTCGTTGATGTGGTAAACTCTAACTATCCCTCCGGAATACGCGTCGCGGTGAGTCGCGTGGTAGATAGCACGGCGTCCAAGCTCTGAAAGGGGATATATTGATATAAAATAGTTGCACAAGATAAAACTCTCCATCCAAAGGATTCATCTGGAAGAGATCACTTCTAAGCAATAACGCCGCTTAAAGTACTTTTAATTCAAAGTTTTTTTAAATTTTCTCATGGTGTACATTAAAGTACATTCATTTATAAAACAAGTATGTTATAGGCGAATCATTAAGTTTATAAACATTTTCTTCTAGCCTTTATGTGATGAAGAGAGGATAAAAATCTACACTAATATTATAGAGGTAGTTTGTAAGTTTTCAGAAAATCTTTCACTATTATTTAGAATGTAGGTACCTTGGACATTGGCACTTGGCTTTGGGTAGGAAAAGGCTGTGTAATCCCGTTAAAACAAATAAAACAAGTATATTTTCATAAAACTTGACAACCAATGAAGAATTTTTTTAATAATCTATTTCATCGTCTCTTACTGTTTTGTGGCATTAAGGCCCGAATTCATAGTCAAATAGGGCCTCCCCTAGGGGACTATTCAGGCGCTATGTGAAAATTTAAGCGCGAAATCAACCTTTATGCACCCAGCCATAAGGCAAATGCTGAATGATGGATTTTGGGGGACAGTTCGACCCCCGACTATGAATTTAGGCTTTAATCTAATAACCATCTTTGAAGACTTAAAAATCGATTGCTAAAAACCTCATCACAATCCGATCTTTTAATTTTTACAAAATTTTAATACTGGGGATATTAAATCTAGAATTGCAGCGCCCCCTAGAGAAATGTGGTGTAAAACTCATCTAACAACCATCAAGAAGTCATACAAAACGATTGCAGAAAATCCGAGCGGTTTTAAAGTAAAATTGGTAACAGACCAATTAACGGGTTTCTTGCAATGTGGGTAAAAAGAAACAGCCAGCTGTGGGGGAAAGTCAGCTAGATAGAGGTGGCTCCAGACCATTCGTCATGGCACTCCAGACAAAGGCCTGGAATAAAGGTTCAGCCGTTTTCCACCACTGATAATGAGAACCTTACCTTGGGCCTCCAAGTCCGTCAGATCCCAGTGGTAGCCGGAGTCCAGCACACCGAAGGCATACACTGACCCGGATCCCACGGAGAACACCTTGCCTGGAGTGCGGGTTCCCTCACTATCTACATAGTACAGCTGGGCACCCTGAAAAGGACGGAGCATTTGAAAATAAGCAGGAGCATTGACTGAAAAGCCATGTTAGCCTAGTGGGCTGTATCTGACTTTTAACATGTCATCACAACCAATATGTCCTTAAACAAAAAAAAAAAGCCAAGTCATGTGTTATCAGCAGTGTTCCAATAAGCAGCCAATAAGGAGTAGGACTGGTTGGGGTCAGGTAAGAAGGGGGATACTGCAAAATACACTCCAATGCGGGACATCAGAGGAGATCTTAGTTCCCCCACATTGTGTCAATTGCAATGTGACTTTCCTCTGACTATCCCCTATTATTTTTAAAATGTCCAACATTATTTTTATGATTTAGGACGCATCCGCCAGATTCCACATTCGCCATATAAGCTATGTACCTGATCAAACAATACGTAAGATATTGTTGTTTTTAATATGAAACAAATAAGAAGAAAACATTTCTTAAATGACGTAAAAATATCCAAAATGCGATTCGTTTACATTTCATTTTTGGTAGGTAAGTATTTAAAAATATTTATCAAGGTACCTAGATAAATACTATTCTAATACTTAATATGGTGGAAATAAGCTCTAATTACAAATTATTTTGGTATTACGTTTGTATGGGCAATTCATACGCCGCAGGCCTCTTAAGGTGCGTTAATACAGTGCGTGTGTGGTTTGTTTGATTTTTTATAATAATTTAAATTCTACCTCCATGCTCGGTAGCTTTATTATTACCTTGGTGGTACAGTGGGCCAGTAGCCAGCTGCGACGCAAGAGGTGCAGGTTCGGACAAATGTTTGTACGTTTTGCAGATATTTGTTTCGAGTTTAAATTGGCATAATGGCATAAAATAAGTCTTGGAGGGTGGGAATCTTTTCAAGAATCTTCTACTCGGATAACAAGTAGCCTATGTGTTATTCTGATGTATAAGCTATATTACTGTAAAGTTTCATCAAAATCCTTTCAGAAGTTTTTGCGTGAAAGAGTAACAAACATCCATCCTCACAAACTTTCGCGTTTATAATAGTAATAGGGATTGGTGATTTATTCAATCTGAATTTTAAAAAGCGTTGAAGCAAATATACATTTTTTATTTATTTATAAATTGTAAAAAAATATTTACCTACCCTCTTATCAATTCCAGCGAGCATCATCCCCATGCTAAGGCCCATGCCCTTGTAGTTGTAGACCATGTTGGCCATCAGTTTGCTGGCGGCTGCGACAGAGATGCGTTCGCGATTGCGCAGCTCGTAGAGACGACATTGCTTGGCCAGAACACGGTCCCAGTACACGCAGTCAGCGGCGCCCCCCGCTAGGGTACCTACAACATTCAATACATATACATCTGACGACCTCTGTGGCGCAATGGGCAAAGGCCCGCCTGAAACCCATAAGGTTGCGGGTTCAATAACTGCAGCGGGACTAATGTTTGCATTGTCTATAAATATTTGTTTACAAAAAAAAAGTATAAAAGTAAGTAGTATATAAGTTGTGTGGTTCCAAGCTCTGCTTAGTTTGGGGATAGATGATGCTGTGTGAAAAATTACTGGCATTATTTATTTATATATTATTTAGAAAAATATAAAACTTACAATAAAACTGGTTGGTCCCAACACTAGGTAGAGCCTGTATCATGGGTAAAACTCATTTAACAGATGTTAACATTCTTTCTATATCATCTTTGTTATAATTTTGTAGACAATTCTTCAGGATAATTTTTAGTTTGCTCTTTTACTCAAATTTTAATTGTTTTTTTCGGATTTTGTCAAAAGTTAGAGCTAGGTGAGAGAAGTGTCTGTCAGCAAAAGCAATGTTCTTTCTTGGTATGGGACTTTGTCTATCTCTTATATTTATTAAATGTACCCTCAACTTCCTATGTGAAAGAATTTTAGAACAATGTAAGTTTAGATACCTAATTAATTTAGATATAGTTAGAATATGAACTTTAAGACGGAAAGCATTTTGAGGAAACCGAGATAAAAGAAAGCTAACCGAGTAAGTAGTCATTGATTTCAACAATCTTCTTCATGGACTGTGAGCCGATGAACTGGCCTCCTGTCGCACGAGAGTCCACGGCCAGGAGGACTCCACCCTGGAATTAAAACACCATTTGATAGCCTCTGTTCAGAGGTCCACCAGAGATACAGAAGGTTGCAGGTTCGATTCCTGCTGCTATTTGTCTCGGTCTGGGTGTTTTATATAATAAATATTTACAAAAAAATTTGAATAGGTAAGTATATAAATCATATAGTTTCCATAACACAAGCTCTGTTTACTTTGGGGCTAAATATTGCCATGTGAAAATGTCCAGCATCATTATAGCTAGTATGGTACAATGTCCAACTCACACCAGGCAAGAAATCAGTTGATAAGATGCAGAATTTGATTTTGTATTTACGGACTTTTGAGTTAATATTCATTAAGCTTTCATTCCTGCTATATAGTGATTCACATGACAGGGAGAACATTATTCATGTGACAGGGGGCTATCAGATGAGTATATATAGCTATATGAGTATATATAGCTATAAGCTCTACATACTTTTGAACTGGCATTCATAAACTTTGTTTTCTAAAGAACACAAATATCTAAATTAGAAAACAGTTTCAATAAATAGAAACTGTTCATTGATATTTCCATAATCGAAGTTCTACATTTTGAGGCTGAGTGACTATGCATTTTCCACATACATGCTTGCTGTAAATGGGAAATTATTCTAGAAGCTAGCTAGATTTATTTTAGTACCAAAGATCCCTGTAGGTTCATGTTTTAAAAACCCTTGCATTCAATTTCATCAAAACTTTAGTCAGTATTTTCAATAAGTACAGACAAAATATGTTATTCATTAGGGAAATTGCAAAGATTTTATGGCGTATTTCAGCCAATTTGACTGAGCTTACCTGGTAGCGGAACCCAAGAGTTGTGGTTCCATGATCAAACTGAATTTTGATCTCTTTTCCAGTTTCATCCTTCGAGTTGAACTTTGCAAGGGTTTCTACAGGCTGAAATACAGATTTTAGTTGATTATTAATACAGTTTTCGTTCGTAAAATAGATGTTTAGTAGCAAATAACCTTACGTTTGCAAACGGAGGTGTAGCAAGTTGTGTGTTGTTCATGAAATTCTGGCTGAATCCGATCACGTCATTCTGGAAGGATGCAAGGGAATTCACGGGCCTCAAGTTGATTTTCTCGTCCAAACGGCAAAAGTCCAGTAAAGCCATGTTTTTTTTTATATTACAATCAGAAGTAACAATTTCAAACAAAAACTTAGATTTTACAGAATGACAAGCGATTTCTTCAAAAATGCCGATTTGTCATTTTTGACAGCCCGGGCGATGGAACAAGATAATGTAGCCATGTTTTAAAATTCAGTGTTGCCTTGTGAGTGACCAATATGTATTATAATTATCTGTGGCATTGAATACGAACAGTGACATCTAGCGACAAACAGAACTAAATCACTTAATTTTTAACTCAGATAAAGAAAGCGCTGTATGATGTTTACTTGCTAATATGTATCTTTTTATCCTGTTAGATGGCGCTGTATTTTCTAGCTACTTCACGATAGGTAGCGCTACTTATCTCGCAAAGAAAATAATTTCCCGTTGTTATTTATAAATCTGTCCGTTGTCTTTGAAAATAGATCCAACTTGCCGTATAATTTGACAAGTTCGCTATTATATCAATAGGCAGTCTTCAAAATTAGCGGTTACGTTACGTTTATGATTTCACGGAACCGTCGAATTTGAGCTAAATTCAGAGAATCCTGAACCGTAGTTAATAAATAAAGGATTAGCAAACCAATCATTAGCTGAGCTGGGTCTTTAGTATCGACATATCATATAGGTAGGTACTTCCTAGAGGTTATCTTTCTTATTCATAATCACTCCCTAACTTAGCAAGTCGCTAACTCTAACTCTGTCCTTTTCTAACACTAAACAAAGGATAGAGGCAGACAACTTTTACCACCTGCTAAAGTTAGTGAGTGATTATGAATAAGAGGGCTTATGTTGATGTATTTTACATACATAGTTATTTTTTTAGATCGATGGTTAACGAACATCTACAATTACCGGACTCTGCCTATCTAGCTCGTCATCAACAGCCTGTGTAAGACCAATGCTGGACATGGGCCAGCCCCAAAGAGTGCCATGACGAAAGATCTTGGGTCACCTCCATCCACCGACCTCCCGCAACCTTTGAAATTGCAACGGTGCACCCATCTTATAAAGGTGGTCTAAAAAAAAAAAATAACAGTGCCTATTTATTTACATCATAATTTCATCGAATGTTCTCTGAAAACAAAACTTTATTTATTTATTGCTTTCATGCACATAACATAGTTTGTATAGTTCTAATTAATACATAGAATAGGCAGGTAGGTACGTACGTGAACCCTATAGGGGCGCTGCAACGTGAGTTCGATACACAATCATAATCAAATTAAAAATAATATTCATCTAGAGTATTGGTCAATAACATTTCGAATCAAATTATAATTAAGCATTTTCAAATTGTAATAGAAGTCATATAAAATAAATGTCAAATATTATTTGTTATTTTTGTACAATAAATTATATCATGTCAAAGTTAAATTAATTTCGCAAGTATGTCTAGATAAGTAGATAACCTCAGCGTTCTGAGTGATAATTTGTCTAAATACAAAATTGCATAGTAATAATATAGTCTAATTCTTACAGTTTGTCAGTCATAAATTCTTCCACACTTCCTTACTTCAAAAGCAAGTTTATCAAAACATTTTATTTGTTCACTTGCAACATTGGTCACTTGCAATCATCTCATGAACCCTACAATTATACATTCAAAGCTTAAAACATCTGAAAATTTGTATATTTATTTAATAAACATTCGATCATCTCCACACACGGATCAAGATTGATAGGAACTCGTTTATCGTCAATGGCAAGACGCCAAATAGATTTAAAAAAACCAAAGCCCGGACTCAGCGATGCCATTGAGTTTAATGATTAACCTAACCAGACACATAAAAATGTGTTTTGACTAGTTACGTTAGCAAAATGGCAATGGGGAATAAGTCATTGAGAGGGTTAGCTATGTCGTTATGTTAAAAATTTTATAGAGACCCTTCGCGACCTAATTTACCATTATTTTTATTTGTTAGTAGAGAAACCAACTATAAATGATTCTAAAAACCAATAAATCACAAGACTAATACTTAATAGATGTCTAAGTTTGCTTTGTTACGAAATATGTGTTGGGAACATAATAAACTAAATTCTAATTCACTAAATTCTTCCTAGTTTATTTAAATTGATTAATTTACTTATTACAACAAAATAAGCATAGAACTTCGGTCAAGGTTGAATTTTCAATGAACGAATTTACGGGTAATTGGGATCTCTGGGTGCGGCGTTACTAAAGAAAAGTCACGACTTTTGAATTTGAGTCCCAAAAATGCATATAAACGAATGTTAGCCCGAAAATGATAGCCCAAATATCAAAATTGCAACTTAGCGGACGACTGTCACACCGAAATGTAACAAAATAATGGGCGAATTTAACCTGAGTAAATGGGAGGTTTTGTTTTCGTCTATAGGTACTATCTATAGTAATATTATAAAGAGGCAAGGTTTGTTAACTTGTATGTAGGGGGTAATATTTGCAACTAAGTAGGAAATAATCCGATTTAAAAATTATAGGCTATATTACCTAAGTATTACTAGCTGTTGCCAGCGCCTTGCACGCGTTTGTTGTGTTTAAAAATAAACCGATACTCCCATACAAAGTTTCAACTCTTAAAATGTGAAAATTGAAAAACCCTGAAACACATAATTATTTATTTATGAGTAGCTACAATTCTAATTTTCAAGATCTTACCTTTAAAAAACCGATACTCCCATATCCTAAATCTTCACTCACCATTTCCTCTCCATCCAAAAACCACACGTCATTATTATTTTTTCTTTTTATTATTTGTGTTGGTGAAACACGTCATTATTTATTTATGATGAGTAGCTTTATTTCAAATGTTTATTTCAACTTTAAAGAACAAAGACTTTCATATAAAGTTCCTCTTACGCTACAAAATAAACCTATGTTCCAAATTTCAGCTTTCTAGACTTACTAGTTTAGTAGAAAGTAGTTTTGATATTGTAAAAACGGGAATTTTCACGTCCTGCACTATCGGTGAAGTCACCGACTAAGTTTCGACTCATTCCGAGAGTCTTCATCAGGGTGAGTGGTTGCGACTTTCTCCTTCCGCGTCGCGCCGTGCAGTAGTTTTGGTAGTGTATTGCTATCAACACACACCCGACTGACTGACTGGGTGACTAATCTATATCAGTTACTCAGTAAGTCAGTCAGGACAAATGATTTTATAAGTTTAAGATTTTTGTCCCGTTAAAAAAAAACTTTTCGTCGAGATCAATTTTGCAACGGAGAAAAAACGGTCCAGCGGATGCGTTTCTTACGATAGCTACTTTTCATCGGCTTGGTACTTTTTATCCAGATAAAACGCGCGCGAATCCATGCGCACGCAGTAACTAGTAAGCTAATATGTTATTTACTCATTTCTCAGCAAATTTTATATCAGGTATGCCTCTTGCATCTTATGCCACTGCCTTAGTCCATCGCCTGTCGTGTCTTTTAGCCATCGAGCAGTTAGCCCCGAGAGGCGTCATATTGAACCACACTGTTCTGTCAACACATCAGTATTTTAGGACTGATATTGGCAAACGCGGACATTGTCATTGCGTCATGGTGCCTACTATGCTCCGATTGGTTGAAACTACAGTTTCGATCAATCAGAGCACAGCAGACGTGGCGAGACTCGCACGACAGTTGACAGAATTCCTAGCAAATTATCAAACACTGCGTCTCTTAAGGCTGTTTAAGTACTATATGCTTCTAGCCAACCACTAGGCTTGCGATACGCATACCTCCGATTTTACGATATTCCCTATTATGCCCTTTGCCCTTACTCCTACTCAAAAGTTCTGTGATTTTTTCTTTGTGACCGTAACTGAATGGATGTCTACCAACCTTACAATACATAGGACATTTAATGTATCCCAATAATTTAAGCTGGAATGTTTTCAAATGAGACACCTTTAGATAGAATCCATCAGCGCTTAGCTGAATAGAAAGTGCCTAATAAAATCGGACTCAGCGTCACTCGATTTATAGCGTAGTTAGACAATGCATTGCCGATGCGGCCAAAGATGCGGGTTTTAGTACCGCTGAATATGAAGTATTGGGACACATTTATTTAATGTAATTGTGTTTAACAGACATATAGGTACATACCTAGTCTGGACCCCACACTAGGATTCCCTGTGTCGAAGGTATCAAGAACTACGAGTACCATGGTATAACACTCAGACCCAGAACAAATATCTTCAGAACTTGCAGCATTGGTACCGCTGTGGGAATCGAGCCCGCACCTTTTATGAAACAGCTGGCTGATCGTCCACCACAGCACCGAGATCATATCAATGTATGTTCTCTATTACAGAAAAATTACAAAAATCACAGATACATTAGGGCCAAATAACTTAGCCCACATAGAGAACCTTCTCTATTTTAATTCGCTTAAAATAGGTCTGTAATACATTTAAGGAGGCGGCGTCTCGTTTGGTGTAACACACAGTTCGTTATTAGCATTCCATTCCGCTGAAATCCAGCGATTAGTATTAGGTTCCCATAGGAAATGTAGTTTGGTGTCTCTGTCACGCGATAAAGGCATTCTGGTAAATAGTTGATTACGGACACCATGATTTGAGGAATTCCAACACTTTTCATGTGGCTTGTTAAATGTATCACACGTCTGGAAAAATTAGGTAATTTTACGTAAACTTTGAAGTAAATTTATTTTACCACGGACTTATTAAACGATAGTTAGCTATCCTTAAAATAAGATAAGCATCCACACAAATATAATCTCCACTTCAATATTGCAAAGTGATAGTTTGTGGATCTCGATAAAGAAAGAAAGTAAATTCATTTATTTGTTCCCATTAGGTATACATACACAACAGTTATAAATAATAATAAACACACAAAAACTAGACTAACATAAAACAAAACTAAAAACAGACAAACTAAGTATGAAAATTTGTTATGTCTGTTAACCTAAACTAGATACGTAGATACCTAAGGTACGGCTATGGTTTTCAGACGGGGCATTCATGGTGACACGAAGATCGCCAAACAACCGGGTGTAGAATTAATACAAAGGGATACGATAAATTATTTTAAGAGATAAAATCAAATATATTTAATTACTATACTATTAATAATAATCATTTATTTATTCATTAATATAATTGGAGCATTTTTTGGTAACAATTTTTTTACCTAGCGTTACTTAGAAGATCGCCAAGCAACCGTGTGTAGAATTAATACAAAGGGATACGATAAATTATTTTAAGAGATAAAATCAAATATATTTAATTACTATACTAATAATAATAATTATTAATTTATTCATTAATCATCAAAGTTTTGAATTGAATTGAATTGGACCATTTTTTTGGTAACATTTTTTTTACCTAGCGTTACCTAGTATTAAATTTAAATTACTTATAGGTCTAAAAATACAGTAATGTCGTTACTGTGTTTTTAGAAGTAGTAGAGCCCATTATTGTGAAAGTAGGTACTACCACCATAGGTACGAGTATCTATTGAAGGGTTTGAAGGGTATGGATGCAGGTGAAATTACAGGTACCTACGAGTACATGAGACTTTCACCCGTTATGTCTCACAGTCGGCTACGCGCGAGTGATACCTCTGGTGTTTCAAGCGATTATAAGTTACGGTAACTACTTACCAACAGATGGGCCGTATGCTTAATTGCCAATTTAGTTGTATTAAAAAAAATAGTAGGAGGTTCAGAGTGCCCTCTAAAGCCAAGATACGCTCATTTGTAAATGCCAGAAACAGTCACCCGTCCAAAAGTGAACCGTGCTAAACAATGCGTACCCTGAAACGGCCGGCAAGCTACATAAGCCTATGCTTATTTCTAAATTTTTCTCGCCCTAGGGCGTATAGTGGCATTAGAAATACGTTGATAAAGATAACAAAAAACATCGATAATAACAAGTTCCATACATAATAACAGTTTTATATTTCTATACACAATAATTATGTATGTATGTAAGTCGTTAGTTATAGAATTTAGATAAATCTCTTGAGATAAAGCATCTTGCACCAGAAAAGTCGTACCTATCTTGGACATTAGAGTAGGATGTATTCATGATTTTAGGATAAGAAAGAGCGAGGTAGAAGATGATGTTACTTGATGTGAAATACGGCGTAATGCACGCTCCTTATTAATATTCGTAAAAAGAATGTTGCCATTTGCCCTCCGGGGAGGGGAGTATTTTATAGTAGTGATGGGTGACATCGATAGTTTTTTAGGAATTAATCATCGACTTTAGAATCATCGGCAGGAGCTCATAATTTTCCCTTGCTTATGTAACAATCGATCACTATACTATGCCTTAACATCACAAAAATAAATGGACGTCCAAGTCTAACCATTAATTATGATAACCGATTCTATTAAAAAAATATTTCGGTCATGACCATCCGTTATTGTTTTGGTAAACTTGGGCCTAGACACAGATATTATAATACTAGTATTTTAAACGTGAAAGTTTGTGAGGATGGATGTTTGTTACTCTTTCAAGCAAAAACTACTGAACGGATTTTGATGAAACTTTACAGTAATATAGCTTATACATCAGAATAACACATAGGATACTTTTTATCCGGGCAGAAGCTTGTATTATAATACTAGTACTAGATATCATAATGTATGATTGCGATTAGGTAATGTTAGATTTTGAAATTTAATGACATTTAGAGAGTTTAAATAATGGTAAAGTCGCAATGTGATACAGTGATTTCTGATAGAGTTCGTGACTATACAATACCATTGTTCCCGTCTGCAAAGTGACTTGTCAGCGCTGTTTTGTCTTCTATAACTACATATCGTTGCCAAACGTTCTACATTTCTTGAGCGACGATACAATTCTGACGACTCTTTTTAGCCACGTCGAAAAAAAAAACAATTATAATCAAGATTTTAAAGATTTATGTACATGGGATAAATGTATGATTTATGATTTATGTACATGGGGTAAGAATGGAAGAAGTGACGTTTATCGTGCTAAAAATAAACCTGATGATCATTTTCAGCACTGGAAAAACCGAACAACTAACACTAAAGCAAATAACTGCACTTGAGTTTTACGATCAGCGAGGTAAATACATGTAATTTATTGTTAGACTTTTTCTCAGAAACGAAGAGAGCTGTGGTATTCAGTAATCAACTCACAAGAAAACATAATATCTAAATATAATATCATTGTAAACACCTGTGATTAATTTAGTTGTGACTAAATTTTTGGGTTTTTTTGTTGTAAAGAACTAAGGTAGTTTTTGTGAGAAAACTATGTCTTACGACCTTAATTCTACTTTACTATATTCCCAAAGATTAAATCGATAGGACAAATTTATCGATATCGATGAAAATCAACATGACACACGTACATCACTATGAGCTCCGATGCTCCGATGGTGAGCGATAGCAGTGGTCGCGCCGCAGGCTGCGTGTGCGCCACCCTTTCATTTTCTAATTATATAACTGGCAACACCGACCCGTGCGCGACCGCCTATAACTTCTTTAAGTTTTTTGTAGAGTTTGAACGAAGGTCAAGATTGAGGCCGAAGCCGAAGATTTTAGGAAGCTGAATAGCACAATTCAGAATAGGTATTCTTTTTAATCTGTGGTAGGCCGAGCTAGTTACCTGAAACCGGAACATCTTCTAAACTTAACTATTTAACTAAGGGTTTTCTAGAAGATATAAGTAGCTTTTAGAAAAAGAATTTTACCAACATTTATTTCTGGAAACAACATGAAGCAATATAAGTAGCAAAACTTGTATAAGTTTTGCTACAAAAATATGTTACCTAAGTTATTCAAAATCTACACTGTATAGTGTAGATTTTGTATTAACATTTCGATACACAGATGGCCTGTATTTGATGAACTATAAAAAAGCACTAGCCACAAAATGAAACCCCTCATTGGCTAGCAGCACCAATGTAGCGAGTCTTTTGTTAATTGTCTTCGTGCCTAAGTATAGTATTATAATATTTGTGCTTCATACAAAGTTAAGATAGTGTCAAAAAGAAGACTATGTTTTGGCTGACAGCAAAGTTCAATTAAAAAATCCAAAAACGTAGAAGCATAGAAAAATGCGTATTTTTTATTGTTAGTCCAATTTGTTTTTGTTAAATATGTAGGTACTTTCAAATAACCTAAAAAAATCATATGTCATTCAATTTGTATAATGTCATTCAATATTCGCCAATTTGGTATAAAGTTTGTTGAGGAAAAAGCCGAAATCACTTCACCATTCTATTTTTGAATTTAGAATTATACTCGTGCATCGTGCATTATGCTCTCTGATGCGACGGTGGACGAACGTGCGTGTCCTTAGCTCGTTATTTTGAGACGATTTAAATAATTATAATATAAACGAGTGTTTGAAGATTGCTATTTATCGATGTGATTAGATATCTTTAACAAATGAACATGCATTCAACATTTAAGATGTATATAACGTATAATTATAATGCACACTCATATGGGACTATAGCTTAGAAAATGGACTTGTTAAAACAAAATAAATTCTGTAAATACTCAGTTGTCATAGGCCTGTGCCACACCTTTACAAAAACTAGAATAGTGACCTCTATATTTACCTACCTATGCTTCGAAATAAATGAATTCTGATTCTCATTCTGAAATTAAACATCAAACAAAAAAAACAGTAATACCATCCATCCATATTACAAAAAACAAAGGCTCTGGTAAATTTTGGTGATCTGTGGTATTATCTAAATAGAGTTGATTATGTGCAACATTCTCCAAATAAAACTATTTTAAATTATCGCGGTATTTAAACTGAACTAAGACTTGAAGTAAATCAGTCACTTTAGCGCGTTCTATAGAAAATTTCGCGACGGAGTTGACAACATAAATTCTTCATAAAAGTTACTGTTCAAATCCGAACACATAGAGCGTTCCATATTTAAAACATATTTTTCGCAGGATCTTCATGGAACAGTTTTTCTATTTTTCAAGTAGATCTTCATGGAACTGTTCAATGTAGTAAAACGAACCGCTCTGTAATATAACGTGACGTCCCAGGAATAGCTATCCCATTCTCGTATCTCAGAGGACTGACGGTTGCATTACGTATAATCAGATGGCTAATCGAATGCTGCCCCGAAGGCATCGTATTCAGCGTGTACCTATTCAGAGCTTGAAGGAAGCACGGTATCAATAGACTTTTAGACAATAGACAGACATGAATCATTTTTTATGAATGCTATTTGTCGCAAAGGCGAGCTATGGAGACCATTTTGTTTCTTTATTGGTGTAGGTATGGATATGTTCTTACATTTGTCACATTTGAAATAGATTGCATGTGATAGATTACATAATAAGGAAGTTTTAATTTATGTATGGAATCGATAACCTTAGGTATATTTTTTGTTAAGTTGATTCAAACTAGAAAACAAATAATAATAATGCTGGTAATTTTTCACAAAGCATCATCTAGCCGAGCTCTAAGAACTACATGACTGATATACTACATAATATAACTGATAAACTCTTTGAACGGGGACGTTGAGGCGATTTCTAAGTAATAAGATTGACGGTAGGACATAAAAAATTTATGAGAATTGTAACCATTTTCTATGACCTTATATAATGTTTATCAACCCCATGTTATAAAATGACTTGTAAGTGTAACTGCAAGTATGCACGGTAGCTGCTAAACATTCGGTTATATTATAATTTAATTCAATACAGAACATACATTTTTGAAAATTTTGCATCTATGTAAGTCGACATTTGGGAATTTGGTGATTATCGGCTATTGTTTTATATCCCCTACCACTTGTTTTTGAAATTTAATGAAATTTTTAATGAAATCCCAAAGTTAATGAAATCTCATTAATTATCATTAAGTTAGCCGTTTAATCATTCACGTCACACCAATCACTGTGCTTAAAATGTAACTCACCATCTGGAGATTTTAACCGATTTTTAACAGATATTTAGCCATTACCTCCGGGCGCCATCTTGTCAAAGCTAATCCATTACTTGGCCAGTGATTAAATATATAATTACAGTTGTTCTTGCTAATTAATCATTTGATTGATTGAGATTTCACCAAATAAAGGTCAGTTGGGAAAGTTTAGTAGCTTAGTATGTGCGAGAGGAGACAGAGAGTACGTACATTAAGTTCATATGAGATAGTGGTTAAACTTCATTATCATCTCCTTTACAATACGTCTTCTTTTTTCATTCCCCTTTATCAGTCGTCAACTCAGTAATCTCTCCTTTCTTACAGATTATCGTCGCTAGTAGCTCTGCATTATTACGATGGCAGCTACGAAGAACCAAACCTACTCATTCTCATCTGTTTATGGTATGGCTTACCATACTTTTGCAAAACGTATCCAATGCCATTCCGACTGGGCACGCTGACGCTGTTTCAGTGGTATGGGAGGGTGGTCAGTTGAAGAAGATAATTCTATTAAGAGAAAAGGTTAAACTTTTACGAACAAATGATTTGACTTTTGAACGAAAAAGTTCAAAAGAAAATTCAATAGTTTTGCCTTTGACTGGTCGTTAGTGTTATAATTTTATCTTATCAGCATGGATGCTATTTTCAACTTTGATAGTAGGTACAAGAAGTTTTTAAATTATCTTTTAACGCTATGACTAGACGAGCAGGAGACAGTGAATCATTCAATCGAATTAAAATAGTATTTTTTCTTTCAAAACATGCATTTGAACGGAAAAGTACTCTATTTTAATTCAGTTGAGTGATTTTACTTTCTGGCAACGAGCGGTGAGAAAGCAGCATTAGAAAAAAGGTCGTACAATATGAACCACGGACTTGAAGTCTATAACCGCACGAAACGCACCACGCATAGACATTTTCGCGCGCCAAAGATCCCAATCTGTGAGGCCACGTGACGCCGGCGGGTGGGCACGTGACCGTGTTTGCTCTACGAAGCTCCCTTTATTAACTCCAGCATATCAAGTCAAGGGTTTGCGGGTTTGTAAACTAATAACGATCGATTCATAGTTCGGTTGGCCTTTCATTATTAGGTGGTGATAGTAGGTGATACAAAAACACCCTGTTAGATCGATGATTTTACAAAATAGAAAACAAAAGAAAGAAAAAAAAATACTATTATACTCGTATCTACATTGATATAACATAAATTGCCATTAAGTAGGTAAACGTACTTCAGGTAACTCAACCATACCACAGATAACCCCGTTACCAGAATTTTGAGTGAAAACATTGCCATAATAGAGTTGTACCTACTTCCAGAATACAGTTAATTAGGAAGTTTAACTTCATAGTGATATTTCATAGCATTCTTATATTTTCTTTCAATAACAAAAATAAACAGCTATACGTCCATGGGCTAATAATGCTGAGGGTATGATCTACAGTGTCAACAGTGTATTGAGTGACACTTGACATTTGAGAGCCGTAATCCGGACCATGGAGAAGCGATGAGGTTTGTGCGGATACGGTATTTTGAGCATAGTTGGGTAATTCAGTTTATCAAGCACTAATGAGAAGTTCTCAAAGTCATCACGAATAAAGATTTCAGCGTTCAAAAGTGATGGCGCTTCTCTGGGTAGAGCAATAAAAACAAAACTACCAATGTAATTTTGGTAGTGTAAATTAGACAAACAAGCACTATAAACAATAAACTTTGATTACCCTAGTCAAGTCAGTGCCATCTATAGGGTCAGTAGGAACTATATTTTTTTAATCGTAAATGAAAAGCACTCGTTCTGCCTTTTACATTACTCCGTATGGAGTGACGTGAAAGTATACACTCTGCGAGGATGGATTCCGGCCACGAGAGTGAAAATCATGTATTTGATTGGGTAGAAGAGTACCTACCTAGGTAAAAATTAATAAAATTAAAAAAGGGTCTTTAATTGCAAATGGAGGAAAACTTTGGTTTACTATTACGGCTGTCATAAAATGACGACACATTCAGAAATTGCTAATTCAGAGGTTTTACATATTTTGATATCTCTTTACAAGCTATACTCTTAGAAAAAGCATTTTTTTTTGTCTTTAGACATTTAAATAGTCGTATGACTTATATCGACTATTGCAACGACCGTTCAAAGTAGCTTTGTTCCAAATCTAGAGTTTGATTTTTTAAATTTACCACATCCAACCCAATCATACATCCGGAATCGAAATGAGCATTACCATTCAGTGTTGATTTTTGTTCTCACTGTCAAGGGAGCCAATCCTCGGTTCCCATGGAACACCTTGTCTCCGGGGAGTAGACGATATGGTAAGCTTGTTAGTACTACCTACCCTCGATTCCATAATTTGGCTTGGCCACTATGGCTTGCATCTGGACGAAGCTTTGTTTATTAAAATGCCAGTTTTATTTTTCTGCCACTTGTAGCGGGTTTTAAGCAAGTGGGGGACTTCGGGCATACATTAGATAAATGGAGAAAATACGGTTTACTGAATGATGAACTTCTTTTGTTAAAGGCCCTTTAACAGAATATGTCAGAATGTTAAGAGTAGGTTACTTACCTGAAAAGGGGTAACCCATTGGACCTTACATAATACAATAACTTTCATGTCACGTTTAAATATGATGTAGGACCGTATGAATCCTACGAGGCCTTACACAGCGCCCGCTACCCCTTGTAAGTTATGTGCTTGTAATAACTTCAGCTTAAATTCTTCATAACAACACAGTATTCGAGTATTTGGTGACAGAAATACATTAAAATGGTAGGTAGTCGTATTTTTGCCCGCTTAAAGTTTTTGGTTACGAATGATCATGGTTTCATAAATACCTACCTCATATCTGAAATCTCCTGGGAGCTGAGCGGACGAGTTGGTAAGCCTGTTATGACCCTCGCTGGTTTCCGCAAATTCTCTAATTTGGTTTCGCGGAGCAGGGCTTCCATACGAATTTTTGATAAAACAATTCAGTACTATAAAAAAATCATACCAAGCAGCATACGTTTATTTTATGTTACTTACTTTTTGTTTTCTTTCACTTCATGTATGTATGACTTATCCTGGTATGTATTCAGGTTATAGGTAGGCTTGACGACGGTCGCCTCCCGGTCTATTCTTAAGACTTCTTAACCTTTCAAAATGCTCTAAAATAGGCTACGATATCCAAACTACGCCTAATCCACCAAGCCTAATTATTATCTTCATCTACATTTTATCTACCAGAATAAAAGCCCGTTAAATAAAAGCAAATGGAGCATCATTACCGAATCTGCATAACTGTATTAAGCATGCGGTATTGTCGCGGCTTCGATTCCCGGGGGGCTACGTATCCCACCAGGTCTAATATTACCCCACAACTACATACAAATATCAAAGGGTTAGCAACTTTAATACACCAACTTAGCATCCAGAACTAAATGGACTTGCAGAGACAGTTAAGATGTTATGAACTGGGGTAGTGAATTTGTCACCCCCATAGTTATTATATGCAAATAATACGAATAATTTAGGGTTTGCCCTATACCGTGTTTTATCTACTTATCTGTGAAATGGCTCAATTAGCAAAGCGTGCGTACCATCGACTGTCGGGTACTCCGGACTATGCTTCCCCCGTTGTGGGATATTTTGAGACATTTGGAGTACAGTGGGGTTGCATGCAAATCCCTTATCTAAACTTGATATGAAATATGCTAAATGATTTATAAGGATGATGATATCTTGGGGGACTTTATGAAATTTTTGTTTAGATAGGCGATTGCTTTTTGATTGTGTAAGCATAATAAATGCTCAAAAACGTATAGCAATATATTGTTACATCGACGTAGATATATGCTGTAGATACAGCATAAACGTTTCAGCAAGATATATTCAAAGATATAAAAACAAAAGATGGCACAATATCAGTTATTGACGTCTTATTTTTCACAAGTGTAAAGTTCCAAGGTTACCATATCGGGCAATCAACTCTCGAAATTCTCACTTTCCGCGAAGCGTGTTCGCAAATCAACACTTTGGGAATAAAAATAAAAGTTTTGGCGCCACAACACGTTCAAAGAGCGCCGCGCATTCGGCCAAAAGGAACACACAATAAATTATAATGCCTAATCACCCCTAATTGGGGTAAGTCGTGACCCAACTTAACCTTAGGTCGGCTAAAAAGGATAAAACAATACACACATAATGATACGTGTGCGTTTAAGGTTGGCATTTGGGACGGTAAAAAAAGCCGCACCCCGAAGTTACCGACTAAAAAAATTGGTCAACAACTTTTGTTTTTTTTTGTTTAAGCAACTAACAATCATTGTTTTAACACAACTTTGAAAATACTTGGCCTTTCATATTGTAATTTGAAAAATATAACCTGAGTCTCTTCAAGGTTAAAGTGAATAGATATCTTTTAGACCCCTATGCTCCATCGTCGGCCATATCATCACTTACCAAATGAAGGTCTATTTTTTTTTAAAAAATATTTTATATTCTGAAGAAATGCAGGTATGTAATTCAAAACTCGCAGTTCATAAGTTTTATTACAGGTTTCCTATCTAAAACCGGTCCTGGGTTGGGTTCCTGCACTATTCAATGTTTTCACTCAAAAATGTGTGCATATCAACTGAAGGTAAAAATCTCAAGGAAACCGGCATTTAAACTTAAAAAAATTAAGACATGCATAAAAGAGCCTCTGCGAGAGTCATCGAATCTTTTCAACACACTGGTTCTATCAGTATCGATCACTAGGCCTCTGTCAGGTCCATCACACCTAAAACATAAGTAAGTAGGTTATTACTTATGTTTAAGGTAGGTTATTATGTTGTCCGGACAAAGTTCAAAAAGCCGGACTTCAGCCAACTTTCCCGCCACTCCGTCAAAAACGCTTTTAATATTATCCGACGTCCAAGAGCTGTAATTATCATCACGTTAATATAAGGATGGAGATATTAATTCGTGTTTGCTCTTTTCGTAATTTATTTACGTTTTTTGGTGAAATTAGAGGTTGTAATAGTTTTTATGGACATCACTAATGGTTGAAAATGTGTGACCGGCACATTGTAAGGGTTTGTCTTTATTTTTATTATGTGCGGTGCTTAATACTAGTTTAAAAAGTAATTAATAAAGATGATGAAAAAATACTTCACACGACGTGCGTGTGATACTGGATACTGTATGGAATTACCGATTCTCTTTATAGAGATTAATTTCGAACCTATGAGAAGTTTGCGACGAGCTTAACTATTTAATTCTATTTTGTGAATAGCTTAGTGTTATGTTATTTGACCACCTGAAACTGTCACTGATATATCGCAGGTTGCCCAAGAAAAAACCAGTAACCGCCAAACGAATGAACGAATTTCTACGAACATGGATAAGCTTGTTGAGACGTCATACCTAACTGTCGTTCAGTAATCGATAATGATCGACTAACGGTGTACAATCGAGTGGACATAAAGACTAGCGATTGACCGTGACTTTTTCTGTGACTTGGTTTTCAGTATTCTGAAAAACAAGTCACAGATAAAGTCAGAGAGAGGTTTTCTTCCATTAATAGTACTTAAAAGTCACGCAGATAATAATAAATAAACACTCATCAGTCTCATCCATCCCAAAACTAGAATTCCCTGTGACATGGGCATCAGGAACTGAAAAATTGCAGAACATGCAAAAATTGGTCTAATTATCTTAGTTTTTGAATTTCAAAATGACAGACAGACTCTTCATCATAGTTGTGTATATTCAGTGGGTATTGATCTCTTGTTATTGGTCATTAGAACAGCGCGTGCGGTGCCCGCGGCTTTTCTTGTGAGGACATTATACTTTTAAGAACTATAAAAATCCGTGGTTTGGTTCTGGGCCCATAACCTTATCGTTTTTTTTATCTCATCCTTTGACTAAATATCAAGATTGCCGATAGTCAGCATGTTTTGCACTGATATTCACTTACAATACCAAAAAAATGCGTAAGTTATTCTTTAGCTTCCGAAAGTTTTTATTTTTCCTTTTTTTTTTGAGAAATATTTTGAGAAAGTATGCCAATGACGACCTCGTAGCAGGCGAGTGTCTAGCTAAGACGCAAGAGGTGCGGGTATGATTCCCGCTGCGGGACAAATGTTTGCATGGTCTGCAAATATTTGTTCAGGGTCTGGGTGTTGTGGTAGCATTATACTCGTTGTAGTTCCTGATACCCACGACACAGAGAATCCTAGTGTCAGTTAGTGACCTAGGGGTCAGAAATATGTATGTGACTGTTGGGTATGTATGTATGTATGACGACCTCTGGGGTGCATTGGGTGCAGGCCCGCTTGACACGCAGCACGTCCAAACATTACATTTGGCACAAATGACTAATTGCAAGCCCATTGATTAAATTGAATACAGTATTTAAAAAAATGTAAGTATCTATATATCGCATGTGACAGTACATAGCAGTCGTAACAAAGGTAGCTAGTAAAAAAAAATGGTTTCATTCCATTTATGTTCCTTCCTAGAGTTATTAAAACATTGCATCCTACGCACCATTCGGGGCCTCAGTTTAGAAGAGTTTATAGACGGAAGATATCGTAACCACGCCACAGCCACACGACACACATTCTATGCGAGCGACAATTAAGTGGTCGAGCACAGACACGAACCACACGTGCGGTCACATTTCGCTTCGAGCAACTTTCACCAACATTTAAACGAAACGAGCTCTGTGGCGCATTGGGCGAAGGCCCACCTGCGACGCAGAAGGTTGCAGTTTTGATTCCTGCTGCGGGAAAGTTGCAGATAATACAAAGTTTGTATTATCTGCAAATATTTGTCTCGGGTCTGGATGTTGTTATGTATAATATGTATGTATTTAGAACAAAAAAAATATGTGTAAGAAGTCATGTAGTTCCTATAATACAAGCTCTGCTTAGTTTAGGCACGTTTGGGGCTGGATAATGCCGTGTAAAAAATGACTAGTATTATTATTAAACATAGCTTCAAACAGCTACAGCAAGACTATTCATATACGGCCACGGCTCGGCGTCTTTTTTGCGGTTGTGGTATGGTTTCGATGTCGCCCGTCTGACGGCACTCAGATGTGTCGAATAGATTGTGTGATTTATTTCGCTTCATTCCGCTTTCTATTGAATTATTTGTCGAAGGCTGTGTTTAAACAATTTACTGGTCAGAGTCCTATGATTGTCTCATCATAAATTACAGTTTTTTGGTCAGCTTGGCACACACGTGTCCCGTTTGTTTTACAAAATGTTTAGAATCACAAAATCCTACTACTATTATATTATGTTTGTTACTCTTTCACGCAAAAACTACTGGTTTTTGGTGAAACTTTACAGTAATAGGTATAGCTTATAAATCAGAATAACACAAAGGCCGAACACCACGCGGGTGAAGCTGTGGGCAGAGGTTAGTACTAACTAAGCCCAGTTTATTACTAATTCTTGTAGTGCTTTGGTCATCGATGTAAATAAAGCGTAATGTGTCCAAGAGTTCTTTTGAACTAAATGAATGTATTATTTATACGAAATAAAGAACCTTCCTGTTTACTAAAATGAACTAACCAAGAGGTGTCGAGACACCTCAAATTCCCCGAAGTTGCCTCAAAATTTGGAAATCAGATAATTTAATTAGCAAAATTTTATTTCATGTTTACATATATTATTATGGCACATTATTGTTTATTACATTCCGATTAGGAACATACAAAAAATAATAATGTTGATGCTTCTTGGACATAACATGATTAGATTTCTTTTTTGTTTTTTTAAATCTATTTGACAAAATCAAGTATATCTACTGTGTACTTACCATGTAGGTACGTACAAGTACCTACATGGTAGGTACTGTATAATGCACTCCATAGATGAGTTTATGTTATAAGATTAAAAACACAAATAAGGTAGCGGAAAATAACACGTTAAGGATTCTGTTTTCGCGCTATTTGGGTTCGGAAATCTAAAATACCATAACTACTACCAACGTCGGTACCTACATATTAAAAAGTTGAAACAAAGTAGTCTAATGGCTTTTATTAACTATTCATAAAAGCTTGCACATTGCGACGGTTCACGACAGTGAATACCAAGCTTATAATAGGAGTTTAACCTGACCGGTGTCAATGTCCGTGATTTCGCTGAGCCGCTGTCCTATAAGACAAACGTAGCAAAGCGATGCTATTCAAAATATAAAAAATATAAAAAACACAACAGACATATACAGACAAATACCCAACAGACCTACACAGTCAATACTAAATGATGATATGTAAGTGGAATCTCATACTAAAAGCTCAATCACAGGTTTTATTCCAAAAACTATCGTGAACTTGATTATTCATATTGTAAAAATGGGAATTTTCACGTACTGCACTATCGGTGAAGGCACCGACTTTCTGTCAGTGCGTCGTGCACTGACGTGACGCGGAGAAAGTCGCGATAACCTTCACCGATAGTGCAGTACGTGAAAATTCCCGTTTTTACAATATGAATCAATCACAGGTATTTCATGCTAAAAGTTGATTAAGGTAACACAAACTACGGATGATCAGCGCGCTACTTAGCATCCAAGACAACGTTTTGTCTACGAAAGAGAAGACAAAAACTATTTCTATCGCCAATTCTGTTAAACAAAGGAGAGGGACAAAATATTTTTGTTTTCTCGGCGGTAGACAAAAGCGTTATTTTAGGTCTTAATGCTAAGCAGGCAGGTCCCATCCCAATTTGTGGCTACTTACCTTATCAGCAGTATTAGTTTACTACCTAGTCTACTTACCTTGCACTCGTTTATCTCTTATTATATATATTTCATTGTCAAACGCTATCTGAGCTTCCGCGATATAGGCTAGACCTAGTGCGGTGCTCATTGTTAAACTTGTACCTAGGCACACACAATTTTTGTAAATAAAGTATTTTGTATTTATATACTTAATTAATAAGTAGTTGCAAATAAATGATTTATCTATCTATCTAATAAATTAATTATAGTTGCCATGCTACTTTTTTATACCACTTACCTGTTGGTAAGCAGTTACCGTAGCCTTTTGACGCTTTCAGCACCAGAGGCATCACACGTGTGTTGCGGAACCTTTTTTTTTTTTTAAATGTTGATACTTTTTTAATAATCTTATATTGTAGTCATCTGCGCGTTGGGTATGACAATAATGTGATCTATAGTATGTTATAGCATCAGTTCGCTCATCCACATAGAACACTGACCTACGAACCCTGTTAATTCGCGGAGATCGTCCACAATTACCAGGTCAATTACAGGTCGAAACGGTTGACAAATTACAGGTCAAAACAGATAGATTACGCTTGATTACATAATGATTTAATAGAAACGTTTTGACATGATTGGAAAGGCTGTGACCTCATGTCTATCAACATTTAATAACTTGGGACTTGCGAAATGATTGCTTATCGTGTTGGCAATACTAGATTGGTGCATAAGTGCTTTCAAACGATAAAATAAAATGCCGAAAGGAATTGAATCCTAGCCAATATAAATAAAATAAAATGTGTTGGATTTTATAATGAGCAAGTGTTTTTTTATTTAGGACGATTTTGATAAATATAATCAAATGCTTATACAGAATTTGACTTAAAATCGGTTCTAATGGTTTCCTAAATGTTTAATAATAGGTAAGTTCCTACTGTAAAATCTAAAATAAAGTAAATAATTCCAATTTTAAACTAAAGGTTTATAATTCTATCTGGTCGAATTCGTTTTCTAACAGTAACTAGATAGCACGGTGTCCCAGCATACAGTGCTATATAGTTACATCCATAGGTACATTATAACAATGTATGGATGTACCTAGCATGCCATATGAAGGCATATTTTTGAAATCATTCAATAACCTTCATACTGTGCCATTTCTGTGACTTGACATAAATATGCTTGCTACTAAAAAAAAAACTCAAATATTCTCATTCGTAGTCCGATGACGCTGACCAAAGCCATCTGCGGCTCTGCAGCATTAAAGTCCATGCAGAAAAGAACAATCTCATTAGGGTATCTACCTACCTACCTAAAGCATCGCACAGATTCTACAACACTCTTGTGTTACTACCAATTATATTAATTAACCAGTAAATAATTTACATAACGGCTAGTAATAATAATTATAACTAGTGAAACTTCCCGCGACTTAGTCTGCGTTAATTTTATTTTATACAAATAAAGTCATCATCATCATCATCATCCTGAGAGAATGCAGTGAAATTCATTCCACTGCATTCTCTCAGGGAGGGTTACCAGATGACTCACGGGAAAATCCTGACAAGAAGCCTAATTTATCCATATAAAAGCCATAACCTCCAGATTGTAGGTACTACTTACGGTTTAGGCTGTGCGCTGCTTATAATTTTTCAGTCAGTCATAGACACCGATTTTATATATATTTACACGTAGTTAGGGACTTATCTATTATATTTGTGATTAAATTTTCCATATTCAAATCCTATTAAACCGACCGCACTGTGGGTAGTCGCGATTGGCAAAATCAACGCTCCACGCGTACTCTATTCTGCGGAGCATTCTGCGGTTAGGGTGCCCAAATGACTAGATTTTTGCGGATACTTTAATTTGAGCATCGCTCGTCGCTATTAATGTATTATTCGATAGTAACGTATTTTCGCAATTTTTGTATTTCTTGACTACAAAAACACAGAATTTTGTGACTCTTTGTTAAGAAATAATTATTTTTGTATTTAGAAATATAGTCGTCGTAGTTGCGGCAATTTTGCATCGAAACTATGTATCTTAATATATTTTACACAACTGGCGCAGGTTAATGCGAAACTACATCATTATTATACGATACAGCGTATTAAAATAAAAAATATAGTGTCAAGAGACATTTAGAAATTTATCACTTCCTTACCACTGGGTTTCGTACATTTTGTTGACAATAATTTATAATATCCCGAAAATTCTACCTCGGCGGGATTCGAACCGATGACCTCCTACGCGGAGGCTATACCAACTAAGCCACAAGATCGTTATTCTTGGGATGTAACGGCTCGAGGTGCCGAATTCATATATTTTCCCTTTAAAAATTGTTATTTGGTGAAGTGTTAACCATGTTGGTTACAATTTTGCTGTCATTTCGTACAGAACTTACTAGTTATCGACAGAAAAATTGGTAATCAGTCTTATCAGCGTTCATCGGCAAATTTTAAAGCTATGTCCGGTAATTGTTTGCAGAAATTTTGGATCTGGTCGCCCTATCATCGCAGCACGGGGTGACACGTTCGTATTGATGTAATAGCTATTGTTTGAAACCCTCTTTAAAATCCTAATTTAACCTTAAAAGAAAAGTTTTCTATGCAATAAGTTTATTATTGCAAGATGTTTTCGTAATTTACCACAATATGTACAACAATAAATACTTATTTAAACTACCTTGCAAGTATCAAACTTAAAAATCGACAGAATTGTCTCTAAAGAATAGAATAAAAATATTATATATTTATGAAGTTTTTTTTTAAAGTTTGACTTTTTTGAATTTATGAAGTATATAGGTAGGCAAATCACATCGAGAACAATGAAAAGAAAGAATGAAAAATGTATGTAGATAATGAAACAACATACATTACACATTAAATAAATAAATAAATGGACAATGGGCGGTCTTATAGCTTTTTAATCCGTTTAAAAATACATTCCGGCCGTCTTTCACAGATTTTTTTCATCCAAAAGCAGCTAGTAGAAAAGAGTTCGTCATAAAAACAATTGATTAACAGTTGAGCAACAGAAATGCAACTGCTCCCTCAATTAGCGATATTAGAGAATAGCTGAGCCCTTCAAAATGTAGCGAATAACCACTTGATTAGGGTCCCCATGCAAGGGATTTGTTTTTAAATAGAGTTGGGATATCGTCGATAGTTCTATTTTGTCGCTAATAAATTTTCACATCAAACTCTTAAGACCCGGTCAAACAGAACTCGGTGGTCAAAGGTTAGGCTTTAAGGTATTTATATAATTTTATTTTTAAGTTTTTAAGGTATCTATCATATGGACCCTGTATTTGTACGTGTAATTTACTATGTTGCCTGATATAAATGAATTATAATTATAATTATTATTATTAAAAGGAAATGGTTGCCAAAGTTCGCTTGAATGTATTAATCGCCATCGCCCCACTGCCACCGCGTCAGTTTGACCGGGCCCTTAGAATGTAGAATAACCAGACGTCGTGTTTCGTACAAAGTAATAGGTGAATTGAAGCTAAAAACATCGCGATTCCTGAGGCATCATAATAATATCTACTTCCCGAACGCGAGACCTTGCTAGCTTGCGAATAGTTTTAATTTTTTTTATGTAACTTTAACTTACTGTTGTATGTACTAAGACTGATGTTAGAAGTGGTGTACTAAGATTCGTACTGACTTCTATCAAAGATTTCCAACAGAACTCTTTTTGGTGGCACCTCTCTGGTCAAACTTTGACTTTCTGTTCGATCTTAATTATGGGTGGTCCAAATATCATCGACATAAATGTAGGTTCATATCCACAAATAGTTTTGCAAATGACTTGTTCTTTTTCAGCTTTAGCCAATCGGACATGGAAATAATATGGCGCTTAACTTAATCATCCAACAGTCAGATACTCGACCATAGTCCCCCATAGGAACCTATTCTACATTAGCTAGGAATCTTTTTTTCTTCTCATAGTGATCTGGATCATTTGGGCTATCTATAGATCGTTTGAACGGTCTTTAGATAGCTAGCTGTTTCATCTATATTTTTGTATATACCTACTTGTACATAATTGTATGAATAAATGTATTTTTATTTTAAATATTTAATTTCAATGTGTATATTTTTCACTTAATCTTTCATTTTTTAATGTCCCAACTCTAGTCATCAACAATTGCGCTATAATGTTATTTGGACATCGTTTTAATGCTCGCTTTGATCTTCAAATATACATTATTTAAAATTTTGTATTGCATTTTACTTTGATGAGTTACACAGGTTTAAAAAATACTTACTAAGCGAAAAGAGGTCTACACTTGCAGACATCCGTACTTTGTCTTGAGGTACTTAGATTAAGTAACTATTTATTAGGAACTTAAAATTGAATCTTTGCATTTGAGGGTAGGTAAAGGGTAGGATCCTATTATTTCAAACGAACTTACCCAACCGAAACTTATCCACTTTAATAGATAAACCGACAAACTTTAACAATACCCAGAATTTGTATTTGAAACTGTTTATATTTCGCTTCCATGGATGATTTTTATTATAAACTTACTTATAAAATAACATTTTGCAATAGAGGTTGAATAGAAGCGGTTACAAAAGAATGTTTTAAGAAAAAAATAAACGTTCTTTTTCAAGGAAGAAAACTTGTTTAATCTTGAGTTAATCAACAAAATAAACGAACCATTGATAATAATAACAGATTCATATGGAAATATGTGTCAAAAATCTTTGATTAGGATTTAACCACCCGATATTGCGTTAGTGAACTTGGGCTATAACGTTGTGCAAGAGGCTTGATTTGGTTACATCTTGGCTTAAAGTTTGTAGTTTCCAATCTTACTAGCTATGGTTATTATTTATTTATTCAAGCCTTAAATAATAGTTAAATCTTAATTTATAATTATAACATACAAAATATTTTTTAAAGTTCATCCTTGTTTGAGACCACAGTACTCGTAAGTACTCTTCATAATCATCAATCTCGTCTCTCCACATTGCATTAGGTCTGCCACTTTTTCTTTTAGTAGCTATATGATATGGTTATAATTATTTTGTCTTAAATTTAATTAATTATATCAATTTACATTATTCTCGTAAATGCTCTAAATATATTTTGCACTAGGTAAGTACCTACCTTACTAACATTTTTGACATTAATAAAGCTTTTGTTCTGCCTTTCTTTGAAGTTGTAATGTCATTCAAAGGTTGAATTTCTGTTAGACCCTTGTCACAACGACATGTTTTGTTCAAAACTCGCCTCAATGTTTGTCAGTAACAACCAAAACATTATAACATTAACATTTATCTATGTTTTGCCCTTCTTTAAAGATCATTATAGTGAATACTTGAAATAACCGAGCGCGACTAAATTGCCTGCCAGTACGCCTGGAATGCCTCGGCGGGAAAAAGAAAAGTATATGGAGCGAAAAAGTCGTGATAGTTATTCAAAAAAGGAACGTTGGGCAATTACTGGCACGCGAGCGGGCAGTCGCGCGCCATCCTCGGAGGCGTCCACATTGGAAATAATTCATCTTTACAGCTTTTAGCTGCACAAAGTCAGGTTTTGAAGCACCGAGCGGCAACTAAATATGCAAAATTGGTCGTATATCTTTATGTGCAGTGCTGGTAAAATTAAATACGTCCTGTAACGTCGATAACAAGCACGACTGGGGTACCTATGACTGGAAATTACAGATAAGTATAGAAAAGCATAGGAATGTAGCGTTATTCGGTTCGTTATTGTCAGGTAGGTTAATGTTCTCAATAGCAGGGTTAATTTTACATCAGTCGTTCCTGTTCTGAAATAGCTTTGCCTACAAGCATGCATAAGTAGCATAAAAGCGGTGGTCTGAGCCTACAGCCATAGCGGCCTACTGCAAGTGTGTTCGAATCCCTAGGTCGTCGGTCGTCGTGATCGCCGCGAGCCGCTGACGGATCGCTCCCCGCCACGCCCCGCGCCCACCTCCTTGTATATCTGCTGCCCTGGTACTTCGCCAGGAACACAGCCTCTGTTCTGTCTGAAAACAATCGCACAATGGGTTCAATTCAAGTAATTTTACTACTCTGAGGTACATAAATATACATCTGAGATACATAGAATTTGCACGAACATTTCTTATTTCTTGAGTAAATGTACTCCGGTGTACATTTTTATTATATAGAGGTATCTGCTTGAAATTATAGAATTTTACTAGGAAATGTTTACTTTACTGACTTCCGAACGTAATGACTACAAAATAAGTGTACCAAAATAAAAAAAAATATTCTTGCTGTTTTAAGTACTGCGTAATGTCATCGATTTAATTAGCTCACTTGGTCTCATTACTTTTCGAATGGACTAATAATAATTTTAAAGAAACCTACTTAGATATGCAGGACACCCCCGCTAAAACATTTTCCTATGAAGTAAAAAATAGTATTCTTTCATCTATATTTTTTTATGATAGGTATTATTCCGTTCAAAGAAAAGCTTCATTTCACAACGACGCCGACTCCCCCAATGTTTATATCATTCGGTTTTATTATTATTATCCGCATACACACAATGGATTCATAAAACGCAAGTTACTCGCCGAACCGCTCATTGTTGCCAAGTTATTACAAGGGGCCAGATTGTCTTATTCCAATATGCCTACGCTTCTCAAAACCAAATACCTCGAGGCTACGCAGTCCCTCGTCGACCCCAAGTTCTAAAGTTCCACTATAAAAAACATCACCCGCTGTTGAATGACTGCCGCGAATATGTTCCAATTAAAAATAAAAAACCTATTCATTTTTCGAATTTGACAGGACGGGAAATGAGCGTGCGCCTCGCAGTCGATCACAGTTGGACTTGAAAAAGGAATGTGCGATAAAATTAACCTCCTATGGAACAACACTATGAATTGAAGTTACCTACATACTTAGTCACTCATAAGGTTTCATTAATTTTAAAATTATGGGAGTTTATTCAAAACTTGTTCCTTTCAATAATATAAAAGCTTTCATTTTAGGTTTTTTGCGACACTTCAAGATAACCTTCAATGAAATGGTAAACATTCATTCAGCCTCAGCAGAATCATTGATTTTTCAAGTTTTTTCTGCACAACATTCAACAAAAAGGTTTAACTCCAAATAAAATCATGGGTTGATTCAAAATCCCTATTGCGAATTCGATATGTTCTGCCCGGGGCATGTTTACATGGAGCAGGGCATGGGATAAGGATTACGCCTTTCATTACTTAAGTGCAGTTGAGGGGAAGATTAGTCTGTTTAAGTAGAGTATTTAGATAGGTACAAAATGTTTTAGATATTTGGTGCCAAGCATATAACATAAAACCTAACTCATTACTACCATGAGATAGTTTATTATTATGTACTTAGTTATTCTTTATTGTACATACAAATAAATACTTACAAAAAGGCAGAATTAAATACAAAGGCGAGCTTAACCCTAAAAAGAGTTTTCTTCCAGCAAAGTTTAGTTATTTACTTTATTTAGTACGTAAATTTGTAAGCAGATGGTAATCTTTGGATGAATTCTTCTCATGAGGGTATTATTTAAATCGTTATTTATAAAATGTTTGTATTAACATTCTACATAATTTAACAAACAAAATGTTAAAGAAACTATGTTATTAGCAGAAAATTGAATTAAACGGCAATGAAACGCAACTCGATGCTTGGAATGTTTTTAGTCAAAAAAATATTCGTTTAAAAAGTAATCAGTTTCCTTCTCCTTTGAGTGAATGCGAAAATGAGTGCGTTTTTTTAACTCTTTTGTCTGCGCGGATATTGTAAGCTCCACACGGTCACTAAGATACAGATGGTGCTGTATTCTGTGACAAGTCTTTGAACAATAAAAAACACGTGTTGCGGTCATTTGCATAACACCCATAAATATCTACACTATAAGCAAAACAATCGTTGTTTACCACCGAAGGGTATATTGAAATCGAATTGAAACATTTTTTCATGCTCATGCTAGTATTATAATATCCTGTGGCATAGGTAACCTCGATAACCGCAACGCACGGCGGGCGGCGAGGCATCCTGCCGAGAGGACGGTTAACGCTCCGCTACTGCAAGCGTTCTTTATTTGAATTTGACAAATTGCTGCTACTCTTTGAGGCTTCCGGATTTTCAATATTCGAATGTGGAACTTTATGAAGAAATGTGGCGTTTACCTACTTACAACATTATTTTAAGCTACACGACTATCACAGGCTACGAGGATGCTAACGTATAAATAAAGAATTTCAAATTTCAAATTATTTATGTATGCGGGGTTTTGTCACATTATAGACATTGATAGAGAGTTTATTCATGGATTCGCTCACAAACAAGGTACTGTCTTTATCAAAAACAATGTAGAATTCAATTTGTATGTTTATTTTTGAAACACTCGTGAGTTTAAAATGGATTGGCTTATAGACGAATGAAATGAAATGACGTCAATGTCAAGCGGGTCGAGCGAGAAGGCGAGCGAGTGCCATGCCATCATTCAAACGAGTGTTGGTTAGAGTAGTACAAGGTGTGTTGGCAAAGTATATTTAATTAAAATTTATATTATACTAAAGCTTATTGGTTTAAAATTATGTAGGCTATGAAGTGTTTATTCGTAACAACGCATTTAGGTAGGTACCTTTGTTTGTAAGGATTATGAGAACTGGTGTTTATTTTATAAGTATGTAGGTAATGCAAAAAGCTCTATTTATTAACTCTTTATTATACTAGAGGATGGCATCGTCCATATATCTCAATTCACACAGAACAGGAAGTCTCAAGTGACCACAGAGTATAAACTTATTCTATAGATTACAAATACTTAACAAGGATTATTAATTTTATTACTCTATGTTGTTGTTAAGATAGCAAGAAGAATAGGAAGTAGCCTATAATATATAGACAATCTTATATACCTACTTGGTTGGTAAGTAGGATTGATAGATGGCTATAAAGCCTGTCAAGTCAAGTCGCTTCACTTACGTACCTAGCTTGCCCTCTAAATAACGGATAAGTGCTCAGTAATTTTTCCACTATTTCCATCCAGTACTTTGCTGAGTCGTCGCGTCGTCGTCTAAAAACGACACATGATCAAACAAAACGCAGTGATTAAAACATTCGGCCCCGTGTGTTCTGCGCCATGTTTAGAACAATGCCACTTCTACAGTGCTATCGCTCGCTTGTCAATTGAAATCCTTCTGAATAAGTAATTGGGGACGACGTAATGCAAGATGAAGGCAATGACATTAATTAATAGGAAACGCGTTTGAATGAGAGCTCATTTGAAAAGGAAAAACTTGATTTTAGGACATTTTTCTTTCATACCCTACCTACAGGACCTATAGTTATTCTAGGATGGAGGATTAGCGTATAAATTAAATTACAAGACGATTCAAAATGATTCATGTTATTCTTTCTTAATTTCAGAATAGATTTAACTGTTTTCCAATAATGTTTAAAAAAGTCTAAGCGCTGAATAAAGATGAGATAGTTTAGCTTATTCAGTATAAAGCGACTTTCTGTCTGATATTGATGACTGATTATTTTCAGAAATATTCAGTTCACCACCTATGCAGATTGTTACGGTAGGTACTCATACTTTGCTTTTATTATAAGATTTAGCTAGATTAATATCATTAGAGAGAAATCTGCTTTTCATCTCGTGGACTGAGATTACTAACGATTACTATAAGCAATGAAAATAATTAAACGCGGATGACATGTATGGTGCGAGTTTTGCAAATCGCTTTTCTATCATTTCCATAGTACTCTACGAGATTTTGCTATGGATAGATAGTTACTTTGATGTTCTGTGTATTCCTTAGTTGTATATAATTTTCTTGTTTTGCCGCAGAACACCATCCCTATCGCATGCGTGTATAATCACTTCGATCGACCCAGGAGGGGTTTGTCACCCTTCCACGGATAGCCCGGTTCTAAATAACAGGTCGTTTTGAATTTGGAATACTTTGTAATTATGTTTTTATTAGAGGTTGTGATACGAAGCGCATGAAGACTATTCTGCACTAATCATAATTTAGTCGACCGCTGATGTGATCGTCGTAATTACATCAGTTTTATTATTATGGCATGGAAAGTCGTAAGAGAATATTTGTTGCGATAGTTGGAAGAGAAAGATCTCTGTGAACATACTCTGACCAACTTGGAGACGTTCTGAAGAAAGGCTAGTACTAGAGTCGGCTTTAGCTTGTATGAAGAATGATAAGAGTGAATGGAGTGAAAGAGCTAGTAGAAATTCATGGTATCTGCCTAACATTTCACAGGCGTGATTTTACTTAAGTAGGTATGTATGCTAACCAAATGGCTACTGGTACCAACAGTTTGACAAAACAATACACAAAAAAGCTATGACATATTATTTTATTTGAGAAAAAAAAGGTAAAGTTTATTTAAATTTATCTAAAATTACATTAATATATGGTTTGGATTACTTACATTTTATTTACGGCGAATTCGTGCCCCTTTATCGCTATCCCCCATCAGTTGATTCCTCTTCATTCTCCACAGATAGAACAAACCATTTGACGGGTAATTTTCAGTAAACAACGCCATCTGTCTAAAGGCGTTCGACCGAAACTGATGGCTAAAAAACTACACTATGAATAATTTATAGAACCACTCAGATTTGAGCGCTAGTGTTGTGCAACTAGCGAAACTAGGGCTCCTGATGTTCCGGAAATTGTTGAGAGAATGAATTGCTGACAAGTAATGAGAGCTAGGTAGGCATTTTTGTATTTCAATGGAAATAATTTTGCGACGACCTCTGTCACGCTGTTGGCGCAAAAACCCGCCTGAGACGCAAGGTTGCGGGTTCGATTCCCGCCGCGCGACAAATGTTTGTATGATCTGCAAATAATTGTCTCGGGTCTGGGTGTTTTCTATGTATAATATGTATGTAATTACAAAAAATATGTTTTTAAGTAGCAAGTTTATCAGTCATGTAGTTCCCATAACACAAGCTCTGCTTACTTTCTGGCTAGATAATGCTATGTGAAAATGGCCAGCATTATGTTCACTTTCACTTACACAGAGGTTTTCTGTTTCTAAAAGTGGAAATCTTATTATGAAGTATGAAATAATCGAGTTCATACTTACCTATTTATGTTGTATGCAGTAAAACCCACATTTTCGTGTTCCGGTTTAAAGAGCATTGATAAATTATAAGCACATGAAACTTTCAGCTTTATGAATTAGGTTATAACGTGCATTGCCTTGTCACGCAACTAGCAAAAGACTGATCTAGAAGGTAATGTAATGTTTTAAACACTTTCACGACTTTATCGATACTCCCCATCACTAGTCAAGAATCCTACTAGAACTTCTTGCAACATTGACAGATGGCGTGCCCGCGGCTACCGTTCTCCAAAACAACGTATTCATCGACTCTTGAGAATATTTAACGTGCCCAACACTAGACTATTAGCATTTTCATAAATCAGAAATAAGTATTATCGTTCGTTACACGACTTCGGATATATGTATTTACATACCAAATGAGATTCATAAAACATTATCATCAAAGTTGTTTTTTTATTACAAAAGGTAGAAAAATACCATTTTTTTTAAATAATTAAAATTTTAATTGATAACAAGATTGTTCACATTTTTTCAGATGATAGAATATTGGGCCTAAAAGCTGCCTAATTAATAAGCCCATAAAATCTCAGTACTACACCATTTTTATAATTCAAAGTACAATACATGCAAGTCTAGAAGTTATTCTTAAAAGTATTTTATTTTTTAATTCGGCTAGAAGATAAAAAAAAGTAACAAATTTCAACTCGATATGCTTTGAAGTAATTAGAATCGTGTGACATACGGACAGACAGACAAATAGACAAGCGGCATACTAAATTATAAGATCCGTTTTCGCTGAGGTTGCGAGGAGTCAGTGGTTGATATAGGCCCAAGATTGTTCGTCATGGCACACTTGGGGAAAGCCTAGAATAATAGAAAATATAATATAATACCTCGTGTGTTCATAAGTCTTGAGACACAGTAAAACTAAAATATTTTTGGAGCTAAGTTGAGTATTCATTTATTGGATATTAAAATTAAAACTACTGACATCTAGATCTGTATTTAAAAATAAATCATTCAAAATGGCCGCCTTTGCATTCAATGCAGGCCTTCAAACGCGTGCGCCATTCATCTATGGCGGCACGAATCTTTTCAATGGGAATCCGTTTCGATTCTTTAATAAGGGCTCGCTTGAGAGAATCCAGGTTTGGGTGAGACTTTCTGCATGCCCTCAGCTCCAATTCCGTCCATAAAGAATAATCCAAAGGATTCAAGTCAGGGCTTGACGAGGGCCAATCTTCGCTCCGAATGAAGCCTGGCAAATTGGCCTCCAGCCAACGTTGGGTAGTCTTAGCTTTATGGGAGGGAGCAGAGTCCTGTTGGAAAACCCAGTATTTTCCAGCGAATAGCGTATCATTTAATGGTTTAACCACCGCTTCCAATATGTCGGTTTGGTAATTTTGTGCCTTCACCTTGACGCCTTGCTGGCAAAAATGAAGCGAAGTGACCCCCTCGTAGGAAACACCCCACCAAACCATCACACTTGCTGGATGATGAGTGCGCTGGACATTGCGTACAGATGGCTGGACGTCCTTTGAACTTCTGGCGTAAACCTTATTGTTCTGCCGGTTAAACTTTTCTTCCACCGTGAAGATCTTTTCATCGGTAAACAGGATATTTTTTGGATCGTGTCTCTTCAATAGGTTCCGACATCGTTCCAGTCGCAATTTACGAAGACGCTCGTTTAAATAATGCACTTTCCTTCGACTGTAGGCCTTTAGTTTAAGATCATATTTAAGTATCCTGTTCACCGATATTCGCGAAATGTTGGTCTGCAGAGCTAATTTCTTTTGAGTCCGGCAAGGGTTGCGACGAATTCGCTCTCTGATTACTTTGATGTTGGCGGGCGTCCTTACAGACCGCGGGCGGCCACATCTTCCACGGTCTTCTAAAGAGCCGGTCTCCTTGTACCTCTTTATGGTATAATACACAAAGTTCCGACTACACCCCAAACTTTGGATTTCACTAAAAACTTGCATTGGTTTTTTTCCTGCTTGAAACAGTGAAATTACAGTCGCACGCAAATCTTTTGTTGGCGCCATTTTCACGGAGAATGAAACAAATATTCAAATGTATATTTTTTCTGATTCAAAACATTCGAAATTTAAAATTTTAAAAGTTTAAAAAAGGTTGCATGAATTACTTTCTTTTTAAATTAATTAAATAAGTTCGTCTCAAAACTTATGAACACACGAGGTAGAAACATAAATTATAGGGTACCATATATGTGGTACCCGGATAAAAAGTAGCCTATGTGTTATTCTGATGTATAAGGTATATTACTGTAAAGTTTCATCAAAATCCGTTCAGTAGTTTTTGCGTGAAAAAGTAACAAACATCCATCCTCACAAACTTTCACGTTTATAATATTAGTAGGATTTAATTTAGATTTTGTATGGAGATCGCTCAAGATTGTTCGGCACTTTGGCAGAGACCTACTTATGTCCAAAGTGGTTTTCTACATGTTGCTGATAATGATCCGTTTTCTTAATTTGGCTTCTAACCCTAAACTATAATGCGCTTGAAAAAGGCTATACTTCTCCATAAAACGCATCCAAGCTGCAGGTGAATGGTCACAAGAAGCAATAAATAAATCAGTTATAAATGAATTCACGCATTAAACGGTTAATCTCGAGAATTCAATTACACTTCATTGCAAATAAAAGTGCGCGCAGCATGAGGCGGTAGCGTGTTTGTGCGCCTGCAACATGTGTAACGTGAGTGTACGCTATTTGTCGTAAATAATAGTGTTTTTTTGGAACTAACTTGTATTTATTTTGTAACTCTTTATTGCACATCTTATAAAAAGTGAACAATAGGCGGTCTTAATGCTAAATCATTTTCTACCAGCCAACCCAATTTGTAGTGATTGGCGGTAAGCGTGCTACAATTTTATTCCAAAAACTATCAGTTTTACATTCATAATGTAAAAACGGGAATTTTCACGTACCGTACTATCGGTGAAGGCACCGACTAAGTTTCGACTCATTCCGAGAGTCTTCATCAGGGTGAGTGATCGCGGAGGGAGAACGTCGCGATCACTCACCCTGATGAAGACTTAGTTTTACAATATGAAAAGCGTGCTACAAATTTTTACAAATTTTAGGTAAATACAATATTATTTTATACATATGTCCAATCACATTTACTTAATATATATAATTATATACTTATAGGTACTTATACATATAAATATTAGTTTAAAGATAGGTTGGTGAACTTTTGTACGAATCCAGGGGCTACAATTTTTCCTATCAAGAATCCTACTTACGCGAAACTTTGTGAGGATGCATAGATGTTTGTAACTATTTCTCGCAAAAACTACTTTACGGATTTTGATGAAACTTTACAGTATTATACCACGCTAATCATTAACATTTAGGTTAGTATAAGGTGACTGTTTACGTAGATTTTACAATTTTATTTAACATTGACTTCTTTGATTTTATTTAATTTGTATCCGGACATTGTGATTAAAATATTGACATGCATGGTAGGAATAAGTAGGTAGATAGGTTATTTTAAATCAATTTATAAAGTAAGATGATTATTATTATTATTATTTTTAATTATTTTTTTATGTATTATTTGACATTCATAATTACGATTTTGCTATTAGTATTAACTCATTTTAAATAAATATTGACTGAACTTGCAGCGCCCTTACAGGGTCCATGTACTCCCCTACAGCTACTTTGATGTAACACTTAAGCTGATGTACATTTGAGCATGAATAAATGAATATGAATATAAATATGAATAATCAACTCAACTTTTCCGATAAATTTTCCTATTAATAAATAAATGTATCTTAGTCATATTACAACCTAGCATATGTCAGGCTAATTAGTAATTCATCATTGACCAATGACTTGCAAACTGTCACATGGAATGCTATTTGCAAAGCTAATGTTCGGACGTGCTTCTGACTACCTCCTACTTGGTAACCTCAAAGGTCCACGCACTTATCAAATCAATCAATCAAATCATAAGTTTATTTTTCGGACAACACAATCCATTTTGTTAGTAGATACTTAAGACTATTTGTTAGTAAATTCTGCGATGATAAATGATGGTAAGTACATAGAGACAATCTGTGACGGGAGATGTTCAAACTATGAAATCATATTGATTTCGCTGATTGAATTAATAATACGTAAATTACTCTGTATCTATACGAATCATAGCGTGTTGCAAATTCCAATACGCGGCGGTAACCAATAGACCGTATGGCTGCCCGCTTAAGACCATATACAACGATTTTGTCTACGAAAGAGAGACAAAAACTATTTCTTTCGCTTTTTCTGACAAACAAAAGAGAGGGACGAAATCTTTTGTCTTCTCGGCGGTAGATAAAACCGTTTTCTACGGTATTTATGCTAAGCAGGCAGGTTACCACCAAGTTACATTTAAACCCTTTTTTGTGAAAGTGAAATTCTCTATTCACTTTCACAAAAAAAAAATTTTTACTTTTACTTTCTTGTATGATTTTACACGTTGGAATCCCAGGTACCCTTCGAAGGGTTCAAAAAGGCCCCCTAACTCTGCGTGGCGAATGCTCGTGACAGTACTTTGTAGGATTATAGAC
The DNA here is from genome assembly GCA_958496245.1 of Perizoma flavofasciatum. Taxonomy (NCBI): domain Eukaryota; kingdom Metazoa; phylum Arthropoda; class Insecta; order Lepidoptera; family Geometridae; genus Perizoma; species Perizoma flavofasciatum. The sequence continues at coordinate 5,393,062 of OY292443.1, read as the reverse complement.
CCGCGTAATGGAACTGTGGGACAAATTGTGTGACTGACATCACACTCGATTCTAGAAGCATCTACTGATTGAACTAATTGTTTCGAGTATGCTGTAATACTGCAAGACAATTTTGACGGTTTGTTTTGTGTTGATAAATTATATTATCAACACAAAACGTTCCTGTTTGGTTCTCATGACAATATCCAACTAGTACCTATCCTACTAATATTATAAACGTGAAAGTTTGTGAGGCTGTTTGTTACTCCAAAAACTATCGTGAACTTGACTATTCATATTGTAAAAACGGGAATTGCGCCGTGCACTACGCGTAGTACGTAGTAGTGCACGGCGCGACGCGGAAGGAGAAAGTCGCAACCACTCACCCTGATGAAGACTCTCGGAATGAGTCGAAACTTAGTCGGTGCCTTCACCGATAGTGCAGTACGTGAAAATTCCCGTTTTTACAATATGAATGTTTGTTACTCTTTCACGCAAAAACTACTGAACGGATTTTGATGAAACTTTACAGTAATAGACTATTTTTTTATCCGGGTACAACGCGGGCGAAGCCGTGTGCGGAAGCTAGTACATTATGTTAGAGCGAACTGATCTTATGATGGAGATGGAAAATGGGTGACGTCCTGTCGATGGTTTAGTAAAATAATATTGTTTGGGGTCAGATTATTTACAAAAATATATTTTTTTACGCAGAACGGGTTTTGATATGCACGATGACGAACATTATAAAATAAACGCTATTCGTCACTTGATTTATACAATGGACAATATATTTTGTGTAAATTAATAATTTTGCAATTACGTCTAGGTTTTGAATTTAGATTTAAAACATAAGTTTTCTAATAAGCAGAAAATATAATTAAGTACCAGTATTAAAATTAAAACATCCGTCTATTTCAAAAATAGAACTACAAGTTGTTATGTTGGCAGCGCAGCGTGCGCTCGCCCAGCACGGGGCGCGAAAATTATAACCTCTGCAGCCGCGAACACAAATCAATTTACACTTACACCGTTATGACCGGTGTAAACGCGAGCACCACAGGGTAAGCAATAGTTACTGGCGTATTGAAGTTTCACTAAGATGACATCGTTGTTCATTTAAAAATGTGTCCCAAAAAATCCGATTTAGCAGGAATCTTCGCCTGTAATCGGCAATGCGTAGACCATTTCCGCCATGATGAATCGAGCGTCACTGAGTCCGAATTTAATAGACAATTTCTATGCAGCTAAACGCTAATAGATGCTATCTATAATCTCCTCTTTAGAAATATTCCTGTTTTATTCTTAAATTCCTTTGAACGAATTAAGAGAATCGTTGAAACCTTCTGTTTAAATCCATTGTGTAATTTCAAGCTGGAGCGATATCTCAACTCAACTATATATTTTGACAAAACTCATACCTATTGCACCAATTTTTTTCAGCCGGAAGTGTAGAATTTTGCCCATTATTTTAAGTAAGTACATCACGATAGCTCAATTTACATCGAAAGTAAATTAAACAGAGGCATAAGTCTACCGACTCTGTGTATGTAGTTTACAACGACAGCATGATCAGAACACAACTCTATTAAAGAGTAACTGATAATTTCATTAGCATTTGGTTTAAATGCTGTAATTAGTTAGCTTTACAAGGTTGCTATGATTGGCGGGCGATGTCACCAAAAAGTACGGTACTGTATGATTAGTCTAGTTAGCGCATAGCGCCTATTTTTTTTATTCCCTTGTCAGTTCCCTGAAACTAGTTCGTTACGGCAAAGATTTTATCCAAAGTTGCTTCCAATCGTAATGACATGTCGCATGAAGCAATTTAAGAAAGCCATTCTTCTACTTCATCTGTGAAGAAATATGAAACGATACTTGTCGTAGATCGATAACAAAACCTCCCAATCGCCGTATACTGAAACGCCACGTTCCGTTACGTTAAAGTTTAATAAAGGATTAAAAGACGAATAAAAAAATACCGTTTCATTGTACCTTTTACCAACTAGTCTTAGTTTCATTCAGTGAATGTGCATCCTTCAAGTTGAAAAACTTCGAATTGTTTACCAAGACCTTCCAGACGTTGCAAAGTTGCGCGACTTGAGCTGCGTCTGCTAAAATATGCAACGGTCATTAGGCCTTCCTATTCTGCTTTGCGTGCGGCGTATTGTTGGCGACGAGCCACCTCCTCCGCTAGTCTGTTCGCCTGGTACTTTTGAAGCTTGTTTGAAGATAGTTTCAAAGAGAAAAGAAAGAAAATGGTGCCATACCTAACAAACAAGGGTATTCCATGAAGGTCGTAGAGTCACCTATACTGCATTTAAATGTCAAATTACATTTATTATTATATTTTTCATCATTAATTCTCTGAAAGTAGGTCAGTGTTAACTCGAAAACTGCTCCAAAAATGAGCTCTAGTAAATTTGAAAATATTAATTATGCTACAATCAGTTTACGTGCCGCTTTTCTTCGTGTTTATAGTCAGCATGTTTTGATATCACGACTAAATTTGTATGGAAAACTTAAATCTGACTAATTTGACAGCACTAAAATTGTAGCTATCTCTTTCTTGCTTGCACTATGAGTAAAAGAGAGCGACAGTTTAAATTTAGTTTAGTCAGTGTACTACAGAATCGAGGACAATGAAATACCTATAATGTCTTTAGAAAAATATCATTTCTATTTTAAAATCTATTTAAAAATAGAATAGGCTACAGTACGGTTTTGAACACAAAAAAACAAAGAGGGAAAGCAAAAGACGTGTATTTTATTTTTATTAACTATCTAAAATTCTAATTAATATATCTATATATAAAAAAAAGCTTTAAGAGTTTGTTTGTTTCATTGATTTTTTTGTTTTTCGGACATATTTTTTTATAAGTATTTTTAGCATTTGATAGTCCAATTCTTGAGGAAGGTTATTTAATATCACGCTACGACCCTTTGGAGCCGAGCAAAAGAAGTAACAGCGCGGCAGGGCTAGGATTAAGTCCCCTACTTGATCAGAGGCATGTCCAAACATTATATTTGACAAATGCTCGCATTTTGGTAGTGCATAAAAACTTTTTACTTCAGTGTAAAAGCAAAAAATAACTTTTAAAAACCAATTTTATCCGAATTCAAGAATCGAATTGAAACTTTTCGAAAAAACACCGTGAAATCACAATCCTCGTGGCAAACTCTACAGGTGGTTTATTCAATTTAAGGCTTTTAGAATTTGTTGGTTATCGATTCAATGGGTTTTGAGTTGAGACGAATCGAACGAGTGTGACGAATGCTAAAATAGCGAAGAAAACATCAATAACTTATGATCGAGTGTGCGAGCCGTGTTGGCCTAGTGGACAGCGCGCCGACTTCCGATCAGGAGGTCGTGAGTTCGAACCCGGTCGTGCACCAATGGATTTTCCATTCGAAACTTTATATGCGCAGTTACACATGCTCAAAATGGTGAAGGAAAACATCCTAAGGAATAGCCGGCATGAACGATGAAAAATCCAAAGGTGTCATCAGTTAGTGTTCCAATAAGCGGCGATAGACTTGCTACCTTTCACGTGGAATGGTAACTTGCAAAACGCGGGCATGCGCGCCAAATGCACAGACTGTTGGGATGTGCCTCTGACTATGATAACTTGGTATCATCAAAGAATTACGCACGGATGAATGAATGAATGAATGAAAATTTTATTTGCTTGAATAGGTACAGATACATTGGTGCTTATGCTACGTTATTAGGTATCACTGTACTCGACTAAATTTGTCGTGCAAATATTAGGCACCTACCTACTCAGAAGAATTTTATATTAAATTAAATTGATATATTAAATTTCATGCATAACAATATAAAATATAACGACGACCTCTGTAGCGGAGTGGGTGAAGGTCCGCTTAAGACGCAGAAGGTTGCGGGTTCGATTCCCGCCGCGGGACAAATGTTTGTATGATCTGCAAATATTTGTCTTGGGTCTGGGTGTTTTCTATGTATAATATGTATTTATTTAAAGTAAATAAGTAATATATTAGTCATTTAGTTCCCATTATACAAGCTCTGCTTAGTTTGGAGCTAGATGATGCTGTGTGAAAATGTAAAAAAAAATATGTCATAAAAAAATATTATAACATAAATACGAATTTAAATTTGAAAATATTCATCTGTTATAAAACATCCGTCACAGAGCCATCTATATATTCTGTGGTTGAATTCATTTGCTTTTAGTGCTCTAAATTCATTTGGTAATCTATACTAATATTATAAAGAGGAAAGATTTTTTTGTTTGTTTGTAACGAATAGGCTCCGAAACTACTAGAACGATTTTAACCATTTTTTCACCAATAGAGAGCTAAAGCATCAGGAAGTAACATAGGCTATAACTTATTATCAAAAAAAATAGTGATCCTTAAGAAAATTGCAATAATGTATTTACGTAACCACCACCAAAGTAGCAAAATTTTGTCTATAAAATGCATTATTTGCTGAGAAAACTATTGATGATACATAAAAATGATGTACTACATAATTAAAGTACTCATTATTACCTACAAAAAAGTTCTCCATGGAATATATCTAACTATCATAGTTAAGTCACAATAGCAGCTTTTATGTTCTAAAATTAAATTAGATCGCCGATAGAAACAAAAGTTCGATACATTCGTATCGTAGAATTGATTCTTATTCAAATAAATAGTTTTATCATCAAGGGTATTTACGTAGCAGTAAAATACTTTTTAATTCATTCGAATCGGACATTTAATTTCGAAGTTATCACGAGTATAAAATCGAAACTTACGCGGGTGAAACCGCGGGGCTCAGCTAGTTTATTATAAACTTTAATTGCCATTAAATAACAGTTTTTGTCACAGAGTATGTATCTGAGGAGCTCCATCTTGGAGAATACAGTCGTGATCGTGTTTGTTTTGAGAGTCCGAGGCGAGTCACTGTTAAAGTATTCCATTACCGTTATGAGCATGTGAAAATGCGCACAAATTCGGGTTTTTGTGCGCATTTTCGGGTTCGAACCCACCACCGCCCGATCGGAAGTCAGGATACCACCGTTCTATGTAAATAGGTAGATATTTGAATTTATACAACAAATTATAGAAGAAATCAAAACAATTTCGTATCTGAGAGTTGTTTACTTCCATTTTTAAAACGAAACAGGAAATCATACGTAAAAAGATACAAAACTAAGGAATTCAGACCGTAATCATGTTAAAATAAGGATGTTATTAAAAAGCTATTTTCTTGTAATCTATTCAACCAACAATCCCAAGGCATGATTGTGACAGGATTAATTTGTTCTTTTTTCAATTGCTATGTTTTTTTTTCGATTTCTATGTTTTTCTGCGTTTCGTTTACCTGCCGTTGTCTGTGATTGACGAATTAATGATATAATAATAGTTTTTCGTCCATCCAGTCCTTCTATATATCAGAACATTTATTTGCATGAATTTAGTACAGCAAATACTGATGTTATTTTGTTATATACTTTTTATTATGTCGATAGGTAGATTGAGAATCAATTTAAATACTAGATTGATAATGAAATGTCAGAACTTATGCCCCTTACGTTTGAATTCAAAATGTCAATAACTATTACCTACTTACTTACCTACCAACAACTATAACTAGAAGTTCGATTATAGTAAAAATGAATTTCACCTTTTTAAATGACATATTATATGTAGATAATTGATCTACGACATGTAGATATCGTTTCATATTTCTTCACAGATGGAGTTGAAGAATAACTCTCTTAAATTTCTTCATGACATGTCGTCATTACGATTGGAAGGTACATTGGAAAAAATCTTGGCCGTAACGAGTAAAACCGGCAATACGTACGTATAAGGTTCAAAAACACCCAGAGTACCCAGTTATCCTAAAACAATCTCCTATCTTAATTAAAATTATACTTAGTTTCAGTACATTAAACTCCAAAAAGTACTTTACAAAGAGGTACCTGTAAATATGTAGGTGTAGTTCGCAAATTTAAACAAAGCTTTAATCCCGACTCCACGAATAAAAGGCATATTTCGTTCGCCAACGCTTGCAAAATTGTCATCGCAAATAGCTTTTGCCTACGGCGTTATACCCCTAACACGTTAAATGATACATCTCCGAAAAACACACACGCTACAATCAACCTTAACACTGAAAGCCAGAGCTGAAATTCTGATGGGAGCATCCGAAGCACAGTAATGTAACAACGAAAATTCCAGCATTGCACACGTAAATACAATTCCTGAAAACGCTTCTCTGTTAATAGCTTCAGCGCCTGAAGGAATAAGGTTCAAAGTCAGTTGAAAGGAAAATCTGAACTTGAAATCGTCGCGCCTGACGCTCGATATCAAATAAACAAATTCACAACGCCCGAAGCGACGAGGGTTTGTTCAAACAAAAGTGGACTTTAACGCAAGTGTTCTATAGTGAAAAGTTGGTGACTCAATTTGAGTAGCTAGGATTTACGCCGGGGGAAGCGACAGGGATAGCCGGATAGGGGGATTAGCGTGTGTGAACGAGAGGGGAATATAGCTCGGAGCACTGTGATTGGTCAGGAAGGCCGCAGGCTGTGAACAGTAGCCCGCCCTATGTCTACTGTAAACGGTTACGCTCACCACAGATAAGACCGGATTTGAGAAAATATTTTTAAAAATTAATTGTTCTATTGAATTCCAGCTACTCTACAAAAAAAGTTTCATAAGAGTAAAGTACGTTAGCTGTCAGTCATGGTCTAATAATACTACAATCAAATCTTAATAAAAATCTAAATCAGTTAGTAGTAGGTATAAGTGTTTTATTACTGAATGGATATCAAACTTAATAGCTTAAGTAGGTAAATATTATTGTCTGTTTTCATTGATAACTCTACTAGACTCAAATTTTGTCGATAAACTTGGTAAAAAAATGGTCTACGTCTCGATTGTGTCAGATTTGTCACTATAGATGTACTTGAAACGTGAAAAAGTGTACTTTTGTATCGATTTGATATGGATAGAGGTTTTTTGTGCAATATGAGCCAAATATGAGCCTCAGCTTGCTTATAAATTTATATATTTCATCTCAATTGTCACTACGCTCAAAAAAATATACAACACGTCTAACTCTTTTAAGTATATTTCATACAGTTTGTATTTGCAATACAGACGAAACGTCAGGAAAATAAAAAAGACGGACATTTGTTTTTATCCAGAGCTAGCTTCCGCTCGCGCGATATCCGGAAAAAAGTAGCTCTTATCATTAAGGCAGAGCATTCGTAAGAAACGCATTGGCTTGACTTTTTCTTCGTCGACTTACGTTACAAAATTGTTTACCACGAAAAGCCCTTTTATTTAACCGATATAGTATATAGTATAATATGTCCAGTCTGAAGGTCCATTCTAAATATTGGTGAAAGATTTTTTGAAATCGGATGAAAAATTTCGAACATCCTTCATTCAAATTTACAAACTTTACCTCCTTATAATGTAGGTTTAGGTTTAAAGATACATTCACTTACATGAGAATAGTTATTTAGCATAATGTATACAATTTAAAAAAGTAAAATGAAGATATGTTGTCGTTCGGTCTGTCTGTAGTGATAACAGTTTTGCACAAATTAAAAGATAGGTAGGTACATACAACAATTAAACCCTTTGTAAACTTTCCTACAGTCCGTTCCATACAAAGGTTGTCTGTTAGAGATCGCTTTTTAGCAATAAGACCACCCATTGTACAACATTGTTAAAGTTGATAGTACTAAGCTGATGTGTCATTTGGTGTACAATAAAGTATTTTTAAACTTCTATCTATCTATCTATCTACATATTAATGTTAATGTAGATAGGTACATAACAGTTTTAAGAATGTACCTAAATGATCTAGCATCAGGTCTATCATCATCATCATCATAATCAGCCCATATCAGTCCATTGCTCAACATAGGCCTCTCCCAATACGCGCCACTGAGCCCGGTATTCGGCTCTTATCATCCACTTTAGGAAAGGCTTATAAGTTTTATAAAATAAAGTACTTAATAATTTTAAAAAAACTGTCACCGAAAATCACGCATCTACGATCTTCGACGCGTAGACCGCCGGAGGCGACTCCGAGGGCGCACTTTCCCGTAGCTCGGGGCGGGGCGGCACACACGCGCAAACTATATCCGTACACGGGGAAATTACGAGCGCGAGCATGTGTGCGTGGAAACTTTTGCGAAGACGCTGTTTTTCTTTTATGCTTTTTTAAGTTGGGAAAATAAAAGGCGTGTTTTGGATAACCACGCACACAGATTACAATTACTGATTATGTAACGCGATTCTGTTTGAGTCAAATTATTTGTGTATCGAGAAATAAACATATAACTAACTTCCTACCTACTCTAAAAATATAAGCTACAGTTTACATTTTTGCATCCGCTAGTTTTTATTCAAGACCACTTCATACCGAATATTGTATAAATAATGCTGGATATGTTTCACACAGCATCATCTAACCCCAAACTAAGCAGAGCTTGTATTATGGGAACTACATGACTGATATACTATTTATATATTTTTTTTGTAAATACATACATATTGACGACCTCTGTGGCCTCTGTGGCCCGCCTGAGAAGACGGAATCGAACCCGCACCCTCCTAAGTCTCAGACGGGCCTTCGCCCACTGCGCCACAGAGGTCGTCAAAATACAGGCTACAGTCTATAATATAAATCTATAAGGAATCGGCATAAATGCACTTAGTCTATAGATCGTTTGGAACGGTCTTTAGATAGCTAGCAATTTCATCTGTTTTTTTAATATATACCTACTTGTACATAGTTGTATGAATAAATGTTATATTCTTAGTTTATTGGTCGACATTTTAATTATGTCTTCGATTTATTGGTTCAAGGACATGTTGTTTTCCTCTCGATGTTTTTTATCACCATTTGAGAGTACATATTGTGCATTGAAAGAGCCGCGTTGTTCTAGTCGGCGTTACTCTGCCTTGACTTCCGATCCGATGGTCGTTTATAAGCATTCCGATGGAGGTTGTATATAAGTTAATCCATACTAATAATAAAACTAAAGAGTTTGGTTTTTGTTTGAACGCACTAATCTCAGGAACTGCCAGTTGGATTTGAATTATTTGAATGAATTAATTAATGAAAATACTTTATTGTAAACCTTAAGCAAAAAAACAAAATAACAAAATATTATGCTAGAGAAATTATAATGGGCAGTTTTATCGCTTAGAAGCGATCTCTACCAGACAACCTTTGGATGGAGAGGATAGTAATAGATTGTGAGAGTGGCGGGGATGTACATAAAATAACAACAAAAGAATATTAACTACACAATACAATAGGTACATATTGGCCTCGATTCTGTTGTACACAAACTAAACTCAATTTAAACTGTCGCTCTCTTTTACTGATAGTGCAAGCAAGAAAGAGATAGCTACTATAATAGTGGTGTCAAATTAGCCAGATTTAAGTTTTCCATACAAATTTAGTCGTGATTTCAAAACATGCTGACTATAAACACGACACGTAAACTGATTTGACAGCAGCATACAGCAGTAAAATTCTTGCCATCTCTTTCTTGCGTACACTATCAGTAAAAGAGAGCGACAGTTTAAATTTAGTTTAGTTAGTGTACAACAGAATCGAGGCCATTATATATATAATAAATATGTTAAGATACAAACCTACAGATTTACTACACATACACATTATATAATACGTCGGTAAAAGAGCAAGACAAGACTCTGCGATACTATGATGTTTCTGACTGGGCCTCCCTTATTTTTGCATTTGATAACCCAATTCAAATTATAAAGTACACCTCCGGGCGCTTCAAAATCATATAAAATCCTCTCCATCCAAAGGTTGTCTGGAAGATCGCTTTTAGCGATAAGACCGCACCATTGCACCTTATATTATTGTGAAATTCTGTGTTTTTTGTATTTTGCTTTGGCGTGCAATGAAGAGTTTATCTATGTATCTATCTTTTCTGGTATTTAAGACCTTAATTTAATTACAAGAATAATTAAAAACCGTATTATCCTCGAATAATAACGAAAAAAGCCAAAAGCCTAATCTCGTAATCTTGTTGCGGGAATGTTTGCTGAAAATTAAAGGGAAAACTCCCTAATTATTTAAGAAACTCCCTAGTTACAAAAGAAACTGTTTTGGTTGCCAAACCCCCGCGCGGTGAAAGTAGGGAGCCATTGTAATTATTTTTCTTTAAACTTTCCTGTTTCGAATTTGTTTCTTTGATGATGGAAAAAATGGGAAAGAATAGTATGGATTAGGTAAATTTTTTTTAGCTTCATCTATCCCCAAACTAAGCAGAGCTTTTGTTATGGGAACCTCGGCGGTCATGGCGTTAGCTTGCCATTGGACTCCACTGAAAACCAGCGCTGGGTAGACACACCAGTGTTTATCCAGCACAACGCTGAGTGGAGGCCATATTTGCCTCAGACTCTGCTACGCACACAATTAAGAAAATGTATATATAAATATTTAGCAGGTACCATAACATTTGTGTAGTAGTTTTTAAGGCGAATAAAAATATTTTCTTTTCTTTTCTTTCTTTTTATGACATTATAAATACATAAGTGTGTACATATTTATTTTGTATTTTCGGGTCTGGGTGTTTTCAATGTATATTAAATATACATTAAAAACACCCAGACCAGAGACAAAAATTTGTAGATCCAAATATTTGCAGATCATACAAACATTTGTCCCGCAGCGCAAATCGAACCCGCAATAAGACTTGATGGTTAGGCCCCAGGTCCTAGTCCGATTCCCGCAGCGGAACAAAAGGAATCCCTGTGTCGTGGGTATCAAGAACTACGAGAACCGCCACACCCAGACCCGGAACAAATATCTACAGAACAAGCAAACATAACATAACAAACATTCCCATAACACAAGCTCTGCGCTTAGTTTGGGGATAGATGATGCTGTGTGCCCAACATTATTTATTATTATTACTAGCTTCTGCCCACGGCTTTGCCAGCGTGGTTTTAGGATAAAAAGTCGCCTATCTGTTATTCTGATGTATAAGCTATATTACTGTAAAGTTTCATCAAAATCCGTTCAGTAGGTTTTGCGTGAAAGAGTAACAAACATCCATCCTCACAAACTTTCGCGTTTATAATAGTAGTCGGATTATTATTAAATATCTGTCCTGTAGTGAGAATCGAACCCGGGAACCACCTTCGGAACAGAATACCGCCCACTAGTTGGCTGGATAATGTCGTATTGACTGAGTTGCACTTTCTCATCCACATTATGCTAACCTATGCCGAAAAGTTTTGAAGAAAAATATTCGGCTGAGGTTTTCGCAAAACCTCTCCTCCCTTGAGTTTCATGAAAAATACCTTTTTACGTAGGTATCCTGTAAATTCAATATAATCATTTGTTTTTTTTGTATCTGATTTATCTTTCAAACAGATAAACCGTAAACCGAAAAACAGAGACCAGCGTCACGGAAGACCAGCGTTTTAGTGGCACACTTAACATAGTGCTGAGTGGCAGCCATTTTTGTTGTCAATGTCATGTTTTTTTAAATATAAATAAATAAATAATGCTGGACATTTCCACACAGCATCATGTAGCCCCAAACAAAGCAGAGCTTGTATTACGGGAACTACATGACTGATATACTACTTATATACATTATTTTTATAAAACACTCAGACCCGAGACAAATATTTGCAGATCATACAAACATCTGTCCCGCGGCGGGAATCGAACACGCAACCTTCTGCGTCTCAGGCGGGCCTTCGCCCACTGCGCCACAGACGTTACGCGCTAAACTCTGGCCGTGAATTTCCGTTTTTTTAAATTTAGTTATGTTTTTTTAGGTTATACCGTAAAATGGTGTTATGCTCTATAAAGAGTTTATCTATCTATCTATATCTATCATATTCGACATTAATCGTCAGATATATTTTATTACTATAAAAAATAGTAATATACCTTATTACTATTTTTTATTACTATCTCTAAATTAATTAAGTGACATTTGCAATGGTTAAGGAAGAACATATTTGCATGTTTAAAATGGTTCTTAGATTTTACTGTACAATTATGGGTAAATAAACGTATTCTATTATATTTTATTCTATTAGGATACACCATTATTCCTTCAGCCATTGTTGAACGCTTAAATGTGATTTACCCTCAAAACGTTATTTTCTCCGGGAGGCGCCAGAGCAAACTAAATAGTGTCGCCACCTGCCGGAAGTAGGTTTATTGGCGGAAATGGCGTCCGCCGGAAATGGCAATTTACACCGACCGTCCGCTTACAGGAAATACATTTTATTTGGAGTTGGTTAGAACTTACTCATAAAGATTGTGAAGAGTTATTCAGCTCAAGTTTTTTGTTTTCTTTTGTTGTTTTTTTTAAGACAAGTCATGAAGACCTTGATCGCGCTGTGGGTGAGTAGCTAGATGCGATGCAAGAACGAACGAATGAATGAATGATCGAATGAATGAATGAATGAATGAATGAATGAATTTTTTGTACACCTTAAGATACAAACAAAATAAACAGTAACACATTATGATAAAGTTACGAAGGGCGGTCTTATCGCTTAAAAGCGATCTCTCCCAGACAACCTTTGGATGGAGTGGATTATATATGATTTTGAAGTGGCCGAGGGTGTACTCTATAATTTGTGTAAACTACCTTAAATAATATCATCCATAAAACATACTACAGCAAAATATAATAAATAATAACATTTACCTACCTTTTTTATTATATATATATATATATATATATACAATATAATATTTATATGTTTATATACACACTAATACAATACTTATTTATATAGATACTTATACATATGAACAGCAACTAGGCAATAACAGGATCAAGCGAAAACTATTACTTCTGCAAGAATTACAGGTTCGATTCCCGCTGCAGGACAAATGCTTGCATATTTTGCAAATATTTGTTCAGAGTCTGGGTGTTAATTTACGACGGTACTCGTAGTTCCTGATACCCACGACACAGGGAATCCTAGTGTGGGGTCAGGACAAAGTATGTGTTCATTGGTTTTTATGGTATTTAAACCAGACAGGGGCTCTTATCTGAGTCAGCGGCTCTTATTAGCATTACCATTCAGTGTGGCAATGCAGCCAGGATTTTGGGCTTCCGCCTTGTCGTGATCTGGATCAGTTGACCTATCTATAGATCGTTTACAACGGTCTTTAGATAGCTAGATGTATCATCTGTATCTGTTTACACCTACTTGTACATCCTACTGCTATTATAAACGCAAAAGTTTGTGAGGATGAATGTTTGTTCCTCTTTCACGCAAAACTACTGAACGGATTTTGATGAAACTTCACAGTAATATAGCTTATACATCAGGTTAACACATATACTACTTTATATCCGGGTACCACGCGGGTGAAGCCGCGGGCAGCAGCTAATAGTTTATACAACAATAAATGTTTATAATATCCCTAAACATATACCGGCTTATTGATATTGTAAACATATTCATATTAATGGTTATTTCTACGTACCGCACTATATATGAAGACACCGACTAAGTTTCGACACATTCCGAGAGTCGTGCCAAGACAGTCAGTGCACGACGCTACGCAGAAGGAGAGCGTCGTGATCACTCACCCTGATGAAGACTCTCGGAATGAGTCGAAACTTAGTCAGTGCCTTCACCGAAAGTACGTTACGTGAAAATTACCGTTTTTACAATATGAATAATCAAATTCACGATAGTTTTTGGAATAAAATATACCGGCTTTTTGGACCGCGGGTAACTCTGCGTGTTAAAAAGCATTTAATGAGCGAGCTAACAGTCGGTTAAATGGTGCTAAGTGGCGTTTAGTCACGGCTTATACGAGGGGTGATGTCTATCGACCTCTGTGGCGCAGTGGGCGGAACCCCGCCTGGGACGCAGAAGGTTGCGGGGTTCGATTCCCGCCGCGGGACAAATGTTTGTATGCTCTGCATGTATTTGTCTTGGATCTGGGCGTTTTCTATGAATAATATGTAAGTATGTATTTACAAAAAAAGTATATAAGTAGTATTAATATCAGTCATATAGTTCCCATAATATAAGCTCTGTTTGGTTTGGGGCTAGAAGATGCTGTGTGAGAAATGTCCAGTATTTTTTTTTTTTAATTTATTTAATGGTTGGACTAACACGTTTAATGGTTGGAGTGTAAACAAATCTATAATCTTGGCTTTTATAACATACTAGCCTCTGCCTTCGGCTTCGCCCGTGTGGTATCCGGATAAGCGTGAAAGTTTGTGAGGATGGATGTTTGTTACTCTTTCACGCAAAAACTACTGAATGGATTTTGATAAAAATTTACAGTAATATAGCTTATACATCAGAATAACGCATAGGCTACTTTTTATCCGGGTACCACGCGGGCGATGCCGTGGGCAGAAGCTAGTTTTATCATATTTGTAGGATAGGTTGCTGCATAAGCATGTCTGTATAAGGTAGTCCCTTACACAGATACATACATTAAACATGTATGTGCGTGGTACATAGTAGGTATCGCAGATCAGTGTATCAGATAGTGTGCACCTTGCGCGGGCGTGGCTTGCCGCTTACCATCATAGTTTTGTTGCTCTCTGGAGTATTTATATCCTGAGATTGTATACTGTAATTTTCTTCGCTATATTTATAGGTGTTGCGATTCTATAGGGTGTCTTGATGGACAGAGAAGGGTTAGGTTATTGCTTGATAGAAAATCATCATGGCCCATTACCTACCATTTACCATTAAATACGGGTTTTGCAATCAAAAGATGTGTACCCCAATTATTCATACATAATTATTTAATCACAAGATCTATTGTTAAATACTAATTATTTGTATTAGTACCTACATAGTTTAAATAAGATATTATTTTTATGTGATTTGAAATAATTTCAGAATCATTTAACTCAATGTACCTTATGTTTGAACACTAAACTGTTCTATTCTATTCTAAAAGATGTATTCCGCGATGTTTCTTAGATGGTTCTTAACACCACAAGTCAGTCTAGATTAATGAAAATTATAACAAAATAAAAATGACTAAACCTACTTAATTATTTTATTCTTGTTAGGTTAGTTACCTTGATACATTACCTACCTTAATTTTATTTTATCGTACCTATTAGTTTTGTTTACACAAAATACGGCCTCATGTGGGATACCTATCCATAAACACCATCTATGTACCTACTATGTGGAAGTAATAAATGATTATTGGGCGAGTAATGAGGCGCTACAATTTATGATAGAAAAACATGTCGAGAATTTTAAAATGATGTAAAAATTTACTTGTGATAATTTATTTTTTTACAACCGTTTTTTTACTTTTTAGCATAAGTAATTTTCGAGATACATGGTAACCGCTAAACAAAAAACCTTTTACGGCAAATACATGTAGGTAGGTAATACTCGAATTGCTGTGTTCCAGTTTTTAATAGGAAAGGAGGAAAATTCAGAGAATAATACTTTTTGTAAGCAAGGTGCCAAGAGCCAAATAAATCTTGAGGAAAGCCAGCCTTCTTGGCACCAGAGCTTTTACTGCTTGGTCCCCACGGTGCATTGAATTGAATTTCTGATTCTTTTCTCTCTCTCTCTCTCACTCTCTTTTGTCGGATGAAAAAAACGCATCAGTAATACCGTTGCCGCTGTCAATAAGCGGCGGTAACCGCACACAATCAAGTGGGCCGAGCCTTGTCATTAAAAAAAAGACATTTTTGTTTTCTCTTCCGTCGACAAAATCTTTCCCATGCATTGAGTACTTTGTGGTAATGTTGGCATGTCGTATGTACGACCGCGCCGACAACTGCCGCTCCTTTTACCTCAATGCTATTGCTCCACTGCATGCACGGCCCCCCGACGTCCGAAGATCCTGACGGCCTCTGCCTCGCGAAATCCTGGGCGCACCAGAAGATTCCTCGTAGAAAATTAGCGTTACTGTGAGTCCAACACAACAGCCACACACAGGTGGACCACCTGAAGCCAGGAAGGCATCTGGGCAACTCCCCGTGACCTGGAAGTTTTTTGCCTCCAGAGTTGAACTTAGGGCAAATAGTGCCAGCTAGAGGCCCTTACTCGCTCGCACGACCCGATTGATTGACAAAATCTTTGCCTTGACATCCTGGTATTGCAAAATTGGCAAATGTCAATAGGCGGCTCTAACACCCTACGTGGAACGTATAATCCCGTTTACCTCCAAACAACATTGAAGATGCACAAATATTTCCCACAAAATTAACAAACAAATCGTATGATGCGTGTCACGATCTCGTGAACCCATTTAAAGGGCGGTTCACACGTCGCAGCTCAGTTTAATGGTAGGACTCATTTAAGGAGCGGTTTAATGGTACGTAGGTATCTAATTAGCTCCCTAAGGCTAAGCGGGTATCATGGAACTTGCCAAAAATTCGTGGTGTACCTACATCGGGTCTCGTCATGAAATCTGTGGCATTCGGTAATAAGGATGGGAAATGTTTTGTTCTCAACAATATGCTATTATCATCAGCCGAAGGAAGTAGGTCGATGATCCGATAAAAAATTTACCTTCTCATTTAGCTTCCCCGAATCATGCGGTGAGTTGGTATAATACCAAATCATAAAAAAGTTTTTTGTTACTACTGTACATTACATTTTAGAGATTAATGAGAATTAAGAGATTAATCATTTACCAAAAAGTTAAAATAACTTGTGTTTTGGTAATTAGTGCTTTCCCATTTTTATCATATAAAGACGTACCTACATGGTTCACATAGCAATTAAAATAATTTTTGACATCATTTATAAAAAAAACAGAATAGATTAAAATTAACGCCGATATTCGTCGATATTGTTTTATTTAGTTTTTAAAGTGTCAATGGTAACCCCAAGAAGTAACACAATAAAATTGCTAAAAACCACATATTACAGTCCGTGAAGAAGTTTTGGAGAAAAAAATACAACCCTATGTGTAATTCTGATGTATAAGCTGTATAATATTACTATAAAGTTTCATCAAAATCCGTTAGTAGTTTTTGCGTGAAAGAGTAACAAACATCCATCCTCACAAACTTTCGCATTTTTATTATAAGTATGAAGTAGGATATCTATCATATTTCTCGCAAAAACAAAACATTATCGGCTTTGGAGTTAAACTGTTGATGATGATGAGGTTAAAAAAAGAAAAAATCCAAGCTACGCATCAGTAATTGCGTAGGATTCTGCGTACGAGTGAACGTGGATGTTCCCCATGAAATTAGCTTGAAGGGTCCATATTTTAGCTGCTGCAGGGCTCTCGTGCGATACTTCATGACCGCCGCGAGACAATACATAATAAGCTGAGTATTAGTGGGTAGGTACTAGCTACCGCCACTGGCTTCGTTTACGTAAGAGATACAGCGATGAAAGTATATATCTATTACTAGATTTTTATCCAACACACACGATACACGTGCCTATGTGTTGAATATAAGCGAATGCGATAGACTAGTTTTTTATTCAACACATACGATACAGCACAGACAAGTACAAATGAAAAGAAAGGCGAACAATTAAAAAAACACAGTAAATTACAGAAGAGTACACTACGTGGGTGCTAACCAGTGCTAACGAGATCAGTCTATGCTGCAGTGGTATGAGTCGATGTCCTATCTCAGCTTATTGCTTCGCCGCCAAGGCGAAGCAGCGCTGATTCTTAGATAGGAAGCGAGACTAACCTCTGCTCACGGCTTCGCCTGCGTGGTACCTGGATAAAACTGGTTTCGTTCACTTAAGAGATACAGTTATGAAAGTATTATATCTATTACTGGCCTCTGCCCACGGCTTCGCCCGCGTGGTACCTGGATAAAACTGGCTTCGTTCACGTAAGAGATACAGTGATGAAAGTATTATATCTATTACTGGCCTCTGCACATGGCTTCGCCCGCGTGGTACCTGGATAAAACTGGCTTCGTTCACGTAAGAGATACAGTGATGAAAGTATTATATCTATTACTGGCCTCTGCACATGGCTTCGCCCGCGTGGTACCTGGATAAAACTGGCTTCGTTCACGTAAGAGATACAGTGATGAAAGTATTATATCTATTACTGGCCTCTGCACATGGCTTCGCCCGCGTGGTACCTGGATAAAACTGGTTTCGTTCACTTAAGAGATACAGTGATGAAAGTATTATATCTATTACTAGCCTCTGCCCACGGCTTCGCCCGCGTGGTACCTGGATAAAACTGGTTTCGTTCACTTAAGAGATACAGTGATGAAAGTATTATATCTATTACTGGCCTCTGCACATGGCTTCGCTCGCGTGGTACACGGACAATAAGTAGCCTATGTGTTATTCTGATTTATAAGCTGTATTACTGTAAAGTTTCATCAAAATGCGTTAAGTAGTTTTTGCGTGAAAGACTAACAAACATCAATCCTCACAAACTTTCGCATATAATAGTAGTAAGATAGGGGATAGTATAGAATTCCACTAAGAATTGTCAAGGAATTTACAACTTGGCAGTAGTCACGTGACATTTCCACAGCTCTCATTTCCATACAATTCAATCTTTCCTCAGGCGTTAACGCCAACAGAAAGTGGTATTTGTCTAGGTGCCAAGGTTTATTTAACTTTAACAGTTTTGTAAATCACGCAAAAGCTCTTGGACCGTAATTCCTACTATCGAACCTAGTAAGTTTTAATCTACAACGTTTGGAATTTTGACTTTTAAGTTAAGTCTTATCGTAAGTCCATTGTTAGATAGTATTCTGTCTATTATTCTCCTAAGAAGAGAGTTCGGTACAGGGTTATTTGTAAATTACGCAAAAGCCATATGACCGTAATTCTTACCTTCTAACCCAAAAGATTTTGTTTAACAACTTCTTCAATTTCGACTTTTTATTTTTTTTCGTAAATTTTTGTGAAATATGAGTAAGCACTTGACATGCTTAAAATCAACCTACGCCTACAACACCAGAGGTATCACTTGCACGTTGCCGACCTTGAGACATAACGGATGAAAAGACTCATGTGGCTGTAATTTCACCGGCATCCTATACCCTTCAAACTGGAACACAGCAATGTCAGCATTACTGCTTGGCGGTACAAACAGGTATGGTGGTAGAGTTTCCCCGGACCAGCTCTTTCACGACTACCTTCTTCAGATATCCCCCCTAATGGAAGGAACTCATGTTGGTATGCTTGGCGTATGAGTGGTTGTATTTAATAATTTCATTTATTTCAAAATAATTTTAATTCTAATTGTAGTCTAATTTGCATTTTGTTAATATTTTTTTTCTTTTTTAAATTTATCATATTAATATAACTCTGTGTTGTGTAATTTCCTATGTTTTTTTAAAATAATTAGTGTAATTGGGCCTGTCTCGTTTTTTTAAATAAATAAATCCACGTCAAGTTAGGCATAGCTTTTTTTAAAATCTTTTCCAGCGGTGCTACGGCGTAGCAAAGGGAAATTCCAGAAAAATATTCCACAAATTCATACTACGCTAAAAATACTTTGCTAGACCTAACCAAGGATCCTCAAAGACTTGCTGGAAGAAAACTCTTGTTAGGGTTAAGATCGCCGTTGTATATGTCCTATATGTGATTTTTGAAATCTGGTGTAAGCATTTAAAATGTATCTGTCCGTTGAGAAAACGTTAGAGCATTTGTTATGCTATTTAATAAAAGACAATAAAGTAAGTAAACAATGCCACGGTTAACAGAAGTGAATGGAGAGCCGATTTCGTTACAATATCTACTGTCTATCGGAGGGAAGCCTTCCAATTTCCATCCGGTTTGTGGTATCCACTTGAGAACATTTATTCTTAAGCGGTTGCCGGTTCTACGAGCAATATGACTTACAATCAGTAAGTGAATCGACCCTACGGTAAATAATTAATAATTGACCTTTATTGTATCGTGACTGTTAAAATGTCAAAATAAACAAGCGTTATTACATAAATAACCCATGATTATATTATTAAGTCTTTACATATGAAATTGCCGTTTCGTATGGGAAAATATGATCCGATTTAGCATATTTTTTTTCCCGATTGGCCAAAAATTGTCCAATATTGTTTTGACGTATTTGTTTTGTCATTTACAAACTTGTTCTCTGGGCGCGGGCGTCCGTGAGGTTCGTTTGCGACATCGAGATTTTTAGATCGTAAGCGGTTGAATCAATAACACACTGTTCGTTCGTTGGTAGTACTAGGCCCTTTCAATTTCAATTTCAATTTCAATAGCCTTTATTAACAACTTACCTATACTAGTTTTTTAATCTATCTAGTTCCATACACGTAGTTAATATCGCGTGTCGTTTGAGACCTATTTATTGTTTCAACGTCGAAACTCATACGAGAAAATAACGCGAGTTTTCAATGTAATGAAATTTAAGGTACAGCAAAACAAAAAAAAAACAAAAACTATTTCCGAAAATATAATAATATGCGTATTAAAAAACGAATTTTGTATTCCAAGCTTAACCGCAGATATTTCAGTTTAAAGTGACCACAAGTAGTTCGACAAAAGTAACCAATGCAATTTCATAGGTAAAGACCTATTATTTACTTTTCCATCTATCTAGGTATCTCATGTATTATTTACATTGAACCTTGTACATAGGTCTATTTTCAATATGAATCCTATGACGACTTCGGTGGCGCGGCGGTTGAGTAGCTATGTGCGTTGCAAGAGGGTTCGATTCCCGTGGTGGGACAAATGTTCTGCAAATATTTGTTGCCGGTCTGGGTGTTGTGGTACTATGGTACTCGTAGTTCCTGATACCCACGACACAGGGATCAGCAACGAGACCGTTAACATACTAAGTTAGTATAGCATCCGCGTCCCGCCGAGGTTGAAATTTCGGAATAAGTATTATAAAGATCTTGTGATTTCTTTTAAGTGTAGGTTAACAATAAAAAACTAAACAGCCAAGTGCGCTGTCATCTTTCCCGTAGTACCGACTACAGGCATATAGCATGCCCTGCGGCATCGGCGTCTGCGCAGCTGCCGAGCTCATAATGAACGCACCCTGTATAATGCCCGATCATGATAGGTTAGGTAGACGGTACAGGACGTACAAGTATTGGACGGTTATACAGGGTGTAGAAGTATTGTAAGCTATATTTGTCAAATATATTAAATAATAAAATATTTGTCTCGGGTCTGGGTGTTATGTAAAATATGTAGGTATGTATTTACAAAAAAAGTATATAAATGGTATATCAGTCATGTAGTTCCCATAATACAAGCTCTGCTTAATTTGGGGTTAGATGATGCTGCGTGAAAAAAGTCCAGCATTATTTATTTATTATGTAAGTCATACAACTATGTACACGATGATCTTTCCACTAGTGTACCGACTAGAGGCATATAGCATGCCCTGCGGCATCGGCGTCCGCGCAGCTGCCGAGCTCATAATGAACGCACCCTGTATAATGCCTGATCATGATAGGTTCGGACGACGGTACAGGATGTACAAGTATTGGACGGTTATACAGGGTGTTCAAATTCAGGTTATTCGAAAAGAGTAACATTACAGAAAATTATTTCTAACGCGTTCACTTAATTTATACACTATACAAGAACATAATTGTGTAAATTTTTTTAACGTTTAATCCGTGAAGTAATCTAGTGACCTGTAAGACAGGTTTTTCTAACCTACTTTAGGTACTAATCTCTCACAAAACAGGTTATTATCAAGAACGTTACATAAGTTAAAGACAAGAAAAAAATATATTTCATTATTATATTATTATAATCAACAGTAATAATATTTATTCATGCGTCTATGTACTTAGCTAGCTTTCTAAACAACATTGCATGTATAGATAAGTCAAGTGCTCCAGATCACTACCAGACGGAAGCGTCCCCAAAATGCTGGCTGCATTGTCACGCTGAATGGTAATGCTAATGTGTTGACAGAGATAAGAGCCAGATCTGTGGTCTGATGTAATTTCAAAATAAGTATTCCTATCCTCCAAGGTTTGCTGGAAGAAAACTCTTGTTTGGGTTAAGCTCGCCTTTGTACATGTCTTATATGTAAGTTTTGTTTGTATTATCTGTGTGTATAATAAAGAATAACGAATAAAAGAATCAAAATATCTCGCCCTTTCAAAATATTATGTGAATATATAATAGCAAGTCTTTGTCCTAAAGATTTTACTTTTCTTAAGTATAAGTAAGTAGGTACCTACACACATTACTAATTTAGTGAGCGAAACGAGATCTTTAAACAACATTTTAAATTTATGCTCATTTTAAATCAAATTAAACACGCTCACAACAGTATTTCCCATGATGGACACCCTCAGATACAATCTGTAAACATTTGAGGATTAAGTTACTTAAACTTTTTTTTTTTATTAAAACCTCTAAAAACTTAGTTTGGTATCACAAAATGTAATGAAACTGTAGTGTTTATTTTTAGCTAAACGAAACAAACTGCTTTCTACAGCCAAAGAGTTCTATTTTCAAATATTGTAATTACTTTTTAAATATTTTTTATGTTAATGGCCAGTTCCGTAAACATATAGTGCGCTCTTATCTTAGCATGCAGAAAATCAAACAGACCGAATTGATTTTGACATAGGTACATGTCAAAATCATAGTCACTTCCTAACTAACGAAGCATAGTTTGTGGCAAATGGTACAGTTTAGTTTATTATTTTCAGTTAGGGGAGAATACATTTACTTACATTTAAAGTTTATTTAGCTGTAGGTACATGGTACATGGTTATTAAAAGGCGCATTCAAAACATTATGCACTTTATCGTGCACACAGGTCGTCAAAATTGACGACGCCATTACGACGAATTCGCCCACTGCGACTCTGTGACGCAGTGGGCGAAGGTTGCAGCTTCGATTCCGTCGCAGGACAAATATTTGTATGATCTGCTACTATTTGTATCGGGTCTGGATGTTTTCTATTTAAAAAATATATGTATTTACAAAAAAAAAACTATATAAATAGTACAGTCATATAGTTCCCATAATACAAGCTTTGCTCTCTTTGGGGCTAGATGATGCTGTGTGAAAATGTCCAGCATTATTTATTTATAATTATTTACACACATTAAATTTGAGTATCTGTGGTTATTCGTGATTGTTCAAGGATAACTGGATAATTTTTATTTATCTAGATTTGAAAATAGCATGGTTTTGAACATAATTTTTACAAATCATGGTAAATATCCCGATTTTTAGTTAAAAATATTTTTTAGTTTGTTGTTAACCCAGCACCTTGCCACTTTAATTCCTACAAAGACAAATCACACCAACCTACAGCAATAATTACAGCGGTCATCCGATAACCCCATAAATAAGAGCATCCTGTACCATAATAAATGTATCCGCTTAATTATTATTTTGAAAACCGCGCCCGCGGCTCTACGGCTGCTGGACGAGAGAAATAAAATAAAATAAAAATATTGTGTGTCGGTACATACATTATATATATCGCCCGATTTGTAATGAGATGCACCGGTAGTGCACCGGTCTGTTTTAAGTGTGATGTATGCCTGCAATTTTTGAACTTCCTGTAGATTTTTTTAAAAATATGTCTACAACTGTAACTGTATCAAGAGTTAGTCTCAAAACTTTGAGACTAACTCTTATTCATGATCACTCTCTAACTTTATCAGCTTGATAAAAGGAGGCATTCATTTGTCGAGTGTAAGTCCTGTCCTTTGACAGGGCTAGAGTTAGCGTTTTGCTAAAGTTAGAAAGTGAATATGAATAGGTTAAAGTATCGTTTTTTAGAGCAGAAAAAATCCTCAGCAATTCTCCATTTGTTGCAGATGCCAATAGGCGATGGTAACTGCTAGCCATGTGCCTGTATCTCTTATTAATAACACAAACGTGAAAGTTTGTGAGGATGGATGTTTGTTACTCTTTCACGCAAAAACTACTGAACGGATTTTGATGAAACTTTACAGTAATATAGCTTATACATCAGAATAACACATATGCTTTTTAATCGGGTACTACGCGAGCGAAGCCGTGGGCAGAAGCTTTATATAAAGTACACGGAAGTACAGATATTATAATACGTATTTATGAGTAGTCGAGCCTCTGTGAAAAGGCTCGTCCAGGGAAGTGCTACCACCATGCCTATTTCTGCCGCCAAGACGTAATGCTGTGTTCCAGTTTGAAGGGTATAGTTGCCGGTGTAATTACAGACACATTAGATCTTTCATCTTGATATCTCATGGAGGCAACGCGTGAGTGATAACTCTGGTATTGCAAGCGTCCATAGGGTGTGATAACCGCTTACCAACAGGTGGACCGTAAGTTTGTTTACCTCTTTAGTAGTAAAAAAATATCCTCAAAGATCTACGCACTTAATACCAATCTAAAAAAAAAGTCAGGAGCAAGTCCTCGCAAATTCATCATGGGGATAGATAGTCATGCTTTGGTGAAAACTTAATCAGCCTGCAATAAAGTCTATAATATAGGCCATTACGTGATATAAATGTCTTATGCCAGTGTACACTGTATTCTAAAGTCATGCAAGTTAATTTATGTAAAATTTCATACCGAATACTCTCATTGAAATCCAGAACGGACTGTATTTAATCCTTCTGCCTCTGTAGGCATTTCCCGCGGCCGATAAAATGGCGGAAAACGAAAGGGGCGCTTAGCAGACGATGGAATTAAGCATTAATCAGAAGTGAACAGATTTTTTTTTTAATTGAGACACGATTAAAGTTTTGGTCGCGCGCGAGGAACCGGCGTAAATTCACTTTAAAGGCGTAGATTCACGTAGGTATAGTTTTTAAGTTGACGTTTCTATATGATCCTTGTGATTTCAATGAATAAAAACCTATTGACTTTAACTTTGACTTTGACTTAGGAGCCCGTTTATGCATTTGACTTAAGAAGTTGTTGGTATGGTTTCCTGCAAATTTAGTCTTTAAAATTTATGTCCATCTATCGGATGGAGAGCCTTCCTTCACTGCGCAGTAAATTTGAAGCTTATGACATCTGTTAGAATAGTAAATTGTTGTAAGTAAATAAAGTAAAAGTTTAATTTGACCAAAAACTATACACATCTGCATTTAAAATTGGAACTTAGAAGTTATAAGCCATAACGTACAATTTATTTTTTATTTTTTAAAGTGCTGTGCCGTCAAAAAAGGTCCTTGCTCAACATAATGCTGCAGATAACTGCAACGCTGATTCTGTTGTGTGTTTTTTCATTTATTGGAACCTCTACAGTTTTGAAACTCCACAGTAGGTATCAGACAACATCATTGTACGCAGCCCTTTAGCTCCGAGGGCGATCAATAGCTGCCTTAAATAACATTCACTCATTCAATCATTCGTTCACTTTGTGCTGAGTAAATGGAGTGTTAAATTTTAGAGTTAATAATCTAAGGAATCAAATCCTTATCAAATCTGATAATTTAGCCATCATCGCCCCAAATATTACTTTTTAGTCAGGAAAATCGATAACTCGGTATTGTATCGATAACTAAATTCAATTAATAATTATAAGGGTATATGGTTTTTCACGATGTTTTCCTTCGCCGTTTCGAGCACGTGTTAATGCGCACAGAACTACATTTTTGTCATGGTAAAATACATAAGAAGTTAATAAAAACTGTTTAAAAATCTGTATAAAGGATAAAAAATCTGTATAATTTGATGAAAGCTCTCGTAACTTTTAATTGACATGCAAGGTGCGTCAGTTATTGTAATTTCATTCATAACACCAACAACATCAATTCCATCGATCGCTCGGTAACCATGGCAACCAACGTCATTTTCCCGCTTGTTTCTCCCAACCAGAGAGTACTCCACCGGATAACGCGCCAAAAGACCCGTGAACATCCCGTAAGCAAAAACAATACTATTCCAATCTTGTTTCAATAACGATAAGGTTTTGTTTTGGCTAGCAAACTACACCGTTAAATCCAGTGTAAACACACGCATTCTAAACTATATTCAGAAGGATTTCAGTTGAATTTCAAAAAGCTAGAGATCAAGGTATACTGGTTGGGGAGTAAGACGATTTTTCACGGCTGTTAACCGCGCAAATGAAAAGTCCAAGGTGTAACGAAGTTGATGTTTGGCTCAAATTGATTTTGGCGCGTCTTTGAGCGCGCTAAGTTTACTCGTAGTTGGCGACAAGCTTTTAATAGCTCTCATTTTGGCCTTTGTCAGTAGATTTCCACTTTGCGGGATAACGGAAGTCAAAATTAGGCAAAGTTGTTTTATTATGCAAAAGTGGAGTGTATTTACTGTTTTTACCTAGGTTTGGTAGCATTTTAGGATATTTTTTATACAACTGAAGTGGTTATTGTAACCTATGGACGCTTGCAAAGATATCTGTGAGCAGAGGTACTTATTACTCGCGACTTGGTATTACGATTAGATACCACGTACTAGGTATTCTCCTGCAGACGTTCTTCCTCATGAGCACCGTCCACAACCACGCTCGACAGTCGTGAGGAATCCTCAGACCCGCAAAAAAAAAAAAGAAGTAGGTACATAATTTCATCCTTTACTAACGGATTAAAAAATATGATTAACAACCAGATTAAACAATGTATAAATCTAGACAGCGTTTAGGTACGAGTACGTACCTTAACTTTGAGAATATAGACTTATAGGTACTTATTATCCTTGAATGAGCATTCAGAATGTTATTCAATAGATAAGCACCGAAGAAAACAAAAAAAAAGAAATTTTAAAATAAAGATTTCTGAATAAAAATAACGATACCTTTTTGGTTTTATTTAAAGCTAACGTAACCTTCTTTCACGGGGCCTAAGTATTTTAAGAAATAGGGCTATACAAAACAGGTACTTACTTAGGTAAGTAAGAAGAAAGGTAGAGGACTCGAACATTATTTTTAAAACTCGCCTACTAATGAATGATAAAAATATAATAGTGATATAAAGGAAATTCTATATTCTATTAATATATATCTTAATTTTACTACAGGTACAAAATGTACTTACCTATTAAAAACTTAATTTAAATTATTCTTTAAGCATTGGTCTTTGAACAATGCATTCTAAATAGCCGTATCGCAATAACATATTATGCACCCTCGTGTCATTCTAAACTACACAAACAAAACATTAAACGCCGCGATAAAGAACTCATTTACACGGTGTATTAACCGCGTAATGGGACGAAAAAGAACTCTTTTTTAACCAACGTTATTGTAACGCTACTGCTATTTGACTTTGAGCCTTAATTCTACAAAATTAACGCATGGGTAATTTGTTTCGGACGCAAAGTTATCGTTGTGTTTTCAATAAAATACTGGTGATTTGAACAAATGTCGCTCGCCAGAAAAAGTAATTGAGCTGTCAGATTTTGGAGGGAAAGCGAAACAATTCTTGAAAACGTTAATCTAAATATAAACGAAATTGTATTTAGATTAACGTTTTCAAGAACGTATACAAAATAACAACATATACCATCATTCTAAATTTGTATTTCGAATCCATTTCTGTAACAACCGGCCAGTTAGGAAAACCTGTTAGATTAGACTAGAATATTATAATGGGACGGGTACATCCTACCTAGGTAATCCTGATAGATTTTGGACGTTTTGAAGTTAATTGCCTAACGTTGCAATATATGAGTATAGCAGTAGGTAGGTATCTACCTAAATTTCAGGAACTTTTGCACATGGATGATATTTTAGGAAAAAAATTATGCGACCATCCATTTGTGTCATTAAAATAGGTATCCCGTGCGACCGTTGCTCTCACACTTAATAGTCTCATCTCTTATAATATGCGATATATTCGAGTTACCTCCTATAATATGCGTTGTTTTCGAGGTATTTCCTATATAATCGATATTTTTTCGGTATGAACTGAATTAATTCACAAAAGTACAAAAAAAACTTTATTTAATTTTAATTTGTATTTTAGGTAAATAACAGACGGGACTTATCAAATATAAAGAGCAAATAAAAAAAAATCGGTACGTAACTAAATGCACGGGGCATTAATTTCGGTGTAATTGAAATGAAGACATCTAGATGCGAGGGCCCGAACTCATTTCGCGCCCAATTTGAGGTCGATTAAAAATGAATTCCTATCAGAATGCATTCGAATTTTAAATAGTTGTAGTGATGTAGTGACTTGAAATGATTTATCGAGGGACTATTCGAGTTTTTTGTAAAGTTAGATAAATACCGCAGATGATTTAAAGTTCATGTAATCGTAATTTTAGTATATGTTATTTTTAATTATTATTTATTAATAAGTAGAACACTATTAATTATATTCCGTCGCTACTAAACGTCTGCCTAAGTCTTAAGCAAAAACTTAGGCGACTCTTACTCCTAATTTGCATTGAAATATGTTAGCATGACATACCCTAGTCTTTACCTAAAATTAGTGCATTCAGTGTCGATAGTAGTTACATGGAAATATTTTCCGTTGCCTGTTTTTCTATTTTTCCCAACTCTATCATCGAAAGTACGTGACAGTTCATCGCGTCACAGTACTGTCTATTTAAAGGCCCAACCTTCCGAAATCGAAAGAAAACCTCGCTATTTTATAATGTATTTTCTTCCCTGCACTTTCATCGATCATTTGTCGATAGGGTATATTGTATTGTCCCCCGCTCTATCATCAACAATGAGGGACATGTCTTACCACTGCTACATATGTATATTAAAGGTCTGACTTTCCATAGACAAATAAAACTTCTCATCGTCGATAATGAATTTTCTTCGCCGCTCTGTCATCGATAATTTATCAATAGGTTTGTATTTTCCCCGCTCTGTCATGGATAGTGAGTGCCATCCTTACGCGTCGCTGCACTGCCATATTGAAATCCTTTGATCTCACGGTAGGGTTGTCACTGCGCTTTTACAACGCGCCCTTTGACCGTGGTCGGCGGCGGGCGCGGCGCGGTGCGGGCGTCACTGTTTACTTTTTCACATTCTTTAAATCTGCGGTGAAGGAACTTTGCTTAGAGCTGAATGAGTTTCTTAAAAAATATGTAAAAACTTTTTTATGTTACCTATGTCCTTACGGAATATGGTTACCATTTACCGTCGCCTGTTGACACCTGCAACACTGAAATTGCTGGTGTGTTGCCTGCTCTGAAGGACTCTTTTCATTTTTTAAACGTATTTTTTACTTTTAGTTTTAACAAACGTGATCTCCATCGTCTATCGCAGCGCCCCCTAGTGACAAGTTGCGATATAACCTATGTGTCAGTTTAAAATTGACAAATTTAAAAACGTAATTAAACAAATACTTTATAAAAAGTCATACTTACTTTAAAATATCTCGTTATTATATGATAAAAACTCTTGGGATTGAAAATGCTCCAACTCGTTGTTTTCTTGTCTTTCTTTCCTGGGTTAGTTGCGTAAGAACAGGCAGTAGATAAAATCGAAGTTTCAAAGTGATCCTTGTGATTTCAATGAATAGATAAATTTTGACTTTGACTTGACCTTCATTCTCATACATGCTATTGCAAAAAAAGCGAATTTCAATCAGACAAGCCGCTTCAGAAATAACAGACAAAGAAACAAAGAACATCGTTCGCCAAACGCATACCTACGCGCTCCATGCGTTGCGTAAAGAGACAAAATACGACGACCTCTGTGGCGCAGTGGGCGAAAGCCCGTCTAAGATGCAAAAGGTTGCGGGCTCGATTCCCGCCGCGAGACAATTGTGTGTATGATCTGTAAATATTTGTCTCGGATCTGGGTGTTTCTATGTATCCGCAGCCTTCGCCCACTGCGCCACAGCGTTCATCATTATCAGGTATTTATTTTAACTGAAAATTATGTATCGTTTTGGTGCTTAGAATATTTTTACCAGTATTCATATAAGCTCTGAATCAGACCGTTGAGTTCCGTGGTAGCCCCCTCCATCACTAATTAATTGTTTATTACTGGAATACCCAACAATATAAAAATCGACCAGCCAGGACCTCGTGGCTGAGTGGTTAAAGCACCCGCGTACCAGAGAGATCGCGGTTTAAATCGCAGCCAAAGTATTTTTAGGATTAAATAAAATCTTTATTCAAACTTGTATGAAAACATTTCATACATTAGGTACCTACTTTTAAACATTTATTTCATTTTATTTTACTTCACTCGTCCATTGCGTTTTGTTCGAAATTCGATAGTTGACCCTTAAAAAATATTTAGGTTGCCTGGAAGAGATCATTTGTAACGATAAATCTACCCATTCACTTGTAAGTAGTTTACTTATTTTGTAGTTTTTATTTTGGCTCTTTTGTATTCAATATTTTCATTCATTTCTTTCATTCATTCTGCCCGTTAAAAGATAGGTAGGTACTTTCCATACCATTCAAGTTACTCAGAAAATTGCAATATAGGTTCGCTCATCGTTTTAATAGCTCCCTATGTACATTATATACATAATTTTATGTGCATTTATTACATAAAGATGTTTTGCGCTCAGCTCCATACACATCATACACCTGCCATTCAAATCACGCCTACGAGGGCTTTTCTTGCAATTTTAAATCTCAAAATAACGTTCTAGATTTTGATTTTGAATCTTATTACATTTGCTTAAAGACCAATAACATTTTTCTACGCTTAGATAATCTTGGCGGAGTAGATTATTGCATTCATAGATAAGACAGCTGTGTAGATATGACAACGCTTGTTGGCACCGAACAAATCTACCTACTTCATTTAAAAACCTTTCCTACAATAAATAATAGCTTTTAGTTAAGATTTTGGTTTATTTATTTACTTTGCAATCCAACCCATCGTGTCATCCTTCGTAGAAGTGCTACAAAACGTCCTACGAAAACGCTACGAACACTGGAATTTCACTATAATTCTTCTTTTTTTCAACGATTTACAATCTTAAACGTCTATTGAATTAATAACTAAGTCTATAGTTATGTCTAAAATAGCTTCGGAATGGCATAGCATATATTTGTTAGCTATTTACTGAAAAAATCAAGAGAATAGCGTATTTATCCTTATAAATAAGACTAATTTTAGTTGCACCAATTATTGTTTTATCCTACTAATATAATAAACGTGAAAGTTTGTGAGGATGGAGGTTTGATACTCTTTCACGCAAAAATTACTGAACGGATTTTGATGAAACTTTACAGTAATATAGGTTATACCTCAGAATAACACAAAGGCTATTTTTTATCTAGGTACCACACGAGCGAAGCCGTGGGCAGAAGCTAGTAAGCTATAACTGTATTTTTCATAGAGCTAAAACTGTCTCATCTTCACCATTCTGTACTCTTTGGCCCGCAGTTACCGAAGTGGCAGAACGCGTCCCCTGCGGCCGTCACGACGCGCCTTTCTACGCGCTACGCTTTGTCTTGTAACTCCATAGGGAGTTTTAATCAATCACACGTTGGTCAGTCCTCCTGTTGGTACATGCTTTTGGGACTTTGGAATGTGTTTTCGATACATTTTTTCGCTAAATCTTGAAATTATAGATAAGATAAGCCATTTATTTCTCAAAAGTTCATAAAAAGATACTTATAAAAAAAAAAATATGTACTTGAATTTTTATTATTTAACGGGTACTAATTTCTGGATTATAAACGTTTAGTATATATGTAATAAATATTACTAGGTACTTTTTTTTATTTGATATTTTCGTTCTCCTGTAAGTGACTATGTCTTTATGGGAATAAACGTCAAACCTAAAATTATTAACATTGTTATTATATTTTTATAATCTCATAAGAAATCGATACCTTAAAGGATAATTTACTTGAATCATGAACTAATGGCGATCAGAAAAAGACAGCTTTATACTAATAGGTATAACTTTTCAACTCAGAACTGAAATCTTGAATAGCGTTTCTTTGGCCGTTTGGCAAATTGTGTAAACTATGACACTCTCACTCGTCACTTTTTTTTTGGTATTTGACAAACAGACATACTGCCCGTCAGATGGTTAGCGGTTACCGTCGCCTATTGACGTAATATGCAACACTAAGGGCAATAGTACACATTATGGTATACATTGCCTGCTCTAAAGTTGAAAGTCTCATATGCTCGTAGTTCCACTGGAACCTATACCTACTCTTTAAACTGTAACACAGCAATATGAGCATTAAAGCCGCAAGACAGAAATAAAAACGGAGCGGTTGTATTTCCCCGGATGAACCTCAAACGAGCTATAAGCATTAAACATTCTGACATTTTCAGTATTTGATAGTATTATGATCCATCTCAAAAGCAAATAAAAATTTAATGTCATTTTGTTTTATTAAAAAAAGCATTAAGTACCTCCTGATTACAGAGATATGGTTTTTTGACTTTATTGTGTGTGACATGATATGTAAATCATGACAAAATTCAGTTACGTTTTAATTTTTGCTATTCTCTATTGTATTAACCGATAAAATTATCGCTTTTTCAAGTTTTTGAGTTTTGAGAGATATTGCAACACCTGTCAAAAATATTACTTCTCCAGCATCATTTCGTTAGTGAAATTCGAGGGCTGATTCTATACAGCTATACTATACAGCTTATAAAATGGCTAACCAGACCCTAAAGACAATTTCCATTTTTACTACAGGAACAGATTTATAGACATCGATTCCGACAAGCAAATTAGCCGGTTCCTATTACTGGTCAGATAATTTCCTAACTGTAACTTAGGTTTAGTACTGACCGAGTAAACAGTTTTATAGTCTATTTGCAAGCTGTGTCCAATAGTCGACTTGAGCAGTGTTGCCAAATTGCAACCATTTGCTATTTATAGTTACTTTTTCACCGATGAAATCGAGTTTGATTGGTAAGTATAGCTTTGTTCTCGTGCTACTCAGCCTCAAATTGTTCGTAATTAATTCAAGTCTATAACTGCAAGTTTGTCATAGATTTACAACCTAATAAAGTGGCAGGTTTCTGTAAAAACTTGTAGAGATACATAAATTTTATCAGAGTATTAGTAGGTAGGTTAGGTTAGTAAAGCTTGTTTCTTGATAAATCTAGCTACTAAAGTTTGAACTTAGCTGGCATCACTGCTTGCGAGCAGTAGGTATGCGCCTCAGGCTGTCACGATGGACCTCGCCCATACACAATTTCACTGGACTGCGCTCATGAAAAGACCTCTCTTTCTTTTTGCTCTTTGATGTTTTTTTTGTATGCAATCGCCTTTTGTATTTTAAAACGAATCTGTGATACTGCTGCGGTTTGAATTTGGAACAAACTGCCAGGATGAGTACCATATTTTATTTTTTTGTACACTTGACAACGAAAGTGATTTAAATTTTAGCATAACGCCGTAATACACAATCACATTATAAGTATTACGTTAATAGATGGCTAACGTATTTATTGTACAACATTAAATACGTTAGCTATTTCCGTAGTACTTTTTTTTATAACTACAGTTTTATAATGATAAACTATAAATAACTAAGGGCATAACTTATAAAGATTTAAGAAGTGCTGTTTTTTGGCAAACAGTGTTTTGTTTTCTTGTAATAAATTTAAAATTACACATATTTAATTATAAGAAAAAGACGAAGCAGTGATTACTTAATCATGCATCTAATGTCCTTTATAATTAATGTTCTCACTGTATCAGGATATGCACATAATTTACGAATATTAGGATGATAGTCTTTATAATAGTATTTATCAAAGTATGCAGACATTTAAATACAGTATCAAACTAACAAACGACGCTACAATTTCCCTATAAAACTTATCGCCAGAACTAGCGTAAAAAGGGGAACTGCGAGCCCCTAAATTATACCCGACCGACTATAATCAGTGCCCTATCGGGTTTTTTATCGCGTCTCTATCGGCCACAAATCTAATATAACTAATGACGGTGCCCGTCGTGGTACTATAAAGCACCTATTAGGAGTCCCTGTGTCATAGTGGATTTATTCCAGTTAATAATAATGGTTGACTCTGGACTATTGGGAACAGTATAATATGAGATGAGATTAGCAAATGTTACGTTTAATTGTACCTTTCTACTCAGATTCTTAATTCTTGTTTTCAGAAACTTGGTATTTATTTTATGTCATTGTCTGTTAAAATAATAAATATCACCATGAAGTGCTTTGTTTTCTCTACTGATCAAAACAATGAAGGAAAACATCTGAACTCAGCTGCTGCTGTTATTTGTGTCTAAACATGCGTGTCCTAAGTTTATAGATCTAAAGACTTGTTCACCAATTGTGTCAATAATATATATTACCAATTAAGCTTCTGCATATAAATTGCTACTTTATTTCTTTTTCAAAGTTTGTAAAATAAAAAGTTTACTCACATACTTCTAATAAAGTTTGTAAAAATTAAGTAAATAAATGTATTGAACTATTTTTCTTTAAGCTTATCTAAGTACCTAGTTAGCTACTGATATTGGGAGAGGAGGGAAGATCAGCGCGCTACTTACCTTCACCAGGTCTGCGGCGCTTTATGCTGACTCCACAATTTGTGGCTACTTACCTCATCAGCAGTCCAACCATCTTAGTTACCTATATACTTAATTAAAAACTAGTTCCAAATAATAGATTTACCTATCTATCCATCTATCAGTGTGCATTAATTTGACGTAAAATGCCCTTCGTACACCAGCTTCAAAGATGTATCAACAGTCGAAATAAAGAAAAAGCAAAGGAAAAAATAATTGTGAGGAAGTCGGTTTACTTTAGTGCCATACTTCAATGGGCTAACGTGAAAATACGCGCATTGCAAACGGTACATATGCAGTCAGGTAAAAACGTTTTCACAAAATGACCACCGATGATATTCTCAGTAGGTTATCCGATAAAGATGATGTTGATACTTTGTAAGATGTTGGCGTGATCAACTTTTGTTTTTGATTATCCTTTATAGTTTGAAATGCAGATGGCTCCACTGATCATAGTAATTGTATGCACCTGCTCCTCATTATCATAATCGATGCACGCCAGTGCGATATGGACAGACCTGCATACATTATTTGCATGGAACATTCATCTTTTGACCACACTGATTCTTGCATTTCTAGATAATTCACACTAGAGTTAACATCATAGCATCCGCAAGGCAAATCTCAGATAGCTAGAATGTTTTTCTGAATTCACGATTAGTAATTCATCAGATTTTAAATTCAGAATGCCCGGAAATGCATAGCTGCCAGTGCCAGATAAGACATTTCTATTTTTACGAATAATAAACTTTTAGCGCTATTTGACTGTATGTTTTGAAACGTACGTTCTATTCAAAGAATTTAAAAAAAAACAGCAGTGTTTTTTGTCTGATTCTTCTAGACTTGGTCGCGCGCAAGGTATCGGCCAATTTCTATATGATTCTTGTGATTTCAATAAATAAAAACCTATTGGTTTTTATTTATGCAATAGGGCCCGTGAAAATACAAAGTAGGGGATAATTAGACTCTAGTCAGAACAATATACCTATTTGTCGTATGCCCACGTTTTTCTTTGTGAATAAATTCGTCAATCAACCGAACACTGCTTCCGATTGAGACGCAGCGGGGCCGCAGCGTATCGCCACGGGAGTCCCTGTGGGGGGTGGCCCTTAGACCTGAGGTCATTACCTACCTCGTGTCAATGTCAATCTTGTCACTTTACCACTAACAACACCGTACACTGGGCATATTCTTAACTTCACAAGCTCCGGATTGTCTATAATAATAATAATAATTTATTTATTTATTCAGATAACTTGATCCATAATTTGTTAGTAAGTTACATAATGTCACATAAACATAACACTCTATATATATTCTCTTTACGCTGTACCTACACGTGAAAAACTTTTATTAGCCTTCTGTGTTATATTATTATGTCTTTCTGTTATATGCGATAAAAATAAATAAATAAACATGGATCAAACGGACAAAAAACGGAAAACGGTGACACAGTCCTTCCTGTTGAGTCTGACTAAAATTACTTTATAGGCTGTCAGGTAAGGAAACAAAATTTTAAAGTTAATACATATAATTAACTTAACTTAGTTAATTAAATACACAAAATAATTAATAACTAGGTAGAACAGGTTAACTAGGTAGATAGGTTGAAAAATCAGGGTCGTGGTCGTAACCGAACCGAACTACGTTGCCTAACTTAGGTAGGTATGCCACTGGCCTGAGTAAGAGAGGGAGTCGGCGCATGCCAAACGTCCAGGCCCATAAGAAGCGTAGTTTTCTGCTCCCAGTCCAGCAGCTTGGCAGACGTGTTAGCTTGTACGCGGCAGACACTGTGTAGTCCAGTAGATGGAAGTCTTGCCGGTAGTAAGAACCCTGGAACCCACGTCCAGACATTTTAGCAAAGGTCCGGTTTCACTGTTTGACTGCGACATCCCATTCTTACAATAAAGCGCAATGGCTACTAGCATAAAATAGTGATCAGTGATGAGGCAGTCAAGCAGTAATACATTAAAACTAGATAATAATTAGACAACTACGCAGTAATTCTGGCAATAACCATTCTAGGAATGCAAGGATGAACATTTTATACAGTAGGTAGGTGACGTGTATTGCATTAGGCAAGATATTCTAGCTTTCTACGATTAGGTAGGATGCAAAGCTCATAATCGTAATAAATCAAACTAATGAGTAATTTTATTCAATACAATATTGTTCTCACCTGACACTATAGGTACCTACTAAACTAAACAGCTAAATAACCAATAGATAAAACAACACTCACCCAATCTGGGGTTTATACACACACACGGAGTTGTATTTTGATATAAAAGTAGAAAATTCCGGCAGAATAACCTCCGTAAGTTATTTAGCGATACAAGGTGGTACGTGTGTACGCGGTGGCAGTCAAGCGATGCGTAGCGTGTCACCCGACGACGGACGGTTGAAAAACCTGCTTTGCTTAGCGCCCCCCGTACCCCGCCTTTATGCCTTATTCGCACAGCAAGACAATCCACTACTACCCTTTAGTAAGTAGCTTAGTAAGTAGCTATGAAAAAACACTAAGCTTGAGGAGAATTGTTACATACCCCCCTTTTTAGGTAAGAATTTTTCCTGTGAAAAAATCATTTGCTATCAGTGAAGGTACTTGGTATGGCCTAGGTTAATTTGAAGTCTTTCACGTGCCAGGTCCCTAAGCTTTGACCAGACATGTCTTCAAGCTCATAAACAAGTCTTGATTTTTTTCCTATGATTCGACATTTTACAAATTTAGGAGCCAATTTTTTTGAAAACCTTTTGTCTTTATCGCTTAGGTAAAATGTGCGCTTCCAAACGGTATCACCTATATTGAACTCAATATTCTTCCGACGCAAGTTATATTGAGCACTATTTCGAGAATGAGCCTTTATTAATGAGAGTTGGACCTTGTCGAAAATGTTTTTAAGTGTACCTACGTTTTCAGCATAACTATCACGTGGCGTAAACACGATAGTGCCTTCTAAATCTGGGTCAAGATAGTGCGACCCGCAGCTTACTAGCTCGCGCCCAAAGACAAGAAAGGAGGGTGTAAATCCAGTGACTTCATTTACCGCGCTGTTGATTCCAAACTGAATTTTTGGGATATTAGTATCCCAAGTTCGATGGTCATTTTCAATAAAACAAGAAACCGCAGTCATAATTGTTTTGTTGTAGCGTTCAACAGTATTCACTTGAGGAGTATATAATGGAGTGTAGCAAATGTTAGGTATTTTATAGAAACCTAGTAAATTGCGCATAGTGTTGCTGGTGAACTGTCTACCGTTGTCCATTAGTAGTGTACTTGGAATTCCATGCACCAAGAAGACGCTTTCTTCAAGAATACGAGTAATAATATCAGCTGTTGCTCGCCTAATAGGGAAAAGCATACAATATTTAGAGAAACAGCAGGTTATTACGAGTAAAAATGTATTTTGCTTTCTACTGACCGGTAGTGGGCCGACCAAATCCATGCTCAGCATTTGAAATGGACGGCTACAGTCTTTAGGACGACCCATTGTACCAAGCGTAGAGTGAGTGGGGTGCTTGTGAGAGAGACAGGTGTCACAATTGGTCACAAAATTGGTAACATGTTGGTGCATGTTTGGCCAGAAGTATTTAAGGCTTAGACGTTTGTAAGTTTTTAAGATGCCGAAATGGCCCGAAGTAGGTTCTGAATGGTTTTGGGAGATTGTATCTAGACGATGTTCTGGTGGAATCACCTCTTTCCATTCGAATTCTCTGGTAAGGGGGTTAATAGACCTCATGAATCTGAACAACCTACCATTTTCAATTCGATAGTTTAAAAACGATGTAGGGGACTTCCGACATCCATCGAAAATATGTAGGAACCACGGGTCATCAGTTTTTAGGGTAGGTGTGGAGTAGGTTTTAGGCATGGAGTCAATAGCAGTAACAGGAACAGCGCGAGATAAACTATCAGGGACAACGTTTTCGGAACCTTTTCTGTGTTTAATCACGAAGTTATAAGCGGAAAGACGAACGCCCCATCTAGCCAGCCTGCCCGTTGGATTATTTAGGTTTAAGAACCATTTAAGTGAAGAATGGTCGGTGAAAACAGTGAACGTGATTCCATTTTCTAGATAACATCGCCAATGTTCTATGGCAGATAGAACGGCTAATGCTT
Source organism: Perizoma flavofasciatum (assembly GCA_958496245.1). NCBI lineage: Eukaryota > Metazoa > Arthropoda > Insecta > Lepidoptera > Geometridae > Perizoma > Perizoma flavofasciatum. The sequence goes on along the minus strand of OY292443.1, from coordinate 5,354,623 downwards.
CACGCTCCGTAGCGCTATAGTTGCGCTCCTGATGTGAGAGCGACTTGCTCATATACGCTATTACCCTTTCTTTTCCATCGAGTGTTTGAGTGAGTACAGCACCAATACCATAGTCACTCGCATCAGTATGAACTTCGAATGGTTCTGAGTATTCGGGACATGAGAGAATAGGTGCCGACACCAAGTGAGATTTTAGCTTGAGGAAGGCATTGTCAGCTTCAGCTGACCATGCAAATGGAGGAGAACCTTTCTTTTGCGTAGTTAGTTTATTTAATGGGGTAGCCAGAGTACTAAAATTTGGAATGAACCTGCGGTACCAGGAGGCGGTTCCTAGGAATCGTCGGACTTCCTTACGATTGGTAGGTGTAGGATAATTAACTATAGACTCCACTTTCTCTGGGTCTGGCTGAAGACCGTCAGAGTCAACAATATATCCTAAATATTTTAGCTGACTCCTAAAAAATTGACTTTTCTTGAAGTTAATAGTTAGATTAGCTGACCTCAGTTTCTCCAATACTTGCGTAAGTAGGGACATATGCTTCTCGAAAGTATTGGATACGATGATAACGTCATCGACGAAGACAAAAACCTTATGTTCAAATTCGGGTCCGTAAAACAAGGCGTCCACCAGCCTTTGCTGGGTAGCGGGAGCGTTTGTTAAACCAAACGGCATGGATTTAAACTGAAAGGTACCTCGAGAGGGGATATAAAAGGATGTTTTTTGCCGATCTTCCTCTCGAATTAGTATTTGCCAAAAACTTTTAGATAAATCTAAGCTTGATAGATATCTTGCATCGCGTAGGTTGTCGAGGATTTCAGAAATATATGGAAGACTGTACGCATCCTTTTTAGTAACAGAGTTAAGTTTGCGGCTATCTAAGCAAAAACGCAACTCACCATTCTTTTTGGGCGTCAGGAGTACTGGTGACGACCAAGGACTTTCACATGGCTCGACGACATCCTCCTTTAGCATCTCGTCTAATTGCTCGACAAGAATACGTTGTTTCTCAGGCGACATTCTATAGTATCGTTGACGAATGGGGGCAGCGTCCCCAGTAACGATAGGATGCGTGATTAAATGAGTACGGCCAAGACCACGCTCTTCATATGAAATGTCACTAAATTGTGATATCAAGCGGTCAGCCGCTGACTTCTGCTCGTCTGTTAAGTGTACATACGAACATATATTTTGAGATGGCTGCCTTTTAATGTCAGCAGTGAAAATGTCATCCGAGTCTTTATAATAAGCAATCTGATCTAAATATTTAGGAAATAGACCAAAAACCCTCCAAAAGTCCATACCCAATATAAGGGAGTGCTTTATATTGGGCACAGCATACACTTTAAGAGTATGAGTTTGATTTTGGAAGCTAATAGGTAGGTGTAAGACTCCTATAGAATAGAGTTTATCACCTCCAGCGGCCACAAATTGAATCCTGTCACTAGCCTTCAATTCGAAACCCGCGTTTATTAGGTGTTCATGACTTCCGTTACCCAAGATAGTAGTAGAAGAGCCGGAGTCAAGAAGACCAATCATTGGTTTATTGTTGATGGTAACGGCGACATAAGGTCGGGATTTACTGACGTTAGATCTATTGTCGCGGATTGAAGAGATAGCGTTATAAGTAAAGAATGTGGAAACGAAACTTAGCCAAGTCTTCCACTCATTGGCATCGAAGTTAGTATGCTGAAGTTGTTTAGCACTATCTTTGCAATCCTGCATAGCTAGTTTTTTGGACTATCCTTAGCGTCTTCTATGGCGGTTGCCCTACCACAATCTGGACATTCAGAGTATCGAACGCCCTTTTTCCCGCATTTGAAACAAATGAGGAAACGTTCTTGTTTGCAGTTCCTTAAGGAATGATCGTCAGTTCTGCATCTCGGGCAGAATTTAGTTCTGGGAGAATTCGTTCCTAGAGCAGCAACAGTTTCATCTTCTTGTAGAGAGGAAACACCGGTTTTTTGAAGGTTAGTGTTAGTGTTCGACTTGTAATAATTGTTGGAATTATAGCCATATTTTTGAGAATATAATGTATTTTTATTAGTTGAGCTACTATCGCTAGATTTGTAAGCAAACTCTGGCGCTACAGTAATCATTGACACTTTGGGTGGTTCTCGAAAGTGAGAGAAACGTTCTTGTATATTCTCATAACTGCGACATACAGCTTTGAGGGTGTCAATAGATTTAATATCCGGGGAGGCTGACAAAGTACTGGCGTAACAAGGTCGAATATTATGTAGTAGAATCTCTAATTTGTCATCTTCGGAGAGAGGTTTATTCAGACGAGAAAACATACCGTGCATTATAGAGAGGTAAATGGTAATGTTCTCGGATTCACCTTGAGTGCGAGATCTGATTTCTGCAGCAAGCCTGTAGTCATAGTCACTACTGCTAAAATCTTCTTTAAGTAGCTCGCATAAGTCATTCCAAGATTGGACCCTATCTTTATTGTAGCGATACCAATGTAATGCGTCATCAGTAAAGATTTCAAAGGCTAAGGAAAGTATTTTGTCATACGATATACCCCGAGAAAGGACAAATTCCTCCACTTTTAAAATAAATGAACGCACACATGATTTTCCTGAAAATTTCAACTTGCCTATCTCTGAAGTTACACTGCGCTCACAAGTAACGGATAGAGCAGATGTAGTAGGTTCTGTATTAGCATTAGATACCGATGAGGTTGTTGCGAGCCTAGTCAGCGAAGTTTGTGGGCGTAAGGCTATCAACTCCTGGTATTGAGATTCGAAAGTAGCTAGGCAAATTTTATGGATGCTAGCCACTTCCTCTATGCTACTTAGCCTATTGATCCTATGGTAAATGTGATGGAGCAGAGTTTCAGTTCGAGAAAAGAGACTTTTGTCTAACTTTTGTCTCAGTGACGCTAAATTACATTGCGATTTCGCCAAACAATCTTGAATGCCTACGAAGTCTTCATCAGGTTCAAGGTGCGATTCCAGGATATCTTCTGGAGGTAATACCTGCCCCAATTTAACTATCTGCTTGCGTAGCTCCTGGACCGATCCGCTAGAACCACCGCGTAACTCGACTTCGTACTCCAACTCAGATTTTTGAAGTGATAAAAACTTAATATTATACGCCATATTGAGTGTGTGTTGTAATATTACCAATATATAGTAGAATCAGGTTATAGAAGAAACAATTAACAACAGCTTATTTTGGAGCACAACTAAATGACAACAACTTAAATTAAAACTAAAGAACTTATAGGTAGTATTATATAGATGTACACGAAGAAGGATAATCATATAGGTAAATGTAGAGAGTTATCCACGTATTAGTTGAACTACACAGAATTAGCCTAAAATTAAACTAAAAAATAAAGCCAACACCAAGGAAAACTACTAAATGCAAAAAAAATTAAGCAACGCAATTCGGATACGGATTAACCTATATTGGGCGCCATTGACACAGTCCTTCCTGTTGAGTCTGACTAAAATTACTTTATAGGCTGTCAGGTAAGGAAACAAAATTTTAAAGTTAATACATATAATTAACTTAACTTAGTTAATTAAATACACAAAATAATTAATAACTAGGTAGAACAGGTTAACTAGGTAGATAGGTTGAAAAATCAGGGTCGTGGTCGTAACCGAACCGAACTACGTTGCCTAACTTAGGTAGGTATGCCACTGGCCTGAGTAAGAGAGGGAGTCGGCGCATGCCAAACGTCCAGGCCCATAAGAAGCGTAGTTTTCTGCTCCCAGTCCAGCAGCTTGGCAGACGTGTTAGCTTGTACGCGGCAGACACTGTGTAGTCCAGTAGATGGAAGTCTTGCCGGTAGTAAGAACCCTGGAACCCACGTCCAGACATTTTAGCAAAGGTCCGGTTTCACTGTTTGACTGCGACATCCCATTCTTACAATAAAGCGCAATGGCTACTAGCATAAAATAGTGATCAGTGATGAGGCAGTCAAGCAGTAATACATTAAAACTAGATAATAATTAGACAACTACGCAGTAATTCTGGCAATAACCATTCTAGGAATGCAAGGATGAACATTTTATACAGTAGGTAGGTGACGTGTATTGCATTAGGCAAGATATTCTAGCTTTCTACGATTAGGTAGGATGCAAAGCTCATAATCGTAATAAATCAAACTAATGAGTAATTTTATTCAATACAATATTGTTCTCACCTGACACTATAGGTACCTACTAAACTAAACAGCTAAATAACCAATAGATAAAACAACACTCACCCAATCTGGGGTTTATACACACACACGGAGTTGTATTTTGATATAAAAGTAGAAAATTCCGGCAGAATAACCTCCGTAAGTTATTTAGCGATACAAGGTGGTACGTGTGTACGCGGTGGCAGTCAAGCGATGCGTAGCGTGTCACCCGACGACGGACGGTTGAAAAACCTGCTTTGCTTAGCGCCCCCCGTACCCCGCCTTTATGCCTTATTCGCACAGCAAGACAATCCACTACTACCCTTTAGTAAGTAGCTTAGTAAGTAGCTATGAAAAAACACTAAGCTTGAGGAGAATTGTTACAACGGAAACGGCAATGACAGCTAGCCACAGAAGCCATATTCAGATACTTATCTTATTAGCACACAACACAGATAAAAATTACAGATAAAATCATAGGTTAGTAAATGTATCACCATATTTTACCAAGTTGATAGTAAGTATACAAAACATTTATCAAATGAATGAATAATAATGTCAACAAAAGCATAACTATTCAATTGATGTTGCCATATTTAAAAAGTTGAAGTTGATAGCAAATGTTAAATATTAGCTAATCGAATAATAAAAATTCAAAGAACGTCGATCTCATTGGCTTATATTTTGACGCATAATGTTGAACGGACATTTTCAGTTTTTTAAATATTTTTAAAATGTTGACTGAAAATGTTGTGAAATTTTGTCTATTTACCAATAGATTTTTTATTTATTTTTATCTAACTCATAATAATTCACAATGTAAGCACTAACTGCTTTTCACTATACATGTTTTAGAATGCCATCTAGCTCAAAACATTTGTGAATTTTAGTATGTATTTTAATTTGATTGTATTCTGTTTAGTGTGCCAAAATAAATAAATAGAGGAAATATATCTTACAAAACTCTCACAGGTCGAAGGCTGTTGCAAAATATACGAATTCTGGTTCATGGATGACTAATAAAAAATAAGTAGGTAGGTACTTAAACATTTTAATCTAATGAAATAGTTCTTTGGTTTGTTCTATCCCCATTCAAGAAATAATTTGGTGCCTACAAATCTGTAGAAATAACACGAGTTTGTTCCCCTGTTATTGTAGAACTCATTTTTGCAACATCAAAGAATTCTTTCAAATCGCATCAAATTGACAATCGATTCTTTAGACTTCAGAGTAACATTAAGCTGAAGAGCATGTTCGGTGACGGGACTGAAAGTTTGGGGTTGAACACCAAGGGTGGGAGAAAAATACAATTACACATGTCTTACTTAGATAGACAGCACAGTCATGTTAACAGTTTGAGGTACCTACGGAAAAAGGCTATCGTCACAATATACTATTTATTAATCTATGTATAATATTTATATAAGTATTTACAAAAAAAACATATAAGTAGTATTTAAGTCATGTAGTTACCATAATACAAGCTCTGCTTAGTTTGGGACTAGATGCTGTTTTGTGAAAAATGTCCAACATTATTTATTTGTTTATATAAACGGCCAAATTTTTTAAACATCTATTACTTTCGACTTGAAGGGGTATAAGTTTGAATTCAGTTCTTAACCGTTGCTGGCTAGTCTATATCTAACTAAGTTATTATTACTCTGAGATCAATTCCCTCCAATTTGCACCCTCGTATCGTATTCGTGCGGAAATCCCATCACGTGGATAACTTTTGAACGAAGCATTCGAATTTCAAATACGCTGACAGGTGGCTTCAGCCCATACATTTTGCATATTTTCTGAATCGTTGCGACTGGCCAGTCCGATTGTATTTTTTCACCGGCCTGTAATTTTTTCTGTTTATAAAGGTTATCATAAACGATTATGGATGATATCGTTTTCTTATTCTTCTACTAACTAAACGGTCACATTTTTTACTTTTTACGATTTATTGTTAATTCAAGACATCATTTATCTACATATTTTAAAGAGGCAACACTAAAAACAAAACACAATGAAAACGTAGGTAGGTAACTTCTGTTTTAATTATATTTTCTCAGGTCCTTCAACTTAACACCGTATCATAACGCCACTCTCCATAGGGGTTGGCAGACAATACTCTCTTCTGAAGGCACACGTCACCCATTACCGGTTAGTGGGTGGCTAGTATAAAAAAATACTCCGCATTAATCGGCACGTGTTTTTTATGGGTACCGCTGGTTAGACCATTCTGCCACGCGTTGACACTTGATATCTCTACTTTATTAATTTTGACAGGTCTCATGCATTAGCTTGTTAACTTGAGAGGTAAAATAACCTTATTAATTAGTGTAGGTAAGTCTGTGAGGGAGTGTCTGAAAATAATATATTTTTTTACCTTGTGTAAAAAAATAACCATTTTCTTCTACGAGGAAAATAATGATGTAATGTGTATATACTAAGGTGTATATACCTTGTCAAAAGTTTTTCTTTAGGTGTATACTATTGTAATAGGTACCTAATATCTACATAATTATTTATCCGAACAATAGGCATTCTTGCATCATTAAAAAAACATTTTTAACCATTGTCAATATTGCTACTTAGGTAGGTACTATCTACTACGTTACTATTAATTATTATTCTGTGCATTGCTCTCAAAGGCAGATCTGGAACTACAACAAATTCAAAGTAATTTTAATAATTCATTAATTGAATCCATAAATCACACGAATTAGCTGAACCACTCTGACTGACTGATCCCAGTTATAAATCACAATTTTGGTTAAATCGTTTTTAAATTGCCGATTCTAAATGCCACGGTTCAATTTTTGATGCACATTACATAAAAGCGCGTTTTTTATGGAAAAAAATTTGACGGCGTGGCAACTTTTTATTGGTTTTATAATGTTTTATGTTATTCTGTATTTTCAAAATTTGATTCTACCTTTGCGTATGGTGCGTTAGGTATTGCTTGACGTATTCGTAACTTTTTAACTAAGCAATCGTAAGCAGGTAAGGTAGAAGTATTTTTTTTTATTAACTTTTGTTTTCGTCAGGTTTATCAGAATGCTCGCTAAATTGCTCGTTGTTTTGTTTTGTAAAAGGATCATTAAATAGAATAACCAGCCTTGTTTCTTAACTTTCTTTCCTGGCTTGGTCACGGAGGAACAGACAGTAGGTATGTAAAATTGTTTTAAAATAACCCTCGAAATTTTAATGAATAAATGAATTTTGACTTTGACTGCTCAGCATTCGCTTCGAGCACATGATCATTTTTTTTAATATCATAACGTGTGTCGTTTTCCCTTCGATCGTAATAGTTTGCATTAGCCCCGTCAAGCACTTTACGGTGTTACCATAGTGTAAAACGCCAATTCCCATATTTCTCATAACTTAGAAACTTATCCAAAACCATACCTCAAATGACCCATGGTCCATAAAATACACGAAATGACTATGTTTGAGCCATCCTGACCGTCAATTAGATGCCGTGGCCACAACAACTTGCAATTAAATAGCGTTTTGAGAAGTACGGACGATCCAGGGAAGGTATAAAATAAATAAATAAAATATTACAGACATTAAAATATTATTCATTAGGATTCTTTGTGTCATTGGTATCAGGGACTATGAGTATCATGGTACCAAAACAGCCAGACCCGGAACAAATGTCCTATCTATAGATCGTTTGCAACGGTCTTTAAATAGCTAGCTGTTTAGTCTGTATTTTTTGTATGTACCTACTTATACAAAATTATATAAACAATGGTAGATTCTTGATTTTTAAATACATAGAAAAATCAAGCATCTTCCATTTTTTTCAACCTTTGCCATAAAATCCCCTGATTTCGCAGAATTTCGCACCAAAATCTTTTAGATAATATAATTATACTAACCAAAATATGAAGATATTTTTGCTAACTTATTTTTGGTAAGGTACCAACATAGCTTTACGAGCTTAGCTTGTTCAATTAATACGATTATTTTTATGGGTTTGGCCATAACAATACCATTTGTTTGACTATAGCCTGTGCTCTATCCACTCTGTTATCATATAATCATTAACATTCTGCAATAAAACTGCTGTTTTTTATCGATATGATTAATTATAATTAGTATAAACCCCATCACTAGAAGCTATCGCACCGTAGGTGCTCAATGGGGTATAAAATCAAATTTTATTTTTTGTTCCCATTTGAGCACCACGTTAAAATATTGATTGGTGCTCAAATGGGAATACCTTTGGTGCTCAATGTATAGGTGCTCAAACGGGGATACTCCGAAATTTTACTTTGAACTTTCGGGTCATTACCGTTAGAGACTGCGAATAAAATGGATATATTTTGATTCCTAGAAGGGACGGTCCACACCCACTTCTTATTTTTTTTTAACTTAATTATATTCAGTACAGTCGTAAAGTTCATTTTCTTTGTCGCATTACCACTTAGTCCTAAAAGCTTTACTTAAAACTAGATATAAAAGACTTCCCATAGTCGCCCGATGCGACCGAAGGTTGGGGGAATAAGCCGAATTGACGAGCTGTTTCAATTCCGCTCTATGTTGTCCTAAGAGCTTTACTTGAAACTAGATGGCAACTAACTAGATGTAAAAGACTTCCGCATAGTCGCCGGATGGAGCCGAAGGTTGAGGGACAACGGGAATAAGCCGAATTGACGAACTGTTTCAATGCCGCTCTATGTTTTCCTAAAAGCTTTACTTGAAACTAGATGGCAACTAACTAGATGTAAAAAAAACCCCATAGTCCCTGGACGGGGCCGAAGGTTGGGGGACAACGGGAATAAGCTGAATTGACGAGCGGTTTCAATGCTGCTCTATGTTTTCCTAAAAGCTTTACTTGAAACTAGATGGCAACTAACTAGATGTAAAAAAAATCCCATAGTCCCTGGATGGGGCCGAAGGTTAGGGGACAACGGGAATAAGCTGAATTGACGAACTGTTTCAATGCCGCTCTATGTTTGTCCTAAAAGATTTACTTGAAACTAGATGGCAACTAACTAGATGTAAAAAAAATCCCATAGTCCCTGGATGGGGCCGAAGGTTGAGGGACAACGGGAATGAGCCGAATTGACGAGCTGTTTCAATTCCGCTCTATGTTTTCCTAAAAGCTTTACTTGAAACTAACTAGAATTAAAAGATTTCCGCATAGTCGCCCGATGCGACCGAAGGTTGGGGGACAACGGGAATAAGCCGAATTGACGAGCTGTTTCAAGGCAATCTTTGACTTGTCTCAAAGCGGGCGCGGTCTTGACTTTCATACTAACTGTGAGTTAGTAAATTTACTCATAGTAAATTTAGTAGAAAAAAATCTAGGTATGTATTTAAGTATTTGCGTTAAACATTACATATTGATATTTTTGTTGTACCTATGTGCACTATCGACTCATGTTTTTTCCACATTACAAAAAGGTTACCTACAGGAAGATATTGCGTTTTAGCATTAAGTTCGATATTAAGAATGTTCTACCTATATATCTATTTATCTGAGATTAGATAGACTGGTCAATCTGACGCGGTGGCAGTGTCGGTGATTACCAAGTATGGGGTAGTCGGAGGCACTTCCAAACGTAATATTAAGAACATGCCCACGTTTTGTAAGTAGTTAGTATTCCACGTGACAGTTTGTAAACCCACCGCCGCTTATTGGAACACTAACCAATGGCACATGCCTTCGATTTTTTGGTGAAATGTCGGTTTCCTCACGATGTTTTCCTTCATCGTTTTGAAAAATTCATTAGTGCACAACTGGGTTTGAACCCACGACCTTCGGATACGGTAGTCGGGGTACAGGCCACTAGGCTAACATGGCTCTTCCGAATTCAGAATTCCTTGTTAGACTTATGGAGTGGACCAGCTGATTCTCCTATAACCTATGTACATTAAAGATCAATATCTTCATTATGTAGATGCTAGTTGCCATTTATAAGTATACAGAACATTAGCTGGGGCTATACTTAGGAATTAATTAGGTACTTAAGTATCTACAGATTATAAAACATAGTTTCGAACTACCTATACGATTTGTACCCGTTTATAAGGTGATCATATCTTTGCAGATATCTCTCATCATCAGCAAGTTAATGTGAAATTACATTTGTTTATACAACAATGTCATCCAAAGGTTGTCTGGAAGATATCGCTATAAGCGATAAGACCGCCCATTTTAATCCCTTGTAATTTGCTCTGTTTGAAGTTGTAAACAATATATATTAATTTATTTATTAACTCTTTATTGCACATTTTATAAAAAGTGAACAATAGGCGGACTTAATGCAAAAGCATTTTCTACCAGCCAACCCAATTTGTAATGATTGGCGGTATGCGTGCTACAATTTTTTACAAATTTTAAATACAATGATATTTTATATATCCAATCACATTTACTTAATATATATAATTATATATTTATAGGCACGTATAGGCACATATACATATAAATAATAGGTTGAAGGGAGGGTATACATACATACAATACGGAGTTATCTATCTATCTATGTACAAGCAGGTCCAAAAATACAGATGAAATGCAAACGATCTATAGATAGATCAACCGATCCAGATCACTAACAGACGGAAGCGTTCCCAAAATGCTCTCTGCGTTGCCACGCTGTATGGCAATGATAATGCATTGATCCCGATAAGAGCCAGCTTTGTACACGCGTTGCTTCTACAGGTCGCATTTTAATATTGAATACGCGACGGATCCCAGTTCCCCACGGACCCAAAGTTCAAAAAAAGTAAGCTCTGTGTAAAAATGAGACTTTCATGATCCGCATATGCATCTGAACGATCCAGCAATTTTCTTGCTCAGATAGATTTATAACTTCAGGTCGAATATCGTGTATGTCTTGAGCGCCTACCTACCTACGTTATAAAATAACAGAGGGTGTTCTTGGAAAAAACAAGTTCTAAGTTTTACTTTCAAAATTTCATAAAGCTCGCATCTATCTCAATCAATCACAATTTCCGAAATCGTTCTGATCACGCATTTTATTAAATGTAGAGGTATAAATAAACGAGTGAGCACAGTACAAAGTGTTATAGTGAGCACCAAATTATTATAATTCGGATCTTGCACTAATCCGATAATCGCCCGATTGACCCTTTTCGATAAACATTTTGTTTATGATTCATGATTTCGTGGAAAGCTGTTTTTGATGTGCTAAATGCTGTTTTTTTACTAGAAATCTTGTCTTCGTCATGTCTACCTGCCGGAAAACGGCTAACGGAAAACGGCTCGTTTCTCTGTAAAAAAACTGACACAACATTGACATTTATCTCGTTTCTCTGTGAAAAACTGACAAAACATTGACATTTATCTCGTATCTCTGTGAAAAACTGAAAAACATTGCCATTTATCTCTTATCTCTGTGAAAAGATGACAAAACATTGACATCTCATATCTCTGTGAAAAACTGACACAACATTGACATTTATCTCGTTTCTCTGTGAAAAACTGACAAAACATTGATATTTATCTCGTCTCTCTGTGAAAAACTGACAAAACATTGACATTTATCTCGTCTCTCTGTGAAAAACTGACAAAACATTGACATTTATCCCGTATCTCTGTGAAAAACTGAGAAAACATTGACATTATCTCGTTTCTCTATTGAAAACCTTTGTAATGTTTTAAAGGAAAAACGAAGCGTTGGTCGTCATTTTTACTACTGTTATTGGCACCCGGGTGGTTATTGGTTAGTCAATTGATTACAGACACATGACTTTTCACCCGTTTTATCTCAGGGTCAGCAATTGCCGCCTTGGATGGAGCGATCTTTATGATGATGTTTATTTATTTAACTTTTTTTTGGGATAAAATCAATCGGTGCACGTTCGGGTTCGAACCCATGACCTTCGGATTGGAAGCCGGGGTATAACCTACTAGGCCAACACAACCCTATATTACAACTATATACATATATACCTAGTGATTATATAGACCACTTTGAACCGATCACGTCGCGGGCCATTTCTGGACAATTTGGTCCGATCTCTAGACAATATAATTTGACTGATTGATTGTTTGGAACACGCGATCCGATCTGGATTCTTTAGGGCACTGTTTGAATAATGAGTATTTAAACCGACTTCAAGATTTGGAGGTTCTCAATTTGCGGGCTATGTACCTACGTACTTACTTATTATTTGTATTCACATCAATAACTTTAATTCGTAATGGTCGATCCTACCTACTTGACTATAAAATAATGCCTGATTTGATACCTGTTTCCTATCTTTCCTGTAGGTAGTCATAATACGACAGAGTATAAAACATTATTGTTTTTGTCTGTTTTTAAAGAGTGTACTTAGGTAATATTCAGCTAATAGGTAAGTAGGTAAGTAATGATTTAATTTTCAAAGGGATTTTTATTCACTTATTTTACTAAAGTAGTAGGAGATGCTCTTTGAGAAGTTACATGAAAAATTAAAGTCTATTTAGTTCTTCAAAACATAATAAAAACACTTTATCCCATTTAGATAAAATTTCAATTCAGATTGGATGTGCGTTCTGAATTAGGATCTGAAAATTCAAATTAAGAATTCAGGAACGCGCGCCTTCTAGCAAATTCCGATTTTGAATTTTCTCAGTTAGCGATGAGAGGAAGCGAGACCTCACGGCATGAAACCTGTTGACCGTGTCTATTTAGAATGTACGACCTTATCGCATGAACATTACTACAGTTACGTCGATAAATATTAAAAAACGAAAACTTTCATTTGTTTCAAACCTACCACGTTCAAGCTTATACAACATTAGGACTGAATCTCAATAAACCTTCTAATACCACGTTTACATATGCGGTGATATGTGTCATTCGCGTACGAGTATTGACGACTTAGTAGTTAGTTATAATCTGTGGCGGAATATGTAAGCGCAGGTAAAGTCCTTTTCACGAAAGAAGTCCCGAAGACGCGGCGCTAGTGTCTACTCTTAACATTAATTTAACCCTAATTTTCCAACATCTGATAGTTAGTTCCGCAAATTTCCGCGGGATTTGTTTCATGTAACGGACTGGAGAACCAAAAAACTGTTTTATCAACCCCGCATAAGTCAACAGAAATGAAATCGCTAAAGCTGAAATTAAAACTGTGATTGGTTGAAATTCAATTTTTGTATTGGTAAACAGAAGCGCAGTGAAAAGATCTATTTCAATGGCATAAAAATGTAAATTTTCGACTTGAGCGGTGTTGTTAGCTAGCCGACGATATGTAAACTCGGCATAAAGATTGTCTCAGTGGCTAGGTAGACGTAGTAATCTTTGATGATATAGTAATACTTACCTATATCTACGAAATTTTAGGGTAGGAGTCATTACGATGACTCCTACCCTAAATGCTAGATTGATGCCAGCACAATCACCCATAATGCCAGTAATGAGCCCTCGCGTGCCAGACTTTGTCAGCATGCCAGCGTAATTGAGACAAAGGTGAAATGCTTGGAATTTTTCTAAAATTACACATCTCGTAAGAATTTGGGTGTAATTTTGATAGACTTTTTATTTTGAAGTCTATTTCGGAATAGATTGTTCAGAGCTTAATAGGTAGGGACGAGCTATGCATAGAAAATTAGTTTGATTCTGATGTCATCCTCAAAACAAAAATACCTACATATAAGTAGTAAGATACTCGTGAGTATATTTTTACAATATTTAATGTGCTTAGTGTAGTGACAAAACAAAAACAAACACGCTCACGACTTTAAACCCCTAGGTCGGCATTCCAAGATCTATATTCAGAAGGAACTTTTTCATTTAAGTACCTAGGTATTTAACTAATTAAAACTTAAAACAATAATATATGAAGTAAATAGCATACAAAACAACTAAGGTTTGTAGAGATGATGCTATTAGTACAATATCTATGTAGAACCGTGAGGTGACCGAGCTGAGTAGAGGCACGTCCAAACAATTGATACATAGATATATAGATAGATAGAAGATAGAAAATACTTTATTGCACACCAAATATTTCAACTTAAATAAATAGTAAAAACTTTAACATTGTTGTACAATGGGCGGTCTTATCGCTAATTACATACCCACATTTAGCATAGCAGTTGGCATTCCAAGTGACAGGTTTCCTTCACCAATTGGAACAAGTGGTTATGAGCACGTACATTTTTCAAATTGAAAAAATCTATTGATGCAAGACCGGATTGGAGCCACGAACAAAAATTGGGATATCTACCCAACACTTGGCCAACACGGCTTTAGTTAGGTACTATAGTAACTTATGGCGATACCTTTTTCTAAAAACTTATACGAGAAGTTATGCAAAAAACCACATCACGATCTGTTCAGCTGTTTTAGAGAAAAATGGTAACAGTCAAACAAATAAAGAACCTCTTACCCCCGAGGCTCCTTGCATCGCGGATATAAAGATGGTATAGTCTATAGGCACTTTATAAAGACTGCACTTTACTAAGATTATACAAATATTGTTGGTAAGAAGAGGATTGGTAAAATTTCCATTGGCACACTGCTGCACCTTGATCCCCTACTAAGTATCTACTTACATATAAATAATGCTGGATATTTTCACACAGCATCATCTAGCCCCAAAGTAAGCAGAGCTTGTGTTATGGGAACTACATAACTGATATAATATACCTACTAGTTATATATTTTTTTGTAAATACATATATTATTATACATGAAAAACACCCAGACCCGAGGCAAATATTTGTAGATCATACAATCATTTGTCCCGCGGCGGGAATCGAACCCGCAACCTTCTGCGTCTCAGGCGGGACTTCATTCACTACGCAAATTACATCCTTACATCATTAGCTTACATTACACAAAAAATAAGCAACAAAAGGATATAGACAAACGAAATTTTTTTATGGATTAACATAGTTTTTAAAAATGTTTGTAAAGTTTACAAAATGGACAAAAACCTATTCGAATATCATGTCAGTACCTACATAGATTCTTTGTTTAATCTTCAGTCAGTCACAGAAAATCTTGAAAATGGATTTAAATTAGCCGGTACCTACCTATTACTATAGATACCTCTAAGTTATTGGAGGCAAGACTAATTAGGTCACACGCCTGAGAAAAGTTACCGAAAAGGAAAATCCTAGTTTCAAAACAAAACTCAAGGTTTTCCGAGCAAAATTTCAGCTTCTTATTGCTCTACCGTTCTAATAACAATATTATAAATAAAAAAGGTTTTTTTCTTCAGTAAAACATCCAGGCAATCAACAGAAATAGCATAAAAACCTAATCCTCTTTTTTAATCCAATTTCCGAAAGAAAAAACCCTTACACTTATTTAGTTCCAAATTTAAAATCACCCACAGAGAACTGCATGACAAATCGAGCGGCTAAAACAAAAAGTGCACAGCTCGGAAAACGTTCGAGTTTATATTAATTTATTTTTTCATTTTGACATTTTATTAATTTTTAATTAATGGCACGAAGGTCGGGTCACCGTGGTAAATTATACAAATTAGCTGCTAATGCGTTTTGTTTTGTGTTTTTTATCAGTAGTTCAGATTGCAATCTTTGTTGTTTTGTAGAAAAAGATGTTCACATGTTTATTAAATTTGTTTCATATTTATGACTAGCTTCTGCCCACGGCTTCACCCGCATCAAGCCGGATAAAAAGTAGCCTATGTGTTATTCTGTTTAAATCTATAACTGTAAAGTTTCATCAAAATCCGTGCAGTAGTTTTTGCGTGAAAGAGTAACAAACATCCATCCTCACAAACTTTCGCATTTATAATATTAGTAGGATAGTAAGATTTGCTCATTGCCCAGGGTAAATT
The DNA here is from genome assembly GCA_958496245.1 of Perizoma flavofasciatum. NCBI lineage: Eukaryota > Metazoa > Arthropoda > Insecta > Lepidoptera > Geometridae > Perizoma > Perizoma flavofasciatum. The sequence continues at coordinate 5,338,709 of OY292443.1, read as the reverse complement.
ATTTGATATCTGTGCAGCTGTTGAGTGTGTCGTGGTAAAGTTATTATATTTCTTATTACCATTGCTTACTGCGAATCTACCTACGTACCTATTGATAAAAAAGTAATACAGAATTAAAAAATTCAAAGCAGTAAAATCATTTAAATTACTCTAATTAACTCTTGCTCATGTGGGTAGAGTTCAAGACAATGAACTTCCGATCAAAGTTATTGTTCATCAGCTAGCTTTTAACTTCGACAACACACCGAATTGCTTACAAAACATAATTATAAAATATTATTACGATCAAACCATAACCGAATTAAAAATACATCTATTGTTGTCAAATAAACACCCGCACAAAAACCCACCTGTCATTATTTTTCACAAAATGCTGTAAAATTAACTTTCAATTTAATGAGAGTACCCACAAACTTTTTCAATGGCTGTCGTCCAAATGTCTGCCACCTCAGGCTGGTTATTAAATAGGTACACAAGGCCCCACCGTTTCCATAAGGAATTAATAATGCCAAATTATTTGGTCCGTCATAAGTCGAAAATTTACAATGTCGTCACCGCAATTCGAAAAGGACCACACAATGGTGTGACAGCTGTCATTTGAGTTTCCTAGGCTCGCGGCGGTGTTTTTGTGTTGCTGATTTTGTTGTGAAAGGTTTGTCCTTGCGCTTTCTTATTTAGGAAGATATACCTAATTAGGTACAGTCTTATATGTGGCTGAAGGTACCTAGGTACTTTATTTGTATAGGTATCTTCATCTTCTAAAGTTAAACAAGGATAAAATAAAATTACAAATAGGCTTAACATTATCAGAATGGATCCTTATAAACTAATCAATTGCATCCATTTCATGCAAAGAAACATTTTTTAACGAACAGCAGACTAAGGTACGCGTTTTTTGCCAAATCGAACATTGTCAGGATTTTTGGTATCATATTGTTTTTTTTTACATAAATTCTATTATCTCTTGAAAAAGGATATTTCAATCAATTGAAAATGAAACAGGTACAACACCACCAACAAATTGCACACACCGTTACTAATTCAAACATACTGACACTAAACAGGCCTGTCCAAATATCGACAAAAACGAACAAAACCTTCTACGCACGATGCGCTTGCGCAAATCTAACACAACAGCAATATCCAAAAAACAAGCTATTCAAACATCGAACACAAACGTCACGTTAAACTGCTCACTTAACCCTACAATAGCCATAAAGAATTACAATTAATCGCTTCGACGAGAAATGCCACCGCGCCGGTAAAAAAACGTCAAAATATTGTCCGTGAATGCGACACCGTACCCCCACCGGGGGCTATCGGGTAGCCAATAGGGAGGCGCGTTACGGGCCTGCTACCGCTTTGTGGCCAATGGCACGGCCCGGGGCGGAGCCTCGAGCTACGCACGGCGCTTCGCCCCCAGCTAAAACCTTTTCGCCTGCAGTCGTTTACAGATAAGCCCGCGGGATGGTCGATTATTATTACATTTCGTACGCGTGATTCTGTGATCTGCGCGTCGCGTCGCCTCGGGCGTTTACCGGATCGATAGCGATGTACAAAGCCAAGTGCAATACTAGAGCTAGTTCCGAGGTTCTGATAGAACTGTTGTGATATTCGAGAGACTGTGTTCTGTGATATGTTTGCCTTATTATAGATAGAGATCGACGGTATGAACCTTTATATGCAGTGCCATCGTGAGGTATGGATGAACAGTTTTAGTTTGGCTTTTACAAAAGTGTACCTATATTTATGATAAACGGGAATGTTTCTTCGTTGTTTTTTTTTTCAGGAAGTGTTTTTCCTATAGGAATCTTTGTAGTGTTCCAATTGCGCCAGACAAATCTCCTTCAGCCAATCATGATCTATTGAAAGGCTCAATGCATTCAACTCGAAACATATTTATACTTATTTTTTAAGAAACTGACCATTCTAAACGCTTTAAATGTCTGGTAAAATCAGTAGGTAGGTATTGGTTAGTGATGATGGATAGGTAACCGTCTTTATACCAAAATTATCAAGAAATTTCCAAAGTATTTTTTTTTTGTTTTTATTTTTTTTACAAATATATTTTAAAGGGTCAGCTGTCGCCAGCCTGTCTCCCTCTGCAATCCACTTATATAGGTACCTTTCTGTTCCTGTGTACCATACCCTTTGATCCTGTTATACTTAGTTAGACAAGATATATTTTTTGTTCATTTCAGTTCATTCATTTTAATTTTTTAAGGAGAACATCCACGCTCAGCTCGTTAAGGGTTAAGTTTTTTTGTGTAAGTAACAAAACATAAGTTAGATATACTGTTTTCAAAATAACACAAGTTTTTGTAAAATTTCAAACCAAATACCGACCTAGCTTGTATAATAGATAGATAGATAGATAACTCTTTATTGCATACACCAGGATAAAAAACACTTTACATAAGATCTTAAAACTAGGTTGTGGTGATACAATGGGCGGCCTTATCGCTGAGAGCGATCAGGCCGCCTTCAACCTTTAATAATCATCATAATAATCATTGGTGAGCTACAAATGCTGTTAATTCTAACAAAATATATTTTACTAGCTTCTGTCTAGCCACGTCTTAGCCCTTGTGTACCCGGTTAAAGAGTACTCTATGTTATTTTAGATTATATGAACAATATTCTTATATTATTCCTAATTTCGTCCACATTCGTTCAGCCGTTACGGAGATAGGTAGATCCACTACTACCTATTATAAAAGGTAAAAAGTTTGTGAGGATGGATGTTTGTTACTATTTCACGCAATAACTACTCGGATTTGATGAAACTTTATTATAATATAGCTTATAGGTACATCAGAATAACATATGTCCTACTTTTATCCACGGATACCACGCGGGCAAAGCCGTGGGCAGAGGCTAGTAAATAATAATAATCAATAACAAATGCATTGATTATTAAAATTCTTAGCAACAAACTTTAACATCCATATTTCGTAGTGATAATATTAGTCAGAAACGTATTATATTATTGTATTGTGTTATAAAAATACTTATACCTCAAATATTACCTTATTTTAGTATCTTCCGACTTTTTTGCTCCATCCCGTGACCACGGCTGTGAAAAACGCTATCGAAACGTCGGGAGAATAATAAAAAAGTAAACGAAAAATCCGTAAAAAAAAATAATTAATTATGTTAACTGAACGCGAATGTTCAAAAATACTATTTAAATGGATTGCAAGTCTTGAGTTATTCAAAATAATTTATGTAAGGAAATAGAATAAGTACTCCTTCGTGTTATCTAGTTTTTCATGGCCTCCTTGTCTGAGATGGAGTCCCATTTTAAAGAATAACAAACTTCCCAACCCGTTATTAAGCATTATTATTTAAAACTAAAAGACAAAGTAAAGATTGTGGCGGGAAAGCCGACTACATTTAAAACATTCTTCAAAAGGATAATTACAGACTTGTGCTCTCTAAGTTATACTTTTTTTATTTAATTGGCGGTCCTCGTTTCAAATTATAGGTGATACGTTTGGTATTGCAGTGACGTGTAAAGTAGGTTTTTCTTTGCTTTAAAATTATTTTACATAAACCTTTGAAATTGAAAATGTAAATTTTTTAGTTATGTAGTTTTGTCGTTATGTAGTTGATATTAATGCAAGCTGTCGTCGTGAATCGAAATTCAAACAATCCTACTAATATCTATTATAAACGCGAAAGTTTGTGAGGATGGATGTTTGTTACTCTTTCACGCAAAAACTACTGAACGGATTTTGATGAAACTTTACAGTAATATAGCTTATACATCAGAATAACACATAGGCTACTTTTATCCGGGTACCACACAGGTGGGGAAACCGTGGGCAGAAGCTAGTTTGACATAAACAAAAGGACTGAAAATTAAAGGCTCTGGTATACATCTGCATGGAATCGAACAGAGTGTCTATACAAATACCACTTTCTGTTAACGCCTGCGGAAAGATTGAAATGTATGGGTCATTCCCACGCGACATTTACATATTAACTATTTGACATTACATATTAGCTATGTAAATGTCACGTGACAGCTGCCAAGTTTTACCTTGACAAATTTGCGTTAGCGTGAAAGGAAAAGTAAGCTTTAGGTATTTGTCTAGCCCCAGGAGACAGAGAACAACAAAAAACTAGTGTGACTGAATCTTACCTACCTTTAGATAATTGTTTCGTTTCAATGAAACTTGAACTTGACTATGTTTGGTTTAAGCAATTTAAGTCAATAAATAAAAAAAACATCTGCTTCAAGTCTATAAAAGTTTTTTCTCACATTAAATCATATTTTAAAAAGATGATAGTAATTGAAACACTGACTGGTAGGTATTTCCTTTTTTTTTAATTTAATAAAACATCTTACTGTTGACTGACCACCCTACTAACAAGTCACTATTATGGCAACCCTAAAATCAGCCGTGTGGATAATTGCGACAGAAAAAAATTACTTTGTGTGCGAAAAATCTCATAACAATTTTCTTTTTTTATAAATGTTGTAGAGTTTTTTAACCTATGATTATTTTTCCCCGTCAAATAGTTATTAAGCTGTTCTAGCTGTGGATATTACGGTCAATGAAACTGGTCAAATGCAAGTTATGCTCACGCACCACACATTATACAATATGAATTATTTGATTATGAATCAAATTTTTTTATAAGGTTTATTATTGAGTATTTTTTTAAAAATTTTAATTTTGTCCAAGTTTAACTAAATATAATGTACAAAGTTTTTTGTCTAGTTTTTGACATGTTGAAAGAGAACGCAATTTAAAGAAATAAAAGAAAAATTATATTTACTTGGTTGTTTACTCTAAAATGACGACGTACGAACTGCAACTAATCAATTTGTGCCTACTATTACAATGATACAGTTATGTGACAGACAGACGGGCGGGCGTATGCTTAATTCAGGTTCCAATTACAGACCTAGGTATACAGTTTGAATTAAATTATCATGGTTTGGTATCATTTTTAACATACCTCTACATTACGACAGTACCACGTTCTTTACATACCTATACAAAACGTCAGCAGAAGTATAGCAAAGAGGTGTAATCGAAATATATCCTACGAATTACACAACGTCATTTCGTCGGCTAGCTAACAACACCGCGTAAATCGATTTTCCTAACTTTTCAGGAGAACCAAAAAACTGTTTTATCAACCCCGCACAAGTCCACAGAATTGAAATCGCTAACGCTGAAATTAAAACTGTGATTGGTTGAAATTCTATGTTTGTATTGGTGAACAGAAGCACAATGAAAAGATCTATCCAATGGCATAAAAATGTCAAAACCGCAAAATTTCGCAAAATGTTGTTAGCTAGCCGACGATTTGTGTCTTGTCATTTTCGTGTAAATAAAAATCCTCAGTAAAAAAGAAGCGTAATAATGTTATGACGTAACCCTGACTAACAAATTATAATTGTATTATAATTGATTATAGACATCTCGTTTCTGTGAAAACTGATAAAAAATATTTATGCTTAGTGAATTGGACCAATCATGCCTTGGTAAGATTGGACCAAACGCGACTAAACGTGTTAAAGTAATCAGGATCTAGATAATTACAAGTAAGCCTTAATAGACTTTTTGACCTATCATTTTGCCTATTTGTCATTTTTGGTCTGACATTGAAACTGACGCGATGGCGAATACATTCACATAAACTTTACCTTTTTTTTCACAAAATACGTCAGCACGCATGCATGGGTTATAACTAAGCTTCTGCCCACGGCTTCGCCCGCATGGTACCAGGATTGTAGTCTTTTTTTCAAAATAAATACATTTATTCATACAACTATGTACAAGTATAGGTATATAAAAATACAGATGAAATAGCTAGCTATCTAAAAACCGTTGCAAACGATCTATAGATAGCTCAACTAATCCAGATCACTACCAGACGGAAGCGTTCCCAAAATACTGGCCGCATTGCCACGCTGAATGGTATTGCTTATGCGTTGACCCAGATAAGAGCCAGCTCTCTGATCACGCGTCGCCTTGCCCGCTCTGAAAGAATTTTGAAAACGCGAAGGGCCCCGGTTCCCCACGGACCCAGAGTTTCAACCCCAAAAGGCTCAAATAGGTAAGCTCTGTCGAGACTTCTATATTTGATCTTATTTGGATGCACAAAGCAAGGCGAAGGAACGAGGCCGCAGGGACGGAGCCCCATGTTAGAGCGACCACATTCGCTCTACAAACGAATCCTGTGCCATCGAAGCCATTCGATCCGCTGAGGAAATCCCGATGAAAAGAAATAGTAAAATACTGCCTGTTAGCATGAAGACCCAAGACATCGGTTTTGTCTACCGCCGAGAAGACAAAAAATAATTTATCCCTCTCTTTTTTTTGACAGACTATTTCTGTCGCCTAACAGAATTAGTTTCTGTCTTCTCTTTCGTAGACCAAACTTTGTATTGGATGCTCGTGCTAAGCGGGACCTTTATGTAGAGCTCTACATACCTAAAGGTCACAGTTCTCAGTACGGCCTCGGAAGTGGGGGCCAGCCCTCTGGCCCCCTGGCCAAATGCCCCCCCTAAAATCACATAGGTACCCGCCTACCAAGCCAGGGCTGGAGTTTGAAGGAGTGATCAAAGAAATGCCCCCCTCCCCCCCCCCCCCCCCCACCCCGTCACGGAGTACTTCCGCGGTCCCTGTCAGCATTGACGATGCAAGGCGAAGGATGATTTGAATGCAAGCAGGATGCGGCAGAAATACAGTGACAAATCTTGTCTGGACGATCTATTCAAAAATGATATTTTACTAAATTGAAACAATAAAAAAAAGTGAGTAATGAACCTGGCTAATAGAACTAGAAAATGTAAATGAATAAAAACGACCTCACGACTTTGTTCCCCAAAAGCACATCCAAACATTACATTTGACATATGACCGCGTTTTGCAAGTATTTCCCTGGTTTTTTTAATTCCGTAAAGCTAATAAAATCACCACTTTGACCATTTGTCGTCTCAGATTAGGCCATGCTTGTACTCCTGTATTTCTGTCCAAACTTAGGATCAAGAACCACTGGATGTATAAATGTGGCCTGGATGAAGGAAACGTGGATCACATATTTTTTAGCTGTCCCAAACTACGATGTTCCCTTTATGATATTCTCTCTCCTGATGCCCCCCGTCCTACATCCTTCAAATGTATTTTATCTCTTTCTTTCTCCCCTTTACACATCTCCAAAAGTTTATCACACTAACATGAAACGGACATTGGCAGAATTGTGACAAATAATTACAAAAGCCATAATCAAGAAGTGAAGTGAAGTGAAGCATTCCGTGTGATAGATTGCAAGCCCATCGCCGCTTATTGGAACACTTACTGATGGCAGTTCTAGTCTAAGGCATGCCGGTTTTTTCACGATGTTTTCCTTTACCTACCGTTTTGAGTACTTATATGGTAGTAATGCGCACATCAGTTTTTTGAGTGGAAAAATCCATTGGTGCATAACCAAACCTACGACCTCCGCATCGGAGGTTGGGCTACCGCCCACTAGGCCAACACGGCTAATTTCCAAAAAACTAAGCAAACTGTCTCTGTTCAAAAAAAAAAAGATAACACTATCAATGTACTTTTAAGTATTTTTTGTGATCAAATTTGAAAGGTTCTGCTGATAATACCTAATTAATACCAATGTTTTTGTCAATTGAAATGTTTGAGTATGCTTATTTTTTTTTGCTTTATATAAAACATAGAAGCATTCAAAATTGTTTGATAAATCTATAATACCGCCTGGAAGTGCCAAAAAATAAACAATATAGGTACCTAACAAATTATTTTTAGTCACAACTCAATTACCAAATTAATTTCCGCGATTACAAAAGAAGACAAATAAATTCTCAAACGAAATGAAAAGCATTATTTTTAAATCCTGCTATCCCATTAAGCCGCTGTCATCGCTGAGTTGATAAGATTTAAATTAGCCGCCACAATAACGCTCCTGTCAAATACGCCATTAATTTTGAATTTTGAATTCGGAACGGGAGCGGTGTTGCCAAAGCAGGACCTTTTCGGCCATTGTTGTGACAGAGGAAAAATTGTATTGAGATTGTTGGTATGTCTCAGTTAATTAATTTCAATTATAATATTCGCATAACCCAATGTGTCTGCAAAATGACAGAGTACTCTAACAAGAATTTCTGCTGCATTTATTAGAAGGCAACAGTGATGTACTGACTTAACATTTTTTCCTCTCTTCTAGACATTATTACATAAAACCCACGTCGGCCTAGTGGGCGGTACAACGACTTCCGATCCGGTAGTCGTAGGTCGTCGATTCTGGTCGTGCTCCAATCGATTTTTTCTTTTCGAAAAATCTATGTTCGCACCAACACGTGCTCAAAACGGCAAAGGAAAACATTATGAGGAACCCAGCTTGCCGTAAAACCAAAAATTCGAAGGCATTAGCCATCTGTTACTATACTAGTAAGTGGCGATGTCCTTTCAACCTGTCAACCTGTGTGATAAAAAATAAAATTAAATCAAACCAAATCGGTATCCCAAAATAACATTACAAGTTTTGTCAAAAGATTTAATGATATGTCACTGAGAACCGCCCAAAAACGATTCATTATCCTTTATGATCAATGCTTATACACTTCTAATTGGCTATTTCAAATATTCAATAAACTTTGCCGATATATTTTAATAGGCAATAAGAGCAAGGATGCGGGTAACACTTACCTTATTTTTAACGAGCATTCACCAGGCTTTGGATATGTCCATTATTTCTATACTAATATCTAGACTTGTGGTACCTACCTACTGAAAAAAAAGTATCTACTTTACATGTTTTTTTAGTTATGTGATGCATAACATGAAATGCACTACTTACGTAAAACCTTAACAAAATTAGTTATATTGTGTGACTCGCGCTGAAATAAATAGTGTTGGGAGGTTCAAATTTATAGCTTTCTTAACCAACATTAATAATAACAAATACTTATAAGTTTAATAAAAAATAAAAATATTCATAAAAATACAAAAGGGTCAATTTTATAAACATTTCCAAATTACATAAAGGGTCATTAGCGTACATAAACAAAAATACATGCAGACAGACGTTTAGAACCTTTCTGTTTTATGATAAGTGTAGATAGGTAGTGTACGGCACGGGTCTAAATGAGCGCGCCTTTTATTTTTAATATTTTGATTTACAGCCAATGAATGGTGAACAGCAGTTAATGAAGTATTGATCATTGTCACTATGCTACGATAGTTTTATTTTAAATCTTAATGGTCAGTCCAATCATAACTCTCTGTATGAAACTCCTTTAATTCGAATCGTAAAAACCATACAGTTTTATTCTTATTATCTATAGTGCCAGTATCGTTTTAATCAGTTTATAACGACGCACTAAATATTGCCAGTAGTAAATTTTTATTACGAAACTTTCGAACCTCATTTGTTACGCACTTGAAAGGTCTAATAAACCAACAAAGGCAAAGGCTTGTAATTTTTCACCGTCCATTTTTTTCTAAGCACATTTGTTATAGCAAATACGGCTATTGTATGCAGGTCAGGCGGTGGTAGCTCAGCTTTCCTAAGCCATAACCAGAATTTATACAGGGCATTATTCATACGATCCCGTCCAGTTGTTTTCCTAATTAGAATCCATTCAGCCGTACCCCATTAAACCTCGTTTAAATTAAAATTCGAATAACTTACTAACTAGATGTATAAATCACATCGTACAGAAAGACAATAAAATAAATTGTCCATTGGTCCGAGCGAAACTCAATAATTAATACAACAATACTCACTGAATAATTAAAATAAACTAATTTTCTTAGAGGCCAAGGTTTTATGAATGAATATTCTATGGTCTTTTTTGGCTGTAGAAACATTTCTCATTCTACGGCTAGCGTACTGACAGTTCAGTTGACTGCGTTCTTTTTTTAAAGCGCGACCTCTCGCAGCGGGGTCTGAGCGCATCCGTTGCCGCTCAAATTATCTCATTTTAATTTAGGAATTGGCTCCACACTTTTCTGATTAATGCCCATTATTGGGACTAATTTAGCTTGAGGTTTTCTAGGAGCGCGAACAGCGAACACATTTATGATCTTTTTTCACATTTATGATTTCACTTGGCTTTAGCCACTGTTTTTTTATTAAAATTACAAGCAACCTTATATAAAATTACTATTTGTTATAACACATCGTACTTACAAACAATGTTTCCTTTTAATTTCACGCGTTCAAGTATGGTTCTGCTACTTGAAACGCGACTACACAACCTTGAGCTAATAAGACCAAATTAAACTAAAATGTGAGAATATACCATTCCATTTGTTTCAAACATATTTCTCACGCTCAAAATCCCGACTCTCACGAATTAGTTGATTTCTTATTCCTGGCAACATTGGATTGGGATGAGCAAATCGGCGGAATAATTACAACCTTCATGGTGGAATTTGGCAGAATGGACCGGCCGCGTGCACAGTAGCAATAACGTGCAATTTAAATGTTTCAAATATCGAACGTGATGGTTCTTTATTGGGAATCCGTATTGCGTGCACGCATTGGGTTGTGGGTTCACAGCTTGGGATTTTAAGATTATGCATGACCTCGGTTTCGATAAACTTCAGAAGCAAATTTAAAAAATGTAATTCTAGCATACCACCTAATTAAGTTGTTTTATTCTTATTCATGACTAAAGTAATAAGTCTTAAAAGTCCACTTTAGTCACGAAGGTTTTCATGAAAAAACTGTCATATATTAAATAGAAGATAGTGCACTACATCGCTATTTACCTATGGCTTGTCTGTATAAATGTTTCACTCCATGCGTAAGTAATGTGTCAACAAGAGTAGGTAAAGATTCATCTACACCAGGTGTTTCGCTCAACAATCTAAACTATCCTTATACGATTAGATTACCTTCATCGAGTAAACTGGTTTAACATGAAAACAAAAAATCTCTATAGTCAGTCCACACAAAAGAAACAACATTTCAAAATTGGAACGTAGTTTTCTACTGTCTTCGTCATCACGTCCACAAAATTAAAGGTCTCTCAAATTACAGCAGTTTCCTTCTAATTTTGGGTTAGTTTGATTCATAAAGATTTTCTTGGTATCTTTTGTTTTCACTTCAAGTTAATTTGATGTAAAACGAATTATTATAGAATGCATTAATGGGGAAGAATGTACAAAAGTGTTGTCGGAGAAAATTGCTAACTTGTTTAGTTATTTTGCAATCAGCCATTAAATGTTATCCATAGGTACCTAGACCCCAAAGTAGATAGGAACATACCAAGTAGTAAGAGTAGGTATAACTACATTATTATATTGTTTTAATATTGTAAAGTCAAGTCGTAATTTTCATAAGGTAAATTAATGATGGAAAACAATAACTTACGCTAAAAATTGGCTGTCATCATAGTTCTAGTATAATTAAAAAAATAATGAGTGCGGCTTCATCTTTGTGTCTACAAAAAAGTAAAAATTAAAACGATTTTCGAGTCCTTTTATTGGTTATGGTACTATGGTACATACTTCAACCATCGATATTAACTCTTTTAGTTTTTTTTATACCGGAAGACATGACACCTCTAGATTTACAACCATCAATTATGTTAATAGACTTTTTCTCTCCTTCTCTATGGCTCTTTCTTTTTGTAATTTAGTTTTTTATAACATTGTCCATTGTTATAACAATTAACTAAGTTATAAAAAATACGATTAATACCTTAGAATGAAAACTTTTCTAAATATTAAGATAAACAATGCCCACAGAACCCTTTTTTGCCATAAGTATAAGTTTACTTAATCCATTCTCTATCTGTAGATAGGGTTCCGTCACAGATTACAAACGTGGGTTACACTTAGTGTTAAAAGGTTAATTCAGGATCGAAGTATAAGCACTCTCTACGTATAATTACAAACAATATTATTATACAGCCAAAAGCCAATTACTAAAACCAATATTCAATTAAAGCCCCCGTGTAAGGTAATAAAACTGAGCGCTCTAACATGTAAGTCGTGACTGGAACCGGCACGAGCGCTCACCGGGTTACGTTGTGCGTATCCCGGTAACTGATTGCTTTTTATTAATTTTGAGGCGTTACTTCAGATTTGGAGATTGAGGGGATATACTGATAACATGGATTTAATGGGTTTTTTTTCGCAGGTAAAAAGAAATTTATTTTCATTTAAATAAGTATGGACTATATTTATTGACTATACGATGGCAAACTAATAAGTTTGCTCATTGTACTTTTATAATCGATTAAAAAAATGTATTGTAGGCACGATTTAAGGCAAATATTTTCAATCATTTTTAATACTTAATACTTTTTGAGTGCTTAATATAAGTATAATTCTCAACATCTCATTATGGTTACACAGCATAGGCTCAAAAAAAACTTTTAGATTAATACTTACCCTTTTATATAGGACAACTGTAAAAAAAAGGTTTTTAAATTTAAGGAATAAGAAAAAATAACTAAAATGTAGGTATTAAAATTCTAATATTTTTTTCATTCTATGTAGTGGCCCCTTACCTAACTAGTCTGTGGTGGTTATTTCTTCTATAGTTCTACAATTCCAACATACAAAAATATAGCCATATTTTGATGAAATCTTTAGAGTAATATCTTTAACCTACCTATCCATAAATTATGAGAGTTTCACAAAAAACGAAGGGGTTCGGGAACTACTAACTCACAGTTTTCAAGTTTCACATTCCTAAAAAATCAAGTAAGAGACTTCTTCTTTAAACGTCTTTAAAATGTACAACACTCAAAACAATTATGGAATATTTTGAACATAGAACAATAAAATGTAATGGTCTACGAGTAGGTGCATAATGACTGCTCATTATGTATAGTGTACTAAATCAAATTCATGCTCTATTTAGACAAACACCAGCATATACATTCCAGTCCAGTGCTTTGAGGCGAGCGCAGTTATAGTAGGTACTAGCAAATGCCTACTCGTAATTCAATGGGTATTTTATATAAAACTCTATGAACATAAACGTCAAACTGACATTAAATTGAACCTACTCATTTCATAAGCAATTTCACGAACATTAATAAATTCCAATGGTTATTTTAAAACATTTTTAATCATCAAATCGTCTTCGGGGTTAAGCGTTCGTAGCGAAGGGGCGTGGTCGCGTGATGGATGGCGGCGCACGCGCATGTTCGACTGTCTTCTCAGAGGAGAAATGTACTACAGACAGGGTGTTCCAGTAATGTGTGTGTGTATTCCTGAAAAGGGGAAGATAATATCTATGCACCCTTTATATTATTCGATCTCCAACATGCAATCTGACACATGCAATAAATGGCATAGCGTAAGGATCGCACAATAATTTGATAGGCAGAGTGTTCGCCACCACACGCCTTTGCCATAAATTGCATACCTAATGTAAAGAGGATTTAACATAGCCTAGCCGTGAATATTTTTCTAATATTCACGATTGAATATTAGAAACCATTCACGATTGTGAATGGTTTCCTGATTGTTTTTTTTTCAAATCGATACAACAGAAACGACTTTATCTGTCCTATTAGTTTTTTTTCGTTCAGAAAATATATTTGGCTGCTTCAATTTAAAATCCAACGTCTTCGGAAGTTCCGAATCTGTTCCTCGGATCAGAAAAAATATGAACATGTTTTACTGTCTAGATCGAATCTTCTGGTATTGCACCATCTGTCATAAATGAAATTTTATGGCATGAAATTATTTTTCGTAGCTCTATGAGCGCGTTGAAGTCTTTTGTACGTGACTAGATATGTCACGTACATTTTAATTATGTTTTATTACTAACTTGCATTTTGTGAGTAAAAATTACGCCCTCGTGTAAAGAGGGCTTTATTCTAATCCATTCGAAATTTAAATTAATCTGAATATTTCTTCAATGGGCTCGCCATCAAAACTACTGGCATGTTTTATTAAAAATAAAACAAATCACTAGCAATTTAAAAACCACCTGAATTTAAAAAGAGACCATTGTATTGGAATGTTGAAATGAACGGGGCTACCACCTTGAAATACGCAGTCTCCACTTTTATTCAAATTTCAGTTTTATCACACAAATGTAGAGCACAATTCCTTTTGATCATAGGTTTATGGTTATTACTTGTACGAAGAGGAGCAAATTTATTTGACTTCTGCTTTACTCGGGAGTTGAAAATAATAATTATTTGGTTTATCTCATAATTTTACTTTTAAAATTATTGTAAATTTCTCATCAAACTCCATTTTTCTTTAATTATTCACACTACTGGCACTATTTTATCAAAAATCTGACCCAATAAAGCCGAACTCTTTTTCTAAAACAAAACCTTAATTTTATTTTTCACATGGCGTGACTGATCTCACTTCAAACTTACATTCACGAACCTTAAAATTGATGTGAGGTAAAAAGCGTAGGTTTCGGGTAACCTTTGGAATTACGTATAATAATAACGAGCATAATTTGGAAATAGGGAACGCTCTATTCGGTTTACTTGCTGAGGAGCTTTTTTGGTAAATATTCAGTACCCAGTAAAAAGTACCTACCTTTTTTTATAAAAGGATCATAAAAAAGATTAAAGAGGAAGATCCTGATCGCGGAGGAACTAGTAGTGCGTAAAATTGACGTTTCAAAGTGATATTTGTGATTTGAATGAATAAATGAATGTTGACTTTGTCTGTGACCTGTAGGAACCTAATTGATTGCCAGTACGCTTACTAGACGGCACTAGTTACACGTTTAATCTATGTTATGGGAAACATAAGCATAGATTTTCAGCCTTTAATTATTGAGGCCTATATGTGCGGCTGTAGGTAACTAACAATAAAAGCAGCTTATCTGGCATATTTTTTTCAATGATAAATGACTAATAATGGCCACCACGCGCTATTTCGCGAAACATTCGAATTAATCACGCTTCGTTCAAAAACATAATGATAACTCAGTACATTCTACGATGAGGCATAAAAATTCTCCATGTCGATACCCAAAAAAGTTTTTAAACTAAAACACTACCTGCCTGCTAACGAAAACTTCACTGTAAGTAGTTGTCTTAGGTTTGAGTTTCTGTTGTGAAGAAAGTGAACTTTTTTAAACCTGATCGCCCCAGGCTTGGCACGGGCCGCTCGCTCCATTCTACCACAGGTAGGTATGAGCCTAGATATCTTCGGTAAAATCTTGTAATGATTGCGTACAAGTTGAAATTACCTGTCAATATCAACGTGGGCTATTATTTAAAATGTTACTCTAATTCGTAATAGATGCTGAGTAATGATTAAGTATATTTTAAGATAATGTTTGGGTTTTACAAAAAGATAAGAAGTCATAATTTTAATTATTGACCACATAATATTTTATGTACTTACCTATTATTTATTGAGTTAGATTTGCCATATAATGATACAAACCGGACCACGCAATTTAGATAAAACAATGATATATCAAACTTGTTTCGGGAATTCGGCGGATGGAGGTGGCTCAAGATAGTTCGTCTTGGCACTCTTTGCCCAACAGTGGACTTCGGCAGGCTGTTGATGATGATGATGCTTTTAAGGGGTTTTTTTAAACAATCAAATAAATGTCAAGATTTCTAAAAACTGTAATATAAGTGGACCTTATACCCAAATACATATATAGAGAACTTATACTTACCTACATAGATAAGTAAGTATATATATTATGATATGCTCGTAAATTATCTAAATGTATGAATCTGTGCTATTTCACGTCGAAACATAGAATGAAATGTGTGCTAGCAAAATAAATGAACCAAACCACAATTTAATAATTAGAGTCCACTCTATTGTAACAGCTAACCAGGTAATTAATCTTGCTGATGGATGCCCGGTGATGATCGTCACCAATTAACCTGTCATAGTGAATCAATAAATCAGTACCTGCCAATCAAACGACCATGTTTGTTTCGTATATTTTTAAAATTTTCAAGCTAACTGCTACAAACGAATGTCTAATAATTCCTTTCCGGAAGTGGAAGGAAATGTTGGAAAGGGGGGGACTTATTTATCTGTGGCTATCCAGATACTCAATACAGGAATATACAAAATTTCAGATAAATCGAGGCATTAACATTTTAGTTATCGCTATATTAGCAAGTCAATCGGGAAAACGCCAACCATGGATAAAATTGAGTACCGTGCCGTCAGAAGCAGAAAAACGCAGTGATCATTTTGGAAGAAATGTCATCCGTTTACGGGGACCTTTGCCCTGGAGAAGCAACGATTTATAAATAGCACAGTCTATTCAAGCAAGGCAGTCAACTGAAGAAGATCATCGCTCGGGCCGGGCGATCGAGGCTACCTCCTCTCATATTGTTAAATAAATAAATAAATAATGCTGGACAATCCACACGGCATCATCTAGCCCCAAGCTAAGCAGAGCTTGTGTTATGGGTACTAGATGACTGATATACTTAATACAATACATTACATAGATAGATTTTTTTTTATTATACATAGAAAATACCCAGAACACCCGGAACAAATATTTGCAGATCGTACAAATATTTTTCCCAGGGCGGGAATCGAACCCGCAACCTCCTGTGTCGCAGGCGAACCTTCGCCCACCGCGCCACATCGGTCGTCCACATTGTTGTATAACTTGTTCTTCAAGATGCTTAATTAAAGAAGTAACATCTCGCAGAAAAGGTTGGAGTATCATCTAAGACCGTTTTGTGATTACCTCCACGGCCATCTTGGTATGTCTAAGGTCAGCGCAAGATCGGTGCTAAAATGCTCCCATGACTTCATAAGAGCATTTTCGGTATTAAGAAACAGCAGCGAATCGTATGCGCACGCGTGATTTTGGAGCTCTGCAGCTTGAGACAAAACTTGGGTTCATTACTATGAGCCTGAATCAAAGCAGGAGTTCATGCAGTGGCTAAAAAAAATTCAGGACCCTATGAAATTCGAGGTGGTAAAATAGAGCGGCAAAATCAGTCATATTTTTTTGCTTTAGAAGAGATTGTTATGATATACAATAAAAAGGGAGAAAAGTTAAAACAATACTATGAAGTGAAAATTTTAGCCTATTTTGAAAGCTTTGAAAATTTTTTTTTCAAAGAGAATAACAATTTTATTGAGCAATCTGAGAATCGACACCAATATTATATAGATAAGGAAAATTAAATACTCGTTTAATTTTACCCTCCTTCCCTGCCATCCGCGAACTTTTTGACCTCCCCTTGTAAGGTGTCTTCAAGTCATTGCTATTTTTTAAGTTACAAAATGGGGTATCCGTAATGGTTCTTTTTAAAAATATTCTGTACCCTCTGTTCTAAATCTTGGTAGAGATCACATATAGTAATTTGGTCCTAACTGTATATTTTTGTAATGTACATTAAAAAGTATTCCAGTAAAAGTTCCAGTTGTTAATGGAATAGTAAAAACTATTCCATTAACAACTGCCGCACTTTGAGTAAAAGTTAAGCAACGCTTCCTTATTTTATTAAATTCAAATGATCCCATGAATAGGGCTTCGAGTCGCGGCAGTATGCACCATTAAATATTCTCCTTAATTATCTAATTCCAATGATTACGAAATTATTTTTAAATTACTTTATCGAGTATAAAGTGTATTAATAATTTTAATAAATGGTTAATAGACATTTTTGTATCACTAAGTTAGTGTTTTGCTTTGTTCTAGGTAAGCTGTGAAATATATTTTATACGAAAAAGTACAATAAATTGAACAAAATAATGACTTTCCGTTGTGTTCCTACATTTCAAGCGGTTTCCAACGACAGCAGCGCCACCTGGGTAAGTTTCTTGTTATATATTTAGTTAAGCTACTCGCTGATAGATGGCGCTCATTTATGCATATTATTTCTGTGTATACTAGGAATGTTTTTAGACTATTCGTTTCGGTTATATCCACTAGATGGCGTTTCTTACGAAATATTATTTCGAAGAGATAGATTTGTCAAATTAATTGAAAAAAAACTACATATTTATTGAATTTTATCATTTTCTATCACTCTCTTTCACTGATAGTACAAGCAAGAAAGAGATGGTTACAATTTTAGTGCTGTCAAGTTAGTCAGATTTAAGTTTTCAGTTAATTTTTGATTAATTATATCAATATCAATTTAATTTTGATTTTTTTAGATGTGCAATACAACAGTATCAAAGTTATAACAGTGCCATCTATGACTTGAACATAAATACTCGTTGTTAGAGAAGCGTAGTAAGTGTTGTAGCACTTTAACTACTACACGATAGAGGTCTCTACTGAGAGTATTCGTTTTTCCTATTTCATTCTATTTTCTACTGTTCATTACTATAACATGTGTCCGAGACATCAAATTCAGAATTGATGTGAATTCGATTATTATTTTTATAATAAATTTGAAGCTAGATAAGCGAGTGGCAACATCTCTCGTTCTTCTCTTCCGGTGCTCGTCCAAGTGTATGCGCTGTGCGCTGTGTCCCAAAATAAAATTGGTTCTACAGAAAGTTTAAGGAGTCATCATTTAGAAACACCACTGACTGCCACAATATGAAACAAACAAGAAATAACGGAGGCGTAGATATGTGTCTGCAGAAACGGTATCTATCACTCAAAACGAAGTAAGTAGTTTAAGGAGCCACTGACTCGCTGAGTGCCTCTTATTACCTCATTGACATGTCAATGAAGCACAACGCACTCTGGGGTGCCACAAATACCACTTTCTGTTGGTGTTAACGTCTGCGGAAAGATTGAATTGTATGGAAATTACATTAGCTGTGGAAATGTCACTGACTGCTGCCAAGTTTTACCTTGATAAATTTGCGTTAGCGTGAAAGGAAAACTAATGAGGTATTTGTCTAGATTCCAGGTGACATTTATTTACAATATTTCATGAAAACATTATTTTTCACCTTCAAGTTTATTTGCTATTTTAAAACTCCCGACACAGTTTACGACAGTGCCCCCTTGTGACTTGTGGATATAAAAACGATCTAGCAGTATCTTTGAAGATACATAAAATCGCCTTAAAATCATATGAGCCATTCGTAGATGGATGAATGGTAACAGACAAACAAAAAAACATCCTCTTATGGCAATCTCATATACGGGCCCCTTACGTGGTAACAAACAGGCTGTAATTACAGACAAAACATAGGTATATCGTCGTTGTACAGTGAGAAATCACTTAGTGAAAAAAGCTGTTTTCGAGGTAATCGCGTTTTAAAGCTTTTTGGTTCATATAGTCGGTATAATTCATCAACGTTATACGTATAGTTACAAAAATGGATTCTATAAACAAAATATTGATATTTTTCTCTGCACCCTAATATTTAATAAATTGTGAAAATATCTTTACCATTGCTGAGATACATAATAAAATGTTAGTGAGTTAATTCTAGCATTCTCATTTTTTTATATTTTGGTTAGTCTTTTCGTCTGTAAAAACAAAAGTCATTAGTCATTTATTTAGTGTAAGAGCCATTCTCACTGGTTTGCTTCAAATGTAATGTATGCGAAAAGTGACTTTAATAAGCAGTGCAATCCCAGTAACTAATATAACGTTAGTAAAATGATATTTGTCATAAATTACTTATGTACCGTTGGTTAATTTTCATAGACTGATTATATGCTAAAACAAGTAGTTAAACACAAAATTTGTCTTAACATTCTTGTATTATTTAAAACACAGAAAACCAGCTCTTTTATATTTTCATAGGTAGATAATGGGTAAAGGTCTAAGGCAGATAAAATTGTCTTTTCAGGATATCATTTGAATTAATTTAAATATCATTTCCTATGACTAATAAAAACTAAACCAAGATTTTCTCGAATAAAAAGTAGTCGTATTTTGAAATGTCGGTGAATAAAAATTGTCGTATTCTTAATGTATTCGGGAAAGTTTTGTAAACTATTACGACAAATTAACTCTAGATACAAACAAAAAAAAACGAAGTCAATAGCAGAACTTTACTGAACCTCAAACATTTTCTCGTAGGCGCGTCGTAGTCCCGTTAGCATCTCTAGTAAATCTATGCGTAGCACTGCGAGCGCGTTTAAGTCTTTACTACAGATTTTTAAATTTAGAATTCTTCACGAGTGTTGCCTTTCCAAACTATTAAGGAACAAAGCGTGCCAAAAAGCAAGCAATCCTTCATTTTTTTATAGTAATAATGAAGTCTAAACACTACATTTGAGACTTGCTCTATTTTTTTTTACTTACAAGTATCTATAATGTGTACCTAATAGGTAGGTACAACTTACGCTTTAATTTGAAACAGTTATAACGAAATGCGTAAGCGCACTTACGAATTTGACAAACCCACACACACGGCAAGTGCTTGCACATACGCCTCCATACAAACGCACACATACTCGTACATACGTACTGTAATGAAACCTGATATGAAAGGCGCTGTTAAAGATACATGGAGCGACGAGCTTTTTGAAGCTCATGTATTAGTATATGTGAATATTTTAGATAAATTGAATTTCAGTTGCTTGCATTACGATTTATTTAATGAATAAAAAAAATGTTGGGATATTATAAGCTTGGGATCACATAATTCTTTGGATAAATATTTTCCTTGTTTAGCTAATATTATTTGGGGCCAGGAATGTTTTATTCTGCAACCATGAATAGATAAAAAATGCAAAATTGGATGATTTTTAAATGAGTCTCAATTCTTCAACCATAGGTAGGTATTTGTTGTTTAACAACTACCAGTACTAGGCACGCACTTGGTGGGTTTACTAAAGTTGTGCACATACCTAAAATGCCATTATGTGGATTTGCTTTTTGTGTAAACAATTTACATACATACCAATACATTTCTGGGACCGGTTTTGCTAGAAAAATATATCCGGTGGAAAAATAATCATTTGATTAGATAAGTACTCTATTTTCTCAAATGATTGTTTTGATTAATAAAATAACTACACGTCTTGAATTGAAATGAGTCGACAACAAAGAATGTCACATGCCGTTCGTGTGTTCTACTAAGCGACGAAAAAACATCTACTTTAATTCACCTGCTACAAAAATTATATTCTGCGTTTCAAGCTTATACTACGGCAATCCCCATCTTTATCATGTCTCGAGGCAAAGAGGCATGGCCGGCCACTCCATGTGATAGCCTCGAGCGACGCCGCCGCTGACCAAACGCGGTCTCGTTCCATGCCTACGCGAGAATAAAAAAAGTTGAAAAAAATCGGGTTCGCGAACTTTGAAATCGGAACGCATGAACTTTTAAAAATTAAAAGTGCTTCTATTAATAATTCGTGATCGATTGATTTCAGTGATTTAACTTTGTTTATTAAAAATAGTTTTGTGAAAAAGTTTAAATAAGTGATTTTTAGAGGCGGTTTTTTTTAAAACTTGGAACATTTTGGTTATTCTAATTAGGGTTTCATGGTAATTTAATTTAGTTTTTGAGTGAAATTTGTGGTCTTATGATGCAAATATATAGAATTTCAATATAATCAAACAAGAACGTATTGAGATAACCACATATTGGAATTGAACACCAATTTCCTAGTAATAACGGGGCAAGTAAACAATAACATTATTAGAAGAGAGACGGCACTACGAAATGAACAGAGATAGAAGAAAATCATCGAAAGAAAATAGAATTCTCATACGATAGTAATGGTCATAGTCGTGTAAAAGTTCACGATAGTTGCCCAACGTACAACAATGCAATGAGACCATCATATCTTGATCTTATACAAATCGATTGTGCTGAAAACGTGTTCGGAAATTAGGGATCAGAGTACACTGGTCAGTTATAGCGATCATGATAATGATCTGTCGATGATTTACGCCGTGGTAAACCGACAATGGCACGAGATAACCCCTGAACACAATGTGACCAATTAGACTCGTCCAAATACTTTTCGCTATGACTAAAAACGAAATTAACCTGCCGAATATGACCGAGCACAATCTGGTTGAAGACATATTCAATTTCAAAGAGAGAAAGAAAATCGACTATAATATCGATAACACTAAAAAATCGATCACAGTTCTAGACGATACTAAATTCGGGAACAACAATCACATCAAATACATTGATAAAGAAGAAATGCCGCAGAATTTAAAGCGGAAGCCAGAAGACGAATACGATCTTGGTAAAATCGTAGAATCGAATATAATAATCGATAAAAATGATACAATACGGTTAGAACTAAGACATCCAGTAAACGGTGAATATAAGAGGACAATAAACGAAGAAGGGCGATTGGAAGATTCGAATGAATATCCCATAAAAAATGGAGCTGGTGAAGGAAATGAACTTAGCAATGAGGCTGAATTTATCAACGGAAATGACAATCACGAAAATGAAGTAAGTTTTACAAAACTAATGATTATTATCTAAAAATATAACTTCCCTGTAATATAACTATTAAATTGTTTTAGTAGTAATTAATAAATAAACATCCCACAGTCACATACATAGTCTATAAGATTGCCTGTAACGTACGTATCAGGAACTATGATGGTATTAGTAGTTCTGGTACCAGAACACCCAGACACGAAACAAATATCTGCAGAACATGCAACAATTTGTACCGCAGCGGGAATCGAACATCTTGGGTCTCTAAGGTGGCTTAGCTGGCTAATTGTTTAGCAAATATAACTTATTAACGCAGATAAGCTTTTTTTTCAAGATTTTTCTTTAGTTTTCCTCGTTTTGGAATTATGTTCAAAATTCCCAATTATGAAATTTCACAAAAATAGTAAGACCTGCTTTCAGGATCCTGTGTGGACAGTAAAGAAGATACGAACACAATAATAATACACAATAATCAACCGTGAATTATTATAAACTAGCTTCTGCCCACGGCTTCGCCCTCACGATACTCAGATAAAAAGTAGCCTATGTGTTATTCTGATGTATAAGCTATATAACTGTAAAGTTTCATCAAAATCCGTTTAGTAGTTTTTGCGTGAAAGAGTAACAAACATTCAACCTCACAAACTTTCGCGTTTATAATATTAGTAGGATAGGATCAAAAGTCACAGTATAACGCATTTCAAGCTCACAGTAAGACTTCTCACGTGAATGTTGATAGCTTCCGCAAATCCGCACTGTAATTTAGGCAGACGAGCAACTTTCGTGGAAGGCGTATCCCGCAAGCCTGCGGGTGGCGAACCCAAAGGTCGTCGCAGTAGGTCGCGATATCCTCCACGTGGTTAGGGATCCACAGTAAAATGATAAAACCGGCACAGATAAGTTTGTTACGTGCTTTAGTTTTGGATTTTTGAGCAGCGGCACTTTTTAACCGACCTGCAGACGTAGCATTACATAAACGTCAACGTCACCCTTTACTTTATAGGTTATGCAATTGATCGCAAAGATTTTCATTAATTAATTATCAATCTAAATTTGTCCAAAAATAAAAATCAAATACTTTTGTGGCTTTACAAAAATGAATAATACTATCTTTTTTTTAAATTTACCTTTTGAATAAAATTAAGGTAAGTAGGTAGGTACAGTTTTTGCCAGTTTAACAGTAAAAAAAACAAAAATAGGTATTTGAAATTTTTTTCGGTATAAAAATATCACAAATGTGCACCTACTGAACCCTCGCTCAGCATCAAAACACACTCTTACCATTTAGTTGTCTCACACCTGCATACCTACTTGATTTTCCTTTTTGTTTCATCATCCGATTTGCTGTTACCGGTTAACATAATGAAATATAAACGATTTTTTTGGAAAAGGTTTATTTAATTTCCAAATGTCCAATTTAAAAAGTAAAACGAATTAAAATATCAATTTAAAGAATAAGTATATTCTAAAATATGTAATCGAGTTTGACGATTATTTGAATAAAAAGTCAGCAATAGCTACAGTTTCAAAAAATAACGCTTATTAACTTGTTAGAACAGCTTTGTTAATCTAAGAACGTACCACCTAATAAAAGTAACAATAAAAAAAATTATCTCTAAAACAAAACTGACAAAGCAACAATTAAGTATACTTATCAGTTATAAAATAATATGTTTAAAAACAAAGCAGCTTTTTCCTATGACGTAATAAAAACCACAATTGGTATTTCAAATTCAAAAACAAAACTATTAGTCTTAACTTAAGTAGCAGCAGCGCCTATCTCGAAAATATCAATTTTTATTACCAACACTTTACGCACATCAATCTCAGTATATTGTTCTATAGAGTAATAAAAAGCAAGCTATCGATCGCAATGGTTGCAGCATATGTGTGAACGGTCCGCGAGTTCGTCTTCGTGATTTTTTTCCATATAAACTCTATCATTCTACTGCACGCTTTAGGGGTTTATTTTCGGAAGTTTTGTTCAAAGTGCACACATCTATAGGACCATACAAATCTCGCACCAATATTCCAGGTTTCTTCGCTGGGACTTGGCTTAGGCTATACGCGTTAATTGACAGTCAGTTACGTATAAATGTTTACAAAATTTTAAATCCTTTGAATTATTTTCCAAAACCGACCGCAGAGACCTGTAGCAATTAAATCTATCTATAACAATCCTTGAAGACTTACTAAATGATTGGAAATAAATGGTAAAATATAGATAACAAACAAAAAAATAATCGGTTGCAACCGATCTATGCGTCTATGCGTCTGCATAGACGGATTCCTGTCAACGTGGGTAAAAATAACACGTGCTGCAGATTAATCAGAAGCCCTCTATTTATATTGCTGTTATTCAAACTACTGCTTGCTAATGCAGAATCAAAAAGAACAAGCCATTTTGAATTGAAAATAGTTGTTCGCTTAACTGTGGTGGCAATTCGCTTGGTACAAACCTAACTATAATTAGGTAAAATTATTTTAAGAGCTGTCAAAATAAAGTTTCGTATTCGGCGCAAAACTTATCTTAAAAATGTTAGCCCAAAAACTATTTAGATACTCAACTTAGTAAAAATGTACAATAAGCTTTTCTGCTGTACATTATTTTACGTAAAATAAGAAACGTCAACCTAAAATAATTCGCGATTAAAATTGGTGCTGACTAAAGTTTTGCAACTGTGAAGCAGCATTCGATGTTATTTCTAGCAAAGACAAGAGAAAACCTACAAAAATACTACTTAGAGGTTATCTGTATCAAAAAAGACGCATATGTAATGTAGTTCTAGCACTCGTGGAAACTCTTGCACATTCCTAAAGATTTAGTTTAGTACTTAGATGGGTTTATCTTACTACGTTCATAAATTTAACCTCTAGGACACAACAATCAATTATTTGTTGCAAAAACATTGTTTTATGATAAGCATGTTTATAAAAATGATTATTATTCATAATCATTATAATAATGACTTATTAACTATACTCAACTGGTTTTCGTTTTATCTCCAAGGTTTTAGCAGTTCTTGAATTTTTACTCAAGTCAAGAAAGCTAGCAGACCGCTATTTGGGTAGAATATATTTTGATCCTACAATGGAGAGTCCATTGTAGGATCCACCCAACTTAGAAAACGTCGGGACCAAATTAGAGTCGTCATTTTGCATTTTTTTGTTAGATCGATGTGAAAAAGGAACTTTTAAAAATCCTAAAACTATAATTAGACATTTTTAGACATTTTTATAAGTACAGTCAGTTTACAGGCAAATCGCTTTAGTTTTCTACTGTTGAATTTAAAATTACACTTATCAGAAAGAGACAACTTAGTGTTTAGTTAATTAACTTAAAAATATTTGAAGTGGCCATATTTGTTGTTAAATTTACGGTTTAAATGATCCTTGTGTGAAAAATACCTACTAACTTTGACTTTGTTCATACCTTGGTATGCAAACTCTATGCTTATTGTTATTCACCAATTTCAAGTTTGTCGACCT
Organism: Perizoma flavofasciatum; assembly: GCA_958496245.1. Lineage (NCBI taxonomy): Eukaryota > Metazoa > Arthropoda > Insecta > Lepidoptera > Geometridae > Perizoma > Perizoma flavofasciatum. Next base: position 5,312,958 of record OY292443.1, on the reverse strand, counting down.
TAAGCAATAAGTTAAATGTGTCAAACTGCTTGACGGTACAGTTTTTGGCTCTACAACAAACCAATGTGGCTTGACCTGCGCAAGTTTCGGCTACTGAAGTGTGCTTACCCGAGTTTGAACGGAAAAGATGAATCATAATGATTGTATGTTATAATCTAAAAGATAGATAGGTATTTCAAGTAACTTTTTATTAAAGTAGCTCTGCTTTTTTGACTAAATTTAAACAACATTAGTCGGTAGGAACAACAGAGTTAATAAAAAGGAGGAGGGACTCTGTTCGGAAGTACTTATGTTTTTTGTATTTAGTTTAGGTACGTATATCTAGTAAGAAAGTTTTCGTTCTTTAGGTCTATTATTAAATGATGTAACTAAATAATATGTTTATGAATAAATCAATCTATTAATTATTCATCACAAAACCTAAAACATCAAAAATGTAAACCTCTACAAAAAAATATGTAGAAACATAAACTAAGTTGCAATATGATTGTAATTTAACTTAACGTGTTTTTGGCAAAATGTCTGATATGCTAAGCAATTGAAAAAAAAACCGCAGTAGCTGGTACTGACCTTTGTACATACATATTATTTTAATAATAATAAAAAAACTGTTACTCACGTTTTTAGTTAGTCGTTATATCGTGCAACTTTTATGAGGCATGTGCCAATTTATGACTAATGATAATCACACTTAACAGTGTCGCATCTTGTCGTGTCAATGTTTTGTCGTATCCGTGTCGTGCGCGTTACGTTCGTCAGCTCAACCTTGTGTGCCGTGGTTAAGCTGAGGGCCTATGCCGAGTTAAAAATACGTTCAAAACTTGTCAAAACGATGACCGTTTCGTTAATTTTTGTATTGAAATCTTATCGATACGGTCGACGTTTTTACATGTCATAAACATAGATCCCTCAGAACTCTAAAATAAATGTTCTAACATGATACAGCACGGATAGGTGTGATAGTCCTTTTATAAGCTAAGTGCCAATTTAGGGCAGTTTCTTTACAACTATGATTTGTGTGTATTGCAAATTATGTGTCGTAAATGCTATCAATAAAAAGTTAAACCCAATTAAGTCAGGGTTCGAGCTTTCGAAGACCGTCTATAGCTTGCTAATTATTTCTCGTGTAGGTAGGTGATTTGAAATGAACTAAATTGCATTCCGATGATGAATACAAGACCACTTGATTCAGCTGATTTGCCGGTACATACCACAAACATACGTACATACAAACACACTTAAGTACATGTAAACTGGAATGAGTTACCTAGCACATCTGGGTGATTCCGCTTAAAAAAAATGAATGAGCCCTTCTGAGCAGGAAACGCATTAGGAATGCCTCAGAGATTACAGACATCAATAAGTGACGATAGCCGCTTTTTATCAGATTGGCCTATGTGCCTGTATGCCTAGAAATAATATTAAAAAAAAAAGTACGTAAGTTTATTTTTCCAACTTGATTTGGGAGATGTTACTCGCTTACTTTTGGTAATCAGCGACAAAAGTAGAATGAATGAATAAAAATACTTTATCGTACACCACAATATAAAAAAATAAATATAAACTTAATCAAACTAAAATTACTTATCGCTTATCGACGGTCTTATCGCTTAGAAGTGATCGTTTTCAAACAAAAAGATTGCCATCTAAATTTTTACATCTCAGATATTTCTGGCACCCGTAGACTTAAGTTCAAAACGTCAAGTTACATTTGAATATCCGCCTTAGACTTATTTATTTCCGATCTAAATACTACTAGCTTCTGCTCACGGCTTCGCCTGCGTGGTACCTGGATAAAAAGTAGCCTATGTCTTATTCTGATGTAGGTATATGCTATTTTACTGTAAAGTTTCATCAATAGCCGTTCAGTTTTTGCGTGAAAGAATAACAAACATCCATCCTCGCAAACTTTCGGATTTATAAGTAGTAGAGTTAGCTCGTCAAGTCCAAAGGAAAAAAGCATCTAGCACCTCAAATTATTCATATAATTATTATCAATAGACTAATGCTATCTGAATTAATTAGATTTGTTGTAACTAAAACTAAAATGAACTGATCCGCAATTTGGAATCCATTCTAAAATGAGACATGAAAATTCAATCAATTTTCAAAGAGCTTGTTAATACCCAATTAATTTTACGACGTGTTTATACGACAGGGGTCTCGGTGGACTGGTCTTAGTATTAAGACGGACGCCCACGCGCGCACGCCTATACCGTGTTAGTTTCACAACTTTTGAACCTCGCCGCAAATGTTTGTTCTCGATTACAATGATACCCATAGAGTTTTTGTTCTCGATTACAATGATACCCATAGAGTTTTAGGATAATAATAATCTATACTTGATCTCAAGGGCGCGTAACAGACAGGAAGGAACATTTTTACGCAATTTTTAGTTAGTGCAAACTAAAAAAAAAGCCGCAGAAGGAGTTAGTAGCCAAATTAATAGATTTTTATTCGTTGAAATCACAAGGATATGATCCTATTATGTATATAGGAACGTAAACTTATAAAATACATGAATTAAAAAAAATTAAAATGATTTTAAGCCGATATCTTAAAAAATCTGGCAACAAACTTGGCTTGTTTTTTTTTTTGGTAATCCATAAGTAAATTAAAACTAGTCTTAACCTTAACTTACAATACGAAAAAATAAGCCTCTTTCCTACAAAGTGCGTTAAGCGAGTTCCTATCGAGAACTATTAGTACCACCTCATGCCATACACCGGACAATAATATATTCGAGTTCATTCGGCTGCTATTGTGTTTTTTTCATATCTATTTGATAGATAGCTGTAAACAGATATCTAGTAGCTTTCTAATACAATATATTGTTGCTTCTATACATTCTTGAATGAAGTGTCAGCTCAAAACGGTGAAGGAAAACATCATGAGGATACTAGAATCAAAAAATCGAAGGCATATTTCATCGGTTAGTCCTACTAATCCTGCTTCCTACTTAATATTATAAACGCGAAAGTTTGTGAGGATGGATGTTTGTTACTCTTTTACACAAAAACGGATTTTGATGAAACTTTACAGTAAAATAGCTTATACATCAGAATAACACATAGGCTACTTTTATTCGAGTACGACGCGGGCGAAGCCGAAGGCAGAAGCTAGTGTTTCAATAAGCGGCGATGGGCTTGCAACCTGTCACGTGGAATGTTAACAACCATGCAAAACATAGGCATGGCTAAATATAAGGTCTAGACTTGCCTCTGACTATCACATGTGTGGTACCCCTCACGGATTTGCGTACTGTGTAAGGAAATCTAAGGAAGTCCACCATGGGCAATTTTTTTTTTTAAAGTTCTTTAAGCGATTTTACCCGTGATGAAAGAAGCTCGTATTATGCGTTTGACATAAGAGGTGGTCGAAATGGCCTGTCCGATTGAAATGCTATTTTTGCAATCGATTTTTACGATTTCAAGGATAGTTCTTTGATAAGTTTCAACATCACAAGACTAGAAGGCGCTATAATAGACGACATAAAACACGTCGAAGAATTCAAATTTTGCAAAAAAAATACTTGTTACCAGTCAGGTAACAAGTTAATATTAAGGTAAAAGTAGACAATGGAGGTACTTAATAGTTTTGTAATTATATTCTTCTCTTGTTCTTACCATATTCTTACTTTATTGACCTACTTAATCTACCATTACACTGTCATGTTAATGAAATACTTAATATCTAAAGGTGAATACACGTTAAAGCATTTACATGTAATGTAACGTTCTTGCGAATGCTCGTCCAATGCTCATTCGTAACGTCTACGGACAATAATAATAATAATAATACTGGACATTTTCATACAGCATCATCTAGCCCCAAACTAAGCAGAGCTTTTTCATGTACTGCACTATCGGTAAAGGCACCGACTAAGTTTCGACTCATTCCGCCGTGCACTACGTGACGCATAGGAAGTCGCGTTCACTCACCCTGATAAAGACTCTCGGAATAAGTCAAAACTTAGTCGGTGTCTTCACCGATAGTGCAGTACTTGAAAATTCCCGTTTTTACAATATGAATAGTCAAGTTCACGATAGTTTTTGCAATAAAATAAGCAGAGCTTGTATTATTGGAACTATATGACCGATATACTACTTATATTTTTTTTTTGTAAATGCAAACATAATATTATACATAGAAAAAATCCAGACCCAAGACAAATATTTGCAGGCCTTCGCCCGCTGCGCCACAGAGGTGAGGAGGTAAGAGGATAATAATGGCAAAACTAAAGTTTGAAGTGCCACAATGGTATTTAGTTGGAAGTGTCAAATTGGCCTCATGCTTAGTTATCTAATTGTTAATGCCACAATGGCCTCGATTTTGTAGTAAACTGACTAAACTAAATTAAAACTGTCGCTCTCTTTTACTGATATAGCAAGAAAGAGATAGTTACAATCTTAGTGTTGTCAAATTAGTCAGATTTAAGTTTTCCATACAAATTTAGTCGTGATATCAAAACATGCTGACTATAAACACGAAGAAAAGCGGCACGTAAAATTATTTGACAGCAGCACACAGCACTAAAATTCTTGCCATCTCTTTCTTGCGTGTACGATCAGTAAAAGAGAGCGACAGTTTAAATTTAGTTTAGTCAGTGTACTACAGAATCGAGGCCCATGACAATCGTTAACGTTCTTACTTATGAAGATTTTCAAACAGTTGTTTAGCTAAACAGTGTTTTGTCTCTATATGATGTGTCATTACAAATTCTCTTATTTTGTTAAAAAACCGTTTAAAATGTTCATAAGGCCCCTAAATGTTACAAATATTCGCTCGTAGCTTGGAAAATGTCAATGTCATTCGCTGTCGTGTGCATTAGGTTCGTCAAACGGATTTTAACACAAGAGCAGTTTCATTTTTTTGGTACAAGCAAATGCTTTAATGTTTACTCGCCTTTATTAATTCGTTCTATTGTAATCGCATTTGTCACCTTATCTTTTAATTGACACTTTAATCTATGTTGTAATAAAATATTGGGTGTGGTGCAATAAATAGTTGAAAAGGTCGTTTGTCAACGGTTCTTTCTTGGTCACTGTACGTTAGGTCATTGATATAATTAGGGTTGAGATGCGGTGTTGTTACCTACTAAAGAGGCCTACCAAAAAATTGTGTGGTGAAAGAATAATAATAAACAATCAACATACCTCTTGACGACCTCTGTGGTGCAGTGGGCGAAGTCCCGGCTGAGACGCAGAAGGTTGCGAGTTCGATTCCCGCCGCGCGACATATGTTTGTATGATCTGAAAATGTTTGTCTCGGGTCTGGGTGTTAACTATTTATAATTGTTTTAAAAAAATGTATGTGAGTAGTATATCAGTCACGTAGTTCCCATAATACAAGCTCTGCTTAGTTTGGGGCTAGATGATGCTGTGTGAAAATGTCCAGCATTATTTATTTAAACACATACTGACCCCACTCCAGACTCCAGATTCATGTGTAAGTATTAAAAAAACACAATATCTCTGGAAAAATCTATTGGTGCACCACCGGGTTTGAACCCACGACCTCCGGATCTGAAGTCGGGGTACCCACTATGCCAACATGAATCTCACGGATTTTTTTAAAAATACAGATGAAACAGCTTGCTATCTAAAGACCATTGCAAACGATCTATAGATAGTTCAGCTGATCCAGATCTCTACCAAACGGAAGCGTTTTTAAAATTCTGGCTGCATTGCCACGCTGAATGGTAACGGCCCAATTCCCCACGGAAAAATAAGCCTTGTTGCCTACCTAGTTCTTAGAAAATATCCTACTAATATTATAAATGTGAAAGTTTGTTAGGATGTTTGTTACTCTTTCACGCAAAAACTACTGAACGGATTTTAATGAAACTTCACAGTAATAAGCTATATTTACTGTAAAGTTTCATCAAAACTTTCGCGTTTATAATATTAGTAGGATTTTTTACAGACTTCAAGTTCTTATAATACAAGTCTGCGAAGCAAATTTCGACAGTCGTTATAGACATACCTACAATACCCGTTTATATAGGTACTTATATAGAAAGTTGCTCCCAAATCTCGACTTGTCAACATTACTCAATACCGTAGAGTAATAAACAGGCAAACTAATTATTTGTTAATCACGCGAAAGCTAACCATAACTTTTGTTCTAAATCTTAAAAAATTTTTAGATATACTTTTTTCAAATATGGTAGTCTAGACAGTGCTTACTTATTTGGGCCTTTTGTTAAGGGTTGAGACTTTTGTTAAGGCCGTGGGGAACAGGGGGCCTTCGCATATTTAAAATTCTTTTAGGGTGACTGAAAGAGGCGCGTGGTCTGGCTATATCTGGGTCAAAACATTAGCATTGCTATTTAGCGTGGCAATGCAACCGGCATAATGGGAACGCTTACAGTCAGTTGACCTATCTATAGATCGTTTACAACGTCTTTAGATAGCTAGCTGTTTCACCTGTATTTTTTGTAAATACCAACTCTTTACTTAATAATAATAATTAAGTTTGTTTGCTAAATTATTATGTCTTTTTCAGTGTTCTTATTTTTTTGAACATAAAAATAACATAGATCCATAGTTCCACATAACACAGCGTCAAAAACTTTATAAACATTAAAAGTTCAGTTCTTGACGCTTATAAACTTTAATAATAATCTTTGTTTATGGTTCATACGTCCTAGAGTGCACTTTTTAGTTTGCTTACTCCCACTTCAACGAAGATTGATATATGAATGTCAATTTTATTGTACTTTTTACATTTTATAAGACAATTTTTAAATTGATTTCAATAACAAAATTATTGTAGGTACCTTAAAACTCTCGAAACCGAAGTCATATCTCATACTTGTGGCGAATTATTTTTTCAATTTATTTCAATTTTGAATTTAGAAAGCCATCTGAATTTTAAATCCAAATAAAAACCGAACAGTATATAAAGTCTTTTAAAAAATGACAATATTATGTAATAATAATAAGTATAATTTATTTAAAGTAACGCAAAGTGACGTAACAGTGTGGTACATATTTTTATCGACGCTTATCGGAATAAAGTCTGACAGAAAACGTTAAAATGTTTTTACGTAAACTTTGATGCCATTAACCTTAAAACTGTTGAATTGTCAAAGGGCACATGCAACATACTTTTGTTTATATTATTTTATTTTTGAGTCACATGACTGAGCATACTCGAAATTAAAATGTCACTCGAAATGCTTGCTCTCATGCTAAGAAGGTCGTAGCTTGTAATTATGAAATATTTGGCTAATTTATGCCCACACGGCTAGCCAGCCACAGAATCAATCACTTCATTCTGAGAAGTAACGGCCGCCCGGCCGCGCTTTAACTTTCTTCGCTTGCGTTCCTTTTACGAATATTTCGTAATTAAGAACTTTTTTGCAGCCAGTAAGATTTTGTGTGCGGAGTTTCCATAATAAATGAACGAGTTTTCTCGCGCACTGGGATAACTCTGAGAATTAGCTACATTGTTTTCTTATCATAAAACCTAGATCATATTTTAATAAGATGTAATTCCCAACCGCTTTCGAGCCTCATTGCGGCCAGTATGAGATTTACATGGAATTTAGGCAGAGAAAATAAATAACTACATCGATTTTTTTATCATTAAAAAAAACATTGTAGTAAAGAGGTAGCAATAATCACTTAATAACATTGCCTCTACAATGTGACTCTACTAGTAATGGGCTCAAAGTCTCACCCTCTTAATGAAAAGAAACAGCCAATTAAACGCTATATTTTCAACCCTTGTACCTACTTAGCCAATGTTGCAAATGCGACCAACTGTAGCTGAAAATATACGTATATGCGTAGTTCAAGGGCACAAATTCGAGTTAGGAACGTCATTAACCAAATAGAATTCGTATTTCCGGACGAGAAAGCAACATTTGGCACCCCGCCATCTTGCCTCGGGCGATACAGCCAATCCACGCGTGTTTTTTTTTAAATCTACATTGACACAATAAGTTTTTTTTATTCTATTCATTCTGTAGTTTTATTATTCAGTAATTGGACAATGCTCGGAAAAAATGGAGTGCTATTGTAAGGTCAGTTTAGTATTGCACAAAAATACTTTTTAGGGTTCTGTGACAAACTGAAAAGCTTAGATCTCAGATTTCTAATTGTATTTTTTTATTTTTGATAATTTTCAAGAGACGAGCTCAAATATGTGTATGGTAAGATATGTGTATGGTCCACCGGGTGGGGGCTAATTTCACACTATTTCTGCGTCACTACGCAGAAATAGTGCTATAGACATTTTGCTATGATATTCAACTATGATATTATATGCTATTTGGCTATTTCAACGAGGTAATGGACTTACTATCAAAAACTGACACGCTGCTCATGATTAAATAGAATTCGAAAGAGATGGCGCTACGTGCAAAAAATAAAAGACAAATCCTAAACTTCCTAGAAACTGAAAAGTTTTTGAAGTTTTTTACGTTGCTAGAACTGTCAAAAGAAACTTTCCCCATTCCAGAGGCTTATCTCAGAATCTCTGCAGGGGAACCAAGAATGAACTACTGACACATCGAAGCGAAGGAGTAAAAAGAAACAGAAAAAACCAGATATCTCTAATGACACAAATCCAGCGAAATATAAATATTGTAAAATGGAAATTTCACGTACTGTAATATCGGTTTAAGGCACCGACTAAGTATCAACTCATTCTGAGAGTCTTCATCAGGGTGAGTGATCGTGACGGTACGTAAAAATTCCAATTTTTAGACCGTATCGTGAATAAGATAATTCTTTTTGTATAGTTTTTAGAACTAAATCAAGCGGAACCCTCAAAACAAACTATGCAACCATTGATGAACGACCTACAATGTACGATGCCTTGGGCGATTCCCGGGAGGGTGGATAGAGGATATTAGCTAAACTGAAAAGAGCTTATCGTGACTCTCTTTTCATACAAAGGTACTTCAAGCCTTCTTATTGTTAAAAATGACATATTTTGATTAGTTAGGATTGATTTTTAGCGTCATCTCAATCTATAGAGGGTGTCGCAAAACATGTACACTGACTGAAAAGGATGATTCTGCCCATGAAAGTGCATAAGAAACATCCTTTAATCAACTGTTTTTAGACTTTGTGCTAAGCTTGAAACGAATTGACATCAAGTATAGTAGTTAAAACAGCAGATTTATTAGATTTTTACCGAAAATACCTTATTTGTACCGCTTTCATTGGAAATGTTCAATAGAAATATCCGAACTTCAAAAAGTTGTAGAACAGAAGTGGTTACATTACCTATTTTATGTATAATAGAATAACCCCTTTATGGAAATGTATACATATTCTGGGACACTTTGTATTCAACTATTTCGTATGATACTTTTAGATTCAATTGTGTACTGGATGACCTCATTATTTAAATACGCATTTTAATAATGATTAGTGTGAAACCTCGATTTTCCTTGTTTCGGAGCCATATACTTCGTATCCACCATAAAAACAAGTTCATTACAATGGCGATCAGCTTAGCACAAACATACTTTGCAATATTCGTTATATCTACAGTAGTGTCCAGTGAAAATGTGATTTCTTCCACATCAACATATCTCAGTCAAAGTCATGGATATTACTACAGTCCTCCACAAATGATCAACTATACTGGAAGCATCATAGTCAAGGAATATAAACGTGGAAGTTACCCGGTGTACAATGAAAGTGATATACCAGAATATGTGTTTGAATACAGATCATCTGGAAACAAATATGGCAAATTACTGGCAGGACTGGGACTTTATAATCTCGCCGTTGTTTCTTATAACTCCTCGATTTATAATTTCCACGTTAACTATACTTCGCTGAACGCAACTCAGTGTACGTTTAGCGCAGTTGATCTAGACTTGAATCCCAACAAAATCGATGAAATGAATATCCTTTGTGATATGATTACTAGTTTTATTTACGCAGAGTTCAGTATAAATATATTACCGGATGAATATAAAGATCCCACGGATTTTTTCCGTGGAATTGTAACGAACATTACTGATGTGCAATTTATCGGAGAACCAGTCACAAATCTGATGGGAATCAAATGTTACGTGGAAGAAAATCTTTTGAAAATACTGAAAGAAGTGCCTTGTGACCTTCTAGAGTTGTATGCTGATAATTTGCACAAATCTGGAAGTGCTTTGCTTAAACCATCATTTTCTCTCTTTATTTTTACAGTAACAATATTAATAAAACTAAGTATTTAACATAACAGCTAATCATTTGTATTGTAACATACCTAAATTTAAATTATATAATGTCTAAGTCTAGTTATATGAACTCTCAGAAAAATAAGTATAGATACTTTAAATTCTGGGTGTTCTCTGTATAAAATATATGTATTTACAAAGAAATATGTATATAAGTAGTTTATCAGTCATGTAGTTTCCATAGTACAAGCTCAGCTTAGTTTGGGGCTAGATGATGCTGTGTGAAATAGTCCAGGATTATATTATTATTATTATTAATTGAATTTGAAGTATTTTACAAGTCTTTTACAAGATTTAAGGTCGTTGGTTTCTGTAAAATTTGGTTGACTAAAGTCAATCGAATTATGATTGTGAAGTTCATTTTTGGTTTAAATGTTCTATTCAGGAAATACATAGCTTCTAGTAGTCAAAGGCCCACATACATTTTTTTTCAACCTGTGTCCTAGAAATATGAAGGTTCAAAAAATAACATTGTGAGATATGAGGAAACTTCGGGCCTTAGCATAGTTGGTATCGACACGCCTTATACAGTAATATTATATTAAGTGGAATAACCCAAACATCGCTTGTTTTTTTCATTTATTTTAAGCTTCAGGATAAAACTTATTTCCTCGTTCAAAAACTCATATACCACGCTGTCGCAAACTAAAATGGTAGCCAGTTTAGGATATTTATTCGCTATATTTTTAATAATAGCATTTGTGTCAAGTGAGAATGTAATGTCTTATAATTATTCAACAAACGACAATGAAAGTAATGTATATTATTATAAACCACCTAAAATGATCGACTACGCTGGAAGTTTTACACTAAAGGAATACAAAAGTGGAATTTATCCGGTGTACAGTGAAAATGTTATACCTGAATTTGTATTCGAATACAGATCTTCTGGAAACAAATATTGCAAATTATTGGCAGGCCTGGCTCTTTATAATCTCGCTGTTGTTTCTTCAGATCCCTCAATGTATGATTTCCACGTTAAATATACTTCAATGAACGATACTCGATGTCAATTCAGCGCGGTGTACATAGATTTGGAGATTACGCAGATAGATATGATGGAAATCGTTTGCGAAGCTGTAACCAGCATAATTTTCACGAAATTTAATACATTTCCGGATGTGGTATCTACTGATCCAATTAATAACGTCACAGATCCTAAATTTCTCGGTAAGCCAGTGAACGTTTTGGGTTTTTTATGTTATGTTGAAAATAGAAAATTGATTGGAGAAGTTCCGTGTGATCTACTAGAATTGTATGTGGATGATTCAATATTCTCGAGTGAGAATGAGAAGAAAAATGAGTCAATATTCTCGAGTGATAATGAGAGGCAAAATGTTGTTTCAAACTCAGCTGTTGTGATTAAACAATCATCTTTTTTAATTTCTGTTATCATTAATCAAGGATTTTTTTCATTTTGTTTGTATCTAAAGCAAAGGGTCAATCTAAGTGGTTAATTAATAAGTAATAAGTGTTTATGGTGATAATCCTACTAATATTATAAACGTGAAAGTTTGTGAGGATGTTTGTTACTCTTTCACGCAAAAACTACTGAACGGATTTTGATTAAACTTTACAGTAATATAGCTTATACATCAGATTAACACATAGGCTACTTTTTATCCGGGTACCGCGCGGGTGAAGCCGTGGGCAGAAGCTAGTATATTATAAATTTAACATCTGACATACCCATATTCGCAATTAAATAATTTAATTTGATTTAAATATTTTTTATGTTTGTTTCATTTATATTATGAATTATTTTTTAATTAGGTATAGTTTCTTACTATTTTAAATAAATTATCCTACCCAAAGAAGTTGCTACTCTTGATTCTGATCATACCATTTTCTGATTTTTCGCTATTTCATAGGACGACATTGTCATAACTCGTACCTACGACGCGACAAAACTGTTTCTACCACGATTAATGCTTGCCCATTAATAAAGTTCAACGAAGCATTGCATACAATGTTACAAACTATGTAAAAATTACACATTTGTCCGTCCGTCTGAGTAATCGCCAATAGCAGATCGGCAACACAGTTAGTAATTAAAGGGTGTGGCGATGTATTACTGCGGGTTCTCGATGCGAAATTGATGTTTATAAAAAAATCGTTGTCGAGTAGTTTCTGACTTTCTGTCTGGTGTCTCATTCATTATACACGAGAGAAAGGAGAAATAAAAAATCTACGATTCAAGGTCAAGGGACGATGGAAATAACCTCAATTTTCGTATCAATCTCGCCCTGGAAATGACGCGACAGTATCAAAATCATATGAAGGTTCAGTTTACTGGGATACGAGGGCAGAAAAACAATATGTAATATAATATCAAAGAAGTTGTGTTTATAGTCTTGACCAGTTCTTTGATCTTGCTGGGATTAATTGGGTTGTGGGAATCAGAAACCACAAGCACCACAGCACCCAGAGCCAGAACAAATATCTGCAGAAGATGCGAACATTGGCCTGCAACGGGAATCGAGCCCGCACCTTCACAGTATTGGTATACCGTTTTACAAATACACAAAAATGCAGATTTCATTTTTATCAAAAACCTTATATAGTAAAAAAACACACAATCTTATTAGTTATTACAAAAGAAATAGTACTTTACTTGAGAATGGAATAGAATAGAAAGTGGTATAATTGATACTATAACAAAGATATGTACAAAATACACAGAAAGGATATGTACAAAATAAATGAAATAGACACTTTATAGATAGGTAACAGTAAGATTTGGTTGAGAGGATTGAGAGTCCCTTTACATTGCCACAGGTATCAAGACAGCTTCAAAAGTTACCTTGGTAGGGGTTTCCGGAATTATTAAAAATCCGTAGTGAGAACCAAAGGGCACTTGGGGTTACTATGCCTCTAAACTCACCCGTACAAAGTAACACTATGGCAACCAGTGTGCTTGAGGGCGGATCTTGCCGCCCTCCGGCAGTACGCCTCGAGCGCGCGTTGAGGTCGCGTGTTCGCGATTATTGTGACAGAAGATCGGTTATTAAACAAGTTTAATACTATAAATATATATAAGTATTACCTTATTTAGTCGCGACGGAAAAAATAATAATCAGTTAAAATTTTACTCAGTTACTAATTTAATTTTTTGGTCCCGAAACTCAAACGTACCTACTTGTTAAGTCGATTTTATAAATGACTGCAATTGTGAAAAAAATAAGTATTTCAATATATAAAATTAAGTTAAATTAGATTATAGTAACAACATGCATATATACAGTTAACTGTGTAGGTATCATAAATTTAACGTTGATTGATGTTTTTATGTTCCTCGCATACTTTTTAATCAAAAAATACTAAAATCGTTTAAGCTTCAAGACTAAAATAGTAAAAATTCTTACTTTTATTTTGATTCTTCATTCCACACGAGCTATTAGTTTTCTATTTAACAATATCGATTTTATTCGCCGTGAAGAATCGATTCATTCGGCTTTATTTTCGAACGATTTGAAGATAGAGATGAGTAATTTGAATCGATAAAGATCTATCAACTTTTTTGATCATTAATGAGTTTGCTATCTATTAATCTACATCTCAACGACCGACGTCGGATGGTGATCGTAGTTTTTAAATAATGCCAAACTGGTACAAGCATCAATAAGTATATAGAAAGTCCCACTAGATCTACGTAGATAGTAGAAAAACAAACAAAATATCGGCACAAAAAAAAAACGTTTTTTATTTAATTCTATCGATAGATATATTTAAAAACTAAAAATAAAAAAAAAATGATAAAAAAGCCGCATCTATCGACAAATACCCAACACTAACATAATAAATAAAAAATCCGGTAGTCAATCGGTCATCGGATCGAGCTGCGCAAGACAGCAATTTAAAAAGCAATCACTAACCGATTGTACCCGAATCCGCCTTTTAAGGAAACGATAATTATCGATATATCGACCACATTTACATACTGTTTCATAAAATGCTGTTACCTCACTAGTCTATATTATAGTATAGACTCTAAAGTTGTAAAATGTTTCAGATACCGTTTTGTTTTAATCGATTTATTATTGAATAAGATTTATCGTTAAACTATTTAGAATTATTTTGGGATTAATTATTTTATCACCGTCGACTGACAAACTGAATTTAAAGTGACTCCCTATTTAACTTAGAATTATGTAATAGAAAAAGATTAAAGTAAAAAAGTGTGAAAAATAAGTGTATTTTTTTACCAAAAGTGAAGTGAAACTGTGGCACTGGCGTACGTGGATTTAGCTAGCGTGATTGAGGTGCAGGTAAGTTCAGAAAAAATGCAAAAATAATCTCTCCGGCGGGGAATCGAACCCCGGTCTCCCGCGTGACAGGCGGGGATACTTACCACTATACTACCGAAGACTTGTCTAGACAAACTTAAATTAATCTACCCATCATAATTTTAGTACGTATAAGTCCGATAAAACAATGAAGTGACAACTTATTTTTATCAAAAACATATTTTTATCTCGTCTTTATCATTTGCTATGTACGTACCTACATGCCGTACTACTTACATATTTACCATTGATAATCTCTACACCTACACATGTAAAAGGTAAAAATAACTCCCCAATAGTTAAATATAATTTTACAAATAATATTAACTGAGGCGACTGATCGAAGCGACACATGACCAGAAAATTGCCTCTTAATGCATTGACCATTAGCATTGCCATTCAGCGTGGCAATGCAGCCAGCATTTTGGGAACGCTTCCGTCTTGTAGTGATCAGGATCAGTTGAAACCACGCTAACGCAAAAAAGTAGAGGTATAACTTGGCAGCAGTCACGTGACTTTTCCACAGGTGATGCTATATAATTCAATGTATGACTATATAAAAGTGAAATATCAAAATAATTCGATATCTATCAAATCAAATCAACACACGCTCGCTACCACGCACATCTTAATCGGTGAATAACAGTCCACCAATGAGTGCCTTTCATTCACTAAATTGGCTACCATTTTTGCAATCAATCAAACCAATTTCCAAATTCCTCACTAGTGCGTCCAAAGTCAAACACGCTTTTAAAATCTATCGATATCGATCAACATGATCGTTTTTAAGAGTAGTAGAGTTTTGTGCTCGTCCGGGGTAGTGCTACCACCTTACCTATTTATTTCGCCAAGCAATGACATTACTGTCATTCACATAATGAATGACAAGCAATGGCATTACTGTCATTGCTGTATTCCGGTTTGAAAGATATGGTTGCCGGTGAAATTACAGGCACATGAAATCTTTCATTTTGATATCTCAGGGAGGGAGGAGGTAAGTTTGTATGCCTCTTTTTTCTATAAAAAAAACAAGACATTTACGATTGACAATATTATGAGATCTTAATTTAAAAAATATAACATTTCTCGCTTGTTCAGTTAGGTATGTATGTAAGTTTCAAATTCTATATGTGACTTTGACACGCTGCTCGCAAACTGATAGTAGTGGAACGCCCGCCTATACCTTTTGGATTATTCCCATTCTATCCACTAGTGGAGAAAATCAAGTGCGGCTAGTAAGAATAGCCTTCGGAGCCAAATGATTTAAATAGGTCCGTTGATACTTAATACAGCATCATAATTCCCAATCAAAGAAAGGAGAGGTAAAATTGATCTTATATAAAAAAAAAACGTATCCATCTAGAGAACGAATTAACGCTTTTTTTACTTTAAGTAGGGACTTAAGTTGTGGCAGTGGGATAAATATTTTGTATCAAAAATAAGTAACCCAGTGTTTTGAGATTTATTATTGAAAGTTCTACAGAAGGTAGGTACGTAGTGTGCCCAATAGGTACAACCGGAAATTATCGATAGAATCGGTTTACTGTTACAAATCGAAACAATCAATCAGTAGTGGAATGCATGAAGGCGATAGCCAGAGATAGCTAAGTTACGAATAAGTACGAACAATGATCCAACTGAGAAACGATCTTCCCAGCTAAAATGACGCATTCTTGCACCGTTTTTTCGGTTTTGAAATGATGCTTGTAATACGGTATATAAAAGTTAAGGGTGAAAATATGTCTAAAGCTAAACAATGCATGTTGTTTGGCTTTTGTATTGCCATCCCTTACCTCCGAACAATCATAAAAAGGGACAGAACAATTTTTACGAGAAACATTTGACGTAATTATTTTCTTCCTTCGAATTGATAACGTACCTAATGGTATAATTAGTGCGTCGTATTGGTTTTAGATGCGCTCAAAATTTTTAGGTTTTAGGTTTTAGGCGTTTACAACTCTAAAATAGAGTTAAGTATAAATAAAAACAGTTATTTGGGGGCGAACAAGCGTACAGACAATTAAGATGGTAAGCGGTTATACCAGTATTATAATATCTGTGTGTTCGCCTAATGACATCAGCAACGACGAAGCAATCGTCTATAGTCAACTTGTTACAGCTCTATCGTATTGCATTTAATAGATGGTGTGTCTAATTAGCATACGAAATGAACTTCATTGCAGGTGGCGTTTTTTTTTATCGAATAGAAAGAGGTAGCCGGTTATGTCAATCTATTTTTATGTAGGTATTATTAATGACTCAATTTTTCATTGATAAGAAGTTGGGTAAAAATAGATGGATATAGTAAAAGTATTATCCATAAAATTGACATGTATTCAATACTAGCATCTACCCACGACTATGCCCGCTTACCTAATACACGGATTTCTATCCGCTTAGCGTTTTTTTTATGTCAGGTCACAATACCTATCCAAAATATCATACAAATCGTGAACCGATTCTTACTTCTTACTTTCGCGTTCGTAATGTTACTTATTACTTAGGATCGTTTCATCGAAATATTACTTAAGTATGAAAGCAAACCCATCACTAGACTAATTTAAAAATAGAATCACAGATCGCGATATTTTATAGTTTTCTAAAACGTTTTACAACTTCAGAGGATGTCGGTAATTGATCAGAAATTTTGACTCAAAATTACTAATTAATGAAATAAAATTTGCAAGAATTCTAACGAAAAGCGGTTTCTCAATAATATGACTTTCGGCCAATTAATGAACTTATAATTCCAACCCAATAAACAGTTAACATGATTTTGTATGTTTATTATGTGAAATTTGTGATATAAGGTTGGGTATGTTGGTAGGTATCTACCTAATATTCATAAAGTCAAAGTCAAAATTCATTTATTATTATCTACTGCCTGTTCTTCCGCGACCAAGCCAGGAAAGAAAGGCAAGAAAACAAGGCTGGTTATTCTTTTTAATGATCCTTTTACAAAACAATAGATTCGAGTTGGAACATTTTCAATCCCATAGCAGAGCTCTACAACTATGTACAACCTTTTCCCTTTGATCGCCACAGCCACCTTCAGTTCGACCGGGCTCTTATGTATATTTTTTTCATAGAAATATGTAACAAAGACATACCTAAGTATCCTAAGCTTAGTACAGACAGGCTCCTAGTTTTAGAAAGTTATGTGTACAAACGTTAAAATTGATATTAAAATCAGGTTTTAGAGCAGTCGATTACACTTGCCGAAACCCGTCACTTAAATATGTTCTAGTTTAAACGGGTATCGGATTTCATACAAATGTTGGTCATAAAAAATTATGCGATCGTTCGATGAGAAATTCTAAGTAAGGCCGCCTACCGACCTCGGCGTACGGAAAGGTACGCACATGTTTTAAGCTTTGTGTCAAAATGTAGTGCACCTTTCACAGCGACACACGTACTCGATACGTTTGAAATGAATGAAATTAAATAAAATACAATTTGACCCCAAGACACAGAAAAGAAGCAACATAAATTCAGGTACATAACTAGAAAAAATAACAAAAATAAATGAATAACAAAGATTCATGAATTTCTAAAACTTATTTACAAAGAAATAAAATATATCTATCGCTGATTTAATTTTGGTTAATCGATGAAGAATCGTTCTAAAACCAAACTTCAAAACGTCAAAACAAATTGACGAAAAAAAAGATAATTTTGCCCATATTCTAATATTAAAATTATTATACTAAAATATTTTATTCTGTAAAATGAACTTCCATAGAAAGATAACGAAAAAGTTCAGATTTCTTCAACATGATGTGCGGTTAAAAATCAACTAAAGGTACCAAACCAACTTCTACGCACGTTGATGTCAAGCATAACGATACCCACTACATTCGATAAAAATGAGGAGGTTCCTAATTCGGATGTATTTAAGTTTCTGCCCTTGTCTCTTTCGCATAGACATTTTTTTTCTGGTTGTTCATGCTTTTATAAAGCTATAGGTACAGTAAATCTGCAGTTCATCAGAAACTCATCATTAGGTACAATCCTTTTCAAGTTATTCAAACCAAAATCATTATCATTGAAACCATTAATGAGATTCTAAGTCATTATCATTCTGTTTGCAAAATTGAATACGATTTACTTTTGGTATTTACTTCATAACACATTAGAAACACATTTTTATAGCCTTAGACTACAGTAAACAGCTGGCTCATTCAAAAAAAACTAAAACCTTTTTTGTTATTCGGAGGTAGCACCATGGGCTGATGAGATATCCTACTACTATTATAAACGCAAATTGTAAAGATGGATGTTTGTTACTTTTTCACGCAAAAACTACTGAACGAATTTTGATGAAACTTTACAGTAAAATAGCTTATACATCAAAATAACACAGAGGCTACTTTTATCCGAGTACCACACGGGCGAAGCCGTGGGCTAGTCTGCCATAAAGATAAAATTAACTCAAGTAAATGTTGCAAATGTCGAAAGTTATGCAAAACATCAAATATTTCAAACTACGTCAATGTGTTTTTTTTTAAGTTTTTGGTGACGAAGAATCTAGCTTCGCTTGAGTCAAGGAGGGTGGCTTGTTCAGTTTGAGCATACTAACCATTTATATCGAATTATATATTTTTAATTGGCGATTTAAAGCCCGTTCAATCTGACGCGTTGGCAGTGGTGGTGACGATTTAAGTGTTTTTTTTCTGGTTCTCACAGTTTCCGTTAATCTACTGATCACCACCACACGGTAACACTGCCGTGACGTGTTTGCGCGGGCCTTTAATTGATTGATTTTAATAAATTTAATCCAAATTAATTAATAATAGACTGGTTTTCCTTGAAACATTTCGAGGAAACTTTTGAAATAGAAATATGCCTATATTAAATTTATATTCAGTATTTTTACATAAAATTATACTTGAACACAAAGACAACACAACGACTTTTTTGGTGTCGTAAAACAACTGGTTTTAAAGGGAACAAATTGGTATTACCTTATAATTGATGCATTTTACGTGTAAACTTTTCCCTCTTATTCATAATCACTCACTCACTTTAGCAGGACGCTAACTGTAGCCCTGTCTTTTTCTTACACTACACAAAAGATAGAGACATACAACTGCGCTGCACGCTGCTAAATTCAGTGAGTGATTATGAATAAGAGGGAAAAGTTTTAAGATATAAAAGATTGTAAAGTACCAGCTGTCTTTCTCTTAAGCTACGCCATATCTCACAGCACCTTATAGCTATTAAAATTACGTCAATAGACGGCCATGATTCATACATCGCGTGCCAAAATGCAATCGTAGCTTCATTGTTTTATAATTAAAGGATTGGCATAACTTTGATTGAGTATGTAGGTGACTAGTTATGAGCTTTTAGTACCAGAGTACTTTATCCTCATGGATGTATGTAAGTACTTACTTATTTGTTTGGATTTTAATGTGTTAACCCACACTTAAGGGATTACAAGAATTTATAATATACTAGCTTCTGCTCACGGCTTCGCCCGCATGGTACCCCAATAAAAGTACCCTATATGTTATTCTGATGTATAAGCTATATTACTGTAAAATTTCATCGAAATTTGTTCTGTAGTTTTTGCGTGAAAGAGTAACAAACATCCATCCTCACAAACATTCGCGTTTATAATATTAGTAGGATTTTTAGTGATTTTACTGGCATATAAGACTTTCACCCGTTATGTCTCAGGGTTAAGCGCACATATGTTACGGTAACCGTTTACCGGTGGGCCGTAGGTTTGTTTGCCGCTTTAGTTGTATTAAAAAATAAAAAAGTACATACAGCTCAATTGAAGTTTAATTCACATGTGTAAATTAACAGTTGACTTGATAATGAGTCGATTGTAATTATAGCATCATTGGATGAGGAATGATGTTGCTTTAATTTTTAAAGTGTGGTAAATACGAGGTTAACGAATCAATAAATTGTTTGAAAGTACTGACTCTATAAGAAGTAGGTACCTGCAAGGTACTTATAAGAATCCTATCCTACTAATATTATAAATTAACGCGAAAGTTTACGATGATGGATGTTTGTTACTCTTTCACGCAAAAACTACTGAATGGATTTTGATGATACTTTACAGTAATATAGCTTATACGTCAGAATAACACATAGCTACTTTTTATCCGGGTACCATGTGGGAGAAGCCGTGAGCAGAAGCTAGTAAAGAATAAGAATAAACAGTTAACAGACGCATACTTATTTAGTCCTGACCTCAAACTAGAAGCCCTGTGTCGTGGGTATCAGGAACTAGGAGTACCGTGGTACCACAGCATTCAGATCCGGAACAAATATCTGCAGACATATGCAAACAAATATATGTTTGCAAAATACGCAAACATTTGTCCCGCAGCAGGAATCGAACCCGTACCTCTTGTGTCATTACTTATACGTATAAAGCCATTTACGTACATTTGTATAATGATGTATTTTTGGGGAGCTTTTTTAACTATGGGTACAAAGTGAGATTGTCAGGTCATGTAGGGTATTGTTTGAAAAGATAAAATATATACAATGCGACACATATTTTTAAATTAAAATATTTTTTTTTACTAAACTAAACTAAACAACAACTTTTGTTGATTATTATAAGTTTAACGGGTCTGTATCGCGTTTACCTTTTTTATTATTTTCCCGACGTTTCAACTGTATTGCAACAGCCGTGGTCACGGGATGACTGGAGTATACGGAGCTACCGTCGAGAAATAAAGGCAGTAGCCGCAACTACCCTCATTTCATCTTTGGAATCAGAAAAGTCCATGTTCACATTACGGCACACTACACTAACCGTATCACCACACTGCACAATTGGATCGCGACGCGAACACCTGTTTATCACGGGATTCCAGGACGCAGAGAGTCTATAGCCGTCTTCACGATTAAAATTTGGGTACTTCTTTATTTCAATTGCTTCACGAACCATTCCCTTATTAGAGTATTCACGAAAGTTTGAAAAATACTAAAAAAAAAAAAAAAAAAAAAAACTTTTGTTGAATCTAAGAGAGTCTCTCTTACGATTCTAGCAACTCTATCATCAAATCTAACAATTTTCTCGTTGAATCTAAGAGCCTATTTTAAATTTAACATCCCACTCATCAAATCTAACAGCTTTCTCATCGAATTTCATCAGTATCATCAAAAACTAATATCTCTCTAGGCGAATCTAACATATCTCCTCCTTGTTCCCAGGAGCGTCTGGGCGGTGGCGGGCTGGGTCTGGGTGGCGGTGGCTTCCGCGGCGGCGGGCAGCCCTCGCTAGCAGACTTCCAACCGCCATACTTCCCGCCACCCTTCGCGCCCGCACCACACCCCGCCAGTCCACATCATCAGCAACAGGTAACTAGACCACTGAACTGAACACATCAGCAAAGCCCAGAGTTCTATGCCGAGTTTGGAACAGGTCCAAAAGGTAACCGTTTCGTATGGAAATCTCGTCGATACGGTCATCGTTTCGGCAAGTTTTAAACGTATTCGTAACTCAGCATAGAGGCTCTAATCCGTAACGAGATTATCCGACAGAGAACGAGAGTCATCGACATAGCTCAGAGGATTAGTAAGCTGAAGTGGCAATGAGCTGGTCATATGCCGAAGAATCGATAACCGTTGGGGTAAACGAGTTCTTGAGTGGAGACCATGTCTGGGCAAACTTAGTGAGGTGCGCCCCTGCTAGGTGGAGCGATGACTTAAGAAAGGCGGTGGGCAAAAAGTGGATAAGAAGAACCGAACACCGCGCTCAGTGGCGCCTATTGGGGTGGCCTATGTCCAGAAGTAGACTGATGTGGGCTGATGATGATGATGATGATATAATCTTTGGTGTTGAAGATGTTTATAAACTAATGTAACCGCTTTGTACAGTGGTACACATATTTGCTTCCAAATAGCGTCAAAAAATGAAGATTAGTTCGCTGACACTCATCATGTGAATGTCAAGGTAACTCCTCGACAACACGGGCATAGTGAGAAGACTCCTAAATATGAAACCTTTTGAGTTAGTGTTGTGTAAATGTTGTATAGTGTAGTGAAAGTTGTGTAAGTGCAACCAATAAAGAACATTCGAAAAAAGTGTCTTCTCCTCAAATAGAGACAGAAGAAATGTGTTAATGGACAAATTCTAAGCTATACTTATAGCTATTTTAATTAGCCTAAAAGAGGCTAGATTGTAACATAACTAGGAGACCTACATTTATTTATTTTAAGTATAATAATGGCGTCGATTCTCTTGTACACTAACTAAACACGATATTATCTATCTCTTTACTAATAGTAACTAAAGAAAGAGATAGCAACAATTTTGTCTGTCAAATTAGTCAGATCTAAATTTACAATACAAGCTCAGTCGTGATTTCAAAACATGCTGACTATAAACACTTTACGCAGAAGAGCAAAACGTAAACCAATTTTACAAAAGTAAAAATCTTGCCATCCCTTGCTTGCACTATCAGTAAAAATTAGCGATATTTTAAATTAAAGTTGGTATCAAAGAGAATCGACAATACTGTATACTGGAAAGGAAAAAAAATGTTTTCTTACTCTGACAATACTAATCTTCTACAGAGCCATGGCATGGAGTACGGCGGAGGCACGGGTGGCACGGAGTACGCTCAGCACTACGCCCCGCAGCAGCTACTACCTCGTCACCACTCCCACCATGAACCCCACGCACACCTGCGCCACCACCGGGACCACCACGACGCCATCCATGCACACCACGTGAGTAACACAACTGCTGGCTAGGAATTCACAGAGCCATGGACGGTGGAGGTACCGGTGACACGGAATACGCGTTCCACATAAATACTTCTTGTAACTATTATAAAAAAGAACGACGTGCCTTTAATTAAAGTGTAGTTATCTTTAAATATAAAAAAATACAAAAAATTAACAGCTGACTTCGCTCGCCCATAATTTCAGTGTCATCAGCTCTACTATCAAACATTGAATAGCTCAATAAAACCAGAATTTCACGACTTCTAAAATCTTACGGCAAATATTTCGAACAACATAATAAATCGAAGAATGCACGTCTTCTAACTATTTGCTTTCCAATAATGCACCCTCCAAGTCTTGGCATAGTTCTTCCCCTCGCGCTTTTACGAGTAGTACGAATTATGTTATTAATTCCGCGCGAAAACGGTGCAGGTAGCGAATATTAAATCGTCGAGTATGGTGAATATTACAAAGAAAAGAATAACGTCACTTTTCGAAGTTCGAAATAAATTAATGAGGGGTTTCATTTTTGATCTTTGGCAACCCAGTTCTAGACAAAACAAAAGTACTAAGATAATCATATGGTCAAATCCACAGAAATACTGTCAAACTGCCACAAATCAAAAAAGGAAAACGAGTAGTTGTAAACTGAGACCTTTTTGATGTCAACCTAAAAATTATGTCAAAGTCACATCGACTTCGATTTTCAATTTCGAAAGCTCCTAATTTTCTTGGCAACGGCATCGCGTATTATTCAGCCAACAATACGTTCAGAAATGGATAGGTTATGACGGGCCACTTTAGAAGATTAGCGGGCTATAAAGGCCGTAATGTTCCGGTTTGGGATCGCGGCTATTCGATACAATGTGGCTTGAATCTTTGGGAGGAAACTCGATGACATTTTCATGATTGAATACTATATGTAAGGTTTTTGTACTTAGTTCACTGTGACTCATATTTTGTAGAGATCAAATATTGGTAACGGAGTTTCATTATGTAACTGAGTTTTTTAAACTCTCTTTTAAAATATTGTGGTTTGATGAAATGTTTTAGGATAATATTACGGCTACGATATTACTAAAAAAACAGTACAGTAAACACCAATGCGCTATGAAATATAAACAATTTAGAAAAGAATAATGATAAAATAAAGTGGTCATAGAAAATTAACATTAACAGATATAACTAATTTAATACTATATCAACTCACAATACCTCAACACGACATTTTAGGTTGTATTATCAACCAAAAGCAAAATGGCTATGGGGAACAATCTTTTGACAGACTTGTCCATTTCCGAAACTTCTTGAGTTATTCCTGTTGTCCGCCGATCTTTACCCGTTCGAAGGACAGCGGGATTTTTTTCTCTATTTCCGGTGTCCCGTTAAAATCAAAGATGCGATCACGAATGTTATGTTCAAAAATTCATTATTATGGTTCAGTAAAATGTTGCGCGTCACATATAGATAGTGCTTAAATTTTTGCAGTAAATACTATGGTAATGTTTCACGAAAAAAAATGAGAACTTTTCATGTACGATAAAAAAGCTCGTAGTTCCACCTAGATGGTACTAACTCAATAAAGACAATAAAGAAGGCTATTGTTTAGAGATTTCTTGTAAAAATTTTATTCTATGTATTCATATTTACGAGATGACATCATTAGCAGTTCTGCTCAGAGCAGCGCCATCTATTTTCACCGCTAAAAGCTTGAAGCTCTTCATTCAGTTTAAGTAATTTCAGCTATCACACGGCGGTTTTGGATACGGCAGCGGGACAGGCGGCGGGGAACGGAGAGCAGACTATGGCACCAGAGAACAGCACGAGTTGGCTTTACACCACGCACTGCATTCTGAAGAAGCACCGGTAACTTTTTTTATAAATCTACTAGCTGTGCCACGGCGACCCTCGGACCCGACCAATCGTATCGCATCGCCCGTCCACGCCATTACTCTGTTTTTGCTTAGCGTTCTTTCTGTTTTTTTATTGCTCGGCTCCTAAGGATTGTAACGTGTATTAAACAGCCGACAACCTTCCTTAAGAATTAGGCTATCAAATGCAAAAAATCATACGGCCCTGTTGGTTAGCGGTTACCTATAGACGCTTACAAAACCAGGGGTATCACTGGTCAAAATTCTCATGTGCATATAATTTCACCGGTACCGATAGCCTTCAAACCGGAACACAGCGAGCATTACTGTTTGGCGACGGAAATAGTTATTCTAGAACATTCATTTTTATCGCTTGCTCTGTCTACTACTTTTCGTCGATTTGCTTAATCCTAGTGATTAAGAAATCACTGGGAAAGAAAAGTTCTCAAATCGCGACCAAAAACCTAACGATGTAGTGTAGGTAGGCCTCCATCCAATGGTCCCATGACATCTTAAAGGCGGCAGAAAATCGGTGGTTGGAGGTAGCCAAAGATTGTTCGATTTTTTGGAAGAGGGCATAGGCCCAGCAGTGAATTTCTACAGGATATAGATAATGATGATTAATATTAAGTAGTTCAGTACCTATTTATTTATATATATTTTTTGTATTATGGCACATAAAGAGTCGATGTCACAAGAATTTCTAAATTAGATTGAAGCAACTTGATCTAGCCATGATGAAAATATCATCGCAAGACCGGACGTTATCAAAACATCCCAAATATTTAATTCATTTTTTGCCCTTGCAACATTTTTTCAAACTCGATCGGTATTGAGAAACATGTTCAATAGGAATTTAATAAACTAAGCTAAAATTAAAAACGTATCGGAGGGAGGGACCTCGGAATTTTCTTAGTCTTCATGAAATTGTTTTTACAGAGTTAGTCGAAATGTCTGATATAAGATTTTATTGCAGAATGCCGCCATGGACGATACCACGGGTTTTATGACAGATCTACCTCTATTGAAAAGTGAGTTTTTCTAAGAATGTACAACCTAGAATGTTAAAAAACTTTTGGTTCTAGAGCATGCCGGATTCCTCGAGATGTTTTTCCTTCACTGTTTTGAGCACGAGTTAGTGCGCACATACATTTTTCGAATGGAAACATCTATTAGTGCACGCCTGATTTCGACCCTACGACTTTCGGATAGGAAGTCGGGGTACAAGCCCACTAGGCCAACACCTAAGGTCTAACATCTGATCTAAAGTGCTTATTAACTTATCAAACATTTCATTGTTAGATATCTACCTAACATGATGACCGTTATTGATAAAACTGTAATTAGAGACCTCATACAACTTATCGGATAGGTGTATCGATTTTTAGAAGTAGATCGGAAAAAGTCCATTTCATTCAGAGTAACAATTAGAAAGTTATCAACATCTCGATAAAATTCTAAGCTAACGAACCCGTAGGAGAGTATCATCGATATAGCTCTCGGGTTTACCAATTGACAGTGGGAAGGGTTGAGCAGAACCGAAAACCGCTGGGGGGTAAAGGTTCTCGAATGGCGACCACGAACCGCATGAACTGGTCAGAGTGTTTTTGTGTCATGCGGCAAACCGCAAAAGGTCGCCACTCAAAAACATTTTTCTTAGTTATAGAGCGTACTCATCTAAATATCATCTAATCATTATATTTATACCTATATAAATAATCGTTGCGTGACTCGCTGACTGACAATCAACACACGGCCTAAACCGTAAATCCTAGAGACCTGGGGGGCTAGACAATTACCTCACGCTTACTTTTCCTTTCACGCTAACGCAATTTTTTCAAGGTAAAACTTGGCAGCAGTCACGTGACTTTTCCACAGCTAATGTCATTTCCATACAATTTTATCTATCCGCAGGCGTTAACGTCAACAGAAAGCGGTATTTGTCTAGCCCCCCTGAAGTTTTGTAAGAAAAAATTTCATGAAATTCAACCCCTTGATTGAGCGAAAGGAAGATGAAGTGTGTATGTAAAAACTTATCGCGACGAAGTGATGCGCTAGTTGAGTTAAGCTTATTTACTAGCTGTTCAGACATTGCGTTTTAATCTGCCGCTAAATGCGATAATAAATGCTAAAATTTGTGTGTATGAATGTTTATTACCACGTATCTCCGTAACTACTATACCGATTTTGTATGTACAAGTATATGTTTCATGGCTAAACCGCTGCGCCGTTTGTGATGAAATTTGAAATGGGCATAGTTTAAAGCCTAGAGAAGGTCATACGCTACTTTTATCAACATACCACGCGGGTGAAGCCACGGGCAGAAGCTAGTTGGTTTATATATCCATGCTGACGGTTCATACTTGTGACCATACCATAGTTATATTACTTTTAGATCACATTCAACCAATAAATTGGTATCGGTAATGTTCGATCAATCATTCGATATTTAAATAGGTAGTTCTTGCGTTTTGGTCATTTTGTTGGCTGATAATATTCATTCATTCTAAATTTAAAATAAGACGACTGTGGGTAAATAACAATTAAAAAAGGTACCTGCGATCCAAATTAGGAATTCTTCTAATGAATGAAGCAAAGCGGCTGGTTTTTACGTTTTGTACCCTTAGCTCAAACGCCCTGAGGTTAGATTTTTTTTTCCCTTTTCCTAGAACTAGTAACAGCATGATGTACCACCCTAGGTAAATTTTTATGCAAGTTTCAGTCAGTATCTCTGTCGCCGTTTTTATAAACCATTTGTGAACAATTTTAAAAATAGAATTGTTTGATACAAAAATGCGTATCGATTTTCACTATGATTGTAAAAGTATTTTTTAAGTGGCAAACGAGCATATGACCCACCTGTTGGTAAGCGGTTACTGTAATCTATAGATGCACAGATATTATTATACTAGATAGAGGTAAAGAATGATCGAAGTTACAATTATAAAAAAAACTAGTAATACTTAAATTCAATCTCAATGATTTAACTTTATGCTACTCCGTAAAACTCTAGCTTGCTACTTTTAATTACAAAAGGGCATCCGGCTATTTGGAACCTGACTAGTATGGTGCCAAAGCTAATGACAAACTAATGTTTATTGTGTTATGCTTGCCATAAAGGAATATTAAAATAACAATAGCGATCACGCTGAGCGCATGTTTTGGGCGTGGCAGCCATTGTTGGTATTCGAAATTCGAATTTCATAATCACCTATATTTTTTTGACAAGCACCTACTGAGAAATGATTGTACTTACTAGTAACTTTTATAATGTCCTATGGTGAAAATTAGTTCTACTTTTGTAAATTAGCTCTATTACCAGCTGCGTTTTAGGAAATTTGATACTTACATGGCATGTGAGCCATAGTCCAAAAAACGGAACCAAGTCAAATGTAATATTTTTATAATTTTGGCAGCACTTATTACACTTGAGCTAAGCGCGAGAAAATGAGTTTTTTGGATCTGTGACAGTCTGATATCACAGCTCTACAAGACATAGGTATTAGTAGTTTCATAATAATGCTTCATAATAAAAAGGTCTGTTGTCAAACAAAACTATCCTAAATCAAATAACCTCCTATTGGATCCACAATAAATAAATTAACAGCCTCGTATTCCAAAGTCATGGAATACGAGTAGTTAGTACTAAGTGTAGGCTGTTAATTTTAACTAACTCAACTAAACTCAAAACAAAGTCAAACTGAAAATTTTTGACACATTTCTATATTTTGTCAAAAAACCTATGCTCGAGTCTAGATTTAGTTTGAGTTTCGTTCTGGAATACGTGTCTAAATTTTCTGTCTCATGGATATCAGGATCCACAAGGCCAAGGTCATTCATAGTCTTGTATTTCACAAGTTTATCATCTACACACAAGTTCTTCATTTAAAAACAAGTTCATCATCTAACAAGTTAGTTTTTGAAAAAAAAATAACCCTGACATTGTATTCCTTCATCTATTGTAGTGCCCTGTAGTGACTTGTGGGGATAAAGAACTATCCTTGATGTAATACAAATAGATTGTAAAAAACCGCATTTAAATTAGATACCTAAGCCGTTTTGGAGATACAGACATACATACAAAAAAACAAATAACCGCTTATGGCAAACGCGTATACGAGCTCCTTACGTCGCGGGTAAAATCAAGTTCATCATCTTAAAACAATTTCATCGCCTACAAACAAGTTCATCATCTAAAACAATTGTTTTTCCATCTAGCGATGAAAGGGCGCGACGGTCTAGGCGGGACGGGCTCCTGCGCACCCAACGACGTGTTCTGCTCAGTTCCAGGGCGGCTGTCGCTGCTGTCTTCCACCAGCAAGTACAAAGTCACAGTCGCCGAGGTTCAGAGGAGGCTGTCTCCACCCGAGTGTCTGAACGCATCGCTACTCGGAGGAGTGCTAAGGAGGTAAGGATCGTCATCTTAGCTTGCCAAATTCATGTTTTTTTTATGACAGATTGTTCTCGTCTATAATTGTAGGTAATCTTAGAGAGATCTGGATTTTATAGTAGAAACTTACTGTGATCTTGTTTTTTCTTGTTCACCCTTCGTTAGTTCAACGATGGTTTTTTTTATTTATACCACAAAAATGCCAAACAATCATACCGTAGCCATAGGTACGTCTAGTGTTGCAGGCGTTCATAGGAACTGCTGCTATGGGTATAGCCATTTTGATAGAGTATTCGGTAAGCTTGTGGTATTGGAGGGCTGAACAATACCACAACCCGAAGTTTCGGCTGTGTTGTACCTATTAGCTGTGGTGAATTTATTGGAGTATATGAAGCTACCGTCGAGAAACGATGGCAATAGCCGCACCTTTTATCCTTTGATTCAGATTCTATCAGAAATGTAACTGGTACAGACTTCAATCTATTTTACTTATCTTAAAATCTAATCCGATCAGTATCTGTATGTGTCTCATTAGTTACAGTCAAGCGGCATCTTATTAGATAAAATCCGCTAGAGTTAGTCATCTTGCTAAGTACATAAATGCATGATTAATAAATATTAGACAATTTTATTGAGCCTCTATTTCTTGCACCGCCATCTTGAATTTATTTTCACAAGTGCCCGGTCGGTTATTATTTTACAGTGGCAACACTTTACATGTTGTGGTCAGCGATAATCGCGTATGCTTTGATCATACGCTTTGATCGGGTGGTTTTGGTTAGTTTAGTCGATGTTTAAGACGATAAACATACTGAAGAAGAGAGATCTATTGAGCTGTTTTACGTGATAACATAGGCATATGGTATAAATTTTACAATAATGTAATATCGTTTATAGGTATTTTCATTCATATTATTTGCTTACTGAATTGGGCCGGTAAATAAATAACAAGAGCAAACAGCTAATAATATATTAATATATAATACCTATATTATTTTTTCGTATTTCAAGGAAAGCTGTATTTTTAAATTAGACTGACGTACCAAAAATATGTATTCTATTATTATTATTTTTTATCAAATTTTAAAATGTTATTGCTATAACGCTTTCAAAGGTGTTCTTGAAACAGTTGCCCGTCTATTTGTTTTCTTATCGTTACTAATTTTCTTTGTGGTCTCACGAGCTGTAGTCATACTTCCTTTACAAGGTTTATTGGATGCAATTATAGGTTAATGCTAGATCATCCATTGTTTTTATCGGTACCGTATCGAAAACCAGTTGAAAATTGCTCGGTAGTTACTGATGTTATGTAAATTCTTCTTGCCCTTTATTATTTTTATACCGGATATTAATTATGATGTACAAGATCACCACAATGAATTAAAATGATTATCGGCTCATTAAGTTTAGAAATATTCTTCTAAGAAAACCATTGGGCATTTTTCTATCAATCAAATAATTACGGTTTGATTAAGGATCGGTTGATGATGCCTTATTACGTAACTTCATAGCATTGCGTAACTTCTTCATTGGGAACTGCAAATCGAATTGTATATTTGAAGGCCCTGTCAAACTGACGAGTTGGCGGTGGTCATCAAAGGGTTGTCAAGTGGTGTCAAAGTTCACGTAAATGTATTGATCCCTATCGCGTCAGTTTGACTGAGCCTTTAATCTTCTTATTAGAATTATTAACAGTCTGTAGAAATCCACATCTTGACCACAGATTATTTTTTTTTATCTGGACTTAGGGCTCCCGCAAAGATTGCCACCAGGACTGATCTTGGGTTAGCTCCATCCGGCAACCTAAAAGATATCTTCAGTTCATCGGGTGAGCGTCCCTAAGCTGCGTATTCCGGTTTGCGGTCCTCATTTTAGATGATTAATCTAAAAATAGATTTTTTCTAAGTAAAAGTAGATTATAAGTAGGTAATTATGTTTGCAGTATAAAATAGTAAAATTGATAATATTATTAGGTGAGTTACTTATTTTTGAAATCATTCAAAAAAATATAAACCTCTTGAAATAATACCCTGCGTAAAAACCTTCCTTGGGAATAGCAATTCGATTAGAGAAAACAGAAAAATAAAATTCGTGTTTTTTGTGGTAATCGCAAACATATAATTTACATCTCCTTTTATTGAACTCAGTTTAAAATAGGCAACCAATCATATATCTGTGCTAGAAAGAGCAATTCACTTCAACAGTCTTAACCGCTCAATCACAATGCCAAACCCATTTGAAAAGGCCTACAAAAAACCGTCTGGTCATTTACTGACAGATAATAAATACCTACCGAGTGTGTTGATAAAAAAAAATCCAATCATACCTCAAAAGGAAGCCGTAATCGTATCTAAGTGTTTTATATGTGTGAACTGTAAGGTATTTCGGCACATCCTAGTTGGTACGTGATTGGTGCACTGCAATTACTGTTAGAAATGAGGTCTGATCGGTGCTCTGTAGCTTATGGTCCGTAAATTGGCTTGTTTATATCAGTGCATCGGTTTTGAATGCCGCAAGGCACAAAGGCCTCATCAGGCTCTGTATTCAAGAACTAACTTAGTGTGAAACTAGAATCACGTTTTTGTCATTTTTTAATGAAGAGGTTTTGGATCTTTACGATTGACGAAAATCTATTCATAATTTAATTACTGCCACAGATCAAAGTAGATAGTAGTAAGTACTTAATTCAAGTATGGAATGGGTTAGATATTTGAATATGGAACAATTTAACATAAAGAAGAGGTTATCTTAGTTATAGTCGCCAATAGTGCATTAAAAAATATAATACTTAAAATTGTATATTTCTAATATCAACTTAATCGGTCGGCGAATTATCTAAACTATCCCCATAGTTTACAAACTACTGAAAGTACTTGGGTACATAGGCGTTAAAAACTACTGATAGGATTTGGTAGTTGGGTAACAACGGTACTTTGCGAGATCTTAGTTCGTGGCGAACTAGGTAACCCCCTTAGGTACCTAGTTAATCACCGAGTAGGCAGCCAGATACATGCTTTTTCAAAGAAAATAACAGTTTTGCATCTAACTGCTTTATTATTCAAAATCATGATCTGCTAGATTTATAATAGTGAAACATTAAATAAATTATAATGCAGTAAACAGTAGGCTTACTCGTTCGTAATTGCCACCATTATGCACGACAGGGCGCGTTGTCAGAACGCCTAGCCTATCCGTCCAGCCAGCCAGCGCGCGGTTAAATAGAAAAAGAGATTAATTTATTCATGTAGATGGCAACACCGTTAGGAATAATTGACGGCAATGCAGCTGACCGCAGAAAAAGATTGTTTAATTTTTCGAACATTTGTTAGCCATTCGGACATGATCGATCCCACAGTAGAAAATTATAATCTCACAACCATTTCCAAAAAAAAGTATAATAAAACTATCTAGTGTCTTTTACTTCTGTTAGCTAGTCCCTTCCTTTCAGAGGCGCCTTGTTTTTTTTTTGGCTGCCACCCACAACTTTTAACTTCGTAGAATCCTCAAGCATTCAAAAGTACCTAATACATTTGTTAAGAACTTGGATATACCTAATCCACCAAAAAACCCCATTTAGGTACTTAATAAGTAGGTAGGTCAAGTTGACAGAAGCATTGAGGGCTCTTTATCAATCAATGCCCATGCACTGCACAAACCACACAACCTTTCTAAAACTAAATATCGATTACATATTGATTGCTTGTGTCGTTCGATTGAACCAAGGGACGACCAAAGCACGAGAGCAACGGTACCTACTTTTTGATTATATTTGGTCATTAGGGTTGCTAGATAAAAGTCCGTCTATTGTTACTTTTTATAAATTATACAATAGATAACGTGTTAATAAATAAAATTTGTGAAAACATCCTGCCAAAGATTTATCATGGTTCATTGTCATTGCTTATAAATAGATTACTAAATCCAACGATGGCAGCATCCCATATTTCCACAAGAAAATAAAGTACTGAAAATGGCGCTCGAGAAGCTAAAACGGGGACTTTTGGTAACCCTACGCAAATCAATAGGTGTACTTGATTTATAATATCTATAATCGATACTCTACGACGTCGATACTTAAAAATGTCGATTCATCCGATTTAGTTTTCCATTGATTCAAAATCCGAGCCATTGATTCTAAATTCAAATTTATTGTTTGGCTCGTTAGCGCGCTTTCGCCTCTTTTGTCGATGGTTAAACGAACGTGTGAAAATATTTTTTATCTACGATGTATATTATTTTTTAATTTTTCTTTGAAATCACATTCATATTTCAAAACATTGTTTTTGTGTTGGTATAGAAGCTTTGTTCAGCTATCAATAGCTTTTAACTTCTATAAAAACGGTAGATACCTACCTGCCTACGTAAGTGGTGGAATGATAAATTACCAATGGGCTTAAACTGTCTATTACTTACTTTAGTAGTCGTCGGATTGGACGAATGAAAATACTAAACAAATACATAAATGAAATAAAAATAAAGTATTTTAATAAATTTAAAGTTAGTTTAGGTGTTTAGGTACGCCTAAATGACCTAAATGACCCGTTTAAAAAAAATTAGAGTTCAGAGCATCAGCAATAATAATTCCGCAGGTCTTGCAGACCCATCGGTATCGGGTGGATCGTACGCTTGAAACGAAAAAAAAATTGTTAGCAAGTATTTTGCCATGGCAATTAGTAGGTTTTTTTATATGAGTCTGTTTTTGTACTGCCGACCAAGTAGGAATGTGAACATTCTAAAAATCACCATTCAATTACCAACTTTTAAAACCTACTCTCAAACCTCACAATTCAAATTTAAAGTTGATAATCCCGAATTTATTGACTGCAAGTCCCGAATCGTGATGAGCTTAATTTCGCATGATGGCGTGCCGATACCCGGGCGCGGAATGCGAACAAATTCCGGGAAAATTATTCACGGAGATGGATAATGGTTGTAGAGATTTAATATCGTTGGTATAGGTAGGTAATTCAGAGTAAAACCACAGGCGAACCAACCTCTCATACCAGGTGCCTACTGCTTGGGGAGTTTAACATTATTTTATTGTATTTCGGTATTCTGAAGAAAAATTCCTGGTTTTTCAAAACTCAAAATTATACATATTTTTAACATATTCTACTGCTATTTTAAACGCGAAAGTTTGTGAGGATGGATGTTTATTACTCTTTCATGCAAAACCTTCCTAACGTATTTTGATGAAACTTTACAGTAATATTACTGTAAAGTTTTATCAAAATACGTTCGGAAGCTTACACATCAGAATAACACATAGACTTTTTATCCGGGTACCATGCGGGCGAAGCCATGGGCAGAGGCTAGTAATAAAATATTTCAAGTTGATTGTGGAAGTCCCGAAGTGAAGTAGATATACCTACCTTGCAGGTAAAGGATCAAAGTTCATAGCGACCTAGATGGTGTGCGGGTTCGATTCCCGCTGCGGGACAAATGTTTGCATGTTCTGCAGATATTTGTTTCGAGACTAGGTATTGTGGTACCACGGTCCACGATCCCTAGTAGTTCTTACAGTCCATAGTTCATTGTGGTAGAATACCTACCCCACAGGAAATCCTTGTGTGGGGATCATGCTGCGTGAAAAATGACAAAAAACTCATGATGACAACGCTAGTTAATCACAACTAGCGCCATCTAGCGAGTAGTAGCAGAACATTGCCAACCCAAAAGTGCACTTTTTTTGCGAGTGCCATATTGGGAATTATTCTCATTTTTGCTATGTCCCCTTAGGGGGACAAATGAGAAGGGGACAGAGC
Source organism: Perizoma flavofasciatum (assembly GCA_958496245.1). Lineage (NCBI taxonomy): Eukaryota > Metazoa > Arthropoda > Insecta > Lepidoptera > Geometridae > Perizoma > Perizoma flavofasciatum. Next base: position 5,277,742 of record OY292443.1, on the reverse strand, counting down.
AGGGGGACGCGCGGGAATAATTCTCGACTTCTTAGAACATTCAAACCCACTTCTGTGTTGTTCGCGAGTTGCTTAGCGAAACAACATAAAAAAATTAAACTAACAAATAATTGAGAAAATTAATTTGTAAGTATATAAAGTACAAATGAATTTTCTCAATTACCTACCTGAAGCTTCTTGATTCTTTGAATGTCCTAGCTTCTTTATTTAGAAAGTTCTTTTTTGTGTTTTTTCAGAGCAAAAAGTAAAAATGGCGGCCGACTACTTCGAGAAAAGCTAGAGAAAATAGGACTTAACCTGCCCGCTGGAAGACGGAAAGCGGCCAACGTCACACTCCTTACGTCTTTAGTAGAAGGTAATTATTTTTTTATCTAAACTTATTGATTATTACATGGTGTAATCCAACGAACGAACAGAGTCGAAGACTTAATTTTTGTTTGTTCTTCATTTTAGGTCTAAATAACCGGTAGACAAAAATCCAGACTCCTGACTTCCGAACCGAAGTATCGAGTCGAACATCACTTTGTTTTTAGAACACAGTTCTTAATACGGTCGCTAGGGGGCTTATCCATCTAACGACGCGATTTTTTTTGGTAAAAAAAAATATTATCAAACCAAAATACGATAAAGTTACGAACACACTGAGTGCGAAAGAATACGCAACCCTAGATGCTGACACACTAGATGGCGCAAACAAAAAGTTGACAAACTATAGTAGATAAATATGAGGGCGCCACTTTATTTTCATACTTTGACAAAAGAACTGGTATTTTTTACTTTACTACTATTATCGATTATCGCGTACACAATTATTTTTTAGCATTTACCGTGAAACAGATAATATGTAAGAATGGGTATTTTGAAAGAATGTGTTGTTATATTCTGGGCTTCACAATGATTAGCGGGCGTGGTTTGTAAACCATTTTCTATAACCGCAATTCTAACAAAATTCAATGTGTTGACACCTGCGCAACGTTCCAACACGAACTAACTTGAGATCATTTATTTTAGCGGAAGCAGTCCACTTAGCGCGGGATTTCGGCTACGTCTGCGAGACGGAGTTCCCCGCGAGAGCGTTAGCGGAATACCTCGCGAGACAGTACGCGGAACACGACGCTAGACGTAGGCGAGACCTGCTACAAGCTACTAAACAAGTAAGTTCAGCCATTTTATTCCATTAACTATTGTGGAATTCATCATTAATATTGTAAAACCGTAACCCAATGAAGACTCTCGGAATGAATCAAAACTTAGTCGGTGCCTCTAGGAAAATTCCCGTTTTACAATATGAATAAGTTCAGCCAGATAAAACATTTAATTATTTTCATTTGACTACTGCAAATTTTAATTTTTGTTCATTCACATTCACACTGAGTTACCTACTCAGTGTGAACAGGTTTTTTATTCTTACGCCAACATTTGAACTTCTGTGAATGAACCAAAATGTTGCTAGTTGCACTAGCATCAACGCAATATTTAATAGGTCCAATTTTTTAATTTGGATTAGGCAGGTTCGATTCCCACAAATCATTTGTGACACAAATGTTTGCACCCATAAAATGTTCCTGTTCTGAGTGTTGCGGTTCCAGTGTACTCATAATTCCTGATACCCATGACGATGCAGGGAATCCTTGTCAGGACTATAATAATAAAATGACTATTGGGCATTTTGCATTTTGCATTTTGTGTATTTATATAATGCTATCATTTTCAGGTGACAAAAGAGTTGATGGACCTCCTTAACCAAGACAGATCACCGCTATGCAACACGCGGCCGCCGCACCTGCTCGAGCCGGCGATACAGCGACATTTAACGCACTTCTCACTGATATCGCATGGGTTTGGTGGCCCCGCGATAGTCGCCGCACTTACTGCCATTCAGGTATTCACTTTACACATACACACACTCACCCCCAAACACACCCCAACACCCACACACCCTAACACCCACACACCCTAACACCCACACACCCTAACACCCACACACCCCAACATCGACACATCCCAATACCCACACACACGTGACTTTTTTGTCCTTTTTATTTATTTATTTTACTTCAATAACAACTAGTAAACCCATTTACAATCATTAAAGCTAGCACAAAGTAATAATATATTGGAATCTAACGGGTGTAATAAGATTAGTACGATGTTAGTACGACTGTTTTTCAGGTATTCACTTACTTATTACACGTTTACACACAGGCTGACTTCCGTAATCCCCATGATGGATTTCCTCAGATCCATACTCAGTAAGTAGATCCATGAGGTTACCTAGTAGGAGGTAGTCAGAGGCACTTTCAAACAATATTTTTGCTTACGCCCATGTTTTGTATAGTAGTTACCATTCGACATGATAGGTCAAGCCCATCAACACTTTATTGGAACTCATAGGTACCGATAGCACGTGCCTTCTAACTTTTGGTTATAATTAGGACTTGGGTATATGGTTACCTCACGATGTTTTCCTCCACCGTTTAAGGGCACACTATGTAAAATGAACGAATGATCACATTGCCATGATTTTAGAAACACGGTGTTCTTGATTTGACCATTTATTTTTTTATTTCAGAACTTCCTCAACGAGTCACTGAAGCATTTAGATAAGTTATATCCTCAGAGTGGGATGGTGTCATCGTCGATGGATAAAACGAAAATGGATCCTGACATCAAGAAGTAGCAAATGCATCGCGACGGAAACGTCGATTTGTACAAAAACGCAGATATGATTTTGTCGGAAAAGTCAAAGATAGAAAATATCGACAGACAAACTGATAGAGTCATTCCTCAAAGTTTTTATAGATAGGAACTGTTATAGATAAAATATATTAGCTTAGGAGAATTATTTTTAACGAATAATATATTTTATCTATAGCAATGTTAACAAAATTGCCCCTGCTTAGAATACCAGAGGGCGTATCACATGTTTTATTTTAATGAACAGAAAACGACGAACGTTTCAATATTTTGTATAGAATTCTGAGTAACGTACAAAAAATATTTCGAACGCACCACGTTTCGATTCGTAAAACTTGTGGTAAACCTTCTTGTGAAATAGTTCTTAAAAATGTTTCTTAAAACTTCTGTGGCAGTTGTTTTTATTTCTATAGCGATTTTAACCCGCATACAAATAAAGTGCAATTAAAATACTCGTGATTGTGAGAATTTGTAAATATAGGAATAGGGAGAATTAGTGTTACTTTAAGCATTTATAGTTGTAATTCATTTTAATTCGGCTCAATTTTTTTTATTACGGTAATGGATACTTTTAAACTGCATTTCTTAAATCCACCATAGAAAAACTACATACATATCAAAATGTAAACTGTAAATACTTTTTTTTATTAAAATACAAACTTTTTACACAATAGTTAGTACGTTATGGGGCTCTTCTTAAATCATTTTTACTCAATCAAAGATAACCTACTTAGTTTAATAAAATAACAATTTGATTTAACTATTCACATTTTTTAACTAGTAGGTAGATATTATTTTCTACCTAGCCATAGGTAGACAGCTGTTCACACGATTGCACTGAGCTGTATATGAGTACTAAAGATCTTAATTAATAGCTACCAAAACTCAAGAGATTACATCAATTTGGTGACGAAATTGTCCAAATTTCCATACAAAAAAGTTTTTTTTTCAACGTAGATTAAGATTAATATGCTAATCATAGCGTAGTGCGATCGGTGGTCTCCGATAATAAAATACTCGAAGCCCCAAAATAGTACAAGATGAAAAACCTCTTAGCTAGTAATTTGTAATTTAAATTATAGTTTTGCTAGTGATTCAATGTGAAAGTGTGCCAATTAGTTAAAAGGAAACGTCCACTAAGGATTTCCGACGTCTTATGTAATTTAATATTTATTGTGGCTTGTAAATAAATACTAATAAAGTTACGTAATTTTGCCCATATTTTTAAAATTGTGTTGTTTCAATGTTTCACTCCTACATTTGTTAATTTAACTAAGTACCTTAATATGCAGGAATATTTTTGATCTTAACAAAAAAAAACTAGATTTGTAGTCCAAAAATAGTTAAATCGAATCACCTGCCATCGAGTAGATAAATGAGTAGATAATGGATTTTCCACTAAAACTGGTCGTTTCGACCCCCCCGCCCCCCCTTTAGTGGCGATATTTTAGCGGCAAGTGGATTTTTCTAGTGGTTTAGTACAATTCAGTTTTAATTACTGAAAATGAGATCACTCAACCGCAGCTAAGCCTGTGTCAATTACACAGGCTTTTTACTGTGGCAATACTGATCCTTCAAAATGACGTGATATCAAACGAACCATCCCGCTCGATAGACTATACGCAGAGATTCCCCGTAAAATGATTTTTATTAGTACATACCTAGTTAATTTACAATTGAGATTCTTAGTGTTACCTATTATTTTCGCAAGTTCATACAAGCGTAATTATGCCCAAGCCACAATATTATATATACGCAAAAGTTTCGGGATTCTTGGCTTCAAGACCCTCATTTAAAAGATTGGCTTCAAGTTATTGAAAGTACTGCTGGTCAAGTAGCGACGATTACGATTTTAGGATTAAAATACCATTATGATTTTAAGAAGTCACTATGGAGATTTGAAGTAGGTATCATGGGATGTCAAAGACGCATCTACAAAAAGGTTGCTAAGGTGAACTACTTGTTTTATTGGTTAGTCATTCATTTAACAGTTTCCATCTTTACCCATTCTTTTACTAAGTACTTACCTAAATAATGGTTTCAGGTTATAACTATGCAGCCTAAAATTCCGTTTAAATCAGAGTCCATTGGAAGTAAAAAAAAGAAGAAGCAAGACTTGCATTATTCACAGCCATGCATACCAGTAAACGTGTGGTAGACCACTTGGGAGAGGTAATTAATCACAGTCATTAAAAAGATTTCAAAAAAGTTCAACTGCACCGAACTAAGTGCACCTCAATTATAAATATGTGTTAGCATTGCATTTCACTGAGGTTCTTAAACAAGATTTTAAGGATAGATAGTAAAAGAAATTAAATATTAATCTAAGTACTTATTGTTTTCTTTCGTAATAACTATAAATTGTTTAGTGGAAAATTTAGCGACTATGAGAGTAGGACCGTTTTTCGTTAGTGGTTTTCTGGTGGTTTTAGATATTGAATCTGGTGGAGAGTTAGTTTAACTGTTGGCAACACTCCTATTTTTCGTCTAGTTCCTGTTTTTCGTGCAAAAACTACAACATCAACCTTTTTAAATCCCGAACGAACAAATAGATTTCAAGAGCAAAAAGACAGATGTCCGGTTAGCGGGCGGGAAATTTTTATTTTGTTTTGTTGTGTGTGGTTATTTTCTTTTATTAGATTACTGCGGATGGAAATGTGCTTTTTACACCTAAAACAAATTAAAACATCTAACAATGGATCTAAGTGAGAATAATTCAGCAACAAATCTGTGCTACAAATGTGAACAACACCTATTTGATAATATCAACATTGAATTCAACTCTTCAAACTCCAAGGTAGTTTTGTGGAATAAATATCAGATATTCATCTACGAGAGCTTTAAATTTGAATCTGCTGCGAGGATATTCATCCCAGAATACCAGATACACCTTCTGCTCATTGCCGATAACTATCTTCTGTGCCTGGACACCAATGGTTTTGTGCATGTAACATTAAAATTCAAAAACCCTTCGCAAAATATATTGAAATGTACATATCAACCGCGAGATCAAGGCATTAAAACATTCGTAATTTACGGCCAAGATCATTCTCTGAGTCTAAAATATGAAGATGCATACTACTTATGTCTAAACAAAATTAGTCCAGATTTTCAAGAAGTTAAGAAAGTCGTACTTAACTTTGAAGAACTCTGGCCAATACAGGAAAGCTCAAAAGAAAAATGCTTTCTTACCCATCGGAAAATAGATGGTATCAACAGTGGACTGTTCCAAAAAATTTACAAAGTTGATAAATTGAGCAACAACTGTCATCTTATAGTGCTATCGTTTGATAGGCTTACTGTGTATGGTTGTCTTTTTGACTTGAAAATGGTTGAAGATAGTACAAAACTACTGAAATTATATTCCTGCCCTTCAGAAATATGTAGCATTGAAATAATAGGCATGGAAAATACTTGCATGCTAATTGGACTGAAAATGGGCACTGTTATTCGACTTACTATAGATGACTTAAATACAACTACTAAAAAACCAACAGTCATACACTTGAATACAGCTTTACACAAACTTGCTGTCATCAATGACACATTTATGTACACTGATGGGGCCACAATGTGGAAAGCTGAAAACATTTTCTCCAAAGACATTGCATTCAGGCAGTTATTTGTAAAAAATGTATATGACTTCATTCAATGTGGAGAAAAAATAGTATGCACAACATTCACCAAACAGATTTACATATTTGAAATCCACAATGAAAAATCATATCATGAACTGGTGAAAAATGAATATTGTGCAGCTGAGGAGCTTTTGGATAATTCAGAGTTATTGAACAAAATATTCAGCGAGGTTGGAAAATGCAGAGAGCTGGAAAAAAAGCTGACAATTGAGTCATCCTATGTAGCAGCAATGTCTCTCGCGAAACGGGGAGACATTATGAACAAAATAATACAAAGTTATGTTACTGTCTATGGAAGCTTCAACGAGGTCATGAGAATAAATGATGAAGAATTGCATCTCACTGAAGACATTTCTCAATATTACGAACCAGAAGTCTATCTGTTGCTTACATCAGTCAAAATCAGTTGCAACACCCAAGGTCTATCTGACATCATATCAAACATAATGGCTAATAGTGAAGGGGAGCTACATGTTACCCTATCAAATGAACACAAAATACTTAAAACTACAAGCGTTAAAGTCAATAAGACAAACTTTTTAATACCATTACAGCTGGAAGGGACAGAGATCATTGTGAACATTCGCCTCATACCAATAATTCCTGGAGCTTTTGACAGAAAACAGAAAATTTGGACAGAGCTGTTCACAGCAAACATTAAACTAACTTCTGAACATTTTATCAGAGCAAACCTTCAGAAATCTCTCTTTAATTTAAAACCATCAACAGATGATTTTGAAAAATCAATCTTAAAATCTGCTTATCAGTTTGATGCTCAATTTGAGTTTACTGATATTTACGATAACCCTACTTCATACACCATGTATGTGAGATTACCGCAGAAATTTGATTCTGCTAACTTTGGAAGAAACTGTGACAGCAAATCTGGCTCTATTGTACAATTGTTGAGCTCCAAAGAATTCTTACAATCTAAGAGCAACATTAATTTTATTATTGGAAAGGAGAAAGTAGAGATTGCATTGATAAATGATGGATTTACCAGCCCTCAGTTAAAGATTATGAGCAGGAATTTGAAGATAACTTGGCATTTAAGAAATTTCTTCTCGAAAATTGTTTATGGAGAAAATGCTTGCAAGCCTGGTGAAGAATTTATTAATAACAGTTTTTATACCACTGTTGAGGTAGGTACCTAACTCTTTAACCCGCTTCTTCTGGCTGATAATAATGAGTTATCTACATAATATAAACTTACATTATTTTTCAACTACTAAAGTAGGTATGACCTATCTACAAAATACAAGTTTGACTGTACTCTTGGCTCGTTTCTTTACAATGTTTTGATTCCGTTTTAAAAAAGCTGTAGGTAATTCTACAGCCTTCAGATTGGTTTCGTATAACATTTAGAGTTATGTGTTTGGTATTGTTGTTTTTCTTTTTCTTCAACCAATAATTGTAATGCCGGCTTACAAGTTCTGCATGACTTCAAGAATACATGGTTCTTATAGATTATAACGCCATACGTCACTAGGAAGAGCAATATGTGATGGAAAACATGTAATTTTTTAAAAATAACTTGTTTAATACTAATTTCAGAACTTGCAGAAAGCTGTGAAAGACTGTATCAAACAATCGGCCAGTTCCGACGAATTCGCGCCGCTGTTCGAGCAGTTTGAAAAACAAGTTATCGGCATGCTGCCCGTGTGAAATAGCCAAGCATTAAGCTGTGGGCAAGCCATATAGCTCGCAGAACCGGCCACCGCTGGGTAATAGGTTCTCGAGTGGCAACCTGCACGAACCGGAAGTCGCTCTTCGAAAGATCAATGGCATTATCGATTCGTCGGTGTGTATTCTATGGGGGATTCTAACCATGGTGGCTGATGGCCTAAGGGCTGTTCCCCGACCTCCGATCCGACAAACTGTTGTACAGTTTGGCAGAAACTTTATAATGTAAAAGTACTTTAATTTGAAAAAATAAAACAAACAAACAAACAATCCACAGGTTGTGGATTCGAATCCGGACGTGCGAATGGATTGTTCTATTAGAAAACTATTCCTACCTACTACCTCATAATACTCATAAAAAAATACAATTATTCTAGTCTTTCATTTTAAACTTTTTGCTATCAGCAAGTAGGTAGGTAATACAAAGCAATGCGAGATCGGAAACGGACGTGTCTCACTGCAGTATAGAATCATAGTTCCTACGTAAATTATGTTTAAGTAGATGCAGGGATACATCATAAAATAGATTATACCAGCCAGTTGATTCGATAATCGTAATGCAGGTAGTTTTTTTTCGTGCGAATCAGAATCGTAATTTGAAACTTCGGACGTTGTTTTTGCATGAATACCTACCTACTTCGTATTATTTAGCCTATCTATAGTTATCTATATCATCACTAAGATTAGACATTGGTTAATACGGTTTTTTTCTGTTTCTTATAAATTACATCGTAATTTTAGTTTAGCACGCCAAACCTCTGTTTCCAACCCCTAAGGATGACTAGTAGAAAATGCTGTATAGCATTAATGCTATACATATACAATAATGCACACAGGGTAACAGCAAGCCCTATGTACATTATTGGTGTGCAATAAAGAATACATTAAATAAAACAAATGTATAATTATAACGTAATTCTTTATTTAGACCATTCGCCGCAGCAGCTCGTTGATCTTATCCTCGCGGTTTCCGAAGTCGCCTCCGTCCACATAATGGATGGTCTTCTTCCGCCAGCCTCCGGTTGGGTTGTTCAGCTTGAATGGCCACAGGAAATTGCTTGCATACTGCAAAAAAAACATTTTTGAATTCCTATTCTAGGGAAAGGAAGGCTTCCACCGACATTGACCAAGACATTTTAAGGTGGCTTCACGCGGTCCGTGATTAAAATCACGGACCGCGTGTTTTTGAATGCGTGACTTTACGGACCCAGAGTTTCCAAGCTTCAATTCAGATACCAGTGCCAAGTGAAAGAACAATGTATGACAACCTCTGTGGCGCAGTGGACCATCATAAAAAATATATTGTCATTAAGCATATCCCAACAAACTTGCAACAATTTGAACTTTGTATAATAACTGTATGAGCACTAGGAAAGTTGACTCCGCATAGTGCGGGCCACCATAGGGGCGCTCAGTTCACTTTACGCTCACAATGTGCCGACAGCGTCAAAGGACGCGGCGGCTCGTGCGGAGCGCAATTGGAGAAAGAAAAGTCGTAAAGAAACTTTGCTAAGCGATTACCGTCGCCTATTAAAAACTGCAATACCAGAGGTGATGGGTGGAGAAAGAAAAGTCTCATGTGAAGGAAACATGTTTTGGCGACCTTGCGTAATTAGGGGCAAGGACAGAAAGATACGACATACCTTGAATTTGTCTCCAACTGTGAAGATCTCGTGAATGAGGTCCTCAACACAGATGATATTGGACTTGCCAAGTTTGTCCTCCACAATCGTGTTGGAGGCGATCGGCACACGCTGGCCGTTCACTTTAGCGAATCCACGCTTGTAGATCAACTAGAAAAAATAAATGCGCTTATAAGAACCAATTAACTTTTAAGAACGATCATCCCAAAAAACCTAAACGATTCCAGTTCCAAATTGGTTTGCTGCCTGATTCTTCTAGGCTTGGTCAGTCTCATCGTTATGTTGCATGTAAGAGATTTAGAAATAGAAATGGATGACTCTTCAAATTGTGCATAACATCTTGAGAACGAAAATATTAAACTAAACACACGCGTAGCTAATAAAAACAATTGGCGCCCTTATGCATTTCCAGAGGCTTTTGATAATGATGAAATATTTCAAGAAGGTTTAAAATGTATGAGCACTAACTAGCATAATTTTTTATAAAGGAGACGTTAGGACGAAGCCGTCGGACTATCGCGATGGAAATGCTAGGATAAGTGGGGGAACTAAGGTCTGCACTGACATCCCGCATTGGGATGTATTGTATTGTGTACAACTAGGATAAGTAATTAATTAATTACATGGGAAAGTTATGCAAACATGCAGATTTTTTTCGTAAAGCATCTAATTATATTACCAATTTGTTTTAGTGCTCCATGGTAAGGCAATCTAGCCAAACTGCGGGGCGATCAAACTAACTCATGGGCTATCGAGATGGCAATCAATTTTGACACTAGTTCCTTATTTTAATGGCCCATCCATCCAAAAAACGGAACGTCGAACATGAAACCAATTTTGTTCATTCGCATTGTCCATCTCTGGCTCATCCAGCTTACAAATTGAAAGCGTGATACGATTCATCCCATCCGATGATACCAGCCATGGGAAATTAGTGTGATCGCCCCGCTGGTCTAAATTAACTGATATTCATATGCCGCGCTATAGTGATATAAAACTACAAAGCAGTAAATTGGCAATTGAAAAAAGTATTATTTAAAAATAGTATCTGTCACACTTTCGCGATCAATAACATTATTTAAAAGTTTTCAACAGGTCTTTATAGCGTTTACCTTTTTTATTATTTTCCCTACGTTTCTACGAAAAATGTATAGCTAATTTCAAAATGTCTATTCATCTACTGAAAAATATGCTAGACTTGGAAAGATATTTTAAAGACGTACCTCGCCAATACACCCCCAATGAGGGATGTCAGTGTAGACCTAAGGCTCTTTGAGACCTACTGTTCGGAACAGCGCTTCTATCCTTAACGGTACACTATGTTAAGTTTAATGTACAAGTATATACTTGTATAACCTACTGGAATTGTACCAACCTGTATTCTTGAACAAATAAACGTTATCTTATCTAAGTTCCCCCACAGAATTAGACGTACCTCGCGCACGCTCTTCAAGTTGGGGTAGCCCCACGCGATGTAGGGTTCCGCGATACGCAGCATGTTGACCGTGGCCTTGTTCAGCCTGATGAAAACGCCGTTGTTGATCTGGCGAAGTCTGAATAGCTGGAGGACTTTGCGAACCTGAAAACATAATTATGTATTGATACTTAGTCCCTCCCTATAGTGTTATCCCACGCGCGCACACATGAAATTTTATATTGTACTTTTCATCAACTTCCCGTTATTTCGGTTTTTTGGTATTTAATGTCCCATAAATTATTGTTTAATTACAATTTTATATTTATTAGTGTAGCTTTTTGTATATCTCTTGGGAGTTCGTTCCATATCCAGAAGTCTATGCATGTCTCAGTGACTTCGTAAAACCACGGTGGGTCTCGCGTCCGCCGCAGTTGGTGCCGGCTTAAGGTCTTCTTACTAGGTATATATATATAACTTATTCGATAAAATAAATGTATGAGCACTAGGAAAGTTGAACCGCAGGGTACGGGCCACCATAGGGGCGCTCATTTCAATCTGCGCTCTAGATGTGCCTAATACGCTATTGAAACGTATTGGCTCGTGCAGAGCGTATTCTTCTAATCCACAACACTCAAATAAACTTTTACTGTTTTTTATAATGCTGGCCATTTTTTCACACAGCATCATCTAGCCTCAAACTAAGCAGAGCTTGTATTATTGGAACTACCTGACTGATATTATACAACTTACATACTTTTCTTTTTGTAAATTCATACATATTATACATAGAAAACACCCAGACTCGAGACAAACATTAGCTAATCGCACAAACATTTGTCCCGCAGCGGGAATCGAACCCGCAACCTCAGGCGGGCCTTCGCACACTGCGCCACAGAGGTCATCAAAACAATACATGGAACTGTCGCAGAAAAAATGATTATATGATCTTCAAATATCTGTTTGGGGCTAGATGATGCTAGTTAAATAGTTATTATTGTTTATTTATTTATAGTAGATAATTCTTACCTTGGGCGAGACCTGGTTGATACCACGGATACGGATCACGAAAGCCAACTTCGCTTCACCGGGAACATAGTAGTTACCGCGGTTGCGAGCCTGTCAGGAAAAAAAAATTAGCAATAAAGTAAAGCTTGAAAATCATCGGAATCAACTAAGATTACTGGCAACACATTTCTTTTTAACAACCAATACACATTATACTTATTCCTGACCCCACACTAGGAGATGTAGCTACTTGTTTTTTTTTTCAATCAATTATTTTCAACAGAAAATTATAATACAAAAAGTATAATTTTAGGGCAACGGCCCAAAATTTACAAAAAATTCATGACTAAAATGTGTCAAGAACTTTCAGGATAACATGATTATCCATAGTACATATTATCTGATTAAGATCCTGTACAGGTTAATAAAATTGCAGTTTAAAATGTTTGAGCACTAGGAAAGTTGACTCCGCATGGTGCAGGCCACCATAGGGGCGCTCGGTTCACTTTGCGCTCACAATGTGCCGACAGCGTCAATGGACGCGGCGGCTCGTGCGGAGCGGATACCAATGGTTATTTAGTAAACACCCAAATCACACACAGAGTCCTGACCCCATAGGTCGTCATGAGATAAGGAAGTATACCCAAAACTAGCACCAATTTTCATAAACAAATCCTAAGAATAATAGATTCTCTACCTACCTATACAAATAAAAAAACTATTTACAATAAATTTGTTATAATCAATGAACAACATTTTTATGTTGAATTGGTTTTGTTTAATGAGGGCTGGTTATGTAAAACGACAAAAACCCCATCACCAGAAGTCACTTTTCAGTAGGTGCTATTTTTTGGGAATACCTCGGTTGATGAGGAGTGAGGAGGATCTAGTTTTTAAGATGTAGACCCTCAGAAGAATACCAAGATTTTTATAATATCCCAAACAAATAAACCAGTTTCTGAGACCTCCAAAGCTATTACATGTAAGGGAATATTTAGTTATTCAAGCCTGTTCTATGGCTCAGGCTACATTTAGTACATATAAGGTGGTGCTTTGCTTGCTTAATCAATTAACTATCTTAAAAAATATCTATATTATATCTATATTAAAAAATACATATTTTAAAAACCTTGATACTAACCTCTACTTTAGAACCTATCTTGTAAGTTGTTCAGTAATAAAAAAACAAATCACTCACTTGTCTAGCCAGCCTGATCTCATCACGTTCCCTGATGCGGTATTCCTTAACATACTGTTCGGCTCTCTTGAAGATCTCCTTCTTTTTCTTGATGGCAGAGGAACGCCTCTTGAGTGTTACCTGGTGACAAGAAATTGGATGTAGTGATTGTAAATTCTATGGAGTGGAGGGCCATTTATTTTCGTGTGTCAGATATTGATGGTTAACAGCATTCTGCATCAGATGAACTATGCCTTTCAATTTGGTATCATCATAGTCTGGGCTGTCATTAACCCACAGATCTTCTCCGCTATTTCAATGAGTTGGGCTGATTGGGGTCAGGTTAGAAGGGGGATACAATACACCCCAATGTGGGACATCAGTGCAGACTTTAGTTCACCCACTTAGAATAATAATTAAATGTGCCAAATGTAATCATAAGACTTGAATCTAACTAGCCCCTATATTTTATTAATTGTTGCACTAAAAACCCCAGGGGCCCACTAACTCATAATAAAAATTGTCTAATTAAAGTTCCATCTCATCTCATTAAAATTGGTAAGCTGGTTTATCGAGAAAAAATAAAAAAAATGTTTTGATGTTCTGCTTACTTTGGGCTATATGATGATGGAAAATATCCAGCATTATTATTATTATTAATAGAAAATGCTTTGCCTCAATCGTCAAATTTGAAGGTTGAAGAAGGCTTCATGGTAACAGATTCCATAATGCATTGAAATCAAAATATAAACAAACAAACATGCTCACAACTGTATTCCTCATTGACATCCTAAGATGCATACTCAGTGAGTAGATCTGCAAGGATATCAAGGGGGTAGTCAGAGCAGAGTCATGTCTAAAATTACATATGGAACATGCCCACATTTGCAAGAAGTGAGCATTCCATGTGACAGGTTGCAAGCCTGTCACTGCTTATTGAATGACTAACTAATGGCACATTCCTTCAAATATTTGTTTTGTGCCCTAGAAAGTGTTGGTTTCCTCACAATGTTCTCCTTCACCATTTTAAGCATGTGTTCATGCACACAGTACATTTTTCTAGCGGAAACATCAATTGGTGCACAACCAAGTTCAAACTCACAACCTCCGGATCGGAAGTTGGGGTACCGTCCCCTTGGCCAGCATCATTCATAAATATAAAAATATGCAAAAAAAAAAATCTGTATTTACAATATGAATGGCAATATGTGACAACTCACAATTAGTTTTTGAAGTAAAATACATAAAAATCGAGTAAAGCTGGTTACCTGGAGACGGCGTGTGCGGAGGGCCTCCCTCCTTTTCCTATGCTTGAGCACGGACTCGGGGACGGCCGGCAGCTTCTTGCTGTCCTCCTTGCCTTTCACCACCTTGGGGGCCGCAGCCTTTTTTTCTGTAGTCGCAACCATCGTGCTGTAATAATAAACATTTTCAAATTTTACACTTCTATTCTTTTATACCCTGTTACCCATCAAGATAGAGTATTTGTTTGTTAAATACTCTATAAGAGACCAAATTATTATATCTAATAATTTGGTCTTGAGAAGAGGAACAAATTAGGAGAATATCAATTTGAGGGAGTTTTCAAACTGTTCAAGTTAAAATAATCCAGACAGATTATTTTAAACTGTGTCGAGTCAATCCCTATAATATAGAAACTATAATATATGTAGGTATAGTCACTTATTATACTACTTGGGATCCATAACGACCTTAGTTATAAAGAATGATGCCTCTGGCATTGAAATGTCTATTAATCAGGCCATAGCACACTTAGCAGTGGCATATTTAAAAAAAACAATGTGCTAGTTGTTTATTCATTTTAGACTTTTATAGATGCTGAATTTCCACAATCATAGACACAGGGAAACGGTATAGTACTAACTGGACCAAGATGTACGAAAACTGAGGCTCTAGCTTCAAGGGAAACTGAGGAAAAATCATGTCAACATACCACAGGTGATGTTTCAGAGGTTAGTAAATTCATGTATTTTGGGTAAAATTACATGATAGTTGAAGATAAGGCTATGTTCTGGTGGAGTCCAACATCGTAAATACATAGAGAAAATGGTTTTGGCCATGACACTGACTACAAAGCAACGATAGTGAGGTTATGTGGACGAAAATAAACGTGATATATTACGAGACAACAGTTGAAATTTCTAGCGTAAATTACAAAGGAAGAACAGGAATGATAGAACTACTAAGAATAGACGGTAAAAAGCATCAGAAACTAGTAAAAAACAGGAGTTCACAGTGTGGCGGCATGTCACCATTCCGTCCGTCCTTTTGAGAACACTTTTCACAAAACCCACTCAACATGTTATTATTAGGACACTGCAGATAGATTCTGTATAAATTTCTAATAAGTAGAAGCACCAAATATTATATAAATAATGAAAAATTCTCCACCTGCGGGGCTAAACTCCACGCGGCACGTGTGTCAATTTATCAAAAAGACGGAATTTCAACTTCCGCTGTCTATCGCCATTTTTATTTTTGCGTTGGCAGCACCAAAGTTTGTTTGTTCGTTGTCTATGAATAAAATTATCCAGAATCATAAAAAAAACAGTGCGTGCAAAGCGTTCTATCATTTAATATAATAATTAAACATTTATCAAAAAAAATTATAGATAAATATTTGCAGTTTTGCTACGAAAGCGAGCAGTGAGCTCAAAATAAATAAAGTTTATCTATTATAGACTCATTTCCTGTATTTGGCGGGACATTTCAAAAGTTTGAACCTCAAAATACAACATTATTGAAAAAACAACGTTACTATCGTTACGGCTGGTTACGAAGTCGTATTTCTCTATTGCATTATTGAAGAAACAATTTTAGAAAATCTTGAAAAAATGGTTGAAAAAGATCCCCAAATAAGTGCTCTAGATGTTGGTGAACTAGATATATTCGTCGATAGCATGGAACCATCGCGAATAGAATCCATAGGAAATCAAGCGTGAGTACCTATTGCGTAGTTTGTCTGCTACTATTTTTTCTTTCGGTACTTATGTATTTGAAATTATTGGACATCGACCAAGATTATTTTTCTCTACAGTTGGGTAGATTGGCACATTCGTCTCCAAAAGCTCAACCAGCAAGCTGTCCTTGAGGCCTCATCTATGCAGGAAGAACTCACTAAAGAAACTCTTATTTCATCCGGAAAGGTGAAGTATTTATCGAAGTACAAGTATCTACTTAAAACTTAACGTCCAATATTTTTATTACATTTTAAAATCAGCGCCATCTGTGGACGAGTAGAAATTGCTTCGAATGGTTTTGTGGGTTGCGCTTCACGATGTTCGTGGAACAGCGCCATTTTTTGACGAATAGCTACAACAAACTACTTCAGCAACGCACAAAGATACGTTAATGTGTAATGTTTTCAGCTTCCAGTTTTGGTGTTCGAAGCGATTTGCATCCAAGTTTGGCGCTTGAAAATATATCCACAAATAATGAAACTAGAACCAGCTCCGGCCAATACTTTCGGAATTTACATGGTGGTAAGTCCTTTGGGGTTTCTATAAGTGCCCCTAACGAACAGATTAAGAACCTTAGATTTTAATACAGATAATTCAAACGATCGTCGATATTTTCAACAATTTGTTGTAAAACCTATGAAACGCCCTCTTCGTTGGACTCACTTTTAAGTTAGCCGAATGGCTTACTTTTTGGTTGGGCGAGTTGTGTCGGTTAAATACATACCTACCATTTACAGCTGTATCATGAAGCGGCAGCCGTAGGGCTCTTGGAGACGGTATTATTTCATGAAGACGGCGCTCAATGCATCAGCGAGGTTGGCGGAGACTTAATCGACTATGCCGTAGAGCAGTTGACTTCACTTCTTGCTCTTTTAAAGTAAGATTTACTTATCTACACCTGCAGTAAGAACCTAGGAGGTATAACATTATTCCATAAAAATAGAACAAAGATTTAACACTACCTAACTGGATCTGGCTCTAGTAGCGGTAGTTCCACGGAGGTGTCATGTCACAGATGACATGACCACAGATATTATAATACTGACGAACGTAAAACGTTTGTAATTTTATTTTACTTAATAATTTTTGAAAGATTACGACTACAACTTTGCAAACAAATTTTTATGACGATTGCTTTCTTTTAACCGATAAAAAAGTTAAGTAGGTATATAAGTTAAAAGATAGATAGCAAAAGATAGCTTGTGACTAGCGGACAAAAGATGGCGTTCTATGTTTTATCATGGCGTTCAGACTTTTCATTATTTTTATTTTTCATGTTTTTTTTACTATTTCCTAAATCATTAATCAAACTCGGAAGTACAATAAAAATATATTTTCGCATATTTTTTACTTTTTAAATTTCAACAGCAACGGCTACCTGAAGCCTTTGACCACCAAAGAGTTGGAGTGTGAAACTGCTGCTGAGGAGCTGGAACGTCAGAAACAAGACCTACAGTTTGATGTCAGCATGAGATGTATCTCTATTGTACGGTAATACATCGTCCTACTTACTCCAGCCCGCTTAGCATGAGCACCCAAGACAAAGTTTTGTCTACGAAAGAGAAGACACAAACTATTTCTGTCAAACATAAGCTAGGTACACAATATTTTTTGTCTTCACGGCGGCAGACAAAACCGTTGTCTTGGGCCTTCATGCTAAGCATGCTGGGTTCAGGATACGTTAATATATTAACGTATCCTGAATTCTGTCAACATTATAATGTAGAATTTTTACAGAATTCAACATTATTAACGTATACGTAACGTATATAAAAAAAACATAAATAATTTTCACTACAACTATAAAGAAACGAAAAATCACTGCTATTTCATAGCTTATTTTAGGACAGCAAAGATACATACATAGTAAAAACACACACTGTACCATTCCATCGCTAGATGGCGCCAACACAGTACCGTTACCGAGCCGCGTATTTAAGCAAATAGGCGAGTGTGTAGGCCGAGCGATATTTTTCAATGTTCAACGAAAACCTATGAACTGTTGAGGATTTGATTGAAATGCCTATAGATACCTTTTATCACCGCACCGCTCACCATTAGCAGGGGATTCATCCTCACGCCGTAGAGCCTATGGGTGTTCACGCACCGTGCGGTTTAGAGGAACTTCCTCCCGTGAACAAAGTTAATGTTCATGGAATGATCTTCCTGCTGAGGTTTCATTGAAGAAAGTCACGTTTCTTCAATGAAGGCGTTTTTAAATGTTTGTAGTTCCGGCAACGCACAAGTTATACCTCTGGTTACAGATATTATAATACAAGCACTGTGGTGGTTCAAGCGTCTATACTGTAACATGCGCGGCTAGCCTGCGCCATCTCTTATCTAATGGGCGCAATACTTGTTCTACCGCCATCTAGTATCGTCTGGCACTAAACGCGCTAGTAAAAGATGGTAGTTTCTCGAATGTTTGAGGTAGCCGGCGTGAGGCAGAGTGCGGGTCACGCCCTCTACTGAAAATTACTAGAAGAAACGCGTCCCTATTTACGATGGGATAAATAAGCGCGGCGAGCGATCTGTAGAGTCAGTTCAGTTCTAGATTGGAATGTGAATAGTTCGAAGTGATAAAGAAGCGATACCCAGTGACTAGTGAAGTGACAGTTGTGCTAGAGTTGTACATTCACTAGGCAATTTTGCCATTACATTGTTCCTTTCGTGAACAATTGGACTTAATTATTTTATCCCGAATTCTAAGCTTTTAACATTACTACAGTAACCGCTTACCAATAAAATAGTTAGGCCGTATGCTTCTTTGCCATCTTAGTTGTATAAAAATCTATTGAATTGCAGTTATCTAGCTGAGCACATGGAGCTGGCGGGCATTGGTGCACTCATATCCACCAGCCTGTACAGAACGCACGATGTCCCTTCACTTCTGGCCTATTTGCTACAGCTGGAGCCGTGGAGACGTCACAACGATAAGGGAGATTTGGAGGTCTTTAACTGTGAGTATTTTTACACGTGTCGCAAGGAGCCTGTATATAAGAAAATAAATAAACACCCAACAAACAAAACAAACACGCTCACGACTGTATTCTCCATGAGGTACATCCTCAGACTCATACTCAGTATGTAAATCTCTGAGGATACGATCCAAATAGGAGGTAGTCAGAGGTACGTCCAAACTTTTACATTATGGCACATGCCCGCTTTTTACAATCATTCCACGTGATAGGTTGCAAGCCAAACACCTAACAAACACATACATATTTCTTTGGGGTAAGAGGTTGTTTGTTTTTGATATATTTTTCACGAAAACGGCTTTTCCGTGACCTAGAGTCATGGCGGAAATTCTTAGGCAACCCTCTATCCATCAACTACCCGCAACCTTTACGATGTCAGCGGTCTATGGAGGGCCTTCCTACACTGCGTTGTCCGGTTCGTGGTCGCCATTCCAGAACCTTACTTCCCCAGCGGAAATAGGTTCTGCTAGCTAAGTGGACAGCCCATTGCTACTTCAACTGCTAACTGCTAAGTGTAAAAGCAATGTCGGTGTTTTTAGTTGTTCTACGGTTTTTTTTCAGGATAAGTCTGCGAGACGTCAGTGGAAAGAGGTGTCCTAAGTTTGTTTATCATGGCACTCTTAAGGGGAGGCCACTATGTCCAGCAGTGTACTCCTACAGCCTGTTCATGAAGATAATTAATTTTAAATAAAAAAATACATAACTAAGTAGTACGAGGAATGGCCACCGATTTCTCTCAGGCATCCTTTTACCTGTTTACTTCCAGTCGGGCGCTGGGCTAAGCCAACCACGGAAGACCTGACTCAAATGCATCGCAGCGAAGCCCAGCTATGGTTGTGTTTGAGACAGCTGCTGCTGGAACCGAGACTAAGCCATCATTATAACATCGAGGAGAGTCGTCGGACACACTTTTGCAGGGTAGATAAAAGCACCCAACAGTCAGATACATAGGATCGCTGTATCCTACTGTAGATTCTGGTACCACAACACTAGACCAAGAACAAAGTCAAAGTCAATAGGATCATAAAGAAACGTCAACTTAAAAACTCACATGCACTTAACTCGCATATTTTTTTGGAAATAAATATTATTTATTATATTATTATTATTATATTAAACCAAAAAATCGGAGTATGTCTTCGATGTTTTGGTTTAATATGAGTTATAAAAGAAGTCTGAATTTCACAACACTGGCACAGACCATGGTCATTAGGCTCTTTTAAGGTAAACCTCAACCTGTCAGACACTAATGCAGGGTGACCAACAAAAACCCGTTAATTCGACGCAAAAGAAAATAACAACTACCTGCCCCTCTAATAAAAATAAAAGTAAATAAATAATGCTGGACATATTTACACAGCATCATCTAGCCCCAAAGTAAGCAGAGCTTGTGTTATGGGAACTACATGATTGATATACTACTTATATACATTTTTTTTTGTAAATACATACATATTATACATAGAAAACACCCAGACAAAATTAAGCACATAATGTACCTGAATTGCTGTCCCTATGAAATTCTCCAAACTTTTATGTTCAACAACTATATTTTTTTGCGAATGATTTGAGCACAACAGTTGATTTCGTTTTCTAGCTCCAAGCAAAAATCTCCGAGCTGATTCTTGATCAAATCCCTCCGCTGGGCGATCTAAAGATGTTCCTTTGCCGCCTCTCTGTGGGCGATTACTCGAGTGTCAACAACCGCGGCAACGGGATCAAGAACCCAGGCTGTATATGTTCAACAACTATATTTTTTTGCGAATGATTTGAGCACAACAGTTGATTTCGTTTTCTAGCTCCAAGCAAAAATCTCCGAGCTGATTCTTGATCAAATCCCTCCGCTGGGCGATCTAAAGATGTTCCTTTGCCGCCTCTCTGTGGGCGATTACTCGAGTGTCAACCACCGCGGCAACGGGATCAAGAACCCAGGCTGTACGCTCATTGAAATAGTTCCGCAGGTTGGTCAACTAAAACTAACGCCATCTGTTGGTAAAATAGTGTAAACCTCGTCTTATATCATTTTGCGATAGCATCATCTGTTGAGTAGTACTTAAGTTAACACTGGTATTTTATGTGAAAATATATAAGTTGCGTAACGCCATCTACCGGTGAGTAGACGTTAACTAGTATACTCCGCTACTGTGATTGAAGGACGTGTCTGTAGAAAACAACTGCTCGTTCTGGTCATGATCGATACGATGGCTATTAAAAATATTTTACTGCGCCATCTGCCGGTGTGTTAGCAATACAAATCAACCGATAGCGCTATTTTTAATATTGATGTTATATCTTAGTAGGTATAATATTAATATATTGGTGGATATTAAGGTAGTACTTATCGTAGGAAAATCCACTATCGAAACGCCTTTTTTCGAAATGTTTTTTATTTTCTAGATTTTTAATTAGCAAAGGAGCAATCAACCTGTTTAAATAACCGATGCTAAATTCTGCCGTCTATAATGCTCCGTATGTTTCCAGATAAAAAGCTCTTACCTCAAGCAAGTACACAAACGCACCAAAACCGTAGCGAAGACCCAACTAAGCCTGTTCCATCTCGACGGGTCGGAGGAAACGCGGGAAATGGCGAAGAAGCTCCTAGAGTCTTACACCAGCGACGCAGCATTAGTGATGGACAGCGGTGGCGCAAAATGCGGCAGATGTGGCGAGAAGGCTAGCAAGAAATGCTCACGGTGTAAGACGGAATGGTATTGTGGAAGGTAAGTTATTCTAAAGAAATAACGAACATTAGAATATGTATGTTTAGTAAATAAATAAGTAAATAAATGCTATTATTTATTTTTCATTATCCTGTTCGATTTTTGTTTCAGGGAATGCCAAGTCCAACAATGGCCGAAACACAAGGAAATTTGCGATCAATTCGCAAATATATCCCTGTAAACGTTATTGCAAGACTATGATGATAATTATGTCTCCTAATTTATTTAATTTGCCTAAGATTTTACTTGATTACCTGCCTAGTTACTTTGTTTGTCATCTTATATTTTAGTTTGTTTGTCATGTGCACAAACGAGAAAAAAGTTCGCGCAGCATATGTGGTAGTGGCGCTTCGTGCGCGTTAATTTCGTGAGTATACTACGAGCGCGCCAGCATACTTAAATGCTTCACTTTGAAGCTTACAGCTTCAGCATGTGGTCCATATTTCTCATCCATGTTAATGATGATGTATGTTTTAAAATAATACCACAGATATAATAATAATACTACAAAATATTATTATTTTAGTAATAAAACGAGTGTGTATTTTTTTTTGGGTTTTTAATTATATAGCTTATAACCTAGGAGCTGGAAACTTTCAAGTAATCCTTGAGAACATCCAGCGCAGGTGTCTCCTCACCAAAGTCCTGGAAAAAGAAGAAAACGATTGAAAGTTTTTCAATTAACCTATAGTTCATCTAATCTAAGCCCAGGACGAATCATACATGGGTAAAGAACGTAAATAGAACCATAAGTATGCTGCCATGTGCTACTTGGCAGATTTTTTTAACACCATTTTCCTGATTTTAAAACTCATATTGCAGGTTGTGCTTATGCAGCAAAGGCGTTTTTAACTATCTCACAAGTACTCTTTTACCATATTTTTTTTACCCTTGTACTCATTAAGATGGGAGGATTGGGAGCAATCAGGAGCAAAATGGGACTATCGTTGATTTAATACCTTCGGATAGCAGCATGAGATACATTGGATGAGAGAGGATGTCCTCTCATCCCATGTATCTCATGCTTTAAATATTTACATTCCAAACAAACACAAAACATTGCCCAGGAGCACCCAGCTTGACCAGGAAGACAAGAAATATAAAGTATTTTGAAAATCTTGTCAAGAGAATAATAACCATGAATTTACTAAATAGTTTTTGGGGATATGTATGAATGAAAAATAATTATAAGTGGGTCTTTTTCGCCTTAATCTTTTTTATTGTTATTATTAAAATAAAAAAACTTAAGAGATCGCGAAAATAGTAGAATAACAATTATAATATTATTTTACTGTTTTATTATATCTGTAAATAAAATTATTTCGTTATTTAGCTAGTTATGTTTGACCAGTAAAGGAATGTTGTATGAAAGTGTTGCATATGAGTAACATTCATTTTGAGCATTACACATTTTAGCACCCAATTTTCTATTGCGCTGACTACGGCACCAAAAACCAGTTTAGTTTTTGGTGTGCTTTGCAGCGCATTTTAAACTAAGTCTACTAATCTTAAAATCCATCGACTGATACATAATGCTGGTGTAGTAGGGCTACTTTATTATCCGCGACAACCAGTGTTTGCCCTAAAAAATTACATGTTTATTTGCTAGTCTGTAACCTTACAGCCAAAATGTCAAAAATTTTGGTGTTATTATAGATCAAAACTTTACTTGGGGTCCTCAACTTCAATCAGTAAGTCGCAAGACGTTTGCATCTGCGGCGTCCTTAAAGAGACTCCGTAATTTTCTGCCGACTGCCACAAAAGTTGCGCTTGCACAGTCTCTCTTACTTCCGATTCTTGACTACGCCGACATCTGTTACTTGGATCTAACTGAGGAACAGCTTGATAAAATGGAGCGCCTTCAAAATTTTTCAATCAGATATATTTTTGGTCTTCGCAAATATGACCACGTTTCCCAATTCCGTACTAAGCTCAAGTGGCTTCCTATTCGCCTTCGCCGGAATACTAATATTCTCTCATTACTCTATAATGTATTGTTTAATCCTTCCGCTCCTTCTTATCTCAAAGAACGCTTTGAGTTTCTTCATTTCTCCAATTCTCGTTCACTTCGGTCATCAGAAACTCTTTCTCTAAAGACTCCTGTGCACAGTAGTTCTTTCTACACTGACTCTTTCACCGTGCAAGCTGTACGGCTGTGGAACTCTTTGCCGGTATCGATCAGGCATGCTCCATCACTGCATTCATTTAAAGATTGTGTCAAACTATTTTACTTACAGCAGTCTTCGTCATGTTCTTGAGTTTTTGTGTGGTATGTTTTACGTTTTATTTAACTTTTTTACTATATTCAATTTGATTTGATATATAAGTTCAAGTATAAGTTAGGTATTATATCAAAATTAATGTTTAATTTGTATTTTTATATTTATTTTTCACACTTTTATTCAGGCACCGTCATTCTTTTAAATAGTTCTCTCCATCCTAAGGTTGTCTGGAAGAAATCGCTTTCAGCGATAAGACCGCCCATTGTGCATTTCTTCATCTTTTTTCTTTTTACTATGTTTCTGTGTTGATATTGTAAATTGGTGTTATGCACAATAAAGAGTTTATCTATCTATCTATCTTATCTATAAAACGGTTTATAAATTGTAATGCAGTTTTTTTTTAATTTTTATGTCATCAAGGATTGTTCTAGTTTTTTCATAGGCAATTTCATAGGTAGGCAATGCATTTTGCAGATTTTGTAATCTTTTTGTATGACTTCAAAGTATAGATATGTAACTACATACGTCACTAGGCACATACACTACATGTCATTAGATCCTTGTGATTTTAATGAAAGAAAAACAAATTGACCGACTTTGAGCCTTACTACGCTAACATGGCAGTGTGCGGGTAAATACTTCATGATGGCTTACCTTGATAACTACGCACGAGCAGCCAACGATTTTCCTGGCCTTGCCGTCCTTGTCGATTTTACAGAGACCCGCCCATTCGCCGAGTTTCTTATTGTTGTCCACCTGGTAGAAGATTAAATCTATTATGAAACAAACAAAAGCCGAGGTTGTCTGGACGTTATCATTTCTAAGCGATAAGATCGCCCATGTTATTTTTACTAGAGTTACTGATTTGAAGTATATTCTGCCCACAGCTTCGCTCGCATGGTACCCGGATAAAAAGTACCTAGCCTGTGTTATTCTGATGTGCTATATTACTGTAGTTTCATCAAAATCCGTTCAGTAGTTTTTAAAAGAGTAACAAACATCCATCTTCACAAACTTTCACGTTTATAATATTAGTAGGAGTAGGATAGGATAGGAAGTTGGATTAGCATAAGGTGTGAATTAAGTATTTTCATCAATTCATTATATTTTTAACTTCAACAGTGACATGTTTAATTTTACTGTTGCACAAATAAAGTTTTTTATAAGATCACTTTATTCTCTGCAGTACTTTAAGTATTAATTCAAGTAGAAATAAATATTGTTTGAAGTGTTGCATATATGTGACATTCAAAATGACTATCACACATTTTAGCACCCAATTTTATATAGCACTGACTACGGCACCAAGAACCAGGTCAGTTGGTGGTGTGCTTTGCAGTGCATTCAAAAGCTTTTTTTTATAAGTGGATATATTCTGAAATAGTGCAGTCTATTAAAGTGGTAGCGAGTTACAAACAAGTTCATTAGATGGCGTTGCAATACTCCCACTAAGACGTATGCCATACTGCCATCTATTGGCAAGTAACAAAGCGGCAAGTTTCATGAAGAAAAAGCAAAAAAATCTGATAACCCAAACCATCGATTGTCCAAAATGGGTCTGCGAAAACCTTCCTTAGGATCTATTTTAATAACTCAAAAAAACTGTCTTAGGAGGAATTTTGAAAACAGAGGCAATCTAGCTTGCCTTCGTTCATGAACATAATTCAATTGCTGAGAACTAGGGTAAACCCTATAAAAGTATTCTTCCAGGAAACCTTTGAAAATAGGGAAATCTGATAGTGCCTTTGTTTATACTTTTCAGGGCTCTACCAGGGTTGTATTACATCATTATAGATCCTGCTGTTTTTAGATTTCTTTCTGATCTAATGATTTTGTTACAGTTGAACCAATAACATTTTACAGTGTATATACCTTTACAAGGGGGATTTGGTGCTCATTGCACAGAGCCTGGACAAGCTTCTTGTAGGCAGCCTCGTCGCAGTTCTCAGCCAGGACACAGAGGACGGCTTGCCTCCTGAAGTACAAAATACACTTTATAACTAATATTTTATAGGGAACCCTTTAATTACCCTAAATGACGACCTCTGTGGCGCAGTGAGCGAAGGCCCACCTGAGACGCAGAAGGTTGCGGGTTCGATCCTGCTGCAGGACAGATGTTTGTATGATCTGCAAATATTTTTTTGCAGAACATTTAGTTGGTATAAATAAGTTGTATATTGGCCATCAGGCAAAGTAAACTGCTGAATGAATGTAGCACACATGGGAGGCCACATTCTTGATGTAACAAGTAAAGTGGTACTATGCGTGTGCATTGCTCTCAGCAATGAAGGGTATCCGACAGGACTGCGGTCTTGCCTGATATTTCCACCTACAGCATGACTAAAACAGCCACACAGTGAGTGAATATTAAAGTGGACTCCATTGCCAAAGTTATTGACTCTGACATACAGAAATGTCAACTTAAAAGAATGTGAATTTAAACAATTTAAATTTCTGTTGCATTGACAACGTCAGGGCATGATGGCATACTTTTTCCATGTCAATTCTATTTGTAAGCAATTCAACCCTGACAATGACATGCCCCTGTGCCTAAGCAAATGAAGTAACCATTAACATCCAGGCGGGGTTAAGGTAAGTCAGATCAGTAGGAGGCGATGAGTGGCCATTTTGTATGTAGTTTTATTATGTGCTAATGATCATCATCATCATCATCATCATCATCATCATCATCATCAATACTTACTTGTCAAGGACTTTAGCGGCCTCGTGAAGCCCATGGACCAAACCTCCATGGATGAGGGCAGTCTTGAGGACCTCC
Source organism: Perizoma flavofasciatum (assembly GCA_958496245.1). Lineage (NCBI taxonomy): Eukaryota > Metazoa > Arthropoda > Insecta > Lepidoptera > Geometridae > Perizoma > Perizoma flavofasciatum. The sequence goes on along the minus strand of OY292443.1, from coordinate 5,250,802 downwards.
TGCAGGGCTTGGTTCACGTCCATGGCACCACCGCTCAAGACGGGGTTAACAGGTACCTCACTGAAAGTACAGGTTTAGGTTAGTGACCATGGCACTCACACCCCGAGAGAAAATTTGGCAGCACACAGTGCACCGATATTATAGGCGCATAAGCTCAAAAGCTGCTTATGTATCAGGAATAATAATAGTCTTTTAAACATCGAAGTCTTCATCTTCTTCATAAGAGTGTCCCATTTCATATACTCTGTCAAAGCTTTCCTGCCGTGAAATAGCCTTTCCTAATATCACAGTAAGGGCAACCAGATCAAATGAACTTTTTTATTGAGGTTATGTTTGGTTTGTCATAAAAATAGCAGTAAAACTTAAGAGTAAGATCCTTTGAAAGGCGAAGTAGTGAAACATGCAGTTAAAAGATTGTTAGAAATGCTGATATATGAAGAGTTGTCTCACTAATTTTTAGGAAAAGAAAGGTGCACGATTGGACTCTTAGGTTATGTTGACATCCAGATAATTAAGGTTAAAATGGTTTAGGGCGAAATTAAACATTTTTAAAGATAAATGGTAGATGGAATGACTAAGATACCGAGAGGAAAGGAACAGAACAAAGAAACAGAGCATGTGAAAATAAACAAAAACAGCGGTGACTTACACTTCGACTTCAGCCATGGTTTCTCACTATTTGACGACCTGAAATACGCAAAACAATGGTTTGAATGGTTTGCAAACATTTTGTTTCTATAATTTATAGCACTGCACATTGAAAGATCACTGAAATATTTCGAGATTTGGAAAAATACACCACAATACGTTTGACATTTTACCTTGCGCACCGCAAAAAGACTAGAGCTTGCTTTCGAAATAGTGTCCGAATAAACAAACCAGCAAAGTCAATCGATTGAATAATCGATTAACAGTATTATGTTAGATTAAATCCTGAAAAAACAAAGGTAATCATTATTAAAGATGATTAATAAACTCAGAAAACTATATTATAATATATTTAACGTTTAGTTTCAAAACCACATCTAGAAGTGTTTTGTAATTTTATTGAATTTGATTTTTTTTAGAATTTTGTCGATTCAATTTTGTGCCTTGCGCAACACTATTTAATTACTGGCAATAAACTATCACGGTTTGTTTTGACGCGGAAAATATAAAACAGAAGAGAACCAACGTCAGTTCACAATTTTTTTTATGACTTTTCGTAGATTTATTTGTGAATTATTTTAAAAGATTTCTACGTGTGCTAGAACATGTATTTACAAATAGTTGATTAATAATTTTGCTAGTTTTATTTTAGTGTATTAAAATGAGCAATCAAGTGTTCTCTAATGTGTTGTTTATTATATGATAATGATGACTCGGAGTCCTGACATTCTGTATATGGCTGAGTATATCAAAAATGTTTTATATTTTTCAACTGTAAGAACAGGGAAGGTTTTGAAAAGTACGAGCGATACTCATTATTTTTCTATTGATAACGAGTTAGTGTATGAAAATTATTACTCTGACTTTGGGCCACTGAACCTTGGCTGTGTTTTTAAATATTGTAAACTCCTGAACGATAAACTCAAGCAGTATTTGAATAAGCAAACAATAGTGCACTATACGACGATTGATCCCAAGAAGAAAGCGAATGCGGCCTTCCTTTTGGGATGTTACGGTGTTCTCTACCTGAGCCTACCTCCAAGAGATGCTTTAAAGCCTTTACTTGTGCATGGACAAAGCTATAGGTACGATTTTTAAGAATTTTAGAGCATTTATTATCGTATACCCACCCATATAATTAAGTCCATACTGTACATAGGCCTCTAAAATGCGTATTGGAAGCATGAACGAGCCCGATTTATTTTTAAATATTTTAAAAATATTTCTTGTAGACCTTTTCAAGACGCAACGCAAGGTGATTCAGTGTTCACAATATCATTGATGGATTGTTTGCAAGCTATTAAAAAGGCTAAAGATTTGGGATTATTCAACTTTCAAGATTTCAACTACGAAGAATATGACAGATTAGATAAAATCCAAGGCGGAGATCTCAATTGGATTGTACCTGGTAATTTTGTTTTTTATAAATTACGATTTGACTATTGTAGGTATGTGAATAAAATAGTAGTTATATACTTACATAGTCCTGACCTGACCACACCAGATTTCCGTGTGGTATGAGCCACAAATACCTGGAACGAATATATTCAGATCATGCAAAAAAAAACGAATCCACACCTCTTGCATTTCAGCTACACGACCGTTTGACCACGGATCGTCTTATCCCGATATCGTACCTAGTAAGGAGTACTTTAGTAAACTTAAATCATTCTTATATACAGATGTACGCTATATCAAGAATTATCTTTCTAGGTCATTTTTGTATGGACTATTTGACTAAGAGATGATATAGGCGTGTCTTACCCACTAACATATTTAGACTCAGACAAATCTAAGCTTAGTATTTTATGATATATGTGGCTTAATGCAGAAGACGGATTGATGAGATTCTTTTTTTCATAGTTATTATTATTTTACAGGAAAGTTTCTTGCTTTTATTGGTCCGGTGGACTACAGTGTATCATTGTATCATCCTCCTGAAATGTACATTGACTATTTCCTTGAAAATAATGTGCAGATAGTTATACGATTAAATAAAAGGCTCTATGACGGCAACGTGTGAGTCTTTAATTACATAATAAATAAATAAATAAAACTGGTAATTTTTCACACAGCATCATCTAGCTCTAAATAAATAAATAAATAAATAATGCTGGACATTTTCACACAGCATCATCTAGCCCCAAACTAAGCAGAGCTTGTATTATGGGAACTACATGACTGATATACTACTTATATACATTTTTTTTGTAAATACATACATAATATACATAGAAAACACCCAGACCTGAGACAAATATTTGCAGATACAAACATTTGTCCCGTGGCGGGAATTGAACCCGCAACCTTCGGCGTCACAGGCGGACCTTCGCCCACTGCGCCACAGAGGTCGTCTAAACTAAGCCTCTAAGCTTAGCTATAACTAAGCTCTAAACTAAGCCGAGCTTGTGTTATGGGAACTACACGACTAATATACTAAATACATACATACATTTTATATTACCTATACATATAAAACACCCAGACTCGAGACGAATGTTTGTAGATCACAAAATAATTTGTCCCGCGGCGGTAATTGAACCCGCATCCTTCTCCGTCTCAGGCGGGCATTCGTCCACTGCACCACTGAGGTATTTGCTTTTAGTATACTTGAATTTACTACTTTCGCACGTGTTCTTCAATGTTTGCTATATTTAAAATGCTTGTCGACTTCTAGGTTCAACAGTGCTGGTATAATTCACTATGACTTGTATTTTCCTGACGGATCGTGTCCACCGAGGACTATTCTTCAAAAATTTCTTCAAATCAGTGAAGAATCTCAAGGTTCCATCGCTGTTCACTGCAAGGTTATGATAAAGTTTTTGTTTAAAAAAAACGTATTAGTTCAACTTTCTATTATCTATACTTATAAAATCGTTTGTCCTGTTTGACTGACTGACTGAGGATCTATCAACGCACAGCCAATATCACTAAGTCTAGAAAGCTGAAATTTGGAACATAGGTTTATTGTGTAACGTAAGCTTGTGCTAAAAAAGTATTTTTGGAAATTTCCACTTTAAGGGGGGATAATGGGGTGAACTTTGTATGGAAGTCTTTGTTCTTTAAAGGTAGAAAAATGAAAATTTTAATTACAGCCCCTGAGCATAAATAAATATGCTCAGGTGTTTTAGGGTTTTTAAATTTTGTTTTTTATGGTGGGTAAATTGGGGCTGAAAGTTTGTATTGGGTATCGGCTTTTTTTAAGATAGGAACTTGAAAATAGGTATTATAGCTATTTTAATAGGTATAATAAATATATAATGTTGTATTTCTGGGGTTTTGGATTTAAACCTTTTAAGGGTAAGAGGGGGGGGGGGAAGTTTGTAGGGGAGTATGTGTTTGTGTTTTAAATACGACACCACTCGTGCAAAGCCGCTGGCAACAGCTAGCTTTTTATATTTTTGCAGTTCAAACGTCTTTGTTCTTCTATATTCGATGAAAAATGCTGATGAATTCATTGTTTAGGCAGGTCTAGGGCGCACTGGTTCCCTGATAGGTTGCTATCTGATGAAGCACTATCGTATGACGGCACATGAAGCTATAGGATGGATGAGGATTTGTCGACCAGGATCAGTCATTGGTCATCAACAGGTTTGTGATCACTTTGTTTATAACTATATTTTCTGTAAGTGACACTAAATATATTTTATATAAAATAATTGAAAATTCTCGACAGGAATGGCTGGAGCAACTCGAAGCTTGGTTAATGAAACAAGGGAATCTTTATAGGTAAACAGGTGAAGACTTTTTAAATAGAAGATAATAATCTAGTTCACTTATCCAATACTTGCCCATTCTATTATCAAAAATCAAAAACCATATTGGTATAACCAAAAGCCTGATAATATATATCTACCAATCGAATTTTACAGAAAACGTACATTCAATGACACAGAAAAGCTTCCTATACACGAGTTCGGCGTTTACTCGATTGCAGAAAAGACCAACAAACAAAGACCAGTGGTATTTCACAAATCTCCATCACCACCGCCACCGTTGCAGAGAGTGGCTCGATCTGATATGCCCACGCCTGTTAGACCTCAGACATCAAAGATAAGAGATGGTAATAATATGTTGTGGTTTTTTTCATATTAGGGCGTACTTTTCATAACTCAAACAGTGTTCTATACATTATTTATCTCTTGCAGTACCTATCTTTAGAATTCATGTTATTCGTTCGATTTAAAGTAACACTGTTTGTGTTACGAGTTTGTGTGCTTTCTGTTCCAGCAACTTTTGCACAACGCAACGTTCATAGAACAGTGTTATTTTGAATCGTAATCGCAAAGCTGATTCAACGATAAAACATCGCAAACATTTTTGCATCCAGATAAAATTGACTCTGAGGACGAAGAAGTATTTCTAACTTCATGTGATCTGACCGTCAAACCAGCGATGCCTATGACTCAAATAAAAGGATGTATTATTAGAAACAATACAATAACTGAAGAAAATGATGAGAGTGGGTCAATTCATGAACAGAATAACGCCTCGCTATGGAGAAAGCTACTATGCTGCAAGCCATGTATGAAAACGTTTCAAGATGCTGTTTGGACGATTTCTGTGCGTTGTGCAAGAGTGGCCCCAGGAACTTGTTATTCTAATATATTTTGCCGTCTTCTTGATATGGTGAGCAGTCGTTGCACTATGCATGTAGAAAAAATATGTTTTATTGTTATTTAATGGTGGATAATTGGTTATTCTTTTCTATTTTTTCGAGGTAGCTCTTAACAAGACCGAGAAGGAACAATATGAGTGGCGCGTGAGGTCTCCTAAATTGAGCGCACAAAAGAGTCCACATAAAGGGTAACCAGACAGTTGCCTAACATGTAGTTTTATTAGAACTTACCTATTTGGCAATACATTTCCTTTGGTAATATACATTTATTATAAAGATTACTGTCTAAACATAGAACTGTTCATAAGTCTGATTCGTTTTATTCAAATAGGGAGCAGTATGACGGAAATTCTGCAGCTTCACGAAGAGGGAGCGGTGCTGGTGAACCTCGGCCACCAAGATCACTCTCAAGAAGTTCCACTGTTCGTTCTCCAGCCCAAAGAAACAGCGCCAAATCTAACGTAAGAAAAAATACAATGCTAGATCGTCTTTCACGTTTGTTTATAATAAAAACCCATTAAAACTTTATATTTTTTTCAGGAGTCTAACACAAAAACAATTACTGGCTTCCATCCTACAATGACAACGTTCCGTTCATCGAATAATCCTATAATTAAAAACGTGAACGACGCCAGGGTAAGTAGCTTTCTGCCAAAGACTGATAGATAAATTTTTCGGAAGCGTATATTTATGCTTGATTGATGTTCTCCGTTTTTATTCTAGAAATTCCTTATCAGATCAAGCCAATATAACGAGGAGCGACTGGAGCGAGAGAGGAATCTAAACTCCTCAATGACAGTCACTCCACATTATTCGTCACGAGTACCACACTATCTTAGTACCACACCAGGGAATATGGCACACATCACTCCTTCTTCTTTCAGCACAGGTTAATATTTTCAATCCATCCAAAATCCTAAACGAACGTAGGTATATAGTTGTACGTAAATGGAACTAATTTCAATTGCTTGAATAATTGTATACCTCTATGGCATGATATTTTTTCATTGTCTGTAATTCAATTGTGTTTTGCTGTTAAGCTTCAAGGACCACACAGCCACAGCAGCGTCGACGGCTTGGCCGAAGTCCAAGCCCACCTCAGGCTCGGATTTCTAACGAACAGACGCGAGCTACGAATACACCAAATACACCGATGATTCATAATTTTCTCGTGAAGGATGCTTCCAAGTCCGCTTTAAGAGATGCACTGTCGAGGTTGAAATGTTAGTAAAAAATATGATCATAATTTTTTTCAATATTTGTTTAGCTAAACACTGTTATTGAATTTAAAATTACACGATATCAGAAAGAAATAACAGTGTAAAGTTTATCACTCGTTAAACATATTTTTTAGTACGTAACGGGGTTAGTTATTACTTTCCTTTCGTTAGTGGTAGTAATCCTTCTACTATTATAAACGTGAAAGTTTGAGAGGATGGATTCTTTCACGCGAAAACTACTAAACGGACTTTAATGAAACTTTACAGTAATCTAGCTTATACATTAGAATAACACATAGGCTACGTTTTATCCGAGTACCATGCGGGCGAAGCCGTGGGTAGAGGCTAGTATTACATATTATCTCCCTTATTTAAAGTGTTCTTTTAAATTAAGAATAAACCCAAAATGCTCCTCCATCTTCATCAGATAGAGGAGCATTTTGTGTTTTTAAACTATTCGCATATTTGAAACCTTCGCTTTCTTCCATTTCTTTACTGTTCAAGCTGTACTATGAAATGCCTTTAATTTTGATCATAAAAGTATTTATTTGAATAAGAATTAATACTACGATTAGGTCATGCAATATCGGAAGGTATTCAATTCCGGAACTGAATTTCGATGCTGGGGACCTAGTTTCGGAATTCCGGAACTGGTTCCGGAATTATCATTTTTTTTTCTGTTTTGAGGAATGGAACGTTCAAATAACTTGTGTTATAGTATCAGTATTTTAATCAACATTAAGTAATATAGAATATAAATAAAAAAAAGTACGATTTTACACACTTACACACGCACGCAGTAATTATTTTAAGATTAAAATTAGATGAACAAAATAATTAAAACAACAACATTACTTATTCATTTTATGAATCTGCAAATATTTGTCTCGGGTCTGTGTTTTTTTCAATGTAGCATTATGTATTTACAACAAAAAAATATATATATACCTAAGTAGTATATCAGTCATATCGTTCCAAGCATTATACAAGCTCTGCTTAGTTTGGTGCTTTTTCACAGATTGTGCTGTGTGAAAAATGCCCAGCATTATTTATAGTATTTATTTACTCTCAATACTCTCAGGCAGGACACACAAAATATATTTGTTTGCTTCTGTCAGATGTACACCTCGTTGTCCTCCGTTATCACATCGTTTTTTCTACTTTGACAAACCCTGCATAGTCAAAATTGGTAGATACAGATGGATACTTGCGGATTATCTTGCATTTATCCAGTTCCTTGTCTAACGGTTCTTGTAGAGTTGGTTCTTCGACTGAAACGTCTTGGTCAGAAGACTTTGCCATGTTAGACGTAGTAAATTGACGATAATCTCAGAAATTTTCTCGTTATTTGGTTTAGGGAAAATATTGTCGTCGGTTTGAGCGAATAAGTCTTCCCAATCGTGCAAATAGTGCAGCACTCCTACTAATAATGGTCTTCTATCCTTATACGACTTCGGAAAGTAGAAATGTTGCATTTTGTTGTGCAATATGCCACTCACTGAGTAAAAGTTATTAATATTGGAATACCGATATTAGTCCTCTCAATTCCGGAATTGAAATATCGGAAAAATCTATTCGAGATTACGGAATGCATGCCCTAACTATACGATACGAATGTAATCAACTTTTGTTTCTATTGTGACACAAAAGCTGCTATTGTGACATAATTATGATGGTTAGATATATTCCTTCCAGGACTTTTTTGTAGGTAATAATGAGTACATTAATAGTTGTACATATTTTTTATGTATCATCGATCGTTTTCTCAGCTCACGCAAATTTCTTAAGGATCTCTAAATTTTTGAAAATAAATATAGCCTATGTTACTTTCTGATAATTTAACTTTCTATTAGTGAAAAACTGGTCAAAATCGGTCCGGTAGTTTCGGAGCCTATTCGGTACAAACAAACAAAAAAATATTTCCTCAGAATTATTAGCCTCATGATGATTATTATTATATTATGTTTTAGGTTTACTCATACATCCGCAGTCTTTTGATTATATTTTGTCCAGTTCATCCTAAGGTTGTCTGGAAGATATAACTTTAAGTAGTAAGACCGCTTATTATAGCTTGTCTTTATTTGAATTCCTGTGTTTTTGTATTTTTCTATGGTGTGCAATATGAGTTTATCTATCTATATATTATCTAGAGTAGATGAACAAGACAAATTCAACCAGGCTTCATGGATTTCAGAGTTACAGCTTTCTTCTGTGGCTTCGTCTTGCATGATACCATTATAGAAAGATATCCAGGAAGCAAGATACATACTGGTAACATTTTTTAAATTTCGAACTGTCATAACTGTCTGTCAAAATCATGTGTGATCGTGGTTGGTCTGTCAAATTTTGTCAGCTAAACAAAAATAACCTGTGAGAAAATAATGAAAATAGTGTTCTGAAAATAATGTTAATTCCGTTAGTTATTTAGTGTTTTGATAAACATTTGTTGAACTATCGCCACCTGAGATGGGTGCTTTAGTGACGAAAGCGTTACGACCGATAAAGTCCATCAACATCGAGAACCGAGCTCATCGCGTTATTTCAAAAGAAAAACCTTCACCGGCACCTACTTACGCTCAAAATGTGGAAGATTTGAAACGAACTCTTGAAGCCTACCCTAATCTAGACGATAAATTGGATAAAAAAGATGAAGCGCTTGACAGTAGACTCAAAGATGTTTATGTAACTTCTTTTGGGAGACCGGAAGATGACATTACGAGGGAGAAACGTGAACAGAGTAAAACCCGACCGCTACCTCAAGACAGACAAATGGTAGAAGATTTTGAATTCGGTTTCAAAGAGCCTGAAAAAATCAAATATGGTCGCACAACACTTAGAAATGTGGTAACCTTTATATCTGCTTATCAAATTAATCCTGAAGAAGCTACAGCTGAGAAAATAGCTTTTGAATACAAATTAAAAGACCAGGATGTAACTAATGTACTCAAATACTTTAAGACTTATGAAGTTTACATACCAGAGACTAGAAAGTCATCTGCAATTTTCGCTGGCCCGGCTATGATGAGAAAGCAGCTTTATAAAATTGATTCGAAAGAAATCGAGGAAAAGAAAAGTAATGATGCAGATTTAGGAACCGACAAACAAGAAGTAAAAGGTGCAACTTAGATATTTTAGATGAGTTTATGCCGGCCAAGGTGGCCAGGCCATGATTTAAATATCATTAAGCATGCAAGTCTACCTAAACAGTTGCTATGTCTGAAATATGTTAGATATGTACCTACAACTATTTTTTTTTTTTTGGTCAGTTTCTGTATATATTTTACAAAATTTCAAAGTTTTAGGTGTACCACAGATATAATACTAGTAGGTATACCAAGAAATCTTGAACCTATTAATTTATTCAGAGATAACATTTTAGTTTCTTTATTTTTAGTGTCCAATTTTTGTTGAGCCCTCTTTTTTTTGTTCTATCAGTTTGTAAATATCCCATATGAATAATTTATGTTTATAATTTAAGATACTATTGCTATTACAAGGACAATGTGATTTAGTTGTAGATGATATAATAAACTGATTTTTGATTAGTCAATAATTCTTTCACTTTCAGTCTAGCGTTTTTACTAAACTACAGTATTGATCATACACTATAAGCTCTCCATGATTAAGCTCACCTAAAACTTTGCTACATAAGTTTTATATTATGTAACAACAACATTATGTGGAAAAAAAAATAACTACCTGTCCTGGAAGTTTGTGCATTTTCAAAGGTCATAAAAACTAAAAAATATTTTGTCTCTAAAAATACTGTGAATTATGCAAAATACCATTTAATCAATTCTAACATAGCACAGAATCTCTTTTTATTTTGACAACAGCAAATCATTTAGGAATGTCTCGCATACAAAAACCACACCTATACCTATCACAAATGTTAAATTATAAAAAATGCTTTAACACAGCTTACCAAAGCAAAGCGAATATTGTCTTTGTTTAAGATAATGCTGGGTGTCTGAGTAGGTAAGAAAAGAGAGATACAATCTTGTTTTTTAATAGTGACATCGCCCAGGGATGGTTCAATCGGCGCGGCCTCTATAGGCGCCGCGTCTTTAGGAGCTAGAAGAGACGCGCCCGCGCCAAAGCAAGCACCCAGTGTACGATCTGACGAAAGACCGCTCGCTACGCAAGGAGACATGCTGAATAGCATCAAGGTAACTGAAATATTAACTTACCTACATGACCAAAGATGGCGGATACGAAATATATTAAAAAAAACGGACAAGTGCGAGTCGGACTCGCCCACCGAGGGTTCCGTACAAATTTGTAGGTACATAATATTATAAATAGTTCAGGAATAGTCTCGTTGTTTTTGGGAGCTTTTTCCGAAATTCAGTTTCCAAAACCACGAGCAATTACAAATGTATAGTTTTCCGATTTTTCCCTGTACTTGTAGTATACCGAAGACGATATTACTTGCCAAATTTCATAGTTCTAGGTCAACGGAACCTTATAAATTTTGATTAAATAAATAAATAAATAATGCTGGACATTTTGACACATCATCATCTAGCCCCAAACTAAGCAGAGCTTGTATTATGGGAACTACATGACTGATATACTACTTATATACATTTTTTTTTGTAAATACATACATAATATACATAGAAAACACCCAGACCTGAGACAAATATTTGCAGATACAAACATTTGTCCCGTGGCGGGAATTGAACCCGCAACCTTCTGCGTCCCAGGCGGACCTTCGCCCACTGCGCCACAGAGGTCGTCGAATATATACATACTTTCGAAACTGTCATTCTTCAAAGGAAGAATATCTTTCGGAGTAAGCTCCGAGGCTGTAACTTGAACAAAGCCATCTATCGGCGATTGGGAAAGTAGTGCTCTCTATAAAATAAGATTTCGTTTCATTTAAGTTCCAGAGAAGATATCGCGACTCCATGCATACTGACAAACCAAGCAGCGTGTTCAATGTTAATAAAAGCAGGTAAATATCAGCTTAGCTGGTCTCCACTATAAGTTCACTACAGCCCCCGTATTATGTACCTATCTGAAAGCCACTGGGTGACCAACGTTTAAAAAGTTAAATTATTTTTACTTGCACATAGTCACTATAATATAACCACAGAACAGCTTTTGATGATAATGTTACGAGCCTAGGGAACGGAATAAAATAATGAAGTCCAATTGTACACTAAATGACTGTCTTTGTTCTGCAAATATTTGTTCTGGATCCAATGTGTTGTGGGAACTAGGAGCATGGTAGGTAGATAGGTACTTGAAGTTCCTTCTCGCCGCCGCCAGCCGCTAGTTACATACACGGTTCGCGTTTCTTCAAAATCGACGAGCGCTACTGATGAACCGGCCGCGCGGGTCACACGCGTGTTTATTCCCGTTGGCTCCATAATCTTCGGTTCGGCCCCATCGGGAGACAACGGGAATTGATTTTCTCGTTGTCTCCCGATTCAAACTTTCCATATACATAGTTTTAAATGGGAAGTGCGAGTACCTCACCCGCCAAGGACGGGTTCCAATTACTCACGTACTACTTGACTTCTCGTGAAAAATTATAAATGTTGTAATTTTTCCAAGCAAAAGCGAAGGTCATCATTTTACGACAGTAATTGGAACCCGAGCTAAGTCTCACGTGCAGACGGCAGATAGGTAAGTATTTGTAGGTACAGCTCGCTATACTTATCTATTGGTAGCAATTATGAAACCTATACAATAAAATTAAATATATCGCCATCCCTTTTATTTCAGTCTATTAGAAAAAAGCAATAATTTCGAAACTGTGAAATTAACCTATAATTTTATTTCCCAAGCGTGTCGCCCAAAGAAAAGGCGACCATTAAAAATGTGAACTCTAAAACGAGCACCGGGACGCGACAAACTCAGGAGTTAACGTGAGTTCGTCAAAATCTATCATTAATTAACTTATTCCATAACCACTTGTATACAAAATGACGAAAAATAAGGACTGTCAAGACGTCAAGGAAAGTACCTATTCTTTCAATTCAATTCAATCCTTGTTTATGGCCTTTGCGGGTTAAGGGGTCCGCAATTTCGCAAATGTTACACGCGAAGTCAGTAGCTCGTTAAGCGTTTGACGTAAGACGCAATTTTTTTGTGTGTTGCCATATTCCGTAACGGCGGATTCGATGGAAATGTGTTACTTATATCACAGATATTATAATTTAATAATTACAGAAAACATGGGCTTAAGTGGCGCACTGGAAAGGTACTATAGAAGGGAAACGATATGTACCTAATATGGTAATATGTAACTATGTGTGTGAGTAATAGGGCATGTGTGTGTGAGGGCAAGGGGGGGGGGGGGGGGGGGAGTTAATATCACAGTAGTGTCAACGATGAGTCCAAATACAAAATGAATGAAAACAGATATCCTAACGCATTTCATGTTTATCGACCGTCAAGGCTCCCTCACCCAACTACGTTATTATATATATATATATATTCTATAAGTAGAAATTAGTTTTTGTGTCCTGCTACTATCGTGTTTTTATAAATGCAAGTGTGTAAGATCGCACGCGTCCTACTACAAAATTGGTTTAAAACAGATATAGTAAAAACGCATTGCTCGTCAACGTCATAGATCGATTAATACGCACCAACACAGCAGTGTTGGGGCGTATTTTAGCTCGCCTTTGTTTGTACATGTCATATTCAAATCGTAATTTGGCTGTGCAATAAATAGTAAAAACATCTATTTTTTTTGTTATTTAGACTTGCTCGTGAAAAGGCCAGTACAGCGTCGCGTAACTTCTTCAGCCCCGCCCGCCCTTCATCACCTAAAGGCCGGCGGAGTCCACACTCGCCCAGCTTTTACTAACCTTTTAAATTGTAGTGTATTATAGTGAAAGACGTTATTAATAAAAATGATTTATTTTATACAGTTGTATTATTTATTTACAGTTAATACTAATTTGTTTTTAACAAACTCTCCACTACGAGAAGGTATCCGTAGCCTAGACACTGGCAAGCTTACATGCGGCATGCCAGTTACTGGCATGGACCAGGTACACCGCAGTTAAAATGTTACACATGTCATGGGCATTTTGAACTTTTACCCTCTTATTCATAATCACTCACGGTATGCTAAAAGTTGCCTGCCTCTATCCTTTGTTAAATGTTAGAAAAGCTTAGGGTTAATAGGAATAGTTTTTGTCTTCTCTTTCGTGTCTTGGGTGCTCATGCTAAGCGTGCAGGTCGCTACCTATAGCTGGAATGTTTATATGAGAGCTATAGGTATGTGTTGTGTACAACTCTCAATACTATGCTAGTCTCAGGTCGGCCTGTGGCTAGCGGTGCCATGATATTTATAACACCTCGTTACAGATGTTCATCTCTTATTTGCCAGTATCTGCCATGCTGATATGTCAGGCGTGTGTTGTGTACAACCAGCTTAATACTATGATAGTTCCGAAATGGGGCGCGGTAGTGCCATGATATTATGACAGCCTCGCTACAAATGCTTGTACCTCGGATGCCAGATACTGGTTTGTTCCGGCTATAGGCATGTGTATACCAGTTTAGTACTATGAAGTACTTATTACAAAAAATGTAGCGAGCACTTGCCAGTGTCTGGCATGCTTGTGCAAGCTGCATCAATGTATCTCTAGCTTAGTATTATAAAAGTCTATGATAGTCATGATATTTATGACAACCGCGTTTCAAAAGTTTGTACCTAGCACTTGCCAGTATCTGGCATGCTTGTGCAAGCTGCAGCCATGTATCCCTAGCTTAGTATTATGAAATTCTATGATAGTGTCATGATATTTATGACAACCGCTTTCAAAAGTTTGTGCCTAGCACTTGCCAGTATCTGGCATGCTTGTGCAAACTACAGCCATGTATCCCTAGCTTAGTATTATGAAAGTCCCGGGTCAGGCGGCGGTGGCGCCATGATATTTCCGTCCGGATAGCGCTTCTTGAACGCCGCTATTAGATCCGGGTCCATAAGACGGACGCCGTCAACTTGGTTGCCTAGCGTTATCCTGTTAAAATATATTTTAGATTTAGTCAAAGTAAATACTTAGTAAAACCTCGAAAATTAAACCTATGTTGATAAAAAAAAACATGTTCGCCATCTTGTATCTGAAAATGGATGTCATATTTTGTAATCAGCACTCATATTAACCGCGGAACTGGCACAGTATATCTTAGTTTTATTTATAAAATCATGTTCGCACTCTCCGCTAGATCAGACTGTTGACAGATCAGATGTTATGATGAGCAAAAATGTTAGTGTCCAATCCAACATTTTCATAGTATATCTTAGTTTTCTACAAAATCATTAGATCAGACTAGATGTTATGAGAGAAAAAAAATATTGTCTAATCTAAAATTTTCATAGTATATCTTAGTTTTCTATAAAATCATTAGATCAGACTAGATGTTATGAGAGAAAAAATGTTATTGTCGAATCTAACATTTTCATAGTATATCTTAGTTTTTTATAAAATCATTAGATCAGACTAGATGTTATGGGAGAAAAAAAATATTGTCTAATCTAAAATTTTCATAGTATATCTTAGTTTTCTATAAAATCATTAGATCAGACTAGATGTTATGAGAGAAAAAATGTTATTGTCGAATCTAACATTTTCATAGTATATCTTAGTATTCTATAAAATTATCATTAGATAAGACTAGATGTTATGGGAGAAAAAATGTTACTGTCGAATCTAACATTTTTATGGTATATCTTAGTTTTTTTATAAATCATTAGATCAGACTGGATGTTATGGGAGAAAGAAAATATTGGCCTCGATTCTGTAGTACACTGACTAAACTAAATTTAAACAGTCTTTCTCTTTTACTGATAGTGCAAGCAAGAAAGAGATAGCTAAAATTTTAGTGCTGTCAAATTAGTCAGATTTAAGTTTTCCATACAAATTTAGTCGTGATATCAAAACATGCTGACTATAAACACGAAGAAAAGCGGCACGTAAACTGATTTGACAGCAGCACACCGCACTAAAATTGTAGCTATCTCTTTCTTGCGTACACAATCAGTAAAAGAGAGTGATAGTTTAAATTTAGTTTAGTCAGTGTACTACAGAATCGAGGCCATTGTCTAATCTAACATTTTCATAGTATATCTTAGATTTCTATAAAATCATTAGATCAAACTAGATGTTATGGGGGAAAAAATGTTATTCTCAAATCAACATTTTTACCTATCTTTCCTACATTTAGAAAATTTATCACCATTCTGTCGTACTGCATGTCTGTTCTTCTAAACGAGTCATTAATTATCATTAATTCTGTCAATAGCTTTGATAAACTTACCAATTAGGTTGAACGTTATGTGGTCTACCGAAGAGCTCAATTTTTCTAGTACCAGGGCTCAGTCTTTCTGCAAGAGACAAAGCAACATTTAGCCTTGCTGGCACGGGGGTTAGTAGCCGGCTGTAACGCAAGATGTGCGTGTTCGATAACCGCTGCTAGACTAATGTTTATGCAAAAAAACCGCATTACAATCCATTCAGCCGTTTTGGAACCGTTAATGTTATTTTACTTTTGCGAGCATCGTCATTTCACATTTTTAATACTTAATAATAATAATGCTGTTCATTTTTCACACAGCATCATCTAGCTCCAAACTATGCAGAGCATAATAATGGGAACTACATGACTGATATACTACTTATATAGTTTTTTTTAAACACATACATATTATACATATAAAACACCAAGACCAGAGACAAACATTTGCTAATCATACAAACATTTGTCCCGCAGCGGGAATCGAACCCGAAACTTCTGAGTCTCAGGCTTTCGCCCACTGCGCCACAGAGGATGCATTTTGTTATGAATCACATGTTCAATTTTCCTAATGAAGATATGTTTTTTTTTTAATGTTTCCTTACCAATAATACCGTAGATTTCGTCAGGTTTGTGCGAAGTCGCGCGCACCTCAGCGACGATGACGTCACAGTCCAACCCTCGATTCAGATTGTCAGGGTTCCCCTTCATGCCAACCTGACGGAGAATGGATGTGCTGATAATAATGTTTATGTAACCACTAGCCTCTGCCCACAGCTTTGCTCGCGTAGTACCCGGATAAAAAGTAGCCTATGTTTTATTCTGATGTATAAGATATATTACTGTACAGTTTCAACAAAATCCGTTCAGTAGTTTTTGCGTGAAAGAGTAACAAACATATATCCATCCTCACAAACTTTCGCGTTTATAATATTAGGAATCTCACCAAGCAATGTTCCTTCCCGTGGTTCAACCAATGCCCCGTCCTACCAGTTCTTATAATCCGTTGCAGTTGATTCGTCTTCACCCATATCAGCTCATCCACTCTATCGTAGCCCCACAGTTTGAGACATTCACGGCCAAGCTCCATGGCTCTGAAATTATATCAAAGAATAAGATACATTAACTGTAATAAAAACTAAAAAAAAGTTACCCAAACGGGTAACTTTTTTTTTTTGTTTTTTTTTGACAATATGCATATGTATGTCATGTATGTATCTACAAAGAACCGGGCAATTGCGAGTCTGACTCGCGCATCGAGGGTTCCGTACAAGCTTGTATGTACATTTCATTTCATTTATTTAACCATATTATAACATTGGTTGTTATACAAGGCAAGGCAGTTCTGTTTACATATTTGGCTTATAATAAAAGTAAAGTAACTTTGTAATTTATAACACATAAATTACAAAACACACACTATTCAAGCTCATTGTCTTGCAAAAATGAAGATTCTGCTAGAGTCTTATTCATGAATTCGTTCAGACAGTAAAATGCATTGGATTCAAATAAATAACCAAAATAATTAACATTACTCAATTTCATTTTTATTCATATTTTATGAATTTGATTAAACTACAAATTCAGACTTTTTCATTGACTTATGCTGTGAGACATTGCTTGATGCATGATTCTAGGTCAACGTGAAGTACCCTATAGGTTTGACTTTGACATAATTTCACGGCAACATGGCTCTGAGATTATGTCAAAGTCAGATACATTAATTGTTATAAAAGCCAACACCTATACAAGTTTTTATACATTTACTTGAAGCACGTCATTAGGAGGAAGAATAATAATAATGCTGGACAGTTTTCATACAGCCCCAAACTAAGCAGAGCTTGTATTATGGGAACTACATGACTGATATATTATTTATATATTTTTTCTATTGTAATTACATAGAAAACACCATATTATACATCCTACTAATATTATAAACGCGAAAGTTTGTGAGGATGGATGTTTGTTACTCTTTCACACAAAAACTACAGAACGGATTTTTATGAAACTGTAAAGTAATATAGTTTATACATCAGAGTAACACATAGGCTACTTTATATCCGGGTAGGAAATGGTGACCAACCGTCCGGTGACCCAGAGGAATATAAGTCCGCTGTCCTGCAGCTGCGGCACGCCCAGGCACCTCATCTCGTCATCAGACATCGTGCCGTACGGCAGCTCCATGTGAATATCCCACGGCGGGTCCGCCATTATCACCGCAAACTTACCTGGAACAGAAGAATTCAGTGAATATACTACTTGGAGTGGACGGCCGGGAATCCAAATGTTTGGAAACCTCACCCTCATAGTGATGCAAGGACTGATGTATTGTGTAAAGTGTTATTACACTTTTTAGTGCACGTCATCAGGAATGCAATTTATTTAATAATTGATATTTATTTTTATTCACTAAGCACGACCTCATAGAACACACCCAGAGAGAGTGAGACAGATATTTGCAAATCATACAAACATTTGTCCCGCGGGAAAGCCAGAATTCATTAAGAAAACGCTAAAATCGACCTCTGTAAATACATACATAATTATGAAATATGAACATAGTCTGTTGCCCGATTCTTCTGCGAGGTATCGGCGTAAATTCACTTTGAAATTTTATATTCACATAATTTAATAGTTTTTGATCCTTGTGATTTCCATGAATAAGAAACTTGACTTTGACTTCAAAGTCAAAGGACTTCAAATCGAATCGAATCAAATCATTTATAGTTTGCGAATTTAGGTAAGTGTTATAAATTAGTTGAAAACTATTAAAAAAATAAAAACTATTTGTATCACCCCAGGCAGGGGCCAGGGTGACAAATGCCACTTTCTGTTGGCGGATTGAATTGTATAGGAATGTCATTATCTGTGGAAATGTCACGTGACAGCTGCCAAGGTTTATCTTGTCAAATTTGCGTTAGCGTGAAAGGAAAATTAAGCGTGAGGTATATGTCTAAACGCTCTGGGCTTACAATAACTAAAGGGAAAAATACCTAGAAACGTCATATCGAGATATCTCAGATCACACTGAAGCCACTGCGGCGGCGTCAGTGTTAAAACGCCGTCGGGTTTTATCACCAAAGATGCACCTGAAAAATAAAATAAAAACTATTTCACTATAATTCGTAAAAAAATATTAAAGACGGTGGCGAGGCGGACGAGTGCGAGTTCGATTCCCGCTGCGGGACAAATGTTTGCATACTCTATAGATATTAATACCGGTTCTAGGTGTTACGTAGTTCCTGATACCCACGACACAGGTTTCCTATTGTTTATCCTACTATTGGTCTACAATCGGATGACAGATGATAACAGACGTTAGATATTTGTTTATTTATTTAATTATTTTATATACATACATAGCAACTTTTGGGACTTTAAGCCACGATGGTCTTACAACCTGTCACAAAAAGTTTGCTACCGTGACGTGCGTGCCTCGCTAAATTACGGTACCTTAGCGCCATCTCTTATCGAATGGACGCACTACTTGTTCTACCGCCATCTAGCATCATCTTGAGACACTAACCGTGTTTAGTGTCTCCACTACCTTTTCTGTATAATTGGACTTGATTATTTTATCCCATACTCTAGCTCGTAACACTATTATGCGAAAAGTGGGTATCTGCAAAACGTGAAGTTTGGACGTGCCATAGACCTATGAGGCTACCATGTTTTTGCATAGTAGTTAGCATTAACAGGTCATGCGTATCGCTGCTTTATTGGAACACTAATCTTCACACACACGCGTTTGAACTTTAGGTTCTAGGGCTCGCCAGTTTCTTCACGATGTTTTACATCACCATTTCGCACAAGGGGAGCACGGTTCTATTCACTGTTATAAAATACATTCAGTAAAAGTTACGTACCATTTTGCGGGCCTATTTCTGCTAATTTCGCTTTTGCGTTGTCGACTTCATAATGTACATACCTGAAATAAGATGAGAAAACAATGTTTAAATACTAATTCAACGTACATAGACTGTTGAACACATAACCCTCCGTTGCACGCTTTTCGCACAATCGGTTAAAATTAGCAAGCTGAAGTACTAGTCAAACAAACACGACCTTTGTGGCGCAGTGGGCGAAAGCTCGCCTGAGAAGCAAAGGTTACGGGTTCATTAAACATAATTCATTTTGAAGGAAGCTGGTCACACGTTCCTCCGCGACCAAGTCAGAAAAGAAAGGATATAATTCGTTATTATAATTATGACTATACTATATGGTTGATAATGTCTTACACAGAGCTACCAGTTTGAGTCACTACTCAGAGACAGCTACCAGTTTGTGTTGAGTAGTGACTCAAACTGGTAGCTGGTCTCTGTGTAATAACTAATTGGTAGCTAGTCTCTGTGTAGTGACACAAACTGGTAGCTGTCTCTGAGTAGTGACTCAAACTGGTAGCTAGTCTCTATGTAGTGACACAAACTGGTAGCTGTCTCTGAGTAGTGACTCAAACTGGTAGCTAGTCTCTGTGTAGTGACACAAACTGGTAGCTGTCTCTGAGTAGTGAGTAGTAACTAATTGGTAGCTAGTCTCTGTGTAGTGACACAAACTGGTAGCTGTCTCTGAGTAGTGACTCAAACTGGTAGCTAGTCTCTGTGTAGTGACACAAACTGGTAGCTGTATCTGAGTAGTGACTCAAACTGGTAGCTAGTCTCTGTGTAGTGACACAAACTGGTAGCTGTCTCTGAGTAGTGAGTAGTAACTAATTGGTAGCTAGTCTATGTGTAGTGACACAAACTGGTAGCTGTCTCTGAGTAGTGACTCAAACTGGTAGCTAGTCTCTGTGTAGTGACACAAACTGGTAGCTGTCTCTGAGTAGTGAGTAGTAACTAATTGGTAGCTAGTCTCTGAGACGCAGAGCTGGCAACCAATTATAGCTACTAAACAGTCGAACTATTTAGTTAAGTTACTATAATTGGTTACTATATGACTGCAATATATGGTTGTGGTTTACTTACTTGCAACTATCCATATGAAAGCACGTGTTAAGAAACGAGCAATCGCCGAGCGACTCGTCCGTATGACTCTGTATGATCTTCTTGAAATGCAGTTTCTTGCATATATAATGCTCATTCTCTTTGCTAGTGCTAAATGCGCGTACGCATTCCGCGCGCGTGCCGTGCGGGCAGAACTCCATCACTTGCGCACCTGTCAATTAGGTTAATAATAAATAAATAACATCCAACGGACACATATAGCCCTGACCGCACAATAGGATTCCCTGTGTCGTGGGTATCGTGGGAAACACGAGTACTTTAGGACATGCAAACATTTGCCCCGCAGCGGGATTCGAACCAGTTGCATCGCAGCCAGCTAACCTAACTGCTACTCGCCCTTCGCGCCATGAGGTCTGAGGTGTTACTCTAATGTATAAGCTATATTACTGTAAAGTTTCATCAAAATCCGTTCAGTAGTTTTTGCGTGAAAGAGTCTAGCATTATTTAAAAGTGGTAAAGTTTCCATGTATAAGAGGTAATCTCGACACTACCCATCCGGTTTCAAAAAATCTTTCAGCAATATTGGTAATGTTTTTTCAGTGTAGACATAGGCTATATATTATGCTGTTAAAATAAAAGGACTTTTTGTAATGACCAATTTTGCAACGAAGTCGACGAAAAAACGGTCGAGCGAATGCGTCTTACGAACGCTACTTTTTATCCGGATACCACGCGGGCGAAGCCGTGGGCTGTAGCTAGTAATTAATAAAGTAACACTTACCACCTTGACTCTTGAACTTATCAGCCAATGATCTCTCCTTAGCAGTGGGCTTGCTCAACAAATCCATTATTTCTTCGCCTACCCTCTTCACTGCCTTTTCTCTGCTTGATGGCATCGCCAAGAGTGACTAAAAACATATAAAGGTACAGTCAAAATTAGGTTATCTTACGGTGCCATTTTAGTAGAGTTGACAGATTGCAAGCCCATCGCTGCTTATACAAAACCAAACATTCGATCGCACGTGCCTTCGAATGTTTGGTTTCATTCGCCGTTCTGAATAAGTGTTAATGCGCACAAAACAATTCCGTGTGGAGAAATCCATTGGTGCATGACCGGGTTCGAACCCACAACCTTCGGAAGTCGGGGCCGCCCACTCGGCCAACACGTCTACAACTACTAAAAGTTATTCTCACCATTAGATCGGTATCACTTTTCGCTGTCTTCTTTTCCTCTGCCACTATTTTCAGCACTTTTGGGTTCGTAGATTCTTCAACGGGAACTTCACCTTATCAAAAGAGACATTATTAATATTATTATGTTATCGAAATTATAAGTTAATTATATTTTTTGTGCCATAATAATTGAAATAGTTTAAAAATTGAAATTGGTAATTTAAATTTATATGTGCTAATGTTAATATTGAAAAAAATATGGTAAATAAAAGGCTTATTATTATTATTGTATTTTTTTGTAAATTAAGATTACACTATTTAATTAGGTTAAGCCTGTAATTATATATGTATTTTTGGTAAATAAATATACACATAAAAAGACTCATGACCAAGCCAAAAGCCACATATTTTACACATCATTGGGATATTTTTTTTGTAGTAGACTATACCTGGGAATCCACGCTGATTCTGGAGATATTGAAGGTTATTACCTTTCTAATAATTTCTGTAAGTTGTATTCTGTTTGTTTGGTTTTGTTTATGTTAGACTGTCGGTATTTTGCATGTTTCTTTTATAAAATGTAAATCCCTCATTGGCCTTAAGTTAGATTATTAAGGTTAGAACTGTTTATACATAAGGGCTGTTGATTTTGTTTAAACAATAAAATAAATAAATAAATTGTTTTTTTTTTTTTGAGTTTCTTATGGAATGAATTCTAAGTGTTATCAAATTTTCAAATAACTTAACAGATTACGCATTTGCAAGTTGCAAAAAGCCAATTAGTATCATACTCAAACGCACACCACGGCATTGACTCGTGCGTGTCGGACGGATCACGCACCCACGCGCCGTCATTGTGCATTACATTGCGCGCTGCAAAAACAGCAAAATTAAAAGAATGTGTGAGAAAAATAAAGCGTTGTGTGATTGGTTAGCAGTCAGATCTAGTGAAGAATGCAGCGAACAACAAATGAGGATGTTGAGGAAGCTAAGGAACTTTTCTTCCTGCAAACCTTAGGAGATAGAGAAGTGATAAAGTTGGTATAAAAAGGCATAGTATAAAATATCTGATTATTTAGATGACAAAAAATCTTGGGATTGAAAATTCTCCAACTTGAACCTATTTTTTTTGTAAAAGGATCATTTAAAAGAATAACCAGCCTTGTTTTCTTGCCTTTCTTTCCTAGCTTGGTCGTGGAGGAACAGGCAGTAGATAAAAACCGACGTTTCAAAGTGATCCTTGTGATTTTATTGAATAAATGAATTTTGACTTTGACTTTGGTAGGTGTACAAAGCAGACAAAGATATTTTTTTATTCTATTCTTTTCTAATATTTTGTAAGAATTAAGTTGTTCAGTCACCTTTTCTCTTGGCACTTGTATTGATGGACTGAGATTGCTCCTCTAGCAAAGCAGCTAGGACAGCGGCTAGTCTGACGGATTCTGCATTTTCCACCTCTATCGTAGCATCCGTTGTACTTTCTGTGCGCTCTTTGATCCTGAAAAGTGTATTCATAATTCAATAATTAACAATGCTGGACATTTTTCCCACTGAGCAGAGCTTGTATTATGGGAACTACATGACTGTTATACTACTTTCATTTAAATACATACATTATACATAAAAACATCCAGACCCAAGACAAACATTTACTAATCATTCAAACATTTGTCTCGCAGCAGGGATCGAACCCGCAACCTTCTGTGTCACAGATGGGTCATATGTGTTACAGTCATAATCATATCCTAAAATGATACCAAACCATCATCATTTCAACTTTAACCCTTGGTACGCTTATGCATAGTTCAACAGGCAACATACAATTTTCTCTGTTGGGTCTGAAACAACGATTTTTAAGTTAACGACCTAACTCACGTGATAAGCTTCTGTGTGGCGAATTTCTGCAGTAGACTGGCCACTATCCCGGCATCCACATCACCCAGCCCTGGCAGGAGTGTGCTGGCTGTAGCAGGCAGTTGGAGTTGCATGTCAGACAGGACTTGAAGAAGACGAACTTCTAGTGACGCTGAAGGCATTGATTTAGTCCTCTCATGTGTTGGAGCTAAAGGTTTAAAACTTTTACAAACACAATTCTTCATCAATAAGGGAGAATATGATTAGGAATTTTAATGTTAACCAACTCAACATGGGCCTGTTTCAGGGCAAGTTAGCTGCGCAAACTTCAAGTGCAGCAATCATGCTTCACCGGTCCTTATATGAGCTGGTTCATGAAAATGTTTAGTGTAGGCTATGAGGGTACAATAGAACTGACATTGTCGAAAATCGACGGAAGTTCTTAAAAAAGCAGAATAAAAAAACCCCACAATTTATGAATATGGGCACTAATAGCCTACTGATAGTTGTTGCAGAGTATATGTACTCCAGCTACATGAGACACTGGCTGGTAGTGCTCAGGCTGATCTTTTGCCTAGTGTCAGAATAAGTAAATGTGTATTTTATATTATTTTTATTTGCCCATGTTGACTAACATAGTTTTGTATACTATAAATATATGGATTATTAATCTGATTATTAATATAATGAAATATTATTATGATGATGTTCAATTACCAAGATTATTAAAGGAATAGATGCAAAACTAATATGATATATTATCAAAACTTTATGATTCTACACTTTTAATTATTAGCTACTAGCTTCTACCCATGGCTTTGCCCGCGTGGTATTTGTTTAAAAAGTATGTGTTATTCTGATGTTTAAGCTATAGTACTTTAAAGTTTCATCAAAATCCATTCAGTAGTTTTTGCATGAAAAAGTAACAAACATCCATCCTCACAAACATTATACATCAGAATAACACATAGGCTACTTTTTATCCGGGTACCACACGGTTGAAGCCGTTGGCTGAAGCTAGTAATAGTATATAGTACACAGCTAGTTGTAGTAGTAGTAGTACAGACAAGTTCAGTTCAATACAAATATTAACTTGGAGGTTAAAGTTCTGTACTTAGTAACTTTGCAAGTAATGTTCAACTACCGTAATGACCGAGTAGCCAGGTAAGATGCAAGAGGTATGGGTTTGTTTCTCATTGTGGAATATATGTTTTGCATGTTCTGCAGATATTTGTACCTGCAGGGCGATTACACTGACTCATGGCTATCGAGATGGCAATCAATTTTGACACTAGTTCCTTATTTTAATGGCCAATCCATCCAAAAAACAGAATGTACTATGAATATGTGTAATATGAAACCAATTTTGTTCATTCGCATTGTCCATCTATGGCTCATCCAGCATACAAATTAGCATGATACAATTCATCCCATACGATGATACCAGTCATGGGACATTAGTGTGATCGCCCCGCTGGTCTGGATATTCTGGTAGAATGGTACTTGTAGTTTGAGATACACACCACACAGGGAACCTTAACGTGGGGTCGGAACTTAGTATGTGACTGGGCAAGAGGAGCCATGGACTGTCATACTGGAGATGAAACAATGTGATTAAACTCACAGAAGGCCTTTAATGGAGGAGAGTTGCCTGAGACAGATCTTAATGGAAATTAAAAGTTATATTTATAGTTATCTTATATACCAGCGTAGCTTCACATCCAGGTGATGTGGAGTAGCATAATTATGCTGAGACAGGACCTATTTAGCGCACGCATTGCGGAGAGGACTTTATATTATTTATATTATATTCTTCTGCCTGAATCCTCTCTGTAAAATTGTGTGTGTCAAATAAATGTATTTTCTTTCTTTCTATATTAGTATAACTTTCCTACCTGACGAGTTTCATCAAAATTGTTCACAAATTATAGTCAGATCAACACGCTGGATTGTCCGTGTAGAAACAGATCTTTGCTCGCTCAATCAAAAAATTTATGAATCTGAGACACAGAAGGTGGCAGGTTCAATTCCCGCTGCGGGACAAATGTTTGTCTCGGGTCTGGGTGTTTTCTATGCATAATGCATGATGCTGTGAGGAAAATGTCCAGCATTATTATTATTTTGAGGATGCCCATTATGAGAAATACAGTTGTTGCTTGTTAACTTTGAATTGTAACTCAAAACACTTACATTCGCTCTTCTGTGTTGGACTGGATGTCGCTACAAACGCCGCGCCGCTGCCCGAGCTACCATCGGCAGTGTCACCGATGGAGGCACTGCTAAGTATAGTCTGAAGGTTCTTCTTCCGCTTTTCTAATTTCTCCCGGAGGCTATGACGCTTGCTCTTTACCGCTTGGATCTCTTCCCAGGCGTCCGACATCGTGAAACGCACAGTAAACAAACAGACAAACCCGGTATCGGTATCAATAATACGGTTATGTAAGATGTTTGAAAATGTTTTTTTGCATTTTCAGATATGATAGATCAAAAACAGATTGGATTTGTGGATTTCTGCAGAAATGTAACGTATTTTCTTTCAATAAGTTTATAGCATTCGTCAGTCAAACAAACGAACAAATCTCTGACTGCCGGACAAAAAAGCGCTGGAAGGGGAAACGCTTGTCTGTTGCATTGTTATGTAAATTTTTGTTGATCAAACATTTTTTAATCTGTAGCTTAATCTAAAGCTGACACTTGCTTGACAGCTTATTTTTCTTTGACATGTGTGTTCCAGGTAGATCCTAACTCGGAAAAAGGTTGATCTTTTTGTGTGACACAAAAAATAATAATTGTCGCCATAGAATCAACGTGTAGTTATCCATAGAGAAAAATAGGGAATACGTTGTATAACCTTAACTAGTGGTTCTAAACTCCATACAAATAGAAGAAAAACCACTACTTTTTCTTATTTACTCTATGACGTAAACGTAGTGGTTATTTCGTCTAATAATGTAAAGAAACGTCAAACTTCATTGTCTGTTGTATCGTTAATTTTTTTTCTTCACTTTTCTGTATTTTTTTCTCATCAATGCCGTTTGCTCCTGAATTAAGAACGCACTCTCAAAAAGTATGCACGCTCTACAAAAAAGCTATGCGGCTCATCGAAGGTTACTATATAGCAAGGTACCTATGCCAATCATCATCATCATCATCACTATTCTCTCTGTCTCTGAGTCCACTCTAGCGTCGCATCGTAGGTCGTGCCCGTCCAATGGTCGCCATTAGCTAGCCCAGTTGAAATTGGCACGGTCGGGCTATTGGGCCATTGATATTTTTCTCACCCACTTACCATTTAATATAGTAGGTAATATACGTACATAGCTACCATTTAATATACGTACATAGCTGCCAGGAAGATACTTTCTCTACTAGTATAGCTCGATACTGAGAGTACCGCCGGCGACCAAGTTCGACAATTTGTTTGTATTAATAAATTAGCTACTTATCTATATAATAAGAGCTTTGTTTTGCAGCTGACAAAATTATTAAAAAAATAATTTTGTCAGCTGATGACAAAATTCGCTTGGGCTTGGGAGCTTCTACTTGGGAACACAGTAAAGTGATGGACATCCTCTGATACATATTCAGATAAATAATAACATTTACTAAATTTCCAGACACGTTATTCGCTACCATCAAGTCACATTGAGAAATGAGTTCGATTGCAACCGATGTGTCTGCGACCCCAAAGAGCAGCGACGCTTGTTGTGGCTGGGTGAACATGAGATTTTTAACAAATCAAATCCAATACCCCCAATGAAATGTACGTAAATTAACATTTTACAATTTAGTCTTAAGTCCTGCTACTGATGCGTCACAAAGATTTCCTATGATCATGGGAACCTCACCTTCCATGGTATGTACCACAACACCCAGACCCCGGAACAAATATCTGCAGAGCATGCAAACATTTGGTCCACAGCAATATTTGAACCCTCTCGGGTCATCTTGCGTGTTGCAACGACCAGCTGCGCCATTGAGATAGTTTTTTATAAACCCACTGGAAGTGAAAGGACCCATTAGAAGTAGTTACTATTAACTAATCTGGCCATTAGGATGTTATACATGGATTTTTCACTTGAATTTGGACGGTGTAGGTGAACCTATTTCATGTGAATAACGTCCCGTTATATCTCAGGGTCGCCAACGCGCGATTGTCGTTACAAGCGTCTATAAGTTACGGTACTTAACCGCTTCCCAACAGATGGGTCGTATGCTTGCTTGCCACTTTCAAAATACTCTTGAACTCTCAATTATTTAATCTTATGATTTATTCAGTCCCCAGATCCTATGGGCTGGCTGCTGGTGTAGCGGCTGAGCGGAATGTTGTCGTGCCAGATTGGGTCTTGGATTATTGGCATCCTCTCGAGAAGGCTCAGTATCCTAAGTACTTCAAGTTACGTGAGTGCAGAAAGTGCGAGTACATACAAAAGTGGCATTGTGGTGTTTTGTGCTAACTTGATTTTGGTTCGAAATGAGTGGAAATATAATTTATTTTTCTCAAACATGCGTGAAAATATTGTCATTTACTTTTGAGATGAAAAAGAACAAGCGAAGTACCTATCGTATAATTTACGTTCACATCATCAGTTTTGAATTTGCAACAAAAAATGCAATGTTGGAAATCCATTGCCAGCCAGCACCCAGGTTATATTATAATACGAGTATCTGTGACAAAGGGAAGTTCATTGATTCGCATAAACGCAAAATATAACTCGTTACCTAATTCAACACTTAAGTAATGTAATAGTGCACATTCTTCAATACGGGCATAGATTATGCTGGACCTTTTTTGATAAGGAGTGGGAGAGGACGTGGTTACAAAACTTTCAAGTGTTATATTTTACTATTTTTGTTTGCTTTGCGACGAAGGCAGTTCATATTGAGTTGGTTACAGGTCTAGAATCACAAACATTCCTAGCCGCCCTACGGAGATTTATATCCAGGCGAGGTAAACCGCGAGAAATGGTGAGTGACAATGCTACTACATTTCATGGGGCAAACAATGAATTAATTGAATTCAGTAAATTCTTACACGAGTACTCTAATGAATTTAAATCATCATGCTCAGATGATGGGATTATTTTTAAGTTCCTAGTACCCTTTATGCCCCATATGGGGGGGCTACACGAAGCAGCCGTAAAAAGTTGTAAATATCATCTAAAAAGAATTTTGGGACTTAAAAATAAACTTAACTTAAAAATAATCCCATCATCTGAGCATGATGATTTAAGTTCGAGGAAGAACGAGGAATTTTCAATTGTTTTAATTCAGATAGAATAAATTTTAAACTCGCGGCCTTTATGTCCGCTATCTAGTAACGATACCGATTTCTCTGTCCTAACGCCAGCTCACTTTTTGATAGGTAGGTCTATAATGGCATTGCCTGACTATGACTATAAGGATGTACCTTTTCACAGACTGACCCACTTCCAACAATTACAACAAATTCAACAAGACTTCTGGAGGAGATAGGTCAAAGACTACATCAGAAATCTTCAGCAGCGCACCAAGTGGTGGAGCTCCAAAGGACCTGCCCGTCCTGCCAAGGGAGAATCGGACGAATAATCAAGACGCATGATGGAGAAGACAGCGAGAGAAGAATCGCTTCGATACAAACGGCGAAAACTATTATAAAACGCGGATTCAACAACATTTGTCCATTACCTATAAGTTATACCTAAGCTATATATAAGTTACCTAATTATCTTTACTTACCTTCTTTGTTTTCTTTAAGTTAGTACCTAAGTACTTATTAAATATTTTACTTTCTGTCGTTTGAGTGATAGGCAGACACCGTTAGGTAGTTAAATTTAACAATCCAACTTGGGAACCCTCTGTTCAAAATTAGCTTGCAAATTATGTACCAATTTATAAAATATAAACCATCTAAATAGATAGGTAGTTGACAGTTCATAATTGAGGGAGGTATATACCTAGATACTTATAATTTATTCGAATATCTAGATTTGCATTTCCTGTCTACTCTTCAGATAGGTACCTAGTTATAGATGCTTAGGATTTTAGCATAGCATTAGTGCCATTAATTCATTATATGTACCTACTTAATTATCTAAAAATTGTAAAGAAATAGAGACCTGGGAATTATTGCAATAAGCTAATCATTTCATGGTGGCAGTATGTTGACCACAGCGCCATCTATGGCTCAACTGCCGAACTATACAGCAAGGTACTTGCCGTGTCCATTACAACAAAAATACGTACCTAATTACGTTAATTTATCATAGACTCGATCATTAGCACACCATAGTTCCAGCCACTGCCGACAGAGGCGCTGTTCAAGGCTATATAAGCTAAACTGCCATAAACCCAGATCTCTTTTCCACGACGATCACGACTGTATCAAAAACTACTAATATATTATTCTCTGTTCAAGCTGGCCTTTCCTTAAATCTACTGCACAAAATTTACAGTGGTTAAATACATTTCCTCAACTTTGCGAAAAAAAGCATAAGCTAAAAACATAACATGCCTAAAATTTTAAGTTTATCATTATAACGTTCTATCGATTTTAAGCCGTTATTT
This sequence comes from Perizoma flavofasciatum, assembly GCA_958496245.1. Lineage (NCBI taxonomy): Eukaryota > Metazoa > Arthropoda > Insecta > Lepidoptera > Geometridae > Perizoma > Perizoma flavofasciatum. Next base: position 5,220,536 of record OY292443.1, on the reverse strand, counting down.
CCATCGCTACTCCTGAGTCTCTTGGTTTTGTCCTGGGGCCATCCGATTAAATGTTGGCCTTTCAGAGGCTTCACGTTCGCCTTCGCGGCGTTCGTTGGTTTATTTTTTTTTAACATTACCACGAAGTATCTAGCTGTACGTATCAGCTTACGTATCTATGTAGTGTGTATGTCAATGTCAAATTTGAAGACGGTGGCATAAACGAATACGAACATGTCCCAATAATTTATAAAATATGAAATTAGCTGCGGCCTAAAAATTTACTTGTACTGTACTTGTAGATCAGAGATCACTCTTTTTCAATTTATTTTGGATAAGTTTCATCTCCCTGCCTGCCTGGTGGCCTACTTGCCTCCGTGAAGTTTGCATACACCTCCAGTTTGTCCAACCAATTTTTGGTTCGACTAGAACCACACTAGAACTGTAGGTATCTAGAAATAGGTTAAGTTGGTAACGACTGAGCTATGGCTGGTGATAAGGAAACACCTGTGGCTATGAATCAAAAAGCTAGATCTTCAGATGAGGTTGCGGAAATGAAAAAACCTATGACCGACGAGGAAAGGCTGGCTTTAGCCAAGAAACTTGATGATGAACTGGATGAATTCATCAACGGACTTGAGAAGAAGAGATATACAGATGGATGGTCGGAAGACCGGTGGGAGGTATGAACTGTTTCGTTTGATATTATTATTAGTTAATACACAGGCAGCTTGAAGCTGATGCATGTATATTTTGTTATTTGTCAGTGCACTTTACACTTTAAATGTATGTCTTGTCTATTTATAGAAGAGTTTACTGATGAAGCGTTAATCTCTGTCTTTATATCATGTTCTAATGACAGACATGGTTGCTTAAAATATGCATTCTTGGATTGCGGATTCTAAGGTGAACAAAAAATTAAATGTTTGCAACTATTTTAGGAGGAAATGGAAAAGCATCCATTCTTCATGAAGATGGTCCCAGAAGAAGGTCAGATGTCTCCGTTGGTTGAGGGTCTAGCCAAGCTCAAGTATGATCCTGAAGAAAACACTCCACTAGAACTTGCCACTAACTATAAAGAGGATGGGAACTTTCAGTTTAAGCATAAAAACTATAGGATGGCTATTATTGCGTGAGTTATTGTTCTATTCCTTGTTATCATCATCATCAACACCCTGTAGAACATAGGCCATAGGACATTGGCCTCACCCATAGGCCACAAGAAACGGTCTTGAGCTACCTCCATCACTAATTTCCTTCATTCTTAAGATTCCATCAGTTCATTGGGTGATGGGCGTACAAGTAAAATAAATAAATAAATAAATTAATAAATGCTGGACATTTTTCACACAGCATCATCTAGCCCCAAACTAAGCAGAGCTTGTATTATGGGAACTACATGACTGATATACTACTTAAATACTTTTTTTTTTGTAAATACATATATATTATACATAGGATGTATAATATGGCTTGGTGACTTGTAAAATACTAGGTAGTTAAACTTTGCCTACTGATTATTAACAGGTTTTTAAGATTACATTATTTTCTGCAGTTTAAGTTTTAAAATCTATAAACTAATGATAAAGCTCTAAAAAAGAGTTTGCTTGATTTTTTGTTTGAATGCCCTAATATCTGGAACTACCATTTTAAAAAATATTTCTGTATTTGATAGCCCTATTCTTGTGGAAGGTTCTAAGCCAGTTAACATCACACTATGACTGCTACCAGTTTAACCAAATTATAACAAAAAAGGAAGCAATAGATTTTGTTAAAAATTCTAGATGTATTCTTTTTTTTACCTAGTCAACACTGCAATAGAATATTTCAAAATAGAAAAAAGTCTTAACATTACTAAAACAATTTAATTTAATACAAGTTATTTTAAATAATTTTATGTGGCTTAAAGTCAAAGTCAAAATGCATGTCACGTCACAACTACATACTTTTAAACATCAATTTTACCTACTTCCTGTTCCTCCGCGACCAATCCAGGAAAGAAAGGCAATAAAAAAGATTTGTTATTCTTTTTCATAATCCTTTTACAAAACAATTAAATTTTTCATCAGAATAAATGTAGCTAAATGTGCATACTTAACATTTAAAAAATTATCCCTATTTATCTAGCCATCCAATGAGATACCAGAGTCATGTGTAACTTGTGTAAGTACAGTAATCACTTTACAAAAAAGTTTAGTGAAGAGAAAGTAATATGGGTATTTAATTATGAAATCTATAGTAATATTATGAAGAGGAAATATTTTTTTGTTTGTTTGTTTGTTTGTTTGTACCGAATAGGCTCCGAAACTACTGGACCGATTTTAACCATTTCTTCACTAATAGAAAGCTAAATTTTCAGGAAGTAACATAGGCTATAATTTTTTTTCAAAAAAAATAGAGATCCTTAAGAAAATTGCAAGAAGCAAATTTTTGCCTATAAAATTAATTATTTGGCGTCCGCTGAGAAAACTATTGATGATACATAAAAATTATGTACTACATGATTAAAGTACTCATTATTACCTACAAAAAAGGCGTGGAGGGAATATATCTAACTATTATAGTTAAGTCACAATAGCAGCTTTTGTGTTCTAAAATTTAATAAGATCGTCGGTAGAAATAAAAGTTGGTTACATTCGTATCGTAGTATTAACTCTTATTCAAATAAATAGTTTTATCATCAAGGATTTTTGTGAAGCAGTCAAATACTTTTTTAATTCATTCGAATCAGACATTTAAATACGAAATCATCACGAGGATAAAATCGAAACTTACGCGGATGAAACCGCGTGGCGCAGCTAGTATTTTATGATTTAATATACAAATTAACAAGTTTAATCTCTACATGTTTACATGTTTTATAATTCTTGCTTAACATTGTAGCCCTTCTCTTAGCTGACTTTTAATGACTCTTGACGTAAATGTGAGTCTTAGTTTTTTGCTTTTTAAAGTGTAGTGTTGTGAGTTTTTTGGTATTATAAGAAAATTTGAGTTTTATCTCACTAGCCATTGGCCTCGATTCTGTAGTACACTGACTAAACTAAATTTAAACTATCGCTCTCTTTTACTGATAATGTCCGCAAGAAAGAGATAGCTACAATTTTAATGCTGTGTGCTGCTGTCAAATCAGTTTACGTGCCGCTTTTCTTCGTGTTTATAGTCAGCATGATTTGATATCACGAATAAATTTGTATGGAAAACTTAAATCTGACTAATTTGACAGCACTAAAATTGTAGCTATCTCTTTCTTGCGGACATTATCAGTAAAAGAGAGCGATAGTTTAAATTTAGTTAAGTCAGTGTACTACAGAATCGAGGCCATTGTTTAAGATGCGCTCTTTGAGACAATCTAGGGTGAACACAGGTGCAATGTACACTATATTCCTGATGTGCCCCTAAGCATAATAATCCATTAGCGTTAATAGCTCTACTTTAATTAAAAAATATTGTTTTTCATCTTTCAGCTACACTGAAGGAATCAAGCAAAAGTGCAACAATGATGACCTCAACGCAACCCTATACCAAAACCGTAGCACAGCACATTTCTACTTGGAAAACTTCAGATCTTCTCTCTTAGACAGCGAAAAGGCTTTAAAATTCGCACCGGAGTACTACAAAGCTCAGTTTCGCGCGGCAAAAGCTGCATTTCAATGCAAAAAGTACAGTCAGTGCATTCAGTACTGCCAGAAGATATTGACAACAAAACCACAAGACAAGGAAGTCGCTGATTTAATAGCTAAAGCGAAACAGAAGTTAGTGATTCAAGAGCGCGATGACAGGAGGAAAAAACGACTCAATTGCATCCAATCAGAGCAGAAAGAATTGCTTGTGAAAACAATCAAAGAACGCAGGATCAAAATCCACGAATGGATAAAGAAAAAGAACGAAGATTTGGATGTAGAATTGGAATATTCTCTTCTAGAAACTAAAACCCCTAACGCAGCTCCGGATGACATGGTCAATTTAGAAGATGGTGTACTGCATTGGCCTGTGTTGTTGATTTATCCTGAGTACAATATAACTGACTTCATAAAATCGTGTCCAGAGACACAGAAATTACTAACTGCAATTGAACCTGTTTTCCCTGCACCATGGGATGAAGAAGGAAAGTACACTTTGGGAAATATCAATGTTTACTATGAAGGTGATAAAAAACTAGAGTTGGTTGACCCTAGCCGACTGCTTAGCCAATTGATGGTTGATAAATCATTTCATGTGAAGGGAGGCCTTGCTTCCTTCATAATCCTGGCACGTGGAAGCGACGCTGAGAGGAAATTCTTAAAGGATTATAAATAAATCTTTGGAAGTATATAAAATTGTTTTATTCCTGACTGATCCCATTCGTATGTCACTACCTGTAGGGTGAAAAAAGGTCAGCACACTGCTATACCTTGGTTCAAAGGTTCGAATCCGTGGTTCCGGCATTTAAATCATATTTGGGTCTTTTTATACGAAAGTTTATTTAGACATACAGACAAGTTTTGTTACTACAGTATAGATGTAGCTTCCACAAGCAGTAATGGCACTGGTGAGATGTCCAACCTACTGGTGAAAATTCCGTGCAATATTAGGACCAAACAAACACGAGTCAATCAAGAGTTGCCATTCCAATCCGTGACAAGTGTCAATTTTTAAGGTCACACAGATGGCGCTGTTTAAGAAAAAACAGTCTTCTATGTGACATAAGTGCCATCTAGTAGATACGCTTTAGCCCGACTTGCCACTGTTAAAAATGAAAACCCCATATGAAAACAAAGTGGCGCTTGAGTTGGCTAATCAAAAACGGATTTTCGTTCCCTATGGTCCTAGCGCTTTCTACACATACTCAATCGTAATCATAGAATTAAAATTATCGTGGTTTGGTATCATTTTAGAATATAATTACGAGGTGCTCATGAGGAAGGACCTCTAAACGGTCAACGAAACGTCAGCAGGAGAATAGTAAAGTACGTGGTATAGTCGTAATTATATTCTAAAACAATCGTAATCAGTTCTTTTTAATTGTGTCTCTACTGCTTGTAAAAGTTAAATCTATTCTGTGACATTATTCTACATCCGGATCGTTTAAGTCGTAGCCTTTCTGGTGGGGGTAGTAAGGTCCTGGAGGCTCAAATGCGTCTTTCTCTTCTGTCAGTGAAGAGTAGGGGTGGTGTGGCATTGCCCCCATCCATTGAGGGTACCAATATAGACCCTGTAAGATATATAACAGTTAAAATTGAGCATCTAAAAAGTTCAAATTCAGCAAGAGTTGGATTAATTATGGAGATGCCTACAATTTGTTAAATTGAGGAGTGCATATTCTGTTGTGTAGTTCCACTAACTGTTGAAAAGTTCTATGAACTACTGAAGAGTTCCCCTGACTGAGGAATTCCACGGTAACTGCTAAGGAATTCCACTAGCTATTAAGGAGTTCCACTATCTATTAAAGAGTTCTACTAATTACTGAGGAGTTCTATTAATTACTGAGGAGTTAGACTAACTACTGAGGAGTTACACTCACCTTATTGCCCCCCGCAGCGTTGCAAGTAAACCTATCGTCATGTAAGTCCACAGCGTCTAAATAACTTTTCCCGGCTATCGAACCGTAGTTAGGAGGGTACATAAATAGGCAACCGTCCAAGATATCTGAAAAATGAAAACTTTTTTTTTTAATTGTATTATTTCAAGTAATTGAACGCAGGTTTGCGACAGGTCGGTTCTATTCAAAGGATACGTGAACTTAAGGATACCTGGTTTCGTGGTCCTGCTGATAATTGTGATAATTGTTCGAATGGAAAAATACCAATGTATTTTTCCATTCGAACAATTATTGTGCGCATTAACGGTCCAAATATAAAACTCTTGATACTGATCTAAATCTCTGAACATTACCAAATCAACGAGGGCCTCTTTAAGTTATGCTTGAATTTTTATTATTATTATTATTTATTTATTCAGATAACTTGATCCATAATTTGTTAGTAAGTTACATAATGTAATGTGTTAGTACAATTCCTTATTTAAAATACATTCATTCATTTAAATTCAATAATGTCATCATTTTTCATTAATGTCCCGATTCAATAGGCTTTCTGTGAGACTACTAAATCAGGACCTGAATGAAAGATCTCAATATGGGAGAGTCATACCTATCTGCTAGTACCTGCAGGATGGTATTGGTACTGCTCCGCATTTTGCAGAGCAGGGAGGCAGTCCGTTTGCGAACGATGGCATGAAACCCATCGACCCTCGCCTCCGCAAACATGGCGAATGCACTGCAGAAGCGAGGCAGCTCCATCAACATCCGAAATCCATTATTATATTGGACACGCAGAGCATTATGCGACCCTTTAGTATAGCTGACCCACAGTCTGCTAGTGTAGAATACTGAAGCAAAGTATTAAAAGGATGATTCTTACATGGTACAGTGATGTTATCGTCCTCTTCCGGCTCGTCGGGTTTGGGGGTAGGTTCGACGTAGGGGGGTATAAGTTCGATTCCTCGCTCCGGGTCTCCGGGAATCAGGAATGGACCTGTAATATTAGAATGGCGTTAGAACAGTCAACACAAATTTTAAATGCTCAAAATAGGATTCATTTGATAGGAATCTAAGGGCGAATAGATACAAATCAAAGTGAAATTCCTCTACAAAACCCCATAATAATAATAATGAAGCCTTTGTTTTTCCTTACCAACTAGATTTACAAATTATTATTAAATGGTTTTTATTTCTGTAGCAGAATTTTTAACAATTTTATTAGGGTTGGGACCTTCATTTAAGTAGAAAATACTTGTGTTAGAAGACCCCGCTCTTCTAATATCTAAGACTATAGTTACAGTTATTAGGTTTTACTTATTTATGCTAATTTAGAAAAATAAAAAAATTAAATAAAATGTAAGTAGGGTGTTTGTTTGTATGTGGAGTGTGTGTGAGATAGTATGCCTGTAGGTTCTCCTGATACTGCCAGTCTTTTAAGAGTCTGGATATCTCAGGAGTAACATGTGTGTGTGTATGTGTGTTTGTGTGTGTGGAGGGAGGTTTACGCGTGTAGGTTGTTCTAATGCCAGTGGGGGTAAGCCTACTAATCTACTATCTAATCTACTAATCTTGAATAGGAACCCCTCTTTGGGTATAGGCCTCCTCCAGTTTACTCCATTTCTCTCTGTCATTGGCTATGAGCATCCACTGTTTCCCAGCAGGGGCCCGAACATGGTTATATCGATAGATCAAATTCGACAAATTCTCGATGAAGCGGGATTTGGTCAACTTAGTTTATTGACGGGTAGATAAATTCGTGATAATATACCGTATTTATCAAATTTTATCTAAAACCGTAGATGATATTATTTTTGACATTTGTCATTGGTGAATATATTTATTCATACAACTATTTACAAGTAGGTACAAAAAATACAGATGAAATAGCTAGCCACCTAAAGACCGTTACAAACGATCTATAGATAGCTCAACTGATCCAGATCACTACCAGACGGAAGCGTTCCCAAAATTGCGTTGGTTAATTGTATCGATCATGACGATATTTTGTCGGAGTTTGGTAAGTGCACGACAAGTGTAAGAATGAAAAAAAATATTTTAGACACATTTCATTTACCTATCAATATGTATCTACCTGAGAATCTATTTTATCTACTAAAGTTTTAAAGGACAGGACCAAGGAATAACCAGTAATAGGATGAACTGTCTAATTTAAGTTTTAGAAAGAATTTTAACAAACCTTTAGGTCTCAATGATTGTGATTTTTATTCGTATCTGTGTTTTGTGGAACCAGAGTAATATACTCCTAGTTCCTGACACAAGGAATCTTATGTGTTTTCAGAATAATGTGTGACTATTTGGTGTGATGTTAGGTTCGCGCATGTAAAACTTACCACCGTAATGGTTTGTATAATTCCACTCGCAGACGTAATGGTCACAGATTAGAGGGGAATTTGGTTCTTTTGAGTAAAACGTGTTGCCATTTGGAGTTGTCTGAGGAAAAACAAATAAGCTTGGAAACAAATAAGTAGAACTTAACGAGTAGTTTAAACGCAGTTCTATAATAGTCACGGCACAATCCGTTAAACGCGGATGTAGGTATGCCAAATATAATGTTTGGACAACTACCACCTACGGATCTGAGTATGGATCTGAGGATCTCCATCCTGGGGAATAAAGACGTGGGGGTGTATTTTTTGCCAACATTTAACAGAATAATTAATGTTACGGCACCCACGACGATCTTGGGCTGCCTCCATCCATTGACTGTCCGCAACCCACAACCTTTAAGATGTCATCGGATCATGAAGTGTGGAGCCTACCTACGTTGCTTCGCCAGTTCGTGGTTGTTATTCAAAAACTTTCCTTAAGCGATTGTCGGTTCTGCGAACTAAATGTCCATTGCCACTTCCACTTGCAAATTTTCAGTCCTATGTCGATGACTTATCAAGCCTGTTGTACAACCTTGAGCTTGAGTATGAGGCTAATTGTTAGCGACCATATCACATAGATAAGCTACGAGCTCTCCCTAGAGCACTTTTTTAATGGATAGCGAAAGGTATTTTGGTGATAGTGAAGAATCTTACGAGCAAATAGTCATGATGCCGGTATCGCATGCCCTGGATATTGAAGTCCAGGATGAAGGATCCGGAGGAGATGATGCAGGAGGCGGCTGAGAGCGGCGGGATCTTGTACATCACCAGACCGCACTTCACTATCGCCTTGGGCAGGGTGCTGACGTCACGCTCTTGTTGCAAGAGCTTCTTGAAGGGAAACCTTGAACAACATAAACCTGACTTTATGAGCTCGTTTCCCTTGCCACTTACGTTTCATCATCATTTTCATAAACAGCCTACTGCTGCTAGCCTTCACACAGGTCTTCTCTAAAGACTGCCATGAGGAACCGGTCTTCGGCCACCTCCATCTACCGACTTTCCGCAATCTTTAAGATGTCATCGGTCCATCGATTGGAGGCCTTCCTGCGCTGCTTCATCCGATTAGTGGTCGCCATTCGAAACTTTTCTTCCATAGAGATTGTCTTGCGTATAGGTACAGGTATTGAAAATATACACTGTAACAAAGATAGTTACCTATCTTTGTTGCGGCACGGAAACAGCTAGTCAAGTCCACAACAAAAGCTTTTCAGGACATCAGTACCTTCAGTACTAAGTCCTGACAAGCTTCATTACCTTCAGCAATGAAGAATGTGACAAAGAAGAAGAAGAGAACAAACTTGAAATTCTCGCTTTTCTCACTATTCCATTAGCTTCACACACTTGCTTCCATTCAATGTTACGCAGCCAAGTAGTCTCACCTAAAGATACATATACCGATGTGGCACTCAAGTCCGTGCAGGTAGTTGTCTGTCGGAAACGATATGCTCGGGTCGTCCAGAAGGTAGTATTTCTGCTCCTCGTGATAGTGCAAGAAGCCGAGGAACACGAAAGACCGGTCCTTGCAGTACGGAGCTGGGCCGCGGCCCATGTTGTAAATATCACTGTACAGCTCAGATACAAAGATGTAAACGTTTTTGCCGCAGTAGTACTCTGGAAAAGAAATGGTTACACTTAAATGCATGAAGTTACCGTCATCTGGTTAAGATGACGATGACACACAAAATGGAGTGTGTACCTACTAAGGTACACACTCCATTTTGTGTATTCACAAAAGAGGTTACACTGTGTTTACTGTTGTCAGTCCTTGTAACTATGCCAGGGTTCTGTACCCTGATAACTATTGATCTATAACTGTAAGAAACTGTAGATAAACTAAAATTGTAGAAATTAATGACTGACCTTGGCTTACATAAAACTCCATAGGCACCGGTCCACCAGTGTAGGTAGCTTTCCTCTCAGCAGCAATGGAGTTGTGGTTCTCATACATCGCTAGCATGTTGTCTAATACGTCGTCCAGAGTGATCAGCAGAACCTTTGAAAAATAACGAATTTAAAGTCAGCCAAAGATGGCTAGTTTGTGCAAGTTGGCTCGATAAAAACATTTTTTTCTGTATGGGCTTGGAGCAGTTATCGAGTTGGCTAGAAGGGTATTCTTACTGTTTGTCCCACGATGGGGCCGATCGGGGTCCAAAGGGAATAACACTTAATTCCACAGGGTTCTCCAAAAGACAAGTAAAAATTTTTTTGGCTACGTTTGCCCGGAGTCAGTGTAACATTGGCCTCGATTCTGTAGTACGCCAACTAAACTAAATTTAAACTATCGCTCTCTTTTACTGATCGTGTACGCAAGAAAGAGGTGGCAAGAATTTTACTGATGTGTGCTAGTGTCAAATCAGTTTACGTGCCGCTTTTATTCGTGTTTATAGTCGGCATGTTTTGGGATCACGACTAAATTTGTATGGAAAACTTAAATCTGACTAATTTGACGGCACTCAAATTGTAGCTATCTCTTTCTTGCTTGCACTATCAGTACACTAACTAAATTTAGTTTAGTTAGTGTACTCCATAATCGAGGCCATTGTATTAAATAAAATATTACTGTCATTATGAAAGCTCTCTGAGTATCAATATACTAAAAACTTAAGTCATTGAACAGGCTTGGATAACTGTAATGCTTTCCTTTTGGAGCTACGATGCTTCGAGTCTAATTTAGATACCAAGCTGAGACCGAACCTGAGTTCAAGAGGATATTTTATCCCTAAGGATATTTTAAAATCCTTAAAAACCTTTAACCTTTAGTTCTTGTATGTGCAGTTTGATGAATCTTCCCAAATGGTCTGTCGCTATGTGAACTCGTTCATTGATCAAGTACTGAAATCAAAAAGCAAAGACCACAAACCGATAATAAAATTATAGTGCAACCCGTCTTATTGACGGACATAAGACGATGACATTTAAAGTTTATTAAAGGGTCCTCTTGTGAATATAAATATTTCCAACTCCTTCCTTACCTGATCTTCAGCCGTCTTAATCCTCATCATCTCGTTTTGGTATAGCCATAGGTTGTCGAGCTTATCTGTGGGGTCGTGTCCGTAGATTTCGAAGGCATCGATGATCATGGCCAGGGTGAGATTTTCGCCGGGTCCCATACAACATGGGTGGTTGCGTATGTTGTACGGAGTCTAGATAAAAACAAGCGTTAACAAATCAAGTCTATTGCCTACGTCGATTTAGTTGCTGTATTCTTTAAGAGCGTCCGCAGTCATGCCATCTATCCTGTATTTGTAACTAAATTGTTTGTCAGCAATTTAGCCAGAAACAGATCAATTAATTAAAAAAAAAACCATACATACCGTTACGTGTATCCAAACCAAACATATTGCAAGCAGCGCGCGTGCGCGAATACACATCTCCATTTTGCCACGCCATGTTGGCGTCCGATAAAATGCGCGGGAAAGGTTTAAATTTATAATTGGCAATTTGTTTCTTATCGCAACCTTGTCCTTAACTTTTAATAAGATAAAAAAAAACTATTGATATAACATAGTAAAAGAAAGCTTTTAAAACAATGTGTTTGTACTAACCTTCCTATGCCTCTTTTTTATAAACCAGTACACCCTTTCTCTAACGCCTAAAATTATATCCAATCTCATAAAAACACTGAAGAGGATATAATTAAATAAATAATAATTAAAAAATAATGCATAAAAACTTTTCGGCAAACAAAACACACCATTGTAATTTAATTAAACTGGCGCCCAATTGTGGGCCAGTTGTATACCAACTAGCCCCATATTGAGCGCTAGTATACCTACCTATCTGTTTAGATACCGCAAATTGTCAATCTATCCATCTAATCTAATAAATTATAATAAAGCTGAAGAGTTTGTTTGTTTGAACGCGCAAACTCTGCATTTTTGTATTTGATAGCCCTATTTTTGAGGAAGTTTATAGGTTATTTAACATCACGCTACGACTCTTAACCTTCTGAAAAAGTCAGAAATAATGCTAAGCGAAAACGGGCGGGCGATGCGACGACGCGGTGGTTTAGGGACGAGGGCGCCTTTGCACAGCTAATTTTATTTAAAAGTCTTCGTTAACCTACGTATGGTGATACTAGAACACTGGGGTCTCATTACGAAAGGTGGTTTAAATCGGTGGTTTATCTTTTAGACCTTTGATTCCTGATTTTCAAGACAAATTGTTGTGCAAAGGAAACAAAGCTTAAAATTGAATGCTATAGTATAATAGCCGACAATCTAAGTGAAATTTCAAAAAGAGGTTTGACTTCAAATAACTGCTAAAAGATAAACCAGGCGGTCACCTAGTTTATTTCTATCATAACTCAACCTCTTTTTGAGGACCTACTTTTTTTGGTAGCCAATCAAAATTATGTTTTTCTTTTTTATTTTGGTTTAGAAGTGTTTTTTAAATTAAACGGTCATCCCGCGGTTTTATTTTATTTTTAAATTGTCGACCGTAGTGGCTTTGCAATAATAATTTTTTTTCGATAAGGTATATTTAAACCATGGTTTAGTGGATCTGACAGAACTTGAGTTCAACTCGAGTTTAGACCACGTTTCGTAATGAGACCGCTTCTTGGGTTTGATTTCAAATGAAACATAAATGTCGAACAACATTTTATATTATTTAAAATACACACCTAGAATCGTTTCATTACATATATTTTTAGTAGTTATAATTTATACAACATTATTGCACTTGGATACATCACTAACAATCTCTCATTACAAGCAAACGTTCAATAGGATAATACATATTATATTATAATGGTGTAACAACAAGAACAAAGCACGCTATCTTTATCTGTAAAATTGTTTTGATTGAACCATTGACAAATGCCATTACAAAGTTCTTGTTGATTTACTCCGTTTTAAACAAGCAAAACATTTATAAAATTTCAACATTTTAGTATGAATGACGTTGCTAGTTTTTTATACTTGCGTTAATATTTTTATTATGTTTTATTATTGTCTTGATAATTAGGTAGGTACCTAACTTAATTGTTTAATATTAAGGAGTAACTTGAACCTGTTTTAGTCACTCCTTTATTAACTACGAGTATCATGGTAGGTAATTAACATTATTTTTACTTTTTTACTATGAATTTAATATAGACTAATCAAAACGATTGAAAAATTTGCCTTAACGTTTCTTTTTCACTTATTTATTGAACAGGAACTAGTTATGTAAAAGTGAAACAGCTACTTAAACAGGGTTATCACATAATGCATTATGTAAATCTCAATCCAGTCAACTTGCATTAGTACACCTCTATAATAATATCAACAACAATCATTTATTCTAGTAATGGAAGACTTGATAATCATTTCTATGACTAATACCTATAGTTAGTTAAAATTAGATTGAGTTTGTAAAAACAATACATAGTTCTATTGTTCTACAGTTTTTTTATAATATAAACATTAAATAATTTAGAAAATATAACTTGGCAGTGTTGACTCCAGTTACCTATTATATAATTTCAGGAATGTGTTCTTCAGACATCAACACTTAATTACAATATGTTTTTAACCCAAAACCTTTTGTATTTTTCTGTACGCACATATGAAGAAAACAGGCAGGTATTGAATATCTACACTAGGTAGCTAAAATGCTAAAATATTTTATTATGTAAATATCTAAGTATCCGTAAAAGTTAGCTGCGATATACGCAGTTAAATATAATATACTTTATTGTAAAATAAAGCTTTATTTGTTTTATTTATGTCAAATGGAAGACTTCGTTATTATAACTTTAAATACCTACATCATATTTTGGAAGACATTGGATATAACATGTATAAGAAGCTGGACATATAATTACTTATAACAATAAAATTATATTAAAAGATAAGTTATCTTTTGTGATCTTACTGAATCATAAATTAGTGCCAAAAAACTATGCCATACTTTTATAATAACATTGTTCTAGCAATTTAAATGAGTTAAATACTTGCATTTTAACATTGCTAGCTGCATTTTCAAAGACATTTCTGATTAGGATTAAGTATGTGTTTATCTAAAAATAGTTCAACAATTAAACATATTTTAAGTGCCGTAGGTACATGAAATTAAAACGGCAATCCAATTTTGAATGCTCTTATGAGTGCAGAACCTGAGTCATACATACCGATGACCCCGAACAACACTCCAAGAGAGATGATAAAGTAATCATAAGCGATAGTGGTGCTATCCAACTGATTACCCTTCAGCTTAATGTGGAAGTAAGCGGGCCAGATGAAGCTCAACATGGTTCCGGTGAAGCTACCAATAAAACCCATGAGAATCGCAAAGTGGGGGATAAATATAGCCATCAAAATCGTGAGCATTATCACCCCAAGCCTCCAAGCCAACCCCCAAACTTTGAGCTCTCCATCGAGGGCATAAATTACCGGGAAGAATGTCTTAGGCTTGCCCCTGAAAAGAGCACGTTCAAGAAGATCACATGCAGCATAATACGGCAAAGGGTAGCTAAGGACAGCTTTGACCACCAAGAAAAAGTTTACGAGGCCTTTGAAGCCACTCGAGCGAAGATTATTCGTGATGACCTGTTGAGTGTCGTTCTGGAAAGTCAAGAAGCAAAGGTATCCGAAGATGGACTTGAAAGCGGCTGCGGCGATGTGCGACCAATTTAACATCCACTCGAACTTGGATCGATCCTCCATATTGCCTTCTAAAGTAGGCAAGAATATCTGCGAGGTGTAAGAGAAAACGATGACACCGAGACTAATTGGAAAGTTCTCGAAGTCTAAACTCCATTTCACTTTAGACCATCCCCATTCGCCGATATAGAGGATACAGTAGCCCAAAACGATGGCGTTTATGATTAAGTGACTCATGGTACACCAAAAAGAAAGCATACTGACACTTTGTAATGATTTGAGAAAGCCTAGCGGGAGGAGGAATATTCCGATCAGCATCATCCAGGATCGGGCATCGATTGAACCATCAGGAAAGGTACCGATCATGAGATCACCACAAACAACGACGTAAAGGATACAAGTCATCAAAAGTTCGATGATTTGGGCAAGATTGACGATTCTCGCGCCGTATTTTTTGCCAAAGCATTCTTTAGCAATACTAACGTAGGAGTCCCTTACTCTTACTTTTTGTCCTGTGACCGGGTCGTCTTCATAGAGGCATTCGACGAGTATCTTGCCGGTGTAGCAGCAAATGTGAGCGATTCCTATCATTGCAGCGATGGCCCAGTAGCCACCTTGGAGCACAGCAAACGGCAAAGATACCACAAACATGCCCTGTGAAAAACGGATAATTTATAACTCTTAATTTCGCTAAAATAAATAAGCTCAACAGGTATAGAATTGGAAAGAAAGATTTGGTACCTGAATAGCGTTGGTGACGTTCCAAGCTGCCTGAAACTCGTTGATCTTGTGACCAGGCTTGCCTCCACCCTCTTCGAAGCCTCCTTCTTCAGACGAAGCGTAGAAATCCACGCTTTGCATGCTCTGAGTCCTGAAAATGTTCGCCAATTTTATATTGGTAAATATAGTTTAGCAATTATCATCCTTCGAAATAAGGGATCATTATTTACCTTGGAGCGCCATCTTGTTGAGGTAACGTATTCTGGTAGCTGGTGAAGGAGTCTTCAGCTTGGAGCTCTCCACTAAGAAATGGATTGGTGGGATTCGTCGATTGATATCCTGGAGAAGTTGTCTCATTCATAGTCGAAAGTTCGCAGCTTTCACCCATGTCTGCGTAAATTAAAAAAGTTCATTCAAAACAGGTAATTGTGAATGCTAAAAATTACAACGAACTTGGCTCAGCCAAACCACTAAAATAGTATTTTATGTAGTATTT
The DNA here is from genome assembly GCA_958496245.1 of Perizoma flavofasciatum. Lineage (NCBI taxonomy): Eukaryota > Metazoa > Arthropoda > Insecta > Lepidoptera > Geometridae > Perizoma > Perizoma flavofasciatum. The sequence continues at coordinate 5,204,843 of OY292443.1, read as the reverse complement.
AGTAACTTATCTTTTTTTTGTAATATAATATCGTCAGACATTTCAATTTTTTAATATCAACAGAACATTCGATGAAAGTTTCTGCAAGTTGAAAATACAAAGAATACCACAATTCAATCCTTTTGCTATAGGACTTTAGAGCTCATTACGTTGATTACTTTAATGCTACTGTAAAATCTTTTAGATTTTACAGTAGCATTAAAGTAATCTAAATTAAATTTTAATAGTAAGTTAAATTTTAATAGCAAGAGTAGAGTTCTTACCCATATTAGCAAAGCGGACATTTTGCGGAGGCCGAGCAGCCGATGTTCCAGGCTTCTCAGGTATTTGCTGCCTGACAGTCTGCATGGCCACATCCAGGGCATTCTTCAGAGGAGGCAACTTGAAACGGCCGAGATTGATCATTTTGATATATTTTCACCTTTCTTAGCCAAAAATTTGGCTGTATAGCCTCACTACTTTGTAAATCAATAATTTCTTTAAAATTACTTTAATTTGGAAGATATTTATTTTTAACCTAATTTTACTTAGAACATTAGTTTGGAAGACTTCGTTACACTATGTTACGGCTAAAGTTACATTACTTATCCTATCCAAGTGCCTTTGGTGTTGGGAGCAGCCATTTTATTTCTGTTTCACACATATTTCACTGATTTTTTGTTGTTTGACTCTATTTTCACTCGAATATACGAATATATGTTTTTTATTGGTTATTGAGTAGGTTATTGCAGGGTTTTATCATTTTTGAAACAGTTTTCTTTTGTGGAATAGCTGCTCGGCACGGTTTCAGAGGGGTGGTTACGCCACCCTCTTCGCGAGTAGAGATTTCAGTGTTCCAACATAAACTCGGGTGGGTCAACCTTAGAGACGATTGTCCGGCTAAGTGTTTAGATACCAGGATTATTGTTAACCATTGACGAATTCTATTGAAATTACCTTCTATGCCGTGGTGTGTACCTTATATTTAATTGAGAGTTATATTTTTTGTCATCTTTTTAGGATATTACTATTTTACTATTCTACTGCTAACGGTTCGTTGTTCGTTAACTTGACACTTCATTCCATTGTTAGTGACGTATACCTACAAGCTCAATAGAGTACCTTGCTGATGATAAAATAGACGATAAAATCCGAAGTAGGTAGCTGTTGTTGTCAATGGCTGTAGCAATGTGCGGAAAAAATATTGTTCAAGTAATATGTTTCCATTTATATTGTCGAATACTTATCTAAATACCAAACTACCTAAGTAAGGTAGGTACTTAGATTAAAAACAAAAAGCTTGACTAGGAAGCCCTCTTTTCCTAGACATTCTTTTTTTTTTAATTATTGAGACACCAGCTCATCCTTTCAACGCCAGTCGAACTTTACCATTTCTATCACAGATAATAATGTGTTATAAAAAAATTGCCCATCTTTTTACTAAAAATGTTAAAGAAAATTTATCCGGCCTTCGTGAATCCATTTCGCCTCCCTTAGCGCAGGGTGTATGCGCGGTGACCCGATCGATAGACGGTGGGGCAGGAACAATGTTAGTGTTACGAAAGGTAGATTGCTGATGAAGGACTTTTTGCCATCTTGGAAGGTGCTAGGTGAAGGTGGAGCCAGTTGTGACTTAATTTATGAGAAAACTCATCTGCTCATGATGATGCCTATTTTGAATTACATCAAATAGATGACCTACTTTATGAAAGACAGCTATAAAATATTGTTTCATATCTGTCTTTCTTAGGGGCATGTGTTTACTGAGATTATCATCGTAATACAAACGGCGTTAAAATAAAGTAAAAAAAAAAAAAAAAAATTTACGCTAGATCAGGCAGGATTGTAATTTGCTCTGTTTGAATTTATGAGCATGTGCCAAAAATTTTGGAACGTGTTTTTGACTATCCCAGTACCTACGGATCAGTCGTAATATGTATGTGTATGAGGAAGTTCATCTTGGGGTTGTGAGCGTGTTTTTGAGGTAAATGCAATTATCAGAAAAATACCAAATTAGTTTAAGAAGTTTTATTGTTTTATGTAAACCGTAAAAACTGGTTGACTGTTAAAATTAAGTGGCCGGTAACACTAACGAGACTTTGATTAGGCTCTAGTAGTAGAAAGTGGTCGATATGGCCCGCGTTGATCGACATAAAAATGGCTTTATTTTTCTTACGTATTTTGTATTTATTTTTAGTTTAACGGTAAGAAATATTTTTATAAATATCAATGTACCTATACTCAATGTACGAACACAAGGAACACTATATAAATCAAGATTCAAAAGATTGGCATTCAATATGACATGACCATTATGTGACTTGTGAAGTTCAAGAGATATGTAATAATAATGTCTAATTTGACGGCACTAAAATTGTTGCTACCTCCTTCTTTTGTAACTGTTAGCGATAGATACAATTTAGTTAACTTCTTGGTACAAGTGAATCGAAGCCACTGCCTCATACGAACTTATGTATAAATTTCTTACACTAGCTGAAGCAGCGATTCCTCGGTTGTCTACGATACAAGTCTCTACTTAGTTAGAGCGAGGAGCTCAAAGCATGGCCTGGTCACAGGTCTTTTAACACGCAACACACCTAGATCAAAATTTCTACATAAAACTTCGTTTACTTATTGTATTCTAGCCTCTGCTCTCGTCTTCGCCCGCGTTGTACCCAGATATAAAGTAGCCTATGTGTTATTCTGATGTATAAGCTATATTACAGTAAAGTTTCATCAAAATCCGTTCAGTAGTTTTTACGTGAAAGAGTAACAAACATCCATCCTTACAAACTTTCGCGTTTATAATATTAGTAGGATAGCAGGATAGGATTGTTGTGTACCGAATAAACGTTTTTATTGTTATTATTATTACACTTTAGCAAGGTTACCTAGTCCGCAACCACCCATGCTGTCAAGAGCCGGGCGAGAATCTAACACTGGCGATGGTAATAGACGCGTACGAGATATACGGGCATGATCCCACGGACAAGTTGGACCACCTGGCTCACTACCAGATTGAGATGATGAAGATCAAACGCGCGCCCGACCAGGTACTGTTTGCTGGAAACGAGAAAATGCCACTCAATTTTACTAGGCTTAGCGATGTCGCAATAGGTAACAAAATAGGTTTAGGTCGATAGGGGTTTTTGTGCTTTAAAGTTTTGGATATTTATAAGCCTGTCAAAATTATTCTTTCTTCATTGCCATTTTATTAGTAAAACTGGCGGTTGCCAGCGGCTTCGCACGCGTGGAGTTGTGTATTTTACATACATAATAGGTAACCTCCCCATTTCCTCCCTTAAAATGTGAAATCCAAACACCCTGAAACACGTAATTATTTATGATGGGTAGCTATAATTACAATTTTCAAGTTCCTGCCTTTAAAAAAAAAAGATACTACCATACAAATTTTCACCCCCGTTTGCCCCCCCCTGAAAATGTGAAAATCCAAAAACTCGGGAACACGTCAAAAATTATTTATGCTCAGCAGCTGTGATTAAAGTTTTCATGTTTATAACTTTAAAGAACAAAGAGTTTCATACAAAGTTCCTCCCCCATTTCCACCCTTTAAAGTGGAAATTTCCATAAATCCTTTCTTAGCACATTAAATAAACGTTATAAAATAAACCTATGTTCCAAATTTCAGCTTTCTAGACTTAGTAGTTTTGGCTGTGCATTCATAGATCAGTCAGATTTTATAAGTTTAGATTAGTGTGGTAAAATTAATTAGTATATAGTTACCTACGGTAAGGCAGGTACGGTAAGCGCCAGAAAATGGTTACCCCTCTGGGGTTCAAAGATTGGACTTTTATGAGAAGAATAGTAATTTTAAAATTGTTTAATCATTGGTTGTGTATTAGTTTTTAGGCTATATGTTTGCCTCAGAAAAATTTGCAAAATATACCTCTACGAGTAAATTTAAACTGTTAACCCCAGAAAGATAACAGAGAGGTGGTGAAAGAACCAGTGTGGAGAAAGTATTGAGTTATTGTTATATTTGTTTCAGTACATAATAAACGAACATGTGCATATAGCCACAGACCATTTGGGGAGGTTCATTAATCTGCACATCAAAGAATTAAAGGTATCCAAGGTTATTTACTATAAAATGTAGGTATTTTACAATCTTAGATACGAGTAACTTGGCAATCTTACAAGAGGTTTCTTCAATTCATTTTCAGGATAATCTACAATCTAGACGAAAACTAGGTCAATATCTAGACTAGATAAAAAATGGTTAGATTTCTTGTAAGCTAACTTAGAAAAAGCGATTTTCAAAGCCTTCTGGCTTTTTTTATTTGCTTTGAAGGAATGTGCCGTTGAATTAACAAGTATGTACATGAGATATTTCACGATCATGTATTATGTCTTTGTAACTACGTGGAGTAGTGGTACTACGTGTGGTGTAGCGGACCTACGTCTTGCATAAACTACATGCATCCGTCTTTCTCGAACAATGCAATCCTAAATGTTCAAAGTCAAGATGAATAGATGAACTCTGGACAAGCTCCATCTTAGACCGCGTTGGTATTACCAACAGGATGGCAGTCAAACGTTTGAGTATTACCAAATTAAAAAAGGGAGGCGTAGCGCTGTTCGTAGCAGTACTATGCAAAGTACTACGCGAACTTGCAGTACTGCGTGTGGCGTAGTGGTACTACGCGTAGCATTACGCGATACGTAGCTACGTATCGCTTAGTCAGCCACGCAGTACAGCCACGCCATACGTAGTACAGCTGTACTACGTATGGCGCGGCTGTACTGCGTGTGGCGTAATGATACTACGAGTTGCATTACGCGATACGTAGCTGAGTAGCTGTGTATTATGTATGGCGAAGTACTGCCATGCCTGCCATAGTAGCTATAGTAGGTAGTACATTGTACTACGTATGGCGTAGCTGTACTACGTTTGGCGTAATGATACAACGAGGTGCATTACGCGATACGTAGCTGTGTATTATGTATGGCGAAGCACTGTCATGCCTGCCACAGTAGCTATGAGTGACTTATTGGATCTACAGGGGCTCGATTCTTATGATATTACCAAAACCGGGATTTATATCTTGTTCAAGGTTTTACTTATAGCTCTAGAGGATACAATAGACAACATGTTGACAATGTACGATAACCACAACGCATTGAAGAGTGAACGCATAGCTACTTACAATTCCGCTGCCGGCGGCGCTGTACCATCAGAGTTCTACATCAGCCAAGGTAAAACCTTTTTTATAATGGTTTTTAGTAGTTCCACTACGATAATTAACTAAGTACCTACATTGAAAAGTTCTATGGAACTGCTGAAACTTTTCTTGTCTCATGATCCATGGGTAACTTCAATGGAACTAGTGAAAAAAAGTCACAAGTTCTATGAAACTTTACAACTACTCAGAAAATTCAATGAAAATGCAGATTGTAGACTATTTATTGCACACCAAAGAAAAGGATTACATACTAAGTAAAATGCACGGTCTAATCGCTAAAAGCAATCTTTGCCTGACAACCTTTACGTACAATTTATACTTACGTACATCATGAAAGTCCTGTGGGGTTCAACTGGTAATGCACAACCTAAATCGTAAGTCCTGACTCCCTTTTCACCTGCCTGAGACGCAGAAGGTTGCGGGTTTGATTCCCGCCGCGGTACAAATGTTAGTATGATCTGCAAATATTTGTATCAGGTCTGGGTGTTTTCTATGTATAATATGTATATACTTGACCTATACTTGACGAGATCTTATACGTCCTTACCCACATGCTTAACTTTTCTATTTCCACTGAGACTTTTCCTTCTATCTGGAAAAATGCCCAGATAATTCCTTTACCCAAAAAGTTCAATCCTTCCACGTTCTCCGACTTCCGCCCCATATCCATCCTTCCTTTCCTTTCTAAAGTTCTGGAACGCCTAGTATATACTCAGTTGAGCACATTTCTTACTAGGAACTGCCTCATGAATCCTCTCCAATCCGGGTTTCGCCGTGGTCATAGCACCACGACGGCCTTGACCAAGATAACCGATGACATCCGTCTGGGTATGGACAATGGACTTGTGACTGTGCTCTTATTGCTAGACTTTAGCAACGCTTTCAACAATGTCGACTTTGACATTCTTCTGGCAGTCCTTCGCTCTCTAAACATATCTCCGACGGCTATTGGCTGGTTTCACAGTTATCTGTTTGGACGCCGGCAGTGTACCCGTATTGATGAAAACTTGTCATCGTGGTGTGATTTGACTGCTGGTGTACCTCAGGGCGGCGTTCTATCTCCACTTCTTTTTGCTACTTTCATAAATACAATCTCTGATACGCTCTCTTCTTCCTACCACCTTTATGCAGATGACCTCCAGATTTATACACAGGTTCCAGTTGATAACTTGAATGAAGGTTTAGAAACCATCAATAATGACCTGGCGAGGGTTCTTGAGTGGAGTAAATCATACGGTCTAAAAGTAAATCCACAGAAAACACAAGCTATCGTTGTAGGCAGCTCCAGGATGGTTGCCAAAATTGATTGGTCAGTGCTTCCTTCAATTGTGTTCGATGGTGTTTCTATATCTGTTAATAACACTGTGAAGAACTTAGGTGTGCTAGTGGATGAGCATTTGTCTTGGGGACCTCATCTTGCCGAGTTGAGTCGTAAGATGTTCGCATCAGCTGCCTCACTTAGGAGGCTCAGGAATTTTCTTCCGACATGCACCAAAGTTACGCTGGCACAATCCCTCTTACTCCCTATTCTCGATTATCCTGATCTTACTGAGAAACAACTTGATAAGCTTGAGCGCCTTCAAAATTTTAGTATTAGGTTTATTTACGGCTTACGAAAATATGACCACGTTTCCGAATTCCGCACAAAGCTCAAGTGGTTGTCAATTCGCCTACGCAGAAATGCTCACCTACTCTCACTCTTGTACAGTATCTTATTTAACCCTTCTTCTCCTCACTATCTCAAGGAGCGCTTTGAATATCTTCATCTATCCAACTCTCGTTTAATGCGCTCCTCTGAGACCTTGCAACTTAAATCTCCTGTGCACACTTCTTCCTTCTATGATTATTCTTTTACTGTGCAAGCTATCCGCCTATGGAATGCTCTCCCCCTCAATATCAGAACTGCCAAATCCCTTCCTATCTTCAAAAAGCTATGGCACAGTCACTATTTGTCCTTATCTTAATGCTGATGAGTTGCATCATATAGATTATTTATGTAGGTATATGTATTCATGTATGTATGTATAAGTATATGTTTTATCTAATTATTCATCACTTTGTATTTCTGTATTGTCTATACACCACCGTCCTGTATCGTTCACGTAAATTCCTGTCCATCCAAAGGTTGTCTGGAAGAGATCGCTTTAAGTGATAAGACCGCCCATTGTACTCCCGCGATTAGCTTGTAATTTGCTCCGTTTGAATTTGTAAGCATAATATTAAGTGGTGTACAATAAAGAGTTATCTATCTATCTATCTATATGTAGGTATTTACAAAAAAATTTATATAAGTAGTATATAAGTAATGTAGTCCCCATAATACAAGCTCTGCTTAGTTTGGGGCTAGATGATGCTGTGTGAAAAATGCCCAGCATTATTATTATTATTATTACAAGCTGTACCCGCGAAATCGTTCGCGATTGCTATCATCTTTAAAGTACTTTCTTTCTAACAAAAAAAGAATGAATGAAATCGGACTACGCGTTAATGAATTACAACTATGTACAAATTTTGAATTTGATCCCCTTTCCCAAGGGATCCGTGCTGAATTTCGGGATATAAAGTATCATATGCCCTACCCCGTAGTATGAACTCAAATCATGCCAAGTTTCATTTGAATTCGTTCAGTAGTTTCGGCGCTATGCGCGGCCCAGATTACACTAGCAAATTGACTATGGGAACGGGAGCATTCAGTATGCTTACCAAGCTCTGTTGGCCACCTGTTTCCACCATCCTATCCTTCTAATATTATAAATGCAGACTGGATGCTTGTTGCTCAATATCTCCGTAACGGCTGAACCGATTGGATGAAATCTATAACAATTGTATATTTATGACCTAGGATAACACATAGGATACTTTTTATCCGGGCGAAGAGGTGGGCAGAGGCTAGTCATCTCGTTTTGAAGTTAAGCAAAAACTTTTTTTCTAGAATACTACTGCGGAAAAAACGTGTATATATTCCTGTCGGAACTATACAGTGATATCTATGGTATGGGGCGCGGGCAGGCTCCGTACTGCCAGGGTCGCGCGTTCCACTTCCTAGGCTTCGTGCACTTTCTGGAGGATAACCATTACTACCTGGAGGAGGACCCCAACGTCGCCTTCCAGATGGATAACTATATACATGGAATGGAGTGTCATTTAGGCATTTGTGTTTTTCGGTAAGTCACTACTTAACCTAAATCGGAGATAAGCATTCATTTTTTAACTTAAACAGAGATTAGTAGTAAGGTTAGAAGCATCTTTTTCTAAAGATATGTTGTGTTTTTGTGTTAAAATAAACGTATTTTCATTCTTTTTTAACTCAATTCACTTCTGCCATCTGGGCTTCTGTTTTTCGGTAAGTTATTTCTTAATCCAAACTGGAGATTCATTTCTTATCCTAAATAGAGCTTAGTGATGTTAATAGCATCTTTGCCTGAAGATAATATGTTATGTTTTTGGGATAAAATAAATGTATTTTCTTTCTTAACTCAATTCACTTCTGCCATCTGGCATCTATTTTTTGGCAAGTTCCTACCTCACCTCACTTGTTCCATCCGGGCATTTTTGTTACTGGGTAGTTTCTACCTAACAAACTTACCACGTCTGCCATCTTTTTTATTCATGTCCTAAACTAAATACCTAACCTAACCGCTAAATATAATTTTACTTCTTATCTTTTGATACTTTTTAGACTTCTTTGATACTCTTTCTTAGTGAGTAAGTTTATCTCGTTTGATTGGCGACACACTGAAGCTGACTGAAGGATCAAAAAAAAAACCAAGCCGAGTTTGTTGCCTGATCCTTCTAGACATAGTCGCGAGCGAGAAATCGGCGTAAATACACTTAATTTTAAAAAAATCGCTTAAGTAGTTTTTACTACTTAAGTAGGTAAGTGTTGATGTGTCTATATGATCTTTGTGATTTTTAATGAATAAAATTTGGTTTGATCGCCTCGCCGCGATTGCCATGGACAAATTGCGTCAATTGACCGGAACTTTTCAGTTTCCCCTTCAAGAAGAACCTCCAGCATTTACGTGACATAGCGACACTCCCCAAGGCGATAGTGAAGTGCGGGCTAGTCATGTACAAGCTGCCGCCGCTCACGGCCGCATCCTGCATCATCACCTCTGGCTCCTTCATCCTGGACTTCAATATCCAGGGCATTCGGTACCGACACTTCGACTATTTGCTGGTAATTACAATTAACGAGTTCTAGTAATTTTATCTATTCCAAAAACTATTGTGAATTTGTATTATTCATATTGTTAAACGGGAATTTTCACGTAGCGGCACTATCGGTGAAGGCACCGACTAAGTTTCGATTCATCCCGAGAGTCTTCATCAGGGTAAGTGATCGCGACGCTCTCCCTCCGCGTCGCTTCGTGCACAATGCGCTACCGCTCGTTGTACCTTACAACTTAGTCGGTCTTTATCGATAGTATATACCTACGGTACGCGAAATTACCCGTTTTACAATATGGATGGTTCTAGTAATTTTTGAGTAAAAATATTTTTTATCTTCTATGGTGAGTTCTGGTGGCTAAACCTATCTAAGAACCATTCTTGAAGTCATTCAAATCAATTGCAAAAAACCGCTATTCAAATGGATAAGATAAATGCTTCGGAGATAAATGCTCTTAAAAAGACAAACAAGCAACCTCTTACAGCAAACGCATAACTCCTTACGTCATCGGGTAAAAAGATGATTTACTGTCTGTATGCTTTGTTCAGTAAATGTATTATTTTTCTTTTGTTTTCGTTTTCAAAATGCCAACTCAATCGGATGCCAAGAACCAAAACTCGCAAGAATTGTACAACACATTAAAACTTACTTACAAGCCATCATCATTATCAATAGCCTGTACAAAACCACTACAGGACATAGACCCTTGAAAGAGTGCCATGACGAAAGATCTTGGACCACCTCTATCCACCGACTGCCGCATCCTTTGAGACGTCATCGGTCATATCTGGAGGAGGCTTTCTTACACTGCGTCGTTCGGTACGTGGTTGCCATTCGAGAAACTTTCTCCCCCAGCGGTGGTCGGTTCTGCGAGCTATATGGCCATCATCATCTTGTTCTTGTTCCACATTACGTGGAGTCGGCACCACATGTTCTCTGTCCATTATTACCAACTTTCTAATTCTAAGAGCAAGTCAGTGACTTTAGTTATTCTACGGATGTCCTTGTTTGGGACTTTACCACGTAGTGTAACTCGGAGCATAGATAGAGCTAAAAAGCCATAGACCTTGAGCAAACAACGTATAGGTAACAAGGGCCTACCGCAAAAAGTAGTTTTTGTTAACTTCGCAGAGTCTCCCAAATGGACACACGTATTACACGAAAGAAAAGTTCTCCCCACTTAGCTGCGACCATCACGTTTGTGAATGGAACAACACCAACTTCTATGGAGGTATGTGCAATTTAGCTTAATTATTGAAATACATACTTTGGTAAATTACACTCAACATTCACATACAAAATAGTCGCACCATTGATATATCAACGGTGCGTATAAGTACATCTTGTGTGACATCTATAGATGATTATCATCTATCTTAGATTTCAAAATCGACCACATTTGCTTAATGACAATTTGTATTCGCCATCATGGCGCGCGAAACATGGCGGATACTATTTAACATAAAAAAATAAAAAATAAATGATATCCATTGCGATTTCTTTGAAATCCTTTGGCTAATTTGTTCCAGGGCCGTTTATAATACCCGGAGACCCTGGCACGGGTCTAGCCCCGATCCCCCCGTGGATGGAACCAGAGACTACTCCAGCGCCGCCCACGAAGAGTCCCGGCGGCGACAATAATACTCCCAATATCACTTGTAAGGCCCGAAAGCCACACGTAGAGTCTGCACACGTCACGTACACAAAGTATTTTGACAGATTTTCATTGATCTCTCTGTAAATGAGTTTGAGATTTGTTCTGAAATACCTGCAGGCATAATGCTGCTTTCACACCGCAGCAGTAAATCCATTCTATAAAGTGAAAAACGTGATCTTTTTAATTCATATTGATTCAAAAGTTAATTCGTTTGAACGAAAAAATCACTCTGAAAAAGAAAATATAAATGTTAAAATTAATGAAGAAGTTTAGTGGCAGTGTAAAATCAGCAAAATGATTCATACTGCAGCTTAGTCAAAGTCAATATGATTGATCTTTGAACGAATTTAGTGAGCTTTTTCGTTTAATTGAATTTAGTCATTCAATCAAATCTTTCCAATCAAATTTCAGTCATATGAATGAGTTGTGGACAGTATTTGCTGCAGTGTGGTAGCAGAGCGTCAGGAGAACACTTCCGCAGAATCTTTCAAATGTTTTTTTCTATTTTGTTTCCTTATTGAATTTTGGAGAATCCTATTTGAGCGTAGTTTTTATATTCTCAGTCCGTGCGCAGCCTTTGCGTGTGCTGTGGTCAGTTGATAACTCAAATTATCGACAGATGCTTGACAGGGTGTCTTCTAGCTATATTTTCAAAACAAACTTTATTGGTATTGCCGTTTTTTTATGGGATTTCTCGACGCGACTCCGATCTCTGGTTCAATCCTCGGCGGGATTTTTATGAGTTCTAAATAACTAATTATTAATTATAATGTTGTCGATTCAGTTTCATGTACCATTTACTAATGCTGCTACAAAGTTTAGTCAGTCAGCACAAAAACCATGAAATTGAGTAAATTTTTTATGTGAACTTTTTATCAATCAATTTTCAGTATTTTTGTTTCATATTCACTTAATTGTAATTTACTGACTATATTATAATAGCGGTGTAATTCTATCATACTGCAGATTCACCAATTTGATTGAATTGAGTAATTTTATAAATTCAATAAAAATGTTTACTCAAGTAATTCAACCTTCACTCAATGAACATTGGATTGGCTTAGCCACAGTGATGCTGCTCCTTATCGGTATGTCAGTAGGCCATTAAAGCCATTCAATTGAGTGAATAATTCTAAAAAGTTCACTCACTAAAAAACAAATTAAAATAAGTACATATATATTTACTGAACATGAAGTGAACTTCTGAAGGAAAAGTTCACTGTACTCGATTGCATAATTTTACTGGCTGACTGTCTAAAAAAAGAATGCAGTATGAAAACGCACACCTCCACGGCAACGCGGAGAGGTGCATTTTCGTAGAATGCGCGGACTGCATCAGCTAATATGTTGCAGGACCCTTCACGATCCCCGGAGACCCTGGCACAGGCCTGTCTCCTATCCCGCCGTGGCTAGAATCAGCGACAACGCCGGCACCGCCGACGAGGAATCCCAATGAAGATAACCCAGATAACAATAATCCCAATATCACTTGTAAGTCATCCCCTTCTTTGAACGAGCAACGTTTAATTATTAGATTTTACGGGTCTATCCCGTTTTCATTATTATTATTGGCCCAGTATATACAAGTGTGTCGTAATGTGAACAGTGAACCCTCATATTCAGGGTATTCCTCATATAGCTGCGGCAACTGTTTTCGTGCGGGTTGACTGGAGTTTATGTAAACTCCAAACAACAAAACTGAAACTTCGGGACAATAATAAAAAGGTTAGCGGGTTAAAGACCATTATAGACCATTACACCCGTTTATAGACTTATAGGTAGGTATGTTTACTAATTGCGAAAGTTTGTAAAATACCAACGTATTCTGTTTGCTTTTCATTTCAACAACGACGAAAATGCTTAAATTTTTTCTTAAAGTCGCGTACTTGGCCACTTAGCCGTTACTTTGCTCTCTAGTCTGAATGCATAGTCGGGGGTTGAACAGTCCCCCAAAATCCATCATTCAGCATTCGCCTTATGGCTGGGTGTATAAAGGTTGAATTCGCACTTGAATTGTACATAGCGCCTGAACAAGTCCCCTAGGGGCGCCCCTATTTGACTATGAATTCGGGCCTTAAGTGCAAAAAGCATTTTTTACCTGTCTAGAGCCAAATCTTAATGTTTTAGGACTTGTAGTGTTTTACTAATTTGAATATAAGAACTTAATTTGTAGACACGCTTGATGGCTGCTGGTTCATGTTTCCGCCGAACTATGGTTCAATCGCCGGCATCAGCTACTTGGATCCTCTATCTGTCAACGAGTATCGATTCACTTGCCAAGGCACTGGAAATAAGGTACCTAACCAGTTGAACCAGTAAAATTTTTCAATTGAGTATTTTTTTCTAGCTTGTATTATGGTAACTACATGACTGATAGGTATACAATTTAATACTTCTTTTAATCAATTGAACTTAAGAAGTTCACTCTTTCTTTTTTGGATCGAGTGAATTTTTTGTTCTAACGGATTGGTTTCTGCCGAGCCTTTCGTGAACTTTAGCAAGTCGGACAGTCGAAATAATCAATTATATGAAAAGAGTGAACTTTTTCACAGTCAGACAGTCAAACAGAGTCTTTCTTTTTTAACGATAAAACTGCCCGGCTGGCTGCAGTGTGAAAGCAGCAGTACGCCTCTGCTACCACCCTACAGCCAGTATAGTTCAGAAAACATTCAACTGAGTGAACTTTTTAATTCAAAAGTTCATGAATTTTTGACATGTTCAACTTTTTCATTTGAAAACTTTTGCCGAAGTGTGGTAGTAACATACTTTTTCCTGCAGGGTTTATACTGGTACCCTCAATGGATGGGCGCTCCGCCCCACCACCCACACCCGCGCGCAGGGGACTCTCCCGCCGCGCTGGAGCACCCGCTCGCCGGACCTTACTACCCGCACAAGGAGCCCATAGAAGTGCCTCCGATGCCCAGAACGCACGAATAAACGAACTACCTATCTCGTGCCTTTTATTTTAACCATTAGTACTCAAAATATAATATATTAGCTCCAGCCCACGGCTTCGCCCGTGTGGTATTCGGATAAAAAGTAGCGTTCGTAAGAGACGCATTCACTCGACTGTTTCTCGACTGTTTTTGTGGTCTCCACGAAAATTAATATACAATGTTTGTTCACCCTGAAAGTCCATTTTAAATATTGGTTTAATATTTTTTTAAATCTGATGAGAAGTTTCGGGGATTATCCCTACGTACAAACTTATAAATTTTACCTCTTTATAATATTAGTATAGATAGATTAAAGTCTTGTGGTGCTTTCAGAACTATGCAGTTAAATCATTCAATTGAATGAAAAGGTAACTTTTCCTGACAGGTTTTTTAAAGTGTGGCAGGCCGCATTATTTCTCTGAAGCTAATTAAAAGCCACTGTATGTCAGGATCATCGAGGCCATATTTTTGAAAACGATTCTTTTGGCATAGCGCCTGCTGTGCGACACGGAAGAACTACAAAATTACACTTGTCACAGATCAAAAAGAAACCAGCTCACTAGAAGAGTCAAAAAGAGCATGCAATTTTTAATAACTTTATTCATCATTATAATCATAATTTACACAAACATAACGAAATCTAGTGCCATTACATTGTATGACGAGTTCATTAGCCTAAATAATTAAAATGATTTGTTGCCGAAAGCATAATAATACGATTTTCTTTTTTATCTGTGGCAAGTCAGTTCCCAAATAAAGAAGAAATATTATGGACGCTAGACTTTCCCCTTTAACCTTCCGATACAGCGCCATTTGTGTGACTCTAAAGAACTAGATGACACTTGCCAAAGATAATAAATAAAATCTCTCTTTACAATATTGCACTTAATTTTAAACCTTAAGGCGGAAACACAAGCGAAGATGCATCAGATACTTAAGATTTTTTTAAGCTGCATCTACATCATAATTTTCAATTTTGACGAACGGGGCTATCCACACTTATGCGTCCCGTACGGAGTGAACGATTTTATACAAAAATTGCCAATCGATATCTGGTGTTTTTAGTTAATAGTTTTATAATCACCCGGCCATTGTCAACGATTTCATATAAAATATACCGACGATACTTTTTTAGTCCTTTAATTGTCAAAACTATGCTCGGAATAACTTGGATACTAGAATCTGGGTGGTCTAGATTCTAGGCCCTTAAATATAAGTACCGATTGTAAATCCTAAAACGTATAGTGTAGACGCAGCGATAAATTTCATTCGCCATTTGAGATTGATGCGTTAATTTATTTCGCCTTCACCAAAACAGATTGTTATTTATTTTCAAAACCCCAAAGAAAATCTAAAACAACGACAAAGTTTCACATCTATTCACTGCCCAAAACCAAGGCAAATCACGGCAAATCTATTTCGTTTTTTGAGCAGCACGGAAAATACCTAATACATATCACACTTTACATAAGTATTATATAACGAGAGGTTATCTTGTTTTATCTGACGCAGTCTGGATTAGTAAGCTGGCACTTACTAGATGGCACTGTTATTTGGAGACTTGTTTTTCAAACGTAAAATAAAGCCGACAATCAGTATAAACTCTAAATTTTTGACAACGATACTTTAAAAGTTCCGGCTCAGCGCCATATCTGTGTCTTGACGAAACAATAAAAAAAATGCCACAGATAAAAATAAAACCTCTCATTATAATGTTAATTTTACGTACTAAACTTAACAATGTAAAAAACGGATAACTTTAACATATAAAAATCCAAAATCATAGGTAGCGCCAATCTTTATGGGTAGACAGATCAGTGTGACCATAGGGAAACGTAAATCCTCGAAGGTATATCAGTTAGTTGACCAAGTATGTCCATGACCAACAAAACTGACCAAATTCAGACAGGCCAGAAACAGGCGCGACCTTCATAAAAAAACTGTAAACTGTTTTCCCAGGTGTTGGAATGGTTAAAATAATAAAATTACTACAAACTAGAAAATGTTAGTGACTTACAGAACAGGTATACTTATTTAAGTAGTAAAAATAAATGCAGTAAGGGAGAGTATAAAGGTGCGTGAAATTAAGTTTTGAAAAAGTATAACATTTATTACAACATGGTCGGTTTTTACACTCGATTCGTAGTTTATGGCTTTGTCAGTTCGCTCGTTTTAAGACCGTTTGGATTATTTGTTGTAAATTGCCTATTAAAGTAACATTGCACTACCATTTTTTCCAGTTTTTGTCATTTTACTTTTGCTTTAGGGCTAGTATCGACTAAAGCGGAGCGGGCAGATGGTATTATTTTTTATGATTTTCGGTGACATGGTATTCATTAGCATTTGTATTTTTTTCTGGTATTATACATTTTGTTTCATTTTATACATCTCTCCGCTTTAGTTGACACCGGCATTTAATCAAAGCTTGATTACATAGTTTCACGATTTACATATGAACTTTCTATATGCAAACAATTGTGGCTCACGTTGAACACATTGTACGGCGCAGTAGAATTTTTTGACTAACGGACAATTAATAAAACGCTACTCAAGATTTAAGTAGAGTTGGAAAGAGATGACGCTATATGAAATGTATAACGCTGTCACTTTTTAGCCTTTCTTAAAAGTTAAGCAGTGTTTCAGCATTCGTCGGTTTGTGCACGCATTAAAATATATCATTATTTTACCTCAATTTGTCTAGTATTACCGACTGATGTATCGTGGCCGCTTTTTGCTATAGAATCAATATACCAAATACACATTCATTAATAGCAAATTAACATTCATTGACAACAAGAGTTTTTCTTTTTTATCTGTGGATCCGTCAAAACATGTTGACGGTATTAGAAGTAAATTTGTACGAGAAAATCTTTACAATACTCTCACACTGGACACAGATTAAAAACAAGAATCCCTCATTCAAGCGGCTTACATAAGTCTTTCTGAAGATGAAATTAAATGTAGATAGATTGGGCAAATAATGATATTTCTATTGCATAAAACACTTGGCTTTGGGTTATGCGCGACCAGCGCAGTTATCAATTCTATTTAAGTCTATGGCTGCGTTTAGGCTTTAACGTCATCAATCTCAAACTCTTTCTCCCAACTCTCGTCTGAATTAGAATCATCATCTTTAGTGTTTACATCATTTACCCCAAAATAGTCTTCCACTAGATCGTTGCCGCAAACGTCTTTGTTAATTTTTTTCGGTGATTTCTGTGCGCCATTTTTGTTTTTTACCACTTTTTTGTCTACGGAGGTGACCGGCTTTTTGTCTATGGTCGTGGTCTGTTTGTTGTTCATTTTGTCTCTGGTTTGCGCGGCTTTTGTCTTTGATTTGGTGCTTGTGTTTGTCTGTTTTGTGTTATTGTTTGTTACATCTCGTGGGGATACTTTAGTTTGTTTCTTCGTCGTAATTTCCTTTTCGTATTCCTCTAAAAGCAGAATTTGCTGTTCCTCGGTAAGTTCGACGTCGTTAGCGAAGTCCTCTGGGAAATTGAAGTCATGCTGAACTTCGGAAAGCTCTTATGATAGAGGAAATAAGGTTTCGTTTAGTCCAGAGATAGAAAATTTTAGATCTTGTAAACATTTATTTAACTTAAACCGAGAATAATTTAAGAACACAAACAACTCAAAGGTCAATAATTAAAAATACAGGACTGTTATGCAGGATTAAGAGTTTAAACTTAAAAATACTTTTTTTTTTTTTTTTAAAAAAAGTTTACCTGATCCTTAGGAATGTTATAAAAATTCAGATTTAAAAATAAGCTATGTTCTTAATGTGTTTTTTATAATTAATACTACCCTGTCTGTTTGCACTAAAGTCAAAGAAGGCTAATGAAGACGCCTAGGAATCAATAACGAGAGAAAAAAAAGATTCTGCGTCGCGTAGTGTAAAATATAGCATCGGCCGGACTATGTGTGCCGGAAAATAATTACGCTTTCAAACCTTGCAATGGCCTTTGTACAGGCCCTCTAATTCTATATGAATGTGTTTATTTGTGTACAATAAATCATAAAGAAAAATATAATATTGTCCATACAAAAGAGTAGATACGTATTATTAAATTAAAACTACACAATCTAGGTAGGAGGTACATAGAGCCACTAGATTTACGAGTGCAAAACATGCCCAGCCTCCCTGCAATGAGTGGCAGGTCGCTGTAGGAGCTCATGAATCTGTACGTTAGTTAAGGACGAGTTTACGAACAGGCCGGCATACTTTAGCTGCTTCACTTTTGAAGCAAGTGCCGCGGACTCAGACTTTTATCTGGTCCGTGTAAGACACGCCAAAATCTTTGCCCTAGTGCAGACAGGCAAAACTAACTTGTCAATCATCATAAGCCTCTTGCATCTATTTATAAAAGATGATTCAAGGCCGTGATGATGATATTTTACAACTATTTATAAAATTAAATGTATCCATAGAGAAGTAGAATCAAGTAGAAAAAGAAGGTAGAACAGAACATAGACTATTTGTCTAACTTACCATCTTCCCAAGCGACGACCGTGTTGTCAATGTCAAGGTCCTCGCAAGACTTGTCACTTGTCTCTATCCCCGAGAGAACCTTTTTAGGGCTCCTGAAAATAAAATAAGAAGAGTCGAATACATAGTCCAAACGTAAACTAGGATGCTTTAGTTAGATCGTGGGTAATTCTTCAGTAACGTTTTTTGCCCACTTATTCAAAAACCCCGAAATATTCGAATTATTTTGCTCTTATCTTAAAACCTTTTATATCTATAATAATATTATGAAGCGGTAAAGTTTGTAAGTTTGTTTGTATGTAGGAGGTAAGCTCCATAACTACTCAGCCGCTTTCAAAAAATATTTCTATAATATTTAGAATCGGGAATAATAGAAATGTTCGGGGTATATTTATCCCGTTCAAATAAAATGGCTTTTCGTGGAGACCAATTTTGCAAGTCTGCGAAAAAAAAGTCGAGCGAGTGCGTTTCTCACGAACGTGGTACCCGGATAAAAAGTAGCGGCGAGAGCTTCTTTTCATCCGGGTACAACGCGGGCGAAGCCGTGGCCACGGATAGTTAGACTAGCTAGTTTCTTATAATACTTTATTTTACACAGAAATGAAATAAAATAGATAAGGCATGTATGCAGGCAAACTTCATGCAGATCGTAAAAAGGTTCGATATTAAATGTGAAACAGACTCACTTCGCTCGCTCGCTCAGTAACGTATACTCACTGCACTATAGGCGTCGCAGAGTGGGAGTGTAGCGGCAGATGCGCGAGCACTGGATCAGATGTGATGGGTTCCTCTGTGGGTTGCTTGCGCGACGCAGCAGCTAGGCGGTCTTGCAACAGTGCCACGCGGAACAGATATCTACAAAATACATGAACAGAAAGATCATGCAAAATGCATTGCATCAAGCATGTTGCATGATCTTTCTGTTTGCGGACTATTTCACGTAGTGAGACTTGACTACAGGGGAGTCTAGACGTTTGCCCGCTTTAGACGGAGTTTTAAGCCCAGCTTGAGATCATGCAAAATCCATTGCATCATGAATTTTGCATGATCTTTCTATTTGCGGACTATTTCGCGTACTGAGACTTGACTACAGTAGACGATTGCCCGCTTTAGACGGAGTTTTGAGCCCAGCTTGAGATCATGCAAAATGCATTGTATCATGCATTTTGCATGATCTTTCTGTTTGCTGTTCTGTTTTTTTTGTTTGTGACAAAAACATTTTTAAAAAACGAACAAGCACGGTTGTACGGTTTTGTAACTTCTTATAAGAATAACAACCTAGTAATATCTAAAAAGGTTATGACTAGAGCTATCCAGGAATCCTGCTGTGGAACCAGGATGTATGTCCGTTGGATGTTTTTTTTTACAACTAAAGTGGCAATCGAGCATACGTCCCACCTGTTGGCAAGCGGTTACCGTAACCTATAGACGCTTGCAACACCAGCAGCATCACTCACCCATTGCCGACCCTGCGACATAACGGATGTAAATTCTCATGTGCCTCTAATTGACCGGCACCTATACCTTTTAAACAGGAACACAGCAATGCGAGCTGTTCAGGAGAACATACAGGAATAAACCAGGAGTCTGTTTGCGTTTCTAACTGAAATGGTAGCACACTCCACGTACCTTTGAATTGCTGGATCTGCCGCCTGATTCCAAACGCACGGAAAGCTCCTGTTGATCGACCGACATTTCTGGTACCGAAACCACAATCACATCACAGTAATGTCGATGATTCCTCAAGTTAAGGATCCGGCGTACAGCGCTCATAACTTAAAATCGACGCGCGTCCAAAAATATAGCTATCTCTTTTCGACTGATGTAGGCCCGCCCTTGCTTGCGCGATAGCAATATTAGACGTTCAGAATTTGTTATCAATTTGGTGGTGTTCCGTAATACCAAAAAAGATGAATGAAAACTTGTTGTATTTTTCACATTGTGTTGTTATTCTGTAACTAGACAATATAATCTATGTACCTAACCATACGATACGTAAGGTATTGTTGTTTTTAATACGAAACAAATAAGAAGAAAACATGTCATATATGACGTAAAAATATCCAAAATGCGATTCGTTTACATTTCAATTTAGGTAAGTATTTTGAAAAAATATATAGCAAGGTACGTAGATAAATACTATTCGAATGCAAATAATAACATAATATGGTGGAAATAAGCTCTAATTATAAATGACTATGGTATTACGTTTGTATGGGCAATTTATCCAACGCAGGCATCTTAAAGGATTGCGCTCGCGCAAGATGACCGCCGTCGCCGTTCGCTTTTCAAAGACGGAAGTTCAAGTATAAAACAGTTCCGATTTGTGAGGGTGGTGGCGCTGTTGTCGCAGTCCGGCCCTCGTGATTGGCCAATTCCGTTCATTGGCAGCGGTGGAGATCCAACCATATCCAGTAAAGCGGAAGGCCGACAAATTAAGCGGCAGAAATAACGGTGGTTAGTATTTGAATGCTCTTACCGCTCCCAAAACTCGTCGTGTGATACGGCATCAGGCACCAGTTTCTCGTACTGAGACTTGAGTACGGGGTTTGAGTGTAGACGCTTGGCCGCTGAGGACGGAGTGATTACACCAGCCTCTGTGTTCTCCAGGCTCCCGAGCCAGGCCTCGAACTCTGGACTGTACGCTGGGACTATGAAAGTGGCGTCCACGCGCTGTAGGGCTTCCAATTCTTTCTGTAACAAGTACATCAGATCCTATCTATAATATAATTAGCTTTTGCCCACGGCATCGCCGGCGTGGTACGCGGTATAAAGAGTAGCCTATGTGTTATTCTGATGTATTCTGAGCCTATGTGTTAAACTGTAAAGTTTTATCAAAATCTGTTCAGTAGTTTTTGCGTGAAAGAGTAACAAACATCCATCCTCAGAAACTTTCACGTTTATAATATTAGTAGGATTGTATAATAGTCATAGTAAGTAGGCATTATGTATGTGGTAGGTAGGTATATATGCACATATATGGATGTAGGTATGTAAATAGTGAGCGCCACAAGTCTGGAGCATGAAAACAGTGCGAAGAAGTAAAATTTAAAAATATTGGTAACAACTTGCACTGACATGGATATCATCGTAGATTCGATTCCGAGAGGTGAGGACGGAACGCGCGATAGCATGCCATCCCGCTCTGGCGACAAGTCAAATGAATGGTGCCAACCTTAGCTTTTCTAATTCGACGACCTATGTAGCGCAGTGGGCAATGGCCCGCCTGAGACGCATAAGGTGCGATTTCCGCCTCGGGAAATGTGTGTATCTGCTAATATTTGTCTCGGGTCTGGGTGTTTTCTGTATAATATGTATGTAATTTACAAAAAAAAATATGTATATAAGTAGTATATCAGTCATGTAGTTCCCACAATACAAGCTCTGCTTAGTTTGGGACTAGATGATGCTGTGTGCAAAAAAATTACCAGCGATATAATTCATCCATCCATACAATGGCACCGTTCACGTACCTATGCATGTAGCGATTACGACGCGTTTGTTTTGTATATTTTATAGAGATTGGCCGGTATCTGACCATACCTTGTAAGTAGACAGCATGGTGGTATCTCCCGAAGACAGGATGACCTCCGTATCATCTTCATCGTCAGGCTCCGGGTTCAGAACGGTGCTCACTTGACCTGCAAGTGATATAAGTATATTACAAGTTAGCAATCAAATATTATTAAAAAAAATGCAATATTTTAAAACCTCGACGTGTTTTCTATCGTCTAACGCAGTGCCCCCTAGTGACTGGTGGCATCAAAACCGACCTATAGACCATCCATGAAGTTATTTATTCATTTTACTTCAATTGGAACGGTGTTAGGTACTTAAAGATTGGAAAAAGTAAATTTATGTACATATCAACAAAAATTAACCTACTTTGACATTGATTATTAAACTATTTACCTACTTCGTGATATTATAAATATTTTAATATTGACAATTATTATAATTTTTGACATTTTGTATGATTATTGACACTTTTTTTATACCTACCTTTTATTCAACATTGTTATCATTATATCGTGTTAAATTTTATATCGTGTTGAATAGTAAAAAAAAAAACCACTGCAACGCCCTGACATGTCCGATGTACCTACCGACCTACTTGGAACTACACTAGATCTAAGCTTAACCATTGTATGTAGGACATTAAGCATGAATAAATAAAATTGAAAAAAATATATATAAAAGGTACATAAGATGTCATACAAATAAAAATCGATAAAAAACCGCATTACAATCTGATCAGCCAATCATACAAAACAACCTCTTACGGCTTACGCATATACATATGTACGTGCTCCTTATGTCGTGGTAAATAGCGACCTCGGTGGCGCGATGGGTGAGTAGCCAGCTGGGAAGCGCTAGAGATGTGGGTTTGGTTCTCGCTGCGGGACTAATGTTTGCATGTTCTGCAGATGTTTGTTCCAGATCTGGGTGTTGTGGTACCATGCTACTCATAGTTCCTGATAGTAAGTGTGGGGACAGGACTATTTATGCGACTGTAGTGTGTATATTTACTTTCAATATGGGCTATTTTGACCTGGTCCAGTTCGTTACAGTAACAATAGAATGCGTTTAGATAAAATATATATTTTTTACAGTAACAATAGAATGCGTTTAGATAAAATATATATTTTTTACAGTAACAATAGAATGCGTTTATAATATATTTTTTACATTTATCCTACTGAGAATCGAATTAAATTCTTCTAAATATGACTAATGCAATCTCGTATATTATGTAGTTGTTATTATGTGCAATATTTTTTTTTTATCTATTATCTACTAATCAGCTCAAGTGTATAGTTAAAAATATAATTACCTGTAATATGCTCCCGTGTCTTTACATTTATGAAATATGCAAATTCGTTAGGAAAAACTATTCGCTGTTTGAAAAGGATGAGCAATCAGCATTGAAAAGACAATCTAGGCAAAAACCTTTAGTGATGTGAAAAAAAAAACAGCCGGTATGTGAAAATATATAATAAATTACCAAAAGACATATTAAAAATGAATAACATAGAATTTAATAGGAAACTTTTCAATTGGCTTTGCAACAGATGTTTTTATTCAATTAATGACTACCTATCTAAATAATAAGCTTGCATGACATTTTAATATGTAATTCTAGTAAATTTTGTATAGTTGTAAATTTGACATATTTGATAAATCTATAAATTTTATTGTAACTAGGTATTTACCTACTTATATGTAAAAATTTGCACGACCAAAATGTCGAATATAGAGAAGCTGACTATACCTATGTTCCCCAAACAGTTTTATGACAAAAAATCATGATACCTTCATCATCATCTAAGGCGCTACAGCCGCGGGTGGGCCTTGGCCTGCTCCAGTAAAATTCCCCAGCCGGTTCTGTCTTGAGCTTTTTCTCTCCAGCCTTCAACTCCTATTAATTTCATGTCCCGTCAATTTCTCTACGCCGCCGTCCAGCCACCTGAGTTTGGGCCTACCACGGTGTCTCTGGCCATTGGGTTTGCCTCTCAAATGACGATACGGAAACCTTCCTATCTTATAAATAATACTTACCAATAAAAGTACTCAGGCTTTTCTTCATGACGTTCGCTGGAGACTCGGGATTCTCCAACTGTAACAAGTAAAAATGTAATAAGTAGTTCACATAACACATACTTTAGGACTACATAATGCTGTGTGAAAATGACCAGCATTATTTATTTATTTACAAGTTTTGAAACCAAACAAAACAAACACGCTCACGACTCTAACCTTTATGATGGACACTCAGATACATTCTTAGTGTATACATCATTGAAGAGAACAAGTAGAGAGTAGTCAGAGGCAAATCTAAACATTATATTTGGCACTTTAGTATGCGCAAGTAGTTCAAATACCACGTGGGCTTCGCCGCCGTTGTCTGACTGTACAAAAAAGTCACGTGATTTTTGAGAAATTTCATTTTATGCATGGACTGTACAAAAAACACAAACATGCCCACAACTGTAATCTCCCATAATAGACATCTTTCGATCTATACTCAGTAAGCAGATTAGTGAAAATACCAAGTAAGGAGTATTGAGAGGCAAGTCCAAAAATATATTTTCCATGTGATAGTTTGCCATCTCATAAATGCTTAATGTAAAACTAACTGACTGTATCGTTTTTTTATATATAAAATGCTGTTATTTTTTTTATCATAATTCACAGCATATCCTATGAACAAAACTATCTAACCTCAAATCAAAACGATTTCTAGAAACACTGAAGTCCAATTCTAAGTCTGCACTGACATACTGCAGTTGGGATGTATTGTGCATTATCCCCCTTCTAACCTGACCCCAACCAGCCCAACTTCTTGAAAAGCGGAGAAAATATCCGTGGTATTGACAGCAGTGTTCCAGTATCAATAACTCCAACAAGGTCAGGGATACTGGAACACTTAAGTATCTCTTCATGAAAGACAATCCTCGGATATTTAAATGGAACACTTACCTTTAAAGTCTTCCCAATGACAGTTGAGGTGCTGCTGAAGACGTGGCTTGCTTCACTCTTCACGGCGCTACCTATCTCGTCCAGATCTTTTTTGACCATTGTGTATACTTCCGCTGACTGAAAGAGAGTAACAAGTATTTTAAAAAACATATCTTTGCAACACTATAGTGGTATAACTTGCATGTTGTCGACCTTAAGACATTACAGGTGAAAAGTCTTATGTGCCTATAAATTTACTAGCACCCATACGGCTGTGTTTAAACTGCAATGCAAGCATAATTGCTTGAAGACCACTGCTAAAATGTTCTGCATGTCCACACCTGTCTACCTGACAGTCACCTGTCTGTTGTAAGGTTAGGTTATGTAAGTAGATAGGTATATGTAATTGTGTTTATTTAGGGAATAGTGTTTAAGTTTTATTAATAGATTACCTCTAGCGTATAATTTATAATTTTTCTTATATTCATGCACTACCTCAAGACTCTTCTCCATTAACACAAAGGTTAGCTGGAAGAGAATGCTGTCTAGCATTAAGTTCGCCTATGTACAGTACTTTATAGTTGTGCAATAAAGAATTTTCTATCTATCTATCTACATTTATAGTATTTAAACATTTGTGTTACATTATCATTCCATATTATTATTTTTGTTTTAAATGGTCTGTGCACTACCAACTCATCATTTTCCACAATACACAAAGGTTATCTGGAAGAGAATGCTTTCTAGCATTAAGTTCGCCTATGTACTACTATTTTGTGCAATAAAGATTTTTCTATTTATCTACCATAAAGTGCCACTATTCAAAGATAAAGTTAATTTTTTACTTAAATCAGTAGGATTAGAGTAGGTAACCAAATTTGATTGTTTTTTTTCTTTTTGTGCTCAATAAATGCTTATCAGATCATACAAACATTTGTTCCTCGGCGGGAATCGAACCCGCAACCTTCTAGATCTCAGGCGGGCCTTCGCCCACTGTGCCACAAAGGTCGTATTTGACTCAGTAGCCTAAAGCTTAGAGTCAGTTTGTTGCAATTCACATTTTTAAATATTTCAACAACCTGTATTTTGTTGTAATTCACATTTTAAAATTTTCCACATTTCTATAAGTCCACAGCTGGGCTGGACATAGGCATTCTCTATCGAGTTTTCATGGTAGGTACTTACTTTGGACTTGGCCGAGGTCAGCCAGCTGTCCCACCAGTTTCCAGATGGCTTCTCATCCTGAGTACTGGATGCCGCACTAGGGCTGGCATCTGCAGACCTACACACATTTTCATTGGCATATAAGTTTCTGCCCAAGATTAACAATGGTATCCCAATAATAAGAAGACTATGGGTTCTAGACAAATATCACTTTCTGTTGGCATTAACGCCTGTGGAAAGATTGAATTGTATGGAAATGACATTAGCTGTGGAAATGTCATGTGACAGCTGTCAAGTTTTACCTTGACAAATTTGTGTTAGCATGAAAGGAAAAGTAAGCATGAGGTATCTGTCTAGACCGAAATGTTAGTGTTACTAATTGACTCAGTGTTGTGCATGGTTGTAATTTGTCAAGTTTGTAGAATTTGTATATTCTTAGAATTTATTTATTTCTTTAGACATTTAACACCAAAAAGAGCAATTGACATTTATCAAATAACCGACTTCCTCATGTGCTTATGTTATTTTGCTTACTTGGGATGACACTCTTACAGATAAAAGAAAGTAAAATAGCCCGTAAAAATGTTTAGGCTAGTTGTGATTCCATGAGATGATGATGTTTTTGAGTTTTATGGAAAAAGTAGCAATCGCTCAGGAAGAAAACAAAAAACAACAACAAGAGAATTATCAAAATCAGGTTAACAATTGGCAAAGATATCAAGTAAAAAACTTATTTTGCTATTGGTTAAAAATGCAAACTTTCCCAATAAATTGACATAATTATCTTCTTCTTATTAGTATACTGTTAGATACATATTAGACTACATATTGTTATAGATGTTTACATGTCAAAACTTTGTTCAAATGCAAGTTGAAATAACCAAACTGTTATTTCAACTTGAATTGTGTGTAAAGATTAGATCTAGGAACTCTTCAGGGAGAAGCAAGGGTTGTCAATGGCCTTCAATCTCTACTTAATTTTTTTTTTTTGAAAAACCATTAGGTAACAGAACATAAGCTTGCTTAATTTATAGTTAACAACAAAGTAGTTTGTTGTAATTATTATTTCTGCAAATGAAAAGTTCCTACAAGGTGGACAAATATTCACCCAGATCTAATAAAAATGTTTCGGCCAACATTATTGAGGTCAACAGTCAAAATGTGGAGTATATTTGTCCTATTTGTGCAGTTAACAGCAATAACAGTTAGACATGCTGCCGTTGGTGACTAAAAGAAAATAGCGTGCATTTATTTATTTTATTTGCGGAACAAATTAGTAGTAGATGAACTAATTTAAAATGACGTTTGAAAATAAAATGCGTAGATTGTAGATAATATTTTGTGTCTGATTGAGAAAAAACTAGCTTAACAGAACACGTTGAAGGTAATAAATCTAGATATAAACAGCACAAAACTAGTATTGTGTTGTCTAAAGTTCTAAACGAAAGAGGAACAAGGAACGAAGATGAGATAATGTAAGAATATCCACTTACTTTTCAGCCATTTCTGTGAATAATTACTGATTGTCGGAATAAACAGATACCATGGATTGTAGGAAATAAACTTTGGATGGATTTTATTGTTTGTTTTTACACAAAATTTAGAAATAATTTTGACATAATTTTTGTTTGCAAAATGACATTAGATTTACGTTCCGTTTCGTCCGTCGGTCTGTTTCATTCATGTAGCCTATCCAAAAAATCCATGAGGAAAAATAAGTAGATCAAGGCAATAGTTAAGTGGTTTCATAAACCGTTAATATGTTGTTAAGTAATTGATTACACACATATGTAATACTTACACCAGAATTTATTTATTTGCATTGAGTGCAAATGATAGCATAAGCATAATTTCATTATGCTGCGTACAATGAAACGCTCAACCTTTATTTAACTTCCAGCAAATTACCAATAGAGGACAGTATTTACATATAAATTTAGCCTACTGTGCATGTTGACGACAAAATTGAGTATTACCTATTTCGGATCAGCGAGAATCCACTCTAACTAGATGTAAATAGATTCTGTTTTAGGGGCATTGCTAATAGTAAGGTATCATTATTTTGGCAGGGTGCTAGACATACGCCAAATCAAATTCCTACAAATCGGTTAGGTAACAGTAATGGTCATAGAATTGTTACCGATTTGTAATTATCTCTGTTCGCTAGAATCAGCATTGGCTAAGATATAGATAGGTACTTAAGAGTTCTGCGGCAATGTCAGTGAGGTAGCTCAAATAAGAAGGTTGGTTGTTTTTTGAGGGTTTCCGTATAGTCTGTCGATGATGATATTACAAGTTCATCAACCCCTCGACTCGAAGCTCGAAGTATATCCCACACACGAGGCTACACGAGGTCCACCTTGCTTACCATCTAAGAGCGCCATCTCTAGGCGGGGCGCGTCACGAGCGGTGACGTCACTCGCTGATTGAGCGATGAACTCTGCCGTCGATCATGCAGTATTATTAGCGGGATAATCCATTCACAAAAACACAGGGTGTTTCTTCAGAAAATCCAGTGCAGTCCCCGCACTATGTGCCATGATGATGATGATGTCCTCCGATGCGTAGGTATCCGTCGATGGTGAACCTTACGGACTAACCCTGGGTTCCTAAAAGTAGTAAGATGAACAAGCCTCGGTTGTGTGAGTGAATACTGCTTGCAAACGCTAACTTATCTTTAAAAGTTCTAGACAAATACTACTTTCTGTTGGCGTTAACGTCTGCGAAAAGATTGAATTGTATGGAAATGACATTGCTGTGGAATGTCACCTGACTTCTGCCAAGTCTTACCTTGACAAATTTTAGACAATTTTTTAGACAATTTTTTTTCGTTAGTGTAAAGGAAAACTAAGCGGATATTTGCGCCCCGGAACCTCAACGAGTAGAAGTCTAATTGTACTTGGGTTAATAGAAGTGACACCTGTTACAAACACCCAGACTCGAGTCGAGGACTGGGCCCGTACGTGAGGCGCATTAGGGCAGTTCAAATTGAATAAAAAATGTTTTTATTTTATTTTCGAGTTAATATTCGTCCTAATTATATTTTACACATTACAATCTTAGATTTGCAGATAACCGCACATATTGCGTCTACGCTGGATGAAAATACAGGCTAGATATTGAATCGCGAAAGTACTTATCGTTAATATCAATCTTTTCCAGGTAACCACTGAATGGACTGAATTAGACACGGATGATAAATACAATACAAGCTATGCGCCTCTGCAATCTACGTACCAACCTATATCTTCGGAAATAGGAAACTAGGGGCGTTAAACACTAATTAATATTCGGATTGTACCTAGCGCACGGCACCAACCAAGCAATTTGGAATTGCTTTCCGAACATAGACGAAGATTGCCGAGGCGCATAACTTTACTCGGAGTACCTAAGTACAGTGTAGTTATAATGAATGAAGAATGAAACAACCTGTAGCAGCCAGCCGTTACAGCATCGTTTGCAGGCATTTATTAATAACGAAGAAAGCGCCGAATCTTTGATCAAAGCATACAGTGGGTGTACCAAGTTTGCATAACCCTGCCAAGTTCAATATTCATTATTTTATGTCGGGCATTAAAGGATACCTATGATTCGAGGCCAAAATTACAAAGCGAGCGAAGGTATTTTAGTCTACTTGGACTATCCAGTGTTTGTAGGTAGGTATATTATACTAGGTATGTTTGTCCGGCGATACCTGCCGAACCGTTTATTCAATCTTGATGAATCTTGGTAGGTAGGTAGGCTATAGATAACATTTGATTAAATAAGAGCCATTAGTCAAATTAATCGCATCGTATTCAATTATAATGAATATTGAATTTTTTTTGATATTTTTATTTATGAACTTTAGGTAGGTAGGTAGGTAAAGTTGTACTTACATCGCACCTACCTACATAGAAAAATATTATTATTTAATACAGACTTCTTAATTTTCCCGGCTTATATTTAAAACAAACAACCCTATCGTAGCAACAGTATCTGTAAAGCCCCAGAGTGGGTACGTAGGTTTCTATAGTCAGTCAGCTTACAAAATACCTCGTGCATTATTGAATAATTCGCAAGATTGAATATATAATTAAAAATGATTAATTGTTTCGTGCTTGGTTTGATATAATTAGTCGTAATTATAATGAAAGTTTTGTCTTTTTGGGTTTATTATTTTGTGGGAAAAGTTTTTTGTGAATGTATATTTTAGGAAAGTGCTCGGATTAGTTCTTACGTAGTGTGAGTTGAAGTAGGTAGGTACTTCCTAACTGGGTAGGTAAAAAAAACACGCTCATGAATGTCATCCCCATGATGGAGATACTCAGATCCATACTCAGTAGGTATACTTATATGCAGATCTGTGAGGATACCTACCAAGCAGGGGATAGTCAGAGATATGCCCAAACATTATACATGTCTACGTTTTGCATAGTAGGTAGTTAGCATTCCACGTAGCGGGCTGCAAACCCATCGCCGCTTATTGGAACACTAACTGATGCACATGCCTTCGAAGTTTTGGTTCTTGATTTTCGCAAGATGTTTCCTTTACCGTGATAAGCGAAAACAAATAGAAAAAAATCATTGATGCAAAACCGAGGTCTATCCCACGACCTTCGGATCGGAAGTCGGGGTACGGCCCACTATGCCAACACGGCTTATACCTACCTATCTAGGTTACCCAGGTAGTTATCTTATATCCTATCCTACTATATTATCCTACTAATATTAGAATCGCGAAAGTTTGTGAGGATGGATGTTTGTTAGGTACTCTTACACGCAAAAAATACTGAACGGATTTTGATGAAACTTTACTACTTTTTATACGGGTAAAAACGGTAGAAGCTAATTTTATCTAATTGTAATTTCAATTACTTAGGATATTACCTAGTCAGGTTATATGACCTAGTATATATTAAGTATATAGGTACTAAGGCTGAAAAGGAGCACTTTTTATAACAAGGCAAGCCAATACCGGTCACCCATCTAAGTGAATAAATGAATACTAAACATGGTTCAGTCTGAAAACAACCATAAATAAGATGATTCATCGAATTAACTCGGCACCTCTCTATTTATTAGGCGCGAGAAGAATAAATCGTTGCAATTCATTATTTTGGGTACGTAATACTGTTGGTAAGGGCATCGATAGACAGGCCGTTTTGGCCCGGTTCGGTTCCTCCAAGAGTCGATGTTGAGTTTATAACATGTCAAAGCGGTGACCTTATCGACAAGATTTCGATACAAACTTCTACAAGCTTTATACGTATTTAATAATTCATCATAAAAGCTCTGCTTGAAAGGATGCGACAGACGAGCCAACTTACTGCGTTAACTTTCTTACCGGCCCTCTCCATGGATCTGGGACCGGAACAGAACAAGAGTTTTAAGAGCATTTACAACAATCTACCAAATGACATTTTAGAAACATGCTCAATAATTGTATTTAAAACTAAACTAAAAAGACTATTGTTAGAAAAAGCTTATTACAGTATTAATGAATATTTATCAGATATATTTTAATGACATATTATGATTTAGAAACTTATTATTATTATTTTGACTGTGTTTTTTTGTATTTTTTTTCAATTATGTTTAAAATTATGTTTGTAATGGATGTATTAATAATTTTGCTTACTATATAATTTTTTCATGCTGTTAAGCTGATCATGGCTGTTTCGCAGAATAAATGATTATGATTATGATTATGATTAAGAGTATATTTTTAG
Organism: Perizoma flavofasciatum; assembly: GCA_958496245.1. Taxonomy (NCBI): domain Eukaryota; kingdom Metazoa; phylum Arthropoda; class Insecta; order Lepidoptera; family Geometridae; genus Perizoma; species Perizoma flavofasciatum. Next base: position 5,173,076 of record OY292443.1, on the reverse strand, counting down.
TTTTTTTTAGTGGCTGCTGTGACGTCAGCTGTAGGAGCGGCTGAAAATCAGCGTGGCTGAGTTCCCGACCTTTCTAGTTACATACAAACATATCTTCTTACTATACCTAGATACTATTTTTATGATAATTACTTATTATTATATTGTACTTCGGCTACTAATGTTTGTTTAAGTATAAGTAAATAAAAGCTTTTTTATTATATGTCCTGAATGGTGATAGATGACCATGGAATTGTAACCTTCCGTTTCCATTCCGGACCGGACCGGAAGTCAAAACGGTCTGTCTGTCCGCGCACTAAGACTTATCAAAATGTTAAATGATTAATCAAGTATGTACTACTCAGGTAGGTTTGCGAAATAGCTAGCGCGTCGATTGTTCTGTGATCGTTTTATTGATTGAAGGGAAAAATCGTGCTACAAAGCTGCGGTGGACATGATTCGGGAAACTGATGGACACAAAGCTAATTAATGTTTCCAGTCGGATGTTATTAATCCGAGCATCGCTGTCGTTGGTTACAGATGCACATGCGGTTTCAAGTCTCACTGAAACGAGATATATCAGTGTTTTTCAGCGGTTTTTTTTTATTTCAGATGATAATTAATTATACTTTTTTGTAAAAGATAAAATTGTCGAATGTTTTGAGTCTCTCTGAAAGTGTTGTTTTATAACATTACATTTTTTCAGTGTTTTATTACGACACTTAAGTATCTTTAAAAATAATTAAGTGTAAAAGTTACCCTTAAGTACTCAGTACCTTATTTTCATCTAGCTTTTCAGTACTTACTGTTTCTGTTATGTTACCGACCACTTTAACTTACATTATAAGAGGCTAATTATGGTATTCAGTTCATTAGAACTCAATATCATAATTAGTTCAATTCTCCATAATATTTATGATCAATATAATATTTGTATTTTGTATATCAGTCATAGAAAAACCTTTTTTTATCTTACTTTTGAGTAAGTAGGTATGATGTAGGTACCTGCATACCTATATAAATAAGTAGGTATTTATTTGGATACGTTGCAGTTCGTGCGTCGTCATTTTGGAGTAAACAACAAGTAAGTTGCAGTACGTGCGTTCTGCTACGGGCGAAAAAAACCTAATATATAGGTAATTCATAGTCACCTGAACACCGTGGGCCGAGTTCGCAAAGCGTGGGGTGCGTTGCATCGGCATCGGGTCGAGTGATGCACATAAAATTTGATAGGCAACCTGCACTGTTTCTTGATAATAATAAACGACTCATTACAATTATTATTATTGTTATTATAGAGTGGATACCAAGCATCTGCTATTAATACTTATTATATGAATGGTAAAGGGTTTCCTCACAGTACGTTACACTGGCCGGTATAGTCGCATTGTTTAATAGCGCGTGGCAAGATTTCTAAAACTGTAGGTAGGTACCTACGTATAAGTATAAATGTTTGATTTAAATTTTTGTCTTTATTTGATTTTAGACACCTACACTCAGATAACCGTGGGACGAGTTTGTGAATGAACATAATAATCCAATAACGACTTGCTACAGAAGTAATTATTTTTGCAAATCATCAAGTTTAGTTTCGTCTCGTTATCTAACCCGAGTCAAGTTTAGTTCGTTGATAAATAATTTGAAATAATAGGTACCTATATTATCTAGTTCTTGCCAGTCTTCAGTCGGACGCGGACTCGGGCGGTGCTCCTATAGAAGAGCTTTTAAACGGCCTCGAAACGACAGCCAAATACAGTGGCAACTAACTATAATTTAATTACAAAAAAGCAAATTTGAGCATTTGAAATATATTGCTGAGTTGATGTGGTTTCTTTTGTATAAATTGTATCTCAAATAATTATTTAAGTATGAATTTTGATTGATAATATTTTTTCTACCTTGCAAATTCCTACGTATATTGATCATATACGTAAATGCAATGGAAAAGTCATAAGACGAACTTTCCTTGGATAAAGGTATTACAACGCATAGTCAGCAGTTCCTGCAGTATTATGCCAGGAGATTAGTACTTTATATTAGGTACTACTGTGGGAGAACCATAATTAGCTAATATCGTGAGGAATATAAAGGTTAGGGCAGTTAGAATTATCTGTTGCACGCAGTTTGAAAGTGAAGAAGACAAGGTCGTTGATGGTGAAGCGTTCCCAGTTGTACCATCATGAAGTCCTGTCCTTCTTTACCCTTCTTTTTACTAAGTAGGTAGGTAGTAATTTTACGAATATCAATAGTCTTCCTGTTTGAATTATACAAACGGGCTTCCTTTGATTCGAGTAGTTATCATACGAGGGAATCGAGTGAATCCGCAAAACAATGTAAAGTCTCTTATGCCTGTAATTTGGACAATAATTGTTCAAACTGGAACACAGCCATGCAATTGTTACTGCTTTGCAGTGGGAATAGATGGACTTTTCCCCTGAATCCAAACTAAATACTCAGCTACCAATCGCACTAAAACTAAGCAAATACTTAGGTACCTAGGTATGTCTTTTTTTATACAAATGTCACTAAGACGTATCTTAGCATTTGCTTTAGCTTAGTTCAAACGGACATACACAAATATTTTTTTTTTTACCACGTTGCATTATTTTCCTTTTTCTTCTGATCGCTTTTTTATAGTCAATTACTGATTGTATGCATAAAATCAAAAGATATAAAGTGGTTCATTTTTATTCTATATGATTATCAATCAACAAGGAAATAATAGTTTTATTTTTTTATAATATTTCTTGATGAAATATTCAAAATAATAAGCTTTCAGTCTGATGGCAATTTTTTTTTATGTGTGTCGTATCAATAACAAACAAATTTAAATAAAATAAAAGGAAATTTATTTACTTACACATAAACACACATATGTACCATAGGTACAACAGTTTTGAATGGTGTTATAGTTAGAAGGTATGTTTGTAGTTAAGTAGAAAGGTCGAGGACTCAGCCACGCTGTTTTTTAGCCTCGCCTACTGATACAGCTGCTGACTCTCGGACGCTTATCGGCTGTTCCGGATAAAAAGTGCACGCACATAGCTTTATGTTTGATGTGATGAAAAGAAATACCTAACTAGATAGGGACCGGGTAGGTACTCACTATACTCGACAGTGACTTACAATCTATTTAATATGATGTAATATCCTACTTCCTACTTTATCCTACTACTATTATAAACGCGAAAGTTTGTGAGGATGGATGTTTGTTACTGTTTCACGCAAAAACTACTGAACGGATTTTGATGAAACTTTACAGTAATATAGCTTATACATCAGAATAACACATAGGCTACTTTTTATCCGGGTACCACGTGGGCGAAGCCGTGGGCAGAAGCTAGTCTGTAATATTACTTAGACAACTAAACAATCTAGCCTAACCACTCATTAATGAGTGGTAGGTAGTATGTGCCTTGGAGCAATACTTGTACTGAAAACTTGAAAAGCGAAGCTGCCTTCTGTCTATACCTATATGCTGAAAAAGTGAAATAATCGCGATGCGGTTCCTTAAATTTGACTATGCGTCATTTCTTTGTTAAGGGTCGTCGCAGCGCACATTTTACACAAATAAGTCGATCAAGTAGCAGAGCAAGCACCGCTGTATAATACATTTTATTTTTAAAAGTTAGACCTGACCATTCAAGATTATCAAAGCTTGGCAAGATTGGCAAGGATAGGCCAATCAAGATTAACAAAGCTGGGCTATTTGGGAGTAGCAAAGGTAGGTTATTCAAGATAAGAGAAGTTAGGTAATCAAAGATATACGAGGATAGGCCATTAAACATAAGTGGAGCTAGGCCATTTGAGATAAGTAAGGAAGGTTCTGTTGTTAGCCTAGTGTTTTAATGCAACTAATACCTCGACAAACAACAGTTGGCCCTAGGACCCCGGACAAGTGGATCAGATGAATCTTAAGAAGATAGGAAGATCTTTCCCTTTGCAAATGGAGGACTCACCACCAACCGTTTTCTCCAAATTTATCATTGGTTTTCTAACAGCTGCTGGATAGTAGGTATAAATACAAAATTTAAAATAAAGTGCTCCATCACTAGCCGACTCGTCAAAACGAACTTATTTGTCAAACTTTAGATCATTCCGATAAAGCAAACAGGAAATTGAAATTTGTATCACTGGTCGAGAATCTCGCGCCCAGCCATCTTGGATGCTAATCGTCGCGCCGTGATTTGAATATGGAACTGGTAAAATTGCTTTACTTTTTCTTTTTGTTACCAGTTGATGGATTCATAGTGAGATGACAGGAAATACTTAAATTTTATTTTACATTCGTTCATTTTATATTTAAAGTTATTGTTATTCTTCTAACACACTTTTTACTCATTTACATTCGTTCATTTTATATATATATAGGAAGAATGATACACTTTTTGCTCAGAAAATGGTGCTTTTTTCAATGTTTACTTGTAAGTAGGTATGAGAATTTTTAGCCAAAAAATATATCATTGTATCTTATGTCATTACTGATAGAAGATATGATTTAGCTGCTAAATGCAGTGTTCGATTAGACAACTAAAGCTTCTGGCATACAGAATGCAGATGGCAAAATCCCGGTCTAAGGCCGGTGTCCTTTTGATTACAACACTTATAACGACCTATTATAAAAAACTCAGCACTAAGCTAAACCGATGACTTAGGTAAGTCTTAGTGGTTTCCTATAAAAAAACATGTCAGTAGGACACGCTTAAGGCTTGGCCTAAGCATAGTGAAGACGGCCATTGGTGTAACAGGCTCTATCCATATAAATAATTAAGTTTAATTAGTTCTATCGCTAATTACGTGCGGCAACTCACGAATAAACCTTTAGCCGCTAGACTATTTAAGCTATTCTCGATTTAAGCCCTGGGTAGTAGCAACTATTGCTTATTCCATGGTTGTAATAAATTAGGGATGGGCGTCGAAGCTTCTAAAGTAAAATCCTACTGATATTATATATGTTAAAGGTTAGTTGTTTAAGAGTTTATTGCTAAAAATCTCTTGATTGGATGAAGTTTGGATCTAAAATAGTTTGTGATCTAGAATAACACAGGTTATTTTTGATTGACGCGGGCGATGCCGTTGGCAGATTCATAACCAGATTTACCAAAAAGCTCAGGATGTCGTAGAAAATGTAAACTATTCCGGGTTATTTAACAAAATCTACAAATAATGGGTAGGTATGTATCTAACAACTTTTGTTCTAAGACTTTTCGAAATTTGGCTATTTTTAACTAAAAACAAACAAGTTGGTTTCAGTATTAAACATTAGAAAACATGTAGCAGAACTTGTTCACTTTCATGGGCAAAATCAACCCTTTTCGAGTTAGTTTACATATTCTAGGACACCCTGAACAACAGAAGTACCTACCTAAAGTTATTTTTTATACTTATGACATCAATTTAAGCCACCTATCCATCATAACAAAAAAAAAACATTATTTAAAAGATGATATATGGTACCTAATTTTTGTTAGGATAGACTATTTTATTTCATTAATAACTTTCTATTTTATCGAGACTTAAGTCTATAATTATCATCTAAATTTGTAAATATCGTGCTACAATGAGAGAGATATATATATAGGTGAGTTATGCATAAGTAAGTAAATCTGAAATATCAGAAACCTTGCTTTTTTTTTGCAAAGCACTTAAAACGAAAGCTTTCAAACTAGGTAAGTGGTTGCTTAAGGTTCTTTCTTTATTATTTATTGTACACACAGATAATACAGACAAAAAAACCTTACATAAAGGACATGTACAAAGGCGAGCTTAACCCTAACAAGAGTTTTCTTCCAGCAAACCTTTGAGGATAGGGACAGCTGATAAATAGCGTTCCTTAGTGTAACGTTCTGAACCTTGGCTACGTAAACAAAATCGCACTAAAAATATATTTTATTATATTTACGCTCAGGCGCAGATATTATACGTAATACATTATATTAGGCCATTATAGTATAGAATACTAGGCTTAGGTAAAGACATAGGTCTGTCTTAAGTTTTTCTATGCAAAAGTTACTTTTTCATTGAATTTTGGTACTAATGCTCACTAAAATTACCTTTACATAGCACCTGTTTCCGGACTAACTCGTTTTCGGTCGTTGTAGTTCGGCTTTGGAACGCTTTGCCCCTAAAAATAAAGCAGATCGACTCAAAGGAGTCATTTAAAAAGTCGTTATGGGAGCACTTTCTTAGAAAGATGAACCGTTAGTTATCTTGTCTCTCCAACTCTCCCCCCTTCTGATGCCACTACCAATTAATATTATTTGTTTAAGTTTATTTTTCAATATTTTGTATATTGAAAAATATATTAGTAGTGTAGTGTAGGTACATTAGTACCTACAATACGGCGAGAGGACAGCTAGCTACTTGATTCCCCGGCTAATAAATGGACTACCTACTGATTTACTTGATATTATTACTCCAAAAAATATTAAATTTAAACTCAAATTTTATATTATTTTATAGCTAATCTAGAAAAGTACCTACCATTGAATGCACTTACCTAGTTCTTTCCAAATTAAACAAGATGGGCTACCTATGTTATTTTTTAATACCTACTAATGTTAACTAAGCAACAATGCAGACTCACAAATAGCATCAACTGTACAACCCTTAGCGGTTTTGGGAGATATTATTTATCAGAATATTTTTTTGTTAAGAATTTTTATTTCGATAAATTAAAAAAAAAACCTAATTATGTAATTGTCTTTACTGGACACGCCAAACCATCTTTTTGCACGCCCAGGATGACTGGTAGACTGGTTAATGCTAAAGCATTAAGCTAAAGCATTCCTTCAAGCTAAGTCCTCCTAGCACTACATTGTTTGTGCGGAAGCATTAAATAAATAAATAAAATTAGTTTTTCTGTTAGACTGATGATATCTTAAAGGTTTAAGTCAGTGGATGTGTGAGTGGAGGTGGCTCAGTGGTTATAGTGACAGTTTTTTAACCCTACATTGGTCGCGTGGTCTACGTATGTAATCCACACATGCAAAAATCAACTTTATTGAAAAACTATTATGGCGAATTTTTTGATTGTCCGTGTTTGATTGACTACTTTAGAGTTAATGTAAACATGCGTTTTCGCTACATGTCGCTTCTGTTTTTTACTTAGGAGCGTGCCTATTCTTGTTTCAGTATTAGGACTTTTCGATCGGTAAATCGAAGAATTGGACATCCCTATGAACCGTAGAACACAACCACCGCTGCATGCAGCGCTCGTGTGTTTGTGCTTTATTTGGCAGTATATGTTGAGAACGGTGGCCTTTGAGTTTATGAATAAAAAAGATTCCATATTCAAAATACGTTCAGCCGTTCGATTTGTTTGTTTTTTAGATGGTCGGTTTTTATTGTGGCTGTTGTATGTTCGTAAATATTATTGGTGTTTGAAAATATTGAATACAAAACTGTAAGTTGAGAATCCGGTAAATACCTACCTAATTAAAATACCCTACTTTAAATCAATTTAAATGCAAAAAAACAATTAAATCGGTGTACCTACATTTGAGCAACAAAATACAAACAAATAAGCTTAGATGGGATCGCGCGCCGTGTCCTTCCTGAAAGATCCCAGATCTGTGATCCTTGGAGCCGACCATAGACAGAATATTACGGATACTCCAATTAATGAAAGTTTTCTCGTCTGTTTTTTACCCACAACACAAAGAGCTGGTATATTTTGTAGTGCGCTGGTCTCATACCATTATTCTCTGAAATGGCTCCAATTTAATACGATTTTGCAGTTATCACTCAGGTTCTAAAGAAAGGTTTTATTACCACACAAAGTTTTCAAATTTCAAACTTACCTTAACTTAGTTTCTAGTTTTTAATATATTTGTGAACAAAACTTATTTAACTTTTATACATTTATTTAGCTACAATTAAAATATTTTCCTAAGAAAGGTCGACCAGCGAGCGTCTACTTGATCAGACCCAAAAGGGACCTAAACTATTTATCCAATCTTTAAAATGCGAAAGTTTTTATCGATAATCTTTGTATCGGATCCTAACTGAACCTTTTAGTATAAAAATTGTGAATAGATAGGAATAGGTTTTAGATTACGTAACTAGATCTTGTCATAACAAAATATGAGGGCAGAAGATATCATTTTAGATATGGCGTCAAAACTTAATATCCTCGCGACAATACTAGTAGATGTTAAAAGAGGAAATACCGAGAGGGCTTTTGTCTCTTAGGCAGAACAACAGTTTGACCAGAAAGCCAATTTTTAAGCATTAGAGATTAGTTTTGAAACTGGACTGCTAAATATAAAAAAGAATCCTTTCGTAACAAAACCGTATCCACACTAACTTTTCCCGCTGCAATCAAAGATTTTTTAAATACCCCATTAGAGCGTCTTTAATTTGTAAACTGTTCGGCAGATTATCTCTACATTTGTAAACCGAACAAGACTCTACCACTTCGGAATTCAGTTCGAAATATATGTAAAATCAGTTCATGTGCATTGTATTGTGCTCTAAAACCTGAGTTACACAGGAGAATTGCAATAAAACTGTGTTTAATGATATGCCCTGAGCTTAATAGCTTTGGAGGTGTCTGAAAAACTATAAAAATATGGCGTACTTTTTTATTTTTAACGTAAAATGAGTTGTCGAGATTGTGTTTTCTACCAAGCATCTTCTTAGCCAATATAGTATTATATTATCTGTGCCAAAGATTAGTTATGTTGTATAACTGGTATTTTTTGGACATCACTGATACTCTGGTACCTATTTTTAATCGTAGAGTTAATTCTAAGGTCTATGTTGTTTCGTGATTAGAATATGCTTATGTTTTTTACTTACCTACGATTTTATAATATTAATATTTTCCTTCACCGTTTTTTGGCAATATTATAGTTGGAATTTTATTTGACACCTACGTCACTGTCGCATTAAGCGAAGTTCGCGCAGTGCGAGGACGGATTAAGGACAGACCAAAACACCAATAAAAGTAAAAAATAGGTAAAGTAATAAATGCCTTGAAATATAAAATGATAAAAAAATATTTATTTTGAACAAAATGAAACAGGCAAATATAATTTGGCGCTAGATAAATGCTACGTGAAAATGTCCAGCATTATTATTATACCCTTCTTTTATTTAGGAATAGTATAGGATTCCCTGTGTCGTGGGAATTCGATTCCCGCTGTGGGACAAATAAATAAATAAATAAATAATGCTGGACAATCCACACAGCATCATCTAGCCCCAAGCTAAGCAGAGCTTGTGTTATGGGTACTAGATGACTGATATACTTAATACAATACATTACATAGATAGATATTTTTTTATTATACATAGAAAATACCCAGAACACCCGGAACAAATATTTGCAGATCGTACGAATATTTGTCCCAGGGCGGGAATCGAACCCGCAACCTCCAGTGTCGCAGGCGAACCTTCGCCCACCGCGCCACATCGGTCGTCAAATGTTTGCATATTCTGCAGATATTTGATCCGGGGTGTTCTGGTACCACGGTACTCGTAGTTCCTGATACCTGTGACACAGGGATTCCTAGTGCGGTAACACGACATGTTTATTTATTATTTCCGCATCGGAAATCAACCCCTCCTTCGTCGCAGTCGAGACTTTCGCGCCATCGAGGTGGTCAACTATGAAAGACACTTGCCACAGATAAAAAAAACCTCTAATTCCCAACCTTTTCCGCCAAAGCACATGAAAGTACGTATATCATACACTAGCTATTTTTCAATGCAAATTTATTCAGGGTCCGAGTAAACCGTCCCAGTAGTGGCATCCTTTTAGTTGTTTTCTCTATTTACTGGCGATCGAGCGACGGCAGCGCTACCGCCCGGTACTAAATAACAGTGTCGCGCGAGCCTTTACACACGCCGCCTGGACGGTGACATGCAGTAATTACCCATCTATACTAATATTATAAAGAGGTAACATGTGTACGTTTATATTTAGGGAATAGTCTCCGAAACTACTTATCCGATTTCAAAAATTCTTTCACCAATATTTAGCATGGACTTTCAGGGTGGCCTTTTTAAAGGGCGACATTTAAAAAGGACTTTTCTTGGAGATATCTATGGCTATAGGTGTGAAGTGAGATTCTCGATATTTGAAATAATTTGCTTAGATATTAGGCGACCTTTTAAACAGTTACCTGAGTTTCCGAAACTTCACATAACTCATACATTACACAGAGTTAACATTACAGGATTTGCGCGTTAATATGTTTTATATAGGGGAATAGTGATAGGGGAAGAAGAAATATAAGTATATTCAACAATTATTCAAACTACGCTATTTTCAAATAAACGGTAGGTACCTGCATTTGACATCCTTCCGTTAATAGTAGTTTTGTAGCAAACAGAAAACGATTTTCTATGATCTGTTCCACAAACTTCGATTTATAATGGTCGATTTACTGATTTTCTTCATTATGTTCGAAACAAAATATTTTAAATGTGTGTTTTACTTTGTGGGAAATACTTTTATAAAATTTGTTTCAGGCACCGTCAAAAACTACCGGTCAAAAACGAGCAGGACAATGGAATTTCGCCACTGACAAAAAATCGTAGTAGAATATACATGGTTGATATGAGGTAGCCACGAGGTTTTCCATCACACTGCTCTTTTTGGACCATGGTGCTTGAATCACTTTGTATATTTAAGTAAAGAAAGAAAGAAAGAAGGAATATTTTTAATTGAACTCAAAAACACAAATATGGTAAAAAACTGGGAGAGAATTAGCTTATAGAACATGTGTTGCTTGTAAGTAAGTGAACATGTGTAGCTTAAGTGCCTAAGTAGACTATTATTATTTGGTCTGTTCCAAAGAATAGGAGACTTCTGTGTTCTATTCTGTGTAAATTATGATATTTATTCTCTTACTTTCTTTACGAATATAACTAAATAAATATGTGGCTTCATCTCGCATACTGCCCTCCCTTGCTCGCACGCCTCTTTGTGCACTCATCGTATTTCGGCTGCGCGCGCGCATTTATCGCATCGTCTGATACGAGTTCGCTATCCGGAATCTGTATCTGGAAATAAATCTGATACGATACTGGCCACAGCTGATTAGCCGCTGGCTATTGAGATCAAATAAATAATAGGTACCTACCTAGTACAACTAGGTATTATAAATATCATCCGACACAAAAAACGCTTTAGATATATAATTCCTAACCTCATTTTTTTTACTTTTTCGCCTGAATTGATTCCTAACCAATTTTTTTACAAGATCAACTTTTTCGCCGGTATGAATTGTTGTGAGTCGATAGCTATTTTACGTATCAAAGTCCCAGTAAAAATAGGAATGTAAAAAAAACTGTTTTTCCCTACTTTGGGACAGCTCTATCTTTTTTCCGTTTTTAGGTTCAACCTACTTATTATTGAATAATTAGGTACGTATAAATTTTTCAACTCTTCCATAAATATCCAAAGAATTCAAAAACAGTTTTTTAAGTTATGAAGCCGGTTTCAAACTTCCATCTGAAAGTAAGCGTAATGCAACAGGGCTCACAAATCTAATGCGGTATCGCTATCCTGGATGTCTAGACAAATACCACTTTCTGTTGGCGTTAACGTCTGCCGAAAGATTGAATTGTATGAAAATGACATTAGTTTGGAAATGTCAAACTGCGTTAGCGTGAAAGGAAAACTTGCCCCCTGAAAAGCATAAAAAACGATTGCAAAGAATACATAGCCGTTTGGAAAATAAACTGTAACAAACAAGCACACTACTTTATTCAAAAAATAAAATAAACAAGGCAAATAATTGTAAAAAAAAACATTATTTGAGACGACACAAACCCAAACAAATCACGAACAATCAGTCAATTACTACTGTTGCCATGTTATTACAAAAATGTCTTCTAAAAGCCTAGGTAATATAGCGGCTCTACAGAGGCCTTGCCAAACAATGTAAATGGAAATAAGTATCACAATTTACAACTATCTATTTATTTCGTGTAAGATTATCCCAGTGTACATAAAGTGTTTATTCATTCATTAATGTACATTAACAAACCAGCTCTTACCCCAAACAAATTGCAACTGCATTTCATTAAGCATTACAACATTCTTTTAAATATAATACCGTCATTCTTTTAAATATGTAGTTCTCTCCATCCTAAGGTAATCTGGAAGAAATTTCTTAGAAGAATTTGAATTTGAATATGCAGTCGTTTGCCATTTAGATATGTTGAACCTTTCTTGAAGTAACCATTACTTCAACAGAGAATCAAAAAAAACTACCTCTTGTCCCGCTCATAAACGCGCTCCTTGCACCGCGGGTAAAAATACCACTCGACATTAGACTCTTAAATCGAAGAGCTGATCGCTCATTGCATGCTGCGCTTAATTAATTATGCTTTGATTGACCGTCACCCTGATCGGAACATGATCGCGATTGAGCAAGGTATCGGCTATCTGATTGAGGAGATAGGTAAGTACGTAGTACATTAAGAATGATACAGTCGATACAATATCAGCGCGGCTTCTTTGCCGTTCCTTGCTATCAATTTTTAATTTGCCTAACACCGTGTGACCAAGAAAGAATTGGTGTCATGACAAAGACAAAGAAGAACAAGGCAAAGCATGAAATACACTAATTAATGATTCTATGACATTCATGAATTGATGAACCACAAAGTAGGCAATAATGATATTTTGACCAATAACTAGGAGTGAATTTTATGGTTTATATTCACTCCTTGTTATTGGTCATAATATCATTACCTATTTAGTTTATAGTAGATAGGTAATAGTTATTAACATTTTTAATTAAAACGATTAAAAACGGGCATAAGTTCTGGCATTTTATAATTATCTATACTAATATTATAAAGAGGAAAGATTTTTTTGTTTGTACCGAATAAGCTCCGAAACTACTAGACCGATTTTAACCATTTTTTCACTAATAGAAAGCTTAATTATCAGGAAGTAACATAGGCTATAATTTATTTAAATAAAATTAGAGATCCTTAAGGAAATTTCAATAATGTAACCCAAAGTAGCAAAATTTTGCCTATAAAATTCATTATTTGACGTGCGCTGAGAAAACCATTGGTGACACATAAAAAATATGTACTACATGATTAAAGTACTCATTATTATCTACAAAAAAGTCCGCGAGGGAATATATCATACTATCATAGTTAAGTCACAATAGCAGCTTTTGTGTTCTAAAATGTAATTAGATCGCCGGTAGAAACAAAAATTAATTACTTATTAATTCTTATTCAAATAAATAATTTTATTATCAAGGGTATGTAGCAGTAAAATACTTTTTTAATTCATTCGAATCGGACTTTTAAATTCGAAGTTATCACGAGTATAAACTCGAAACTTACGCGGGTGAAACCGCGGGGCACAGCTAGTTCTTGTATAAATTAATTCTCAATCTACCTAATGACATTTGCACACCATTTGGATGGTAGAATATAATGTACGGGCCTATATAAATTGTAACATCATTTATTAGCTGACCTATATTCATACAAATAAATATTCTGATTTCTGATAAGTTACATACGGATCTTTATCGCGTAAAAACTTATAATTGAGTTTATTGATCTCAAAAGTTTGAAAAACACTGAGACACACTTTTGCATTTAAAAAATTGTGTTTCAATAGTTTTTAAACTGTTCCAGACTCAGGACAGGTTCTGAATACATGAAAGGAAAGATAAGTCCTGAATACCGGTATTTACCAAACATGAAAGGAAAGTTAAGTAGAATCAAGAGACGGCAACATGTCTAATACCCGTCTGAACGAATCTTCTTGCCTAATTCTTTGCCTTAGTTTAGTGCAGACGGCAAGTGCAAGGAATATTATACATTTCACTAAAACAGGCTATTTATTACGGTTTTTTGTGCCGAATTATCGGGAAACAATCAATTTCGCTAGCTAAATGAAAGCTTGTTAAAACTAAGTATATAATCATGAGCTTCAAAAATAAATACGAGTACTATGCCTACGGATACATTTTTTTTTTTTTTTCTATATCCATTATGAACAAACGGATTCAAGGCTGTGCAATATTCTGTTTATCTACACGTTGTATACTTATAACTTGAAGTAGGTAGAGATGATAGGTAACTATACCTAATTGTACATGCGTCGGTAGCCAGCCTGTCTGTAGCCTGACACCGCTTTGTGGACGCCGAGACACCGAGACTCCAGCTAAAGTATATTGGCTCCTATCAACTTATTTTACCGACGACAGCGGCCGACGCAAGGCGCGGTATATTTATCGATAGGGCTATTTCCATCCTCCCCACTTCTTCTCGCGTGTCATCGGTTCTTTCTTGGTTACCATGCGTTAGATCATTGATCTGACTAGAGTCTAGTGACCGATGAAGAACCGTGTAGTAAAAAAGCTATACAACATCCTCATTGAAGTTGCTCCAACTCGATGAAAAATGGACCTATTGTTTTGTAAAAGGATCATTAAAAGGAATAACCAGCCTTGTTTCGTTCCTGGCTTAGTCGCGAAGGAACAGGCAGTAGGTAAAATTGCATTTCAAAGTGATTTGTCTTTTTGATTTGATGAATACAATTAATAAAAAACACATATACATATTGTCGAATTTTTGGTTCTACGACATGTCGATTTCGTCTCAACGTTTTTCTAACGTTTGAGAGCCTCCGCGCTAGTGTGGCGATTGAATATCCAAGACCTATGATTGTCTCCATTAAGTCTGCAAGTGTGGCACTAGTGGGGAGAGCTACCGATTTAGGATCATTTCTGATCTCCCCACTACTAGGAGGTGAAGAATGGGAAAATTCTCAAAAAGGATTTAAGGAAATTATTGCTTGCTTGACGACTTCACGTTGGCATTTTAGCCAACTTAAGAAGGTAGATCTTTATCTCTGCTACAGATATTTTGCTATGTAACCGTTCAACCATCTGCATCTCTGCCTGTCCATGCCTTATTTTTTCAGTTTTAGGTATACCTATTATGTACCTACCTCTAGTATCTATACCGTTCCACTCTGCCTTAAAAAAGGTTAGCTGGAACAAAAAGATAACTAGCATTAAATTCACCTACCTATATTTTTTTATCTTAGGCATTAAAGCATTTTCTGTATTTTTGTAGAGCAAAAAATACTTTTATTATTTATTTACTTGTTAGTAATTAAGCAAATCAACCAATTATATTAATTACACGAAGATAACAAGTCGAATTAAATATTGAGAAAATAATAAAAAAAAAATAAAAAAAATCACATTAAACCATTATACAACAACCAACCTGTTTTGTAAAGTGGCAGTCTGCGTTCTTCCGATTTATTGTGTAATTATCTTCCGTGGGTAACCGGGGCCCTTCGCGTTTTCAAAATTATTTCAGGGCGACTGGTCGAAACGACGCATGACCAGAGACCTGGCTCTTATCTGAGTCAACGCATTAGCATTGCCATTCAGCGTGGCAATGCGGCCAGTATTTTGGAAATACTTCCGTCAAGTAGTGATCTGGATCAGAAGAGCTATCTATAGATCGTTTGCAACGGTCTTTAGATAGCTAGCTGTTTCATCTTTATTTTTTGTATATACCTACTTGTACATGTACCTATACTTAGAGCTGGTGCAGTGGCTGATTCGGCAGAGGATCTCTATATTTGCGCCTCTTGCGCAGTCTCGACAGAGCTTACTTATTTGAGCCTTTTGGGGTTGAGACTCTGGGTCCGTGGGGAACCGTGGCCCTTCACGTTTTCAAAATTATCTCAGGGCGACTGGTCGAAGCGACGCGTGACCAGAGAGCTGGCTCTTATTTGGGTCGACGCATTAGCATTGCCATTCAGCGTGACAATGCGGCCAGTATTTTGGGAACCCTTCCGTCTGGTAGTGATCTGGATCAGTTGAGCTATCTACCTCTATAGATCGTTTGCAACGGTATTTAGATGGCTAGCTGTTTCATCTCTATTTTTTGTATATACTTGTATGACTAATTAACTTCCGCCGGAAATCATTTTTGTTCAATTCTTTCAGAACTTGAAAAGGGCTTAAGATATGCCTTAGTAATTCCCTAAGTTTACCTAATGCAGGCGTTTAAGGACATAAAGAACAGTAATAAAACATATTATTATGTAACACGGAAATGTTAGCTTTTGTATCTTCATAGTAACACAAAATATCAATGGAGAAGGAGTGATTTCAAAACATAAACTGATTGACAAAACTTACCCATCATCGATCAACTTATTTCCTCAGGTTCAAATTACAGTCGTAAAATGATGGCGCCTCGTTTTTCCTCGAAATAATATCAAAAGTTTGTCAGTTCACAGAGAAACGAGAAGTTATTCACCTATTTTTCATCTATGTTAGGCCTTCATTTCAAAGTCAAAGTCAAAATTCATTTATTCAATAAAATCACAAGGATCACTTTGAAACCCCGGTTTTTATCTACTGCCTGTTCTTCCAGAACCAAGCCAGGAAAGAAAGGCAAGAAAACAAGGCTGGTTATTCTTTTTAATGATCATTTTACAAAACAATAGGTTCGAGTTGGAGCATTTTCAATCCCAAGAGTTTTTGTCATCAAAATAGTCTGATATTTTATAGTATGCCTTTTTATAATGTTTTTGTTAAATTACGATTTTAAATATATTAATTGATAATATTTGTACATCTCTTGGAAGTTTGTTATAAAAGCGTACACCATGCCCTTTAAACGATTGACTAACTTTATGGAGTCTACAAGTGGCAACAGCGAGTTTATCTTTATTTCTAGTATTAACATTGTTTTTATCGCTTCTTTTCTTAAACAATTTAATATTTATTTTTATTTTTCAATTCATCATTATTTAATGACAAGGGAATGTCATTAAATAATGCTGGACATTTTTCACACAGCATCATCTAGCCCCAAACTAAACAGAGCTTGTATTATGGGAACTACATGACTGATATACTACTTATATACTTTTTTTTGTAAATACATACATATTATACATAGAAAAACACCCAGACCTGAGACAAATATTTGCAAATCTTACAAACATTTGTCTCGTGACAGGAATCGAACCCGCAACCTTCTGCGTCTCAGGCGGACCTTCGCCCAATGCGCCACAGAGGTCGTCAAAGTCAAAGTCATTATTTTTATTACTTTAAACTTTTTTCGGCGAAGTGATTCTCTGGGGCACAAAAACGGTATTTATATCAGCAGCCCTGTTGGCCCATAACTCACCTGAGGATCTTCTAGACGTCATATATGGAGGATGGAGGATAGATCAAGGTCTACAAGACACCTACTTATTCTTACTTATAATATACTAGTTTCTGCCCGCGGCTTCGCCCGCGTGGTATGTTGAAAAAGTAGCGTATGACCTTGTTTGCACAAGGTCATACGCTTCTTTTTTTTCAAAACTACCCTTTAGGGGTCTAAAGGGTAGTTTTGAAAAAAAAGAAGTTTTTCATTATTTACTTTAAAGTTTATTTATACCGAGTTTTGTGTGAATCGAACCATAAAAAAAAACTATAACTCTCCTGCACCCCCTAGGGATAGTTTTGAAAAAAAAATGTGTATTATTATTTATTTTAAAGTTTACTTTTACCAAGTTTTGAGCGAATCTAGCCAAGAAATACAATTTTCCATAGAAACTTTACCGCCCTGTATAACTCTTACAGGGGTCGATTTTCGAAAATTCGATTAGCCTATGTGTTATTCCAGAACCTAAAATATCTATATTCCAAATTTCATCAAAAACGGTTCAGTAGTTACGGAGATATGTGGTAACAAACATTCACACACACAGACTTTCGCATTTATTATAAAGTAGGATAGTAGAATGTCTGTAAATACGACCCGGTGTCCAAATCTTGCAGACCTTGAAAAGGGGACACTTTTCGGCCTAAACTTTCCCATTTTCATGTCATAAAAGTTATGAAACTTGGTAATCCTGGGGTCTAGATAAATTCCAATTTCTGTTGGCGTTTACGCCTGCGGAAAGATTGAATTGTTTGGAAATGACATTAGCCGTGAAAATATCACGTGACAGCTGCAAAGTTTTACCTTGACAAAGCGTTAGCGTGAAATGAAAAGTAAGCGTGAGGTATTTGTCTAGACTCCTGGTAAAATGAGTGCCTTATTCCTGTAGCCATTTTGCTAATATTATTAAGGGGCAGGTCAGGTTCAATGGAAAACTAGTTTTACGCATATTAAAGTCCTAGCTAGAGAGGTGATCTTGCAGTAAATCATGAGGCTCTCTGTAATGGCGTCCCCAGGCCTCATTTACCTGCTATCCGCTCGCTATCTGCGATAAGGAACGCCGATAAATAAAATATTGACGGGTTGGTAGTTGGTTACGCACCATCGTAATGGATTAAAAAGCAGAGATAGCAATGATAGAGGCTTAATAATGCGTTCAATAATAACGGTCAGTTAACCAAATTGATGAAAATTTTGCAGATAAACATATAAGGAAAATGCATTATCCACAATATCCATGTAAAAGGGTCATTTTTGGTAAAATAATGAAACATAGTGTTCTAAATACGACGTTCTGGTATTCTGACTATTTCTCATAGAATTTCCATCAATATTATTGATCGTAGACACGTGCGTTATCCAAACTGTCCTTTTTACCCAGTTTCGTAAACCAAAACACGTTTAACGACCCATTGTGCCTCATTACGTTTCTAAACAACTAAGTAAAGAAAATAAAAGATATTCGCGATAACGATAAGTATAGCCACTAAGGAAATTAAAGCCCAGGTTTGATTTTATGCATGGGCTATTTTCTTAAGTTCTTCAACTGGCAAACTTGGAAAATTATAAGGACCTACTGAAAATCTACCGACTAGTAGGCTTTAACTAAGTAGGCTTTACATTAGTACTAAATTGAGTTTGTACACACTAGATTTTCTATTGGGTCTGGAGTCTGGAGTCTTAGCAGTCCTAAGCTTAAGCTATATTTAAGATTTACTTAATACCATCAAAAAAATATACTAAAGAAAAGTGAATTCACATCTAAAAAGACGTTACCGTAAAATGGATTCACCAGATATCAAGGGGAAATAGAGACAAAACGTAGAGTGAAATTACTCCAATAATTACCTGTACTAAACCAAAAATAATTCTACATGGCTCTATGCGTATCTATACTGGATTACATCTCATCGTGTCATCTCATCATCATTCTTATCATGGGGAGGTACTGCAAAGGTACTCCAATCTCATTGACCTGAAAAGAGCCATTTTGAAAGTAAACGCGGGACTTCCTTTTCAATTCCCAACCACACGGCTTTACAGGATTTACTTTCTTACATTCAGACAACACTTCATTCTTTAAATTGTTCTCAAAAAACACCTCCAACTTTTTCGACCAGCTATTGGTAAAGGACAAGCGAAGAAAAGGTACTGTCTGTCCTTCTCAATCATTCCATACTAGTCCCTCTCAGAAGTTTCACTGCTTTCTAGGCCCATACTCATCTTATCCATTTACTCCTTGCCCAGGTTCACGTGTGAAGCAGTAGTAGCTAAATGGTTAAAAACTCTCACCTACCAAGAGACGGAAAACCTCTGGTCCCCTCAATCATAATTATCTCTTAGTGGTATTCAAATTCCAAATGAATCTGCCTCTTCTTACGTCTCTTCTTGATCTCACCGCAAATCTCACAGACACAAACTCGTATACTGAATCCTCATAATATTATCAACTCGCCATGAAATAAACACATACAATCTCGCATGCACACCTTTTCGCAATCCTCCTATTGTTACGCTTCACGGGCAGATACTACATTCTGTAATCCGCTCTAAATTAGTATGTTACTTCTTTTTTAAGCTCACTAGCCTATTGCTTATAATGTTACCTACCCATATAATTAGTTTTTTTAAACCTATCTCAGGCACCAGTTTCTTACAAAACGGGTTTTTTAACATAGAAACATGACTTTCTCGTACTACTTACTGGCTTTACGAGATCTTCTCGTACGTGGAAACTGTAAAAATAGCGTTAAAAACAACCTGGCCGTGTGTGTTCCTTGATTCTTCTATCTGAGAAATTGGTTGAATTCACTTACAGAGAATGATTTGATATTTGCATGAATAAAAACCTACTCGTACTTCAGCAAACAAAGAAAAAACGAGGGCAAAACAAATTGTAAAAACTATTGCAGAAAATTTTGGAGAAGTAGGCAGTTAATTTTTACTAAAAGACGGGATATTGACCATGATTTGTGAGTTTGAAGAAATTCACACACTACCTGCGCTCACCTAAAGATAGCTTTCCACTAAAAAACCGGGAGTGTATAAAATTGATTAGTTGTGGAAGTTCCTACATAGGCCAAACTAAACGTACCATAGCTTGTCGGGTGAAGGAGCACATCAGGGCGGTAAAAATTAAAATCAGCTATTGCAGAACATCTGTTGAATTCTGGCTCAAACCACTGGATCGAGTTACATAATCCACAGGTAATCTCAACAGAAAGCCACTTCATACCAAGATAGGTTCAGGAGGCAATTGAGATTACCAAACACAGGAATTTCAATAGAGAAGATGGTTTTCAATTATCTGGAGTCTGGAGTCCTGTGGTGAGATTGTGCAAAAATCGAAAAAACATGAAACCAGTTGTGTGTCAGGATATTGTTTAGTGTTGTGTGTCGGAGCCGAGATGTACTCGAATGTGACAGTGGAACCGGTGGTAGTGGTATTTTTCGCAATAAAAGAGTGAAAAAGAGGGTAGATCCATTTGTCTGCCACTAACATTCATAACCCGCAAAGACTTCAGTTCCTCCCCTGATCATGGTACATGCAACTGTGCCGAAATGTCGAGAAACATTCAAACTCACAAATCATGGTAAATATCCCGTTTTTTAGTAAAAATTATGTACAAAACCATGATAGTTTCAAAAGTTATAAGTAGGTAGTTGTTTACCGCAGGATATTTACAAATTTCATACAAATGGTATTCCTAAACAAACAATCTTCTAACTATAAAGGTTTAGGCATCGTGTTACACACTTCAGACATTTTTAGGTATCGTGCTTAGTCATCGGTTGCCTAAGCAAATTGCACACCTTTGGCGCTTTCCATCATCAGTGCAACTCATAGTACAACATAATGTAAGTAGCTAGGTCATTCTAGTTAAAATCATATAATCTTAGCCGCGGGATGAAATAAGTTATTAATTATGTACCTAGCTATGTTTTCAAAGGTTTATCACACTATTTTATAAAATAATCTTTACTCGTTATTTCACGTGATATTTGTACCAAAGTAAAGTACAAATAAAATAAAATTAAGATGGGTGTCACTCACAGTGGGCTCTGTCAAAAGTAGCAACATAAAATGCATTTGTTCATGCATTATTATTTAACACATGTATTGCTATTATTGAGTATTGAAAATGGTTACCTACAGAAGATTTTATAGAGACTGTATTTCATTTTAATCTGTGTTCAGAACTGTACCACATCATTAAATTTAATATAAATGTCAAAATTTTACAACCAAATATACCAACAAGCTATTTCATTCATTAAAAACTTTAATAATCGAAGGTCTACTATTATAGTGATTTTAGCTGGTTATAATTTGTTTATATTTTCTATAAATTAAAACCATTCTCTACAATATTCATTATAAATAATGGGTGTTCAGTGAAAACCCGTCGTTATTTTTACGTATATATATTTTATTTTTACTATGGCATTACCCTTCACTTTTAGAACCCCAGAAGATTGTACCGAATGAAATCTCTGACCCCAGATATTATAATACTATCTGTGACAGACATAATGACAACCAAGTTGGAAAGCGCACAGATTAATATTTTTTTGCTCGGAGAGCGTTGCTTTAAGATTGGTTCTGTTCGGAGTTAGTTCCTTCCAAACAATTTCCTACCAGAACCCTGAAAATGGCAGGGTTGACTGAGCCGCTCGCTTTACGCGCCAGATAGGTAGGTACTAAAAACCGTACTTATAAGATATTTTGAAGCAATTTTCAGGAAAATACTGCTGATGCTTATCATGCTCTTCGTTCTTGTGATGGGTGATAAAAAAAAACAGTATGAAGCTCAAAAAAAGAACAGAAGGTTTGATGGCAAACACGCCAATCCTGACTGGGCATGCAACCGCCAGTTTTATGATACGACGAGGCCTAAAAAGGCGGATGGGACTTATGTACGCAGAACCGTTATGTATATGAAATGGCCCGATCACTATAATGACCAAGGTTACTATGATATTTTCTTCGATAGATTAGTATATATCCACCATGAAGGTGATTATGAGTTCGTTAAAATACAACGTGCTGCTCCAGAACCAGTTTTCCGAATGGATCAGGAAACACACCCCGGATCAGTGGCACTAAACGGAGTAATCATCTCAGATAACCAGGTTCTCACTTCGTTCAACCCTTGGAGAGCCATAACGAAGTACAAGTTCACGCGATACTATACCAGAGTTTGCGCGTTACATGAAAGGAATATCGCTAATAGGCAAACAGACAGTACTTGGTACTATTTATTTCCATATGAGTTAGATTGCGCCCGGCAAGTGATACCAACTGCAGACAAAAATATTAACATAAATATGTGGCACGGCACCACAGAAAATAGAAGAAAGAATACACCATTACACGATTTGATGGTTATTCGAGTGAATGAAAGTTTTATTGATTTAGAACCAAATGAACATAGCTATGGTCGAGACTGGCACGAAGTTCCTCTAAATGTATTTCTTCCGGCTGGGCCTATCATGACAGAATTGGCTTCAATGGGAGACGTCCTGGGAAACGATTTAAAATTTGCAATGATGGGGCATTCTTTTCATAAAGATTTAACAATAAAGAGGAAAGTGTATGTCAGTAGTTTCGATCCCGAGGATAAAGTGGAGACAGACTGCGATGGATGGCTACCTCGTGAATGGGGTTGGTTCATTTGTTTACGCAATTTGCAGAGGATCAAACG
Source organism: Perizoma flavofasciatum (assembly GCA_958496245.1). NCBI lineage: Eukaryota > Metazoa > Arthropoda > Insecta > Lepidoptera > Geometridae > Perizoma > Perizoma flavofasciatum. Next base: position 5,150,211 of record OY292443.1, on the reverse strand, counting down.
TCTTGCTTCAGGGGCCATGTTATACTCCAACGAGAAACTTTTTGGAGTTGGTTCCTATGCGCTTTTCAAGGGGAACCAAAGTGTGCTAGTATTTACAGACGTGAGGCCGTACAGGGACTTGATTTATAACACGTGCACAAAAGAGGACCAGAATTTAAAACCTCCTAAAGAGGAATTATAGAATCGCTCATGAAACTTGCCTGAACAAAGTCAAAGTCAAAATTCATTCATTCATTAAAATCATTTTGAAACGTTGGTTTTATCTGCGATTAAGCTAGGAAAGAAAGGCAAGAAAACTAGGCTGGTTATAGGCATCTATAACCTTTATCTTTATTAGTTATAAAGATAATGTGATTATTAATTTATGTCTTAATGTGATTATCGCAATTTTTCTTAAACAAATTAATATTGTTGTGAACATACAACATACACCCAGATTTGTTCATTACATTGTTTGTTTGTTATTTAGTTAGTTACAAGTGAAGTTAATAAAAGCGTGTTAAAAAATAAAATCATTATTTGGATGGATGACTGGTATTGGGGTTTAAAACTGAGCGTTACACCAGAGTCAGCTAGTATCTATATTTCTTATATAGATCTAGTTCGGGAAAGTACCAAGTATTTTTTATATCATATTATGTATTGGACTTTTGTCTGCCGCCAAACAGTTACGCCCCTATTACTGTGTCCTGTGGGTCGATCACGCTAACCTATGGCTATCGAGATGGCAATAAATTTTGACACTAGTTCCCCATTTGAATGGCGATTACACTGATTGCTTGATTCCCATATTACCTAGACTAAACTGACGGTCATGAACCGTCCATGAACGAACGAAACTTGTGATTTCGACAAGTAATCGAATCACGCTAATACCATGCCTCCATCTCGATAGCCCTGGATGCTGGTTTGAAGAGTGCCAGTGAACTACATACATATCCGTATGAGGCAGAGCGGACAACGAATTAGCAATGCCCTTGGTGATTTAGGTGACGGCGATGTTCTCGGTGGCGCGACTGTGACGTAAGAGGTGCGAGTTTGATTCCCGCTGCGGGATATATGTTTACATGTTCTACAGGTATTTAGTCCAGGTTTGCGATTTGTGATACCATGTATTAATATGGATTAACAAAAAAATGCTGTAGGCAGGTATCTCAAGGGCTCTAGCCTACAATGCGAAACATTAAACTAATGTTTCGCATTAAATTATTAATCAAAACAAATTTTCTTTTTAAGTACTTCTTAAAAAGAAATGGAGGGTTTCGTAGGCAATTTGGAGATCGATTTTGAATGCCAGTATTCACGACTACTTATGCTTTTTTTTTAAACTTAAAAGGGTCTTGTTTCGTTTGACTAATTTGATGGTCTTACTCTATTCAAACTCTGAATAATGGATTTATCCATTCGTAGACCTTTGTGCGAGTTAAACACATGCTTAAAACGGTGAAGGAATGTTTTAGAACCAAATAGATTGAAGGTATATAAGGTATGAATCATGTAGGTATGACACATACTCAGTGAGGATACCGATTATTCAGAGGCATGCCCAAACATTTGGCACATGCCCGCGTTTCCATGTTGGAAGCTTATCGACGCTTAGTGAAGTACTAACAATTATTTAATTTCAGATCTCACTTATTCCGGGTTGCATGATAACTCAATTGAGTTAAAAATATATTTCTCGTTCCAGCGTCAATACATCAATATCTGGTGTGGGCGTGGTCGCGGCTTCATAATTACAGACACGCTCACCCCGCGGCCACACCACCCCTGATCGCAAATTATTTAGTAATTTTAATTTTATTTGTACTTGCTTTGCGGCCGATTTTTTTCATTGTCACTGGCGGTGTAAAGTAAGGTAGAGTAAAAGTTTAATTTGAGCAAAATCAAACATAGCAGTGTACAACTCTATATGGATCAAATTATTACCAACGACGACCTCTGTGGCGCAGTGGACGAAGGCCTGCCTGAGCAAAAGGTTGCGGGTTCGACTCCCGCCGCGGGACAAATGTTTGTATGATCTGCAAATATTTGTCTTGGGTCTGGGTGTTTTCTATGTAAAATATGTATGTATTTACAAAAAAAACAGTATATATCAATCATTTAGTTCCCATAATACAAGCTCTGCTTAGTTAGGGGTTAGATTATGATGTATGAAAAATGTCCAGCATTTTTTTCTTATAAAGCATTATAGATGAAAATATAACATATGCCCACGTCTTTGCTTGCGTGGCCGCAAGCAAAGCCGTGGGCATATTTGCATATTTAATTGGTCTTCACGAAAATCCTTTTTATTTTAACGGGATAATATACAGCCTACGTCCACTCTGAAGGCCCATTCTAAATATTGGTAAAATATTTTTTGAAATCGGTTGGTATTTTCATTACCCTCCTACAGCCAAACTTACAAACTTTACCTCATTATAATATTAGTGTAGATAGAATTAAGTATACAATACTCATGTGCTGTGTATAGTACGGCCAAAAAAGGTCAAAGCTCAGCTTAATGATGTAGTAAACTGCAGCGTTGATTTTCAACAGGGACCGCGGTTGACCCACGGACAAGGCACAGGTCGCAGGTTTTATTTTCCTAGTTGTTTCTGTATTCTGACATTCGACGCACCAAAGGGGTTTTCCATTTTTTAATTTTTAACATGTTATTGTGACTCGACCCATAACCGAGAATAAGGTTTTGTTGATATTAAAACGGACTTCTAAAAATGGAGGAGGTTTTTTAATTCGATTCTATTGAATAGATTTTTCGTTGCTGTGCAGGAATAGACTCTTGAAAATATTTTTAAAACTAGATTAGGTAATAGTTTTTGTAACAATCTTAGAAAAACTATTTGCATTTCGTCTTTCGATACATTCATACTAGTAAGTATGTATTTGATTTATCAGCAAACCATTAATGAAACGCTATTTTTAAAGTCGATAAAATAATTTTATAATTATGCGCTTGGATCTAGGTGTTATTTTTAAGTAAGTATCCCTTTTTATATTACAAAGAAAAAGGTATAAAGGTAGTATATCAGTCATGTAGCTTCCATAATACAAGCTTTGCTTAGTTTGGGGCTAGATGATGCTGTGTGAAAAATGTCCTACATTTTTTATTTATTATTTGTTGTTATTCAGCGTAACTATTTTTTCTTGGTCATCGTATATTGTGTTACAAATTGTACATAAAACGCGAGAACTGATGCCTATCTTTACTATGCTTAAGCAGTGGCTTGCTACACCTATATAACAAGATTTAAAGTAACATGAATACTTAAAGTTAAAAGTTAATTTTTGCAATGTTTTAAACCCCGAAGGTTTTTCCATCATCGATTGTAGCACCCTTAATGACTTAACCTATCTTAAAATCATCTTATAAACATACTAATCGATTGTTAAAAGCTGTGTTATAATCCGATAAGCCGTTTCCGAGAAAAATGTTAACAGGCAAACAACCTCTTATGGTAAACGCATGTACAAGCTCCTTACTTCGCGGGTAACAAACATATCGCCATAACCCACATACTGACTTAGAATTTAAAGGAAATGATAAAGTACTCGTTATTTTTAGCACTTAAGGCTCGTCGTTTGCCTAAGCGTAGTGCAGGCAGACGAACATAAGATGTATTTCGATTTTAGTCATACTGTGGTTTTACATCTTGTGACCTCCTTGATAATCTACAAGCCAATATCGCAACTAACAAATATCTTGGATTTATTCGACAAATTGTGTGTGGCATGAAAAAAGCAATGAAAATAAAATGATTTGTAATTTTGCGTTGATCGTATCAGAACTAAAAGATCATGTTGGTTGATTGTGCGATACGGAAGATTTATAATATCCCGTTTTGAATTAAATATCTACTCGCTGATTTGATTTTGAAAATAAGTTGCGTGGAAGTTGTATTGAAAAGCAAATATATATTCGAATATAAATTTTATTGCGCCTTATAAATTTTCTTAACATTAGGAAGAGTGTCAAATTAAACAACTAATATTACAAAAATTATACTTAAAAAAACATTTACTATACCTACGTTATTTTTTAGCAGGTATTTACACATTATAATTCAATGACATATTTATTTAATAGTTTTGATACAATTTATACAAAAATATATTTACTTAGCTTAAATTAATCAAAATTGTTTACGATTTACACAGATTTATTGGAAGATCTTAACTTAATTAAAACGGTTTCAAATGATTTGATAAAATTAACATTTAATTATTAAAATATACAAAAATAGTTCTTTACAAATAAATAATCTTTTACATAGGAATCGTAAGCGCTACGACAAGGTAAGGTTATGACGAATGGTATAATATAATGTTTTAATCACTTACAAAAAATATCTTTTTCTACATTACAATTAACTTAAAAAAATTATGACCTAAATTTTTCCTATAATTCGTAATTCAATACATTTTGAATCATCGCGTCACAAATATGAGCAAAAAAAAACAATTAACTGCCCGTAATGTGGTAAGCCTAATTTTTTAAATAGTTGTTCTGTTTGGCCTAAGGTCAGTTTTCATGCCAACGTTGTTATTTCCTATACAAATGATCAATGTTTTTAAATAAACAGAAACAGCAACGATCATACTGTAGTCAAGTTGACTTTCTACAATCGTTGACGCTAATAGAAAATTAAAAATGTAATCAATCAAAATACCACGTCCAACAGACACATACACATAATCTTGACCCCACACTAGGATTCCCTGTCGTGGGTATCAGGGACTACGAGTTCCATGGTAACACCACACCCAGACCCCGAACAAATATCTTAATATGCAAACATTTATGCCGCTGCGGGAATCGAACTAAAAGGTGCTCTTGCATCGCAGGCTTTTCGACCGTCGCGCCATCGAGGTGTTATAAGCTATTGGACGTTCATAAATATGATGGGGCCAAAATATCGGGGGACAAAGGGAATAACGCCATTTTACTTCCCTACAAGTGGCATTGCGATTCGCTGAAATATAGAATGTCACTTTGGCTGACATTTGCTAAGGAATTTTTGGATAGGAACGTCTTTAACATCATAATCTATTCATATTACAAAATATACAAGGTTAACAAGAACAAATATAAAAGCAAAGTAGATACCTACTGTTAGTAGGGAGTGAAGTAGATTTAACTATTTTTGAAATACCGTCTGCCTAAAGAATATATAAGATGATAATTATAGAGGTACAGAGCTTGACAACCAGCTGTGTATCAAAACATAGATATGTACAATCAGTATCACAGGCAGAGACAGTAGTTTCATTTTGTATAAAATGAAGGAGTAACTTTCGATGAATCTTTTTCTTCGTCATATCAGATAGATTTTTGCACATAATACATGAATTGAAGATACGGTTAGCATCGCATGTTAATAATATCGACGAAAAACAATGGTATATTATTCGTCGTTGTTGGTAACGTTGATCTTTTAATACACTACTATAGTTTCAATTACACGTTCAACGAGGTATCGACATTAATAACATTAGTTGATCTACTATTGTAAATTACACCAAAAGTTTGGAACTTTGTGGTGTCAGAATTGTGTTGTGTTTTTGGCTTCACTTCGCCTTGTACCACTTGTATTGTAAGCGGTTTCTAAATAAACAATGTTTTTTGATGTACTATATGTACATCAAAAAATAATTAAATGTAACTCCACTTAACATTCATTCATATTTGTAAGATGGGTAATGAAGTTTCGGAAAAATTTGTTGCTTGAAATGTCGTCGTATCTCGAAAGAAAAATATTTTACAGGGCATTTTAATATGCGACATATAATAAACAGGGAAACTTATTTTTTCACCATTCATTTAGTCTGAAAAGGGGAATGTCTTATAGAAAAAAATACATCATACATCTGGTTAATTGTCAAGTCGCCAAGCTCATCGAGTGGTCCGGCAAATCCTTCTGAAACTCTTTGGGCTGTTAGGAAGGTATCCTATCCCAGTCAACTGCTGTAACAGGTCTGCCTGACCCCAGCTAGAATGACACTGAACTCGTCTTCCGGCCTGACCACCTCGCAAGGAGTTGCCGGTGCATACGCCACTGGTGGAGGTCCAGAGATCACTGAGGCATATGGCGACGCATACATCCTCTCTGAACAGTATTCCGGCCCAGGGTTTTGCTCTCCGCAGTACGGAGGCCTGTAACCCTGCTGCTCGTATCTATACTGCTGCTGATGCTCCATAGCACCTTCCGTCTGGTAATCCAGATACTTATCAAACTCTCTGGCGTCGACATCAGACTCAGGGGAACCAGTCCTGATTTCCGGGCGCGGCATGTAGCCTTCCTCCTGATTCTGATTTGGAGGCTCCTCGGAGAAGTACGAGCCACCGGTATCGTATTCTGTCTTCGGCTGTTCAGGGTAGTGAACATATGTGTCCTCAGTTTTATACATCTGTTCGTACTGCTCATACGAATGGTACTGTACGCCGTATTCGTTGGATACTTGTCCAGTTAGAGCTGATGTGACTCGAGGGGTTGATGTGCCGAGAGTCTGCTGGTCCTGTGACGTTGCAACTGGAGGGAAGAAAGTTCCGGTAACCAGAGGTGGCTGTTCAGTCAAAGTCCTCTGAGTACACATGACGTACATTCCATTTCCCATGCCCATAGCGGCAACAGGAGCTGGCGAGAACGACCCAGGGTTCCTGTACGTCTTATACGGAGAGTAGGAGTCTGACATGGAAGACGCATTCAGCGCTCTCCTTCTCTCCTCATATTGGAAGTTCTCCTTCTCGTTCTCGACGGGAGAAGCATCAGGAGTGGGCAGGGGTGCTTCAGCGGGAGCACTCCTCCTGCCTTGTGGGGTCGGAGACCTGGCTGGTGACGATTCAGGCGTCTGGACGTGGCCGTTGAATTGATTGTAGTCTGAAGCGAGAGGAGAGGTTCTGTACGGCGAGAAGCCAGCTCCAGGATTATGGGAGAAGCGGTCTGGTGAGCCGGTGTTCGCGTAGGGGGATCCTAGTGCCACGGATGCCGTCGGTGGTGCGGACACAGGCGTGGCCGGCTGGTTAGGTCTAGCCTTGTTCTGCTTTCTTCGTCTAGGCCTGTACTTATAGTTGGGGTGTTCCGTCATATGAATAACCCGCAGACGTTCAGCTTCCTCGACGAACGGTCGCCTGTCTTGCGGTGTCAGCGATCGCCACTTTTTACCTGCAAAAGAAAAGGCAATTTAACCGATTGTTGTAAGCTTACACACGTTTACACGTTTTTATTCGGCTACCTATGGAGAAAATTGACGTGCCGTGCGTGGTTGTAGCATATTACTTTTTACCGTTGATTATTTATCATGAAATGGAATACTTTAGCGCCGTTATTAATAAACACGGTGATAAGTGAATAAAAATTATGTAGTTATGAAAAAGACATACAATGTCACTTTAGGTAGAGCAGCAATATTATACCTCGTTTATTAAAAAGAAGGCATGAATTCAAGATAAGAGTGTAAAATTAGAGGTGTATTAATAAATAAATGGTTGCTTCTGTCAGAGAGTCAAGCTAAATAATCATGATAGTGTTTTATCAAATAAAACACATAGTTTGAAAGTCATAAATAACTTCACACCACTGTCTACCAAGTACTACCTAAGCTTACTATCCGATTTCGACCTTGTCCTTAGTGGCAAAGAGTGGAAATTACTTCGTGGAGAGTCGTGTGAGGTTTCAAGAGAAATTATTGAGTAGAATGTACAATCTATAGGGATATTTATTATCGCGACACCACTAGCTACCGGCAAACAACTTTACTTTAGTGAGGGGATATCATAGTTTTTCCAACACTTTTTATCGATAAAATTCTTACTGCAGCTGCAGGACAACAATTTTGATTTCCTTATCGGTTACCTACTCGAATTGATCGTTTTGTCGACGGTTTTTATCGATGAAGTCCCTGCTACTGTATACACAATTTTAATTGTCAACCGACTTCAAAAACGGACGAGTTTCTAATTTGTATGTGTTTTTTGTGTATATATTATGCGATATCTTCGCCAAGGGTATATGAAAAATAAAATTAACCATATGAAAATAATCCCACCCCTAAAGGTGAAAAAATGGGGTTGAAATTTATTTCATATTTATTTTTTATAAACTTCCGGTTATTTGAATTCTGCATTTCCGAATGAAATACTTATAATATCAATCAGTGTGGTAGAAATCTGTTAGTAGTTAACTACGTACTTTTTACAAATGTAAAAAATACTTAATATTCCAATAACATGTACCACTGTGAACACCAAACAGATTACAACTTGTCAATTTGCAATCAATTGCTAAAATAATTAAGTAGGTAGCTATTTTTAAATTTAAATTTTCCCAAATGTGACATGAACAACCTACTAGGTATTAGATATTTGCTTCCCTATATTATCATAAACTAAAATTTAGAAACATGTAAATAAGTACCTATGTAAGTAATCTCCGGTATTTCCCAAAATGTTGCGCAATTCAGTCATCTGGGTCTACCTAAAACTGGCGATAAAAACAGTGTAACTATTTACCTACTTTTTTTTATGACAGGCTTCTATATTTTCGTCCCTTTTTTTATCAAAATACCATTTTAAATTAGATATAATATGTCCCTACATAAAATATTTTGAAAATCAAAACATCCTGAGTGTCCTGAAAGCGTATTCATAGAGAGTTTATATAGTAGGTAGGCATAAATAGTACCTAATAATAAATATTTCGATTCCACATAGAAATGACTTCTATGGCTTTGGGTTCCGTTACTAAGCTTTTTGAACGGAAATTCTGGCTGTTTTGACTCATACCCAGAGTCTTGATTAGGGTGAATGATAGCGACGCACTCGCTTCGCTCATGACGCATATTGGACTCTTGGAATGAGTCGAAATAGTTGGCGCTTCCTCCTATAGTACAATTCGTGAACATACCGATTTTACATGCAAGATGTCTTTCTTTACATGACAAAGTTTTTTTAACTTGCAACCTCTTTGGTCTCTCATCTTTGCGTCGCCCATCTCGCTCACACCCATCTCAATCCAGATACGGTTGAGTGATGTCAAATGTCATCTTGACAAATGACGGCAACTGGCTTCCTGTAGCGTAGATTCTACTTCCATTAGCGAGGGCAAGTTATCGATGTTTTTATATATCGATAAAGTTGAATAATTAATGATTTATTAGTTTTGTTAATCTCAAAGATTAGGAGTGGTGGTCGTGTCAGTAGGGAATCAATATTTTCAATTGATTAATTTGTGTGTTTATTTTGGGTGCCGCGTGAGTAACCTTAAGAAAATAGTTTCATATATATACTTACTATAAAAAAATACTTTAGATACTAATTCCAAATACCTACTAATACCTGTAATTTCCTACAGTTGGGCAATGGGATCGTAAATTATAAATATAAGAGGAATACTTTATCCTTGTCTTAACATAAATTAACGCATAAATTAATATTTTGTTAATTACACGCATAATTATTGTATTTTCTTATTCCAAACACTTTATATTACAGAAGTGTTGTAAATAAACAGAAAACTAGTCCAGATAGCCAAAGCCATCAACACTACCTATGGATTAAGAGGACGAATAAAAGAAGATAGAAAATGATTTATTGTACAATTTAAACACGTACATAGGCGAATTTAATGCTTAGTAGCATTTTCTTCCAGCAAACCTTTGAAGACCTATTTTAAAGAGTTCCTATAAAAAATCCTACAAAGCAGCGCCCCTGCGGTATACGTGTTTTTTACGTTATTTGTGTCTTATTTCACCATATGTATGAATAGTTTTAGTATTCGATAGCAGGGATGGAAACTGTAGCCTCCCGGTCAATAAGTAATTCCAAAAACCACCCGAATTTCGAAAGATAAGATATCTTATACAAATTACAAGTCATTATAGCCTGAGATACCACCGAATCATTTTCACAGTGGCCGGGGATTTGAATGACAGACATCAATCAGAATTAACGTTTTGACAGTTTTGTTGTGTGGTAGCATGTAGAAATGAAGATATCTGTAACATCTTAGTAGCTATGTCTCGCTACCTATTTATTTGAATAACTATTGACCCACCCGGCTTTGCGTGGGTCGTCCGAATTTCTGATTTTTTGGTGGATTTTCGGAAAAAAATCTTTAATACACCCCTTGTTCTGATAATTCAAAAACAAAAAAGTCTGCTCCGTCGGTCGAGCTGTCTCAAGTGCTGATCTTTCTATGCGGCATTTTTAATCGACTTCAAAAAAGGAGGAAGTTCTCAATTTTGCTTTGTTTTTTTTTATCGTGTATGACTTTTGGATGGACAGAAATCGGCGTGAACAATTAAGAACATAGTCAATGGTGCATAGACAATAATCTTTGTATGTGACTTTGAAGAACTATAAACACTTTCCATAGATAAAAAAACCTTTTTTTTATCCCGAAAGACCATAGACTACCAGTATTATTATTTGAAGGTCTGTAATGTCATCACTTTAACGATTCGATCCATCATCTCTGTTATGATTCGGTGGTCTTTCGTTACATCATTAATTAGATCACGATTAATGATAGGGACTAATGATTATGAATAAATTGTCAATTAATTTAGTAGGCTTCCTACGCTTGTATTTACGACGTCATCGATTAGTCAAAGATTTATTATTCATTTAGTCTTATAAACTAGGTAAACTTACACAATTTAACTTATTCATCAAGAAATCCTACTAATATTATAAACGAGAAATTTTGTGAGGATGGATGTTTGTTACTCTTTCACGCAAAAACTACTGAACGGATTTTGATGAAACTTTACAGTAACATAGCTTATACATCAGAATAACACATAAGCTACTTTCTAGCCGGGTACCACCCGGGCGAAGCCGTGGGTGGAAGCTAGTAAGAAATATTTTCAGGTAGTTACCTAAACACGTTCTATTACTAAAATGCTAAAAGGGTCTGCGAGAAGCACTGAATCCCTTCAATACAATGGATCTTTCACCATCGACCACTAGGTGCTTTTCGGGGTCACCATACCCCAAGCTAATTCTACTATTTTCCAAAAAAAAAACCTTGAACTGAATTGTGAATGGTCAAAATGGTATTCTGGTCTGTTAATAAAATCTCCGCAATTCTGGTCACTGACCTATATTGGAATGACCAAGAAAGAACCGATACGAATTCTGTATAAATGATCTCCTAACTGGCTTTCAAAGCCCCTAATTGCATTCACATCATTGCACATCAGTTAATCTGTTAAATAATTTATCATCTACAATATCGCTTAATCAAACCCGAAACCTAGTTTTTGCCAGTGTCGCACTCGCTCGGTAGATGGCAGTGTTGGCTTTTTGCGGCGACGGATGTCGAGCGCACGAGTTGCATTCTAAGTTCGAATTTTATAGCCATCTCCTTCGCTTAAAAGGTACAAATATTTTGTCTCGTTCCAGCAAAATATTTTTTTTGCATTTCGATTCCGAATGCGTGCCACTCTGAATCACTTGTAAATGTAAAATAAGGTTTATTGCGATGGTTTTTAGTTCAATTTGGTTCGGACTCTAGCAATCTCTATTTGCTTCTTGATTTCTATGTTTTACTTCCTTATAGATCCCTTGCCTACGGGATTATAATAAAGTTATACTTAAAAAAGTATCCCTGCCAGCGATCAGTGATTTTATAATTTAATCACCAAGTATTTATTATATAGGATAGTATTTAATTATTTTACTCATTAATAAATGTTTTACTATCATTATCGAATGAGTCTTTACAAAGATTATCCGTACCAAATCCGAAATTATGGATGTTTTAATTTGTTGAATAATCTTACAGGCTGATTCGATATGGATGAAATTCGGAATAGGCATAGTTTATGACCTTAATGTCTAACCTTATTACCGCGCGGGTGAAGCCATGAGCAGGAGCTAGTTATCCATAAGAAGTGAAAACTCCTTTAAATAATACCTACTTATTCTGTGTCGCGTGGTCAGGTCAATTTTGTTTTTTAAAGTGTGCTGTCTCTTAAGCGGTGGACAGTGGCAGACTCGTTTTATTTGTGCGGATATTTTACGATTTTGGCTCGCTCGAAATGTGGAGAAGGTTGTAAGTTTTAAAACAAGATAGACTTTTAAGATATTGCAAAAACGTGATTTTTATGGAAGAAAGCAACAGTCTTTCAGTTCGTTTGTTCAGTGCCATTAGTTCTTGGGTTCAGTGTAAGACGCGAAACGGAGAGAGTGTATCGCCATCGCTCACCCATGAAGGTTCTCGGAATAAGCCGAAACGCGATTGTTTCAACTTAACAAATAGACCGTACCCGCTTCACAAAGCGTTTATTGCGCCCAAGAGATTGCTGGTCTGATGGCCGCCTGAACTATTTAAGGATATTTTAAAATATTGAGTAGATAGGTCAAGTGTAAGTACGCACTACATACTATTAGTAGAATATAAAATGTACAGGACATAGCATTATGCTTATCATTTGAAAAGCTCGACAATTTTTAATTAGTGACAATGAGTGATGCAAAAATATGTCCAAGTACTGTGTTATAAGTTGAAATGCCAAAGATATGCCAAATAAAATCCATAAAATCCAATATTAATACATTATAGTTTTTATTTTCTACACCTTATTAGATCGTACAGGGGTTTTGTTATATACTGTATAGTGCCGTGTCCATTACATCCATAAATAAGACATTTCACCTATAATCATACATTGTATTGTTTTCATCATTTGCGGATGGATCCTCATTTGTCTTGTTGCCCTTTTGTCTGTAACAAAAGATCGTAGGAATATCTGTGTGGCACAATATCCGTCGTTTTCGTTCTCGATTTGCGTTTTCAATAAGAAAAAAATCAAGCAACCTAATCAATATCTACAATCAATTAGTTCCGTGGGGCAATGATGCGTGTCTTTTCAGGGAAATTTCAAAGCGGCTGCTGGACAAAACCAATGACCAAACGTTGGCGCTTGCCTCGGTCAGAAAATAAGCTATCGTAGCCTTTTGGGTACCCTGCCTGCGGTAGATGACTAAAACTCTATTTTCTACCTGTGCTACAGGTAGAGAACAGTCTTCTTTTCCTATTTCAATAATATTATGTAGATAGTTTATTAATATTTTTCTGTTATATAAATACAATCTTTATCTACAAGCTTCTTTTAAATATTGAACACCTAACAGTCACATCTACAGAGGTATGAGTCTACAGAGTATGTCAGGATATTGCCTGCTCCTCCGGGAAACAGGCGTGAGTGTATGTATGTATGTGCATGTATGTCACATACATAGTCCTGACCCCACAATAAAATTAACTGTGTCGTGGGTATCAGGAACTACGTAGAACGACGTAGGAAGGCGGGAACTAAGTTCCCGTCTCACGACCATCAAGCGTGATCGCGGGCGGTGCTCATGAGGAAAGACTTCTAAACGGTCAACGAAACGTCAGCTGGAGAATAGTAAAGTACGTGGTATAGTCGTAATATTATTCTAAAAAGCAATTCATATTTCTCCGAGTCTATGGTTTTTCCGCACATGTACCTAAAACGAGTTTCTTTTATCTAGTCAGTCATCAACATCATAGATTTTGTGACAGTTTTTATGGGAAACGTGTCAAAAAATCTATGCTTGAGTTGAATCATGACTCAGGATGTGATTTATTTTGGAATACCTTTGGTGTTAAGTTATCAAACTACGCTACCTGATATTAAAATCTATGAATGCAGTTTCATCATCATCTTCTTGTACTTATCCCACATTACGTGGGGTCGGCACATGTTTTCTTCTTCCACTCACTTCAGCCGTCATCTCAGTATTCACTCCTTTCTTAACCATGTCATTCTTCACACAACCCATCCATCTTTTCTTTGGCCTATCTCTGCTTTTATTTCCATCCACATTCATATTTAACATTCTTCTCGTAATATCTTCTTCCCTCCTCATGACATGCCCATACCATGCTAACCTATTACTCCTTAACTTTTCCGTCACGGGTGCTACTTTCAAACTTCCCCTGATATTTATTTTACCTAATAACGTTAATGACAGCGTCCTTTAACGTTTTTCTCAAATAATTTTATATCCCAATCCTACTAACATTTTAAATGTCAAAGTTTGGATGTTTCGATGTTTACATGATTGTTGTTTCTAATAATCTCCGTAACAGATGTATCAATTTGGTTGAAATTCGGGACAAGTATAGTTCGTGACACTGTTTTTTTATCTAGATACCGTGCGGGCGAAGCCGTAGGCAGAGACTAGTGATGTATAAAAATGGTAGTCTCGAATAATACCTACTAAAATAAATATTCATTTTAGGTCTGTGGACTATGTACGAGTAAGCTACGAAAAATACAATCGACTCGAATGTTTTACGAAAAATCATCATACTGAAATGATACTGATATTTTATTAAATTTAATTTTTTACTTTTGAAATCATTAATACATTTATTCCTTCTAAAATCTTCGTAATTACGTTCAAACATATCCTATAATTTGTAGTGAGAAGGCTCACAAAATGTTGAAGCAACCTTACTTTCTATCCGTAAAACACAAATCGCAGGCAATACTTGCAAAATCAGTAGTGTCTACAAATATTTCAATGTTCGCGATGGCATACCGAAGATTCTTTTTACCTTTTGAGTTCTCCGAAACGCGGTATAAGCGCTGCCGAAATCCATAAAGCTTTATACGAAGGTAGCCTTTATATTGGCGGAAACGAATGGTTTACACTTTGGCTGTGAGGGCTGTGACAGGAGCGATAACGGAATCCGCATTGCGTGTAACTTCTAAAATGTTCTATTCTTTAAGTTCTGTATCAGTCATCAACCATATACATATATTGATATAGTTTTATTTATGTTTTTGTATGTTGTTCTTTTAAATGGTGTTATGCACAATAAGAAATTAAATAAATAATAATGAATAAATAAACAGACACATGCATAGTTCTGACCCAGCATTAAGATTATCTTTGTCGTGGGTATCACGAACTACAAGTATCGTGATACCACAACACCCAGACTGGCCCGAACCGGGAACAAAAATCTGCAGAACATGCAAACATATGCCCCGCAGTGGGAATCGAGCCCGCACCTCTTGGGTCGCAGCCGGCTTCCCGCTGCGCCATCGCGGTTATATGAGTATTGTATTATAATCCATTTTAAATAAAAAACTCTGCCGAGCACGGTTTGTACTCCTTTTATTCAATTTCTAATTGTAATTTGATCACCACGGCACAGGGAATCTTAGTGTGGAGAGAGAGAACAAAGTTATAGTTTACTTACCTATATAAACATTACGAAGTAATTTAAGTTATTGTGTTTTAGTTTCTACCTCTTCAGCCTAATCTAGGCAAGTGAGTGTGTATTTGATTTTACGCAACTAAATTACTACTAACCTATGTAAAGAAAGTATAATCTAGTATAAAGTCCCTTAGTTTCAAAAAAAGGTTTATTATTATTACTTCACTCATTTGATTGATATCTCAGGTCAGGGCCACGACCTTTGAGAAGCATTAGCAGGGCCTGAGCTAAGGGTCCTTTTAAACTTATTATTATTTTATAGTGATTTTATATTTAGTTCAAAATCGCTTTCTTCCCCGCTACCGCTCATGCCTTTCGCCTCACCAAGTAATAAACTTCATAGCAGTGAGCGCTTCAGGCACTCCTCATTGTGCCGTCGGAGTGCACGCCCCTCTCTTATTGCTTAGATTCTATTTTATGTTATGGCTACCCACATAGTAAACTTTTTGTGAGGATGGTTAGTTTAAGTGACCTTTAAAACGAACAGTTCTCAATTTTATTTCAAGAACTTTGTTCGCGTGGAATTGAAATTATCGTAATTTTAAATCATTTTAGGATTACACACGTCTTATTTAAATTACGGTTAACTTGAGATACCACAACTGAAATTTTTACTATACAGTTATTTGTTTTTGTATTTCTGTTATCCTGAAAAGTTCTAATCGCTTTATAGCTCTATGCGACTGATCAGTGTTGTGCACGTGTAGAACTTTTAGATAGGAATAGTGGGTAGTCATTTTCAGACAGCGATACAGAAAAAAAGACAAATTCTACATTGGTTCTGATCAAACTAGTAGGCGTTATTTTATTATGTTGTATACAGTGACCGTTAAGTGTGGTGGCGAATGGTGATCATGAGGCAGGACCTCCAAACGCCGTCACTGGTGGTGAATAGGATGATTTCTGATTGCCACCACTGTTTCTGTAGTTACAATGTTACAATGTGTCAAACCTGAGACATCTGGTAAAATCATCTAAGAAGCGACCTCTGTGGCGCAGTGCGCGAAAGCCCGCTTGAGACGCGAAAGGTTGCGATTCCCGCCGCGGGACAAATGTTTGTACGATCTGCAAATATTTATCTTGGGTCTGGGTGTTTTCTTTGTAAAACATTAGTTATTTAAAAAAAAGTATCAAATTAGTATATCAATCATGTATACCATAATAAAAGCTCTGCTTAGTTTTGGGCTAGATGATGCTGAGTGAAAATGTCTATCATTATTTTTTTATTTATTTAAGTAGTAAGACCGCCATTTGTATCTACCTTTAATAATGTTATGGTTTATTTCATAAGTTGTGCAATATTTTCATTTATTAATTCATTTAGGCCCGAATTCATAGTCAAACAGGGACTCCCCTAGGCTACTGTTCAGGCGCTAAGTAAAAATTCAAGTGCGAATTTAACCTTTATGCACCCAGCCTTAAGGCAAATGCTGAATGATGGATTTTGGGGACTGTTCAACCCCCGACTATGAATTCAGGCTTTATTGTTCTGATACATTAGAGACGAAACACGACGGCGTGGCGGCTGAGTAGTTAGATGCGATGCATAAGGTGCGGGTTCAATTCTCGCTGCGGGACAAAAGTTTGCATGTTCTGCAGCTATTGGTTCTGGTCTGGGTGTTTTCGTACCATGGGTTTCGCCGTTCCTGATACCCAGTATACAGGAAATTCTAGTATTGGGTCAGTTCTATCTATTTTTCTATTGTGTGTTTTTTTTACTATTATTAGACTAGCTGACCCGACAGACGTTGTTCTGTCCTTGAGCGTGACAGATACAAAATATCAATTCGACAACCACAGAAGAAGTAACCACTACGTTCGACAACCAAGATCAGTTTAATTATTAGTTTAATGGACTTTATCGGGAAAATAAGAAAAAGGTTAACGCGATAAGGACCCGTAAAACTTATAATTATGTTATCTAACCACAAAAGTTTGCAAGAGCATTTTGTATGGGAGAAAAAAACACGGTTAAAAAGATATTCCGGATATCAAAATCTAATTCGTTCTATTACAAACATTTTAAAACAAAAAATAGCCAAATCGGTACAGCCGTTCTCAAGTGATGCGTTATCTACGAATATTTCATTTTTATTTATACATAGATTAATTTTCACTTAGCATGAACACTAGACACTCTAACATTAGTATTATTTGTATGTATATCATATGTATAGGATATGTAAAGGTATATGTTATTAATGTAGGTATTTATTATTCATATTATATTTTATTATAGGTTTACTCGTACACCGCCGTCTTTTGGTCCCATTGTATCCTGTCTATCCAAAGCTTGTCTGGAAGAGATAGCTTTTAGCGATAAGACCACACATTACACCTTTTATGTTTATGAAGTCTTGTGTTTTGTATTTTGCTTTGGTGTGCAATAAAGAGTTAATCTTTCTATCTATCTATACAATATGTCCACTATTTGTAGACGTATAATTTACTAGTTTCTGCTCACGGCTTTGTCCGCGAGGTACCCGGATAAAAAGTAACCTATGTATTATTTTAATATACAAGCAATATTACTTGAAAGTTTCATCAAAATCTGTTCAGTAGTTTTTGCGTGAAAGAGTAACAAACATCTATACTCACAAACTTTCGCATTTATAATAGTAGTAGGATGTATAAGTATTAGAACTTATAAATCGTGTGGTAGCTACCGTTAGCGGCTGCTTTGTGAATACTAAGCGTAAGCACAAGTGGACGTGTCGCCTCGCCTTTGTGGAGCCGACAGCCGGCCAATATACATTATTGAAGAATTCTATAAATTCTTCCTAGCCTTACTTAACCCGAGAGGTCTGGCTGGAGCATAGTTTAGGTGTAGTTGCATTCAAGAATTCCAACGATGAAATTAAATGTATCGCGTAAAAACGAGTAAGTTTTAGCAAAATTTTAAAATGTGTACATGTTTTCAATCGTCAATTGAAACGCCCTCTAGTAACCTATGGCAGTAAAATCAATGTAAAATTAATATTTGAAGTCATACAAATTGATTGCAAAGAGCCATATTTCATTCAATAATTCTAACAATGTCGCATGTAACGCATAAAAACGAGTTAGTTTTAGCACAATTTTAAAATCTTTACATGTTTTCAATCGTCAATTGAAACGCCCTTTAGTAACCTGAGGCAGTAAAATCAATGTAAAACCATCTTTGAAGCCGTACAAATTGATTGCAAAGAGACACATTTCATTCAATAATTCTAACAATGTCGCATGTAGCGTGTAAAAAAACGATTTAATTTTAGCAAAATTTTTAAACCTTCGACGTGTTTTTCTTCATTTTTTGCAGCGCTCTAGTAACCTGTGGCGTCATACAAATTGATTGCAAAGACCCACATTTAATTCAAGAATTCCAAAATAGAATTACATATTGGAAAGATATAATAACTTTGTAGAGTTCTGTGACTTCACAGTTTCAGGTGGGATTCATCCTCCTTGTGAGGAATTGAGATACCTGGAATTAATAAAATAAGAGCAATTGGCTTTAGTCTAGTATAAAGATAAGATAATATAACGTTTATTTGTTCGAGAATAAAGTTTGGTAATATAAATACATACTTGTACATTAAACTTAACTTAATGATATCATATTGTAACTTAAGGATAAGGAGCGCTGTTCTCTAAATAGGTATAGGTATAGAACATTACAAAATCACCATCAGTAAAGTAAACTAACCCTCTCGAATCCAGGTATATACTGAGTATACATCTGAATATTTTCATCATGGGGATTATTCGTGAGCATGATTGTTTTTTACCCGCGATAAAACAAACAAACAATAGCCATAACAGGTTTTTGTTTGTTTGTCTATTAGTTTTTTAATTTTCATTAACACATCACATACATAGTTTTGACCCCACAGTAGGATTCCCTGTATCATAAGTAACAGGAAATGCAAAAACTTTGGTACGAAAACACCCAGAGCAATCTTTTTTATTATTTTCCCTATAAAGACTCGTAAAACTTATAATCAAACTGATCTTGGTTGTCGAACGTAGTGGTTACTTCCTCTATGATTATCGAATTGATGTTTTGTATCTCTCACGCTCAAGGATTGAACAACGTCTGTCGGGTAAGCTAGTCTAATAATAATAATAAAAACCCAATACCTAGTCCTGACTAAAAATACCTAGTCCTGACCCCACACTGGAATAACCTGTATCGTGGGTATCAGAAACTGCGAAACCCTTGATACGAAAACTTCCAGACCCAGAGCAAATACCAGCAGAACATGCAAACATTTATGCCATGACTAGAATCGAACCCGCACCTCTAGCATCTCACCTGACGCACCAATAAAGTCGTTATCTCTGAAACATCTGGTTCTAATATTGATTTTATTGATACAGGTTACTAGAGGGCGCTGCAATTAATGATGAAAAAAAACGTCGAGGGTTTTAAAATTTTGCTAAAACTTTTAACATTTTTTATGCGCTTCATCCGACTTGATTGTTGGAATTCTTGAATTAAATGTGGGTCTTTGCAATCAATTTGTATGACGCCACAGGTTACTAGAGCGCTGCAAAAAATGAAGAAAAACACGTCGAAGGTTTAAAAATTTTGCTAAAATTAAATCGTTTTTTTACACGCTACATGCGACATTGTTAGAATTATTGAATGAAATGTGTCTCTTTGCAATCAATTTGTACGGCTTCAAAGATGGTTTTACATTGATTTTACTGCCTCAGGTTACTAAAGGGCGTTTCAATTGACGATTGAAAACATGTAAAGATTTTAAAATTGTGCTAAAACTAACTCGTTTTTATGCGTTACATGCGACATTGTTAGAATTATTGAATGAAATATGGCTCTTTGCAATCAATTTGTATGACTTCAAATATTAATTTTACATTGATTTTACTGCCATAGGTTACTAGAGGGCGTTTCAATTGACGATTGAAAACATGTACACATTTTAAAATTTTGCTAAAACTTACTCGTTTTTACGCGATACATTTAATTTCATCGTTGGAATTCTTGAATGCAACTACACCTAAACTATGCTCCAGCCAGACCTCTCGGGTTAAGTAAGGCTAGGAAGAATTTATAGAATTCTTCAATAATGTATATTGGCCGGCTGTCGGCTCCACAAAGGCGAGGCGACACGTCCACTTGTGCTTACGCTTAGTATTCACAAAGCAGCCGCTAACGGTAGCTACCACACGATTTATAAGTTCTAATACTTATACATCCTACTACTATTATAAATGCGAAAGTTTGTGAGTATAGATGTTTGTTACTCTTTCACGCAAAAACTACTGAACAGATTTTGATGAAACTTTCAAGTAATATTGCTTGTATATTAAAATAATACATAGGTTACTTTTTATCCGGGTACCTCGCGGACAAAGCCGTGAGCAGAAACTAGTAAATTATACGTCTACAAATAGTGGACATATTGTATAGATAGATAGAAAGATTAACTCTTTATTGCACACCAAAGCAAAATACAAAACACAAGACTTCATAAACATAAAAGGTGTAATGTGTGGTCTTATCGCTAAAAGCTATCTCTTCCAGACAAGCTTTGGATAGACAGGATACAATGGGACCAAAAGACGGCGGTGTACGAGTAAACCTATAATAAAATATAATATGAATAATAAATACCTACATTAATAACATATACCTTTACATATCCTATACATATGATATACATACAAATAATACTAATGTTAGAGTGTCTAGTGTTCATGCTAAGTGAAAATTAATCTATGTATAAATAAAAATGAAATATTCGTAGATAACGCATCACTTGAGAACGGCTGTACCGATTTGGCTATTTTTTGTTTTAAAATGTTTGTAATAGAACGAATTAGATTTTGATATCCGGAATATCTTTTTAACCGTGTTTTTTTCTCCCATACAAAATGCTCTTGCAAACTTTTGTGGTTAGATAACATAATTATAAGTTTTACGGGTCCTTATCGCGTTAACCTTTTTCTTATTTTCCCGATAAAGTCCATTAAACTAATAATTAAACTGATCTTGGTTGTCGAACGTAGTGGTTACTTCTTCTGTGGTTGTCGAATTGATATTTTGTATCTGTCACGCTCAAGGACAGAACAACGTCTGTCGGGTCAGCTAGTCTAATAATAGTAAAAAAAACACACAATAGAAAAATAGATAGAACTGACCCAATACTAGAATTTCCTGTATACTGGGTATCAGGAACGGCGAAACCCATGGTACGAAAACACCCAGACCAGAACCAATAGCTGCAGAACATGCAAACTTTTGTCCCGCAGCGAGAATTGAACCCGCACCTTATGCATCGCATCTAACTACTCAGCCGCCACGCCGTCGTGTTTCGTCTCTAATGTATCAGAACAATAAAGCCTGAATTCATAGTCGGGGGTTGAACAGTCCCCAAAATCCATCATTCAGCATTTGCCTTAAGGCTGGGTGCATAAAGGTTAAATTCGCACTTGAATTTTTACTTAGCGCCTGAACAGTAGCCTAGGGGAGTCCCTGTTTGACTATGAATTCGGGCCTAAATGAATTAATAAATGAAAATATTGCACAACTTATGAAATAAACCATAACATTATTAAAGGTAGATACAAATGGCGGTCTTACTACTTAAATAAATAAAAAAATAATGATAGACATTTTCACTCAGCATCATCTAGCCCAAAACTAAGCAGAGCTTTTATTATGGTATACATGATTGATATACTAATTTGATACTTTTTTTTAAATAACTAATGTTTTACAAAGAAAACACCCAGACCCAAGATAAATATTTGCAGATCGTACAAACATTTGTCCCGCGGCGGGAATCGCAACCTTTCGCGTCTCAAGCGGGCTTTCGCGCACTGCGCCACAGAGGTCGCTTCTTAGATGATTTTACCAGATGTCTCAGGTTTGACACATTGTAACATTGTAACTACAGAAACAGTGGTGGCAATCAGAAATCATCCTATTCACCACCAGTGACGGCGTTTGGAGGTCCTGCCTCATGATCACCATTCGCCACCACACTTAACGGTCACTGTATACAACATAATAAAATAACGCCTACTAGTTTGATCAGAACCAATGTAGAATTTGTCTTTTTTTCTGTATCGCTGTCTGAAAATGACTACCCACTATTCCTATCTAAAAGTTCTACACGTGCACAACACTGATCAGTCGCATAGAGCTATAAAGCGATTAGAACTTTTCAGGATAACAGAAATACAAAAACAAATAACTGTATAGTAAAAATTTCAGTTGTGGTATCTCAAGTTAACCGTAATTTAAATAAGACGTGTGTAATCCTAAAATGATTTAAAATTACGATAATTTCAATTCCACGCGAACAAAGTTCTTGAAATAAAATTGAGAACTGTTCGTTTTAAAGGTCACTTAAACTAACCATCCTCACAAAAAGTTTACTATGTGGGTAGCCATAACATAAAATAGAATCTAAGCAATAAGAGAGGGGCGTGCACTCCGACGGCACAATGAGGAGTGCCTGAAGCGCTCACTGCTATGAAGTTTATTACTTGGTGAGGCGAAAGGCATGAGCGGTAGCGGGGAAGAAAGCGATTTTGAACTAAATATAAAATCACTATAAAATAATAATAAGTTTAAAAGGACCCTTAGCTCAGGCCCTGCTAATGCTTCTCAAAGGTCGTGGCCCTGACCTGAGATATCAATCAAATGAGTGAAGTAATAATAATAAACCTTTTTTTGAAACTAAGGGACTTTATACTAGATTATACTTTCTTTACATAGGTTAGTAGTAATTTAGTTGCGTAAAATCAAATACACACTCACTTGCCTAGATTAGGCTGAAGAGGTAGAAACTAAAACACAATAACTTAAATTACTTCGTAATGTTTATATAGGTAAGTAAACTATAACTTTGTTCTCTCTCTCCACACTAAGATTCCCTGTGCCGTGGTGATCAAATTACAATTAGAAATTGAATAAAAGGAGTACAAACCGTGCTCGGCAGAGTTTTTTATTTAAAATGGATTATAATACAATACTCATATAACCGCGATGGCGCAGCGGGAAGCCGGCTGCGACCCAAGAGGTGCGGGCTCGATTCCCACTGCGGGGCATATGTTTGCATGTTCTGCAGATTTTTGTTCCCGGTTCGGGCCAGTCTGGGTGTTGTGGTATCACGATACTTGTAGTTCGTGATACCCACGACAAAGATAATCTTAATGCTGGGTCAGAACTATGCATGTGTCTGTTTATTTATTCATTATTATTTATTTAATTTCTTATTGTGCATAACACCATTTAAAAGAACAACATACAAAAACATAAATAAAACTATATCAATATATGTATATGGTTGATGACTGATACAGAACTTAAAGAATAGAACATTTTAGAAGTTACACGCAATGCGGATTCCGTTATCGCTCCTGTCACAGCCCTCACAGCCAAAGTGTAAACCATTCGTTTCCGCCAATATAAAGGCTACCTTCGTATAAAGCTTTATGGATTTCGGCAGCGCTTATACCGCGTTTCGGAGAACTCAAAAGGTAAAAAGAATCTTCGGTATGCCATCGCGAACATTGAAATATTTGTAGACACTACTGATTTTGCAAGTATTGCCTGCGATTTGTGTTTTACGGATAGAAAGTAAGGTTGCTTCAACATTTTGTGAGCCTTCTCACTACAAATTATAGGATATGTTTGAACGTAATTACGAAGATTTTAGAAGGAATAAATGTATTAATGATTTCAAAAGTAAAAAATTAAATTTAATAAAATATCAGTATCATTTCAGTATGATGATTTTTCGTAAAACATTCGAGTCGATTGTATTTTTCGTAGCTTACTCGTACATAGTCCACAGACCTAAAATGAATATTTATTTTAGTAGGTATTATTCGAGACTACCATTTTTATACATCACTAGTCTCTGCCTACGGCTTCGCCCGCACGGTATCTAGATAAAAAAACAGTGTCACGAACTATACTTGTCCCGAATTTCAACCAAATTGATACATCTGTTACGGAGATTATTAGAAACAACAATCATGTAAACATCGAAACATCCAAACTTTGACATTTAAAATGTTAGTAGGATTGGGATATAAAATTATTTGAGAAAAACGTTAAAGGACGCTGTCATTAACGTTATTAGGTAAAATAAATATCAGGGGAAGTTTGAAAGTAGCACCCGTGACGGAAAAGTTAAGGAGTAATAGGTTAGCATGGTATGGGCATGTCATGAGGAGGGAAGAAGATATTACGAGAAGAATGTTAAATATGAATGTGGATGGAAATAAAAGCAGAGATAGGCCAAAGAAAAGATGGATGGGTTGTGTGAAGAATGACATGGTTAAGAAAGGAGTGAATACTGAGATGACGGCTGAAGTGAGTGGAAGAAGAAAACATGTGCCGACCCCACGTAATGTGGGATAAGTACAAGAAGATGATGATGAAACTGCATTCATAGATTTTAATATCAGGTAGCGTAGTTTGATAACTTAACACCAAAGGTATTCCAAAATAAATCACATCCTGAGTCATGATTCAACTCAAGCATAGATTTTTTGACACGTTTCCCATAAAAACTGTCACAAAATCTATGATGTTGATGACTGACTAGATAAAAGAAACTCGTTTTAGGTACATGTGCGGAAAAACCATAGACTCGGAGAAATATGAATTGCTTTTTAGAATAATATTACGACTATACCACGTACTTTACTATTCTCCAGCTGACGTTTCGTTGACCGTTTAGAAGTCTTTCCTCATGAGCACCGCCCGCGATCACGCTTGATGGTCGTGAGACGGGAACTTAGTTCCCGCCTTCCTACGTCGTTCTACGTAGTTCCTGATACCCACGACACAGTTAATTTTATTGTGGGGTCAGGACTATGTATGTGACATACATGCACATACATACATACACTCACGCCTGTTTCCCGGAGGAGCAGGCAATATCCTGACATACTCTGTAGACTCATACCTCTGTAGATGTGACTGTTAGGTGTTCAATATTTAAAAGAAGCTTGTAGATAAAGATTGTATTTATATAACAGAAAAATATTAATAAACTATCTACATAATATTATTGAAATAGGAAAAGAAGACTGTTCTCTACCTGTAGCACAGGTAGAAAATAGAGTTTTAGTCATCTACCGCAGGCAGGGTACCCAAAAGGCTACGATAGCTTATTTTCTGACCGAGGCAAGCGCCAACGTTTGGTCATTGGTTTTGTCCAGCAGCCGCTTTGAAATTTCCCTGAAAAGACACGCATCATTGCCCCACGGAACTAATTGATTGTAGATATTGATTAGGTTGCTTGATTTTTTTCTTATTGAAAACGCAAATCGAGAACGAAAACGACGGATATTGTGCCACACAGATATTCCTACGATCTTTTGTTACAGACAAAAGGGCAACAAGACAAATGAGGATCCATCCGCAAATGATGAAAACAATACAATGTATGATTATAGGTGAAATGTCTTATTTATGGATGTAATGGACACGGCACTATACAGTATATAACAAAACCCCTGTACGATCTAATAAGGTGTAGAAAATAAAAACTATAATGTATTAATATTGGATTTTATGGATTTTATTTGGCATATCTTTGGCATTTCAACTTATAACACAGTACTTGGACATATTTTTGCATCACTCATTGTCACTAATTAAAAATTGTCGAGCTTTTCAAATGATAAGCATAATGCTATGTCCTGTACATTTTATATTCTACTAATAGTATGTAGTGCGTACTTACACTTGACCTATCTACTCAATATTTTAAAATATCCTTAAATAGTTCAGGCGGCCATCAGACCAGCAATCTCTTGGGCGCAATAAACGCTTTGTGAAGCGGGTACGGTCTATTTGTTAAGTTGAAACAATCGCGTTTCGGCTTATTCCGAGAACCTTCATGGGTGAGCGATGGCGATACACTCTCTCCGTTTCGCGTCTTACACTGAACCCAAGAACTAATGGCACTGAACAAACGAACTGAAAGACTGTTGCTTTCTTCCATAAAAATCACGTTTTTGCAATATCTTAAAAGTCTATCTTGTTTTAAAACTTACAACCTTCTCCACATTTCGAGCGAGCCAAAATCGTAAAATATCCGCACAAATAAAACGAGTCTGCCACTGTCCACCGCTTAAGAGACAGCACACTTTAAAAAACAAAATTGACCTGACCACGCGACACAGAATAAGTAGGTATTATTTAAAGGAGTTTTCACTTCTTATGGATAACTAGCTCCTGCTCATGGCTTCACCCGCGCGGTAATAAGGTTAGACATTAAGGTCATAAACTATGCCTATTCCGAATTTCATCCATATCGAATCAGCCTGTAAGATTATTCAACAAATTAAAACATCCATAATTTCGGATTTGGTACGGATAATCTTTGTAAAGACTCATTCGATAATGATAGTAAAACATTTATTAATGAGTAAAATAATTAAATACTATCCTATATAATAAATACTTGGTGATTAAATTATAAAATCACTGATCGCTGGCAGGGATACTTTTTTAAGTATAACTTTATTATAATCCCGTAGGCAAGGGATCTATAAGGAAGTAAAACATAGAAATCAAGAAGCAAATAGAGATTGCTAGAGTCCGAACCAAATTGAACTAAAAACCATCGCAATAAACCTTATTTTACATTTACAAGTGATTCAGAGTGGCACGCATTCGGAATCGAAATGCAAAAAAAATATTTTGCTGGAACGAGACAAAATATTTGTACCTTTTAAGCGAAGGAGATGGCTATAAAATTCGAACTTAGAATGCAACTCGTGCGCTCGACATCCGTCGCCGCAAAAAGCCAACACTGCCATCTACCGAGCGAGTGCGACACTGGCAAAAACTAGGTTTCGGGTTTGATTAAGCGATATTGTAGATGATAAATTATTTAACAGATTAACTGATGTGCAATGATGTGAATGCAATTAGGGGCTTTGAAAGCCAGTTAGGAGATCATTTATACAGAATTCGTATCGGTTCTTTCTTGGTCATTCCAATATAGGTCAGTGACCAGAATTGCGGAGATTTTATTAACAGACCAGAATACCATTTTGACCATTCACAATTCAGTTCAAGGTTTTTTTTTTGGAAAATAGTAGAATTAGCTTGGGGTATGGTGACCCCGAAAAGCACCTAGTGGTCGATGGTGAAAGATCCATTGTATTGAAGGGATTCAGTGCTTCTCGCAGACCCTTTTAGCATTTTAGTAATAGAACGTGTTTAGGTAACTACCTGAAAATATTTCTTACTAGCTTCCACCCACGGCTTCGCCCGGGTGGTACCCGGCTAGAAAGTAGCTTATGTGTTATTCTGATGTATAAGCTATGTTACTGTAAAGTTTCATCAAAATCCGTTCAGTAGTTTTTGCGTGAAAGAGTAACAAACATCCATCCTCACAAAATTTCTCGTTTATAATATTAGTAGGATTTCTTGATGAATAAGTTAAATTGTGTAAGTTTACCTAGTTTATAAGACTAAATGAATAATAAATCTTTGACTAATCGATGACTTATTATTATTTTATAGTGATTTTATATTTAGTTCAAAATCGCTTTCTTCCCCGCTACCGCTCATGCCTTTCGCCTCACCAAGTAATAAACTTCATAGCAGTGAGCGCTTCAGGCACTCCTCATTGTGCCGTCGGAGTGCACGCCCCTCTCTTATTGCTTAGATTCTATTTTATGTTATGGCTACCCACATAGTAAACTTTTTGTGAGGATGGTTAGTTTAAGTGACCTTTAAAACGAACAGTTCTCAATTTTATTTCAAGAACTTTGTTCGCGTGGAATTGAAATTATCGTAATTTTAAATCATTTTAGGATTACACACGTCTTATTTAAATTACGGTTAACTTGAGATACCACAACTGAAATTTTTACTATACAGTTATTTGTTTTTGTATTTCTGTTATCCTGAAAAGTTCTAATCGCTTTATAGCTCTATGCGACTGATCAGTGTTGTGCACGTGTAGAACTTTTAGATAGGAATAGTGGGTAGTCATTTTCAGACAGCGATACAGAAAAAAAGACAAATTCTACATTGGTTCTGATCAAACTAGTAGGCGTTATTTTATTATGTTGTATACAGTGACCGTTAAGTGTGGTGGCGAATGGTGATCATGAGGCAGGACCTCCAAACGCCGTCACTGGTGGTGAATAGGATGATTTCTGATTGCCACCACTGTTTCTGTAGTTACTATACATTCAAGATTTCTATCTTGTATGCCGAATACCATAATTTACCCAGTATTATGGTATTTGGCAGTTTATATTTGGTCCAGAATATGTATCCCTAAAGGGTTCCTTTTAGGATACATATTTTAGAAATCCATTATTATAATGATCCCAAATCGATCAAAAACTTTTTGGTATATAGTTTTTCATTGAAATAAATGGTGGTAAAAATCACCTGGTTTTGGTGATTCTAATTTAAAGTGAAAAGTGTAACTATTGTCCATGACGAACTCTTTTATAATATTATTTTAAACATATTCCGGGACACCATGCATTGTGAAATGTAGACTTAATTTATTGGTTATGTAGAATGAAATCCTCTTACATAGCATAGTGACAGTAACCTCGACCAGTAGATTAACGTGCCCTCTAAAGCCTCCTATGCAAACGCATCCTACTGTTGATGGATCCGGCTTCGTTTATACGAAGCCGTACAAACGAAGTATTTTATTTTAACAGTGAATCCAAATCACGTCACCGACGATTTTTATTTTCTTCTAATTTGATTTCATTTCTTCGGTCGTGAGTCGTGGTCATTAATCATACACCTGTATCCCTCTAACCCGTTAAGGGTTCATACCTCTATCTCTTTCTGTCATGTCAAAATTCTATACGCGTACGCAGACGGCCCAGCGCGTGCCGAGACAACCTTATTTTTTTTCAATTTCGAGAAAAACCCATAAAATCATGTTACGGTTTTTGGTAGTCTATTTGACTTCCGTTCATAGAAATAGAGCATAGGGTATTGATGTTTTTTTTATTTTATTATTTTTCAACGTTCATTAGTTCGATTAAATTGAATGATTGAACTGCCTGACTGGCTTCAATGTTTAAATAGGAAATAGTATACACGAGGATTTAAAAAGTTGTATAAAAATACATATACATAGTCCAGACTCCAAACTAGGATTCCCTTTGTTGTGAGTATCAAGGAACCACAGACCAAAAGTCCCGGATATCTGCAGAACATGCAAATATTTGTCCCGCAGCGGGAATCGAGCCCGCACCTCTTACGTCACAGCTCGTCCACTCGTCCGCCACGTCATCGAGGTCGTCGACCAAAACGATTGTGGGCCATCTTCGTCTGATTCCCCGCAACGTATACGATACCATCGGTCAATCTGGTGGGGTTCTTACACTGCGACGCCCGGTTCTTGGTTGCCACTCGAGAACCTTTCTTCCCCGATGAAAAAAATTACTTGTTCAATAAAATGTCACCACTGAAGGATCGCAGTTCCGAAGGCTAGTAAAGGTGGGCGCACACGTGCTCATTACTAACGCGTTTATTCGCGACGCGTGACGCAGGCGGTCACGTATACAGCACGCGCCGTCAGCGCCCGGCTCCATTGTCAAAGGGCATGCGATATTGTGAAGTATGGCTTTCGATTACGTTGCACAACTTGGTAATTACACGACTGAATTGAAAGTCGATAATTTCATTTGGATTTGATTTAATTTTAGGATATTTTGCGGCTGTACCAAATACTCATTTTTTATTGACCGTTAAGACAAAATAATAATACCAACTTACATACGTGGTTAAGAGGTATTTTCTCATACACACCGTGGTATAGTCATAATATTATCCTAAAATTAGACGACTTTTTAAATTGTGCAAGATAATTTTAAGTAGTTGTTTGTGGTATTTATGATTAAGATTACGTGCATTTTTGTTGAAGTTTGTATGTATGTCTTGACAAGGGTTTCAAGTATTGACAGTTAACTACGTGGCAAGAAATTCTTTTATATAGTACTTTTTATAGTACATTATCTATCTAGAGGTAGATTAGGCTTACTTACTTATACGTTTGGTTTAACAACTATTATAGATTTTTAAATAGTTGTTAAACCAAACAGTATTTATGTGTTATCTGTTGAATTTCAAATTATATAAAGAGACAAAGCAGTGTTTAGTTCAACTGTTTCATAATCTTTATAATATATCTATTTTAGTATAGACATATAACTATTGGTTTAGATTAGATTCAAAAACACAATGTGATTTCAGAAAATGGACCGCGTGAAAATCTTGTGTTCAGTGGAAACGCGATCACCATTTTGATCAGCTTGCGGACTGTTCTGTGCTACGTATTATTGAACACACCGTGTCACGTGGCGCGAGCTAGTTCAGCGAATCTGCCAGGATGTCACTAACGTGGACTGGATTTCTTATTTTTAACGTGAAAATCCTTGAGAGGAATAAGTAAAATGCTTTTTATTGATATTCCTAGGTAGTTTTTATAGGTGTCGTGTCGGCCTAGTAGGCGGTACCCTGACTTGCGATCCGGAGGTCATGGCTTTAATCACCAGGTTTTTCGACTCGAAAAATGATGTGAGCATCAAACGTGCTCAAAACGGTGAAGGAAAACATCGTGATAACTAATAACGGTGTTTTTTTTCAGTCGTCGCGGGCGCGTTTATGTCTTTTGTATGGGGCTTTCGGTCAGAGCTATACGTTTTAATATAAAAATCTTTATGCTACTTTAAGACCTTCAACATAAGGAAGCACTACTTCAAGTGTACAAACCAAAGATTATCACGACAAACAGTCTAAGTACCTCTTTCACTCATTCAACCATCTAGAGGGACTTCCTACCCTTCGTCGTCGTAAGTTCGTGGTCCATATTCCATACAATACTAAACATATCTTTAATAAATTATATATTATACGAGAAGTAGATCGGCTATCGGCATTCTACGGAACTCATTTCTGAGACAGGCTTTTAAGACCTATATCCTAAGTTACCAGACGCTCGGAAACTTATTATAATAACATCTATTCTATTCTATTCTATTCTATTCTTTATTATATTCTATTCTGTTATATTCTATTTATGCAATTATATTCGCACATTAACCCATTACAATGTGTCAAACCTGAGACATCTGGTAAAATCATCTAAGAAGCGACCTCTGTGGCGCAGTGCGCGAAAGCCCGCTTGAGACGCGAAAGGTTGCGATTCCCGCCGCGGGACAAATGTTTGTACGATCTGCAAATATTTATCTTGGGTCTGGGTGTTTTCTTTGTAAAACATTAGTTATTTAAAAAAAAGTATCAAATTAGTATATCAATCATGTATACCATAATAAAAGCTCTGCTTAGTTTTGGGCTAGATGATGCTGAGTGAAAATGTCTATCATTATTTTTTTATTTATTTAAGTAGTAAGACCGCCATTTGTATCTACCTTTAATAATGTTATGGTTTATTTCATAAGTTGTGCAATATTTTCATTTATTAATTCATTTAGGCCCGAATTCATAGTCAAACAGGGACTCCCCTAGGCTACTGTTCAGGCGCTAAGTAAAAATTCAAGTGCGAATTTAACCTTTATGCACCCAGCCTTAAGGCAAATGCTGAATGATGGATTTTGGGGACTGTTCAACCCCCGACTATGAATTCAGGCTTTATTGTTCTGATACATTAGAGACGAAACACGACGGCGTGGCGGCTGAGTAGTTAGATGCGATGCATAAGGTGCGGGTTCAATTCTCGCTGCGGGACAAAAGTTTGCATGTTCTGCAGCTATTGGTTCTGGTCTGGGTGTTTTCGTACCATGGGTTTCGCCGTTCCTGATACCCAGTATACAGGAAATTCTAGTATTGGGTCAGTTCTATCTATTTTTCTATTGTGTGTTTTTTTTACTATTATTAGACTAGCTGACCCGACAGACGTTGTTCTGTCCTTGAGCGTGACAGATACAAAATATCAATTCGACAACCACAGAAGAAGTAACCACTACGTTCGACAACCAAGATCAGTTTAATTATTAGTTTAATGGACTTTATCGGGAAAATAAGAAAAAGGTTAACGCGATAAGGACCCGTAAAACTTATAATTATGTTATCTAACCACAAAAGTTTGCAAGAGCATTTTGTATGGGAGAAAAAAACACGGTTAAAAAGATATTCCGGATATCAAAATCTAATTCGTTCTATTACAAACATTTTAAAACAAAAAATAGCCAAATCGGTACAGCCGTTCTCAAGTGATGCGTTATCTACGAATATTTCATTTTTATTTATACATAGATTAATTTTCACTTAGCATGAACACTAGACACTCTAACATTAGTATTATTTGTATGTATATCATATGTATAGGATATGTAAAGGTATATGTTATTAATGTAGGTATTTATTATTCATATTATATTTTATTATAGGTTTACTCGTACACCGCCGTCTTTTGGTCCCATTGTATCCTGTCTATCCAAAGCTTGTCTGGAAGAGATAGCTTTTAGCGATAAGACCACACATTACACCTTTTATGTTTATGAAGTCTTGTGTTTTGTATTTTGCTTTGGTGTGCAATAAAGAGTTAATCTTTCTATCTATCTATACAATATGTCCACTATTTGTAGACGTATAATTTACTAGTTTCTGCTCACGGCTTTGTCCGCGAGGTACCCGGATAAAAAGTAACCTATGTATTATTTTAATATACAAGCAATATTACTTGAAAGTTTCATCAAAATCTGTTCAGTAGTTTTTGCGTGAAAGAGTAACAAACATCTATACTCACAAACTTTCGCATTTATAATAGTAGTAGGATGTATAAGTATTAGAACTTATAAATCGTGTGGTAGCTACCGTTAGCGGCTGCTTTGTGAATACTAAGCGTAAGCACAAGTGGACGTGTCGCCTCGCCTTTGTGGAGCCGACAGCCGGCCAATATACATTATTGAAGAATTCTATAAATTCTTCCTAGCCTTACTTAACCCGAGAGGTCTGGCTGGAGCATAGTTTAGGTGTAGTTGCATTCAAGAATTCCAACGATGAAATTAAATGTATCGCGTAAAAACGAGTAAGTTTTAGCAAAATTTTAAAATGTGTACATGTTTTCAATCGTCAATTGAAACGCCCTCTAGTAACCTATGGCAGTAAAATCAATGTAAAATTAATATTTGAAGTCATACAAATTGATTGCAAAGAGCCATATTTCATTCAATAATTCTAACAATGTCGCATGTAACGCATAAAAACGAGTTAGTTTTAGCACAATTTTAAAATCTTTACATGTTTTCAATCGTCAATTGAAACGCCCTTTAGTAACCTGAGGCAGTAAAATCAATGTAAAACCATCTTTGAAGCCGTACAAATTGATTGCAAAGAGACACATTTCATTCAATAATTCTAACAATGTCGCATGTAGCGTGTAAAAAAACGATTTAATTTTAGCAAAATTTTTAAACCTTCGACGTGTTTTTCTTCATTTTTTGCAGCGCTCTAGTAACCTGTGGCGTCATACAAATTGATTGCAAAGACCCACATTTAATTCAAGAATTCCAACAATCAAGTCGGATGAAGCGCATAAAAAATGTTAAAAGTTTTAGCAAAATTTTAAAACCCTCGACGTTTTTTTTCATCATTAATTGCAGCGCCCTCTAGTAACCTGTATCAATAAAATCAATATTAGAACCAGATGTTTCAGAGATAACGACTTTATTGGTGCGTCAGGTGAGATGCTAGAGGTGCGGGTTCGATTCTAGTCATGGCATAAATGTTTGCATGTTCTGCTGGTATTTGCTCTGGGTCTGGAAGTTTTCGTATCAAGGGTTTCGCAGTTTCTGATACCCACGATACAGGTTATTCCAGTGTGGGGTCAGGACTAGGTATTTTTAGTCAGGACTAGGTATTGGGTTTTTATTATTATTATTAGACTAGCTTACCCGACAGACGTTGTTCAATCCTTGAGCGTGAGAGATACAAAACATCAATTCGATAATCATAGAGGAAGTAACCACTACGTTCGACAACCAAGATCAGTTTGATTATAAGTTTTACGAGTCTTTATAGGGAAAATAATAAAAAAGATTGCTCTGGGTGTTTTCGTACCAAAGTTTTTGCATTTCCTGTTACTTATGATACAGGGAATCCTACTGTGGGGTCAAAACTATGTATGTGATGTGTTAATGAAAATTAAAAAACTAATAGACAAACAAACAAAAACCTGTTATGGCTATTGTTTGTTTGTTTTATCGCGGGTAAAAAACAATCATGCTCACGAATAATCCCCATGATGAAAATATTCAGATGTATACTCAGTATATACCTGGATTCGAGAGGGTTAGTTTACTTTACTGATGGTGATTTTGTAATGTTCTATACCTATACCTATTTAGAGAACAGCGCTCCTTATCCTTAAGTTACAATATGATATCATTAAGTTAAGTTTAATGTACAAGTATGTATTTATATTACCAAACTTTATTCTCGAACAAATAAACGTTATATTATCTTATCTTTATACTAGACTAAAGCCAATTGCTCTTATTTTATTAATTCCAGGTATCTCAATTCCTCACAAGGAGGATGAATCCCACCTGAAACTGTGAAGTCACAGAACTCTACAAAGTTATTATATCTTTCCAATATGTTTTACTCTACGATGCTATATTTTTAATTTACTTTTCCAAGTAGCGGTCAAGTTATTTTCTAACAAATTTTCGAAAATATTTCGACTAGGAGTTAGCCATTATCTATTGTATATCTTAAAATGGATTCTCAAAATTATGACTTTTGGTAAGAAATAAAGAATGTTTCTTGCGTTTTTGACCAATCAAGGTAAAATCTCATATTTTAGTACTCACCTACTTTTGCTTACCTATGCATCTATAGTCTACCTATATTAACCGCTGATAGATTTTGCCAGAGAGAAAGCTTGCATCATATTTACAAATAGGTATTGCGGCGCTATAGATAACACGCAGTGCGAGTGCGTAGATGCGGTAGGGCGGGGAGAGGGCTCAAGGGTGAAAGGCACTCATATTATCTACCTTCGTCAGCGCTGACGAAGTTGCGGGCGGAAAGCTAGTGTATGAACAAATAATTGTCAACGTTACACGAGCGATATGATATCAAATGGAAAATTATATTGGCTTTAAATGAAATAGATATAATGCCAGTTAAAAATGCCCATTTCAATTTTAATTTTAAGTATTGAATCCTACTACCATTATAAAAGTGAAAGTTTGTGAGAATGGATGTTTGTTACTCTTTCATGCAAAAACTAGTGAACGGATTTTGATGTAACTTTACAGTAATATAGCTTCTACGTCAGAATAACACATGGGCTACTGTTTATTCGGGTAACACGCGGGCGAAGGCATGGTCAGAAGTTAGTAATACATAACTAATTTTAGTAGCGTGCTAAAAGTTATCTACCTCTATCCCTAGTTTAGTGTTAGAAAATGATAGGGTAAAAGTTAGCGACCTGTTAAGTTAGCAATTGATTATGAATAAGAGGAATTCTATTCTACCTTCTGGCTATGCATTAACACTGCATTCCATGTGCATTAATGCATAAAACGTTCGAGTTTCTTTCATTACCAAGATATGTGTATGCCTTGCTTCATCTTGGGAAAATTATTGACGCTGTTCCGCGGTGTTTTGTAAACAATAGATTTAATTTGCTTGACAAACAGCTTGAGGTGCTTGAAGAATCTATCAACATCAGTATTCTTAGAAATTTATCGCAGATTGTATTTAGATGTCGTGTTTTGGAATAAAATCGAAAATTCGTGTAGATACTAGACACTAGTGAAAGATAGGTTAGATCAACCTATTATCTTTACACCTTTTTATGTTTTTAGTACTTGAAACAAGATTGTTTCAGAATCTTCATTTTAAAATTATACTTACTGACTGACGGTAATCACCGCATAGTTTTTAGGTACCGTTAGTCTTAGAGACTTCATATTAGGAGGTGAGTACAAGGGTTATAGGAAACCTGAAAGAAGACCATGAAAAGAAGTTCCGAAATTACACCTCTAGAAGGAAGATGAATTTTCTATAGAAAATAATCGGATGAAATTTCAGAATGACTGATCCCAGAATTCATAAATCATGTTATCCCCAAAAACATCAACCTTGGCGGGAAAAATATCAAACTTGGTAAGCGGATGCTTTGATCACTCAGGTACGGTCATAATATTTGAGATGTATTGGCTCGAAGCGAACTCTACCAACAAGAAAAACGTTACATTTATAGAATCCTCTTTAATGACTATAGTTATGAAGTTATTTTAGTACATTAACGAGATACCTAATCAAATAGGTAACCATTTTTTTAGTTTTTATTGTTTAGGGAGTTTTAGCCAAATTCTGGCTACCTCCGTAAAAACAAACATAAAATATATCAACTAAAACACAATATATATCAACAAAAACTAACTAACTAACTCGTTTGTATTGTGATTTAGTTGTCATAATGATCCTCCAATGAGGCAAATAATCTTAAATTCCAGAATTCTAAACAAACTGAGAATAGTACCTACAATAACTTACAATAATTGTACTTTGAAATTGTAAGAAGTCTAGTAACCGTAGACTAGCATGCTAACACTATTATTTTCAAGTTGTCATCTAATCGTCGCCCTGCATTTCCCAGCACGCAGCTGTTCCCATACGTCATCAAAAAATGTCAACGACCCCGAAAATTCCACAATTCAAAACAAAATTACAGGCCTGCAATCGTTCGTCGCCCAAATGACACGCCCGTGACGACCAAATGACATAATTGTCAAAATAGTCACTGCGATGACAGGCGCACGTGACACCGACACAAGAAAGAGATAGTTATACATTATGAAGTGTCGTTAGACAGGGATAGAAGCTGGCGCGTCAGTGTCAATTATGAGGCGGGAAAACAGAATTAGAGAGGAGAACATGCCGGTTTCAAATTTGGAACCGTTTGATTTTACATCGATTATCGATAAATCGATCGAATTCGTCTGTGATTGCGTGTGGTCAAATTTCTAAGAATAATTGAAAATCAATATTAAGTTACAATTCTATGCTATTAAAATGATTGCTGGAGCGAACAAAACCTGATTCATTTAGTCATTTAAGTTCACGCAAAATATTTAAGGCAATAATTTATAATAAAGACCATTCTATTACAAGAGTTATTATACAGGGTTCTCGTTTTTATGGGCGAATTTATTAGCGTTATATGAAATATCGGTCATATTTTACGGGACAAGGTTCAGCCTTTTTGACGCTTGTCGTGCATAAAGTCCGTGATCGTTTCTCTAATTATACGTGTGTGAGAGGGCAGGGTCGATGTGGGTGTTCGAAATATGAAATTACGATGGCGCGAACGTGCGACAATGATATTCTTTTTAATAATGAATTGTGTCTTGGATTGTCTGTTATTATTCCTAATTTATGTAGAAACCTATTGCGATTCGATTTTTTTCGCAAAACCTTTGGGATAGCTCGAACACACACCAGTTTGCTGCCTTGGACTTAATTTAATGCAGAGATTTCAGACTAATAGGTGAGTAACACATAGCGGAGACTAAGATCCAGAGTCCAAAACACCGCCATAAAGTTGCATGCCTGTCTTCTGTCATTCTACAGACAAAATCTCGGGTTTGTCAGTAAACTTTTTAATTCACAATAAACGTTTCCGTTCCACCTTTATAATGCGAATGGCAAAGGAAGAAAACATGCCCCCGTCAGTCTTTCTTGAAAAATATAATCTGGGTTTCTTAAAATTAAGAATGAATAGGTTACATTAAGAATGCTTCATTGTCAGCCATATCATTACTTACCACCATCAGTTAAAATGTTGATCAAATGAATGTCTATCCAGGGTAAAAGAAAATAATAAAAAATGCTTTCAGATAACCGGGGTTTATTTATGGCTGTAAAATAAGCGAAACGTTAATCCAATGTCACACGTTCGCACATCATGGCGGCGTAATAATTTTATTTATCGCTTTATAATGAGCCTGTTTACACACAGCGTCAAATCGAGATAAATGTGCCTGAACGGATGCGTCCAAAGAAAACTTTTTTCAAGTAACGTCGGCATTTGCAGTAAATCATCATTATCGAAATTATTATTTGGTTATACACCTACCTAATTGTAATATCTTAAGCTTGAAAAACACACTTTTTATTTCAAAGAACTCAGAACAGGGTCCAATTAATGGTACGAGCAGGTCAATCTCTACCCGATGGACTGATGATATTTTAAAGATTGCAAGAAATCGGTGGATGGTGGCCAAGATCGTTGGTCAAAACACTTTTTAGGGAGGCCTAAGTCTGACAGCGGACTTCTACAGGTAGGAGATGATGATAATGATGGCGAAGACTTCTAAAGGCATTGTAGAAATTCAAATAAAACTTATGAACATAACCATAAAACGGCAACAAGATTTATTGAATCACTGCTGACCCGAGCATAATCGATTCAACGAACCGCCATTACAATCAATTAAAACATAATCGATAAAAACATACACGGAAGCTGCCGTTAATTATCGATACAAAAACATCTATTCGTTACGATTATGACGGATCAGTTAATCGATTCTCTGAGGGGAGTATGGGAAAACTTTGCGGGTCAACTTTCTTTTAAAGTATGGAATGGAAACTGGAAAAGAAAAGAAAATATTATGCGTTATAAGTCTTGGAAAAATGAGTTAAATGTACCGCGATGGTATAAAATGAGCTACTTTAAACGAATAACAGTGGCTTTTTTTAGTTTCTGTATAGATTGTGGCTGCTTTTGAGTTACTAATATTGGCACAAAAGTGCTATAGATTGGACAATCTCGGTCTCATTACGAAACGTGGTCTAAACGTGAGTTGAACTCAAGTTCTGTCAGATCCACTAAACCATGGTTTAAATATACCTTATCGAAAAAAAAGTATTATTGCAAAGCCACTACGGTCGACAATTTAAAAATAAAATAAAACCGCGGGATGACCGTTTAATTTAAAAAAACACTTCTAAACCAAATTAAAAAAGAAAAACATAATTTTGATTGGCTACCAAAAAAAGTAGGTACTCAAAAAGAGGTTGAGTTATGATAGAAATAAACTAGGTGACCGCCTGGTTTATCTTTCAGCAGTTATTTGTAGTCAAACCTCTTTTTGAAATGTCACATAGACTTTCGGCTATTATACTATAGCATTCAATTTTAAGCCTTGTTACCTTTGCACAACAATTTGTCTTGAAAATCAGGTATCAAAGGTCTAAAAGATAAACCACCGATTTAAACCACCTTTCGTAATGAGACCCCCTGTGCCCAATCTATGTCTTTATCATTAAAACATACGTCTGGCATTTATTAATAATTTGAAACTGAACAACGTCTAGAATATTCTACGCATTCATGCTTTAAACCTTTTTATCAAGCGTTATCTGAAATACTTTGGTAGAGTAGAATTCCAAATTCCAATACTTCACGTACCTAACCATTAAAAAAAACAATGCCTCGAATTTCGAAGGCAACATATCGAAAATTCAAAAATAGAACCAAACCAAGCGTTAAATGAGCACCGGTCGAAAACACCGATCAATTTCCTGTCGAATTAAGAAAAAAACTGGTATAAAAGGCAAAGTTCGCCCGTAGAACCCATTTCTTCGGGGTCATAGCACCTAACAGGAAGCAACGTCGCGGGTCGCCGAGCGCTCGCTCGCCTCTTACGAAAAATAATTCTTTCTAGGTATAACACATAGGCAGTCAAACGTATAAGCGTACGGTTAAAACATTTTTATTCGCTAAAGGATATTTCGAAGGTACGTGATATGATGTTAGCGAAAATACCCTTGTGAATATTAATTTGTTTGACGTTCCTTGGGTCGCGCTATAGATATAATATTTATGACAGAAGATCTAACAAATTATACCATAGCAACATAGGGTTTTATTATATCCTTCAGAGCCGGCAACACTTAAGCAATGCCCGACGTTCCTTAGGCCGCACTGTAGATATATTTTTTTATGACAGCGGCGGATCTATCAAATTTTACTAGAGTTTTATCATAGAAATAGATAAGTCAGAGTTAGGCGACGGTAACCGCTTTCCATCAGGTGGGCCTTATGCCTGTTTGTCTCGTCATTACATAACAAAGTGGATACCTTAGTCTGCTCAGAACAAAGTAACCTCCAAAAAAGGAACATTTCGTTGTGTCACTGGATCAATCATGGTCATTCTGCAAGGTCAGTGACCATTGAGGTATGGCCTTGAAAGGAATCTGAGACAGTTTGTGAAAAAACATTAGGCAAAAAAGATATTTTTTGCGATCTTGATAATTTATAGGCTTTATCAAACTGAATTCATTGAAGTATTAGTTGCAAGAGGTTACATTAAAAACTTCTATTTATATTCGGTTTCATAATTTTGAAAAATCACTTGTTTTCAACAGGTGATTTTTCAAAATTATGAAACCGCTGATTTTTTTTCTATTGTCTATTGGATTTCTCCCTTTCGACTTATGAAACTAAAACCTATCTTGACCATCTTTAAAGTCAAACAAATCGATTGCAAAAAACCGCATTCCCATCAGATAGTAATTTAGGGGATAAATGGTAACAGACAAACAAACAACCTCTTATGTCAAATGTATAGTGAGAGAGTAATGTGGCGAGTGCGGTATCTGTCGTATCTACAATTGTTTTTTTCAAAATCTTTGGTATTTTTTTAATGAACTGGATTTTCACCGCATATGTCGAAAACTAACCAATCGAATCGGCATGATTTGAAATTTTCATGTGATAGATTTTTTTAAATATTATTATTATTCATTTATTTCAGATTATAAAAATCCATACAATATTAATACTTATACATAAACTTAACACTATACATAACAGGATAAAATGTTAATCATTAAAAATCATTAAATAAAATGTCACAGCAAATTTAAAATTGGATGAGATAATGATTAATGGTAGACGTAACTGATGTTGAAAAGCGTGGTGAAATGATTCCGAGAGGCACTTTTCAGGCATAGCGGTCACCAAGCGGTAAATATTTATATGTTATGTAAAGGTCGGTAGTACAATTTGACATATTTTCTCCATAATCACATCGTGTGAACCCTCGGCCGACTAACCCGGAAGGTCACGCACTGCCGGTTCCAAGAGCCAAGCATAGAGTTGTGACTCTGTCGGTGTTGCCATACTCAGCTGTTGGATGTCTTTTCGATGTAGTTTTCGTAATGGTCGAATCGTTAATAGAGAGTTTGAAAATTATCCTACTTAATATAATAAATGCGAATGTTAATGCGTAGCGTGAATATTTGTTACCACCTCCGTAACTACTAAACAATTTTGATGAAATTTGGAATGTAGATAGTTTAGGATCTGGAATAACACATAGGTTAATCTAATTTTCGAAAATCGGGTTGATTTTAACCCGATTTTCGAAAATAAGGGGGTTAAATAGGGCGGTAAAGTTTCTATGAATTTATTTATTTGTAAACTTAAAAGTAAATAATGAATCAATTATTTTTTTTATTTTTTCAAAACTACCCTTTGGGTGTGTGCAATTGAGTTCTAAACTTTGTATAAATCGTAATCCTTGGTTTGATTCATTCAAAAGTTGGCGGACATATGTAGTTTGAAGCCTGGAGACGGTCATATGCTACTTTTATTAATATACCACGCGGGCGAAGCCACGGACAACATCTAGTAAAAAAATATAGTAATTTCACTTTGAAGAAAAGAAATAATTGCGTGCATCGCTGGCAAACAATCAAACAATCCTAGTGTCTTATTTGGAGAGTATATTTGTTTTGGAGTGTATGTTACACTAAAAAAGGATTTTCCGAAAAAACAAAGAGAGTGTGGTGTTTGTATGTAAAAGCTCAACATGTTCTACTAGTACAAAATTAATTACAAGACATTGATCAAGATTACTCAAATATAAACGAAAATAGACAAACTAAGTGTGTTGTGTAGGGTCAAATAGGTCTGTGTCTCAGAATTATACTGCGCCAAAACCTAGGCAAAAATTTGCGGCGCTGGTTTTCAGATGGGGCCTTCGTGATGACACGAAGAGCGGTGAACAAACGGGTGCAGAAATAATACGGAGGAACATGATAATCATTTTAAGAGATAAAAGCAATTATGCTTAATTACTTTTATCTTTTAAAATAATTATCAATCATCCTTAATAAGAAGATTAATCTAGAAAAAATATATAATTAGATGAAGGTGAAAGTCTCAAATGCCAGTAATTTCACTGGCACACTACAAGCCAGAACACAGCAATACAGACATTGCTACTTGGTAGCGTTAATACGCTGTTTCTCAGTGCAATATTTCAAGTTATTAGACTTTCACTGCAGAAAAAATAATTGCTGGCAGTCGTCCTCCAAAAACATTGTCCTAGTGTTTACAAAACATTGGGAAGTATCAAAAATAGAGGCACTTATTTT
Organism: Perizoma flavofasciatum; assembly: GCA_958496245.1. NCBI lineage: Eukaryota > Metazoa > Arthropoda > Insecta > Lepidoptera > Geometridae > Perizoma > Perizoma flavofasciatum. Next base: position 5,107,548 of record OY292443.1, on the reverse strand, counting down.
ACGAAGTCCGAAGAAATGTCACTTTAGTACTCGTATATCACATCCCTACGAACTACAATTTTCCTTGTAATTACGCATTTGTAATTGGCCACGGGATCTTGTGACAGGTCGAAGGGAATCGACAGTAATTACCTAATGAGACATTTTCCAAGACACAAAGGGTAGGCACAAATAATAGGTTGCTACTTAGAATTCTTTTGTAATGAGATGCAAGTTAATGCGTAGCGTAAATATAGAATAGCATACACAGAAGAGTTTAAAGTCTGAATTCATAGTCGGGGGCTTAAGAGTCCCCCAAAATCCATCATTCAGCATTCGCCTTATGGGTGCAAGGTTGATTTCGCGCTTAAATTTTCACAAAACGCCTGAATAGTCTCCGAGGGGCTATTTGACTATGAATTCGGGTCTAAGACATAGGCATTGTCTCATCACTATCCCAACTGGGAAGAATCACTGCTTTGATATAATTCGTTAGTGGTGCAATCGCCAACTTTTCTGCCCAGCGTGGCGTTTATGGGCAAACCCCTGTAAAAGGCCCCCGTTCCCGGCCGCCCCGTTATTCCTGGCCAAGCTGACGGCCATAGTAATGGAGGAATGATAATGATAATTCCTATAAACACCAATTCCTATACCTACCTATAAACACCATCTATGTACCTACCATGTGAAAGCAATAAATGTATTGAGTATTCTAAAGAATATGATTGATTGGAACAAGAGACAAAAGTAGTATTTTTTTTATGTACGTTAGTTCTAGCACTTACCTATAGCGCAAGAAAGATCTCTTCTATTTTTATAACTATTACTGCAAGCTGTGGATAATAGTGTTGGTAATATTTTAATTTTATTTAAATATGTTACAGGTACTTATATGTTACTAATGTATTACTGTTGACCCTAAGAAATAAAATAAATAAATTATGAAGAGTAACTTAATTCGTTACGTCAGAAAAATCATAATTAGCATTTCTAAATATGATTTCCAGGTACCACAGTTTCAACTGTGTAAAGAGTATTTTAGATCACCAGACCCAAAGGGCACAAATGTGACCATAATATTACTGTATTTCTGTTTATTACAGAAGTGTAACTTTTTAAGCCAGTTGAAATTTTTGCAGTAAGAGTAAAAAAAATGTGATAAAAAAAAACAAAACAAATTCCTTTATAAAAATCTTGAAAATATTTTGTTATTTTCCATAAAATTAAGTTCGCTAATTTTACAGTGGAAACGATACTTAATAATAATAAATAAATAATCCTGGACATTTTCACACAGCATCATCTAGCCCCAAACTAAGCAGAGCTTGTATTATGGGAACTACATGACTGATATACTACTTATATATTTTTTTTTGTAAATACATACATATTATACATAGGAAAACACCCAGACTCGAGACAAATATTTGCAAATACAAACATTTGTGGAATTGAACCCGCAACCTTCTGCGTCTCAGGCGAGCCTTCGCCCACTGCGCCACAGAAGTCGTCAACGTTCTACTTATGTAGAAAATTAAATTATTAGAGCAGGTTTTTTCCGAATGAGACACCTGTAGATAGCATCACATTTATTGGGCACCCCTGTAGAAAGTGCCCAATAAATTAGGTCTCAGCGTCCCTCGATTCATTGTGTAATTGGCTAACGCATTGCGGATTAGAGACTAAAATATAGGTTCAAGCCCCGCGGAACGCAAAAATTAAAATATTTAGGTATCCTAAAAGAAAAATTATCTAAAGCTTATTTGACCAGTTTCTTAATCAAATCGCCTCGCAAAACTCAGCGAAAGCTCTCTATTTTCACGCATGGTTCCACCGCCAAGCTATCAATGCATAATACTCTGTGTAATTGTACTGTTAAAAACGATTAATGTATAATTATAGGTATAAGAAGCATTTTAATGGCGTAGTAGTGCAATATGCATGAAAGCGCTTTCCCATGACGGACGACGGAGTATAACTGTACAGAATCTGATTGAGATTCATATTTGTGTAGGGTTTTTTCGCGATTATTATACAGGTCGGTGAACTTTGACCTTGGATGTGATTATTACATACTTATATGCTTTCTTGATCAATAATAAATACAAGAAACCGGCATGCCCAATATCTAAAAATATCAAAATTATCTCATATGAGTGATATGGGTGTGACAATTTAGTTTCATAGTTTCTTTTTTATTCCAAAAACTATCGTGAACTTGACTATTCATATTGTAAAAACGGGAATTTTCACGTACTGCACTATCGGTGAAGACACCGACTAAGTTTCGACTCATTCCGAGAGTCTTCATCAGGGTGAGTTGTCGCGATTTTCTCCTTCCGCGTCGCACCGTGCACTACCGTAGTTAACTTCTTTACTTACTTTCATAGTTTCATTTATTTCCACTGTTGGGGCATCTTTGAACACTTAGTTTCAATATGAGTGAAATTATAATAATATACTTTATATTATTATAATTTTACTCATATTAGAACTTAATTAAACATGTTTATGCACTTCGATGCAAGCACAGGTAAGACGCATTTGTGTTTTGTACTTCTACAAATATCTCTTAGATCCTACAATTGGCGGTCTTATTGCAATCAGCTATTTCTTTCAGACGAGCCTTTTTTATACTAAAAAGATAACTAAGGTTGTTTCTATAAACCCAGCCGTTAACAGCCATCGCTTAGTATTTTAATAAGCTACAAGATAATTCAAAAATTTGGATAATGTTTGTTCGAACGAAAGTTTAACACAAATACTTAAAATTCATTACCGTAAATTAAAAAATAAGACTTCTTGATCTGCAATATCTCCAGTGGATTCCCAGGTAGAGTCTTGTATAAAAAAATATCCCAATGATGTATAGAATACTAGCCTCTGCCCGCGGCTTCGCCCGCGTGGTATCCGAATAAAGAGTAGCCTATGTGTTATTCTGATGAATAACACATAGGCTACGTATAAGCTACGAGTATATTAATGTAAAGTTTCATCAAAATCCGTTCATGAGTTTTTGCGTGAAAGAGTAACAAACATACAACCTAACAAACTTTCACGTTTATAATGTAGGATGTGGCTTTCGACTTGGTCGGTCGGACGGGTCTTTTTACACCGACCGTGTAGAAAGAGCAATATACTTGGACTTGGACGAAACGACCAATGAAAATTTTAGATTAAAAATATTTACGACCTATCATTTGATTTGAACACAACAAGAACTGAGTCCAATCAAACAGTTTTAAATGTCATCTGATTAATATAAACACATATAAAACACGTAGATGGTTCGATAAAAACATTAACATACATTCCAACCTTAACAACCACAAATCATCTATTTCACACCATCTTCTGTACAGACTAATTTGTTACTCCCCCACTTTAATAGAAAATATAGTGCCTACTATGTACCTTAAACACCTAAGTTTTAAAGTGGATTTTCCTGCACCATGTCAGAGCAATATGGTTCTCGATAATTAAAACAGTGACCACAAGCGATTTCATTTCTAATTAGTAGATTGTAAAGTTCTTTTTCAATTGTCGATAAATCTAATGGGCATGGTCAGCTGGTGCTATGACTAAAAGGCATGTAATAGTTTGTCTGTTTGCATCTGTTTTGTAAATATGCGTGTTTTCATAATAAAATTGTTTTAATCTATGATTATCATAATATTTTTCTGCTCTATGTAAACGAATGTGGGCGCATACTTCACTTCTGATTTGTCTAGAATTACGCAATGGATAATATGGATTAGATGATAGACCTTTTTTCAGGTTTTTAGGGATCCGAAGGTAAATGGCTGAAATGCAACCCTTATTTTCATCATTTCCATTTGTTTGTCTTGACGTTCGTGTATTACACTCCGATCTAGGTACCCCTCAATTTAAACGTCCAAAATCGAAAATCGTTTGTCGATACAAAAATCGGTGTTTTACATACATACATACATACCCAGTATATATACGAGTATGTTTACACTAGCCTCTGCCCACAGCTTCGCTCGCGTGGTAGCCGGATAAAAAGTAGCCTATTTGTTATTCTGATGTATAAGCTATATTAATATAAAGTTTCATCAAAATCCGTTCAGTAGTTTTTGCATGAAAGAGTCACAAACGCCCATCCCATTAGTAGGATAATCACGTTTACAATAAAGTCAATATGATATAAAAGCTTGTTATATTGTAAGTTTTTATACTAAAACTATTTTATCAAGCAACAGCTTAGGAGCTATCAAAAAGTGCGTACGTATTTTTTAAACTAAAAAACTAAAATCAGAAATCTAAAAGTTTTTGCGCATCCAAGGTAATTTAAAATGCAGTTTTTTTTCTCATCGAGGTATTAATTGGACTTTTTCTCCGTTTCGCAATAATTCAGACTCTCTCTTTCCTATTTCTCTCTGTAATGTAAGCATATGTGTTTATTATGATCATAATTTTCTAGTTCTGAATTAAGATCACGGGCCTCATTGTAAGTAGGTGACACCTAACGTGGGAGTCTCGCACAATTGTCTGGCACTGACTTTCACGAATTTTTAATTAATCGTGTCACAAATAATTTAATTTTATTCTTAGTTTAATTGTTGAGATTATTGCCAATTTATCTCGTAATTAGCGAGTTTTGATTTTTGTTTTATTCTTTATTGTACAAATAAAAACTTTCAAAAAGGCAGAATTAAATGACATGTACAAAGGCGAGCTAAATCCTTAAAAGAGTTTTCTTCCAGCAAACCTTTTTGTTTTTTTTATCTTCAGTTGTACCTATATATTTTACATGTTAAAAGTTTTTAAGAAAATCATGACTTGTCTTGTAAACTTGTAACTTGTTGTACCTCTGTGGCGCAGTGGGCAAAGGCCGCCTGAGACGCAGAAGTTTGCGGGTTCAATTCCCGCCGCGGGACAAATATTTGTATGATCTGCAAATATTTGTCTCGTGTCTGAGTGTTTTCTATGTATAATAATGTATGTATTTACAAAAATAAGTATAAAAGTAGTATATCAGTAATGTAGTTCCCATAATACAAGCTCTGTTTAGTTTGGGACTAGATGATGCTGTGTGAAAAATGTCCAGCATTATTATTATTAAAATGTCATATTGTCAAATGTCTAGCCACGTCCGGCGATTCACTTCATGACTGAAATCTGTTAAACACAGACCTATATTAACATGATCAAATGCAGAGCGCCAATCAATCTCTCTCCCTTATAATTACACCTATTTACATACAAATCTCAAACCAATTTGTTACATTAACATTCAAAGAGGAAACTGTAATTTACAATCACACTACCCTTACCCCCATCGTTAACTTTCAACCTTAGCTCAAGACTATAGCGTTCTTTTTGGAATCGCAAGATGTCAAAGGTAAAGTTTTACCACCCTTCATCTCCTGTTTATTTTGTATCTTATAAGTGGTAAGGTAAGGTTGGTTATCGTAAGGTCCGTTACCTACCATCTGGGCGATGGTGCGTACCGTCATGGGTGGCTGGTCGTGCAATTGGAGCAAAGGTGAAAGAACATGCATGAGGCCTTGCTGCTGTGTAGCAATGACTTGGGTTTTTGCTGCGTGAATACGAAGACGGATCAAAGTCAAAGACATCGGCTTTAGGATTATGGAACTGAAATGGAGTTGGGCGGGACATATTGCAAGACGTGGTGAGGACAGGTGGAGCAGAACAACGGAGGTTATGAAAACGTTGGACGTCCGGCAGCGAGATGGGCAGACGACATAGTCAACATCGCGGGCCGTGGATGGTTTAGACTAGCGCGTTATTATATTGTGCAACATTTTCTATAGGTCTATTGATTTAATACTTCCGCACACACAATGTAGTGCTAGGAGGACTTAATGCTAAAGCATTCTCTACTAGTCATCCTGGACGTGGAAAAAGATGGTATGGCGTGTCCAGTAAAATCCTACTAATATTATAAACGCGAAAGTTTGTGAGGATGGATGTTTGTTACTCTTTCACGCAAAAACTACTGATTTTGATGAAACTTTACAGTAATATAGCGTATACATCAGAATAACACATAGGCTACTTTTTATCCGGGTACCACGCTGGCGAAGCTTTGGATAGATAGTGTAAACTAATGTAAATACACTACAAAAATACCTACCTATAAAAATATTATAACGCATTCCATAATAATAGGTAATAGAGGTAATTTGGAGTCTTGTTTTGCTATAAGATCAGCTAGCCAAGTTGACTTTCAACAATCTACAACTAAAAATCTAATGACATAAACAATCAAAATTTTATATTGACAATTGTCAATATCGAATTCGATAGCTTGTCTTTTTCTTCCTTTTCTACTAGCGCCATCACTATCGCTAACCTCTCAGCTCTATATGGCCGTATCAGCCCAATTCACATTTTTCCTGCAGAGTCGCAGTTTTCCACCGCATCACATCACTAGCACCAATCGACAGCGAACAGTAGGTGGTAACCATTTGCAAGACTAGCTGTGGGCGTGCCAAGATGAGTTATTGTAGATATTAGTCCGTTATGCGCTAGAGAAACTCTATTAATAGGTACAGCAGTTAGACGTTACGGGTCATGCGCAACAGAATAAAAACTCCACAGATAACTTCTTAAGATTAGAAGAAACTTGCATCTTTTATTTTATTGAGTTTTTACCTAATTCTGCTTGACGGCAGAATTAGGTATAGAAGTAGTACTTTCCACGAACTAGCTTTTTCACAAGGAGAAAAAGCTTATACGTTTTCTTATGTACAGAAAACACATAGACAAAAAGTATAAAACACTATAAACAACAATGATTATCTTATCTGTAAAACAGGGTGTCCCATAAAAAGTATACCAACACCAAGAAAGTAATACCAAACTTTTGTTTAGAATTACTGCGGTAATTTTTAGAAATTCGGATATTTTCATCGATGTCTAAAATTTTCAGCGAACCGAACACAACAAATTCAGATAATCAGTGCGTAGATCTTTGGATACCAAGTAGTGGGTAGTCAAAGGCATGTCCAAACAACACATGTGGCACATGAAACGAATGAATATACCTTGCGTTATTTCTCGCTCAACAAAATACTGCAACCGTACCCTTTTTAAACTTTACTTCACTATTTAAACTTTATCAATGATGAATCAGCGTTAGTTTTTAATCGAATTCTATTTGCTAACCGTGTCGGGTGGCGACCTATGCTAAACGCTTGCCCAATCAGAGGCCGTGACGGAATGCCCTGAATTCGCTTTACCTATTTGTTATTCATTGAAATGACCCTTCGGTTGGCGACGTATCTGAAAATGTTTTTAACTCTTTATAACTGACCCAAAAATAACTTTTCAGCTTACCTCGAACTGGTGTGCGACTAAAACCAATTTGGCCATGATACGAGCGAATACTGACTATATTTCAGAGCATTATTTGCCCATTGGCTAGGTACGTGGTTATAAAATACATTGAATGGGATATTTTGGACTTTAATTTTCCTTTATTTGCCGGTCACGATATTTTGAATTATACCACGATCTTACACCAAAGCAAAATTCAACGTCTACTCTAAAATTACGATGACCGTCATAAGACGAAGGCGTTTGATCGTATCCTCCGCTACAGCGAATTAAATTTTGAAACTATAAATTTACATATAGTTTCAAAATTCAAGCCACAGACAGATGCAGGAAAACCTCTCCCTTATTACACAAACAAAATGGCAATGGAAAACGACTCCTTTAAACAGGCATAGAACGTCCGGTGCTTCTAAACTTCAAAAGGGAACATAAGCTTTCCATTGACAACTTTTGGAAGCCTTGCTCATAAAGAATGAGGTAAAACGAGTGTCTGTGTAAACATAAAACACACGTTTTGCAACAAATTATCAAGTCCAATCTCAATTAGGCTCGCTCGCTCACACATTCATAAATCGCCACCGCATGACAATGAAACTACGCTAAAAAGAAGTGTTCTCGCACGAATGTTGCATGCGCCGAACAAGCAATTGCGCAAAAAAGCGCATTGCGCGACCGAAGGGCGCATTGTTTGGTGCAGACTTTTTTGGGGTTGGTAGTAAGAATTCCTAATTCCATAATTAAACGCGCGAGCGAAGCGAGAAAAGATATCTGTGTCTACTTGGGCAAAAAAAGTTATCTGTGTCTACTTTTGTAGGCTTGTTTGTACGATGAAAACTGCCGAGTGCTTTATTTAGGTAATAATGATGAAACTTACTAGGTAGGTTAGACTAATAGCATTTTTTAAGTTAGAATACACCTATATTAAATCCTACTTCTATTATATACGCGAAAGTTTGTGAGGATAGATGTTTGTTACTCTTTCACGCAAAAACTACTGAGCGTATTTTGATAAAACTTTACAGTAATATAGCTTATACATCAGAATAACACATACGCTACTTTTTATGCCAGTACCACGCGGGCCGTGGGCAGAGGCTAGTATTATAGTAGCTAGTATTATATATTAAACTATAACCTTTATTTTGATAATTTCACGTATTTTACTAGTTATATTATGAACCTATAGTCAAGTTAACAATCAACAATATTTGACGCTAAAAGACAATAAAACTGTATGGGATTGATTCAAGCAATTGAAATGTGATCACGTGACGTATCGGTAGCAAGCCAACTCCATATATTTTTGGCTTTCTAGTAAAGAAATCGCTAATCGCTAAGTTTAATGCCACACTCTTAGTCTGCCCGTTTTGAAACGGCCCTTCGCTTGTCACAAAACCACAGTCTTAACAGTCCTTTGTAATGCCATTATGTGTAATGTTATAGAATGAGTTTTTGCTGTCCAATATTATGTCTGAAACCCGTGTCCCACTTAATTATGACTAAGCCGTTGCAAAAAGGCAGCTATTGTATGATTTGTATATTGGGAGTCGACCTCGCCTGTCCAAAGGAATCGTTATTTCTTTAGCTATCACGTCAAGTAGATACCACGATATAGAAGACTAGCTTCTGTGACTTTTCTCGTAATATGAAAATACAAAGGGCGCATCCTTTAGCTGATTCGTCATATTTGGATGTTTTTGTCTGTAGATGGGCGGAGGTCCATCTGAGACGCAGAAGGTATTTTGTCATTTGCGCATAATTTGTCACGAGTCTAGATGTTTTCTACATATAATATAATCATATTATTACAAATAATAATAACCCATTTTTTCCTGAATTTCAAACATAGTACATAATAATTTCAAACATTCAAATTCAGATTAATACAATTTAGGTACATTTTTTGTTCATCTTAACTATACTCAGATACCCATCTTCTGGTAAAGGCCTCCTCCATCCATGGATGGAGGAAAAAATGAATATTAAGTAGTATATCAGTTATGTAGTTCCTACTACTTATAAGCATTTTTTTTGTAAATACATACATATTATATATAGAAAACACCCAGATCCGAGACGAATATTTGCATACACAAATATTTGACTCGCGGTGGGGATCGAACCCGCAACCTTCTGTATTCTCAGGCGGGTCTTCGCCCACTGCGCCCCAGAGGTCGTCATATATAATATAATTCCTCTACACCACGTATCTAGTTCAATAATAATACGATCGTCTGGGAACTTGTCTAAAAACAGTTATTTCGTTTTCCAGGCCAAAATAATAAAGTTTCAAAACACCCCACAAATTAATTCGATTAACCTCTAGTTTAGAAAGGTAAATTACAGATAATTAAGAAAAAACTCAGTACATATGGTATGGCTATTGTCTTGGAAAAAATATACGTTAATACATACATAAAGTGTTTTATCTGATTTTCGCACGGTACTAACTGTGCTTATGTACAGGTGGTTATGAATTTGACGTGGTAAAGCATTCGCATCAGCTGCCTCGTATTGTGACTTCTTTGTTCACGTTAGTGTTATCTAGGTTGTGTAGTGTTCCATTCATAAAAGCGGCCCTAATAACACGACTGTCTCAAGGAATGAGTTCATTCATATTGTAAAAACGGGAATTTTCACGTACCGCACTATCGGTGAAGGAATCGACTAAGTTTCGACTCATTCCGAGAGTCTTCATCAGGGTGAGTGATCGCGACTTTCTCCCTCCACGTCGCGTAGTGCACGACGGAATGAGTCGAAACTTAGTCGGTGCCTTCACCGATAGTGCGGTACGTGAAATTTTCCGTTTCTACAATATGAATAGTCAAGTTCATGTTAGTTTTTGGAATAAGAATGAGTTCATCTTGTTAATTTGGAACCAAACTAGCTGAAAGAAGGATCATCCAATAAAACCAAGCAGAGTTTGCTGCCTGATATTTCTAGCCTTTGTCGAGAGCGAGGTATTGGCGTAAATTCACTTTAAGTTTTAGTTAAGCGACGTTACTATGTGATCCATGTGATATCAATTAATAAAAACCTATTGACTTTGACTTTACAGTTTTTCAAATAATTTAACCAAATTTCGATGATGTTTCAGCGAGCATGTTCACCAAGACAACTGACAAAAGACAACTGACAACGAAAGACGAGACTAAAATTACTTATGTGTCTCCTTTCCGCCAGACAAAAGAGCTGAACGGTTTTGATAAAACCGTTGCCTTTGGTGCTCCTGTTACTGGTGCTATCTTTCGAATACACTATTTTTTCAGTGCTGTCAGAACACTAGAAACATAATGTCTTTGCGGGTCTGAGGTTATTTAGTAAAAGAAGCCCCCTGTACAATCAGTGAAGTGAAGCAATTAATAGGGTTGCGACATACGCTCGTAGCATGGTTGCGCCATCCATCCTTGACTTGGCCGCTCCCGAAATGTTTGTATTAGTTTTCATAATGAAATTAACAACTACTATGATATATTATTTCTTTTTTATTAATTTACTTTTCAATTTTTAAATTAACTTTACTGTTGTCAGAACGTTCTATGCGTGAGACATTTTGTGGACATTTTGTGTTTACATTTAACCGATTTATTAACGTTTGGTAAGTACTGTCTTTCTCTACAAATATGTGAATGTATGGATGTTTGTAACCGATAAAGGACACGGCTATTCTGATCTGAGCGAAGTTTTGAATAAATAATGACAGCGGCCTGGAGTAAAACCATTAACAACATTTCTACACAACTAAAATTGCAGCATTTTTGGTATTCCCAATGTGGACCCCTGTGCATAACTTTTTTCTAATACGACACCAGTTAAACTCTATACAGGGACCTGGGGCCTGACCATCAAGTCTAATTGCGATTCAATTTAGGCTAAGATGTCAAATCCCCCTTTGCCAAACAACGCTATGATAAAGCCATCCTCAGTCGCAAAGTGGGAAGTGACGTCTTTGCCTGAACTGAATCGCTATAAGACTTCATGGTTAGGCCCAGATTTAATAAAATATAACTAAAGTTACTAAAAATGCCTAGGAATTTATTATCAGCTGACGGCACATCCACGGAATAACTAGCACTTACTAAGTACAACGGCCGGCAGCGGAAGTTACGTCACGCTGTTGGTACTTGTGTATGCAGGATGGGCTTTGCCGATGTATGGTGAATTTAAGTTTTATGTGATTATTTTTATTTATTAGATTTTTGCCGTTCCAACACTACTTGAGCGAAATAAGAAATTTAATTTCATGTTTATGCTGTCAATGTCAACTGACTGATATCACCAAGTTTTTTATGATATTCCGAAGCAATATCATAAAAGAAACTTTTGATATTCGAAGCAATACCTTTCCTTTGTTATAGAACAGATCATTACAACCAAGTTTCGATATAATGTCAGTCTACTGTCCACTTTCAATTTCGATTTTGAGTTTTGTGATGTCTTTGCATAGAATACTAATTTTGACGTTCATAATAATATCTGTTTTTTTAATTGTCTAAAACAGAAAGTGGTTTATTTGACACAACAACAAAGCACAGAAAGGACAGATACAAAATAAATGAAATGAAATAACACCCCATAGTCACATAGCCATACATAATCATAGTCCTGATACACACTAGGATTATCTGTATCTAAATTAAATAACTAGCTACTTAAAATAGAAGTAAACTACATACATAGTTAGCATTTAAAAGAGAAGTTTTAAAAGTTCTCCAGGATAACACTGCTGTATAAAATTAAATAATAGTTTTAGTAAATGTTTTTACATATGTATATATGTAGGTATATACTCGTAATTAGGTAAAATTGAATATGAACTAGCACTATGCAAGTACATATAAATATAAATTTATAGGGCTCTAGGTTAAATGAATTGTATCTTGTATTATCGTTATTGTTTTATAATTAACTGTATCTTTCCCATAATTTATGTAAGTTGTATTTTGTTTGTTTGATTTTGTTTATGTTAGACTGTCGGTATTTTGAAAGTTTCTTTTAAATAATGTAAATCTCTCATTGGCCGTAAGTTAGATTATTAAGGGTAGAACTGTTTATACCTATATAAGGGCTGTTGATATTGTGTGAACAATAAAATAAAATAAAATAAATACATCCATAAATGGAAATGATTCATACTTATACATATTATAAATGCTCAATGTTTTTGATTATTTTTTAGAGAGATGAAATGTTTGTAAAGTTTGGATTTGAAACCTAATAATAATGTAATTGATAGTTTTTACCGGACACGCCCCATCATCTTTTTGCACGCCCAGGATGACTGGTAGAGAATGCTTTAGCATAGCACTACATTGTTTGTGCGGAAGTATTAAATAAATAAACCTGAAATTTTAGAATATTATTACGACTATACCACGTACTTTACTATTCCCCTGCTGACGTTTCGTTGACCGTTTAGAGGTCCTTCCTCATGAGCACTATCCGCAACCACGCTCGACGGTCGTGAGACGGGAACTCAGTTCCCGTCTCACGAAACGTTAGCAGGAGAATAGTAAAGTACGTGGTATAGTCGTAATAATATTCTAAAATGATACCAAACCACGATAATATGAAACCTGAAATTCTCACAAAATAAAATATTTGTATTTGATGTGTTGCTTGTGTGAACGACTCTTTTTATGTGGGCGTAGTTTATCATTTCGAGAGAATTATCCATCAGAATTGTCCTTATTATCTGGATTTTGTCATAGCAAAATCATGATAAAATCTAGCGCTTATCGTAAAAGAGATTGCCGTGATGAAAATCTTGGACTACCTTCATCCACAGACTTCCCGCTTCACTTGAAGGTGTCATATCATGGTGGAGATCATGGGGTGAGGGGGCTTTTCTACACTACGTCGTACTGTTTGTGGTCACCAGTTGATACCAGACAGGCAGTAGAATTTTTGACCTAGGCTGGCAAACTATATATAGCCAATGCAGTGATAGCGATACATTCAATAATGTACTTCCTTAATTATTATGAGTCCAAAGGGCTCATTGTCAATTTACAAAATGATTTATTCCAATTTAAGTACTTGTTTTGTTTGTTTGTGTGCCAAGGAAAAACAATTTAAATATTGTAATTAATTAGCTTACAAGGCCATAGTTATATTAAATTTTGGATATATCGTAAATTATGTCAATGTTATTTTAGTGGCGCTACGAAAATTTTCGTCTAAAATACCGTCTAATTAACGTGGAAAATGGAAAGGTGCTAATTAAAATCTGTGAAGCTATTTCGACCACCGTAATCGTAAAGCTACTTTTGATCATTCGCTTTTTGAAATAAGATAAATTATGTTTCTTCATTTAATAGAATACCCAAGTAATTCTAGTTTCTGATACGATCCAAGGCCCATTGGTAATGATCCGAGATCAAATTAAATTCATTAATTGAATCATTTACAAACTAGCCTCTGCACACAGCTTGCCCGAGTGGTACCATGATAAAAAGTAGTCTTTGTTTGAAATTTCATCCAAATTGGTTTAGTCGTTACGGAAATCATTAGCTACAAACGTCCAAGCTTCCGTATTTATAATATAAGTAGGGTAGCATACGATTGCGTTGAAATACGAGAATTGTTTTACAGAAATTGGGAGGAGGATTGCTTTGAAGGCCACGTTAAACTGTCGAGTAGTTTTCTTATGGCGATTTCAGTTTTTACCTAAGTAGCAAAACATCATCAAATCGTAGAACAAAAGAGTAAAAAAGTGTACACCAATTATGTGTAGAATGAATAAGCCCCTTTCAAAATACTTCATCCAATAGATCAGAGGATTACAATCGTAAATATTTTTTTTTTGTGTTTTTTTAGAGTTAAAATTAAGTTCAGTATGCTATTCAAAGAAAAGAGTCTTGTTTGAAGTCCTTTGGACTATAGCTTGGGCTATAAAAGGCGGTTAACTAGCTGGTACGAACTTAAGAGGCCATCATCTCTCATTTGGTGACACTAAGTGATCTGGATATAGATTTCTAAAATTTAAGAATTTGAAATCCAAACACATCCAATTTAAACTCAATCCTCTTTTAACTGAACTATTTTTTTAAATATCTGAAAAAATATCCTAAAAAACCTTGTTTTACAACTTTGGTTGGATTTCCACCTTATTATGTTTACTGATCGCGGAACATTGAAAGATTTGCACGACTCCAAGAATAGTTCTAAGATAGGTTTTATCGTTATAAACCAATACGGCGCGTTACAGAAGACGATGAAAAAAATAGAATAGAATAGAATATATCTTTATTGTACACCAGTAAATACAGAAGAAACACGAAAAAGAAATTATAATTATATCTAGTGATACAATGGGCGACCTTGTCGCTGAAAGCGATCTCTTCCAGGCAACATTTGGATGGACAGAAACTGTAAGAACAAATAAGGACGGCGGCGTACAACCAACATTATAGAGAACGAAAGAATTTAAAAATAAAAACAATTAAAAAAAAAAAAAACTACATAAATTACATACATATATAAATACACCTAACAGTTACATAGATTTATAAATTTATATTATAAATATATTATAAATGGTCTTTGCTCAACTATGAGACAATATGGACTGATAGTAATAGTAGCTTGTCAGAATAGACATAATGTGTAGAGGCTTTTTGTTACTTTTTATCCGGATTAGCTCACCACGCGAGCAAACTCGAGGCCAGAAACCAGTACCAACTCGTAGTTCATGTTTTGACAGACTTTGCTTATAATAAGTATGTCTTTAGTCCTTTATTCCGAGCAGCACAATAAGGCACATGTCGCAACGTTCCGCCACAGCGGTTAATTTCCCTTTTTTCGTGGGAAACTCTACCACAATGCCACAATTTGCCTTGGAAGTAAAAGGAGCCGGCTGTCCGTTGAACTGAAGTACTGAGAACGTGTCATAGGTTACATGCTTTTTTATTGGCTTCAACGAAAACAAGGTGTGATAAAAACAACATCCGAAAACTTACAAAGAACGTTCAGACTGTAATTCGTACCAACAAAAATCAACAGTTTTAAAAATAACGTTTTTAACCAAGATAAGATCAGCCATTGTACAACATTATAAAAAAGTGTAATACTTATCCAAACTGAAATATTATTTTGTGTGCAATATCAATCTATATATCAATGTGCCGTGGGTATCAGGAACTATGAGTACCGTGATACCACAACACCCAGATCCGACAAACGTAAAAACATGCACACATTTGCCCCGCAGCAGGAATCGTATCTCTTTCGGCCCTGAAGCATGATTTTATATGAATAGTCTGTATGTGATGATCGTGACTGAAAGTACCAATTGCCTCTTGTAATTATTTCAAAACCAATTTTCGATATAATATTGTGTCCGTGTACTTTCGATCTTTTTCAATCGAAATACTTACGTCTTTCTGACAAAGAATTGTCGTTTTTTTTTTTATATTGCTGGGCATTTTTCACACAGCATCATCTAGCCCCAAACTAAGCAGAACTTGTATTATGGAAACTACATGACTGATATACTACTTAAATACTTTTTTTTTTGTAAATACATACATATTATACATAGAAAACACCCAGACCCGAAACAAATATTTGTAGATAATGCAAACATTTGTCCCGCGGCGGGAATCGAACCCGCAACCATCTGCGTCTCAGGCGGGCCTTCGCCCACTGCGCCACAGAGGTCGTCAAATGGTTGTCAATGGTTTTTGAGTGGATATCGATTTTGAAGTTTATGAGATCGAGACTACATAGACTGTTTTTGAATACAAGAATTGGCCTTCTGGGACCTAATCAAATCTCGATTTGCGATTGACGATTATTATGGCAACGCCATAGCGTCCTCAACTGCAAAGCATGATTTGACATCTTTGCCTAAATTGAATCTCAATAAGACTTCATTGTTTGGACCCTGGTCTGTGCTAGGTACTTGTCTCTGGGCAAAGTGCCCTAGTTGTCGGAAACGATAATTCCAGGCAACTTTAAAATGTACTAACTAGTTAATTTGCCCGTCACTATTAGCATAGTAAGAAAACCGAATAAATTACGAGGTAATTACAGGCAATGAGGAAAACGGAAAATTACCGCTACGCCGCCGTAGACGCGTAGCGCCGGATTGGAGTTCCGTGGGAAATGTTCCAAATGGCATCGAGCCGTTCGCCACTCAAACCAATCACACCAATCACTAGTTTTAAATTATTTTTTTCAGTATAATTTTTTTTCAGAGATAAAAATGTTAAATGCATCGGTGTGATAGTTTAAGAGTTTCATCTCAATCAATAGGCTTGCTCGTAACCCGATTTACGTAATTATTTCACAACCAAATCTCAATATGATATTGTGTCAGTCTACTTTCATTCACTTTGAATCTCAATTCGACGTTTTTCTTAGGAAGCATTTTCAATTTGTCGCATGCTTTTCAGATTGCATGCTATAAATTTCATAGCAAACCTACGGAACCTTTCGGCGTTTCAGCCCACCCGTTTTGCCACCGTGTATTTTCTGTCACGAGTGCCCTTCGGGCCCTAATTATAAACCGATGTCATGCGATGAATCGCAGTTTAATTAACTTTTATTATTAATTGATAAAAACATTAAAAAAGCTTTCCGGAATGACATAACATGGTTAAAAAAACTATTTGTCTTGATTATAAGTGGATTTTGTTAAATCTATACTGGTTCCTATCATTTGAGCCCTATGACCATTAAAATCCTACTACTATTATAAACGCGAAAGTTTGTGTGGATGTTTGTTACTCTTTTACGCAAAAACTACTGAACGGATTTTGATGAAACTGTTTAGTAATATAGCTATCTATATCCGGGTACCACGCGGGCGAAGCCGTAGGCAGAAGTTGGTATAATATAATAAGAAGAATGTATTGGTTGGCCTAGTAGGCGTAGGACAGAGAAGTATACCAACTTCTCTGATCCGAAGATCGTGAATTCGAATCCGTAAACTATTGAATTTTTCCTGCACCATTCCGCCATATTTTTAATCGTATATTCATTTCAGGCACTTTGGAGAACTTTCTTTTTGAGATTAAGTCCTAATGTTCTGTTAGCGGTTTTTTTGTACCACGGAGCTATTTCTATTCTTACGTGTCAGTTCAAAAATCTCATTGTGTTCTACCAAACCACGTGTAACTATTGGCTGGTCTTGGGCGGATCTTGCCTCAGCCTCATTAAAGATTCTAGGTCGTTCTGCAATCGCTAATTAGAGAGATAAGTGCGGTATTAATTGTGTACGCCATTGGAGCTACTATCGCGTCATCTCGGCTCGCGCTGGCTAGGCTGACTATAGACGTGGCGAGAAAGACGCCGTTTTCCTTCGCTGAAGCTCGATAGTGAAGCTTCTGCTAGTAAAAATGCTGAAATTGACCCTGTTGCTTACACGCATTAATGTATCCACTTATGTGAACCTAGCTAAGCGATACAATATAAAATGTTAAATACTAGCCAATTAAGAACTGAGAACATCAGCTAGGATCATTGAACTCAATTAACCACGAAATTCGTGAACAACGAAACGTTGATTTTCTAACGTTTATTAGTATGAGTTTATGAGCATCTACCGCCGAACTGCGTATAGATTACAAAAATGATAATTACCTATAGTAATTATAAAAATTATACAATAAATTTGATATATTTGGTATAGGTACATAACGTTACTTCTAAGATATTTAATTAGAATTATGAGATTTAGCGATTATTAATCAGAGTATTTCTATTAATTCACGGATAAAATATTGTTCGTATACATAACTTCTCTATTTTTATATATTATTTTTTTAGTCTCTATCTAAGTGTAATTTTTGTTTATGTCAGCCCCGCGCAAAGGAAAATACGCTACCTGTAAAGTGGGCTTTATGAACGACATTTTCGTGGCAGACATTCAGTTCTACATTTTATTGCCTGCACGAGGCCCTTTAGTTGGTATTGTTATAACATGAAGTTTACACTAAAACAACTATAATCTTACAGTAAAAAGTAACATGCTATTGAAGCGTCCGGTAGATAGAGTAGATATATTTTGTTACCTTGGATAAATCTCGTACACAGTATTAGGCTTACCTGAAAAGAAAATAAAACTTGTTATTATTTTATTGTGTCTACTTAATGAAAATAAAATAAGAACCTACAGACATAAAAGCTTTTAAAGCTTTTTAAGTAATCTGCAAATGAACGGTCCTGTTGTTGGCGTTCCGTTCCAAAAAAGCTTCAAGATTTACTGTTTTTGAAAATCAAACATAAAATTTTTTCGTAATCTCGAAATAAATCGCATAATAATGCCCTATTCAAAGACCGTAACCCCGTTCGAAATTCAAATTAGTAACGTTTGGAAACGCACCAACGCCTCCCATTGGTGTAAAGTTGCGAAAATGGAACGGATATCTCTCGTTCCTCTCGCTTGTTGTTTGATAGATTTCGAATTTTGCCGGTTAACTGATTCCATCCGGCCTCCTTACAATGCTTTGTTCTGTTGGATAAGTTTCCGAACGAAATTGCCGGTGTTGTTGCTAATTTTACAGCTTAATTTTTAATTTGCGGTGTTTCCGGACGAGTAGTTGAGTGACCTAGGATTTGAACTAAGGTAGGAATAGCCTCTGGTGGGGATTGTGAATAGTTAATTAGATAAGGAAGGCCGTGACGTTAAGCAATCGGAGTATATAGGTACCTGCCTACTTAATCAGAAATATTCACTTAGACATTTTATATTCACGTATTTTATAAGTTGACGTTTCTATTAGGATCCTTGTGATTTCAATGAATAAAAACGTTTTGATTTTGACATTGACTTATTGGTAGATAATATTTATCTACACATACAACACACTTCCTCGATATTGGTGGCCGAAGTGATTTAAAAATCTAATCCATTTCAAGTTTTCGCAATAAGTTAACATAATAATTATAGGCACACAGTTAATATTAAAATACAAATATCATTCGGTTCATAATCCTAGATTGAATTCATAATTCAATACCTAGTCGAAACATTCGTAACACAATCAAAAATTGGTCGAAGCTTCTTCAAGATTTTTTGGAAGAAAACTCTTGTTAGAGTTAAGATCGCGTTGTACATATCCATGCAAGTTATACGTCTATTATAATAATAATAATAATAAGAGAGCGGAACCTATGCTCCAAGGGTGGAAATGTTAAAGGAAACTTAAAAAACATAACACAAAACTCAAACGTCAATCGTTTTCAAAATTTAAATATCGAAGCCGAGGTTCTATAACGAAATCAGTAAACTCTCGATCGTATGTCGAGCGGAGGGCGCCCACGACACGGGTGGCTGCGCGGACTAATTGCGCGCCGCGACCCGTGACGACAGTTAGAGCGCGGTGTCTTACATCCAGGAGGCGCGATTCCATCTCAGAACACAGCTTGGACACGACTATACTGCAAGAGATCTACGATCGATGGCTGTCTTTGACTTATTAAGATTTTGGACATTTTCACCTGTCTGAACGTTTGATGTAAAAATGTTAAGAGGTTGTTTGTTTCTTTAATACTATTTTTTCCATCTTATCGGATTTTAATGCAGATTTTAATGCGGCTTCGAGGATGGTTCTTAGACAAGTTTAATTTCTACAAGTCTGTGATAGCATAATAGATTGTAGAATGCTAGACAATGTCGTCATCATCTTCTTGTCCTTATCCCACATTACGTGGGGTCGGCACAACATGTTTTCTTTTTCCACTCCTCTATCAGCCGTCATTTCAGTACTAACTCCTTTCTTAACCATGTCATTCTTCACACAATCCATCCATATTTTCTTTGGCCTACTCTTTGGCTCTGCTTTCATTTCCATCCACATTTATATTTAACATTCTTCTCGTAATATGTCATTTTTCCCTCATGACGTGCCCATACCATAGTATCTACACATCCATCTCAACATTCGCATCTCAGCTACATGCACTCTTCTTTCATCAATCCCTTTGTCTAGAATGATAGACAATGTATAATCTGGTTTTCATGCATTTTAGGTAGGTAGGTAATTATTTTATTATTATTAAAGCTATACCTTTATGAAAGGATCTTAGATGGTTTCATCGCCTCACAAAGCGGGGCTGCAAACCAATCCCACTAATATTACCCAATTATTATGCAACCAACGGCTGGAATGAGATACGTTAGACGTTTATATTTTATTAATTCTCTGCTAGTAACAATTAACCGAGTACCCCGTTGTCTATAATAGGTCGTGAATAATATTGATTCTGAATTTTGTCCAAATCGGTTCAGCTTATTATTAATATTTACATAATTTATTATTATTATTATTAGCTGTTACAGAGATTATTATTAGTAGGATAGGACAGGATATCACTCGTATAGTTTTCAAGCAAGGCTGGTAGAATGAATCTATTAATACGCTGCTTCGATCTTGACATTAAGATGACACGTGACACTGGCATGAGAAGCCAGGTAGGTGATGAACTTAAGGAAAGAGGTCACACATGGTTATGGAGATGAACACAGCCTGGGAACTGTAACAAACAAACAAACTAAAGGATAGTCACTACAACTTCCATTTTATTGGAGCTAAATTAGCGCGAAGAAGATTAACAAAACAAGTATACAAGGCGAGCGTGAATGGGATAGTTGGAAAAGGAAGGCCTCGGCGAACATACTCTGACCAAATTGGAGACATTCTAGAGAAAGGCCAGGTCAGAATTACACTAAACCGCCGAGCTTGTATGAAGAATTTAATGAGGATGAATAAAGCGGATGAGGTATGCCAGGATCGTAGCAAGTGGCAATCCTTGGTCTCTTTTTGCCCGGGAAACAGACGTGACTACATGTATATATGTAAGTAAATTAGCGCGTAATCTTTGCCATTAAAAATCTGTTATGCCACTTGGACACGAAAAATATACATAGGTGCAACTTTTTTTTGAATGCTGAAAAGGAATCAAGCATACGGCCCACCTGTTGGTAAGCGGTTACCGTAACCTATGGACGCTTACGGTACCAGAGGTATCACTCACGCGTTGCCTCCCTGAGATATCAAGATGAAAGATCTCAAGTGCCTGTATTTTTACTTAGTAAGGAATACTGACAAGTGACTCTGCGTTATAAAATCAATAATCTGGAAAATATAAATCGGAAACAAGATCTAGCATGAAGGTTTTGCTTTTTAGAGAGTAAACTCTTTTCACGCACATACTTAGTAGAGGAGGATATTTTAAAAACAACCTTACTTTATTTTTTAAACGTAAAACGCAGCAGATGCTTATAAATAAGAGTCTCAAAACTCACTCAATGCCTTTTCAATGCTTATTTTTCATGCAAATTATTGCAAATTAAGGCGCAGTTTGTTGAACTAGTGAACATGGATTGTAAATAAAAGTATTTGTGTAGCTTTTGAACGTTGTAATGCTTCGCTGCACTTAATTATATTCTGCACAAAAATAATTAAAGACTTTTTGAATTCAGAATCACTTTAGAAATGGAGAATCGAATTTCAAATTTTCAATGTTTCGGATACTCGTCTAGAAAATTGTTACTTTATTGATTTTGGTTCAAAACAGTCAAACGGTTAAATAGGTTTTGTTAAAAAAAACTTACTAAACTAATACTGGTACTTTTTTTGTAAATACTACACATTATATATAAAAAACACCCAGGCCGAGACAAATATTTGCAGATCATACAATTGCCCCGCGGCGGGAAACGAACCCGCAACCTTCTGCATCTAAAGCGGGCCTTCACCCACTGCGCCACAGAGGTAGTCAATACTGATTAACTGTTTAAATGCCTTAATAAGTAAGTCTCTTAATGTTTCATTTAGTTTATTTATATTTTCAAAACTGTTTTCAAAGTGGTCATACATCGCTGGAAGGTCGCCTTCGCCACGGATGGCCAAAGCCACTCCTCTGTCGCAGTATGACCAACACACAGGATGCTACAAACTTATTTCAGATCCATATTTTATACGTAGGGCGTTAAGCCCCCGGTG
Organism: Perizoma flavofasciatum; assembly: GCA_958496245.1. Lineage (NCBI taxonomy): Eukaryota > Metazoa > Arthropoda > Insecta > Lepidoptera > Geometridae > Perizoma > Perizoma flavofasciatum. Next base: position 5,085,289 of record OY292443.1, on the reverse strand, counting down.
TTGATTATTTAATACCTACGTAAGTTCAACCTAGCAAACTTTATGACGGATAACCTCATGATAGCTTATTGGAACATTAACTGATGGCACATGCCTTCAAGTTTTTGGTTTTTGGGCATGAGGTAGACAAAGGCTTCCCAGCAAATGCTTAGTAAAATAAATCAATGTCTCCATGAGATATATCTACTCGTACAGTGATATAGATAGGTACACTCATTAATGTATTAAAAACTAAGAAAAAAATACAAATACCTAAGATGAAAAGAGTTTTATAGCAAAATATAAAATTAAATTCTGTTTAAAAAGTATGTTGTGATTCACAACTGACCGAACACCCTGTATAAGTGTAAAACTGATGCGTCGCCCCATAATGTGTGAAATGAACCGCGAACTCCAAGGACACTAATAATAGTAATTTATGGGAAATATTACGGCCCCTAACTTTATTTTTTAAACTGTAAAGGGAAATATAAATCCGAATTTCGATCATAAGGAAACACAACATAGTTATACTAGCTTTACATTTGTCATATAGGTAGATCCAAATAGGTATAAAATGGGCCATAATGGACTTTATTCGGCTCCGTGTGTTGTATTGCTGGTTCTTAATGGCCACCTTATGCGTCTCGCAAGTGACCCTGAAAATATCCTCGTGACCAAACGTAACCATAATGCTGTACAAAATCACCACTATTGGGCACCTAGCATACTTTTTATGCAGAATTCAATGGCTTATAAACTTACAAACTTAACTAGATCACAGACCAACCACTGCGATCTGTACCTATTGATCAATTAGCCAAAAATAGCTTTTATCACATGACAATAAAGGCGAATCATCACAATAATTATAGTGAGTATATTGCTAGTGTGAATGAAATCAAGCGGTACTTTTTATGCCAACCGTATTTTACCGATCGCAAACAAAACAGCGCTTCAAACTTAGGATTTATCATATGGGAATAAGAGTTCAATTTTTTGTGAGAGCTTATGCTAGGTTGTGGGTAAGTTTGTATTGTATAATTGTATGGAGGTAGTCGATCACCTATCGATATTATAATGATAAATGATGGCATGTCAAAATAGAACGGATTTTGTCGAGACCAAAGAACTTGTTTGTTGTAACTGGCTTAAAAGTTTAAACTATATGGTTTTGAATAGCAAGTAATATAGTGTAACACTTTTTTTGCGACTGTACAGTTTATTCACATGTTATTTGGGTGTGTGTACATGCTTATTAACGGATTCCTGAAAATGGAAAAGGTTCTTAATTCGTCAGCTTTTTTTTAATACAATTTTATACATTAGTTGTATGTGGTTCTCACATCGAATTCATTTCATTTCATTAGTTCTTCTACCTGATCCCTAAGTCCACTAATGAAATGGTAATGGGTATCGACTCATTTGAACAGACAATGTCTCAAACTTGAAAAGGGGACAATTATTTTGACCGCACCTTTCCCATTTTCAAGTTTTAGAGCTTTGAACATTCGGAATTTAAGTATGTCAACTTACGCTATTCAAAATGAACCATTTCATTTACCATGAGATAGATACCATTATATAAATAATTATTAAATTGATCAATATTTTAAAAACCGTTTGTAAGCCTGGCAAAATGAGTGCAAATGCCTAAAACCAAACCAATCACTTCACTTCTTCTTGACCATAACTTTTTAATTTCAAGTTTTTTGAATATTTTTACATTGCTAAGCTTAGAAAATTGAGTGCAATCGTCTCGATCTCATTGCGATTTGAATGCTAAGATAATTAAGGGTACGAGCAATGACAATGGGAGCAATGTGATAATGTAACGAGCAATGTCAAAATTACAAAAAACTTGAAATTAGAAAAGTTATGGTTTTGGACATTGCTGACACTGTCAGAATGAGTTGTCCTCCATCGCCATTTTATAAGTGTAATTGCGGAGCTGGAATAAATATTTGCAGATAATGTAAACAATCGCTCCGTAGCGGTATTCGAACCCGCAGCGCTTGCGCGTCAGCATTACAATATCATTATTGGCAGTACTTACAATAATGAAAGAGGTTTTCTTTTCAATCTGTGGCAGGCTGAACTTTCAGAGACACAAAATATAAAAAAGTCAGGTTTTGACAGCCATCATTATTTTTTTGTCTAACCTTTCGATTCAGCGCCATCTACGTTACTTTGAAAAAAAATATAATGACATGCCACAAATCAAAGCACACCTCTCATTAAATTTAACATAACACGTGTCATATTATAAAGTAGTACGCAGTTTTGAACAACAGTAAAATAAAATGCAATCAAAATTGAGATGTAAAATGCGTTATTTTGCAATGCATATGCGTCGGTACCGTACATACCTTAGGCTTCCACATGCCGTATTAAATACATAGTAAATCACATAGAGGTTTTATGTGACTTCACTCAATTTTATTGCCACAACAGCATTTGTACCGTTCGCAGAACAGATTCTTTTCATTATGAAGTTTCCCGCTCAATACTGAACTCGTTAACTAATTGTTTTCATGGTATATCCTTGTTTTAAACTTAGTAAAAAAAACTTAGCGCTAAATATTGAAACAGATGGGGCGGTAATCAGGACAGAGCCTAAACAAAGACACAGGTAAAAGTTATTTACCTTAAAGACTAGCCATCAGGCTAGGCCGCTCTAAACACGGGGGCTTTTTACATGGTACCTCCTATGTATGTAAAACGTACTGTACCTCGTGTGTTCATAAGTTTTGAGACGAACTTATTTAATTAATTTAAAAAGAAAGTAATTCATGCAACCTTTTTTAAACTTTTAAAATTTTTAATTTCGAATGTTTTGAATCAGAAAAAATATACATTTGAATATTTGTTTCATTCTCCGTGAAAATGGCGCCAACAAAAGATTTGCGTGCGACTGTAATTTCACTGTTTCAAGCAGGAAAAAAACCAATGCAAGTTTTTAGTGAAATCCAAAGTTTGGGAACTTTGTGTATTATACCATAAAGAGGTACAAGGAGACCGGCTCTTTAGAAGACCGTGGAAGATGTGGCCGCCCGCGGTCTGTAAGGACGCCCGCCAACATCAAAGTAATCAGAGAGCGAATTCGTCGCAACCCTTGCCGGACTCAAAAGAAATTAGCTCTGCAGACCAACATTTCGCGAATATCGGTGAACAGGATACTTAAATATGATCTTAAACTAAAGGCCTACAGTCGAAGGAAAGTGCATTATTTAAACGAGCGTCTTCGTAAATTGCGACTGGAACGATGTCGGAACCTATTGAAGAGACACGATCCAAAAAATATCCTGTTTACCGATGAAAAGATCTTCACGGTGGAAGAAAAGTTTAACCGGCAGAACAATAAGGTTTACGCCAGAAGTTCAAAGGACGTCCAGCCATCTGTACGCAATGTCCAGCGCACTCATCATCCAGCAAGTGTGATGGTTTGGTGGGGTGTTTCCTACGAGGGGGTCACTTCGCTTCATTTTTGCCAGCAAGGCATCAAGGTGAAGGCACAAAATTACCAAACCGACATATTGGAAGCGGTGGTTAAACCATTAAATGATACGCTATTCGCTGGAAAATACTGGGTTTTCCAACAGGACTCTGCTCCCTCCCATAAAGCTAAGACTACCCAACGTTGGCTGGAGGCCAATTTGCCAGGCTTCATTCGGAGCGAAGATTGGCCCTCGTCAAGCCCTGACTTGAATCCTTTGGATTATTCTTTATGGACGGAATTGGAGCTGAGGGCATGCAGAAAGTCTCACCCAAACCTGGATTCTCTCAAGCGAGCCCTTATTAAAGAATCGAAACGGATTCCCATTGAAAAGATTCGTGCCGCCATAGATGAATGGCGCACGCGTTTGAAGGCCTGCATTGAATGCAAAGGCGGCCATTTTGAATGATTTATTTTTAAATACAAATCTAGATGTCAGTAGTTTTAATTTTAATATCCAATAAATGAATACTCAACTTAGCTCCAAAAATATTTTAGTTTTACTGTGTCTCAAGACTTATGAACACACGAGGTATTTACCTCGAGTAACAATTGTAGCCTTTTTTGCAAATAATAAAGATGTCAAACGACTATGAATTGTAAATGTATCATTTCACGTATGATACATGTAAAAACAATTAATATAAGATAATTAATGTAACCAGCATGCACTTTGATGAGTGACTGCATTAAAACAAAAAACTGTAAGAAGATACTCTATAACGTAACGCTTACACATACTTTATCACCTAGTATTAAAGTAGTTGTTATTTTGTAAAATTTCGATTGACAGCACGGTTTACAAGTTTAGTGTTAATCTAAAATCGTGGTAATTAGTCTCAGTTTTTGACAGTCTGAGAAGCTATTTTTGTACGAGAAAATCATTCCAAGAAAAACCCCTAGGTACTCAAAAAGTTAGTTTGAATATTTTTGTGCTGTCTGTACCCGCTCGCATTCGCCTGCGGTTACGCTTGCACCTTAACGATTTTTCCACCACCATAGCCTCCGAGTCTTATGAAGTACAGTCGAGCACATCATCACTTTCATAGTAATTCTCAAGGATTTATTCACTGAAGTTAAACACCTAAAGTCAGAACCTCGTCGCCAAAATATATTACGAAGACCACCGTTATAAATTAAGGTTTTTTGAAATAAGGAATCAAATCACGTTGAAAAAAGGTGAATTAAAAGTGATTGAAACTCACTGAATGAATGAAGTAAGTTATTATGTGAATGAATGGTTGTAACATACTTTTAAAGTTAGTCTACACCAATAGTTTTTATTTTTAGAAATAATTAAACTATTATCAGTTTTCTATCTAATTATGTTTATAAATATATTACGAACTTTACTATTTAACTTTAATTCAATTACAGCGGCCGAATGTTGCTTCGCTTACTTTTTGCCCTGCTAAAAAATTGCCTGTGTCAATTCTTTGGCATGTGGCATGAAATGTCGATAAACACCATTTTGGTCAAAATCTCACAAACATTTACAATTTGTTTTCGTCGTTGTCATCGGTGGCTTTTAAATATTAACGTTTGAGTTATATTTTAAACGAAGAACTGAATTTCTAGAGTCGATCGTTATTTACATATTTTTTATGACTCTATAGACAAAAAAATATGTTAATAACGATGATTTCTAAATTTATTTGCCATAACAATTTAATATTTTTTTCGCAAATAAACTCATTTTACTTTTCTCCATGCCTGTACTCAGAAACAGCAATGAAATCGGAGCGGCCCAATCTTGTTCCACTTGGAAAGCTCTACGCTTTAACATGTTTTGTGTATTAGTCCACTCATTTCTGAGGATGATTTGGAAAATTGTACTATTCATTTTGACAGATATCACATAAACTTATTAATAACCACTTAGACGACCACGAGGTGTAGCGGGGGAGTACACGGCTGCGATGCAAGAAGTGCCTTGGAAATCTTTTTTCAACTACTAAGTATTTAGTTCCCGATTAATGCGTGAAACTAAGTCCTATTTGTATAACCTTTAACATTGCCATTTTGCTAGTAATAAGGCGACATATTGAGTTATGATTCAGGTATTTAAAAAACAAAAATAAATAAAAAAATATCTGATACACACTGTAGAAAAGATTGATATTTATTTCACCAAATTAAACCTCATAATCAACAGGGGTCAATTTTAAATGGAAAAAGTTTTGTTTAAACTCGTACCAAATGCATAAAAAAATTTAGACAGGAACTCTTTGAAACCTGTCATTATACATTTTCACCTAATTATTACCATAACAATGACTGATAAAAATAAATTATAAAATCGATAGTCATCTCATCAAAGATATTATAACTAGCTCAGGTACAATAGCTAGTTCAGTTGATAAAAATGCCAATATATTTTTTATTATAAGGAAAACGTAAAAAAATACTTTTTGTGGATTTTATTGAATCTTACCGAAAATACAACCATCACCACCATTTCAGATAAAGATAGAGATTGCTTAATTAAAAAAAAATGTGAAACAAAAGTTTTAATGTATCTACATTATATGAGTATTCAAACAGACGATTAAAACCCTGCAATGTATATGTAATATTTGGAAATTTGATTCATACAACTATGTACAAGTAGGTACATATATGCAAAAAATACATACATATGATAGCTAGCTGTCTCAAGACCGTTGTAAGCGATCTATAGATAGGTCAACTGATCCTGATCACTAACAGACGAAAGCGTTCGCAAAATGGTATTGCCACGTGAAATGGCAATGCTAATTGCTAATACGTTAACGTCAGATATGAGCCAGCTCTCTGGTCACGCATGTCATGCATCGTTGTGACATCCCCCCCCCCCTAATAGTTAAACCACTACCTCATCAAAGTAAAAATACGGCTAATATAGTTTTTTTGCAGACGTTTCGCAGCCAATTCAGTAGCTCTTCATGAAGAGCACCGCCCGCGACGGCGTTCGACAGTAGACTGACGAATACTATAGTTATAGTATTTTAAAAACGACAAACCACAGTTTCAATTCACTAATGGAAGTTACCCAGCTACCTTCAGAGCTTTATGGTATGTACTATCGTGCGTCAAGGGGGTCGACAGAAACGTACAGTCATTCTCGAAGTGTTCTAAGATTATACGGAACGTGATCGTCCAAAACGGTGTCGTTTATAAAGATTAGGTTCTGATTTAGCAGAATGATTGATTAGATTTTTTTTATTATTATTATTAACACGTGTTCAAAACGGTGATGGAAAACACTGTGAGCGGACTGGCATGTACTAAGTAGAACCAAAATTCCGAAGGGATGTGCTATCGATTAGTTTTTAATAAAACGGCCACGGGCTTACGATTTGTCACGAGGAATGCTAACAAATGTGGGCTTGTGCTAAATATAATGTTTGGATGTGTCTCTGGCCACCACTGAGAAAATATGTTTTGGGTATCGTGATACTATGAAAGTAAAAAATATTTTATTCCTCAATTTATAGACGGCCTAGATAAGGGAGCCCTAAAACCTATAAAAATATCAATATTCTAAATAGCTAAAAATTGAATTGTCGCTTTATAAGTCCATTAATTTGATCGTAAAAGTTCACATATAATTCATTCAACGTTCACTCAATAGTTGATTCAACTAGTACTCAAAACTCATTTAACGTTTACTCAAAATGTATGCAAAATTTGCTCAAAATTCATTCAAAGTTTACTCAACACTTACTAAATAAGGATCGGCTGCAGTGTGTTAGCGGAATTAATAATGATGGTTAAAAATTGAATTCGCCGTTATATTGAGTCTGTCATAATGACGTTCTCCGTCTCATAGAAACCCGAGGTTTTATTAGATTAGGTAATAATCTAGACTGAGTCATTCGATTGCGCTCTACCTCGTTTTGAATGTTACGTTTCAGTGTAACATTCAAAACTTTTGTGATGAAAGTAGGTCAACTTATTTGGATATCTTGTACATTTTAATTGGTAGCATTGGTTTGTAAGTTTTTGACATTTTGTTTGATATATGTAGTTAGAGAGAGTTTACGCAAAGATAATTTATTATTTGGGTAACCATCCATAATCATCGTCTTTTTGTCCTTGCCCCACATTAAAACAGACGTTTTTTTCCTTCCACTACCCTCTACCAGCTGTCATTTTAGTACTTACTTATTTCTTTACCATGTTTACATAGTATCCATGATATTAAATTAAATAGAAAAACGCGTTAACGTTTCAATATTAAAACTATTTAATACTTTTCACATTTTAAATTATAAATTAATTATGATTTACATAAGCTACGGGATTTTTTTTTGTTATTTGGACGCAAATAAACCTACGATTCAGCAGATGATAAAAAAATTCTGTCGAATAGAACACTACAATACTAGGGGCATGGCTAGTGGGTTGCCTTAGTCCTATTATACGAAACTATTTTTTTGTAAATATAAAAACCTTTATCCTTCCATAGTTTTTGTGTGTGCCTAGTTGGCTATTATTTCATAAGCTTCTATAAACACGAATATCACATTACTGTATGGAATATGTGATATTGGTTTCTTATACAGTTAATAAGGTAGCAGTTTTATCTTATTTAACGAATAAACAGTAGTGATGCCGTCGACAAATAACTAATAGTGATGTAAAAATATCGATGTTTATTACATTATCGTGATCGTGCCAACTCTGGTGTCGGAGTTTTAGGCCGCCTATATGCCTGACTCTTAACGACTATAAAAGGAACGAACATTTTAACGTGTTCACCAAAGCATGGAAGCACGCAGTTTCAAATACCATTTCCGGTCAAATGGTGATCTGACGAAAAGTTACTTTACCTAGCTGTTCTGCTAAGAACGACTAGGCAATCTACGACACTAGCGCTTCGTGATTTTATGCTCAAACTTTCAGTGCACCATAAAATTAGAAACGAAGTCATTTCTATAGATTTCGAACAAGGGTTATCTACTTAGCTCTCAGAATGTGCAAGCTGAAGATGTAATCTTTAGTTAATACGTAGAACCGACGATCGCTGGGGTATAAAGGTTCTAGTGTGGCGACTACGAACCGGTAATAGATAAATAAAATAGTTAAAGTTGCAGAAAGTTGGTGGCTAGAGTTGGCTCAAATCAATTTACCGTGGCAGTCTTGGCCTGTGGTCGGTAGAATTCGTAATAATCTTTAAAAGTTCATGATTTTTGGTAAACAATATAAAGAAAAAAGATAAACGCGTTCTGAAAACGTAAGTTGGTGTCAATAGTTTTATATTTAACAATTTATTTTTGGTTATAAATTTTTACATTTCATTCCACAATAAGAGAAAAAACCAGCCAGTGTGGTGAAAGGATTCATGTAAGGAATCCGTATAATCATACACAAGGAAATCGCTTTAATATTGCACTGTTACACAAATACCTGGCAGCAGAATCAGCAGAAGAATAGTATAGTACACGGTATAGTCTAAATATACTTAAAATGACATCATCATCATCGACAGCCCGACTTCACCACAATCCCACAATCCTGCACTTGTCTAAACCATCCACGGCCCGTAATATTGACTATGTCATCTGCCCATCCCGCTGCCCATTTAGCAGTGTGCAGTGGCATAAAATGCAATGTTATCGATACCTGACAAACTTGTGACATCACTAATAGCCGTACAGACCGAATACCGACACAATTAGCTGTATCGATACATCGGTGGCAGCGCTAACTCAACATTTACCAACATTTGTCATAGCCATCGCGGGGCCAGAACTGAAATACATAGAGTTGTGTATGTTCTACATCGATAGACACAGATATTTCTGGACATATTTTTTGATATTGAAACAATATTAAAAATTACTTAAAGAATTGAAACAAACCATTTATTTGTGGATAAATTGAATTTAAATCAAATCCCATGCAAAAGTGATTAAAACGAGTAGGAAAATATTTCAACTTTTCAAAATGATCGCAAAATTTTTTTGGTGTGTGTCAATTAGATTATTTCAGCTTTTCAGCACAGACAACAAATATTAGTCCGCAACTTAACGTCAAGTGTTAATCTGAAAATCCTAGTATAATATAACATGAGCATTGTTTGAAAGCCGATGGTCATCTTTTGGTCACACGCTCTAACTGTACGGTACTGATTATCTAAAGTTCATTACCCTCTGCATTGCCATGTTTGTTCAAAATATTCACAAGATGGCGTAAAGTTATTTTTAATTAACGTATAAAATATTGATTTAAGCAATTGTCTTTCTCTCTGGTAAAAAAATAATTATGCATTCTTTATGTCCAGAAGCTGAAAGTCTCTCGACTGATGATGATGAAATATAGGTGTGAATTATAAAAAAAAACCACTATGAACCATTATGCGAATTCAAGGTCTGCCCATAACTTGTTTTAACCGACTTTAAACAAAGGAGAAGGTTTTTAATTAAATAAAAAGGTGTATCATTTGAATAATGTAAAATTCTTGATGAACGCCGTGGCTAGCCGAATAGCCAGTGATGCGAGAAGTGCAGGTTTGATTCTTACTGGGAGACGAATGGTAGGACTCATATATTTAAGCCAATTACCATATATATGTCGTCAAATGTATATTATTTTACACAAGTCTTAAGATCTGAGAGAATGGTTTCAATATAAACTCTGCCAGTGCTCCAACCATCTTACAAAAGCAGAATTTCTTTCATCCCTCGAGTCACCTGAGTACCTGCAAAAGACTTACTTAGTCCTCAGAGTCTCGTTTTAAGTCACATGTCTGAAAATGTTTAGTTTAAGGACAAGAAGATTTCTTCACGATGTTTTTCGCCGAGAGCATAATTTTGCGCAAATTAATTTCATTCTTAGTTTACATAGAGTACAGACAGGTCTCTGTGGCGATGGATGGGGGATGCTTTTACCCAAAGATGGGTAACTGAATCAAATTACTAAAAAAACAGTCGAAACAAGTAGGTAACTTATCAGGTATATATTCATACTAGCCTCTGCCCACGGCTTCGCCCGCATGGTACTCGGATAAAAGTAGCCTATGTGTTATTCTGATGTTAGCTATATTACTGTAAAGTTTCAATAAAGTTCGTTCAGTTTTTTTTACGTGAAAGAGTAACAAACATCCATCCTCACAAACTTTCGCGTTTTTGAGTGTGTAATTTTGAATTATATATGATTATGTTATTTGATTTTGAATAATACTGTAAATAAAGTGTGTTAATCATTAATCTATTTTTTTATTATGTACTTATTTATATTGAAATTCGTGAATAAATGGCTTATTGTTATGATTACATAGAATGTCGTGCATTACATTATTTGACCGCTCCACTCTTTGTACGCAACGTGTTATCTCTTTGACTAGCTCCATCTCTCATTTTCGGACCGCACGGGACGGCGGGCGATAAGCGCGGATTAACTGGAACTATTTATCATCTAGTCGTTATTTTTTGTTCACTACCGTGCGATGGATGGGCTACGACCTCCTTGGTATGGCTGTATGAGTGTTGGGCCGTTGACAGACTTTATAAAAAAGAAAAAATTTAGAGTGCGTTGCTCTACCATAGTGCGCGATTTTTTCGTAGCTTACCCTCCGATATTTAAATTCAAAGGTATGTGCCATTTGATTGGTAGTTTGGGCTTGCAATTTGTCACGTGGAATTTTTATTACTATGCAAAACGTAAGCATGATGGCAAATTATAATTTTTGGACTTGCCTCTAAACCCCCTTTTGCTTACCTCACATATCTGTGTACGAGTAAACGAGTCCATGGGAATTACAGTCCAGAGAATGTTTTTTTTCTACGATATTTTGTAAAAAAAATGCAATTTTAAAAAATATTACATTCATATAACATCCATCCTATTACAAAATAACCATCTTATTCATAATCACTCACTAACTTTATCAGCATGATAAAAGTTGTCTGCCTTTAAGGGTAGAGACACTAGGGAGTGTAAGAAAAATACGGCTAGAATTAGCGTCCCGCTAAAGTTATTGAGTGATTATGAATAATAGGGTTACTCTGTTGGAGGGCCTCTATCCGATGGACTTCTGGATCTTCTTCGAGAAATCAATAGTTGAAGATAGCCATAGATCGTTCATCATAGCGTATATTGGCGTGGCCTACTTGCAGCAGTAGACTCATACAGACTATTGTTAATGATGATGATTTTTATACAAGACAAATGCTAACCTCAAACAAAACAATAGACAAACAAGCGAATCTGTCAGACAAAACGTCAATTGACTAGACGTTACGTCACAAAACAATTTAATACTCGTCACAAACAATAGTATCGTAAGTTCAGGTAACACCTTCTCTTTCACTGATCAATGGGAGATAAGGATCTCGTGAAAATAGCTCATCAAAAACAATGATGAAAACGAATGAACCTATTTGAAACGTATCAGGAACCTGTGTCACTTAATACAACTCAATCAGTTTTTTTATACATCTAAAGTAGCAAATAAGTATACAGCCCTGTTGGTAAGCCGTTATCGTATCTGTCGCGCGTTGGCCACCTGAGACATAAAGGGTGAAAATACTCATGTGCCTATAATTACTGACACCCATACTCTTCAACATAGCATTATATCTATTTCTGCCTTTAAGCGAAACGCAGAAATAGATATGGTTTGGGGAAGTACTCTTCACAATGTACTCGCACCTCTTGCGTCACAGTCGGCTACTCGCCCGTCACGCCACCGAGTTCATCTCAAAAGCGTGTGTTTGTTTCAGTGAAACTTAGCATTAGTACTAGTTTTAACCTGTGGCATGTGAATGAACGAACCGAGGGACTCCTGATGTTCACGCAAATATAAAAGAACAATGCCCTATTGTTGTCGACGTCATACGGAATATAGGTCAGTGGTGGCCGAAATGCGCTCAGCTGATCGTGGGATCGGGTTTTTGTAGGAAAATGACGGCCAGCTCCCATGCTATAACTGTAAGTGATCCTAATTGATAGCGGCTCACTTTTTTTGGTCGGGTTATGAGATTAGCTTGGTTGTTTAAGGTGCGCGCTATTGTGTATTTTACAGTAGATGTTTATCAAGAAGTACTCGTACCTCTCTAACTATAGTAAGCTTCTATCTAACGCACAAAACAGCATCATGTTGGTTTTTTATTTACTTTAGACCGCTGGACAATAACCAAAATCCTTTGGAAGTTAGGCTAACCTTACACGAAACTGCATTGTTTCGTCGTGTCATTTCTTAAACGTTATCGAGATTTGATGTAAAAAATAACGTATGTATATTTTTACATCGAATCTTGAGTTGCTTTTTCGTATTCTGAAATAATGATCTTAGTTAAAAGTTAAAAGAAAACTCCTAATTCACAACAGCTAAATATTTGAGTTAGTGTGGTGAAACAATCGTGGGCCAGGATCTCTCACTACCGAGCGTGGGCAAGGCCATGCTTGATAGTAACAGAGCCTGGCAGGCCGTAGTCTTCTCCTGCGAAGACGTTATGTTGAAGAAGAGACTGCGGAGCGTATACGAGAGCAAGACCCTCTTGCTCCCCTCCAACGGAGGAGAAGGGCTGGAAGAAGGCGGCGGCAATTCCACCGCCTTTTACCGCTCGATGGAGGCCAGCAGGGTATGGGTGCGAGGAGTCCCAGCCCTACATTGCATGGGCCTCCACTGTTGGGGAAGATATAAATATTCCGGGGAATCTTCCTCCCCCGCAAAGGAGAGACCGTAGGGTTCGCGTAGGGCGGACAATCACCGACAGGGTCGCGGTCGAATCCAACCGGGAGCCCGTAACCCTGTCAAGTGCTGATGCGCCGTCAAACGAATCGTCTGACGACGAGTGGTTTGACGACGCACTAGCACTAAGGTGAGTATCGGAAAGTCGATGGGTTTTTAGTCGGTATGCCACTATCCACTAGCGCCCTATTAGTGGATTAGTTGGTGAGTCCGACAGACCCCTCCGGCTCTCCTCGGGTCGGAGGACATGCATAAATGCATTTTCACATCAAAAAAAAAGTGTGTATTGTAATGTAACATTACAGAACCTATGCTAAAACATGCGAACAAAGTTTCTTCCCCTTAAATAAAGACAGTCAGAGATTACGTGTATGGGTCCGGTCAAACTTACGCGGAGCGGCGATCAACATCTAGGTACACGCGAATTTTGTCAACCACATGACAATTATTTTGACCCCCACCACCACCACCACCACCGCGCCAGTTTGACCCGGCCCTTAATGAGCACATTTTTAGCTATACTTTATTTTCTAGAACTGCCAATTAAAAACCTAATAACTAATAAGATAATCCTACTATCCTACTAATATTATAAAAGCGAAAGTTTGTGAGGATGTATGTTTGTTACTCTTTCACGCAAAAACTACTGAACGGATGTTGATGAAACTATACAGTAATATAGCTTATGCATCAGAATAACACATAGGCTACTTTTTACCCGGGCAACACGCGGGCGAAGTATTTAGTAGGTGTTATTTTAATATTACTAGGATATTTTTTTTAGTATAATAATGTATTCTGGATAGACAGTTATAAAAAAAATCACAACTGTCATTGTCAAAACGCAGTCGATCTCGATCACGAACGACATTAGACAATAGGAAGTAGGTAGGTCCCGCACCGGCCGCAAACAATGGCGCATTGTGGCCACCACGTGCTTTTGTTTACCAATTGTTATCTAGTGTCGTCCTTGCACGATTGCACGAGAGCAGGACCCTAGTTGACCTTTGGAAATTAAACTGCGAACTTTTGTTTAAAGTTTAAAAATCAACCCGGGGATCAGACCAATGACTTTCGACTAATTCGAGAGCGCAATAACTACCTAATATTTTACCAACTAACTGTATTTAAAGTTGGCTTAAAATTTAAAAATATCACGTTTAGCTTTGAAAATGAATCTGTGAACTTTTGTTAAAGAATAACCCACAAATCACCAACATCAGACCTGTGACTTTCTCGCTAACATGAAAACGCAATAAAGACTTTGACAGAGGATCCGGTGACCCAGTCAAAAAACTAACACTATTTATAGTTGATTTAAAATTAAAAAAAAGTACATTACATTGTATGACCGTATCATGTGGGAGGTTGCGGGTTCTAGTCCCGCCGATTTTGATATTTATCGGATAATACAAAAACAACTAAAATATTCCCTAGCTCCTTTCCACTTCGAAATCTGTCTTTGGTTTTACGTAATAAGTACAGGACTTTCTCCACAGATAAACAAAACTATAGCTAATAGAATACTCTGCATTCTAAGAATTATAAGAAAGGACCACATTTTCAAGATTGGAAATGTTTTTAACGTTATGTCTGAACTTCATGAACAAACTTGTTCTATGTAGCACCTGAGTACGTTCAAAAATAGCAATAAGTAGGTACCGTTAGTATCCGTCAGAACATGTCGTCAAGAATACAACTTATGACCTCGTCTTGACGTAGGTATATAAACTCTATTGACATCTAGGTATCTGTAGAGTTTGAGGTTAGTGCCACAGAGTAGAAATTAGTTACTTTAACTTAAAACTCACAACTTTACCGTAAAATTCGTATAGTGGCTAGCCCTGCCTACCGAATGCATAAAAAGTTTTTTTTTAGCGAGGACAGACTTAAGCACGGAAAAACTACATTTGAAAGGTGTTTTTCATCATCTATTACAGCAATCCCTATATTAACTATCTAAGAACCTTAAAGACATACAATTCAACCTCAAAAATTGCATGACAATCCAATAAGCCATTTCGGATGTAAATGGTTAGAAACAATCAAACAAACAGCGTCTTATACCAAACAATTATACTGGCTCCTGTCGTTACGGGTAATTATTCTGGCAGTCACCCATCGAAGTGTTGACAGTGACATACCTGAAAGCTACTCGAAGCATAGTTAAGGACCTGCTTAGAAATCCTAATCTTCTAGCTAGGAACCTGCTCAGCTTCGCTTCTATGCTTAGAGCCGCGGTCGTTTGGCAGATGTTCAGTTTCGAGTCTAGCGGTGGCTTGGACTACTCCAAGCCCACAGTCTGAGTTACGTTTTTATTCATTGAAATAACAACGATAATTTAGAATCTTCAACTTATAAATTAGTGAATTCAAAATTGTATGACGAGACCATATCCATCTATGATTAAAAAACACTCTCATGATAGAGATTCTCCGATCCATACTCAGTACGCTGTGAAAATATCAACCAGGGCTTATTAGGGTATTCTAATCGATGGCACATGCTTTCGTAGTTTTGGTATTTGGGCATGCCGGTCTCCTCATGATGTTTTCCTTCACTGTTTTGAGCACGTTTTAAACACACAATAATTGAAAATTTCATTATATCCAACAATACACGTTTATTTTCTTTAGAGGAAGCCGAAACTAACACTAACAGTCGGAAAGATGATAAAAATATGACTGTACATTTTGGAAATGTCCATTTTGAACAGCTTTCTTGGTTATACCAATTCATAAGACTTCAATAAGCATTCTGACAGTAACTCTCGTCAAAGTAACAATTTTTGACACTTGCATCGTAAAACCGTAAAATCGATCCACAAAACTTCAAGAAGTGTTTCAGTACCGATCATTTAGTTCTGCTAATCTCGGTGAAGTCATCCGAAATAACATAAAATATGCAAGTTATTGCCATGAATAACTTGAATTGTGTTTAGTAAATAAAAAAATATATATATGTTTTTTACATTTTCAATACCTAATAATGACAAAAGTATGACGTGGTTGAGACAAATATATTTTTAACCAACTAATTCCTCACGTATCTACGTAGTTTTAAATTTTTGTTTGGGTGAGAGCTGATTGTAGGGTACCAAAGTCGAATAGCAAAACGGAACCTTTAAAGCTTCGTTATGAATGATTGGATGAAAATACTTTATAGTACAACTTAAACAAATAACATAATTAATAAAATCTTATGCTTAAGAAAGTACTATGGTACTATGGCCATAAATATGACCGCCATATGATGTCCATCCATACATCATAAAAAACATCATAATTTCTTCCTCAGTTTCAAACTTTATCATTACCAACAGCCTGTAGGAGTCCACTGCTGGACTAAGGCCCCGAAAGTGCCATGACGAACGATCTAAGGCCACTTCTTTTCAACCAACGACTTGATGTCATCGGACGATAATTTTGATTTTAATTAAAGATCACAAGGATTTTAAAAACGTTAACTCATAAACTACTAAGGAAAATGAATTATTTTTTGTATGTGAATTTTCAATATTCGTAGGCACCAGGAATTGCAGAACTTATAGGACATTTTAAGAGACAAGCTGGACAAAAAAATACAGTTTTTAGTACAAAATACTTGTAACTGAAGACGCCATTACGCAAAAGCACGCCAGTCCATCATTCACACGCATTCCCAAAAAACTTCGAGTTTACTTCCAATCTTCTGAGAACAATTTAAGTGGATGGTGTTATGCGGTGAGCTTTACGACTCTTACAGTGTTGCCAACGTGTAAGAAATGTGATTTATTGAAACTTTCATGGCACTACGTAATAAATGGCAACACTTACCGGGTGTCTTTACTTTGTAATTTGAGTGTGGGCAGATAACAACATGATAATTTTGATAATAAGTATTTAGTCTGTAAACATTGATCAGTATAAGATAGAAATAATTTCAGTATTCAAGGTTCGGTTCCCGCTGCGTGAAAAATGTCTGAATGCTCTGCAGATATTTGACTAGGTACTGAGTATTGTGGTATCATAGTACTCGTAGTTCTAATATCTACGTCACAGAGAATCCCAGTGTAGGGTCAAACTATATGTATGTGTCACATATATGATGGGTGTTTAAAGATGGGCACTTTAACTTGTGTCTTCTACACTATTATTACAAAGAGGTAAAGTTTTTAAGTTTGGATGCAGGAGATACTATCCAAAACTATTCATCCGATTAAAAAAAAAATCACCAATATTACAAGAATGGACCTTCAGGGTAGACATAGGCTGTATATTATCTCGTGAATAAAAGAGATTTTCGTGGAGACCAATTTTGCAACGTGGGCCGATGAAAAAATGGTCGAGCGAATGCTTTTCTTACGAACGCTGCCTTAATGGTAAGATACTTTTCATTTACTACTTTTTATACGGAAACAATGCGGACGCAGTCACATACAGTAGATACAAATAAAAATAATCCTCAGATCAGGGGCCTAACCATCATGTCTTATTGCGATTCAATTCAGGCAAAAATGTCAAATCCCGCTTTGCGAATGACAAAGCTTTAACAACGCCATAGCGAGCGTCCTCAATCGCAAAGCGGAAAGTAACATCTTTGCCTGAACTGAATCGCTATAAGACTTCATGGTTAGGCCCCTGATCTTAACTCAGTATCTAGGTGGATAGGTACCAAGTAAGTATAGGTATTAGAAAATTTAAGTGATGAAAACTATCAATTTGATATGCTTTTACTTGTGTCTTGCTCAGTTAGCTCGAAGAAATTCTCAAAACGAAATAATCAGAGGTAGGTATGTATATATGCACAGTATGAGCCATGAACTCTGAAGTAATTCCAAGCCGTACCGAATTTACGCGCGAACCGAGTTAAGATTATTGCAAACATACTGGATTGTTTTCGGGGAAAGAAGTTGGGGCAACTTGACCTGAGGGCGACAGATGTCTTGTTTTTCTGTGAAAGAAATAAGTTTTGACAGTGTTTTATAGGGAAATATCCTCGACTCACGTCTGTAATTATAGTAAACTGGGGTTAGCCGCGCTGACGTTAGCCGGAAGGTTATGGATTATTCAGGAACTATTTATTATGAGTGCTGTACAGCATTTTTCTCAATTTTATTAGAATGAAATAAAATTATAAAAAAACTAAAGAAAAATAAGAATAAAATTATCGAAATAGTTTTCATTAAGTAATTAATGAAATACAATTATTTCGTATACCTACCGATTTCGATTCAGCAGCAAAATGTGAACGTTGTCAATCTTTCAAATCTACACAGATTCATGATATTTCAAAATATGTGCCAAGTTCGACATTGTGTATTTTGACTTTAATTGATTGTTGTCAATGCTAACATATTGGTGCTCGTACAGTACTTACATTAAAATAGCATCATTTAATTTTTGTTCGGGTTCGACATTTTTTGATCACAAGCTCTACAAAATACCGTCCCGTATGTACCCACAAATAAACAGCACGAAACATGACGCCTACCGCCGTTTTCGAAAATATTGCACGTTAATTTAACACAGGCGGGTCATTTGCGGACCTCAGACCCATTTGGCCTCTTTTTAGCCTCTTTTTACGCATTAAAGCCTCTTACGGGAGGCACGTTCGTCGTCTCGGCATTCTTTAGCGTTTTGACATATGTGGTGTTTTTGGCGGGAATGTCATTTGAATGCTTGAAAACTCGATAGGATTTTAGAACTGTGTGTTTGAAAAAAGTACATAAAAGGGCGAAAACGGAATCTCGTCATGTTCGTCTGTATGACTGCCCGACTGTACGCGCAGATTTTTTTCCTTGGTTTAAATAACATTCAATATTTCTAAATTTTTACCTCAATATGAGTATTTATAAACGTGTTTTATATCACACAGAACAGAAAATAGAAAATTAAGCTATATTTAAAAAAAACGCACATCAAACAGAATAGTGAAAAAACAGTGATAGGAAAAGTTTTAAACAGTTAGTGAAGCTATAAAAATGAACTTTGATTTATTAAGTACCTGATTAATAATTCTTTAAGCATACACAAGAATTTTAATATCACTACCTGATAAACTAAGTGCCTTCCTTATTGATTGATTAAAAATTTGATTTACTAAATACTGCTTTGTCTCTTTATGATATGTGTAATTTCAAATTCAACAGATGAAAACAAAATACTGTTAATTACTGTTTAGCTAGGCAAATGTTTAATCCTATTCTACTAATATTATAAACGCGAAAGTTTGTGGATATAAACTTTATAAACGCGAGGATGGATTTTTGTCACTCTTTCACGCAAAAACTATTGAACGGATTTAAATGAAATTTTACAATAATATAGCTTATACATCAGAATAACACATAGGCTACTTTTTATCAGGGTACCACGCAGGCGAAGCCGTGGGCAGATGCTAGTATCTTTATAAGTAAGTATGTCGCGGTTATACAATGTGCGGACTTTTCGCTATTATCGATATTTTCTATTAAAACCTCTTTGAGGTTGCAACCAAAACTTCTCCGACTCCTTAGTCTTTTAGGACACAGTAGATCCCAGGACTGTCCTAACTGGACTGTGTAACATGACTGACTCTGTCATGTCACAATCAGAAATGACGTCACAGGAAGTTGAATGAAATGCAATAATTTCCTGTCAATAAACTAAAGCTGTAAAATAATACAAATATAGTAGTTATATATACCTGCTGTTATCGTATCGTACCTGCTGTCGAGTAAATTATGACATTTCGATAGTTTTCTGGGCTTTTCTAATCGATTAATATAAATAAAAAGTCTTATAATTACATAGAAGTGACCTCACACAAGGATTCCCTGTATTGTGGGTATTAGGAACTACAAGTATCATGATATACTTTTAGTTCCTAATACCCACGATACAGGGAACCACGTAGACCCGGAATAAATATCTGACGAACATGAAAATATTTGTCCCGCAGCGGGAATCGAGCCCGCACCTCTTGCGTATCAGCTGGCTTGCCTGCTGCGCCTCATTTTATTACTTTCGTATCAAAAGTAAAATCGTTGAATGGATGTAAGGCGAAATTAGATGTTTTCCTTCACCGTTTGAGAGCATTGACATTGCGTACATACATTTATCGCAAGTGAAAATACGTTGGTGCACGACGCGACCAGAATATTCGGGTCAAAGACTATCACTACACCACTGAGGCCCAAGTTTACCCACAATAACGGGTAGTTAGGTTAGGTTAATCAAAGCTTTTTACTAGGAATCTATCAATGGGATCTGTCAATAGGAATCAATTTAGGGGTTAGACTTGACTTTGTTTTTTTGGTGAACTGAAACCTAAAAGTATTCGACAAAGCCTATAGGCAAAGTATTACAAGTCTATTCTACCGTTTGCGTCAACCTGAAAGTTGAAACAGGCTTAAAAGTATTCGACAAAGCTTATAAGCAAAGTATGACAAGTCTATTCTACCGTTTGCGTCAACCTGAAAGTTGAAACAGGCTTAAAAGTATTTGAAAAAGCTTATAGGTAAAGCATGACAAGTCTATTCTACCGTTAACGTCATCCTGAAATTTGAAACAAGCTTAAAAATATTCGACTAAGCTTATAGACAAGGTATGACAAATCTATTCTACCGTTTACGTCACCCTTAAAGTTGAAACAGGCTACGGGCCCAGTATTTTAATTTCAGCTTCCGCAGCAATAACTTCAATATTATTATATCGTTATACAATCAACGTGGACTCTCACGGCCATATTTTAATATCAACGCTGTGTTTATAAAACTATAAGGTAAAACATGAACGAACTTGAGCTCTGTTTAGACTGATCTTGGTAGTGAATGAATGTAATTCGAACGTTCAAATTATGAATGTGCAATTCTTCATTCAGTATTGACATTTTGTTTTTTTTTTAAATACTGACCCAACACTGAGGTGCCCTATATCGTGCGTAATCCGTGGTACCACAACTCCTGGACCAAAATAAATATAATTATGTAGAACAAACATTTGTTTCGCAGCGGGAATCGAAACGTCGCAAACGGATACTTGGTCACCGTCCCGTCGAGGTTAGACCCATTTTTTTCGCCGCGTAGCAGAACGCACGTACTGCAACTTACACTTTGTGTTATTTTTAACACAATATTTGGTGCTATGTATGGATTAAACATTTTTTTTTGTTTTTTTTTTATCATAAACAGTAAAACTCCACTACTTGACATAATTATGCTTCTCCCAAAGGTGACATGACGAATAATCTTGTGGTACCTTCAACTACCGACTTCCTGAATAACGTTGGGATACTTAAAAAAACACTAAAACCGATTTTTGTGTTTTTATTCTTCTAAATTAACTATTGTTATCTTAGGTGTGAACAGAAAAATCTACGATACTCTAGATATTCTGATTTGCTTGTTGCTTGTTATTTTAGTTTTTGTAAAAAAAGTGGTCAATTAAATAGGTCAGTATTCACCAAAAAGATGTTATCATAACTCAGTAATAAATAAAGTAAAAAATATCTAAAATAATTAGTCATATCTCCTACCATGGATCACGAGCAATTTTTTGTCAATACCATGTTGCATAGGTATTGTCAAAAAATTGTCTCATTTCATATTAAACTTATAACAGTATCTAATTTGACCTAAGTATGTACCTAATATCCATAGTAATTACGCGAATATTGCGAGCTGATTTCAAACCTCTAACAACACTAGACACAGCAGTTTAAACAAAGAAACATCAGTCTTTTATAAATTAAAAA
Source organism: Perizoma flavofasciatum (assembly GCA_958496245.1). Classification (NCBI taxonomy): domain Eukaryota; kingdom Metazoa; phylum Arthropoda; class Insecta; order Lepidoptera; family Geometridae; genus Perizoma; species Perizoma flavofasciatum. The sequence continues at coordinate 5,063,420 of OY292443.1, read as the reverse complement.
TTATGTGCCAAATATAATGTTACGACATGCCTCTGACCACCCCTGCTAAAACAAAGCCCCTATACAGCTGCATCATAATTATTGCTGTTTGTACTTGTTTTTTTTAATTGCGACCTAACTGTAAACTGACGTAACCAAGTGTTCTATAGGTCCCGATGGTTTGAAATAAATGAATACTGAATACTGAAAGATCTATGCACAATATGCACATGTGCCATTGGTAAGAAAGTGTTTCAGTAAGTAGCGATGGGCTTGCAGCCTGTTACGTGGAATTACCTACTTTAAAAAAGCGGGTATGTGCCAAATACTTTTAATGTTAAGACATCAGGCCTCTGACCATCCCTGCTTATTCAAAGATCTATGCACTAAGTATGTAACTGAGGATGTCCATCATTTTAAATACAGTCGTGGGCGTGTTTGTTGGTTTGTATAAATAAATAAATGCAAGCAGCCACGAAATTATAACAATTATATTGAGATTTAAACAATCTTGCTTGTTGGCTTGTAAGGCCTAAAGGCCATTGATCCATACTCTACTAGCAACCATTTTCTAATAAGCATGCTAAATCGATCAATAACGTAACGGAAAATTAACTATAATGAACTGTATAGGTACTGCGTACCTAGTATTTTAAATAATAATTAAAAGGAACTAAAATTAAACGTTTTTAGGTATTTAAATAATAGTTTGGAGTAATTGAGATGGAGCTAATAAGATGTCATATGATAATTTTAAAAGTGACTATTTTTACTATATGAAAAGTCATATTTTTCGCGTGCTTTTATAATCTAATACCTCTAATAGGTCGAAAATTAATAGTTTTGTAAGATTTTTGTAAAAAATAATTAGGTAAGTATTATTAAATTTTATCAGACCACACTGTGGTTATCTCTCACAGCAAAGAAAAAGCTTTTCGAATCAGACCTACGATCAAGAACTTTCGGCGGCACAAAATAAAAAAAGTGTGACCATTTGAAAATAACGTTAGAGTTTTTTGAAAAAAATCTTATTCTATTTAGTTTATTTCTTTTGGAAACACTCAAGGGTTAATTTCCTATACTACTAACGTACAGAGGCATCGAATAGATTTTTGGGGTCCGCCAATCACTGAGAGCCGTAAATACTCATAAAGATTTTTAACCAGTTGATTAAATAAACACTGTTTTGTGTTATGTTTTTTTATGTTTAACCAATAAAATTATATTGTTTAAAAATACACGGTTTAGTTAAAAAAACCTGTTTTTAAATCTTAAATCATACGCAAGGACTAATGCAAACAGTGTAGGTATACCTAAACACACAAAAACCCATAGCCAACGAATTTTATTACAATAATAGCCAGTACACAAAAATTTAATAATCACAGTGATATGAATAGGTTGGCTCATTTGGTCTCCTAAACAAGACACTGATTCCGTGCATTTATATGCACAATGTACCATTGGTCATCTAGACGCGACAAAAACGTTCCAAGTGCAAACTAATAATATAACAATTAGCACTGTATTATACTGTACTTTGCATATCTATCTATTACAACGAATTTTATAGGAATAATAGAGTAGTTACAGTAGACAGTTTTATTTGAATTTGGTATATTATAGTTATTAAATACACGCGGCGACCGGCCTCCTGCTCCAGTTAAAGGCGGTTTACCATCAATAGGCTTTTTATTTACCCAGAATGTTAGTTAAGCAAAAATATCAGAAAATTGCATCACTATTTTTGGTTTTATGTTGACAGACAGTTATATGACATTAAATCATAACCAAATCATAAGTGCCAAAAAGATCCTATTCTACTTTATTATTAAAGGAGGGCACATCTGTGTCGCTAACAAAAGTGTTACTTTGGATGAGGTAATTCATAAAGATTATGAATTTCCGACAAATCTTCACAATCTATTCGGCATTTACCGTTTTAGTTACAAAGATGGTTTAGTTTGGGTATTTTAGCCTCAAATCAGAAGTCTTAACACAGTTTAAATCATTTGAAAGAAAGAGAGAGAGAAAAGGTTAAGCGAAAAATAAGACAGTAAAGAGTTATCAGATTCTTACAATTGTTCAGTCTTCGAAATAATCACCAAAAGCACGGAAAATAAGATTTTACCTAAGCACCTATCATAGTTTAGAGCCCGTAGTCCAGAAGAAATCTCAAGCTGAATCTATTTCGTATAAGTATTTTTTATATCAGACCACTGAATGAAAACTGATAAAAAAGTAAGTTTCGATCTTGTCAAATTAAGTTTGAAATTTATCTTGACTATAAATATATGAAAGTCCCCGAAAGAATAGAAAGTGCTTATTTTTTTAAATTGCTTGAAGTAAAATTTATACTAAGAACACTTTATTCTCAAATAAACCCAGTAAAACATTAAAAAAAAATTGTAGCCTAAAATTCAATCTTAGAAGCTCAGCTGTCACCGAACAAAGCCCCGCCATTCGATAGCACAACACGCATCATAACGTAACGGATCATGAATAGGTGGCAGAGGTTGAAAGTCTTTGGTTTGACGGTATTGAGCTGCGTAGATGCCTTATACATTTGAGGTTGTCATTAAAAAACTCATGACGTAGAATTAGCCCGAGTTAAAAACTTAAATTGTTAATTTCGACCTCGTTTTGGTGGCGTGGCGGCGAGTAACCAGGTGCTAGAGGTACGGGTTCGATTCCCACTGGAGGACAAATGTTTGCATGTTCTGCAGATATTTGTTCCGTGCCTTAGTACCACAACACCCGGAGTATTGTGGTACCGAGGTACTCGTATTTACTGATACCCACCATACTTGGTCAGGACTGTGTGTGTCTCTTAACTGCCTATTTATATTTTTATTACTTATTTTGCTGACAGTTCAGACTCATTTTACTCCATAATATAAGAAATAAGTACTAGTCGAAAAACGCGCTTAAACTTTTTTGTATGTTAAAGATTCCAGCTTATACATTAGTTAATTAGACTTCATGACTATGAAGGAATTCTTATTGAAGGAAAAACGCTGTAACCTTCATCCGACCTACGCACGCGAACTGTCCTTAATTTATTATCTTTTTTACTGAAATTTACGATCTATCGTGAATCATAACTGCTTTTCTAACCAGGAAAACGATGAATCTACTAAACTAAGGACGTACTTACATACTGAACAAAATCTACTTACTTTCTTACATAAATATAAACGAAATAGATTAAAAACTTCTTAAAGCCTTAGCACACATGTCATGCTCTCACTTTTATGTCACTGTCACTTCATACAAAAAAATATATAGCAAAAGAATACGTTAAACCACACCCGTAAAGTGATACGAAACTATTGAAAAAAATTGATTACTTATAATCAGTCAACTTAAGCCGCTTTGGAAAAAATTACTACCAGACTAACATAAAACCTGTAATCCCAAACGCATAATAAATGGGCTCCAAAACTATCGTGGATTTGATTCTTCCTAAATTTTCAGTTATTGCGACGCACTCCCTCCGCGCGTCGTGCACTCACCCTGATGAAGACTCTCAGAATGAGTAGGAACTTAGTCGGTGCCTTCACCGATAGTACAATACGTGAAATTCCCGTTTTTACGATACGGGCTACTTGCATCACTCTACAAAAGTAGATCCACAAAATATTCTAGAAATCATTGAACTTTCAATTTGATCGATTTTAAAAGCGTTCCTATTTTTTTATTTTTTTTTATGAATAAGTATCAACCTATTAGGTAGATGTATGTTTTAATTAACCTATGTAATTATGAATCTGCATAAATATTATTCAGAACTACCTACATTAATCATAAATAATAATAGAATATTATAATTTTTAGCTTCTAGTCACCTACCAATTTTTATCATAAAATATATCGAAAAAAAAATAACCGAATGTAATTCAACTTAAACTTTTAGAACTGTTACCGGGTTATTGAATAGTAGGTATGTACTTACGACATAATAACAATATTAATTATCCATGCATATATTACAACCAACGTACGCTATTATTTGAATAGCCAACATATAACAAGTAAGTAGGTATTTAATTTCATCAAAGTCAAAAAATAAGTTAAGGTTATCAAAAAATAATAATAAAAAATAATTTAGATCTAGGTACTTACCAGATGTTTGTAAAAATTCAGCAAACAAATTTTGACTTACCTGAAATAAAAAAGTGATTTAAATTTCTCACTATAAAAAAAACAAACACCAATTAAATCTGCAAACCACGCCATTTGGGTAATAAAACAACTTACTTATGTCGCTACGTAGGTGTAGGAACTAGTTATTATCTAATACGCGCAGTCCTATACTGCTCTTTCAATTTAACTTTTAACCTTCTAGTACCGTATATTCAAAGTGTCGATCATACCATTCATAGCCATAATCTCGAAATAATAAGTTAAACGTCATGCCCATTCATCCTCCCACGCGCCTCGCGAATAACGGTACAGTTTTTTGTTGCTGGCAACACGCGTGCCATACAGCCGTATAATGTGCGATGAAATTAATAGATAATTTGTTTTTTCACCTTTGCTTGACGAGTTGTTCCAGCTAAATAAAATACATTGCATTGACTAAGTTTCTTTTATTTCTAGGCACAGCTTGTAAATGTTTATTAAAATTCAAAATCTCTTTTTTTCCTCAGTAAAAAAGTAAAAGGCAAAGGCCCAAACAAGATCTTGTGACATTTGGGATGCCTACTTTATTTCCTGCGACGTCATCCAACCCCATCTGATTTGAATTGCAAATTCGAAGTTTAAATTTCGAACGCCTCTTGCTTGCGTGGGCGTGTGTGTGTGAGTGAACCAGAGATAAACCTTTTTTTTCTTCAATAAAAATAAGCAAGCAGCAGCGGGATGTGTTTTTAATTTTTGAATACATATGCACCAACGAGTACCTACGTAATTTTATAATTTTATTTTCCTTACACGTAAGTAGGCTCAGGCTATAGTTTTCCCAAACCAGCGTGTTTGAAAGTACTCGTTTTTATTTTAAAGTTTGAAAGTCGTACAGTCGTCCATCTGCTAGATACCTACATGTTAAAAAGTTATACAGTCAGATATCTAAAAAAATGTAGGTAGGTATTTACAAAGTAAGTAATTATCTGCTTATATAAAAAGGGGCAAGGCAATCATTTAGTTGCGTCAGGGCAGTGCACATTGAATAGGCAGACAACATACCTGTTAAGTCTCAGTTATGTTAGTTGCATTTATAATTTTATTCATGGGTACCTACTACCTGGATTATTATGCCTTAAACAGCGACCAATCAGTCAGTGCCACGTGAATTATTTCGCCAATTAGAGTTATCAAGCCGCCATTTTTGGATGTAGCAACATATTTTTGAACTAAATATGTAGCTACAAGTAGGTTTGACGTATTCATTTGCGCACATAAAATTAATTAACTGTGTTATTTACGCTTATTTCTTTACCATTCTTCAGAATTATAAATAGGACTAAGTAGCATGCATCTTACCTTTTTATTTTTACGTAGTAATATTAATAATAAAATATTATGGTTACAATGAATCATAAATTTTGACATTATTTTTAAAACATTACAAAATATTTAGACTGATAGCATCAGACAATCGCAAAATGACAAATAAAAGAGTTTCAACTTAGTTTGGGCTAAGTAACGCCATTTCTTTCTAAAGCAATTCTTTTCTAACCGCCATATTGTCAGCAAGTGAAAAGTTGTTCAAAAAAAGAACCAACTTTTATCGAATGCTCGAGTAGATACGATCGCGTTTTGTCTTCGAATGTCGACATTATTTATCGATAAGGGCTTTGACTGGCCCGACACTAATTGTGTGCTATCGATATAAGGCGGCGAAAAACTGCCAGCTCTAAATGCAAATACGGTTTATCTGAGGACTTTGTTTCGGGATCGGATTCGTGTTTGCCTTTGGAGACTATCCTCTAATGCGAAAGACATAGGAACGGTAGAGATTAGAGAGACACCGTTAAGTAGAAAAGTAGAGTTCCTTTTTAATGAGTTCGTCCATAGTTTCATAATAAAGTAGATATATTTTTTAAAAGAGTCATCCTAAGTTTACTTGTGTTTGGCTTATGAGACTATCCTCTAATACGAAAGATATAGGAACGGTAGAGATTAGAGAGACACCGTTAAGTAGAAAAGTAGAGTTCCTTTTTAAAAGAGTTCGTCTATAGTTTCTAATAAAGTAGATATTTTTTAAAGAGTCATCCTAAGTTTTCTAGTAAAGTGGTAGAGCTCCTTTACTAGTAAGGAGTTCGTCCGAGGAACCATTGTACTATTAAGTTATTATATTAAATTGTACAATGGTTCCCCGGACGAACTCCTGACCATGACTCGGCGACCGTGTCACTGATAGCGATGTCTTTCAGGCAACTTTTGGATGGAAAGGTAACACAAATAGCAATGGATGGCAGTGCAGAGTAATGTTTCCATTGCTGTGTTCCAGTTTGAAGGGTATGGGCAAAGATCTTGAGCTTGCTACGCTAGGATAGGGGTGCCGGTGAAGTAACATAAAACATTTAAATTCTGAAAGACTCGTGTAGTAATATGTGGGTTTTCCAAGATAAATATTTCGCGGAAGTCATTGTCAAAGTATGTATTGTATTCTTACTGGAAAATATTTGGATAACGAATTCATTTCTTCGAACGAAAAATGCTAATGCCTTAAAGGTGTAAAGAATGGGTACCTACCAGGCATCAAAGTTGTCCTGCCTGCATGACAATCATATTTAACTAGCAGACACGCTTGATTTCGTTCGATGAAGAACAAAAAATGGAAAAAACAAAAAAATAGGATATAAATGGCAACGCGTTATCGGAACGGAAGTGTGCCCAAAAAGCTGGCTGCATGGCCACGCTGAATGACAAGTTGAATGTAGTAAAATTGATTTCTAAAACTTCAGCAAAGTACCACTTTCTAGATAAAGACGATTCCACCTCATTGAATTTTAACATAGTTTACACCTAAACCCTTCAAGATACGCCAAAAACATACCCAATAAAAACAGGCTTGGCAGTCGAGTAATTTTGAACGACTATTACTACCTCTATATAGGCACCTCATTCTCTCTGACCTCATGAAGTTTTGAGACTCACCAACCTTTTTCAGTGTCAATTGTCAAACTAAAAGATCTAAAGAACTGTTTAGTGAACTTTATTGCACATTTTTCTCAATAAAGATCTTTACCAACCCTATCAATAAGCGTTTAATTCTTACGTTTGCGCACGATACCCATTGGCCGGCACGGGCGGTCGCGATTGGTCCACTCGCGCGGTCGGCAGCCTCAAAGCAAGAGGCGGCGACTGCGGACAGTGCGGACACTGACAGGTGTCTACCCTGGTCAGTCTATGAATATGGATTTAGTGTGTGCCCGAGGAAATGTATGATGATTGTGCGGAGATGAGTTTACCTCCGCGCTGGCTTTGCGCGCCTGGTACCGAGTTTTGGATTTTGATGTGGTTTTGTGTTTTTGTTGGTTACGGGGAAAAGATACAAATGGGCTCATGATGCAAAGAGATGTGAAATCAGGGTTTCAGAAATAAAATTTGCCCTCATTTTTATTTGTATACTAAGAGGGCATATGTGTCATACCCTGCATTGAGAAATTTATGGAAATAGACAAATTTTAATGTTAGGCATTTTTTTAGGTATTTCTTTTTATCCAACTGCGCTAAGCAAATCAAGGTAAATGATTGATACTGTACACAGTTTCAATTATGTTTATTTTGAATAAAAACTGTAACTAGATTCATAAGATCTGCATTAGATCCATCAATTTTGTTATAAAATATTTTATAAAAACTTCTATCAAAAAACATATTAATTTCACCAAGTATTTTATGCTACTGCGTTGGTCAAAATTAAGACAATTTCTGGATGCTCTATGAAAGAAAAGTGGCAAAGATGAAAATCGGCACCTTTGTAGTATCTTAGCTAATCTGCCCACATTCTTGAGATTACGATAACGATCCAAGATCTATTCGTAAGTGCAGAGCGGTGTACCAATTACCCAACGATTAGCGATTAACTGATTTGTCGGCCAATAAATCGCTTGATTAACGATGTTTATGGTAAGTAATCATCGCCATCATCATTATTAACAGCCTATAAAAGTCTACTACTGGACAAATACCTCCCACAAAGGGTGTCATGGCGAAACTTCTGAGCCATCTTCATCCATCGTTTTTCCGCAACTTATAGTGGAGGAGTTTCCCTACACTACGTCACGTTGGCCGTCAGTCCCCAATAACGGGTACCAGCACAATAACGGGTGGTTAGGTCGTAATCAAAGCTTTTTGACACATATTTCCATAGGACTCTGTCATTATAATCAATGGTTAGACTTGATCGTCCGTTGATTTTGTTGCTAAACTCAAGCCTTAGAGCAATATTTATATATCCAATGATGGGTCCATTACAGGTGACGGACTGACGACAATGACTGACTCAATCTCAACCTAAAATATCAAGGAAACATCATAAAATATCAAGCTTGACAAAGCCAGAAGGTACAGGAAATCATTATGCAGACGGAAAATCCTGCAGGACCGTGTACGTCCAATGACGAATGACTGTAAGACGTAGTTACGTGGGATATTATATCAGATGATTCACACTCCATTTAGTAGTTTGTCTAATTAGCACGGTAAAAGTATTGGCAATAGGCAGACCATTGGGCTCGCAGAACCGACCACCACATGGGAATTGGTGACTACGAACCATATGATGTAGTGTAGTAAAGCTCTTCACCCGATAGACCAATGACATCCGGTAGATGGAGGTGGCCCAAGATCATTCGCCATGTATTATTAATAATAAGCCTATGCTCAGCAGTGGGCAGGCTGTTCATTGTATAATTTGTTTTCTGCTCTTTGTAATTTTTTTTTGTGTTTTGTTGTGGGGGCAATAAATTTGTTTTATTTATTTCTTTCATGATAATGTTATCTGCTCGACTTTAGTCAAAGGTTCTTTTGTGCCTAAATTTCACCGATTGAAGAGTCGGTAAGTAGGTAAGTACATACAATAAGGAGGTCCCTATCTTCGGCCAGTTGGCAGAGTACCAGAAAACCACCTGTGCACAAAGTGTGTGCATAAATGTGAAATGAATAAATGTGAATAAATTTTAAAGCTTCCTCCCATTGGTTGAATTGTTGTTATTAACATTTTCGTATAATGAAACTTTTCTACTGAAAAACTGTACTTTTATATGGTGATGCTAGTCGAACCAAATATTTTTTTTAACCGAGTTGAAAACTATGACAGTTCATCCAAAAAAAACCGGCCAAATGCTGCCTATTTTCGTCGTTTTTTGTAAGGGGGGTTTGGGGTTTTGAATTGATGTTTTTTCTTATACAAGTAGGTAGTCTGTGAAAATTTCAACTGGCTATAATTTTTTTGAACCTATTTGAGCTGTTTGAAATTTATCTAGGTACGTACTTACCTTCACCTTAACAAAATTTCAGTAACTTGCTAGCTTTTTTATATTATTTGTTATATTTCGGAGAAAGCAGTGCCACTTCCTTCCAGGATAAATACAAATCAGGATTAAGTTAGGTTAGACCAACACATAAAACTGCTTCAATTTGCCATAAATTCCCATAAATTATATTTTATCATGATAATTCAATCCAGTCATAAATCTTATCCTCGTATGTACTAGGTGACCATAAATTACAAAGTTCCTATAGGTACTTACGACAATTTGATTATATCTTTCAGATATAAATCAACATGTTAATAAAATCAGCACATAGTATTTAAATCGGGCGCCTCTTTTGATAAACGATAGAGCAAGTTAAGTCCTGTTTTCCTATGAAACGTGAACGTCATATTTGAGGGCCGGGTAGCGATGCGTGCGTTTGTCATATCACTCAATAACTTTGGTGGCGATCGACTTTTTTGACAAGCTTAGCAATGGACGTGAAAAGGTTACATTTGATTGCCCTTTTTAATTTTAAGAAGTTATGGACTTTGTTATACGCCTGGTAAAATGATAGACATTATCTCATTCCTATAACAATTTTTCTAGTTTAGTGAAGGGCAGGTTGAGGTATAATGGCTCTTGACGAATTGATGGGCAAACAATCGGTGTGATGAAAAGATTCAATGTACCTCGAAGAAACTCTTTACATGTATATGTTTTATTTTTGTGCAAGAACATGCCGGTTTTGTCAAAATATTTTTCTTCACGATCTGTTAGCACGATAGAAATGCAGATAAGAATTTCTAATACTAATTTCTATTTTTCGAGCGGAAAAACCATTGGTGCACCACGAGATTTAAACACACGATCTTTGGATCACGCCTCTTTCTCCGCTATATTACGACCATCATTCATCGTAGCCGCTTCTTAGTAAACCAAGGCTTTATAAGAACAGAGTTAATATCCGATTAATTTATTCAGATTTAAGCAGTCAGCCAAATGTCAGTGTCTATTTGACAGCATAATTTAAATATTTTGAAAGCATCTTTAGAAATATTGCTTGGATATATAATTTAAGCTTAGATCTTATTTACAATGTTGGTTTGAATAATCTAACTTACTTCACGTAAAATGAATTATTTCCCGGAGACATAGAAATACTTATTAAACACATACGTTTATTCCTATTCATTGTTTTTGGAAAATGAGGCGTGTGTTACACGATATACTTATGCTCCTGGAAGTCTTGCTCTGCTTAAGATTCCACTCCATACTCTATATTTCTGCAAAATAGAAAGCAGTTTAATCTATTTTGCCAATACTACCGTTTTCGTTTGTGTTTTTTTGAAATAATGATGTTATTTTGGAGTCAAATAACAATTTTGGTATATTTTTTATGTAATTAGCTTTCTATAGAGATGTTTTTGATCCGTGGCATGTCGTTTTAGTTCTAGATGTTAGCTAGTGGAGCTAACTAGATATCACTGTTCCTATGTCTGTGATTGTCAGATCACATACCTAATACCTGTCTGCATTTTACCCGAAGAAGCCACTTTTTGACAGTTATCCCTTAAAACTTTTAGTACAGCGCCATCTTTGTGAATTTGATACTTCCCACAGATCAAAAATAAAATCTCTACCAATAGATTCTCCATTTACTATCATCAATAGGCATATATTTACATATACATAGGTATCATAACAATGACTAATCTTTTGTCGTCCAAAACAAAAAGTCATAAACCTAATAATTAGGTACCACCAAAAGAAGCTAGAATTTTAGCGATGAATTTCCCTCTATGAATCAAATTATCTTCTCGGAAATCATATTACACCCGCGTCACTAAGGAGCCGACAGAAGCCGAACACGCCCGAATAAAGCCGATCAAAACCAATATGGCCGGCCGAACTCGATTGCATCTAATAACCTCAAAATTTTATGCAAAATGGCGAATGACGGCTTCGTTTGGCATTCCGACGGCCCATAAACGCGTACGCATTTTCATTGTCCTGGCAGATATTAGTATTGATTTCAATAAATAAATTAATCGTATGCTATCGTGTATAGCATAGGTTTGGCACGCGACAAGGCACTGCTGTTGAATCGCCAACGATAGTACAGTCGTCGACAAAAGATGGCAATGACATATTTTCTCTGTGTCTGTTTAGCTTTTGGCATGACATTTAAGCAATGTTATAGATTCGCCTTAGTTTTTGAACACTGTATTTTATTACCGAAGCTAAAAAAAAAAGTTCATGTATTAAAATCTTAATAAATCAATACTGTAAACTTTTGTAATGTGAAACAGGGCAGGTACAACCACAAAGTTTTATCCATTTTTTTCTGTACCTAAGTCCGCTAGGGAAGTCTTATTAGATTTCCATACAAATTAATGTACAAACATTAGTCGTTTCCAATTGAATCCGTTTGTTGTGAAACATGTGATTCGCCCTCAGGACGAGATAATTGAAAATAACAGTTTTTCTATCACTGACTGTACATCATTGCTGGTGTATATCGTTTGACTCATGTACTGAATACGTGAGCCTAGGGCATTAACTTGTTATTTCACTGCAAATAATGTTAGCAAATAAAGACGAAGAGGCACATTGTTATAGTAAGGTATGCACCAACTATCTATCTACCCAGCTCTGAAAGATACGTTTCTCGAATCATAATTTTGAAGTGAAGTGATCACCCATGTTCGTTCGCATCCCCAGGGACGCAAACAATACTATGAAGTGCACTAAGGGCTTGTCAAAAAGGTATGTGTTTCCACACAAACCATTAAAAATGACTCTATTTGTGAATGAAACTTGACGGCTCTATTTTTAGGGTTTCGTAACCAAATGGTGCTAACGGAACCCTACCACCAAAGACAAACGTCAAACTGACGTGGTGGGCGGCCCATCTATCTGTTACCGAGCTATATCTTTTGAAACTCTAAAAATGATACGCGTGTGTGACGCGACGTGACACTTTCACAAAACCAAGGATAACAAAAAAAGTTGACCATTTGAAATTTTCATAACCTGATACCGTACCTGATATCCAATCAATGCTTTTACATGACAAATAAATAAAAAAAACAACAAGGAGCACGCCCATACAAAAAAAGGCGGAAAATTGCAACTATATTGTTATACTAAATAATTTGTCATAATATTGTGTACAGAACCTTTTAGTGCGACGATAGACGGTGCGTTTTGATTGTGTCCTTTTTTTGGGACACGGCAGTGCTCTAGCCAAAACTTAAGTTAAAACTTAGCAAAAATGTTGTGAGTATCAACTCATATTTTTTGTATGTTCAAATCAATTTGTTTTTGTAACTAGTGATAAATAGTACCTACATACGATTTAGATGGCTAGGATGATGACACCTACCTGCAATAAATCAGAGTCTAGGGCATAATTAGTATGTACTCCGAAGAATAATTGCCCACAATACGTACTTACATAGGTACCTCCTACGAATAGATAATACGAACCTACTTATCTTGGTAGTTAGGTACTTAGCTACGTTGAGAACCTGCCACCGACTAGGTCATGAACGTCCTTATCTTGTTTGAAGTTTCAATATGAAATCACGAACTCAAGATAGGATCTAGATTTTAATAACTTTCAAGTCAATTAAAAAAATAGACGGACTATAAATTGGTTTAAGTTCCAACCTAGCGTGACTGGAAGGTACTTTAAAACGGATCTGCCACCACATTACAGTAGTAAAATGGATATGAAAGAAATGGTTCTAATTTTACTAGTATATGTAATACTCAAAATTATTTAAACTTGGAAATGGAAAAGTTTCGTACAAGAGTTAGTCAGCTTTTCAAGTTAATAAGTCTATAAAAATAAGTAGTTTCAAAAGTAACAAAAGTTATTTGTAGACATATTCCATTTTAAAAAAGTTGTTCCAAGACTTGTATGTTATGCCAAAAGGGATCCTATTGGTGAAAATATACTACTTAACTTGAAAAAAAAAGTCGAAAAATCTTTGCATTAAAATAATCCAACACTCTCCTGTCCTTACACCGGTCGGAGTCCGGTCGGAGTAACAGTACATTATTTTAGATATCCTGTTAATGTAACATGATTTCGTATCGGATTGTAAAATAGGAAGTTAGTCAATTACTTGACCTTACAAATCAAAAGCAAACCGTTTACAGAAAGCACAAGTCAGTGTTGCTAACCTTATCATATTACAAGCATGCCTTATCGTTGTATTCGAATAAATTCGAAATTTAAAACGTCGCCCCGCACGCGCCACTTGCATGACTCACACACACGCCAATAGGGTCACGACACGGTATAGACCCACCGTTCGGTTCGAACTAAACTTCACTATGGTATAGCAAGGAGCGACTGTTACGTAAGCTATGGCCTGCCAAGCTTTGATTGCGTTTCTGTGGTTGATGGAAATACAGATTTGGTCGTTATCCTCATTAAAGGGGTTCTGAAGCAAAATGCTGATAAAGAAAATCATAAAGTTTCGTTATGTCCATCTGTGTGTCTGTACATCCGTATGTCACTGCCAGAATATTTAAACGTATGTATTTTTAATTTTTATTATGAAATATAAACTTTTTCAGCACATCTTTCAGTTTATACGTAATGTGGCAACTAATAATAATAATAAATTCATTTATTAACTCAGAAATTTTTGGTCCATTTTGGTAATTTTTTTTTAATTCTGGGCATTTTTCACACGTCATAATTTAGCCCCAATGTAAGCAAAGCTTGTGTTATGGGAACTACATGACTGATATAATATTTATATAGGTACATCTTTTTATTCTAAACATATACAAAATAACAAATTTTTTTCTATCTCCCTTCTTGGGTAGCATTAAATACCTTGGTCTCTAAATAAATCAATTTCAATTTTAGGTTTCCTTAACCACTTTTTATTACAATGATTCAAAGTAGCTCAAGTGTGACCCTTCCTCCTCACTAACTTTTTGACCTTGTGTCCTCAAAGTATAAATTATTATTGATACAGTCAGTAAGTATGTAACCAAAAGCTTTAATGTGTCTAAATGTGTTTTATAAGAAAAAACAAAGAGCAATACGCAGTACCATTTTTTTGAGTTAAGATACCATATTGCACTCATTTAATCTTTTACAGTATCTGTAATTCAAATCTCTATTTATTTCCGCTAAGTTTTAAAATCGACACTTCTAGGTGCACATGCATTATGTTTATTTAACACTTCTCAATATCGTGACACAAAGTATCAAAACGTTTAAGCCCATGCACACGCGCCTACATCGCCACCGCTACGTAGGTTCGAGCTACGAATACATTATATTTCTGTAGGCGAGTACTCAATAGATATGACTCGACGACAAATTGTTATTACACATTAATCGATACTGTAGGATCGATTTGTCAGATGATCGAGTTTGTTTTCCTGACCGTTGATTTATGCTAAACATTTGTATGTGGAACGCGGTTCTGTCAAATGTCAATCAAAATGTACATGGAAGGTTCGAAATTCGATTAGTTGAAGCAGGCTTCGTTAATGTGTAACTAGATTTGTACGGTATCCAGTACCGTACAAGTTCGATAATAATTGGAAAATATCATGACCGCTCACAAGAGATTGTCGTACTATTTCAAATATCGAACTGATTTTCATGGCTTGACTTTATTTTCAAGCATTATTTGATAATTAAGATTTAAAGTTTAAATTGAAAATTATCTCTATCAACTGTTTACGCTTTAACATGGTGCAGGGTATCTTCTCGTACCAACTAAAGGAACAAAACCCGGCAGAAGTCTCAACATTGCAACTCAAGTTATATGATTCTGGATTTACTACAGTTACCAATGTACTTAAGAATTTACCGGCGTAAGGTTGCCCTTAAATATAATTGGTTGAAGAACACGGGTTCAAACTACATTTTAAGTTAATACCTACTATTTAAAAAAAAAACCGTTTTTTTTTAATATACATTTTATACAAGTATTTTAAATAAAATGTATATTCTATTTTCCTTTAAATAGAAAAATACCTCTAAAATAAGATATTTATGTTTTTTATCTGGGCAACATTGTAATTTTTGATGGAATAGTGAATACGTATTATGTGTGACGTAATTTTGGATTGACGTTACATTAAGTATTAAGAAGCTATTCCTTCGTATGCCAGCTAATAATTTAACGATGGTATTATGCATTGCGTAGGCTCTAAGTGCATGCTTAGAGTTGCCTAGTTTAACTGATTGCTTGTTCTAATTGAGAGCTTGTTGTACCAGTTTGAATTTACAATATTATCTGAATAATAACAAGCTATAGGTTATACGTAATATACATTCATGGAATTATTAACAAGAAACTCGAAATCTATCGCAAAAAAAGGTTAAATATGTATAAAAATTTCTTAATGCAAACTATCCACATATACATGACTGTTTAATTTTGGATCAGAATTAAAAAAATAAAGTGTATACCTACTAGTGCCACTATCTTGCAACCTGTCATGTGGAATGCTAACTATTTGCAAAATTAAGGCATGTGCCAAATGTAATATTTGTTCGTGTCACTGACTACCCCACTTCTTGGTATCCTCAAAGATCTATGCACTAAGTATCTATCTATCGTGTTTGTTTTTACCAATCTAGATAAAGCTTTAGGAAAAGTCAATAGGTTTTTATTCATTGAAATCACAAGGATCATATAGAAACGTCAGCATAAAAACTATGTGAATCCATGCCGATTCTTCGCGCGCGACCAAGCCTAGAAGAATCAGGACTCAGAAACGTCAACTTTTAAACGAAGTTAATAAAAAAGTATATTAATGAACCTTGGTCTTCAGGAAATGAGATCTGAGCAGATCACATTTTCCCTAAGGGACAACCTCCCATATCGCCGTCCCTTATTAGAGCGACTTTATGACCACGTCAATTTGCCATCCTCAATTAGTTGAATGATCTTCAACCTTAAAGCGATGCTAATAAGGGGTTTGATGTCGTATACTGAAGATTGCGGTCTGTATAGATGTGACAAACAGAATTAATTGTATTATTATTGCAGTGTGATTGGAATACTAAGCAGTATCAAGACGTGTCACTCTAGATTTTAACTTTAACACCTGAAATGAGCTTTATTCCCGTTCCTTTTTGGTTTAGTATAGCTCACGTTCACTCACAGTTCCTGGTGACTATCGTCTAGTCAGGGAGTGAAAAATGAACTGTCATTTCCAAATTATAAGCTTTAATATCGCCCGCGTTCATGTCACTTATTTTACGGTGTTGCCAGATTGAAAATTCTGGGCTAATAACGTGCATTTATTTATTCTGTGGTTGTATGTCGGTTCGTTTTGTGCTTCCTAGAACGTTTTCGAGTATGCATCGGCGGTTGTGAAACGTTCGTAGAATTTGGCAGGCGTGACGAATTGTCTAGTTCTTAAAAATCTTGAGTCTTTTTCTCAATATTTTGAGCAAAATGTCGAGCTATACCGAAAATACTTACAAGTTGAATATATTATTAAATATTCCTTGTTCAACTATCGGTTGATCCATTAATGTCGTATTTCAATTATAGTATAAAGTCTATCACGCTTCGTTCTACCTAAGAAATATTTTAGAGTATCGACAGTTTTTTAAAGTGAACGAGACATCAGACAGATTGGAATTTTCCGGTCCCGTTAGTAGGTATCAAAGGTAGGTGCAAGGCTTGTTCATAGTATAATATAAAAAGATCTTTGTGAAACCTCTTAGACCACTTAATTATTATTAACAACATTTTTTTACAAAATCACTCAATGAACCTTCAACTTTTTTCTGATTATATACATAGCTAGGCATTAAAATTACCTACCAACTTTTTACGAGGAAAATTACTAAGAAGTAGATGAATATTAACACAAAACTTCCTTAAGTAGCAAAAAATCTAATTATAGCAAGGATTACCAAAGCAGCATATCTGAAATATTTGGCACTAAACTCTGTTTTTGGTCCGATGGCGATGGTCGGTGACCACCATTTTGGGCTAACGACTTTTTACACCACGCTACATAAGCTCATAGGAGCGTACGTACCTATAATAAGGCTTGGCCCGAGTTGTGCCACTTTTTAGCAGCAGATTTAAAGCTTTTTCACACTGTACGTACACAGATTTAGAAAATCCTCATTAATAATAACAGAACATTTACCACGATTTACGATTTTACAATCCCAGTATGAGTACAATTTCTTTATATTTCATAGTCGTGATAGTTTAAAAAACCGTCAGTTTATTTAGAATAATAGGTACATAGTTTAACGCAGTTTACTACACATAGTAAATAGGTTTATTTATTTATTGAAATCACAAGGCTCATGTAGAAATGACAACTTATAAACAAATTTAAAGTTAATAATTAACGCAGATTCCTCACGCGCGACCAAGCTTAGAAGAATCAGGCACACAAATTCTACTTGGTTTTTCGATGGTCTTTCCATTGATGAACACTTGTTTAAATTAATCAGAAAACAATACTACTAGAGTCTTAATTCTTGTATAGTCGATTCTATCTTGTTACTCTACGCTGGGTTACGGTAGTGACTAGGTAGCCCTGTCTTGTTGATAGATTTCTCCAAAAAAAAAAACGGTGAAGTCTTTGCCTTAGCTAATTGCATTTGGGTAAAAAGTATGCAGTAGTAATTTGGTTTAAAGGGTACCAATTTAAATTTTAACTAGATAAATCATTTAAAGAAATACGTTTAATTAATAATTAAAAAAAATACAAATGTCATCTGTCATTATCCTATAATATATGAGACATTTGATATAAACTGTTGAGTGGATCTTACAAAATAATGAGCTGTTGATATGTTCTTTAGTAGGTATCTGAATGTGACACTATAAATTATGAAGAAACTCTCAATTATTTTCTATAAAAAAAAAATCAGCGACCATCTTCAGCTGAACCTTATAAAATGGCATTTAATAATTGTCACAAGACATAATGATCATTATTATTTATTGGCTGTCAAGAAATGACACATTACAACATTCCGTAATACTGTTAAGCTGATAAAAATGTGGATTACCTGTTCACACGTTGTTAGGTCAAATCTAATAAACTCATTTACTCATAGCTCGAATAACTAGCGATTTACTAAAGTTCTGATTGAATGATTAGTATTGAAAATTGTCTGTTTCCTGGATTCTAAAATATGATTAAAATTGAAGAGGAGTTCTCAATCCGTTTGTTACTTGATATCTCCGCCAATTCTTTTGATGATTATTTTGTTATTGTATAAAGAATGGTCCCAAAGAAGTTCCATAAAAGTTTTATTCCTGAGGGATAGCATCATCTTATGGAATCAGGACTAGCCGAGACATTTTTTGTGGGGTATTTTACTTTTGTTTTTTATTCGAATGAGTGTCCCGAGTAAACAAAATAACGTAAGTACATGAGGAAGTCGGTTTTTTGATATTTAATGTTTAATTTGCGTGTATAGTTAATTTCTTGGTCACACTGCCTTATAACAGTGTCTAGCTTGAGATTCAATGATGGAAGTACCTGTGCGGGTGTGGTGAAAGGAATGTGTCAACTATACAGAGTCACGTTTTCAGAAAATTGTTGCGCCCTTTACACTATGCAGTCTGTCGTATGCAATTTGAAAATGCGCAAACGCCATGCAACTTTTAAAGACAGAATATCGCAGCATTTTTCTTTAAACATCCCAGACATTTACAAAAAAAATATACAAAATTACGTTACGGAACATAAATGGGTTGGGATCTATTTAGTTAAGTTTAAATAAACCTGTATTAAAATACTCTCTTTTCTGTGGTTCGTAATTACAGATCCCACACTAAGATTCCCTCTATCGGTAGCAGGAACTATCAGCACCGTGTTACCACAACCACGCCCACACTAATTCGTTGGACTGAGTGCTTGCCACCATCCGCCTCAGTGATAACATGCAGTTGGCATAGTGTAAATAAGCTTTAGCACTACCGGTAGACCGCCGAACTCA
The DNA here is from genome assembly GCA_958496245.1 of Perizoma flavofasciatum. NCBI lineage: Eukaryota > Metazoa > Arthropoda > Insecta > Lepidoptera > Geometridae > Perizoma > Perizoma flavofasciatum. The sequence goes on along the minus strand of OY292443.1, from coordinate 5,044,037 downwards.
TAATAGAACTCATAAACCCAGCAATTAATTTAAGAACTGCCATTGTACATGTCCTATATGTAAGTTTTTATCTGTATTATCTGTGTATACAAAAAAGAATAAAATAATAATTCCTAGGTATTTTATGTATTACCTAGTCTTTTGCAGGCAAACAGGAAAAATATTTAAAGCCCGCAATGATCATTCTAAACAATTATTTGCTTTTAAAATCGAATCAATTTGAGCAAATTAGTAAACAAAAAAAACATGCTCACAACTTTATTTCACATGTTTGACATCCTCAAATTGGTACTCAATGCGTAGATTTTTGAGGATAGCTAGGGGATTCTCAGAGGCACGTCCAAACATAACTTTTGGTATAAGCCCGTGACAGGTTAACATTCCACGTGACAGGCAGACCATCGCCGCTTATAACTATGGTACATGCCTTCGAATTTTTCATTTTAGGGAATGCCGGTTTCTGTTATTAAGTTAACATAGTATATATACAAATTTAGTCGTACTACTCGTGCCTATAGTGTATTGTAACAACTGATTTTTTATTAACTAGGTATGTGTCTACATAACTTATTAAACTGGATAGACCATAAACTGTCAATTAGTTAAGCGAGCGCCTTAAAAATACTGCTGTAACTAAAAAAGTCCCATTAATTTGACACCTCATGCCATCATCATACCTTGTAAGTAAGTACAAAATTAAAACCAGGTTCTTAGACCTTTTAATTTGAATGTAATATTTTATTCAAATCGTTCCAGCCGGCCTTATAGTGTGACAATATTTTACAGTAAGCAAACTTTGGGCAACCCATACACTCTATAGCGATAGAGACATCATAATTTGAGCTTTACTTGTGATTTTTTTTTGTAAAACACATTTTTTTCATACATATACAAATAATTGATAAACATTTTAAGCGCAACGGGATATAACCTGTTCACATAATATATGTTTCGCTAACGGAAAAATCAACTTGGAAATCATATTTTTTTTCAAAACCTTACATAATTGATGTACTTAACACATTTTAAATAAATAAATTATTAATTAATGCCCAAAAGCTAGGGCTTTTGGGCATGAATTAAGTGGGCTAGGGCCCACACTAAGATTCACTGCATTGTTGGTACCCCAACAATACAGGCCGAAATAAATATGTATGGAATGATTAGAGCGCCTTTTACTATTTGTATATAATTATTGTTCTTTTTTTTCTAGAGGTTACTAAATTAACTAAAGGGTTACTAAATTACATACTAAGATTATTTTAAATGGCATAATTTATGCCATATACTTGCCCATTGCTACATAGTTGATACTGGATTTACAGATTGTGACCCTACTATGATTCAAGTGTCTAGTTATGGGGCAACCATTTAATTAAGAGCTATAAGTATGTACGCCGCGCTCAGAGATACAAGGATGTCATTAACGCAGAACGGCCCACCCTTAAATGGTGTGCAATTTAGCCGACGTTATGAAGGGGCTTCAAGGTCGTTGTTATTGATAAGACGTGTGAAGGCCTGAAGTAATGAACTGGAATTTACATCTTAAAGTTGCTTCAAACTCTGGTCTTGTCAAAAAAGTTGAAGTCAGCACATTGGTCCCGCGCAAGTTTTTCTCTGAAGGATAAAATCCGTGACCACAAATTAATAATTAAACCAATATTATTTGAAATATACAAGACATCCTATTTCCATCCTACTAAATTATTTTACCTACATGTGAAAACACGAATGGCACGTGGCAAAATGATGCCAGTATCTGGCATACCTCTTTCATACATATAAGTTAAGTCATGATTTCAAAACGTGCTCAGTATCAACATAGTGTCACGTTAACTAATTTAACAGGAGTAAAATTATTACCATCTCTTTCTAGCATGCACTGTCAGAAAAAGAAAGCAAAAGTTTAATTTAAGTTTAGTTCGTGTATCAGAGAATCGGCGCTATAGACAGCTCTGTATTAAGTGGCATGCAAGTTAATATGGAAGTTTGTTATTAATACAATAACATTGGTTAGTTTTTAGAATGCTCATATAAATTTTCCCAACTCCTATGCTAAAAAGGTACCTACATGAAAGCGAACGTAAAATAATAATTATTAAATTATTTGCACATGCATCGATGATGATTATTGATTTTACAAATTGTAACTCTAACAAGAGGTAATAAAATAAAATATCATTTAGTAATGTTATCCTTAATGGTATGTTGTTGGTATTTGGTACACGGATCGGGAATCCCATAGATATGTGTGGTAATACCAAGTTGGTAGGTACTCAGTGATAAATAGGTTATTAATTAAATTAAATAATCTGTTTTTCAAGTTTTTCTGCTGAAACTATTTATGGTTCCGTACCCTATCGATAGAAAATACGTTATTGCGTACAAAAAAATATTTAAGATTTGTTAAGTACTTCCCACAAAGTACTTAACAAAGTTTAAATATTTCCACATTTTGCAACATTTTTTAAATGTTGCACAATGGGCGGCTGCTAATTAGCAAATCCAGATTAAAATCTCTACCAGGCAAAATTACATAATACAATATCCTTCCTTATTATCCTACTAATATTATATACGCGAAAGTTTGTGTGGATGGATGTTTGTTACTCTGAAAACTTTACAAAAAATTACACAAACGCAAAAAATTACTGAACAGGGTTTAATGAAACTTTTCAGTAATATAGCTTACACATCAGAATAACACATAGGCTACTTTTTATCCGGGCACCACGCGGGTGAAGCCTTGGGCAGAAGCTAGTTGTATATATATTTTTAGTAGATAGTCTTTATTTTTTGGCAAACAGTCCTCATCAGTGGTCATCTAAAGACAAAAAATCGACTAAATGACGGGTGATCAAGAAAGAGCAATTGACACAACGAACGAAATCGTAACATTGTCAAATTAAGTGGGTTCAAAGGCATGGTTTTTTATTCGTTTATTTCATTACAGTGATAACATCGCGCCACCCACGCCGGGCATAAATGACTTGCCATAACTAAACTCTATGATTGTAATGTTGCGCACAAAAGTTATACCACCGTTACTTTGGTAACTTAAGATTAAGACTTAAGATAATGCACTAGAAGTAGTAGAGCTCCTTGAAAGCTCGTCCTGAGAGGTACTACCTCTATTCCTATTTCTGCCGCCAAGCAGTAATGCTGGCATTGCTGTGTTCCGGTTTGTAATAGTATGGGGTGCGGGTGAAGTTACAGGTGCATGAGATTTTTCATCCGTTATGCCTCAAGGTCGGAAACGAGCGAGTGATACCTCTGGTGTCAATATTATCCAATAAAATATTATTACGACTATACTACGTACCTTACTATTCTGGGCTGTATGCTTGTTTGCTAGTAGTTTAAATTATTAAGTAAGGATACTCATACTTATTTATTCACAGTAGAAAGAAAAGAAAGCTAATTAATAAATCTGGTCAGTTATTCAAAACCATTAAAATAGACAGTGATTTTAGTATGGTCTTGGGTTCAAATAAATTAGTTTAAGTTAATAATAATATTATACAATAAGATATTGTTACGACTATACTACGTATATTACTATTCTCTGCTGACGTTTTGTTCGTGACGTGTTCGGAAAATACGTGGAATAGTCATAATAATGTCCTTAAATGATTTCAAAGCTTAAAATTCCGTTCGTCTAGATTTGAATTTGAACTCATTTTCTTATCAGTGACGTCGATTTTATGTGTTCTTGTATGTTGTCCTTATTAGCAACGTCAATGTTGTTTATCTCCTGACGTCGGACGTCTATGCATGGTTTTATCCTTTTTTCCGTTCCGTCCATAGTTTTAAATACACTTATTTTACAAAAGTATAATTACAAGAACTAAGTAATATGATTTATACCCCTTGCTTAAGAGAATTTCGCATTCTCAAAGGTTTTTTTTGTGTTTTAACAGCGATATGTATGGACTATCAAAATTTAAGTTTGTACAATCCTGAAAAAACTAGGAAAATAAATAAGATGAAAAATTATATACAGATGGATTTTTGAGATAGGGCAGTAACGACTTGCCTTAATCGTTCTAGAAAACGTTCTTAGCTTTAACTTTTGAAGATGCTTTGACGTGCTTTCACAGATTGAGGAAAAAAAATCCGCTAGCAAGAAAATGAGAATTTTACACAAAAACTTTCATGATGCAAATTTATGCCGTTTCTAACTACTTTAGAAGAATCAAAATACTTTACCGGACTAACTATGGGTTAGAGAGCTAGAAATGTCACAAATCGAAAAAAAATACTAAACATGTCGTAAGAAATGAGACTTTGACATACTAATAAACTTAACAAAACTTTTTATTTAGGTTATTGGGATATCACAAAAAAGACAACAAAATACAAGTGATAAAATCGCAGTCACCATATTTTTTTATCCAGAACATCGACAGAGTTAACTATTTCCTGAACCAGCCACCTTCTTCGAGATTCTTTAAAAGATTTGTAATAAACTTCCTGGTTAGCACTAGTCGCATTAGGTAATTGATAGATAGTGAAAAATGTATTCATTTAAAGTTTGATGTGTTATTGATTTTTGCGATCTTCTTCATAGAGCGTCAAAACAAAAAAAAACATACTTAATGTTTAAGCCATTTTTTGTAATTTCTAGTATTCTAACCTCTATTTATTTATCTGATAGTCTTTTGATCTTTATTAAAAATAGGATCGATTTGGACCAAAAAACGTTTTTGTGTAATTTGCCCATTTTTAGGCTTACTGTACATTTTTTCAAAACTATTCAGAAGTCGGAGTACTACAGCCCGCTAAGCCACGTCTGCATTGAACACGTATGATAACGTAGTTCATTTAAGTATAATGCAAAATAGGACAATTAACCTTATTGATTTACCTCCGTACCTATTTAATTATATTGTTTTATTATTTGAATTAAATATTAGCAAATCTGACACTGGCAAGTTTCCATGTTTTGTTACTAAAACATCCTTTGCTGGTTTTTTGTGTCACAGCTAATTTTATAGTTACGGGTACTAATTTTTACGTTCGTCTTATTCGTTCGTAAATGTCAATTAATATTTTTAATGGACTAGGTACCTAAAATATTACACATATCTTTTCTCTTCTTATGTGTATAAGTGTATGTTAAACAGCATACAATCTGAACGGCTTCTCTTCCGCGATTTTTCTTGATCTAGAATGTGTCATAAGATATTCAAAATGGTGGATGCTTAGACGCCATATTGAATTGTAAAATTCTTCACTCAGCTAATATAGGCATGAAGGGTATTTGCAGGTAGTAGCTACAACTATTTTGTTAGTGTTCTCGACTGTACACGGTGTTATTGTATTACAGTGACTGTTCTCGAGTTCACGTCATTCGTCTTATCTCGGAGAAAGTAAGGTCGCCATAATTATAAATGCATCAGTCATAATAGGAGAACACGAAGCTTAAAGTTGTTCAAAATATGGTCAGGCTCTATAAAAATTTACACTGGAGATCCAACTGGTACACTCCTATATATTTTTTATAGTTTGGAGAGCATTGTTGGGTTGATCTGGCTTTATATGTGGTAGGAGACCGCCAAAGGGATAGCTGGAAGAATTAGGGGAGACCTTAACTTTACCAGCGTTGGGACATGGATAAACTAAAAAAAATATCTAGAGAAATAGTTTTTTATAATTAACAAGCACTTTCATTTACTCATGTATACACGAATACACCCCACACATTATATCTCTCTCACACACACATTCACCCTATGTGGTTTATCCCTGTGAAACACAGATCCATAAGAGACTGGTGTTTTCACATGCGTTCACACCTAGTTACATAACATAACCTCACATTTCTAAGTTCCTTAATGTGTGTTAATAGTTGACCTACGGTAGGTTAGTACCTACGTATATTATATTAACAAATAAAAATTTAATATTCATTTTGATTTATTTTACTTGAATTTATAGTTTTTATGAGAAGTGTTCTTTGATCACAGCTCACGATATTACGGGAGACAGGGCTTCAACAAGGTATGTACATATTATAAATATCTCCCTACTATTTTGCAAATTAAATCATTTTGTTATTATGAATTGAAGATTATATTTCCCTTTTTTGTATGTACATATTTAAATAATTTAACATTTAATTTACTTTGTAAGTATACCTATTGAATGATGTATAGTCAAAATGAAATAATTTTAGTATTTCATCATGTTCATTTACTCAATAAAATTACAATTTCAATATTTTATTTGTTGGCGAAGCAAATTTTACACCTCGGTGATTTTTAGTCTTTAACACTTAAAAGACCATGGGTATCCTGTGATATGAATATGTGGGTTTGCGTTGCACGGAAAAAACATAGTTTATTAATATAATATATGCTGGTACATTTTTAAAAGCGGGTAAATTAAACCTGATTTTAAAATCATCAATAGCAGCTAAATAGTGTATTTTTAAACTGGAATCTTAACAAATATTTGTTATATATTTTCAACAGTTCTAGTATTCATTTTATTGATATTTACTTACTTTTTGTTTTTTCATCTAATTCCAAATAATTTACCTACCTCCAAATATTTCTATTTATTTATAAATATTTTTTAACGCAAAATGTATTATGCAAATAGACGTATGTACTTATTTATCAAGTACTTATACACTCTTCCAAGTAACTGAAAACAGGTTCTTTCAAATTTTAATTCCAATAAATCTTGTACCAGGTCAACAAGTAAAAAAAGCCAAAAACACTTACCTAGCATTTTGCTCAAGTCAGCATTATGAAGATCCGGATTCTCATCAGCCAGCTTCTTCCGCTCCACCTTCGCCCACACCATAAAGGCATTCATAGGTCTTCGTATCCTGGCTTCCTTCAGTGCTTTGGCTTGCCCCATTTTGGTCGTGAAGGGAGCTCTTCCGTACTGTTGGGGAGAGTAATCCCTGGGCTCGTAAGCTCTGTGGTAATCATACTGCGCCCTATAGTCCAGTCCTGGGTAGGGGAGAGTAGACCAAACTACAAGTTCTGGGGAAGTCTGGTCTTGTGGGGAGTCGTTATTTTCTCCTTGCACGTACTGCTCGTAGGTCCGGTGGTATGTTGGGGGTGATTCAATGCTGGCGCCTCCTGTATCCATTATGCTGTGAAAAAAATGGGTAATGTTACTCATACATGTGACATAACACATCACGTACTCACATAATAAATAGTCTGCCTGAGACGCAGAAGGTTGTGGGTTCGATTCCCGTCGCGGGACAAATGTTTGTATGATCTATATTTATTTGTCTCTGGTCTGTGTATTTTCTATGTAAAATCCTACTAATATTATAAACGCCAAAGTTTGTGAGGATGGATGTTTGTTACTCTTTCACGCAAAAACTACAGAACGGATTTGGATGAAACTTTACAGTAATATAGCTTATGCATCACAATAACACATAGGCTACCTTTTATCCGTGTACCACGCGGTCTAAGCCGTGGGCAGAAGCTAGCTTAGTCTCAATCAAACGTACGAAGGAAAATTTTGAATCAAGCTGTGCAGTTGTCGCTTACGGAACTTGATACTCAGCGCCAGCATCATTAGCCATTTCACCGACTACACTAACCAATAATAATATTAATAATGGACACCACAACCATTACTTCCGATCGGCAATAACCCGTCTGGCCGTTTACATGGAATTCGAAAAATCCAGGGTGTCGTTTCACGGCGTTGGATCGCAGGAAAGAGCGTAAGGCGAGAAGGTAATGAGCCGCTGTTGACCGTTGCCTAGGCTCAGCAATCAATTGGTATCATTTGATAGGCGTCGTAATCTAGCGATGTTACCCTAGACTTAGCTTTTGATTCCTGGGAAGTGGTAAAGTCGTTAAGTACCTACCGTTTCTATACCCATACTCATTTATTCACCGTAGGAACTTTACATTATACTTAGTTTTGTCAAATTAGAATAACAATACACAAATAATTTAGTCAGTTTTTTAAAGACATTAAAACAGACAATACACAATGAATGGGTTTGGGTCAAATAAATTCGTTTAAATTAATAAAAATATCATACAATGTACGAAATAAACTACAAATAAAATTTTATATAAACGTTAGATAGGAATATGAACGAAATCGATTCTATCAAATTGCGATTTTCTGATTGAGGACAATTCTCAGCCAGAAAAACGTAATCAATATCAAAATTCGCGTAAAACCATAACAAACAATAAACCTTGTTTTTTTGCAATAATAACTCAAAAACCACAGATTATTTTTTTACTTTTTAGACATAATTTATTTGTTTATCTAATAATATTTTTCCATAAATTAGTTCACCTTGTTTGATTGGCACCACACTAAAACAAGCAAAGTTTGTTGCCTGATTCTTCTAGGCTTGGTCGTTGCAAGGTATCGGCGTAAATTCACTTTACAATTTTAAATTCATAAAGTTTTTAAGCTGACATTTCTTTACTATCCTTGTGATCTCAATTAATAAAAACTTATTGATTTTGACTTTGACTTTGACCTGCCATGTCGCCAAGAGCCCTAAGATTTGTTGTTTGTCTCCAAAGTGGTTTACAATTATTAGTATGACTTCATACATATGTTTTAAAGCCACAATTCATTAGAAATGTCTTTAAAAGATGGAATGTGAAACGGCGTGATCGTTGTAATGCAATTTTTGTTCCGATAATAATCATTTTGTAAAATTTCAAGAAAGGTCCTAAGATAAGTTATACACGCACTACACGTCACTAGGGGGCGCTTCATGGAAGAAACTTTAAGGATTTTTTTTATTTGCTTAAAATTAACTCGCGACCGCGGTCAATAGGTAAATTTTCCACATCGTCGGCCATATCATCACTTACCATCAGGTAAAATTTTGATCAAATGAAGGTTTATACTATCCTACTAATATTATAAACGCGAAAGTTTGTGAGGATGGACGTTTGTTACTCTTTTACGCAAAAACTACTGAATGGATATTGATGAAACTTTACAGTAATATAGCTTATACATCAGAATAACACATAGGCTACTTTTTATCTGGGTACCACGCGGGGGCTAGTTCATGCCCCCGCGTGGTACCCAGCCGTGGGCAGGGGTTAGTTCATGATTAAAAATTGTGAGCATATAAAAAACAACATTAATACTATGACATAAAATATTGAAAGTCAGGCAGCGCTTGAGCTCAGAAAAACAGAGCTGTCTGTCTGTCAGACAAAACAGCTTATAATGTAGGAAGTTATAAGTAGTACCTATTAGTATCGGATACCTATCGAACCATAACCTTAAGTATCCCATATCACTATCAAGTAGCTTCCTACCTACCGCAATTTGACCCGATAATGAGTAACTCCGAATTTAAAGGAAAGTCTGAGACGACACGGCTCTTTCCAAGAACGGCGCCCCCGTGTGGGAACACCATTGTTACGGTGATTTCACTTCATTCTTTCATCTTGCATAGTCTACATAGTACGGTATATGGTAAGTATTACATGGGAAAGGTGAACTTTAGTGCATCATACACGTATACATAAGTTAGAAGCATTGGCAGAAAACGCGTGAATGTGAATGAAATCTGAAGCAAATTAAACCTTACTTAAGGGGAAAAAGCGGCTTATATGCTTCACACTATTATGGTATCTTCTCTCAATATAAAAAACCGTAAAACTCGGCATAAATGAAACTCAGTATAAATGATAAAAGATAAATACATGTGTTTTTCAAAACTACCCCTCAAAGAGGGTAAGATGGATTTACTAAACTTATTACTTTCAGCATCCTTTTAAGCCTTTTAAGCCGTTCTCAGGGCCACCATTCTTACAGCTATCCACCCAGTATATAGTTTACGTAGATTATTGCCTTGTTTAAATACTCATAATTAATATGATATTTTAGGAACTTAAAACTTTTCATAGAGACCCAAGAATTTAATGTCTGAAACCACAATCTTCACGAACACAAATAGCCTTTCTACATACCTAGGTAAATCTAAAGCCATAACATGTGTAAACGTCAATGTACATTACAATTATAGTTATTACCATTACATACGTAATTGACGATAAACATCCCAATCTAATAGCAAGCATGCACTTTACAAATGTAAAATGTCAAATAAATGATGTTTACTGTAAACGTGACAAATGTCAAGCGAGATGTCAGTGTCATACAACTAAATAAGGTTGTAATATCAGTGTAATAATAATTGACAAAGTAAAATATTTCAATATAATTACGTACGATAGAATAATTACGATTTATTTTAACAAGGTAAGTGACACAGCTAGTTAAACATCTTTAAAAAAGCCGAAGAACAAAACACTTTTCCCTTTCGAAACAAACAAACACAACTGTATCCATCATCATTTTCTTGTCCTTTTATCCCACATTACGTGGGGTCGGCACCACATGTTTTCTTCTTCCACACTCCTCTATCATTCGTCATCTCAGTACTCACTCTTTTCTTAATCATGTCATTGTATTCCCCATGATGTAAAATCTCAGATACATACTATTGTAGATACCAAGTAGGGGGTAGTCAGATGCACGTCAAAATATTACATTTAGCACAAGACCGCGTTTTACAAGTAATAAGCATTCCGCGTGACACGTTTTGCAAGCAAATCGCCGGTTATTGGAATGCTAACTGATGGTACTTGCCTTCGAATTTTTTGTTCTGGGGTATGCCAGTTTCTTCACGATGTTTTTTGCTGTTTTGAGCACATGTGAATGCGTATAAGAGGAAATGTGTAATTCCATCACCTCGCATTATTGTATAAACAAATTCTCTATTGATTTTCTGATCGCGTAAATATAAATATAAGTCAGATGACAATCATTAGAAAATAGCGCATACCGCAACTTCTAAACAATACGTCAAAGAATGAAAAATAACATGAATGTTTTATGCTATTGTTAAACGGTTCGTTTTTATGATAAGTTTTTATAGTATTATAACTGGTAGAAACTTTTTCAGAGACCTATCGATAAAAGTTCAAATGTTCCTCAAAATTATGAACGAGAACATCTCGAATCGTGAAACCAACATTCGATCCTTTAACCTAAAAAGCTGACGTCTTCAGTGGCGAGGCGGGCGAGTAGCCGGCTGACACGGACGGTGCAGGTTCAATTTGCGCTGCATGACAAATGTTTATACCGCAGTAGTTCCTGAAACTTACGATGCAGGGAATACTAGTGTGGGTATACATATGTGATTCACTAGTAAAAGTAGGTAAAATTACAAAAATATTGTCCCTGAAGACACTATTTTACTGATTATACCTAAGTCATCAGTTACTTATAGAGGCTTAGACGAAGTATGAAGATTAAAAAAAAATCCAATATGGCGAGAAAAGTTGTAAATGCGTTTTAAGTTTCAAATTTAGATCAAAATAAATAAAACAAATTCATACTTGGATAAAGGAATAGGTGGCATTTTTTTTAAACTAGATATAACTCGACTTTTATTTACAGACAGAATAATATAACTAGTTTAAACATAGTAAAACATAACATATAGTCTTCTTACTACTGGTAGAAAATAAAGTACAAGTCACCGACCGAAATTGAATTAAAAACTAGAAATTTACTTTTAGTAGATTTTTTAAATCTAGCGGTTTACGTACCTGTTAAAAAATCAAGCAAGGTCCAATAATATGAATCAAAGATCTTGGAAATGCCATTTCTGTATGAATCACTATTGAAGCCGTGTCGTCAAATATCGCATTAAAATGAGTCACACCAAAAAAATCTGCCTAATCGCAGGAGCTTAGCTGAAAATTCGATGAAAACTTCGCGTGTGCGAAAATCAATTGAATTGGGATAAGAATTGAATTTGACTTAGCAGTTTTATATCTCGACGGGCTGACAGCTCGTTTTGTCAACAATAGGCATTGTGTTGCGATGTTTGAAAATACTGTGGACATCACCATCATCATGTGGGGGACATTTTGTTGTGCTCACGTCAGGGTACCAGTACTTATCAATAAAAACTGGGACACAAAATATAGGTGCCTTTAATGATACGGCTATTTAAATAAAACCGGCCGAGTACAAGTCAGATACATGCACTAAGATAGATCATTTCTTTGCAAGTATTATGCATAAACTAGCTTCTGCCCAAGGCTTCGCCCGCATGTTACCCGGATAAAAAGTAGCCTATGTGTTATTTTGATGTTTAAGCTATATCTTACTGTAAAATTTCATCAAAATCCGTTCAGTAGTTTTTCCGTGAAAGAAAAGACTCGTAGGTAGTTCCAGAGATTAGTGCGTTCAAACAAAAAAGCGAACAAACCCTTCAGCTTTAGTATTTGTATAGATAAGCCACATGTAATACAATTATTTCGCAGAACCACCGGTTTTTCTTGGTAACCCGACGTCAAAAACACGAATGTGGTGAAAGGTATCATGCGTACAATCGTAATAATACAATGCGAACTCATATCAAAAAGTATTTGACTCTGAGTGGTTCTCGGTCCGTTGCATCCGATAACAGATCTGTTATCAGCTGATAAGGTATCAGCCGCACATTGCACCCGATGCAGTTTATGTCTAAACATTTGTATTATCTTTCATACAAGTTAAATGGTATGCAAAAGTAGATCGTGGAAAATAACTTAAGACACTCCGTATGTGTAAAATGACCTTAAAAAAAATCTGTCATCAAATTTTTAAGATAGCGAGAGACAACGAAGATTGGTAACCTGAGCTAGTTGATCTCAAAATTGGCCGAGTATAAAAAAACGATAAATAGGTAATTTCGCTTTCCCACTATACGAGTAAGTTTGGCAATTTTGTGCGAAGGGGGAAGTAGATATCACGACGTGTTGGATTAAGAGAATGTTAAAATAAAATAAAAAAACCATGACTTCGAAACATTATATTTATTTAGCAAAATTCCACGTTTTGTAAGTAGTTAGTTTTACACGTGTCAAGTCGTCTCTTATAGGAACACGATCTTAATAAATAATAAATAATACTGGATACTTTTTCACACAGCATCATCTAGCCCCAAACTAAGCAGAGCTTGTATTATGGGAACTACATGACTGATATGATAATTATATACTTTTTTTGTAAAAAAAACGGATCTGGGTATATTATTGTACATTATTAAACTTGTTGTTTAATTCACAATATTTTATTCTGTTTTGAGCACTTTATAGGTTCGCGTGTGGAGAATACGAATGAAAGCTATTGCACACAGATATCAAAACACAGCATTGACCATAGACTTAGATCTTAGAACTTTCCGTTTAAATCTTGAATGGGTATTCTTAATTGTACACACAGAGTGTACAGATAAAAAAACTTACATATTACAAATGCGAGCTTAACCCTAAAAAAAATTTTCTTCCAGCAAAACTTTGAGAAGAGAGAGTGAAGTGATGGAGTTGATAGGTGTACAAAGAAAGAAAAGAAGAAACGAATTATTTTTATTAAAATACTACTATACACATTAAAGTCTTCTGAAAACTTTTCAGCCATTTTCTAACGAAGCCCGCTATTCTCACAATAAAGCGAAAATATCTGTTCGTTTACATTGCAGACTGCAACACGCATTGTGAGTACAACATAACACGGCTTACCGCGTACAACAAGCTGTTCGGGGAAACTGCTGTGGAATCTAGCTATTTACCCGTAACCGCTATGTACCATCAAGTTCTTCTCATGCCATTCTAAAATGTTACAATAAAACACCCCCACGTCTGTAAACTCAACATTAGTGGAGCTTCATGTACCATGTATAGGTAGGTATTCACCATACCTATTGCCGGTAAGCAGTAATGCTTGCATTGCTGTGTGCCGGTTTGAAGTGGATGCCGGAGAAATAATAGGCACATGAGACTTTTCACTTGTTATGTCTCAGGATTGGCAACGCGTGAGTGATACCGCAGGTGTACGCGAGTGTTGCAAGGGTCCATAGGTTACTGTAACCGCTTGATTGTTTACCACTTCAGTTGAATGGAAAAAAAACGTTTCCAAACAATCGTCACATTTTTTTTGAAACTCAAGGTTTCAATCTAGAATAAAAACTTTTTTACCACTTCAGAGGGCTAGACAAATACCTCACGCTCACTTTTCCTTTCACACTAACGCAAATTTGTCAAGATAAACTTGGCAGCTGTCACGTGACATTTCCACAGCTAATGTCATTTCCATACAAATTAATCTTTCCGCAGGAGTTAACGACCACAGAAAGTGGTATTAACCCCCTGTTGTATAAAACAAAAAAACGTTTCCAAACGATCGTCACATTTTTCTTAAAACCCAAGGTTTGAATCTAGAATGAAAACTTCTCAGCAAAAGCGGTTTAATAAGCTTAAAAAAATACACTAGCTTCGTGCAGCCTCGTAACTCCAATCTCCAAACGCATCAATCGTGACACCGACCCCGCTACTGTATAATAATCTGGTGATTATCTCAGCATCGAGATCATTCGAGATTGGAACCAGTCACGTGACATGTAGAGACGAATAGTAAGTGCTACTGTCAAACAAGTCCACGGGTTGCTATTACGTATTTCTTGTGTCTTGAAATTCGACAGCTGTCAACTGAAACTCATCTATTGGGGGTTTTGGAGACGAAAAATCTATTTCAACTAATTAATAGTTTGTCATGAACAGAGGTCCCAACTACCGAAAGGAAGGTTATGAGTTTAGTCGCTACGTATTTCAAACATAAGGTGACATTACTAGATGTTTTGATCAGCGATAATTCAGAAAAGGTCACTAGTGACAAATAGTTGGGTTTTTTGTAATAAAAACGATATTTAATTTAATCTAAATTTACTTAACTATTAGTATAATAACAGGTCAAAAAGGTCGTAGACAAAACTATAAAAATGACATTTAATTTATACCTACTCCATATAGATTATACATACAGATTATCTCACGTTTTCTCGATTTATTTCTTAGGGCTTCTTGGATCCCATAGTTCAAAAATCCCTCTACCGATTTACCTCATATTTATGTGTAGGTACATTAGTACCTAATAATTATGTAATTGATATTCTTTACTGGATACGTCACACCATCTTTTTGCACGCCCAGGTTGACTGGTAGAGAATGCTTTAGCATTCAATCCTCCTGGCATTACATTGTTTGTGCGGACGTGTTAAATAAATAAGTATGTGGAACAAAAAAATGGTAAATATGCCATCATCTGTATGGGAAGGTTCAAGAATGTATTATGTATTAGTTTGTTATAGCTACATAACAAACTAAGACATACATACCTAACAAAGTAGGTACGTCATTAGAAACATCACTTCAGTACTGCAACCATGTTATCAGATGTTATCACCATGTCAACATAGTCAACGCACGTTGCCCTTCCTACAGTCTAGAATCTAGATGTTATATTGCAGAGTTTTCGTAATAGCTATCTAAGCAAAACTACTGAAATTATTCAGCTACTTATTCGCACACATTCAAATTAACGTTGTTTTTCAGCTGACGTTTCATCGTCCATCGACTTTGACATCGTCCATCGACTTTGACATCGTCCATTGAGATTTTAGGGCCCCGAGAACCTAAATGGCGAATGTAACCCGGATACCAAATGCTATATGCTCGGAGCATATAGCATTTGGTATGCAGACGTGTTTTATTTACCCGATCACGGTAATCAGTGTTTTTACACACCTCCGAGTATCATTAGGGTATTATTATTTCATATAATAAGTAGTAAGATTTAAGGTATTTCCCAAAAGATCCCATCTTCCTATAGTCTATAATCGACAATGCATTGGATAACTACGCTATGAGTTGTTTAGCTAAAAATTACATATTTTTCGGCTAAATTTGAAATTTTAAACAAAAACGTTCTGTTTTTTTGTTACTGACACATATTGGAAAGAGACAAAATAGTGTTTAGTTACTCAAAAACAAAGACAAATACGTTTACAACTGCATTCCTCATGTGTAAAACTCAGTGAGTAAATCTTTGAGGATACCAAGTAGCAGGGTAGTCTGAGGTGCGTCCAAACATTACGTTTGGCAGAAGCCCACGTTTTGTTAATCAACTGTTTAATAATCTTTATAAATAAAGCGTAAGACTTTAGATATAACTAGCTTCTGCCCACGGCTTCGCCCGCGTGGTACCCGGATAAAAAGTAGCCTATGTGTTATTCTGATGTATAAGCTATATTACTGTAAAGTTTCATCAAAATCCGTTGAGTAGTTTTTGCGTTAAGGAGTAACCAACATCCATCCTCACAAACTTTCACGTTTATAATACTAGCTTCTGCCCACGGTTTCGCCCGCGTGGTACCCGGATAAAAATAACCTATGTATTATTCTGATGTATAAGCTATATTACTGTAAAGTTTCATCAAAATCCGTTCAGTAGTTTTTGCGTGAAAGAGTAACAAACATCCATCCTCACAAACTTTCGCGTTTATAATATTAGTAGGATAAGTAGGATGTGGCATTCCTTCGTGGGTCGACAATAGTGATTTATCAGTAGTGGACAGTCACGAACGCTTAACTTGGCGCGTGCGATCCTTCCGTCCGCGGATCGCAACCTTTCAACGACTAGACGCGAAATTAATTATAATCTTTGTGTTCTGCTACAACAGATGAACATGTGGACATTTTTAGGGTTCTTTCTTTCTTTATTCTTTATTGTACACACAGACAATCATTTAATACTTTCTGAAGTACTTTCTGACGTTCAACATTCCAGCATTATTAATATTTGTCTAGATTATTTTGAAAATAGATAATTATAGCTTCGCGCGCATGGTACCCGGATAAAAAGTAGCCTATGTGTTATTCTGATGTATAAGCTGTATTACTGTAAAGTTTCATAAAAATCCTTTCAGTAGTTTTTGCGTGAAAGAGTAACAAACATCCATCCCCACAAACTTTCACGTTTATAATATTAAGTAGGAAAGGATTTGGCAAGCAGACGTGTTTTTTTATATTAGAATTTTAAATATTAGTATTTTTTTTACCGCATCCGCGCATGTAAAGTGGGTGATGTTTTATTTCTGAGTTAATTAGCAACAAACTTCCAAACTTTGTTATCTATAATATAAGTAGAATAACTATTTTCTGAAGTATAACTAGGCAACAATATTAGTGTAATGGGTTGACCCATACTAATTACTTAAATAATTGTAGACAATGGCAATATTCATATTATTATGGTCTCTACCAATAAAAAAAATATAAAATCCAAGGTTGGAAAACAATGAATGTTGAATTAATAATTTTGTTATTTTACCAACGAACTTTTGTTTATATTCTGTGGTGGTACTGGCTTATTAAGGGATTCCGACCAGTCTGACTCGCACTTGGCCGGTATTTTATGTGACATCCCAGCCTAGTTCCTTGAAGTTACTTACTGGATGGCACTGATATAATATTTATGTCAGGAAAACAAAGAGACCTGGCACTTATTTTTTAAACGAATATTTTACACATTTTATGTGCTTGCTAAAATAGGTAGTCATTTCAAAGTTTGTTGATTTTAAAGTGAAAACGGAGAACAATAAATTTAAATGTGAACTAAAAGTTCCGATTCAGTGGGACTCAAACGCCATGAATCGAGTTACGCTGAGTTCGAATTTATTGGCCACTTTCTATCCTATATAAGTGTTGATGTAAGGCTATTTAGTATAATAATTGCAGATAAGAGGCAAAGATACGGGTTCGATGCTGAATTGGAACTTTTGGGACAATTAAATTTAATAGTCATAATTTATTTATTACCAAAATATTTCCACTGACTGCACAGTGCGCAGTGCGTTCTGTCCCGAATACCAACAGCGGACAGACACGCAGACAGGTCGGCTGGCCACTACTAAGTAAGACGGGGACATAAATTCTTCAATGGACTAAACAAAATAAAAATATACCGAACCCTTTAGAGCTACCGAACTATAATTTATGGCTGCGTCCGCGACTACCATCGGACGAAACAAAACTTAAAACTGGTTAAGAGTGACACGGCGAAAGTTAAGAGGGTTCCGTAGAGAAATGTGTAAAATAACAAAAAAACCAGTGTGCCTAATAATTTTATGAAAATCGATAACGACCGTTTCGGTGGCGCGGCGGCCGAGTAGCGAGCTGCAACCCTTCAATTCTGCGGTACAAATGTTTAGGTCTTAGATTCTGCGGTACATATGTTTGCACGTTCTGTGGTACCTCAGTACAAGTAGTTCCTGATACCCACTATACAGGGAATCTTAGTGTGGGGTCACGGCTATGTATGTCTGAAAATGCAAGTCCTGAAAACTTATTGTATGAATTTCTTATTCTGTCATCATCGTCATCATCAGAAGCCTGTAGAAGTCCACTGCTGGACATATGCCTCCCCAAAGAATGCCTTTTCCATCCACGGACTTCCTGCAATCATAACGATGTAATCGGTCCATCGGGTAGGGGGCTTTCATACACTGCGTTCGTGGTGGCCATTCGAGAACCTTTTTCCCCAGCGGTTGTCGGTACTGCGACCATGATATGATCATTCGATTATGACTGTCCATTACCACTTCAGTTATTCTGTATGTAAGCATAATACGAAATACCTTAGTTCAAGGGCTTTGTTATTTAAGAATATAATGTTAATTGATTTGTTTTAGATGTTGTTGTGTGAGAAAATATACATCATATTATAAAATATTATTATGGTGTAACATGCAAATTAAACATTTATATAAGGAATAAATTAATTACCTAAAACGATATTAATAAACTTCAACTAATTTCGGAGACTGCTTAATAACAGGAATAGTTCTTATTTTAAAATCTTTTTCTAATTAGTTGTCGTCTTATTTCTTATTTCTTCTGCGGTAAGTTAGTGATCTGACTAGTTGGTGGTGATCCAGGAAAGAGCCCCGTGACCAATGTTGAAAGAGCCAGTGTGGTGAAAGAGTTCACTGAGCTATTTTTGACATACTTGTGGGCATAATGGGTATACTCTGTTACATACTCAGTGCATTGATCTTTCAGAAAACAATTAGGGGGTAGTCCAAACATAATATTTAGCATGCATTCCACGTAATAGGTTGCAATCCCATCGCCACTTATTGGAACTCTTACTGATGGCACTTCGGATTTTTGGTTCTTGGGCATGCCAGTTTCCTCACGATGTTTTCCTTCACCATTTTATACACATGTTAAATATATCAATTATATCCAATCAAATATTCTACACTGATTAACCTACCACCCTTATTTGCTCAGCTTTGTCAGCTTATGTTTCAGCTTTGGCGGCACATAATTCGCTGCATGAATTAAGCAGACAACTGAATATCACCATAAATCCGTTCCCCCGCCGCCCCGAAGAACTCTAAAAATAAAACTCGCCGCTCGAGACGCAAAATGGTGAAATTGGAAATAATTTTGCGATAACATCGTGCGCCGGGACAGTCAAAGAGCGAAGTATGTTACATGTTGAAAAATAAAATGTTCAGAAGTAGTCGCTTTGCTGGTTCTTTTGTGGTAACTCTGCGTTAGCTCAAGTAGAAACGATGTGAATCTGAAGTAGTTTGAAAGTAAGGAAAATAATAGGTAAATAAATAATGCTAGACAATTTTTCACACATCATCATCTAGCCCCAAAGTAAGCAGAGTTTGTGTTATGGGAACTGCATGACTGTTATACTACTTATTTATTTTTTGTAATTACATACAATTATACATAGAAAAATATGACACCAGACACGATACAAATATTCACCGATCATACAAACATTAGTCCCGCAGTGGAAATCAAATCCGCAACCTTCTGCGTCTCAGGCGGGCCTTCGCCCACTTAGTTGTGCCACAACAACAAGACACGGAACAAATATCTGTAGAACTTGCAAACATTTGTCCCGTAATAGGAATCGAACCCGCTCTTGTGTCGTAGCTGGCTGCTTGCCCGTCGCTCTACCAAAGTTGTCCATAACGAATGTATATTTTGTTATTTTGCAAAGGGAAAGTACGAGTATGCATTTTCTTCGTTACATACGTACTTGTAGCTCGTAACTTTTAACTTTTAAATAAGTCTATGATACCATTTTTTTAGTGTTACTAAAATTCCTAGTTTGTGCTCTCTAAAAAAATGTTTTTGAATAAGTAAAGCTTTATTAGAGTTAAATTTGCCTGGTGATATAGAGATCTGCTAAATCAAAACGTGTAAATTACGTTTGAAGAAAGTGTCATGATAAGACTTAATTATTTCTGTCATTATGAAAGTGTTTTGACTTTTATGTCACTGTCACATGCAAAAATAAGCGTAGTCCCAGAAAACTAATTCCAGGCATGAGATTGAAAACCCAAATAAATATCACTGAAGAGCACAAACAAATGAATTATAAATATATTTGGAACGATTTGAGCATTTACTATAACAATACTTATAACAATAAAGTCCGCTTAAAATACCGAAGGTTTTTGAAGATCTAACCAGAAATTAGTATAAAACAAGTTTTTTTTTGTTATTTTTTTATCTACAACTTATAATTTCCTTTTTCAGATTTAAAGATATCGAGTAAAAGTCATAATATGCCTAAATATCAAAGTAAATACATTACTTTAGGATCTCGAATAAAAGTCATAATGTGCCTCAATATCAAAGTAAATACGTTACTTTAAGATCTCGAGTAAAAGTCATAATGTGCCTAAATATCAAATTAAATATCAGCAAAGACACATGATCACAGTCCTGACCAAACATAAAGATTCCCTGTGTCGGGGGTATTTGGAACTACGAGTACTATAGTACCACAACAACCAGATCCAGAACATATATCTTCAAAACATGCATTTGTCCCGTAGCGGGAATCGAACGCGCACCACTTGTGTCTCAGCCGACAAAGCTCTTTCTACGTACTGTAGCCTATAAGTGTGCCAGTTTACTTTTGCCCCTGACATTACTTTCCAAGTCAAGCATTGCTTGTTTTGCTGAGCCGGCTAGACTGTGCCAGTTTACTTCTGCCCCTGACATTACTTTTCAAGTCAAGCATTGCTTGTTTTGCTGAGCCGGCCAGAGTGTGCCAGTTTACTTCTGCTCCTGACATTACTTTTCAAGTCAAGCACTGCTTGTTTTGCTGAGTCGGCCAGAGTGTGCCAGTTTACTTCTGCCTCTGACATTACTTTTCAAGTCAAGCTTGGCTTGTTTTGTTGAGCCGGCCAGTATTCAGTTTTGTTGTACAAACGACTCCTAGTCTCGATTGAGATACATAAATCACAATTATCAATTTCGAATATCGGTACCTATTATGAATATGGCTGTGACTGTGATTTTTAATTAAAATTAGATATTTAAAATGATTCTTTGGACTGGTTGTAACAATCACAAATTATGGTAAATATCCAGGGGTCTAGACATAACCTCACACCTACTTTTCGTTTCAAGCTAACGCAAATTTGTCAAGATAAAACTTGGCAGCTATCACGTGACATTTCCAAAGCTAATGTCATTCTCATACAATTCAATCTTTCCGCAGGCGTTAACGCCAACAGAAAGTGGTTTTGTGTAATGTTTTAGTAAAAAAAATGCGTTTATAATCATGCTAGTTTTAAAAGTTATATGGATATGACTGTTTGAGATTAAAATATGTTATTATTTGGAGAAAACTACTATTTTATTGTAAAGGCCTTATTTATAAAGATGTTTAATACGTTCATTAATTAAATACTGCTTTGTTTCTTTTTGGTATGTGTTATTTCAATATCAACAAAAGAAAACAAAACTCTATTTAGCTAAACAACTACTTAAAATCTTGATAAGTAAGCATGTCGATATGTAATTTAGTTTCCAACTGGGTTCCACCCGGCCTTGCTCGGTTAAAATGTTTATTCAAAATTTCAACAAAATCGGTTCAGCTGCTACGCAGTTTACTATATACCTACCAAACCATCAGATTTTGCAGTTCGGTGATAAGGCTCGTGTAATATGTCGTAATGTGAACATGGTCTTTTCTGAATCTAAAGATGAAATGAGGGTAGTAGCGGCTACTGCCTCTGTTTCTTCATACTCCAGTCAACCCATGACGCTGTTTCAACACAGCCGAAAACCCAGAAAAATAATAAAAAAAGATAAATGCATTCAACACCCGTATAAAACTTAATATTAACTATTAAGTATATTCATACCTAATTTCGCAACTATAACACAAGAAGGATCCGAACCACCTGATTTTTCATAAAATATAGAAAACAAGTTCAGAAAAACTGAACGCATTATGTCCGTCTGAGATTGTTCTAAAAGCGAACAAAAATGTATATTCTTTGGAGGCTCATGTTCCTTTAATTTCATCCTTCAGACCGGAACAGAGCCATGCGAGCATTACTGCTTAACAGCAGGATTAGATACAATATTACTAGCGCCGCGCTGACGTAGATACTTAATATGAGTGCCTTTCGTCCTTCGCCCCCTGAGGTAGGTAACCTCTTCCATGCACTCGCACTGCCATCTATATCACCGCAATACCTACTTGTCTTCATTTCACATAATCTTTTAAATTATACCATCAAATGACATGCTGTAAAAGGCAAAGAACATTTTATGTAAGTAAACATAAAATGTTCATTATGACTAAAATATTAGTTTTTATAAGAATTTATAGAGAATAATTGAAAGCCATGTCCAAACTTCACCTTGTAATATTTCTTTCACTTTTAACATAAAAACAACGTTACTGTGGCTGAAATATTAAACTTACGTATTGGTGTTGCGGGCTTTTTTGTGAAACTATTGACCAAAATGTTTTTGCAAAACATTTTATTCACTTATGTCTAACCGTTTAGACAATGCTCGTCGATAATGCAATCAGGTTGCCTATTTCTGACTAGAATTACAGATATTGTGATTTCTTCCTATTTGTAATACGTGTTTTTATTAAAATAAATTATAGCACTTAGGGATAATGCAACTGCATATTAGTGAAAGATTTTTTAAATCGGATGAGTAGTTTTGCTTATTACCCCCTTCATACAAACTTACGAAAATACAAAAACTGTACCTCTTTATAATAATTATATAGATTAGTCTAGACAAAGATATATCTGAGGTACATACTAATGCACCTAAGTACATACATAATAATAATATGATGAAAGCTTTATCAGTGGCATAATCTGTCAGTATATATAAACAATAGATACTTATGTACGTATACAAAGGTAGGTAAGTTCCTACTTTAAAAAAATGAAATCATCCCATATTTCACCTTGATTGGTCAAAAACGAAGAAACATTATTTATTTCTTACCAAAACTAGATATGATTAATTTTTATATCCATAACTTGAGAAATGATTGGTTCCCATACAAACATTCATCCCCTATATCAACCCCTCGAGTTTTATTTTCGCAACAGGATTGGATTGAAAATGAAAACTTAGGCAACTTCTAGCCTATGCCATGTCGATGGTTCCATCTATCTCAAAACCAAAATTCATCAAAATTGGTTCATTGGCCAATTTTGAGGTGAACAGACAGACAGACAGGCAAAGTTACTTTCGCATTTATAATATTACTAGCTTCTGCCCGCGTTGTACCCAGATAAAAAGTAGCCTACTCGTATATGTTATTCTGATTACTGTAAAGTTTCATCAAAATCCGTTCAGTAGTGTTTGCGTGAAAGAGTAACAAACATCCATCCTCACAAACTTTCGCGTTTATAATAGTAGTGGGATAGTATATACCTAGTATGGATTACTTCTGCGGATGAGTTATGTCACAAAAGAGCTCTTATAGCTGACTTACCATTTCCAGACATATATTTTTGGCATTTTACATAAAATTATGAATAATATGATTTATGTACCTTTCATAAGGCTAAGTACATATTTTTCGCTAGTTTTATTTTTTTTATATTATATATTTTTTGTTATTTGCACCGAAATGGCACAGATACAAATCTTTTTGATCACCAAACATATCAAAAACGAAGTCAAAACACTCCAGACCAAAACGAATTCCGAATACTGGCAATTGGAATAGTTTTCATGTTTTTTTCTTACTTTTTAAGCCCATGGCATCCTAACGGTATTCAACAAGCGGCCAGAGACATAACTTTGGGACTGCAAATAACTTTTTTCGTTTTTCGCTGACCCGTCGAGGTCGATTTTTGAATTTGGTCGGAATCGATATTTAAATGTCTATGAATTATGTTATTTGGTATCTGATATCGTTATTGTGTTGCATTCAATTCTATGATATTTTATGATAGGACTATTATGTATGTATTAAAACAAAACAGTTTTTTTTCCAAAATCATAGAGTTTTATATTTAATTAGTTAAGTCAGCTACTACAATTAGGTACTAGGTAAGATAATTAAATACCAAAATCAGCGATTACGGGCAAACATTAAGTTACATTTTTGCCAGTACAAAAGACTTCAACGCGCATCCTGAGACCTTGCATAAGATATACTAATCCTTAATTTGATGTCACATTTTGCATTATGTAAGAATGTTTCTTTGCGACAACAGCCCTAAAGATAAATATGAAATACATTAATTTATATTGTATTTATGTATTCATTTATTTGAGGTTACCTATCTATCAACACTTTATTTGCTTCAGTCTGTCTAAAAGCAGAAATTTCCATTCTTGGCAGTCATTTATTCAGTTATGGGAATAATGCCATCAATAAATTATGTAGGTTGCTCCTTAGAATTTAAGGAGGCTATTGGATTGCCACATTAATTAAGCATCGAACCAGCATTTAAAACGAACTTTGTCGCCGCAAGGAGATTATGACAAAAAGCAATACTGGCAACCTCTAATTGCGATCAACGCCGGCCGAAATTAAAAAGAAAAGTCCCACAGAAAGAATCCCGCCTATTTTTAAAAATGGAACCCGACGATGATTCGCCTAATTAATAAACCAATCACGTACAGTCGCGACGCGGCGTCGAAGTGCGGCGGACGTGCGGGCGCGGGGGATGAACGCTCGAAAATTCGAATACTATATTTTTTCTGAACTCAAAGCATCGTAATGCTACTTGTAATTGGCTTGACGGTCAATAATAACGAATTTAGAATGCAATTAATTATTTATAGGGTTTTAATGCTTCAACTAGAAATTAGCACTTTAGATGAAATAGGCTCCAATATCCATCAATCATTAGGAGATAACTACACGCGCCAGATGCTATCACGACCGCGTATACCATAAGCCAACTAGTTAGAATGTAACGATATAAAAACTCAGTAGTTAATCTTGTCAAATCAATATGAGACGTATAATATTAATACTACTATCAAGTTCTCGGAACATTGTTATGAGAAACGCTCGGATTATATGACGCAGCATTATGTTTTCCTTTTATTGATTGAATGGGCGAGTGAATGAAGCTGCCGTGTAACAAAAGAATCTTCCAATATTGACATCGAAAAATTACTCGAAAAAATCATAGTCTTTAGGGTTCTAAGAGAAAAAATATCATTTATCAAATTAATGCATTATCTGTAGGTAATGTCTTTGCGCAGCGTGACTGCAAAAACTAGTTGAATAATAAATGCGTCGCTTGGTAACACTGGAGCCCGAGGAAGCCCGAAGCGATGCGAAAAAGGGCGAAGATTAGCCAGCGCGCGCTTTTTGTTTGCATCAATCGATGCGCTCGCGCATTCGCACAATGAATAATTCAAAAATTGACATGAAATGGCGTATGGTTCTTTTTTTAAACGAAAGGTGCCCGATTGAGGACTGTAACCGCCTGACGAATTCATTGGTCAACGGCTTTTTGCGTACCGTAATTGCTGTATTTGTTTTATAGGTTATGATTTCAATGCAGTTCGAGTGCAGTCTCTACGGTCGTGACCTCCGATGCGAGATTGCCGATGTCCCCGCAACTTTATGCACAGAGTAATAAATAAAATTTACTGTCAAACCGCAAATAAAGTTTTGCCTTGAACGTAAAAAGCGGAATATCGATTACGAGTGTTATAACATCGATTTGCTGCGAAAATGGCGTTGCTTTTTTGAGTATCTGGAGATTGTTACCAAAAAAAGATAATTAATTCAAGTAATGTCGTTAATGATGCATCGGAAGGTAGCTTCGATTTCCAAGTATAAGTAATCTTGCCATCAGAATTCCGTATGCGATTGGGTACCTCGAGAGCAGTTTTTGGATAAATGGCTTCATCTTGTCCCAACGGGACGCTGTCATGACTCCCCAAGTTATGGTTATGACGACTTTTTACGTGTTTCATGACGATAATTTCATTATGTCAAACCGAAAAAAGTCTGACGACTGGCCCGGAAGTCAAGGTTCAAATTTTTACGTCATATTAGTTTCAAGGGTGCAGAAACAAGAGTAAGACTAGTTAAATCCAATCAAAAAAAGAGCATTCTAATGAGAAGGCTCAGAATAATGAATATGTGCTCTTATAGATTAATATGAAGTAAATTATCAGGTACCTAATAGATTTTAACGCACCATTATATGGAATAAAGGTCTTATTGAAATCATTATTGAACTTATGTCAGTTAGTAAGTAATCAACACGGTCAAACGATCAATCATGTGTGATGTGAGAAACTTATCACTAACTCCTGGCCTAGAGGTATTTTGTGCTCAAAACTGACGTGCCGATTGTACCGAGGAATGCCAGCAATCTTAAAAAATCATAATTACACAGACAAATGCCAGTTTGTAAGTGAAACGTCAGAAAAGCAGCCATGATAGTGGTAAGTGGCACAAAGTGAAGAATTTCGATGACCGAGACGTGTTCAAAGTAAATATTTCGATCTACCTGCAAACACGCAATATTCTATAACATTAGCTTTACGTTCTAAGTTTTTAACTTATGGTTTTAAACAATAAAAGCATTAAAAAAACGTCAAACTAACTTTGATTTACGTAGCTAAAAGTCTGTTTCTAAAAATAATCTTGAATAATTTTGTCGTTTAAGCAATATTTTTAGCGGTTTTATTGGTTTTAGACAAATGTACTTATACATTATCAAGATATATACAAAAACTATTATAAATTTGATTTGCATATTATAAAAACGATTGTATATAACTTCATATTGTAAAAATGGGAATTTTCACGTACCATACTATCGGTGAAGGTACCGACTAAGTTGCGCGACTCACTGACTAACTGTAAATCACAGCCTAAACCGAGAGTCCTGAAATAAGAAAGGTAGATTCCATTTTGCTGCACTAAGAGAGGACTATCTGAAATTCTTTACCTATTTGTCTGAAAAAAAAACTCAACGCAAACGAAGTCGCGGGGCGTTCACTTGTATATTTAATTTTATAGCAACCGCCCTGATATGTCAACGGTCGTATGAATCCAAAGATTAAGTTACTTTTTTATTGAAACTTTTTTACTTTTTTGTATAGTG
Source organism: Perizoma flavofasciatum (assembly GCA_958496245.1). Taxonomy (NCBI): domain Eukaryota; kingdom Metazoa; phylum Arthropoda; class Insecta; order Lepidoptera; family Geometridae; genus Perizoma; species Perizoma flavofasciatum. The sequence goes on along the minus strand of OY292443.1, from coordinate 5,016,766 downwards.
ACTATGTACACGGTTTCGGCTGCTTCTGTGGTATCTTCGATGAGTTTTTACCAACTAAGTGAAAGTTTGAATCAATTTGGTGACGACTAAATAAATTCGGGTGAAATTCGAAATAGGTATAGTTCATTGACTAAAATACTAGGCAGAAGCTAGTAAACTCATAAAATCCAGTTCTGTTAAAAACGCATTTTCATTGAAAACTGTTGAAACAAAATTAGTTCTCTCGTTATCCCCCAATGAAGCTGAACGGGGTTAGATTTTCTTAACAGTTTTGCCTTAAACATCAAAGCCATAGTCAATATGTTTTTATTCATTAAAATCACAAGGATCACATAGAAACGTCAACTTAAAAACGAAGTGAATTTAACATTTGAAAGTGAATTTACGCCGATTCTTCGGACGCCTAGAAGAATAAGGCAACAAATTTGGCATGGTTATTTTTTTGACGATCCTTCATCGGCTTTAGTGTGGTGAGGTGAACTCATTTATAGGAAATGGTTTAATTACGAAACGTAGTTTATCTTTTAGAGATAGACCAGACTTTTGAATCCTGATTTTCCAAAACAAATCATTATAACAAAGCATACAAGGTTTTAAATTGAATGTTAAAATAAAATTGCCGACAGTCTATGTGACGTTTCAAAAAAAAGGTTTGATATAAATAACTGCTAAAAGATAAACCGTAGGCCGATAGGCGGTCACCTAGTTTATTTCTATCATAACTCAACCTCTTTTTGAGAACCTACTTTCTTTTGGTAGCCAATCAAAATTATGTGTATTTTTTTTGTGATTTTGAAATGTTTGTAAATCATATTGATATCCCGCGGTTGTAGACCTTATTCCCTTTGCCATAATATTACTTTTTCGATAAGGTAAATATACCTTGTTTAGTGTTTTTGACAGAACAACTCGAGTTCAGGCCACGTTTCGTAATGAGACCGTAAAAGTTTCAACTAAAGTTCATAAGACCACTCACGATACGCTTTATCGTATCGTATATATAATAATGCTAAACTTATCCTAAACTATATGATACCACAGATATGCTATTTGACAAGTAAGCTAACAAGTGTTGATATTCTGGAATAAGACCATAATTATAAATATAAAATTATGGGACTCACTTGTATGAAGAGAACGCCATATTGCTGTCACAGGGCTGGTCTTCCACCGCGCCTCCAGTCGTGAGCATGAGGGCATTCATGGATTTCAACACTCAATATCGATCGCAGTGAAATCTATCGACAGTTCCAACACTTAAGTCCCGCGTCGATATGACGCGACGTGTGAATGATTGCGCATCACTAGCAGCGATAATTGAATGTCATCTGAAACAAAGTTCAAAGTTTAAATTTGAATATGGAACAAAAACTAAGGAAGCATTAATTAATTAAACATTTAATATACCTACAGCTAGGTAATTACTACTGTTTAGCGTTGATTTTACTGATGTTTAATGACGTTTCATTAATTGTTCCATATACAAAAAATCTCTTGATCATATATTATTTTACTTATTTGGAGACTTATCAAGGTAGTTGAATAAAAAGCCGCAAATCAGAGCTTTTTTAATCTAAGGCCACAACACAATATGACCGATTTCTGCCACCAGATATAATATACATAATACCTACCCAACGTACACTAGTCGTTCTTCACAAGCAAGCAATTTTACTTTCAACAATTATTATGTTTCTTATTCAGTTTTCAATTTTACAAAATCTTTTCAGTATACTATGCACTATAGAAAATTTTGAAAACCAATCTACCTACTTACAGCCAGACATTTTGCAGGCTGTAAAAGTTCAAAGCCACAACGTATCAAACCTTTCTCAACCTAAAATGGGTCATCCACAATCTAAAAACATCAGCCAGTGGTCTCAAGAATAAGATTTGAAGGCGATAGCGGGCGAAGAAACCGGCTCCGCAGCCATATTGAATCTGATTGACAGATGTCAATGTTGGCGGCACTGCGACGCGTCCGTCGCCGCGCCTGCGCAATGTCGCTAATTCTTTTCAGAATATTAGTGCTTTGATCATACTTAAAACTTTTTAAACATGATTGGATTTTGTTTATAATTGTAATTCAGGAAAAGCTTGGTGAAAATTATTTGTGTTATACAAAAAAACAATATTATATTTTATATCTATTTTAATACGAATAGTGGTGTTCAGCGTATTTTCAATTTCTAAATACCTGAAATGTGATGCATGAAAAATTGTTTACTGAGTAGGTACCTATGTAGCCCAATTCTTTAAAGCACGAATATATAGTCTTTTTAAGGGTTCTGAACTTATTCATATTGTAAAAACAGTGCACTACTTCCACGGCGCGACACGGAAGGAGAAAGTCGCAACCACTCACCCTGATGAAGACTCTCGGAATGAGTCGAAACTTAGTCGGTGCCTTCACCGATAGTGCAGTACGTGAAAATTCCCGTTTTTACAATATGAATAGTCAAGTTCACGATAGTTTTAGATTCTTAACCTACTTTAAAAGGTAAAAAAACGGATCACTTCGTTTTCCGTCCGTCTGTCTGTCTGGTTATTTTATTACTAAAAAATCTTGGGACACCCGTCGATATGAAAGCCAAGATAGGAATCTATCATGAGGTATGCTTTGTTAACTTTAGTATACATATTTCTACGTATTAGCAATATCTGTCGCTGGGACAGATGGACAGCTGGAACTGTAGAACAAGCCAGCCTCCTCTCATTTGGCCATAGAAAACACCTTAAAGAAACCGGTCATAGATAGATAGAAAATATCGCACACCAACTAGTTAACATTTCAGCTTAGATATGTACTACAAACTTTGACAATGTTATACAATGGGCGGTCTTATCGCTAATTAGAACTAACTTTTGGATAATTGAATGGAACAAACTGTACGAAAGATTACCATAGGTTTAAATGGTGTACCCTAGATTCTAGGACCTAGAACCATAAATTCGAAGGCATGTGCCGTTTAGTGTTGCAAAAAGCGGCGATAGACTTGCAATTTGTCACGTGAAGTGCTATACTTACTATGATACAAAAAGTAGGCATGTGCCAAATTAATGATTGGAATTGTTTTTACTCCATACTTGGTAGCCTCACGGATCTACTTATAGATTTCAGTCTATCATCGGGATTAAAGTCCAGAGCGTTTGTGTGATGCTGATTATACCTACCTAAATATATAAAAACCTCAACACATCCTAAGGAAAACCACCCACTAACATCATAGGTTTACGATTACGGTACCTACCTACCTATTTGTTTTTATGAGATGACGTCAACAGCATTAAACATCTTATTTTTATGTACGCAAATGATAATAAATAATAACAGTCGTATATAACCCTGACCTGAAGAATTCTCCGTTCTGATGCCATCATTATTGACATGTTTCAATTCAATATAAAAATTATGTTCGGTCAATTTGTATGAGGAGACTGTCAAACTGCCACAGACCAAAAGTATGAGAAGACTGGCAAACTGCCACAGATCAAATAGTAAATTCCTTTGTATTGACATATCCCATACAAACTAAATATTTTTGGTGAAAATGGGCACTAGACCGATTAATAAAAAAGTTTAGAATCTTACAATCCTCCTTTAACAAATACCTAATTGATTTTTGGATGTTTGTTGCTATTAATCTTTGGCTGAACTGATTTGGACGCGTGTAAGTATTAAGTTGAAATTAATATGAAATACTTAGGTCTGCGGTCTCTTGGAGCTGTAAAAAATTTTAAGCTTTTAAGTCAAAGTACTCAAAAACAGCCATTTATGGCTTATATTTGGACACTCGCAGAGCAAATCAAAACCTATAGGGAACTTCCCATTAACCTAGAATAATAAAATTTGGCAAGAAGCAAATTCTCACAACAAAAGTAAAGGAAAAAGTCCGAAAATAGTTTTTTTGTAGTTTTATCACATTAAAAAATATTTTATTGTGATTACAAACTTACATTTCCAGTTGGAGAATTGACCGTGACGTAAATCGATGTATAGGCGGAAATTTTGGCAACTACAAAGTTAAGTTTGTCTTTCAATCCGACGTATCTTTTCGTTAAGAGCAATGTTTGGTGCTTTCATAGTTTATGAACTGAAGTAATGCGAATTTTGTTGTCCCTGTAATCGGACAAAACTGGATAGTCTGCGCTGTCTGATTAAGGGAAATATTTTTGAGGAGCTATTTGTTAGTCTGTTGAGATAATCTATGGATCACTGCAACATTAGCGTACCTAAGTCTAATTTGACGTCAACCTGTTAATTACATTATATCATTAGGTACCATTTTTTTATAATAACTATTCAATTTGAATAATAAAATATTTTAAGTAAATTAAAATAAACCTTTACTCATGTTATAGGTATTTTTCTTCCTTGCAACACCATGGAATATAAAAAATAACATTTTGTTGTTCTGTTACGATGCTCGTTTTAACCTCTAAACCAAAATAAAAAACATTTTGAACACTAATGTCAAACGAGAATTGACACTTGTTTTCTTTTAAGTTTATTCAACTGGAGCCGATGTCTTGCCATCACTGGCATTGCATATTCAAATAGAGGTGAGGAGGTCGCATAACTTAAGCACCCTTATCTTTGCCTAGAATTTTAAGTATTTTAACAACTTATTATTATACATCAATACATCCAATTTTACTAGAACCATTTTTTATGTGTGATCCATCATTGAATCGTTTTATTAGGAAAACAGGTAAAACGACATTGAAATCTGATCCAAAAACGGATCATACCTACCTACATGAATCAAAGATAAAAATGGCGTGATCATCAGTTAACATATCTTTAGCATCAGAAATACAAATTATACTTGTATAATTTTAAATATACATTCAGTAAACATATTTTATATTTTAAGTATTTTACGGATCTTTATCGCGTCTATCATTTTTTACGGTAAAAAACGTATAATTATGTTAACTGATCGCGAAAGTTTAAAAAATACTAACTAACCTTATTATTATAAAATAAGCATACAACTGTTCTAGTTAGTTAATCAAGTTAAGAATATTCGCATCAAATTTGTAATGCGTAGTTTATCGATTGCCATGTAATATCGGTTGCACGCCGATTACTAATATATATTATAACAATAAATATTTTACTGTTTACTATATTTAGTTACTTGAGATGATATATATTTTTAACAATTTTTTTGTCCTGGTTTTTCGGTGGAAGATGTATGAATAGGCCAAATTCATAAACGAAACTATATATTATATTTATTGAAGGTTAAGGTTATAAAAATGTATATATAATACCTAGCACCTAGTTTTATCAAAATAAAATTAACCATTAGTGTTAAAAAGCATTTCTCAGCAATTAATAACGCAAAGGGTAGAACAATGGCATTTGTTTTTAATTATAATCAGATAAAATCTCATCAGGAATTAATATAACTTATTTTCAGTAACATGATGAATAGGTATTTTTAATTTCTGTCACCTATTTCAATAATTTAAATATATACAAACCTGTTTCACGAAACGTGTAGATTTGCCCAAGTGTCTCCAAACAAAGTTTTTCTTAAACTTTAACAAAACGGTTATAAATCACTATATTTAATTGATAATTATCATGAAAATATCCACGAACAAGCAAGCAAGCGAACTTTAACCGCAATTTGTCACATAAACTTTAATACATAGCACACTAGGTTAGAGAAATGAAAATCACGGGTTATACAACTTTGCACTTTGACACTAACACGTTATTTGGCTGTCTTTTTAAAAAAGTCACACTATTCGGGTAGGTTTACGTTGAAAGTTCGTAATTTGAATTTCAAAAAGGGAACGGCACGATTATGCACCGCTGAACGGGCACGATCGACTGGCGGCGCACGCGCAACTCTGCGACCGACTGCGATGATCGGAGGCGTAGTCAACCTTTTTCCTGTTGTCTTACGCATGTGATCGCGAATATTAACTTAGAAAAAATAGCAACATACATATTATTATAAGTAAGTACTAATGATAGCAGAAATAATATTCAAATAGTAACATTCAAACAAGAAGTAGCATTTTATATATTTACTTAAATTTTTTTAAAGTCTAGGCAAAATAAAATTTATTTTTAGATTATTAAGTTATTGACAATTTCAGTGCATTGTAATTTAATACGCAAAAATATGGCTAAAAAGTTCAGTTTAAAATATATCAAATTCAGTCCAATAAGTTTTTCCTACGAGAAAGTTCAAAGTTAATGACCCAAATCAAACATACTTCAGGTTATAAACTTTTAAGCCAAAGGTGTGTAGCCCTGGAAGAAACCTGTTAAGTCAACGATTGTAGCAGCAAAAGCCTTAGGGAGCTCTTAAAAGTATATCTTTCCTTGTCAGTCACGGTATAAATACTCCGATGAGGAAAAAAGAACACTGTATTGTATACTTGATCTCACATGGACCTTGATTAATTGATGCAACGTCAAAAAGTCTTAACTTTAAAAACAATTCGAAGAACGATCTTGGACTTTAGCCAAAACAAGTTAAGTCACAGTTTAAGAAGTACTTATCTCAAATTTGAGAGTTTTAAATAATTTGAGAAATATGTAAATTTCGGCAACTTTATTCTCATAATAGCAACAATAGCATGATTTAAGGAGTATCAGATATAAACGCGTGTACTTATATCTGAAAAAAATTGGATTGTTTTTGAGATAATTTCGGACTAGGATGCGTAGGCGCAGCCGGACAGTGGACACGTTTGATTAGTTGTGAGGCTGAATCTGTATGCCCCGTCTCTTTCTAGCATCGTGTCCTGCGTAGGGATAAAGTGAGACGGTATTATGTTTACATCTTTATGGACCAAATTGGAGACGTGGCTTTAATGGGCTCTTCCCAGATCGACTAATTTTCGTAGTAGGAGGAAATTGTCTGCGTTTTACATAGCGTCCTGGTTTTTATGTTATTTAAGAGAATGAGACTGTTTTTCTTTGACAACATCATATTGGTTTTTTTTACAATTGAAATTATTAATTTAAATATTAAGATGCGAATTATGCAATGATATAATAGTTAATTTGTATGATTGTAAATTTTACTTCTTAGGTAGGTATCTTGAGTTAAATATTCAATCATTGTTTTTTTAAATCAGTGAATATTTTTTCAAGTAACGTCGATTATTTATTAACAAAATGAGTGATTAGAAATATTTTAAACTCAAATTTAAAAATGTGTATTTATGTATTGTTACCTAAGCAATTAGATAACATATAATAAATGATGTTTATTAAAATAAATATGTTGGTATATGTATCTTAATTTTTTGATTAAACAGAATTATATAAATACAGGAATAGATATTAATCTAATTAACAAGTTTTGATTATGTTCGATACCTACCTAGGTAGGTAGATAGGTAGGGTACCTATCTACTGACAACAAACTATATCACAAGTAGGTTATTCAAATGTTATTATTTGAAACTCCCATGAGACACTAACCAATCATTTAAGTACATAAATTTGTAATACATACTGAATTTCATAATCAGGATTACAAAATAGTTGATTATGTGCCTGGTTTATTACAGTTTATTATACTATTTACAGAAATGTTTATAAGTACCTAACAAAAATAATCATAGGGAGTTGGTACTTACCTACCAATAGATAGGTATACTTATTCAAAACAATTCATATTGAAATATTTGAATCGATGCTTAGTTAAAATGTTAACTAAGACAGTAATATTTAATCTTGAGGTACAAAGTTTTAAATAGAGTTTCAACCGTTGTACCTACCTGGATGAAAACTAAACTCTATACATGATAAATTAAACTAAAGAAAAGATGGCTTTGTTTAATTTGAATAACAAGTTCCTAGCACAATTTATTACGGTCGGATTTTCTTCACGGAATACCCTCCATACAGCGAATAAATCTACATTATCTTCGCGGAATCACTACCTACTTTCATATGAGTGGTGACGAATGTGAAACTTGTCAAGTTATGAGGTGTACGCCCCAGATAACATCTTGATTGTCAACGTTTCTCATAGTCATAGCACACGCTATGGTGCAGAAATGCATGGATTTGAGTAAGCGGGACTTTATGCGTCGTTGACAGCTGAAACACGGTCGGACAAACAGACAGACAGACGGACACTGGATATGTCGAAATGGCAGGTACAAATCAAAAAGTCGAAACACAAATGACATCTCTTTTATTGAAATGTCACCCCCTTAAGATGACAAATGCAAAAACCCGCAACACAAAAAAAAACTGTTACTTATAGATTAGTGCTTACAGGGTTCTGAGTCTCTTTTTAAGCAATTATATGCTTGTATTACGAAACCCCGCTCTTCTTTAACATTTTTATAAATCATCTTATAAGTTGTACCTAATAGGAACAGTAAAAAGGGGAAACAAAAACAAACTAACTAAATTAAAACTTAAATGCGCATTGTGTGTGTGTGTGTGTGTGTGTGTGTGAGGGGTGTGTGTAGGGTGTTTATGTGGGGTGTGTCACACACGTCTTTATTTATTTATGATCATTAGCTGTAATTCAAATTTTCACTTATCTAACTTCAAAGGACAAAGACTCATTTAAAACTCGAAACAATCTAACAAAGTCGATCTAACCACAGTTACTGATTAGTCCTATCAAGCGCAACTGGAATCAAACCCACGAGCAACGAATTATTTTTCTATGCATTTTGTCTATAGGTAGGTGGAGGAAAACATCCTGAAGAAACCGGTGTTCGCAGAACAGATACAATCGAAGACAATAAAATACGATATATCAATGAAGCCACAGCGAGCTGCATTGAATCACCTACCCCTTACCTAGTTAACAACCACTTTCATTAACACTTGCGGAAAGATTGAATTGTATGGAAAATACATTTTTAGCTGTTGAAATGTCACGTGACTACTGCTAAGTTGTTCCTTGACATATTTTCATTAGCGTGAAAGGAAAACTATGCGTGAGGTATTTGTCTAGACGCTGGTATTCTATTTCGGTAAAACAAATTGATAAAGTTAGGCGTTTGTCAGATAATATAACCCGATTTTCATTTTTCTCTCTTGCAGTTCTCGAAAATGCAAAAAAAATAGGTAGGTACCTAAGGTTTGTGTTATTTGACAGTCATAAAAACTATACCTACCGACATACATGTACACGCCTCCTCCTTTATAGTGCAGACTGTCCGTTTATGGAATGAACTGCCTATTACCATTAAACGTGCGGAATCAAGACCCATTTTAAATCCTTGGTAAAGGAGCACTACTTATCCTCGAGTATTGGGAGAGGCCTAAGTCCAGCAGTGGACTGATATGGACTCATAATGATGATGATGATCTAGATAGGTTGATTAATGTAGATACCTACATTAAAAAAATGACCGCAGAATTTCGGGCGCAAAAACCAACCAAAACACTGGGCATTTATTTTCTAATAGAAAACCGTAGGGACTAGAAGATTCTACGAACGCTCTACGATGCTACGAAGCGTAGAGGTTATCTATGATAACGACCTAAGCTTACAGCGCCTCCGACTTACGATCGGCATCGCCAGGTCAGACACCTTAACGTGCCCTCTGAAGCACGGAAGCGCTCAGTTGTAAATTCCACTAACCAGCACCATCCAACAATGAGAACTGATTACAATTAATATATACTTACAATTAGTATAGGGGGAGATCTTTGCTTAACAATGGGAAAAATATTATGGGCTGATAGTAATAGTAATAAAATATCTGAGCTAAATTTTATCAAAAATCATGAACGTCGCCGAAACCCGCAGAAGTCCACTTCTGGACTTAGGAACCCCCTATAAAGTCACAACCATCCATAGACTTTCCATAATTTTAAAGATGTCGCCCAACAGACCCATTCGTATTCCTGACACCACACTAGGATTCCTTGTGTCGCGGCTACCAGAAACTACGAATACCTGTTATCATGATATTCGCACAACACCTAGGTATGTTGTTTGAGAGTAGGCAAATACCCTTTTATGTGGAACCCTGTAGTCATGAATGCCGGGAGGAGGGTGCAAGGGGGTACATAACATACCCTGCCATAAAAGAAAACATGAAGAAAGGATTACAACATATTATTAAAGTCACTTTTCGAATAAAAACTGAAGTTCTTTAATTCAAACATCCAGTTCTTTGCAATTTTTCCGAGCTATCCCGAAATGAATGAACGTGTATTGTATATATAGATACACCGTCCTGAAAATAAATGGGCGTCTGTAGGACGTCCATGCCTGCAGCGGAAAGTCTGTTTAGAACCACTCTTAGTTTCCATTCACATCATGAAAGATAATTTTAATTGCGTTTCTGTAGACGGGTAAGCGCAGACAGTTTCAAAGGTCGTGAAAGTGGAAAATCACCATAATCATTGCGAGCAAGTGAGCGGTCGACAACCAGAGAACATCAGTTCTTGGTCAACAATAACGTCAATAAAAGTTATCATAGCTAACCTACATGTCATTTGTAGATATACCAAAAGCCATGCACCATCAACCATCTAGCTATCAGATAAATAACGTTTAAGAAAACGTCATTTGTCATTGTCATTTAGGAAATATATATATCAAAGGTAAAAAATTACAGGAAATGTCAAGAGTGAAAGAATAGGTATGTCAAAAATACAAAAGTAACAGGAAATTAAAAAGTAACAGAAAAGTAAAAAGTTACAGGACCTACCTACATAATACATTGTGCTAGGGCCTAAACTAGACAGGTAGCAAAATTTAAGAGCAAAATGTAACGTTACAATAAGCTATCATCATCTTCATGGACCACCTGTAGAAGTACCTACACTGCTGAGGCCGGTGCCTCCGCTAACAAATGACATGATCTTGGGACACCTCGATCCAGCGACTTCCCGCATCCTTTAAGATGTAGGTAATCCTCCCTCGAATGCAATGCCTTGAAAATACCTAGTATCATGCGATCCAAAGTTGGGAATAAACCAGTCGATTATAAATCGGAAATAGACCAATCGATTATAGATTGGAAATAGACCAGTCGATTATAAATTGGAAATAGACCAGTTGATTATAAATTGCATGATCTGTAGATATTTGTTCCAGATCTGGGTTTTGTGGTACCAATGTACTCGTAGTTCCTGATGTCCATAATACAGGGAACTCTAGAGTGGGATCAGGACTAGATATGTATATGTCTGATAAGTGTTTTAATTAATTAGTCAATCGGCGAATATAGGCCACTTTACTCATAACATCCTGCCTACTAATATTATAAAAACGAAAGTTTGTGAGGATGGATGTTTTTTACCCTTTCACGCAAAAACTACTGAACGGATTTTGATGAAACTTACAAGTAATATAGCTTATACATCAGAATAACACATATACTACTTTTTATCCAGGTACCACGCGGGCGAAGCTGTGGGCTGAAGCTAGTTAGATAATACATATATATTAATATATAAGTGACGGTAAGATATAGCTCTTATCATGCACTTTCTGCCCGCCGCCTATCTTAAGGATCCGGCGTAAAGCGCTCATAATTTAAATTCGAAGCGCGGCCAAAAATATAGTTATCTCTTTTTGACTGATGCAAGGCCCGCCCGTGCATGCGCGATAGCAATATTAGCCGTTCAGAATTTGTTATAAATTTGGTGGTGTTCCGTAATAGCAAAAAAGATGTATGACAACTTGTTGTATTTTTCATATTGTGTTGTTATTCTGTAACTAGGCAAATAATCTATGTACCTAACCAAACGAAACAAATAAGAAGAAAACATGTCATGTATGACGTAAAAATATCCAATAGGTAAGTATTTAAAAAAAATATATAGCAAGGTACGTAGATAAATACTATTCGAATGCAAATAATAACATAATATGGTGAAAATAAGCTCTAATTACAAATTATGTTGGTATTACGTTTGTATGGGCAATTCATCTTACTCAGGCCTCTTAAGTCATCGCTGCACCTAGCCGGAGGGCGCCCCACACTACGTTTGCCCAGACGTGGTCTCCACACAAAGACTCGTTTACCCCAACGGTTGCCGGTTCTTCGTCATATACGACCAGCTCATTGCCACTTCAGCTTACTAAACCTCTGAGCTATGTCGATGACTCTCGTTCTCTGTGTGATAATCTCGTTATGGATTTTATCCTTACTGGTGTGGGCTGATGATGATAATGTTTAGATATAGGTGGTACCCCTACAATATAAACAAAAGGTCATAGACCGAACAATTTGTCGCAATTAAAGCGAAAGGAAGGACGTATATCTGGCGACATCGAGAAAGTAAGAGTGCGACAATTTCACGCTCGCTGTGCGCACGCGCACTGAACTTGTGCGCGCAGATCATTTGTACCGACTACAGATAACAACAAACATATGATGAACTGCTGAAAGAAACTGACTTAACTTACAAGAATACATATAACATGTTGAAATGCTGGAGGAAATTGGTGGTTTACCTTACAAGAATAAACTTCCTTATTCATCATCAGAGATTCATCAGAAAGTAGTTTTTTTTTCTCCTACTAGAATACTTAGCATGCTAAATTGCTGTCATAGGTGCCGAGAGGAGGATTCAAGCCTCTGCCATAAAAGAAAATACAAAAATATTTAAAACATATTGTTCTCACTGTCACTGTTTGACAGTGACAGTGACAGTGACAATAAAACTTCTAGGCGTCTAATTCAAATTTTTCAAGCTTTCCCGAAATCAATGAATGTGCGACGCCCATGCTAACGGGAATCGAATTCACGCCACAGAAGCGAAAAAAATACTAAAATAGCAGGAAATTCAATTATATACAAGTGTTGATTTTTGATAATGACCGGTATATATAACTATATCGACCGGTGTATATCACTTCTCGTGACAGGAAAGGTATTTGAAACCTGAAACTTTCATAGAAAATCTATCAGTGATATAACAGAAATAAATGAAAACTGCCGTTCACCAACAAAAAAGACGGACGATCAAATCTAACCATTGATTATGAGGACAGATTCCTATGAAAAAAATTGTCAAAAAGCTTTGATTAGAATCTAACCACACGTTACTATGTTGGTTACCTTGGGGCCTTAGTAGTATAACGCCTCGTGATTTCGTCCGCGTTGAGTCATCAACACTCAGTTTGAATGTGTAGTGGTGCACTAAGAAACGATTTTCCGAAATTTCATTTCTAGAGGTTGAATCGAATACAATTCAGGTTTCTATGGACAAAAAATCTACGCGGACGAGTGAACGAGTGAGTGAACGAATCTAAGTGCGGAGTGTTATACTAGTGATAGATAAGATACTGTTTTGCAAACGCTACACGAACCTGTGAGGTGATGCATGCCGTAAGACCAGATCTCACCGAAATTGTCTGCGCACAATTTGCTATGACTTTCCACATTGTTGTGTAACTTTGGTAATTCGATTACCTAACTGCAGGTTTAAGAATTCCTATAGGTAGACCGTAAGGGCATTCGTAGATACCTACTTATATGCAATACTAAGCACATAAGATTGGAGTGGGATGAAAAATCAACAGAACGTTTAAAACTATTTCTGTGAAAACCCAACCATACAAAAATTTTCAAACCCTTTTTTACGCACAAAGGTTGAATATACGTCTAGTGTGTCTTGAGTATTACTGTTTTTATGAGTACCTACCTACTAACTAACTAACTAACCTAACGAGGATAAAATCCGTAACCTAACCTATACCACTAACTAACTTACCTATGTATACTGAAGTAAGTATCTAGTAAGTCTGTGTTAAGTGAAAAGAACTCATCACTTGAACTTGGTTGGTTAGTGACAGAGGCTGGTTAGGGAGTGAAGTACAGTGCACCACTTCATGATTGGTTACTATCCTATGGCGTGTGAAGTCAGTTTATTTCCTTATAGTCTTATCTCCGTAGACAAATTATAGCTTCTAGTAACTAGCCCACGGCTTCGCCAGCGTGGTACCCGAATATAAAGTAGTATATGTGTTATTCTGATGTATAAGCTACATTATTGTAAAGTCTCATCAAAATCCGTTCGGCAGTTTTCCGTGAAAGAGTAACAAACATCCACCTCACAAACTTTCGCGTTTATAATAGTAGTATAGAATATTTTGTGTACCTAATCTGTGACTCAGCTCAATCATCTTTATGCTAGTAGCAAAATAAAAAATAAGTCAAGAGTCAAGATTGACTTACTCTCAATCAGACTACGAGGATACTAACGCATCTCTCAAAGTCTGTATCTCTAACTGACAGGGTCTGATGTGGAATAACCAAAGATTTGAAGGTATCAACAATTTTTTTATTCTACCGTATGATTTGTCACATTTAAAATCACTCCACATCAGCAATCAATCAAATAAATTACTCGACCACCTTGTTGTGACATCTATAAAAGATAACTACCCCGTAAGGTACACTGTCCACCAATATTTCGTGCGTAGCTGCATAAATAAACGCTGTAGGTATGTACAGGAACTCATAATTAGCTCCTTCTGATTCGGCCCTTCGGAGAACACGTTTTTCTCATGTAGGGTTTAACGGGAATAGATTTTGGCAGTTGCCCTCTTTAAAATGTCTAGTTTGAAATCTAAGATGCACACGAATCGTTCCTGTTTCATTTTTAAGTAATTTTAGGTTTGCTTGTGTAGTGTCCACTATCTTCGTTTTCAATAATAATACGACGTTTTCCTTATCAGCACCTTTAAAACTGTTTAAGATTATGCTTTTCTGTGACTCCCCCTATCCCGATTATCCCGATTATCCCCCTGACAAGTGGGAAATATCCGTCGGGTATAATCCGTTTCAAAGTTAAACGAACGATCAATTGAAAACGGCTATGCACGTATGCAGCACCGCTTTATTAGCCAACGGCCCTAACATAAATATCCCGAGACCACCCTCACTCAATTGACATTCACAGACGAAATGAAGCGAATAATTTTATAAACTTTTTAAAATTGTAAATAAAAAGGGGTTAGTCGGAAACGGATACGTCCTTCCGTGGAGACGGCTACCGGTGGTTTTTTAATTGACTCGCGAACGTGTTAATGTTTTTACAATTTAACACGTTCGCTGCCCTCATACAACTTTTTTCAATCACCTATGTAATGGTCTTACACACAGAGATCCATTACAAAGATACATGCTTTATGTTTTATTCGTATACATCGATAAAAGCCTTATTCGATTCGGATAATTTTGGTCGGTAGGTATTTTGTCCAAAATTCCAGACAGGAAGAGGTTGCAAAACAATTATTTACACAGAAAAATACTTCCTCTGCACCATTATTATGATATACACGAATACTAATATAATATTTATTTCAGACCAATAATCCATACTTTGTAAGTGCATTCCTGATTTTTCTTTTAGTTTTTTTCGGTGAATAAAATCTATAACTCATTTTATAGAAAGGGCGTCGTGTACCATATACGGTACCTACATAGTCTTGAAGCGCCGGCGCGGTGTGTACCGTATTCAGTACCCTAGACAGCAAGGTGTTATAGGTATGTTGCATATACCAGACTTCATTCAGAACACAACCGAGGATACGTTTACTGTACGCACATTTTTGATAACATGCATAAAAATTGCACGATATAGGTTAAATGGCTAAATTGTACTGTCCACACTTTAGAGATCCAATATTATAACAGCGCAAATAGTACCTACCTACCTACTTAGAAATAGACAAAAATCTAAGGACATGTACCTCAACGTTCTGAGATTCATTATGTACCTACCTATGTACCTAAGACTTGGTATAGATAAACCTGTCTTTCAAATTATATAAGTTTAATATTAAACCAAAGATAAAATAAGTATAAATTAAGTAGTATTTCTGAAACTTTCATTTAAAAATTGGGAATTTTAGGCAAAGTAAGGGGGCACTTCTTGTTTTAGACGTCTTGAATATTGCAATTGCTGAGCCTAATAATATAACGAGTAGGTACCTACCTAGTACCCCATTATTGCCAATAAGTTTGTGCGATTAGGGGGCTAGATGACTAATACTTATGTACATATTAATATGTACCTTGTATACTTAGGTACGCTAAGCGTCACCAACAGATTTTATATAAAATGAGTAGGATAGAGTAAAGTTGTTTTTTAGGATTCCATGCCTCAAAAGGAAGAGAAGAAACCCATAAAGGATCACTCCGTTGTCCGTCTGTCTGTCTGTCTATCTGTCAAGCAAGACCCTTTTTCTCACGAATGCGTGAAGGCATCAAGCTGAAATGAATATCAAATACGGAGGCCTACGGTCCCTGTTCTAAAATATTAAGTTTTTTTTTATTTTAACACTCGTAAATAAATCAAACCTTTAGGGTACTTCCCGACCTAGAATAATGAAATTTGGGAAGAAGCAAGGTCTCTTATCACAAATAGAGGAAAAAGTCCCAAAAATCCTTAATTTGTAGTTTTAACACATACCTAATTGCTTTCAATGCGACTTATCTTTTCGTTAGAGCAATGTTTGGTGCTTTCATAGTTTATGAACTTGAGTAATGTAATTTATAATTAAATTTTTTTGGTGAACATACAAGCTTGTACGGAAGCCTCGGTGCGCGAGTCAGACTCGCACTTGTCCGGTTTTTTTATCATAAGTTGTGTATATGTTGTTTTTCAGCTAAGTGCTGCGTTCGATTTTCGCTTCAGGACAAATGTTCTGCAGATATTTGTTCCGGGTTGGGGTGTTACAGTATCTAACTAACGCAGTACCTACTCGTAGTTCCTGATACCCAAACACAGGGCATCCTAGCGTGGGGTCAGACCTATGTATGTGTCTGTTGGCTGTTTACTTATTTTTAATTAAATAAATATTTTATTTATTTTATAAATAACAAAGGTTTATGTGTCAAGACAAAATACAGATTTCAATAAATAGTTACTTTAATTTCAACATAATAATTGTTTTATGTATAGTTTATTTTTAAACGAATTTCAACGAACTTAATATATTTTTATTCTGTTCAAGTTGTCAAGTTAATACCGTTTGACTTTAGCAACCTGCAAACAAATGGCCATCCAAGCGTTAGCGTGAAACGAATGCACGTTAAGTTGATGTGTCTGAGTCCACTCCGGATATTCTTTCTTTATAGTATACCTACACAGAGAATCCTTTATTGTAAGACTCTAGGAAGGAGTCGAAATATAGTCGGTGCCTTCACAGATGGTACGGTACGTAAAAATTCTCGTTTTATAATATGATTGTTGTAATTCGCAAGCTATATCTAATGCTTGGCGTTTGTCGCTATAGCTTGGCATTTGTCTAAGCATCAATATTTGCTCCAATATTACTAGAGCCCATAAATTGATCACTGAATCCTTTCACCACACTGGCCCTTTTTAGGGCCACAATACCTCAACCTGGTCACTGACCTAACCCAGGTTAACCAAGAAAAAACCAGTAACACGACGACCGAACTAACCTGACTTCGTGAACAGAATAAACCTAGAAATGCAAGTATCTCAGATTTACCAAATACTTCATCCATGAAGACTCAAATTCATTTGAGTACAGTACGCGCCAATTTGAACAGCATAAAGCTATGAGAGATTTTCTTTTTTTTATTTACGACAGGGCGGGTTTCTTCCCTAACGCTTTCCAGATGTACAGATATTACAATACTAGTACCAGATGGCATCGTCTCATACGTGTGTCTGAAAATGATCTGTTTCTGGAATACATTAATTTAGTCACATAGTTTTCGCAATCGTGTCATATTTTCAGTGTTTCAAAATATGACACGATTGTTCAGTTCAATGTTTCTGGAATACATTAATTTAGTCACTTAGTTTTCGCAATCGTGTCATATTTTGAGTGTTTCAAAATATGACACGATTGTTCAGTTCAATGTTTCTGGAATACATTAATTTAGTCACTTAGTTTTCGCAATCGTGTCATATTTTCAGTGTTTCAAAATATGACACGATTGTTCAGTTCAATGTTTCTGGAATACATTAATTTAGTCACTTAGTTTTCGCAATCGTGTCATATTTTCAGTATTTCAAAATATGACACGATTGTTCAGTTCAATGTTTCTGGAATACATTAATTTAGTCACTTAGTTTTCGCAATCGTGTCATATTTTCAGTGTTTCAAAATATGACACGATTGTTCAGTTCAATGTTTCTGGAATACATTAATTTAGTCACTTAGTTTTCGCAATCGTGTCATATTTTGAGTGTTTCAAAATATGACACGATTGTTCAGTTCATATATAGACTTTCAAATGCGTGTGATACGCTTTTGAAAGTCTAGATATGAACTGTAGGTATTTTATAGTTCAAAAATATTCAGGGTGCCACTTTCTTTCTGATTAATCAATTGATTCATGCATTGGTATGAAGAATATTTTAGTTCCGTTTCAAGATCTCTTTGCCAAACTATATCTGTGTGATTTTGAAGAACTGTATAATGGCACTCGTCACCTTCTTGCTTCATTTGCACTGTCTAGGTTTTTTTGATAAATAACTTTATGATATAACTTAAATGTTAATTACTTTTTTAGAAATATAAACAAACACATGCCATAATCAAAAATAATCTCATCGGTCGCCAAATCACACACCGCACACTAAATTAACGCGTACTGTACCTACGTATTATTTTATCTTAGGTAAGCACATACCTACTCTAAAAATGTATTTATGAACAGCACCAAGATACTTAAGTCTTAAAATTACACTGGGGTGAATTATTAAGTTATACATAAATTATAATACCTTCTTAAAACAGATAGGAATTAAAACTAAAATAATTGGTAAATGGTGTCGATTCTTTGCAGAGTTCTCAAATGCTTTAATTATAGTGGTCTCGTTCTAATAAACGAAAATACAAGGGGTCACTATATTTTCAGCGCTTTCTATTAATTTAAAAAATAACGCATAGATTCAACGCCATTTTAATTTCGATAAGTACAATTTTTATGGGATATTCACCCGACTGTGTGAATTAAAGTCGGGCTTCTACTAATTTACAAGCATTATTTATTTATACTTCCAAAACAAACAAGCATTCCGCAAATTTTAACGTAAAAGGGAATGTTTCTGTCATGTTTGATTTCTACAATATTCCAGGCATATAAATACAAACGACTCTAAGAGCTACTTAAATAAGAAATTTCCACAGAAAATGTCCAATCTGTGATCGCCTAATTGTTAATTTTATATGAAAAGGAAATTAATTCAATATAATTTATAAATTCTATCAAATGAGATTACCGATCCAGAAATATTTCACACAATCGCAAAATTTTTCATTATATAACAGATAAATAATTCACTAGGTACCTACTTATTAGCCCAAAATACGGCATAAAGTCAAATTTAAATTACAGATTTCACGGCAAAAAAAATACCATGACTATTATACCATGGTATTTTTTTTTAGTGATTAAAATGTGTTAATCACTAAAGTGTGAAAACGGTATTAGCATAGCATTTCGCTGCGAATATAGAAACGAGAAAGTGTAATCATTTTCTGCTTTAAATAATCTATCAACCATAACTCCAACACTTACAATTTAAGTTAAGTACTGTAGATTAAACTATGCATTCACAAGGCAACAATTGACGCGCAACATGTAGATCATTTTTTTTACTAAAATCGGGGTTTTAGTTAAAAAAAACTAAAACCCCGATGCTTTGTGAATTAGAATGTTACCCGATATTTCGGCACAAATCATGCTAAATATCCTGTTTTTAGTAAAAAAAAAATGTGTTCATAACCATGATTGTTTCAAAAGTTAAATCAATCAAAATCGTTGTCGCAAACGTCGACACACCAAAATTTAAATGCAACTTGTTGAACGGATCATGGATTTTAAAATTCTAATAGCCATTGTTGAACGGAGACAAACAAGACGCTGCTGTTGTGCAATTTAGCCAAAAATGCGCGTGAATTGTTGCACCACAATAGTTGCGTGATGAATACATGGCTTTAATTAAACATCATATCAACTAGGTAGGTACATACTGTTATTAAAACACTGGTCAATTAATATATCACATTATTTACCGGTAACAACCAATGTTTAAAAAGAGACACCCATATTCACAAATGTTCGCCTGACAATCATCAATCAGGAAAGTTGGTATTCCGTAATATAATAACATAGTGATGCCGCCATTTTAGGTACGTCAGTACGTACCTAAAATGGCGGCATCGATTCGTTGTTTCATTTATTTAGAAGCGGTTGGAACATTAAATAAAATGTGTTCCGAAAACTCTGATTCGGCGGGATTCGTACCTGCATCTTCGCCTTTAATCGGCCATGCGAGACTCCGAATTGATGATGCTATATGCAAGTGTCTCATTTGGTTTTATGAATGGTTTAAAGGTAACTGGTGTGAAAACCCACCAATTTATACGTTTTAGGACATATCACGAGTTTACCAAGTACTTGACTATTATCCTCCTGACATTTCGTTGACCGTTTACGAAGGTCCTTCCTCATCAGCGCCGTCAGCTACAACGCGAGTGAAATGGGAACTAAAGAGGAATAGACGAAGGTCCGCGCAGTGGGCGAAGGTCCGCCTGAGACGTAGAAGGTTGCGGGTTCGATTCCTGTCACGGGACATATGTTTGTAAGATCTGCAAATATATTGCTATTATTTGCAGAATCTGGTCTGGATGTTTTTCTACGTGTAATATGTAAGTATTTACAAAAAAAATATATAAGTAGTATATCAGCCATGTAGTTCCCATAATACAAGCTCTGCTTAGTTTGGGTCTAGATGACGCTGTGTGAAAAATGTCCAGCATTATTTATTTAATATTACCTAATATGTATGTACGTGTAATATATCCTAAAACCATATCAAACCGCGTAAATTTCAATTCTTTAGGGTTTTACTATGTTTTTGTTTTAAATACAGCATGTCTATTTGACGTCATGTTTGTTGGCTATAGTGGCTTTGCAGACGTAGCCCTTTAGCGCGAGCACGCCTCTGCATTTGATGTGGACTTGGTATCGCGCGCACCATTCCAGCGTGTCGCAGAAGACGCCCGCGTCGCATAGCGTCTTCACCGCGGCGATTGACAGAAGATCTGCAGGCAAAATATAGACAAGTAAATAAAATATATTTTTCTGGTTCATTATATTCTTCTGTACACAAAGAGGTAATTATAGATTACCATTAGGTTATCTATAATTACCTCTCTCTAGCTCAAGATTTGCTGGAAGAAAAATGTTGTATGTTTTATAAGTTATTTATAACATTTAATTGTTTTATAGACGGACCTACTAACTGCAATTTGTAATGTCGTTTTACCATACGTTTGTAACAAATTAATAAAGTTTACTTTATTAAAATCTTTTTGGGACTTCGCTCGCCTTTGTACATATCATTTAATTCTGCCTTTTTGTAATTTTGGCAACAGGTATTTTTAACTGCCCCGATTTGTTTTATGACGTCTTTTGTTACGCCTTCTAGTGACTTGTGGCTATAAAACCTAATAAAGAAACATTTCTATTCATTTTTTTGTTCTAATGCACATGCATAGTTTGTGTATGTCTTAATTATATATTAAATAGGCACGCACACGATCCCTGTAAGGCCGCTGCAACGTGAGTTCGACCACGCAGATTCGTGTTACAAAATAATACAATTTTAGCTTTCCCGTCACGCTTACAAAACATTATCAAGTTAAATAACATTAATGTAGTCAGAGATAAATGTGCAGTGGTCGGTAAATAACATGTCATGTCAATAACATCATCCTTGAAGCCACACAAATTATTTAAAAAAAACCGCATTACGATTGGGTAAGCCATTTCGGATATAAATGGTCACAGACAAACAAACTACCCTGAACGCATACACGGCTCCTTTCTTCGCAGTTGGATAGCTTACCTGGTGGGTCAGCATGAGTCAGCAACTGGACGTCGTTGGCGCGGCAGAAGGCGTGCAGCGACGGAGGCACCACGCAGCAGGACGTTGGATAGCTTACCTGGTGGGTCAGCATGAGTCAGCAGCTGGACGTCGTTGGCGCGGCAGAAGGCGTGCAGCGACGGAGGCACCACGCAGCAGGACGCGAGATTGGATAGCTTACCTGGTGAGTCAGTATGAGTCAGCGGCTGGACGTCGTTGGCGCGGCAGAAGGCGTGCAGCGACGGAGGCACCACGCAGCAGGACGTTGGATAGCTTACCTGGTGGGTCAGCATGAGTCAGCAGCTGGACGTCGTTGGCGCGGCAGAAGGCATGCAGCGACGGCGGAACCACGCAGCAGGACGCGAGGTTGATCTGCGCGATGGCCGGCTTGACGAGCGACCACGCGTGTAGCTTGCGGAGACAGCCGCCCCCTACGTCTGCCACTCCCAGCTGATGGACGCGACCTGGAACGAGAAACAACATTATTAGCATGACGTAGTCAATAATAATGCTGGACATTTTCACACAGCATCATCTAGAGCTTGTGTTATTGGAACTACACGACTGATATACTACTTATATACATTTACTATATTTTTTTTTTGTAAATACATACATTTTATACATAGAAAACACCCAGACCCGAGAAAAATTAATGCGGATCATACAAACATTTGTCCCGCAGTGGGAATCGAACCCACAACCTTCTGCATCTCAGGCGGACCTTCGCCCACTGCGCCACAGAGGTTGTCAAAGTAAGCTCTGCTTAGTTTGGGCACAGATACGTTTGGGCTAGACTATGTTGTGTAAAAATGTCATGCATTATTTTATTTATAATCTGTTACCTTGTTTGACGTAGTCTTCGAGTACGGCCCATAGCACCATAATTCCTGGTAAAATGGCTTCACATTTCTTCGCGTCTGCTTCGTTGTCTGCTTCTATCTCTGTGCTCGACATGCGCGCTGAAACATTCATAATATATATAGTAGATAAAACAAAACAAACATAAAGTTTCGACCGCAAACCAAGAAAACATAGCGTTGTCTATGATACTACAAGATTCGTAAAATTTATACATCATAGACAACGCAATGTATATAAAACTGTACAATTTGAACTGCTTCCAATACAGAGGTTTTGTAGGCGAACAAAACAAGCCGCTTTTTTAGTAATAGTTAACTTTTATTAAAAGGAGCTCTTTTGCAAGCTTGCGAGCAAAACGTCCTGCGGCAGCACGCTTTGCTCATAGTACAATAAATTAAGACTCACCTAAATTATTGCTACCCAGAGATATAGGCGACGCTTTAGTGGAATGGTTGTTTTTCAGATTAGTGATGTCTGAAGCCTCGTCTTTGTGTAGAATATCCGGATTGTAAGCTAGAGTCACGTTGTCTATGTAGTCAGTGTGGAGGGCCGTGAATACTGAAAAAGAGAAAACACACAAATCAATGTACGTAGGCAATAAAACACCAATAAATAAGCAATTTGACGACCTCTGTGGGCAAAGGCGTGCCTGAGACGCAGAAGGTTGCGGGTTCGATTCCCGCCGCGTCGCGGTATAAATGTTTGTATGACCTGCAAAAATTTGTCTCGGGCCTGGGTGTTTTCTATATATAATACTAGCTTTTGCCCACGGCTTCCCCGCGTGATACTTGGATAAAAAGTAGCCTATGTGTTATTCTGGTGTATAAGCTATAGCACTGTAAGTTTCATTAAAATCCGTTCAGTAGTTTTTGCGTGAAAGAGTAAAAAAACATCCTCACAAACTTTCACGTTTATAATATTAGTAGGATGTGTGTATTTACAAAAAAAGGTATATAAGTAGTTTAACAATCATTTAGTTCCCATAATACAAGCTTTGCTTAGTTTGGGGCTAGATGATGCTGTGTGAAAAATGTCTAGCATTATTTATTTTAATTAAAATACCAGGGACGAGACTCTACTCGACTTACTGCGAAACTGAAGCATCTTAAGTATGACGGCCCGGAAATGCACCTCACGTACACACTCATAAAATAGCACGCCGATCGGCAGCCATCGCAAGACATTATGACAAAATTCTCACGCACACCATTAGCCTGGCCGATTGTTCACTTCATTAAACGTTGTTTGTATCTTTTTCTGTGACCATTTATCTACGAAACGGCTTATCCGATTCAAATGCCGGATTTGCAATCGATTTTTATGACTTCAAGGATGATACTTAGATAGGCTTTATCGCCCGAAGTCACTAGGGGGCGCTGCGATAGACGATGGAAAATTCGTAGGTAGTTTTGAAAATTGCAAAAATTACTGAAGCGGAGATGGGCAGGGCACTTTGATTGAGAGCCGTGAAGAAGACAGATGGACGAAGGCAGTGATGGAGTGGTGGTCACGCGAGGGTCATACAGTCAGCCGATAACCGATAACCGCTGGGGTAAACGTGTTCTTGAGTGGAGACCACGACTCGGCAAACGTAGTGTAGGACGCCCTCCGGCCAGGTGGGATGACGAGATCGTCATCCCACCTGGATGCAGTCTTTCGCAGATGCGAAAGACTGCAGGCAGATGCTGGATGCGGCAAGCTGAAGACAGGGCGCTATGGCGCTCATTAGGGGAGGCCTATGTCCAGCAGTGGACTAATATAAGCTGATGATGATGATGATGACTACCAGTCAGGGGGTCTGATCTTATGTAGATTACCTAATGCACCCAAACTTACAAACTTAAACTCTTTATAATATTAGTGTAGACTAAAATAAACACAATAGAACAATACCTACCAACTGCCGTCATGTCTTAAAATTTACCATCTGTGTAAGAAATACTGATTAAAGTAATCTATTTGCTTTTATCTCTACGGTAATATCATTTTACTTTAGGTATGTAGGTATATAATCAATGTGTTCTGCCCACCATGACCTACAGTGCAGAGAGATGGACGCTAACGCAAAAGGCTGTAAGTAAAAGGTGGCGCGTGTCATGCTCGGCACCTAACTTACAGACCGAGTTCCAAATGTCGAAACCAAACGAAGACAGGCCAAAGTCAAAGACATCGGCTTTAGGATTATGGAACTGAAATGGAGTTGGGTGGGACTTAAGACGTGGCGATGGCAGGTGGAGCAGAACAACTACTGAATGGTTGCCGAGGAGCGTTTATAGAAACGTTGGACGTCTATTAGTGAGATTGGCAGACGACATAGTCTACGTCGCGACCGATGGTTTAGACTAGCGCAGGATTGAGGTGGATGGCACTAACTGTGGCTTATACCCAGCAGTTGGTGAATTCGAGCTGTGGATGATGATGAGGTAGGTAATTATTTTCTGATCATTTATACATGGTATCTTAGAACATTACTATCCCGAAGAACTTAGAATACTACAAACGGTGCCTTAAAAAGAATGCCACATAGCTACATGTCCTGAACTCATAGGTACTAGGATTCCGTGTTGTGGGTATCAATAACTACGATTACCGTGGTACCACATTACCCAGACCCGGAACAAACATGTGCAGAAGATGCAAACATTTGTCGCGACGCGGGTGTCGAAACCGCACCTCTTTCCTCTCAGCTGACTATACTATTCAAAATGCTGAGTAACGCGACGGACGTACCCTCACAATCTGGGAAATGTAGGCACTTTATTAATAGATATGTAGGTACGTTTAGTTATCTAAGTAGGTATAAGTATATATAAAATCGTTGTGTGCCATACTGACGGACATACACAGCTTAATGCACAGCTTAAGCCGTAAGCCCTAGAGATCTGTGGAGGGTAGGCATTTGGAGGGTACCCTTTAATATGAAGGGGTGCATTAAGAAAGCAAGAGGATGAATAAGGGGGATTAACTAAAGTTATTAGTTGGAAATAATAAAATAATATTATTTCTAGTTCTTAACACGACACCTTGCCGTAAATACTAAAAAGCAATTATGAAATACGGATCAGAAGATTTTAGAAAAAAAAAAACGGACAAGGGCGAGTCAGACTCGCCCACCGAGGGTTCCGTACAAATTTGTAGGTAGATATTATAAACAGCGGGGCGATAACACTAATTTCTCATGGCTGGTATCATCGGATGGGATGAATCGTATCACGCTAATTTGTAAGCTGGATGAGCCATAGATGGACAATGCGAATGAACAAAATTGGTTTCATATTGGACGTTACGTTTTTTGGATGGATGGGCCATTAAAATAAGGAACTAGTGTCAAAATTGCCATGAGTTAGTGTGATCGCCCCGCAGTTCAGGAATCGAGTCTCGCAGTTTTTTCCGAGCTTTTCCCGAAATTCAGTTTCCAAAACCGTTCATGAGCATTTACGAATGTATAGTTTTCCTACTTTTCCCTGTACTTGTAGTATAAGACGATATTAATCGTCAAATTTCATAGTTCTAGGTCAACGGAAAGTACCCTATAAATTTTGACGGCCGTATCTTTGTTTACGTTAACTTATAAGTTTGATTTTTTCACAGCTTCAAGGGACTGTTGATCTGAGGTTTTAATTTCAACTCGATACCTCTACGCGTTGATGATGTGTCTTGAGAGACAGACAGACGGACAACAAAGTGATCCTATAAGGGTTCCGTTTTTTCGTTTTGAGGTACGGAACCCTAAAAAACATAAATAACACGTTACTGAGGGCACAATGTAAAATACAAGTATGACACAATGTTACACACTAGGTCTAATGTCGCGCCCTTAACGCGCGGATATATTCCAGTAATAAAAACGCACAGCTTAAATCGTAAGGGTCTCATTACGAAAGGTGGTTTATCTTTTAGACTTTTGATTCCTGATTTTCCAGAAAAATTGTTGTGCAAAGGAAACAAGGTTTAAAGTTGAATGCTATATTATAATAGCCGACAGTCTATTTGACATTTCAAAAAGAGGTTTGACTACAAATAACTGATAGGAGATAAACCAGGCGGTCACCTAGTTTATTTCTATCATAACTCAACTTCTTTTTGAGGACCTACTTTCTTTTGGTAGCCAATCAAAATTATGTGTTTCTTTTTTATTTTGGTTTAGAAGTGTTTTTAAATCAAATGGACAACCCGCGATTTTATTTTATTTTTAAATTGTAGACCTAAGTAACTTTATAAAAATACTTTTTTTCGATAAGATATATTTAAACCTTGGTTTAGTGAATCTGACAGAACTTGAGTTCAACTCGAGTTTAGACCACGTTTCGTAATGAGACCGTAAGTATTTGAGACCTGAAATTTGGAGGGCAGGTTTCTATTCGTCTGTAGGTACGGGTGTTCAAAAAAGAATAAAAATCTAAATCTGCGCAGTCGAAAGTAAACATTATTTCACCATAGTTCGTTCTGACCTTGGATAACACGATAGTCTTACATGTCTATCAGTATTTGAGTGTACTTAAGTTTTAGCTAAGATAATTTTATTCTGTCAAATAATTAAGATAATTTGTGTTTTGGAGTTAACTGTTAAGAAATAGGTATAAATAAATAAATTATAAATTCTGAAAACAAGATAGAGATAAAACTTTGTGTAATAAGAAAAGTCTTGAGGTAGTGCATAAATAACAAGAAAAATTATGAATTACTAGCTTCTGTCCACGGGTTCGCCCGCGTGGTACCCGGATATAAAGTAGCCTATGTGTTATTCTGATGTATAAGCTATGTAACTGTAAAGTTTTATCCAAATCCGTTCAGTAGTTTTTGCGTGAAAGAGTAACAAACATCCATCGTCACAAACTTTCGCGCTTATAATAGTATTAGCCTCTGCCCACGGCTTCGCCCGCGTGGTACTCGGATAAAAAGTAGCCTATGTGTTATTCTGATGTAATACTGTAGTTTCATCAAAATCCGTTCAGTAGTTTTTGCTTGGAAGAGTAACAAACATCCATCCTCACAAACTTTCGCGTTTATAATAGTGTAGGTGTACCTAGCTCTCAGAGCTGAAAATAGATGGCGAAGAAAGGTTTTCGAATGGCGACTACATAACAGACGACGCGATGGACCGATAACATACCTAAGGTAACGGGAAATTGGTGGATGGAGGTGCCCCAAGATCGCTCGTCATGGCACTCTTTGGGGGAAACCTATGTCTAGCACTGGATATCTTTACATGCAGGTTATTATTTACTTATTTATATTAATGATGATTGGTTATCACGCCGTAACAGTCGTTTCGTTGTTCAACTTTCAATCAAGCCACTACTGAATTTTAGATAAAGAAGGTTATAGAGTTGAAAATCAAACTACCAGCAATTGGCATAAATTAGCTTGTTTATGAATTGACATGTACAATGCTGAATCATCCTTAGCTAACATAGTGTTGAAATTACGTTATATCTTAGTGCAGTCATTAACAATCGAATATATTATGAATATATAGAAAAACTACTGAACGTATTATGATGAAATTTTACAGTAATATAGATTATACATCAGAATAACATATAGGCTATTTTTTATCCGGGTATCGCCCAGGCGAAGCCGTGGGCAGAAGCTAGTTATTATATTATAAAGGATAACTTTTCAACCGACTTCAAAAAAGAAGGAGGTTCTCAATTTTATTCGTCTGTATGTTTTTTTGTGGGTATGTTATGCGATTTCTTCCCCAATTATGAACCGCTTTTAATGATTATTTTTTAAATGGTGGTCTCATAATACATTATATGAAAAAAAATCCACCCCTAAGGAAAAAAAATGAGATGAAACTTCATATTGGACTTTTTTTCAACTTCCCGTTATTAGAAGTCGGTTTTTATTTATTTCTGAAAAAACTAGTTTAATAAAAACTCACCATTCTCCAAGCACTCTGTGAGGGCTTCGGTGCTATCCTCATTGATGAAAATCTTGACGCCAATCTTCAGGTTCTTGCGTTCCTCCTCCGCCATCTTGTTCTGTACATCGTCATGCGGCCGCGTGATGTTCATGACGGTCTCCGGAGTGGCCGTGGAGAGCACCATGTAGTCAGACGGCGCGGAGGTACGGGGGAACTCTTCAGGGTGGGCGTTGCCGTTTTGAATGGGGACCGTGGGGGCGTTTTGGGTTCCCCATTCGGATAGGGTCAGCTTGATGCTTTCTGAAAGCTGGAGACAAGTTTGATCATTCATTTGATCACGGACGAGTAACAAAAATACTTCCCGCTGCAATATAGTTGGTACCTCGATGGTGTGGCGGGCGAGTAATCGACTGCGATGCAGGTTCGATTCCAGGTACGGGACGAATGTTTGCATCTGCAGATATTTGTTCAGAGCCCGGGTAATTAAACCGATAGCGGCATTTAGAACTAAATTCGTCAGTGGGAGGGCACGTTAAAGTGACTGACCTATAGGTACTATAGGGCTATACAAGTCACAAAGCCTTGTCGATGATTTTATCCTTCGGAACACCCTTCAGTTGGTCTAAAAGTCTAAAATCATCAACAGGAGACTTCGTCACATTCATGCAAATTTGCTTTAACTATGATTCAGTTTTAATGTTGGCATCTTCCATCTATACTTAATATTAGAAAGATTAAAGTTTATAAGTTTGCATATACCTAGAAGGTAATCTCTGAAACAGGACTTTCAGGGTGGACAAAGCCGTATATTAACCTGTTAATAAAAAAGTTTTTCGTGGACACCAATTTTGCAACGTAAGTCGACGACAAAACGGTCCAACGAATTCGTTTCTTACGAACGTAACGGTAAGAGCTACTTTGCTATCATCATCAGCACACATCAGTCCACTGCTGGACATAGGCTACTCCCAATACGCGCCACTGAGCCCGGTGTTCGGCTCTTATCATCCACTTACTGCCCACTGCCTTTCTTAAGTCATCGCTCCACCTAGCCGGGGGACGCCCCACACTACGTTTGCCCAGACGCGGTCTCCACTCAAGAACTCGTTTACCCCAACGGTTGTCGATTCTTCGGCATATATGACCAGCCCATTGCCACTTCAGCTTACTAATCCTCTGAGCTATATCGATGACTCTCGTTCTCTGTCGGATAATCTCGTTACGGATTTTATCCTTCAGAGAAACCCCGAGCATAGCTCGTTCCATAACTCGCCGTGCGACCTTGAACTGGTGGATTAGCCCTACAGTGTGCACGTCTCGGCACCATAGGTCATCACGGGTAGGACGCACTGGTTGAAGACTTTAGTCTTCATGCATTTTGGTATGGGTGACGAGAAGATTCGACGTAGTTTTCCGAACTTTTAATCGGATAATTTTTATCTATTATCCGTACAATGCGGGCGAAGCTACCTAAAAAAGCACGT
The DNA here is from genome assembly GCA_958496245.1 of Perizoma flavofasciatum. NCBI lineage: Eukaryota > Metazoa > Arthropoda > Insecta > Lepidoptera > Geometridae > Perizoma > Perizoma flavofasciatum. Next base: position 4,986,708 of record OY292443.1, on the reverse strand, counting down.
GTACCTATAAAGGTATCATACCGATGCAGGGCTAAGCGGTGAACTGTGAACTAAGAGGCAAAAAAAGCATGTGGCGACCACAATAGGACTGTCACGGCTGCAGTGATAAAATAAAATAGTAAATAACCACTTCCACATGCAAGTCATAATAACACTAACATAAAACACGATTCAATAATGCTGTATATTGTCAAGTCATGCCATTGGCAATGAACAAGGAAGTTATCATATTTAACTAGTTCTGGATTTAATACTCACAGTTATCTATATATTTATAATGATAACAAATGGAAATAATAATTAAATTATCTATTTTGAGATAAGAATCTTCCAGTGATTTTATTATCTAGACATTTTTATCACAGATCTATAAAGTAGGTAACTTTGAAGTTTCAGTTAAACTCTCTTATTTTCCTTGAGCACATAGCCATACTTATTTAGATATTACTACTACCTAATTTTTTTTAATAACTTATCCCACCATCCTAACTTACAAAATTTGATTTTTATGTTGTGCTAAATAAATGTTTTCCTTTCTCTCTTTCTTTACATAGCAACTTAAGGAAAACTTTACATAGTTTTCCTTGGTGTTGCCTGCACATAGCACACTTGACCTAGGGATCCAAAACAGATCTAATATCAATTTATTATTTCAATTTAATATTAATGTGAAGTGTTTTACCAAGTATTCAGTACAATCACATTAAAAATAGATATCCTACTACTATTATAAACGTAAAAGTTTGTAAGGATGGATGTTTGTTACTCCGTATTTTGATTAAACTTTACAGCAATATAGCTTATACATCAGAATAACACATAGGCTACTTTTTATCTGGGCCACACACAGGCGAAGCCATGGGCAGAAGCTAGTAACTCATAATATTCACCAGGAAAAATTGTATTTCAACACTAGTGATGTTATGTCAACACGCGACTCATGAGTGTGATGTAAGTGCTGGGCTTCCACTAGAAAATCAACTTTATTTACTGGATTTTGAGTTGATTTAGGATGATTGGATATCAGAAGTTCAAGTATCTTGGAATATAGAACCAAAATGCATAAGTCTTACTTGCAGGTTTTATTTAATGCATAATTGTTTTGACTCTTAGTGCCTCTTAAAAATTATAAATATATTATTAGGTTCCAATCACATTTTAGTATATAAGTAATATATCGGTCATGTAGTTCCCACAACACAAGCTCTGATTAGTTTGGCGCTAGATGGAAAATGTCCAGTATTCTTATTTATTTTATTCAGTAAATGAAACCACATTCATCCAGGCACCTACCCACATACATTCAATTCAAAGTGATATAACTAGTCCAGTTGGATTGAAGGTTAGCAGTTTAGCTAAATAAAAGAATAGAAAAACTACATACACAAAAAATAATAACATACTAACCTCCTCAGTAACATTTTGTCCAGCTTTCTTCTTGATATCAATCAAATTGAGCACATTCCCAGTATTAATTGTCACTTTAGACGCGCTTTTTAACATCGTGACCGCCTGGTTTAGCTTTGTAATTAATTGTTAATTTCCGAGTCGGTCGAGTCAGGAAGCCAAGGTTACCGGCCGAACACCGAAAAAAATCAACAAATTGAATTCGGAACAGACCGGCTGAACGCTATCGGTGGTGCCGAGCTACTGCTAAACATTGGCCTTGCACGCTGAAACTCATAGTTTCTTATAATTCAAACCGAGGCAGTACGTAGAGATCTTGCTTGACGTGTTGCAAATTATGACGAAATTGGGAGTGATATCATCCTTATCTTTGCTGTGTACGTTCTACACTGGCGGTATATTAAGAGCCGGTGTGTTTCTTGGATTGGAAATAAACTGAAATTTAGAAATTTAGCATTTTCCTGAAACTTATTATAAAATTCTACCTAGAAGGAAAAGAAAGAAGAGAAGGGAGAGAAGAGTGGCGGGTAGTGGTGGGTCCTCAGCACGTGTGGCACCACTTTTGTAGCTACACACCTCGAAACAAGGCCTCTCACTCTTTTCGTTTGGACGAGCTAGCACACCTGCACACCAACACAGTTGCCATCGTGCAAGGCGCGAGCCGACCCGCGAGGAAAGATCGTGTTAGCTCGCACAATGCGTCTTACACATAGTACTCCACTTCACTACCACACCACACCACACACACAACACGCACAGTACACACTGTGTTCCCAAGACTGCCTCACTCAACTCAACGTTCAGAAACTGCCTCGCTACCTCGCCTTAATTGTGGTACCACAGTGTGCTGGCTCTGTTGTAAAACTGAGCCCTCGTACGATCCGCGTTTTCAAACAGTGTGCTACTCATGACTAGTGGCGGGCGTGACAGAACAGACAGAAAATTCAGCTGTCAACATTCAACAAGGCTGACAACACACAGTGACACTGACAAAAATGACAGTTAAATTACGAAAGGTTCTTTAGAAAAATTAACAATCGAAATTTTTACTCAACTGTCAAAGTGACAAAAATAAAAACGCACAAAATAAATACCTGGTAAAAAAAACTGCCAAGTGTGAGTGTTCCTCATGAAGTAACAGTTCCGTTGTGCGTTATAAGAATATTTATAAGATTGTTTATTAATTTGCTCTTTAAAACTTTGTAAAATTGTATTAGTTTAGTCTTATAATATCTGTGGTTTAGTCCGACCATAAAATGAAAGTGATTTAATAAACACAGAACAATGGAAAGGATTAAAAGAGTGTGAGAAATGTGAAAAAAAACAAGAAATTAAATTAATATTATTAGAATATTATAGAACGTAGCGAGCGTTGGAAAGAACTATGTTCGAAGTTTTACGTGGTATAATCCAAAACTATGAAATCCACAAAAGACTAAAGTCACTGACAAAGCTCTCAGCAAGCCATAAAGCTCTCAGAATCGACGATAGCTGGTGTGGAAATGTTCTTAAATGACGATCACAAACTGGATAACTTACTATGCGAAGCGAAGGAAATCGTTTTTAATTGTTGTTAAAAATAAGTCTATAATCTTATCTGTAAAAATACAGTACTTATGTACTTACTATTGAAAATTCATGTCATGTCAAAAACGATGTTTTTTTTTAATAGAAACAGGTACAGGCTCTATTCCAATCAGTGAGGTAGATGTCTATTTTCAAAAAATCTTACACCGTGATGACAAATTTCTAAGCCAAAATACAGCTCAAATTAGTTCCGGTGTCCCAAAAGGATTTTCAAGTTTTATTTTATTTTTCGTTAAGGAACCCAAAAACAAATGATTATCATGACATTGACAAATGTATGAAATCATTCTATTATACAATTCTCAATCACTATTCGATTTATTAATCAATTTCTCAATCTCATTCATGTTATTCATGTTTCATTCATTCATAAGTTAAGTTACGCACGGTATTCAGTGGAAGGAAGTGTTTTGCTGGTTTTCGTTATTGAATTAGATTGAATTAGTTATTGTTTTAGCAATGGGTGTCGACATTCTAGGATTTGCTTACGCCGCTACCGTCGCTGCCGGTGGTATCATGGGATACGCCAAAGCAGGTAATCTAATTTGGTAGTTTTGTACAAAAACCCTATCTTATCGAATTTTGCTAGATAGATGAAAAAAACTACAATCTTAAGATTGTTTTGACATACAGTTCTGATTGTTCGACCTTTTGCTATATATTTTTGCCCGATCATCGGTACCTATTTTGACTGCCTACAGAGACGCTCTTGATAATATTTTGGTTGATGTCCTGTTCACATAGGTTTAGATACTTCTAACCATGTTTCCTTCTAGTTTGTGATTTAAAATCGTAATAGATTGGCACTTAAAAAATAGATTAGGTGTGTACTTTCTTCCATTAATTAGAAGGTAATTCTGGCTTCTCACTTACCTAACATTATCAAACTTGGACTATTTCAAGTTTTTATCATGATGATTTGCAAATTTTGTTGAATTGTCATTGTTTGTTTTCAGGATCTATACCTTCATTGGGAGCTGGTCTAATATTCGGATCAATCCTAGGTAACAAAAAAATATATACTCATAGAATAGTTAAGCCACACCACACTGTAGTCAGTTCGGTCCAAAATGACTAAGGCGAATTAAGACTGACAAAAAAAACTACAGCATTCAAATTAATTTCAAAATATATAGAATGAACACAACCATTCACTGGCTGCAGTGTGGGATTAGACTGCTGGTGACTTGAAAGTAGAGCTTAAGTCTGGTACTTGAATTTTTAGGAATGTGAAACTTTTAAGGTAGAATCTGAAAAGGATTTAGTGTTCCTGACATCGGCTCCTTTACTGCATAATCTTGAGCTCTATCCATGATCAATTCTTATTGAAGCCTTTGTGATCTCCATCTATCTATGAATCCTCATTATCTATGAATTCAGGATTAGCAACTAACATATTAAGATCTCACTTTTAGTGCTATTAGACCATATTCACATTTTGATCTTTGCTTGTTTGTTTCCATTTCAGGTGTTGGTGCATACCAGCTCAGTCAGAATCCCTCTAACTATGGTCTAATGTTAGGAACCACCACCACCTTGGGAGGTCTTATGGGATACAGGTAATTTGATCATCAATACACTACCTCCATCTAAAAACAACTATTATTAGCTATGCCCCAAGTATTTTAATTTTGTTTTCATTGATTTAAAGACTTTTAAACATAGTTTATGTCAGACCCATAAGGTAATACAGTTATATAAACAAAAATAAATATTATATATTTATTTTATATCAACCTGTTTTCTCTCAAGAAAACAGGTTGATATAGGTACACATTCTAAAACTATAATGAGTAAACAAACGCACACCCATATAATCTACCTCATTAGATTAGATCTACCAAGTTAATTAATTAGTTCTTGGTAATGATGCTCTGTAATGATAAATGCATGACCAAATATGAGTCTGTATGCTTAGCATCTTAGGGTTGCGGGGTTGGTGATGATAATATCTCGTCATGGCACTGTTTGGGGAGGTCTATGTCCAGTAGAGATCTCCTACAGACAGTTTTTGATGATATTGTTCAATAGATTTACTTCGACTACTAGTTACTACTATTGAACTTTGTGAATAAAGACTACTAAAACATGACTAAATTATCATACACAGCACAAAATGTATGTTTTTTCTTTCATACTCAGGTTCTCTCTATACAGGCTTAGCCTAATGAAGTAGCGAGGAAGCCAACAATAACTCATTCTAGATATTAATTTCTCAGTGTAGCAATATGTATCCATATAATAAGCCTAAGATGTGTTTATGTTAAATCTGATACGTACTTTGTATAGTAGGTATCAGATTTAACATCAACCTACATTTTACCTACTTCGTTGTATTAAATACTTTTTGTATTGAATCAACTTTTACGTTCAAAGTTATTTTTTTTAATGCAAATAAAAAAACACTCAATTCATTCAAATGAGTTGACTGGGAATAGTGCAGTGTGGTGGCACATTTTATTTATCTATCTATACTAATAATAAACCTGAAGTGTATGTTTTTTTTCTGAACAAATTAATCTCTGGAACTACTAGATTTGAAAATAATATTTTCGAATTTGATAGCCCAATTCATGAGGGAGGCCGGCAGGCGATGGGTCGGTCGGGGGTAGGTAACCGAGGGCATCCATGGCACACCCAGTTTTTATATAAAAACGGGGTATGTTTATTAGTTACAAGACTTTTCAATTCCTGATATTCCAGCCCATTTGCATGCGCCATGATCACGGGAGAAACTGAAGTCTTTGGGGGTGTTATTGCAAAACAGATCTATCTACCCTCTTTTTGGTATTTTTGGACCTATTCATGACAATTTTATTTTGTTGCAGAGCCTACAACAGCGGAAAGTTTATGCCGGCTGGCCTGGTGTTCGTCCTCTCTGCCGGTATGCTGGTCAGGTTACTAGTCAATAATGTTACTGCCAGCCCTGTGCCAATTAAGGGTAGCTAATTATTTTACCTATAAGTATATTAACACGTTCCACATCTCCATTAGGAGTCGCAAATTGTCTCCTGCACTCCGGCCAGGCCTGTTAACAGTTGACTATTTGGAATGAGTTATGTGAACTTTGTTATTGAATGTATTTCGAATGAAAGTTTACTTCTTGTATAGTAACTTTTGACCGGCTTGGCCGCAGTGTGGCAGCAGCATTACCACACGTCTGCGATTACTTAACTTAATCATAGATTCTACGACATGTTTATCGAATTCGCTACTTGAGTAGCGAATTCGATAAACATGGAATCATGGAACATCAGGAAAGATTACTTCTGATTATGTACTTCAAAATGAAAAAGTTTCAAGCTCGTAAATAACGTTGGAACAAATAAAAAATCATGAATTTTATTCATTTTGAAAGTGCAAAATCAGAGTTAATACTAATGTATGCATGGCAAATGTTTTGTTTGATTAAAGTAAACAATCCATTCAAGCTAGTATGCTAAAAGGCTGTTATTGTTCAGAGATTAAAATATTTAAATTCTACATCAATCATACATACAATAACAACTTAAAAAATCGATTTTAAACTATCTGAACCAAAACAAAATTACACCATGTATAAATAAGTGGATAAGTTTTAAACATACCTTAAAATAATAAAATATGGTAATATTCAGTTATTGAATAATTACGACATTATTATACCTTTAGTACGTATATTATTCTTGTGTTCAAATTATTTAGCATTTATTAGTAAGTGCATTTGTTACTTCTGTTGAAAATGTTATTTTAGTTTAGGAAATGGACTGGTGTTTTTTTTACTATTGATGAAATAAAGTGGTGTTGGGAAAAATAATATTTTTAACTTATACAAATTACCTACTTAATTTCCATTTTTATACTTACTCAATTCCAATTCTGAAATATACTTAATTCCATACTTAGTATCGGAAAGGAAATATTCTAAAGTAAAAAAAACTACTTTTATCATTCAGTTTTCTTTATTTTTCTCTCTTAAAATTTAGATTAATTTTGAGAAAAAGTGGGTTCATACATAAATAGTAAAAATAAAAATAAATAAGCTTTAGCGAAGGCAAGTGATGTCTCAATTATAATATCACTATTTCCTTAGAGGAGTGTTTTTCATACGTTGAAAATATATTTTTTGACAATTTTTAAAGTCTATTGGTAACTTTAGTTATAGTTCTATGTCACATAAATAAGTTTAGAAATAAAAACAGGCTTAAATTATAACAGAATTATCAAATTTTGATGGGATAAAAACAATATTTCTTTAAATAAATTGATAATTAACTCTAATTGGAATGTAGCGAGCCAGTCGCCCTGTTACTCAAAGAAAAAAGTATATAAACCTATCTTAAATTTCTTAATAAGTGTATAAAAAAGGCACATCTTGGCAGTTTCTTTAATGTAACCTTACAAAGATATTTTTACAACAAAAATTTATACTATGGAGTATTCTGTATAATATCCAAAAAGGATAATTTACTATCCCGCATTGATAGTCAGATCTACAATTATTTTACTGTACTTAAAGTTTATAAGAAACACAATCACATTTTTATCACCCACTTATTAGTGTCCGACACTGTCTTCAGACACATTTTCACTATACACAAACGCGCATACCCATTTACCCGTTGAATCTATAAATAAAAACAAGCAAAGCAAGTTTCTGCTTGATTTTATTTCATTTATCACATCACATTGGTACATTCTCGCGATGTAACGTTCACATTGATACTTAATATACTTTGAAAACGTAGGTAGCAATGCATAATGGTATTCCCATTATACTGCTAAAAGACTATTCCCTTTATGTCTATATCCCCATTTCGATACTCGACTATTTCTGTTACTCGCAGCGATGTTTGATAGGGTATGCGCGTACAACATTCGTTATTGTAGTTCTTAGCTGGTGCTGGACCGTGCAAGCGTCCCTAACGAAATATCCGTTCTTTGGGTCGCCGAAGTCAAACCAGTGAGGCAGTCTTCAAGTATTGATCAGCTCGATTCGCTAGTGGCGGCTGCTGGGAAACAGAAATTGATGTTAGTAGACCATATTGACATGATTATAATAATTGATTAAGACGAAAGATGCGATGTTGGTAAACGTAAAAACGCAAAATATGAAGGTAGTTAATTTAAATTAGCAAGTACGTACTGGGTCTTTTCAAAATAAATCCTAGAAATACTTTATAGACATTTAAATGATAATAGTATATTTTGTAGCAGATATAAATTATTATCATAGTAGTAAATGGGTATAGGTGTGTAAATGGGTGTTTTCTAAGTATGATATGTATGTATTTACAAAAAATTATATAACTAGTATATCAGTCACGTGGTTCCCATGATACAAACTCTGCTTAGTTTGGGGCTAGATGATCCTGTGTGAAAAATGACATTATTTATAATTTTATATTTTCTACATCCATCACTATTAACAAGTACAGAATATCTGTGGTACAGATAAGTATCCACATCTAGTTGTGAGATGGCATATGTAGAAAATAATGGCATGCTGAAATAAGAAATGTACAATTCACATAGAAATTAACGACAAAAGTTTCAGGAAGGTTATTTACATCGCACACCATGCATATTTTCATTCTTAAAAAGAGCGTCGATTTTTTACAAAAGATAGATAATTATGGTTATGCTAAAATGTAGGTAGATATTCGATGTTTGTAGGTAATAGGTATGTATTTATGTACACACAATGATGCTCTGAATCTGAAATGAGTTGGTAGGAAACGGTAATGTGTGAACTGAAATGCTGAATGTAAGAAGTCCCACAAGAAATGACAAATCCATGAATAGGTACGACAATGTGATAGGATGAATCCATGTCCTTCTTTCATCTCTGATTCTTACCAATATCGTCAATTGCACATCAATGCTGTATTAACTCCCCTGTTGTCAAATTCCTTTGGTAAGAGAACACAAGTCTCGCCGGCTCTATTCGTACTTGTTGCGAATGCCCACTCGGCGCTATAGGTTCTATCTGCACTTGCTGCGAGTTCGCATCAGGTCTTATAGAGTTGTCGTACGACTTTGCTTGGGAGTAATAAGTCCCTATTTTGAAAACAGGCTTCACTCCCTTGTCTTGATACGGACTTTTCGTTGTCGATCGTGAGAAGTAGGTGTCGAATGCTTCTTTGTTGTAGAAGCCCCTCTTTGGTTGTTCGTTTCTGTCAATGGCTTGACTATTTCTATCGTTAGATTTTGGTGGTTGTGTTGCGAAGTCTTTGAAATCATACGGGCTTTTCGTTGATGTGATCGAGTACTTATTTATCGATGGCGTGTAGGTAGTGGGCTTTTTTGTTGTGGTCTTCTCGGTGAAGAAGTTGAAAGGTTTCCGCGTCGTGTATTGGTAATATTTGAATACATTCTCTGTCGTGGAGGAACTGGACGGCTTTGGATATGTGCTTTTATAGGGGTAATAGTTTTGTTTCGCTGTTGTGCTAGCTACGTATGGCTGTGTTGTTGCTTCGTAACTGTGTGTGTTATTGTAAAAAAAAAATATTAGCATTTTGTGAGTTCGGTTGCATGTACACAAACTGATGGTAATGAGTAAATGCATTCATCTCATTCGTATTATCAGTATTGTGATTTTTGATCTGTGTGAATGATGGATTCAGAATTGTTTTAAATAGTTTTTGTTTGAAATGCCTACTATTAAAAATCTTTATTATCGTAGATCTACGGATTTGTTGACTGTAACTTTTATTATAAAGAGTGCACTGAGTGTTCTATTGATTTAGTAAGAATACAATTTTAAAATGTGATCTATCACTTTGAAAATGTAAAGTATCTTGATGAGAATTATCCGTTACCTGGTGATATTCTGGAAGAAAGGGCTCGTATCGGGCCGCACGTAGCTCGGCGTGTGTTGCGAGTAGTCTGGTATTATGTTTTCGTGCTCCGTTATACATCGTCCGTTTATGCAGTACTGAAATGAGATATTGACATTAATTTTTACTTATTCATTTTAAATAATTGCCATGATTTGTTTGAACGTTTCCCGATATTTCGGCGAAGTTGCATAAACCAGCGTCTAAGGAACTGAATTTTTTGCGGCTACCCTCTTTCTCGCTATTTTATTGCGAAAGATACTACTACTACCTATTTCACTGTCACATTCGAGTACATCTCGGCACTGACACATAATAAGTACCTACTAAAGGTATCCAGAAACGGTATACGCGCTGCTGGTAGGATGTTTTTTCAGGATTCCAGACTACAGATAATTAAAAAAGAATTCTCCATTGAAATTCCCGTGATTGGTAATCTCAGTTGCCTCCTGAACCAGTCTTGGTCAGTGGTAAATATCCCGTTTTTAGTGAAAATTATGTGAATGACCATGATGGTTTAAAAAATGGTATTGCCATTTACTAAACTACACTTTTATCCAAACTTAAGCTGGCGCTGAACCAGTCATGTAAATATCCCTTTTTTGTGAAAATTAGACGTGAAAATCAGAATAGGGGTTGCGGGTTCGATTCCCGCCGCGGAACAAAGGTTTGTATGATCTACAAATATTTGTTTCGAGTCTGGGTGTTTTATGTACAATATGTAGATATATGTATCTATTAAAAAAAAAATGTAAGTAGTATATCAGTCATGTAGTTCCCATAACACAAGCTTTGTTTACTTCGGGGCTAGGCGATGCTGTGTGGAAAATGCTGTTTGTACTCTGAACAGAGGTCGGAATCTCACGTATTTAACGACTGTTTTTATTATGGTGAGTGGTAACAGCATAGTGAGTAGATAGCTACCACTAGTAGCTATCTACTCACTATGGTAGTGCACGGCGCGACGCGGAAGAAGAAAGTCGCAACCACTCACCCTGATGAAGACTCTCGGAATGAGTCGAAACTTAGTCGGTGCCTTCACCGATAGTGCAGTACGTGAAAATTCCCGTTTTTACAATATGAATAGTCAAGTTCACGATAGTTTTTGGAATAAAATAGCTACCACTTATTTATATTGTTACCTGTCCATCACCACACGGCGAGCCCTCGGCCGCTGGTCGGTACGCCACACAGTAACCACTTGCTGCATCAAAGCAGAACAGCTGAGCGCAGACACGCTCATCTTTGAAACACGCACTGAAAATAAACTTCGTTGTTTAGATGCAAGATACAAGATTTATAATAAAACTAGCTTATGCCCACGGCTTCGCTCGCATGGTACCTGGATAAAAAGTAGTTTTTTTTAGCTAAAGTTAGACGACCTCCGTGACGCAGTGGGTGAAGCCCCGCCTGAGACGCAGAAGCTTGCAGGTTCGATTTCCGCCGCGGGACAAATGTTTGTATGATTTGCAAATATTTGTCTGGGGTCTGAGTGTTCTCTTTGTAAAAAAAGTATATAAGTAGTATATCAATCATTTAGTTCCCATAATACAAGCTCTGCTTAGTTTGGGGCTAGATACTGCGTGAAAAATGACCACCATTGTTTATTTATATCGTGAGTGATTATAAATAAAAGAGTATATATGTTATGTATCTGTTAGAGTATCTGTAAGATTAATAAACATTAATAACCTATTCAATTTAATAACCTTTTTAAGAGTATTTTGAAGTGTGGCGTGGTCTTCCAAACTTGACTCTTAAAATACTCTTGTTTTTTTATATAGCTAGTATATTCTGTAATATGTAAGTTACCTAGTGCCTCTGTCTTTTCGGCACTGCGCGTCGAGTGTCAGCAGACGGCCGGGCAACACGCGCGGCAATGAATCGTCTTCGTGTGGTGAGTTGTACAGACAGGTTGCTGTGTCACCACTGAAACGAAAACAAGAAAATGTTTAAGATATAACATCATCACTAGCTGCTTAGCTGCTAGCTGCACTAGCTGATTTTGCTATTTTGATTAGTATATAATATTTAAATTTTGTCGTAAACAATTTTTAAGATATAACATCATCACTAGCTGCTTCGCTGCTAGCTGCATTTGTTGATTTTGCTTTTTTAAATAGTAGGTATCTATATAAAAATTTAAATTTTGTCGTAAATAATTTTTAAGATATAATAGCATCACTAACTGCTAAGCAGCAGTTCCTAAACTAAAAAAAAATACTTTTAAAGGTAATTTTCTATACTAATCGAAATAGCAAAATCAGCTACGTCTAAGAGCTCTTTTAACTTTTGTTTAGCTTCATTATGTTCTCTTACTTCAAGAAGTGGTGGAAGCTCTGCACAGAGCAGGGCGACCACCGGAATCCTTTCTCCGTGTGCCTGAGATCTGACATGATGAAGCCGTCTTCCCAGCGGCACTTCTCGGCGCCGGGGCCGCCGAGGTACGAAGGAGGAGGGCTGCCGTCGTGGACTGCGCCTAGCCTGGAATTTATGGTAAATCCAATTGAATTAAGTTTATATTTACATAAATAAACAACCAGCAGCCACATAGGGTACCTATACCCTCCTTTTGGGCAGTCGGGTAATAAACTACTTGCTTTCTTTATTTACGAACTCACAAATGGCCAACTTCATGTGCAGCAACGATGATTCCGGAGAAACCGCCAGTATCTTCAATGATTGCCACAGAGTTGACTTTCTCGAGCCGCTTGTTCACAACGCACGCGCCGCCCACGTATGCGAACCCTGATACATGAGTGTTACATTTAATTTTAAAAATAAAAATTGCAATAAGTATTTAATCGTCTGAACCAGCGGTAATGTTACATAAATTTTAATTACTAGGCACTTAACGCCATGAAAAATTTAAATATAAATAATCGAGCAAGTAAAAGCTGGGAATAATGCAAGGTAATCTAGGTGCAGGATAGAACTTTGGTTGAAAATTGTATGAGAATGTAGGAAAGTAGGTACAGACAAAATTAAAGTAAATTAAAAGTACATACACAGTAACTAGATTGATTCGATGTTTATAAATAAGCAAGTGTGTAGGTAGGTAAGTACTTACAATAGTCGATGGAGGATGATAATTTATAACTATTTATTTACAGATATTACCTTAGCCATGCATGCGCAAATAAAATGTTAGATCATCTAAACAGGTTTGGTAAAGCATTATAAATCAGCTTGAGATAAACAAACATGCAATTAGTTTTGTTATCAATAATTAAAATCACTTTTTTCAGCGCTACCTACTATGTAATTATATTAGATTTTTAGTAAAAAATAAAACAACCCGTAAACCAAATTATAGCTACCATTCATTCACCAATAAGTTACGATTTTACCGCCAATAATACGAATGGCGTTCTGCGACACGTTCCATTACTTCCGTTTAATTCCATTTTTCGTGGTAAAGAACATTTGGTGCATTCCACCAATCAATAGTAGTTATGAAATATCGTAAAATCAGTAAATAATTTTGTAAGTGAACGTAAATTAATAGAAACGCTCTACATTTTTAATTTTTTGAATATTGTAGATAATTTGAATTCTAGTCAATATATTGACGAGTTCGATAGCTTGTGCCACGTTAACAGTTATAGCCTTTTTTGGAAAAGGCCCGTTATTAATAACTATTCTAACCGATTATTATAGAAGAATACCACAAAAGCTACGAAAGTCCAGAAATTAACGGGTTGTTATTATTTTCTTGCCCTATCTATAGAAGGTAGATACTACTAATAGGCCAAATTGTACTTCTTTGGTACATACATGAGTAGGTATACTTCGATAGGGAGTAGGTAAGCGTAAGGTATACATACATAAAGTATGCATGCATATTTGCTCACTAATAATAAAACTAATGCTAATTTGCTCACGTGATTTGCAAGCCATACAAAACGATGATTGCAAATGTCTAAAACAAATAAAACATGAGACAGGCATTCAATGGAATGGAACATGAAGATAAATAGAATAGGTATTATACATCAAAACGGTTGTGTGTGACTAAACTACAAAATGGAAGGTTTATCTATAAAAATATATTACAAATTATGTATGGTAAGATCAATCTAGAAGAAAATAACAATAAATTTGCGGAAAAGACAGAATATTATTCACAAGTGCGAATATGATATTTTGGATTTGGATAAGGGGTAACGTGGAATTTGGTCCCAAAGTGAAAATTATGGGTGTGGGACATGATGAAAATAGTACAGGCGTGCTCTTGAAATATAACATTTTTAACACGCCTACCTGCTGTCCCTCTATTGCACGCATCGTTCGCAAATTGTCTTCTGCACATGTCTAGTCTGAAATATCACGGAAATTATAAAAAAACTCAATAAAACCCCAACAAAATCTACGATACACAATTTCATTCGGTGTCTAGATGCAGTAAATTAATACTTCTACAAACATTGTATAATTTTGCGAGCACTTTATGAGCGAGCGCACGCAGCGCACTCAGATAGACGGAATTCTGCATTCTACGTTCAAAACCTCCACGACCCAAATCTGCCTAATGTAGAGTTATTAACTTGAATTGAATGCAGTTGGGCGTGTTCAGTCGAAAGCAGCTTAGCCAAACATCCAGAGCTCTGTGCGCGTACCTATCCTAAAATGGTATTATGAGAGGAACGTATTTAGCGCCATTACCAAATCCTTTACCTCATGAATTAAAACTATTAAGCCAAATTAATGTTTCATTTAAAGCATTATGTTAATGCTGATACCACTCAATCCATGGTCTTAAAATGAATTTACCAGCGGTGCCTTTTGTGCAGCGACCACCCTTGCGTCGTCGGCACATGTCGTACCTGTTGGTCAAATCAGTTTGGTTCGTTCATTTTGACCATCACTATCTTATATTTAAAACTTGGAATAATGGCGCCAAATTTAGTTAAACTAAAAGTGCTACTTACGGTCTTACCTGTGAAGCGTGAAATAAAGCAAACATTATTATTAAAACACCGTCATCATAATTATTTTAATTGATGATTCATGTTACTTCCAGATCTAACAAAAATGTATTGATATTACTAATTTAAATTGGTCTCAACTCAACAAAGTGTATACAAATATTTTTGCTACATTACCTACCTATATCAAGATCAAGATCATAGGCATGATGCCCATAAAATCTAAAATGTGAAGAATCTGAATCTTTTCACGCTAATTATCTGAATCTAACTTTGCAATCGTCAAAATATGTAAATATATTTTGTGAAAGTGTGACTTTGATTGCAAAGCAATGCTTTTCATCACACTGGTATTTGTAGATAATATACCTACCTAGTGGGAATAGAAAGGTAAGCCTCCGCTACGAAAGTGAAGCACTCAAATTATGCCAGGCTACACGTTAATACATGTCACACTCACGCCCACACTTTTCTCAGGATTTTGAAGCAAATGTATTTTTTTTATTTCGTGGCTAACAAGCATATGACCCATCTGATGGAAAGTGTATTTAAATGAGCACAAAGATAACTTCTTTAATCCCATCAAAAAACCTACTAATTATACATTCATCTTGACATTTTAAATAGGTACCTTTTCGTTCACTGTATCTTATTTAATTTAATTTATTTACAACTTACTTGGTAATAGCAACAGCGATGTCGTAGACCGGCAACCGCCTCTCCCTGAACAGATACTTGCCCATGTCAGTGAGCGCGGCTGCAGAGTCAATGGCGTCTCTTCCTACTCTATTTCTTTCCAGGTAGGGTGTCGCGTCTCTGCCCTAAGAACATAAACATAAAACGTTGGTAAACATTTATTTTAGACTGCCTTCTTGATAAATAGCTTCTTGTTGTTTTCTATTTTGACTTTTTTTATCACATTTTTTATTAGAAGTTCTAACATAATTAAATTAAATTAAATTGGGCATGTTTTTATTTAACGCATGTAACACCAAGAAAAGATCTAGTGATTTTTTTTTGGTGTTGGGTTGCAGTGTGCTAGCAGCTAGACATGGGCGTTTTAGTTTTTTACCGCAAACGGTTTTCAGATATCGATATCAGTCGCAGGGGGTTTTACATAGGCAAACTAACAACGAAACGACAAACGCAAACTTGTTCAGTTATTTATCAGTTTAGCAACTTGTAACTACGTCCGCCGGCGTGAAAACATGCACCAAAAAGAGTTACAATAGAAAGTAAACCATATTGCCAGCTATCTATAATATATTTTTACGCACGCCATTATCATGCAATCATGGCTAATGTTACGTCATATTCGCTCCATATGCCGTTTCGTTTGGTTTGTGAAGTTTTCGTTTTGTTCGTGTCTGTAACAGTTGAGGTTTTGATAAATTTTCATAATATCGGTTTAAATATTGTGGATTTAAATATTGATATTGTATCGATATCTAACCCATATCCGATATCAGTTACGTTTCGATATATCGAACTCATGTCTACTAGCAGCATTAGAAAATTAATAATGGCAACAAAATAGGGCCAATTTTTGTGTTAACCCATAATATGCTTAGATACTTATAAAAAGTTCATTCTAACTTGTGATCCACACGAATGTGGGGCAAGTATGTAGATAAGGTTCAATGAATACATAAGGAATATTTATTGCAAATTATGCGCATTTTATGTAGAAGTTTTACTGCTTGTCCAGTGGTATAATACACAGATACTGCTTTACTAAATCAAGTTGCGTGAAACGGAACGTAGCTGTCATGTCACTAAAATTAAACGTCATTCATATTGGGCGCCAGCCAGGCGCCAAGTTGAAAATAAACTAGAAACTAAACTTCTTCGATCTGACTACTTGTTTGGTGACTTCTCGTTCTGTTTTATTTAGTACGGGAAATAATGGCACAAGAAGCTGTACTGAAATACTTGACGGAGACAAATCGCCCGTATTCATGTGCAGACGTGACGGTGAATTTACGCGGCGTTTACTCAAAAGGAGTTGTGCAAAAAACTCTCGACGCTTTGAGCGAAAGTGGTAAAATTAGATGCAAATTGTATGGAAAACAGAAGGTTTTTGTGGCTATACAGATTGAAACTAGTGCTGGTGACGATGGCGTGGAAGGTCTGTGCTGGTTTTGTTTTATTTGTGTTTGTTTCAGTGATTATGGATACAATTGTTAAATTCATTTATCGAGAGTGGCGGGGGTGTGGTGAAACATAGATTAATGCTACTGATATGTACTACTGCTCTAACTTTACCGACTGAAACAACTTTGCCTGATTATGTTAAAATTTATCAGTGACTTTCCAATTTCCAACTTATGGGGGGTGGACTATAGTCCTCCATAATAAGGTTAATGTGCATACTCTTTAAAACTTTATAGTGTCTTTTTTTCATCACTGCTAGGCAATAGTAACCCTCAAACGTCCCTGGAGGATACTAAAAGTCCCTTGCATTTGCAAATAATAAGCAAATCACTAATCTTTCAGATTTCGATGCGCAAGTCAATACCCTAACACAGACCATTGCAGACAAAACCGCTGCCCTAAAAACAGCTGAGGCAACCCTAAAGACCCTTACATCAGCCCCAACTACCGAATCGGCTAAAGCTCAAATAGTAGAGATTAAAACCACTATCAGTACTATGGAAAGCAAGCTTGAGCTACTTAAGAATTCAAAGGAGGTTGTCAGCGCAGATGAAAAGACGAAAATACTGGAGGAACATGATAAAATGTTTAGGGAATACAGGTGATTTTACAAAAATATAACACCCAACAATCTTAAGCATAGTCCTGACCACACATTAGGATTCCCTCTGTTGTGGTTAACAGGAACTATAGGTAACTACGGCAACACCCAAACCTGGTACAAATGGTTACAGAACATGCAAACGTCTCACAGCTAGAATCGAACCAGCACCCTATCTATCTTTTGGCTGTCACCGCTACACTACTGTTAAGAAAGTGCAAATATGTGTGGTTACTGTTAACTCTCTTATAGCTGTGCCATGGCCGATCCACCCCGTCGCATCGCCTGTCCATGCTATTACTTCGTTTTCGCTTAGCTTTCTTTCCTTATAATTTTAATATATTTTCAATAATTATAGTTTATAACCTTTCTCAAGAATTCGCCTATCAAATGCAAAAATATTTTTTAAAATCGGTTTTGTATCTCGTGAGGTTAGCGAGTTTAAAAAAACTTTTCAGCTTTATTATAAGTATAGATGTGTATTTAATCTGTATTTAAAGCTGGTTCTAATTCTGATTGATCCTTGTCATTTCAATTTATAAATATTAATCTAGTATAGTATTTTATTTATTTCAGAAAAAGAAAGCGAATGTGCTCTGACATGCTAGATGCCATCTTGGAAGGATATCCCAAGTCCAAAAAGACACTACTTGAAGAGCTCTGCATTGAAACCGATGAGATGATAAACTTCAAGGTAGCTTCAGCAACTTAGCATGTTATGTTATGTTATGTTGCAGGTTTTTCTAATACCATCAACATGGCAAGAGCATACTGTTGGTTAGCGGTTACCATGTTTTTGAGTGAATACATTTCATTTTTTTTTGGGAGTATGATTTTGTTGATTAAAATAGTCTAGCTGTACGAGTAATCTTTTATTCATATTAACAGGCATGTAATAGATGACAACCTGGATGGCGCGGCAGGCGAATAGCTGGCTGACACGCAACCGGTGCGGGTTCGATTCCCGTTAGGAGACAATTGTTTTCATATTTGTTCTAGGTCTGGGTGATGTGGTGTGGTACCACGAACTCATAGTTCTTGAAACCCACGATATAGGAAATCAGTGAGGAGTCCGGACTATATATGCATCTGTTGGGTGTTTTTATAATATGAAACCGTTAATGCATTTGCAATGACCAGCAAACATTTTTATTTTTTTATACATAGTTGGAAAACATCTTTAATAACACTAATGAGCTACAAATTGTAAAAGTGGAATTAGCCTTCGATAGTTTTCACTAATAGTTCTAAATTTAATTATCAATATCTGTTTAGAATAATGAGGAGTTTCCTCGTATACTACTGAACAAAATGATTAAACTATTAATTGTTTATCTTGGTAAAAATAATTGTTCATAGGTTTTTAAACTGTTAACCCACACTTAAGGGAAGTCACAACATTTTGTCACAACATCACAACAGACATTGTGTGCGGACGGTGGTCAATCAGTAAAATGATGTTATTGTATTATCATCTACTGAACCAAAATGTCTCTATCTAAACATACAAAATATATATACCTAAGTTCCCATAATACAAGCTCTGCTTACTTTGGGGCTAGATGATGTCGTGTGAAAGATATCCTGCATTATTTATTTATTTATCTCTTTCTACCTCTTCGTATTTTCGCAATATTTACAACAAAATTAAATATTCTTAAGTATCTACTAACAAAATGGATTGTATTACCGTCCGAAATGAAAAACTTTTGGTTTATCTTGATTTAAATACAAAAGGGTGATAAAATAATTTAAAAAGAATCTTATTTATTTATCTTGACATGAATATGAAAGTAATAAAACAATTAAAAAACAATCGATCTCTGAGGCGCAGTGAGCGAAGGCCCGCCTTAGACACAGAAGGTTGCGGGTTCGTTTCACGCCGCGGGACTAATGTAAATATTGGTCTCGGGTCTGGTGTTGCCTATATATAATATTTATGCATTTACAAAGAAAAAAGTATATAAATAGTATATCAGTCATGTAGTTCCCATAATACAAGCTCCACAGATATTATAGAGGTAATACGTTTGGGGCTAGATGATGCTGTGTGAAAAATGACCAGCGTTGTTTTTTTTTTCAATCTTACTCACCCGAGATATAATAATGCCGGCGATAGATATCCTTATCTTAGGTCCCTTGAGCAGTTTGTATCTCAGGTCGACGCCGTTCCAGAAAGACACGAAGTAACGCTTTATTTGAACATTGTCACCTCCGTGTAACCTGGAATGTGAAACGAAGCAACTCATCATCATCATCTTCTTGTCCTTATCCCACATTACGTGGGGTCGGCACAACCTGTTTTCTTCTTCCACTTTCCTCTGAGTGAGAACTGAGATGACGGCTGATCGTCATCTCAGTTCTCACTCCTTTCTTAATCATCCTTTGCTATTATTTCCATCCACATTCATATCTAACATTCTTCTCGTAATATGACATTCTTCCCTCCTCATGACATGTCCATACCATGCTAACCTATTACTCCTCAACTTTTCCGTCACGGGCGCTACTTTCAAACTTTCCTTGATATACTCATTCCTTATTTTGTCCATTTTAGTAACTCCACACATCCATCTCAACGTTTCGCATGTGAAACGAAGCAACTATTTAAAAAATATTTTCCATGTTAAATTTGTTGTACACTAGCCTGTGCCCACGGCTTCGCCCGCGTGGTACCTGGATAAAAAGTAGCCTATGTGTTATTCTGATGTATAAGCTATATTACTGTAAAGTTTCATCAAAACTCGTTTAATAGTTTTTGCGTGAAAGAGTAGCAAACATCCATCCTAACAAACTTTCGCGTTTATAATAGTAGTAGGATGAAAGCATGTTACATTAACGGGTTTATTTATAAAATACTAGCTCTGCCAACGGCTTCGCTCGGTACCCGGATAAAAAGTAGCGTAATGTGTTATTCTGATACTGTAAGGTTTCATCAAAATCTGTTTAATAGTTTTGCGTGAAAGAGTAACAAACATCATCTCATAAACTTTCGCATTTATAATAGTAGTAGGATGTTTATGCCAAGATGGAATCGAACATGCACCTCTTACGTGTCAGCCGGCCACTCGCCCGCCACGCCACCGAGGTCGTCTAAAGTTTCCCACATAAAAAAAACAATCACGATCTAGACTAATCTTCATAGACAAATTCAGGGCGTATGCACTCAGGTGCGAGAGGCACGTTCAGTTCTACTTATAAGTAGGCTAAGTACCTACCTATTTGTTTTTTTTTCGTTTTAACTGCCCCAACATCCTATTCCTATTTATAAGGTAGGTAATCAACACAAGCTCTGCTTAGTTTGGTACTAGATGATGCTATGTAAAAGTGTCCAGGGGTCTAGACAAATACCACTTTCTATTGAAGTTAACGCTTGCGGAAAGATTGAATTGTATGGGAATGACATTAGCTGCGGAAATGTGACGTGACAGCTGCCAAGTTTTACCTTGACGAATTTGCGTTAGCGTGAAAGGAAAAGTAAGCGTGAGGTATTTGTCTAGCCCCCAGCTCTATTTATACAACAGATTCCCCATTTATTTATTAAAGTTTTTTCTGTTTCGGGTCTTTTTGTTGTGGTACCATGGTACTCGTAGTTCCTGATACCCACGACACATGGATTCCTAGTGTAGTGTCAGGGCTGTATATGACTGTTAGATGGTAAAGAACAGTATATGTCATCTACGTCGTGTTTGTTCTCACCTATAACCATCGTAATCCACGATGACCAATATTTCTGGGTAAATGACGTAAGGCGCGTCTCGTTTCCGTCTGCTGTGGGACTCCGTGGGCGCGGACCGTTTCCTCCTGAACCGCTTGCCGATGTGATCAGGCTCCATGAATGCTGAAATAGACAAACAAATTTTAATGTTAAAATAAGATTTTTTTGTTATTAGGAACGGTTAAGCACGGTAAACGCCAACTTCAACAGATTAGATTGGCTGGTAGAAAATGATTTAGCATGAAGTCCGCCTATTGCCACTTTATACATTGTGAAATAAAGTGGCTATATAAACGAGCTAGGATCCTACAAAATACCTAAAAATTGCATATTAATACTCTAATATCCCTACTTTTTGTCTAGTCAGATCAGTTTTTGGTTATGGAAATTATGGGTAACTTGGGTAATTAGTAAGTAACTCACCTAGTTTTTAATACAAGCATAGTTAAAAAATGATCTGACTAGAAAAACGAATGTAATATTGTAGTTAATACATTATGCAGGTTCATGAATGTCATGTAATTAGCATAGGTTCTCGTGTCATACCTTGCGTGACCCCCGTGCATTGAAAGTGAATACACGCTATCCGTTCCGTCGACGGCTATTGGCCGTTGGCCGTCTACTTAAAGTAAGTAGTTCCGATATCTTGAAAACACGAGTTGCTACATATTTGTAAAGTTGATATTGACTGAAAGCGGGAATTTTATGATTTCAGAATTTTACTGTTTAATTTTAGTAGAATGAATTCTATCTAAGCGGCAAACAATCCTGTTAGTACGTGGCTACCATGGCTTGCAATACCAGAGGTCTCACTCGCGTCGACCCTGAGACATATCGAGTGAAAAGTCTCATGTGCATGTAATTTCACCGGCAGCCATACCCTTTAAGCCGGAACACTGCGAGCTTGGCTATAGAAATAGGTATGGTGGGAGTACTTCCTCGGACAAGCTATTTCACAAGGAGCTCTACTGCATCTTATATAATGATTATGTACAAAACAGTAGGTACATAACCGTTATTCAAAAGTAATATTTTGAATCCTAAGAAAATATAATTTGAAAAGTAGCGTAAGAAACACAGGATATCAGACTCGTTCTTGAAGTGACAGGTTTCTATGAAAAACTGTCAGAGTTTGAAAATGATAAAAGGTTCGAAATACCTACTGAACAAAAGAATAATGGCAATTACTGACGTAATTTTGATAATTTTTTGTTGTTTCTGTCTTAGTGGTAGGTGAAGCCAGAAATCAATTTGTCTCGTGTCATCATAAACAAACTGACACATAAAAACAATTTTATTTGATATCCTCATATCCATGAATTTTACCAGAAATACCGCGACTTTCCCGACACGGCTATCATTATTGACTTTTGTTTCTTAATATGAGATTTTATTTCGAATGCAAATTAACCAATTTGAATAGAAATTAGTTGGCGTTTGAAGGATACTCAATTTATTAGGACATTCGACTTTATCATAAAAGTCACAGATACACGTGAGGCATGATCTATTTTTTATTGGACAACAAGCGATCGATGATAATCTAAATTTGCTACATTTAGCTCGTTAAAACCACTCGGACGATAAAGTCACAGATTTTGTTATGTGCCATTTACTTACCTAAATTAGTGATATCTATAGGTTTTTATGCTTGATAATGCTCTTTTAAGCGTAGTTTTATAGTAACTATTTACCTACTACTTTATTCAACCCTGTGGGCGCTTTGCACAGAAACGTAATGTTTCATGGCAACTTGGGCCAAGCTGACATAGATGCGCACTCTCCTTTATAATAAATTCATATTTTTCATACACCATCTTCCGATTCTAAGGTTGCGAGTTCGAACCCGAGTGCACCAATAAAGCCAAATAAATATACCAAATATAATGCTTGGACGTATCTCTGGCTACCTCCTACCTGCATACTGAGTACGAATCAGAGGATGTTCATCTTATGGTAGCTGCAAGAATTAATTGTGACTGATAGTAAAAGAACCATTTAGACATGGAGATCATCAGGTTCATACTTAGTAGGTTCGCAGTTTTGTTAGGTTATAAAAGTAGGTAGTATTATAAAGGTAGTAAGGGGTAATTTAAATATTATATTTAGCACATGGTTATCTGACAGAGAATGCTTTTTAGAATTAAATTCGCACATCTTTAACTTTTTATGTGCATTCAATATTTTTTTACTTATCTAATATTTATCATGCGTACGTTTTGCAGTTAGCATTTCATGTTAGCGTGACAGACAAGATTTTTCTCATTAAAAAAATTGTATATCATGCGGTATACAGTTTTTTTTAAAACAAACACCACTGTTCCTAAGAAAACCTCGGAATTTCCACGTCTATTTTTGTAGCACCAAATTATTAACAGGTTCCATTTAATAATCATGAATAATAACTAATAATACATGACGTCATAAATTCGGTCTGACCTTATGACCCCCGCCTCCGAGACGCTATTTATCAATATAAATACTGGTCAAGTACGTGTCGGGGCACGCTTTGGTAGAGTTCCGTCTTTGGAACTTGTACATCAACAAAGCGTAGGTACGTGACCCACGGCTTTATAGTAACCTCCTAGATCCTAGGACTTATTGTTGTCCACTTTTACAAAATAATAATGGGCTTAGGGAAACACTTCATGTTAAAGGTCATTTTCCTATTCAAATAACTATTGTACTACAGTCTTTAGTAATTATATAAACATACACACAACTTTGCCCGGCGGAGGGCATTAGTACGCCATACTACAGAGCATCCTAGTTTGGGTACTAATGTTGTCCATATAGGATTATACAGTATTTAAATATGATAACTACTTTTAAGATTGTACCTACATGTATAATAACGCCTGTTGTATTCAATAAATAATTTCAATTTCAAATAATTTCCATTTCAATTTCAAAGAGACAGGCTTCTATGAAAAACTTTCATTAATAAATATGAAATGAGCGCGTAAGGGACATGTTACACTATTCTGATTTGCGATAGTAGGAACTTAAAAGGGTTCCAGTTTGCTATTTAGATACGGAATCCCAACTAAACAAGATAGTTATCAAATTAGAAATAATAATGAACAGAAAAGCATCGAGTTTTTTTAAATACCAAAAAATGCAGATTTGAATTTGTTATTTAAACAAAACGACTTATTCTTAGTTTATAATAATTACAATTTTAGCAAGGTGTTGACATACTAATTCACTGATATTCATTAATTAAGAAGTAGAATTAGCATACCTACCGAATATCTGCTTAAGTAGTATAAGAGTAGGATTAGGATTTGTTAAAAAGTTAAAAAAATATATTTCTAAGCCTTCAAATACGAATTGAACGAACGGACGAGCCGGGCCCATAACCTTAACCGCAGAAGGGCTACTAAGAAGCCTCCTAATTACAAAGCAAATGTATTTTGACAGGTTTAACAGTGTTCAAAACTTCAAAAATTTAACCTTTTCTTAGAACCCTTTTAGAAGTTTGGATATAACTCAGACTCTAGCAGCTAGAAGTAAAAAGCCTTAAAATTCAATTTCTCTGTGCCCTTATGCCCATAATCCTAAGAAGAGACTGCAAGAAAGGTAAACCTTATCTCAAGTTATTTTGAATGCGAGCCCTTTACAATTTCTTCATCAAGTCTACTATTTATTCTTCAACAATTTCCTTTAGACAGTCAGGTGTCATTAATTCAACTTTAATTAGCAAGTACAGACATAGACTGTAATAATTTCCCGCCGACACGACGACATTTTGAAACAAACGGGTACTGCCGCCATTTTGAAAAGTTTCATAGACAACTTGCTTGTTACGTTGCGTTGCTTTCCCGCCAGTTTATGACATGTGATAAATATTTCCTACGCTGTCACGTGTTTTTCAAGAACTTGCTTTATCTTGCAATTAAAATTAACCTAAAACTAGTGGTCTTCACTTTCTTGAGTTTACGACGATTTCAAACTTTTAAACACTTGTTGCATGGTGCTACGCTATGTCGCTAATATACAAAGGAAATACTCGGGTTTTTGCCTGCTGCTAAATTAAAAGTAGATCAAGGTATCCAACCAAACCCTTGAAACATTATCAACAACCTTTGAATTCTGATATTTTGCGAGAAAAACAGAGATCACGAGTTGAATCGGGACGTGCGGCCTTAATCACGTTCATAAGTCGATAATCTGAACGCGATCAAACATGTCTCATAAACTGCGTCCTCGTATCATGTTTCGAACGAAATATCGTTCGTTTTTTGCTTACCAAAAAGGTGGAGCTGTTTTGAAACGTTTGATCCTGAAAACTTCGCTCAGGTTTAAAAATAAAAGTAGTTGGAAATCTTTCAAACCACAAAATTTGAGCCCATACTCGTAGTTTACCTAACATCATGTGTTTGTTGAGCATATGACTAACAATCATAAGTATAGGTATGGTTTTGTAACCATAAAATGCATAGAAACCGGTTGAATTTAATGATCAAATCGTGTTATCCCATGTCAAACGAGTAGCCACACATTAATAAGGGCGTGTCCTATTTACTCAAAACCTTGAAAATCTCAAAGCTTTAAAAAGGTTAATCAAACATTTACGTAATACAAGAACACATACCTACTAGACATGCGGTAGCTAGCACGGAACCGGTATGTCGACGGGCGATTACCATAATCGATTTAGCTTGTGTGTAATCGAAAATAGGATGCGCACGTGAAAGATTGCACCACTATGTGGGTAACATTAACTGCCACAGCTTCATAAAATACGGCTTATTCATTAACATAACCTATTCTACTATCTATTTTCCTGAGTTAGCGTCATACTACTTTGTAATGGCAATCGGTTAACCAATTTCTTTCTAAAACATTATGTCAATTATAATATCTTACAGATAACATATACCGGAAGATGATCGTATTAAACAAGCTGTTTCTTTCTTAGCGGTAAAGGTACACGTGAACTATTGATATTGTCGATTGTCTGTAGTAAATGTCCTCTATATAATGCATCCGCTGATTTATTGACGAATAACAATATTTATTACCAAGAGAGATGTTTATGTAAATGTGGCTTACTTATTTTTGATAGAAGCGAGCGTCCAGGTAATCCAAATGTCACACTGTCTCAAGCTTTCAGGCGGTCGGGACTAACCTATGTTTCTTACTACTTCTTACTGACACAAGTACCTACTTACTTATTTTTTTTTATTATTTGGAAATCTGGCTGGTACAAAAGGATGTGTAGGCATTAAGTTCACCTTTAGAGATATGATAGTGTTATATACTTCTAGTTTAGTGCCCCTAAAAGAGAGCGCCTTGCCATGGGCATGACTAATACAAGACTTCTATAATAACGAAAGAAAATCCGTTTACAAGTTATTTACTTACCAAAATCGCTAAGGTGGTCTCCCTCGAGTGGTTCTCGCCTGATGACGATGTGCTGTGCGCCGTTCAGTGCTCGTTTTAACCTGTCCTGGTCCTCTTTACCCCGTTTCACTGGAACACATTTAAACAGATCTTAGACGGAGATAGAAGAGCATGCTACGGATATGGCTCAAACTGATAAAGCTATCTCTTATTGTTATATCAGGATAACTGCAACATAATCTTGTGTGGAGATAGCATATGCAGACGTAATGTAGTACGCCCCCCGGCTAGATGGAGCGACGACATGCGCAGGGTGGTTGCTAGAAACTGGATAGGTATAGTCAAAGAATTGGGCTGGCCTGTCTTGGGAGAAACATAGCCAGCTGTGGACTGTGATAAGTTGATGACAATGGATGAGGTACTAACCAATCGGCAAGCCAGTGTCGATGGAGACCATGTCGGCCATGTTGGCGGGATCCATAAACATCTCGTCATCCTGCGCGCCAGTCATCGAGTCTGGTATCGGTCTGATCACCAGGTCGTGACCGATCGAGCCTTCCTGTAATAAACGGGTCTTATTAAATTTTGTTTCCATTGACTTCAACTCTTAACATAGACCTGTTCGACACATCATAGAGATATTGTCATCATCATCATCATATTCAGCCTTTCGCCACCCACTGCTGGGCATAGGAAGAGCTCCTTAATTTTTTTTCTCTGTCTTGAGCTGTAGCGGAAAGACTTGGAATCTGTTACGGAAGCAGGTCTACGTAACTCGTACTAATTAAACCATAATCATCTTTGTAAATTAAAATAACTATAAAATGAAACAAAGCAGAAAAAAACTCGTTATAGTAAAATACGATTACTTGTAGAGCTCTCTATGCAAAGGCAGAGACAAACTACGAAAGTATTTATCTGGCGACCGACATAGTCAAGGCAGACACTCTGTTAAAACGTTTTTCCGTACGCTCTGCTAAAAGACTATAAAAGTGACACGTAATAATTTATTTTTCCATTCATAAAAATCGTGCCTTGGTTTGGTTCATTAACTAGTAGGGTCAGGGCGAAAAAGGCAATAGTTAATATAAATACATAATACATTTTCGTGTCTTAAACGATCAAACTCTTAGACTTGGACAGAATAGGTTTGAGTCCGACCTTACTGTTTGTCTTGAAAATCAGGATTCAATAATCTGTTTTTTTCTCCGAAGGTCTAAATTGGGAGAAACTACCCATTTAATTCACCTTTCGAAATGAGACCGATTTAGTCCAATAATTTGGCCGCGTTCGAATTAGCAAATTGCAATCTTTAGCCAATCCCTTTCATCTCAAATCACTATCATTAATCGATAGCTTAGTAAATAAACCTTTCTAATTAAAGTCCATTTGAAATCTTTGTTTCAACCAGCCTATTCACACCTACAACTCATTCGTTAGGAAGTTGTGCAAGCGACCTTAGTCTACTTCGTAGCCATTGTGTCTGCGATCTCAAGCTTGAGTTTGATGTGTTGTAGAGCATTCGTGATAATAGGACTCAAATATTTATGACTATGCACAACCTTGTTCACCGATAAAATACTCTGAAGGCCTTGAATCCTTTATCGACATCTATGGCACAGTGGGCGGAAGCCCGCTTGAGACGCAAAAAGTTTCGGGTTTGATTCCCGCCACGGGATGAATTTTTGTATGATCTACAAATATTTGTTTCGGGTCTGGGTGTTTTCTATGTATATAATATGTATGCATAAAAAAATTTAATGTTTTGGAAGTTTTTGCTAAGCATTTAAAATGAGTCTTTCCCACTGCCATTTTGTTAGTATAATCAGTTAATTTTAACGGGTGTTGTCAATGTTTAGAAATTCCGATATTTTCATTGTCTAGTCACGTCTCTAGTCTTGTTTATGGCTAAAGGTGAGGTTTAGGACGTGTGCAAATTCCTGAGGATATTACATAAGGCATCCTGTCTGGATTGAATAGATGACTTGTAGGTATAAGGAAAACCCAAGATTATATTGTTATTTTTACTGGTGTTTTTGTTGAATCCCGAACAATATATACTCGACAATATTGGATAGTGGCAAATTAAAACACTCGACGACATTAGTTAGTTATTACATAAGGATCTCGTAAAATCGAAGAGTAAATAATAAGATAAACGCGATACGTTTATATTATTATTTTCCCGATAATTCTACGTAAGCCCCTGGATTTATTGCAATTTTATTCATAGCAATGCACTTTGTGCATGGCCTCCGAAGTGTTCAAAATCGTATTACCTGCCTTTTTAAACGATAATTCCGATGGGCATTGATTTTTGTATGTCGTTCGTTTTATCATGAATAGATGGAAAATTATTTATTACACAAAATAGTAGTAAATAGGCTAACTTAATGCTAAAAATCATTCTCTTCCAGATAACCTTTGTGTATAGTGGAAAAAGATGTGTTGGTAGTGCACAGAATAGTTAAAACAAAAATACTAATATGTAGTCATTATGTAACGCAAATGTTTTAATACACTTAGATAATTGATAGTAATATTTAAATACTAATAATTTTTATACTAATACCTACTTTATCGTACTCTCTTGCAAATAAACATCATTCAAAGAAACCAATGGTTGTACTCACCACTACAAGTTTCCCATGCTTCGGATGTCTCCTGATGAGCAGGGCGGCGCCATTCTCTTCATCTTGGTACAGATCTCCGAATTCCTCGTCATCTTCCTGTTGGAAAGGATTCATTGAGTTATCTATATTAACAATAAAGCTGAAGAGTTTTTTTTTATGTTTGAACGCGCCAATCACTAGAACTACCAGTAAGATTTAAAAAATATATATATTTGCATTTGATTACCCAATTCTTGGGAAAGGTTAAAATTATTTAACATCACGCTACGACCCTTAGGAGCCGAGCAAAAGAAATAAAAGCGCGGGCGGCCGATGCAACGCAGTAGGTCGGTCGGGGACGGAGAGCAAACGTGGCACAGCTAGATAAGAATAAAACGGTCTCATCATAGTCATTATATATCTTACAGCCCTTAGTAAATCCTAGACCCATATTCGCACATCACAATGTACTTTAGGATATATAACGACTGTATTACGTAGGAAAGTGAGAAGGACTGAATGAAACGTCAGCAGGAGAGCAGTAAAGTACGTGGTATAGTCGTAATCTATCCTAAAATGATACCAAACCACGATGATTACAAGTGAATACGAACGCCAATTGAATTATTTATAACAGCTAAGGCGAGACCGTAGCGCTATACTAGTCAAAAACGATTATCTTTTAAAAGAAAACCTAATGATAATTGTTACAAATTATTAAAGAGTCAAAAGTCTATAGGTTTTTATTCATTGAAATTACAAGGATCATAGAGAAACATTAAATAAGACTCTTCTTCTTGCCCTTGTCCCACATTACGTGGGTTTGGTACAACATATTTTATTTTTCCACTGTCCTCTATCAGCCGTCATTTCAGTACTTACTCTTTTTTTACCTATGCCATCTATCTATCCTTTATTTTAACTTTTAACAGATCAACTTCCTTTTTCATGTTAAATAATAGTCACGCTAAAATCTATTTGGATTCCAAACAGGTAAAAAAAACATCATTGGCAATTTTTAAAATCATCAAACAGGCAAGTGACGAAATCAATAACAAAAAAACGGGTATTTGCCTTAGAACATAGCTGAGAATATGTCGAACATGCTGTAGAACCAATTTTTATTGCAGGAAGAACCTAGTTTTCTAGTTTTATATGATAAACAATCGAATCTACAAACTTAAACAATAACAGATTTTTATGTGTCGGACACTGTGCCCTATAAAAAATTTAGAAAATATAGGTACGAAAACGCGGGTCGAATTTAGATCATCGAAATAATATTAATGTTTAATGTAATTTTAAACAATAAAAAAAACGGATTAACGCTTTGTTTTATTTTAACTCCCTACACAAACAGAGGGGTGTTATGATTTTAACGTGTCTGTGGCATCGTATCTCCCAAACGGATGAACCAGTTTGATTCAGTATTTTTTATAAGTATCGTCTGCTGGACATCCAACGTTGATTAAGTTAGTAAATTAAATTAATAAAACCAATAGTTTTTTTTTAAGTTGTTTGAAACATAATTTTCGGCTCGACCACTTTATTATGAAAATAATGTAAGTTTTCTTAAATGTTTTTTCTGTTCATCATGGCTAGATCATTGAGGCGATTTCCCCCCATAGTGCTTCATAGCCGGGTTTTTTAGTGCTCCTTATGTGTGGCGGCAAGCAAACAAGGTGAATTCATCCTCAAAATTTGATTGCCCAAACAGTCCAAGAATGCGACCTCATATTCTACTGCAGGGTGTAGCTAGGCATAGGCCTCTGTGTACGCTTCTTCAGTCAGTGTGCCTTATTCATTCAAAAGTTGGCAAAAAAATATTGTCATAATATCATGTCGCAACAAACAAAATATTTGTGACAAAATATTTGTAACAAAAACCTCGGCTTTATTTGCATCTTTATTGCAAATCAATCCTTAATTATTTTTTAATTTCTTGTGATTCAATTTGGCAACACAATAAACGGAAGTGCTGAAGGTTTCACATTGGTCAGAATGTTGCCATGTTGGGTCGGAAATTCAATTATAACCACGACCTCACTTGAAAGTGTCAATGTATTGTCTCAATGTTATATTGCTACGTACCTATATTACAAGTTATTTGATAATTGCAATGTTATTGAATTAGTTCAATATGTAGGTTAGGTACCTTCGTTACTTCCGGTGAATGAGTAAAATGATAGGTACTCAAGAAAACCGTGATGAGTTGTGTTGCGATAGGCCAGAGTGACGGCCAAAACGAAAAGTATTTATGGATATTTAAGAAAGAAATATATTTTTTTTATTTTACATACAGTTTACAAAGGAGATACCGCCTGATCATTAAATAGTACTTAGATTAAAACAAACATTAAAACTAAGATTTCTATCTACCTTATCGTTGTGATCATGGATTGTGGTGACCCACGATTTCCAGTTTTCCGCACTTGCTTATAAAAGCAAGTACGAAAAACTGGTAGGTAGGTTAGATATCTAAGTATTTTTCAAACTTTCACGATCACGAGCAAACTTGATAATGGAAATCTGATCTTATTACTATAGACATCTGATATTCATAACAGAACTGCTAAGTTATGTACCTCACCAAACGCATTCCGAAATTGGAAACGAGAGGCGTTAAAAACTCCATACACTTTCAAATTTGCTTAAAATCCAACAAAGCTAAGAAGGTAACGCAAAACTAAATGTCGCAGATCTATGAAGATCATGGCGTACATAAATACCGTACATGGAAATAATCTAACCTTGTAATTATCTTTAATATACCTGAAATTAACCACAATGGTAAGCAAAGTCACCTTCAAACTACCAGATTGCAGACGTTGCCAAAATGTTAACGCAAAAACGCTATTTTTCGTGTAGTAGGTACCTACACATTGCGAGATTGCCTTCAGTTTTGCCATTATGTCACGTGACCTACCGTGGGAAGATGGCGGAACGTTAGGTATGTGATGTGGTTATCTGCTGTGAAGAAGCGCTTTCAACTAGGTAACGCATAATTCAACTTTGTCAACATTTCTGTGGTCCGTTGTTCAGAGGGTAAGAGTGTGCACTGTCTGTGGGAGTCAGTGGTGTATCAGGATCATAAAACTCCTTAATTTGCTGTAGAACCAATTTACCTTAACCATGTTAAGCCTCTGACATTGTGTCCTATGAAATTTGTCAAAATATAGACACAAAAACGCGGATCGAATTCAGATCATCGAAATAATATTAATATATAATGAAATTTAAACACTTTAAAACTGATTAACCGCTTTGTTTTATTAAAACCCCCGACACAAAACGAGGAGTGTTATGAGTTTAACGTGTCTGTGGCATCGTATTCCAAACGGATGAACCAATTTGATTCAGTATCAAATTGGTTTTGTTTGAAATGTGACTTACTTAAGAGTGTTCTTAGCTATGTATGATTCAAGAAAATATATTCAGCCAATCGAAGACTATCAGCTCCTTTCCAGTTGAAGAGGGGTGTGACTCTAGACTCTTGAATTTGTATAATGTGGGTTTTTGCAATCGATTAGTCACTAGAGGGTGTTGCATTCAATGATGGAAATACATGTAACCCCTATATGTATTTCCATCATTGAATGCAAGTACAAGTTGACTGCTAGAGGACTTAACTACCTACCTACCATAGGTATGTATGATACCTACTTTGACTCTCTAGTGTTAACATCGATTACACCATGAAGGACGATGAAACTGATCACAGTAGGTAGAATGCGATGAAAATGAGAAAAGTCAAATATTTAAAACGTAAGAATATACTAAAGATCTTGTTGAGAAGGCAATACCTATTTTGCGCCTATTTCCCTTCTAGGATATAGCCCAATTTAGTCTAGTCCCAAAGTAGGTAAAAATTCAAATTTTGTAAAAATAATTAAAAAATTCAAATTTTGGAAAAATTACCTTGTTAATTGTTATTCCTCACGTTTCGAAGACTTTGCAATTTTCGTGGTCGCAGACAGCTTACGAGCTAAAGTACCTACTTAAGATGCGCAGAATCTCCATAAAACCATAATTTTATCACAATACAAGAATCTACTTCCGCGGTCCATCATTCCTTCGACGGCAGATAAGCATTCTGATGACTATCTTGGCACGACTGCATGAGGCATCTTAGTTTAGCTTTTATAGCTATGTACCTACGTATTATCTACAGAGTGTCCCTGATTATGTATACTATCCCGAAAAGGTTATTCTTGACGAATTCC
Source organism: Perizoma flavofasciatum (assembly GCA_958496245.1). Classification (NCBI taxonomy): domain Eukaryota; kingdom Metazoa; phylum Arthropoda; class Insecta; order Lepidoptera; family Geometridae; genus Perizoma; species Perizoma flavofasciatum. The sequence continues at coordinate 4,953,311 of OY292443.1, read as the reverse complement.
GTTCGATTCCAAACGCATATACGAGCTCCTTACGCCGCGGATAAATAAAATAATACCTGCAGCAAAACGGCATTTACCTACTAATTTTATAGCCACCGGGAAACATAAACAATTACCATGACTCATTGAGCAAGATAATTGTCTGCTATTAACCCGGTGCTCTACTGTGGGGACACGATAGCCGATTGTGCAGTACGCGGCACTTCATAATGCGTCTGAACACAGCTGAGACCGCGACGACTCAATCGTCTTCGGAAACAAATGGCAATTTTGCCTATTTTTTTGTAATACATCTTAAGTGGCATAGAAGCATACGACCTACCTGTTGGTAAGTGGTTACCGAAACCTATGGACGCTAGCACTACCAGAGGTATCACTCGCGTGTTGCCGTTCCTGAGACAACGGGTGAAAAGGTAAATACGCAAAGTCAATAGGTTGACAGATTATGAACGTATGAACTAATTAATTTTGTGTATAAGGTGCATATACGGTTATCCTCGTGTGCACAAACAGCAATTCGTATAAAGATTATCGGACACATATCAGCCCGGCACCGGAACTAGCATGCCTCAACTCTAGCAGTTCACTATTCTTTTTATGAAACTCCATACTGCAACGCACTCAGCATCGCAATGGTATCGTGAATAGCTAGCAGTGAGTAGTCAAATCAAAGACGCCGACGCCGTGCTTACTTCTGACCGCCAACATTTTATACAACAATTTCATAAGAAATAGCTGTCAACAAGCTGTTACATAGCCGTACATATTTTGTGGAGGTGCTGTACCGTTTCGGTTGTGCTCGTTTTCGGCTGGTTTACGAGAAGGCATCGCCGAGGCGGTACGGATCCGATACCGAGCTGATATGTGTGCGACAAGCTTAAAGCTATATATTCACTAGGTAACATTTGAGGCGCAACACATGACGCTCAACATATTTGGCAACGTTGGACAGCAGCGCGCAACGTTGCCAGATGACGCGCGTCTTGTTTTTTGACTCCTTCGCCTAATAAATACATAGTTTATAGTTAAGTTCACGTCTACAATGCATGTCTACGATTTATAACGTGTAGGCATGCATTCACACTTGCATATTTATGTTGCGTGTACTGCATGAACAAAATAACGCAAAGGAATTATGTTTATTAGTTCCATGAATGTGTTTAATGCTTGTTAGTTTCATCGATACCAGCGGGGCGATCACACTAACTCATGGCTATCGAGATGGCAAAATAAATGTTGACACTAGTTCCTTATTTTAATGGCCCATCCATCCAAAAAACGGAACGTCCAATATGAAAACAATTTTGTTCATTCGCATTGCCCATCTCTGGCTCATCCAGCTTACAAATTAGCGTGATACGATTCATCCCATCCGATGATACCAGCCATGGGAAATTAGTGTGATCGCCCCGCTGGTTGAAATTCAACTTTAGTAGCTAACTCAAGTCGGAGTTTAAGGGCCTTTAACGTTGCTTCAATGCTTATACCACTAAAGTGGCAAAGGAGCATACGGCCCACATGTTGGTAAGCTGTTATTAGCGGTTACCGTAACCTATGGACGCTTTCAATACCAGAGGTATCTGCGCGTTGCTGATCCTGACACATAATTTGCCCTGCAGTAGAATAATAAAAAACATGTTTATCATTCACAGATAATCGCCTCTACGTGATTTTATTTGTAATCCTGGTTCTTACACTTCATATAACTCTTTCTTACATAATCAGTACCACTCCATCACACTACTACTAATATCTCACTACTAACTGTTGTATAAACAAGACCATTTGCTCATGATGCAGGTAGGTAGATAGGTAGTCTATGTGAGGACGATGCCGCTTTACGATAAAAGATCTGTGTGATTCTCGATTCATGTTTGGAATAAACTTTTCTTTATGCACGTATCGGCATGCTGGCCAGTAGATTCACAAGACGGCGAAGAGTGGAAAAAGAGAAGGGCCTTTGCCCTGGACTGGGAGCAGATAGGCTAAATTAATTAGATTAGATTATACAAGGTGGCGTATTCTACTAAGTAATATGATAAATGTAAAATAAGCAAGTATGGATGATTGATGCTAATAATCTTCGTATAGGCTGAACTGATTTGGATGAGTTATAGTTTTAAAAACATGTCCCTTTAGAAGAAGCTCGTATTTATTCTCAAACGAGCTTCAAATGGAATCTATACGTATATTATAAATATGCGTATATATTCGTATGGATGTAAATAGAGGTTTAATGCTAATAATCTTCGTATCGGCTGAACTGATTTGGATGAGGATTATGTTAAATAAAATAAATAATGCTGGACATTTTCACATAGCATCATCTAGCCCCAAAGTAAGCAGAGCTTGTGTTATGGGAACTACATTATTGATATACCATATACATTTTTTTTTGTAAATACATACATATTATACATACACCCACCCAGACCCAGACCCGCGACAAATGAATGTAGATCATACAAACATTTGTCCCGCAGCGTTTAAAAACGTGTCGCTTTATACATTTTAAAATGCGTACTATATCAACGGTTCCAAACGGAATCTAGACGTATAGATTTTATGTTTCAGGTTTCAATGGACAAGTTTCAAAAAATCTATGTTTAAGTGTTCAGGCTTTAGTTATTTTAGACATTGCTAAGCCTGTTATAAAGCTGCCCAAGACTTGTCGGGACATGCTTTGTTCGGGTCCCGAAGTTGCCTCGTGACTCTTTAAAGTTATTATTGGTCCATCCTGCGGGTCTAGCCATTTTTTTCATAATAAAGTTTACAGTTACATGGTTATCTAAATACACTTAATTAACCTAATAGTGGTTTGTCTAAGGTAAACACCTACCTCACGCTTAGTTTTCCTTTCACGTTAATGTATATTTGTCAAGGAAAAACTTGGCAGTAGTCACATGTCATTTCAACAGCTAATATAATTTTCATACAATTAAATCTATCCGCAGGCGTTAGCGCCAAAGTGGTATTTGTCTAGCGCCCTGGGCGTCTCCACAACCTATTAAAACCTGACCTGACGCAGGGTGTTTAGAAATAAACTGATAATACGACGAATGGATTAAGCCTTAAGAATTCGTTATGTATTATTATACCAACTGAGCCTCTCCTTAGAAGCTTACGGGGCATCATATTTACGTAATCCGATTACGTATTTTTTTCGCGCAATTCATTATTAAAAATTCAAATTCAAATTCAAATTCTACGTAGGTACTTACTGAATGCTTTTTGACTGATCGATTTGTATAACAAATTTTGGCTAAAGCTCTCTGCCCACTATGTCATTACCAATTACGTAGAGAGCAACCGGCTTAACCGGCGTTTTTTAGAGCAACAGGACATCGTCAATTTACATTTATTTGTTAAAATTAAAAGTCAATTATATTCATTGAAATCATATGGATATAGAAACGTCAGCTTAAAAACTACGTGAATTTTAAAACAAATTTATGGCGATTTAGCCTAGAAGAATCAGGCAACAAACTCTGCTGGTTTTTATTTTAAATGATCCTTCATTCAAGCCAATTGGCAAGGTTTACTAATTATGGTTGTCGTTAGCACCAGAAACGTTTGCTTATTCGTCAAACGTCAAGTAAGCGCGACGGAAAGACGCGGAATTTGCTCGGAAAGTACCTACACGTCTCGTAGAGCTTTGGTAGAAGTCCGGTTTTATACTTATGCAAATAAAAATTTTGCGAATCGTCACGTGCTCAACTCGAAAACAGAATAAAATCCATCAGATTAGTATAATTCCAACACATTTAAATAACAAAACAGTATTTTTGTTGTCTCGCGATTATCAATAGCATAATAAATTAAAAATTATAGTGCGTTAGGTACCTATCTTAAGTGTTTTGTTTATTAACAAAAATATCAACCGCCTGTTAAAAGCATGAGCCAAAATATACAGGACATACCTCTGACTATCCCGGATCTGCTTTCAGAATTAGATTAAAACAAAACAGACATGCTCATAACTTGACGACCTCTGTGGCGCAGTGGCCGGAAGCTCGCCTGAGACGCAGAAGGTTGTGGGTTCGATTCCTGCCACGGTAAAAATGTTTGTGTTATCTGCTAATATTTGTCTCTGGTCTGGGTGTTTTCTATGTATAATATGTATGTATTTAAAAAGTATATAAGTAGTATATCAGCCATGTAGTACCAATAATACAAGCTTTGCTTAGTTTGGGGCTAGATGATGTTGTGTGAAAAATGTCCAGCATTATTTATTTATTTATTATCCCCATGATGGACGGGGATCCATATGAGGATTTGAAGGTTCACATTCATACTTAAGTAGTTCGTAAATTAGTGAAGTTACCAAGTAGGAGGTAGTCAGAGGCACGCCGTTTTGCATAGTACTTAGTTAAGTACTCGTATTTAGAATTTCGCGTGACAGATTGCAAACCCATCGTCACTTATTGGAACACGAACCGATGGCACATGCCTTCGAATTTTTGGTTCCATATACCTACTGGTATGTCGGCCAATTTTTTCCTTCGCCGTTTTGAGCACAGAACATTCATAATCGTGAATATGTAAATATGTTAATTCTAGTAAATTTTGTATAGTTATCAATTTGACTTATTTAATAAATCTATAAATTTAATTGTAACGAAGTATTTACCTGCTTATATGTAAAAATTGCAATATGTCGAATATAGAGAAGCTGACTATACCTATGTAATAATACGAATGTACCTATATTCTTGCAAATAAATATCATTAATTCATTCATATGAATATTGTTAGCTAAAACACAGAATCAGATTGGTTTCTATGTAATCTCAGACGCTTATTCCATCATTATTATTCTTATTTGTGGCCTGGCACTCAGGTATTTTATTAACAAGTATTTTTTTTGCATAATTTTTAAAATACCCTTGTTTTCCATCATCCATTACAGCACCCCTAGTGATTTGTGGCTATTAAACCTACCTATGAACCTTGAAGTCAAAAAAATCTATTGCAAAAAAACGCATTACAATCCGATAGCCGTTTCGGGGATAAATGATAACAGAATAACAAACGAACAACCTCTTATGGCAAATGCATACAAAGGCTCTTGCCATCGCAAGTAAAAAAAAACGTTTTATTTACTCTACTTGCAAACTGTTTGCAAATAATCAGAGCGCATAGAACTACTTAAGCCGAATCTAAATATTTAATGAGTGATATAACCAGGAAGCTCAAGTGTTTGCATAAATCCGTTTAGATTAAATTCTAGAGGAGATAGATAGATAAAAAAATATTTATTGCACAACTAAAAAGTACTGTAGGTACATAGATGAACTTAATGCTAGCACTCTTCCAGCTAACCTTTACATACACGTACACATTATAATACATTATTACTTAATATAAGGACTCTCAATGGCACAAAGGAGGGTATATTATACCCGAGGATATGTTTGGGGTAAAATATTGTTTGTTTATCATTTTACTTATACAAAAAAGTGCCAACTAACAAAAGACTTGTTGGTAAGCGGCTACCGTCACCTATGGACGGACGACGACATAACGGGTAAAAAGTCCCATGTGCATGTCATTTACTTTTTCCAAATGCCTTATCCGACTATAATGCAGCCATTTTGAAATTGTTAAGTATAGTGACACTAAACCATGAAGAGTCAAGGGTTATTTTAACATAATTATGTTTTATTGCACATAAATACGGAAAAAATATCTAAATCTGAAATTCGTTCGAAGAATTAACGAGATTTGCAATTTCAATGTAAATAATTGTATATTTTTTTTAGTCTTTTCTGAAGTTAGAGCCGTTTCATTTTTGTATATTGTTTTACACAATAACCTAATCGGATATTTATTGCAACGAATAAATTTATAAAAGATAAATTATAATGGATAAATACATAAGAATATTATAAACTTTTGATCCTATAGATTTTCGCTTTAATTGTTTAGAAACCAAAATAACTTGATAGGGCACATAATTCATCAAATTATAATCATGGTTTTATTGTCATAAGTATAAAGAATAATGGACCAATATATCAAAATTATTGTTGGTAATATAATAAAGGTCGTGATGTCTACATAAAATGTTTTATTTGTGCCACGATGTCATGACATTGGTTCATTCATAAAAAGACGATTTTGTTGAATGAATCAGTTAATTCATTCGATGTTACATTCAGACAAACATATTTTACTTTAAAAAACGTGAAACATTTTAAATTGGCTCTTAACGTTGTATAATATAAAACTCTTTAACCTACTTTTACGATTTACTTGTATAAACACTCCATTATGGTGTATTCAATCCTACTACTTAATAGTATTAGGATTGAATACACCATAATGGAGTAAATCGTAAATGCGAAAGTTTGTGAGGATGGATGCTTGTTACTCTTTCACGCAAAAACTACCGAACGTATTTTGATGAAACTTTACAGTAATAGAGTTTATACATCAGAATACCACATAGGCTACTTCTTATCCGGGTACCACGCGGGCAAAGCCGTGGGCAAAAGCTAGTAACATATATTGTAGCGCACTTTATTAAAAAGCAGTTGTAAAAACATAAAAAAATTAGTAGTACGTCGATCTACCGGATAGGATAGGATACCAAATACCAAATAGAGTAGTCAGAAGCACGTCCATTGCCCACGTCCAGGTTGCCATCTAGGCTAGCCCATCGCCCCTTATTGCATCAACATGCCTACCAAATTTTGGTTCTAGGGCATGCCTGTTTGTGTGTTATGTGCACGTACATTTTTCGAGTGCATAAATCCTACTAATATTATAAATGAGAAAGTTTGTGAGGATGGATGCTTGTTACTCTTTAACGCAAAAACTACTGAACGGATTTTGATGAAACTTTACTGTAATATAGCTTATCCATCAGAATAACACATAGGCTATTTTTTATCCGGGTACTATGCAGGCGAAGCCGTGGGCACAAGCTAGTAATATATAAAAACACCCAACAGGCACACACCCCACACTAGGATACCCCTGTGTGGCGGTTATCAGGAATTAAAAGTCTTATAGCGGTACCAAAACACCCGCACCCAGAAAAAATATCTGCAGAACATACAAAAGTAGTAGAGCTTCTATGAAAGTGTTTTCATCGCTGTGTTCCGGTGGTTGCCGGTGAAATTACAGATACATAGGATCTTACATCTTGATATCTCAGAGAGGTAACGCGTGAGTAGCGTTTCCTCTCTGATAGCGTCCGTAGGCTACGGCGGGTACGCTAACCAACATGTGAGCCGTATCCTTGTTTACCTCTTTTGTAGTATAAAAAATGCAAACGATTGCCTCGCAGCGGGAACTGAACCCGAACCATTTGCGACGCAGCCGGCTACACGCCCGTCGGGCCACCGAGATCGTCACGTAATGACGACCAGTCAACCGATCTATATCGGATCGGAATTTAGGGTGCCATCTACTAAGCCAACACGGCTCCTGGGTAGATGTAATACCTATAATTAATTAATATCGCTAGTTAGTAACAAAATTATCCACGTCCTTAGATGGTCGGTATTCAAAGTTTTGCGTAAACATTTAGTACGCAATTTGACACGTCATTTTGACGCGAACGACTCGAATGCATAATTGCTATTTCTAGTTGACAAGTCTAGGACAGTCAGCTTCTTAATTTATATAGATAAATCATTATTATCATCAGGAACCTGTAGAAGTCTGCTGGACATAGACCTACCCTGACGAATATAAATATAAAAATTAAATGAATATAAACACCCAACAGTCACATAGGTAGTCCTTACCCCACTTTAGGATTCCCTGAATCGTGGGTATCAGAAACTACCCAGTACTATTGTATCACAACACATAGATCCGGAATAAATATTTGCAGAATGTAATTTTTTAAATATATATAAAATGTCATATAATTATAAAATATATATAAATGTCAAAGTTTTTACAATATCCCAAAAAAAACATCTCGACGGGACCCGAACCTGTAGCCGCCTTGTGACGTGGGGGCTACCAATCTAAATCGCGAGATTGTTACCAGCCTGCAATTATTAATATTATTGACTTTTGGGATTATTACAAAATCTTGTGATTTCTCTTTAGTATGAGTTAACACTTTAAATAACCTTAGAATACATAAATACGTATTGTTTTGTTACTTTGATGTGCGGCTTTACATGTTTAGGGTGGCACTGAGCTTTTCACACTTTCCCATGTAATTTCCTCGCCGACTGTACGTACGACCTTCGTGTACGACCGAAGGCTATAGAAACAATCAACATCGTTACACGTAGGTTTGCCAATTACAGCTGCATGTTGGGTTTAAATCGTGTATAATTCATTAAAGAGCTAGGTTTGGTCTTTTTTGGGCATTTGAAGGACAATTTTAATGTAAAACCGGTCAATAGCGAAACATAATCGCGCACTAAGGGTTCCGTATATCATCACACACAAAATGTGTAAACAGAAACTCCATCATGAGCTAAGTACTTCAAATCGACAGAAGAATTTAAAAAAAAGATGAAAATATTTTTCCAAGTATTTCTCTTCAAATGAAGAATAGGCTATGTGAGTGAGATTTTTATTTTGTAAATAGCTCAATTAATGTAAATTAAATATTAACACTTAATATTTGGTACCAAATAAGGGATTTTACAGTACAAGGTAGTAATTTAGTAACAAAAAATCAAATATGCACTTACTTGCTTTGAAAGAAGAATAAAATAGAAGGAAAGGAAGAAAGGTTCATTGTGGAAGGTTCTCGAAGGGCGACAAAGAACCGAATGATGATGTGGATGGAAGTGGTTCAACATCATTAATCACAATAATCTTAAAGGGTGGCCTATGTCTAGCAATCTGGACTTCTACAGACTGTTGATGACGATGATGATGATTTTTTGGTATTCTTTTCGTGCCAACGATTGTATTATTTTAATTTTATTTAAGAGATATTTGGGCACAATGAAAACGTCGGTCGTTGCCTCTTGATTAACTTATTATCTAGTAGATTACAAGATATTTGAGTTTTTGCTTGTTTATTTTCACAGGCCATAATAACATGTATTTTCTACATGCATATGTTATATTTCAACTTGCTATATGAGTTAAAATTATACAGACTTGTGACAGATAAACGGACGAGCGTAGTACTAGTAATAGGGTCTCATTGACACCATTTATATACGGAGGAACCCCAAAAAATAACTATTCCTGACCATTTAATCTTAAAAAATATATATATTTAGGTATTAAAGTAAATTACCAATTTAGTGGATCTAAATTAATTGAGTTGATAAAAATAGAAATCCAAGGAAGCTCACAATAATAAGTTAAACATAATGATACATTATTCATGTCAAATCAAGCTATTTATTTGAGATTTTTTACCGAGGACGGTACACAAATTAATAGCCGAGGCTAATTACTACAACACAATAAATAAGTTAAGTTCATTAGACACTACGGAATGGAATTTATAATCACCTCAAAAAGGTATCTACTATGTACCTGAATGGAATTATAGTGGACATATAATTTATTCGCAAATTATACGTCGACTATAATATAGGCATGTTCTTGTTTTTGCGGCCAACTGTCCACCGTACCGAAACTTTCCGCTTGGTAATTGTTTCGTTTTAGTCAAAGACGGCGGTTCGGTAATAATTTATTTTTGTGTAGCCAAAGATAGCATTGCTATGGCTGAGTACAAATGTTTGTTTGAATAGCCGTTTTCGTTGGAAATTAGAATTTTACCCTCTTATTCACTCACTAACTTTAGCAGCGTGCTAAAAGTTGTCTGCCTCTATCCTTTGTTTAGTGTTAGAAAAGGACAGGGTTAGATTTCGTGACCTGCTAAAGTTAGTTAGTGATTATGAATAAGAGGATAAGTTTGAATAGCTGTACTAAACCCAATATTTCGCTGCGGACGGGTCATATAAAATTATTGTCTTAAATATTTATTATTGTATAGCAAAATTATAGTAATACTAGCTTCTACCTACGGCTTCGTCCGCGTGTTACCCGGATAAATAGTATGATGATATGATGATGTATAAGCTATATAACTGTAAAGTTTCATCAAAATCCATTCAGTAGTTTTTACGTGAAAGAGTAACAAACATCCATCCTTACAAACTTTCGGGTTTATAATAGTAGTAGGATTATGTTATTTTGCATCAACAAGATAACATTACTAGATGATCGCTGTACCTCATTGCGCGTTTCCTGGATGGCGCGGCTGATGAGTAGCCGGTTTTCAATAGTTGTGTTGATGAAGGACTATTTCCTGATCTTATGAAATACAGTAAATTAATTCCTTTGTTCAAGTCTGGAAATGTTAGAGATCCAGCAAATTATAGACCGATTTCTGTATTGCCTGCGCTAAGTAAAATCTTTGAGAAACTTATTCTTTCGCAACTATTGTCACACTTTAACAATAATGGGCTATTTCATAATAATCAGTTTGGATTTACCAAAGGTCGACCTACAACTGATGCAGGCACCTTGCTCTTAAAGCATATATTGGAAGCCTGGGAGAACGCTCAGAACGCTATCGGAGTATTCTGCGACCTGTCCAAGGCTTTTGATTGCGTAAATCATGATACTTTAATATTAAAGTTGAATTATTACGGCATTCGAAATAAAGCACTGGATCTTGTACAGTCTTACTTATCCAATAGAGTTCAAAGGGTTGAGGTTGGTGGTGAGAGGTCTTTGGAATTTACTATTGACATGGGGGTGCCGCAGGGTTCGATACTTGGCCCTTTTTTGTTTTTGGTATACGTTAATGATCTTCCCTTTTAATAAAATCAAATCAAATCAAATCAAAATATTTTATTGCGAATATGGGTATGTCAGATGTTAAATTTATAATAAAGTATCACCATAAACAACTTTCTAGCATGCAAATATAGTCTTAAATCTAGTCATTAATCAAGTAAACAAAAAAAAAAAACCTACATGATTAAATTAAAATATCTATGTCATACATCATTGATTGAGTCATCTAAATAATCATTAACACTACCTCTATAATACAATTTTTCAAGCAGTAGTTTTATAACTTTTTTCTTGAAATTATTGAAAGAAGCTGTTTCCAGAACATCAATAGGTAGATGGTTATATATTTTTGGAGCCATACAAAATATGCTCTTACTTAGTTGTGATGTTTTACTATGACGGCAACATATTTTGTGCTTATGGCGTTTACTTTTAAAAGTAGAATACAGATTTAAGTTTTTTCTTACAAAAAGGACAACCTCAAGTATATACATACATGGCAATGTTAATATTTTTAGCTCACTGAAATGTGGTTTGCAGCTGTCTGTTTGCTTCAGCTTACAAATAGCCCTCACGCATCTCTTTTGTGCCTTAAACACCAAATCTTTATCAGTAGAATAGCCCCAGAACAAGATGCCATACCTCAGGAGGGATGCCACAATAGAGTCGATTTATCAGTTTTACATAGAAAACTTATGTGATATAGTTCTATTTGCGGATGATACTTCTATAATATTCAAAGTTGATAGATGTAAAGCCAATTACGACGATGTAAACTTATCTCTATCGAGAGTTCTTGATTGGTTTACTGTCAATAATCTTTTGCTAAATGCTAAAAAAACTAAGTGTATCAAATTCACTTTGCCTAATGTAAGTCAGTATGATACCAACATTAAATTAAATGGAGAAACACTAGATCTTGTAGATTCTACTATATTTTTAGGACTCCATATCAAAATTGCAATGGAGTACGCAAATAGAAGCACTTGCAAGTAGACTTAGTTCTGCTGCATATGCAGTTAGAACAATTAGACATCTTACTGATGAAGCCACATCTAGGTTAGTATACTTCAGCTACTTTCATAGTGTCATGTCATATGGTATCTTACTGTGGGGGAAGGCAGCAGATATCCAAACAATTTTTGTTTTATAAAAAAGGGCGATACGTGCCATTTATAATATGAAGCCTCGTGACTCTTTGAGGGAACGATTCAAAGAAATAAACATTATGAAAGTAACTTCACAGTATATTTATGAAAACTTAATGTACACGCATAAAAATAGCGCTTGTTTTATTAAAAAAAGTGAGGTGCATAATATTAATACTCGAAACAAAAATAAATTACTCATTCCAAAATTTAGATTAGAAAAATCAAATGGGTCTTTTATGGGAAACTCTGTACGCTTCTATAATAAGCTTCCGGTAAATGTAACCAAGCTGCCCATTCGAAGATTTAAATCGTATATAAAGAACAATCTAATAAAGAAGGCGTATTACACCATAAATGCCTATATTGAGGATAAAACTATTTGGCCCGATGTCGTCGCTCCGCTCCCTCGTTAGCTTAATTGTCAAATTGCGTATCTGTAGTCACATATTTATTATAAATAGGTTAAGCATTATATTATAAAGCGAATCGTGTGTTGTCTTAAGAACTTTGGTTGATACTTTTTAGACTTCATTCAATTCTTTGAGTAGCACTCTTTTTCTATAAATTAATTCACCTCGTTCGATTGGCACCACACTAAAGCTGAATGAAGGATCATCAAAAAAATAACCAAGCAGAGTTTGTTGCCTGATTCTTCTATGCTTGGTCGCGCGCGAGGAACCGGCGTAAATTCACTTTCGAATTTTAAATTCACGTAGTGTTTAAGTTGACGTTTCTATATGATCCTTGTGATTTCAATGAATAAAACCTATTGAATTTGACTTTGACTTTGTTGCGACGGTGCGGGTTCGATTCCCGCTGCAAAACAAATGTTTGCATGTTCAGCAGATATTTGTTCTGGGTTGCGTGTTGTGATACCATGGTACTTGTGGTTCCTGATATCCACAGGGAATCCTAATGTCGAGTCAGTACTACTTATTTGCCAGTTGGGTGTTTATTTATTTAAAAGCTGTGTGTGCGAGAGAGCGCGCAATATGCCCCACTACGCTTACACGTTTCATTTCCAGCTCCTGCAGCGAGAGATTGCGTTTAGTTTAACCACGGATATTATTATAAAATGTTAAATGCTGATGAAAACAAAACACTAATCAATAAACAAATTACTACATTTGAAAAAGAATGCCATGCTTTTTAATAAAATATAATTCTTAGCCAATCCTAGATAAATTACATTTCAAATGGCCAGTACAAACGAACGGCAACGATTTTAATACTATACGTATAACTGTCTTCGTCGCTTTAGTTGACAATGCTCTTTAGAAGTCAACAATAAATTGTTTGTTATTCAATCGGTCCGATTCAGGCATTCCAAATATTAGAATTCTACAATAAAGTTAGGTAATAAGTACTTCTGTAGTGATATAATTTAGGGCAAACCTAGCCTAGAACATCGAGGTCGCCTAGATGTTACAGATGTGATAGCTAAACTTGATTTGTTGATAAACTTGGCCGAGTCGAACTTAAATCCTACTAGACCTACTGATATTGTAAGTACGAATGAATTGTATAGAATATAATAGAAAATATATTGTTTGATGCTAATAGTCTTTGTAACGGCTATAACGATTTAGTTGGAACTTCAAAAATTAGTAGGATACTATAAATCTGCATTTATAATATCCTTTTAATATATTAATATGTTTATTGCTAGAAATAACTGATACTAGAAAAAACGGGTGAACCGATTTGGATGACAAAGAACAGTTATGTGACGGCCTAGTATAACACACTTATTATCACAAAAATACCAACCCCGGCGGGAATGGCACCCGCCACCTCCTATTTAGAGTGCTGGTGGGTCCGGTTGCATAGCCAGGCGGAAATAATAATAATACCTAATAATAATATTATTATTATTACGGCCCTGGGCGATAGGCCTCCATTGGATGGCGTTAACGCCTGCGCAAAGAATAAATTACATATGGAAATGACATTAGCTGTTGAAATGTCACGTGACTACTGCCAAGTTCTTCCTTGACTTTAAGTTAGTGTGAAAAGAAAACTAAGCGTGAGATATTTATCTAGACCCCTGGGATGCTTTTTGAAATTGAGATAAATCCGGCCCGTAAAATTATATTGTAGATACTGGTTACTGCACATGCTGGACGTTTGCTGGTCATTATTCACACACCATCATCTAGCCCCAAACTAATCAGAGCTTGTATTATGGGAACTACATGACTGATATACTACTTATATACTTTTTTCGTAAATAAATGAATAATATGTAGAATATTATTCATAAAAAAACACCCAGACCTGCGAAAAATATTTTCAGATCATATAAACATTTGTCCCTCGGCGGGAATCGAACTCGCAACCTTCTGCGTCACTCATAATCCATTCAGTTCCTCAGGAAGCATCATATATTACAAATATTGTTTTAGCTCTGCTGGTTAGATAACAGCTCCGTGGGAGCGCTTTCACCCACACGTATCTACCCGCCGTTTTTACACGATCTTTAGTGAGAATGAGGTGGGAATGAACACTCACTGAAGCGTCATAACTCTTACATGATAATCTTAAGCTATTTAAATTAAGTTGAAGGGTGGGGGGAAGCTTGAATTAACAGTGGTGGGCGATAGACTGTAGACCGTATTAGGTGGACGATATAGATATTGCCAAAGTTAGACCGACATGTAACTTATTGTATGTATAGTGGGGCATATCAGAATGAGTGGAGTTATGATCTATGAGCAGATCCAATGTCACTAGCGCTGACGCTCGATGCGTTATAATATAACTCTTTATTGTATTCATTCATTATATTAACAAGATCATTTAGACTAGGTTGTGGTGATACACGAGCGGCCTCTCGGCGTCGCAAAAAGTGATCTCTTCCATGCAACCAGACATCGATAGTATTTTTCTAAAGCTCGTTATTTAATATTTATTGGCTGGTATCCTAAATCATCATCATTATCAGCCTATATTAGTCCACTGCTCGACATAGGCCTCCCCTAATGAGCGCCATAGCGCCCTGTCTTCAGCTTGTCGCATCCAGCATCTGCCTGCAGTCTTTCGCAGATCGTCATCCCACCTGGCCGGAGGGCGTCCTACACTACGTTTGCCGAGTCGCGGTCTCCACTCAAGAACACGTTTACCCCAGCGTTTATCGGTTCTTCGCGAGATATGACCGGCCCACTGCGACTTCAGCTTGCTAATTCGTTGAGCTATGTCGATAACTTTGGTTCTCTGACGGATGTATTCGTTACGAATCCTAAACATAGCGGGGTTATTGTATAACTCAACTGATTATAGTTATCGACTTCGACTTTGATTCTTGGAATTCGGAATTGACTCATATTGGAGGAATTGCACAGATTGCGATTTTTTTCAGTAAGAAATCTTTAACGACAATATTTATGAAGTTATCTGGTTCATTAGCTTTTAAATTACACAATTAAGGCCGCAGGTCTAGCACGATAATATATTTTCTTGTTTCACTCGTCTCTATCATCCGTCATCTCCCACATACTCATGAAGCACGTAAAAATGGCACCGTGAAACCTCCATTTCTAGAACGACACGGTTTTCCCAAGCCGATTCCCAGCAAGCATCTCCACGCCTCTTGTATGGCGATTGATTTAATTTCAGTTGCATTGTTCCTACACTCTCCTTTTTCAATGTTTTGTTGCAAGTGAGAATATGGCTTTATGAAGAGATATGATTATGGGTTTTGGAGTTAGAAATTTGATAGGATAATGATCTTGTAAGCTATGGCTGTCTAAGAGCACATTTTAACGCAAAAAACATTAAAATGCGCTTACGTTAAAGTAAATAAACTGTATAAGACGTGTTGAGACACGCTATGCTGCCCAAAGTTGCCTAAACTTCGAAAGTTTTTGACCAATTTTCGATTGCAGTTCCTACCAAGTTACTCGCTAAACTTGCATACTTATAGATGCAAGCTTACAACGTTAGAGGGAGGGGTACACAACTTTAGCTAGTTTTGTACATTATATTTCCTAAGTAGGGGCTTTTATTCGGAAACCTCAAAGTTATATAACTCTGAATATTCAGAGGCCTGTTCAAAGATACTAACATACGAGAAAGGGTTAAGAGAAGTAAATATATTGCAGCATAAGTTCTTTAGAAGCTTACTTGAAGAAGCTGATAACGCCACCATAGTGATGATAGTGACCTATAAAAAAGTCACGAATAGCATAAAGTAACTTTATGCTATCGATTTGTTTTATTAAAAAATAAGCTCTAGGTAAAAATATGTCCATTATTTCTAATCTTATCTAACAAAGTTATTATGCTGCTAACATTCCGAGCACAAACCACATTTTTTTAAGTTATGTAATTTAGGCTTCTGAATATATTAATCTAGTTTCCATATTACTTATATATGCATGTAAATCTAAATGAGGTCGCTGAGTAGTTGACAGGAATATCAATCTTACTTTAGAGAGTACCAGAGAAGACGTTTGATCTAGGCGTTTTTGTTATGAAAACAAGCAAAAAATATGCGCAAATATTATGTAAGAATCAAGGCGTATCCTAGAGCTAATTGTCTGTATCTCAAAAACAATAAAGAGCTTAATTTTGACATAACTATTATTTCAGTTATTGTCTTTGAGAGAGTTAATGAGAAAAAGTTGCGTTTTTATCACTTTTTTGTTAGTGCGATTTTTGTCGGCGCTACGGTTTTTGTGTACGCCCTAATAAACTTTAATTCAATGATATAGCATTTCAAATTATTTGGTAATGCTACTTTCCGATGTGCTTATCAGAGTTTATGGTCTGAATCTTAGACCTTAATATAAACAACAACAGCGCGAAACAAATCAAATTTCTATTTACGTGTCGGTTGTATCGAAGTTTACCGGCTCGAAGTGCCGAGTTTATTCCAACTGAGGCTATTTCCCCAGGACTAGCTATTATAAGTAGTTTACAAAATTCAATATTAAAAAAACTTACCGATTCCATCTCTACATAGTCAATTCCATGCGGCTGCGTGTCATTTCCCTCCACCCTCCACATCTTCAGTCCATCCTTCTTAAGCAACCCCTCTTGCTTCTTCAATGTCAGTTTCAACTGCCTCCCGAAAGCCTCCAACTCCATCCTATGCACGTCTTCCTCCAAACCATCTTTAAAATGCTCCTTATCACTCAAATCACTTATCACTTCACTAGAATTGGCACTGAAATTGACACTCACTGTATTATTTAAGTCTCCTATTAGATCTACGTCTTTTATGTATGCTTTCGCTTTTACAAACATCTCGTCGTTGAGCAAAGATGGCGGATTTACGCGCCATTTTTTGACGTTTTTCTCGTGTGGTGTTTTCTCGTTGTGTACTTTGTTGGTTAAGTGTGAAGATGGTATGTGACGCCTGGCGAGGTGGTGTGTTATATGGAGAAGGTGGTAATGGGGTACCAGGCTGTGGTGGTCTACATGAAATACACTCAGTAGCTCATCTGGGGTCATGTGCTCGTGAATCTGTAAACAAAGAGACACAAGTTTAATTGCAATAATAAGTAGGTTTCACGTTAAATTTACTGGGTTGAAAAAAAAACAAGTCAAATGATCATTTTGTGTCATGGAAACATTTGGAACCGATATCTTGGTCATGCTACCTCTATTCTTAAGTTACAGAAGTTCTATTTTGTATGAAACTCAGGCCGGAAGTGGACATAAAAGGACGTTACCATGGCTTTGAAATTTATCCTGTTACTACATAATGTGTGCGATATCAACAGCCCAGTAATTCGCACTAATAAGGTATTTAACTTTTCGAAATATAATCAGCCGTTTTTTATGCATTTTAAAGCTGAGGGTGATGGAGGCATGTATTTTGCTATAGGTACTATGGAATCCTACACCAATTTAAATTGGACAAGGTTTACGATCGTGTTTTTACCTAAATCTGCACTTTGGATATTGACAGGTTAATCGTAAAATAAAGCAGAATTTAAATGTTTTTTGCGTTATTTTGACACAAACATTGATAAGAAGAATACTTAAATACAATGTTGTGTATCTCTCTGCTGAGAAGCAAGACATTAGGAAACGGTAAGAACGAAGTACAAACGAAGGGATAAAAGCCCTTAAATTGCTGTTTTAAGTAGGTAAATATGCTTATGGTAGGAGGTCAAAGTTATATTTTATTATATTATTTGTAAATATTAAGTATTTTCTATCTATCTTCTATGTGATCATTAACTCAACTGTCCATTAACACATAATAAAAGAAAATGTATTTCGCGAATAAAATACTAACCAATAAGCAATAACGTTTGTTACATAATTGAAACAAAGTAAAAGTAACAAAAACCAAACAATGTATTGAGATCTTAATAAATGTTGTGTCTCGTAATAAGTTCGTGAATTACCAGTTCTAATCTTATAATATTGGTAAGTATACAACATTCCTCTATAATAGTATTTTCCATTGAAAATCGATAGCCCTATGGGCAAAAACAATACAAAAAAATAAACTGAAACTATATTCAGAACTCCAAAATCCAGTTTGCGAACACATCCGTATTGACAGTTCTGAATCTGAATGCCACAGAACAGCCCCAAGGCCTTGGGTGAGGTCAGTACCTCGTGCCTTTCAAACTTGCCTAGATTTGACCGTTGTTTTAGACAGTACGCTTAATCAGTGATATGCTTAGGTTGACGTAGAAAATGTATTAGGAAATAGCTTATCACTTGTTCACAGAACTTTTTTGTTGAGCCACCAAGTTCCCGAGCTAGGGTTGCCGACTAAGGGCGGCTTAATTACAGCCATATTTATACGGTTGACGCCTCGTTTCTTCGTAAAAAATATCAAGAAAACTCAAGGTATTTAAATGTGGAATGAGCTGCCTTCTGAGGTGTTTCTGCTAGACAGATTATAGTATCTGTCTAGCAAATGTGCCGCTTCAAAAAATAATAATAAAAGAGTGATTTAGAGCTGGTAACACATTATCAATGCTCCAAGTATTGCAGAAGTCAATAGGCGACGGTAATTGCTTTCCATCAGGTGGGTCGTATTGTCTAATAATAACAATTTGATCAAGAAAATGGCATCCTTTTACCACTAGTAAATGAAACAAACTAAGTCTGCGCCTATGCCAAAGCTAATCGATAGGTAAAGTTGCCTACATCCATCGAATTCTTGGGACCATAATACCAAGGGTCGTTCAACGCAATAGTCTTTCAAGTTCAAGATACTTATCGACACTTATTGAGAGATTGTGAGATTAAAAGTCTGTAAAAACATTTATCACCTCACGAGTACACAATTAGCAAAGTTGTGAACAAAACGCCACACAAACTCCTTCGTGTTTTGTAACATGAGAGCACAATAAAAAATGCTTGATTGTACAGCAGATAATGACTCAAAACGGAACTGCTGGCAAGGTCGTGATGTAGAAAGCAAAGGGGAAGGTGACTGGCATTACGTGGGACTAGTTATATTTTACAACCTTTTGAAACCCCCAACGTGTATTTCAATCATCGATTGCAACGCTCTCTAATGAATTGTGGTGATACCTAATTAAAAACCACCCTTGAAGATATACAACTAGTTTGCAAAAACCCCCCTCCAATCCGATAAGCTTTTTTGAAATAATATAGAAATAAACTAACTTCTGTTGTCGCGGGTAAAAAGAAAACTTATTTTGTCCGAATGCCTGATTTTATATCGACGTATCGTTAGACGTGTTTTTTCGTTTTTAAAATTGCCTTGTCAATGTTTTTTTTAAATACACATACAAGGGGGTGAAAAGGGTTGAAAACCTTTGTATGATAAAATGGTATTCTTTGAAGTTACAGTCTTGAATCTTAAATATTTATTCACATAAATATTTTTCAATCCAAATAATAAAATACTAATATAATTATCTCCCCAAACTACCCCTCTAAGGGGTTGAAGAGGGTGTCCATGTTTGTATGGGAACTTTTAACGAGTGATCCAACTCGTTTGTTTGAAACTCGGCATAAATATTATTTTGTACAAATTATAAAAGACAATTAATTTTTTTTTCTAAACTACCCCTCAAAGGGTGGTGTGTTAAGATTGTTTAAGAAATATTTAACGCATGGTGCGATTTGCTATAAACTTAGTTTGGAAACTTAAAATACAAAATAACTAAATACGTATCAGGGTTTATAAATTATTATCTTTGTTGCACCTATCCTAGTAACTGTATAAAATATAAATGATCAAATACACTTACTATCGTTTACCAAACTTATAACTTGCATCCTTCGCTATGCAAGGTAAATACCTAAATAAATAAGCGTGGCGCAGATAACCTTGCTGACCGGAGGGCCACACAATCCACACATTGGTAACTAGTGCAAATATTGTCTGTAATTGTAAAACGTTTACCGTGGTTGAGTGGACGGAAATTGAATCAAAATCCCATATCCTACGAGATAAAATATTTCAAAAAACGTCCTGACGAATTTATGAATGTATTCATGAAGGACAGCTACAGATTCATGCTCAATACATAGAACCTCACATTAGCAAAATGGGGGTCTGAGACACATCCAGTAACTAGTTAGCATTCCGCGTGACAGGTTGGAAGGCAATCGCCGTTTATTGGAACACTTACCGTTATTAAATAAATAAATAATAAATAATGCAAGACATTTTCACACAGCATCATCTAGCCCCAAACTAAGCAGAGCTTGTATTATGCGAACTACATGACTGATAAACTACTTATATACTTTTTTGTTAATACATACATACAAGGTAGCTACCTACTTTGACATTCAATGACTTAAGCCCCACAACACAGGGAATTCTAGTTTGGGGGCTAGTACGAGTAAACCTGTTTTGTTTGCCAGTTGGGTAATGAAATAAATTTATTATACATAGAAAAAACTAAGACCCGAGACAAATTTTTGGAGATACAAACATTTGTCCCGCGGCGGGAATCGAACCCGCAACCTCCTGCGTATTAGGCGAGCCTTCGCCCAATGCTCTACAGAGGTCTTCAAATACATCTCTTCACCGATAGCTTAGTACATCTCTTCAAGTTTTTGGTTCTAGGGCATGGTGGTTCCTCACGATTTTTTCAGATACTGTTTTGAGCACTGTAAATGCACACTTAACTACGAGTGGTAAGATGCATTACACGACCGGGATCGAACCCACAACAGTAGATTGGAAGTCGAGGTACCACGGTACTACCCACTAAGAGGAGCCGAAACCATTTTTGCAGCTCGTGTTAGAATATTCTTCGTGTATCATTTTTTTTAATGAAAACACTTTATTATATTATATGCCACAAGAAAATCATATAAAACAAAAACTTTACAAAACTAAAAGAGCAATGGGCAGTCTTATCGCTTAGAAGCAATACGTTGCATAATTTAATAGAACTTGATAAAGATATCACAAATTATTCAAACTAATTTGATTGGCGTGTACATTTCAACACATAAAAACAGCTACATATTCTCCATTGTTCGCGAGGAGAAAATACCATTGTTACCACATATAACTTTCTAGACAGATGATTTTGTTCAATCAAAGATGGATCGATTAATGAGTTGCATAAGTTTATTGTTATTATCTTGTTAAGAACATCATTACTGTGATAATTTTGGAGTTTGTCTACGTGCTTGTGAGTTTTAGGCAAGTCTCAGTGCTATCCTATCCTTATGGAGTTTTTGAGTAGGTTTTTATAGCCAGATATCGATATGTTAACTTCCTTCTGAAGCACGAATCAAATGGTTTTGTGACACACAAGTAAATACAATTGAGTTTTAAAAATTAGAAGGAGCGCGTTGAAGTCTTTTATATGGAAATGTCGCTATACTACGATATGCAACGGTTATCCGACTTTTTTCGGATAACCGTTGCGCAACTCCTTGTGAATGCATTATTAGATTTGTTGATAATATAAATTGATTTAAGGTTGACTTTTAAATACAGGGCCATTCACTGAACGGGGATCAAGACAAACGATCTGTGATTCGCCCGCGTTCTCTTTTTTAGGGTTTCGTAGTCAACAAGGAACCTTTATAGTTTCGCAATGTCCGTCCGTCTGTCTGTTTGTCTGACTGTCCGCGCCTTAGCTCAGAGACTCTTAAGTACTAGAAAGGTGTAATTTAGCATGGACATATAAATATAGGTATATTAATCACGCTGACAGAGGTAAAATTAAAATTCTAAAAAAATAATTTATTTACCTCCTCTACACGTAAAGTGAGGATGAGATTTTCTTAACTATTCTATTTCATGGTATGTGGTATCGTTAGATAGGTCTTTAATAAAATATGTGGGTGTTTAAAAAACCAGTTTTTGATTTAGGAATCCGTTTACGAAATATTAAGCTTTAATAATGCTAATTTTTATTAGAGTCAAGTTCAACAGTCATAATTTCGTAAAAATTTTATAGAAAATTACTTAGATTAAGTTTTTAGTTGTGTATAACAGGTAGTTAATGTAAGTTTCTTGCCAACTACGGAACCTTACACTGCGCGTGGCCTGACACGCACTTGGTCAATTTTTTCGTACATACTTCATATTTCCACTGCACTGTGGGTTGGAATTTCAAAAAATACTTTTTCAAAGTACACCTCCTACATACGAAAATAAATATGACATTCAAATTTCAGATCATACGATTTAGTTCAGCATTATATGTCAGTCACTAAATTATTTTAAATTATTTTATACTAAGAATACCAAAATATACTATACTATTACTGTTACTTAGTATTTATTATTACATGTATAACTCATTACATTCTCCTCTTGTATTTATATACGAGTACGTGCACCGCTAACCATTCTTAAAATTACATAAATTCTTAAGTTTTAAACGTCCTTTGTAGGTAATTATACAAAATTTTAGGTTATATTGTTATCTTATGGTGTACCTACAATAAAGTATTTTCATTTATTCAAGTTTATATTTTTACGGAACGAAACCGTTTTTGAGTGCTTCAAGTTAAAATCAGTTGTAATGGTTTGCAAGATTTAAGTAAGCTTACAAGACAATTGGTAATTTGAATGACCCAATACCATACGTGGGCCTTTAGTTTATTCATTTCGCATCGTTCCTCAGAGGCACTTGCATTTAAATCATGACTTTAATATGAAAATTATCGGATATTTCCCAACGTATAAATGCGTTGGTTCCGACGTCGCAACAACGCGAGGTTTTTTCACACGAAATGGCGAGTGCTAGTTATACGTCCGACCGCCGACCTTGCGTGTTACAAAATGCGTGAGAAATAATATTGGAGATGAATATTTTTACTCTCACTTTTGTTTGGCTTAGTTTGTTATGTGTAAGAAGTTCTTAAACTTATATGTTAAAATATTTTGATTAAGTAGTATGTACATTACTTTCTTTGCTTGTTGAAACAGTTTTTTATAAAAAAACGTATTTCATTTTAACGTTTATACATATTTCAAAACGTGACATTACGTTACAAGTAGGCATGAAAACTATTTTCCAATTTATTTATTTATTTAGACATATCGATCGCCTGAGAGGCGATCGTTAGGGCTACAGATTTCTCCAAATCGCTCATATGTTAATTATCAGTAACTTATTATACAAAGAAGACATTCGTTCCTACAATATGTTATAATTTCGATACCAAAATATATGTAAAAGACTTACAAAATATTTTTAACTAAAAATGTCAAGGCTGGGTTACTAATATAAGCAATTTATTAGTAACCCAGCCTTATAAGTAATTTTATTCTGAGAGAGAATTAGAGTTTTTATGTGAATGGTTTGCCTGTATTTTCAGTTAAGTTTGTTAAATTTTAATAAAATATTTGTAGTTTTTTTTGTTTCATTTCAACAGTAGCCTCACAGGCGATCTATAGTAAGTAGTTATAAATTTATATAAGTGTTCTAGGGTTAAACTCTGGTCACCACTTTTGCAACATTATATTGTATCTACTAACTTAATAATAATTAAGATTCAGTAGTTTTTGCGTGAAAGAGTAACAAACACAAACTTCACAAGCTTTCACGTTTATAATATTAGTAGGATAGGATATCATAGGATAATATCTACCATAAATCTATCTTTGCCATTAGAAAAAGAAAAAGCGTGAAAATCAATGACGTACGGTTTTGGCGCGAAAGCCCAGCTGACATTCGATGTGCCATGTCGCTTGGCGGCCATCTTGGCCCGACCTTGCTCTAGTAATGCACCGGTTAGTTTCACAATACGGCCCGCTGAGAAAATTCGATCTTTATTACTCTCTAGTTGTTTTGCTTATTATAGATTCTTGCATTTTTATTGAATATCAATTGTATGTATTTTATAATTACCTATGGTTTGTCTAATGTTTCAATAAATACAATAATTATGTTGTGCTAACATTTGTTTCTATTAATTAGAAAACAGTTTATATAGGGTTTACCTATATAAAAACCGTAGGTATTAAAATTATGATGTTTAAACAGAACGATTAGTGAACGACATTGTTCATAATATAACCTACATTAAATATTATAGGGTCAACAATTTAAAAGCATGTCTTATTATATTACGATTTCGTACAAATGAGAATGTCGATGTAATATTGGATTTTGCATTTTCAGAGTCAAGTTTTTATTATTTTACCAAGAATAGCCTGATGGTAAGTGATGATATGGCTGATGATGAAGCATAAAGGTACTGAAGATATATCACTCAAATCTTGAAGAATAAAATAAGAAATATTATATCCATCACCCATTCGTACTTATCATAAAAAAACTGTTCACTAAAAACTGCTAGACTTGACTGAAGAGTATTATAGACAGCACAGGCAGAGACAAAGACAAAAATATTGGCCAGAATACTAAATCTTTAAATCTGTTATCTTTAAAGTTTAAATCTGTATATGCCACGTTTTAACCTTTTGAGGTGCAATGTCTGACTTTTTTCCCTTAATCGGACAGCGAAGACTAGCTAGTCTCTGTCCAAGTCCACTCTAAATAGCAGAGAGTATTCTTACTACATAACCGCAGTCTAGCTGAGTTTCCTTCACTGATGACGTCAGATCAGCCCCTTCTTACTTTCGTTCGCTGCCCACTCCAAAACGTATCACGATCCAATCACAGCCGCATTGTTAAACGTTACACAACACAATGTAAATGCTTGTTTATTAGGCTTACAATGCTTTAGGTTCATTCCAAATTAGTTAGCACAATGTTATCATGATCAAAGAAATGGCGACAGAAGTTCTAATTTGGCTGTAAAATTATCTAATTTACTAAAATAAGTACAAGGTTTTGACATCTATTAAACTTACTTTAGGACAGTTTTAAAGTTAAATATATTTTATTTGCTAAATGATGCTTATTTTAAACAGAACTAGTTGAAAGGAACTCGACCTTTATTTCAATTGCAGCGCTCTCTATTGACTTGTGGTAATAGAAACCCATCCTAGAACCTAAGAACCATACTTAAAATCATGCAAATCAAACACATAAAACCACATTAAAGTTTGATAAGCGGGCGCTTATCAAATTGTAAGGTGGTTTTATCCTTGTGCACGCCCAGGATGACTGGAAGAGAATTCTTTAGCATTAAGTCCTCCAAGCACTACATCACCGACGTCGTCCATTATAAAATGATAATACAATTTGAATCCAATTAATATCCATCATTCATGTAAATTCAGTCATGTAATTCCCATAATACAAGCTCTGCTTACTTTGGGGCTAGATGATGTTGTGTGAAAATGTTCAGCATTATTATTATTTCCCTTTATTAACATAAATCCTGAAACCTTAACAGGCATTAGTTTAGCCGAAACCAAGACTAAGAGACACACACTACACTTTATTATTATTATTATTAATTAACATTGGAATGTGCTAATACATAATCCCAAATAAAGTCCTTGGGTACGCGAGTTCCTTTCATTGTGCCCATTTGAACCATTGTCTGATAGGTCATTGTCTTCGTTTACATATTTACATACAAACGAATCATTTTCACATGTGCTGCATTATGTAAACGTCAGATTGTACGAAGGATGTCCTCTTTAGATTATTTATTATTACGGTGATAAACATATCAAAGTTAATAATGGCATGGATAATTAAGTAAGTATCATAAAATGGGATGAATTGGGGTTTCGGAGGTAAATAGAGATAAGAGAAAAACTGAAATTCCTCAAATAATTTCCTCCATAACACCAACAATTCGATGGCGCGCGGGTGAGTAGTCCGCTTATTAGAAAAGACGCGGATTTATCTCCACTGCGGGACAAATGTTTGCATGTTCTGAAGATATTTATTTTAGGTTTTAGTCCGTGGTACCATGATACTCGAAGTTCCTGATTCTCACAAAAAAGGGAATCCTAGTGTGGGAAGAAAATGTGGATTGATATGAGAGTAAAACCCATAAGAATTATCTGATTCGTCCATTATTTCAGTACATTATCTGATATAAAATATCCAGTTAGTTTAATATTATTCTTAAGAGTTGGCATAAAGATAAATAAAATAGCTAATTTCCAAAAAAAATTAAATTATGTTCCTAAGGAAAACATTTTTCATATCCAACTTTTTTAGATCATCCCTGTAGGGTTAGTTTACATGTTCTAGGATATCCTGTATACAGGGTACCCCAGAATATATTACACAATACCTAAGTGAAAACACGTCAAAATCTTAATAAACGCCACATTGACAGCTCGCGCGATCTCCGCATTGCATTCACGGCTCTTATTTAATAACAATAGAAAGCTGTTATGTAAATTCTTACAAAGTTCACTTTCCGACGAGTAAATACCAACTGTCAAATTAAATAACCGTAATAACTACATAAATAAGCGTTACAAACGTAACACAGAAGAACGTATCTTCTGTAATTTACTATTCTTTTGATGACTGACAAAACAAAAAGATACAAGTGGAATTGGTAGACCAAACAGGTCACAGAAGCGATATTGAGAAAGATTCTCAAGTGGCTGTGATGATGTCAAAATTTACATAAATTTGGCAGAATAAGTCAAGTTACAGGTGCTAACAAAGTACATATCGGTAAAATACCGAAACCCAACATAATATCTAAGTTTTTTCTACACAACTAAAGTTTCAAACAAGCATTACTTTCCCAGACGAACTACTTCATAAGCTCTTCTACTTCTAGGTAAAGTTGAAAAGAGAATGCGATATACAATGTATAAAGCTATCATTTTCTAATTGTTCATAATTGGTATTAAAATAGTGTTTCAGTATTCGGCGATGTCTGTCTAATTTCAGCCGGAAGTACGCAGCTCCCAATCCTTGCTCTGGTGACAGGATTTAAATCTAGTAACTCACTACATTTATCAATCACAGATTAAAAAAGCTACTGAACGAAATCGATCAAACGATACCACTGTACCAGTCTTCCTGTATAAAATTGTTTTAATCAATACCAAGGTCTTTGTGTTCGCGAAAGTTAATTGAACAACACTGAACTGTACAATGCTTGGATTATTCACGAAAATAAAGAGACCGATTAAGTCGATTACAATATGGAAGTCTTGAATTTCAGAAGTTATGGTATAAATGAATGGGCAGGATACCTCAGAATATGTAATACTAAACCGGGAAGTTACCGCCATGCCCTAGAACCATAAATTCAAAGGTATGTGCCATTGGTAAATTTTCCAATAAACAGCGATATGCTTGTAACCTTTCCCGCAGATTGATAAGTATGAAAAAATGTGGGCATATCTCAAATATAATGTTGACGTGCCTCTGACAGCCTACTTGGTATTCTCATGGAATTAAGTACTGAATATAAATCTGAGGGTGCCTATCTTGGGGTTATAGTCATGAGTGTGTTTGTTTTTTAGGTTATAATAATAAAAAAAAACACAAGTACTGTCTCTTTATCCTTTCGATTCGACTTTTAACTTTGAGAGTGAGGAATAGCGTGTTAAGAGAACAGTGTGAAATGAGGAAGTAGTAACGAGAGTTGAGAAAGGTATGTTGAGATGGCTTGCACATGTAGAAAGGATGAATGAAAGAAGATTAACAAAAGAAGTATACAAGGCGAGCGTGAATGGGATAGTGGAAAGTGGAAGGTCTCGGTGAACGCACTCTGACCAAATTGGAGACGTTCTGGAGTCAAGTCTGGGGCCTAACCACCAAGTCTTATTGCGATTTAATTAATTCAAAGATTTCAAATCCTGCTTTGCAGTTGAGAACGCTATGGCGTTTTCATATAATCGTCAATCGCAAAACGGGCGATTGCGATGATCTTTGCTTGATTTGAATCTCAATAAGACTTGATGGTTAGGCCCCAGATCAAGATGAATGAAGCAAAAGAGGTATGCCAGAATCATAGCAATATCTGTGGTCGCTGCCTACCCCTCCGGGAAACAGACGTGACTTTATGTATGTATGTAATCTGACAGCACCCAGTGATAAAGTCAAATCGATTCATGCCAGGGGGCGTATGACATGACAACACAGATTACGTTGCGCGAGCGCAAACGAAAGTGCTTTGAGAAGGAAAGTGGACGCGCCTGCGGCGTGATCTGCTTTGTAACGCGTAACCGGGTTAAGAATTATATAATTTCGTAAGTAACACAGACGCATTATTAACCAAGCCCGCCAAATGTATTTGCGGCTGTAAAGGTATGTATCAGATTTGTATGAAAGTTTTTGTAATTGTTGGTCGCCTTATATAATTTTCATAGATATAAGGCGCTAATTTCTATCTATTACAATCTGTAATACTTCATAAGTACTTCACAAAACGGAAACCAAAGACATGATTGGTTAGTACATTAAATGAGTTTCTGCATACTGAATAATTTACATCAAACTAAATCTTTCACTAAAATCTGTAAAAATTGAGAATTCTTCCAAGAAGCGTCAAAATTGCGAATTGTTTGTGAAATATTTACGAGTATTGGGCCTCCGTTAAGTCAAGCTGTCTTTGCTTAAGCTTAGTGCAGGTGAGCATCATTAAGTTATAAAATAATTAGCAGTACTCAGTAATTATAAACCCGCTAATAATAAGGAAATTATGTTGTCGCTATGTTTCCTTAATAATCTACATCTACATTAATATTACAAAAAGTTTGTAAGTTTGGGGATGGTAGTAACTGCTCATCTGATTTCAAAAATTATTTCACGAATATTTATAACAGGATGGATTTATTAGTAGGATGGACCTTCAGTGTGGACATATGCTATACAATATTCTGTTTAAATAATAGGAATATTCGTGGAGACCAATTTTGCATCCTAAGTCGACGAAAAAACGATCGTGCTTTTGTTACGAACGCTGCCTAACAGTAGGATCTGCTTTTTATACGGGTATCACGTGAGCAAAGCCATGGGCGGTAGCTAGTAATAAATAAACACGTCCTCTATCTTTTAAAAAGACAAAGTCTAACGTGGCTAGAGATAAACTAAAGGCGCTAAAAAGCATATTTTAGAACAAGACTTTATTTTATTTCCATAGTAAATGAACACATTTTATGTTTTAACATAGCAATAAAATTATGTCACTGCGAACATTAGGCGTTGTTTTGTGTATGAACATTTACAATGGACTTTGTATTTAGTAAGATATTAGGAAACGACGGCTCTTCGTTTCATTACTCTTTTATTTTATTTATAAGCGTGATTTAGCATCGGTATTTTTTTTTAATTTGATTCAATAAATGAATTGAAATGACATACTCGTACCTACATGTCACACAATCCTACTAATATTATAAACACGAAAGTTTGTGAGGATGGATGTTTGTTACTCTTAAACGCAAAAACTACTGAACGGATTTTGATGAAACTTCACAGTAATATAGCTTATACATCAGAATAGCACATATGCTACTTTTTATAAGGATACCATACGGGCAAAGCCGTAGGCAGAAGCTAGTAATACTATTGAGAGCTACAGTGATAATGATCAATAAATAGAGTTACCTATTATTATCATATCTATGCTATGAGTATAATTGTTTGTTCATCAGTCTACAATTACAACATACAATTATGTTATCATCGAGCATAATGAACGGCCAAAAAATGTTATGGAAAACTTTCAACTTTCAGTGACAAAATTAGTTTTAGAAAGATTTCGGAAAAGTATCGAAGGGCCGACGATTAATCCGACGTAGATAATCTTGTTTTAGGATGTGACTACTTTGTGATCATTTGTACACAGCAAAGAAAAAACATTTTACTCCGACTACTCATATGATATTTAAACATACTTAAAGATATACCTACTACCATTAAAATACATATTAATTTATAGGTTCATGATAGTAGGCTTTTCAGACGAGAAATGCCTAAGTTATGCCTAAGTACTAAGTTTATTTGTACAGAGTTTTGAGCGAATCAAACTATTATTTTTTTTCATAGAAACTTTACCGCCCTATTTAACCCCCTTAGGGGACGGATTCCCTCAGGGGGTCGGGGGGGGGGGAATTAGATTAGCCTATGTGTTATTCCAGATCCTAAACTATATACATTCCAAATTACATTAAAAAGTGGTTTAGTAGTTACGGAGTTACGTGGTAACAAACATTCACACACACACACACACAGACTTTCGCATTTATTATATTAGTAGGATTTATTTAAAAAAATACATAAATAGTACTATATCAGTACTACTTAATACATAAGTAGTACTATATCAGTCATGTGGTTCCTGTATCACAAGGTCTGCTTACTTAGAGGCTAGATGATGCTGTGTGAAAATGTCTACCATAGTTTTTTATTTAAACAACGTCTATCCACTTATGATGGATGATCTAAGTAGGTATGTAATAAAAGTGTACTTAAAGATGATAAACCAATTCGCTATCTAAATCACAATTAATATTTGTGTTGATTTATTCAAATGACATTTAAAAATTGCAATCACATTTTATTTCACCGGACAAATATGGACGTAGACATGTTGTACAATGTCATAAATCGATTTTATAGCGTTTTGTAATAAAAATAACAATGACTTTGAGGTGAGCGCAATGTTTCATGTTTTTACCTTATTTTATTTATGGTAGCTATAAAGATCTCTGCGAAAACTATTAAAAACAAAGTAATTGTAAAAAAACATTGTTTTGATACATTTTTATTAAACAATGTAAAAAGTTTTAGTGTGGATTTAGTATGAGACTCGTTGTAGAATATGTATGGGTTTTAGACAATTTTGTCTAAAAAGTAGTATTTTTCAACACGCTTCACTTGTAACTAAGTAACTAAGAGCCAGGAGGTGGATATTGAAACTCTTCAGTGGCTACTAGTAAACCCCTCGAGTTTGGGCTCATATGATTCGTTTTGACGAGTTCAATAGATTGGGCTTGGTAACGAGGGTCTTATGATGGAGCCAGGAGGCAGATATTCCACTATCTGCCTCTTTGTGCGTGATAAAAGTGTTTTTTTAGTTTTTTCAAACTATATATTTATTTATTATCCCACTGTACAAAGCTTTTTCAAATCTTTGAGGTAAATATAAATAAATAATTCTGGACATTTTCACACAGTATCATCTAGCCCCAAACTAAGTAGAGCTTGTATTATTGGAACTACATGACTGATATACTACTTATATACATTTTTTTTGTAAATACATACATATTATACATAGAAAACACCCAGACCCGAGACAAATATTTGCAGATACAAACATTTGTCCCGTGACGAGGAAGAATGAGGTTCATACTCTATATGGCCAGGAAATCAAATTATTTCCATGGTGTTGGTGTTGCATGAATGAATGAAAATAATTGTATATATATACACGATAGACAAAGAACTAATATACAAAATCTTATCCTTACTAAACTAGGTACAATGGTAAAGTTTAAGTATAAGTTTAACGGGTCTTTATCGCATTTACCTTCTTTTATTATTTTCCCAACGTTATCCCGATTTTCAACCTGTGACTACGGCTGTTGCAATACAGTCGAAACGTCAGGAAAAATAAAAAAAAGGTAAACGCGATAAAGGCCCATTAAACTTATAATTATGTTACCAAATCGCGAAAGTTTGAAAAATTGGTTATTCGGCATGGAGGTGGGAAGGCGAAATTGGGCCGTGTATAGTTTAGTTAGACTAGTGCAGGACCGTGGCTGATGGCAGGGTACCTATGTTTGTAAGTATGAATTATTTTTCTAAGCAGGTAGCATGCCTACATTACGGGTATATTCGTTTTCGTGACCAAGTTGCTAGCTGATTAAATCAAACAGATGAGGGAGGACTACCCAGCAGTGGGTAAAGGGTTGTGAAAGTGACCGAATGAGACCGAAAGTTTTGCATACCCTCTGAAATTCGAAAGCGCTATCTGCCACTAATTACCACTTATTAGAATATTTACCGTTCTGAACATTGCTGCAAACGCATAATTGATGCATTTGAATCAAAATACACCTCCATTAGTATCCACTTACGTCAGACCTTAAATTGTCTGCGACACTCCACTTGATATAAGTCTTCGTTTGATAAAGCCTTTAGGGTCCTCCTTAATTTTATGAGGCAGATTATGGAACACTCTTTTATTTGCTTGCAACTTTTTGAGGTAACTCGCAACTTATTTTTAGACTTATAAAGTTATTGAGTGGACAAAGAACTCACGGAGTTTATAATGCTTTAGGGACGAAAATTTGATACTTATGAAAAGTTTCAGCAATAAAATTATGAGAAACGGACGATGACCCAGAATCCTAATCGTAATTCGCATGTCTTGAAATTAGTTTGAATTTAGAATAATTTAAAAGTTTAGTAATCATAGACAATGTTCCCAGTAGAATTCGCGCAACAAAACTTTTTCCGCGGGCATTTGAGGCATATTTGGAGGTTTATAAAAAACACTAAGTTCTTTCTTGCTTACTCTGTATAGAGTCAATGACATAACCAGACTGTGGTCAGTCGTTTCTGGTGAAGTCAGGGTCTGGTGACCGATAGTGAAAAAAACAGTGCGAAGAAAGGATTGGGTGCGTTTTTAGAGGCTGATGAATATGTTATTTTGCAAGACACTAGTGCCGACGTCTATGGGACAAATTTATAGCGTAAACGTTGGTCAATATTACAGATTAGTGAAGACAGAGCTTGGAATGGGTTACTTTGGTAATATTTTTGCAAACCTATCAACATCAGTAGAAGTAGAAGAACAAAGGTAGAGGCTAGAAGTTAGAGGGAACAACTTGAATGAAACCGGCTTAGATAGAACAGATATAACTGGTAAATATTCGAAGAGGTAATGAATAGGCATCGGCTGGAAATTATAATGATGTATTAGCTAGTTTATGTGATATAACTAGACTAAAGGTTCTCGAATAGCGATCGAACCGAACTAGAGTTCGAAAGGCCATTCGATGAACCGACGACATGAAGGCGGGAAGTCGGTGAATGAAGAAAACTCAAGACGTTAATAATATTTTTTGAATGTTTCTTATTTTATAACGTGTTGTAACCAACCCCTATTCTCCGAGTAAACTGTAATGAGAAAAACATCGGAACTACGAGTAGATACAACCTTTTTTCGTCGTACCCATAAAGGGGAGTGCACACTGCTGTCAACGTAATGCGCACGCAAGAGGTGATATAATGTTCCTTCCCGCTTCCGATGCGATTGAAGAGTTGCGTCATGTTGGCAATACTGTAAACGACGAGTGAGCTTGCTGTTTTTTATTAATCAAAGCTTCGTGACTTTGAATGAAATCGATTAAAGTCGTTAGGACAGAAAAGTTGACAAAACACTGAATAAAGATTGATTGACCCCCAAACGGTCAACGAAACGCTAGCGGCAGGTTGAGCACGAGCACCAAGACAGCCGTTCTATCTATGGAAGAGAAGATACAAATTATTTCGACAACACTGTTTGATTCTCATACAGGAGAATAAGAACGTTCTACGATGTGGTTTGCTTACAGATTGCTATAGTCTAGTGGCTTGTGACTTATAACTTATAGGCCAAAATCCAGTTTTCAATCAATTGTAGCTTATCCACGATAATTAATAGCATATTTTGTAACTAAATTATGTAATTATCGGCTTATCTTATAAGTAAAACAGAGCGGAATCCTAACTTTAACCTTTAATAAATATCGCCAAACACACTTTATTGCTCAATAAATTATCCAAACATATTAATCAGCTCATTACTAAGAAATCATAAAAATCTTTAGTACCAAATTTTAGCATCAATAGTTGCCTGCCTATATCATAAACAAGATAGACATATTAATACTTAATACAAAAACAGATATCGAATATAATTTGATACATATTATTATTAAAAGGCATCAATGTTTATCTGTTCGCCATCATTTTACTTTAACCTGTGCTAAACCAAGTTAGTTCCCTGAAGCTTAACTAGATGGCACTGTGTATCAATAATGACAGCCACCCCTTCTTTTCTCCTTAAACCTTTCGGCAAATGGCCATCTGTGTGACTTTGGAGAACTATAAAATTACATTTGACGCAGAAAATAAAATTCTATAATATGACTTCATAAACTCAAAAAAGTAGAATGAATTGTTTTCAAGAACATTCGGGATTTAAAGTTTGTATTACAAGTTGAAGGATAGAGTAAACGATTTACTTACACAATCAACATAGAATAAACCACAACGTCTTTAGATATTTACGATTAATAAGTAGATACCTATTTAAAACCGCAAAAGCCAAGTTGCAGATCTCTTTTGCTAAAGAGTTCATCCGGATATACCTCCGTATCCATTTCTGCCGCCGACCAGTATCACCAGTATCGCTTGCGTTGCTGTGTTCCGGTTTAAAAAAATAGTTGCCTATATGAAATAACAGGTACATGAGACGTCTTTAACTTTATTTTCAGTGCAGGCCCTGCATCAGCATCACTCCATTGCAAATGTTCATAGGCGACGGTAACCTCTCACCATCTGGTGGGCCAAATGCCTGTAGTGGCCTCCACTTCAAATAATTAAAAAAAAACGTAAACAGTATTTTATCGTTTTCCACGTCTGCCCTTTACCCAGTAACACAAATAGTGGCGCGTGCGCAAAAACCTTTCATTCATTATTCATCTACAACTTCAAACAATATTCTAACCTGCGCTGTTGTAGTAAAGTTTAAAATTAAACTCAGCAATGAGGCGTTAACGTCATTGATTTAGATAGGTAACATAAGTGCCGCTCGGTACTTGGTAGGTTGCATTTGAATAAGGCACAAAAGTTTGGTCAAGTGTAAGTCAATGCCTGTTTATTATACCGGGTTAGTTATTTTGTTTTTAGTAACAAACTTGACTTTAATCCTCATAACATACATTCTCTGATTAGTACTAAGAACCGTAAAGAAATAAAGCAGGAAAGTCAGAGGCACGTCCATTATAATGAGCACACGCCAAGATTTTGCAAGTAGTTACGATTACACGTGTTAGGTTGCAAGCCCATCGCCGCCTATTCGAACTTAACGTATGGTACATGCCTTGGTAAGATCTAGCGTATGCCGCTTTCCGACGATGTTCCTTCATCGTTTTCAGCACGTGTTAATTATACACAAAAAAAATCACGTCTAAAAAACCCATACTTGCACTTTAGGATCGGAATTCGGGGTATTACCCACTAGACCAATAATACGGGACCATACTTTTGCAATCGTATAGTTGCAGGCCGTACGAGTGTGTCATTTTAAGTGTGGTTTCGAATTAAAAATAAACAAATAGCATAGGTACAATATGAAAATCCGAGTCTCTTTAAGGCAAGAGTGAACCTGTAACGAAACACAAAGAATATTCTAGATTTTTGTGTTCCGCCGTCGGTCGGTTGGGAGACCGTATTGTACGTCCATGCAAAGCACAACCATGGAATGCACACCCCTGGAAAGTACAGCCAGTATTACAAACCATTTGGTTTGAATTATCTGGGTGTGCTTTCCATGGTCGTACAATACGCTCCGTACAAACTAAACACATGACGGTATTGCACACCCCTGGAATGTACACCCCGGATTACAAACCAATATTCTCGACGCTCATTGGTCGCGAGTTCGTCATATCCGTGAGCTCTCATTGGTCGATGCGAATAAGTCGCATGACGAGAACGAGCCTCGTTTGCACTGAGCAAGTTTTAATATGTTCAACTAAGAGTTGCCATTGATAAATAATGTAAACAATAAGTTAATGTTGACCTGAGAAATCCTTCCTAAGCAAATCCGTCTTGGATTGGTTAGGTTATTAGGTTTTTTTTTATTACCACTCAGAAAAGGAGGATTGCTATCCGAACTTTATCCAACAAACTTGGGTTCAAATAAATAAAACCAACGGGTTAGTTCATCTGCAAAAACCCGACATAAATAACTAATCTACTTACTACATCTACATTAATTTACTAATAGCGTAAAATACTATGGCAACACAGCACTTGCCCCTTGATAGCACTCGCACATGAAAACAGAGCATGAAATTGGTTCGTATTCCATGGCTGTACATTCCAGGGTTGTACAAAACTGGCCGTACAAGGTCAACACGTGTAGGGAATGCACGCCCAGGAATGTACGCCCAGTATTACAAACCAAGTATTTGAAACCAATGGTTTGTAATACTGGCTGTACTTTCCAGGGGTGTACTTTCCATGGTAGTGCATTACATGGACGTACAATACAGGGACTCGGTCGGTTAACATCACTGAGATTATGGTCAAATGAACGTCTATTCACGGTCAATAAATAAAATCGAATCCGAAAACCCGCCAACAGGATATCAAATTAGTTCCCAATAATCGAATTACGTATCAAGGCCGGAGGTGTGTTGTGTTGACTTTTCCATTTAAGGAAATCAATGGCATTGTCTATGATTGTCAAATAAACAAAAGAAAGTTATTGACAGGCGTGACAAACGGAAGTAGGTTGTTATCTAATTTCCGGTTATGTAGAGCTGATATTTATGGAGGTCAAGGTCAACTCAACAGACTTATCTTTAATGTTAAGATGGTAAACTGGTTAGGAAGTAGGTGGTGACATAGATTTAGGAGTTGACTAGACAAAATAATAGTCCCACTATCTGACTCCTAATAATATTATAAATGCAATGGTATGCATATATCGATGTTAATGTTGGATCTCAAAGTCAAGTTAGAAAAATTGGTTTGGGTGAACATATATTGTGAGTTCTATTGTTTCCCGATATTTGGGCACAGTTGCATGTCCCATGGTCACGGGAGGAACCTGAAGTTTTTGCAATGCAAATGAAGCAGATGACAAAACGGCACAGAAAAAAACATGGTAGCGAAAAAAAAA
Organism: Perizoma flavofasciatum; assembly: GCA_958496245.1. Lineage (NCBI taxonomy): Eukaryota > Metazoa > Arthropoda > Insecta > Lepidoptera > Geometridae > Perizoma > Perizoma flavofasciatum. The sequence goes on along the minus strand of OY292443.1, from coordinate 4,916,238 downwards.
ACTTGCGAGATGAAGATTTTTGATGAAATATTTATAAAAATAGCTAGTATATTTTTATAAAAAATTAAAACCCCCTAAGTGTACTACCATCATTGATTGCAGTGCCCCATATTATTTATAACGATAAAAACTTTCTATGCACCTTCCTTGACGATACGATATACAAATCGATATAAACGGGCTCCTGTCGGCAGAAGAATAACAACAGAATAGTTTTTTTTTGACAAAAAAATAAATAAGTTGGATATAATAAAGTTTTCGATGAAAAATTATTGTAACCTCATTTTATTAGGGTCAGTAGGTATTTATAGATATATTAAACTCAGAACGTGGTTAGGAAAGCCAGCCATATGCGGGTAGGGTCGATTTCCAAATAGGAAATGGCCAGAAAATTACGAAATTGTTGATCTAATGGTCATTGCTGTGCTAGTTCACACCGTTTATGACTGTAATTCAATGTTTGTGGTCATTGAATGCATGAAGTAACAATAGCAATTTAGAAGGTTTACGCGTGTGCACTTTTATCTTCCGTGAGGCTAGTATAGTTATACTTCCTTGCCTCGTTCTTCGAGATTAGAAGACATTTGTAGTATATGTTTAGGTATCGCCTTTATACCAACTAATCTCTTCGGATGAAGCAACTCGTATAATTTAGATAGAACTTCACTTCAGGTAAGTTCGTTTAATCTCTAATTTTATGGTATAGTAACCGATGATCGTGGTTTTACTCGCGTAGGGTAGGTAATTGTTAGGTGCATCAAAACCGGTGCTAAGGACTTTTTTGAAAACCCTGATACGTATTCAGTTATTTTGTGTTTTATGTATCAAAACTATGTTTACAGCAAATCGCACAGTAACGGAACATTTGCCATGGTTCCCGATATTTCGGGCCAGTTATAATAATAAAACACACACAAACATTTCATTAATCCCACACTATGATTCTCTGATTATTGTTGTAAAGTCTTTGTAAAAAATAATTCCATATCCTTAGTTTTAAAAGGACTATGCTGTCATATGTTTAACTGGATTTAGCTACAATGTAAGCGTACTTTCACTGATATGGATGGAATAAATAGATGACTTGAAGCTTTAGAAAAGTAATAACGAAATATATTCATAATTTAAGAACGCCCTCAGACCCTGCAAACTTAAAAATTCACAATAATTTATCGAACAACCAGCTGGTTTTTGAGATGAAATAAAAACAAATTTAACTTGATGTTGAATGCTCAATGAAAAAAGTTGTATGAATTTGGTTATTTTTTTGGGGTAATAATGGGGTCAGAAGGACAGTAGGTATGATCATCGTATCATTGACGCGATGTTTCGATTACTTGACGTCCTTGCAAGTCATTTAAATGTGTAGTTACAAAAACAGATTGTATCTACCAAAGTGTTTTAACAGGCTGAGCTAGTTCCATAAAGCTTACTAGATGACACTGTTCGTATGCCACATGTAAGGGATATGAAAGCCTAATTTTTGCCAGTATTTTTTTTCCGTTTATAGTCTCGAAGTTACTGCTTGACTGGGATGTGAGTGAAAGATAGCGTGCATGTACCTACCTACCGGCTAACTTACATAGCTACAACACTACATCGTCATAAGTCATAATAACACAAATGGTCCTACATTGTTAGTTTTGGGTTAGAAGATGCTGTGTTGTCTGAGTTAGTAAATGTATTATATTTAATTTAATCATTCGGTAAAGCGCCATCTGACGCATCCTACTATTATAAACGCGAAAGTTTGTGAGGATGGACGTTTGTTACTCTTTCACGCAAAAACTACAGAACAGATTTGCATGAAACTTTTCAGTAATATAGCTTATACATCGGAATAACACATAGGCTACTTTTTATTCGGGTACCACGCGGGCTAAGCCGTGGGCAGAAGCTAGTATTTTCATTCAGCCTCGTTTTTAAATCGATTTAAAAAAAACCTATCGTAAAATTCTCTATTAAAATCCTTACATGGTACCAAACGATTAACACATAGATTATTACACGGTACAATGTAATGCTAGGAACTGTTTGTCAACCATTAAATACTAACAATAGGTACAATAGGATCTATTCTAGGATACTAATCTGAGCTTGTTTAACTAAGCTAAAGGCTAGTCCGAACACTCAAATCTACACGAATGAATTTGGTGCAAACTTGAAAATGTTCAAGATATGTCAAGAAACGGAGATCGTTGGAATAACAAAAGGAAGAGGGGAAACTTGCAAACTTCCTTTTGTTATTTTTTTAAAATGGTTAATTTTTAAGTATTTCTTTATTTATTTTAAAACCCCCGTATTTTGTTTTATCACTTATCTAAAAACCTTTTTTGAAGTCATACGTAACGGTCATTAAAAATTGCATGATAATCGGTTACGGCGGTTTATATTGTCTTCATCTGTTGCCCCTAGTAATGGGCGACGCTAAAACCTATTTAGAATCTGACCTTGAAGTCATACCAATCGATTACGATTACGGCATTATATTAGGTTAAGCTTTTTTAGAGAAAAATCGTTAAAGATAAACCAACACTTGAACCACCAAACTCTTACCCCAGGATAAAAACCAAAATTGTTGATACGTTTGTCTATCTAGACTCGCCTTTACATAAGTCCATATCAATAAAAGCTTGTTCCGTTACCTATGTTTGGAATGTACCTTTAATGTACTAATCCTGACTACTGTCTTAAGGTCCTGCAATTAATATCCGGTATTTCATGCATATCCGGGTGTTATGCTTATATTAAATTATATTTACGAAACCGTTACCTACATAATGTCATAAGACTACTCTTGAAAACTGTTGGTTAATCTTTCCTTATATGATGATAGGTAGGTATCACATTATAGTCCTGAGGGTTCACTGTGTCTTGGGTGTCAGGAACTGCGGGTACCATGACATCAACAGAAATACAAATGTTTATTTATTTTCCTTTTTAAATGGGTGTTGATGTCTCTTTTTAAGTGTGAGGCACTTGTATAGGTCACTTCGCTCTTTCTTATGCAATTAAGTATAAATCATTAAGATCATTATTTTTGACGACCTTGGCTCAGCTGAGACCCAAGAGGTGCGGGTACGATTCCAGCTACGGGAACTATATTTGTTCCAGTTTATAAGTAAGTAGACGCCTAGGGAAACGGGAATGCAGTATTTATTTTTACCAAAATCGGTGACGTGAGATTTTTTAATATCTTGTACCATAAAATTTGCTATCAAATTACTTATCTCAAAGAAATGCCCTTTATAGTCCAGTTTAACATTGCGCTTTTAAAATGCAAGAGGTACGACCTAATGACTTGTAAATCAAATTCAATATCTACTTAATTGTGAGACCATTTTGCAAAGTTCAATATAGCCTTTCGTTTATGCTATAGGTCCACTTATATCTGTACCTACTCCATTTAGGCTCAGTTGCATATTGGGTAAGCTACGAGTATCATTTACTTGAACTATGTTTCGTTTTACTAGACATGACTTAAATTGCAGTTTGCAATATCGAGAGGCGTGGTGCCGTCCGGTTCCATTATTGTGACATTGCAAAAACTGATCCATATTTATCTTAGCTTTAGTTGACACTAGGAACACGAGTTCCATGGGTAAATGTTGACTGATAGATCTGAATTCTGTTACGATTGCGTCACAAATTATATGTCCAAGACGTGTTAAGACACGCTGTGTTAGAGTCCCGTAGTTGCTTCATGGCTCCTAAACTCAAATCTGTGGAAATAATTTTCGTCGGCTGTGTTTGTATTTATTTATTTACTTACTTTTAAAATGGTTGCACACTAATAAAATTAATTAAAGATCTAAGATTAAGATTATCTGTGTGATAAATAAATAATACATCAGTTGAAACTCCTAATGCAACGCACACTAATCAACAAAGTAACCACTCGTAACGTAATTTGGAGAACAATAGATTTGACATTGGTGGGAATGACCCACGGCATCGCCTCTTTAAACTCTCTTATAAAATTTGTTGGAAGTTTTTTCTCGATAACTGCGGGAGATCGGGGTATGGCATTAAATGATAGTTAGACATGACATAACTATAAGCGTTTTGTTTTTACCGTTTGGCTTCTGGACCCTATTAAATGACTGTTTTCTAATGATCGCCGTGTATGTTGCCTGGATATTCGTTGGGAACAATTGGTTGGGTTGCAAGCTGACGTTTCAAATAAGCGCTTTCTACATAAAGATATAGAGGCTTCACAGGCATATGGAGACTAGCGGAAAATCCCATCCAATACGAGTGCTGTGGAATTTATTTAAAATAATTGCCAAGGGTATTTTTTTATTTCCCGTTTATCGACACTGATACGGTTTAGTAATTTTACCAGCTATTTATTTCACTCTTAAAGCCCATGTAGGTCACATACCTACAATGGCCATTCCGATTATAGGTATAAAAATAGGTAAGGTACAAAAAAATGATGTTTACAGTCTTTTCTCAATTTACATTTGGTCACGACTTCCACTTAGAACCGTAGAACAGTTAAAAACTCGTACGAGGACAAAAAACTGAGTTCTTTGACTTGGCATTTATGATTACAACAAACAGTGGCCAGGGTAAAATACCTGCAAGCACATTAAAGGTACGGACTTTAGTTTGAACAATGAGGAATGAAAGGTCGTATTAAAATGGTCTTGATTGTTTGGCCAATCATTTACGTATAGAGAAAAAACAACTGGACTGTATTCCCCATAATAGATATCCACTGATATATAACTAGTGCGTAGATCTAAGCCGAAATATTATTTGGTTTCCAATAAATTATTTTCTATCTTTGAGGATGTCCAATAAGGATGTACAGAGGCACATCCAGGCCTTATATTTTGGCATATGCCCGCGTTTTGCATGTTCAGCATTCCACGTGAAAGGTTGCAAGCAGCTTATTAAAATAATAACTGTTTCCTCCCGACTTTTACTTTCGCCGTTTTCAGCACGTTAATACATTTTTCAAGTGAAAAAATGCATTTGTGCATGACCGGGTTCGAACCCACGAACTCCGGATCGGAAGTCAGGGTACCGCCCCCTAGGCCAACACGGATATTAAAATAGTAGAATGATAATATCATCTAAAGTCAATACTAACCAGCCTCTTAATAACACTAACAAAATGGCTAGGGAAACGAGACAATGGCCGTCATTTTGTGAGGCCTAGATATGTACAAAACTTAAAATCCCAAAGTTCAGGTCGTGAAATTTTCGCCTTTTCAACTTTAGAAGTTTAGATAATCGCTATAAGCCTGGCAAAATTAGTTGTTCCTTGTTGCCATTTTGATAGTGTAATTAGGAAGCGGGATAAGATACCTCCTGATAATTTAAAAAGGTAGGCTTTAAGCTTTCGCGGCTTATTTTTCATTGCAAATTAATCCAGAATTAACAACGGTCTAAACGTTTTGAGTTTTTTCGGGAACTTACTTAGTCTTTTTACACCCTGTATGTATATAGAAAAGATGAAACCATGTAAAAATGGTCATTGTTTGGACAAATATTTGCGTATGAAGGGTTGAGAATGCATCAGACAGCGAGATATTTTTAGCTCTTTTATGGTAGAGTGAACGAATGATGGTTTTGTTTTGTGAACACAAATATAGTATACAGAATGATTCATACATGGTGTCAACGAATCAAGACGATAAAATGTTGTCTGGAAGAGATCACTTTTAGCTATTAGACCTAATTGTACCTTGCCTGTTTATGAATTCCTATGTTTTTTTTATTTTTCTTTGGTGTGTAATAAAGAATTTACATACATACACTCATGCCTGTTTTCCGGAGGGGTAGGCAGAGACTACGGATTTCCACTTGATACGATCCTGACATACCTATTTTGCTTCATTCACTCTCATTACATTCTTCATATATATATGCTCGCCGGTTTTGGGTACTCTTGACCTGACCTTTCTCTAGAACGTCTCCAATCTGGTCAGAGTACGTTCGCCGGGGTCTACCCTTTCCAATTATCCCATTCACGCTTCCCTTATATACATGTTTCGTCAATCTCCTTTCGTCCATCCTTTCTACATGCCCAAACCACCTTAGCAATAAAGAAATTATCTATCTATAAAAGGCCTCCCAGCATCATCTGTATAGGCCTCTTAGGTCTCACCATTTAGTACGATTTTCAGCTTTTATTCCATTTTCTACAAACCACTTTCGTAGAATTTAGAAGGCCGCACGAATCACTTACATGTCTCTAGACAGGGTGTAAAAGGAATACTCCATAATCAGGGAATGATCATACTAATATTATAAATGCGAAAGTTTGGGTGGATTAGGTATTTGGATGTCTAAAAATCTCCCTAATAGGAGAACTGATTTGTATTAAATTAGTTTGTGACCTAGAGCAACACATAGGGTACTTCTTACCCGGGTACCACAGGGGCAAAGTCGTGGACAGAGGCTAGTATTAACATAAACGGGACGTGATAGAAAAAAAAATGGATTTTTTATGGCAAATTGATTGGGTATAGGTACTCGTATTTGTCGTCAAAATAACTTTTCCACTAAGTGCTAGCATACGAGTATTGCCTATGACGCAGAAGGTTGCGGGTTCGATTCCCGCTGCAGGACAAATGTTTGTATATGCAAAAATTTTGTAGCGGGTCTGGATGTTTTCTATGTATGATATGTACTTATGTAGAGGTATTTACAAAAATATATATAAGTAGTATATCAGTCATGTAGTTCTCATAATACAAGCTCTGCTTACTTTGGGGCTTTACCATATATCTTGATAATGTAAACCTTTTGTGCCTTAAAAAAAATAAAAAAAATTGAATGGACCTTCAGGATGAACATAGGCTATTTATCGTCTCGTTAAGATAAAAGGGTTTTTAACGTATATGCTAGGATTCTTCAAAATACGTTATTTCGAAAAACAGTACTCATACAAAACAGAAAACAGTCATAGAATGAACATTCTTCAGAATAAAGTAATTCCCTTTTTACTAGGCCTTAGATGTACGTATAACATGTGATTACCTATGTGATAGGTATTAGCGACCATCCTTAAGCTATATAAAACACATATATGCTGGAATGACCTGCCCCCACCTATTCGTGGCCAAAAAACAGTGATAAGCTTTAGAAAATCATTAAAAAAAGAACTGTTAACAGCACAAATACGCTCGTAACCACTTACTCACTTAAACTACGTACCTACGCCATTACGACGTTGCTGTAGGGTTTTTTTATCTTTTTTACCGGTATCCATGGCTACCCTGACATCTCTAACCTAAATGACCGCACACTGAACACTGTACAGTACAATAGCACCTACGTAATTACTTACTTTCTTCTATTATTTTTATTTTCTCGATGAATTTTGCACTTATCGGCGTTCGTGAAGTCACCCGCACCGGCTTTGTCTGAAAATCAGCGCTGCTTTACACCCAAAACGGTGTGAAGTAGCAACATGCTGAGACAAAGCCTTTTTGGCATGCGGTGCTCGGGAGACTCACTTGGCACAACAGTACCTACCTGTGAGGAAACTTAACTACCTACCGAAGACTTATACCTCTAGATACCTTACATACCTACATGATGTTTTAGTAGGTACCTATCTTTTCATTATATCCTTTTTATTTTACCTGGGTGTCTGTTTTAGTGCAAAGTTGATGTCTTCATTCCGTTTTGCCAAATAAAAATATTTTCTTTCTTTCTATTTTCTATATAAGCCTAAATTTTATATAGAGAGCTTTGAAGTTTTTTGAAGTTCTCAATGCATATGGTTCCCAAAAATTATTAATGATAACTTAAGCCACGGATAAACAACGATTTTTTTGTAAATGCAGGTATTAAGATGCCAACATTTCCAGACATTGACACTGTCCCTTCAATTGACCACTATTTAGCTGCATAATCTAAGCCCAATTAGGATTCCAAGTTATTTTCTCCATCGCAAGTGGTCAATCTACACATCCCGTCGATCTTAACAGACCGCTTTCGCGTATAAAAAGACCTCTCGACAAGTGCCTGTTAGACAGCAGAACGTTGTGAAATGTTTGGGGATGGCAAATATGATACCCAATAAAACTAAGTACGTATTTTATATCACTAAATTCGAATTACGAAAACAATAGAAGACTCACGCAGCTTCTATGTTTTTTTTTATAATAGAGATGTAATTTATGTATTATATTATATGAAAATGTGTGCTATTATTGTATATTTTTTCCCGTTTGTGTACACGTACCCACCGCTATTTATCAGCTGTCCCTATCCTCAAAGGTTTGCTGGAAGAAAACTCTTGTTAGGGTTAAGCTCGCCTTTGTACATGTCCTATATGTAAGTCTTTTGTCTGTATTATCTGTGTGTACAATATCTTTATTGTAAAATTTTCTTTCTTTATTCTTATAAAGAAAGAAAATTTTTAAAAGTTTAACAAGAAAGTCTTACTTGATGGTTTATAATGTTCATATATCCGTTTTATATTATTTCTACAATAACGTACCGAAATGTAAGAATCCATGCCTATGGTCCATCGGTAAGTGCTACGATAAGCAGCGATTGGAAACCTATCACGTGGAATGCTTACTACCACGCAAAATGTGGGCATGTGCCAAATATAATATTTGGACTTGCCTATGACTACCCTCTACTTAGTATTTTTTTATTATTTTCCTCAATTTACAGTTTCAATACGGTTCGTTTCTATAGTCCACTTGTCAATAATCAGAATGCCGATATACAGGAGACTTATAAGGAAATACGTGTAAGCGTGGTAATAATGTGCTTTAAACATAGAATCTCATCTATTTCTATGAAATCAATGTGAGTAAATTCGTTTTGAAGTGAAATCAGATTTCACGGCTTAGGTGGCGTGACGGGCAAGTAGTCAGCTGCGATGCAAGAGGTGTGGGTTTAATTCCCGCTGCGGGTCAAATGTTTGTCTGTTCTGCCACCGTGGTACCACAGTACTCGTAGTACCTGATACACACGACACATGGAATCAATGTGTAGTGTTAGGACTATGCAACCTCGAGAACCTAGTGTATATACCTACCTATAAACACCATCTATGTACCTACCACGTGAAAGCAATAAATGTATTGAGTGTCTAGACAAACCTAACATGGCTTATTCCACAAATCCCCTGCGACAATCCCCTGCGAAGGGGAACTATCGACTTTTTGTCCAGAAATCCCCTATAGGTAAAAATATACTACTTACTAACTATTGTACCTACTTAATTTGTTAAATAAATAAATAAATGTATCTGTTGGGTGTTTATTTATTTATTTGGTAGAGCAGGTGTTTCCTTTGTTTGGTCATGCCACTTTCATTATATGTACAAACACAGATATTATAATACGTACAAGTGTTAAAAGTGTTTCCCATGTATAATATGTATGTATTTACAAAAAAAAGTATATAAGTAGTATATCAGTCATGTAGTTCCCATAATACAAGCTCTACTTAGTTTGGGACTAGATGATGCTGTGTGAAAAATGTTCAGCATTTATTTATTTATTTATTATAAACGCAAAAGTTTGTGAGGATGGATAGGTGTTTGTTACTCTTTCACGCAAAAACTACTAAACTGATTTTGATGAAACTTTAAAATAATATAGCTTATACATCAGAATAATACATAGGCTACTTTTTATCCGGGTATCACACAGGCGAAGCCGTGGGCAGAAGCTAGTTAAAAAAATATATCTCAATAAAGTAGGTGCGAACTATTACAATGCATGTCGTGAGAAATTATTCGGAAGTATAATTAATCGCTATCACTGTACTGTATATGTTGGCCGTCGAGACACAGATTAAAAATTCTTAATCACTTGTTTAATGCTGATACCATCGACACCTCACGATTGTTACTATTAATATTTTGATCACTTCCGAAAGCTGATGATAAAAGATTTAAATGATCAGTTCTGATCCTAAGTCAAGGTTAAAGGTTGAAAGATTTATGTTACATAAATTGAGAACAATTTAAAGGTTGGTATAGTCTCGATAAGTTTTCCTAACCGTCTGATGCAGATGCAATGGTTGCCAATGCTTACCTGAAACAAATTAAAATAGCGTTAGTTGACAATAAAAATAAGCGTAGAGTTGATAAACTTACAGATAAATATTATCTTCTTGTCCTAGTCCCACATTACGTTTTTAGTTTAAAAAGTAGTAAAAGTTTAAAACAAGTCAAAATCTGAAATCAAACGGAAAGAACGCTGTCTATTATTATATTGTTGCCTCATAATGCTTGAAAATAAACCACACAAAAAGAGGCCCATAACAAGTTATTACCATCAAAATGCCCAAATACTAAGGTCATTGCAAATTGGGGTCCAATTCCATCCCAAATAATTATCAAAAATGTTTTGACATAAACTTGAGGACTTATTTCAACAAAACGAGTAGGTATTTATAATACTAAAAATTCTGTATTCTCCAATACTCATGTTCATGATGAACATTTCAAGTAAACAGCTGGTCCATTTACTGACAAACTACATATTAACCCTACGAAATAGTTTTGACGAAGTTGCTATTTGTAATATATTTCTAATGTGGAGTTATCAACGCCACCCCATTTATTGATTTTTGCTACATAATTAACCTAAATTATGTAGTAAAAATCAATGGGGTGGCGCTGATAACTCCACTCTAACAGGCTCAGGATTAATTATAACAATTGATTTAAACCACCATTCAAAATGAAACCCATATTATACGTTTTATACGGGTCTTTAACACGTAGACCCGAATAAAACTCATAACTATGTTTACTGATCGCGAAAGTATGAAAAAAGAACTATATTGTTCTCTTCGTGTTTGGAGTTTGATAGCTACTGTGGTAGTGGTGGAAAATACTAGCTGTTGTTTATGTACTGTGACAAAAGCTTATTTGACAAAGGATACTGTGGGGTTTGACCACGAATCGGCACATTAAGTTGAGCCATAAATTGTATTTTTACCACGATCAAAACAAAACAAATATAGAAGGGTAAGCATAAAGGGTCCAAGGGAATATGAAAATGCCAAGTTATTTTTATCAAATCGCTTTTTAAAAAGTACGAAGAGCTCTGCAAAAGAGTTCGTCCGGGAAAGAACTACAACTATGGTTATTTAGTTTGTAAAGTTTCGACCCTCAAGATTTTTATAGTATCCCAAAAATATCAACCGCGGCTAGACTTGAAACCCGGTCCTTCGAGCCGAAATATTATCGACCAAGCTGCCCAAGATCACGTGTCTTGGTATGGCCCAAACGGAAGGTCGCAATTTGAAATTTTTAGGATACAATACGAATCTTCCGTATCACCATGTTTCTACCTCTGAGCAGTAATTCTCGCATAACTGTATTCCAGTTTGAAAGGTTTGGTCTTTGAGGTAGGAACCGCCGCTTATAGGATCACTAACCTATGTCACATGCCTTCGATTCGGTAGATTTTTTGGTTCTAGTGCATGTTAATTACCTCACGGTGTTTTCTTTTTCCGTTTTGAATGTGTATTAAGGACGTTTACTTTGTTGACGGCCCAGCTGTTTCATTCAATTGCGTGAATACTTTGACTATGTATTAAATGAGGAATCGATATTTTCATGCACCTTAGACAAACCAATTTTAGGTTTATTAGGTGTACTTAGTATAGCCACGTAACTGTAAAATTAAAAAAAAACTGTATTCGAGTAGAAAAAGTCCTAAGTACATGATCGTGTTCGAAGTTACGACCTTCGGATCGGATGGGTACAGCCCACTAGGTCAACACGGCTCTTTCCATTTTTAGCATATCGTAATAAATTTATTCTCGTGCCTTTATTGCAACTGACGAAATGAGCTGGCGTGTCAAAATGTCCAATTATTGCTGATATTGGCAAATTGGACAGAGCTGCCAAAACTATGACAAAGGAAGGATTATAGGTTAGTCACCAACTGGATTTGATTGATTTTTGAGATTTAAAAGTGATACTTGTGATTTTAATGAATAAATTAATCTTAGGGCTTTTATAAATTAGGCTTTTTGACTTACGATGTAGTTAGTAAGGGGTCATTGTGTTAAGTAAAGTAAATATTTATTGCAACAACTGTGTATAAAGGTGGTATTGTTTTTAAAAAGTTCCAACAGCTTACCCGCTTTGGACATATATAGGTCTTAAATCAAGTTACACTAAGGTTGTAACTTTCCTTATAAATAAGAGGAGCTTTAAAAAAACTACCTAATTAAAAATTATTCCTGTTCTGTTAACTGTTTAATATAATTATATATAAATTAAAACAATATTAAGCCGTCCCCGCAAAATACTCATCTAAGCTATAGAAAACATTAGATAGAAGCGTTTTTTTTAAACTTCTTTGAAATGGGGGACCATTAAGAGATTTAATGATCAGATGTAATGTGTTGTAGATTCTAATTGCAGTGTAAAATGAACTTTTATGAAACATTGAGTTGTTGATTAATATGTTGAACTTACCTATATTTTTGACGTTGATAATTTGCACGGCTAGACTTAATTTACAAAAAAGTAGAAGTTTTTTTACAAATAAACATATTTCGTATACAAATATATATTGTACCCGTATATATTATGATATACGAGTATGTTGTAACTTAGAGCCGTTTTGGCCTGGTGGGCGGTGTTCCCGACTTCCGATCCAGAGGTTCCACTCGAAAAACTGATCTGTATGCCGCCCTCATTCTGTACAGTGTTTCGCAAACTCTATTATCTTCATGCAATATATTCTTGTCTTCTTCATCGCCGTGTTCTACTTTGTTGCAAATATTTCGGGTCTGGGTATTTTCTATGTATAATATGTATGTATTTACAAAAGGATATAAGTAGTATATCATTCATTTAGTTTCCATAATACAAGCTCTGCTTAGTTTTGGTCTAAATGATGCTATGTGAAAAATGACCAGCATTATTTATTTACTAGCCTCTGTCCACGGCTTCGCCCGCTATGTACCCGGATAAATAGTAACCTGTGTATTATTCTGATGTATAAGCTATATTATTGTAAAGTTTCATCAAAATCCGTACTGTAGTTTTTGCGTGAAAGAGTAACAAACATCTATCCTCACAAACTTTCGTGTTTGTATTATAAGTAGGATTTACAGTTTGAGAGCATTGCGCACATTCATTTTCTCATCGGTAGTGTCAGGGAAGAGCCCCAGTTTTCTAGTCTCGACCGAGGCCCTTGCGGTGGAGTCTGAGATTACAACGATTATCTCCACAATCTGCTACAGTTGCGGTCGCTTGCTAAACCGACAAAGTTACCAAACACTTTCTACGTAGCGTGGAAATAAAAGCACGATCTTGGAATTAGCAAAGTAGCGGATACGATGAAACTATTGCCACGACCATGGATTTTATTTCAAGACAGTATTAGTACCTACATAGCCTATTATATTTGTGTAGGTAAGTATGCCTAAATGGTATAAGTAGATGTGTAATATCATGTTACGTTTTCATCGTATAGTTGTACAATTTTGCCAACATAGTGTCTATGGTAATTGAATGAACTTTTAATTATTTTGAGATAATTTTGTGTAAAATTTAAGAGATACAAAAAAATAAAATTGGAATTTATATATATTTTTTGTTCAGGAAACCTTGGTCACCTTTATGGCCAGAAACACCTCCTTTCGGGATAACATACATCTTTTGGGGCACCCTGTTCAATGCCCTGTTTAAGCTAATTCGTAATCAAATTGGAAGATTCAATTTAACATTTTAAATTCACGTAGTCTTTAAGCTAATGTATCTATTTTTTGTGATTTTAATGAATAAAAAAAATTACTTTGACTGAAGTTTTTAAAAAAATATTGCTTGCAGCAAAAGTTGTGGGCCAGCCCCCATGTTATACTTACAAAATGGCAATGGGAAACAACTAATTTCCCTGTGAAAATGTCCAAAATTCCAAAACCGGGGATACTTCTTGACCTACAACATTTACAAGTTTAGAAGTTTTAGAAGTTTTGGACATTGCTAAGGCTGCCAAAATCAGTATCGTTTTGTTGTCTCATCTTCATAATCACTTTGCTAGTATAATTAGGGGGCAGGTCACCTGAAGATCTCTTACCATATAGTGGCCAAGAAAGAACCAATTACACGAAAAGAGAGATAGAAATCGAAGGCCCAAAAACTTGACTGAAATTGTTTAGTAATCGCAGTCAATCGCGGTGCGTGCGTGATATTTCTAAACTATGCTTTAGTTTTACCTACAATATTCTAGGTCAAGAGTTGGATTAAACAATTTCATGGTAGAGGCGTGATAGACTTTTATATTTGATTGGAGATTGCATAAAAATGTTCTTCTGTGGAATTTAAAATGATATGTTGGATTTACGAGCTGTTTACGGAAAAATACTGATTTCATAATATAGGACGCGCTCCTTCGCACTATTGAAGTGTTAAGGATGTACTATCACCGTGAGTGACTATGATTGGTCAGTGACCAGTTAAGTGCAGTCGCCTAATTTACCTATTATTCTTTCTCCACGAGCAGAGTACTTAAGCCGCCAAAAGTGTGTATTTGTATAATTAAATACCATGACTTTATATATTATGTCTGCACTCTACTACTTATTTTTGGCAAAGTTATCCTCAAAGCTCTATAAGTAAAAGCTTATCATCAGTCAAACCCCCTTACAATTTCGTTTAATTCTAAGGTGGTTGACCTCTCTACCTATAGAAACATCTAGAATTTTAAGAGTCAAATCTAATCCATATTAATCAAAGTTATTACAGTTTTCGGCTGATATATATGGACATGAGACATGTTTTACATGATCGGCTAACTTCAGTTTGGTATTGCGTTTTCCACGCAGCTACAGCAGCGCATATTCTCTAGACGAGCGTGTCACCGATATTCAATGCTCTGGAGCTTTGTATAACTGACGCTGCCCATGATGTGCCACAGTAAGAGCCGATAACTGTGTGTTGACTCATCTGCAAAAACTATCAGAAACGAAAATCATTCTGGAAAAAGCTACACTTTGGCCACAATATTCACAGCCACTTCTTGGAACCTCTTTATAGGCCAATTAATTTTAACCGACTTTTATTGTAAAAGAGGATGCTGTGCTTGACAATTTGCATAAGTAGGTAGAGTTTTTATAGAGAGATTTTAGCAGGTGTCTTGTTATTTCCTGTGAACTTCAAGCTGAGTTTTAATGGAGTGAGTGATGAGTTCGTTATAGTTTATTAATGAATATTCTAACGGAAATATGTACAAATTATTCACTTAGGTATCAAAATAGATAAGCCATTAATTTGCCTGAGACTACCGTATAATAAGCACTGACTGTTTTGACTCATTTCGAGAGTCTCCCTGATGTAGACTTCCGGAATGAGTCGAAACAGTCGGTACCTGCATCGAACACCCAGACTCGAGACAAATATTTGCAGATCAAACAAACATTTGTCCCGCGGTGGGAATCGAACCTGCTTCTGCATTTCAGGCGGGCCTTCGCCCACTGCGCAACTGAGGCCGTCGTAATGCGTTAAGACATTTACGTTAATAATGCGTTAACCCAGATAAGAGCCAGCAGCGTCTCTTCGGCCAGATGCCCTGAAAGAATTCCAAATACGCGAAGGGCCCCCTGGGACCCAGAATCTCAACCCAAAAGGCATAATTAGTATGTTTAATGGTATTTTATTCCCAAAAGCTCAGGTATCAGATGTCGACAAAATCTTAAATCAAATTTACGACTTCTTCTTTATGGTCAGGCGAGATTGATTGTATACAGCTTATTATGAAGTAGGTGTGATAATTAAAGCGGATTTACGTCAAGTTTTTGATGTGATTTATCAAAAGCTAAATTGTTTTCCGTGAAATTATCTACAAGAATCACTTTGAAACGTCGATTTTATCTACTGCCTGTTACTCCGCGACCAAGCCAGTAAGAAAAGCAAGAATAAAAAAAAAATTGTTTTCTTTTTAATGATACTTTTACGAAACAATAGGTACATTTTTAATCGAGTTGGAGCATTTGCAATCCCAAAAGTTATCATCTAAATAATCCGACATTTTATAGTATGCCTTTTTAAGTTTTTTCTTACTTTTATCGCTATTTTTCTTAAACAAATTATTATTTTTGTGAACATACATCAGATTTCATTGATGTAATGGGAATGTATTAGGGGAGTATTATTTTTTAAAACTTTTGGCGAAGTGATTCTCTAAGCCCATATTATAAATTGTCACAGTCTTCTTCTACAGCACAAAAACGGTATTTATATCTGCAACACTCCGTCTGTTAAAAGACGTATCTTTTTCGTCACACTTATTACTGCAATGTCACAATACTCAACCTAGTTGCATATATTTAAATCGCATTAGTTTTGATTGATTAAGTTCACTTTAACGGTATACTAAGGGTCAATAAACTCTTTAAGAAGACATTTGCTCTATAAAGACAAATTGGGCAATACAGTTTTATGGGTTGTTTAGAGTCTTACTGTAAAACCGCCCAAGTTATTTTTCAAACCGCCTTGACTAAATTATGTAACAGTAGTATACTTGGACTGTAGCAAGCGGTAATCGGTGATCTCTTACCAACCCCTCAGGAAAACTGGTATCTCAAGGAGACAACGTGTGAGTGATACCTCTGGTATTACAGTAACCGCTTACCAACCGGTGCGATGGGCCGTAAGCTCATTTCCCACTTAAGTAGTATACAAAAATCAGACGTGAGTTTAATGTACTTATAAGTTGAGTTTAGTATTTCCACAAACCCTACCATCAAAAACACTAGAAAAATATACACCAAACAAACAAGCACGCGAATTATGAATGATGATCAACCAATAGACCCAAATATAGTGCTGACCCCATACTAAGATTCCTTGTGGGTATCAGGAACTACGAGTATCGTGGTAAATATCTACTGAACTAGCTAACATTTGTCCCGATGCGTGAATCAATCCGTACCTCTTGCGTCACAGCTGTCTTCTCGCACGCTTCGCCACCCAGGTCGCATAGGTGTTAAGGGGTGAATTAGACAAGACTAAAAACGAAATTCCTCCAATAATTATCATTGCAACACCAACACCAGCAATTCTTTGACTTCGGTAGCGTGGCGGGCGAGTAACACGCTGATTAGAAAAAGCGGATAAGTGCGGGTTTGATCTCCACTGCGGTACAAATATTTGCATGCTCTGTAGATATACAGCAGTAGAGGAAATCCCGCCTTTGACGCAGTACGTTGCAGGTTCGATTCCCGCCGCGGGACAAATGTTTGTATGATTGGCAAATATTTAAAAATATTTTCTATATATACCTCTAATATGTATGTATTTACAAAAAAAGAATATAAGTAGTATATCAGTCATGTAGTTCCCATAATACAAGCTCTGCTTAGTTTGGGGCTAGATGATGCTGTGTGAAATATGTCTAGCATTATTATATACGTTCTGGTACGTAGATTATCGAAGTACGTACCTAAACATCGTGTACTTATGCACTCTTAGGTACACATGTACAACGAAGCAATTAATTTTACTGTCAAGTTAAACAATTTCTTGCTCAAAAGAGGCTCAACACGTATCGATACGATAAATGAAAAAAAGAGTCAGAATTAAGTGAAATAAAAAAAGCACGATTTATGAACCAGTGGTCGGTACCTTAACTCATTATAATTGACACCGCTTTCGACCAGGTAGGTACAGGAGTGAAGAAAATGTTTAATCATACTCGTATCACTCGGCGGAAGTTGCCGCCGAACGGTCTTGAGTCTTGTTTCCTACAATAAACAAATGTTAGCTGGAAAATAATGCTATCTAGCATTAAGTTTCCCTATAATAATAATACTGTCTACTGTTTTGTAACTACAAAACAGTAGACAGTAAATTAACCACCTAAATCTAAATAATATTGTTCATTAAGTTTTGTTATTTTCCAAATTAAGTTATTCTTCTTCTTCTTATAAAACAGTATAGGAAGGCCAGATAGACCGATATCATCCAAAAGGTTGCTGGAAGGCGGTTGGTAGAGGTAGTTATAGATCGTTCGTCATGGCACTCTATAAGTGAGGCCTATATAAAGATGATGGTATAATGTACTTTATACTACAATATGCAGTAAATAATTATCGATATATGTATATTCCAAACTAGCTGTGCAACCGCCGCCCTCGCTCTCCGTCCCATCGAGTCACATCGCCCGCGTTAATACAACGTTTTCGCTTAGTGTTCTTTCTGACTTTTTATACTCAGCTTTTATATAGCCTTTAACCTTTGTTAAGAATTGGGCTATCAATGCAAAAAAAAAACAAATCCCACCGGCACTTTCAGAGATTAGCGCGAATAACAAAATCTTAAGCTTAAAAATAAATCTTTATTAGTATAGATATCTACCAATTAACCCTAATTCTAACATATCATCGGTTATGGCCTTTCTACAGTTTGCCATCTGGCTCGTAATCACTCTTTGAGAACTTTTACCTTAAAACGGTTGTCAATTCTGTGAGCTATATGGCCTGCCCATTGCCACTATATCTTCCTGATTCTGAAAGTTGACGGTGAATTTAGTACTTAGATAGTGATACTATAAACCGTGTACCATCTCTCATTTTACCGGCGGAAACCAACCAAATAATAAATCAAGTTATGCAAATTGATAACCAGCTGTACTGTGTACAGTCAACTTCAAAAATCTTTAAAGGGAAAAGACGACAGACAAGAACAAAACTTTTTAAATTCACGTAGTTTTTAAGTTGAAGTTTCTATATGATCCTTGTGATTTCAATGAATAAAAACCTATTGATTTTGAAAAAGTTACAAAAAAACATTAACATAAATAAAAAAAATATGTATGTACCTATCTCTTAATTCATGGGATCTCTAAAGAAATTAATATCACTTTTTATTTTCTACTTGAACAAGGCTTTTATTTAACAAAAAAAATGTTTGGAGAAAATTGGTAATATGGGCAAAATTCAATGAACATATTTTTTTAAGATTAAATATTTACAGTACCTACATTATCAAAGGCACGCTTAACTATAATACAAGGGTTTTCAGCAAACTTTTACCGGTATTGTGTACTTCACGAAGGATAATCAGTTTTTATTTGAAGTATCGTTTTGTGTAACTTCTTCAGCCTTTTTTTTCACATTTTACAAAGTTTTTTGGGGACTGTACCTACTAAAGTATCGCACGCCAATGAATACCGGGTTATTTAGCACTCTGTCGAATGACTTTTTTCATGGTATTGGTAGCGTGTAATGCCTGAGTCACCTTTGGGGTTTTTGCCTCCTAAATCTTACGTGATTAGGAGTAGGTAGGTAAGTGAATTCGAAACGGGACATTAATGACAGGGAACAGCGTGAAGCTATAATGAAGTGGGGGACAGCGGACAGAAATCCCGTTGCGGAGCCAAACAAGGGGACACTGAAAATCTGCCAAGTATAAAATTTTGAATTCACATCCTAAAAACGTATAATAATAAACGCGAAAGTTGCATGACAAAAGGATGCATGTTTTTACTCTTTCACGCAAAAACTATCGAACGGATTTTAATGAAACTTTACAGTAATATAGCTTATATATCAGAATAACACATAGGCTACTTTTTGTCCAGGTACCACGTGGGTGAAGCCGTGGGCAGAAACTAGTAGTTTATAAGCCAATGATTCTAAATGTTCCTTGTGATTTTAATGATTGACTTTCAACCTGTTCATATAATAAGATATGAACAGTATGTGGCTTAGATTTCTAGGTGTTAATTTACTGTTTATAGTTGGTACAATTAATCATAAATTTTGACGTCATTTATTATGACGGTAGGAATATATATTTAACAATTTCAAAATACTTTGACTTTGATCCAATTTAGTCCCTCTCATCAGCTGAAAAATATCTGTGGTCTGGAGTATGCTCTTTTCTCATACCGTAGATACATTATATCATATCGTCTGGGTTTGCTAGGATTGATTTTAAAGTTACATACAATCAGAATGAAAGTTTGAAAATTTGTTACCAAAAATCTTCGAATTCAACGGATTGCCATGAAATTTGGAATACCTAGAACAAATTCTTTCAGGTACATCTCTAGGTACCACTAGGGCGAAGCGATGGGCAAAGTATAGTATATTAGAGTATTTTATCTAAGAGTACCTACACTTGAAACGTGTTCCATTTTACTAATGAATATATAATTTCAGATACATGCTAATAAGGATTCATTTATATATTTATCTTTTCTTAACTTTTGGATTCAAAGGATTTACTTGATGCTTTATTGCCCACAAACAATGTACAAAGAAAGCACTTTATGCTATACAGCATTTTCTATCAGTCGTCCTTAGCGGACTAAGGCGTTAAAGTCCTTAGCATTTTAAGGAATTAACGCAAACAAACGATAGTATATAAGTATACATAATTTCTGAACATTTCCTTCGTACTTCTGTCGAAAACACATTGACCCAAATGGCCAGCGAAGCCAGAGCCTCATAAATAAAGAGTAGGCAGTTAAGTAGGTGTGTAAGTATTACGCAGCTCATAATCACTTAAACAAGCTGACACCGATAGTAACAATAGACGAAGGCTCGTTCTATGTTGACCACTTAAGTGGTGTTACAACTAAAGCAAATCAAACACCTGTGACCGTAACCCCACAATACCCTACTCAGTGTGCAGGGCAGAGCCCCGTCAGGTACTACTTAATTTATTCGTTTTTTTTTTAATACTTTAAGAACTGCATAAAATATTTATTTATTATTCACCTTAGACAAAACATTATAAATCTGCTAATCGCTGTAAAAATGTCTTGAGCGAGAGTGATCAGATGAGAAACGACGTAACCGTTTCTCATTTGTTGATTCTTGGCACAGGAACTTGCACAAAATCATATTTGTTTAATTTAAATTAATTTGTTTGGTTTTGTTTATTTATTTTTTATTATTATTTATTATAAGTATGTATTATTGTAGTCCGAAAAGTAATAATTAATGTAACTGAACATTTGCTGTGGACAAAATAACGATATAGTCTGCGAATGAAAAAAACCTACTCAAGCTATGTGCTGAAATGCAGCCTAAAACAAGTTTTTTTTTCGGAACTGAAATGTTTTCCTTCGTCTATTGTAGTTCCCGCTAATGACTTGTGGTAATAAAACCTGTCTTATAGTAAGAACCTTCTTCCTCCTTGAAGTCAAAACAGTACAAATAATTTCAGTTGATAAACCGTTTCGGAGATAAATGGCAACATACAAACAAACAAACCTTTTACAGCGAACACATATAAACTCGTAGGCTCCTAACGAGGTAGGTAAAAAAAGATAAAATAATAGTCTAGAACCTATTTTTCAACGACTGGACACGATTTAGCACAGCCGCTGCTGTTGCAGATGCCTGTAAATTAATATGAACAAATGAACTACGAATTCCCTAGGCTCTCTTGACCACCTTTTATAAAGGATTTTGCCAATCATTAATAGGTGCGACTAGAGATGAGTTGGATAAAAAGTTAAAAGCAAAAAATTACTTAGATTCTTCGGCCAATCTAGATTCGTATTCAGAAAGGTCTTAGGTTTTTAAAGTGTGATTTTCTTTAAGTGTTAGTACACGTACTTATTGTAACAAGATTTCTTAATATCCAAAAAATAAATAGTTGATATAGACCCGCATACCATACTGGCAGTCACTGGTTCGAGTCCCGCCGGGGCTGAATTTTTGGGATATTATTAAATCTTATTACAGTAAGTAAGACGGGGCCTCTTTAGCCCACACGGCACAGATGAGACTAATTAACACAAAAATCTTCTCTTTGTCATGTATCTCTTTGTTATGTTTTTTTTGTTAAAATCTTAGGAAATATTTATAGTGTCTATTTATCTATTTTTTAGTGTGTACCTATCCTTTCTGTGCTTTGTTGTTGCCAAATAAATAACTTTATTTCTTCTTTCTTTAAGTAATAGGCATGCTCCGTCCAAGGTAGCGTTGTGACTTATTGACTGGACCAGCGGCTTTCAAAGCTATGGCTCACGTGACCTAATTTACGGCGAGCATAATGGATGGGTTTACGCAAGTCCACAGATCGAACCTTTTTGGACCATATGGTCGTAATTACCTACTATTTATTCTGGTGTATAGTGTTTTAATGATATTACTTAATAAGATAATGGCCGAATAATGAGGACGTTCTTTTTATTGAGCTTAAAAAGTGATCATGTATAATTTTATTTCAATCTTAAGTTACCAAACTACTGAGTGTTCGAAGGTCTTCTATATTTAATTGGGCAATTATGAATAAAATTCTTTCCTCAGATTCATGGTCTTGGGAAAACCAAAACCGTTTAGGTTTAAATAATAATAATAATGCTGGACATTTTTCACACAGCATCATCTACTTCCAAACTAAGCAGAATATTATGGGAACTACATGAGTGATATACTATGTATATACTTTTTTTTGTTCATACATTCATATTATACATAGAAAATAACCAGGCCCGAGACAAAAATATGCTAATCATACAAACATTGCATGTGCATGTATTAAAAGCATGTGTTTAGCGAATATTTACTTCAGAATCACCATAAGAATGACCAGGCCCGGTTTGTTACAGATTCTTCTGTTTCGTGAGCGTGTTTGTTTTTTTTTTCTTCTGGTCCTTCGGTCATAGGTCATGAGAGACCGGTGTGAATGACTTTGTCTTTGTCGGACTTCAACTTTGACATATCACCATTTTTTATACTTTATGTTTGTATGTATGTATCTCTGTTGATGGTAAATGATGATATGACCGATAATGGAATATGCAGTCTATAAGATCACTCTTACCTTGAAGAGACCCAGATTATACTTTTCAGGCAAGACAAATTATTATGGTAGCTGATTTAAAAGCGATTAGCTATATTTTTTAAAAGTGTTATCCCACACTTTAGGGAAATTAAGATAAAACGAAAAAAAAACTACTAACTTGTATAATATATATATTGTGCAATAGAGCCTAGTAAGTATATATAAATCTGTAACTCTACCATCTAATGATGTAGGTTCACAGACAGCATTTGCTCGTAAATATGTACTTACGATAAATGTTTCCGAATATTAATGTTGATGAGCACTGAATAACGAAATCGGGTTCATCCTTGAGGAGATCCAAAATTAGGTACAAACTGAAATGCTCCTTTCTATTTTGTACCTAGTTTGTTACGTATCTACAATTATAGGAACGCTTATTTTTTCTAGTTAGTCTCTAATTTTCGTGCTATTTTTACATATCAAACGAATTCTGGGCTATTTTTATTCGTAATTGTACATACAGAGGATGAAGACAAAAATTTTACATTATAATACATAGCAAAGACGAGCTTAACCCTAGAGTAAACATAAGAAAAATATATAAGTTATATAATGACAGTACTGATTACAACACATTCATATTATTACTAGCTTCTGCTCACGACTTCGCCCGCGTGGTACCTGGATAAAAAGTAGCCTGTTATTCTGATGTATAAGCTATATTACGTGAAAGAGTAACAAACATCCATCCTCACAAACTTTCGCGTTTATAACAGTAGTTTATTTATACTTTTATATAAAATCTGTCATTTGGACATACGTAAGAGTTGATGCGAAAATAATGAAGAAAAAAGTCTTTGAACTAGCTCATCCTTTTTGCTTACACAAAACGGCGGAAAATTTAAAGATGCAAATTTCCGCAAAAAAACCTAGCCTATTTCTGTAACCTATATTATTATATGTATTGTATTATATTTATGTAACCTATACCAATCTCTGCTGCCTATCAATGATGCTTGCATTGCTGTGTACCTCTGGTATTTCAAGGATCTAAAAATATAAAAAAAAAACTAATGCCTTATTTTTCATGAAATAGAAATAATTTCGTGCTGAAACATATTTTGGGTGATTCCTAATTTCCTAATAACACTCATTCTTGTCAAATGTCACTTATCTTTGTTGAATACAAATTTTATCATAAATATATGTAGATAATCTATATGTGGATAAGGAAAGTCGAAGCAAGCATTATCTTGAGTATCGTCTCCTAATTTCCATGAAACGAGCAACATTACCCCAATAAATCAACAGTAACTCTTAGCTATAACTCATTTGTATTGACGTATTGGGTAAGCAGTATGGTTTGCAAAACAAGAATCACCCAAAAGTCTACATTTAAAGCAAATAAAGTCCTTACTTATAAAGGTTTTCAAACAGTTGATTAACTTAACACTGTTTAGTAAAGAAAACCAAAAATAAAAAAGATGCTCTGTATTTCCCCATGATTGTAAAGCAATTGTTTAACCATCTATCAACTTCTTTTTGCAAGTAGCAAAAATCTTTATCGTGTACCTAGTGTATCTACACTAAGAGTACCACAGACATTACTCAAAATTCGACCTTAAAACAATGGAAATAAATCTTAAGCATTTGATATTGCATGAGTTGCAGAAAAGGGCATTCGACGAGATCGTAAAGTTGAAGGACAATGCTTTCTTACGACTTTTGTTTCATAAAACATTTAGTAACCAGTTGGTGTCAGACAAACGTTTATCTGAGCGTAAACATGATATGCTTATCAGTGTAAACGCGGTTTCACCTAAAAATCTTGCGCTAAGACTTATTTATATTCTTCAATAGCTCGCAATAAATAAATAAATACTGCTAGACTTTTTCACACAGATAGATAGATAGCTAGATAAATCATTCATTTGTAACTACTTATTAATTAAGTATATAACTGATAAGATGGTTTGACTGCTGATGAGGTAAGTAGCTACAAATTGGAATAGGATATAGCATAAAGCGCCGCAGATCTGGTGAAGGTAAGTAGAGCGCTGATGTTCCGTCGTCTTCCAATATCAGTAGCAGACTAAACAAAGCTTGTATTATGGGAACTAAATGACTGATATAATTAATAAATGCAATTTTTAACATGCCATCGGTCTATTGGGCCTTCCTACACTGCATTGTCTAAAATTATGACATCAAGCGATTTAAATCTTGTCCGAAATATCACTGGAAGGAAAGAAACGGCGCTTGGCGAAATGATCGCCCGTTAGTGATAATCTCTACACTTTAGCGCATTCGCACTATGCAAACTGTTTGCATGGGCATTTGTCCACGTTAATGGTAAGTATTTGACCCACCTTGGGTGGCTATTTGCAACATTGTACTGCTGCTAAAAGGTGTGAACATGTGTGATTTCCATGAAAATTATCAACTTTCCTAAAATGTTAGTAACGTTTATCTAGTTTTTACAAAACGTGGGCATAACGTCAAGTAATGTAATGTTTGGACGTGGCTCTAACTAATCCGAAGTCCTCCGCTATTTCAAGGTGTTGGGATGGTTGGGGTCAGGTTAAAAGAGGGACAAAGCACACCCCTTGTTAAGAATTAGATTCGTGTTAATTCATTGCGGGTTCAATTCTAACTCGAGACAAATGTTTGCATGCTCTGCAGATATTTGTTTTGGGTCCAGGTGTTGTGGTACCACGGTAATCACATTTTTGATACGACTCAGGGGATCCTAGTGTGATGTTAGGACTATGTTTTTTTTAATGTTATGTCTAGGCAAACAGCATACCACCACGGAAAGCGGTTACCGTCGCCTATTCACATCTGCAACACCAAATGTTTCAGCATATAACTCATAAAGTTTTCAACTAGCATTTGGCTATAGCGATGACCTCGCTAGCCACATGCTAGTGGCGCAGTGGGCGAAGGCTCGCCTGAGACACGGATGGTTGCGGGTTCGATTCCTGCCGTGAGAAAAATGTTTGTAAGATCTACAAATATTTGTTTCGGGTCTGGGTGTTTTCTATGTATAATATGTATGTATTTACAAAAAAAAATTTATAATAAGTAGGTGTATCGGTCATTTACTTCGCATAATACAAGTTCTGCTTAGTTTGGGGGTAGATGATGCTGTGTGAAAAATGACCAGCAATATTGTTCATTTAATTACTATTCATTCATCCATAGATTTAACCAGCCGTTTCCGTCCAGCTGTGGCTATGTCATCATTGGATGATTTATGCAGGCTATAAGTAGCAATTCGACAGTTTTTTTTTCATCAATCGAAATTACCTATAATTACCTGCAAAATGTCAAGATGAACTTGTGATCTACCAAAATTGTCAATGAGTCACACGTTTAACTCAGACTTGGTCAAAAATAAATGACGTAAATTTAATTACTATCAAAATACAGCGAGAAATGTAAGGGACAAAGATACCAAGCAGTGTAAAAAAAACTACCTGAGATACATACTCAATGCGTATCTCTTTGAAGAGACCAAAGGGGTAGTCAGAGGTCCATCCAAACATTACATTTGAAAGATGACCGCGTTTTGCAAGTAGTTGGCATTCCATGTGACAGGTCCACACAGCATCATCTAGCCCCAAAGTAAGCAGAGCTTGTGTTATGGGAACTACATGACTGATACTTTTTTTTGTAAATAGAGGTACATACATATTGTACATAGAACAAACATTTGTCCCCCAAACCCGAGGCAAATATTTGCAGGTCATACAAACATTTATCCCGCGGTGGAAATCGAACCCGCTACATTCTACGTCTCAGGTTGACCTTCGCCCACTGCGCCACAGAGGTCGTCGAAACTAACCGATGGCCTTCGAATTTTTAGTTTATTTCATTTCATCTACTTACAACTTAAACCAGTGTTTATCTTTAAACCAATAAATAAATGCTTGGCTAAACACTGGTTTTACAAGTTAGACATTTCTATAAATAAAATAACAACTTTCCTTACCGCCGTACTTTGTCAAGTTTTGAAATTGGTAAGTTCGCGATATTAAACTTAATTACAAAATATGTCGAAATTGTTTATGCACCTATGTTGTTTTTAGATGAAATGGATATTGACTGCACTTCACCAGATCTGGTCGGAAACCAAATAAGCAATAGAAAACCTGTTCCAGCGAAGTCAAAAGGAAAAATAAGTAAAAGTATATATTAAACTATTTTATTTCCTTGCATTTTGATAAAAGCACTTTATATGCCTCGGCGGATATGGCAATTTCCTGTCTCGTATAATTAAAATCCTCCCTGCGGCTCGGCCTTCAAACTGATACTCGACCTGCAATCGCTTATTTCGCGGACTCTGCAATAATGTTCTATTAAGTAGTCCTAGAAACCTTTAGAATCTTTAGATGATCGGTATATTTTCGTTAAAAACTATCATAAAATCTATAACATACTTTAAGTATAGATTCAGTTTGAGATTCATTTTGGAATGTGAACCTATTACTACTTAACTTGCTATCTGCTAGTATGTTTAGCGAGCTTCACCAATAACAAGTAGGACACTGCTTATGAACTGACTTATGAAACAAGGCGTGGTTGTCCTAACGAAATCGATTTTATACTGTAGGCATTACTGGTTCCGTAGTCCGTAAAGTGTGCAATGCTCGTGATAAGCCTTATTTATGCCTCGAATTCGGATCTAGGTCGTGATGTGGCAATAGGAAGTAGTAATACGAATTTCAGGCCTCGACTGAGGGAAAATACTGATAACAATTGCTAGCCAACTTTGCCAAAACCCATTTTGCAATATTGCCGAAAAAACAAATAGATTCATCCTCACACACGTAGTCTGGGTGGTCGCGCACTGTGCGATTTCAGAGGAAATTCCTCTCGAACAATCAGGTTATGGATGGATGTTCCTGCTGACTATAGTATAGTATGTTTTCCTAAGTGACTATAGTATGAGATTCTTCATCCATAGCCTACGGTAACCGCTTATCAATAAGAGGATCGTACGCTTATTTTCCACCTTGGTGGTATAAGAAAACTGCTTGTAAACAATGTCATGGATTGTTTAATTCATTTTTGTTTTTACCACAACAGTCCTACTAATATTATAAACGTGAAATTTTGTGAGGATGTTTATTACTCTTTCACGCAAAAACTACTGAACGGATTTTGATGAAACTTTACAGTAGCTTATACATCAGAATAACACATAGGCTGCTTTTTATCTGGGTACCTTGCGGGCGAAGCCGTGGGCAGAAGCTAGTATATAATAGTGGCGTAGAGTTAAAGTGGGTAGAGATAAATAAAATTAAAGGATATTGTAAAACAGTACGCACAGTATAAATCTCCAGATCGAGAGAAAGTTATACGCAGCAAAAGCGGTAAGAGTATGAATCATTTACTTAAGCGCATCCTCGATGGCGAGAAATATAGAATGACTTCCAAAACATATAAACCAATACAAGCATATACCGTATAGATTAAAAACATACATAAAGAGATGTACGAAAAAGAGCAAGAGTTTATCACTGCTTTCGTAAAATATCTTTGGAATTCAGACATTTACGTCTGAGTTATCATTTAGAATCCTTTTATCCTTTAGGATAACACCTATAAATATATGGAGCTCCGTTACGTTTAAAACATTATTGTGTCAAAATAACTAATTGTTGTGCTTATTAATTTTGTATAAATTATAATTAATTAAGAAAAAAAGCGATAATCACAATGTTAATACTAGAAATAAAGATAAACTCGCTGTTGCCACTTGTAGACTCCATAAAGTTGGTAAATCGTTTAAAGGGCACGGTGTACGCTTTTATAACAAACTCCCAAGAGATATACAAAAATTATCAATTAACAAATTTAAAAACGTAATTAAACAAAAGCTTTATAAAAAGGCATACTATAAAATATCTGATTATTTAGATGACAAAAACTCTTGGGATTGAAAATGCTCCAAAACTATTGTTTTGTAAAAGGATCATTAAAAAGAATAACCAGCCTTGTTTTCTTGCCTTTCTTTCCTGGCTTGGTCGCGGAGGAACAGGCACCTAGATAAAAACCGACGTTTCAAAGTGGTCCTTGTGATTTTATTGAATAAATGTATTTTGACTTTGACTTTGACTTGACTTTATAAGCTACTTTATTAAAATAGCCACCTGAATAGTTTTATTTACCACATTTCCTTGAATGACTTCACGGAGCGTCGCTTCATTTTTTATCACACATAAGTCATTACCCACAGGTGTTCTTTTCAAGAACTACGAACTTTTGAATAATTAAAACCAATATATACAAAACTTTAATTAACACGTTTCTTACGAATATACTCGACTATTTCAAACAAAATCACGGTTTTTAATTACGTATCTACCTTGATTTTATATGATCAAAAGAGTTTTACAATCGTGCAGAATCAAAAACTTGGAACTACATTATTTTCGCATAAATTAAAATTGATGAATATGATGGAGAGACATTTATAGTGTTTTGGATGCCAATGTCCAAGAGAAACCAATAAAAAACTTCGAAACCTCAGGCATTTCCTGTAATAATCAGATATTCCAAGTTTTTTGCGACGACGGTGATAAAATAATTATCGTAAATTAAAAAAGGATATTATGTATGAGTGGATGTCAGAGGCTGGTCTACTGACAAGAGCATTTTTTGATTTGCAATCCTTATCAGCCTGAAAACAATATGTGTTTTACATAGAATAGGCCCTAACTGCTACGTCCAATAATAATAAATAAATAAAAATAAAAGTAAGTATTTACTTACACTTAAGCTAATTAACCTAGCCTAGGTACACTGATTTTAAATGGTGTTATAATTAGAAAGTATGTCTGTAAGTAAGGTCGAAGGCTCAGCCACGTTGTGCCTATTATACCTTGTTTATAAATGCTTATTTATATTGCTAAATATTTTTAAAACTTACCTTAGTGCTGAGCGTGTGAGCAGAGAAGAATGAACAGAGAAGAACGCACGCCGATAGCCAGTGGATCGATACATAAGGCGGGGCCTCCATTATGTATCTGTAAACAAGACAAATATATAAGTACTCATAAAGTAGAAGTGTAAGTTACCCAACGAATACATATATATATTTTAAAGATGGGTGGTATCTTTAAAAGTGAAGCACCCAAAGTTTACCGGCACACTTCTTAAAGAACGTGCCTAACTCACGCACACAATCGTGAACTAGTATGCCGGTCGGCCACAACGGCGAAAGCACACAGAAGTAAGAACACATAAACATACCTAAATACAAAGTTACTAGGCAAGTATGTAATTTAGATGTGTCATGCATGATAGTGATAATATTTTGATATAATTTTTTATTTTTATAGATACGTGCTCTTATTGTAAACATTATAAGCCACTTAAGACGTGGTTCATCTTCAATTTATTAAGGTTATAAACAATGCCAGTAAACACGGCAGCCAAACTTACAATAGGCAAATAAAAAAGCCATGTCCCCAAATGAGTTGTCAGTGAAAATATTCTAGTAGAATCATTTTTGAGACCATGTTGCCATAGTCTCAGAGTTCTAGTCTTATTGCTAATTACAAAGTCAAAGAAAAACCTACACGTCATAAAATATCGGTACTATGACGTCTATACACGCTTTTAAAACACGTACCTATGAGCAGTATTTTATCAAGAGCTTTAACCCAAAATTAACCACCAAAGCCAGAGTTTTTTTGACGTCTACACAGGATATCGCCAAATCCATAGTTTCGGTCATGTCTTTTACTTGGCCTTCCAGTAGTGCTAAAGTATATTTACCATTGTCAATAATGACTTGTCATGTACCTACATGTATAACCAATCGAAAAAAGGTACTAAAATAGACAGACAATGATCGGAAGTGAATTTGACCCCAACCTTCGTTTCATCAGATAAATTCTTTCATTGAAAAACGTCGATGTTCGGACATCTTGTGAGGAAGTTGGAACTTTAGTTCACACATACAAACAATCACAACTTATCAAACGTAAACGCCCCATACAACATAGTAATAGTAGGTACCTAATCTGCCAAGCAATGTAATGCCCCATGGCAAGATAAGCTAGCTTAACGCTGGGTGACCATGACAGACCCACTGGCACGACATCATCCTGTTGAATCCTACTGGTAAAGCCAAAGAGTGCCTCGAGTCTTGTCTATACACCTTCAGTAACCTTCAATGTAATCGATCCATCAGATTGGGGGCATCCATAAACTACGTACGTCTAGATTCGTCTTGATTCAGATGCCCCATGCAGAGTAGCTGTTGGGAATTGCCACACAGTATCGCCAAGATGACCATAACAGGAACAGTGACATTATCAGCCTTTACGATTGCATCGGTGTATCTATCGGGGCTTTCCGTCAGCGTCATCCGGTTCGTGGTCGCCTAACGAGACCCTTTTAACCATACACACACATGCACCCCAGCATACACACACAGAGTTATGTAAATCATCTTGTTAGGGCATAGGCATATCATCTTAAACCTCGTTCAAGATGATATGCCTATTTTATGCACTTCATTGATTATTTTTTACACAACACCGATATTTTTATTATGTATTTTGTTTCGCAGTAAGTCTCGCTTGCTTTCTCCATAAATATAAACTACGGTAAATTTTATCCCGCGGTACAAGCTAGCCCTAGTGGGATTTATTGAAATTATTGTAAACAGTTTATAGTATTTTGGGAAATAAATTATTTATATGAGTTTTAATGCCACAACGATTGGTTCTGTTAGCTATACCTTTTACTGTTTATTTATAAACGAGACTAGCAGAAACTCTTCTATCATTCATTATGACCTGCAGGCTGATTAGTAATATAAATCTATAAAATTCTATAAAACAATTAAAAATCGGTCTGATCAAGTGAGCGAAGACTAAACTGACTTGTGGAAACTGTGTTTGTAGAGATCGTTAATCTTTCTCTATTAATTAAAGACAGCCTAAAGGCAGAAATTATCGTCAAAAGCCGCAAGCTATGGTTTAGCATAAAAATAAAAGTCACAGGTTCAATGCCCGATCGCAGTACAATGGCTTTTCTCAGAATCGGGAACAAGATTTGTACCAGGTTCCGCATTGTCAACTTTTGTAATACTTTTTTTATACAACTAAACTTGCAAACACGCATACGGCACACCTATTGGTAAGCGGTTACCGTAACGTATGGACGCTTGATAACACAGAAGTATAACACGCGTTACACTCTTAACCTGTG
This sequence comes from Perizoma flavofasciatum, assembly GCA_958496245.1. Lineage (NCBI taxonomy): Eukaryota > Metazoa > Arthropoda > Insecta > Lepidoptera > Geometridae > Perizoma > Perizoma flavofasciatum. Next base: position 4,884,299 of record OY292443.1, on the reverse strand, counting down.
TACCTTTGCACATCCTACTCATATTATAAACGCGATTTTTTGTGAGGATGGATGTTTGTTACTCTTTCATGCAAAAACGACTGAACGGATTTTGATGAAACTTTACAGTATTATAGCTTATATATCAGAATAACACATAGGCTACTTTATAACCGGGTACCACGCGGGCGAAGGCGTGGGCAGAAGCTAGTGTTTCATAAAGTCAACCACGCGTTTGTATCGCGAAAAACGAGCAGTTTCATCGATAGGTACAGGCGTACTATTTCTGCGTGTCTTATGCGCGCCCCCTCAACAACGTGTTTTCATTTTGATTTCGCGATATCAACGCGTTTGTAGCGCGTTAGTATTACTACATTACAGCGCTGAAACATACAGACGCGCGAATATAAAATGCCCGTTCACAGCGTATATAAAAACGTCGTGCAGTGCACAGGCTATAAAAAGACAAATACCTTTATGTATACGGAAGCGTGTCAGCTAAGTTCAAGTTCAATTTATTCCAGAAAAGTGCCAAGTTCAACGGCCTGCGGACTGTGGTCAGTGTCTTTTCCCAGAAACGGGACCAGCAGACTTTCAGCGAAGCTGTTTTCGAGTCTGGATTTCCGCGTTAAGATCTTTTATTCTTATTCCGCAGTGTTTAGCAGAACGAATCACAATATGCAAACATGATCGTAAAATATACTTATGTTGTGAATAAAGTCTTTTATAAAATCGTAAGTTAAAATTATACCATTCAACACTGTCCTGTCTGACAGATTTACTACCAACTGTAATTATTATTTCTCGTTTCAATAAAGACTTTTATTTCATAAACATGGTCATATTGTTGGAAGTTTTCTTCATCCAGGGCAACATAAAGATTTTTGTGCCTTCCCGTGATATAATAGAATAAACGTTTATTTGGCACAAACAATGAAAATGTTATACATAGACGAGCTCTGTGGCGCAGTGGGCAAATGCCCGCCTGAGACGCAGGTTGCAGGTTTGATTCTCGCCGCAAGACAAATGATTGTATCATCTGCTTCTATTTGTCCCGGGTCTAGTTCGGTTATATGTATAATATGTATGTATTTACAAAAAAAACCTACTAATATTATAAACGCGAAAGTTTGTGAGGAAAGAAAAGAGACAGAGAGGCGAAAGGTGTGATGTTTGTTACTATGATGTCTCTTTCAGGCAAAAACTACTGAACGGATTTTGATGAAACTTTACAGTAATATAGCTTATGTATCTGAATAACACATAGGCTACATTTTATCTGAGTGCCACACGGGCGAATCCGTAGGCAGAAGCTAGTATATGTATGTATTAGTAGCAGATCAGTCATGTAGTTCCCATAATAACAAGCTTTGCTTAGTTTGGGGCTAGATGATGCTGTGTGTGTACAGCATGATTTATTTATTTTTAGGCCAACAAGTAGAAATAGAGGTACCTAAAATCTAAAACAATGACAACAAAATTGTTCGTGTGTGTCTAATAAAGTAGAGTTATAGTATAATTGCTTGTGTATGTCTAATAAGGTAGAGATTTAGTATTCTTTTAAAATATATGATGACCACTAGACTAGAAAAATTGTTTTAGAAAAAATACCTACCATCTTTAATGCTAGTTAAAGATGGTAGGTATTTTTTCTAAAACAATTTTTCTAGTCTAGTGGTTTAGTGGATACCCCGGCTTCCAAACCGAATGGCATGGGTTCAAATTCGGTCATGCGCTAATTTATTGTCAATCAAAAATTTCGAGTGCATTTTTTTAAAACGGTAAAGGAAAATATTGTAAGAAAGCCGTCTATAACCAAAAATCTAATAAATAACAAAACACCTAACAAACACATATAGTTACAGCTGGCTAAAAACCCGCCGCGCCATCGAGGTCGTTAAAAAAAATGACTTTCTGAAAATGTTTAATGATGTGGACTTTTCTTTCGCATAAAACCTTTTTGAGGTAAGTACAGTAATTGTTCCTCCAGCGAGTCCTTGAGTATTTTGGTCACATATCCAGGAAAAGAAGTGAGAACCTGAAAAAGCTCGTCATTACTCGTTAGATCGAGGGGAAGAGATCACGAGGCCAAAGCCCGTTGTGTTGGTACAACCAGATCCGCACCACCGTCCTCTCAAACCTCCACGAAGCCATGCAGTGCCCCAGCAATAGATCACGATGGTGGACCATCATCCAAGGTAAACTCCACCGGGGAAGGGGTAACGACCCTCAATATTGAGGAGGGAGGACTGTAATTATTTCATCATCTTGTCCTTATCCCACATTACGTGGGGTCGGCACAACATGTTTTCTTCTTCCACTCTCCTCTATCAGCCGTCATCTCAGTACTAACTCCTTTCTTAACCATGTCATCCTTCACACTATCCATCCATCTTTTCTTTGGCCTACCTCTGTTTTTATTTCCATCCACATTCAAATTCTCCTAATATGACATTCTTCCCTCCTCATGACATGCCCATACCATGCTAACCTATTACTCCTCAACTTTTCCGTCACGGGTGCTACTTTCAAACTTCGTAAATGTTTCTGATTGATTAATAGCGGGAACCCATTATGCGTATAAAGACGTTTATCAAGCTTCAAGCAATCTTATGTGTTATCTGTGCTATCTTACAACTTTATTTGGTTTTATGCCTTATTTAAAGGTTTGTGCGCTTTTGGTTTTACAGTGACATATTAATTTGGCGTTTATGTGAGAGCTTTTACGTATTTTATTCGTTGGAAACCTTAATTGAATAAGCGGTTCTCCAAAATATAAAAATGGGCAATCTGACAAATGGCTGGGTATGGCTTAACCGTAGGTAATCGTAACACCAGCAATTTGAAGGGTATACTATTTTTATAAAATAATACCCAACAGACATATGCACAGTCCTGGCCCCACACAAGGATTCCCTGTATCATGGGTATCAGGGACTACGAGTATCGTGGTACCACAAAATCCTAACCCGGAACAAAAAGAAACATACCCATAGGAATAGGAGACGATGTTTGGCGTTTCCAAAATTTTTTTTTTATATTTTGTCGCTGTACCAAGCTCAGAGAAGTAATACGAATATATATAGTTATAATCATAGCTATTTCATTTATTAGCCTTTAGAACACAGGGAATACTTGGTACATAATATTCTTTAGTAACTGTACATAGGCCTTACCAGATTGTAAATAATTGTAAAATATAAAAGTAACACATCATTATTTGAGACAAAACAAATAAACAAATTATAACAAATCAAGTCGACACGCCTTCGACTATTCTTATTTTACGCCTTTAAAAAAGCTTACGCCAAAGCAATACCTACTTAAATCCACACAATAGCATTTCAAGAAAATCATGCCCCTTAGTGTGTGTCAAGAAATTGCAGTTTTACGACAACATCATTGTTTTCTGTTACGAAAATTACGAAATTGACTTTATTGATGCGCCAACATTGTCTCCTATTACGAAATATTATTTAGTGATGCGCCTAGATACGATTCGCACGGCCTGATACGAGGACTCGATTGTTATTAAAGACATCATTTAAGTTTTCTTATTTTTTTACTTTACCATGACTTAATTCAAATCAAATAGAAATAAAATAAACTAAAGCTACCTGAGTGATCTTTTAAGGAAGTAAAATTGTAATTAACTTCCTAAAAACTAATTATTCGTAATTAATTAATTTTAATTCGTAATTATTCGCCTGAGTAGAGGAAGGTTATGAGTTCGATTCCCGCCGCGGGACAAATGTTTGTATGATCTGCAAATAATTTTTTCGGCGTTTTCTCTGTATAATATGTATGTATTTACAAAAAAATATAAGTAGTAGGTATATCAGTAGTGTAGTTTCCATAATACAAGCTCTGCTTAGTTTGGGGCTAGATGATGCTGTGTGAAAAATGACCAGCATTATTATTGTATTATTATTAATTTCATAGTATTCTTATATATATATAGCAGTAGCTATATTCTTGTACTGTACATACATAAAAACTTAATGTAATTGTTTATTTCACACACCATCATTTTGCACACCGAGGATGAGTGGTAGAGAATGTCTTTATCATTAAATCCTCTTTGCAATTCATTATTTGTGCGGAAGTATTAAATCAGAAATAATTTACTGGTATTATAGTACTTACAATAACACATAAATAATCTGCATACAGGATACTCCAAGAGTATTGTCAGTTTTTAATTTATAAATTTTTGATGTTTTTTTTCGTTTTTGTAAATGTCTTTTAGTCCTGCATTTTTGTAAGTGTTTATTTGTGTGTACATTAAAGAATAATTTTTGATTGATTATAACGTACTCGTAACTGTATTTTTTTACAACAATGCACTTATCAGTTTTTCAATTATGAGGCTAATGCGTATCTGCACTAAAATTAGGCAAATACTTAGTCTCTTAGCTTAGTTAGGATGGGCCTACGACGGTAAATCAAACAGTTAACTATCGAAAAATACCAACACGGCAGTTAATTAATTAAAAATGACAATTTGTTTTGTTTTAACAAAATTAATTACTAAACCAGCCTTGAACACACCAAATTGAGTTGTTTATTGTGATTAATTCGCAATTTATCTAATTTACATCCATTAGTTCTAGTGGTGTTGTAAATAAAATAGAAAATAATGGAAAATTAACATAAAATACCTGTCTTTTTGGCATTTCATAAATCACTAGCGATGATAACTTATTAGTTAAAACAACGTTAAGTAGGTAGAAAAAAATACATCAAAATGCAGTTTTTTTCTATCTAAATATTTTTATAAAATTTGCGTAAAAAATCACAACCGCTAACACGCCATTCTATTTATTCTGATTTCATCCGTCTTTAAAACACTCAATGATGACAAACACATGTAAAAAAGTAACATAAATAAGTTGGAAGATATTATAAAATAGTAGAAATATTAGTTAGAATCAAGGTCTTTTAAAGATGCAATAATTTGATCGTTTCATTTTTTTTAAAGTTACAAAACGTACATCTACACCGTGCGAACTTCAACGCTATTTCGAAACTGTAATGTCCGTTTTTGCGAAACAATATTTTGTTAGACATCACAATTTGTGATGACACAGACCGTACAACCATTATGGGTGGCATCAATAGCATGATGCCATTGTAAAACCAGAAGAACAAATAATTGTAAAAAAACTGTTTTTTTTCAGTTGTTTTCATAAAAAAAACATGAGTTTGTAAAATAACAATGTAAGTTTGTAATTTGATGTTGGCTGCATTAAAAAATAGGCGCGTGAAAACCCTTACAAAATATAAATGAAAAGCTGGCACTTATTAAGTTTGTGAGTTTGAATTTGTAATCTCCAAAGCTACTCCTGTAATGATTGATTTTTCAGGTTAGACATAAGCTGTATTATACCGTTAAAATAAAAAGGCTTTTCTTGGATACCAATTCTGCAACGTAAGTCGACGAAAAATCGGTCGAGCGAATGCGTTTCTTACGAACGTTGCTTTGGCGGTGAGAGCTACTTTTCGTCGGCTACTGTTTATCCAAAAACCACGCGGGCCAAACCGTGGGCAGAAGCTAATGGCAAAATAAAATCTGTTCATTTTGTTTTCATACAAAAGACATCAACGCGCTCCACCCTAGTAGAAACATTTTACAAAATTTGGGTTAAAACAACCCAAATTTTGTAAAATACACGTAACCAACGTGTACGTGTATTACGTATTGAAATTGAAATTATTTGAAATTATTGATTTATTGAAAATACAACAAACATAATTAACATGTAGGTACATGTTAATTATGTTCGTTGTAAGTAGTAATTGCAGCGCCCCTCGTGACTTGGCTACTATGGCGATAAAGCCTATCTAACAAAAATCCTGAAGACATACGAATCGCTTACAAAACCTGCATTAAAATTTGATTAACCGATTTTAAGATAAATGGTAACGGATAAATAAACAAACAACTTTTACGGAAAACCCAAATACCTGCTCCTGTTGTCGCGGATAACAAAGTTCTGCAATGATAAGAAATATAAACAAAATGATAAATTCAAACATTTTCTTACTTTGTTTGCATTACATATTACAGGGCACCCTGTAGCTTTTTACTACATTGATGATTTCTTGCAAAACGTCAAAATAATTTCTAGATTTTCCCAAAATTCAGATATAAATTGTAACAAATTATTGTTGAATGAGAATTTATGAAATCGACAAAAGACTGTTATTGTAAAACTGACTCAATATAAAGCGTTATATTTATTTTGATCTTGTTTATAATCTTTTTAACTTGGCAAATTCCAAACCTTTTGAAAAACCCGCCAGATTTTATCAGCCTTCCTGCACCATTGCAATTTGTAATTCAGTCAGTTAACCAGTACCTACATAAAGAAGCAACGAGATGGCCTGGTACCGCAATCCGGAATTTATCGGGCATCTAGGTAAATTTTTACTTTAAGTTAGTCATTTTTATGTAATATACAATAAACAGACATTTAATACACCAGTTTCTAGATGGCTTAACAAAATAGCAGATTTTCTTCAATGGAAATAGTCTAATTTCGAAAAGTCATAGAAAAAAGTCATTATATATAGAATCTGTAGAATTATCACTTTTCGTGATTATATACTAGTGTTCCAATCCTGTATGTATATATCTACAATACCACCGCTGCCCCTTGCTAATGCGCTGCCTGCCCCACAGAGTTTGAAAAGTTTCATGTTGCCTATAATTTTACGAACAATTCAGAGTTCTAACAGTTTCGTAATAAGTTACAGACATATCGTGAATGATGATACCGTTAACATTAAGTTCAACGTATCTTAAATGCAAGATCGGCTTCTGATCACAGCTTCATGCCGTCTATAAATGCTGCTTAAAAGCTCTAAAATTCCACTGTTCGATTCACCGTCACCTAAAAAGTATGTAAATACATAATCTGCAGGTATTTTATTGTCAGCCTTTTTTCTGAAGGTAAAGAGGCAAAGACATTTCTCGCTAATTGGCGCCCAGATAAGACCTTTGGCGGATTTTTTACAGTAAACTAAAATTACGTTTTTTTTTTGACGATTACGATATTTTTTTGGTTTAGGACGATGAACTTAACAGGAAGACATTAATAATTTAGTGAAAGGTTTTTTTGTAAGTTTTTAATTTTATTAGTTCATGAAGTACCTACTTGACTAAATTACTTGACTTAACTTAATACTTGCTTTGCGAAGTCGGTTTAAAAATTAGTACGATCTTAATTAAAAGGTTCTTATTATTTGACGCGCCATATCACCACGAATAGATAAATTTAGTTACATTCTTAGTAAATCTTTTTCTCAAAACTCATAGACATAAATAAAACTATTTACTATCATAGAATAATTTAAAATAACAAAAAAATAACAATAAATCAATTGCAAATTACGAGCTCTAGTCAAAATACTCTCAGACACGAGCCAATAAATAATTATTATAATAAAATAATAGTTATCGTCATAAATTAATAATTATGATGCTAAACCTTGTAGTCCTTGTCTTCTAATTTTTTACGGAAATAAATAAAGTTATGTGAAGAAAAAATCATACAATACAATCGTTCGTATGACTTCCTGTAAAATTATGTCATTTTGTTAGAAGAAAAACACGTTTCAAATGTCAAAAAGTTGTGGTTTGCCGCTAAGTTGTTATTTAAAATAAGCAATCCGTCATTTTCAACGTACGATTTCTGTGTAAAGATACGTATAGTTAACTTGCTTATTGCACAAAATTAACTGGATATTCATATTGTAAAAACGGGAATTTTCACGTACTGCACTATCGGTGAAGGCAAAAAAATTAACTGGATATCTTTATTCTTAGCCATAAAATAGGATGAGAGTATGGAGGAAATGCTTTTTTTTACTGAGACCATTTCCCAGCAGTGGAAAAGTAACAAATAAAAATTATGATATTATAAAAATCTTAAGAGATATGCGATAACTTAATTTATTTTTTTGATAAATAAACAAATTATAACGTTTAACATATTAAACATATTCAATCTATGTTACTCTAATTTATCGATGAATGAAAGAATGAAAATACTTTATTGTATATCATAAGAAAAATACATTATCCGTAAGTTATCAAACTAATCAACCAACCGTAAAATACCTACACAAATCATAACATCTAACAACATCCGATTCAATACTCGAAAGTCCGGACAAACATGGCTCAGGTGTTCCAATTACTACTTGAAGTCAATAAAATCACCAGAGAAAAAACTAGTGGTCATGATGATCATTAATGGTAATAAAAAATGTTTCAGTATAGCCAACCTAACAACCCGTGGCCGCTTAAAAAAAGAGTCGAATCGAATCGAATGCGTGCCCCCCACGGGCTATGTAACTACATCTCAAGTTTCTTGACCTCCAGTGCTAAAGAGCATGCATTTTTTGGTTGTAACTGAGTTCCCGTTACGTAATAATGAAAAGGTGACGCAAAATTCATTAATAAGTACCAGAAATTTGGTAAAAGTCCCATATTTTACGCGAAGAATATTTTTTTACATTTTGGCGGCCCGCTGGCAAAGGCAGCAAGTACAGCTTAATTTAAATTTGATATTTTATAGCAATATGGTGGATATTTATGGGCTACCCAACAATGTTATAGCGTCATGTGATTTTAAGTGTTAATGCTTTTTTTGCGTAAAACGGGACGTTTTCTGAATGGCGTGAGATTTCACAAAAAAACGTGTTTCCCCGAAACTTTTTATTGCTTTGCGTTAAACGCGCGTATCTTTTTTACTAACAAATTACATTATTTAAATTTTTAATTTTTTTTAAATATATCCACCGTAAAGAAGTGATTTACTTAATGTAAATTCTAAATAGGTATAACGTGCTGTTACATAATGATTAAACTTTTATTTTCCTTCAAAGTCTATAAGTACCTAATCCACTTTCAAAAGAAAGTATTTAACTTCAGATTCAAAGCACAAAGTTCGGAGGTAGTTTGAATTATAATAATTCGAACTGGCAACATTTGTGAAAACGCGTCGTGTGGGGAATCCTAATAGTGTTTATCACGTGAATAAGTTCACTTTCATCCACTTTTGTCGTCTATTTGGGGACGCTTTTTACGTGAAAGTACTTTTTTTACTTTTTACTTTTTTTTAATACAAATCGCTTTGTATTAATTATAGGAAAGTTTTGAAATTCAGATACAAATAGCATTTTAGGAAAACTTTACATTGTCACATGTAATATTCACCATATTTTTGTCATCAATCACTCATCGATTAAAAACACTGTTCAAGAACACACGAGCGAAGCTACTCGTAGGTACTCCGAAATCTTTGGTAAAAACAGTAAAATGTATATTTGGAATTGTATAAAACCTTTGTTTGAACTTTAGCCAGCTCTACCAAAATTTAAGAACAAATTAATCGACATAAAAAAACTAACAAAAAGTTGTATCCATCAATCAATAAAGATCTTTAAAAACTATAAAAACCATAGGTCGTCTTCTCACAATACATCACCTTCAGGACACTTATTATTAATGAGTATCTACTTATTTAAGTATTATTTAGTTATGTCAATGATTTTATAAACCTAATTTATTTAAAAAATCGTGTCAAATCTGTTAAGTTTGTCAGAGATTCAATAGAATATAATTTACATTTTCGTAGGATAAACTGCAAATTACAAAATATAAACTACCTAATCAATAACTTGATACAACAATATGATTTGATTACTGTGCAAAAAATGGGTATGATGTTTTATATAACAAAAAATGGTATTAACCTTCATTATACCTTAATAGGGCTAGTCAGCTGAGTTACGAAAAATCCCCAGTTAGAGTGAGCATTATTATTTACTAGCTTCTTTGCCCACGGCTTCGCCCGCGTGGTACCCGGATAAAATGTAGCTGATGTATAAGCTATATAACTGTAAAATTTCATCAAAATCCGTTCGGTAGTTTTTTCGTGAAAGAGGAACAAACATCCTCACAAACTTTCACGCTTATAATATTTTATAGAGGTATAGTAGGAAGGATGTTTGCAAAAGGATAGAATCGAATCTAAAAAAAAATACGCGTGCCTGAATCTAAGGCTTGGAATAATCATAGTACTACAACTTCACTGTGTAGAATTGGACTCTCCCACCAAAGGTATTCCAATGAGAAATCTTTGATATAATTCAGTTTGTGGTATCACTTCTACATTTGTATGTCTATTATTACAAGTTCAGCGAACACTCTGTAAAGTATTCGCAAGATTTCACGGTTGAATTTCGTTGTACTTTTGGCTTCACTAATTGGCTTCATACTATTTGTATTGAACGCGATTTCTTGTCAATCTAGAATATTCTTATCTTCATAAATAAATAGGAACTTAGATTTATACAAACATATTTTCGTTTTCATTGTTTTTAGTATTAAGTTTATCTTCATTAATTATTGGTTGAGCTGTCTGTGTCGTAGGGATAAGATTGTGTTCACATTTTAAGATACTAGTCTGGTGCTATCAGTGAAGACCTATTATTGAATACCTGTATCTATTTAAGTATTGTTATGGACATTGTGTTATAGCTGTTGGTTTTCCAAATATAAATAAGTAAATATCAATGGCAGGGATCGTCCCTGCAGGGATCCTGAATAATTTAATTAAATATTTGATTCCCAAATTAAATGCTTAATAAATAATAAAATGCTTCCCGCTGGTTGTTTGCACAAAATTAAATTAGACTTTGCAGGAAGTAAAGCCAAATTATTTTATGACAGCTCTTTTATAATTGTAACGTCAAGCATTTTAATGTTGTGTTCATTTTCGTTGTTACAGAAATATACATCGTTGACATAGGTTTTAATAAAAAAGTGAGTTAACAAGCATCTTCTAAAAACGTTATTTTTAATAGTACGTTACACATACGTAACGTACTATTATTTAAAGCCAGTGACTTTTGAATTAATCCGATGACTCACCATTATGAAGATTCTCGGAATGAATTGAAACAGTCGGTTTTTTCACCGGCAGTACAGGAGGTACGTAACTTACTTACAACCTTGAGCGGAAGTCAAATCGGAACCCAGCTCACAACATTGCAGTTTTTTATTTGTTACATTTTTCTCTTACCTGAAAAAAAGAAAATAGGAACTAAGTATACCAATAATTCTGGGTATTTTCTATGTATAATAAAAAAAAACTATCTATGTAATGTATTGTATTAAATATATCAGTCATCTAGTACCCATAGCACAAGCTCTGCTTAGCTTGGGGCTAGATGATGCTGTGTGGATTGTCCAGCATTATTATTATTATTATAAATATGTCGAAACAGCTTTATGGTAAATAATTTATAGATAAATTGAGGCGACAGGGACTAAGTTTGTTTAAAACTAGCGACCCACCCGGCTTCGCTCTGGTCATCCAAATTTCCGACTTTACCAGTGGATTTATTTTTTTCATTCATAAAATCTGGGATGTAGATAAATACCACTTTCTGATGACGTTAACGCCTGCGGAAAGATTGACTTGTATGGAAATGACATTAGCAGTGGAAATGTCACGAGACTGCTGCCAAGTTTTACCATGACAGATTTACGTTAGCGTGAAAAAGGAAAACTAAGCGTGAGTTGTTTGTCTAGACACCCTTATCCTGACAATTACGAACACAACAAAAAAATCGTTCTCAAGTGGTGATCTTTTATACATGCGGCAATTGATTTTTATTTATATAGAAGACGAGCTTCGGTCCACGGCTTCGCCCGCGTAGTACCCGGATAAAAAATAGCCTAAGTATGTGTTATTCTGATTTATAAGCTATATTACTGTAAAGTTTAATTAAAATCTGTTCAGTAGTTAGAAAGAAAGAAAGAAAGAAAGAAAGAAAGAAAGAAAGAAAGAAAGAAAGAAAGAAAGAAAGAAAGAAAATATTTATTTAGCACGACATAAAAAATATATATATATATATATACAACAAATTTTGGAAGTTAGGATGGTGGGATAATTTTTGCGTGAAAGAATAACAAAGAACCATCCTCACAAACTTTCGCGTTTAAAATAGTAGTAGGATAGAATATAATAATATACTAATTGATAGATAGGTATAAACAATACCTATCTATCAATGGTTGAAACGCTGATTAGAATAGTACCATTATTTAAGTAGGTTTTAAGTTTATCGATGTCAATGACACGTAAACACATTGCGCGAAACAGGTAGTTTATATAAAAATTACGCAATGTATATGTATATAACTAACCAGATTACAGTACGCGTGATATAAGTGTGTAGGCGAACTAAGCAAGACACTCGAGCATAGCATGCTCATGCATGGCTTTTGTACGGATGCATCTTCATTTCACTTAAGTACTGCAATACAATTGTTATTTTGGTTTAGTTTTTTACATTGCAAAGTGACAGAAAATTAGTCGTCTTTCAAATAGATTTTTCTGTAATAGTAAAGAAGTATTTATTTTTGTGAAAGAGGTGACAATTTTTTGACATCCTACTGATATAATACATATCAAAGTTTTGATCGCATGGATACAAGTCAAGATAAAAGTCAAAGTTTAGACATTTCGACGACCTCTGTTGCGCAGTGGGCGAAGGCCCGCCTATGACGCAGGTGGTTGCGGGTTCGATTCCCGCCGCGGGACAAATGTTTGAAAGATCTACAATTATTTGTTTCGGGTCTAGGTGTTTTCTATGTATAATATGTACATATTTACAAAAAAAAGTATTTAAGTAGTATATCAGTCATGTAGTTCCCATAATACAAGTTCTGCTTAGTTTGGGGCTATATGATGCTGATATGATGTGAAAAAAATGCTGTGTGTGAAAAATGACCAGCAATATTTGTTTTTAATAATCTTCGTAACTGCTGTACCGATTTCGATGAAATTTTGTACAGATATAGTTCGTGACCTAGAATAATGTACTACAAGCTACTTTTAATCAGGTTACCACGTGAGCGAAGCCGTTGCGTTGGTAGAAGCTTGTTTACAATAATTTATTAAGACTCACTAGTATTAGACCGAGCTTTGCTCGGAAACTGGGATGGTCATAGATATCCTCCTAACAGTACGAGATGGCATTAATAATTCTAAGGCTAAATAATAATAATAATGATGGACATCTTAACACACTATCATAAAGCCTCAAAGTAAGCAGAGCCTGTGTTATGGGAACTGCATGACTGATATAATACTTATTTACATATTTTTTTGTAAATACATACATAGAAATCATCCAGATCCCGAGACAAATATTTGTAGAACATTTGTCCGTGGTAGGCCTTCGCCCACTGCGCCACAGAGGTCGTCAAAATGATCTAAAACGTCGTGCATCTGGATCTTTTTCCCCGATATGTAGTTTTCCCAGCATTGGCCCTAACTATTTACAAACAAAATATAGGTATTTACGATACTTGTTTATAAAATACTTGGAATAAGTCTAGTCGAGCGAAAAAATAACAGGTACAATTATGACTATAACACAATTAAACAATATGATTATGTCAATTGTTAGGCGCATATTTGCTGGTCAAACTTGTTTGCTTTTATTACTACAGATTGAAGGTTACCTCACACGCACGTTACGTGGCGCGTACTGTAATCACAACCGGATGACTTTTTCAATTACCTGTCCACTAAATACTTGGATAAATAATCAGTGTTGACATTTATTCGACGCATATCGTGTCGTTACGTTTTAGTGTTATCGGATGATATATGGGCTGACAATCATGTTCTTAACGTGACCGACTTCAAAAAGAATGAAGTTTCTCTGCTATTTTTTTTATACTTAAAACTGTTCTTACACGCTCAGCGTATAGTAATTTATTAGTTTAGCTCGCAGAACCCACAACTGCTGGAGAATATAGGTTCGCGAATGGCGACCACAAACCAGATGACACAGTGTCGAAAGGCCCGCCACCCGATGGACCAATGACATCCTAGGACCTCAGAAAGTTGTTGGATTGAGATAGCATATTCGTAAGCTATTGAATTGTGCGCTATTATAAACGTCAAAAAAGTCACTTGTGGATAGATAGAGTTATCGATCTTTAAAATGTTAAATCTCATTTGGTAAGTCCTAATACTCTTTTCTATCCTATGTTAGCAAGGTATGTTTATGTTACTGCGTGAGTAGTGTGTCTGTGTTAGTTCTGAAAGTTTTTATTGTTAAAAACTAATAAATAAGTATCAAAGGTCTTCATTATCGGAAAGCTAAACTCTTTGGCAGTTCTATTCATAGAGTCAGAAATAATGAACACCATCATCTATGATGATATTATAGATTATTTTGCAAAATGTTAATTTTAATTATTGGTTCATTTTTAACCCTTGACGCAAACAAAGGGGTATTATATAAGTTGTATCTGTTTATCTCTTTACCAACTTACAGCCGAGGTATCGTGTTTGATTGGGCTCATTGGAATGGTCTCAATGAATAGGTTAGGTATAGATAGATGGTGATCAGGATCTGATGATGGAGCAGGAAATAGATGAGGGATTCTAAGGTTATTTTTGAAAATTAACTTGTTCACTTTTTTAAATTGTTTGTTACCCACTTACTATGCCAGAAGTAAGTGATGATGATAGGTAACTTTTGATAACTTTTGGCCTGCCTAAATATCATACCAACATTTGCACAACCTATCATAACATATTCAAGAAAACTGTGAAAATAAGTCACTAATGATAAATATTTGTATAGTCTATATTCCAAGTTTATTTATATATCTATTTACATTACATTACGAGCATTCGTAGAAGTACCATCTCCGTCAGATCCTTTTGCTAGAATTTAGTAATTATATTATCTTTGCTAGAAGTGTAAACAGGGTGTCTTAGAACATGTTTTTTTTATCCTGAAAGGGTGGTGGTGTGACTGACCATAAAACAAGTTTACAAGTAAACTAGTCCATAAAACAAGTAAACAAGGTTTCCTAAAACATTTTTTTTTATTAAGGACTGTCATGAAATGTGTAGTTTGCTAAAAAAACACGCTTTTATCACGCACTAAAAATTATAAAAAATAATTCCATTATCCACCTTCTGGCTCCATCATCATTCTTACCAAGCTTAAACTATTGGACTCGTCAAAACGAATCATATGAGCCCAAACTCGAGGGGTTTACTAGTAGCTACTGAAGAGTTCCACTATCCACCTCCTGGCTCCATCAATAGATCAGCTCTAAGATACCAAATTATAGTATTGTCATCCGAACTACATATACGTACAATATTTTATTTCGATACGAAAATTACAAGTAGGTTAAAATTTACTTCCAAGATATGAATACATTGTTTTGGTTATTTCGTTGGTTAGTTACAAGTGAAGCTACTATAAGCGCGTTATAAAATAAAACCTATAATTTCTCTCAAATTGCATGCTATCCTACAATTATAAACTAGCGTCTGTCCACCGCTTCGTCCGCACGGTACCCGCATATAAGGTAGCAAATGATTGTGTTATTCTTATGCCCCAAACTTTACGTGTTCGAAATTTCATTCAAATCGGTCCAATTGTGAACATCTAAGTTCGACATTTATAATATACGCAGGATGCGACAGTTTGAATGTTTAGATATTTGTTACAAATGTTCTCCGCAACGGCTGAAGCGTTTTGAATCATTAAACAGGTAAAGGCCGCGAACCAGATAGGCTACCTTTTATTCTAGTACCAAGCTGGCGAAGCCATGGGCCGAGGCTAGTCTATGAATAATCCAGGGAAATGTGTCGAATGATCATTGACACAATTTTTTCCGATCGTGTCCTAAGACCATGACGAAATGCGAGGCCGAACTGCCAACGTTTGTAACTGAATATTGTAAAACGTTGTTTAGGGTGTAATTGGTTAATAGTTTTGTTGGTCAATTAAAGTGTTCAGCCTTGGAGTCCTTGACCACTTATTGTAAACAAAAATCCAACATCTTCAGCCGTGAAGACCTTCCCTACTTTTGTACGCACTATGTGACTTTTATTTCCCCTTGATTGGAAAGTAAGACTCTCAAGACTCTGTAGTCATGTAGTTCCCATAACACATGCTCTGCTTACTTTGGGGCTAGATGATGCTGCGTGAAAATTTCCAGCATTATTTACATACATACATTTAGTCACGCCTGTTTCCCGGAGGGGTAGGCAGAGCCCAAGGATGACCTTGTCATGAGCATTATATATTTATTTATTCATTTTTGTAGTTTGGCCATAGTCATACATCAAAAAATATATAGATGGGTTGTGTAAAGGATGGCATGGGTATGAAGGGAGTGAGTACTGAAAAACGGCTGATAGAGAGTGGAAGAAGAAAACATGGTCATTTGGTTTTTATAATATCCCAAAAACTCGGCCGGACTCAAACCAGTGCCAAAGCTTCACCTTCAGGGGAAACTTTTCAGTTATCCAAGCCTGTTCAATGACTAAAGTTACATTTAGTAAAATTAACGAGAGCGGAATCAAGCGGTTCGGGATATGCTGAGGTTGAATTTTTGGGATATTAAAAACATTTTGTAGGAGAAAACATGATGAGCCGACCCACATAATGTGGGACTAGGGCATGAAAAAGCAGGCCCTTGTTTTAATCAAGCGTGAATCTGCTTCATTATTTTATCATAAACTTGTCAACAGCCTTAGCATTTAGAAACAGAGTTACCCAACAGTAATTACAGGACAAACAATAAGTTTTGAAATGCGCTTGCGCCGGTCACACGATCTTGGGGCTCACTATGCCACTAAAATGGCGCTACAAAACTATATAACCTCAAATTCATTCATTTTTTTTAAATTTTAATCAATAGATCATTTTATTAGTAACTTCATTTTATTCAAGAAAAAAGTTGAATCTTAAATGAGCAACTTATACGTTAATCGTAGTACGTTCAAGCTCAGAGTAAAAGAGTACTACCTCTCCTTGTGAATATTGTATATGTATATATATTATAAATATTTATACGTATTATATATTATGTATTTAGGTATAATAGTATGTTATAATGAGTTATATTCTTAGAATGTATCCGTCTGTGTACACATACCCACCATTATTTTCCAGCTGTCCCTATCCTCAAAGGTTTGCTAGAAGAAAACTCTTGTTAGGGTTAAGCTCGCCTTTGTACATGTAAGTTTATATGTAAGTTTTTGTCTATATTTTGTGTATGTACAATAAAGAATAAAGAATTTTAAATGAACAGATCTTGTGTGTCGAAATGTACATGCATTCTTTCAAAGTTTACTTTCAAAAATATATTTTAATAATTTCCTGGGTAACCTAGTAGGAACTAAGTTTAGCTCCAATTCTGTAAAAGTAGCAATTGACACTACAACCCATCCAAATGGTGACCTTGCAAGCTTTTGTTTTCAAGAGCAACCTTTATTGGTATGGGCATCGGTATAGAAACTGAGCACGGGCCACTCGGCCAGTCTTGATGAAATACATAAAACAAACGCGTTGTAATTACACCATGCATATGTTTGTGTACGATACCGGCAAGTCGAGTCGGCGGCGGCGCGACCGGCCAGCAATAGTCCGTGTCAATTCAATTTTTAATAATCTTTTCGAACCTTTTGTTTCGCAGCGCGTATGACGTATAAGCTCTCCCTCCGCAAATGAACTGACTATTGAAATTCGCGCGAGATGAGCTAAGTCGAATTGGCAGGAGGGAGTGAATGGCCATTCTGTATAAAAATAAATAACTAACTGCGTCATTTTAGGCTTCACCTCGTACAAAAAACAAAGATTGGTTTAAGAAACCGTGAAGTTTAACTACTTATACAATTAGGCTTCTTTGATCATTGAGATAAGTAGGTACCTACATACTGAGCTTTTTATTTTTTGGTTCTTTTCTGAGCTGTGTACCAGTATTTTTAAAAAATAAAATGCCCAAGACATTAATGACAAATAAACTAATCTGGAAGTTTATTTGTTTATTGATAATCAACAGCGTTAACTTATACCTAATCAATGAAAAAATATGTGTTTTAACTATAAGAACAATAATACGATTGTCCCAATTTTGAAAATAATGAAGTGGGCTGTTGAGGCAAGAGTGAGCTATAATTAAATAAGTTGGCACAGTGCCATCAGATTAGGTAATTAGTGGTGAAAGTAGATGTAGTAATATGACTCAGGTAAGGTACGAGTAGGTATGATCTGCATTCAAGGTGTCCATAAAACACGTAGAAGGTAGGCAGTACATAGCTACTTTAATTTGGGTATTTCCCTGAGTTGCTTTTTATCTCTTTAAGTTATTATTGGAAATCCTTATAAATTCAATAAATCGCAGTTTGCAGATAAGCGGAAAAAATGTGCACTGTTCACTATGCTAATTTATAAATTTTGCTTACATACATTTACTAAACTGTACTTGGTTCCATAAGCATTACCAATACCTACTTACATACATCCATACATAAAGTCATGCTTGTTTCCCTGAAGCGCAGAGACCACAGATTTCCACTTGCTACGATTCTGGCATACTTTCTCATCATCATCATTTTGCTTCATTCATTCTTAGCAGATTCTACATATAATACAAAGCTAGGGAATTAAAAACAAAATCTCCAGCAAAAGCATGATATAATTATGACATGTACCGTTTTTAAATACTAAGACAGCTTGCGAATACTTTTCAAATGAGTTTTTATATGTATTGAAAATTCATTTTTTTGCACGTTTTGCAAGTTTTTAGATACAACTTCTGAGATTTTTGTTATATAACGAATTTAAGAGAAAATAAACGCTTCACACTGACCTAAATACAGCTCCATAAAGAATTCGTACCAGAGTTGGCTCCACATCCACACAAATAATCCTTTCCAAAAGGTATCGAATGACAGGTTACACAATTTTTACGTGCTCGAAGTAAGTGTAAACGTTATTTTTAGTGTTCCGCACGAAAACTTACCACAATAAAAGCCAAAAACAATTCCCAACGATTAGATAATGACAGATTTATACATTGCATATCGCGCCATCTCTACTTAAATCCTGGGTCTTTAATTTAATACTTAAATCGCTTCATTATTTGGCCGTAAATATTACGGCATTAGTCTGTTTGCTGAATTAGTATAAATACGCCAAACAGCATGAACGAACCGCTATCCACGTCAACGCCCGCATGGTACCTGGTTAAAAGAAGCTGATGTGTTATTCGAGATTAATGAACCATCCCGTTTCAAATTTAATCGAAATTAGTCCAACTGTTATAAAGATTATTAGCAACAAACATCGAAACATACACAAAGTTTATTTTTAAGAGAATGCTTTTTAGCAATAATTGTTAAGTGCTATAAATAATTAGAAAATTATTCATTGCATCTGTCTATCTAAACCTCCTAAGTAGGATATTTGTAATATTAGGATTACTTTTAGACAAAAAATAGTTTCTTCTTAAATCGGCACTAATATCACGGAACTTTCTGGGTACAAGACACTTCTGTCTGGGCTGCCTCTTACACTTGGTAAGAGGCTTTAGGTTTTTTTCACGATTATGTCACCGGCCATAAAATTTAAGTGATGTTCACATTTACAAAACGTTCAATGTCATAGTAGCGGTTCTGATTCCGTTAGCTTCAATGGGATTACTTCGACTTGTATATGGTTTGTGTACAAAAAGTTACAAGTTTCGAAATTACCGACTTTTGGTCACCGTTCACTATAATGTTGATTGTGGACAAGATATAAATTCTGGCCATATTTTTTTCTAAAAACAGGATATTAACCATAATTCGTGAGTAAATTATATGTTTCATGATAAATATCCAGTTTTTTTGTAAATATATGTTTGACGACCTCTGTGGCGCAGTGGGCGAAGGTCCGCCTGAAACGCAGAATGTTGCGGGTTCGATTCCTGTCACGGGACAAATGTTTGTAAGATCTGCAAATATTTGTCTCGGGTCTGGGTGTTTTTCTATGTATGATATGTATGTATTTAGAAAAAAAAAAGTTTATAAGTAGTATATCAGTCATGTAGTTTCTATAATACAAGCTCTGCTTAGTTTGGGGCTAGATGATGCTGTGTGAAAAATGTCCAGCAATATTTTCCAGCAATATTTTTTTTTATAACTATGATAGTTTCAAAAGTTAAATACTAGCCATTCATAATTTAGAACATTATTTTATTGGCAATAGACACATGTGTCAAAGTGGTTACGAGTGTTCATGAGTATTGTCAATGATGTCTCATCTATTTCTGCCGCCATGCAGTGATGCTGTGATTCGGTTTGAAGGGTATGGGTGGTATGAGTACCGGTGAAATTACAGACACATGAGACTTTTCACCTGTTAAGTCTCAGGGTCTGCAACGTGATGTTATGATACCTCTGGTGTTTCAAATGTCGATTGGTTACGTTACCGCTTACCAACAGGGGGATGGTGTACTTGTTTAATAATAATAAATAAATAATGCTGGACATTTTCACACAGCATCATCTAGCCCCAAAGTAAGCAGAGCTTGTGTTATGGGAACTACATGACTGATATACTACTTATATACATTTTTTTTATAAATACATAAATATTATACATAGAAAACACCCAGATCCCGAGACAAATATTTGCAGATACAAACATTTGTCCCGCAGCAGGAATCGACCCCGCAACCTTCTGCGTCTCAGGCGGGCCTTCGCCCACTGCGCCACAGAGGTCGTCAAATTAGTTGTTTAAAAAACTTATACTGATGGTATTTTTTTGGGAAATTAACGTATTATTCCTAAAATATACTACTAAAACTCTCGATTTCTTTGACATATTTTTTAGAGATTGTGTTTGAAGATAGTAATATGCATTTATTGGGATGAATTTTGTTACATACGTACGTATGTATCAAGCATTAAACTCGTCTATTGTGATGCACTTAGAAAGTGTCTGAACGTCTTTGTATGGCCTCAGATATTGTGTATTATGCCTTAGATGGGTTGTTCCGATTAGAACCCGAAATTACTTCTTAGCGTTGGCTTCCCCGCTAAAACCTTTAAAGGACCAGGTGTAAACCTGTGTTAAAGAATAAATTACGTGATATTATGAAAAATACTTACGGGGTTCACCGGATACATAAAAACTAGGTAACAAAACATACTAGAGAAGTAATAATAATACTGGACATTTTTCACACAGCATCATCTAGCCCCAAACTAAGCAGAGCTTGTAGTATGGGAACACAACTGATATAATACTTGCATACTTTTTTTTTGTAAATACATATATATTATATATAGAACACCCAGACCCGAGACAAATATTTGCAGATCATACAAACATTTGTCCCGCAACCATCTGCTTCTCAGTTATCTACATAATGTCCGCGCTAAGTAGATAACTGCCGCAATGGTGGAAGTTATCTACTTAGCGTTTAAAAACAACGTGCCGACAATAGGTAATCAATAGTAATTCAGTGTGGACCTTCCATAAAAATATTAAGTAACTGCAGTATCATGCAATTTTGTACAAACCCGCCATACAAAAGTTTAGTAGCTGCAATATCTGATCGCCACCGTCAGCACCATAGCGCCATTTTGCGCAGACCCGCCATACAAATGTTAGGTACGTCACTGCAGTATTTTATGCGGGCCTATAAACCTGCTTATAAAAATAACCACAACACGGCGTCAAGTGGACTGCACTCAAAACGCATATTAGTTGGAACGCTTCTGCGGCGCGTGGGCAGGCATTGTGTATCAATAGTTAAGCGGCTGTCAAGCGCCTCATACTTTTTTAAGCTGGTTTTATTTTGGTTGAGCTCAAACCCATATCCATTATTCAGCCATGCATAAAATTATTAATTTATTTTTAAGTTTATTTTTAACAAATTTGACATCTTTGTTAACAAGTCTAATTAAAAAAAAAAAGCCCCGACTTTTTTCTATGAAAGCGAAGAAGATTGTAAAAAACATATTTCATTCGGATAAACCGATTTGAAGATAAATGGTAACAGACAAACGAACAAACACACAATCAGACAACCTTTTTCGGCAAACGCATATACAGTTTCCCGTAGTCAAGGGTAAAAAATATCCTACTTATATTATTACCAGGTGTAATAAGACTACTTCGGCAATCTTAAACGGGACAATAGACTGTGTTTTTTAAACCGATTTTTTTTTAAATTTAAAAGTATGTTTTGTCGACTACTTCTGCAAAAACATTCATAGATTGAACATCTTCACTTCACTTCACTTCACTTCTTGATTATCTTTTCCGTTTGGATAAAGCGATTGGTAAAAGTCAAAGTCAAAATTCATTTATTAATTAATCACTTTGAAACGTCAATTTTACTGGTTGTTTCTCCACGACCAAGCCAGGAAAGAAAGGCAAGAAACAAGGCTGGTTTTTCTTAGTTTTCACCTATATATGTAGCTGGTAACTTCTAGTGATGCTAGTATTCGGTAGAATTGTAATTAAACCTGTTCATTTGGCTTATAAAATATAAACAACATTGAGTTTCTGTGATCATACGAGCGGCTAGCTAGAAGTTTTATTAAACAACACAATACCACAAAACATGCGTGAAAGATTCCAATCTAGCAGCGTACCAATGTGAAACTTTAATCACCATTCATTATATTTTGTCCCCAACCTACATGTGCATTGCATTGTTACTTAGGAAGTCGTGTCTTCGCCTGAGGATGTAATGAAATAGTGTTGATGCAATGTTATTATTAACTACCAGCCCACGGCTTCGCCCGTGTAGTACCAGGATAAAAATTAGCTCGTTCGATTGGCACCACACTAAAGCTGAATGAAGGATCATCACAAAAATAACCAAGCAGAGTTTGTTGCCTGATTCTTCTATACTTGGTCGCATAAAAAATGATAAAAAAAAAATCGGATGAGTGGTTTCGGAAATTCCTCCGACATCCAAACTTACAAACTTTACCTCTTTATAATACCATAGAAATAGAGCAGATTTTTTTGAGTTTTTATTACCCAGAAGTGCATTTTGACACTGTATATTTTTGGCACCCTATCCAAATGGTGTCCTGGCGAAAAGCTGATCCGTCTACGCAAGCTAGGCAATATAGATAACTAAAATATCTTGACGACTGAACATTCCCAGCATCTTTACCTACCTATGCGTCCTGTTATAAAACCGCAAACCGCTAAAACATCCTTTTGACAATCGAATTCACAAACCGCACACAAAGTTGTGACCTCAACGAACTCTACAAAAAACTTCCGCTAAAATAATATTGTCCGCCACAGAACGACCATGTACGAAAATTTTCCAGAAAAGCTGACACCATCCCGATGGCTTTGACTAAATTATGTGTCCAAACTGACTAATATACGGGTAAATATTTGTATTCTGCTGTTCATTGTTGTACCAGGCATATTTGCTTAGGTACTAAATAAACATGGTTTCTTTCTAAAAAATAATCAAATTTAGGCAATTGCGAGTCAGACTCGCATAACGAAGGTTATGTTGTCATCATGAAAATGATAATTTTAATGGTTCATGGCCTAAAATGTGTGTTTTTCTAGAAACTAAATTATTATAGGTTTTTTTTTATTTGAATGCAAACAACTGTACGGGCCATCTGATAGTAGTCAGTTACCGTTACCTATTGATATCTACACCACCAATGGATTGCTGGTGCTTTGCCTTCTCTATAGCACTCTATTCGGGATTCTTTACTTTTTCAGAAAAAGTAGTACAGCTTCTTATGAAGAGCTCGTGCGGGGAAGTAACTACTACTACCATACTTATTTCCATTGCCAAGCAGTAATGCTCGCATTGCTGTGTTCCGAATTTAAGGGTATTGATGCCGGTGAAATTACGGGCACATGAGACTTTTCACCCGTTATGTCTCAGGGTCGGTAACGCGCGAGTGATACCTCTGGTGTTGCTAGCATCCATAGGTTACGGTAACAGCTTTCCAACATGTGGGTCGTATACTTGTTTGTCACTTAAGTTGTATGAAACAAAAATCGGCCTACAAACGTCAGGCATAAGGTGAAAAGGCGAGTGAATGGTTTTCCAATAGAATCTCCAAAACTATGTAAGCGGGAACATAAAGATGCAAAATTCATTCATTTAAAATCTTTGCTTGATACTTTACCGACTGTTTGACTGAAAACTAACGCACAGTCTAAACCGTACGTTCTGAAATTTTGAGGCATGCCCTCAAAATTCATTGCGATGTGTGTCTTTAAGATTTTTTTTCGAAATTTCACACCTAGAAAAAAAAGCTTTTAAGTGGGAAGATAAATATTGGGATGGAAAAACTCGAAGTGGACGATGTCACGGGGCGTCTCGATATAGCGCTTGGCATAAATATGGCTTCAAACATAGAGACAGACAAATGCTGTTTTGTTACCTCAAGTTTGTTAGTAAATAGCCTTCAGACAATGGAGTCAGCGACAAGAGGAATGCAAGGATATTTCACTGCGGTATTATAACAGAACAATAGACTATGGAGTTAACTATGATCTAGGCATGCTAGGTAAGTTTACCATAGGTAGATTCATTTGGACTCGAGAATTTCTTGTCCAAAGCAGGTACTGTAAATGTGGTGTTGTCCATGTCATGAAGTTCTAACAAAACAAGTAGGCAGGTCAAGTTCATGAGCCTTCAAGGCAGGTCATGAGTAAAGTTCTATAAAATGCCTGTTTTTTTGACGCTATTTATTTTATAGACATTTTATTATATCTAATTATTTTAATGAAAAGCAGTTAATAGCAGTATGTTGAGCTGAATTCTTACAACACTGTCCGTGTGTTGTATGGCTATGATTTGACAATTATATGACAAGTTTATTAGTATTATTTTGAATGCATTTTATCCGACTTCAAGGAGAGGGTTCTCAATTCGGCTGATATCTTCGCCAATTGTTAATCGTTGATTGGGGTAACTTATGAGTGAAAAAATGGGTGATGAAATTTCATAATTGACTTTTTATCGATTTCTTGTTATTTGAAGTTTTTTGACATTTCATATCTTATAACTTCAGTATTTTGCGAGTGATTAGGGAACACTGCAGTGAATTGCTGAGGAACTCTCTCTGCTCATCACAACAAATATATCTAGGTAGGTACTTAATTATAATTTCTATTACTGTTTTTATTATGAAAGATTTTGCTCGAGATACGAGACGGCTCTCAGAAATTACAAGTTGATTTAGCATTAGGCAGGTCATTCAGCTCGCAGAAACGACAACCGTTGGGGAATAAAGGTACTCGAATAGTGACCGCGAAACAGAAGTAAGGCCCCCAATTCGGCGGACCGATGACATCGTGAAGATAGTGAAAAGACCTTTCGTCGTGACACTATTATTGGGAGATCTACATATGTCCAGCGGTCTTCATCACGCTGATCTTGAATGTTGGTAGCCACTTTGTTTTAAGTACCAATAAAACAATTAGAGCTGTAAAATTATAAAAGCGAATCCGGATAAAAATAATTGTTTTGAAACTACAGTAATAACAACAAAATTGTTTGCAGCGGCCAGCGCAATAATTAACCTCAGTCAACGATCGAAAGTGAACGTTACGCACACATGCAAAACCGTACAAGACACACATACTCGTATATGGATGCGTACATACAGCTCGCACGTGTGTACTATGTGCGCGTGCGCTAGGAAGTGAGTAGTTGCAGATTTACCACGGAGATGTAGTAACTAGAAGTGATAATGAAATCCAACTACTATTATAAACGCAAAAATTTGTGAGGATGGATCTTTGTTACTCTTTCACGCAAAAACTACTGAACGGATTTTGATGAAACTTCACAGTAATAAAGCCTATACATCTGAATAACACAGATACTTTTTATCCGGGTACCTCGCGCGCGAAGCCGTTGGCAGAAGCTAGTGATAAATAAATAAATCATGCTGGACATTTTTCACACAGCATCATCTAGTCCCAAACTAAGCAGAGCTTGTATTATGGGAACTAAATGAATGTTAAACTACTTACTTATATATATATATTTTTAAATATTATACATAGAAAACACCCAGAACCGAGACAAATATTTACAGGTCATACAAACATTTGTCCCGCGGTGCGAACTCTGCGTCTCAGGTGGGCCTTCACTCACTGCGCCACAGAGGTCGTAATAATAACCTCCTTATTCATAATCACTTTATAATTTAATCGGTTCGATAAAGTATGTCCACCATTATAACTTGTTTAACGTAAGAAAAGGATAGGATCAAAGTTATTGAGGCGATAAAATCATGCAGTGATCATAAGGGGGATCACGAGGGTTTATGTCCAAAAAAATATCTTCAATCAAAATTATTTCCAATCATTAAAGCTTCAGCTCGGTAAAATTTTTGGCATCAAATCCAGGTATCGTACCAGATCCGGCACGATAGACCTTTTTAATAATATGATTCAAGGTGCAAGTTACTAACTAAAAAAGGTTCTCAAAGAAAATAAAAACACCTGCAAATCTAAATCAAAACCCAAAACGTATCGATAGGACGTTTAAGGTATTTTACTAATTTACTAACACCATCTAGTTTGATTATCTGACTAAAAATGGTTAAACATTTTTGAACTTTGTTCCGCGTCTTTTCGGTCATACTCCAAAGGAAGAATCTAACTGTGGAGTTAAATCAAAATACTTGTCAGATGTTTATATATTTTCCTCACTTAAAGATGAGTTCTGCAGTGGGTAAGCACTTCGGGCCTTTTTTAGGAAAATTAATATTGTCAAGCCTATGTCACTTCTATATTTCTTTATCTAGTTAAATACAAATTGTCAGATAGATCACGACAGAGAAAACCTCCGGCCATGAACGAATTATATCGTTCAATATCGGAATAGAAAACTCTAGGAAACCACAATCCAACATCATCAGGTCAGTCAACCAGGAAGATGAAGAGAGGTAGGTACACTGTAGATACCTTTAACCTTGGTTATCGCAAATACAGTTTCAAAAAATAAACTTTAACTCGTATGAGTATAAACATGAAGATAAGGGTACGCAGACAACGTGGCTTAAGTTAGCGTTACGTACGCGAAATTGGAAACTAAAGCATGGAAACTAGGCACGCCATTATTTACCGTAGAATAAAAAAAAAAGCTTTGAAAATAAGACCTGAAGTACTGATAAACTTGTTCAAATAGTTGATATACTAAACCCTGACTCGTCTCCTTCTAATATGGTGTCATTTCAGACTAATGGCTCGCCAACAATCACCCATGTTCCGTGCACAGCGTAACCTGAATGAACTTCTATCCAAGTCTCCTCATTTCTACTCAGATAGATATGATTGTGGATGGATAGATAACGTTAGAGTGAATGTGAGAATATCTAGCGTGAAGTAATAAAAACAAATATATTTCAAGATTAGGTAGATTATTTGAATAAAATATTGTTTCATTGTATTCTTTAATAGAGGAAACCTATTCAATGTTACTGATCAATGTTACCTAATCATGTACTATAGTATAAGGACCAAATATAACGAAGTCGGTTCTGCCAATTTTATCTAGGTTCAATCTATTTATTTAACACTTAATAGACACATCCTTATCTCGCCCTAAGAACTACGAGTAACATGGTACCGCAACTCCCAGGCCCTATTCTTAAGGCCCTAAATCTATAAAATAAGTAATTATTGATTCAATTATAATCAAAACGGTCTTGAAAATTAGAAATTATGAACAGGATTTGTGCATTAAATTACGCTCACCACCAATGCGCGTTTAATTCTTACCTGAAAAAATAAAAACCATTATTAAAAACCATATTGAGGTCATTAAAAACACAGAAAATACATCTAAAATTACACAGCGGATCAATAAACATTTTATAATTATTTTACTGAACATTTCCAAAGCCTTCGTTTGCGTGTATCACGACAATATCATCTTTGCCGATAACACTTATTACGAGACATGATTTTTGCTTTAAATATATATTTTCGTTATCTTATTAATATCAAAAATACAGTAAAGATTATGTGTGATAAACACGGGTATATCTCAAGGCCTTTATCTACGGCCGATCTCGTTTCTTGCGTTTATAAATCAGAATCTGAGTTATTCAATAATGTAATACGTGTCATTGAATGTGGATAATATGTATGTTTGCCATGCCCACCTTGATTTCATACAAGTATTTATTATTTAATATGCTATAAAACTACTGAAGAAACTTTCTTAAAATGAAAAGTTCGCTGTCACTGATCAAATGGCTGAAATCACAGGTAGATAACAGATAATAATATAAATGATACAACAAATATTAAGATCCATTAGGATCGAAAAAGGTCAAGCAGACGACCTGAAATTGCAATTAACTTATTACTACCATGTAACCTTTTCAAATATTAACTCCAAATGTCAAAGTACCAGCACCCGAAACATGCAATCAGTCACCGGCAAGTAGCACCATTATAAACTTTAGCAGCTTGCAATAACGATCATATTCGTATAGTGAGTAGCAGAGGCTAGGTGCGAAAGGTAGTGGTCATAAAAGAAGTGCTAAGCCAAAAACATACAACCTGGAAGTTCGATTATGAACCGTACTGACTTGAAACAGGGGTTGTTATGAATGATGTGGAAAGAGACGCTAGTCATGTCGGAGAGTAAGTTATAGGTGTAACTTCAATGATGCAACGACACACCTGATTCGTCTTTAGTAATCGAACAGTGTATCAAAATACTTGAACTTTGAAATTATCAATCAAACAATGGTCAGGAAAATTTACAAAATAAATATTTTTAAAATCACTGAGTAAAAAATTAAGAAATATTTACTGCTGAACTACGACGAAATAGGAAACTGATATTTCAGTACAATACTTTGAAGATAAGAGACACGTTCCTACGCCACACTGGTACTTTCATCATTCGTCACTGGGACCTTTACATAGCTGGACTAACTACAACTAAATCGATAGCTTAATACAATCTTGTTTAGTGATATAACTAACCAAGATTGTTCTTAAACTATCGATTCTTTCCGATAAAAAAAATCGAATGACATGACATACGAACAAAGCTATACATTCTGTTTTTTTTTGCGTCATTACAAAATTAAAATTGGATCATTCCACCAATGTTATAGACTCATTCTTCTCATAGAATACATTTTTCATAGCATAAAACTCCAATAAATAAGCGGTTCCTATCACACACACATTCATAGTAGTAACAAAGTATAGCTAAAGCAGGCGTCTGACTGAGAGCGAATCTCTACTCATATTATAGACAAGAGCATTGTGATTTCGAAATACTGTAACTGAAAAATCCTTTACTTTCAGATAGAACTGGGGACAATTGTCCAGCAGTGAAAAAGTATAGGTAAAAATACTGATAACGTCTTTCATGGTTTGAAATAATTAATAAATTGAATGATTGAAAATATTTTTTTGTACACTATTAGAAATGCAGCTGGGTTTACTCTCTATCTTATATTATTACTAGCTTCTTCCCACGGCTTCGCCCGCGTGGTACCCGGATAAAAAGTAGCCTATGTGTTATTCTGATGTATAAGCTATATTACTGTAAAGTTTCATCAAAATCCGCCTCACAAACTTTCACGTTTGTAATAGTAGTAGGATTATTACAACTAAAATATGATACTAAAATATTGACATCTCCTAAAAACGGCATATGTTAGGAAAATGTATGATATATGTGATTGTCTTTTAAAACAAAATCCAGTTGAAATGAGTTTGAATAGGTAACTTAGTTTTTTAATTATTTATTTGGCTGAAGTTCGCATCAAAAGCCCCGTTAGAAAAGTTGAAGTATAGTCTGTATTTAATAAACGTTAAAATCGGTATTCTGATAACAAATAACTGAAAAAAACCATCAAAATAACACTAAATGTGTACTAAAAGTAGATTGTAACAATATTTTCCGCCTGAGACGCAGAAGGTTGCGGGTTCGATTCCCGCCGCGGGACAAATGTCTGTATGATCTGCAAATATTTGTCTCGGGTCTGTGTATTTTCTATGTATAATATGTATTTATTTAAAAATAAAGTATATAAGTAGTATATCAGTAATTTAGTTCCCATAATACAAGCTTTGCTTAGTTTAGGGCTAAATGATGCTGTGTGAAAAATGTCCAGCATTATTTTGCTGAGACTTGGTTGTGAAATAACTACCAGATATTGATCTTCTAATCTTTGCATGCTATATTATCTGAAGTTTGCACGTTCGATTCATGTCAATCAGACCCTTAACTCGTAGCGTGATACGAACCCATTTCCTCGAGTGTTGATTCTGTTTATGTTATAGAACCATTTTACTACTAAATCATGTTTTTGCTAGTTTAGTTCGTGTTACAACGACCTAAATAGTTTTAACCAGCTGTTTGACTGGGCTGTAGATGACTCTATTTTGACTGTAATTCAACTCTAACTTGACGCTATCGCTACTTCAGTAGAAATAATTTAATTTTATCCCTAGAAATATATATATTTAAGTTGGTTTTTTGTTTGTGTTTATTTGTATCTTACCATTTATCTCCGAAACGACTTGTCATATTGTAGTCCGGTTTTCGGCAATAGATTTGTATGCCTTTAGGAATGGTTCTTAGATAAGTTTTATCGCCACAAGTTACTAGGGGGCGCGGAAATCAATGATGAAAATACACGTAGAGGGTGACTATTCATATTGTAAAAACGGGAATTTTCACGTACTGCACTATCGGTGAAGGCACCGACTAAGTTTCGACTCATTCCGAGAGTCTTCATCAGGGTGAGTGGTTACGACTATGTGGAAGGAGAAAGTCGCAACCACTCACCCTGATGAAGACTCTCGGAATTAGGGTTAAATTAACTTACTTCAAACAATCGCTCTCTTCTTATTTTCTGTATAAATACTACGTATCTGGTTAATACTGGGTGTTGGTCTAGTGGGCATTACCCCAACTTCCGATATGGAGGTCGCGTGTTTGAAACCGGATGATAAGATGGATCCTTTTGAAAAAAAATATTCGCATGCTCAAAACGTTGAAAGAAAACATCGCGAAGAAACGCATGCCGTAGAACCAAAAGCCATCAGTTTGTGTTCCAATACGCGGCAATGGGCTTACAAACTGTCACATGGAATGCTAACTACTTACAAAATAAACTTTTACACGAGAATATATAATAAGACCTGTCTTCCTAAATGCAAATCATAAGAGACTTGAGAAGATTTGGTACAAAAACCGAAAAAGGCATGCACTAAAGCGATTGTGAAAGTAGAATAATTAGGTACATACGATACTTATACAAATGCAATTTCTTAACTATGTGATTGTCAATACGCAGATTACGCTTATGTGGGTAGAAATTGTATAAGAATCTCATTTAAGACGATTTCTGAAAGTAATGTGAAATTCAATGGGACGGGGTGTTCCGCACCTTTATGAAATTTGTTACGATCGATTTAAAAATACGGACCACGATCTCTCCATCTACGACTGCGGCGCCCCCTAGTGACTTGTGGCGATATTACTTTTTGCAAGCGATTATTTTTTTGCTTGTTTACTAATATTTATGTACAAACACATAAATGTTAGCAAACAAACAAAGAAACAACCTCTTAAAGGAAACGCAAACACGGGCTTCTGTCGTCGCGGGCAAGAATCAAATTCAACTCTGTATGAGAACAGTGTGAATAACACTCCGTTTTTCCCAAAAAAAAGCTATTACATTCCGCTGATTAAATAATTAAGTAGGTAGATACGAGTATGTAAATAATTATATAATTTTATAAAAGGAACCAGTTTCGTTGTTCCAATTGATAGCCGAATGCAAAAAGTACGACATAGCGTAACAAGTAAAATAACAGGTATGCCATACTTAACTTAGGAACAGTTGATCAGTAAGTAGAACGTTATTGAGTAATAATTATGGGTGCATGCTTTCACACTATACCTCTGATATTTAATACAATAATCACGACGTCTTTTGATTCAGCATAGAAGACAATTCTCAGTGCATTCAAAAAACAATTTCGGTCAAAATTAAGTTCGATTCATAGATTATAAGTGAAGAGAACATCGCAAAAATGACACTAGGTTGCACAGACACTTAAAACATCTCTTAAAAAAATATCTCTATAAAGAGACCCGGCGAGTGAGCAGATTTTTTATCGAAAGGGGGTGATTTTGATGACCTCTATGGCGCAGTGGGCGAAGGCCGTATGTTCTACAAATATTTGTCTTGGTGTGTATTTATGTTTAATGTATGTATTTACAAAAAATATATATAGAAGTAGCATATCTGTCATGTAACCACATGGTATGGCAACCGCCATAACACAAGTTTAAGGCTAGATAATGCTGTGTGAAAATATCCAGCATTATTTATTTATTTCATTTACAGACCCAGATGAGTAAAGTATATGAAACGTCCAATGAGGAATTATCTAATCATACTTTTGTTTGTGAATTTCTTGCGACCCTGAATTCAGCTGTTTCTAGATGCAATAGCTTAGGCTTACCACAAGGTATTGTCTAAAGTTTTATGATTTAACGTCAACAAAGTCAATCCTACTAATCCTACTAATATTATAAACATGAAAGTTTGTGAGGATGTTTGTTCCTCTTTCACGCAAAAACTACTGAACGGATTTTGATGAAACTTTACAGTAATATAGCTTATACATCGGAATAACACATAGGCTACTTTTTATCTGGGTACCACGCGGGCGAAGCCGTGGGCAGAAGCTAGTATGTTATAATTAGAAGGTAAGCATGTTTAAAATTTTAACGAAGAAGGACATATACTTAAAACTGCCTAAGAACATTCATGTGAACGTTATTTAAATTATAATTTGTATGTTCTTAAAACACATAATTGTTCTATATTTTTACGTCAATACGCTTAAAGCTAAATGAGGAATCGGGGTGAGACACACGAATAGACAAACGGACATGACGAAGCATTGTCTTAAGATTGCTATAAGGGTTCCATTTTCGCAATTTGGCTTCGGAACCCTAAAAGCATTGTCTTAAGATTGCGTCGATTAAAATTTAGCATTTTATTGATTTTTATAGTCTGAATCGCAACGGCAGGTAATTAGATGCAATCTTAAGTTCACGGTTATTGCCGTTACGCCATTTGCAGATTTGTGAAACATTTTAGGATTAAGCAAACGACGAAATAATGAAATTATGATCAGACTGAAATATTAAATGTACTTTTTTAATTAAACATAGCTTTTCAAAAATGATACAATTTTAACACAAAAACTAAGGTTTATCTAGAGGCAATGGACTAAGTTCCTTTTGATTGGAATGCTAACTACTTCCAATAAATAGGAATGCGCTAAATAAAAAGTTGGGATTTGCCTCTGGTTACTCTCTACTTGGTATTCTCACAGATTTTAGTACTTATTATATTTACATCTGATCAATGCCCATTATAGTCGTAAGCCTGGTTGTTCTTTTTATTTTTATCAAATAGTTTCAATTCGATCGAATAACTGTTGCCAAACTGTCTTAGTTATTGTTGAATAAATGTATTTAGATAGATAAAGATAGATAGATAAAAATTTTGTTTGTTGCTACAGACACATACATACAATATACATTATTATTCTATTTTCAACATGATAAGTACTATGGGTCTTCATAACACACTATGTCGCTATCGTATAGTCTTTCATAAATAAAAAATACTCATAGACAAACATTCAAAAAGTAAGTACATAGAAATAAATTACTATCGGTAAGTTTATGTGTATTGTAGCACAACAAAAAGGCCATAGCTCAGTGTTTTTTTTTTAGTTTTTTCTTTAGTTCTTTCTTTAATATATAAATATATATAATTATCGAAAAAATATATAAATATATTCATATACTACTAATATTCATTTTACTCAGCACACCCTTTAATGTGAGGTTATGTTAAATCTCTACCAACCCTGCTTTGGAAATCCTTACTGCCATTTTCTTAGTTAAGGGCCTACCTATTGTTTCAGTTAAAAATCACTTGTCTCAAAGTCACGTGACAGTGCATAAATTATCAAAACATCAATAGCGAAGAATCGGCCATGTTTGCAATACAATGCCGGTTACACAAGTCAGTTATTCACAGGGTCGTTATAACTTGCAGTTGAGTTGCCTTATTGCGGCATATCTACTGTCCGCTCGACCGGGACACATTGTGCAATTTATAGATATCAAATTTTGATAATAAAATTATTGGTTTTACTTAAGATATTTTGTTATGATGAAGTTAGAAAAGGAATGGAACAAATCTGTAAAAACTTGCTAGCTAAAACAGAAAGAGAAAGCAAGCTAGACAATTTCAGCGATGGAAAAATCAAATAGTTCAGAGATGATATTGATGAGAGCCAGAAGGGATCGAGCTAAGAAAACAACAAAGACGCAAATGCTAACTTTACAAAACTCACAACATCACAATCTGCCCAAGACATGCCTATGATGAAAGCATACACTCAATTATTTTTGGAACTAGGCAATAAAATACTAATCCTACTACTATTATAAATGCGAAAGTTTGTGAGGATGGATAGATGTTTGTTACTCTTTCACGCAAAAACTAAATAACACATAGGCTTCTTTTTGTCCGGATACCATACGGGCTTAGCCGTGGGCAGAGTGTGATATATTAAAGATATTACAGAATTTATTTAAAAAAACGCAATATATTAGAACAAATAAAAGGTGTACATTCGTAACCATGATCGTATCAGAAGTTATGTTTAGGTATTCTGATTGCTACTGCCTTTAAATAATCAAATAAGTACCTACACGTATTTTCGAAATGGTAAATAGCTACATATTGGGGACATAGATGGGAACAAAACAAGACAACTATTTAGTAATGATCTATGAGGAATCTGCATTATTTAAATATATTCAAATTATGTGAATTGGACTATCTGATAAACGAGGCTACAATTTTTGTGCTTTTATACCTACATTGCCTAAATGTCACAAAAATACATTTCGGCAAACAAACCTGCTAATCTTATAGGTCATTTTGTTTCAGATTTTCCTAGATAAGTACCAAAATAAATCATATTCTTGTTTAAATAAATCATATTCTTCAAAACATTCATCACGTTGTCATAATTTCACTAATTGGTGATGACGTTACACTGCCGTCTACCACTACGTCTAGTCAAGTATCTTAACAAACACGCATAATCGAAATCTTCGCTCTTCTAAAAATCTACAGTTTCATCCTGTCTATAGTTCACAATTCTATGGTAACTACTTTTCTGTTTAAGCTGTACGACTATGGATCATAGAAATCCCTCATAGAAATCATAGACACACACGCTATTTTTAAAGTTATGGTATACAAGCATTTCCTTTCTATATCTCAGAGCTGCTAGTTAAATACTTATTATCTCGCATTATTATTATTATTATATGCATGTTTATTATACAGGAAATATATATATTATGTGTGTAGGTATATGTTACGAATATCATATTCTTTAGTAGGTCTACACCGCCATCTTTAGATTCCATTTTATCATGTCCATCCAAAAGGTTGTCTGCAAGAGATCGCTTTAAGCAATAAGATCGCACATTATACCTTGTATGTTTATGAACTTCTGTGTTTTTGTTTTTATTTTGTGTGAAATAAAGAGTTTCAGTCTACTTATTTATGAATAAGGTCTATCGTTTTCCGACGTCTTGGACTTTCGTCCGATTCCGGATTTCCTTGTTGCAAACTTTATCAAGAAGTGTTATATCGAACATGGCTTGCTCTATTGGTTTTCTAAGAACGCGTTCATACCTCGTTAACGTTCATATCTTCTTAAAACATTACCTACCAAAGATCTAACTTTGGTCAAAGTTCATCAGCCGAATTACTTCCACTGACTAAAGGCCACTGCTAAATACCAGGAAGAACAGCCTCCATCCATCTTTTCACATTTTGCAACAATATCATTGGTTGGCTGTGCTGTGTCTTCCGGTTCGTGGTCGACACTAGAGGACCTATATTCCCCAGAATTTAATTAGTTTAGCCAAGGTTAATGTGATTTCAAGATATCTAAACGTATAGTTTCACATTCAGTATTCAAATAATGTCTAAATCATAATTTCATATTCAGAAATTGCCAATCGGAAACATTATTTCCGCGCGTGTCCGTTTGCTCGGAATTTCGCAACGTGCAACTTAGGTCACAGTAATATCATAGCCACAATATAAAACAACAGGTATATAGAGTCTTATATTCTATATTATAGACTAAGACTAGTACTTTCCCAGAACTAATCGTAGATACCTACTACGAGCAGAAGTCTCACTTCAACGACCTGATCAAATGATCTCCGTAACATGTCAGTTTCATTTTTCACAGTATGTATATTTATTCAACTTTTTACAACTCCAGACCCAATAGACGCCATCCTCTGAAACAGCGGCCCTCTTTGTGACGTGTGGCTATAAAACTTATTTAGGAACATTTTACCTATTATGAATTATTATGTACCTTAAGCAGCATTTTGTATGCGTCGAAATAATTATACAGATTAGCGTTGCGAATTTACTCGAATCTCACAGGCACACAGCGCCATTTTCAAGTCAAAAAGGCTCTCATCATCATAATATTGAATCTAAAACTGGTGTGATTACAGCTCATTTTAAATTATAACTGATTTGAAGTGACATCACGCTACAGTCACAGTATAAATAATAGGCGCATTATCGGAAGTAGGGCTGGTTGTTACGTCACTAGCTTGGCCAACTTTCGTCGCGGCCGGCGCCTGCGCAACCCGGCCAAACACGAGTAACTGATACAAATTGGATTATGTTTTCATTAAGTTTATTGTTTCACCATTTTTTCATAAGTTATTTGATTGAGTAAATAAAAAACGAACTTAAATATTATATAATTTTTACCGTGATATTTTTTATCATATTTTATTTAATTTACAACTAACTCCATGCCATGGATTCGTTCGCGTGGTAACAAAAAGTAGCTGGTGTGTTATTTCAAGGTCACGAACGCACTTCAAATTTTATTCAAATCGGTTCAGGCGTGACAAACTTCGCATTGATTTAATTAGACGGATGGAAATTAAAATACCAAGTCCTAATAAATATTTATATTAGTATAAGTTATGTAAGAGAATTAAGTAAGATCTTAAACAAATTCCCATGAAGTCTTTTTTTGAGAATATTATTATGTACGTACTATTCATAGCTTTCATTTTGCAAGACTGCAGTAAACTTACCTCATAATGAGCCAGGAAATATAATTTAAACTTAATATCTCTTTGTACTTAAATCCCAAGGCTACGAGTATATTGTATAGTTCGTAGCAGGTCACAACCTCATGCTATTTTCGTAAATTTTCGTACAGTTTCCGGCGTTTCAATAAGCATTTTTGAATGACTTTAATTCTCGTGACTGCTTTGAAATTTGACGTATGTAATAACTTTTGTTACACAACAATAAAGTAATGTTAAAGAATCGCCGACCACGTATACGTGCAGCAATTGGAAAGTACTTCTGACCTTAGTGCACGATTATAAATCTTAATAAACACATGTTTTCCTCTATGCGGGCCATGAAAGTAACTTGAAAAATACAAAAAAAATAAAGTAAGATAAATTTGACATAAGTCCGTAGATCGTTTACAACCTACTTAAGTAGTACTTAGTTACTATTCTTTCAGTATGTACCTACCTAACAGTAAACAAGGGTATTTAAAATAATCTTGACAGATAAGTATATTTTCTTAAACCTCCGAAAATGTAGTACTAAATTGTTTTTATTTTATTTATTATAAGCCGAGATAGACCGAGTATTACGTTACATCTACCATGAGGTAAAATAAAA
Organism: Perizoma flavofasciatum; assembly: GCA_958496245.1. Taxonomy (NCBI): domain Eukaryota; kingdom Metazoa; phylum Arthropoda; class Insecta; order Lepidoptera; family Geometridae; genus Perizoma; species Perizoma flavofasciatum. The sequence goes on along the minus strand of OY292443.1, from coordinate 4,846,620 downwards.
AAAAACTATACTAAAAATCCTACGAATCATTAAACGTTCTTCTATATATCATTAAAGAACACGTACACCTGACTTGTTTTTATCGAACAAGAACTCTCGGAGATGCAAATATTGCAAATTCGGTAAAAAATATAGGTAGCGAAAAAATTAAAGTTCTCTGACATTGACCACCTGTGTACCTCAACTCTACTGTCACACGTCGCGTGACCGGTTTTGGTAGAGTCAACATCCAAAAAGGTATAAACGATACGTTATGGAATAAAACGGAAATACCTAAGCTTGGACATGTTCGTGTGAGTACCCTTGGGCAAAGAATAAATATGTTACGGTCAGATGTGATAGTCGAACATAAGGAAAATAGGCATTGTGGTAAGATTATCATGCTGGAGAAATACTATCACACTCTTATATACGTCATGTTTTCGTCTTATTTTGGTTTAGATATTATCTAGACAACAAAACGTGTATGATAATCAGAACGCCAATAACCAATTACTTCATTTTATTAACACAACTACATCGATTCACCACATAAAAGCTGAATGAAGAATAATAAATAAAACTTATCAGTTGTCATACTTTTAAACTTAGTCGCTTAAAACAACTACTAAGTTGTAAGTAACCTTGTATTTTTAATGAATAAAATCGATTGAATTTGTCATCAAAGATTGAATGTTATGAAAAGACGTGACAGTTTGATAAAAATGAATGCGATAAGTACCTACATTTATAAAGAAATAAATATAGCTCACATGCATTTAAGTTACAATAATAATTATAATTAAAACCCATTTTATACGAACATGACTCACAGAAGCTTCTAAAAATAGGCGACTATCAGTTTACTTTTCCTAATGCCAATCTATACCTACGCAAAATATTATTTTCCCAAGAAAAAGTGTCATTTGAATAATATCAAAAATATCTGCTTAGGGAAAAACATTGTGGTTTTAAAACCGGTCAGTCGGGATTAGATCATACTTGCCTTTATACACGGTTTAGGTATTGATTAGAATTTCTTTATATTTACATAATTGATCTTACATACTGGTAAATAACTACTATATGTTTAAATACCTATTACAAGATATTATCCTAATATTTTAAAATTCCTAGTATTTATAGATTCAGTGTCTAATACAACGAATGGCCGAAGAGCAAAAAATAACTTATTTTTCGAGTACTAGCCCTCTTAAAGCCACAACAGAACTACGCTATTCCACTACGTTGTAAAATAACGTATCTACTTATAGTTAGTGAGTTAAATACAGGGTGTCCCAGAACGTGTGTGTTATGCCGAAAGGTGTGCTACCCTTGCCGAAAATGTGCTACAAAATTTCATTTGTTTACCGTGGTATCATTGATAGTACTTCGGTGTTTTTCTTGCCGTCGGCGTTCACGAATACATACATTATTGCAATAAAATAAGTGAATTTGCCGAATACACTTACTTTATTGCAATATTTGTAGAACCAAAACTTCTGTACCTATAAAAGTCAAAAACTTGGTCATTTTATGTTCAACTCTGCATTCAACTTTAATATATTGGGAGTATATTAAAGTTGAATCCTTCTAGCAATTTAATTAACTCCCTAACTCTATTTGCATTTAATAGGTACAATGGTACTTGGGAAAATGTATTTTACCGTAGTACCATCAATGGTACAACGGCATAAGAATACTATAGTACCATCAATGGTAAATTCTACTGTACCTAGGTAGGTACAGTCAAGCCAATTTACCATATCAAGTCAATTCAAATTTTGAACCATCCTGAAAGAAATACATATCGATTGGGAAAGTCCGCATTACAATTTGATAAGCCGTTTCAGAGATAAATGGAAACAGGCAAATAAAAAAACCTCTAATGGCCTGCCGTCGTGGTTAAAAAAAACGTGATTTTATTAAACTAATCAAACTTAAAATATGTACCTACAGTTGGTATGTAAAATCAACGAAACTTAAAGGTAATTGATTTAACATTGCATATCGGTACACCTAATTCCGTTAGGTACAGTCAGGGGAAGAACGGTTTTCAATGTCATACATGTCTTATTTGTACTTTAAAGATAGATAGTAGAGCCCGCATATGCATTTGCCTTAAAGGATATTTAAACTTATTTTATAAACGATGTTCATACTAAAAATTGGTAGTATGAACATCGTGAGGACCGAAAGCGGGTTATTCAGGCATTGTACAGGATTGTAGAGGTACTGTACATGCCCTAGAACTATACATTCAAAGGCATATAAATCTACTATTCATATTGTAAAAACGGGAATTTTCACGTACTGCACTATCGGTGAAGGCACCGTGCACTCAGTGCACGGCGCGACGCGGAAGGAGAAAGTCGCAACCACTCACCCTGATGAAGACTCTCGGAATGAGTCGAAACTTAGTCGGTGCCTTCACCGATAGTGCAGTACGTGAAAATTCCCGTTTTTACAATATGAATAGTCAAGTTCACGATAGTTTTTGGAATAAAAAATCTACTATTGGTTAGTGTTCCAATAAGCGGCAATGGGCTCGCAACCTGTCACGTGGAATGCTAACTACATGCAAACGCGGAAATGTGCCAAATATAATGTGAATCTCATCAATAAACAAATCCCATCTATTCATATCTTTAGTGATAATATTATAACCTATAAAAGTAAAGTGCTGGAATATTTCCGGCATGAACCTAATGATTAGCTTACCTATTTTAAGATATAATTGTATTTAAATATGATTCCTTAATGTTTGAATATTATATTTTATATAATAGATATATGTATATTTAAAGTTTATTCTTAAAGATCTCATATAATTTTTCAATACTGTGTTCGCCTATAATTGGCCTAGGACTTATCCCTATCGTTAAGACAAACAATGGCCTCGTTTCTGTAGCACGCTAACTAAACTAAATTTTAACTGATAGTGCAAGCAAGAAAGAGATAGCTACAATTTTAGTGCTGTCAAATTAGTCAGATTTAAGTTTTCCATACAAATTTAGTCGCAATATCAAAACATGCTGACTATAAACACGAAGAAAAGCGGCACGTAAACTGACTTGAAGTAAAATTCTTGCCATCTCTTTCTTGCGTACACTATCAGTAAAAGAGAGGGACAGTTTAAATTTAGTTTCGTTAGTGTACTACAGAATCGAGGCCAATGTGTAGATACTTAAGCCGTTGGCGTTCCTCATTTTAAATAAATTTAATTAAATAAATAAACAATGTTCAGACGTGCCTCTGACCTACTTGGCATCCGAAAGATCTCCGAATTCATATCTCACTGAATATGTATCTGAGGATGTTCATCATGGGGAATACAGTCGTGATCGTGTTTGTTTTTTTAAATCAAATTGTATTTTGTAACTGATTCCCAACTCGTCAGTACCGACGCGACGCTTGAAGCATAGAATTCAAGTACTCTAGCTCTTAGAAGCACTTGGAACAACCACACTTGCGCATACCAATTAAGTTGGTACTTACAATTTGACGAAAACAGAGGTCAATGTACTGTGTACTGTTATTACATTTGTCATTTACGGGATATTGTGCATTAGTAAATATTAAGACAAGAATGGTACTTATTAAGACGATGTTCCAATTTTAAACTGTAGTGTGTCAATAATGTGACCGATTCTAAAGGATTTTTTCGCAGTTTTTTTAGGGTTCCGTAGTCAACAAGTAACTTACCATGTCCGTCTTTCCGCGGCTTAGCTCAAAGACTCTGAGTAGTAGAAAGCTGTAATTTGGCATGGGTATGGTATTAGTCACGCCGACAAAGTAGTGAAATTAAAATCTTGAAAACGCTTTTTTTGCGCACTTTTCCTACATGTAAAGTGTGGATGTTTTAATCCATTGTTGATGGGGAAAACTATTTTTCGATTCAAGGATTGCGATCATTAAGCTTTAAAGTGCAAATTTTTGTTAAAGTCAAGTGTTGCCTTTCTAAACCCGCATTTTTGACGGGCAACCCGGACGGAACCCTACACTGTGCGTGGCTTGACACGCACTTGGCCGGTTTTTTGTTTCTATTTAATTTGCTGATCTTACGTTGCTAATTGAGATTATCTTGGGTAGAGAATAGCTTTTAAAAAAGCGGCGAAACTTCAGCACGAAAAACTGTGGTTCGATTTCTGTTTTTTAATGATCTGCAACTTTAAAATTTCGCTTTTGTTTATACGCTTACCTAAACAATGTTTAAAAGTAGGTAGCTAAAAAGGTTAGTGACTTAATTTAATAAAATTTACTTAACATAAAAGTTCAATCAATAAAAAACAGGCTTAAAATAATTAAGACTAGACTAACCTGTTTGTAACTATGACAACGTTTAAAAACTACGAAAAAACCATTAAATTATGTTTTTAAATAATTATATTAATAATATAAATTATGACGCAGAATACTTAAACCACAAAAAATAAAAAAATATTTGGGATTAGATAACGTTTCGAGTATGTCGGATTTTTATTTTAGCCTACACCATCCCACATGTTGTAGATACTAGAAAAAAAAACAGTTCTTGTTTCATGATAGCCTTCGTTTTTCTTCCCTATGAAGTTATGGAAAGAATCCTTGAAAAAACTTCAAAGTTTTTTTTTCATAAATTAGTAAGGAATAATTTTATACTACTAAAGACCCAAACAAACCAACGGTTTACCTGGTGGTAAACGATTATCGTGGCCTAGGATGCTTGCAAAAACCACTCACACGTTGCCTTCCTGATATTTCAAGATGAAAGATCTCATGTACCTGTAATTTCACCGGCAACCATACCCTTGTACCAGTCTTGTTCTCTTACAGATATAAATAGAGAAGTGAGTATTATATGGGTACATCAACTTTTTTTTGTCCAAGCCCTGTCCCAGACATTTGTATATGTTTTCCCCAAAAAGTATGGTTGTTTCTACGATAAGTAAATGTTTGCCGAATAATTAAGTCTGTATTTATGCAATTAGAACAAGTTTTAGTGAAAAATCATCAAATTTTACTTTTATTCTGGTGGTTGTCCGAAAGACGCAAGTATCATTTCTTATTACAACTACCTGTCCCAAGCCACTATTAGTCTGCAAAACTTCGAACAGTGAAAAAATATTCTATTGTCACATAAAAACTAATTAGTCCGCAATAGAAAACCTTATTTCTTAGTTCTTAAAAGCTTTCAATAACATTTTTATTGGTCCCCCTATTGACGAATTTCAGAATTATTTCGTTGTCCCTCAAGCTTCCTGCGTATTGTAGGCCCATCAGACAACCGCCAAAAAATTTAGTACGACACAGAGATGACGTTATTATCTCTGCAGCCAATAAAGCTGTCGAAATTAGAAGAGCGACAACAAAGCCGTCTTTTCGGTTTTTTGGATAATGTAATTAAAAACCAAAAATAAACAATTGCCAATTTTAAAAAAATATTCCTGTCAGGACAAAAAAAAGTTGAACGACCTATATAATAATTATAAAATGACGAGTTCTGTAACAAGTGTGCGCTCAACCTAACGGTCATAGAGTAAACAAGCGTACAGAGAGGTCACGTCAACAAAGGTCAGATACCCACAGCGAAAGCCATTGCAACATAGATTAATGCTTTTAAGAAGCTCTGTGTTGCTAAATTTATATTAAAGGTCGGTTCTTATGTAAGCTGCATGTGCATAGTTTATGTAACGTTTGATGAGCATTTTGCGATCTTAAAACCATTCTAAATTATGATTAGGTTGGCAGTTTATATGTTGCAACGGTAGGTTCAAATATGTAGAGGTACCAATTTTTTTTATTTAAAACTGACGTCCACACTGTACAGGAGATTTAAAAAATGTGGTAGTCAAATCAATATCCTTAAAAGTTTCGATTCCGTGTTTTATTTTTATCGTTGAAATCATTTTTGTGATTGTGATTTTATGTGTATCGAGTTTTGAGTGAATAAAACCAAGGTATATTTTTATCGATAGAAACTTTACCACCCTGTTTAATCCCCTTAGGGGTTGATTTTCTAAAATAAGATTAGCCTATGTGTTATTCCAGAACCTAAACTATCTACTACATTCCAAATTTCATCAAAACCGGTTTAGTAGTTACGGAGATACGTGGTAACAAACATTCACACACACAAACTTTCGCATTTATTATATTAGTAGGATAATAATAATGCTGGACATTTCCCACACAGCATCATCCAGCCCCAAAGTAAGCAAAGCTTGTGTTATGGGAACTATATGACTCATATACATATATACATTTTTATTTCCATACATATTGTAAAGAGAGAACAGAAACATATGTAGATCATACAAACATTTGTCCCGCGGCGGGAATCGAACCCGCAACCTTTTGCGTTTCAGGCGGGCCTCCCCGCTCACTGCGCCTCAGAGGTCATCACAGAGGATTTGTGTGGTTACATTGATTTGAATTTTGATACTGACAAAAGCACTTGAGAATAGCAAAAGGACAAGTTTCCAGGGAGTAAAAGAAGAACGAACCTTTTATAAGAAAGCTGCAATATATTTTATAACTCACGATACATAGCAATTTTTATTAAAATTTTGATACTAACAAAAGTGCGAGATATTAGCAAAAGGACGAGTTTCCAGGGAGTAAAATATTTTTTTTTTTCAGCCTTGTCGTTTCTCAAGCGTTGGCCAAGTGGCGCAACGTAGGTACGCTCTGGTGCACAAGTGCAAAGTGCGGCGCGTACACTTTTGTGCAAGATTAGGGTTGACCTACATAACTCTATTAATTTAAATATTTGGTTGACAAACCTCGTCTACTTAATATCTCTGGCTTCTTTTTAAAATACAGATAGATATATAGATACACTTTATTACCTATGTGTAACACTATTTTTCAGTACAACATACAGAAACATAACTAAGACATAAATAAAAACAAAAGAAATGCACAATGGGCGGTCTTATCACACAGAATACTTAAACCAAAGTGATTTGTTCCAGACAACGTTAGGCTTCAGGTTCTATCAGTTCACTATCAGCAATATTTATTTCGTAAATGTACGTATTTCGGTACTATTAATAACAACTTAAATAACATTAACGAATCTCAAAAAAATACAAAATATCAAATACTTATATAAAATAAAATGTGGGTTGGTGGATTTTTTATTTACTTAAAATATTATTTTGGCACACAGAAAAAAATGTCGTCTATATTCGCAACAGTAAACTATTGTCGTAGATAGATAGGTCCTGATCTAAATTCATGCGTCAAAATTCAAATATACCTCTACTTTCTAAACCTTAAAATTTTACCATTTTTGATTTTAAAAAAATATGGCAATGTTTTAGTACAAAGGTTATCATTTAAGTTCTCACGTTATCTATACAATTCTTATCGTGACCTATTTCGTTATTTTAAGATACATCACGTTTGTGACTAATTTAGATATGGAATGAAGATGATAGTGATGTGATGTCAATTATTGCATGTCAGCTATTTACGATTATAAATCTATCATGCAAAGAATCATTTTCTAAGACCCGAGTAAGTATTTAGCGTAAAGAATCGATTTTTAATTTGTGGACAAAAAATACTCAGAGGACATTTTGTTTGATGACGATAATTATCATTAACCTATCTACTATGTTCCGAAATTCTCTTTTCCCAGCGACTGTACCATAAACCTAAATATACAAAATCGTTGCGTGACACACTGATTGAATGACAGACAATCAACGCACAGCTTAAACCTTAAGATGAGCTTTTAACCTGTCTTATAGAACTATACTTTTCTATGCAAAACGCCTGTGGCTACCCCCAACTTAAAATCCTCACGGATCTTCAAACTGAGTATGGAGTTGTGGATGTCCGTCATGTGGAATAAAGTCGAGTGAGTGTTTGTTTTTTATTTGTTTCTTTTGGGTAGAGGTGGTGCGTGCACTGAGAATGGTTTTTGCCGAAGTCCTATCTCTAGTGAGTGCAATTTGTAAAAACTCGAAGTTGATGAAGTTATTTCCACTGGAACTTTTTATACCTACATCGTAAGTGAAGCTGATTTTTTGAAATGTTATAAAATGTTAATGCTAAATTTGATTCCTTTACCTAAAAACACTAAAAAGAACAATGACTCAAAGCGTTGCACAATATAGGTACCATTTGCACGAAATCGAAAGTCAAGGTATTTGGTCATATATCGAGTCACTTTCAATCTTGCATCACATATCCGTAAAATACTGCATTTTGTGTAACTGTTGTGTCCGTATCCCAATATTGTGACTTCATTGTCACACTAGTTGGTGTGACCATTCTCAGTAAAATGCTGTCTCTTTTATTTAAAAAAACCGTGGAATTCAATCTCTTTTCTTTACTCAATAAGCACCCACCAGTCCTGACCCCACACTAGGATGCCCTGTATCGTGGGTAACTACGAGTACCGTGGTACCATAACACTAAGACCCTGAACAACTATCTGCATGAAATAAGTATTTAGGACGTTATACTCATTTCGTTTCTAAAAATTAAACTTGCTTAAGAATATTGAAACTTTACAGTAATATAGCTTATACATCATATATACCTGGATAAAAAGTAACTTATACATAGGCTACTTTTTATCCGGGTACCAAGCGGGCGAAGCCATGGGCAGAAGCAAGTAATTTATAATGTTCATGATAGATGGCACAATCTGACTATTACACAGAGGTGGATAATGATGATGATGGTAAAAAATGATGAAAGGGAAACAACAATGAGAAAACAAGTTTTATCATAATCATTTTAAGCAGTTATTAAAACGTTTTGATTAAAAAAACATGTTCATTCGCAAAATTATTGATCAGAGTGACTTATATCTGTAAAGATTTAAAGTTGATAACAACAATGACCTGACTAGAAATGTCAGAATGTATATTTCTTTGAGTCACGTAATAATCACAATATTGAATTGAGCCACAAATACCCAGAAGAAATACAAAGAAATCGTTCTCAATTTAAAGTTACCAAAACTGATCACGCGTGCCATAGTTGTGTAAAGTAATACGGTACGCAAAAAAAATCGTCAGATCTCGTACGGTTAGCACGAGAGCCACGTAACAGTTAAATCACGAATGTTCGCGTAATAGTGAACTTATTGATCTATATCGGGGCTAGCCGCTTATGAGCGTGAACCTAAAGGCCCAGTCAAACTGGCGCGATGGGGGTGGCGGTGGCGAACTGACAATCACCTGACAACCATTTCCCTTTAATCGCCACCGCGTGAGTTTGAAGGATAGCCTAAGGGCCCGGCCCTTAGGCTATCCACAGACAGTCACTGAAGACTGACTGTTAGCTTAGCGTCTCGCGTCTTTCCATAGAGCAACCCATAGTGTATACAAATGCCCGTTCATTTGCTGCGGCCTGATACAATCTAATAAGTAGGTGATAGACATTGCCAGGATTCATAAATCAAGCCATAACATACTTTTCATTATTTTCTTTCATTTGTGCTGTGAAGCGTAAATACTGGTGATCTGAGGGCCTATGCTGGGTTTCAAATACGTTCAAGACTTATCAATTTTACTGATACTGTCGCCGTTTTGCATGACACAAACTCAGCATAGACCCTACGTAAGATCAAACCTACCTGAGGTATCAGTCTCTCAAAAAACAGGCTGACAAGTAACTATGTAACATTACATAAGCTAAAGATAAAAAAACTATATAAAAAATATTTGCTGTCGTAAAATATGCTTAAATTTTTATCATTATAAATGACATATAAAAACCAATAAGGAATATCTCACACTGAACCAAAACTCACAGGATGACGACATTTTTTCAAGTAGATATAGATAGATATATATATATCTACTAGAAAAAATGTCATCATAGATAGATAGATAGATAGAAAATTCTTTATTGCACAATTAAAAAGTACTGTATATAGGCAAACTTAATGCTAGATAGCATCCTCTTCCAGCTAACCTTTGTGTTATATGGAAAACAGTCTTGAGGTAGTGCATAAATAAGAAGAAAAGTTATAAATTATATGCTAGAGCTTATCTTTTAATAATATACAAAAACTATTCCCTAGATAAATATAAATATCAAAAGTTACACAATGTGTTTTATTTTTACGACAATTTAAAAAACACTAGACAATTTTATTCCAAAAACTATCGTGAACTTGACTATTCATATTGTAAAAACGGGAATTTTCACGTACTGCACTATCGGTGAAGGCACCGACTAAGTTTCGACTCATTCCGAGAGTCTTCATCAGGGTGAGTGGTTGCGACTTTCTCCTTCCGCGTCGCGCCGTGCACTACCAACCACTCACCCTGATGAAGACTCTCGGAATGAGTCGAAGCTTAGTCGGTGCCTTCACCGATAGTGCAGTACGTGAAAATTCCCGTTTTTACAATATGAAACACTAGACAACACCATATTTACAGAATAACTTTAAAAAAAAGTACTAGTGTATTTCCAGCAGTCGTAGGTGTTATATTTGTCATGTGTGGGACTAGACACAAATTAGCAGGAACATGGCAATTGTTGAAAGAGTACAGAAGAACATAGTAATTAGTACAGCTAAATTATTTTCAAAGGCTAGAACTTCAACGGCACAAAGTAAATACCTTTGACCACCTCTGTGGCGCAGTGGGCGAAGGTCCGCCTGGGACGCAGAAGGTTGCGGGTTCAATTCCCGCCACGGGACAAATCTTTGTATCTGCAAATATTTGTCTCAGGTCTGGGTGTTTTCTATGTATATTATGTATGTATTTACAAAAAAAAATGTATATAAGTAGTATATCAGTCATGTAGTTCTCATAATACAAGCTCTGCTTAGTTTGGGGCTAGATGATGCTGTGTGAAAATGTCCAGCATTATTTATTTATTTATTTACCTTTTAGATACCAAGTTTGATTTTTGCGGCCATGCAGTACCCGCATTGCTATGTTTCTGTGTGAAATTGAAGGAATAGAATAGTTTATTGCTCAAAAATAAAGGAAACATAAAATTTTGTTTGATTATTATTTATTAATTAAAAACAATATTTAACTAGGTAGGTAAGACAAAATAACTAGTAGCTGGTGTTGCAGATATATGCACGAAATGGTGTGAGCCAATGCCCCGAAATAACATTTTCACATTCCTGTACTATATAAAGTATGGTTTGTGGTCGATTTAAGAAATAATCATGCATTTAGAATAAATTATTCATGTCTGAATGTATTCCTAAATATTGCTTTTGGTTTATTTTTGCAGTCAAACGTAATTTGGACATAGGCACGTACGCCTATATTTAGTTTCGAAGATAATTTTCCAAATCAATTTGCAAAAGACACTAATACCACTTTAAAAGACATTTAAAAGTACATTATACTGAGTAAAAACATAATTTATCGCGCACGTCCTTCTAATGCTTTTTGTTTCCAAATTACAATATCCATAACCTTACCTTAAAACTACTCATACATATAATTTCACGTAATATCGATAAAAAATAACGTCTGTCACAGTTAAATAATGCCTTCGTTTGACATGAAACAAATATATACGCCATCAAAAAAATATATGACACGAAAAACAATATTTTAAAACAGATGGGTTCCATGCCCTATTACGGATGACGCAACGTGACAATCTGACGTTTGACCAAACAAAGTAAAATCCGCTTGACACCCGACTCAAAACTTAAATATTTATTCAAGTTAGCTAGCGAGGCCATATCTAGTGAAAATAAAATCCTTATGACCTTAGGATACGTACACATTCGCAAAACTTCGACGTGCAAAAAAGTCGGTTTTCCGAAACGCTCTAAGTGATTTTAGGAAGAGTTGAGATAGTAGAACCCAATTTTTGTCTTCATTATAATCACTTAACATAAATCCTTAATCAAAAAGTATATTTGAGCAAACATAAACTTATTTGGACATTTATTTAATTTGGTATAGATCAAAATTGGGCAAACACTTGTAGGTTGAGTTATCCATCACGCATCATAATTGAACACTGAAATTCTGTATGCGCAGCAAAATTACCCAAGAGACATTATTACCAAGACTACCATTCACACATTTACTGTGTGAATGGTAGTCTTGGTAATTAGAAGCTATAATATGAGAATTGTTAAATTTTATTTGAATAAAAAAAACTTGCATAATAAAAACTCTTATAGAAATGGCGCCGCGAATCCTAAGTCTAAGGATATGCCTTTATAGTTCAAAGGTTGTGGATACAGGTTTAGCAAGTGACCGGATTATAAAATCAATAAAATATTTAAAACAACATTAGAAACGACAGTTTTTTTGCCAAAAAGCTTTTGGTATTTAGTCAGACAAACTGACGAATACTAAAACGCTAATCATTGTTAAATCACGACTTAAGCACTATTAGAAAATTATAGCTACATACGTTGCATAAATAGCGACATCTCTTTCTAAAACTTATATTGTGAGTAGCCTTTCAGTATTTAGTCGAAAGTCGGGAGGAGGATAATTTTGTTTCCAAACACGGAGGCACCCATTGTGTTTTGAAATTTTAATTTCATCAGTGAGTCAGATACCTAATTGAAATTTTATTCTGAATTTTAAGTAACATCGATAACCCTTACATTATTGGTTTACGCCCGTTCGAATCGAAAACAATGTAATAACTAATCGATTAGAATGTATACTTACCTGTTCGAAGCTACCCATTTTTCGCTGTTTTTTGTATTGGTTTTTGTGTCATTTAGTTACAAACTTGTTCGTTTTTCATCAATGTTGTTTTAGAATTCAATTTTTTTTTGATAAATTATCCTTTCATTATAAGATTTAATCTGATTTACGCGCTGATCGATCTGTTTCTATAATTCTTTAGGTAAAGACTAGATCGTGCCGTTTGACCTTCCAGCAAAATTAAAAGTAATTTTAATAACCGGCTATATGCGCAAGCGCATTTTCTAATTTGTTTCATTAGCGCCTTCGGCATTTTGGCAACGTCCTGTTGCAACTTTCAGTTTCAAAATGTTTTTGTTATGCAATAGACTGAACTGTAGAATGGTACAGCTAGCTTACCTGGGGAGGGTCTAATAGCAAGGAGGACCAGGAGCACTGGTAAAAAGGTAGTCACTAGAGCACTTTTCAGCCATGCACATAATCCAATTTTTTTTTAACTGTGTAAGTGTACGCGCGGCACAATTTTTCCGTGTTTTCAAGTGGGGAAACTGATGCCGCTCGACACGTGCTCCGCGAAAGACGGCGAGCGGGCGACTGGCCTGCGCGAGCGCTCCCCCACACAATAAAACCTTCGTTTTTCAAGAGTGGGGGCTTTGATCTTTTTTTTCGAAAATATATTCTGGATTTAGGTTCGAATTTCGAAAATCTTGTTATTGGGAGATTATGTTACAGCCTTGTTAAAATCTTATTGGAAAATATTGAAGTCCAGAATGAGTATTCGCTCCGATTTTTGGGGGTTAAATTTGAGACCAACGCATTCGAATTTAAAATCATTTGTAACGTATCTGTATTGATGAGCTCTTTACTAATTGCGGTTTTTCTGTTGTTAATTTTCTTAATAACTTATGTTTTTATATTATACGCAGTTGATATTATATGTCATTTTATTTCGATGATTCACGAGTCCTATGGGCGATCAAGAACTTGTTTGATTTTATGTGTTTGTCATTTTAGAGGATAAAACGGTTCTTGTGGTCCAAGATGCCTTGTGTTGTGAAATTCTATTTTTTTTCTGAAAATATAAATTTCGTGCGTATTCTCACTTGGAAGTCCAACCATTTGTAGGACTTATGGTCACAAATAATGTAAAACTATAAGTTCGAAATAAAAAAGTACTTCAATGTCATAAAAACATACACAATCATGTTCGTGTCTCTACCAGTTACAGAACGTAGCATAAATCTCCCTACAAAAGATTTCAACGGGCGCTCCATTTACGCAAAACGTTATAGTAGATATTTTTTACAACGACTAATTTATTTGATTTACACATTTGATATTCATTCGATATTTTAATAAAAGGTTTATAATAAAATTGGATAAAAGGCTTTTTATCGTCTTTCCTAGCGATCCGTTTCAAAAACAAAAGTGGAACACTTCATAATTTTACGAATATTTTCCCTCGAAAGTGGAGATAAATAAGGTCTATTTTCCAAGCGGCTAAGTACTGAAAAGCTACTCTACATTTAAGTAAAAATTGCAAATAGATGGCGCTATCACGATATAATTCCATTATATTATTATATATCATCATCTTAAAACACGGTGGCAGTGACAGTGGCTAATAAAGGAAAAAAGTGATCAAGCGGCCACCGCCACCCGGCAGTTTGAGTCGTGCTTAGACTTATTGTTTCTAAATACTGTCCAAACAATAATTACTCCTATACAATTATTCGTAAATCGTGTTTGAGGTCGAAATACAACGGAAATTTCAATTATTTGTGTTACTGTTAACTTGCCAAGGTATTAGTTATCGTGTTATGTAACAAGGGTACAATATACTACGTTCTAACCTTACTAAGCACCTAATTACAAAGATAAGAATAGAAAACATTGAATATGACTTAAACGCTGTTAAGGTTTTTTAACATAGGGTTTCGAAGTGGAAATTATTAAAACAGGGCCTTCCCATTTGGCCTGAGGTAACGATTATCAGTGTAACGAGTTGGATTGGTAAAACACTTTTTCACACAAATATAAAAACAGATAGGTAATTAGATATGTGTTTTAGCACAGATTGATTGTTTTAATAAAAACACGCAACTAACTAGGTCGACGCGATCGCCCTATCGAAATAATTTGATAAAACCATTTGGTTTTGTGCAGTGCACGCAAGCCGAATTCTTCGTTAATAAAACTGGTTATTAAAATTTTATTTATAAGCATACTAGCCTCTGTCTAAGGCTTCGCCCGCGTGTTACTCTCGGCCACGAACAATACCTGTTTTAGTCATATTTTATTAATTTGTAAATAAACTTTGACGTATAGATGTATGTGTCCACCCTGATAATCGATTTTTTTTAAATCGGGTGAGTAGTTTCGGGTATTACTTCCTACACCCAAACTTACAAACGTACAAACTTTACCTCTTTATAATATTAGTGTAGATCACGAACTGGATGACGAAGTGTAGGAAGGCTTCCACTGGATGGACTGATGACATCTTCATTTGTATTTTATGTGTTTAGTGTGAACAAACATTAAAAAGTCTAAGTTAGTTACTTGTCCAGTGTCGAAATTGATTCAATTCCCAAGTTTAGGGTTGAAGGTGATAGAAATAACAACTTTAGTGTAAATCGTTACTAAACTTTAATTTAAAGGTTGCGGAAGTCGGTTTATAGTGAAGCCCAAGATCGTTCGTCATGGCACTCTAGGGGAAGCCTATGTCCAGCTGTGGACTTCTTCAAGCTGTTGATTATAATGATGATGATATCACTTAGTAAGTTAGGTAAGTTTATAATAGTTAATGGCCAGCTCTGATCAGTGGTACAACTATTTATTCTGCGCTCTGGTGTCGGTTTCAAAGTTTGGTTTTAGTTAACTTTCAAACTAACCCGAAGTTACGACAGTTAAGACAATTATAGCACTTTACTGCCACAACAAATCGAAGGTGTTTGGAATAAGGAAGATTCATCCGTAGATCCTGCTCAAACTTTCAACGGAAACGAGCCTATAGAAGCGTGCAAAGTGTTGAAGGAAAATGCTGAAGGCCATCAAAATAATAGGAAGAATTGGAAATTAGTATAGTAGATGGGGTTTTTGGTGATGCATTTAATAATTAATTAGATACTACCGAGAGGCTACCAACTAAGTCACGAGATTGTTACCAGCCTGATTGAAATTCTGAGAAATTCGTGTTTGATCCTAGATGACTGATACGTTTTTTTTCGTTTGTACTGTCCTAAAATTCTATTTCTAATTATAGAGTAGATAATCAAATTTGTTTGTTTTTTCTTTTGAATGTTGTGCCAAATGTTTTCTTATTTCATTCCCCTGTTAAATCCTAGATTTATATATATTCTTAAAATATTTCAGCCCGAAGCGCCGAGGGTATTTTTTTACCTGCGGGGTATTTTTTGCTATGATAGTTATTTTGATTTTTCACAGAGCTAGAGAAAATAGACGTATTTTCTCTAGCTCTGTGGCGCAGTGGGCGAAGACACGCTTGAGACGCAGAAGGTTGCGGGTTCGATTCCCACCGCGGGACAAATGTTTGTATGACCTACGAATATTTATCTCGGGTGTTTCCTTTGAATAATATGTATGTATTTACAAAAAAAAGTATGTAATTAATACATCAGTCATGTAGTTCCCACAATACAAGCTCTACTTAGTTTGGTTTTCTTAGATTGCTATTTTTCCCGTAAAATTTAAAAAACATCATCGTCTTATGGAATCACGACTAGAATCGACGGTGAATCGAACAGTGGAACTTTAGAGCTGTTAAGCAGCATTTATAGACGGCATGAAGCTGTGATCAGAAGCCGATTGCATTTAAGATACGTTGAACTTAATGTTAACGGTATCATCATTCACGATATGTCTGTAACATATTACGAAACTGTATTAGAACTCTGAATTGTTCGTAAAATTACAACATGAAACTTTTCTAAGTTTGTGGGGCTGGCAGCGCATTAGCAATAGGCACTAGTGGTACTGTAGATATGTACAGGGTGTGATCAGCAGGCTATTTTATAGACGCAGAAAATGATACATAGATGTAAAATTAGATGAATTAAAATTAAATGTATTTCCTTATAATTTTACAATAACAATACATTTACAAGATAAATTAGAATTAACACATACATGTCAAAGGAAGCAGTGCCTAATGGTAAGATTGTATCAGTCAGGAAGAATCGTGATAAAATATCGAGTTATTAAAATCCTACTATAATTATAAACGCGCAAGTTTGTGAGGATGAATGTTTGTTACTCTTTCACGTAAAAGCCACGGCACGGATTTTGATGAAACTTTACATTATTATAGAGCTTATACATCCGAATAACACATATGATACTTTTTATCCAGATACCACGCGGGTGAAGCCGCGGGCAGAGGCTAGTAATACAATAACGCTCGAATGAAAGATATTGCTTGTACTTCTGTTTAAATGCAACAAAATGTGTGAACATGATAGGTATGTGCGCGGAAAACTAATAACTGACGTGATTACATGCCAGAGATATGATTGTGAATATTAATATTGTAGAACATACCTAAGCTAAGTTGTTTGAAAAATACTCGTATACTGTGGATCTAGTAATTTTTTACTTCATCTAAATTAAAAATACTGAAACATTTACACTAACACAAATATTCAATATATTCGCGGTTCGTCCAATACAATCAATTCGTGGTTCATCTTATTCATGATTGGCATAATTCAGCAATGCTTGCTAACTATTTGAATTATTATTTTTCTCTAAACTATTTATCGAAAATGGTTTAAATGTATATATGTATCTATATGTGTTTGTCTGACAGTAACTGCCGAACTGTTTATTCCATCTTGATGAAACTTATACTAATAGATTTAAGTCGTGATTCTTCCAATTTGCGGTTAGTATATTTCACATTTGGTCTATATTATAAATATACCTACTTACAAGGCATTCACATTCATCATCAAGCGCCTCTGGAAAATCTTAGATTTCTTATTTCAGGCTTCTATGAAAGCTTTCTACAAATTAAAATCTTGCGGCAAACTATAAACTCTGGGGTCAGAGTTAGCTGTTACTAGCTCATAAGAACTTTAAACTATGTAAACTGATATTCAATTTTTACATCGAAATCGATCATGGTTTCTGACGGTAAAAAGTTCAGTGACTGGGCAACAGCGGGAATACATAAAAGCAGGAAGAAATTGTATGATCTTTATGCTGAAAAACAATATAATTTTAATGAGGAGTTTAAAGAACAAGTCAAAAAGTATTCTAAAATTTTTAAAAATGTTTGTCGTGAAGCAAAAGCTCGTCATTTGAGTTCAAAAATTAAAAATAGCCAAGATAAAGTAAAAGCCACTTGGAAAGTAATCAACAGTGAGACTGGAAGAGTCACAACTAAGAACAATAAGTTTAATTTGAAAATTGACAATGCCACCGTCAATCAGGATAGTGATGTAGCTAATGCGTTCGAAAACTTTTTTACCGACATTCCAGTCTCTACCACAAAATCCTTAAACTCCTCTCCCATAGAAGCAGAGTCATTGTTAAAAGAAAACTTAACAGAATGTAAAATACAATTCAAATTTGATCATGTAAATAGTGATGACATCATAAAAGCTTTCAAACTCATAAATGTTAAAAAAACCACGGACCTCTCTGTTTGCGTTGTGAAATCATTGATTGGCATTATTGCGCCCGAACTAGCTTTAATATTCAACGAGTGTATTGACTGTGGTGTGTTCCCTGATTTAATGAAACACAGTAAAATAACTCCACTTTTCAAATCGGGTACATGTTCTGACCCTAGTAATTTTAGACCTATATCAGTACTTCCTACATTTAGTAAAATTTTTGAAAAACTGATTTTAAATCAATTGCAAAGACATTTTAAATTAAATAACTTACTGCATAATAAGCAATTCGGATTTAGTAAGGGTCGCTCAACCACTGATGCTGGTATTGAGTTAATATCGCACATATTTGATGCCTGGGAGGAATCTCATGACGCTTTAGGCGTTTTTTGTGATTTGTCAAAGGCATTTGATTGCGTAGACCATGACACATTGATCAGGAAACTACACCATTATGGTATTAGGGGCGTTGCTCTAGACTTTCTCACTTCCTATTTAAGTGACAGAGTACAAAGAGTTGACGTGAATGGAAAACGGTCTCCGGGGTCTCTGGTTACTATCGGTGTACCGCAGGGATCAATTCTTGGTCCATTTTTGTTCTTAGTATACATTAATGATCTACCCCACCTTGTAAGGGACGATCATGAGGTTGTATTGTTTGCAGATGACACGTCACTTTTATTTAAATTAAAGCTACGACAAATCAATTTTGACAATGTAATGGTTCAACGTTAACAATCTCCTACTTAATGAAAATAAAACAAAGTGTATTAGATTTATACTACCCAATGTTACACAAGTTAAAGCAAATATCAAAATCAAAGATGAACAGTTGGCTCTTGTGGACACCACCGTATTCTTAGGTATCACCCTAGATAATAAGCTTCAATGGGGTCCTCATATTGATGGGTTATCGAAGAGACTTAGTTCTGCGGCATATGCAGTCAAAAAGATCCGTCTTTATACAGACGTTGACACAGCTAGACTAGTTTACTTCAGCTACTTCCACAGCATTATGTCGTACGGTATACTGCTGTGGGGGAGTGCTGCTGATATCAATACCATTTTTGTGCTGCAGAAGAGGGCTGTTCGAGCAATTTATAATATGGGCCCCAGAGAATCACTTCGCGAAAAGTTTAAAGAAATAAATATAATGACATTCCATTGTCAATACATTTATGAAAATCTGATGTATGTTCACAAAAATATTAATTTGTTTAAGAAAAAAAGCGATAATCACAATGTTAATACTAGAAATAAAGATAAACTCGCTGTTGCCACTTGTAGACTCCATAAAGTTGGTAAATCGTTTAAAGGGCACGGTGTACGCTTTTATAACAAACTCCCAAGAGATATACAAAAATTATCAATTAACAAATTTAAAAACGTAATTAAACAAAAGCTTTATAAAAAGGCATACTATAAAATATCTGATTATTTAGATGACAAAAACTCTTGGGATTGAAAATGCTCCAACTCGAACCTATTGTTTTGTAAAAGGATCATTAAAAAGAATAACCAGCCTTGTTTTCTTGCCTTTCTTTCCTGGCTTGGTCGCGGAGGAACAGGCACCTAGATAAAAACCGACGTTTCAAAGTGGTCCTTGTGATTTTATTGAATAAATGAATTTTGACTTTGACTTTGACTTTGATATATCTATTAAGTTTTAATGAAAAATAGCCCGCAGTTCTTACTAACAACCAAGTTCTAATCTGTGAAATAAGAGTATCGCTTTGGTAGCACAATTTTCTCTGATTCTGCTAGCTAAGACTTTTAAATAACTAAGATAAATCTCATAGAATTATCTTGTTTAATATTATTAATAGTGTTTATTATTATTTTACTTCCTGCCTTCCGATGCCTCGAGTCACAAACATCATAGGTAGATAATTACATGTGATTATTTACTTGTCTTTATAGGTTTTACCGGTTGTTGAATTACCTACAGAATCATCATGTATGACCATCTCTGTATGACTGTAATATTTTGTTCTGAGGACTGTCTACGCCAACTCATTCTGAAAAATCTTTTTTTTTTTGCAATACTGCGACCACGCTATCCGGAAGAATGGACTGCGGCCATCTTACATCCGCCAGAAATCTAACCTCTACATACGTGGAACACCTAAAACCCTTAAACATTTTATATTAAGCCAAATTAAAACTAATAGAAAGACAAACTAGGATTTTTCTAAAAAGTCGTCCTCTTTTCCGAACAAGGAATACGTATGTCAATAATTCGTTTAGTCAATAACAGACATAAACTCTAATAGTAATTTTGAGTGCTTTATTCTTTTTCAATAAGTCAATCACTTACAACACTTTCTGTGGATATTCCATAGCTTATAATGGGTAGGAAAATCACTATCTTTAGAATTACTTAACCAAAACGACGGTAGGTATTCATAGTTTCTGATGCCTACGATACAGAGAATCCTAATGGGGCCAGAAAAATGTATGCTACTGTTTAAAAATAGGATTTTCCTAGATTGACCTAGGGTTCAAAATAAAGTCAAAATATAGGAGATATTATAGCATTTCTTTATGCGTAGGAATGCATTAAAAAAAGATATTACCGAAATTCAATACAGACTTCTAGAGGGTGCCGCAGGAAGACGAAGTTATTTTCATTCATTCATTTTCACTAGTGTTATCATAAATAGAAGTTTTTCGGATGGGTCAAGTATGTACCATGATCTCTTTCATGAAGCTACCTAATTCCTGGGACACCCTGTAAATACAGGAAAAGCCACAAGGTAAAGCCAATTATTTCGAAGACTGCTTTACGATGATCTTTAAAATCAATCATCAATCAAAAATTGGCCTAAGGCAGATTTGCCACGGAGCAATTAATGTTCATGCAAATTTTTAAACAAAGTAAAACTACCTAGGTCTTGTCGAGACACGCTATGTTTGGGTTCCAAAGTTGCCTCATATTCGTAAAGTTATCATTGGGAATCCGACCAATAATTTTTTAAAGGCATTCCCTACCAAATGCTACTCACTAAACTTTGTTTTATAATTATCTGACACAAGGCTTAAACATAATTCAAAGCCTTATATTTATAGCTGAATAAACATTCTTCAGAGACCTTCAAATGATTTTTTGAGACCAGTTGCAACATACCCCACACGGTAAAGTTTGATAAGAAAAAATAAATATCGACTGAGGTGTGTGTTAAAAGTGAGGTACCTACTCTATAAAAAGTTTAGTTAAAGTTTTTTGTCGTTAGGCTGAGAAAACACCTCTGAGCACTAAATTTTATCTCAATATACTTTAAACTGAGTGAGAAATCGGGCTGTGACATACGGACGGACAGACAGTTAGACACACAGACAGATAGGTACGAAAAACTAATCGTTTTCGTGATTTAACTTCGGGACCCTAAAAAGACTTGCCTTTATACAACTTTAAAAATTAAGATAGAAATCAGTATCCTTGAGCTAAATGTTAATATGATTATCCTTATCATGGAAGTATGTATATACATATGTATATGGTACATATTTATCCCGTAAACATTCGAAGGCTTGTGCCATCAATTAGTATTCCAATAAGTGGCGACGAGCTTGCATTCCACGTGACAGATTGTCACTACTTGCAAAATGTAAGTGTATAGGTACCTACTTAAACTGAATTTTGAGCTAATTTTAACCTAAAAGATTTTTTTTTGCTCTGGTGTCTATACCAGAGCAAAATATATATGTTTAAATATATATATGTATGTATGTTTTTTCTAGCCAAGAAAATATAAAATAGCAATCATATTTTCATTATTTATTTTTGCGTCATTCATTATCTTATTGACAAAGATATTAGAACATAAATATTTTTGTAGTAGAAAATCTCTAGTTCCTATTACTGAATAGGGAACAGACAAGTAAAAAGACAAGTATAAGTCGAGTCTGGGTGTTTTCTATGTATAATATGTATGTATTTACAATAAAGTAGTATATCAGTCATGTACTTCCCATAATACCCGTTCTGCTTCTTTTATTGCTTAGTTAAGACTTATCAAAATCTGTAGGTGTATCTATCTAGTAGGTGATTCAAGAAAGATGTTAAGTATTTTAGTTACAGAATTGTGACTAAAAAACAAGAGCTGCATATCGAATTTAACTTATTGAAAATACGGCTAGGGGTTTTTCGTCGATTTGTTGATGTTTTGTAGCTAATTTAATAGTTTTTCATCATGAGGTGCCCTCGACCGACCGGTGGTGGACCGGTGAATACAGTTAATAATTATACATATTTGCATATTAACACGAACGTTATTGCATATAACTACGATAGTTTCATGTCCATAAATTTTCCAATTCCAGATACAAAAGATGTCAACGCGCAGGTTGCTCTTGAAATTTAATTAAATGGATTTTTATAACTCATTCAAATTGATTCATTACTTATTTATTGAGGCTTCAAGCCTCTATCTGGGAAATATAGGGCTTCAAAGTAACGAAAGTTTTGAGTGTGTTAATATTTCTCTAGACTTAACTTTTTAGCCCTATATGAATAAAACAAAATCGAATAGCATTCCGTAAGACCAATAAATTGTTCCAAAATATTTCCAATGATAACTTTAGGAGCATTGGGCATGGAACTTCGGAGCATAAGACTGGACTAGCCTAATCGAAACAGGGAGTAGGACCTATTTACCTACCTATAATAGATTAATTTTAGTCGACATCAAAAGCGAGCAACTCCAATTGATGTAAATCAACGTCGATTCATCAGGGCATTGCTAACAGACCCATAGTCTCTAGCAGTTTATTTCGAAGTCTGTTTTAAATAATCTCGTATGCCAAGCTACTTATAAGCAACCAAAACATAACCCATTGTGGCTTGTCCTTAACCTGTACATTAAACGGTATTGCTCTATGAATAATGTATATTGGTGACTTAATTTTGTGTAGGTAATGGCTTTCTTGATTATCAGACCTTAGACTATGATGGGAGTTAATTTTAGGAAATAAAATTTAATAGTTGTTTGGCCTTAAAATGTGGTGCATAATGCAATTGACTTGGTCTGAGGCAGTAACAGTTATGTATGTTGATTGAAATATGTAATGCCTTCTGCATTGTACTGACTGGGCCTAAAGCAAGTTCGAATGATGATCGTAAACCGTCGTGTACCTATATTCCATTGTACTGTACTGACTGGCGTGTTGATGTGTATATTGCATTGTACTAATTATTGGGCCTAATTTAAGTTTCGTGTGTTACGCTTATGAGTACAATGTGGTGCATATTGCATTATACTAACTGGATCTGAGTTAAGTTTCGTGTGTTTTTCGTACATTTTGGTGCATATTTCACTGTACTAACTGGGCCAGGTTAAGTTTTGTTTGTTCATAAGCCTTCTCTAGAGAGTTGTGATAGTGAGTATTCTTCGCACACTGAAATCTGAAAAAGGTATATATGCATTCAGACCACAATGGTCGTATTTTGCTTTGGAACTATGGAAAGATCTATGGCGATCTAAGGAAAGCAAAGGGGGAAACTTGCCCAAAAGTGGAATAGAAGTGGTTATAGAAACCGGTACCGTTACATTCAAAAAAACTTCTTTAATGTCTGCCATCGCCAAATTACGGTAGTAAACGCACTAAGTCTTAACATACCTATTTAAAAATACAATTACCTACCTAAACAGCAAAGAGAAAGTAGGTGAATAGAATGACGTCTTACAACAAATTAAGAATAGTTACCAGCTTACTTAATTTATTATGCCTGTTAAATTAAACGTGGCCGTGAAAAATAATTGAATGCTATTTCGTCCACGGGATTTAACACCAGTCTAATTGTATCTTCCAAGAGTGCTATATTTTAAAGAGATATTCTGAATCTGAATCTTCATTCAGACCTATCATCATTTAGTTGATGATAAGTAGATGAATCTTGATCTGTAAAATCGACACTACAATATTAGGTGAATAAAGTTCTTAAAAAAAATAACTAAGTCGGTAACCTAATTCTTCTAGGCTTGCTCCCAAGGAATCAGCGTAAATCACTACTTACTACTTAAGACAAAATTATATGACCCTTGTGGATTTCAATCTATAAAATTCAATCAGCTTTGACTTTGATCACCCAGTTATTAACGTCCACAGTTGGGCTTAGGATTTTTTAACATCTGTGGCTTAGGGCTCCTATAAAGAATGCCACTACTAAAGGTTTTGCTCCATCAACAGGAAGAAGCTGAAATCTGGATCGATCGATAGGTTTACAAAATATAGGTATTGGTGTAAGGTGTCATGCTAAGAAATTAAAACGCAGGGCTATACGGGATTTATAAAAACAGAAATTGCAGTGCAAGTTAACATACCTACAAGATGCGCTAGCCGTGACCTTATCTATTTCATACCTACTCTTAAGGTTAAGGGCAGCGCATACGGACATGGTAAGAATCACGTGCATTAATATGCATGTTGTTTTGAAACACGTTATATGTGCATATCATTAGGTATAAGATGTGAAATGAAGATTGCATGCGGAAAATCAACATGGTAAGGAAGCTGTTGTGACGTCAGCTACGAACCTGTTCTATGACGCATGGTGCCAAAGCACCATCATAAATCAACCTGGAGTTGACTACGAAAATAAGCATTTTTCAAAGAATCATCTAGACTGGAGACTAGTTAATATAGCAATGCGAACCAACCCAATCATTATTCAAGAGGGTGATGGTGTCTGGCAAAAAAGAGGGTAAACGACCAAGAGGTAAAAACCCCAAGCGATAGTCGGACGATGTCCCAGCACTTAGAAATGCGTCGCACGTCGCACTTTATAAAGCCGAGCATTGTGGAAGGTAGAGGCAAAAAAATAAAGGGTAAGTAATTGTAAGAAGTCATGAAGTGCTAACGGGAGAAGGAATAATCGTTATTGAACAATTTTACATGGAAACCCTCGCAACCAGGTGTTTTCTTCTTCGGCTTTCAATGTTCACCATCCTTAGATATCCAATTCAATTCACTTAGCTGCAGGATCATTTCTACATTATCTAGACCTTATTCTTAGTTCCGAAGTTGCCTTCTTATCCTTAAAGTACTATATCCTAAAGTTATCAGTTGAACAAATTTTCTATTGGAAGTTTCTACGTAATAGCATCATCGAAACTCATTACCTGACTTACATTCGATGCTACGATCCAAGTTCCTGTTACCTGATCAACTATGCCGTTTTGTATGGGATGATATAGCGATGGTACCATTTAAATGATCTTAAATTTGGATCATAGATGGATAAAAGATGACTGTGAAGGAGCATAGGTACGTAAGAGCCCGCGTGAATGAGCCTCGAGCCTCACCTACGAAGTGTATACCTTCGTAGGTATCTGCCAAATGGAGCATGATGGCTGAGGTAACACTAGCCGAACCGCCAGTTATGCCAGCAATTACTGCTAATCATCGAGTTGCATCAAGTGTTCAGTTTACATGATAATTAGATGTATCTACCCACTTTGTAGGCCCAAAGACCCGTTTTGATATCATTCTATTCTAAATAAAATCGTTAGAGACCTGTTTAAGGATGAAAATATTATTTAGCAGTGAAGGGATGCACTACGGATTTTCCGAAATTCAACCCCTTGATGGTGGATGCAGTTGGTTTGGATAAAACTCAAAGCCGACGAATCGCGGGCATTCTACTAGTACCTATCTACAAGGCTGGTGTTTGCAAGGTGAATGTGCAGCCATATAATGGGTGAATTTGTTTTTTTTAAGAAGTGCTGTGATTATTGTCATCCGCTAGAAGACTTCTACTGCAAAAAACATGAGCATCGAGTCCATCTTATGACTCCAGACATGGAGTACCTTCCTAGAATTATGGTGCCTCATATACCACCTTTTCATCAACATGTAAACTTCAACTGCACGACGAAACTACTCTTGACGACCTCTGTGGTGGAGTGGGCTCAGGCCCGCCTGAGACGCAGAAGGGTTCGATTCGCGGCGCGGGACCGATGTTTGTATGATCTGCAAATATTTGTTTCGGGTCTGGGTGTTTTCTATGTATAATAAGTATGTATTTACAAAAAAAAAAGGTATATGAGTAGTATATCAGTCATGTAGTTCCCATAATACAAGCTCTGCTTAGTTTGGGGCTAGATGATACTGTGTGAAAATGACCAGCATTATTTATTTATTTACTCGAAGAGCGTAATTACGAATGTTTTTTTTTATACAGAGTGTCCCAAAAGGAGTGGTCAAATTTTCCTAAAAATAAGTAGAATTTCCAAATGGTAGCTGATTTATGATGCCTAAAACAGCTGATTTATTCGTTTGTAGCTGAAAACAGCAGATGCTACCATTTTCCTCAGTGAAAAATGTCGAATTTCGATAAGTCATAGAACGAAAGATGTTACCTATTATGTGTAGAATCCCTTTTAGGATTATAATATAGGTCATCATAACCATACCTTGGTAATCATAATCAATTTTTTACCAGGTATTCTGGGACAACCTGTACACTTACCTGGGGACAAAATGGTTAGGCCCTCAATGAATTGGGCAACTACGTTCCAGTTACCAAAATGTAAGATGAGTCTCTTGATCCCAACTTACGTTAGCCTATTATGCAAATCCCCGTGTCTGTTTCTTAATACTAAACTAAACCTGTTATTTCAATACTATTAACTAGCGCCTACTCTACCATATTAAAAGAGCCTCTTCATTTTCCAGACCCACTGTGGCAAAAAATTATCATCACTAGACGAAAGTCCATTGGTAGACGTGCCTCAAAGAACGCCACACTAAACGATAAGAGGTCTTGAAAAATACCTAAAGCTTAGTTTTCCTTACACGCTAGCGCAAATTTGTCAAGGTAAAACTTGGTGGAAAGTTTGAGAGGCTTTTCATGAATGAAAAACTTCGAAATGTCTAAAGCCGTTGAACAAACATTTTGGAATAGCATTTGTCCACCCTGAAGATCCATTCAAAATATACGAGAATGATTTTTTAAATCGGATGATTATTTTCAGAGATTACCTCCAACATCCAAACATACAAACTTAACCTCTTTTAATATAATAAATAAATAAATAAAATAAATAAATAATACTGGACAATCCACACTGTATCATCTAGTCCCAAGCTAAGCAGAGCTTGTGTTATGGGTACTAGATGACTGATATACTTAATACAATACATTACATAGATAGTTTTTTTTTATTATACATAGAAAATACCCAGAACACCCGGAACAAATATTTGCAGATCGTACAAACATTTGTCCCAGGGCGGGAATCGAACCCGCAACCTCCTGTGTCGCAGGCGGACCTTCGCCCACCGCGCCACATCGGTCGTCAAACCCACTATAATACTAGTGTAAGAACCACTAAACATCTTGGTGGTGTATGGTGAGTATGTAGATAACTCAGGTCAGGCTGAAACGGGAAAAGTCAGGAGGGTTCAAAGGGCCATGATGACATAACCTACGTCTGGGACAAGATTGGGTAAAGGTTGGTAAGCCGTTTGGTATGTCGCAAGATACTGTGGTGAATCTATGATCACATAATAGCCCTTATTCTATAGAGGAACCAATAGCTATCATCCTACCCACTAACTGTCCAAGAAGTACATACAGTTATAGGAAGAAATAAGTAGTTAGAAGACCGCTTTTCAAAAATAAGTTTTTTGTGTCCCAATAGTATTTTATCATAAAAACGTATTTTCTTAACCCAAAAACGAAAATCTGCAAACACAATTCCTACTTAACTTTTTCGAGCATCCTACATGTAAAGTAGGCGCCCCTCTGTGTGGGATATCATGGAATAGATCTTTAAAACATATTTTGAAGTTACTTTAACAATTTTTTATTTTAAGCCCTTGTCTAGAAAATATACGGCATTAATGGACTTGCAAATTGTCACGTGGAATACTAACTAACTACTTGCAAAATGCGGGCATTTGCCAATTATAATGTCTCTGACTATACCTACTTGGTATTCTCAAAGTACTACGATCTGAGGATGTCTTTTATGAGGAGTACAATCGCGAGCGTGTATGTTTTGTTTGTTTGTTTTTTCCACGATCTGAGATCCTAGTTAGTTAACTAGTTGCTCAAATGACCGCGGGACTTGATTCATGAAACGTACTCTAGATCTCTAAAATCTAGGTAATTTGGTAAGGCTAAGACTTATGGCCCGGTCAAACAGGCGCGGTGGCGATAAACAGAAAAGGTTGTCAAGTAGTTCTCAAAGTTCGCGTCAATGTAGTGCCACCGCGCAAGTTTGCGCTCATCCTTAGACGTCTCCTACTGAACATTTTTCAACGATGTTTTTTTATTCTTTAAACTTTGACTAACAGTTAACGCAAACTATTTAAATTAATTAACTAATACTGAATAATGATGACAACGTCTCTACATCGTCTTATAAACTAAATGAATTTACGTTCTAAGCGTTGTTCGCAATAGATAGTTTAGATCAACGTTGGAGTTATTATCCCTGTGCATATAAAACGCACATTTCAACAGCGACTACACTTCCTGAGCACGATCTACTATGGGAGAACTAGACACAGAGTTATGACATGAGCTAGACAATGCATATTCTTAACCGACTTATAACGGAGTCACTGACTTGACTAGCAATCAACGCACCAGTAGTTACTGTTAGTAATCTTAGGGATAACCGTAATTCCTAGGGATCTGTCATTTTTTCTGCTTATCTGTGTAGAGTCTTACTCGAACAAACACGCATCACGAACTTTTTTTAAATATCAATTCCCAGTTCTTGCGCTCCTTCGATGTCCGCATTGTCGCATCTGTCAGTCGCTGATCTTCACAAGACGTTTAGTACTAAAACCTATACCAACCGGAGCGGAGACATCGCGTAACTCTTTATGCAACCAGATGCAACCATGCAAACTAGGTAATAACTGTGCAAGCATGGATAAATATACATTATGATACATAGATAATTATTGAAGACCTACTTAATCATTGCCACCAAAACATGATCCATCTACGAACGAATATTATCCATAGTGACTTTGTTTATTGAGGATTCCGAAGACAAATGGCGAAAACGGAACGTGTGTAATTTCGCCATGTTCGTCTGCCCGTCCTCCGTGATTTATCCCTCGGTTTTAAACGTATTCAAATACAATTTGCTATAAAAACGTGTTTTAATTTTTCGCGAACTTTACATAATTAGTAGTGGACTGTCCCGCGACTGACTTTATTATAATTTGGTATCTTGAAGCAGATCTGATGATGGAGCCAGGAGGTGGATAGTGGAACTCTTCAGTGACTACTAGTAAACCCCTCGAGTTTGGGCTCATACACATTATTGTATAATATGTAGAAGTGTAGATTATACTTCCTGCGGGACTGGGGGACACATGAATGGTAGAAAATAGTTTTTTCTCTACGCACCCCTGCATTGCATTGGTAGGTTTCATTGAATAGTTCTCTAAAAATCGCTTAGGAAACTTTCTTAGATATTTGTGATTCGAAATAAAAGGCTTCGAAGTAACTTAAGCTGTGTTGATACATTTGTGACGACCTCTGTGGCGCAGTGGGCGAAGGCTCGCCTGCGGCGCAGAAAGTTGTGGGTTCAATTCCCGCCGCATGACAAATGTTTGTACTCCTTTTTTAAACTCTTCCAACTTACTTAAAATGGAGGCGCGTGGGAAACTCCATCTAGCAATACTTCTTTACGGGGTTATAAACAAAAAATACCCAAAATATCTATATGATAAATTTGTAATGGCACGAGCCCATAAAAGATATCCGAGCAGGGCTTGTACCCATGTTTTTGAGACACCGAAGCACAGATCCATGGCTTTTCGAGATTCCTTCAGATTTGCTGCCTCTAGGTGTTGGAACGATCTGCCTCCGCCTGTGCGAGCTTTGCAATCGGTTCAAGCCTTCAGAACGATTTTAAAGTTACAACTCTTCAGGGAACAATCCTGCCATACTTGTCAACAGGTACCTAACTGCCTGAATAATGCATGAACATGAAGGATAGCAAGCCTAACTCATGCTCACCTTGGTTTCATGTCCGACTTGGGAAGACTTATAAGATATCCAATGTACGTTATAAAATTGCTCGTTGTAGGTAGGCAACAATAAAATAACTCTTTCAGATACAAAAAACTTAAATTTTTCAAAAAATTTACAGCAGCTAAAGCATACCCACAACAATACCTTTCTCAGTCTGTTTCATAGAGACTGATTGTCAAGTGTCAAAAAACTGACTACAGACTGTATCTGCCAACAGTGATTTTGCACAACGCGCTAAATTATGTTTGCGACAAATAAAAAAAATATGTTTGTTTTGAGTATTAATATATCATGTGCATATATATGTGTAGTATGTATTATAAATTTGGTTAGGTTATTATCATTATTATAATTATATATATCGATTATTTTGCACCCAGTTGTCCAGCGATCTTCGTGGCATCATGAAGGCCCCGTCTGAAACTAGCTGAAAACCAGCGCTGTACCTGACCCCTAGGTTCTGGCGCAGCATAATGCTGAGACGGGGACCTATTTGACCCCACGCAACACAAAATGACGTACCTACTTAGTTTGTTTGTTTTTCGTTTCGCTGTGTTATTATATGTTATGTATCTGTTTTGTGTTTATTACTATTTTTGTTTAACTTTTGTGTTGTTTGGGGGATAATAAATACATTTTCTTTCTTTCTATCTGCATAAAATATATTTGTCTCGGGTCTGGGTTTTTTCTATGTATAATATGTATGTAATTACAAAAAATATATATATAAGTAGTATATCAATCATGTAGTTCCCATAACACAAGCTCTGCTTTGTTTGGGGCCAGATAATGCTGTGTGAAAAAAATGTCCTCCATTATTTATTTTGCGGATGATTGTGCTCGGTCCAAATTGAAGTTGATGAGTTGCAAAATTATATCTCTATTTTGTGATTATGAATATTGTGGTACCACATAGTCATCTTGTGATGGTTGATGAGTTGATATACTGAACCAAAACATCAACTATTTAGGTACTTACTAAAGCTACAATAAAAATGTACGTAACATCGATCAATCATCTTTAACTTCGTTCATCCCTTATCATCGCTCATCTGTGGATGCACATGATTCACGGCCAGCCACATTCAGATAAGATCATCAATCGATCACCTACTGCACTCACTCCTTCTTTAGTTTGCCTCACTGATCTTATTTGGTCATCCAGCTTTAGATCAATGGCCAGGAGGTATGGTCGAATAAGTCAAGATGAAATGAAAGTTGAGGACGCAGCGCAAAGGTTGCCATTCATACACTCCTTCTAACATTCAAAATTGAAATAAAAGAATGCGAATTCCATTAATTCCAGTTTGCTGCATAAATTAGGAATCTCCACATATAATAATTATACAACGACGTTAATATCCAGGTACTTTACTATCCTCCTGCTAACGTTTCATTGACCGTTTTAGACTTTAGAGGTCCTTCCTCATGGAGCACCGTCCACGCTCTACGGTCGTGAGACGGCAACAAAAATTATGATTCCAAACCACGATGATTTCAAATCTTCAAATAGAGCAAAGATGAGCACCAATCAAATTGCACTACGAAATGCATCGCAAAATTCGATTGAACCACCAAAACGAGTAGCTGCACTGGCTAATAATGCACTTTCGACGTAGATAATTATAAGTGGCACTTGCGTAAGAGCTCCCCAGTCGCTTCTGCAGTCACGATCAACCCGTACAAACTTACTTATTACCATTCATTCATACACCTTCAACTTTATCAACTAGCTATAAGGCTGAATGTCCGAAACGTTGAGTGCTAGTAAGGTTCACAAAGAAGTAAAAATTATATCAAAACTTCAAAGGCAGTGGTTGCGTAACCTCGTTCTCAATAGAATAATAACCGATGTCGCAGAAAAAAAACGAAAGTACACAAGAACTAGAGCGAGCAATGGACACAATGGCACGGTAGGCACGACGATAGCTAGACAGTCTAATGTGGACGTATTAGATATAGGTTTTGGGAGGAACTGAGCACTTATCTATTGAGTAATTTGTATCATTAGGTAAGTAGTATCTATACATTGTTTCATACATTGTTATGCTCCAAAAACTGTTAATAGAAACACTATATTAACGGGAATTTTTAAACGCGACTATACTCTGATGAAAACTCGGAATTAGCCGAAACCTTCGGTAACACCGATAGTACGGAACGTGGATTTCCCGAGTTAACAATATGAATGATAAAATAATTCACAATTTTTTTTTGAAGTAAAATTAATTATAATAGGTAGGTACATAGAGACCAGTTTTCTTTTTGACCCGTGGCAAATGTAGTGTTATACCTAGTTCTTCTAAGTCACACAGATAGCACAGTACCGGAAGGTTACACCTAAACTGTCTAAAATGTGACAAGACTGTCAAAAGTATGCCTTCATTTGTGTCCCAGACAAGACTAAGTGACATACAGTGCCACTAGTAAGTTTCAGGGCTACTAGCTAGGTCTGCCTCAGATATAAAGAAAATCTCTCATTCGCATGTTGCGACTTCTTTGTAAATTAAAGCGGAAACTATGCTTCAGCATATTTCCGCCAGTTTCGTCAGTTCCTATTTGTCAGTTTCATTTTTTTTCTGTTTATTTGCAGGGGGATAATATTTCATTTTTAGTTCATTCTCAAAGCAATTTCCAGGCAATATCCCAGACAATTTTAATATTTGGTTAATTCCCGATGTTTCATGTTTACATCGGTTATCAGAATAAGTTTTTCTCTATTTTTGGACCATTCAATTAAGTTGGACAAAGCGTATACATAATAGACTTCTAAGTAAAACGTTGTTACATTCAACTTCAAAATAATGGGCATGATTGGAAAAAGTGAAATCTAAGTTCAGAGGTCAGTATTAAAGTCATTTCTAGAAGCAAAAAATAATAGTAGAGTGAACTATTCGCTCGTACCGCCTTAAAGTTAGAGTCCACAATATTTTAAGGGTAGCTGATTTCATGGACATCATAATAGGTGTTATAAAGTCCAACTTTTTTATAGATTGTCTGTTATCCTTTTGTTCAAAATGTAGAGCAAGGTTTGAAGTTAGTGCAAAATACAGAAATTAAGAGGCATTTACATCTTAAGCCATTCTGTGACCGAAGTGCTTTCCATTCACCATTGTGAGCGTTTTTGTTGTGCATCATCAGTATGTTTTAGGATATTATTACGACTATTCCACGTACTATTCTCCTGCTGAAGTGAAATGTGAGTTACCGTCTACGTCCACTGACGAACAGTGCAACTGCCATATTTTCTAGCAAAGGCTAGACGGGTTTCTCTATGTTGCCTGGTAAGAAGTGGAACTTTCCTAGCAAGTCTTCCAACTATTTTCTTTCAACCAACCGCCTACGAACTAGTCTTGCGTTTCGAGGGTCGTCTTGAGAAAATATTTATTTAAGTCTAACATTAGAACCTTTAAAAAGATCCTTCTTAGCCAAACGGATCTTCTTCTTGAACGGTGGTCTACCTTGGTTTAACTTTTCTGGACACCTTGTCGGTTGTTTCATGTTGTTTGGATATGCAATGACATTAAATACTTTGTTAACATAACACTCTAAATGATTTGCATAATTTGATGATATTAAAAAACATCAAATTATGCAAATCATTTAGAGTGATTCATTTAGAGTGGTTCATTTAGAGTGAGATAATTTGATGATATTAAATCATCGTAGTGCACGGCGCGACGCGGAAGGAGAAAGTCGCAACCACTCACCCTGATGAAGACTCTCGGAATGAGTCGAAACTTAGTCGGTGCCTTCACCGATAGTGCAGTACGTGAAAATTCCCGTTTTTACAATATGAATATTAAAAAAAGGTGTTTTTTTGTATTAAAATTCAATTTTAGAACATAATAAGCCATAATTTGTTTCTAATTAGTTGTCCGACTGCCAGATCTAAGGATATGTCAACTCTTTCTTTAAATGGATATATTTTTATTCAATTATTGCATGGTAGTGACCTGGATTAGTTGAGCTATCTATAGATCGTTTGCAACGGTCTTTAGATGGCTAGCTGTTTCATATGTATTTTTTGTATATACCTACTACTTCTAAATAGTTGTATGAATAAATGTATTCCATTATTGCATTGGTTGGCATATTGATATTGCTCATTATTATACTAGACATATGAGTGTACATTGTGATTTACTAAATTTATCTTTAACCTCCAATTAATTGCATAAAAAAATTAATTAATAAATGAATATCCTTTATTGTACACTTTAAACAAGTAATATAATAAAAAAATCTTATTCTGAAGAAAGTACAATGGGCGGTTTTGTCGCTTAGAAGCGATCTCTTCCAGACAACCTTTTGATGGCATAAATATAAAATAATAATAAAAGAACAATAACTACACCATACATATTATATCTATGATAAATATATTAAGATACATACCCACAGATTTACATCTACATAAATACATACACATATGCATTATAAGACGTCGGTAAAAGAGCAAGACAAGACAAAAATGTTGGTTACTTAAAAAAACTATTGAGTAACTAAGTGTTTCTAATTATATGACCACCACTGAATGTAGGTACAGACAAGTAATATTAGGTACTAATGATTTAACTGTACTGAAGGTTCTATGTCTACATACCCCAAATCCTATTCTTTAGATGCAAAAATAACAATGTAACATCTTAAATTGACACTTGTAAGTAGGAAGCGATCAGCTCGCCTGAGATTCGGAGCAGTGAAAGTCTAGGATACCATGGAGCTTCCTGTACCTACACAGAATAAGTGGTACTAGACCCACATCGTAATTACGTAAGGCTGGGAAATTGTAACTATCAGTGATTGTATAGTGCCTGTCCCAAGGTATTTAAGGCCATGATATACACAACATCGCAATTTTGTGCCAGATCCAGATACTGCCATGGGATGTATTGTTAGAAGCTCGTATCTTATGCTTTGCTATACTCAACATGCTTGTAGTTAGTAGCTCATTTAAGAGCTACTTGCATGTTAACGAAGTTCTGCAAGAAGTTTCTTCACGTGCAGGCATGATCGTGTATCACGGCCTTTATACTTAGTCGTAATAATCTAGCTTTATCGATTATAATAATAGCCAGTATTCAAAGTAGGTATGTATTGATGTATTTGTATTCACGAGATACTTATGGTCGGTAGTACAATATAATACTAGCTGCGCCCCGCGGTTTCACTCGAGTGAGTTTCGATTCTTCATCATCGGGAATATCGTGATACAGGATACGGGAACAGTAAAGTATTTTACTGCTACATAAATACCCTTGATGATAAAACTATTTATTTGAATAAGGATTAATACTACGATACGAATGTAACCAACTTTTGTTTCTATCGACGATCTAATTAAATTTTAGAACACAAAAGCCTGCTATGTGACTTAACTATAATAGTTAAAAATATTCCCTTGAGGACATTTTTGTAGGTAATAATGAGTACTTTAATCATATAGTGCATAATTTTTATGTATCAATAGTTTTCTCAGCGCACGCCATATTATGAATTTTATAACCAAAATTTTGCTACTTTGGGTTACATTATTGTAATTATCTTTTAATCTCTATTCTTTTAAATAAATTATAGCCTATGTTACTTCCTTTATTCCTATTTAGCTTTCTATAGGTGAAAAAATGGTAAAAAAAAACCAAACAAACAAACAAAATCTTTCCTCTTTATAATATTATTATTAGTATATTAGTATTAGTATAGATCGTATAGACTCCATAGTCTATGTACGTCTGTTTGTTTTTTTTTATATGGAGCAGTTTTAGAGGATTATAATTATAAGCCTGATGTTTCCAACTGCAGCGAAAAGGTCTTCCTTCCCTCTTTCCACTAGTCTCTCTGTCTGGCCAATCTTGTTGTAGGAGTCTAACTCATCCCGCCCTCGCCGACTGTGTACGCGTAGAAACGCGTTCGGCGCATTAGACATATTAGAGTATTATTAAATTAAATTTTCGCTATGATAATAATTGTGTATCAAAAGCTTTTAAATCAAAACGGCTTGACGCTGATATTGTCAGTAGGATGTTTGATCTAGGGTGGCCCATAAATTAATTTATCGATGCTACGCAAATAATGGCGCTGATTCTGTCGTACACCCACTACTTAATTTAAACTACTTATTTTGACAGCACTCAAATCTGAATCAAATCCGAAGTCTGGCCAGACGAATTGGCTTGACACGATGATATCTCAATTCGTAAGTAATCCAAATAGATTGGTATTTTTAATCATGTATCTTCATGTATAGATACTTCTTTGCAACATTCATACGTAATAATTGGATAGAAATTGCATTATCAAGTTAATTGATGACACATTTCCAGCTGTGTTGATGTTAGTGGCAATTAAATTGCTTAAGATTTAGATTTAGATTCAATAAATATGTTAGGTTTATGAATTCTTGCTGGCTAAACTGAACTGACTGAATGCTCCTATGGAAATGACTATAGCAAAGTTTTAATAGTGAACTTTTTAATTGGGAGTTATTTATTCTAAAACAATTTATTGCGTACATAATTAAACACAACTCTTAATTTACATAAATCAACATAATAAGTAATTATAGTTTTAATAAAATAATCATACATAGAAATACACTTTATTATGATTACTAATTAATTGATCCTTCAACTATTATGAATGCGAAATTAGGGAAGTAATAGAATTATTTTTTTTCTTTTTTTGCTACATATTTTAAAATATAATAAAGATCAAATTCGTAATATAGTCCAGACCTAGTTACCATTATATGAAGAATGTACTAATCATCCTATGCGATCGAAGCCGTCGGCGAAAGCTAGTATAAAATAAATGTCAGAATCAATTTTCCAGTCAACAATTATTAAAATCTATGATTCTAATGAGTGATGTGATGATTAATAATTATGTACAACAATAACCTACTGAAACGATGTGACGCAGAGGGAGAGCGTCGCAATCACTCACCCTGTTAAGACTCTCGGAAGTCGAAACTTAGTCGGTGCCTTCACTGATAGTGCAGTACATGAAAATTCCAGTTTTTACAATATGAATAATCAAATTAAAGATCATTTTTGGAATAAAATATACCTACTGCAGTCATGCAACTCTTAAAACTATCATGGGTTTGATAATATTTTTGCTGAGAAAGAGCTGGCTCTTAGCATTGCCATTCAGCATGGCAATGCAGTCAGCATTTTGAGGATGTTTCTGCCTGGTAGTCTGGATTAGTTGAGATACTTATTGAGATTGTTTAAAATGTTCTTTTGATGGCTAAACTTTTATGTGTTTGTATATTCCTACTAGAAACGGGATAATAAGTAAGTACCCTGATTTGGGTGTTATCAAATCCAAGTAACCAAGGGTTAATATGGGAATGAACCCACACACTATTGCATAGAGCTAGCATACAACACCCAGTCAGATTCAGAAATATCAGGTAATAAGCATAATTGATACCCTCAAATCAATTGTGGTGATTTCCTCCTTCATCTCTTCATAGCTGCCAATTGTTCCTGAACCTCGGTGAGCATCTGAGCAGATTTGAGAATGTTTTCATACTGATAGCCCATGTGGACAGCAATGAGCTGCATTTTCTTGAGGTTCTCCTCGCTGTTTTGCATCTGGTTTTCAGTACTTGCCATGTCTCGGGCTGCTTTAGTTAAGAGCTGTAATGGATGTAGTACAAATGTCAAAACATGTGTTATGTCCTACTAATACTTTCAACTAGCTACTTTACTACAGGCTGCTTAATTTACCGTTTAATGAGTTTTAGCAACTTGCCTCATTAGATTTAGAGCCTCTTTGTATCTGGCGCGCCAGCGATGAAATATTGTTCATGTTGACTTGGACTCGCTCGGCTAGGCGCTGTTTAGATTCCGCGAACAGGGACCGAGCACTGCTCGATGACGCGGAAGTCATTGCGATGGTGATACTTCTGTGACGTAAACCTAGGCTTTAATTTTTAATTACCGTAATTTAATTCGAACGTGTGAAATAGGGATTTTTATGAAAAACTACGAATCAAAATTTATCAATTCAATTCAATTCAACTTTTATTTATGGCTTCTGTGGTAAGAGTTGCCACAATTTTGCCAATGTCGTGTCGACAAGATTTAAAAAAATAAGGCGATGGAGAGGAGTTTACAGAATTTGACCGGTCTAAATAGAGGGAGACTCGAACAGTTTTTTTAAACTATAAGTTGATTTATATAAACCTGTAAAGGACAACACAAATACAGAGACAAAACACACGAAATGTACATTTAACATTATGAAAGGCACATAGAGATGTACATCAGCATAGTTATCATAATTTTATTTTATTACAAGTTAAAAATTTACATAATAATACTATAAAAGGGGAGAAGACAAGGGATAGTATAAATTTGGAAGAGAGAGGACGAGGGATTTCTGGAGGGGTGACATCATGCAAAGATAGCCGTAGCTTAGGACAAGAGAAAAAAAGGTGATCAACATTTCCTTCATCTAATCCACATTCACACAAGGAGTGATCCCTGACCCTTATTTTGGCTAGAAAAACTGGTGTGCAAGCATGACCCAATCGAAGACGACAGATAGTAGACGTGGTTATTTTGTCAGCTTTACGGAACTTAAAGAACCAGGGTTTTGATGGAATTTCGGGTTGAATTTCACCATAGTGTTTACCTTTCAGAGATTTGGAAGTAATCCACATACGGGACCAGGAAATAGACAAATGAGAACTAGGTACTAAACAATCAAAATTTATCATGGCATGGAATATTTCATTATGACAGTAACGTAACACTGATCTCTAACTGCTGATACCTAACGACTTTGACAATCCTTCATTTGCTGGCACAAAAACATCCCAATACAAATCGCGTTACTTTTGGCAACACTGCCACCGGTTAAAAGGGGGTTATTTTTTTCATAGTTCTATCACACAGATAGAGATTCATTAAGTTCACTTGATAAAAGCATAATCTAGCGACGGTTGAGTGAAATACACTGAATATTTTTACCTGACTGCTCAAAATGTTTTTTGGGTGTATGTATGCATCTATGTCTGTTCCTTTGTCTCTCACTGTAGTCTACACGGCTTGATTAATTTTGATAAATGGGGTATCATTGGATTCATCTTGATCACAGTACTTTCATAGGTTAGTGTTAAAAAATCGAATATGGCAGCTACAAATCGTCATATTCGATTTCTGACGACCAAAAATCTGTAGCCTAAACGAGTTGATGGACGAGTTCGGACAAATGCCGTGTCATTGGATTCATCTTAGCCTAGAGAGTGACAAATGATATAACACGAAGTGAAGAAATATTGACATTATAGAACCATGCTTTAGAAACTGCAGTCGGGATTCATTATTTTTAAACTGATTACTTGTATAATATAAAATTGTGTTTCATCTAGTTTTCAAAAAAATAATGTTGTAGGTATACTCTTTCCCCATTTTGTCTTGATTGTAAAAATAACTTTAGTATTATTATTTAAAAGTTTACATCATACAACTAAGTTTCTTTATTTTCTAATGTAATAGGTTGCGCATTGAGCGTTAGTATGCTCCAATCCATAAGCAATACGTCAATCGGCGGCGCCATCACTCGCCACAAGATGGTGCTAGTGCTCCGTAATTAGCTGGACACACGCGTAACTATAATATAATAATTAATAATTAAACGTATGGTGGTACATCTTTTTTATTCATCTGAACAGCTGTAAGCTTTTTTTCTTGAATTGAACAATCATACAATTTGACATCGATTATGAGATGAGTGATGATACGTACGCGAACGCGCGACATTCAGATATTCAGAATAGGGTTCGATTGAGCGCTGGCTGACTTTTCGCTCGTCACGGAAGTTTTTGTGTTCCAAGGAAATTTCTGTAATATAATCCAATTAATGAAGCTTTTTCTTCCGAAATGTTTGCTGTAAATCCATTCTTTCAATCACTAGTCCTTACTATAAAATTCCTACTCTTCCTTCGGTCCGCGGCGGCGTAGAATGTTTGTGACCATCAACCAGTTTTGTGAATCTATAAACTTATTTCTTTTACGTTTGAAGCTATTTCCTGTTTACAATGGAAAAGGGACTTACGTGCGAACACCTGAATAAACTAACTGATATTCTTGGGAAGGATTTGTGGCAATCGAAAGAGGTAAATAAAATGTTCTTGTTGACTAACCTCAAATATGCTAGTAGTAGTTAATTATCATTTTGCTTGGTCCAGTTTACATTGTGTAACTCATGCTCTTTGTGACTTGCATGCCAACATCAGTACTTAGTTGGTTTATTGACCGTTTTGTCTATGTATGGCACAGTTGCAGGATGTTTACAGTCTCCAATGTGACTTATGCAATTTGAGGCAAGGAAAGATTTAACAAGACAGTAAAATTAATAAGCGTCCTGAAAAGTAAACAACAATTATAATAGATGTGTAAAACCTAGCTAATCTGACTAGCTAAGCAACAGGATTTATAAATGAGGCTGTCTATATTTAAGACCAACATACCAACAATGTGTAACTTAATGAGGGGTATTAAGTTAGTCCAATGAGGATTTATTCCGACCAAGAATGTGAATACTTTGATATGTTCAAAGGTTGAATATGTCAAACAAAATATAGGTTGCTCTATTTATCTTCCTTTCCTTTGTCAATTAAATAACAAAACATTGCTGACTCATGGCTATTGTTGTAAATTGCTGAGAATATCTGTTTATATGTAATTTCATTAAAAAAATTTGAGTGTATGTACTTCCTGACCCTGTTTGGGAGATTTTTTATATTAGATATTGAACTGGTGCATCTTCACAACCTTAATACTGATAAGCAGCTGAATCTGTGACTGACAATGAGATAAAAACTATCCCCAACACAAGTTATCTTTGTATCTGTTTTTTTTTTATGCCCCCGCAGACAAGGTTGCACAAGGTTTTTAGACATAGTGTTCCCACATTTAGAGGGCATCACAGCATAAACAGTAATTCACAGTATATAAGTACTACAATAAAAAAAGATACTTTTTTTTTACTGACGATTTTTGACCATGTCAGTTCCATCATTCTCTCTTTATTCACAATACAGTTTCTTTAACCAGCCCATATATGGATTGGTAGAGCATGTTAAATAAGGTAGGTACTTAAAGCAGGTACTTCATAAGATTTTTTATCAGAAAAAACTAAAAACCAACTTCAAATAATGGGAAGTTGATAAAATAATCAATATGAAGTTACATCCCCAATTTTTTTAAAGGACAACCCTTTAAGTATAGCTTACCCTTTAACTGTAGGTACCTATATACACTAAAAACAAGATACAAACGAATTGTGAACCTCCTCCTTTTTAAGTCCGTTGAAAAATATAAATGTTTACATTTGAATAAACATGTTCATGTTTCAGGCATTAACATGTTTCGACTGCGGCTGCACCGGTCCCAACCTCTGGATCTGCCTCCAGCCAGATTGCCACCACGTTGGCTGCTCTGAAGTAAAGAATGACCACAGCACACAGCACCAAAAGGTACATATCCACAATGCCCATTGATGAGGCCCACTAACTGCTTTGAGCTGGTTAATGGAGGTGGATAGGTTTTTTTTTAATACATACATAAACGCACGCCTGTTTTCCGGAGGGGTAGGCATACTATGGATTTCCACTTGTTATGATCCTGATAAACCTCTTTTGCTCCTCTTTTCACTCTCATTACATTCTTCATACATGCTCGCTGGTTTTTTTTTATATAACTAAAGTGGAAAACTCTCCTACAGCCCACCTGTTGGTAAGCCCTAGCCTTTTTCCTGTGTGGTACCCGGTTAAAAGTAGCCTATGTGTTATTCTGATGTATAAGCTATATTACTTTAAAGTTTTATCAAAATCCGTTCAGTAGTTTTTGTGTGAAAGAGTAACAAACATCCATCTGTACAAACTTTCGCGTTTATAATAGTAGTAGGATTGGATTCCAACCCTTAAATACCTTGATACCTCGCCTAACTACTTAACTTTATTTTATTGTACCTACTAGTTTTGTTTATACAAAACCTCGGCCTGCCTACCTATCTGATGCTTACCTATTCACAAAATTCATGTGAGATAATAAACACCATCTATGTACCTACTATGTGAAAGCAGTAAATGTATTGAGTATTAAGTTAGTTACCCTTAATGTGTAACGTCACAAATGTGGGTGCGTTTTCTTGCAGGCGAACCCGTCACACTGCGTTCATATGAACGTGTCCACGGAGCGGATATGGTGTTACGTGTGCGAAAAAGAGGTCCACATCAAAGCGGCCATGAACCCAGCAGTGAGTGTCAATCGCTGATTCGTTGATTCACAGAGCAATTTTTTTATGCATCTACTTTAACTTTTGTTATGGCTTCTGTGGTTAGGGGTGCCAGAATTTTGTTTCAACCGAAATTTAAAAAATAAGAAGATTGAGTATGCAGACATTTGGCTGGTGTAGAATAGAGGGAGACTCGAAAATATTTTTTTAAAACTATAAGTTGATTTATTTTTATACTTAAAAACACATGTAATGTACATACAATTTTATAAAACCGACAACCATAGAGGAAGATAGGTTTTAAATTGGTACTATAACGAACATTATAAAACAAAAAATTGCGAAATCGGTCCAGCCCTTCTCAAGTGTAGCACTTAACAACGAACAGCATTTAATATTTATTTGTATAGATAGTGATACAAGCATACAGCCCACCTGTTGGTAAGCAGTTAAAGTAACCTATGGACGCTTGCAATACCAGAGGCATCACTCACGCGTTGCCGACCCTGAGACATGACATTCATGACAGAGATGAAAGTCTCATATGCCTGTAATTTCACCGGCATTGCTGTGCTGGTTTGAAGGCATACCCTTAAAACCAGCACAGCAATGCTACTATTACTGCTTGGCGAAAGAAAACTCCTACTACTTCTAACACAACTCCTTCTGCCTGAACCCCATTAAATAAAATAAAGAAATAATGCATGACATTTTCACACAGCATCATCTAGCCCGAAATCAGAGCTTTTATTATGGGAACTACATGACTGATATACTACTTATATACATATTTTTTTTGTTAATACATACATATTATACAAAGAGAAAACCCAGTCCTGAGGCAAATTTGCAGATGCAAACATTTGTCCCACGGCGGGAATCGAACCCGCAACCTTCTGCGTCTCAGGCGAGCCTTCGCCCACTGCGCCACAGAGGTCGTCAATTCTTTTTTTTAATGGGTTTTTTTTAATACTTCAAGGGTGGTCCCATATACATTTTTAAAAAAACTAGCTGTGCCACAGCCGCCCTTGGCCCCCTACACACGTCGTCGCATCGCTCGCCCGCGATATACAACTTATTTTGTTCGGCTCCTATGTGTTATAGTGTATTGTTAAATAACCTATAACCTTCCTCAAGAATTGAGCTATCAAATGCAAAAGGTTTTTTTTTATTCGAGTGGTAGTTCCAGAGAACTACGCGCATACAAAGAAAAAAAAATACCATCCCTTAGAGTGAAAAAATGGGGTATGAAATTTTATAATGGATTTTTTATCAATTTAAAGTTGATATTTATTTTTCATAAAGAAAAATTGCTTCTTCAAAAGTCAAATTTATGTCATCAGTCATGGAGCGCCCGCTAGTGGTCGCCATTTGAAAACCTTAAAAATATATCTGCGCTTCAGTCTACTTAAGAATTGTCAACCAATTGACTGGAGCTTTGTTGTATAAGCGAACATCGCAGGAAATTAGTCATCGGTTGGAATCCGACGAGCTACTTACAGATTCACTGTCATCTATCAAGGCTAAAGTTCATACATTCCTGATTGATATAACTTGACTGTGCCCTTATGTTCCTATCTCAGTGAGAAAAGAACATAACTTTGATAAAAGTGGTCTTTGTGATTTTAATGAATAAGTGGACTTTGACTGTATAGATATATATTTTCTTCTATAATGGTTTCAGATCCATCCCGACACGACGTCAATAGACGGATCGATCAGCGCGCGGCTTAATTCAGTGGGGCTTGCAAGTCCGGACGTCGATCCCGAGGATATGGACTATGATGACGACGCGCGCGCAAGGGGTAGGCAGCCATATCATCCTATGTATAAATATACCA
Organism: Perizoma flavofasciatum; assembly: GCA_958496245.1. Taxonomy (NCBI): domain Eukaryota; kingdom Metazoa; phylum Arthropoda; class Insecta; order Lepidoptera; family Geometridae; genus Perizoma; species Perizoma flavofasciatum. The sequence continues at coordinate 4,802,300 of OY292443.1, read as the reverse complement.
ATCAATACTACGCGGGCTTACCCGTGGGCAGAGGCTAGTATGCATCTAAACATCCAAAAGACAGATAGTCTTGACCCCACGCTAGGATACCCTCGTATCGTGGGTATCAGTACTACGAGTACCGTGGTACCACAGCATCCAGGCCCGGAACAAATGTCTGCAGAACATGCGAACATTTGTCCCGCTGCGAGAAGTGGAGCCTCACCTCTTGCGTCGGAACCATCTTCTCGCCCGCCGCGCTATCGAGGTCATCTTTTTATATAAATTTAGTAGCCTCTGGCTTCGCCCTCGCGCCACTCGGCTAAAATGTTTAAAAATTAAGCCACTTTTTTGACGTGTGAAAGTGGCTATGAATTAATGAAAATGCTTTATTGTATACCTTTTGAAAGAAACAAAATAAACAATAACATATTACATTGTACATTGCAATGGGCGGTCTTATCGCCTCAAAGCTGTCTCTTCCAGACAATAAATGCTGGTTTTCATTAAGTTCGCCTATGTATTTGTTTTATCTTGTGCAATAAAGCATTTTCTATCTATCCATCTTACCTTTGGATGGAGAGGATTCTGTTTTTTTGAGGATTGAAAATAAAGAAACATATTGTGCCTATGTGTTATTCTTGGTTGAGAACTATACCTGATCCAAATCAGTTCAGCCGCTACTGGAAACAGAAATCCAACTTTTGTATTTATAATTTAAAGTAGGATAATCCTTGCAAACCTTTACGACTGACTGTCAAACAACACACTGTTTAGAATTTCCATCAAATCGGTTCAGTTGTTACGAAACTTTTTTTTAATTTTTATGTTCTGCTTCTTGGCAATCTGTTTATACAGCAATAGTCCAATTTGATGGTTGATGTTATCCGGTTTTTGAGTCGTTTTGAGAGATCAGTCCAGTCAGTTTTCTCACAACTTTTGTCTGTGATCTTTCTGCTAGGTTTGGGACGCTCGCTATGTCTCTTAAGTCTAGAGAATTGAAGGGTGCCAGCCTCTTGAAGCTGAGAGGAGAGTTCGTACGAAATTAATTATTAAAAACTTAAATACATTCTCATATAACATAGAAAATACACACAATAGTCAGATACATAGAGGCGTAAATGTATGCGTGCGTTCCTTGATTGGAATTCATAATACGCGCCCAGATCATACAATCTTATTGAACTTATTGGAACTCTTTCAGGTTTGATCGGTCTACAAAATATGGGTAACACTTGTTACATGAATGCTGCCTTGCAAGCCCTCAGCAACACGCAGCCGTTGACGTCGTATTTCCTCGAGTGCGGCGCCGCAGTCGCTGTGCTGGCAAACGAGCGCAAGCCAGCCCTCAGTCGGTGAGACACCTAGCTCGCTTCACTCTCCTAGTGTTACATGAATGCTGCCTGCAAGCCCTCAGCAACACGCAGCTATTGACGTCGTATTTACTGGAATGCGGCGCCGCAGTCACCGTGCTGGCAAACGAGTGCAAGCCATCCCTCAGTCGGTGAGATACCTAGCTCGCTTCACTCTCCTAGTGTTACATTAAAGCTGCTTTACCAGGGTTCACTTACATCGATTACTAGAAAAGCGCTATATAGACTTCCAATAGACGATGGAAAACTTGTTGAGGGTTTTAAAATGACTTTTTATGAGTAAGTTTGATGTTTTTTTTCTTCAGAGCATACCAAAAACTAATCAAAGAAATGTGGAGTAGACGGACGAGAGGCTACGTTGTACCTAATGGAATCCTTTACGGAATTAGAAATGTAAGTAAATTCTCACTGTTACTACATTTTAGTAGTTACTTGAGATACAGCATTTACAGCTATACAGCATTTGAACCAAAAAAATAATTCACTTCACTCAATTCAGAGTGTGGCAAATTTACAGTTAAAAATATTCAGCTCTGAATTAGCCTTTATTTAACTCATTGTACTGTCAACATATTAAAAAATGTAGGTACAAAAAAAATTGTAAAAGAATCATTAGAAAGAATAACCAGTTTTGTTTTCTTGCCTTTCTTTCCTGGCTTGGTAGCGGAGGAACAGGCAGTAGATAAAACCGACGTTTCAAAGTGATCCTTGTGATTTTAATTAAAAAAAAAATGACTTTGTCTTTGACTTTATTCTTATTAGAGGACTAGCTGTACCCGCGACTTCGTTCGCGATTGCCATCAATCTTTAAAGGACCACGCGTTAATGAAATCGGACTACGCGTTAATGAATTACGACTAAGAACAAATTTTGAATTTGATTCAAAACTCTCCCAAGGGAACCGTGCTGGATTTCGGGATAAAAAGTATCCTATGTCCTACCCCGTAGTATGAACTCAAATTATGCCAAGTTTCATTTGAATTTGTTCAGTAGTTTCGGCGCTATGCGCGGCCCAGATTCTGACAGGCAGACAGAATTTGATGTGTTTCTTATTATAGTATAGATTATTATAAAAAAGAAATATAAAAATTGTATGAAAAACTTGAGTCAGATGAAATCGCACGGCGTTCCACTATTCGAATAATAATGTGTTCAAGATGTTCCTGCAGGTACATCCGATGTTCCGCGGGTACCATCAGCACGACACGCAAGAGTTCCTCCGCTGCTTCATGGACCAGCTACATGAAGAGCTCAAAGAACCGGTAAAAAACAATGCCTTTCTCTCTCTCTCTTATTTATTTGTTTAAAATCCTGTTTAAACAATAAAAAAAGGTACCAAAGATTGAGTCGAAACATAGTCGGTGCCTTCACCGATAGTGCAGTACGTGAAAATTCCCGGTTTTACAATATGAAGACTACAATTGACAATATAGATTAAATATTGTTATTTAATAAGGAGCAGGGCGAGCTTGTGGCTAGTGTTCGACGCGTGGCGACACCGCGAAGCCCCTGGGGTCGACAGAGACCCTGATCCTCGGCTTGCCCTAGCCGGCCGGTCGGAGGTGGAGGCGTAAGAGCTATGCTCCAAGGGTGGTAGTATTAAAGGCATAAAGCCGGGAGTAGTGTTTAGTGAAACTGAAGCACACCTCTCGACACCCTTTAGCCGTTCACACCAACGTTGCCAGCCCCTACACTGCCTATTGTTGGCGGCACTTATGGGGCCCGTTTAGTGGACGGCAAGTCATCACCTGCCTATGATTTGATTTGAATTTGAGTCTGAATTGGCAGGTGACGTTTCATCCTACATAGCCCAGCAACCATTCCATAAGCATATACTGCTGCAATAGCCCAGTTTACCCAATATTTCCAATAGTTTCATCAGTCGCCATCCACAAAATAACGATTTTATATTGTATTGTACGAAAAGGCCTCTTAGAACGGATTACGGTGAAACTTTACAGTAATATAGCTTATTAGCTTCTGCCCACGGCTTCGCCCGCGTAGTACCCGGATAAAAAGAAGCCTATATGTTATTCTGATATATAAGCTATATTATTGTAAAGTTTCATCAAAATACGTTCAGTAGTTTTTTGCGTGAGAGAGTAACAAACATCCATCCTCACAAACTCTCGCGTTTATAATATTAGTAGGATACATCAGAATAACAGATAGTTTACTCTTTATCCGTGTACCACGCAGGCGAAGCCGTGGGCAGAAGCTAGTAGGATATAAACTTATTACTAAATTATATCAATATTTATTTGTTGTAGGTGTGGGATTCCCCATCTGAAGACAAGCTCAGCACGGAAGCTGACGGAGACCATCAGGAGAACAGGAACGTGCATGTCCGGCGCAGGGCCGCTTCTTCGGGAGGTAAATAATATGGCGAGGAATACATTATGTATATCGTTGAATAAATGAATTATATTTATTTGCAAGAATATAGGTACATTAGTATTACGTATAGCTTCTCTATATTTGCATTTTTTTTCAGGTAGGTATCTAGTTACAATAAATTTGTTCTGTCCTCTAGACCATACCACTTTCTGTTAGCAATAACGGCTGCGGAAATATTTAATGGTATGGAAATGAAATTAGCTGTGGAAATGTCACGTGACTACTTCCAAGTTTTATCTTGTCAAATTTGCGTTTGCGTGAAAGGAGTGTGTGAAGAAGTGTGAGGTATTTGTCTAGACACCCAGACCAGAAATAAATACACACTAATCCGTTGTTCTGATTGGCCAACTAAAGTTTGATCTCTAAATCCTGTAGTTCTGATTGGCCAACTATAAAAAAACAAGTAAATGTTATAAATCCTACTAATATTATAAACGCGAAAGTTTGTGAGGATGGATGTTTGTTACTCTTTCACTCAAAAACTACTGAACGGGTTTTAATAAAACTACAGTAATATAGCTTATACAGCATGGTAACCGGATATAAAGTACCCTATGTGTTATCCTGAAGTTTCATCAAAATCCGTTCAGTAGTTTTTGCGTGAAAGAGTAACAAACATCCATCCTCACAAACTTTCGCGTTTATAATATTAGTAGGATATACACCTACCATACAGAATATTATTTCTCATTAAAAAATATTGACTAAGTTTTACTCACTGGTTCAAAGATATTTCCGATAAAAAGTTTTTAACTCGAGCTTTAAATATGCCTTGCGATGGGGCCTGTCTAATTGACACTAATTATTTATAGTTTTTATTCTTATTTTCTGTTTTGCAGCGAACGATGCACCTTTATTTGCTCGGATGAGGCGAAAATCTCCCGCAGCTTCGTCCTACAGCGAATCGAGAACTGACGGCTACCTAAGGTTAGCTTATCTTCATTCGATCTCGGTGGCGTAAGCGGCGCAGGTTCGATTCCCGCTGCGTTACAAATGTTTGCATGTTCTGCAGCTATTTGTTCCGAGTTTTTTTACGAACTAAGCCTGATTAAGTAACTTCGCTATTCGCTTCCACAGGGTAGCGCAAGACGCAAATACTCGTCACCGGCGCTCGGCCAGTTTCGCTGGCACCCCCCAGTTCACGTACAACGTGCTCACACAGCAAGTCAGCAATGGTGAGATCTATGCTAGTAGATTAAATTAGTTCTATTAATTTAACAAACTGAGTAGTCTGCTGGACATTTTCAAACAGCATTGTCTAGATCCAAAGTAAGCAGAGCTTGTGTTATGAGTAGGTTGTTCCTTAAAACCCATATTAGGTTTGTCTTGTTTAATAGCGTTGTTTTTTTTATACAACTATAGTGGTAAAAAAGCTTATGGCCCGCCTGTTGCTGAGCGGTTATCGAAACCTATAGACGCTTGCGACACCAGAGGTATCACATACTTTTCATAGCATAACGGGTGAAAAGTCTCGTGTGCCTGTAATATCACCGGCACCCTTCAAACCGGAACACAGCATTGCTTAGATGCAGAAACAGGTATGGTTGTAGTGCTTCCCCGGACGTGCTCTTCACAAGGAGCTCTACTAGTGCAATTTGTTATATTTAATTAGAATGTAGCATAATGTTCGTCCAGGTCCCTCGGAAGGCATGCAACGAGACAACATTGGTTCTGAATCGGAGCTGTCGTGGTCGAGCGAGGCTGAGGAGAGATACGAGACGTGCTCCAGCGGTGCCAGCGACGCGCCTTCCAAACCAGACAGGAGCGAAATACCGTGAGTGACATGCTTTATCTTTACTTACTATATTATATTTTTAAACACAAAACAGGCACGTACATTCGATCGTCCAAAGTGAACAATCCGACCGTATGCATTACCCACAACACTTTGTTTATAAACACCCAACAGGCACATACATCCGACCGTTCATAGTGAACAATCCGACCGTATGCATTACCAACAATACTTTGTTTTTAAACACCCAACAGGTACATACATCCAACCGTCAAAAGTGAACAATCCGACCGTATGTATTACCAACAATACTTTGTTTTTAAACACCGAACAGGCACATACATCCGACCGTCCAAAGTGAACAATCCGACCGTATGCATTGCCCACAATACTTTGTTTTTAAACACCCAACAGGCACATACATCCGACCGTCCAAAGTGAACAATCCGACCGTATGCATTGCCCACAATACTTTGTTTTTAAACACCCAACAGGCACATACATCAAACCGTCCAAAGTAAACAATCCGACCGTATGCATTACCCAAAATACTTCGTTTTGAAACACCCAACAGGCACATACGCCCAACCGTCCAAATTGAACAATCTGACCGTATGCATTACCAACAATACTTTGTTATTAAACACCCAACAGACACAACATCCGACCGTTCAAAGTGAACAATCCGACCGTATTTAGTAATATCCCACTATTTATCCCTGGTAATTCCTGGTAACCTCTGCTCTGACCGACGTCGGCACCAGCTGATTGCAGCACAGCACGAACTCGTCACTCAAATGTTGGAGCTTAATGTCCCGTTGTCATTTGATCTTGTCGAAAATTTTTTGGGGTTTATTTTTGTTATGGTATTGACAGAATAGAATCCAATCTTCTGTCATAAACAGCTTTTCTTTAGGATTTTTTAAACACAATTTAAATAAATATTGCTGGACATTTTCACAAAGCATCATCATCCCGCCGCGGGACAAATGTTTGTATGATCTGCAAATACTTGTACCTATATCTTTAATTTTTTATCTTATTTTTTGTTTCTTTTTGTTTCTTTTAAGTGTATAATATTTTATAGTACCGTATTTTTTCCCCTTTTTATTATTTTTAAGTTAGCACGCCAACCCTCTTTTTAAACCTGTGAGGTCGGCAGGTAGAAAATGCTTTTAGCATTAAGCCCACCTATTGTACACTCTTTTTTTGTGCAATAAAGAATTTAATAATAATAATAATAACTTGTCTGAGGTCTGGGTGTTTTTTGCGTAAATGAAATTATATAAGTAGTATATAAATCATGTAGTTGCTAAAATACAATCTCTGCTTAGTTTGGGGCTAGATGATGTATGAAAAATTACCAGCATTATTAATTATTTATTATAATTGTTTATTTGCCAGCAGGAAGCCGTCGAAGGGTTGCGGCGGCGGCGACGGCGGAGGCGGCACTCCGCGGTACCGCAGCATCATATCGGACGTGTTCGATGGAAAACTACTCTCCTCAGTACAATGCCTCATCTGCAATAGGGTAACTTTCCTGCATATTTATACACGTGTTGGCCTGCCCTAGGCATATATTCTACTAATATTATAAACGCGAAACATGTGAGTATGGATGTTTGTTACTCTTTCACGCAAAAACTACTGAACGGATTTTGATGAAACTTTACAGTAATATAGCTTGTACATCAGAATAACACATAGGCTACTTTTTATCCGGGTACCACGCGGGCGAAGCCGTGGGCAGAAGCTAGTAAATAAATTAATGATGCTGGACATTTTTCACACAACATCAAACTAAGCAGAGCTTGTATCATGGGAACTGCATGACTGATATACTACTTATATTTTTTTTTTGTAAATACATAATTATTATGCATAAAAGATACCCAGACCCAAGACAAATATTCGCTGATCATACAAACATTTGTCCCGCGGCGGGAAACGAACCCGCGATCTTCTGCGTCTGAGGCGGAATTAATAATAATTGTAAGAATAATAATAATCTACAGGTTTCTTTAATTTGTAATTTTGTAGGTGTCAACGCGAGTGGAAACGTTTCAGGACTTGTCACTGCCGATCCCATCGCGGGAACATCTGGCGGTCATCAGATGTCAGCAGCCGATTATCAACCATAATACAATGCTAAACGGCTCACAAGAATCATGGGTAAGTTTATAAGAATCATGGGTATAATATAATAGTTGTGAGTAGGTTATAAGAACCATGGTTAAGTTACAAGAATCATGGGTATAATATAATAGTTGTGGGTAGGTTATAAGAACCATGGTTAAGTTACAAGAATCATGGGTATAATATAATAATCGTGGGTAGGTTATAAGAATCATGGTTAAGTAACAAGAATCATGGGTATGATATAATAATCGTGGGTAGGTTATAAGAATCATGGTTAAGTCACAAGAATCATGGGTATAATATAATAATCGTGGGTAGGTTATAAGAACCATGGTTAAGTTACAAGAATCATGGGTATCCTACCAGATAAACTACCTAATTTTGTGTTGTTTGGGGTCAAATAGGTCTCCGTCTCAGCATTATGCTGCGTCAAAACCTAGTAGGTTTTCAGACGGAGCCTTCTTAATGCCATATAGATCGGTGAGCAAACGGGTGCAAAATAATTACATAAAATAATAATAATAACCTAACCATCTTAATAATACATACTATACATAAAATATATTAAATTATATAAAAACGGTTGTTCCTTTCTCCCATATAAATTGTTCTTGGTTGTAGAATTGACATTTCGTATCTAACCAGACGTCAGCTTGTTATATAACAAGCTGACGTCTGTTCAGATAGCCCGACAGCCATTTGTTATATCCTACTACTATTATAAACGCGAAAGTTTGTGAGTAGAAGAAAGGTAGGTACATGGCAAAACGTCGAGAATGACAATAATTAAACAACATTATACTACCCAAAGAATCCTACTAATATTATAAACGTGAAAGTTTGTGATGATGATTATTTGTTACTCTTTCACGCAAAAACTACTGAACAGACTTTGATGAAACTTTACAGTAATATAGCTTATACATCAGAATAATACATAGGCTACTTTTTATCTGGGTACCACGCGGGCGAAGCCGTGGACAGAAGCTAGTATGATATATATGTTATATATTATGTTGTTGTCTTCATATGATAAAGAAGTTGATGGATGCAGCCAATGCGTTCTATATAAATAAGTTTGTTTTATATTACTTTATGTATATTCGTTTTTAAGGTATCTATTATATGGGGCCTGTATTTGTACGTGTACTTTACTGTGTTGCCTGAAATAAATGAATAATAATTATTATTATTTCAGGTGTGGTGGTTGCTGAGTTGGCTGAGATCGTGGTTCTACGGACCGGTGGTGTCATTGCAGGACTGTCTAGCTGCCTTCTTCAGTGCCGACGAACTCAAAGGCGATAATATGTACAGGTTAGATAGATAGATAATCATTTATTCAAACCATCACTCAAAAAATATATTTAATTTTTTAATTCAACAAACTTAAATTATATTAATATTATTGGAATAATATTAAAAATTAATAATAATAATTCATGTATTTTCAAATTGACAAGGCGTAGTATGTAGAACTTGACCAAGTAACTACCTACTTATAATATTTTGTTAATGTGTTACTTCTATGCCATTAAATTATTCTATTATATTTACTTGAGAATGAAACACACTTTTCAGTTGTTCCCGCTGTAACAAGCTCCGGAACGGTGTGAAAATGTCTGGCGTGGTGCGCTTGCCGGAAGTGCTGTGCGTACATCTGAAGCGCTTTAGACACGAGCTGATGTTCAGCGCTAAAGTGGCTGCCAGGGTCTCCTTCCCGATATCCGACCTCAACATGGCCCCTTACACGCATAAAGGTAATATTTTTTTGACAACCTCTGTGGCGCAGTGGGTGAAGGCCCGCCTGAGACGCAGAAGGTTGCGGGTTCGATTCTCGCTGCGGGACAAATGTTTGTATGATCTGCATACATCTGTCTCGGGTCTAGGTGTTTTCTATGTATATACAAATAAAAAAAAAAGTATATAGGTAGTATATCAGTTTTTTAGTTCCCATAATACAAACTCTGCTTAGTTTGGGGCTAGATGATGTAGCCCCAAACAAAGACTAGGACTAGCTGTGGAAAAAATATATATACAGGGTCTAAAAAAGCTACTCCCGAAAACTTCGGGAGGTGAAAGTACCCATCAACCAACAGACCATGGTACCAACAGTGTGAAAACGAAAAAAAAATCAGCTGCTCCATACATTTCAGCCAAGTAGGTATTGAACTTTAGTATGGAACAGCAGATTTTTTTTTCGCGTTCACACTATTGGTTCATAGTAAAAGTTGTTCATATTGATGGGTACTTTCACTCCCCGAAGTTTTCGGGAGTAGTCTTATTACACCCGGTATATAAATATGTCAAGTTTTTAAACAGATCGCAATCTTTTTTGTCGTTTCTGTTTCATTTGATGTTCATTTATTAAATGATATGAATATGTTCAGATTGCACGTCTAAGATAACCCGGTACGAGCTATGCGCTGTGATCTGCCACGCGGGCACGGCGGGCGGCGGGCACTACACCTGCGTCGCAAGGAACGCGCGCGGCTGGCATTGCTACGACGACGCAACCGTCACGCCCTTGACGCTGAACCAGTTGACGCACACCGAGGCATACGTGCTCTTTTACAAGTGAGCCTACAAATACATCATTATGAAGCAACTAGCTTCTGCCCACGGCTTCGCCCGCGTGGTACCTTAAAAAGTAGCCTAACTGTTATTCCGATGACCCAACCTTCCTGAAAATGTGGTGCAGGCCACAAATATAACGATTTTTAAAAAAACTTAAACTTTGGCTTATCGAGTAACTTTTTATAGCTACGACGAATTCGTTGGCTATAAAATCAGATAATTTGAATTTTATTGTATTATATTATAATTGAATAATTGGAGCTACCTACTTTAAGTAGGTAGTGTATTTTTATATATTGTAATAATCACTTTTGCATATTTTAATTTGTCCTATAATTATTATTACTAATAAATAACTATTATGACTATTCTGATGTATAAGCTATATTACTGAAAAGTTTCATCAAAATCCGTTCAGTAGTTTTTGCGTGAAAGAGTAAAAAACATCCATCCTCACAAACTTTCGCGTTTAACACGCACACAGATATTATAATACTAGGTAGTAGGTATGTCGTACATAATAAATGTTTTTCATTTCATTACATTTTTTCAATACGTTTTTTGTAGTAATAGTTTTTTATTAACATGATTTGGGTAGAAGGAAAATCCAAAAGTTAGCTGTCGGTAACACAGGTACGACCTAGCACGCATGCTAAGGTCCGCTATAATGTTTTTTTTTTCCTTAAAAAATATTTTTGAATCTTTATTCGCGATTTGTCTTGACTTGAGGCATGCGTAGTAAAAATAAAACCAACCGCTCCAAAACACACATCAACTCATTCTAAGCGATAAGACCGCCCATTTAACTTCATTAAGAATAAGCTTTTGTTCATTCTGCTATTTGTTTATGGTAAATAAAATAAATTAATAATGCATGTTATCCATAGAACTGCGTATAGTTTCTATGGATCACATTCATTATACATATTTCTTCTTGTTTTTATCAGCGACGTAAAGAACTACTCATATTGCTGATAAGTTGTCGGCTATAGAGGCAAAGTTGAAAAGTCACATACCCTTTTTATAATATCTGTGCCCTTATCACTGATACACAGCAATGCTAACATTACTGTTAGACGGCAAAAATAGTACGTAGTTAAAAAAAAAAAACAAACAAAATATACGTACGTGGGAATAATAGGTTATTCCCACTCACGATATACGGAATCCGAGTGTGGTTACAGGAGGATTGAACCCGCTACTATCCCGTGGTAGTCAGAAACGGATATTGAAATGACAATGTGGAATGCTTTCAGAAAAGTGAACCCTCAAATGGCGGAGCTGCGGCGGAAGGCGGCTGAGATCATAGATTCGACAAATCTGGAGCCGAATGACATCAAGTTCTTCATCTCGAAACAGTGGATCAACAAGTAAGTGTCAAAGTCCAAGTCAAAATTCATTTATTCATTAAAATCACAAGGATCACTTTGAAACGTCGGTAAAGTGATTTTATTATAAAGTTTCTTTACGGGTCTTGCGTTTACCATTTTTTTTATCTTTTTCCATTCTGTGACCGCGGCTGTTGCAATACAGACGAGACAGCTTATTTAATTGATATTTATTCCTAACTAGCTTCTGCGTGGTACCCGGATAAAAAGTAGCCTATGTGTTATTCTGATGTATAAGCTATATTATTGTAAAATTTCATCAAAATCCGTTTTTGCGTGAAAGAGTAACAAACATCCATCCTCACAAACTTTCGCGTTTATAATATTAGTAGGATTAGTTTCTGTTGTTTTCTTTTTAGCATATTTAATCAAATCAAATCAAAAGTTTTTAGTTCAGACAATACAATCCATTTTGTTAGTAGATACTTAAGACTATTTGATAGTAAATTCTGCGATGATAGGAATAGGTAGATAGACATTCTGCAACGGGAGATGATCAAACAATAAAATCATATTGATTTCACGATCATATTGTTTTTTAATGATCTTATGATTTTTGTTGGCTGCCATCATTTCACTTTACTGAATTAGCTTGTTTGTCTGTTTGGCGTCGACTTAAAATTATTTAGGTTCTTAAGAATTATTGCAATAATATAGAGAATTATCCAAAGGTTGTATGGAAGAGGTCGTTTTTAAGCGATAATACCGCCCATCGCAGATTTGTCAAGTTACATTAATTTTTAACCGACGAAAAAACGGAGAGTTTTAAGTATCTAAATAATAATAGTCAACGTTGACAGATAAATGTATTTTCTTTAGTTTGATTATATCGGTGGCCCACTATCTGGCCCACCGCGTCGCTTCGCCCGGCCGCGCTTTTTGTTATTTTGCTCGGCTTCTAAGGGTCGTAGCGTGATGTAAAATAACCTCTCATTCTTCTTCAAGAATTGGGCTATTAAATGCAAAAATATTTTTTCAAATCCTACTGGATCGTAGTTCCAGAAATTAGGGAGTACAAACAAAAAAAAACAAAAAATCTTCAGCTTTATTATTAGAATAGATTATAAATGTTTTATCAAAATTCGAGGTTCAACACGTGGGCAGAGCCCGGTCCTATAGACAACAGTGACTTCGTGTGCTGCCACGGCGGAGTGCGGCACGACAGAGCGCAGTATCTGCACAACCTGGCCGCGGTGGTGCCGCAATCACTCTGGGAATTACTATACTCGCAGTAAGTTCCGGAGCCCGGTCCTATAGACAACAGTGACTTCGTGTGCTGCCACGGCGGAGTGCGGCACGACAGAGCGCAGTATCTGCACAACCTGGCCGCGGTGGTGCCGCAATCACTCTGGGAATTACTATACTCGCAGTAAGTTCCGGAGCCCGGTCCTATAGACAACAGTGACTTCGTGTGCTGCCACGGCGGAGTGCGGCACGACAGAGCGCAGTATCTGCACAACCTGGCCGCGGTGGTGCCGCAATCACTCTGGGAATTACTATACTCGCAGTAAGTTCCGGAGCCCGGTCCTATAGACAACAGTGACTTCGTGTGCTGCCACGGCGGAGTGCGGCACGACAGAGCGCAGTATCTGCACAACCTGGCCGCGGTGGTGCCGCAATCACTCTGGGAATTACTATACTCGCAGTAAGTTCCGGAGCCCGGTCCTATAGACAACAGTGACTTCGTGTGCTGCCACGGCGGAGTGCGGCACGACAGAGCGCAGTATCTGCACAACCTGGCCGCGGTGGTGCCGCAGTCACTCTGGGAATTACTATACTCGCAGTAAGTTCTGTAAGGGCCCGCTCAAACAGGCGCGGCGGCGATTATCAAAGGGAAATCGTTGTTAAAGTTCACGTGTTTTTTTTTAACAAACTTTAATTTGTTAGTTATAAATGAAGCTAATATAATGCTGGATATATTCACACAGCCTCATCTAGCCCCAAAGCAGAGCTTGTTTTATGGAAACTAAATTACTGATATACTAGTGTTTTTTTACGCCATATAATACTATACATAGAAAACGCCCTGACCCAAGAAAAATATTTGTGTATCAATCATTTGTTTTTGTAAGTTTTAAGTGTTCTTACTGTACTTACTGCTTTAAAATAAAAATAAAAAAAAGCATATATTTCTATTGCTTAGTTAACATTAACAAAAAAAAACATTTAATGTGTACTTAAATCTTATTATTTAACATTTAATGACTATCAAAAAAATATATGAACGGATTTGTCTGAAATAAAATATTGAATTGAATTACTTTGCAAGGGACATGGCCTTGCTGTGCGTCAGTTCAGCCATATATGGCACTGTGAGCACTCTCCTTAAATACATGATGATTTTGTTAAGGTTCGGTGGTGGGCCGGCGGTGTCGCACGTGCACGAGTGCGGCGTCTGCGCGCGCGCAGCTCAGCGACTGCGCACGCGCCGCGCCAGAGAGCTCACCGCCTTCTGCGAACTGCATGCTAGCTTCCAGGTACACTCAATCATGTACTAATCTATACTTATTCAATCGTCTGATCTATCCACGCACACCCAAAACTTCTAATCTAGAGAACTGAAATTTGGAACATAGGTTTATTTTATAATGTAAGCACGTACTAAGAAGGGATTTTTGGAAATTTCCACTTTAAAGGGGGGAATATTGAATTGCTGAAGAAGGGGGTGAACTATTTATAAAGGTTTTTTTTTTTATAAACTTTCTTTGATAAAGTTGAAGAAACATGAAAATTTGAATGTCAGTATGGATTTGTCCGATTTGTACAAGATCTTTTGGATGCCAATCGATCCTGTTTTATATAAGGATAAAAATACTCTTTTAGGACCAACTGAGGTTAGAGTACTAGGAATGTCATAAATCGCTTAAAACTTTTCCTATTCATTGTGTAGAAAATTATCTTGTAATTGATACCGTAATTGTACTAAAATAAACCAATATAGTAAATTGAAGACGTATTAGGTATATATATATATTTTTTTTTAAATAAGAATCATACAATTTAAATAGCTTCTGTGAAAGGGCTCATCCGGGATAGTGCAACTACCATGCCTATCTGCCGCCAAGCAGTAATGTTATCATTGCTGTGTTCCGGTTTGAAGGGTATGGTTGCCGGTGTAATTACAGGCACATGAGATCTTTCATCTTGATATCTCAGGAAGGCAACGCGTAAGTGATACCTCTGGTATTGCAAGCCTACATAGGCTACGGTAAAAGCTTACCACTAGGTAAGCCGGTACATTGTTTACCTGTTTAAAAGTATAAAACATATATATATTTTCATTTGCAGGAGAAAAACCAATCGCGGGTTAACACAAGTTGATATTTACATTTGCAGGAGCAAACCAAACGCGGGTTAAGTCGGGTTTATATTTATATTTGCAGGAGCAAAGCCAATCGCGGGTTAACACAAGTTGATATTTACATTTGCAGGAACAAAACCTATCGCGGGTTAAGACAGGTTTATTTGCAGGAGCAAAACCAATCGCGGGATAACACAAGTTGATATTTACATTTGCAGGAACAAAACCAATCGCGGGTTAAGTCAGGCTTATATTTATATTTGCAGGAGCAAAACCAATCACGGGTTAACACAAGTTTATATTTACATTTGCAAGAGCCAATCCAACCAATCCAAAATTAATAGGTTTATATGTATATTAACATTGGCAGGAACAACATCAACCGCGGGTCGAGACAGATTTATATTTACACTACCAGTGCCACGGCCGCCTTCGGCCAGACGCACCTTGTCGCATTGCTCGCCCGCGTCATTACTGCTTTTGCTCAGCTCCTATAATAATACCTTCCTCAAGAATTTGACTATCAAAGGCAAAAATTTTTTTTCAATTCCTACTGGTAGTTCCAGAGATTAACGCGTTCAAACAAACAAACTCTTCAGCTTTATTAATAGTAGAGATTTGCAGGAGTCAAACCAAACTAAGGTTCATAGTTTTATATATAAATGTTTTATGTATAATTAGATTAATCTCATGCAGACGATTGTGTTTTCTCATCATATACTTAATTAGTTAACAAATGGAAGTATGTATATTTTACGACTTATTGTCATAGGTGAAATTCATAAACAATCGTCGAATTGAAATTTGGTTTCAGTTTCAATGGTTTGGTATCATTTTAGAATATTATTACGACTATACTACATACTTTACTATTATCCTGCTGACATTCGTGGTATCGTCGTAATAATATTCTAAAATTATACCAAACCATTGAAACTGAAACTAAATTTCAATTCGACGATTGTTTATGAATTTCATCTATGACAATAAGGATATTTGAAATGTAGACATAAAACCAACAAATTTTGCAAGTTTAAGATGGTGGGACGGTTCTGAAATAATAATAATATTAAAAATAATATTAAATAATATTAATAAAATAATAATATTCATTAAAATAGCCACCTTATAAAGTAAACTGAAA
This sequence comes from Perizoma flavofasciatum, assembly GCA_958496245.1. NCBI lineage: Eukaryota > Metazoa > Arthropoda > Insecta > Lepidoptera > Geometridae > Perizoma > Perizoma flavofasciatum. The sequence goes on along the minus strand of OY292443.1, from coordinate 4,786,270 downwards.
CAGAAATGCCTCGCGCACCTTGTTAATCCATCTACCTAGACAGTTCAATGTCGCGTCAAAAATGTATTTTTCTCAAACATACGCAGAAATATTTTCATTACTTTCTCATATAAGAAACCTTTTTTATTCCCTTTTTTTGAGAAAAGCACTTTACACCGATATTTTTTGGTCAGTTTAAAGCCGGCGCCCACGTTTTTTGTTACTTAAACGTGTTTGTATCGTTGGTTTAGTTTTCGATTTTAATTAGTATTTCATATGGAACTGAATATCGAAAATAATTATCAAAAGTGAGCTGAACACTTGGTAGGGCCGCAGAGCGCACCGACCTTGTAGACTGACGGCGCGGCGGAGCGGCCGCGGCGCTTTGTGCCAAGCCGCCAAGCGAATTCACTACTATCGGTGCTTGAAATATCAACTATTATTAATTACAAAAAAAAATATTTTTGATTAACTATTATTTTTGAGTAAGGTTACAGATATAGATTAAGTGGGTGCCGGCTTTAAACTGACCAAAAATATCGGTGTATATAACTCGGCGGAAATGGCAATTGCCTATTTCGCAGCCTCTGCAATAATGTACTATTATATTATATTCTATATATTTGCAGGAGCAAAACCAACCGCGGGCGATATACGCGATCAGCATGCATTGGTTCCGTCAGTGGCAAGCTTTCGTGAGGAACAAGACGCATCAACCCCCACCGCCCGTTGATAACTCTGGAATTGTTACCAAACAGGTAAAATACTTTTTTAAGATATTAATTATTATTAGCTAGCTTACAGTTGACAAGCGAGATACGAGATATACAAATATGTAAAGAACTTTGACCTTTGAAAGGAGACTATGTGTCAAAAGGACATGCTGCGAAAACATTAGAAATATAGCTCTTGTTCCAGATCTGAGACATCTCGGCATTAATAATAAATAATGCTGGACATTTTCCACACAGCATCATTTAGCCCCAAACTAAGCAGAGCTTGTATTATGAGAACTAAATGACTGATATAATTAATTATCTACTTTTTTTTGTAAATACATACATATTATACATATAAAACACCAAGACCCGAGACAAATATTTGTAGATCATACAAACATTTGTCCCGCGGCGGGAATCGAACCCGCAACCTTCTGCGTCTCAGGCGGGCTTTCGTCCACTGCGCCACAGTTAACTTTCCACTTTTAATATTTTGTCGATTTTTTAGATTTATTTAAGTAGTATCTTAAAACCTATGTTAAATTTGTCTCTAGACACTAGGTTCTCGAAGTGTATTAATCTTATTGTATCCGAAACAAATTGAGACAATAGGTTTTGGAGACTAAAGTCGATATTTTTTACTAAACTCGATATAATTATCAGGATATCTATGCCCAGCAGTCGACTAGTCGTGTTCCTTTACGATCGACCTCGGTGGGGTTATATTACCGCTGCGCGACAAATGTTTGTATGTTCTGCAGATATTTATCCTGGGTCCTGGGTGTTCTGATGCCAGGGTACTCTTAGTTCCTGATACTCACGAAAAAGGGAATCCTTTTTTGGTCTCAGGACTATAATATGTTTTTCATAGCAATTTTGCTAGTCAAATTAAGGGGCGAGTCAAGTCTAATGTAGATGTCTCACACAAACTTAAAACATTTCAGGAAGTCGACGGTCAAACCAGCTACATCCTAAAACAGGGCTCCGACCACGCACAGCTCAGCGAGGAGCTATGGCGATTCTTCACTGACATCTACGCGGGCGGACCCGAAGTCAAACTCAAATCCCCCACAATACAACCCCCTACCATAGCAGAGACCAAAGATAAACCCGAGCGGCGACTGTCGCGCAAGTACTCAGAGTCAGACAAAGAGGACTACTGTTCCAAATCAACATCAGAAACGAACATACGTACAATACAAACAGAGCTGCAGAAGAATCAGTCGTTGCAGAATATCAGTCGACGGTATAGGGTCTCGCGAACCGCTGATTCTGACGAAGACGTCAACTATAGGCATTCGTTCCAATACAAAAGACACGAGCCAAACGGTAACTATGATTCGGACGAAGAAATGGACCCGAACCCGCCAAGAACATACATGAACACTGTGCGAATGGAAAACGGCGTGGATAGCTCAGACCACGATGCAAACGAGTATCCTGTGAAAAGGGACAGGCCGTCTGACTCTGAAATGCCCAATATGGACAATATTTCGTTAAAAACAAAGCCCAAATCCGGAAAAGTGAGAAAGATGAAAAAACGGACGGTTAAATGATTTTTCATTGCGTTCCAATTTGTTCACAGATTGAAACGGATGATTTCGCCAGCAGGCAGGCACTAAACATTCCTTTAATTTCGGTGACTGGTGTATTGTGCATTTTAAAGTTTTACTTGGGAACTTTTTGAACCTATCTGGGAACTGTTTGAACCTATTTGGGAACTGTTTGAACCTATTTGGGATCTGTTTAACCTATTTGGGAACTATTTAAACCCATCCGGGAACTATTTAGGACCTATTCGGGATACTGTTGAGTGTTTCTTTTGTAGCCAGGTTTGGGTTTTACTATTTTTAGTACAATTTATATTTTAGTTCAAATTCTGGTAGTTAGATGAACTATTGAAAAATAAAAAATGTTATACTTTGATTAAGTGTATTTATATGTATAGTAAAATTAATAGTTATAAATGTATAGAAATTTTATGTAGATAATTTCTGACTGCATTTCTCTGTTGCTCTTTACCACGGACTAGGTATTTATTTTGTTACATCAGGCTATAAGTTTTTTGTTTTGTTATTATTTGATCAGCAATAAAATATAGTTCTTATTATTGGCTGTACCTATTTGTTTGTTTTATTTGATCGCTTGTCTTTGCGGCTAAAAACAGTAACTCGCGCACATATTTCAGTGCTTCTAGTGGCTGTACAATCAAAATGCATTTTAATAAATTAATAATAAATAAATAATGCTGGACATTTTTCACACAGCATCATCTAGCCCCAAAGTAAGCAAAGCTTGTGTTATGGGAACTACATGACTGATATACTACTTATATACATTTTTTTTGTAAATACGTACATATTATAGATATTAAACATAGTATTTCGAAATCTTAATGATTAAAGGCCGTTAGTTCAATAGTAGAACCACAGGATAAAGTTTGCTTTTATTTTTTATTTATTTTGGCACACAAAACAGAATACATAGTAAAATTCACAATTCGCTTGTTTTGAGCTAGATGACATTCTAAAACATGTTTAAACATCATGGTTCTTGAAAAGCAGTACATTAAATCATTGATGGACTTTTATCATAGATTTACGAAATCCATTGTTGAACTTACCAAAGCCTCCCGGCGTCTCCCACTTGTTTGGCCCCACAGGGGAACAAAGGGAATGCTGTGACATCGTCTATGACTATGTCATAGCCGCAAAGTTCGCAAGGTTAGTAGTTACTGAAAGTTTTTTTACCACTATTGTGTCAACAAGCATACGGTCATCTGATAAGCGATTAACGTTTTATAATGTTATCACTAAAAATTACGAAACACTAAATTAGTGTCAGATTGCAGATTTTCGATTTCCTAAGCGTGATAGATCTCCTCATAGCCACTACACTGAAGAAAAGCTCGGGCTTTTACCCGAGCTTTTCTTCAGTGTAGCTCTTTCACAATATAGATATAGGTTATCAAAAGTTTAAGTCTAGTTCGTGTCCGCCATCTTTAACTTCAAATTAAAAACCTATAGCACTATTAATTTTAATTCACTGACTAATGAATCCGTACTTATACTGTTTATTAGTATTTTGTGAATATAGCTAAGACAGTAAATAAAACAAATTATTGAATGATGTTCCAAATATTTATTAAAATGAAGACTTACATTGTGTTAAAACCAGGTACAGTGTTTATAACTATCCTGCGAGGATATTCTGTTTTGTTAGTACTACCACTAGTTTTTATAAATGCTGTGTAGTTGATGTACTAGTAAATAGAACTTTGATTCTAAATACATTATTACCCCATATATTTTATGAACATTACAGTTGATTGTTGCAAGCAATATTTTAGTATGAAGTACTGCTAAATAGAATGGATTGTTCTCAGCAGCTCCAAATCTATTGTTCTCAGTATTAAGATAAATTCCCGCAAGCTAAATATACTATCCACCTGAGCCTGGTTGTGGATCTAAGTGGAAAGAGGGCTACGGACCACATGTGCATAAAATTAATAAAAAGTTGTTTAGTTTAATGAAGCGCGAGTCTCTAGTCAGGTAAATTGATAGAATTCGCAAATACCAATAGAATAATCTATTTATACCTGGTTGATAATTTTATTGACGAAGCTGCAACAATTCCTTATCAAAATATAATATACTTAATACTTATAGTACTTAACAAGTAAGTAAGTTAAGATGCAAAGTATTCTTTCAATTTACTAGTAAACCAACACACTATAACATCATAGATTTCAAAATGTTTTAAACATTTAACATGAAATGCATACTCATAAAAGCGTAACAAAAATAGATTTTATATAAAGACTAAACGTATTTTTTTCTCGTTAAAAATTCAAAACATCTATACTTTTATTTAACATCTATTAAGGCCCCTATGTTATGTACCAAAATTACGTATATCGTATAAACATTAAAGTTTGAAACATTGTAAAAAATTAATTGTCTACAAAGACATTAGATGGCATAGAAAATTTGAAAATAATTTGTCCCATATAAAACACAATTACAATAGAAATATTGTAAGTAAAACTAGCGATGAATGAATTATTTAATTAAATTTTAGAGCAAGTGAATTATTCTTAAAGCCTTTTTCATACGATGCGCAGTAACAGGCGCTAGTATTTTATCGTGCAAAAAAGTCATAGCATAAAAATTTCTTGCTTTCAAGAAGTACGGATACAAATTATAGTGCGTCGTCTAAAACTGGCTTAATTTATTATTCGTCAATTAACACTTACAAAAAACAATAATATATTTTAAAAAAATATTGAAAGATGTACATAAACAAAAAATAAAAATTAATGTATTTGGTATGTTAACAACAAAATAAATGAGTTACACTCGTTAACTGTGATAGTAAAACTATAACTGGGGTGTAAAAAAACGAATTAAGAATTATTATGCATCTATGAATGGGACATCCCAAGTTTTCCACATTTAATGTAAAAAAGGCTTGCATATACTTTATTGATAATCAATAGTTAGTTTAATACTCCCGCGATAATAACCAGATTGGAGAATTAATGCAGATCTAGTAAGACTAAAAGTATATAGAAATGGTGAAAAATCTCCAAGATGTCCAGTAGATCAAAATAACACTTTGTGTTTTAAAATACAACAGGATTTGACAGTTGTTATACATCTGTGTTTTAAAATAAATAAAAACATGAACATGATATTAGATAGGTATGTATCCAAGACAAAAACGCGATAGAAAAGTATTCTTTGATATGTTACTATAGTAGTTAAATCTAAAACATTATAAAAAATATATTGCATTACGTCGTTGTATAATTCTGTCAATAATAATATAATACAAGATTATGTTGAAAGTAATATTTGTACTTAAGTTGTACCCAATAGTTTGAATATCACTGTAGGTGCACAATGTTGGCAAAAGTTCGCAACCAAAGTTATCTGTAGGTAACAATGTACAGGGAATAGATCCAATAAAAAACAAAATCAATGTGGCAAGACGCTTACTTTGCGCTACCGTACCTACTTGTCCTGCTCATTACTAGTAGTCAGTTTCAGATTGCATCTTTCCCATTTCAACAATATGAAGATGATAGAATCAAGGACTTAACTTTTGCCAACTTATTTGGGCACATTAACACTTAAAACTGCCTATTTGAGAAATTGCGCTGCTATGGTACATGACTAGTGGTTAAAGGAAATAGACTGAAAAATAGTCTCAAAAGCTCAATAAAGTTGTTCAGAACCAGTCTACGCCTTTAGGAATATCTGTCAAAAATGTTTTCAATAAAAAGAGCAGTCCCAATTACTTAATAATAAACTGTTTAATTTTCATCTCATTGAAAACATTTTTGCTGATACCTTTTTCTGATATTTGAGGAAATATGTATAATAATCCATATAAAAATATTTTTTATTGCTAACATTAAGATTTATAGATAGATGTGCGATGTCTTAAAATAACTTTTATATTTATTAGTATTTTTGTGTAGCTTAAAAAAATTTCAAAACCCAGATCTTTGATAAAATCATGGAACCTCGATTCCATACTAAACAAATAGCCACTCTTTAAGAGCATGATAAAAAAATAAAGCACAAAACTAAAAATAATCATACATATTTTAAGTTTTATATCAATAAAGATTTCCTGCAGCACACTAATTAAAAAAAAATATTACGGAAATAACCAGCTTTTGGTATTTCACGTAATATAGAAAACCTAACTTTCTCACTAACCTAACATAGTCATTAAAATTCTAGAAGATAAGTTTTTTGAGGTAGATTAAATTTTTACAGTCCTATTAGCCTACATAGAAATAGAATTATGTACACACATAATCTATGAACAAAATGTGAACAATATTGGATCTTTGTGTTCTGATATAGTCTCCTTGCAATGATTAGACGCCTAACATTGAACATTACAATTAATAATGATTATGATAAAGAAACTTTCAAATTAATGATACTTAACATATATAAATGTGTCAGCATTACGGCTTTTATACCAATCTAGAACATTAACGCAATAAGGTAAGTACTCATTGTTATGTTTCCATCTTGTTCCTTCCAAATTATGAATAAATAAAACAGGATTAGAAATTATTATGCAACTGTCTATTTTTTTGTTAAAATATCATGATTGATTAAAAACAATAATCTACAAAACTAATATAATAAAATTTACTATCTCATGCATAGAGATCAGTAATACCATTTTACTGACTTCAAAAATAATGTTTTTTTCAATGTTTTACTGTAGTTGATAAATTTCAACTTTTTGAGAAATCTTGATTACCTACTTATTTTGTTTTTGTAATGATTGTGTAAAACTATGCACGAGACAATGATTCAAATATTTTAGTCCAGAAATGTAAGGCACCTTTATATTGTTGTTATACCCTTCCATTTCATCCTGATTTTTACAGTTACCGTACTGATCTGACACATAAAAACTTACTTTAGGTAAATATTTTGGCTCAACTCTAACTTAACCAATACAAATGCTTGTTTTTTTTTTATGTGAATACCAAATTGGTTTCTAACTTTTGTGTTACCAAATGGGTTTGTAACTTTTTCGTAACTGACTAAAATACACATAATTTTTTGTTGATTTTGTTTTTTTATGTGATTATTCCTTAACTTACTAGTTTTTTTTTTCAAAATATTTTTCAACTTTTTATTTTCTTTTATATTTTTGGCACATTTGAACAAAATGTTTTTTATTTTATTTGGAAGGATGAAATGTTGAAGTCTAACAATATTGCCAGCAACTTTTCCAATTCTTGTCTATTATTATAGGAGGAAGCTCATTACTTCCGAGGTATACTGTTTGTTTCTTTATGGATTCCATTTTCAAGTATTTTTATATACACAGAGTTTTTTACAATAAACTCTTAATTAAACCCTTTGATTGTAACTCTGTTCTTAAGCACTTATACTAAGATGATACACATTCTATAACAGATCTGGTGTTAACCTACTCTAGCAGAAATTTATAGTTTAAGTTTGAAAAGGAACATGCTCTCTGTTGTATTATATCGCGTGGAAGACAGCGAGCCTCTCTCAAACATATTATAATAACTCGCTGCCCTCAAGAGCCATATTCTTAACACTTCTGCTCTGTAACCGACCACTCGGATACCCACCGAGTGGGTTTCAAAAGCATCCCATCTAACAGCTTACAGAGTTGGTCCCGATAATACGCCATAAACATCGAAACCATACACTATAAATAAACATAAAATTCCGAAAGTACATACACGACTAGATCACATATTCATGCAGAATTCGGAAATATTTTGGTATAACCAACGTATAAATATACAATTTGGCAATTCGAAACGGAGGCACTCCCCCGAGCTTATCTATCAAAATATCAAGTCCAAAATTAAAATTCGAATTACTAAAGCACAAGACTATTTACAGCTTATGCCAACCTTACCTAGTGAGGTAGTTTACGTAAGCTAAATGCAGGAATCGCGCCCATTTCACCCTCAAACTAATGTGAGACTTATAAATTATTGTACTTACTCCTAGAGTCCTTCCATTAATTTGGCGGTGTGATGAGTTGATGCGAGTGGCGAGAGTTAATGCGGCGGCGGTGGCGGGGGCGGAGGCTTAGGGCTTTGGGCGGTATGGAAGGCCTGCGTGAACGCGGGCAACCTCTGCTGCGCCCTTCCGCTAGGGCCCTCCTCACTCGCATACCTAGACTCTCTATCCTCCAGCAATCCTCGGAGCATCTCACTGGACAGGCCGGACGGACCCTCCCCTGGATCAATCAACAACGTAGGATCAAGCAGGTCAGTCTCCATCTCACCAGGTAACTCCTGAGCCGTGATAAAATCCAAAGGCGCTTGGAACTCTTGGGGCATCACAAACACTATCTCCTGAAACTCACTGGGAACCGTGCCAAGTAACTGAGGTGAAGCAGGCTGCTTCAACTGTATGTGTTCTGATTCTTCTAGTTTTATATCTACCGGTTCTATTTTTACATCTATCTCCGGTACTATTTCTACTATGATCTCGGAGGATGGTACAGGAGTTTGAACTGTTTCTGAGATTCGGATGCTGTAGTCTGTGTAAGTCTCTTCAAAAGCAGAAGCCTCAGGCGTTGGCTCGCTTGATGAGCCGACCGCCGCCGACCGCCACGACTCCTCAGGGTGCGCATTCTTCACATGCCTAACCAAATGGTCCTTCCGCCCAAACTTCTGAGGGCAGTATGGACACAAAAAGTCACGTCTCCCAGTATGCACCACCAAATGCCTTTTCACATCTTTTGCAGTGAAAAACCTCCGATCACAAAAGCTACAAGTGAATTTCTTATCAGTCTCATCTTTTACAGTTCGACTGCCAGTGTGAACTTTCAGGTGGTACACAATATCATGACGATTGGTAAAAACTTTGTCACAAATTGTACACTGCAAGTTTCCTTCCTGAGCTGAATGTAAAGCAGCATGCTTGCGATAGCTCATTTGTGAAGTGTACGACTTTCTGCAATCAGGCCTCTCACAGGTGTATAGTTTTTTAACAGGATTATGTACTCTTACATGGTTGGTGAGATGATCTTTCCTGTTGAAGGTTTTGCTGCAAAGGTTGCATGCGAAGGCACGGGCTTCACTGTGTATAAGGTTGTGTCGGGACAGCTTGAATTTTGAATTGAATCGTTTGTCACAAAACTGGCACGGGAAGGGTAACTCACCAGTGTGGGAGAGGACATGTTGGCTGAGCTTGCCGGGGCTGGTGAAGCGTTTGTTGCAGGTGTTACAAGCATGGCGTTTGTTTTGATCACGGCGCGCACGGCGGGTAGCCTCAGGGGCTTCGGTAGAAGTGCTGGGGAGGGGAGCGAGCGGCGCGGTAGAGGGCCCCGCGCGCGAAGGCCCCCCGCCCTCATCTTCTTGCAGTTTGCGCGGCAGCGTTGGGACCCTGCGCGCCACCTTGACGGTGCGAAAGAGCTGCTTGATACCGCCACTGGGGCCTGGCGGCCCGAACGCTACGTACGAGAGCTTCGAGGGCAGCTGGCTTGCAGGCGGTGCTATGTACTTCTTCTGCGGGGCGGCCGCGCGTTCCCCGCCCTCTTCCTGCGACTCGCGGCCGCCCTCACCGTCACTAGGGTTGGGTGGCGAACTGGCCATCTCGCGCTCATCTTCGCTTCCCCTAAATCGCCGTTGGTGGAACGCGCGGCGGGCTGACTGCTGTGTCGAGGCGCTGTATCGTCGCGACGGCAGAAAACATTTCTGTCACATTGACGATCTGGAAGCCTGTTTTCGTATTCGTGTCACATGTTTCTCGCGGAATTTCTCGACTTTGTCGCTCGGTGCTTCGCAGTGGCGAGTCGATCGAGACACTCTGCCACCGAATTCGATTGGAAATTCAAAAGAAACTATTGGAATCTTTGCAAAAATAGTTTCCTCAAAGAAATACGTAGCGCTTGACATCAAATTCACGAAATGTCAAAATAATGGAGTGAGAGTGAAGCCAAAAGCCATGTCAAAAAAAGTCCGCCGAATCGTCAGCTGTGCGTAGACCATTGACCTAAATTAAGCGCTTCCAGCGCTGCTACTAGAAGTATTATTAATAATAATTTATTATCTATAAGTTGGGCAAAAAACATTTAATATCTATAAAGGAATAACGATAATTTTTCGACTTTTCTAACGACTTTTTCATTAAAGAAACGTTATTCCTGAAATAATAACAGGGAGGCCTCCGGGAGGCCTCTAGTTAAGCTAGGAAATTTGGCATGGAACAAGGATGGATAATTGGATATTCTATAGCGCTTTGACATTAGAACCCATAAGCAAAACATCGTTCGATCGTTCGTTCAAATCGTAGACCATTTTAGACAGAATTTCAAATAAATCAGTCAATCAATCGGGCCGTCAGCATAGCAGCTCCTTGATTATTTTTTTGCTTCGAGCTGCGGGTAAGGTCCTCTAGCTGGCACCATTTCGCCTAGCTCCATCTCTGAAGGGGGATTCTACTCAACTTGTTACTTTTGACTATTTTTTACACACTTTTATACTGTGAGTTTAGGACGAATCTTTGATGCTGGAATGATTTGTATGTTAAAAATAAGTTATTTCACGAGGGGTATCAATCAAATGAACTGATATTTTACGAGATAATCAAAATTGTTGGTTGCTAACAATGACAAAAAATGAGAACAATGATGAAATTGTAGAGGACAATGACGGTGTGTTGCTCACAATGATAAATCCCTAAAGAACATCATTTTTTTACTATACAGCCTAGATAACATCAGCAATATTTTTTATAATCATGAAATAAACGCGAAATTATATGATAGACAACAAATCGATGTCTATATATTCAAAAAGTAGATGCCTAGTTATAAGTTCTTATAATAATGTAGGGCATGTTATACATTTGTATATTATATAGACATTATAAAATAATCAACAATATTATTACTAAATATTCAACAAGTAACAAATTTTAATTCATAATCACAAAGGTTAATAAAACTCTGTGATTATTCATTATAATTAGTACTTGTTTGTAGATTCGATATATAATGGTACCTACAGTAAAATATGCTACTTGTTTCACATTTATATTATAATAATATACCTATACAGTATAGCCAACAATATATTATTTATATAATGCACTATATTATTCTAAAATCACTTGTTAATTAGTAATCAGTAGCTTATAAAAATGTATAATACGTATAAAACGTCAAATGTATAACAGATGATGGAGGAAAGGTTTTGACGAATGATGATGGAAGTAGAGAAAGATGGAAAGGATATTTTAGTAAATTAATGAATGAGGAGAATGATTGGAGTGGAATATTAGAAAATGTATCAGTAAACATGGGTATGGTCAGAGAAGTGAGTTTAGATGAAGTTATAAATGCTGTACAAAGTATGCAAAATGCAAAAGCGGATGGACCAGAAGCTATACCAGTGGAAGTATGGAAGTATTTAATAGCAGACGGATGGAAGTGGTTGACTTTATTCTTCAACAAGTTATTACAAGAGGAGACGATCCCCGACGAGTGGTGCAATAGTTCGCTGGTGAACTATCTTTAAGAACAAGGGTGATATACAGGATTGTAACAACTACAGAGAAATAAAGTTGATATCACATAGTATGAAGGTATGGGAGAAAGTGAAGCAAGGCGCATGAGAGAGGAGAGTGAGGTGACACAGAACCAGTTCTGGTTTATGCCTGGGCGTGGGACTACGGACGCTATATTTGGACTTCACCAACTTTGCGAGAAGTACAGAAGTGCACACAAAAACTTACACATGATGTTCGTTGATCTCGAAAAGGCATACGACAGGGTTCCTCGTGAGGTTCTGTGGTGGGCTTTGAAAGAGAAAGGAGTGCCTGGGAAATACTTGCAGCTCATTCGAGCTATGTATGGCAGAGCAAACACCCACATCCGGTCCGAAGCTGGCGTCACTAACAAGTTCAATGTGGCTGTAGTCTTGCACCAGGCATCGGCTTTAACCCCTTATTTGTTCCTACTTTACGGAGTGACTGTAAATATTATAGTTACGCCGACGATTAAGTAATTTGGTGTCAACACGAACTTTTAATGTGTTTCGTTTTACGTTTAAGATGAAAACAAATTCGGGCGTGGACAATGACGCATATTTTGTGACACGTTTTTGACTACACCTACAATCGATTTCCAGTTTAAATAATTAAAACGGTCGGCATTAGATTAAAGAGTTTATTATCTGTAAATATCAGTTATTACAATTAAATATACTAAACAAATGAATATTTTATGACGAGAAACTCCGATGCGCAGGTCGTTTTCACATGCCGAAAATAACTATTTTTAGATGTTTTTTGTTAATATCTTTTTTCCATATTATTTAAATGAAATTTTACTGTTGATACCTTTTTTGTAATATATCTAGACATTCATATCTAAGCTACAAAATAATGAACCGTTTAAGAATAATCTTGAAGAATTCATATTGTAAAAACGGGAATTTTCACGTACTACACTATCGGTGAAGGCACCGACTAAGTTTCGACTCATTCCGAGAGTCTTCATCAGGATGAGCGGTTGCGACTTTCTCCTTCCGCGTCGCGCCGTGCACTACGCGCTGCCGCACGTTGTGCGCGGTTATAAAGGCGCGCGAGTGGAGGGGGCGATTGTGTTCGTAGCGTTGTTGTAACTACTGGTGGTAGGGGTGCTACATCGTCTACGCTACTGCTCACGTCGATGCAATAACCTATTCCTGGAGGAGCCAGACAGGCTACACTCACTGTGGCAATGTCAGATACCCTCCGGACGGAGGGTAAAGCCCATCCACGGTTAAAGTAACTCTGTTAAAGTTTGGTAGACGACACTCCGCCTGGAAGTCATGTCTGTATGGGCTGCATGATAACGGGGGAGTCGAATCTGACCGCAAAGAAACTCCAGTTCTCGAGAAAAGACGCGACTCTTCGTGACTGCGGGTGGGTTGCTAGATGCTATACTACTAAAAAAAATCAACGAGTGGTTGTGCTTGAACATTTAGCTTCTTGCTTAATCCAAACTCCAGTTCATTTAATTCATAAAAATATTTTATCGTTATAGCTCACTCACTCTCAAGATTCAAGATTGAACTCAATTCTCAGATTTCTCAGAGTCCCTGTCTGTACATACGACCATAGAAAACACAGCCTGACGAAAAAACCCTGAAATGTACATTGTACAGCCAGAATTCCAAACAATGGCTTTCATAGCTACGTAATACGACCGTGCATTCACTATACGTGATGGTCTTATATGTAACCTTTTACAAATCCAAGCTTACCAGTAGTATTGAGCCCAAAAGTCTGCGGAGAGACTCCTCTCTGTTGCGTGTTCTATCGCTTGGATAATGGGTTTTATTTTGTAAACATGAGTTTGATAATATCATAACGTAACTTATATCGGATATGGGTTAGATATCATACCATATCGATATTTGAACCGATATCATGAAAACTAATCAAAACCTCAGCTGAACAAAACGAATTTTTCACACACCAAAAATCGCCGTAGTTACAAGTTGCTAAACTAATAAATAACTTTTAATACCTAAGTACCTACCTACATCGATGTACTAAATAACTGTATAAGTTTGTGTTTGTCGTTTCGATGTTAGTTTGCTTATGTAAAAATCATGTTAACGTTTGAAACCCCTACGACTGATATCGATATCTGAAAACCGTGTTCTATATCGATATGCAAACTGTTTATCGATTACATAACCGTTTGCGGGAAAAAACGAAAACTCCCATGTCTATTATCCTGGAATTGTTTGACATGATACTTATAGCTACGTTAAATCAGCGCACCGCTCGTCATCGGTAGGGGATTCCACCTCAACCCCTAGAGTCTGGTCTCGATGCTCTGTTTTCATAAGCGAGTGTTGCCATAGTATTTAACTTTATTGTTAATGTATGTTGATTAGTAAATTTTTAGAATAACATGTTGGCTTTATCTGTTATGATCTCAATTTTATTTACTTTATCTGTTATGATCACAAGTTTTGTAGTTTAGATAGCAATCCCTATATTCTGGGTGCTCATAACAAACTGGTACAGTGTTAGTGAGGGTAGACCTTGACCTTGGCCTTGTCATGCGACTTCTTCGCATCGACCAACGAATGCGTAAGGATTTGACGAAGTGTCGACCAATCAGCTTCTTCAATAGTGTACACGGAGTACGGGATGTACAGTGTACATCCCGTATTCCGTGGAATGCACGCTCCTGGAGTGTACTGTACACTCCAGGAGCGTGCATTCCCTCATGTACGGCGCGTATTGTATGACCATGGAAAGCATATCCACATAATTCGACCCATTATGTAAGGACATACTGGCTGTGTTTTCCAGGGTCGTGCATTATTGGGCCGTGTTTTCCATGGTCGTACAATACCCTTTTCACAATTCTCAGTGAATCTAACCTAATTTTTTCATTTATTTATTCTTGTGGGATAAAGCCAGTTGTGTTGTGAGTTTTATCAGGTATTTGCAGAAATAAGCCGTAAGTAATTGCGTTAACAATAATCAGATAACCTTAGGACGTTCTCATATTGATAACAATGGATTATGAAAAGTGCATACTAATTGCTGTTGGTTTTGCTATGTATGTTTTAAATTTAAGATTTTAATCGTTAAAATAAACATAACACAACTACTCCAGCATCACCACTAATCGAACGTACTTTGAAGTGCCAATGAAATATAATTTTCATCAAGCTAAAACTGCTAAAAATCCTATAATTTCACAAAAATGTTAACATTTTTAGCTACATACTTGCTAATTTTTCTTAGAAATTTTTCGATTACAATGCTAAACATGATAAATAGAATAGGATCAATAAAAAACCACTCTAACCTGTGTGCTAAGTGCATATTCCTTCAGGGCAAGCAACACATCAGCAAATTTCCTGGAGTGTTGCATATATTAATAGATGATGGATATATATATGAGCCAGGTCCTTCGTTGATCTGAGGGTTACAATTATAAAAAACTAGCTTCTGCCCATGGCTTCACCCGCATGGTACCTGGATAAAAAGTAGCCTATGTGTTATTCCAATGTATAAGCTATATTACTCTAAAGTTTCATAAAAATTCAGTAGTTTTTGTGTGAAAGAGTAACAAACATCCTCACAAACTTTCATGTTTATGATTTTAGTAGGATAATTGTTTTTGAGGTAATCTATGAAACTACTCATCCTATCCATCCTATCTATGAACTATCATGCTCCTGCAAATTGACTTGTCGCGCACCACTTCTTCAGCAACAGAGTAGTCCACAACTGGAACAAACTGCCGGTGGATGTTGTTTCCGCTACTTCTGTTAACGCATTTAAGAACAAGCTCGACAACTGGCTACAAAAAAACATTTCATTACTCAAAAAGTGAACCAAACTTTTAAAAAAATACAAGACTTATGACATATCATATCAGTGAAAGCTGCTTGTCTATAAATAAATAAATATTTAAAAATTCCTTCACCAATGTTTGGCTGTATATTATCCTGTTTTTTTCCTGCTTACATCTGCAATCAGTCTTCAGACTATGAGCAGGTTCAGTGTGGGTAATCAGGCTTGTAAGGGAAGTGGTCCAGTGATCATTTCTCCTTTTCTTCAGGTATCATGTCTGTGGAGTTCCATGATGTGTTGTCTGCATAGTCTCTTTAGGTAGCTGATGGTGGTTAGCTGTAATGCCAAGTGATTAGGGTGTGTGTTCAGGCATTCTTTGTATTTGGTTGAGTATTGTTCTATTTCTTCACTGACGGTGTCTATACCCAGTTCGGTGTGCAGTTCAGAGGTATTCAGAAACCATGGTGAAGAAACAAGTTCCTTCGTATGGCATTTTGTGCTCTTTGTATGGTGGCGATATTTGAGTGGCAAGCTGATCCCCATAGTTGTATGCCATATGCCCAGATTCGCTTCAGCACAACCTTGTAGATCAGGAGTTTGTTGTCTGTGCTTAACACCGAACTTCTATATAGTAATCAGAATAAAAACCTATTGATTTTGACTTTGATCATGTTATCTTTCAATAATTGATTAATACTTTCAAAGATAACATTATCTTGTAAACTATAAACCTTGCATGAAAGTCCATATGGACTAGTTATAATATAGGATATGCAGTTTAGAGGGTAATGATAGGTATTTCAGGACAAATATTTGCATGTTCTGCAGACATTTGTTCTGGGTCTATGTATTGTTGTACCATGATACACATAGTTCCTGATACCCACAACACAAGGAATCGTAGTGTTGGGTCAGAACTATGTATGTGTTTGTTAGGTGGGTTTTTTCTAACTCAGATTTTGTATGCTGGTGTGTATTCGCCGCTTAAGAATGTCATACCCCAAAGGTTGGCTGCATTAAAATGGTGTATATAAATGGCATATAAATGGTGTGTTACAGGAATCATGTCTCAGGAGCAAGTAGTTGGGTCAGCGCCCGTGTCTGCCACCAGTATGGGTGAGGAACAGCGCTCTGTCAGCGCCAGTGTTGGTGGTGGTACGTACTCAAACAAATTCAATACTCAATACATTTATTGCTTTCACATGGCGATAAGAATGGTGATTGTAATTTTGTAAAGTATTTTTCACTTAATTTTTCGGAAACTGTATTTTAAGTTCTTAGGAAACTGTAACTCACTGGAGTTATTTGTATTGTATTGTATTCATTTATTCATCCATAGACATAATTACAATGTATTTAGATATGTCAAATTACAAAAAAACTATATATTCTAAATATGTTTTTAAACCATAAATTTATATTCATATAAAATACTTAAAAAATAAAATCAGCATTATGCATTGTCATATTGTATACCTAAAATTAAAATTTACAATTCTCTTCGTAATGAAATAAATTAAAAATAAAGTTAGTTATAGTATAACTATAAAATAAACTGATACATATTCATTCATTGAAATTATATTCAATCATTTTATTATCCGCAAAAGCTTCATCAATGCTGTAGTAACTTTTAACTATTAATTGGTCTCTCAAGCAGGATTTAAAGTTGGAGTCAGTCATGTTCTTTATCTCAACAGGTATTTGATTATATAACTTTATTCCAGTACAGTAAAAGCTTTTTGATACTTTTGCAAGCCTTGTCATAGGGACAACTAAAAGATCCTTATTTCTAGTGTTGACATTGTGTGTATCTCTCTTAGTCTTAATCTTACTTAAGTTTTCTCTTACATAAACTAAATTTTGAAAGATGTATTCACCAATCATCGTCATTATACAGAGTTCCTTGAATTTTTGCCTCCAGGAGTCCATTTGATTTAAACCTAATATATAATGGACTGCTCGTTTTTGCAGAATAAATACTCTGTTTGCATCAAAAGCAGTGCCCCAAAATAATGTTCCATAAGTCATTATGGAGTGAAAATATGCAAAATATACATCTCTGGCAGCCTTTTTCCCACCCAGCTCTTTAATTTTTTTTATAGCATATGTTGCAGAGCACAACTTTTTTGTGACTTCGTCTAAGTGGATAGTCCATGTCAGCTTACTGTCTAATCGTACGCCAAGAAATTTCACATTGTTCGTCAGGGAAATATTAAAATCCTTCAAAATCTCTTGCACACATTCTGGTCTTATTTGATCTGCTCTGGAACTTTCATAGCAAATTCTATAACATTCGTTTTGTCAACATTGAGTAACATGTTATTAACTGAGAACCATTCTTTGATACCAAGTACAGATTCCTTAAGTTTTCTACTAACGATTTTGTAATTTTTGTTTTTAATAATTAGGCTAGTGTCATCAGTAAATAAAGTACTGTCAATGTCCTTAAAAACTACTGATATGTCATTAATGTAAATTATGAATAAAAGGGGCCCAAAATAGACCCTTGCGGGACGCCATAATTTATCTTACACTTATCAGATCTAAGACCGTTTAATTCAGTCACTTGGTATCTATTGCTAAGGTAGGATTGTAGAAAGTTTAGTTCATTTTCTCTAACTCCATAATGCAACAACTTCCCCAGTAAAATTCCATGAGAAACACAGTCAAATGCTTTGGAGAGGTCACAGAAAACACCGTAAGTTTTCTGTTTACCTTCCAGACCCGTAAAAACATCCTCAATAAGTCTAGTAATTGCATGTTTGGTAGATTTAGTTTTTTGAAATCCAAATTGCCTCTCGTTAAGTAGTTTTTGGTCAATCATGAAATTCATTAATTCTTCTGCAATATCTTTTTCAAGAATTTTACAAAAGCTGGGTAAAACTGTCAATCAATACAATGATTAATAATATTCATTAACGGTACCGCTAATTCGCATTCCATTTTTTATAATAAACGGTGTTATATACCCAGTAATCGCTGGATTTTTTGGTCTTCATTGCTCTTATAATTTTAATTACTCTGGGAATGTCTATTGGTTTCAATTTAAAATTATAAAGCTGCTTAGGAATAAATTCATTTAGATATAATTGCGACTCAACAAGCGAGCATTTGAGGCTATGAATTAGATCGATAACAACATTAATAAAATAATTATTTGAAAAAATTACAAATTCCAACATTATGATTAATAAATTTATCATTACTATTTAAAATCTTATCACAGTTAGTATCACAGTTTTTTTTCTTACCAGTTTGCTCTTTAATAATTTCCCATGCACATTTAATTTTATTATCTGCCTTTTAATTTTTTTTGGATAAATGAATTTTCTTGGCTTCATTGCAGACTTGTTTGAAAATTTAGCTATACTTAGCTACAAGAGTTCTCAAAGATTCATCCTGATTCTCATTGAGAAGGGCATATAGGCAAATTAAAATGCCTTTAGTTGCCTATGTATGGAACTTATTACAATTTTTAAATTCAACTTCTGTTACAGGTATAATTTCATCAATAATTTTAATAAAGAATTCAAAATATGTCTCATAATCACTAAAATACTGGGGGCAGTGTAAAAGGGTGAGGTTTTTTTTTAATTTAACCAGTTTGGAATCTTTTACTTTTCTTATGCAACGTGAGGATGGGACTTCATACTCTATATTAACTTCAACGTCAGCAATCTGCGCGTAGTGATCAGACTTAATACCCTATATCACCTTGATACCTGTAACTAAGTCAGGATCAGTAAATATGTTATCAATACATGACATACATGACTTAGTAACTCTAGTATGTTCGTATATTTGACGTTTAAGTAAGAAACTATCAAGAATATCTGACATACAGTGTTTAGATTCTCGCTCAAGCGGAAAATGAACGTTAAAATCACCATACAAAATTACAGTTTTGTTATAATTTTATTGCGATTTTATCAAGACAATGTTCTAGCTTCGACAAAAATAGGTTTATATTTGCTGATGGTGATCTATATACTACCAATATTACAGCATTATTTAATTCTATGCAGCAAGCCTCAAAATGTTGCTCCATTGATGTCTTATTAATATCTTCCCTTTTTTTGAACTTAATGTTTTGCCTTATTAGACTACCGCGCATCATCCTTGTACAGCAGAACACAGATGCTTTTTTGTATTTCTCTACATTAAATATTGGGACATTGTTCAATTTTAAATGTGTCTCCGTCATGCACATGCATTGGATCCATATTCAGAAAATTGTGTAGCATAATTTATTATTTATATGCATATTTTATCCATACTATAGCATCTCAGGCCCATATACCAAAACAAATGTCTACTTCAAAGTTTTTTATGGCTTTTGTGGTTAGGGTTGACAAAACTCACACCAGTCCACCACCAGAATCAGTCGTATCTAGACTCAAGCATCATTTCTTAACTGACTTGTAATGAAATGTTAGTTTCGTTCTAGAATTCGAGCCTAACTAAGTCGCGTGTGTGGTCGCGCTATCAAGAGAGCCGTTACTCGCTTTTGACTGTGCAAAATCGTGAGACTGTAAACGTTTTTTCCAGCCAAAATGGCCGATTTACCTGAATTCCCTAACCGACAAAACTCTAAACTGGCCAACGTTTTACCAACCCTTTAAAATAATCATTTTCATTTTCAAGTTTTATTGAGGAAATTTCAGAAAATCCCCTATTTATAAACCATAAAATGAGATGAGGATGGAATACAAAAACCTGCAGAGAATTTATTTGAATGAATAAATGAATGAATGAGAATACTTTATTGTACACCACAAGAACATTACAAAGAACAAAAACTGCACAAAACTAAAAGTGCAATTGTCGCTTTAAAGCTATCTCTGATTAGATTAGATTTTTTATGTTACAAATATACTTGATATAGAACATTTTTTTTACACATGTACAAAATATACAAAGTAAAAATTTATTTTAGCATGAAGCTTGTATTGATTCGTGGCGGTTTCTACAGTTTCAGGGGGAACAATGTCGGGAAGCGTGCATTCCGATGAGAAGTACTACGGCGGCTGCGAGGGCCCCGACGCTATGTACGTGAAGCTGGTGTCTTCTGACGGACACGAGTTCATAGTGAAGAGGGAACATGCCCTTACTTCAGGCACCATCAAGGCCATGCTGAGCGGGCCAGGACAGTTCGCTGAGAACGAGGCCAATGAGGTCAACTTCAGGGAGATACCGTGAGTGGATAGATTATCTATTGGCTAGTTGAACGGTGGAGGAAAACATCATAAGGGAACCGGCATGCACTAGAACTTGCGATTCGAAGCCATGCGCCACGTGTTCCGATGGGCTTTGCAACCTGTCACGCGGTATGCTCACTAGTATGCAAAACATATTTTATAAGATAACGGATGTAATAAGACCTATCACCAAGCCGAAAGCCACATAATATTCTATACATCATTGGGGTATTTTAGATAGATAGATAGATAGTTTTTTTATTCGACACATACAATACAGCACAGACAAGTACAAATGAAAAAAAAGACAAACAATTAAAGAAACAGTAAATACAGAAGAGTAGGTACAATAAGTGGGTGCTAACCAGTGTTAACGAGGGCAGTCTATGCTGCAATGGTGTGTATTAGTCGAAAAGGTCCTATCTCAGCTTATTTTGTTTTCTACTAGACTTTACCTGGGAATCCTCTGGAGATATTGAAGGTCAAAGTGTTTTTTTTTGAGTTCTTTACGGAATTGAATTCCAAGTGTGATTAAACTTTGGTCCAAACAAACATTATCAAAATGTTCGATATTTTGTAATAGATTACGCATTTGAAATTGCAGAAAGACAATGAATATCAAACTCAAACGCACACCACGGCCTTGACTCGTGCGTGTGTCGGACGGAGCACGCACACACGCGCGGTCAGCGTGCATTGCACTGCGCGTTACAAAAAACTGCAATTTTATAGAGCCTAAAAATAAAATAAATAAATAATGTTAATCATTTTTCAAACAGCATCATCTAGCAATAAACTAAGCAGGAGCCTGTGGTGGGAATTACATGACTATACTACATAAATACTTTTTTTTCGTAAATACATTAGATTAGACATTATACATACACCCAGACCCGAGACAAATATTGCATAACATACAAACATTGGTCCCGGGGCGAGAATTAAACCAGCAACCTTCTGCGCCAAAGGAGGGCCTTCGCCCACTGCGCCACAGAGGTCGTAAAAGTAATTATTTTCCCTCAATGTTACTCGTTAAAATGAACAGTATGCGTAGGTTTCGTCTTGGTGATTGGTCTTGGTACGCCCTGTATTTGCCAAATATTCCATACATATTTGGCAAATACAGGGTGTAACATATCGGTTTACTCACAATGTTTTTTTTCACATTTGTAAGCCTGTGTACACGAAAGACTTGCGGACCTTAAGTCGGATGCCGACCACTAGGCAGATACGGTTCCATTAATTAATTATACGTAATCATTTATATTTCTTCATTGATTTCAGATCTCACGTGCTACAGAAAGTCTGCATGTATTTCACGTACAAGGTGCGGTACACAAACTCTTCAACCGAGATCCCCGAGTTCCCAATCGCCCCGGAAATAGCCCTGGAGCTTCTCATGGCCGCCAACTTCCTCGACTGCTAAACGTACATACGTTCACGCCGTTTCGATTCTCGCCTTTTGATCTGTGGCAAGTGTCTTTTTATAGTTCTTGAAAGTCACAAATGGCGCGGCATTGGTTAGTTTAATAAATAATACAGCTTTCCAACAGTCACCTACTTAGCCCTGACCGCACACTAGGATTCTCTGTTTATGGGTATCAGGAACAGACCCGGAACAAATATCTGCAGAATATGCAAATATTTGTCCCGCAGCGTGAGTCAAACTATTTGTATTCACTGTTGTTGTATTATTTGTAAAGTGTAATTTTCACTTCAAAGTTAAGAAACGAATTGGCTGCTCCATTTATGTTGGCGCGCGCGAATTTGCGCGGTGGCGATTTGTAGCATTTTTTTATGGAGGGGTCTATTGTGGCGCGCCTTTTTACATCCTCTTCCCCGCAATTTGATATCATTCAAGCCACCGTCACCTTGTCATTTTGTGCGGGCCTTAGTGATTTCTGAGAAACTGTTTTGTCCATACAAAATCAGACATAATCATCTTTCAATCATCCAATATCGCTCGTAGTTTCATGTGCAATAGTAATTTTCACTTATAATATCGATGATGTAACCTAAATAACATTTAGTTAGTTCTACTGTAAAATTTTTTTTCACTTTCGACTATTTCGTGATAATTAAAATGTAAGCAAATACGATGTTATAAGTATTACCATACATTCACAGGAATTATAAAATTATATAATTACTTAGATAAGTTATATTCAAAATATTCAGATGAAGAATCGAGCTATCTAAAGTCTGTTGCAAACGATTATAGATAGTTCAACTGGTCAGATCACTACTACAAGGAAGCGTCCCCAAAATGCTGGCTGAATTGCCACGCTGAACGGCAATGCGTTAACCAAGATAACAGCCAGCTCTCGGGTCAGGCGCCGTTTCGACCAGACTCTCTGAAAGAATATGCGAAGGTTCTTAGTATTACCAAAAACTTATAGGTACTTCTTTGAATTGTAAGTCTCTGTAGATCTATTATTAATTATTATGAATTGCGATAGTTTGTTAGTTTACAGCAATTCTCGATACCAACTCAACTAATGCTCGTATGAATCGATCAAACCTGCGAGCTATCTTTGTGTGAGCTGAAATGTCCTATAATGGTAGGAATTACGTAAACATACTTTTCGCCCGTTTTAAAGAAACAATCTCAACGTTGAAACACCATGGGGACTAGACAAATACCCCACGTTTAGTTTTCCTTTTACGCTAACGCAAATTTTTCAAGGTAAAACTTGGTAGCTGGTAGTCACGCGACATTCAACAGCTAATGTAATTCCCATTTAATTCAATCTTTACTAAGGCGTTAACGCCAACATAAAGTGGTATTTGTTTAGACCCCATGACAGTATATTAATGACACTTTCTAATAATATTAGACATTTGAGCACCGCATGAACGCCCCCGACGTTGAGTTAGATTTATATATACGGGCCAAGTTAGAGTATTTGTTGTTCACGTAATCAGTATATTCATGATCAAATAAACTTAGAATAATTAATTTCAATCACTAATGCTGTTATGACTTGGGTCAGTAGGATATAATTTTTCAAAGTTGGTTCTTGCTTGCCCATAGAGGCAAAATATAATAGGTATACCTCGCCAATGAGCATGCAATATAAGTAGGAATTACAGTATGAACTTCGGCTAATGATATCATCATCAAGGCAAAACAGAGTAAAAGAGGTTTCGCTCGATATGACAACTGACTAATGTCCGCGACACGATACTTGTCCCACGACCATGTTAGTAATATAGCAACACTACAATTCTATGAGGGCTTTTCATTCATTATAAAAAAAAAAGTTCCAACTGGGGCACTGGCGTTACATGTACCGTATGGTTGTTGTTTACGGTGCTAGCTTGTCAAAGTCACAAAATAGCGTCAAAAAGTCTGTCGAGCAAACATTGTTAAATCTGTCTGAAGCTAATTCTATGAAGATAAATGTTTTTACTTTAAAGCAATTTGACTCTTAAGAGCAAAAAAAAAGTTAAATCTGTACCCTTGAATATGATTTATCTATGGTTGGCATTTCATTTTCCACTTTTGAGAGCAGCGCCATCTGTTTTCATTAATGAAAGCTTGATTCAAGGTGGCCGTGAAACCCCCTAATTCAGAACACGAAAATGGAATATTTGAAAAAGTGGTACCCTGTCTACGAACACGCAGCCTTCTCTATGTAATGCTTCTACTATCTATGTAATGCTTAGAATTTTTTTCCTCTGTGGGTCAGACCCAAGGCATTGACTAGAAATATACCTACGATTGTATTTCATGTAAGTCTAGGTAAAAAAATAAGGTTGATTTTATGTAACTTTTATTTTGGTGGTTACTTTTCAGTCATATATGTACATTCGTCTGTGGTAGGTATCATTATTTATTTTTTCAAGTGGCTCGAAACATTAGCATACGTTTTATTTTTGCTTTGTAATTTTGTTAATAAACTCTGAAATTAAATATTTTAGTTTTTTTTTATTAGTATTACAATGTATTAATTGCCCCCGATGTATTTCTCATCGTCTATAGCAGCGCCCCCTTGTGACGATATCTAAGAACTATACTTGAATTGTTCTGTGGACAAAATAAGTAAATCTGTAAATGGCAGTTGGTACATACCTCGATTGAATTGTTATGTATAACAGGAAGAGAAATAAAAAAAAAAGAAATGTCCTCTAATCAGTTTATTGCGTAAACAAAAACCGGTCCACGACAGGATGTTCGGAAATAATCTCAAGCGATAACTACGGATACGGATACGGACTACACGACTCACATACCATACTTTGGAATGACATCCTGCTTAAACGCTAAAGTCTTGGCCAGACGGAACGGTAACTTACTACACGAGTCTCTAATACACGCCAAAAATAGTCAGATAGTTAAATAAGTTATCTTATTGATTCGAAAATTTATTCTGTTGAACGGAAAATTCATTAATTATACGAGAGGTTTTCTTTTTGATCTTTGGTTGACCAGGTTGACAGTCTAGAAAGTCAATTTGTTTAAAAATAGACTGTCAAACTCGACTACCACAAATAAAAATCCCTCATGTTTTTTTATTTTTAACAACACATTTTTAGGTACTCCTTTTGAAAATGCAAAACGGGAACATATTAGTTCTTGCGTCAGTAACACCACTCGTTCTGTGTAGCCAAGGCCTAAATAAATTCAACTTTACAAAATAAAATGTTACATCAATAAATAAATCCTGTCATCATTCTGTATACACAACTAACCGAAACTACAACTCTAGAAAAACTTTCTGAGATCTAGATCTTATAATAAACTTTGGATAAGAAATTAAAATAATCAATTTGTACAAATTTACAAAGAAAAATCCTTTTTCCCGGTGAATACTGAGTCAGAATGTTATAAATGCATTATTGTTAAGTTGTGACAGTGTGTACGCACCTTAAAATATACACATTACACTAAATTAAGTAATACTTTAATAATTAATTTCAAAAGATTGACATTATTGTTTTATGGAAGAATCGATTCACTTATAGATATTGTATAAAAACATTGTTACACCAAAAATATAAAATTTGTATGAAAAAATAACTACAAAACTTACGTTAGGTGCAAAATTCAAGGAATGTGCTCTGTATTGTGAATATACCTGGGCCGTTAGACAACTGGCAATCGTTGTATTAGCCACAAACGAAACCGCTAATATAGGAAAAACATTGAATTTGACCGCGTTTGTCGATCGCTGTGTCATCTTCATAAATTTTCTTTATAAACGGCTGTCGTTTATGGTTAACGCTTCAATTGCTTATTGTCATGACTTAACCTTAAAATTATTCGAATCAGGTCATTTATTGGCAATAATATCACAAATCAATATTATCAGTTATGACGACATTTTTTTGTTTTTAACGGGAAGAAATCCACCATCTTTGAGCCGTTTTTTTAATGAAAATTCAACTTATTTGACAAAACTTTGACTACAATGCATACCTGCCAATTTGAAATGAAGACATGTTTCTGATACATATTCATAAAGTTCTTTCTGTAACGGACTTGTAAACTATCGAGTAAATAATTCACAATGAATGCTATAAGTAGGTTACTAAGCACGACAATGCCTATGATATGTTAATAAATTATCACTAAATGACACAACGTTAACTTTTAAGTATAGCGCACTTTTTATATGTGCTGATTTCGATTTTGAGACAGATTCGTGCTTATGACGTTACCCAAGAAACCATGTCGAGATCTCGACACGAAATCTGGCTTTAAAGGACTCTCTTCAAGGACTGAAAACTTTGACCACACTGGTTCCTTCACCATCTGGCTTTCTCAGGGCAGATGGTAAAAAAACGCTAAGATGCTAAAGAACCTTTCTTTAATTTATCCCAAAATTCAAAACCAATGCGAGAAATCTATGCAAATTTAAACCCTGAATCAAGCTTTAACAATGAATCAAGCAAAAAGTCCGCTATCAATAAAATCATAAATAATTTGATTACATGAACGCGAATAAGTTAGGGATTAATTATGGATGGATACAGGCTTGAACTAAACACATCTATTCAATATAGGATACGGCCTCTTTTAAAAAGTAGCAATCGGTAAGCGTTAGTTTAGAAATAGTTAGAAAAAGGCACTGTCACTTATAATCGTCAAAATTTGACGTTTAAGGGGGATCAACTCATATTTTGTTTCATTATTTCATTCAACGACACGTGATTTTATAAAAACCATCACATCAGTCATCACTGACAACTGTCAAAATGCATTTTTCGCGACTTCGCTAACGCCCAAGCGATTGCAACTTGTCTAAGAGGCTTTGAGCACTATGTCTTTTATGATCAAGCACAAAAGCTTTGAAAACCGATAAACGCTTGTATGTACTATCATAGCCGAAACAATAAAGCTGAACCGTCATCTACAAGCGATAATGAGCTAACCCAGTCACCCCTGATCCGCTTGTTCCACATTCTGATCAACAGGGATCATTTTTTTAGTGACAGAGTATATAGGTGGCGAATCGATTTTGCCCGAAATCGCTTGGACGCGACTTTTGACCGACTCCATCGGCGCTGAGTCAATCTTCGTCTCGTCAATGCTGGATGAGGATTGGAATTCGGTGTTGCCGTAGATATGTTGAGGTTCCCTGACGTTTCCGTATAGATTATAGTTGTGTATCAACGCTGAGACGCGATTAGCTGTGGAAGTTAGACTGCTGTCTTTGGGTAACTCTGTAGAGATGAGTTGGCTTGTCGTGACCGGCTGATCTATCTTGAAGTCAGGTTTGGGGCTTTCATCACCTTGGACTGAGGACTGGTTGCTTAGGACCGGTTGATGTTGACCGTACGCGTTTTGTTGGATGAACGATGGTTCCTGTAAACAATAAACAAATTCGTATATTTTACTTAAAAATAATTTTAAAAAATTAGCCGGTTTTACTGCCAATGGTGTTGCAATAAAACCTGTCTAAAAACCTTCCTTAAAGTCATACACAGCGTTTGTAGGTGTATCTAGTGTTGTTTGAGCTGTAATTGGTTCTACACTTGGTGAATTTGGTTATACGTGAGGTGTATTTGGTTCCGTCATTTTTTGTCGTATCGGGTTCAAGTTGGCTCGCTCGCTGAAAAAGGGGTATCGGTGGTGGATGCTCCATTTCGAGTTATTGTAATAAGACCTGAATAAACTAAAATCATACGTAACACCTAGTTTGTATGTTTCTCGATTAGTTTTGTTTTATGTTATCTGTTTTGTGTGGTTCACAGTATTAGGTAACTAATAATAATGAATAAGTAATGCTGGTTTTTTTCCACAGTATCATCTAGCCCCAAAGTAAGCAGAGCTTGTGTTATGGGAACTACATGACTACTTATGTATATACATATTATATATAGGAAACACTCCATTCAACACTAAATTCATTTGTTCCCTAATGGGCATAAATAAATAATAATTCATTTTCATGTCCATTAGGGGAACAAATTAATGGATTTTCTTTCTCTTTTTCTATAACCTCACCTGTTGGTTAAAACCCTGATTCTGATCGCAGAATGATGAATCTTGTCGGAGGAACTGCGCCTCCTGTTGGTTGACCGTTTGGTTCAAAGCTGCAAACGCAACATTCTGATTCTGCGGCTGGTGTATTTGGTTCTGCGGATGGTGTATTTGATTCTGCGGCTGGTGTATTTGATTCTGCGGCTGGTGTATTTGATTCTGCGGCTGGTGTATTTGATTCTGCGGCTGGTGTATTTGGTTCTGAGTGGTCAGCGCGTAGTTCCCGGGTTGGAGTGTAGCTCGCCAGTCGACTGTGGGGTGCCGTTGGCGGATACAGTCGACAACGTCGAGCAGATTTTTCGCGTCCATTGCCAACACGTGGGCGGCTGCTAGCATGCTCCTGAAACGAGTTATCAGTTATTTTTTTTATAGTAATATATCAATATTAGATTGCTAGTAAAAAAATCATTACAAATTAGACAAAAGGTAAAGAGGCTAAGCAAACAAAACAAATCTAAAGTCCTCTTTTTAGGGTCCCATACCTCAAAAGGAAAAACGGAACCCTTATAAGATCACTCCGTTGTCGTAGAAGAATCTAGGTGAGCTTCTAAGTCAACGAATTAAAAAAATACGGTCATTTATGCGACATATTTTGGTACTAGCAAACAAATCAAAACCTATAGGGTATTTTCCGTTGACCTAGAATCAGGAAATTTGGTAAGAAGCAAGATCTCACAGCACAAGCAAAGGAAAAAGTAGGAAAATCGTTAATTTGTAGTTTTGTCACACAATTTTTTTTTTGCGATTACAAACTTAAAATTGCAGTTGGAGAATTGACCGTGACGTATATCGATATGTACGCTGCGGTACGTGTATGGGAGAACATTTCAACTTCAAAGTTAAGTTTTTCTTTTAATCTTAGACTTCTTAAAACCTTTTCGTTAGAGCAATGTTTGGTGCTTTCATACGAGTAGTTTATATACTCGAGTAATGCTAATTATTTTGGTGAACATACAAGGTTGTACGGAACCCTCGGTGCGCGAATCAGACTCGCACTTGTCCGTTTTTTTAAAAAACCGGACATTCTTATTTTTATATTTTGCAACTTGCCACTTCCCCAGGAAAGGTCAGGTCAAGAGTACCCTAAAGCGGCCAGCATGCATGAAAAAAGTGATAAGAGTGAATGAAGCAAATGGAGTATGTCAGTATCGTTGCAAGAGGAAATCCGTGCCTTTGCCTTCCCTTTTTTTAGGCGTGAGTGTATGTATGTAAGTATGTATGCCACATCAACTTCCTGATTCTGAAAGCTATGTCGGTGACTATGGTTTCACGAAAGGATTTTTTCATGAAACTCCGAGCATAGCCCTTTCCATAGTCCGTAGCGCTGTAGTAAGTTTGATGAGCTGGTTCCTTTATTGTTCCTTACTTGGTGTATTCATGCTGGAGCGTGGTGCTGGAGTATTGTATAGCGAGTCTCATCGCCTCCACGAGCGCCGCCATGTCCTTGCTCAGCACCTGGTGGGCCATTTCCACCTCCCTGTCGAATAAAGTTATCGTTTGAATTGTGATCTCACATTTTTGACAATTAGTTATAGCTTTTTCTGGTCTGGGTCTGGGTGTTTTCAATGTATAATATGTATGTATTTACAAAAAAAAAGTACTTAAGTAGTCTATATCAGTCATGTAGTTCCCGTAATACAAACTCTGCTTAGTTTGGGACTAGATGATGCTGTGTGAAATATGTCCAGCACTATTATATTATTATTATTTCTGTAAAGTAGGTGTGTCTATGCCTCATACACATTTATTTAACGTAGGAACTTCACAGTGCTTATGGTTTTGTCAAATTAATTAAAAGAAAGCTACATATTAAATCTGGGGTCTAGACAAATACATCACGCTTACTTTTCCTTTCACGCTATCGCAAATTTGTCAAGGTAAAATTTGGCAGGCAGGCACACAGGCAGGCTCCGCAGGCGATTAACGCCAACAGGAAGTGGTATTTGTCTAGACACCCAGTGATTGGTGATTTCAGAATGGGTTTGGGTCAAATTAATTAATTAATAGCAATTAACGGTCTCGTTCAGTTAAAAAATACTCGGCTGTTACTTCTTCCTTTTAAAATCACTTCGGTAGTCGTCGGCTTCGCCTTTTCCATACAATATCGTGAATTACTTTAGTTCTGCCTAGACGGTAATGTACTATTGTATGTTCTATGTATCAAATCAAATCAAAATATATTTATTTGGGTCAAAAACAAAAAAAAAACTTGAAAGAACTGTAATATCCGCAGACGTTTCAAAAATGTGTCGCGAATGTTAGATTCGATTATAGTGTACCTACTAGATATTACTCCGAAATTCTAAGGAGATCAGTGTCAGTCTCAGTGTCTTCATAAGTCTGGGCTATAAGCCACTGAAGAGATTCTTGTTTACAGCTATAACAGAAGTGGCGACTGGCTAATGCCGTTTTACAGTTTTGCAAACTTTGTCAGACCTCCGTTTTAAGTTAGGTATGTCAGGGTCATAGACTAATTGGGAGTGCTTTCTGGATATTGTGTGCATATAAATAGCTGGCGGACAGTAGGATGTTGAGTGATTTGATTATATATAATTCAGACGTAGGAAACCAAATGGGTTTGTTTAGTATGACTTTAAAGACTGTTCTCTGCGCCCGTTCGAGTCGTAGCATCTGCGTTTTTAAACACCCGCCCCAGGATGTGATGCAATATGATAGGACAGATTGTCCTAAGGCATAATACCTAAATACATTTTAATAAATGGGCGGAGACAGAAAAAGCAGAAGGTGGCTGAGAGGCTGAGGTAGCGGAAAATGACATCAATTTAGTTTTAGAGATATTCAAAGTAAGGAGATTAGATTGTAGCCAGCCCATAACAGATTGAAGAGCATGGATGCCAGCAATTTGCCAATATGATCTGTTAATAAGAAGGGCTGTGTCATCAGCGTAGGAAATAATTTTACAGTTTGGGAGAGAAAGATTACAGAGGTCGTTTATGTAAATTAGGAACAAAGTAGGTCCGAGAACGCTAACTTGGGGGACACCAAAACAAATAGGTTCCTCCTTACTTTTGAAGCCATCGATTACAACGTACTACGAACGATTTGTCAGATAGTTACGGAGCATATCGTTAACAGCGACTCTAACACAAATGCGTTTCAATTTGCTAAGTAAGATGGGGACAGAGACTGTATCAAATGCTTTAGAAAAGTCCAAGAAGACGTCGAGGGTTTTTTGTTTTTATCTATATTCCTAATAATAGCATCGGTCAGTTCTACAACAGCCACATCCGTGGACCTTCCTCTTCTGAATCCAAATTGGTTTGAAGATAAGATGTCATTTATTTGTAGAAAATTCAATAATCTTGTATTTAAGATTTTTAATTTTTTTTAAACACAGGTAAGACTGAAATAGGCCTATATTTTGTAACAGCCTCTTTGTTTCCAGTTTTGAAAACTGGATTAACGTCTGCTTTTTTAAAGGCACACGGAAAGATACCATATGAAATGTATAAATTGAAGATGTGATTTAAAACCGGAATTAGATTTGACTATAATAGTGGAGATACCATCCCAGCCTTTCGCACATTTGTCTTTAAGGTTTAGGATGGTAGAATTCTTGGTTATCAACATTAAAGAGTGATATAGATCTAGAGGAGGATGGAGTAAGAGAAAACACGGGCAGTGTGAGAGGGTTGCAAGTGGGCGGGCCAGAATTAGATCGGGTTACAAGTTTAGAAGCAAGAGTTTTACCAATATTTGCAAAAAAATAATTTACTGAATCAACAGACTGCGAAAGAGAGTCACACAATTTGAACAGGTATGATGAGGTCGAATCTTTGTTATGGGTATGTATGTACCTTTGTGCGTTGTGCGGGAAGGGCACCACGACGCAGTCGACGGTGGCGCAGAGCGCGCGCAGCTGCTCGCCCACGCAGCGCACGGCTGCCAGCGTGTCCGGCGGCGCGGCATCGCGTCCAGACACGTGCGCCAGCCGCATCACGCACCGCACCACGCTCGTCGTGCCAGAGTACACGGGGTCGTCCGAGTGCACTGAGCGCTGACAATTCACAACATTATTATTTACTGCTAGCTGTGCCACGGCCTCTCTCAGCCCCTTACTTTTATCTTTCTCGCTATTACTTCTATGCTCAGCTCTACGGGTTGTAGCGTGATGTTAAATAGCCTAACCTTCCTCAAGAATTTGACTAACGAATGCAAAAAGACTTTTTCAAATCCGACCGATACTTTCAGAGATTAGCGCGTTCAAAGAAAATAACAAACAAACTCTACAGCTTTGTTATTAGTATAGATTTGATTATTCTTTCTTCTTCTTGCCACTGTCTCACATTACGTGGGGTCGGCACAACATGTTTTCTTCTTCCACTCTCCTCTATCAGCCTTCATCTCAGTACTGACTCCTTTCCTTCACTCGATCCATGCCTGATGTCATCTATCTACCTAACTGTTGGTATAAGACCCCTTTGGTAACCCTTAAAGTAAAGCCACACGAGCATTGCCTGGTTCGTCTCTCTGATGCCTTTGTCCGTTGTGCTTGCGTTCAGTCGCCGCACGACGTCGCAACGCACCGTGTGGTATGTCACTGTGGTTCATATGTAGAACGATGCAGCGTTACCGCCGAGGCGACGCTACGCAGCATGTGGCCTCACTCTTAATCCACCTCCCATCACCAAGTGTCCAGCTCCACTTGAGTTTCGTAATACGATCTCTAACATACAACACGTTGCCGCCGATGATGCCGAGATGCCGAGCATTGCACGCTCCATGGCTCTATACGCTACCCCTCATTCTGTGCACAAACTTTGAATAGTTAACAAAAAATGAATTTACCTTTTCTTCACTGGGTTGTGTGTCTGTTGGCTTGACTGTGTTTGCGGGGCTTGTTTCTGACGAATTTGCCGCTGAAAAAATAACATAAGTTACAATTCTATCCTACTTAATACAATAAATGCGAAAGTCTGTGTGTGTGTGAATGTTTGTTACCACGTATCTCCGTAACTACTAAACCGATTTTGATGAAATTTGGAATGTAGATAGTTTAGGTTCCGGAATAACACATAGGTATATCTTATTTTCGAAAACCAACCCCTAACGGGGTTAAACAGGGTGGTAAAGTTTCTATGAAAAAAAAATTGTTTGAAAACTTTACGTGTTTAATTATTTACTTTAAAACTTTAAAGTAAATAATTAAACACGTATTTTTTATTTTTTCAAAACTACCCTTTGGGGGTGTGCAATTGAGTTTTAAACTTTGTATAAATTGTAATCCTTGGTTCGATTCATTCAAAAGTTGGTGGACATAGTTTGAAGCCTGGAGACGGTCATATGCAACTTTTATTATCATACCACGCGGGCGAAGCCGCGGGTAACAACTAGTTATGAATAAAGCCATGATAGTTTTATACAAAACTTGATTAAATAGTCTGCCAAAGAAATGCCTGGTCACCGCCACATCTTTGAGAGCCTTGTGTGTTTGAACTATGATGTTTTAACTTTTAGAACTTAGATTTGTTTTACTTGAAAGCTTTTTATTTACAGGGGGATGATTGTAGAGTCCAAAGCGATGCTTCGGTTGGCAAAAAGTAAATCCTAAATCCTAAGTAACCCCAAAAAAAATCAACATACACTATTAAAATGACAGTGGAGAATGACACATATCAACAGGCTTTTCAATATAAAACTTGAAAAGAGCACACTTTTAGGCATTTCAAAATTAGAAACTTCGGTTGTTGCCAATATGAGGGCCGTTGTATCATTTCCATAGCCGTTTTGCTAAAGTATAAGGGGGATGTTCAATCAAAAACCGGAAAGTTAATAAAATGCCCAATACATCCCCATTTTTTTACCCTTAGGGGTGTTTTATGTTCATTAAATATACATTCCCTTCCCATTAAAAAAATAATCATTTAAAATCGCTTTACAATTGGTGAAGACATCGCGCATAAACAAAACGTACAGACGAAATAAGACTCTCCTCATTTTTTTAAGTCACTTGGTAACTTTAAAACGACTCTAACACAGAGCAAAAATCAAAGCTCCAATGGAAAGTCTCACCTGAATGCGACTGACTAGACGCCCTCGCTTCTTGCACCATCGAGTTCTGTGGGCTGTCAGAACTCTTCTGCTCACTGGGTTCAGACTCAGTTGACAGCTGCACGTTGGATAAACGCTTATTCTGAAACAACGATACATAGTCTATCATGGGGGAGTCTAGACAAAAATACCTCACGCTTACTTTTCCATTCACGCTAACGCAAATTTGTCAAGGTAAAACTTGGCAGCTGTCACGTGACATTTCATTACCATACAACGATATTCAATCTTTCCGCAGGCGTTAACGCCAACAAAAAGTGGTATTTGACGACCTCTGTGGCGCAGTGGGCTAAGGCCCGCCTGAGACGCATAAGGTTGCGGGTTTAATTCCCGCCACGGGACAAATGTTTGTATCTGCAAATATTTGTCTTAGGTCTGGGTGTTTTCTATGTATATTATGTATGTAATTACAAAAAAATGTATATAAGTAGTATATCAGTCATGTAGTTCCCATAATACAAGCTCTGCTTAGTTTGGGGCTAGATGATGCTGTGTGAAAATGTCCAGCATTATTTGTCCAGACACCCTGACCCTATATTTAATTCTTTATTGTACACACAAATAAACACTCACAAAAAGGCAGAATGATATGACATGTACAGAGGCGAGCTTAACCCTAAAAAAGAGTTATTTTTTTATTTATTTAATACTTCCACACATACAATAAGCTAGAGAGAGGTAATTATGAGGTAGG
Organism: Perizoma flavofasciatum; assembly: GCA_958496245.1. Lineage (NCBI taxonomy): Eukaryota > Metazoa > Arthropoda > Insecta > Lepidoptera > Geometridae > Perizoma > Perizoma flavofasciatum. Next base: position 4,751,270 of record OY292443.1, on the reverse strand, counting down.
ATCGTGTACAGAAGAAAATAATGAAACAAAACAATACTTTAGGTATTTAAAACTACAAAAAATTCCATATCCTATCCTACTAATATTATAAACGCGAAAGTTTGTGAGGATGGATGTTTGTTAATCTTTCACGCAAAAACAACTGAACGGATTTTGATGAAACTTTATAGTATACATCAGAATAACACATAGGCTACTTTTTATCCGGGTACCACGCGAGCGAAGCAGTGATCCGATTAAACATATACCATACATTATGTTGGTATTTGATGATGATGACTTTTGAAATCAGTTTTGATGCTCCGTAAATTATATTGCCCATTGAATTCTAGACTCTAATTCTGAATGGAATAAGGACGACAACATACCAAACTGTCTTCCTGCATTTGCAGCCATCGTCTGTCTTCTTCGCTCTGATGTTGCTGTCTCGCTAGCTCGGCTAGTAACCGCCTTTCCACCGCTTGTTCCGTGTCGAATTCCGGACTCTGTTGCGTAAGAGATAAAGGTTAGTTTTGGATAAGAAAAATAAATTTTAGGAGACTATTTTTAGATTTTTTGTAAAATTGTTTTTTAAAGTTTCAGCTTTTTACATGACTTATAGGTTTTTTTATACTACTAAAGTGGCAAACAAGCATACAGCCTACCTTTTGGTAAGCGGTTACCGTAACCTATGGGCGCTTGCAACTAAGGCGTTGCCTCCCTGAGATATCAAGATGAAAGATCTCATGTGCCTGTAATTACACCGGCAACCATACCCTTCAAACCGGAACACAGCAATGAGAGCAACGCTTGGCGACAGAGATAGCCACTTCCCATATGAGCATTTTCACAGAAGCTTGAAAAAACTTACAAAGACTTCTAAACAGTGCTCTTTTTCTGATGTGACGTTTCAAATTTCACTGTTTAGTTAAAATCTTTTTACGTATATATGTAAAAACGATAGACATATTTCGCAAAAATACATTTTTAACGAACTAACTTTTGGTTAGTGTTACCATTATCATAATTGTTATTTTTACAAAGATTTTTAATAATATTCATGGACCCATAATTTTAGTCACAAAAATGTTATTTCGGACGAAAGCCAATCACCACAGGATTTTTTAACACCAACATAAAATTAGTTCTCTGGTAATAAAATAGAAATCATTTGTGAATAAATATCTACATACAAAAAAAAACAAGCATAACATATTCTCAAATGACTTCCAAAATAATACATTAAAATTAAAAAATAATAAAAACCAAAATTCTACCGGAGAAACCCAAGGAACATACAACTCTGCAAAAAAGAAAATCAAGTTTTATTTATATACTAATTTACAAATAGTAATAAATAAATAATCTACAAAAAACCAAACAAAAAAATAAAATGCGTGAGTCGAAAATTTCGAATTATTTTACAAAACTTTGTAGTTTTTCACTCATTAGAAGCATGCTCTATCAATTATCACACATCTCTACAAAAACATGCCTCAAAAATCACCTGAGTCGAACTAGCTTGGACCACAGGCGAGCATTCCTGTCTCGAAGCATATTGTGCGTCCATTGCTTGCGCCGAACCGAACTGAGTTCTAGGTGATGCTTGGAAACCAGCGGTGGACGCCACAGCGCAAGATTCTTGCCGCGACTCATACTGTGCGTCCATTGCCGTCGCCGACCCGAACTGAGGTCGCTGCGGCCCTTGATAACCAGAATTAGTCGCCGACCCAGCGTTCGATTCCTGCCGCGACTCATACTTCGCATCCATTGCCGTCGCCGACCCGAACTGTTGTCTCGGCGACCCTTGAAAACCGGCATTGGATGCCGTAGGACCTTGAAAAGCCGCAGGCGTGAATTGACTCGCCGATTGCGCGGCAACTTGGGGCCGATACAACATAGGCTGTACTATATTTTGGTTGTACTGCATATACGGAGGCATAGATTGGGGGAATTGGAACTGTGGACTGCCCGAGCGAAACATTTTCGACTTAGGGCTCTGGGAATAAGGAACACCTTGTACAATGCCAACTGGGACGTTGTAGCTGGTGGGGTGAGATGCGGACATTGCTGCGGTAGGCCTGTACTGCGGCTTGCACAGTGCCTTTTGGGCGGCAATAGCCACGCAACTTTTGACATTATCGCCACCGAAATCGTATATCTCTTCGACTAGCGGCGGCTCGGGTTGCGTCCTCATTTTGTTCACCACACTAGCTGCTAACTGAGCGTTGGTGGTCCCTTGAACGGAGAATTGGCCTACATCCTGTTCTCTCCTACTCCTGGGGGGAGGAGACGCGGGCACGGAGTGCTGCCTTGTAAACGGGGCTATAGGGACTGGTGACCCTCTATGCGACAGACTTCCCCTATTGTTTCGCTCTAAGGAACCCATTCTGACAGGTGCGCGCTCAGCCGTACTAAGCCCCCTAGAGTTCCGCTCTAAAGACCTAACCCTGCTCGGATACGATTCCGGGTTCTCGTCCTCCGTTGTCGGGTTCTGGCATAGGTTATCGCAGCTTTCCTTCGCGCCTACCACGACAGTTAGTGTATCGTCTTCCGGGACGACAGGATCTAGTTTATGGAGACTATGGGCCGGTATGGGGGCGGTATGTAAAGGTATGTCTAGGATTTCGTCCGGTTTGGGATGTATGATTTTATCGACTATGTTCGGGTTCTCCGGCAGCGTTTCGGCGAAGTCGACGGAGACGGTGTTGAATACCGAGGCGGGTGTGACGTAGGCTTGCGGGTCGAGCGCTCGGGACTGGTTCTCGCGGAGTAGGTGGGCTAGAACCAGCGGGTTCTGAGCTACGATGTAGGTTTGCGGCGCGGCGCCGGTCGCCTGGACCGATGTGGGGTCGGCCGCTGTGGACAGGAATGTTCACGATCAGAACGTGTAGGGTTAATGTTGTGATTTCGTTGCGAAATCTGGAGATATTTATTGGCGCCGTGTTGATTCTCTCGTAACCAACTAAACTTCGCCCACTTAATGACAGTGCACGAAAGAAAGAGACGGAAATAATTTTACTCCAATTTAATTTACGTGTTACTCTTCTTTATGTTTATAGTCAGCATGTTTTGAAATCACAACTAAACTTGTATGGAAAACTTAAATCTGACTAATTCGTCAGAACTAAATTTGATGCTATCTTTTTCTTACTGTTAGTAAAACAGGGCAACAGTTAAAATTAAATTTAGTTGGTATAGCGATACTCTGATGATACTTGTTTTTTTTCTTCAAACAATACCGATATGCTTATCAAAAGAAAGGCATTTAATTTCAAAATGGTTTAGTAAATATCTATTTACTAAACCATTTTGAAATTAAATGCCTTTCACTTGTTAGTAAGCGGGAATCGAACCCGCACCTCTAGCTATCCAGCTGGCTACAGTCGTAGAGTGTGTTTGTTTTACCCGTTAGATTAGTGGTGGGCCGGGTGGGTTTAGGCGGGGGTTCATCCCCCCACGAAGCAGCTGCGACTCGTCTATTCTCCCTCCGCATCGTGTCCCACGCGGTGTTCCTCTCTTCTTGAAGGATTTCACTGTAATTCATATTTTTTAATGTTGCGATATTACAAGGTGCTCCCTTTTATATCAAATCCTTTGAAACAGGTGTATTTTTGTAAATTACTGTACACTTGTAAAAATATTTTTTTTTTTAATTAAATAACATACTCGTAACATTCATTTTGTTTATTTTTCAAACAATTCATCTGATAATATTTCAACATATCAAAAAATATATTAAGTTTCCAAACAGATCGCAAACTTTTTTGATGTGTGTTCGTAAAGTAAGGTAAGTAAAAAAAGGTACCATACTAATTAGACAGAGCATTGCGAGATCTCAGTGCGGGTCCAACTACTAATATACCTAATAGATATATAAGTAGTATCTAATTAGATAGAAAATTATTTATTGAACAAAATAGTAGTACATAGGCGAAAGTAATACTAAAAAGAATTCTCTTTCAGATAACCTTTGTGTAAAAAGATGTGTTGGCAGTGCACAGAATGTTTAAAACAAAAATACTAATACGTAGTGATAATGTAACGCAAATGTTGAAATGTTAACTCACAATAATGTTTCTTTAAGGTTGGTAGCAGTGGGCCGCTGGCTGGGCTCGTAGGCCCAGCATCTCGACATCACCGAGTACAGTCTCGGCGGGCATCGCGACGGCAATGCCAACCGCTCGCCGTTCTCCAGTTTGCCGATGACGTCGTTGTTTTTCACGCCGCTGAACGGTTTCACGCCCAGCATCAGAATCTCCCACATACACACACCTGGATGGATGGGAGACTGTTTCAGAACATCGAAATAGATGGCGCTAGCAAGCTAGATAACTCTTAAACATGTGTGCAATATGCTAGCGTCGATGAGATTACTAAATTTACCAAAGTGCAACTTTGTATTTCATGAAGTCATGAATGAGGAATAGAATAGGATAGAAAGTGGTTTCAAACACAACAACAAAGCAAGTCCAGAAAGGACAAGTACAAAATATACACTTTTTTAATAGGTAACAGTAATATTTTTGCAAATACACAGAGACAAAAAGAAAGCATCAGAATCTCCCACATACACACACCTGGATGGATGGGAGACTGTTTCAGAACATCGAAATAGATGGCGCTAGCAAGCTAGATAACTCTAAGACATGTGTGCAATATGCTAGCGTCGATGAGATTACTAAATTTACCAAAGTGCAACTTTGTATTTCTTGAAGTCATGAATGAGGAATAGAATAGGATAGAAAGTGGTTTCAAACACAACAACAAAGCAAGTCCAGAAAGGACAAGTACAAAATATACACTTTTTTAATAGGTAACAGTAATATTTTTGCAAATACACAGAGACAAAAAGAAAGATTTTTCTTGTGATAATTGTATCAGTACCATTTGTGCCGTGTGGGCCAAACAGGTCCTATCTCGGCTTAGTGCTGCAATAATCAAGTACATTATTTTGCCGATTGACGACGCCACCGGTCCGTAACTTAACCGTGTAACACTCGTGGTACCGTTTACCTCATTGGTATTGAGTAATTTATTTCATTATACCTTGAAAGTTGTTGTGGCCATATTGAGTATCTAAAAAGGGAAGAAAGCAAAGAAAGGGGGGAAGGGGGAGCTTGAGATATTCTTAAACAGTAACTCAGTTTTAGCCCCCAATAGGGGGCAACTGGGAGTGAACTTACCAAACATCAAAACATCAGGCGCAGGGGGGGAATTTGAGCTATTCAGAATTTGAACAGTAACTCAGTTTTAGCCCCCAATGGAGGGCAACTGGGAGTGAACTTACCAAACATCAAAACATCAGACGCAGGGGGGGAATTTGAGCTATTCAGAATTTGAACAGTAACTCAGTTTTAGTTCCCAATAGGGGGCAACTGGGAGTGAACTTACCAAACATCAAAACATCAGACGCAGGGGGGGAATTTGAGCTATTCAGAATTTGAACAGTAACTCAGTTTTAGTTCCCAATAGGGGGCAACTGGGAGTGAACTTACCAAACATCCAGACATCAGACGCGGAAGTGAACCGCCTGAAGTTGATAGATTCCGGCGCCATCCATTTGATTGGTAGCTTGCCTCGCGATGCTTTGTAGTACGATTTGTCTTCCACCATTTTTGATAAACCGAAGTCTGCCAACTGCGAGCGAAATGTTAGTTTTACTAAGTGATCGGGCAAGCGAGATCTCTTAGTCGAGTAAGACGAATCGGCACCATGTAAATGCATGTAAAATTATTGTATAATGATTTCTTACATTACATGAAAGTAAAAAAAAATGTATGCCCAATATATGTATGTGTTTGGTATAAGAGGTTTGTTTGTTTGTCCGCGCCATTGCATGCTTTACATAGGTTGTTAGGTGTATCGAATTGTGATGCGGTTTTTTTGTAATCAATGGTTCTTAAAAAAGGTTTATCGCCACAAATCACTAGGGGCGTTGCAAACGATGATGGAAAAAACACATCAGGTATTTTATAATTTTGATAACCTTGGAATGGTTGATGAACGAATCAACTTTTATAATTTATATTTAATTAAAATGTATATAGGATGTCGTGCAAAAACCACCAGAAAGTTAATATTTCAACCTACTTACTGCCTGCTTAGCATGAAGACACAACGGTTTTGTCTACCGCCGAGAAGACAAAAACGTATGTCCCTCTCTTTTGTTTGACAGAATAGGCGACAGAAATAGTTTTTGTCTTTTCTTTCGTAGACAAAACGTTGTCTTGCGTGCTCATGGTAAGCGGGCTGGTAAAAAAATATATTGTATTATATTCCACTATTATAATCCAATAATCACGGTGCTCTTCAAATAAGTTGGGTGTTTTTGGGGACAAAAGGAGCGAAAAAATTATAAGTTTAAGTGGGAATAGTCTATATAGACAGGCATACAATGAAACACCAATGAAGTATAATACTGTCCATACAAAAAAAAACATGGATATTATTAAAACTATACAGTCTAGGCCATCAGATTGGTCAACAAGCACTCTAGGATCTCTCTTCTACTAGGATAGCAGATACCTGTTAGTAGCAATATTTTGACGACCTCTGGGGCATAGTGGGCGAAGGCCCGCCTGAGACGCAGAAGGTTGCCGGTTCGATTCACGCCGCGGGACAAATGTTTGTATCTGCAAACTTTTGCCTCGAAATCTGGACGTTTTCTATGTATAATATGTATGTATTTAAGTAGTATATCAGTCATGTATGTAGTTCCCATAATACAAGCTCTGCTTACCTTGGGGCTAGATGATGCTGTGTGAAAATGTCCAGCATTATTTATTATTATTATTTATTTATTAATTTTACCTTTACACAAGTCGGTGTGGAGACTAATACGTTTCTAGCGGCGATATCACGATGAACAAACTTTTTGCTCTCCAAGTAACTGAGAGCCGTCGACAGCTGGTAGATGTATAGCACTAGCGTGCACGTTTCTAGCCTGAAAAAATACAGATTATAAATAATACAAACACACAACTGACACATATATTATAGTACTTTGACCCCACACAAAAAAATGGGGGTTAAAGTATTATTAAAAAAATATAAAGGGGGTTAGTATTGAAAAAGGAAGGATTCCTGATACCCCCTGTCTAGTGGGTATCAGGAACAACGAGTTAAAAAAATCTTTTAATAACACGCGCGACGTGCTTTCTCAATAAACTGTATTCTAGAACACAATTAAAACACGTTTACACGTTTCGGGTACCCTAGAACCCTAGCCAAACGCGTCCTAACTCGCTGTGCGTTACACTAGTTTGGATCTATGGTCGCTAGAGGTCGCTACAAGTTCGTGGTACATTTGACGACCTCTGTGGCGCAGTGGGCGAAGGCCCGCCTTTGACGCAGAAGGTTGCGAGTTCGATTCCCGCCGCGGGATAAATATTTATACATATATGTAAATATTCGTCTCGGGTCTGAGTGTTTTATATGTAGAATATGTATGTATTTACAAAAAAAAATTAAGTATAGTATATCAGTCATAATAGTTCCCGTAATACAAGCTCTGCTTAGTTTGGGGCTATATGATACTGCGTGGAAAATGTCCACCATTTTTTTATTATTTACCTGTGTGCATTCTGCTGTAAATACGCCCTCATCTCTCCCAGCGTAGCTAGCTCCATCACGATCCAGATCGGAGGTGAACTACAAACCCCCACCAGTCCGATTATGTGCGGGTGTGAGAATTGCTGCATTATATCTGAAAATATGTTTGTCACATTTTATTGGCTGATTTAGGTAGCCTCTACCCACTTTGCCTTCGTGGTTCCTGGATTTTATTTGAAAATGTGTTTGTCAGATTTTAGTACACTGATTATAGGCTGATTTTAGTAGCCTTCGCCCATGGCTTTGCCCAAGTGATTCCTGGATTACATCCGAAAAAGTGTTTGTCAGATTTTAGTAGATACACAAATTTTAGGCTGATTTTAGTATACTGAATTTAGGCGGATTTTAGTAGCCTCGGCCCATGGCTTTGACCACGTGGTTCCTAGTAAAAAAAATACCCATGCTTTATTCTAGGTCCGAAACCATAACACCAAATTTTATCCAAATCTATGCAGTCGTAATAAAGAGTAGGTGTAGAGCTCCTTGTTAGTAAGCAGTACAGTACTTCGCCAAGCAGTAATGCTCGCATTACTGTGTCTCGGTTCGAAGGGCATGGGTGCCGGTGAAATTACAGGCACATGAGACTTTTCACTCGGTATGTCTCAGGGTCTGCCGACTCGAGTGATACCTCTGGTGTTGCAAGCTTCCGTAGGTTACTGTAACAGCTTACCAGCAGGTGAGCCGTAAGATTGTTTGCCATATTAGTTGTATTAAAAAAAAAGAACTAACAAGCTTCTTCTAGAAACTTCTCAGCTGTGTCCAGGTCAGCGTCCATCTTGCAAGTCTTCACGGCGACTGGCAGTGTGTATTCCCCTGCGGTGCCTTTTCCCTTTTGTTTCTGTATCGCGATTTGCCGTCTCAAGGAGGGGTGGTTCGCTGACGTCACTTTGCATGTCCCTGTCAAGTATATACAAAGGTGAGTAGGTGGCTAATTTAAAAAAAATCGGTTGATTAGGTACCACTTTTTTCGTCATGTGTATCGATATGTGCTCAAAACAGCGAGGGAAAACATCGCGAAGAGACCGGCATACCCTAGAACACACGAAAGAAGTAATAGTGCGGTCGGATGATGCGACGCGGTTGGTCGGGGGCCGAGGGCGGCTGTGGACAGCTAGTACATTAAACTCCTTGATGGACAAAATTGTACCAAAACTAGGATTTCCTGTGTGATGGCGTACTAATGCCCTCCGCTAATGGGACTGTAGATATAAAAAAAACCTTTGTAGTGTAGAACCTATGTCCTAGAATAAAAAAAATGATAATTTCATCTAGATTCCAATACCTTTATGCACATCACCAAACTGCCCTTCGCCTATGATGCCGGTTAGCTCGATTTGATTACGAACCAATTCGTAATCACGGACTGAAAAAAAACTATTAAATTAGTTTCACAATAAAATTATTGTAGCATTGCGAATTATTGTGAAGGTGGTCAAAATTATATTATAGAATGAGACTTTTACTATATACATAATATACTATAGACAATGTTACCCAGGCCACAAACATAACTTGTTTTCAATAAAGACTGAAACGCTGTCTTATCGAGCGAACTTTTTATAGGTACGACGAATTCGACTATAAATTCTGATAATTTTACTTTATTGTATAACATTATAATTTATTTAATTCATTACCTCTGTGGCGCAGTGGGAGAAGGCCCGTCTGATACGTAAAAGGTTGCGTTAATTGGTTAAAAAGGGGGTTTAAGTGGTTTACTTACCACATACTATAAATATATACTATAATATACACAATATACCTACATATTTACATCCATGACGATGCTGTGCGAAAAAATATGACCAGCATTATTATTACTAAACATCGAGCAGTTAACCCCGAGAGGCGTCATATTGAATCACACTGTTCTGTCAACACATTAGTCTTTTAGGACTGATGTTGTCAAACGCGGACATTGTCATTGTCATTGCGTCATGTTACCTCCTGTGATTGGTTGAAACTACAGTTTCGACCAATCAGAGCACAGCAGGCGTGGCGGGACTCGCACGACAGTTGACAGAATTGTTTCCTAGCAAATTATCAAACATTGCGTCTCTTGAGGCTGTCTACTCTATGTTACTAATGAATATTACCTGCTGGTGTGGAGTAGTCCGCGTCATCATCGACTATTTCCGCGTAGTCTTCCGATACCAGCGTCGATGAGTTCGCCTCCCACGAACTGGTTTTGCCTTCCGAGGAACTGCTGCTCATTTCAGCTGGAAACATTAGAAAACATCAGAGAATAGAACAGAAAGGGATAGCTAGCTGGAAGAATATATCGCCGATTCAGTTTGGCGCGGAAATGAAAGAAACGAAGCGACGCAAATTTTAAGAGCGTACGTATTGCACATTTTTAGTTTAAAATCTATTTTCCTTTATGTAGTAATTGGATAGACGGGTATTGTATGGTATGGTCTTTGCATATTCTCGAGAATTCATGAATAAAGATAGATAGATAACTATTTATTGTAAACCACATATTATGTTGCTTACAATTTCAAACAGAGCAAATAAGCTAATCGCGGGAGTACAATGGGCGGTCGTATCGCTTATTACGATCTCTTCCAGACAACTTTTGGATGGACAGGAATTGACGTGATCTATAAAGGACGGTGAAGATAATATATTGTGCTTTTGAAGATTAATAATCTTATTTATAATCACTTGCTAACCTAGCAGGTCCCTAACTCTAACCCTGTCCTTTTCTAACACTAAACAAAAGATAGAAGCAGACAACTTTTAGCACGCTAAAGTTAATGAATGATTATGAATAAGAGGGGAAGACCGATAAAGAGAGACATAAATTTATTGCGTAGATGACATATACTTACTTTTACACTGACAGTTCGATGTTTTCCACACGGTTGCTTAAAAAAAAACATATTATTAATCGTAGAGCTCCTTAATTACATAGTTATTACTCAGTTATCTAAAGGTTGTTGTTTTAAGGGACGCGCCAGTTTGCGCGTGCCTTAAATAACGAAAAAACAAAAGAAATTCACAATGGGCGGTCTAATCCAGTGATTTCTTAAAGACAACCTTAGGATGAAAAGAACTATGTAAAAGAATGGGACGGCGTTATTGCCTTACTGAAAGATATAAAGTCGTATGGAGAATGTACATGAAAAAAAAACGATGCAGAAAATACAAAATTTATCCCGCAGCGGGAATCGAACCCGTAACTGTTGTAACCGGCCGCGTCAACGAGATAGCTTTGGAAGAACTACTGAAGGAAAATTACACTTGTCACAGATCAAAGAAAATACCTCATGGTTAGGGTCCGGTCAAACTGGCGCGGTGGCGGTGGCGGAACGGCGGGGGATAAAAGGGAAATGCTTGTCAAGTGGTAGTAAAAGTTCACGTGAATGTATTAATCGCCACCGCCAGCGCCACCGCCTCTGCTTCAGTTTGCGCGGACCTCTACCTCTACAATGTCAAGACACTGCACACCATACTTTTGCACGCCCAGGATTACTGGATAGAGATTGCTTAAGCATTTAGTCCTCTTAGCACTACATTTTTATGCGGAAGTATTAAATAAATAAATGAGGTATTTAATAAAATAAGTAATGAACGCGAAAGTTTGTGAGGATGGATGTTTGTTACCCTTTAAGCAAAAACTACTGAACGGATTTTGATGAAACTTTACAGTAATATAGCTTATACATTAGAATAACACATAGGCTACTTTTTATCCGAGTACCACGCGAGCGAAACCGTGGGCAGAAGCTAGTAAATTAATAAAATAAGGAACTCACTCGTTCTATTCCATAAAGAGGTTTGGGACTCTGTGACTAGTCTGCAGTAACCGTCCACTAAATCTGCTAAACTCTCTGCAGCCTGTAAAAACAATAATAATAATAATAAGTAATCATAATTATTTATTTGATTTAGGTAACACAAAACAAAAAAAAAACACGCTACCGCGAGATGCATACTCAGCGAGTGGATTTTTGTGGGTATTCACAAAAAACAAAGGTATGCCCAATGGGCGGTCTAATCCAGCGATTTCTTCCAGACTACTTTAGGATGGAGAGAACTTTTCCCTACTGGGGTAGCGGGTAGTCGGAGGCACGTCAAAACATTACAATTGCCACATGCCCGCATTTTGCAAGCATTTAGCATTCCACAGAGGCAACACAGTAAAATAGTATTAAAGTTTAATAATTCAGTCCGCTCCATTCAAATGTTGTCTGGTAGAGATCGCTAATTAGCGATCTCTACAGATCTACTATTTTAATTACTTACTTCTTACTGCTATTATAATGATGGATGTTTGTTACTCTTTCACGCAAACACTACTGAATGGATTTTGATGAAACTTTACAGTAATATAGCTTATACATCAGAATAACACATAGGCTACTTTTTATCCGGGTACCACGCGGGCGAAGCCGTGGACAGAAGCTAGTATTATAATATTGTACTCAGGCTAGGTATGTTTGTTTAAGTGTAAGTAAATAAATGGTTTTTTTCTTACTATGAATACGGAAGCACGTGCATTAGTCGTTATATATGTGTGGGGAGTCCGTAGCTACTACGTAAGCCGGCACTGGTGGGGAGCCGGTCTAATTCCTCACCATCAGATATGTTGAAGCGTATTAAGCAGATATGTTATAATATGCTGAAAAGACAATGTGTTTTCAATGTGACTTACTTCGACGCTTCTACAAGTTATTGTTAATGTTTCCGCAGCCCCTTTCACCCTTAACTGCAATGCTGCTTTCCCACATGAACCACTCTGAAACAATTAAAGTTTTTTAGGCAAACAATTACGGAGCGAGACGACGTAAAGCCGCGAGGAAGCCGGTTTAACCCCACCTTCCGCAGAGGGCCGTACTCATATTTATATCCTACTAATATTATAAACGCGAAAGTTTGTGATGATGGATGTTTGTTACTGCTACTTTTTATCCCGGTACCACACGGACAAAGCCGTGGGCAGAAGCTAGCTAGAAAATAATTTTGTAACAATTTATTGCAAAACCATAGAGAATAAGTTTGAAAAAGTGACTCTCATAAATATTAATTATGTTATTCAAATTCAATTAACGTCATGTGCTATGTAGTAGACTGTGTCTAGTTATATACTGAATTTGTATTATGTAATGATAAATAATGAACCTTTAAACAAACGAACTTGATCGACGATTCTGTCAGCGAGAGAAGTCCCTTTTTTTTTATTCTAATAGCCACATAAAGGCTTAATATTGTAGTTATTAAATCGCTCATGAAACAATAAAAAGGAGTTTATTTTTAGAGACTACCTACCTATCAACCTCTACCTCTACCCTCTAGACCGCCTTAGCACCCCCAATATCTTCTAGTGTTTTCTACCGCCCCTGAAGGTGTCCAGCGCCCACAAGGGGGCGTTATCGCCCACTTTGAGAATCAGTGGTCTATTAGATAAAGTTACTTACAGAATGGCTACTCACCCCCTCCCGCCGATTCAACTTTCCTCAACCTGTCCGGATTTCAATAGATATTTCATTTGCTCTACGCATAGGGACATACATCATCGTTGTGTTGTAAGATTGTTTACCAATTGAATTAATACGGAGACGGTATCGATGGCTTCACGTGCGCAAACTTAGTATGTGGTGATTACGGACGCGATTGTTTCACACATTTTATCGAGAGTAGCCAGGGTGTGCCAGTGCTTACCTGAGTATGTGACTGCTGCGATTGCTGTGACTGTGTGGAAGTGCAGTTCGATTTGAGTGTCTGTACGGCGACAATATCGGAGAAAGATGCTATCTTTGTGTAGGTTGGTGGCTCACCGGCTTTGTGCGACACGTAGGATATATCTGGAAGAAGCAATTACACATATTTGTAGACTAGCTTCTACCCATGGCTTCGCCAGCATGGTCATAGTAATCAGTTGGAATTTTGAGTAATCAATGGCAACGTCAGTTTTTAATCAATTATGTTCTAGTGATCGTGTCCCCTCAGTACCAATCTCCAGTTTTTGGCTCGCCCCGCCTTAAACTGTTTCAATTTGTTTATTGGTATAAAAAATAAAGAGTTAACTTATAACCTAGGAAAAAACTAATATTTTTAGTACAAGAACAATAACATATTACCTCATTTTTTTAAATAATGTAATGGGTTTTTGTGGCAAGAGAGAGCTACAATTAAGTAAGTAGGCATTGCCATCAGATTAGGTAATTAGTAGTGTGCCTAGGTGTAGTTATATGACTACGGTAATGGTTGAAATAAAAGCCGTTATAGCCTATTTACACCGTTTTTTTTATAAATGGAGATGTTTCAAAGCATTAATGGAGATTGACACATTGCAGAACTGTCAAATACAAATGTGACATTGACAGATTTGACGGATGACACAAATGTTTACTTTTATTCAACATGAATCTCGGCTACTTACCAATAAAAGGTCCAATTGCTAATTCAACGGGTATGGCCCAGCCGGAGCCGAGTGCGCCGTCACTAAACGTTTCTCTGTCGTATCCATAGTGCGTATGCATCGTTTCTAAGTATTTGAGCATGCAGTCTGAATCACTTAGGTTTGCCACCTGGAAAAAATAATACTTGATTATTTTTCAAACCTTTGCGATCAGTAAACATTATTTTTAATGAATGCCCTTTTTATATAGATTCGGAAGGAAAGGTTATATAAAAATGAATAAAATGTATTTGTATGGATTTGGTCAGGAACAGTGTAGATTTGGCCAGAAACTTCTATAGATTTTTGAGCACAAACTATGGTAGATTAGCCTTCGGCTAAATTGTGCAAGATAGCTTGTGTCAATTTGAGCAGAATTTGACAGAAATACTGCCATTTCGGGCAGAAACTTCTCTCAACAAATTTACGCAATGAGGGATCCTACCTTTTTAAACTGCTGCTGTATAGACTTCTTGAGCACCTTCGGTTTGATCGCCTCGAGGACAGATTTAGGCAGGAACTTGTGTAGGCCGAACTCCTTTTCTAAGTACTCTATGTTGGACTTCTTGTCTAAGGATATTTGCATATCTTTGCAAAAGTATCTGGAAATCACATAAATCAAATTAGAGGTGTCACTCACAAGGAATCACTTATTTATACGTATTTTGTTCGTTCGTTCGCTTCTTTCAACGTCAATCCAGCATTATTTAATCTTAACTTAACTGAACAATGGAACTAAAGATCGAGAATAATGCGCCTTTTACACTATGCAATCTACTGCATGCAATTTATCGCAAAGCCGAGTAATCTATCTTATTGGTGTGTATAGTCTTTACATTATACAATTTGTTGCACGAGTTTTCTGGTTGCATACGGTAGATTGCATAGGCTTCGCGAGCTGATTTCTCTGATTAGCTGATTAACGGAATTATTATTATTATAATTATAGAGGCAGTTTGAAAGTAGCACCCGTGACGGAAAAGTTGAGGAGTAATAGGTCAGCATGGTATGGGCATGTCATGAGGAGGGAAGAATGTCATATTACGAGAAGAATGTTAAATATAAAATGTGGATGGAAATAAAAGCAGAGGTAGGCCAAAGAGAAGATGGATGGATTGTGTGAAGAATGAAATGGTTAAGAAAGGAGTGAATACTAAGATGACGGCTGATAGAGGAGAGTGGAAGAAGAAAACATGTGTCGACCATAATGTGGGATAAGGACAAGAAGAATATGATTATTATAATTATATCAGCCATTCACGCCTCACTGCTGGGCAAAGGCCTGCCTTCATTCTTTCCAGACTTCGCGGTCTTTGGCTACTTTGTTCCAGTCTATTAGCAACTGCTCTAGTTCATCCTGCCGTTCCGTTTTCCGTTCTGTTCTGCTGCGTAGCCTTGTCGCTGAGCTATCTTGAAACAGCTGACTTGGCATGCGACAGACATGGCCACTACGGCCAGCCCAGTTCCACTTCAGCTTTGGAATCTACGTCTATAAGATGTGTTTTTATGTTTCTAACTCTAACCATTGATGTGATCGCTTGAAGCCACCACCACTAAACGAAATAATCTTACTTTATTTCTAGGCAGCATATTTGTATCGCCAAGTCCTGATCGACCATAGGATGATTGGCGTTGAGGTAGTCGTGTCGCACCTACAACAAAATTGATCAGTTATATAGAATAGTTAGTTCCAACTTAATAGTTAATGTATGACCAGACAGCTGGTTCATATCTGGGTCAACGCATTACCATTGCCATCCAGCGTGGCAATGCAGCCAGCATTTTGAGAACGCTTCCGTCTGGTAGTGACCTGGATTAGTCGACCTATCTATAGATTACACTGAACGACAACGATGTCGTCCATCCACCTTCCTAGTGTTCTACCAAGGCCCTTTATGTAGCACCACGACCACCACTCAGTCAAGGCCTTACTCCACCTGCGATCACCAAACTTTGCCAAGTGTCCAAGAGGTTATAGCGACTCTCGTCACATGATTGAGCAACGTTACGTCACATCAACGCAGGGCAACGAACGAACGATATACAAAGAGCTACCACATTCAATACACAGGCCATTGAGATGTCTAGATCGCGCAAGTAGAGTTTTAACGCAACTTGACGTCGCAGATATTATATATTATGTAAATTTAATATCTCCGATAAACAACTGTCCGTAAGAGGATCAGATGGATCAGCCTCGTGTATCTCTATACACGACAGTCTCAAGAGACGCAATGTTTGATAATTTGCTAGGAAACAATTCTGTCAACTGTCGTGCGAGTCCCGCCACGCCTGCTGTGCTCTGATTGGTCGAAACTGTAGTTTCAACCAATCAGAGCACAGCATGCAACATGACACAATGACAATGTCCGCGTTTGCCAACATCAGTCCTAAAAGACTGATGTGTTGACAGAACAGTGTGATTAAATATGACGCCTCTCGGAGTTAACTGCTTGATGGTTTCGTGGAAGATCTAACCATTTGCAAATGTAGGTCACTGCAACAACCGTGTTCTCCTTAAGGTAATAACAAAGATCTGTTACCTGATCGTAGTAATAATGGAACGTGACGCGATCTGCATCACACAGTTCGCGTAGATTGGCGGGTAGGTACCGCACGCGCAGCTCCAGCCGCCACTCGCTGGCCGGCCATTTCGCCAGCAGCTCCGATACTGGCGTGTCCTGGTGGATCCATCGGATCTGGAAGATAGATATACACAAATTTAGTTTATGATCATACTATATAGAGCAGGCAAGGTAGGTAACACTTCTGGGGGTAGCAGATAATAAGCGTTTTTTGGCAAACAAACATACGGCCTACTTGTTGGTAAGCGGTTACCGTAACCTTTGGACCCTTGTTAACACCAGTGGTATCACTCACGCGTTGTCGACCCTGATGAGACGTAACAGGTGGAAAATCTCATGTGCCTGCAATTTCACCGTCACTCATACCCTTCAAACCCGAACACAGCGACGTCGTGCTTTGTTGATTTTTTGATAGCTGTTGATACGATGTCCGGGCTTTGATACGTTAGAGCTTAGGCGTAAGATCCAGCTAGCTTTCCACTACTGCCTGGTACTGCATAACAAAATGAACAATCCGATCATATTGAGAGATCTCCCATTTTATATCCCTGACAATTACCTCGGCTCCAGCCGCCATCGACTCCAGTTGTTTGCCTGTCCCACGGCACAGATAATTTAAGATAGCAAGCATTTTGGTGTAAACTGTAAGCATACACATTTTTTTTCTAATGGTATGATAAAGACCTTCCCGGTGAGAAGTTTCCTCGCCCGCAGCGCATAGCATGACGCGTAGACCCTGTCTCCGGTGGCCAGCCGCGCAGCCAGCAGCCGCAACACAGATCTCACATCCTCGTCAGCCGACGCCCTCACCACGTTGAATCCACCGTTGGGAAGGTGGACTTTGAGTGTGGCCTGGTCGCCTGCTCCACCTGCAAAACAGGTTAGAGATAAAGATTTCAATAGACAGATATATTAAGTCCGCTTAATCCTACTAATATATAAATCGAAAGAGTAAGTTTACGAGCGTGTTGCTAATAATCTTTGAAACGGATAAAATTTAGTATAGCATAGTTCGCTACTATAGGCTACTTTTCATGGTAGGACGCAAGCGAATCTAGTAAAATCTAGACGAAATCTCTACATCTACTGTACATCGTGGAATTAAATCCCGCAAATTCAAGTCCGAGTCAATTATCTGAGAATTAAGTTGAAAATAGGCTTACGTTCCCAAAGAAAACTGTTTGAAACTAGATCTAATTTTTAGTTTTTGGAATAAAAAAGTAAGATTTTTAAGTATCTATCGCCATCCCTCACTATCTTACAACAGGGATCATTTAATTTTTAAACATTGACTTTCGACTCAAATTTCATCACATTCATAAAGATAAGTGCCATATTTTTCAATGAAAAATTCAGTGAAGCTTCATCTTACCGCAGGCCAATTAAAATTCATATTTCCCTCAGTCTTTCCTCCCTCAAACATCCTATTAAAACTGATCTTTCCACCAGACATAAATCGAAAAAGTGTTCCCAAAGGGCCAATATAATCCTTATGATTCGCGAATGCCGCGTAAAAAGACGCAGCAAAAAGCTTGAAAAGGCGTTCGTTAGTCAGAAAGCTGGGTAGTCCCCTTTATATTTGTGGGCTCCCCGTGGCCCAATGCTGCTGTCATTTCTTGTTATTGATTGGGCGAAATGAGGTGAAGTTTTTTTAAAGCTCAAAACTCCGGAGTTTTGTTTTAAAACAAAACAAACAAGCTAACAACTGTATTCTGCATGATGAGCATCCTCAGATTTTTTAGTATTCCAATAAAGCGGCGATGGGCACGCAACGTGTCACGTGGAATGCTAACTACTTGCAAAACGCTGGCTTGTTCCAAACTTAATGTTTGGACGTACCTCTGAATACCTCCTACTTGGTATCCTCAAAGATCTACTCACTAAGTATGCATCTGAGGATGTCCGCCATGAGGAATTAAGTCGTTAGCGTATTTGTTTTTTGTTTGTTATCTTCCAACATACAAGTGTGTTATACATTATTGTCATTTTATCCTAAAGTAGCTTTCTACCTTAATTTATCATTTAACTTCAATGTAAAAAATAAAAGGTTTCAGCAAGTAAATGTCGGTATAGACATTTCCTACTTTTGGGTAAGAGAATGCGAAGAAAGCGCGGATATATTAGGTATGTCTTAAGCACTTTGCATGTGCTATGTAAAATTACAAGTGTGTTATAAATTATTGTAATTTTATCTTAAAGTAGCTTTCTACCTTAACTTACCATTTAACTTCAATGTAAAAATAAAAGGTTTCAGCATTTAAATGTCGGTATAGACATTTCCTACTTTTGAGTAAGAGAATGCGAAGACAGCGCGGATATATTATGTCTTATGTGTTTGCGTTTTTAAATAATGTCTGACGACCTCTGTGGCGCAGAGGGCGAAGGCCTGCCTAAGATGCAGAAGATTGCGGGTTCGATTCCCGCCGCGGGACAAATGTTTCTATGATCTGCAAATATTTATCTCGGGTCTGGGTGTTTCCTATATATACTACGTATGTATTTACGAAAAGAAAAATACATAAGAAGTATATCAGTTATGTAGAGTTCCGATAACACAATTTCTGATCACTTTGGGGCTGATTCTGTGTGAAAATGTCCAGCATTATTATTATTTACATAGTCCTGACTCGCAAACTAGGTTTCCCTGTGTCGTGACTACCGTGACTAGGAATTACGGGTACCGTGGTTACACAACATCCAGACTCGTAACAAACATCTACAGAACATGCACTTTTGTCCCGCAGCGCGAATCGAACCCGCACCTCTTGCGTCGCTGGCCCGTCGCCGTTAGTATATTGCTACTTTTTATTGTGCCAATATCCTTACTACTAATATTATAA
This sequence comes from Perizoma flavofasciatum, assembly GCA_958496245.1. Classification (NCBI taxonomy): domain Eukaryota; kingdom Metazoa; phylum Arthropoda; class Insecta; order Lepidoptera; family Geometridae; genus Perizoma; species Perizoma flavofasciatum. The sequence goes on along the minus strand of OY292443.1, from coordinate 4,731,846 downwards.
ACGCGAAAGTTTGCGAGGATGTTTGTTACTCTTTCACGTAAAAACTACTGAACGGATTTTAATGAAACTTTACATTAATACAGCTGATACATCAGAATAACACATAGGCTACTTTTTATCCGGATCCACGCGGGCGAAGCCGTTGGCAGAAGCTAGCAAGTCTATAATTCAACTTATGACAATGCCATAAACCAATCAGTTTTCTAAAACATTAGAAAGTTGGCAGCGTTGCTACGCCTGTCTCCGCCTGTCCCGTGGGACACTAGAAATGAAGTCATACGTTCCATTATGCATTCACTTTCGAGCGGTACTAATAGTATTTCCTAAAAGGTGGAACGGCACATGACGTGTAAATTAATATTAATAAATCGTAATAGGATGTGCGTTAAAGGAGCGGCTTATGATTTTTCACTTTAATAAATCATTCCATAAATTAGAGCATTCGAATGCAAAGACATGACGAATAAAGACGATACTAGCGCAGGGTGCTAGACATGTTTGCTAATTTGAATAAGTTAAAGGTACTCTATATACTTATTAAGTTATAACTTATTCAAATTCACCTGTGATGACATCATGTGACCCAAAACGCTTGAGAATTGCTTTCCACATATTGGGTTACCCTACATACATTAAATAGAATTCTAAAGGTGGAGAGAAATGAAATACTGCGTGAAGGATCGTGTTGTACGGAATCAGATCATAAGATTATCTATACCCATCCTACTAATCCTATCCTACTAATATTATAAACGCGAAACTTGTGAGGATGGATGTTTGTTACTCTTTCACGCAAAAACTACTGAACGGATTTTAATGAAATTTTACAGTAATATAGCTTACACATCAGAATAACACATAGGCTACTTTTTATCTGGGTACCACGCGGGCGAAGCCGTGGGTAGAAGCTAGTATCTATTATAAAGAGTTAAAGAAGATTGCAAGTGTAAGTTTGAATGTAGGAAGTAATCTCCGAAACTACTCATCCGATTTATTGGTGGATGAAAGTTGATTTTTTTGAGAAATAATTCAAATATGTGATTTTCCTTGAGTATGCGGGTTAACACTTTAAAGCCAAATAAGCATAGTTTAGTTTTATTTGTGGACAGTTATATGTACACACAACATCTTTTTTATGTTTGTTTTTAGAAGCTTACCTTGTGTAAGTTAGTACCTATGCCGAAATCAAAGTCAAAATTCATTTATTCAATAAATCACAAGGATCACTTTGAAACGTCGGTTTTTATCTACTGCCTGTTCCTCCGCGACCAAGCCAGGAAATAAAGGCAAGAAAACAAGGCTGGTTATTCTTTTTAATGATCCTTTTACAAAACAATAGGTTCGAGATGGAGTATTTTCAATCCCAAGAGTTTTTGTTTAAATTTGTTAATAAATAATTTTTGTGTATCTCTTGCGAGTTTCTCCGAGATGGTATAAGTACGTAATGTCATGTCATGTTTCATGTCATAAAACAATAAATTCAAATATCCAATAGATTTCCTTCCAGTCTGTTGTTGAATATTTGAAACGTTTAAAATTGTGTTCTTGACAGGTGCAAAATGTAACGTTGAATTTAAAAGGATAAAAATATCAAGTTTCACTGCCAGACTGTCGCTAACAGGTGCCTTTGAAAATGGTGATTTAACTGACATCAGAATGGCTCTACCAGCCACGTTCAATTAAATTGAGAAAAGAGAAGAAAAACGCAGTTGTATTGGAACAGACCACAGAGCGTATGACATTTTTAATGTAGGAAAAATGCCCGATAAAATTTCAACTCAAAATTAAACTTGGATTAAGGATATTGGGGAGACAGGTAATAATTATCCTATTCATCCAAGGTTGTCTAGCAGAAATAGTTTTTTTGCAATAATACCGCTTATTGTACTTTGCTTGTTTATGAATCTCTGTGTTATTGTATTTTTATTTGGTGCGCATTACAAATAAAGAGTTTATCTATTAATTTATCCAACTAAAGTATTTTACGAGTACAACGTATGTAGATTTGTCTGAACAGATAAACCACAATATTTATTGCCTTTATAAATGAGGAAGTATGTTTTAAATTGGGTGACAACTTGAGGATCTTTATAAATTAAAATTAACTGTTAGACTTAACAAGTTGTCATAGATAAATAGAAAGATATGGAATGCTTTATTGCACAAGATATAAAGTATATAGGCGAACTTAATGCTAATTGCCTTTTTTTCCAGGTAACCTTTGTGTATTGATGAAGAGTGTACCGCGGTAGTGTGTTATCATCAACCGATAGACGTATTCCACTGAGAACTATACTTCCTCTTATATCAATATCACAACTAACGGCCCGGTCTAACTGACGCGGTGGCGATGAAAGAGAAACGGTTGCCAAAGTTCGCGTAGGTTAATTAAAAAATAAATAAAAAACGCTGGACATTTTCACACAGCATCATCTAGCCCCAAAGTGAGCAGAGCTTGTGTTATGGAAACTACATGACTGATATACTACTCATATATATTTTGTAAGTACACACATATGATACATAGAAAACACTCAAGACCCAAAACAAATATTTGAAGATCGTATAAACATTTGTCCCGTAGCAGGAATCGAGCCCGCCACCTTCTGCGACTCAGGCGGGCCCACGCCCACCGCGCCACAGAGGTCGTAAAATCGCCACCGCCACCGCGTCAATTTTACCAGGCCATAGGTCTTCAACTACCATCGACTTCAAGCGACCGTTACAATGTCATCTGTCCTCTGGATAAGAGTCGCCATTCGAGAATCTTTACAACCGCATTTTTCTTAACAAAATTATGGAAACGAGCTGCCAAAGTAATGTCTCCACTTTAAGCGAAGATTCTTGTAGATTGTACGAAATGATCGTGATTACTTAAAAGCGGCTCGCCGGTCCATTTTATGTGTAGAATTAAAATATCTGAGCGCAGTATCGGTGAAGTTATCTCAATCTCAGGAAATTAAAACGATTGGCCGCACACGAGTTTTTTTTTACACCCAACAGTCACATAGTACGTCAAATTCAATAGGTTTTTATTAATTGAAATCAAAATGATCATTTAGAAACGTCAGCTTAAAAACTACGCGAATTTAAAATATTAAAGGTACGCCAATTACTCACGCGCAATCCTAGATGAATCAGGCAACAAACTCTGCTTGGTTTTTTTTGATGATGTCTAGCCCATACATGGTTTTGACACTAGACACTACACTAAAGCTTAAATTCATAGTCGGGAGTTAAACAGTCCCCCAAAATCTATCATTCAGCATTGCCTTATGGCTGGGTGCTTAAAGGTTGAGTTCGCGCTTGAATTTTTACTTAGCGCCTGAACACTCCCCTAGGGGAGCCCCTATTTGACTATGAATTCGGGCCTAGGTGTTACACACTTGACTGAAGAAACTGTAAATGTGGTCCAACCAATTAAAAAACACGCTTACAACTGTAATCTCCATTGATGGACATCATCTTATTCATACTTAGTAAGTAGTGGGTATTCAGAGGCACGTTCGAACATATTGGTACATGCCTACGTTTTTCATCGAGTCAGTATTACGCATTACAGGTTACAAGCCCGTAATCGCTTATTGGAAGTTTGGAACACTAACCGATGACCATGCTTTAAAATTTTTGGTAGAGGGATCCTCACGATATTTTCTTCATCGTTTTTACCACACAAAACACTAACCGATGGTACATGCCTTCGAACCATTAGTTCTAAAGCATGCCGGTTAGTTCTAGCATCTCGTAGCGGGGATCAAACCCGTACGTACCTCTTGCATCGCAGCCGACTACTCGGCCGGCTCACCACCGAGGTCGTCCACCATTGAGAGCTGATGTTGGTGATGATGGTACTTACCTTGCGAAGGTGCAGGTGGGTGCCGCTTCGGCGAGCCGCCAGGTGGCGCCGGGTGCATGGCGCGCGCTAGCGGCCCCTCGCACCTCCCGCCACCTTCCGGCTCATGGCTGTAACAATAACAGATCACATGTTACAGTAAATGCTGAAACAGTTTGAATGACGAATACCCGACTCACTGCCCAGACCCGTAAGACCCAAGACTCGCTACCAGTGCGGCCTGGGTAGCCGAGATCATGTACCTTAAACGCGAGTACACCTGCATTTTCGATATCCTGATTTCAAAGTCAAAAGGTTTTATATTAAATCACAAGGATCATAGAGCAACGTCAACTCAAATTTACGTGAATTTAAAATTATTAAGAGAATTTCCGTGAATTTCGCGCGTGACCAAATCTATGAGAATCAGGCAATAAATTCTGCATATTATTTTATTATCCTTCATTCAGCTATTTTGTGGTGCCATCTAGGCACCACAGGATCTAGTGCAAGTGAGAACGACATATTACCTTCTATGTTTTATGGGAATCCATAACTACACTAACTAAACAGAAATTGGGAAGGATTCATTTGAGCAGGCTTAACAGGACAAAATTTAAAAAACAAAATGAAAAGGGGTCATCACTTCTTGACCTGAACCATCCTATTTTCAAGTCTTAGAAGTTCTGGACATTGCTAAGCTTGGCAAAATAAGTGGCATGGTTTTGCTCCTCATAGCCATTTTGCTAGTATAGTTAGAAAGTCTTCTAACTACAATAGCAAAATGGCTCTTTACATCTGGATCAACATCTTAACTGGATCAATCTCATCATATAGATCAGTCGATCGATGAGATTGATCCAGATGTAAAAAGCCAGCTACCAGGTCAACCGACGTTACGACCAGACAAAATAAAGAAATGTACTTACCTACCTACCTATAATAAGTTCCCGGTGGAATACAAGACAAATTAAAATATGGTGTGTTCAACAAAAAAAAAAACAAAAACGAATAACATTTTCACTTAAACAGCCTGCCAGAGCAAATTGGTCGAGCACGCGTACAAATACCAACATGGTTCGTCGAGGGTGCGAACACTGGGCATATTTGTACAAAACCCAAATAAAACACGGTGAACGACATATTCTTTGAAGGTAATTGAATTTTCTACATAACCAAAGTTTAGCAGCTTATTTTATTCAAAAATTAAAGGTAGCTGCTATAGCATTCTACCCTTAGTTGGTATGCTTAAGCACATTTGTCCTCTGCCAGATTTCTGGCAGAGGCACAAATTTCTAAAACAATCGTGAATTTAATCGTTTATATTGTAAAACGGAAATTTTAATATTTAATAACGGGAATTTTGGGGAATTAACACGTACCGTCACGACGCGACGCGGAGGGATAGCGTCGCGATCACTCACCATGATGAAGACTCGGAAAGAGTCGAAACTTAACCGATGCCTTCACCGATAGTACGGTACGTGTCTGGAATAGAAAAAACCGGACAAGTGCGAGTCTTACTCGCACACAGAGGCTTCCGTCCAAGCTTGTAAAGCACCAAACATTGCTCTTACAAAAATATAATTCGGATTGAAAGACAAACCATATTTTGTAGTTTAAAAAATGTTCGCCCATACATTGATATACGTCACGGTCAATTATATAACTGCAAGTGTAAGTTTGTTATCACAAAAACATATTTTTTCACATGATATAACAACAAATTAACTACTTTCGGACTTTTTCTTTTACTTGTAGCTACTGTGAGACCTTGTTTCTTGCCAAATTTCATGATTCTAGGTCAACGGGAAGTACATTATAAGTTTTGATTTATTTTCCAGAATCAGGCATAAATGGCCATATTTTTTTATTGCGTTGACTTAGAAGCTTGATTTTTTAAAACTCCAATGGACCGTAGACCTACGTATTTGATATTAATTTCAACGCATTTTAGAAAAAGGGGTTTGAAAGACTGACAGACAGACGGACGGATAATGAAGTGACCCTGTAAGGCTTCCGTTTCCTTTTGAGGTACGGAACCCTAAAAACGATAAGAACCTTCCTGTAGCGTCATCTAAAGATTTCCATAAGGATCCATGATTACTCTACACGCTTTAAGTTACGTACTTCATTCTTTAACTCTATATATGAAAGCCTTCCCGATGCTTGGAACAGTGAAAACCGAGAAGAACTTAATAATACATTTATTAATACAACTAATTTACAAGTAGGCAAACAAAAATAAAGATGAAACAGCTAAAACAATCTAAAGACCGTTGCAACCAGACGGTGATTATATCATATCACAAAATGCAGCTAGCATTTTGAGAGTCTGATCTGATGACTACGCTGAATGGCAATAAAATGGCATCCAAACCCTAGCTATATTCTAATGTATTCTCATCTGCCCCCACCGTTATCGGGGGTGGTATCTAGCACAAACCTGATTCAGAAAAAGACAAGTTGTCTGGCAAAAAACCGCTCCATAAGTCTCTCTCATTGCTCGTTCATCGATTTTAAAATCCTTTTCCGATCGGGAACTCACGCACGCAGAGATTAATAAGGTACCAACCTACCTATAATGCTTTCTGTCCTGCAAGGGGAGAAAACCCCCTCTTTCCACAAATACACTAGCTTGGTATATATTTTTAATTAATTCCAGAGGGAGCTTAAATGACGATATTTCTTTACTTTCTTTCCGAGCTTTTTATCTTAATTTACGAAAGCTTGTATGTTTTTCTTCATGTTATTTGGACGCAAACAAGTATACGGGCCAGAGATTATAAATAGTAACCGCCTTCTATGACAGTAGGATTCATCGGACGATTTTTTTAACAAACGAACCCTGTTACTTGAGAATTGAACCATATAGAGGGTGGAAAAAAAAACGGCTGATTACCACTGTTTTTCGTCGATTTCTCTGACGTTTTGTAGCTAATTTAGTAGTTGTTCAATAAAGCCATCGCCCCAGACCGTGTAACGCTGGTCTGTCGGTTCGCGGAAATTAGCCGTATTTTCAATGATTAAAATAAGAGCTCTACAGTTTGAGTGCGGATGGTGGCCAAAGGACAAAAGGGACTGATGGTAGAAGGATTCAGTGCAAAGGATCTTTCCATGACTCGATGGTGACACTATACATATTTTTTACAAACACGCTCACTACTGTATTCCTCATAATAGACATCCTCAGGTACATACAGTCAGAGGCAAGTCCAAACATTATATTTGTCGAGTGGAAAAATTGGGTTATTGCCGTTGTCCCCAGATCTTCGTAATTAAAACAGCTTTTATAGTTATATAAAGCGGGAAAATGTTTCTTCGATTTATCTTCACTTCTCCCATAACTTTTACCCTCATTTACCCCAATAAAGGGTGTCTCGTGTCAGCTGTCGAAGATTGTCAAAGTTCCGTGGAGTTATGAAAGTTGCCCGCAAGCTTGCGTTGCTCGGTAACATGCTAACAGGATTACCTTGTACTTTGTTATAGACAGTATTGTTATACTTGTTAGTGAAGCCTTTAATTAATTGTGTAACTTGTGCATAACATGGCAGCTGAAAATTGATATAAATAATAATCAAAAGATTAAATAATCACTCGTCGCTCGAAGTTTTATAAAAACGAATCCCGATTACTAGCATTGTGTATTCAATACCGGCTTTCTAATTACACTATCACAATGAATATGGAAACGTCAGAATAGCTAAAACGTAAAAATTAGGAAGCATATATATGTCAAGAAGCGTCCCCTTTTCAAGTTTAAGAAGAACTTTGATTATTGCTTAGCCTGCCAAAGTGCGTCGTTCCCCAATGCCTTTTTGCTAGTATAATAAGGTTGATATTGATAGTTATGGTCTTTGTTTGAGAGCATAACTTATTATGCATTAAAAAAAAACTACTTTTGTTTGTTGTAAAAATGGTGCAGGATATTCCATTTCATCTATCGCGCTCTATATTTTAACCCAACCGGAAGTTTTAATTATTGCAACACGACCGAACCAAATGTCCGTTGTGGTCACAGCGGGGTTCACCCCATTCCCACCTTTTCCACCCCGTCTCCATCCCTACGCATCGATTGCCGTGCAGGCATATGCATAACGTACTCGTATCTGCAATGCCTGGATACATTCCTATAGCACATGTTACATTTACAGTAGGTAGGTATTGGTATAATGGTATGGCACGTCCTTTGCATTGCCCAGACCTATACAGCCTACCTAAATGTAACAAAGGGTGTATACCCTGTATGTATATACAGGGTGTTTTGACACGCTGAAATTACAAGCACATGTAGTGCGTATTATAATTAACAAACTGAATAGGTACAAATGTAGTGTCGCTGTCAATTGGTGGTACTGAAAGAAATGGTTAAAGAACCAGTATGGTGTACCAGTGCACTCAGTAATAAGACTTCTAGCCAGTTAGCAATTACGAGAGGATGTTGATTTATTAGCCCACGGGACTCAATCAAAGTTTATTTTTGCAGCACTGGTACAAAATACACTTTACTTATGCTACGCATGTAGATTATGAAGTAGGTATATCTTCGTGACTCGAGACAAATGTTTACATGATATATGTAATTATTAGATCTGGGTCTAGATATTGTGCTACCATGGTGCTCTTAGTTTCTGATATCCACGACTCAAAATCATTGTACGGGGTCAAAATAAGTATTAGTTTGTTGGATGTTATATTATGTAAGCTCTTTGGAACTTGTTTTGAAACGGAGCAACGTTTTGAAGCGTTTAGCGGATGCCCTGTATAATGCCACCCGCATTTGCAATGCAAATCTGCGTGTGTATTGTCTTCGATCTAAATGGCTTTGAGTGCGTTTCGAAGTCTACTGTAGAGTGGTCTGTCTGATGCATCATAGTCTGGAATTTTGCCGCCACACAATACGCATAGATACACACACACACACACATACATAGTACAGTTATGTGGATAGGTATTGCTAGGTTAGTCTGAGAATACTGAGCTTGGAATAAAACACCCCTTTATACTTGGAAAGTTGGAAAAGGTTTTCCGCCATTTTAATTTAACTGAGCACTTTTCTTTTACTTTTTGGCCCTTAAAAGGGGAAGTTTAGGTTTTGCTAATTTATTTGTTAGGTAGTAAGTAAGTCTGCAAAATAATATTGAACCTTGGTCAGCGGTGGTAAAGGTGGGATACACAATGAAAACTTCTACCCCATTTTTCTTCTCCGGGTTTAAACCTATCCCAGTTTTGTTATTTTTTTTGATACGTGCAAAAGGGGTGTGATTTATGAGTCTTTTTGGGAATGAAAGCAGATAAGAGGACAACTTTTTGATGTGTATTTGGTTTCTCTTTGTAAAGGATTAAGTACTTATAAATTTATTTTTGTTGAAAATGTGTATTAACAAATCTTTACTAGTAAATTGTAAGCTGAATAGGTATATGTTGTAAATAGGTATTTGCTAACGAAACTGTAGAGAGCAGAGAAACATGGTTCTATCTCCTCTTCAGAGAACTAGATTACTAATACCTGGTTTGACCCACATTCAAATATTTTAAGACCTTAAATTCACAAGCGGTCTACCCACACTTGTAAACCACGTGGCCACAGGCGGAATGTACAAACTAATCCTTACCATAAAGCTACTGATGAAATAACAATTTTATACTCTGTGTCATTGTCATTTCATTCAAGATTATACAATCGGCCAAGTGCGAGTCAGCACAAGCGTAACAAGTTCCGACACAGTTACTGAAGTCAAAATGAGCATTAAAAAATGGCTAAATACTGGTTATACTAACTGGTTTAAATAGAAACAGCCCATTTTTTTTTGTAAGGTGTCCTTTTTTTGTTTAATTTGTTGATTTTTTTACTATTTTCCATGATAGCCTCAAACATAATTACCTATGCTAACACTTAATCTTTATTACAGATGGAGGGCGTAGGCTTGGTACCCTTAGGGTACGGAATCCTTCTATCAAACAGTTTCGTTGATCAAAGGCGGAACCCTAAAAAAGAGGCGTAGGCGTCACAGGTGGACCGATTAGGCCACGAACGTATATTATCAACTATTCATGTTAATCCATTGCACAAGAAATATCAAAGCGCTAATGAGAAAGAAATAATCGACACGAGAGTCACTGACCATGAGTTGGATGAGGAGTGCAATGTGTTATTTTTATAATTAAGTAAATAGGTAATGGAGTACCCAATATACCCATACAAGGGTAAAGAAAAAAACTTCACACATTTTATACCAAAGTAAACTTTTAATTCATACATTTTGTAACTTTTTAAAATAAACGTTACACATCAAATAAAAGTGAGAAAATATTAAAGATGTCGACCGCCATATTTGTTTTTTGATATGACATTTAGGTTTAGGTTTTGACCCTATATGCTGCTCTCATGATCATAGCGCGTCCAACGATACCTCATACTAAAGTCTATCAAGCCGTTCGGTCGCTACGCAGTTATTTAGAGCCTCGTAGACAAACAGTTCTCCAGCATTCGGGAAAACAGTAAATATGATATTTTAATTGGTTCTTATTTTGATATTTTAATTGGGTTTTATTTTGGTTAAAAAGGGACAATTGGATATTTTGGTTAAATTTCTCACGTATAAAACTTAAAGGTAGAAAATAAATCATTTTACAAACAAACAAAACAAACACGCTCACAACAGTATTCCCCAAGACGGACACCTTAGATACATACACAGTGCGTAGACCTTGAGAATACCAAATGGGGTATCTTGAAAATACCAGTCAGAGGCACGCCCAAACATATATATTTTAAAAAAATTATTTATTCATGCTTAATGTCTTACATACAATGATCAAGCTTAGGTCTAATGTAGCTCCAAGTAGGTTGGTAGGTACATCGGCACTGAGAGGGCACTGCAGAAGTAGGTATTAATATTTGGCACATGCCTGCATTTTGCATGTAGTTAGCATTCCACGTGACAGGTCGCAAAGCCCTTCGCCGCCTATTGGAACGCTAACCGATGGCACACGCTTTCGATTTTATGCGTCTAGGGCATGCCTCATGATATTTTTCTTTACCGATTTGCACATAATTGGACTGCATGACACCGCTGCGCTACAGCGGAGATCTTTGGTTATAAATAAATCGACACAGCTTGTTTGATACATAATACTAGACAATGCGTTGTGTATCGCTCGTAAAACGCAAATGGTTTTCGTCTGTTGGCTATAGAAATAGAAAGTGCTAACCAACTGTTACTTATTCTATGGTTCAGTTAGACAGTTTGATGTGTGGAGGTCAAAGACCCATTCGTTTAAGTGATTTACTCGTTTTATTGTTTTCTTTTATCATGGGATTTCTCGAAACTAGTTTTTCAAATATCAAAACAGACACTTTTGCGAAGAGGGCTTTCTTTCCGCCCAAACTTTTAAACGACGAAAATAACACTCAGTTTTGGTATATGAAAGCATGGCTCAAAAATGGACACCTGAATACTTAATGACTGTGATTTTGAACTTTGTAGGTCGGTAGTAATTAAATACGTATTGCATACTATACTGTATTAAATACGTATTGTATTTATGTCCCATGAATTCGTTTTCCTGAAAATTAACTAAAATTACAAAAAAAACTTTTTCGTTTTTGGACTTGAGTGCCTTTATCAAGCCTGTATGTATGTTATACAAAAAAAACATACAAATACAATATACTGTATTTGTTTATTTTTTGTAAAACATGATGTTTGACATCGGTTTAGATATATTCAGCTGATTTATTGGATTTTACCGAAAACAGCCAATTTCTTCCACCGAAAGTGGTGGAAGTAATCGGCTTGATTTAGATAAAACCGTAAAACAACCGGTATGACCTAATATTTAAAGAATTATCCCTTTTCAATATAGTTTACAAATTTACAATCATATTCTGTGTAGGATATGTACCAAAACTAAATGTCACCCTGTATAATGGAACAACACGACTCTAGCAGTGACGGATATTGGTTCGTAAAAACAGAGCATCAATCTTCCGTGATAAAGTGGTCTTCCATTTCATATAGCCTGCCTATTTCGTGTTCGATGTATAAGATAATATATTTCAGGTGACGAACTCCATCGTATACCTAGGTACCTATCTACTCGCTTGCGCGTTAGAACCTATCATTGATCAATTTTATTTATCAAATTTAGTTCAGTATAACATAGGAACAAACATTTTTTACCCACGACGCAAGGAGCACGTATATTTGTACGTATATTGTTCGTACAAGATAGTATAAACACGAAAATAATATTATAAACACGAAAGTTTGTGAAAATGGATGCTTGTTACTCTTTCACGAAAAAACTACTGAACGGATTTTGATGAAACTTTACAGTAATATAGCTTAGACATCAGAATAACACATAGGCTACTTTTTATTCGGGTACCATGCGGGCGAAGCCGGCCAAGCTTGCAAGTAATATAATAAAATGTTTATTTTCTCGACACAATAACTTCTTAACTAACGGTATAGTAACCCACTCCATGAATCTGTTTTGTGTGAGACTGGTACCGAGATAGGTTTAAAAATACTAAAAGCTTTCGTAGGATCTCAAAGTAACTGGGAATACAAGCTAGCGATTCTGCCTACGACGATTGCCGCAGGCGAGCCACATTTTTATGCTACTTGTATGCAAACATGCGACAGGCCACACCTGTTGGTAAGCTGTTACATCTCGCGCGTTGCCGACCCTTTGACCCACTTTGGTAAGTCTCAGTATGGAGATCACTCCATAACATCGATTTAAAAAAAAAAATTGTATTCAAACCTGTCCTGATATTAGCGAACCAAACAAAAAAAAACTGCCAAATCGGTGGAGCCGTTCTCAAGTGATGATCTTCATCAATTGATTTTTATTTATATAGATTACTAGCTTCTGCCCACGACCTCGCCCGAATGGTACCCGGATAAAAAGTAGCCTATGTGTTATTCTGATGTATTAGCTATATTATTGTAAAGTTTCATCAAAATCCGTTCAGTAGTTTTTGCGTGAAAGAGGAACAAACATCCTCACAAACTTTCACGTTTATAATATTAGTAGAATAGGATAAGATTATTATTTGACATTGCCCACCATCTGTCATTAATTAAGCTCAGTTTGAAAGTTATTTTAGGTACAAATACAGACTCGATTCTGCTACCAAGTCCCTGCTACTGCATTGCAGGACATCCCAGGACGACAGCTTGTCAATAAATTGACGGCGACAAGTCATGAATATTCATAGTTCGGTTATTTTATGCATCGAGTTCGTCATTTTTGTGAAAACCCGCAAGAGGATATTGTGTTCGAAAACGCAATTGTGAAAAAATCACAGGAAAAGTGGAAATTAAATTAAAATCATTTATTCTGGTTCAAGTCTGGTTTGTTTGCTTGCTTGAAGAAAAATATTTTTAGGTTTAAGCTCGCCTTTGTAAATTCCTTACTTAATATAAATATAAATAGGTTTTTACAATAGGAAATAATACTTTTTTCGATCGATCGATATGCCTTGTGAAAGTGACAGGTTTCCAGGAAAAACAGTCAACAAAAAAGGTATAAAATGGCAAATAAAGTAATTAGGACAATTCAATATAACTCTGTATCAAACGCTTCCTGGAGGAGTAAAGCAGATATCTACTATTAGGTTTCCTAGCAAGCTAGAAGCTGAATTAAATAACAAAATGAAATAATTTATCAATTTCTATTCAATCACTTTACAAAACAACCAGCTTATCTGACGGCTAGGCTTAGCCATTAGCTTAGTATTCAAGAGATGGCGTTACAAACAGTAATAATCAGGCTGTTGCACTGAATCGTATGATTTGTATGCAATGTCGTAATCTATTGAATATGGAAATCATGTTTATGATCGTTTACGAACCTAAATATAAACTTGACTAAGCTATTTATGAACTTTTAATGCCTACTCATTCACGATCATGTTATAAAAGTTCGTTTTGTACCTAATTTTTATAAAAAAATGGAACATTTTTATTGAAAACTGGTACCGTTTTACAGAACACTGTCACCGTTTTGTCGCAAAAATACGTACCTAAGTATTTTTAATTGAAGAATAATGTCCCGAACCAAAACAAGAACTAGTGAGATAATGATCAACGAACAAAAGTAATGAAAAAAAAATATTTTTTGAAATGTTTAAAATCTTGACCCGTGTTTTTACATCTCGTTTATTTTCACTCCACAAATATGGATAGTTTTGGCCCAAAGAAGCCTGTCTCAAATATTCACAATCGTAAATCTTACGATTGTGAATATTTTGAGACCGGCTTCTCGATAAAAAATCTTCAGCAATCATTTTGCAAAGAGTTTGTTGCCTGATTCTTCTAGGCTTGGTCGCGCGCGATGAACCGGCGTAAATCATCGCGCGTAAATAAACTTTAATATTTCAGTCTGTTGAACGTTGTAGTAAGCCAACAGACATCATCAGGGAAGAGTATTTATCATTAAAAAAAAATGTCGCCACTAATATTGCTTTAGTTTAACGTTATCTCTCTCTGAGTAACTCTCTCTCTGGTTTGTTTAATTAGTACATATTAATTTAATTGGATTGGCCCATTAATAGGTACGAGTATATGACATTCAAAGACAATTTGTTTTTGTTTGTTAATTTTACTTGATTAATAGCTTAGATTTTAAGACGATTTTTGCAGTTCACATCTTAGGACCTACATATATTCGCAAAAAATGATTTGATTTGATATATGAGAAAAAGTAGGAAGAGAGAACGCTAAACCGAAGCTATAAATATAAGGGGTTTAGCTTTTAGGCATTCTTTTGATTAAGTTCAATGGGCAAAGTGTTTTGCACTCTGCAGGAAGCGACGCCCACTGTGTCTATGAAGTACTAAGATAGCTGTTCAATACACATTCTTTGCAGGAAGAAAGATAATCGCTTTGCTCGGACAGAAGCTTTAATGCAAGCTCTACATAGACTACCTACTAGAAGGCTTTGATCAGAGATTTATATAATATGTATGTATGTAATTTAGTTCCCATATTACAAGCTCTGCTTAGTTCGGGGCTAGATGATGCTGTGTGAAAAATTTCCAGCGTTATTTATATCATTGTATAAACGAATAGTTCACCACGAACTGAGATCTTGCGATGTACCGTTTTTAAACCATTATAGTTCGCAAACCCAGCAACCGATTAAGCTCATATTCGAACTTAAATATTCTATTAGTATTACCTACCAAGTTTCGTGAATATTTAATAAACATTGCGGCAGTTGTCGTCGGAAAAACCAACATTTTGTTTATTGGTAATCGACAGCGATAACTTACAATCTAGGGAAAACATGTATTATAATTATCAAGGCCAATAACATATTACCCCATTTTTATAAATAATGTAGTTGGTTGTTGCGGTAAGAGTGATCTACAATAAAGTGGGTAGGCATAGTGCCATTAGATTTGGTAAATAGTACAAACGCCAAATTGTTCAAATAGACTCAGACATCTTCGTACTCTTCGCTCACTCTATCAATAATTTCATAATAAAATGGCTAAGAGAACATGATAATGGCACTCATTTTGCCAGGCTTGTCCAAAACTACTCAAACAAGCATACGGCCTATAAGATAACTGGATATCGTTGCCTACATCTGCAACACTAGGGCTATTGCTGGCACGTTCTAACGTAGGAATTGCTTTTATTCTGTACTTTACATAAAGCTACGGTAATGAGGGCTTAACATTAAAGTTTTTAAAAATAACACCTTTCATCTGGCTTGATAGATGGCACTGACTAAACAAGTGCATCAAAGATCCCTTCTTTGATTCAACCGAAACGGCTTAGCATATTCATGTTATTAATATAACTAATCCACGATATGACATGACGATATGTGATTGCACTTCTCAGAGTAACGCCACCTGCTTTCTACGCTGAAAGCTAGATTCGAAATGGTCGTGAAAAGCCTTATTGGCGAACTTGACAGTGACATTTCGAAAGACGATTGAAAAGAGGAAAGTTTCGATAACAAAAGATGAAAATTTCGACAACGGAAGAACAATTTATAGTTATGAATTTAGCATGAAACTTGTGACTTATCAGCGAACAAAGCCGAGGACAACAGCTAGCATCCATAGAATAGTAGTCAACATGTAGTAATTTTGCATAATTAGCCAGTCTCATTAGGGATTAACATGCAAATGGCGAAACACAAGGTAGGGCCAAAATTATACTAAGTGAATTGTTACTGTTAGGCTTTTTGCGTGCTGGGAGTGGTCGGTCATTGGAGTAAGGGTATTTTTACATGTTTATTAACGATATCTGTGAGTAGCCTGCTCGGCTGAGACGCGAAGAGTAGCGGGTTCGATTGGTCTTGCATAATTGCAAATATTTGTCCCGGGTCTGGGTGTCGGGGTATCATATGGTGTTTCCTAAGTCCTAGTGTGGGACTATTACTGTAACTGTTGGGTGTTACTTGTTTATGTTTGGACGTGTCTCAGACTACGGCATCCTCAGATTTATAGTAGGTACTATTGATCTGAGGATGCCCATCATGGGGATTCCAGTCGTGAGCGTGTTTTTATTATATTATTTACTAGCTGTACCCGCGACTTCATTCGCGATTGCATCAATCTTTAGAGTACCTCCTTTATAACAAAAAAAGAATGAATGAAATCGGACTACGAGTTAATGAATTACAACTAAGTACAAAATTTGAATTTGATCCCGTCTCCCAAGGGAACCGTGCTGAATTTCGGGATAAAAAGTATCCTATATCCTACCCCGTAGTATGAACTCAAATCATGCGAAGTTTCATTTGAATTCGTTCAGTAGTTTCGGCGCTATGCGCGGCCCAGATTCTGACAGATAGATAGACAAAAATGAAAAAAAAAATCATTTTTGGATTCAGTATCGATTATAGAGTACCCACCAAAAAAAAAATATATCTTTAATGTACGGAATTTGACCTGTTACATTGTTATTATAGTATAGATAAGATTATTATGTTATTTATTTATTCAAAGCGCATGTGGCGTGCTTGTCTATAGCCACAGATTTCTATAGGCAAGTAAGATTCAGCACGGTTAACACTTAGGAAGCCGTTAATCATCCGAGTTGTATCCAGTTTTATTCCAAAAACTATTGTGAACTTGACTATTCATATTGTAAAAACGGGAATTTTCACGTACTGCACTATCGGTGAAGGCACTGACTAGGTTTCGACTCATTCCGAGAGTCTTCATCAGGGTGAGTGGTTGCGACTTTCTCCTTCCGCGTCGCGCCGTGCACTAACGGCTTATCCAGTTACTTGTAATAATCGTTGATTCAGCTTTTAGACGCATGATAGTAAGTACGTTATACTAATCTAACATTATCTATCTACCTAGGTACTGTATACTATCATTATCACAAGCCAATTAATGATTGCGAAACAGAAGTCAGCAATATAAAAACAATAACAAGATAAGCCTTCTAGAAGCTTGCATCACGAAAGATAGTCGGTCATCAGGGTGGCATCCACCCACTATACACCCACAGACAGACCTTTTGCAACCAACAAGATGAAACATTCATGAATGAGAAAAGAGAAAACGTGTCATACTACTCGTAATAACTTTTGGATTTAATAAAAACCCAACCTATATCCGGTCTCTGTTCGGCTTATTGTACGAAATAGGCGAGAAACTGTTTTTTTTCCCCATTTCCTCCCCTTAAAGTGGAAATATAGCGTTTGTAATGCAGTTCGATGAGGTAAGAGAGCTATTTGTATAATTAGGACATGCCATCAACTGTTTGGCTATTAATTAATGTTGCATAATTACACATTTTAATAACGTGCGCACATTTATCCTTGAGAGGCTGAGCAGTCGAACATGGCATTCACTTTCTCTGATTACAGAGCGTATTCTGATACAAGTTTCGCTCATTGATAATTTAAGGAGCTATACCTACTAACACTGATCATTTTAGCATTACTTACTGACATCATTTTGAGAATCAGTTTACTAACACAAAAAACGAAGTGCAATAAAAGTCGCGGTTATTAGCTAGTTCGTCAATTCAGGAAGCAATAGGTCAACGTATTACAGTATGGTTACTGCCCAATAAAATGTTACAACAGACGTAACCCTTCCAACCAGTAATTAAATTAGCTAACCTCAACTGGTGGAAGATTGGTTTTATTGTTTCACAAACGACTCGAAGCCATAAAAATAATGAGGGTTTTTCTATTGAAACCCTACCCCTATGGGTCCTTATTAAACACTTCGGAACATACACCGTCTTTAATAAACGGGTGACTAAACATGTTTTTTAGGAATTTATGATCGGAACTGCGACCTTATCAAAATTATAACTTGGTTTTAAAGTTCTGGTGACTCAAGAGGTAGTATGATCAAGATCATACTATTTTACATATTAAGTATTTCCTCATCGCCCAATTTCAACCTAAACATTGCCTTTTTTAAGTTTTAGAAGTTTTGGACATTGCTAAGCCAGGCAAAATAAGTGACACAAGTAACACAAAGGCTACTTTTTATCCGGGGACCACTCTCGTGAAACTAGCACAAGCTAGTTGAAGCTCTTCTAGCCGATATTTCCCAAGAATTTTATCCACGATGTGACCTTCTGGCTGAGTCATTACGCACGAGGGTTTCATTATTTTGGGAAACCTTTTAGTTTGAATTCTGTCACCGGAACTTAAGTGAACTTTAAAGATTGCACGTGATATTTAAATACTATTAAATATCACGTGCAATCTTATAATTATATCTTAATATTATTTATTTAAGGTAATTATCCTATGGGCTGTGTATTTGTACATCTACTTTACTGTGTTGACTGAAAATAAATGAATTTTCTATTATTAAAGTACTCGTAGGAAGGTTAGACTATCTACAATATTAAATGTAGCTTTTCACCACCAGTCTTTTCAAACTTAGAATGATATTATTTTACACGGGTTTTTAACAAAGGGATCGTAAAACTTCGCCTCGTATCGTAGCCGTCCCGTCGTTATGAAAGCGCTTTAGAAAGACTTGTTTGTTTTGTCTTGAAGCTGAAATTAATTTGTCGAGAAGTTTTATTACTGTTTCTTATTGAACTCCTCGAAATGTCGAGACGTTCCAAACAACGCGTTGTTTGGAAATGTCTCATCTTTGTTGGTGAGCAATATTAAAAATCTTGTACTACCAATTGATTTACTTCCTTTGAGATTGTTATATTGAACTTCTTTATAACTGTCTATTGAATTGAAATCGCTTTAGTACCTACTTCTTGACTTATTTACGCATAGAATTTTACAGTGAATAAAAACTAGGTAAGGTACTTACATATAGATAGGTTAGGTATCCTTCTACATTATATTATGTATATCAAAGTTTGGATGTTTAAATTTTTGTAGTTAATAATCTCCGGAACAGCAGAACTAATTTGCATGAAACTCTTACGGTCTCATTACGAAAGCAGATTTTTCAGTGGTCTAACTAAACCCAACTAGAACTCGGGTCTACGTGAATCATTCAATCATTCACTGACAACAGCCAATGAGCTTGGACTTTGCATGCCCTAAACATCGAGAAACATTCCATTCCTTCAAGAATCTTGAATAAAATGATTTGCTTTATTATTTACGTCACGATTTTAAAAAAAGGTACCAGTTGTTAAAACATGTGATTATTTATTTGCCTCGATAACCAGTCAGCTTATTATTAAAATAAACAGTAACAGTCTTTGAAAAAAAAATAAAAAAAAATAATGAAAATAAAAGCAAATTCTTATCCGAATACCCCGCGGGCGACGTCGCCGCGTCGTAGTCAGGGGCAAGGTGTAAGTTTATTTAATTGATATCGTGGAATAAGCCCGTAGTGTTTGATTTATCGTAAAGGCATCCCTGTCACCGTTGCATTTTCATCGGTACTTGACATTTGAGCATACCACTTGATCAAGTGACAGGATAAATCGTCTTGGTAATAAAACACAACATCTTGTAAAATATACCCTCAAACAACCCTATTTTGTAGTCGGTAATCAAAAGAACAATTTTTTAAAATGATCTCGTAAGGCAAAGAGTCTGGCTGATTCTTCTCTCATTATAAACCGATCATATGCACATAAACACACATCTCCAAAAGTTTATGTCACTTGACATGAACGGACATAGGCAGAAATGTGACAAATTGTCACACAAGCCTTTACCAAGAAATCAAGTCAACACAACATATACAGGTGACGTTAAATACATTTTAAGTATGGAAACAAACCTTTTGGATCGCACCCTGGTGTACCTCCAAGTATTGCTACTGTAATGTCCTGAGCTGGATGGACACAAAAGCAACTGCAGACTATTGGGCCTGGCCTGCCTCTGCTTCTTAACCCTCAACTTGACCAAGTCTTCCTTCTTCTCCTTCTCTTTGATTGGAGGTTTCGCTACGCTCCATCTGTTCTCAAACCCAAACTCTTCTAGATTCAAATGGTCCAGTCTATCTTTGATGAAACTTCTACTTCTCAGTAAATCTGGTGTGGTATCTATGCGTTCTTTTCGACGGAACTCTATGGGTGATAGAGGAGGTTTTCGAGGTTCGAAGACCACTTTGGAGTACTCGGTGCTTCTTCGCCATAGTCGAGGTGAGAGGGGCCAGAATCGCCCCTGATTCTGACCAGACTCCATCACCATCTTTGGTTGATTCTGAACACTGTGCTTCACTGTTGCTTTTGCACTTTTTTAATAAAAGTTTGCTTTAAAATTCACTGACTTTATCGATGTTTTCTAGAAGTAACTTAATTTAAGCTTAGGAATCTCAGGGTTTTTGCCATTTGGTAGGGAAAAATATTACCACCGACAAAAAAGCTTGCTATGTCCAGTCGATCCAAATAATCACAAACAAAATTGTGCTACTTTTAAACTAGATAGGATAACACGTCCACCACATCCTATGCCCATTCATAAACTATTCAATGGCCAGGAAGTTGCAATGAATAACTATTGTCTATCTATATATAATCCAGCACACGGCACACTTTTTTTTGACCAAAGAAAATACGAATAATAATTCTACAGACAACTTGGATCAGAGCAGTTTTTTTTAACTGGCCTTTTTAATTTCACAACTTTTGAGATACAATAATCACGTCTGCTTCACACAAGATCCATTCACGGACTGTACAATGAACTATACATAACGAGGGAAAGAGGTTGAGACCCCACGCAATCGATCAAGCGTCAACGATTGATAAACAACAAGTAAGTACCGATCCATGAGTAACCGATCAATGGTTAGATAACAGAAAGTCTATTGTATTCAATCCTAGCAGACGGATCGTCGTATTTCTGGGTGTGTCACTATGATAACAATAAGATTATTTTAGTTATTTACCAAACCAAAGTCAATCATTTTATAAATAGTGAGGTAGGTAAGTAAACTAATCTTATACCGACAGATTATAGCAGTGTTAACAAACCGATCAAGGAAATATGAATCACAATATAGATTGTCTGGAAGAAATCACTTTGAAGAGATAAGGTCGCCCATTGTACTATCATTTTATTAAAGTAAAAACTATTTATTAGTAGCGAAACAAAGTAGGTATGAGATTTAATATTAGATACATTTTAAGCTTATTTTATGGATATGTCGCGGATGGCTTGCTTAATTAGTTGTTTTACAAAATTGCTACTGTTATACAAAACCGCACTGTTTTGTAAAGCGATGTTTTGATGTCCAGCCGGAATATCATTGCGATACGTTTAGCAATAAAGCTGTAAATGATTAACTATATTGTAAACATAAGAAAGGTTAGGTTCTTAGGTTTATTTTAATTAAAAAACGGCATTCCTGTTTGTAAAATGGCTTTACATTATCAGCCGCATTGGAAAACCGCGAAACGCTTTGTTTATCCGAATCACAATCCGGCTAGACGTGCCAATACGCCGCGTTAGAAAACAGCCCTGTTTTGAAAAACAGCTAGCGGTTATGTAAAACTGCTAACAAAGCAATCCAAAGCAAAATGTATATGTCGCAAAATGTATGCGACATATACATTTTGTTAGAACTGGAGTTATTGTCGGCTTCCTCACTAAAGAAAAAGCCTACTAAAAATAATGGATTCATAAATAAATAAAGACTTGGAAATAGTACATTTACTCAGAATACTCTAAGCCAAGCCTTGAAGAATAATAGAAATTACCGTCCTGGAGAAAGACTACCGGTCAAGCATAACTTATAACAAATCGTTATGACGTATATTATAACAAATAAACTTATGGCAGAATTGAACGAAAAATAGTAATTAATTCAAAAACATTCGTCATTTTGTGTCCGTCATTTTGGCACGCTATGATTGAACTGATTCACCATAAAGCGGTTATCGTCCTTGATTCCATTGATGCCTATTGATGTAGCATCATTGTTTCCAATGGCCGACCGGTCCAATTTAGACTCACTGAAAGTGCTATTTTCGACACATAAATTATGTTAATTTGAAAACTTTTAACGGACTAATACTAACGCCAACTCCAAATTTCATGTCTTCGTTTCGCAAATTAAAACAAAGTACTATGGAGTCTCATTGAGTTGTCTTATTAACAAGCTATATACCTAGCTTATTAATAATACCTAAATGGGTAATGAAACAAGATTTGCAGACATGACAAAAAAATAGCAATGTAGTGTCATTACTACAAACTCAGCGAAGTTCAAAACTTTTATAATAACTGAATAATAGGGAATATTTCGTTCAAGAATTGCCCTCATAGCAATTTTGATAGTGTACCTACTAACAATAAAGGCAGGTTTTTTTTTATTCGGAAATCAAACTGTATTTATAACTAAATAGACGACTTCTTAAAATATTTCTTAATGATAATCACGATATTTTTACCACTTATCATTGTATGTGAAGATCTACACAAATAACATAAGCGTAAAAGTAAATGACAAAAAGTGACAGCTAGTGATGGGACGTGACTGATAGCCAATAATAGGTCCATCGGATGAGACAACACAGTCATACTAATTTCTTGCCGGAAGTAATACATTGTCATGCTATTCAGAATCTATGGTAATTATGTAGGCTGTTATGTATCTGACCATTTACTACATGACGACTCTGATGATGAAACTGATTGTGTTTAAAACATTCGATGTAGTTAGTGATTGACTTATGTCTGTACTTCAACTGTGCAGAAAATAATGTTGTTCATATTTAATGACTTAAGATTTTTTAATATCCCGTATATTCAATCTCGTCGGGACTAACCTACTCACAATTACGTAAAATATAGAAGCTGAACGATTTGACAGAGAAAACCATGACATCTATTAGTTAATTACTAAAGTGATTAAAAATTACTGTTTTCGTACGTAATTCAAAATATGTTAAGGATTAAAATTTTATATTAGTTTAACCACATATTATATTATAACACAATAGGTAGGTACTTGGTTTAACTAATTTTACACAGGAAACAATGTCATTGAATCACAGGAAGTCCCCAGACCGTGAGTAAGAAATATATGTACTTACTTAATATAATAAGTAGTTACCTCATCAGATTTTACTTTTATTCGATACAAATAGCGATGCGGCTATTTGAAATGTAATTGTTTTAACTTAAATCTAGGTTATCAACCTATCGCCATTGTTCTTTTGTCTTTGACTTTTTTTAAGGAAATGTCTGCCTCACAACAGTCCTATCCTGTACAATTTGTACAATAATGTATTTTTAACACGCTTATATTATCTTCACTTGTAACGAAAAAACAATGTAATCAAATCTTAGAAGTCAATTTTAACCTAATTCTAATTGTCGTATAGAAATGAAACTCGGTATGGATTACAATACTATAATGTGGATAGTGGAATTCTTTAGTGCGTGATAAAATTGTGTTTATTAGTTTTTTTTAAACTACACATTTCATTATTATTTTATCGAAAGTGTTTAAATTTCGAATACACTTTGTAGCTTTTGTTTGTGATTTTGTATTTCAATCTATGCGAATACGCAACGTTAACCGCGTCTTTACATAGCTGCGTTAACGGAATAACTGCGAAGCCTCTTTTTTTTAAATCATGTCAGCCATGTTTCTGCTGTATTTTATTCAAAGATCGAAACTATATCGGCGTCGGAAAATAAGCGGCGATCGGCTTTCAATCTATCACATGGAATGTTAACTACTAGTAAAACGCGGGCATGTGCAAAATACAATGTTTGGACGTGCCTTTAACTACCCGTACTTGACAACATCTGTGGTGCAGGCTCGCCTGAGACGCAGTAGCTTGCGGGTTCGATTCCCGCCGCGGGAATATATTTGTCTCGGGTCTGGTCGTTCTATGTATAATTATATATGTATTAAAAAAAATGTATATAAGTAGTTTATCAGTCATGTAGTTCCCATAATACAAGCTCTGCTTAGTTTGGGGCAAGATGATGCTGTGTCCAGCATTATTTATTATTATTAACTTAATTTTATTTTATTGTACACCATACTGGTAAAATACAATGGACATTATTATAACATATACCTATCATCCCATTACCTGTGTTTCGCAATAAATATATTATGAACTATATCCCCAAAGGTCTACACACTGAGTATGTATCTGAGAATGTCCATCTCGACTTCATCCATGGGGAATACAGTCGTGAACGTGTTTGTTTTGCTATTGATAGATTTCTTGATTTCTTGATTGATAGAGTTTTGCTATTTGTTTTGCTGTTTGCTCTAATAATTCACTACACACACATAAGTATTCAACCAGCATGTGATGTACTACGTGCGTACCTAACATTGTGTCATGAGATTATTGACGTCAAAAAATGCACGTTTCTTCGAAATGTATTGGTATAACAGCAGTAATTCACGCATTTTTCTTCGAAAATGTGAGTGTTTTGACGTTTTGAGTGGCCTAATAAACTTCCTTGTTTGTAAAAATGTGTGTACCTACAGTACCACCACGGTACATTGTATTTCAATTAATTTAAAAATTGGTTTGTAAATTTTGTTTACCTAATTTTTTAGCTGAAGCTAAAAAATGTAATTAGGTACCTACAAGTTGAAACAGGGTTATTATAGCTGCCAGTCGCACTGAATCCTTTCACAACACTTGTTCTTTTACCACCGTCACTAGTAACCTATAGTTCAACCTGGTCACGATATAATCAATGAGTTTATTTTTTGTCGTATAAACTTTTAGTTAATATTCTACTTATTAATATTACCTCTATTAATGGGTCAAGCTTAGTGGTACAAGAGAACCACTACAACGAACCATCATTTTTTAAATCATACAAAAAAATTAGTTCACTCTTTTCACTTTTTTATTTTGTTTGAATGAAAGCTTTGTTTTTTATCTGTGATAGTTTCTCGTTTACTTAGGTCACCGTAAGTCACATTTAAATCTAGAAAACAATATGAAGCCGTATTTTTTTCCGAGTTTAACTAGATCTAACTTTTCGGTCATTTTTGAACACCCAACAGACACATTACATACCGCACTCGGATTCCCTACTACTTTGTACTTTGAAGAAATATAAAATGACACTTGCCACAGATCAAACAGAACAGCTTTCAATGTGATAGCAGTATATAAAAACTGGTTCATATTTGCGAAACATTAAATGATTCGCCTAATTATTTACCAACCATCCCATCAAGTAGAACGCTACCAAATAAATCTTAACTCAAAGAATCTTGGATCAACACCACTTAGAACATTCACAATCGCCGGAAGACGACATCCTTCCCCCGACACAGCCCAAAACGACCTTATTTTCGCTATTTTATATTTATAACAGTACCTATCTGTGAACGTAGGAGTCGAATAATATTTCCTTCTTTCTATTGCGAAAAAGTTCACATCTGAAGTCAAGTTCGTGAAAATAGACGCTTCCAAAAACGTTTCCGGAGAAATTGTGTTTTAGGGTATTGTGATAGAGATTAAAGTAGTGTAAGGTTGTGGACAATGGTTTTCGTCAATGGCGGCTAGTACTGTATGCTTCAGTTCGAAATTGGAACCTGACACAGATGATTCAATAGTTAGTGCTTGTATTGTATATGTGCATGTTTGTCATAGAGGAAAACGTTTCCGAATCGAACTGACCGTAAATACAAGATGCAATAGGTACTTAATACTTAAACTTAGTATCTACAAGAACTCATAATAATAACCAGTAGTGTTATGTACCCACCAAAATTATTTTTTGTTCAAACAAATTGGGTGCTCATAGGTAATTGAACACAAACGTCAATCCAGTTCATATCCTGCTTATTACTTACATGATTATCGTCACAAAGTCGACACTACGCGCCGACCGTGTTTCGGTACCATTATCGTGTTTTGGTATCATTTAATTACGATATTACTATTCTCCTGCGGACGTTTCGTTGACAGTATAAAGGTCTTTTGAAAAAGGTCTGTTTTGGTAGTGCTACAACACAAAATATGACCTAAGTACCTAACGATTATTAATTTTATTTGGCATTAAAGCTTAAAAGATTGAAACATATGAAAAGGCCGAACGAAAAATATACGGTCTTACTATTGAGTGGGACATCAGTAATCTATCACTTGGCATAAACGCAAAAATAACACCAAGTTTGCCCAATTACATAAAACAAAACAAAATACTCTTTCAAAGTTTCAAACACAACTTGGACGCTCGCCACTAGAAATTACACAAAGTGGCCTGATAAGCAAATATGAACGCGTCCAATTTCATACTCGTTCGATTCGCCAAATTGTTTGCCAACTGTTGGCAGCACTGATTATGAAAATGAGCGCTAAACGGTAAACATTGAAAACATCTCACTACACACTACACTTGTACGCTTTCAACGGGATCCAAAGTGAGTTGAGAAAGGTGAGGTTTGACTGCAAGGTGCTGCGAGCAAGCAAGCGTATCTGATGAAAAAATGCAGATAGCGGCAACATACTGCTTGATCGTTGAATTGCCAGTTTTCCCTCAGCCACCCAGCGCCGGCCGGCCGGCGCATTGTTAGGATCGTGAATGAAATTGTCTGGTGATTGTCCTTTCAAGCCTATACGTCGATGACTGTTGTTTCAAACGGTTTTAATTAAGTGGGTTACGGTTAATGTTCTACGGATCAATAGCGTAATAAGCTATGATTATATAATTTTTAAAGTGTTCCATAAGCGTGGAGTACTTATGGAACATCTCAGGATTTTATACCTTCCCGAATACACATTAAAAAAAGTTTGCGAACAATTAAAAAATAATTCAAATTGTTTGATTTATTTCAAATGTTGCATTTTAACAAGGAAACAATTAGTTTTTTATTTTTTAATATTATTTCAACATATCAAAAACTATGTTAAGTTTTCTAACTGATCGCAAACATTTTTTGATGTGTACATACCAAGCCAGGGGCGAGGAATGAACTCACGGTTGCACTTAGTTCTTGGTTGTTGTAACCAATCACCCCGCTCTCAGCCTGGTCGGTATTCTAAGAACTTTTCAGCTCGAAGTAATTTAGAGTTAGGGGGAACGCTACTCTTGCTACTCATGTTCTCTTTCAGTCAGCCCACACCTTAACTCCCGATTGTGAAATCCACTTGTGTAAATAATGTCTGAAGAGTAGGTCGGTTGAACATCGCGGATTAGTGATTGTGTTCGAGGAATCCGGCCCAGATTGACTCCAGGATTGTTTGCTAGAATAAACCGGACGAGTTTAAATCGTTCGAATTCATAGACAAGTTAATCGTTTCTTTTGTTTTATTGACGCTACTGTGCAGTTCTGCATTCTACCAATAATGCTGCAAGCCAGGCAGACATTATGAGAAAAACTAAAATGAGAGGTATTTCTAAAATTCTTCAATTATAAAAAAAGTTCAACAAGCCACAGAGAAGACGCTTTAAAGAAAGGTTAAAAGGATGGCTATCAAAGATTATGTGGGTCTATGTGCCTGACGGTGTAAGGTTCGGACATTTCTAAAAATATTTCTGTCTCTCTCCTTTGTCTGACCGAAAAGTAATTTAGGTGTTCTCTTCCGTAGACAAAATGATAAGTAGTTTCTTTTATTCTGAGTGTTATTTTAATTACTTTTGTATACTAACTTGCTAGCCTCTAGAAAAAGAAATAGGTATATAACTACCTACATTTTAATAATAACCATTTTTTTGTAACTTAGTATTACACAATTTATAAAATCATATTAGGCACCTAATAACAGCACGCTTCCTTGATTACCCACAGAATTCACAGATTACATTAGCATTTAGAAAAGTTTCATAAAACATCTGTTTCCTCCCAGTCTTCCAACACTTTCCATTAAAGTCAGAGCAATAAATCTCAGCTTTCAGTGGACAAGTGTGAGTGAAATAAATTGGGTAATTTCAGCTTTAGTAAGTTTTTCTAGGTGAATAGACATAGCTGTGGTCGGGAACAAGGATTCAAGTGTCAAGTGCATAAAGAATCCTTTCACCACACAAACTTTAATGACCTCGGTGGCACGGTGGGCACATGCCCAAATAGCCATGCCATGTCGGCTACATAGCCGACTGAGACGCAAGAGGTCCGAGTGCGATTCCCGCTGCAGGGCGAATGTTTACATGTTCTGTATATATTTGTTCCGAGTCAGGCTGTTGTGGTACCATAGTTTCTGGTTGTTATTGAAATCCTAGTGTGGGGTCAGGACTACTTATGTAACTGTTAGGGATTTTTATTTATGTATTTACCTAGTATGGTCACTGGCCTACCGCATAGATGGAGTGACCAATAAGGATCTTTGACACGATAATCAAAGTACCGCACATCGTACAATGCAATGCCGCGGTAAGCCCTGCCAATTAACTGCCGGTTTCGCTACCTGACTGTCGGCTGGCAGTCTGCCAGTTTCACAGGTACCGTAAACTAGCAGGCGATGAACTTCTTGGCCTCTAACAAGGCTCTATGTCTTGTTTTGATAATACTTGAGAATCACGAACCATGAGTAGGTAAAATAAGTTTTGTCCACTATGCATTTCGTCTGCATAGTTTTTTTATTTCAAACTGAATCTTCCGCTAAATTAAAGTGATATTTTGGAAAAAAACCTTTTTAGTAAAATGGAAATTGCACAAAATAGAATAAGTACATAGGCGAACTTAATGCTATTCATTTTCTTCCAGCTAATCTTTGTGTAACGAATAGTCTCCTTTTGCAATTGGATAGAATAAAAGAAGTTTTTACATACATTATGGAAGGTCCCTTCCATAATGTATGTAAAAACTTCTTCATATCTATGTCAGGTTTAAATATTGTAGGACTTTCTTCTGACAACCCCGTACTTGGTATCTTCACGGATTTGGAATCTGAAGATATCCATCATGGAGATAATTCTCAGTTAAATCATAAACATGTTTTTTAGTCTGAGTTACCGTGCACGTTGCCCATGTGCATTTTTACTTCCGCTGTGGTTCCGTACGGTATTTATTTCTAGTGCCACTTTAGCAAAGTGGTATTTTCTTCTAAGACTTGACTTTCCTCCGTTTGGAATGTTATTTAAAGGCGATCGCACTTGTCGCGCAGACTTAGCTCCACTTCACGTATAAGTATTTGCTACGTGCTCTTTGTTTAAGGCTTGGTATACACAAAAGATAGCGGAGTGGAGATTTGTTAAATAATATTTCAATAGCCGGTCGAATGATTCAAAATTATTTACCTCTGCGCCTGGACACTGTAGTGTCCGAGAAAACCACGAGGAACTAGGGTCGTCTTGAAATAGTATTACTTCACTCACGTACAATTCTATCGTTTCATTTTACAGTCATCTCCTCCCCTATATTTGGTGGAGATCTTATAACGATTTGAAATCAAGTGGTTAAAATAATATTATGAGGTAAATTATAATTGGCTTCTGTCACAGGTTTTGTTTGTCTGGGTTTAAAATGATCATTGTGATTTTCCAGTTTTCAGACTTCTGTATCAATTCCAAACTTTCAAACCGATTGAGGTTTATTGGTAAGCCAGCATTAAAAAAAATATTAATAAAGATATTGTCATACAAAAATGACATACATGACAAAATATTGTCATGTCTCTCAATGAATACTTTTTGCCGGAATGAAGCATTAAAATTCGAACGGGACCCTAACACAGCGTGGCTCAACCATGTCTTGGTCAGTTTTATTTCTCGTCTTTACAAACCACACACAACGAGTAATGCGTAAGACAAATCAACTAATAGTCTAGCAGTCTTGGCAAGACTCCAAGAAGCTGACTCATTTAGAGGGAATTCCTACCAATACTGTCATTGTCTTTACTGTTATTACTGAATTTTCCGCAATTCGTTTCCTAATACGCGTTTAATGAATATTCACGAGCTTATTGTCAGTACTGATGCAGGAAATTGTGTATTTCCGCCAAAGAATATCGTATCGTACGCGCGTACCTTCGTTTAAAGGTATTGTAAGAAACTCGATGTTTTTGACTAGTAGCAAAGTTGACATATTGTACTGGTTAACACGAAGACAACCAAACAGACCGCAAGTTGTGCGCAACTTCAGATCTACTTACGTAATTATGTACTTAATTATTTATTTATTTCATATGGTACATAAAACCGAATACAGTCAAAAACAAAAATAGAATATAATAAATTATATACAGAATTTTCGATCTAGACAATATTCTAAAACATGTGTTACTAACACATCATTATTAAATATACTTTTAGCAGACTATAAGAGAAAATAAGAAGGTATTGTTAAAAAGTAGTTGCAAATAAATGATCTGTCTATCTATCTTTACGCTTACACGTTAAAATCAAGTTGAGTGGTGCGTGGTAGTCTGAACCTCTATTCATGTAAACCAGGCCTGTCTAATCATAAAACCACAAAATAAACTGGGAAAATATACGCAAAACAGAATGATCGTACAGGAAATATAGCGTGCAGAGACAATCCAGTTAGGACAATTTAGCTAATGGCGGGAGCCTCGAATTGGGGCGACACGACAAGGGTTTAATCATGCTATGGTCAGGATAGTTAGTTGATGGAGCATTATCCTATTTCTGTCATGGTTTTCGTTATTGGAGTAATCGAATTGGTTTTAGCAGAGGTATGTACTTATTACATACATTAGTACTTAGCAATTTTATAATCCCGAGAGGGGAAGATTCTAATCTTATCTCTAACTTTCCTTCAAAAACCGAAAATTCACGATTTTTTTTATTGATCGGTGTTGACCTAATGGGTCCTGACTTCCAAACTAAAGGTCGTGGGTTCAAACCGCACCATTTCATTTTTGATGAAGGAAACCAGCAAAGCCCAAGAACCAAAGTTTGAAGGCCTCCGATGAGTATTAAATAAAAAACAGCATTACCGACCAAATTGCGGGTTTTGAAGTCATTTTCATATTTTCAAGAAACATTTTAAGTTTTAACACCACACAAACATCACTTTGTGGTTTTTACATTCAGTAAAAATTAACTTGTTAAAGATATCCTTATTATGACTTATTCTAGTCTAGCAGTTAATCAGAGAAAAAACAACAAGGCCACTGCAATCTGGTGGCTGGGTTTTTGCAAAATAATTACCTACCAAGTAGATTATCATTATCTCAGAATTGCCACATTCCGGGAAGGCGGAGAACAGGTCGGATGACCAACTTGACCGCTTTGAGTTATCTTTAGAATAGTTATGAGACAAATTTCGGTTTCGCAGCCCGAACGTTCGACATTCGAACCGAAATTCAAAAACAATAAAATACTAAGAACACCGAAAGCTCTTTCAAAAAAATCGAGTGTTTTTGTAATCATTTATCTCTGATGCCCACCAGATTGTAAATGGTTACCGTCGCTTATTTGCATCTGCAACACGTCACTGTTACTATTCAAGTTTTCTATTATTTATTTACGTCATTTGAAAGAAATTTGACTTCAAGTGACTTCCTTTCTTTATATGTAAAGTTCCGAAACCGAATCGGAGCCGAATTTCGAAGAATGCCATGTTCCATCTCTTCTGTTACCGTTGTGTGTGGTGGATATTTGACTCTTTAAACGGTAGGAAGTAGACGTCCTTTCGATAAGCCAGTTTTACAATTACCTTTCGCTTCACGTCCTATACGTGTACGACAATAAGTTTTCAATTTTTAACGACATAATGACTTAAGTGTGAAGAGATTTATGGGCTGGTTATTTATTTATGGTGCACTTGACCTTTTTGAAAAGATGAATAAGGAAATTGGTCCAACTTATGATGAGAGGAGTTTCTACTGAAATGAATAAGGCAGGCCAAGCAACGTTATCTCGGGTCACCAATAGATGACCGTTTGTGTCATTTAGAACTAAGCACTTCCGTGCTGCGGAGATTATATTTAGTTTTTGCATGAGGCTTATTGTCCATTTATAAAGTAAGACTACATCTATATAGGGTTATTATATTAGTCTATATCTTATTGCTTATTTAAAAAAAAAATTGCGCGTTTTTAGACGCGCATTGTTTTTAATAATTTTGCCAAGTTTTTTTTTAATTCTCCTGTGTTCATAAAAATAAAACATTCATTTAAATTCAATTGTGATAAGGACGCACATTGAGTGACTATGTACGTGCGTCCCGTGAATTCCCTATTAGTTTTTCTTTGGAAACAGAGAATGTATGTCATTTAATGATGACCGCTTATCTAATAAATAACAAAATAATTTCAGATAGTTTCGTAGTTACTTATACAGTACACTTGATTCAGGCAATTTTGTAGGTATTTTGCAAGTAGTAGAAACTCGTAAGTTTGCTAAAGTAAACTAAAATTTTCTTGTACCTTCCGATCTTCAAGTATTTTATGGCAAGTTTTAATATTAATTTATAGCACCTGGCTATAAATTTATTTTATAACCCAAAACGCAAGTCTTTTAATTCATATGGAAATAAGTAGAGCATATTTTTAGTAAGTTTAAAACAAGTAGTAGGAAGATATTTATAATTTAAGTAGCGCAATAATAAATACAACCTATCATTTTCAGTAATAAAGAAACTCGTTTCATTAATCAACCCATTTAATCACTAAATTAGATCTTAAATAACCAGATCTAACCATTTTTTTTTTACGTTTTTTTTTAATAAATAAAATAAAAAGCCTTTACTGTTCTTGTACTTAATCCTCATTCTACCCATCCAATGACCTAGAGAAAAAAAATATATTAAGTAACTACTTAATATATTTTTTTTCTAAAAATAAATATTTATTTTTATTTAGTTTGATGTATTTTAAGGTCTGATTTCCGGCGTAAGGTCGACAACTTGTCATGTAGTTCGGGATATTCAATAATACTATTGGTGGCGTTAAAATTCCATGTCGATCGATCTTGGCCTCCGATAAAATAAATACCTACACGATATTCAGATAAAAACCCGATGAATCGTAAATTAACACGTTGACAAGCAATTAAAAAATAAAAACATACAGACGTTGATTGTTTAATTTCGTACAAACAGACAGCGGAACCGTTTCCGTTTATGTTTTAGGTATACGTCGTGTTATTTTTACCTGCGACGACATAAATAAATAAAAAATGCAAGACATTTTCACACAGCATCATCCAGCCCCAATAAAGCAAACTTGTATTATAGGATTTACATGACTGATATACTACTTATATACTTTTTTTTGTGAATACATACATATTATACATAGAAAACACTCAGACCCAAGACAAATATTTACAGATCATACAAACATCTGTCTGCGGCGGGAATCGAACCCGCAATCTTCTGCGTCTAAGTCGGCCCTTCGCCCACTGCGCCACAGAGAGGTCGTCGACATGGGTACGTTATGCGTTTGCGGTAAGAGATTGTTTGTTTATATGTTTCTCTGTTATTTTTTTCTTCGAAACCTCTTATCGGATTGTAAAGCGGCTTTTTGCATTCAATTTGTAATTTTCAACACGCGAGTGTTGCCTACCCTGAAAATTACAAATGAAAAGACATAACTTTTACTTTTTTACTTTTTTTTTGCCCTTCTTATACTGCGTGTCGTGCGGTTTGTGGTCGTCATGAAAAACCTTTCTTAAATTTTTTTGCGATTGTCGGTTCTGCGAGCCGCTTTAGCTAATTCGCGAATTATCTTGCAAATTCGAAAAGCTATGTCAGTGACTTGAATATCTCACTGACATAGCTGGGATTGATGTTTAACACCAAGGAAAATAATATAAAACAAGTGATTAATCACTACGAGTCAGGAAAAGTAATTATTTCTCACTTCTTGTTATTATTTTAATTGTTTATTCACATTACTTGGAACTGTATTATAATTTAGCGAACTGCAAATACAAGCTATCCTACAATATATTGTAAACCGATAAAAAGTAGATGTTTCAAAATGAAGACATGTTTTTTTCGAAATAACAACTGTACAATTTTGCTGTTATCCGAGTAAGATGTTTGACACGGGTGTACCTTAAACAGCTGATTTAAAGTTTTTTTACCATAAACCTATTTCCACGATTTTCAA
The DNA here is from genome assembly GCA_958496245.1 of Perizoma flavofasciatum. Taxonomy (NCBI): domain Eukaryota; kingdom Metazoa; phylum Arthropoda; class Insecta; order Lepidoptera; family Geometridae; genus Perizoma; species Perizoma flavofasciatum. The sequence goes on along the minus strand of OY292443.1, from coordinate 4,697,610 downwards.
CAATGAAAATAGCCGAATTTCAAAAGGTCTTAGAACATAATTGGAATCATATATGTGTAGAATAATTCATTTTCAGTATAGTATTATACAAAGATAGCTACCCTGTTTAAATGTTTGTCTGAAACCTGACACTTGCCTGAAAATAATCCAGTTAGAATCTAACTTTACCGCTAGACTCATCGTGAGTCAGTGACGTGAACGCGCTCGATTTGTTTGACAACAGTTGGCGCGGGCTGTCATAGGCGAGTATATACGCATATTATGGGTGATATATTAAGCGTGTTGAATAAAGGATGTCACATTTTAATTAAGTAGTAAAACGCTCGCGACTTGGTCCGCGTTGAATTTTTATAAGGGCTGTATATGCGTTAATCCATAAGAGAGTTTTTGTTTATTTATTAGTATGTTACTGTTTAAATGGCAGTGTTACGTTTTTACAGATATTTGTATGTCTTCAAGTATGTTCTCAGATAGGTTTTAGCACCACAAATCAATAGGGGGCGCAGCAATTGATGATAGAAAAACACGAAAAGCGTTTTTTAATTTTGTAAAATCACCTTGTCTCCTGCAAGCTTCATCTTTCTGCTTACGTTCTAGAGATGGAATTGAAAAAAAAAGTATATATCCTCTAAATTTCAGGTCTCTAGCATTTTCGGTTTAGACTCTGCGTTAATTTATTAGTCAATCTATCAATCAAAACTTTTTTTTTATTACTTAACAGATTTAATTCCTAAATGACAAATAATTAAAAGCAGCAACAGCTGGATATCATTGTTTTCAGAAAAATGTCTTGAAGAATGTTAAGGAAAACCTGTCAGCATTTAAAATATAATACGCGATAAAGATTCCTATAAAAACTTAATTAAAAGTAATTTTTTTTGAACATTAATAGGGATACTTAGGTATACCTACATAGTTAGGGGTTGGACGTTGGGTGTTTACTACAAAATTTGTAGCAACATATTTTTACTTATCAAAGTTGTAACGGGCGTCGAGTTGGTAGTAAAAATATCAAAATCGAGGACTTAACAGTAACTTCAAAACGGTACTTTGGTAGTGTTTTCCAAGTTTCACTGCAGCATGTGTCCCGGGAAACCACCATAATAAACCCGTACCTAAATAAAACAGTCGTAGAGTAGAAATAAACGCGAACGAACATGCGAAGCAACGGTTTGAATCGCTCTATTCTGCTGTGCAGTAAGTAATTATGTAGGTAAATTAATAATACAGTGTTTTCATAGTATGTCGTACACCACTTACAACCCCTTGTAATCTTTTGTACAGTCCGTTCCATCCAAAGGGTCTCTGGTAGAGAGCGCTAATTAGCGATAAGACAATGTTAAAGTTTGTACTATTTCCTTAAGCTGAAATATTTGGTGTGCAATAAAGTATTTTCTATCTATCTATTCTATTCCATGAAAAGCAACTATCAATATTTTTGCCAGTTATACTTCGGGCTACTTTTAAGACTTATAAGAACGCAAGAACATAAACTCTACGAATCTTAAATTTTGTTTTAGAGTTAGATTCGAAACGAAAGAATATTTCTTTATAATTCGCTGTGATTGCTCAGGTAGCACTTGCGTTCAAGTGAATACCTACCGAAGCATTCAGTTCATACCAAGAACTTTTGGTTCATACGTTCAGGAGCCCTCTCACTTAATCGAATAATCCTCTGAGACTTGACAGTTCTAATCTCGTCGGTTGAAACGACTCATTTATTTTAGAAACTAACGACAACATGAAGGCGTTCATTGTTGAAGAGAAAGAACTTTTTTAATGACAGGTAAGTATTTATGCATCACTTCTACCAATGATCGAAAAAACACATAAGTACCAGATTATTTGTAACAAGGAAACGCTTAATTCTACTTTTCAATGTTAGCGAAGATGTCGAACGTACTGTCACGTGGATTAAAATACAGAAATAAAATTAAACGATTTACTTACGTCAAAATGTGACTTCTATGCGAGCAGAAAGCGTTAAAATTTTCTTCTTGATTTCTCATTCAAGTGGCATAAATTAATGATAACGGACAAAAAAAAGCATTTGACGTTCTTTAAACTTTTGAAAAGCTGTGATGAAATGTCGTACTCTCTCTCTCTCTCTCTCTCTGCGAAAGTTTAATAAAAATATCATTGCCAAACAAATAAAAAGTTAACTGAAAGTGATATAAAACGTTAGCTTATTCCGACTCGAGACAAAGACTATCAAATGTGTGCGTTTCCTGGACCAAAAACTGACGTTTTTGTCCAGCCAAAAAAGTTTCGAGAATATTAATTCTAAAATTATAACCCAACAGTTAACAGAACAGTTGATCATAAAAAAGCGGTGACTAACTGGCCGTCTGACCTGAGATTCCTTAGCTTACAGACCTAAAAAAAATAAAAAACACTTCACAGAAAACCATAAAACAATAAACATCGATAAACTTCTTTTTAAATTTTCGTATTCGGAACGCGTTTCGTTTAAATCCGGTCGGTTTCACGCGCGGTCGCGCCGCACGCGCAGCGGCCGGAGACTGAATGGAGACGGAGCTTTACAAGTCTACACTCGCATCATTCACCTGTTACCTCCATCTCATTTCCTCTTTACAGAACTTAGTACCGTCAGACAAGGATAAAAGCTCGATTTTCCTGAGGTATTCTCGTGGGCGCGAATTTCGCAAGATATCAAGGACGATTTACAAAACATTATCCAAACGAATACGGGCAAAATGCGGTTGTTTTTGTTAAAATGTCAGCTGTCTATATTGAGTCAACGGTATGCCATGCAGCTGATGTCACCTATACTTTTTCCAGATACTAATTTACGAATAGTAAATACATATATATCCTACGAATACTGCAAAAGTATGGATATTTATAAAAATCCCCAAGATTGTCAGCTTTAGATCTATAATCAGTACATACGAGTTCATCTGTGAAGTTACCTGAGTAGTCAGAGTCAGAGGCACATATTACATTTGGCACATGGCCACGTTTTTCATGTCATTCCGCGAGACAGGTTGCAAGCCTATCGCCGCTTATTGGAACACTAACCAATGGCATGCCTTTAAAATTTCTAAGGTATCCCGGTTTCCTTCCAGTGTTTTCCTTCAAAGAAGTTACTCTCAGAAGCTAGTAGTACCTAAAATACATGCAACTTTTTATGTTAGTACTTAGAGTAAACGCTTTGCTTCTTGTCTGTCACTGTCAAATGCTAAAGTGACAATAAATGCATAGCTTTCAGACAAATGCATAAGCGATTACAGGCGACTTAAAAACGAATGAGCATAACGCTTATTTTTATGTTGATAATTATGTTCTTAAGCTCGCATTAAGAAGCAAGTCAGACTGGATACTTATCTGCATCTGAGCCTATTTAAAAGATATCTTGCATCTACGTTCAGAAAACATTAAGTTAAAACTGCAATTGGATAAGTGGATGGAACTTGAAATTGTGTAATTAAGTACTTCATAAATTGTTTTTGTTTATCAAGAATATACCATTTTTTAGATACAAAATTACTTAAGTTACGGCTCTTATTTAATTCATCAAAAAAATACACACTCTTATTTTATTCGCTGGAAGAAAGCTTAGTAACAAAGGTAATCCGAAAGAGTACGATTTCGCATTTCTAGTTCGCCTGTACTACTTTATAAGTGCATTAAAAAATTTTATACCATCTAATCTGTCAGAATTTTTTTTATTTAAATTAATGAACTTTGAATCAAATTGAACAATAATTTTCACTTTTCCATCGATTGATATGTTATTTTCTGGCTACAGTGTGGGAAAGCAACAGGTTGTTTAGAGAACCGATTTTAAAGAAATAAGCTTCTAAGAGCGCTTGTTATACGGATGCAAATTGCATAACTCGGTTCAAAACAAGAAAACGATAAAATAAAAGGGTCATTCCCTCCACATCCAAAAAATATTCCCACTCACGTCCACGAAATATTTTAGTACAGTCAACATAAGCAAGGCTTCTGGGTTTTATTTATTTGTATGATGACGACGATGTTCAATTTTTAAGTTGCGAGTCTAAAATAATGCTTGGCTCTACCATGGCTCTTGAATGTCATTATAAGTAAGTACATTTGAATTTGAATCATACCTTCTTTAAAGATTTAATTATCTCTTATGATTACCTACTTTAATAGAAAAATAGCAAGAAATTTTACAAAAAACAATAAAAAAACCGCTAGTCGCTAAGTAGTTACTATTGATAATTTACTAGTCAAGCTTACAAGTAAAACAGACATTTTTTTTATACAATCAGGGAGCGACTTAACCGGCTCTCTCTCTCTCTCTCTCTCTTTATTGCATTAAAACTAAAATGCAGCTTTTTATCAGTAAAGTGGGCCAGTTAACCTAATCTATTGTGACGCTAAGTGCCAATTTGCTGTGTGTTGTAGTACAAGACCAAACAGGAGACAAAACTATCAGAAGATTCTCGTGCTGACCCTACCTCAACTTATGCATGGATGTGAGTGGGAACTAATGTATGAACGAAAATATTTTTTTTAATGATTATTAAAATGCTCGTGGATGTGGTTGGGAACTAATGTATGAAAGTTTTCTTTTCCGAGAACAATGGGCTTGGATGTGATGGGAAGTAGCCAAATAAAATACTGTTTTCGCTATTTATTCGCTGTTTATCAAAAATGTGATTTCTTTTTTATCCCAAGCGTAGATTACAGAATAACCCAAGCAGTATATTTTAGTTGTCATTCAATATTACCACGTGTTATAAACATTAAAAATAAACTATCAATTTGAATGCAGATGATCGAAGTATGCTAGCTAATAAAAATTCACCGTTTAAGGGCAAAGCGCAAACCTTATAAAAATAATTACCTAAAGGCCCTTCGACCAAAGAAAATATGGACACGTCTAATTAAAAGTCATGCATAAAAATAATTTACACCTTTAGGCGATTCACGTTAAAATAAGAATATAAGCGAAAATTATTTTTTTAAATTAATTATTTGTTTTCGTTAATAAGTTATAACATTCTTATGTTGGTATCTGAGGAAGCTGTCAATATCATTATATTAATTTCACATTTCATGTTTTACGTTTACCGAATGGGTCTAAAATTGGAAGTGCCTATGTTGTTCACATGTATCACACTACATTGTTTATAAAAATAGTGTAGTGTGATACATGTATTTTTATTGTGTTTACATGTATCACACTACACTATGTTTATAATAATAGTGTTGTGTGATACATGTATTTTTATTGTGTTGGAATTATATTGTAATTTGTTTGTATTGTATTTACACCATCCCTCTTCATATTATTTTTGATTAAGTCCATCCAAAGGTTACCTGGAAGAGATCATTCTAGCGATTAGGTCACCCATTGTATCACTGCGACTTAGAATTTTTTTATTCTGATGTATGCAATCGAGTTATTGCAGCCAGCATTTAGGGAACACTTCCGTCTGGTAGTGATCAGGATCAGCTGACCTATCTATAGATCGTTTGCAATGGATATAGCTATCTGTTTCTTTTGTATTTTTTGAACTATAGTACAAAAATAGTTGTACAAGTAATTTTACAACTTTTACTTATATCTATAATAAAAAACTGGAGCTATTAAAACTTGTCAGTAAACACACTGCAAGAAGTATTAATGCATTGCAATAACTTAAGAATGCGAATGAATGTTATGCTCACAAGGTAAAAGTGTGGAAATTATGCAGTAGTATTTCTCGAAGGGTAACTTGGACATTCTGATCTGACATTCATGTCAAGCAATTTTTTTTTGATTTACACCGGAACTTGCACCTGTCACTGCTGCAAAAATTTTAAAGAGACCTTAGACATAGTACTTCTCAAAAAACAGTTTGAATTGAAATCACTAACTTCTATTTTATACGAGTAATACGAGGGTCATTCAATAAATACTTAGCCTACAAACAGTACACGAAAATTTTGGAAAAGTGGCAATTTATTTTTCAACATAGTCTCCTTTTAGTTCGATACACTTAGCCCAGCGATGCTCCAACTTTTTTAACCCGTCCGAAAAATAGTTTTTGTCAAACTCTGCAAAATAGGCCTCCGTGGCGGCGATGACCTCCTCATTTGATCCATATCTATTCCCGGCGAGTGATTTTTTCAGATTAGGAAACAGAAGGAAGTCACAAGGGGCCAAATCTGGAGAATACGGTGGATGGGGCATTCGTAGCGTAATTCGACCAATTTGGCCATGGCAACGGCAGACTTGTGAACCGATGCGTTGTCGTGGTGAAACAGCACTTTTTTCGCCAGATGGGGTCGTTTTTTCTTTAATTCGGCGTCGAATCGGCCCAATAAATCGGCATAGTAAAGCCCTGTAATTGTTTTACCCTTCTCGAGGTAATCGATGTAGATCATACCTTGTGAATCCCAGAAAACGGTGGCCATAACTTTTCCGGCCGATTTTACAGTTTTCGCCTACTTTGGAGCACGTTCCCCGGTCTGGATCCATTGTTTTGATTGCTCCTTGGTCTCTGGTGTGTACCAGTGGATCCAGGTTTCATCGACGGTCACAAAACGACGCAAAAACTCAGCTGGATTCCGCTTAAACAGCGCCAAACACGTCTCCGATGTGGTCTCACGGTTGCGCTTGTTTTCCGGTGTGAGTAAACGCGGCACCCATCGCGCCGACAGCTCATGCCGAGTTCCTCGTGAAGAATATGATGCACTGTTCCTTCTGAAATGCCTACAGTCTCAGCTAGCTCCCGAACCTTCAATCGGCGATCTGCCAATACGAGATCATGGATTTTTTTAATGTTTTCCTCCGTAGCAGCTGTTTTCGGTGCACCTGGACGTGGTTCATCAAAAACCGACGTACGGCCACGTGCAAACTCGTTGAACCAATTCTTGACGGTGGCCATCGAAGGAGAAGAGTCACCGTATACAGCATCCAAGTGCTCTTTGATTTCGATGCGCGTTTTCCCTTCCAAAAATAGGAATCGAATCACCGAACGATATTGCTCTTTTTCCATTTTTGTAAAACCGATCGACACGTTCGCTTCCATAAGTTGTCAAATTAAAACAAATGAAGGGATTGGAATGAAAATTTGAAAAAAGAATTAAATAAGAATGTGCTACACTGTGGTAAAACTCTTTTGAAACTACAGCGCCCTCTGGCGATGAGGCTAGTTACTTATTGAATGCACCTCGTATTCCTAAAATTTAAGGATCAGTAAACCAACCTAAGTTAAATAAAAAGAGGTACTTAACAGATGGTTTTGTAATTTTCCATCGAATTCTCATATTAGAAAACTAGCTTCTCCCAAGGCTTCGCCCGCGTGGTACTAGGATAAAAGGTGTTATGTGTTATTCTGATGTATAAGCTACATTACTGTAAAGTTTCATCAAAATCCGTTCGGTAGTTCTTTCGTGAAAGAGTAACAAACATCCATCCTCACAATCTTTCGCGTTTATAATAGTAGTAAGACGGAGGATTCGTTCTGTCATGATTTGAATGAATAACAGTCAATAAGTCAGCTTAGCAGGTGCTCGCTGTAGAAATGGAGCAAAGTCAAGTGCGCAAGCACTAGTCTCGAATAAATAATAAACATAGTATTGACACAGAAATGAGATTGTACGACCCTAATGGAGGTCGCAACACGAACGAGTAGACACACAAAATGAATTACTTATTTATTTATTTATTAATTTATGAGTCATGTGGTCATTTTACCGTTCGAGCCGCATTTTGAGAATAATTCAAACATTTCAATAATTCTGGTTTAAATTACAAAAAAACTTTTATGTATCTAGCTACCTGTTGGTAAGCGGTAACCGTAAGCGACCGTAACGTAATAGACGCTTGCGATACCAGAGGTATCATTCGGGTATTGCCTACTCTGAGACATAACGGGTGAAAACTCTCATATGCCTATAATTTTACCGACCCTACCCATACCCAATACTCAATACATTTATTGCTTTCACATGGTAGGTACATAGACGGCGTTTATAGGTAGGTATCTCCAGGGACCGCGGAAGTAATCCGTGACGGAGGGGGGCAAATTTCTTTGGTCACCCGTTCAATTTCCAGCTTGTGCTTGGTAGGCCTATGTGATTTTAGGGGGAGCCCCCTCTGCCCCCCACTTCCGCGGTCGCTGGGTATCTCACATGAACTCTGTGTAAGGGTATAGCAATAGATAGGTTTTGAGTAAAAAAAAACTAGTAGGTACAATAAAATAAAGTCAAGTACCTTCAAACCGTAACTCAGCAATGCGAGCATTACTGCTTGGCAGCAGAAATATGTTTAGGTATAGGTATAGGTATAGGTATAGGTATAGGTATAGGTATAGGTATAGGTATAGGTATAGGTATAGGTATAGGTATAGGTATAGGTATAGGTATAGGTATGGTGGTAGTGCTTCCTTGGACGAGCTCTTTCTGCTATATCTTTCAGATGGTTATCATTTCCTTAGTTCTACAGTCCATTAAGTAAGTATACTACTATACTAGCTTCTGTCCACGGCTTCGCCCGCGTGGTACTCGGATAAGTAGCCTATGTGTAATTCTGATGTATAAGCTATATTACTGTAAATTTTCATCAAAATCTGTTCTGTAGTTTTTGCGTGAAAGAGTAACAAACATCCTCACAAACTTTCGCATTTATAATAGTAGTAGGATGCTGTAGGTTCCCTACCTAACTTTTCTCACATACAAACCTCGTGATTTTAAATCGTGACTGACTTGAATAGCTTATTAACTGTGGAGTTACTTTTAATATTATTTGGGTTTTGAAGACAGAGAATATGGAATAGTTAGTAAAGTGGGGTAAAATTAATCATGTGTTCTGTGTTGTTTTTAGAACAAATTTTGACGTTCAGTTATTGATAACGTTTTAAAAAAGTTAAAAGGTTATAAAACAGCTAGGTACTTCGCGCGTTATTTTGCAGTGTATTGTATACCATCGGCATGTCGGTTAAAATGAATCTACATCGCTAGAACCAGTCTAAAAGACCAAGAAAATGATGATAAGAATCTACTGTTTTCGGTGAAAATACGAATGCTTGCATAATGCTTTATGGACGTTGTTTCTGATATAATTTGACATCCCTATACGATTTAAACATTTTATTTCAACTAACTGAATGAAAATACGTGCCACTTCAGAAAACTTCAGTGTATCAGGAAAACTGAATTTTAGGATAGTACCTATACATATTTTGGGGCATGTTCATACAATATTGTACTTACATACAAATACTATGCACACATTATGCCGCACAAATAATATATGTATGTGTCAAATAAATGTTTTTTTTTCTTCTTTCTTATAAGAATTCGACTAAACAGTCCCGTAGCTAGGTCAAAACGAATAGTATTGACGGAAAGCTAATTTACTAAGGAATTTTATAATGTAAGCAGAAAATCACACAATACAAAATATATTTTATTTCGTTGGTTAAATCGACGACCGCTATGCTATCTTTACCGTCAATTTTGTTACTAGTTTTATTCATGGGAAACGTATTTGATGTGTTGATGTTTTTCAACAATTATAAAGCCTGTATTTTTACGATCATTTTGATGCATAACAATATAAAAAAACATGTAATTCTTCCTGGGTATTAATCCCTCGCAAAAAACTCACTCACGAATAACAATTGCGCGCGGACTGCAGACTGATCTTCAATTGCATTTTTCGTATGACAATGTCACTGAGGCCCAGGACGCGTTCCAATGTCGGCCGGCATACATACATTCAACATGAAATGAAACTATGTACACTAAAACGTCAGATAATGCTTAAAATATGCCCTAAAAAGGTAAAATTTTCGTGACTGGAACTATAGCTGCCGTGGACTGTCAAGGGTATTTTAAATCGACATCGTATGCTTGCTACCATGGATCGTTTAGTAAGGTGGTATCGAATCAAGTGGCAGGTTAGAAAGATTCGAAACATGATTTCAAATATTTGACAACATCCAAAGGGGAGGAATCCGTGGTATGAGAGATTTAACCTCACATGCGAAGAAACTTTTGTAATATAGGGAAATCCTTTCCAAACTCCTCAAACCTACTCTGAAATCTGGGCATTCACAATGACCAACCGGGTTTTAATCGAATTCTAAGGCTTGCCCACTTTTGGATTTAACTTTGCAAAACTTGACAGATTACTGAGTAATTTTAACGTTAAGTAAAGTAAAATAAAGTAAATCTTTATTGCAACAACTGTGTATACTTATTGTTTTTCATACCGTTTACAAATCCTGCCAGACCGCCCAGGTTTAGTACCTTATTTCACTCCATGCAAGATGCCAAAGTAATTTTCACCCCATTTACAATGCCTCCCAGACAGCCCAGGTTTAGTGCCTTAATTCACTCCATGTACAAAACCTGCAAGAAGCCCAAGTAATTTTCACCCCATTTACAAAACCTGCCAGACAGCCCAGGTTAAGTGCCTTATTTCACTCCATGTACAAAACCTGCAAGACGCCCAAGTAATTTTTACCGCATGTACAAAAGCCTGCCAAACAGCCAACGTTATGTTGTGGCATTTTTCACCTCCTGCACGTTTATGTTTGAAGTACTTGTTGATGTATGGTTGCCAGCAGTGATCGTCAGGTCTAAAATGTGAAGCAAAATCCCAGTCTTTATTACACTGAAGACGCCGCAGAAAAATAAACACATTACGATTCTTACAGCCACGCTATTTTGCATAATTCTCAACAACTAAACAAATTCCGCTGAAGTGCAAAGTGAATTTCAACTAAACTGATGAATATTCAAACATTCTGGTGACAATGCGATTTAACAATAACGATTTTCCGGTAACTAAAGCTAGGAGGAAGCTTAAAAGTACTTACTTGTACCTACGAGTGCCAATGCACAGTGGGTACCTAGTTCAAAAATTAGGTACTTAGATATATTTTTTTAATCTTTATTTATTTTTAGAGGTTTTGTTTACAGTTTGAACATGCCACGCTTTATACCTAATTTAACCATTTTAAATTACATTTTAGCAACTTTTGAATAAGGTTTTGCTAAAATATAGTTACATATAGGCACAAATTATTGCCTAAACAAAATGTGTTTCTCTCACTACTTGGGTATTTTAGAACCCTTGAAGTGTTTTTATTTACGTGTTGGTAACTAGTTACTGTAACCTATGGAGGCTTGCATCACCAGAGGTATCACTCGCGCGTTGCCGACCCTGAGACGTAACGGGTAAAAAGTCTCACGTAATTTCACCGGCACCCATATCCTTCAAACCAGAACTCATACATATATCTAGTCCAAATGTCATAGAAAACGGTTCAGTGATCCAGAAGTTATAAAGAACGTACTAACAAACTTTAAGATTTCTTATACTAGCAGAAATCAGCCCATAGGACCAAGATTCCATAAAGAGATTTCGCCCACACATTTTTAGGCTCGTTAAAATTGTTAAACCATTTTAAATCTTAACAAAGTCCAGTGGAGCTGAATTTAATTTGGCTATTTTCTTAAAATGTAATAAAGATTAATCTGTATGTGTTGTAAATTATTATTAACTAATAAGAAAATTAGAAATCATCTTTCGTGAGTAAAACATTTTCTATAGTATCATGTTTAATGTTTATAACTCATCAAAATTTATTCATTAAATTACCTACTAACACTAAATTCTCGATATAAGAACACGTTTGTTGGGTTTTTAGTTCCCGCGGCGTACGTACGGACGGCGTAGGAGGCCGTATATGAGTTTGCCATAAGAGGTTAATTGTTTGTATGTTCGTTTGTTTGTCAGATAGTAATGTTTTTTTTCAACGATACTGCAGCCATACAAGGCTTCAAGAGGTTCTGAGATAGTTTTTATCGCCACAGGTCATGGGGCACTACAATCGATGATGGAAAAAAAAGTCGGGGCTATTTTTTAATATTTTTTTTTTCTTATTTATCTATTCCTAAAAATTTATGTCAATAGGTAACGAATATCTAAGCTTCCGAATAAGAATCAAATTAAAGGCGCTAATACAACATAATAATTAACTAATCGCAAGTCGTTAATAATCCGTACGATCTAATATCTATGATTACATCCAACGTGTAGGCGGATAGGTATTTCAGGTTCATTAACCGACATAGACTAACGTACAGTAGGTACTACAAGAGTTATGCGCCTCGGTCATCTTCGTATATCTTCAGAAATAGGAAACTGGGGGCGTTCAAAACTCTACGCACTTCCAAATTTTACTTAAACCGTACGTGCTATCAAGCGGTATCCCAGTCAAGTGCTGATGAGCCGTCAAACGAATCGTCTGACGCGTGGTTTGACAACACATTGATTTGTCGCTAAGAGGAGCGACGGAATATCGTTGGGTTTTAATTCGGTAGCCACAAGCACTATGTTAGTGGATTGTTTGGTGAGTCCGACAGACCCTCCAGCTCTGTTCAAACCGGGGGCCATGCTTAATAGCATTATCCCATAAGAAAAGAAAATACACCTCAGGAGACTTGCCATATATCCGACTCCTGCAACTTTTATTGCTAGTGGACACTTCACTTTAGGCAAAGCCCGTATTACATGCCACCCAATGGCACACGGTGATAGATTTCTATAAAAAAATACAGTAAAAACAAGTTTGGTGCATTCATGAGGGACTAAATAAAATATAAAAACAAGCCCAAACCTTATAATTTTACGAAAAAATGTATGATTGTCCTATCTAAACTTATGGTAGTCTTTTATTCTTTGCCAACTATTGGCGAGATGCCAAGTGTCGATCAATTCATAAAATCTTATTACTACTGAACCATTGTTGCGAGTATCATCTGTTGCTTGTGATGTTGGTGATGTAGGTATATCAACAAAACTATTCTTAGGAATTGACTTAGAGTTTGATTCAGTAAATTCAATAAAGTACCCACCAAGAGGTTTTCGCCACTAGAGCTAATGCCATCTCCTCTAGACTTCCAAAAACCAAAATTTAGTATTTTTATAAATTTCAGATTTAACCTATAAAATGAGAATCTTTTGATCAAATTATAATTAATCAAGGAACATCTCAATTGTGAACCGATTCGATGGTTTTCTATACCCTCTCTCTATTTTTAAGTAGGAAGTAAAGGTGCGATAGTTATTTTAATTTTAAATTAAGACGGCACTTTTCAACGTTTAAACATTCTAACACTGTCCATAAGAATTTAACAGAACTGTAAATAAAAATTTTACAACTTTTCTATGACTCTCATAAAGATAATCCCCATAATATTCTCGTCGTAGCAGATGTTCACGTTGACATAACTCTAATGTGACACTTCACACTTACATTTTATACTGCGGGAATTTTTTTGAATATTCTGCCGTTTTTTTTTCGGGGTTTGGGTGTTGTGGTACCATGGTACCCAAGGTTCCTGATACCCACGATACAGGGACTCCTACTATGGGGTCAGAACATGACTGTTTGGTGTTTATTTATTTTATGTAAAGTGCCATAAACATGTTGAAGTGGCCGTATAAATATTTAGGTTGGGCGTCTGCCCACGTGCCTATTGTGTCTTCATTCGATGCGTGTCGATAGCGATTCTGCGAATAGTATTGTGGTCGGTTTGTAGGGATAGCAACAAGGCCTATAAGACAAACATTCAACACGAATCTAACATCAAAACAGGCTTAAAAAGTACTGAAAGGACGGACAATGTTTCTTCTTTGTCAAACAGTATTTCAGTAGTGGTTTAGTGGATTTTTTGTTTTCTAGCTAGAAACGCAGAACAATTACATTTTGTAAATGTCACTTTAAATTCAGAATATATCTATAAAAATATCACCATCATAAGTTCCTATGCTGATAAATAACTCATTTGATTTTCAAGTGAGGGTACCCTGATTCCTGTTTAATGATCGACCACCGAAGAGAGAGAAATCAGAAATCAGAATATTAGAATTGAGAGATTAGCAATCATCAAGTTGCAACTGGTATTTGCTCTTAGTCCTGAAATCGGAAATTAGGGTAAGCGCCGTCAGCCTGAGGCCCTCCATAAACGGGTAAAAATGCCGGATCCTGTTTGATAGAGCATGTTCCCGCCATTTAGTGGCCGCTATTCCAAAGTTTAGAACCCATTGAATAACAATGTTGCTAAAAGCATACAGACTATTATAGGAGAATTTAATACAGTATCTATCCAATTTTTTACTGCCCCGTTAAACTCTGTTCCAACTTCCATCAAAACACAAGGGTATAAAGTAAAGATGGTGGATAGTGGTTGGTTAGTGGTTACTGTCAGAAAGTTACTGATGTAAGTTAGGGCCTGCGTCTTAAGTGAAGAGTGTTTTTGCATCTTTTTCATTTTCTCATTGGAGCAAAAACTTTGTATTAGATTCATACACTTTTACAAGCTTTGTTTCAGGATATAAATCTAAACCACTAGATACTTCTTTATTGAACCTACTTAGATTTTTGTAAACTCTGTTTAACCCATTAGGTTAAATTACGTGTAAATTAGTCGTTTTCATTTTCAATTAGGGCCTTTTTTTTAAACATTACACTTTACAGTTCGAAGGAAACATTCAGTCTGTTTTCTTTAACCCTGTGGTTGAGAACTTGAGATGCGCTTGTTTCTCCAACAATGCCTTCAGAGCCTTGAGACCCGAACAATTATACACCGGTACTATGTAGCTTTATAACAGTCGAGCAGCTTGCAAGCCGCATGTAGTAAGCACCCCGGCCGTTATGTGCACATCTGTTACATAATTTGCTGAACTAGGGATTGGAGATAGAAATATCTATCGTGGCACAAGTTTAGAGTTCCTCTCGGCAGGAGTCGAAACTTGGTGTATTTATCGAGAGTACGTAAAAAAATCTGTTTTACTGTTTTAAATAATCTAATCTAATTCACGACAGTTTTTAGACGAGTTTGCATGACAATTGTTGGTCTTATTGTAACTCTTTTCATGCATTAGTTTTTCATGCGAAATCGTTGTTCATGCGGTATAATGAATGCGAAATTGTCTACGCGTAGAAAGCTACCATGATTTTTTTCATACAATAAGAACTTACTTAATACGAAAGCTAGTTTTGATCGTAGTTTAAAATATAACTTATTATAGATTGAGCTTCGCAAAATCTACTACGAGATG
The DNA here is from genome assembly GCA_958496245.1 of Perizoma flavofasciatum. Taxonomy (NCBI): domain Eukaryota; kingdom Metazoa; phylum Arthropoda; class Insecta; order Lepidoptera; family Geometridae; genus Perizoma; species Perizoma flavofasciatum. The sequence goes on along the minus strand of OY292443.1, from coordinate 4,682,543 downwards.
CTATTTTAGTTTAAAAACACGGGTTTTAAGATATCCATATTTTGGTTCTTGTATTATTACAAAAATTCCGTTTTCCGTTAATACGTACAGTAAAGTATGACCACACAACGTTTGTATACTATACAAACGTAGTGTGGGCGTTATTATGACGTATAATAGATATATGTAAGCAGTTTTTATCAGTTAGTCCCCTGACGGATACTAGATGGCACTGGAATGACTAATTGTCTCTGGCTATACACCTGCATGGCCAGACATAAATATTTCAGTACAGCGCCATTTCTGAAACTTTAAATGACAATTGCCAAAAATTTAAAAAAAAACTTTGACTCCTTTGCAAGTTATCTTCACAGTTATTACGAAATCGTTCTTATTGCTTGTTTGAATGCCCTTCGCGATGATCACGATTAGTGTCGAGAGGCGATGGCGCGGCGTGGGCGGGCGGATGCACAGATAGGCCCTTACGCAAGGGCTTTAGTAATGTTTAACAAGTTATCGATAAAATTCAATGCGTGCATGAACTGGGAATTGTCGATGGAATTTTTCCAGATTGCGTTATTATTTTAGTTCGCATAACCAATTGAAATATTTATACTTTTTACTAAAGGTTAAAAATAATTTAATCTGTGGTAAGCCCTTCGCAGCCATATGTTTATATGTATGATTTTCATCTTTGACAAAAGGTTGCATATTTGAATAATTCCAAATTAGCTGTGGATGGATATGAGAACCAGTAACATCCCAAACAGTTATTCTTAAACAGAAGATAAAATGATGTTTGTTTTAAAATAATCCAAGTGTAGGTATCACAAACAATATCGCGAGGCTGCTGCTATTCTATCGTTCAAAGTCACGCATTAAGAAAGAGAGAAACTCGGAATGATGATGACACTCATCTCAGCGTCAGTTACTAAGTTCTAGTTACTAAGTACTGTTTAGTATGAAACTTAGTTAGATGTTATGTAGATATTTCGAAACAACAAGATGAAATCTATTTCATCAGTCAAGTTACGCAGCTCAAAACTTTCAAGCGATTTATCGATAGGTTACTACAGCACTATTGCAAAAGCAATCGGCCTCAGGCCTTATCGATAAATCTTTATCTGCACAGAATATCGATAAGCACATCTCTAGAACACTTTGACAGTCTTTTGTTTATCGCTGCTTAAAAACGTTCTACTTTTGAAATTCAAGTAGTAGTACTGACTTTAAAGAGAATTTCGAAACTTGAAAAATACTGTTCTTTTTATGCGGTTTCGACGAAAATAAGCAATAAAGCGATTTGAGATAAACAGTAATATTGATAGTAAGGTGTTTTTATTAGTTGGCAACAAAATACATTTTTAAAGACCACATTTTTACATTGTAAACTTGTCATTTTTTTATATCCGCGAAATACCATAAATTAAAAGTAGAGACGAGTGTTATGCTACTCAAATTACCATAGCGGCTTAACAGATACACAAGTTAAGTTTGTCATTTTGTTTGTGATGCCATTAAAGCAGGAAAATTGCAATGCTATCATTAGGCACTTACTACTTGGCGGCAGAAATAGGTCAACTTTGGTCGGTGTTAGTAGGTACTTCCTGAACGAACAATTTTAAATTGAACTTTAACTTTACCTGCGAAAAAACAACTAATTACTTCGTCATAAAACCCCTTATCATGTACCCCCTTTATATACCTAGTATAATTTAGTGTGCTAAATTATACAAGATGTATCTATACTAATATTATAAAGAGGAAAGATTTTTTTGTTTGTTTGTTTGTATCGAATAGGCTCCGAAACTACTGGACCGATTTTAACAATTTTTTCACCAAATGAAAGCTAAATTATCGGGAAGTAACATAGGCTATAATTTATTTTAATAAAAATAGCGATCCTTAAGAAAATTGTAATGTAACTCAAAATAGCAAAATTTATTATTTGGCGTGCGCTGAGAAAACTATTGATGATACATAAAAATTATGTACTACATGATTAAAGTACTCATTATTACCTACAAAAAAGTCCGCAAGGGAATATATCTTACTATCATAGTTAAGTCACAATAGCAGCTTTTGTGTTCTAAAATTTAATTAGGTCGCCGATATTCTCACGGAATCGAAACTTACGCAGGTGAAACCGCGGGGCGCAACTAGTATTACATATTTTGCTATGGATTATATATTACCTGTTTATTGGCTATTATAATTTAAGTACCTACCAAAAAAGAAGGAGAAACAAAGAAATAGTGATGCAATGGGAACTCTTATCGCTAAAAGCAATCTTTATTAGACAAATTTTGTTAATCAATGTTCAATGTGGAGTTCATTTTTATTTATTGACGAGCACCTTCCTTACACCTTATAGAAATCGCAATCATACCTTTTTTTGATAAAATTTACACGGTTTTACGACGAAGTAATTTGCAGTTTTTTCGAAGGTGAAGAAAGCTCCATTTAAAATTGCAGGTACCTACAATAGATAAATAATGAGTAATAGTAATTTTCATTTTAGATTAGGAATAAATGTTACTACCTAGGTTTTAGCGAGTCTCATTGTTTCCCGATATTTCGTAACATGTTCACACGACAAACATTTTCCTAGTGAATTTGTGCTATTCGTGGAATACCTACCTACCTTAAAAATTATGTTCATAACCATGATCGAGTATAAAAAAGCCTTCTAACTTCATCACAAATTCTTGCAGAACCATTCCGACGTAACATTGCGGAATTCCTACAAGTCTGAAATTGGAATCAATAACATTCGAATAGCATTCGTAGCTCCCTACACTAGGAGATAGGTTGCTACCGGAATATTTCATTTCCTGCATCAAAGCAGACGAAGCATTGGCTAAATTAACTCAGTAGGGTTGTGATAGGGTTGATATGATTCTAAGTGAAGTTAAGTAAGTTACCGGCCGGCTGATTGATGATGAAATATGTTCTAAGTAACGAACCCACCACCATTATAAAGGGTAAATCTTACCCAAGACGCGGCAGTGAGAATGTCACACATTTACTTAACATGTCATGCAGCTACGACTGGCTCTTACCTGGAACAAAATAAATACAAATTAGAATAATAAAAAAGTTGTAAGTCGACCCGTGTAGGCCTAGTAGGCGGTACCCCGACTTCTGATTGAAGGTGAAAACTCGGTTGTGCATCAATATATTTCATTAAAGTCAGGCACATTATAATCATTTTATTTGGCTTTTTGGCGTTTTGCATAGCTGTTAGTATTTCACGTGACAAGCAGCATATCGATTTCCCTATGATGTTTTCTTATGCCTTTAGCTTAGATTGCATAATGTACAGAGAGCTTTAAAGTGTGAAGTCGTACAGGAGTTTTGTCGCCTTCAAAATAAAAGTCCTACGAACTTCCTCATGGTTCTCAAACGCTTTAGCATCAAAGGCCTCTAAAAGACATCATTAAGTCGCAAATTACTTGTTTCATTCGGAGACGAATGAAAACAAACGGGGGACTTATAAAAGGACGTACGTAACTTGCTTTCTTTACAGCTATGCGTTTTTCAATATCCGATTCGATATCGTGTGTCTTAAGCACTTGGTTGATACAACTTAGACTTTATTTAATTCTTGACTACTTAATACTCCTTCTGAATGAACGAGTTCACCTTGATTGATTGGCACCACACTTAAGCTGAAGGGTTATAAAAAAAAACAAAAAGTCTTCTTCTAGGCTTGGCTTGGTAATTTTAAATTCACGTAGATTATATGTTGGCGTTTCCATATGATTATTTAGACTTTAATGAATATTGACTTTGTCTTTGAATGTTGTCGGACGACATAATAATTAGCTGTGTAGAAATGTCGTACAATAATGATATTCGGAGAGTGAGTCCCTTCTCATCCTTCCTAGGTCGGGTTCGAGTCGTCGGAGTATAAATAAGCTTTAGAAACAGTAGGCATTCCGACGACACTGAACTTATAAATATTTATATTTTACCCACAACGACGCAAGGAGCCGGTATATGTGTTTAGGTTATGTTTATTAGTTAGTGTTTATTTGTCTGTTTGTTTTTCCAAACCTTTGTAATGTGATTTTGTTATCGTTTTTTATGACTCTTAGGATGATTATTAGGTTTAACAAGAAGGCGCTATAATATGCTATGGAACTAATACACATCGGGGGTCACAATTCTTTACCTTGTAATGAAATCAAATATGAATCTCGAAAACACTAAAATAACGGCGTTTTGGGCGAAAATAATACGGAAACCGTTAATTCACCCAGTATTTTTCATACATTCACCCTCAATATGCATTCAACATTACCAGACTGAATATTTACAAAATGGCATTGAACAGCTTTTACTAAACTAGCAACAGTGCGACCACAGTTTTTTTTTTAAATAATGTGGCCCGCCTGAAAAATTCTAGTGGCTGGCGGGTGTTGGTTTTTTATTTTTTCTTGTCGCCTGGTCGCGTTTAAAAGTGTGATGTGTTGCCAAGCAAGTTGAAATAGGTAGAGTTTCATGAAAATAATGAATAAATGTTAATTATGTAAAAATATCTACCTATTTTAGACACGACTAACAAAATGCATAGCCTGTTAAAGATTTAACAAATGCAAAAGGATGCTGCTTCGGTGGGCAATATTTTCCATTAAAGAAATCTTTCTTTAAAAACCTTTTGTAAATAAAATACAAGTGTCCTTCAAACCGACAAGATTCTTGACAAAATAAGTCTGTAGAAGCGAGTTGGTCGTTAACAGACTAGGTTTGCAAGTAGTCCTAGAGTGGCCAATTTCCTGCGGGCAGAATGTCTTCGTAGGGTCGCTGCCACGTCTCATGAAAAATACAGCTATACAGCCGAATTCCAATTTTAGAATTGAAGTTGACACTTTGTGCATTCATAGTCTTTTTATGGTATGAAAAAGTAGAATACTGCTACTGTAAAGTAATTATTTTTATAATTTTGGCTAAGTTGTTAGTACTACTTTTATTTTTAAAGATAGTTCCAGACCATCTTATTACATTTACAGTTCAAAACAACAACACTCTCTTTCTCTGTAGTTAATTGCAATTTACAACCGTGTTTTCGCAGAAAACAAAGTACTCTGCTCGTACCAAAGCTCTACCGTGTTCTATGTTCGCTACGTGCTCTCATCATACGGCGTCAGATTTGTTGAACATTGAGAAAATTTTGCTCTTTTATTTTTCTTATGATGCGAAACAAGCGCGGATTGAGTTCGATTACCACTCTTCTATTCACTCTATTTCACTTTTTCATTCAAAAATATCTATATCATCACTTACAAAAACATAAGTCTCAAAAACGATTTCGAGTTATGGAGGTAATGTTTTCGGCACGATACTATTGGTATTATAATGATGCTCGACGTTTATGGATGAAATTCAATGCTCTATTGTTAAGGCAGAAATTTGTTTTTTTTTTTGTGAAATCTTGTGCAAAATGCGACGTGGATGTAATGCATTGGGATTACTCACCCAGATGAAGACTCTTGGAATGAGTCGAGCCTTCACACATAGCTAGTACGTGAAATGAAAATTCCTGTTATTATACTGTGACATAGGTAATTTACTGTAGTTTTTGAGTAACAATCTACTGCCAATGTAAATCAAAGTGAAAAATGCTTATACACAATAAAACTTGCAGTGTAGTGAAATCTTTTGCAAAATCAATGCGGAAATCCACATTTCCATCACGTCCAAGGATGCAGACAGACAATAAAATATTGAGGAGTCGGGAATCAGCACGGTGGAATGCATGGAGCGTGCCAGCATGCAAAGTACAAACTAGGAACCAGTCTAGCTAGACTTCAGAGGGACAATATGCTAAAGAATAGAACGTGCATGAACCTTTTAGTGGTCGTTTTATAACTTTATTTCTCCTATACACAGCTTTTAAAAAATGTATGTATTTGTAAAACATAATCTACCCAAAAAAGTAGGTACAACGATTCTACTCCTGATCCTGATCAAACTATTTACAGGTTTCGCGTTATTTCATTGGGACGTTGCATAACCGAAGCAGTTGCGTCTGTATTATTTCTGTTAATAATGTGTTGCAATAAACGACATAAACTAATCCCATGGCGCATCTTTATGACGTCATAGTTACTTACTCCACCACATTATAACACGAAGACTGGCATTTTGATTATCAGTAGATCACAAAGATAACGTCGGTATAATATACTTTTCCATTCCAACAAAAATCGGATAACTAATCTTCTTTAGCGAAGTAGGCCCCTCTACTACAAAAGCTAGCAAAGGGTCCACTTTAAAACGCGCAAAATGCCAAGTGAACTTTGAAACCTTGAAAACAAAAGCCATAATTATATGACATCAACTAACAAATAAGCAGTTTAAAATGCACAACTATCACAACAACGGCTTTAAATTCATGCACAAAGCCGAAACGACGGCTTGCGGATTAACAATTCCGTTTTCAGTCATTTGAGTTAAATGAAAACTGGGCCGATGCCAGAAACTACGTTGATCCAGCCTCGTTAGTCGACACAGGTTGCGTTGCGGGCGAATTACATTCTACCTCTTGACTGAAGTGGTCTGATGAAACTTTGTGGTAAGTACACCGATTTCTGTGACCGTCCAGAGGTGATAATGCTAGATAGCTGACGGCTAAGAACGTCAAGTAAAATCTGGTAGAATTGCTAGGTTTGGAACAATTCAAAGGCAAATTAATTGTCGGCCTACATTACCTTTTCATTGTTTTTGTCAACTTAACGTTTGTTCTATTCTATTCATAAATAGCTCCCTAAGAAAATACCCGTTCGGTTTTTGTTATGATCTTATAAGTTGATGTTCATAGATGAAGTTGAAGTTATATAGATGGCACGGCAAAGGCGATAGTGGTGATTGCCTCTAGCCACGATTCGTACGAAAGTTAAAGTTGAAAGTGGAGTTTTTATAGCACCATTTGCGCATATGTTGCTAAAGTTACATAATCAGGGCGCGTGTGAGACAAGCTATGGTGAAAAGTATATCTTACATCCAACTAATAAATAAACACCCAAAATACACATACATAGTCCTAACCTATAATTCCCTGTGTCGTCGGTAACAGGGGCTACGGGTACCATGGTACACTAAAACGTAGACCCGGAACTAATATCTGGAGAATATGCAAACATTTCTCGCAGCAGGAATATTATAAATGCGTAAATTTTGATGTTTGTTGGATAAAATTTAGAACAGATACAGTTTGTGACCTAGAACACATAAGTAGGCTACTTTTTATCCGGGTTACCCCGCAATTGAAGCCGTGGGCAGAGGCCAATCCTATTTTAAGCTTTAAACAGATGAATGGCATTGTGAAATTTTAACCACAACCTGTCCGTTACTCTATAGTTTTATTTGAAGCTAAAGTTACCATTCTGTACACGGCTTTTGTGCGGTAACAGTTGAAACGCAAACGATTGTCAACTGTTTGCCAAGTTTTAGAGTGTCTTTTGTTTGTTTTAGCTAGCTGCCTCTTGTGAGTTTTGTATTTTTTTCAGGGCAATTTTCAAGGTCCAGTTTCTTTCTTTGTTTAGATTAGTGTCGGTGCGTGCCATGTGGGTTCGTCCGGCGCGAGCCCTGAGGCCATTTGATAGTAACACCGCGCACCGCTACTTTAAACATATCGTTATTTTGAAAGTTTATCCTACTACTATTATAAACGTGAAAGTTTGTGAGGATGGATGTTTGTTACTCTTTCACGCAAATACTACTGAACTGATTTAGACGAAACTTTACAGTAATATAGCTTATATGTACATCAGAATAACACATAGGCTACTCTTTATACAAGTACCACGCGGGCGAAGCTGTGGACAGGAGCTAGTAGCTTGATATAATTATAATGGCCTATAATTAATAACGGCGCGCTTGGTTTATGTCTTGCAAAGTAATTTAAATTAGTTTTGTTGTATTATGTTTGTAATCGTTGAAATAAAAAAATAAATAGATATTGCTACTTGGCACTACTAGTATTAATAAGAAGGATGTAGGTCTGACTACAACTTTTTAATCACTTGAGCATGCAGCTTAATTTCTTCCTGTTTTAATATTAAAACAATAACTGCGAAAAACATGATATAATGAGATAGAGACAAAGGTATCATTAAATATCAATCTGTAGATGAAGGGCGTAACTTGGTGATAATATCAGTTAAAGATATTATCGCAGTTTTTACGTTCGTTGTCCTTGCGAGCAATGTCGCCAACTGGGATCGATTTTTTGTGGTGAGAACTGCACACAATATTTCAGCTAAAATCAAGCCAATTTTACTGGAATGACCTCCCATTATTTCCTTTTACCTTTTGGTATAGCGCCATCTATGACTTAGAAGAAACATAATTTGACATTTGGCCATGATCAGAAATTATTTAGTACCTAGATATTCAAAATTATAACAAAGAAAAAGTAGAAGTCATACCTACAGTATTTTAGTACATGCTTATGTCAATATAACTATCTATTAAAATTTGTGAGAAGTTATTTGAATTTCAGTTTTACCTACCTTCTGTTTAATGTTGTGATATTTACTACCAAAAAACAAATGTTACATGCAACTGTGCTGAAATATCGGGAAACATCCAAACTCACAAACCATGGCATTCTTCCATTTTAGGTAAAAATTATGTGCAAAACAGTAATAAATTCCAAAGTTACATTCATATTTCTTTTTAAAAACCTACGAAAAAACGGAATTAACTATTACAGGCGATCAAGCGCCACCATGCTAACAGCTTATGCAACACGAAAAGTTGCAACATCCAGCCTTAAACTATCCAAGTTGGTAACACTCAACACTGATGGCGTGCGCCACACGGAACAGGCAATAATGAGACCACCAACGAGGCTTTATTTACGACCACCATAAACCATATGACTAATGCCGGACCACTGCGAGGTCCGATAACTTACTTAAGTCGAGGTCGCATTGACAGGGGGTCAAGCCTTTGACCCCCACTCGAAAACCCCTTTGGGACGGCAGCTGTAGCTTTCATTGTGACAATAGCGGAAGTAGGTCCTTATTGTCATTACTAGTGGAAACGCCGCGACAAGTTTTCCCATACAAAATTAATCTTCCCGCTACACTATCCAGGAGTGGGACATCAGGACTAGCAATTCGTTGTAGGCAGTGCGTTGATAGTCAATCAGTCCACTGACTAATTCTGCCGCCAAGCCGTACCCAACGCTCGCATTGATTTTTTTTATTACGAGAAAATCAGGCTTTTGTCCCACCTGATGGTACGCGGTTACCGTCGCCTATTGACAGCTGCAACACCTGGAGCATTGCTGATTTTTTTTATAATATGCAAATTGAGACTTATCATCTCTGTCTTCATGGCAGGCATTGTATCAGCAATGCCTCTAGTTAGCAGTTGCAGATGTCAATGGGCGACGGTAACCGCCTACCATCTGTTTCCGGAAGAGAAGACAACTATGATTTCTCTTCCTCTCTTTTGTCTTACAGAAAAGAGAAACCGAAGTAATTTATGTCATTTATTCCATCGCCAAAAGCCCTGCCTTGGAACTCATGCTAAGCTAGCTGGTGGACTATAATGTCTTCGAACGCAACTATTTTTCCCTATTTTTTCTGTAAATAAGACCTCTTTTTGAAAAGCTCTCGTAATAGTTTCGCTGTTCGAAGGCGTGAAAAGCCCAGTACAAGCAATTTAGCATGAAAACAGTGTGGACGTGAACACGTGCTTCCGTAATCACAGTACAGAGATTAATGTTCAGGTACTACATCGTAAGCGTGTGAACGTACACCGTACGTGTACAGTGACAATTAATGTACACCGCATAGCCTCCAGGGTATAGTCGCGTTAACTAGCAACTCGACTCGTCTGAATGGGGCTGTATGATTGATGGTGTAACCAAGCGTTGGTGAAATTGCAATGAGATTTTCCAGAAGAAAAAAAATGCTCTGTCGATTAGCGTATAAAATAAATCATACTAAGTACTAAGTAAAAAGATATATATTTTATAATAATGTTTTATGTTTTCGCGATTGTAAGCGATTATACTGTAGAATGTTTTTTGAAAGTGAATATTTCTAACTTAGCCAATGAGCAGCAATTTTTGAGAACGCTATGGCGAAGTAAAACCATGATTTATTATACATGTGTGTCATACGATATTGAAAGATACAATACGATAATGACTTTTAGAATGGGTTCTTAGATAATCCTTCTACAGATGTATGTAGGCAAAGCATAAGCAATGCCGTGGAGTTGCAAAGATTTGACTTGTTTGCCTCCAAGTAACAATTGTAAAAATTAATCGCGCAATAGGTAGATAGGTATCTACCCTATCTAGGTTTAGTAAGACCATTGCTAGAGAATGGGATCAGTTACGTTTGTCGTTTAATATAAACATATCTATTTATTTAAGTAACATATTTCAAAAATCTGACTATTTTCCAGATAAAGTTGACTCAATTTTCTCCTGTAATAGAACTTAAATCATAACATCAAGTCACAACGTAAAGTAACAAGGCAAACATCTCCAAATAGAATCATCAAATAGAACTGAATAAATACAGTTGCTGATAAAATAAACAAGAAATGTCAGGAGCAGGGACTAATGTAAAGTTTAGTGCAATATGTTTGCTGGCACTAACATCATCATCAACAGTCAGTAGATGTGGGACTAACAGGAATATTTAGCACTAGCTGCTGCCCATGGCTTTACCCGCGTGGTACCTGGATAAAAAGCAGCTGATGAAAATGGGTCTTACCGTTAAGGATCCGGCGTAGAGTGCACATAACTTAAATTCGAATCTCTTTTTGACTGATGCAGGCCCGCCCGTGTTTGCGCGATAGGAATATTAGCCGTTCAGAATTTGTTATAAATTTGGTGGTGTTCCGTAATACCAAAAAAGATGAATGAAAGCTTGTTGTATTTTTCACATTGTGTTGTTATTCTGTAACTAGACAATATAATCTATGTACCTAACCAAACGATACGTAAGTTATTGTTGTTTTTAATACGAAACAAATAAGAAGAAAACATGTCATGTATGACGTAAAAATATCCAAAATGCGATTCGTTTACATTTCATTTTAGGTAAGTATTTTGAAAAAATATATAGCAAGGTACGTAGATAAATACTATTCGAATGCAAATAATAACATAATATGGTGGAAATAAGCTCTTATTACAAATGATTTTGGTATTACGTTTGTATGGGCAATTTATCCTACGCAGGCGTCGCGTTCGTAAGAAACGCATTCGCTCAACTGACTTTTTTTACCTGACTTACGCAGTAATATTGGTCTCCACAAAAAGCTCTTTTATTTTAACGGAATAATATACAGCCTATATCCACCCTAAAGGTCCATTCTTATTATTCGTTAAAGAATTTTGGAAATCGGATGAGTTGTTTCGGAGATTGCCTAACTCCTAGATCCAAACTTATAATCTTACAAACTTACATACATACATACACATGGTCACGTCGGTTTCCCGGAGGGGTAGGCAGAGACCATGTCTTTCCACTTGCTACGATCCTGGCATACCTCTTTCGCTTCATTCATCCTCATCAAATTCTTCATACAAGCTCGACGGTTTAGTGTACTTCTGACCTGGCCTTTCTCTATAATGTCTCCAATTTGGTCAGAGTATGTTCGCAGTATATTCGAGTATGTTCGAGGCCTTCCTCTTCCAACTATCCCATTCAAACTTACAAACTTTACCGTTATTATTGGTGTAGATATATTAAGGAGTGCCGTTCATCTTAGTGTATAAAATATAAATAAAAGTTTAGCCTGTCAAAAGCAGAATTTTCATCCTAGAGTCGCAAAATTACTTTATATAATCTGTGTCCAAAGCCTTCAGGCCTTAGAAGTTCACTGACATCAGCTTGAAACTTTTATTGAACAGGGAAGTTAGCAACGTAACCTCGCGACTCCGGTTAGTGAAGCCTCTTCAGTGTCCACTGGACAGTTTTCAGACCAAACTGCAGGTTTGAAGCTAATAAAAAGTTTAAGCGCTCTTTACATCAGGCAGTGTTTCGCAAGCAATCTTAAATTGCATGATTTAAAGACAGTTGCGATAAGAAGATGGCAGCTATGTGAGCTATGTCTGCTTCAATAGACATTGCACTTGGAAGTCTAGGAAAATGCAGGGATCTAGGTGGCTTAAATACAGATGAATACAGCTTATGCTACTATTTTTAGCTATATATCTATCCCAAAAGACCCAAATCCCAATCCTCGTAATTATTTCACATAGATATAATACTATGTCAGTCTAATTTCAGTCCACTTTTAATCGCAATTTAACGTTTTTCTAAGCAAGGATTGTCAAGTGTTTTGAGTAGAATACTATTTTTTACAATTAAAGTAGCAAATAAGTTTACCTACGGCCCACGTGTTGGTTAGCGGTTACCGTAACCTATGCACGTTTGCAAAAACACAAGTATAACTCTCAAAATTTTGATGTTCCTATAATTTCACCGTCGTCACCCACACCCTTCAATCTGGAACACAGCAATGCTTGGCGCAAGCTTGGCGGCAGAAATAGGTATGGTGGTAGAACTTCCCCGGACGAGCATTGTCACAAGGAGCTTTACTTACTATTGATACTTTACTTTGTATTTTTTTAATAAAGAGATTCGGGTTTCAGTGCTCTAGCAACGCTCGCTCGGTTACTAGAAGATATTCATAGCCTACGTTCACAGCGCGAGCGTATCATTGTATTTTATCTCTGTGTACCCCCATGCAAACTGCAGGCTTCCGCGCGATAGGGATAAATGTCGTGGAAAATAGACGCGCGCGTACGGTGCTCAGCGTCAGAATTTTATATGAGTTGTGAAGTATGGTTTTACCAGCTAGCGTGGAAAATAATGTTGGTTTAAACTTGCAGGCTCTTGTTGGTAAACATTTCATAATTTCTGTAAAATGCGTTGCTTTTGAAGCACATCTATACAAAAAAGGACATTAGGTAAAATATTTTTTTATACAACTAATGTACCAGCATACGGCCCACCTGTTGGTAAGCGGTTACCTTAACCTATGGACGCTAGCAACACCAGAGGTATCATTCGCGCGTGTTATCGACCCTGAGACATAACGGGTGAAGTCTTATGTGCCTTAATTTCACCGTCACCCTTACCCTTCAAACCGGAACTCACCAATGCGAGCATTAAATCGCGTCAGCTATTATATAAATCTTTTAGTAGGCGATTAATAGGGACTGGAAAAGAATTCCAAAGTATTTTTCGAAGGCCCGTAGTAAAATAAGTTACTGTACCTAGGAAATAGGTATTTTGAAATGAAGATCTTTGCTCACAAACAGAAAGTAGATAAATCAAGCCTGCCACCTTCCTTTTGCACTCCCAATGCGTGCGTTTCTATACGTAGACTGACACAGGTACTGGTGTCCTTGTGAAGGCTTCCAAAGTGTTTTTTATGATTTCCAAAATCCTATCAAATTTGGCACAGCACTTGGCAAGAACGTCTCAAAAACACTGTACGAGTTTGCACGGCACATACACAGCAGAGTCAAAATAGGGTTCAACTTATCTATTCACGAGATAGTATCTCAAAGTAAAGAGAACGCCACCTTTGTAGTGTAGGCGCGGAGGTGACATCGCGGTGAAGTGACGATAGTTCGTACAAAAAATGTATGACAAATAAAATTAAGCTATCCTATATTTTGAATGAGCAAAGATCTAACAGTATTAGAAACATTAAATATGTACTTACGAGTATATTCAAATTAATTCAAATTGTACTAGAACTGTATGGATTAAGAGAATCGATCAGGAACGGATACCTGCTTTGCGAAAGAGTTTAAAGCAATTTGGACATCACTAAACCAGACTAGAAATAATATAGAAGTTGTAGTTTTACAAGTATATATTACGTTCTCGTGTCTAGAAATACGTACTACCTCGATAACCGCTTAGTAATGGTAAAAGCGTCGCCTCGCTGTTATTGGATTGGCTCAATGTAATTTTCACTGTAGGAAATTGGCTGAGACGTCGATTGTGAACAACGGGGATGGTGAAGTTTTATTTTAAAGGGGATGATCGCATTAGGCGAGGGTAGATCTATAGTGTCAAAGGGTAGGTCGAGAGTTCGATACCCGCCTGGTGTTGATATTATAAAATCTTTATATTTTCCCATAAGCTTGACCAGGGGTCTCCGAACATTTTAGCCTAAGGACCAAACTGATTGCCCCACAAAGCCCCAAGGGCCAAGTTCTAGCTAGCTCATCAGATTAAAATACCGTTAACAGATTCGAAAACTAAAGAAACCCCATATATTGCTTCAAAGTAGGTGCTATGTTTGGGAATATGTTAGGTGCTATAATATGTTTGGTCCTCTGAAAATTGAAGCTATTTTTGGGAAAACCTCCAATACATTAAATTGAATTTCGCGCATATTTCTTTTCAGGGTCTTGCCAGCTAGTCTAAATGAGTAGATCAACGTTTTGAGTTTGGAATGGACCAGAGTGGATCCAAATTAATGTTTGTTTAATTTTATTTAACTTTAAATGAAACATGTCGGAAAGAGACAAAACAGTGTTTAGTTAATCAACTGTTTCAAAAATTGTATAAGGCACTTAAAAATTTAAAATAATTAATTAAGCAAGAAATATCAAAGTGAGTGAATGTTCAGACAACATGATAACTCCTTCTAGACATAAAAATGTGTATCCACATAAGCCTAAGATGCCATTATATTTAATTTTAAATCATTAGATAAATAAGGTAAATTTATTAAATCTCAAACAATGGTCTGGTAGGTAAGTGATGTTTTATACAATATGGAATGATAATATTAATTTTATCTAGCTCTGGTACCTAGATAAAACTAACCCATTAAGTACCAACTTTTTTCTATATTGTTAGATGTTTTTTTTTACAGAATATACACAATAAGAAACACATAAAAAAATATATATATATATTTAACGAAATGAAACTGCAAATTATTCGCTTTTATATTTGTTTTCAAATGGGAACATTGGGACTTGCAATGTAATAATCTACACAATTGAGTCATGATATTCGGTAAAACAATTTATATGCATGGCTCGTTGGCAAAGGACGCACTGCTTTCTAGCGTTTTTTTAGGGGGCATTAATTTAGCCTGTTAGCTTTTGGCGTTCCTGTAGCACTTTCTTTTTAAGCCAAAATTGTCATCAAATGAAAATTTGAAAATAAGTTATCGAAGAATAATACGTGATATTCTGATTGCTCCAGAAACTGACCATTGATGTTATAACGTTTTCACCGTAAACAAGTTACACTTGATAGTACTGTAGTTCAACTACACCTGAAACCTCTCTAGGTGCCTCATGTTCTGAAAGTATATCGTCATCAATGTCCTCACAATTTGTTAACTCGCCGAATCTGGGCGGTAACTGGACAACATCGATTGGCTCATCCTGAGATAAATTTTCAAGTTGTTTCAAAGTAAGAAATCTTTGCGAAGTCATAATACCGAGGCTAGCTCAAAAGAAGATATTTTTGTGGGTTTTATTATACCCACAAACAATTCTTAGTCTGTCAGTCTAATGTTCCCATTTGGGAGCATATTTAAATAAGCAAGTTTGATAAGTATTGCAATCCATTGAATCACATTACTAGTTACAAGCTATTATTTAGATACCACCTCATACTATTTTACAATAATTATAAAATACTTACTAACGAACTATAAAATATACAAAATATAAACATTTGTAAAATGTAGGTCGTCCAATTTGGGAACATTGGTATTGAATGGGTTAATATTATCGATTATTTAATTTGTTTTGCTGAAGTTAATACTTTTTTTTATCATATTTTTTTGGACGAAACCCAGTTCTGCGGGATTCTCCAGAGAATATTTACGAAAGGCTAATGCTAATGACGGACTATGTGTTATTCATCAACCACAGTCAATGTATACTTTAGAAAACATAAGGTAGTTTCACGTCCGATGCCGATTTCTAATCTAAATGCGAATGAAATTGGAAATCATAACTTTCCCTAGCTTCAAATAACGCGGATATCTTGATTGATAATCCCCTAGATATCTAAATCGATGTCCGTCTCAGTCGTAATCCCTGACCACATGATCTAATGATAATTTTCTTTAGCTGTCACCGTGGTCGTTATGTACACCTACATAGGTCATAACTTATTTATTCCCACCTCGGGACAAATGTTTGTATAATCTGCAAATATTTGTCTCGGGTCTGGGTATTTTCTATGTATAATATGTATGTATTTACCAAAAAATATATAAGTAGTATGTCAGTCATGTAGTTACCATAATACAAGCTGTGCTTAGTTTAGTGCTAGATGATGTTCTGTGGAAAAGGACCAGAATTATTTTATTTTATAATTATATTATTTACTTTCGTTAGTCCTTATATAAAAACTGCAGTTGACATAGCCTAGAGGACTAAGCAAAGACCATCACGTGTAACTTAAAACTAATTTTACCAAATATAAATATTCTGTAACATAATACAGTTAACAAAAGATTCAAGTTTTGTCTCTTGTCCCTTTGTTGCAAAGCTAAGCAAACACCGTCATATTATTGCTGAAAACAATATAATTTTATCAAATCAAACATCGGTAGGACTTTGTTTTAACAAAGGTCAAGTTTTGTCTCCAACCCTTAGCGACAAAGCTAAACAAAGATCATCATGTTATTACTCAGAACTATTTTAAGAAAGCTACTGCATTTAATGACCGCTTCCGTGTTACGCGATCTCGGTTTTATACACTTAAATGTCCATCTATTGTTTAAAACAAAGGCGGAACGTGTAGGGCAATAAAGCTTTCGAGCGACATTTAAACTCCAACACTACATTTTGGACAATGTTTATTTTCTAGGAATTGAATAAAATGCAACTACAATCGAAAGATTTTCACACAATTGTTATTTCAACACAACCTTTATTCCAATAGAAAAACGCAACGCAACAAAACTAACGCAAACAGACCAGACAAAACTGAGTACAGTATTAGTAAACGGAAACCGTATCGAAAAATAACCGGACCAGACGACCGAAGCTTGACCATTTATAATTAGGGCGCATGGAAGGGCTGATTGGTCATCTTTGAATGAATTATTTTTGTGTGTGTATGGTGTGGGGAACTACTTTTAGGATTTCGCAAAAACACAAAACGCAAAAGCTTATTCTTGCAATTTAAAATTAAAAAGAAGCTTAGAGAAGTATGTGTGTGAAAGGTACAGTCTTCTTTATGTAGAGGAAATATAAATGTTCAAATATTAGTGTTATTATTTATAAACTGAAAATTTATATAATTCTATCTATTTAACTACAAATTAAAAAATACATAGAAACTTTTCTTTACAGAAAATTGGATTCTACTCCTAAACGATAACGGCGCTTGGAATTTTTATAACACTCAATTGTCGGAAAGATATTACCTACAACTGTTCATAGGATTTTTAAATTTTCACTTGTGAGAGCGAAAAGTGCGTTTTTCTGACTTTTTTGTGAGCGTGAATGTAGTAAACCATGGTCTTACGCATGCTGTTACAAACTTTAGTTCAATGAAGTTGCGTTTGAGTGTTTGCTTCTTTCTGATAATCGGGCAAATGGCCCCTGAAGCGTAGAATTCCCCTTCGAACCATTTGACCACCAAATATCACCAGTAAGTTGAATTTCCAATCATCCCACTGAAAACCAAATTGCGGCTTTTTTGATAGCACGTTTTTATGAATGAGAAGTTTTCTTTTTGATGAATGAGTGGAAAGTGTTATTTTTAAATAACTCTGGCCATTACACTATTAGTACTAACCGCACTATAGTATGCCACCAACATTACACACGGAGGTCGCTTCGGTGGACAACGGGCCTTGCCTAAACAACAGACTAAAAATAAAAGAACGTAACAGGAGCAACTGGCGAGGACGTACCATCTATTTGCATAAATGGGGTAAACAGAGTGAAAGGGGGTACCCCCTGCCACCCCTTTCCCTTCCCTAAGCGACGTTAAAATATTTAAATGGCTAGCTTTAAACACTTTCGTGACCAGCAGGTGAAAAATTTAATTAAAATTGTCTGTGTCAATATGTGAAACTGATAAAAAAAGCTCTTAGGGTTATTTATTTAGAGTGGTACAACTTTATTTGTTGGCAAGCTTTCTATTGCACTGTGCTCTGTCTACATTTGGTTCTGTTAACAGAGGTAGACAGAATATGTGCGATGATTAATTTGACAGTACAACTGTAGGACCCTTCCCTGTCGCCACCTGTCAAGTCTATACAGTATGTAAAAAAACTTCCATCATCGGTCTTTCCTGAAAATATAATCTGGGTCTCTTCAAGGTAAGAGTGAACAGTTATCTTCTAGACCTTCATGGCCAAATGAAGTTCTATTGAAGAAAAGCAATGTACAGTCGCTCACGCAAGCGCACCCAAAGAATGTCGATCCTTCAGAACTCTATCGCTCCCGTTGCTAGGCAACCGTCCAAAGACGAATGCCCTTGATGTGCCCACAAACGTATTCCGCATGTGCATCAACAGCTTTACAAACCAGCGAATGCGACGGTCTATCGTAAGCTCAATGAGCCGTAAGTCTCAAACAAGCCCGTTACAGCCCACAAACTCACTGCCTGCAAACTTTGTAAGCAAACGCTGAAACTGGGTGCTTGCATTGTTCAGCGCACGCAACCTAGTTTGTGATTCATTGCAAATTATAGTTTACCTACACTTTCAGTTCATTCGCTTTGTTAAGGGGCTGATGATTAATTCCTCGGATCTATACTTAATACGCAGATAGAAGAGAAAAATGAGGAAGGAAAATACAATTATTGACCATATTATCACAACACATTACACCCCTATAACGAATAGGGGTAACATATTTGGCACACGTCCGCGTTTTGCATAGTATTTAACATTCTACGTGACAGGTTGCAAGTCCTTCGCCGCGTGATTGGTTGACGAAATATAATAAACCAATCACATAAAATACCATACAATTATTTGACGCCATAAACCAAACTATATCCCTATCTAGCAGGATATAGTTTTGCTATAAAAACTATATCCTGCTTCGGATATAGTTCCTGAGACATTCCGGAGACATCAAAATTTAATTATTATATTTAATCTTACTGAAGTGGAATTGGGCTGGGCACGTCTGCCGCATGCCCGATGAACTCGCAAAAATTACAACCAAATGGGCCCCCGCCATTGGAAGACGGCATCGCGGCAGACTCAGATTAAGATGGCGGGACGAGCTGGACTCGTTTGAGAAGGATCGGTCCATAATAGCACTAGATCGTGAAAAGTGGAAGGGGGATAGGGAGGCCTTTGCCTTGCAGTGGGACGACGCAGGCTGATGATAATAATAATAATAAGATATTTAATATACAAAATAGCGAGCGGTTTACATGATCATAGTAGAAATGGACAAAAGTTTAGAAAATACTTGTCTACTATCGTGATTGGTTGACGAAATTTAAATAACCAATCAAATCACTTGTATTTGAGATTTGATTATTAACTAGGTAATTATTACGTCGATCAATCCTTCAAGAACCGGGTGTGGTATGATCATAGAAGATAAACGTTAAACGACTATGATCAATAAATAGTAAATTACGCTGTTAAATTTTCATATCTTTGATTTTGAGAGATAAGATCTGTAACCTTTTTTCTCGCAAATAAACCATTTCATTTACGAAAGTTGAAAAATACCCATGTCAACTAACGGGAGTGTTTGACGAATTTATAAAAAAGAACAATCAAATCACTTGTTACTAACTTTTGTATCGATCAATCTTTCAGGAACCGGGTGTAGTATGTTTAAAACAACGGCTCGTAATCCGTAATGAGCTTCGGTCTACGCAAGGATTGCTCAATGAACACGAGCATGCCACAATGCACTCTCCCTTTGTAGTTCAGGTCTAGTAAATTGCTTTGAAAATTCTGAAAAATCAAACGGCCTTACATAACTACAGCTACTTTACACAGTGAAATCGTGTAGATTCACGTCTATACAGACACTCTGTATAGAATACTATGCCGTAAGGGGCCACATAAAAGGTGACTTTTATTCTACGACTAAGTTGTAAAAACAAAAACCTGTTTTCGGTTGCATAGCCCGACGTCAGACACAGATCCCGTAAATGCAATTGGTAAAAGGTTGTTCGTCTGTTTGTATGTTCGCCTGTTACCGTAATGCGGATTTTTTGCAAACGATGATGATAGAAAAAACGCGTAGGCTATATCAGGGAATACGTGAAACGTCGCGACATATGCAATATCGAGTAATGGCTTCTATACTCTAAATAATGGTATTAAAAAAATACCGGCAGGTGCTGTACTTCCAAAGTATTGTACATAATATGGTTTTTGCAAGTGATCCCTACTGACCGAAATGGAAGATATTTCACATCAAACACGTTGGAGGTTTTAAATTATTATATATAAACTAGCTTCTGCCCACGGCTTCACCCGCGTGGTACCCGGGTATAAAAAGTGTGTTATTCTGATGTATAAGCTTTATTACTGTAAAGTTTCATCAAAATCCGTTCAGTAGTTTATGCGTGAAAGAGTAACAATTATCCAACATCAAAAACTCTCGTGTTTATAATAGTAGTACAAGTTAATCCTACTTGTCTTTTCACTCTTAAGTCTCACTAAATTGCCTAAACGATGCCCTAAAAAGATTTTGCAAAATTCAGGGACTAAATATTTTTAGTAGGTAACTAAAGCGTTTTTTGGTTTCAGCCTCAAGTAGATCCTCTTCAGTCGGTCGCAAAGTTCACCCATTCCTCTCTAATAGCCGTAATCTCTCGCCTAGCCATTATTAAGGGCTCTTGCACACGATTGCTCGCGTGAGAGACGCCAATCTCAAGCCGACAAAGTGCCTTGACAGACAGAACGGAAAAAACGCACTGTGAATAAGCATAAAGCAATTAACGTGCTTCAGGTGAAATAAAGCGTGAATTTGAAAGGCTTTTAGTGACGAAAATCACTTTATGTATAACACAGTTTCAATCATCAAACACGTGTAAATAAATACTCATTCCTAGCCTCACATCAGGATTCCCTGTGTCATAGGTATCAGGAACTACGGGAACAACTATACCACCAGTCACCAGGATCTGTCGAGCTTTTTCTAGCCAGATATCCTAATTTAATACATCTACCTAACCCATAATTAAAGGTAATACGCAAGTGTCAAAAAGACGGACAGCGTTCGGGAAACTGTCATATCTTCTCGTCAGAGACACCGCAAAGCCTGAAAATGAAAAACTACAATCAATAAGTGCGTGTTGCCAGTGATGATATAATTGTGGCAAATGAGACTTGGTCGTTAAACTATTGGCCTTCGTAGTACATAAGACTTACAGCTCGCAGAAACTACAACCGCTCGGGTACAATGGAGATTGTCGCACTCGTGCCCTGAATCCGCACTTTATTGCAAGGAGTGACAGTATGAAATGAGTCTCTTAATGCGTCGCTTATTTTTATTTGCGAAAATTGGTGCAATACAAGAATAAAAAAAATTGTGTCCCCTATAGTTAACTTTTATAGCATGCAAAATTAATAATTTGTAAAAAAGCACATAAAATTAGGCAAGATGACTTTGTGCCAGTAAATCAAGAGAATTTTCGTATGCCTCTTCATCGCAGTGCCTCTAATGCAAAAGATAAGTTATGTAGAGAATAGTTTACATGTTTAGCGATGTAGACACGATCATTTTCTAGCGTGTAGCAGACTATAGGTTGGTATGTTGCTAGACAGGTAAAAACATGGGCTTTGACGAAATCATGTTTTAGTGGTGTATACTTATTTTGAATCCTATCATCATGAGGCAGCACTTAGGGGTTCGGGTTAAAATGTTTGCATGTTCTGTATATATTTGTGCCAGGTCTGGGTGTTCTGGTACCACGGTAGTTTTAATACTCACGACACAGGGAATCCTAGTGTGGTTCACGACCAAGTGTGGTTATGTATGTGTCTATTGGGAGTTTATTTATTTTATTTATATTTATACAGTCAAAGTCAAAATTCATTTATTCATTAATATCACAAGGATCACTTTGAAACGTCGGTTTTTATCTACTGCCTGTTCCTCCGCGACCAAGCCAGGAAAGAAAGGTAAGAAAACAAGTGTTAGTAGTATTGATAGGCACCAATACTCTTGGTAATGCCGAATCGATTCTGATGCTGGAATAACACATGGCTACTTTAATAACACATGAACGAAACCGGAAGCAGAACCTAGTTAGACGATAAACATATCGTAAAGACAAAGTTTCAATAAAAGCATGCAAAATCTTATTCCTCGTAAGTTCCAATAGTTCGACTGAACTCGAAGGTTCTTCGGAATCTTTCAAAGATTGCACCAACTTTGGAATGAAAGTTGGGCCGAGTTCATCACCTGTTTTGCAACGAACTTTGCTTTGAAATAAATGCGATTTAACATTGAACAACAGAGAGAATAGAAGTTCGTTCTAATTTCTTCTGTACAAGACAGAATCTGTCATTGTAAGTTTTTCGGATGAGAAAGGAATAATCTTTCGAATTGCTCGTTATGAATGACAATAGATCTTTCTTGGTCATCCTACCGGATCGTAGTGTGTGAATAGCTTTGAGACCGAAAACTTTTTCTTAAATTTAACACTTATTATTTTATATAGCGATTGACCGCATATTATAAAAATATAACCCCAACATCAAGTCTCTCTTCAGTCGTTTACGACTACAGTTCATTCATCTGTTCAAAGTGAGACTAGATATAGTTCAGAAAGAAAGGTTTTAGCACGGAGTAAAGTAATTTGTATAATTTGAGGTTCCCAGCCGGCATGAATTTACCATGAAGTTAGAACGGTAAGTAGTGGAGAGGTGCTATCTTACAGAAAGCACGTGGTTATGCTAATCTACGCATAAATGTAAAAGCATAGAGGCCGATTTTTGAATTGTATTGTTTAAATAATATTTTATTCTATAGATATACATAACATGTGTGTTCCGGTGTTAAAGGTATGAGTGCCGGTGAAATAACTGCACATGAGACTTTTCACCCGTTATGTCTCAGGATCGGCAACGTACGAGTGGTACCTCTGGTGTTGCAAGCGTCCATAGGTTACTATAACCGCTTGCCAACAGGTAGGCTGTAAGCATGTTTGTCACTTTAATTGTATAAAAAATATATATTAAAAGCTGTAGAAATTACAAGAAAGGCTTTTCACAGAGTGTCGTCGAAATTAGCCGGTTATTTTTATTATTCAGTCACTCGGCATTATCTTCTATTTAAAAAAATAAATGATAGAACTTCTACTTCCGGAACTGTCCTTTTGCCTTTACAATGGCGCAACAGTGGGAGCAACAACGAAATGTTTGTATTTTCACTTAATCTACCTACAAACTCTGTCACAGATACAAGTATAGTATTATCATATCTGGTCACGAATAAGAGAGATCCCTTAATACGTATATTTTTATGCTTATTAAAAGGACACAAAATCATTACGATTTGGAATTAATGGTGTAATGAATGAGAGTATGGAAAATAATACTTTTTATTTATTAACGTGAATGGTGGACCATCTATCAGGCTGATACCACATCCATTGTCAATGATTCTGTATTCCGTGTAGCTTCGCTGAACTAGCGGGCGCAATTACGTAAATTGAACTATTTTATTACAAGTTGCTTCAGTTATTTGAAACGAGTAGTGTGCGCAAAGTTTATTACGAAGTTACTCTATGTTAGAGTTAGATAGACATTGCAAATGTTTTAACCCGCGATGCAAGGAGCCGTTAAATGTGTTTGGGGAAAGAGGTTGTTTATTTTTTCGTGTTTGTTTGTTTGTTTCCATTTATAAAACGATTGTAACTAATGCTCTTTTTGCCAATAACTTTATATCTCATCGAAGGTGGTTCTGAGATAAAAAAGACCACATGCCATATGTTAATAGGATAGGTACGGCAATAGACGATGATGGCATGTGGAACGACGTAACAGAATGTTATGCAGTTTTTTGGAAACGTTTGGTAATAACTTTATATCTCATCGAAGGTGGTTCTGATATAAAAAAGACCACATGCCATATGTTAATAGGATAGGCACGGCAATAAACGATGATGGCATGTGAAACGGCGTAACAGAATGTTATGCAGTTTTTTGGAAACGTTTGGTATGACTTTAAAAGTTTTTATTCCCGTTTGCACTAAGCTAAGGTATGCTATACCTTAGAGACAAATTGCTATTAAAAAATCTCAGGAAGATCCGATCATTAGATAGATTTACGCCACTCGTCATTAGAAGGCGCTACAATACGTGAAGCAATATACTACGTTAGGTAAAAGTTTAAAAAATTTGTAAAACTTAACTTTTGTATTGAACTGAATATGAAAACCTGTCAAGGTGCAAAAGCAACTGCGGAAATAGATTTTCGTCCGCAAATACCACACATGTTTTTGCAATAAAGTTTTTCCAGAATAACAAAAATCTGAGCTCATAAACGTGGGGTCTGATCCAATCATGTGCGAAACCTAACACGTGGATAGCACAATACACAGCTAATCAAAAAACAGCTTATTCAATTCATTTATGAACTTTTTAACTTAATGCTATGTATTTATATATTATAATTAGTGCTATTATTGTATGTTTTTCCGTTTGTGTACACGTACCCACCACTATTTGTCAGCTATCCCTATCCTCAAAGGCTGGAAGGCAACTCTTGTTAGGGTTAAGCTCTCCATTAGTTACATGTCCTATATGTAAGTTTTTTGTCTGTATTCTCTGTGGTACACACATAATAAAGAATAACTGTATCTCACCTACTTCGATCCCTAGGAAGATTTTATGAAAATAACATTAAATAGGTAACTACCGACTCTAAAAATTATAAATGCGTTTTAACGGTTTTTCATCAATTTACCGTCGTTTCCTAGCTAAGGAACCTAATAAGTGTGACTGGTTACTAGTAAAGTTTTGCAAAATATTAATACCATCGATTTATTTTTGGGGAGAAAGACAATACCGAATTTGGATCAATACCGATCTCCCCAGTCTAGTAGAGAGAATGGTAGTCTAGTAGAGAGATGAATAAATCCAAAAACAAATCAAATCGTTTATTGTTTAGATAAGTATTAGAATATAAAGTGGTTTATTTACTTTAAAGTGGTAAATTAAGGCCGCACTAGCGTCAGCGAGCGTGGAAGTGGGATGCGTGAATGTAGTGATTGAACTGCTACCTTCAACTTTACTGTGGCCAAACCACCCTAACAAACATTCACTCACTTGTAGGGGTGCATTATTGATATTAATGTACTCAATGGGGTAGTTCCATTCAAGGCGTGATGGGAAACTATATATCAAAACATATTGATGGTAAAATTGTTTCATTTCTTTAATTGCTTGGGGCAGTGGTCAAGTATCAACCATTAAATAGGATTACAATAATGGCAGGCCATTCGTCCTGGACACTTGTCGAAAGTGAGCATTCGTCTAGTCTCTTTCTCAAAGTGGACAATGGGGGGGTGTAGAAAGCTTAAGAAAAAAATTTGGGGGCGTTGGAGCGGTCTAGGGGTGGGGGTCAATAAATGAATGAAACAAAGGTGAAAAATCTTTTTTCCTGATATTTGGAGGGGGGGGGGGGGGGGGGGTTCCCTTGGTATCCTCGCGGATTTGCATACTGAGTATGGACCTGAGGATGTGCAGAATGGCATAACGGTCGTGAGCGTGTTTGTTTTTTGCAAAAGCTGTTGCAACAGATACATTTGAGGAGCTCTAGAAAATGTTTGATTCTTCAAATTGGTGGTGGGTGAAATAAGTTTGAGAGCCTGTGGTGAGGTCCAAACAAATTATTTAACTATAAAAAATATTGTAACTATATACTATATAGGGAAGTTCTATGTCCAAGGGTGGACTTCTGCAGCCTGCTGATGATGATGATGCTATTTACAATGGTTTCCAACATGCGTTCAAAACAAACAACCGAACACTTTTCAAAACACTTAGCTCCCCTTTAAGCTATAATTAAAACTTACGAAAACATCCTACCCTTTCGTTTATAAAAAGCTCTTGCAAAGAGTTCAAAGATTCTGTTATTTTTACTAAACGAGCGAACTGAGTGCGATATTAGAGTCAAGTTGTGAAATTCGACAGTGTATGTGTATCAGCTTAAACAGTCATTTTTAGTGAAAAAATTTTTTTTTTATGATACTTTTAACCGCTTCGTAAGTGTGTTTGCCGTTATATAGTTTGTTTGCTTATTTGTATTTTGTAAACGGCTTATCCGATTGAACTTAGTTTTTTCAATCAATTTTTATGACAAAAATGGTTATTAAATAGGTTTTATATCCACAAATCAATAGAAGGCGCTGCAATAGACGATGAAAAAACTTTTTTTATAAAAAGTGGTTTTAAAAATGCTTTTATAATTTGGTTTTTGATTGCAAAATACAAATACAAAAAGGTTTATTTACTAAAATAATATGTAACGGTTTACAGGTAAGTTTAATGAAAGGTTTAAATAGGTTTTATATCCACAAATCAATAGAAGGCGCTGCAATAGACGATGAAAAAACTTTTTTTATAAAAAGTGGTTTTAAAAATGCTTTTATAATTTGGTTTTTGATTGCAAAATACAAATACAAAAAGGTTTATTTACTAAAATAATATGTAACGGTTTACAGGTAAGTTTAATGAAAGGTAAGTTAAGTTTGACAGGCCTGTATCGAAGCCCAGATAAATTTCGGAAAAAATCCATTAAATAGAGATAAACTAATGCGAGGCAAAATAATTATAAAAAAAACATGGAAATTATAGTTATGGAGTTTAAAAATATTGCGTCAGAGGTTCATGTAATCAAAATACAACACTGAGCTCCTAGATATTGAAATGACCGCTAAACTTAACAAATTGGCTTCTTATAGGAAAACTTACATTCATGATAACGAGGTAGCTCCAACCGTGGGCGAATCACAGCCTAGTGAATTACTTTTCACACTTCAGTAACATCAAAACGCACTTTAACGTAACGAACGAAACGATTTCTATAACGACCACGATATTATAATAAATCGGTTGTGAAGTCACAGGATAAAAATAGTTACCTGCTACATGACATCATCCACATCCAGTAGAAGTCCACTGCTGGGCATTGGCTTCCTCCAAAGAGTGTCATGACGAACGATCTTGAGCTACCTATTTTTGGCGCGACTTTGAACAGTCTAGATGGATCAGGATGTGCGTGGGGCATATCAGTGAACTATAAGTAGAAGTTCTAGAATAAGTTATATTCCTACACTGCGTCGTCCAGCCCATAAGTAAGTATTTTATAAGAGCAGAAAACAAATGTTAGAAACATTTGGTTTCTAAAACTAAAACATGAAATCTCTTTCAGCGATAACACCAGCCATTGTGTTTTTTTAATAGTCATATTTTTGCATTCTGTACTGCAGTTGTGTACTTTATATGCACAATAAATCTGTCAATCTATCAAATTCAACTTTTTACTTGTAACGTAGTTACGTAAAAACTAGTGATGTAATTACTTCTGTATTATTTAATATCGTAGCAGTGAAATATGGCGAAGCGCATAATCGATAACGGCGGGCTGTGCCAAACAACCCCATATTTCACGTGGCTTGGCGGAATTTTACATTTTATCAAAGTTTAATGCTTCTTACATAATGACAGAATAATCAAAAATGATAGAAATGGTGACGTGCTACCTTTACTACGTCACTATTACTATCATTTTTGATTATTCTGTCTCCTTAAACTCGGTCGATGTATTAAACTCTGTTTTATACCTGTAGTTCTATTACTACAGATAGAAAACAGACTTCCAAGTTTAATACTGGCGTCGATTGTCTAGTACACAAACTAAACTTAATTTAAACTGTCGCTCTCTTTTACTGATAGTGCACGCAAGAAAGAGATGGCAAAAATGTTGCTCCTGTCAAATTACTTTACGTGTCGCTTTTCTTCGTGTGTATAGTCAGCATGTTTTGAAATCAAAACTAAACTTACATAGAAAATTTAAACCTTACTAATTTGATAGTGCTAAAATAATAGCCTCGGTCTCAGCCATTGGTCTCATTTTTTACCTAGCGACAAGGTTTCTTTTTTAACAATGCCATTTCAAAACTAGTACAGAAATAGATTTTATTTTCTTCCATATCGCCTGTAATTAAAAATACAAATCCAGGATAGTCGATGAGTTCTTTCAAGTAAAATTTGCATTTTCCAGCATATTCAAGTTCCAAGTACCCGACTATTTTACGGGTTAAATTAAATTATTCATTATTATTTATCTATCTTTTATCATCAACGCTTATTCGTCCAGCTTGTCTCATAAAAATGTGTTCAATCATATCAGATCTAGCTTCCTGTTAGGGACATTTTGATCCAATGCTTTTTATGTCGGTCGATCGACCCTGAGCAACCCCTCTGATGTTATCAACGGTAAGCGAACACCCTTTGAACCCGAATCATAGGGTCGCCATTCCCTTTAAGCTCGCGTTCACAACACGTTACGATAATGTTCTACAAAATGTACTGTCTCCAAAAACAATGGAAGATTTTCTTTTTGATCTTTGGCAACTTGGCAAGTGGTATTTGATATATCAAAGCCTTAAGGCCCGTTCAAACTGACGCGGTGGCATCGGCGTCTTCTCCACCGCCACTGTACTGATGCACATTCACGCGAACTTTGACAACGACTTGACAACCATTTCCCTTTCATCACCGCCGCCACTTCTACCGCCACTGCGTCAGTTTGACTGGGCCCTTACAGATGGCACAGTACTGAAAGGTTAGATTTAATAGATGCAAAGCGGCAGTCTAAGCTTGTTGAAAGACTGACAATAATATGGCTTCATATTGTTTCCCGACATACCATTCAAAGATCTTAAACTCGCTTGTATCGTTCAGTGCCATCTAGTAAAAAAGATTGTGAACTAGCAAGGGTCTGCCAAAGATAAAAAAATAAAAATTTTATGAGTGTTTTCAATAGTGCCACTGTTTCTTTCTTGGTCACATTCTTTAAGGTGGCCCTGAAATAAGCTGAATGTAAAACTGACAAACATGCGTGGGAAAAAAAATTGTTTATTGCATGGTTTTGTCTGATTGATCTTTCTTAAATGATTTTATACTTTTCATCAAAACATCGGAAATTGTGATTTTTTCATTTTATCTATGAAATCCAGTTATTAATCCTAACTTTGAATTCATTTTTTAATACAAAATTGTATAGTTGCTCGGACATCTCACGAAGGGTAGCCCTAGCCGCCCCTCAACACAAACATTTTTAAAGCAACCCCTGCCCGTGGTACTTTACTAATTTAGTTAATGGACTCTGAAACTCCATCTGTAATTACTAATTAGTTTGGAATTGTCTCGCCACTTGGTTTCCATTTTTGCTTCGAGCATATTATTCTGTTTCACTCACATTCATATTTATGAAAATGTCTGGGAGTTGAACGCTGGTAGATATAAGTTGGGGTCTGTTTATATGAGTTTGTACTATTATTTTCATTTCATGATAAATAGTGGTAAAAACTGATTACCTTTGTTCATCTTTAGTATGCCTGGCGGACGAATTCTATTCTCAAATATATCACACAGAGTCAAGTCCCAGTCAAGTGATATCGCAGTTGAAAAGAGATTATTTTCGACCAGTTTTGTCATTTTATAGTTCTTCAAAGAAAAATTGGGAAATGAATAAAAATAAAAACATTTACCATTTATAAACAAATAGGTCCTAAGTCTTCTAGGATAAAATGGCTGCCACAACCGTTACTTCATAATATGGTTACAGTGCCATATCTAGTAAGTTTCAGGGGCCTCTCATTAGGCAGAAGTTGCCTATCAGTTCAGAATTCATAGACTGTAGTATGCTGTTAGTATTCATGAATTTCATAATGACTCGCTTGATGCAAAAGCCATTACCAATCGCACTGTGAAATATCGCTTCAAATAATAGTTTGTTGGTTCCCTTTCCCGACGTCCGTTAATGAATCTGAATAGATGATGAAGACATTAGCGATCGGCATCAAATATTAAGGCTGTCTGTGAACCTAGCGCAGACTTCGTAAGGTCAATGCCACCGATAAAGGTCTTGTTTAGACAACTTTGTTTAGCAGTTTTCAGCTCGATTCGTTACTTCTCTGGAATTTACTATGAATTTTGTAACTTTAGCCATTGAAAAAAAAAAAAGAAGTTTAATCCAATTTTTGTGACCAGTGAACATTGTAATCTACGCACCCGTACGGAAGAGCTGTTGTGATTGGCGTTCAATTTTACAACTTTCATTATACTCCCGCAAAACTATATAAAATGTGATTATGTTATGTTGAAAATGGTTTAAAACCGAAGTGAAATCAAAGTCTTGTTTTTCTATGTATATATACTTACAAACTACTCAAAAATATAGGGTCTGTAAACTTACGTGTCCAAGTACTGAAACACCCTGTAAACGGGCTTGCGGTAGACCAGGAACCCATCACAGCGCTCCATGATGCAGTCAATCCAAAACCAGGATCACAGGAACATCATATCATCGCGGGACCACCCACACACTATCTTTACCATCGCATTGCTAAAACAGCTTTTACAAAAATGATTTTTACAAAAACGGTTTTTACAAAAGTGGCTTTTACAAAAACGGTTCTGGGCACTACACTTACACTAATCGGTAAAAAATTAAGGCGTTAATACACTATGCTAAAACGGTAAAAACTTTGGTCCTTTAAGGTCTATAAGGCTGGATTATTGGTTACACTTTATTTTTGTTTATATTTATTACATAAGCACTAAGCACTACGTTTTTAACGTGTGGTTTCCGGGACCTGAAAGTAAACAATTGCTGTAGAATGTAGAGACAATGGCTTGGGTTTCCACAGTTTCCATAAACATATTACTTTGGGCACATTCACTTTTAAAACAGGTTACCGCCGTCAATTTTGTGGTTTGATCAATCAAACTCCAATAGAAATAGGTGAACAATTTCTAATTTATCGTACAAGAACATATTTTGAGGTAGGTATCCAAGTTCTGATTACAAATTGATGGAATGTTTC
This sequence comes from Perizoma flavofasciatum, assembly GCA_958496245.1. NCBI lineage: Eukaryota > Metazoa > Arthropoda > Insecta > Lepidoptera > Geometridae > Perizoma > Perizoma flavofasciatum. The sequence continues at coordinate 4,651,518 of OY292443.1, read as the reverse complement.
TTATTTCATTTCATGTTTTTTTAAAGATTACAAAATGTTAACCACAGAATTTACTTAAACTGGAATTGGTACAAAGGTTGTAAAGGTATTTATATTTTTGATTCCTTCGATTGTAGCCGGTAAGTGCCGGGTTATGATTACCTGCTTTGTGCGTGAAAGCGCCCTCTAGCGTCATGACAAAGAGTCTATAAGAATTTTACCCTCGTCAATGCTCCTCGGATTCCTGAAGGCGTTTCCACACGATTGGCGCTTACGTAGAAAATGACACTTTGAGGCTCATTACTTTTTCATATAATTTTGTTTCGCTTTTTTGAAATAGGTCTTTTTTGCGACGTAAATACTTTGCAATGATGTTAAATGTTGTCATAAAATCTAACTTTTCTCAGTTTCTTGCTTTTTTTGCCTTAAATACCTTGATAATGAGAGATTTCTGTACTAAGGCAATATCATTTTACAGTTATTCGTAATCACAAAGTTGACGCAGTCGATAGGTACCGAAATTTTAGATCTAGCTAGCTAAACTGTCAAAAATATCTTAAGTTCTAATTCAACGGTCTGCCACGGTCGGTGGTTTCACGAATCACAACGGACAGCAACACCACACCGCACCAAGGCTCTCCCGGCGTGAATTTATGGATTTAGAGAGGCCAAGCTTTAATTAAGTAATTCCAGAATGCCACCTGAAAGAAGACTTATCGCTGCAGCGATCCAACGCACCGCAACAGACGCGTCTGCCTACACTTAGTACTTGGTTAGATTAGCCGAGAAGTGGCCAACGAACGGTTGTCAAAACTGACCACCGAATCACCGCTGTCACTTAGGACACCTATGCAGGCAAAACCACAAGAAGCAGATTATCATCTCATGATCTGAAGAACAACCCAAAGCTACACCAAAAGACTTTGTGAGTTAACGCCAAGGTAGAGAGGGATTTCCTCGGAGACCTAACTGAACTTTGTGTAGAAATGAGTAGCATTTGAAGAAAACCTGCTTATGGACGCGTGTTACCCCGAACGAGTCTCTTTCCAAGGTGCGCCCGCGTGCTTGCTCGTGCGGGATCAGTAAAATCATAGACCGTGAGAAGAAACCTTAAAATATATATGTGACGAACTGTGCCAATGGGGGCAAAAATAGAAAAATAAAAAAAAAGTCAAAACTTCTAAACGATTAGTTACTACTTCTGAAAACTTTTTTTTAGCATTGTTTGTAAACATTAATTTATCAATCAACACAGTCTGTGTTACACGGAGATAAGCGGGCGTCTGTTATCACGTTATCAGTCCAAACATATGTAAGGCACACCTTAATAAATAACAGCTGGCTCACTATTAAGCCCACTCGTACTTAATTCGTTACATTTAAGATTTTGAAGGTTTCATCTCAAAGCCCAGTATTCGAAACCGGAAGTGAATGATATGACTGTGAGTTTCTAAAACTAGAAAGAACAGCTAGTAGATGATCTTTCAAAGCAATTTTGAAAGCAAATTTTACATTATGTAGTAATTTAGCTAATTTTACATTACATTATTCATGGATGTTATTCATGTCAATAGTAGGCAAATAGGTAGATAGAGGCAAATAGGTAGTAAACGCTTGGCTACCAAAATCAATTAAATTCCTGAATTTAATTGAATTTGATATCCCGTCTGAAGGATCGTCCCAATTTTTGGACACAGATTACATAGAAGCACTTTCTACGGTTTTAAGTTTACCGAACTTTGACTGACTTTATAGAAAATTTCAGGTTTGACGTAAATTTACTATCACGAGAATTGGTATCATACTGTGATATCGTCATGCATCAAGTTAGATGTCTAAGGTTATTAACAACCTGTGTTTTGGGGCATCATAAGAATGAACCAGTTATTTGCTGTATCAGCTGTTTACGCTAAACTTGGCAGTAAGTAGGTAATTGTTTATCTCTTTGCAACGACTCAATCATCCGGTGGCCATAGCATTCTTCCGTTACAGATAACATTAGTACTCGTATCTGACAGACATTAGCGAAATCATCCGTTCGTTTTTAGAATTGCATAACCTCGATTATACGGACAGAGTACATGTTGTTGACTTGACGAGAAAATGATATTACACTATAATTATTAAGTCTTCACTTTTCACTTTCATCCAGGTAGATTTTTTTCTTTCAAAAATTAAGACTTTTTAAGGCATATATTTAAATGATCATTTTAATTTACTCATTTTAATCTTTTTTAATGAGTGATCCTCTTTTAGTGAGACATAAAATAAATCAAACAAGACATAAAATAAATAAATCAAATCAATTGATATTTTAATTTATTTTGAGCTTCGCAAAAAAAGTTTTATAATAGCAAGGTGTTTCTGGGTGCAAAAAAAAAACCATAACCTACTGACGTATACTTCGTCATTAAGATTCTTATTATTGGCTGTGCATTATCGACACGTGTCAATAATGTACGTACTGTACACCCAATTGGTATCGTAAGGGGATCAAATATTATTTTTGAATATTACAAATTAATATAAAAGTAAAACATTAAAAATAAATATCGTTTATTTAAAAAAGTGACTATTTGAAATAGATCTATTAGATTTTTAAGGATCAAATAATATTGTCCCCTTTTTAATATAGGCAATGAATGATTGACTGCAAAATTGATAGTAGAATACCAAAAGTATAAGAAATACATGCTAAAGAGTATACATTTTGTGCTTAAATAATTTTACGCACTAGGTGCTCAGAACAATATGATTCACCTATATCATAAGTAGACGATTCTATTTTATTTTATTTATAGTAAGACAGTGTAAGAAATATGTTACTAGGCTTTATTTTATTGATATCGACGGTCTACCCATTTCGAAAATACAATTATAAGTGACTTCACTGATAGTGCGGTACATGAAAATTTCCGTTTTACAATATGAACGTCGAATAATAAATTTTAATGAATAAATAAGTGTCTACAAGTACGTACTGTGTTCCCGCTAATGCTAAGGATACGCAGTCCTCGCATATTGCACCGGGAACAAACCTACCTTTTTGTATCATATTTAGTTTTTGTGCACATAAAGATGTAAATAACCACGGCCAACGACGGCCATGTTTTTTTTATTTTTTTGTGCACTAAAACGCTACAAGCTATAAATGATACAAAAAGGTAGATTTGTTCCCGGTGCGACGACTGCGTATCCTTAGCATTAGCGGGAACATAATGAGTTAAAGTTATTTATTCATCAAACAGGTAGCATAACAGATTCAATAAACCTATGTCGCTTTATCTTTTATATACGAATCTACATATTGCACACAAAACCAATAAAAATATACACTCATGATGGATCTTAGGATTTAATCATGGGGATTATAATTTTTTGGTGTTCTCACAGATCTGCGTTCTGAGTATAGGTCTGAGGAAAGATCAGAATTAGTAGTTTTTTTTAGCAAGTGTGGAAATCCGTGGTGTCTGCTAACCTCCGTCAGACGTCTGTTAAAACGTACGATAAAATAATGAATACAATTGCGTGAGGTGCGTGACCCACACATGCCACTGACCAATAAACGAGTGTCTCGTTCAATATCCTAAATATGCGTACGCGCAGGAAGCAGGTGCCGCTCGCGCCACCTGTCGCGAATACCAAAAAGCATGAGCAATGACCTGTACGGCCGATTGTCAGTGGCATCGGTTCTCCTTTACACCAACTAAACTTTATTTAATCTATCGCTCTTTTTTACTAACAGTAACAAAAGATATAGCAACAATTTTAGTGCCGTCAAATTAGTCAGGTTTAAGTTTTCCATACAAGTTTAGTCGTAATTTCAAAACATGCCGACTATAAACACGAAGAAGAGCGACACGTAAACTAATTTGACAGGAGTAACATTCTAGCCATCCCTTTCTTGCATGCACTATCAGTAAAAGAGAGAGACAGTTTACATTAAGTTGGTGTACGAGAAGAATCGACGCCAGTGTCAGATAAACATGTAAAAGCTGTAGTTAAGTTTAGAGTTAGCAATATCCACTGTTTTAGCAGGGACTGGAGCAACAGCTTAATGTTCACTTTAGTATAAAAGCGCTTAGTTGTAGTTTCCAGTAACGATCACGCATCTTAGTGTAGAAAACACCGAACGAGATATCTCGATCTACTAATTATAAATGCGAAAGTTTGGATGTTGCTCATAATCGTTGTAATGGCTGAGCTGATTATATGGATGAAATTTGGTGACACATACTCAGGTTCTGCATAGTATGCTAAATACTATGCAAAACGTGACACGTGGCAGGTTGCATCGCCGCTAACTGCCTTTTCACAGATTGTAAATTCCAGATCTGAATTCAGAAAAACATTCCGACGGTCCGATGCCAGTTTTACATTCAGAGTTGCGCAATTTCAGAATCCCAAATCAAATTAAGCAAACGGGTCACGAAACTCATCTGAAGAATATGAAACTTGATAAACTTCGCCGAGATAGTTTCCAGCGGAAACGTATTTATTTCAGACGCATCGCGAGTCAGACTGCAGTCGGGGATAGTTGAAACGACTTGGATTTACGGTAACAAGTTTTAGGATAGGATAGTTTAGTGTCGGGACGCGAAATGCTATCTACCTAAATACTACCTACCCTGGCACGGATGCATCTACGACAAATACACACGTATTCCGTATTCAATGAAATCATCTCGAGATTTACTCAACTCGATTCAACCTCACTTTTGTGCTTTGGTATATATTTTTTTAGTCTACAAAAATACTCGAATTTACATAGACTAAAACAATTCAGCTATCATCTCAAGGTACCTTACGGACCCTATCTATCAATTCTATTTAATGATATGATCCCCAATTGATGGACATAACGCACGATATTTTTTTATGGGTATTAGGAATTATATCAAAATTAATGTTTAATTTGTATTTTTATATTTATTTTTCACACTTTTATTCAGGCAATAGCACCGTCATTCTTTTAAATAGTTCTCTCCATCCTACGGTTGTCTGGAAGAAATCGCTTTCAGCGATAAGACCGCCCATTGTGCATAACTTTTTTTGTTGTTCATTTTACTATGTTTCTGTGTTTATATTGTAAATTGGTGTTATGCACAATCAAGAGTTTATCTATCAATCTATATATCTTTTCGAAAATACAAAACAAAAGAGTTCTTTACTGATTCTAATTTTTTGTGTCGCTTAAGTTACCTATGTGTTAATGGTGTAAAGCACAAAAGTAATAGTTAATATACTCCTGATTAGTTAAAAGAATCTCTTAAAAAAACTGTGAGCATATAAAAAAAACCAGAACGATTGTGTTCTCAAAACGCAAACCAGGAAGCATCAGTAACACAAAACGTTTAAAGTCAAGAGTCCAAATATGACACAAAGACAAAAAGCTAAATTCGAGCCCCGTTAAAATTCATAACGAAAATTCCTACGCGAGTTCTGAATTTTCGACCATTCCAGCCTACCAACCCGTTTTGCTGTTTCTTGAATAACAAACAGTAGCCTCTTAAACAAATTGGTTTTTCACATGCGATATGAGACATGTTGAAGATAACCAAAATGGATGTTTTGATAAGATAGGTACATACAGTACTACGATAAATGTTATGCGCTACTGAAATCTTCGTCTATCTTCGGAAATGGGAAACTGGGGGCCTTTAGAACTCTAAGCAATTCCAAATTGTACCACGCGTATGGTGTGGTTCAAGTAGCATGTATGTACGAGTATAATTTGGAAGTGTAGAGTTCTAGTATTCCATTTTCGAAGATAAACGAAGATTTCCGAAGCGAAGAATAAGATAAATTAAACGATTTCAAAGTTTTTTTCAGCCAAACTTATTCTTTAGCCGAATTAACCTTGTGTTTTGGTATGGAACTTAGTGCACAAGTCGACTCGCACTTGGCTAGTTTGTTGAGTGCCATGGTCTGATTTAATAGCAAAATTTAACAATAAGTAATATCTAGAACCGTCCAACAAGCAATTACCGAGCATCGACCTCGACCAATCCCTGTAGACACGATCGTTCATTACGTGACGTCACAGTCACAGGGAACACGCCTAGCTGGATAAACTTGACATATAAAAATCAAAATATAAATGGCGACCACGAACGAACCGGGCAATGCAGTGTAAAGAAGGCCAAATTTTCTTCTTGCACACTCCTCTATCAGCCGTCATCTTAGTACTCACTCCTTTTGATGACCTCTGTGGTCAGTGGGCGAAGGCTCGCTTGAGACGCAGAAAGTTGCGAGTTCGATTCCCGCTGTGGGACGAATGTTTGTATCTGCAAATATTTATCTCGGGTCTGGGTTTCTAAGTATAATATGTATGTATTTAGAAAAAAAGGTATATAAGTATTATATCAGTCATGTAGTTCCCATAATACAAGCTCTGCTTAGTTTGGGGCTAGATGACGCTGTATGAAAATGTCCTGATTTAATTTTCTTTTTTTTTCTAGCTCACATCATCGGTCACACCATCCGTCTTTGCTTCGGCCTATCTCTCTTACCCCGGTCAATCACATGCGCACGAATACGCGAACCGACAAGTGTAGGATGGCGTTCGCAAACGAATATGCAAAACAATTTTTACTGCAATAGCTATTTTCCGAGCTGTATCGGTTTTATAACACGCGTCAAACTCTACGAACTTCGAACCTTCGAATAGTTTCCCACACATTCGTGCGCCAGTTGCGAACACGATTGCGAACGTAACGGACGTCGCATCGGCGCTTCTGGCGACTTAGCATAGTATAGTAACAATTATACAAAAATGGCCCAATAAAATTATCTTCAACGTCCATAGTTCACAAAATAGTAAGCAAGACTGAGACATTCGTGAAAAAGTATAATAGGAAGCGCAAATGAGTGTGCGAATAACATTGCATATTCGCTAAGTATGCGAATAGCATTGCATTGCATATTCGTAGAGTATGCGAATTTATAGCATAATCGTTGACGGCCCCGTACATTTGCACGAATGTGAGTGACTGACATTACATCCATCCATACATATTTACCACTATTCTCGTGACATATCACGAGATGGCATGCCCAATGCCTATGCCACGCTAATAAATAATCTAAAACCTACACCTCAACGTCACTGGTGCTACTTCCAGACTTATACGCATTCCTGTAACACCGCACATCCATTTAATTCGTATCTCAGCTGCGTTTACACTTTAATCCGTCTGGTTGCCCAACACCCCTTGAAAGTATCACAATAAGCTCAGAAACAATCCTTTGCCATTATCATTTATATTTCTTAAGAGCCGTTGAAATAAATGAAATAGCACAAAGCAAACGAATTAACTCGCAGAGGCTCTCGATGCCTCCAGAAAATATCTACATCCTTCCGAACAATGCCATCTTCCCAGCGAATGGTATCGACAGGAACACAGCTTATTATTATGACAGTTAGGTCACATTATTTTTACTGATGTGACCTAACTAAAATAAATGCCAAAATCCAATGGCGGTGACAGAACCGTAATAGTTTCGTCGTGTCTATCCGTCCGCGTTACAACTTGATTTCACCCGCAGTTTAAAGTGTACTGAGAAAGTGTGCAATAAACAATAAAAATAAATCAGTAACTAAATCGCTTACACATAAGGTGATTTTTACATTGCCTCCTCTCAGGGTAGGGTATCATTAGATTACCTTGCCCGTTATTGGAAAAATGGAGCTATAATATTATGCTCTAGAGCTTAATGTAGGATTTCGAAGTAGCTTAAGTTGTTAAAACTAGGAAGAAAGTGGAAAAAAGCATACGGCCTACCTGTTGGTAAGCGGTTACCTTAAGCCTCAACGTAGGCTTAAGGTAACCGCTTACCAACAGGTAAGCGTTACGTTTGTATGGGACATTAATTCCCATACAAACGTAATACCAAAGTCATTTGTAATAAGAGCTTATTTCCACCATATTATGTTATTATTTGCATTCGAATAGTATTTATCTACGTACCTTGCTAGCTATTTTTTCAAAATACTTACCTAAAATGAAATGTAAACGAATCGCATTTTGGATATTTTTACGTAATATATGACATGTTTTCTTCTTATGTGTTTTGTATTAAAAACAACAATACCTTACGTATCGTTTGGTTAGGTATATAGATTATATTGTCTAGTTACAAAATAAAAACACAATGCGAAAAATACAACAAGTTTTCATTCATCTTTTTTGGTATTACGAAACACTACCAAATTTATAACTAATTCTGAACGGCTAATATTGCTATCGCGCAAGCACGGGCGGGCCTGCATCAGTCAAAAAGAGAGCTATATTTTTGTACGCGCTTCGAATTTAAGTTATGAGCGCTGTACGCCGGATCCTTAAGCTATGGACGCTTGCAACACAAGACGTATCACACGCGCGTTGCTAACCCTGAGATATAACAGGAGAAAAGTTTAATGTGCCTGTCATTTCATCAGCACCCATACCCTTCGTACCGGAACACATCAATGCGAGCATTACTACTTGGCGCAGAAATAGGTGTGTTGGCAGGAGTTCTTTTACTAGCCCTGGTGTATGGAATAAGTAAGCTGTTATCTTGTTAATCTGTGTTAGTATTCAATACTTTAGCCATCAATAAGCGTGGAGTAGGTTAGGTATACATTCCTCAGGGAGCTTCTGGAACAATAGTCGCTTGATAATAGGAGTGACTGAGGCCATGATATCATTGGCCAGCATTCATAATTTGCAGGCAAGTCGCACTTTTTTGTCGATGTAAATTTTAATAGAAACTATAGCCCGTCGTCTGCAAGCTTGGACCTAGACTACATTTTATGTAATTTTTTCATAGAAATCTACCATAAACATATGCCTAAGACTAGGGGTCAGCAGCAGATGGACATATATATCTGAAGCGTAGGTAAGCCGCAACGCAGGCAAACTTAGCCCATGTAGATTAACTTAGCTCACGATCCTGAGTTAACTTTAGCCACGTCGCTTATTTTACACTTTAGCTGTAGTGGCGGTGTTAACCGAAGTATGAAGGAACAGGGGCCTAACCATGAAGTCTTATAGCGAGTCAGTTCAGGCAAAGATGTCACTTTCCGCTTTGCGATTGAGGACGTTATGTCGTTGTCAGAGCTTTGTCATTCGCAAAGCGGGATTTAACATCGTTGCCTGAATTGAATCGCCCTATGGCTTGATGGTTAGGCTCCTTTACACCTTTCACGAGTGTGTCGCGATCAATCGTCTTTACAAATAAGTAATTTATTGCAAAGAATACATGCGGTATATCGCAAAATGTAAAGGGCACATTAATGAAATCAAGTGCCTAAGTATAAAAGACAAAATCAGTGTATCAGTATATACACATTTGTGGTGCTGTGGTCGAAGACCCGCTTGAGACGCAGAAGGTTGCGGGTTCGATTGCCGCCGCGGGACAAATGTTTGTATGACCTGCTATTTTTTATCTCGGGTCTGGGTGTTTTTTAGAAATATACATAGGTATAATATGAATGCATTTACAAAAAAAGTAAAATAAGTAGTATATAAGTCATGTAGTTCCCATAACGCAAGCTCTGCTTACTTTGGGGCTAGATGAAGCTGTGTGAAAAAATGACCAGCATTATTTATTTAGTTATATCCAATTTGCGACGAAAGCAAATTAATAAGTAAATAACGGAAATATCTTAGTAGGTAATTATGTGTGCGTGGACAGACCTGTCTGAAAAACTCATTCCTTCCTCATGACCTATCCAGAGTGGCGAAAATAGATAAACAGTCAACAACCTTTGAACTTTAGAGGTCGTTAGCGCGAGGAGGTTAATGCGCTACTAAAATAAATAAAGGAGAAATAAAGAAGAATGTATTTTCAGAGCTTCGACATCTCATCAATCATAGGGGAAAAGAAGGGTGTTGTGTTAACGCCAATGGGTTGCTGGCTAAAAACTGAATGTGTGTGATCAAATAACATTATTGATGCCATTGGGAAAAAGAAGTGAGATATGATAATGAAATTGTATGTACCTACACGCCTTTTTTCTTTTTTCTTTTTTTTTTTTTTTTTTTTAATATAAATTTTACCAAAGTATGGGTCCTATACCGTCAGGAAAAAAAAGTTGTTAAAAAAAGCTTAAATAAATAGTTCTAGACATTTTCACACAGCATCATCTAGCCCCAAACTAAGCAGAGCTTGTATTATGGGAACTACATGACTGATATACTACTTATATACATTTTTTTTTTTGTAAATACATACATATTATACATAGAAAACACCCAGACCCGAGACAAATATTTGCAGATACAAACATTTGTCCCGTGGCGGGAATTGAACCCGCATCCTTCTGCGCCTCAGTCGGGCCTTCGCCCACTGCGCCACAGAGGTCGTCATTATTATTGTGTTGACGAATTTTTCTCTAACAAACTGTAAACTGTGATAAATATGACATTTAGGTTAGTATAAGGTGACTGTTTACGTAGATTTTACAATTTTATTTAACATTGACTTCTTTGATTTTATTTAATTTATATCCGGACATTGTAATTAAAATATTGACATGCATGGTAGGAATAAGTAGGTAGATAGGTGATTTTAAATCAATTTATAAAGTAAGATGATTATTATTATTATTATTATTATGTATTATTTGACATTCAGAATTACGATTTTGCTATTAGTATTAACTCATTTTAAATAAATATTGACTGAACTTGCAGCGCCCTTACAGGGTCCATGTACTCCCCTACAGCTACTTTGATGTAACACCTAAGCTGATGTACATTTGAGCATCAATAAATGAATATGAATATGAATGGGGTAGACATAAACCAATCGTTTAACATCTGAGACAGCAACGTCCAAAAGTAACTGATTTAAAAACTGATTTTTTGTAGGTTTGCTACAAATTATTTTCACGAAACACCATTTTGTAAATTATTCTTTCTTAGGAAATCTTTTTACTCTAATTGGCTGAATTCATTTCGTTTCGTCATAGTATGCATATTCTGTACCGTGTACATGTACATTTGACATGTTTTTTTTTGCTGAGCTATCAAAACAATAGATGATGTTAGCATTTATTTGTCAAAGTAGGAGAATACCTGAAAGGGTGATTGGCTAAACGTATTGAAAATGATTTTGCACCTTCTGATATCGACGATCCAAAGGATTCTAAAATGAACTCGAAACTTATTATAAATGTTTGTGGACTTATTCCATAATACTTATCAAGTGAGTAAATACCGAAAGTCATTTATTTAGACTTTGCAACTTGAATTCAACCATTTCAACAGACGCTCGCATTTCAAACCGTAAAGTTCTGGTGCTTTTAGAGGGAAATTATGGTGTCTGGTGTTTAATTGTTTTCCGTCTAGGAACTGTCTTAATAGGTACTTATCTTACCGCTCTTTGCCATTTTAAATTTTATTTCAGAAGCAAAAGATTGAAAATAGCATGCTTTTAGAGAGACGAACAGGTTAAGGGGATGACGCCAGAAATAACTTTACAAAAAATTTTTTTTTGGAATATAGGAAAGACATTCATTTTGAAAAAACGGGAATTTTCACGTACTGCACTATCGGTGAAGGCACCGACTAAGTTTCAACTCATTCCGAGAGTTTTCATCAGGGTGAGTGATCGCGAGTTTCTCCCTCCGCATCGCGTCGTGCACTACAACGTTTGAAAATTCCCGTTTTTACAATATGAATAGTCAAGGTCACGATAGTTTTAGGAAAAACATGTTAGAATTTTTATTATCAATAATTATGTTGTTTCCAAAATACATTTTTACCTCTAAAATTAAAATAAATAAAAAATAAATATAGCTTTTATTTCCCCTAAAAAAACCACTGGCATTATATTACATTAATATCTGTAGTCTATTATATATACACAAAAAATATATAATAGACTAAAGATATAAATGAAACTTAGAAATCTCACATGCTTTGCTTATTTGTCAAGATTTTAATCAGTTGTGTAACTAAACAGTGTTTTGTTTTCTTTTGAATTTTAAATGACACATTAGAAAGAGACCAAGAAGTATTTAACAACCAAAAATTTTAGTGAATCAACTGTTAAATAATCTTTATAAATGGCATTCTCACTTACTGCACTTAGATAAAGAATCTTGTTGTTATTTTAAGTAATCGTTTGAGAAAGAATTTGACAAAAGAGTGTGATTTTCGCGAATATTTTACCAACGCGGTGTCGTTTCGTTAGTACCTACTTGCGTTTAATTCAATGATCTAAAGTACGGCTACTTTTTGACTTGCTAATTCGGCAGCTGTCTACCTCTTAAGAACGCAAGCCGTTAAACAAGACATTTGTGGGTTTGGCATAAATAAATAATAAATAAATAATGCTGGACATTTTTCACACAGCATCATCTAGCCCCAAACTAAGCAGAGCTTGTATTATGGGAACTACATGACTGATATACTACTTAAATACTTTAAGTAGTATATCAGCCTACCTATTGTATAGTTTTCAATACTACCTACTTAGTTGAAGCTCGAATGGTGATGATTACTTATTTTGTGGTCATAAATCGTCCATCATTATCTGATACAGACAGATTTCAATTTATTTCTTGCGCTGTGTGCGCAAAAAGTTTGTTTCCACTTCGTACAAACAGAAATTAATGTAATTTCTTTGTCTTGCATTGTACAGACAACGCTGAAAGCACCTTTTAAGTTTTACATGTTAGATTGATATCTTTCCAGCCAGTCAGCTATCTTAAGCTATTTGAGTCTTTTGCAGTTTTAAACTGAAAGCTCTAATCTTTTTATTTTAAAATGAAATGTAGAGTTCAAACTTTATAAGAATTTTTAATTCAGTCTGCCATCAAGCGTTTGACACTTGTTATTTTTAAAACGTCACCCAAGTACCACAATCTCTGAAACTTTTTAAATTACATGCACCCCGAGGACAAAAACAGAGCTGGTAATTGGAATTCTTCCAGTTTCCCGACTGCCAAAGAGAGGTTATGTTTTATAATAAAGTAAATATGCGGTATTAAAACTTTGAGCACGCCGTTTATGACATTTTACCAGTTTAAAAACCGTAAAATTCAAAGGCTGCTTATATATGACAGTTAGCTTGTGTGGAGGAAATTTGATTCGACTGAAATATGTTTAGGAATTTAGAGCTTTCCTTAAAATAGTTGTTAGCAAAGACTTTTAATTTCATTGAATATCTTGAACTTGCTAGAGTTGGGAATAATTTACTCACAATTAACACTTTTTTTCGACTATCTCATAGTTTGGTGTCGTTGGATAGGTCTTTTAAAGATATTGCGGGTGTGTGAAAACCATTCGATTCAGGGATCCGAAACCATTTTCGATTCAGGGATTCGTTTGCGAAATAGTAAGATTTAAAGTGCTAATTATTTTTAAGAGTCAGGTGTCTCTCTTCCCTGCCAGCTGTGAAAAAAATATATACTACATATACAACGAAGTTAAAAGGAAAACTATCACAACTAAGCAGGCTTTACAAGTTAACGTGTAATAGTCGACCAACTAATAAAATGTACTTGGAGAAGTAAACAGAATAATTTCGTACAAATTCCATTGAAAATTACTTAGATGAAGTTGTTAGTTGCGTAAAACAGGTGGTAATTAGTTATTAGGTGGCAACTACGGAACCCTACACTGCTCGTGGCCCGACTCGCCCTTGGCTGGTTTTATTTTAAAAATAACAGGCAATGCTATTTGAATTTTGATATTCCCATTTATTTTACATTTGTGCCCATGGAGATATAGCGAAATCAAATCATAATCAAAGACAATTTTAATGTATTTTATATAGAACTAGCATCTGCCCACGGTTTTGCCCGCGTAGTATCCGAATAAAAGTAGCCTATGTGTTATTTTAATGTATAAGCTATATTACTGTAAAGTTTCATCAAAATCCGTTCAGTAGTTTCTGCGTGAAAGAGTAACAAACATCCATGCTCACAAACTTTCGCGTTTATAATATTAGTAGGATATCATGTTTGGGTAGGTATTTTGTTTTATTTAGAAGATGTCAATGTCCTCACTTCATATCCCAAAGGGTTTCTGTAACAGTTTTCGATGATACAGTTACCAACTATAGGTACCTCGCCTTAAATTCGAAAATTAGGACCCAATAGCAGTAATGTACCACAATTGTTTACTAATTAACGAACTTAATAAATGTATCTGGGCGTCCGAACTTCCAGACGTGATCTGAAATTAAAAACTCTGAATTTAAATTACCTAGTCTAGCTACTTACTTTTTGATTGTGAATCATGATTGTTTTCTTTGTAATATGTGGCAGTCTAATTTGACAGTTTGTTAGCCATTCTCTAAAAATTGGTATAAATATTTCAAGAAGTTGCACCACCGCCGCTCTTGCAGGCAAAAGGTGGTCAAAGCTCGCGACAAAGTGGGCTTTTAGAATATGATTAATGATTAATCTAATATATCTATCTATTAACTATGATTTATTATTCTGCGCGTCAGTTTTTGCTAAAGAGAAGTTCTAGGTAAGTTCCAAAATCAAAACTTCTACAGGAATCAAGATCTTTGATCAACACAAATAAACTCAGCTACACCGTGAAACGCCAAACTGCAAAGAGTAGCTGAACCTACCTACTTAGGAATATATATGTTCCCTCATATAAAAATGTCTGTGATACGACACGTTTGCGAGGAAATATATGAGCTTAATCCGAAATACAGTACGCCAACGGAGAAGCAAAAAATAACTTAATGTATGAAAAATATTTGCCGAGAGCGTTTGAGCGTTTCAGGGTTCCTTATGTTTCCGGTATGATTTTTTTTCCCGGATTTTTTTTTTAAAGTACAGGAAAATCAACTTATTTGTATGGAAGTTGGAAAGAACTAAAAACTAGTGTCCAATTCTGATTATGCCTTGGTGTTAGTTACACCTATAAGAGATTTTCTTTTAGTCAGTTTTTAACCCTAAATATAAAGGAGGCTGAGTCTATTCGTTTGGATAATAAAATTACATTATAATAGACTCCTTCGATTGTACATCGAAGGAGTCTAGTTGTATCATCTTTAGTTGAAGAAAAACAAAATAACAGCTAAAACAAAACATTTTTATTTACGAAACGTTACGAAACATTCGTTCGGTCCTGTGACAATTGAGATAATTGTCACAGGACCGAACGAATGTCTTTAGGTTCGCTGGATTATAATACGACTGGTAAGTTATAAATTATTCATTTCGATTAATATTTACCAGGATATCTCGTTTGATGAAAATCGTTTATTCTTATGCCGTTTTGATGATTATTAAACACTAGAATTGTATATTAAGCAAACAGATCATTATAAATTCAGCTACCAAATTACAAATTAACAAATAGTTAGGTAGAAAACCACAGAACAAAACGGTTTTTATTACCAGCATCTCCCAAACATATCCGACTAATTTAAATAATAACAAGGAATCGGTAATAATAATTAATACAACTCATTAACAGGCAATGAAACTGAATCATTCAATCAATCAAATATACAATTAGACCACATTAAGAGCGTATATAATAATACTAACTTCTGCCCACGGCTTCGCCCGCGTGATGTATAAGCTATATTACTGTTTCATCAAAATTCGTTCAGTAGTTTTTCCGTGAAAGAGTAACAAATATCCATCCTCACAAACATTCGCGTTTATAATATTAGTAGGATGTATTCTAAATTGATATCGCTATCACTTTATACGAAAATCGAGCGTACCTATATATGTGCGAATTTAATGAATTTGCCAATCCTAGCATTTTGTAGTAGGATGTATTCTAAATTGATATCGCTGTCACTTTATACGAAAATCGAGCGTACCTATATATGTGCGAATTTAATGAATTTGCCAATCCTAGCATTTTGTTTAAAAAACCACGAAAACTTAAAAATAAGGTTATTTTATAATAACAATGATCGTCTACCAAGATCTGATGAGTCTTTATTTTATAAATCAATCGTTGCTCCAATTTAATGCTTCAATTTACAAAGGAAACTAAATCAGCGTTCGACGCAGATAAAATGAAGGCTTCATTTACCTGAGTCGAAGTTTTCTGCACGGAACAATGGCGGCAATTTGCAGTAATTACGCTGAGTTGAAGCCGCGTCTCAAATTACCAAGACAACCTAGCAATTCCGATTGTTGTCGAACTTTTCACGTTTCCGACAATATATACATTTTGCTAACATTCATGGAGATTTACAAAATCCGTTAAAGAAAGGTTGTGTGTTTAGGGGATAAAACATTTTACTTTTGAAAGGCTAGCTAATATTTACAATACTTAAGTATTAACCAGATTTTACCGAAGAGTAGCCTTCTATCTGTCTTCCTTCGGTAGGCCAAAACTCTGCCAAAAAATCCTTTACTGATTTTCGGATTACGAAATCCTGGCCATTGGCAACCCTATTCCGATTATTCGCAAAGGAAATTTAGATATTTTCAGTGGATTACGATCTTTTTGTTTTATCACATTCAATGTTTATAAATCAAAAGGGATAATAATTCTTTGTTTATTTGCAATTAGCACATAAACAAAGATCGTTTTAGGGTTCCGAAGCCAAATGGCGAAAATTGAACCCTTATTGTATCGTCATGCCCGTTCGTCTGCCTGTATGTCTGTCAGTCCATTCGTATGCCGATTTTTGCTCATTTTAAAACATATAGAGACAACATTTTATATGCAGATGTGTTTACTAACCCAAAAAGTAATGCATGTAATATGGTCCATGTTTTTGTGTACTGCGCCGTGTTAAATGTGAATGATAACACTGAATAGGTCTAGAAAAATTCTTTGCGTTTTCCTTAACTATTTTTATATCAAGCTCTCGTCCAGAGAGATTTATTTATTTATATAAACTGTCAATGAAAATTAGTTCGATGGATTTTTAACGACACTTAAGTTACAAGTTAAGAGGCAACTGCGGAACCCTAACATACGTTATGTTAGGGTTCCGCATCATCACGACTTAGGCAGTTCTATTTTTAATGTTATTCGACGGAAAAAAGCTTGCGACCCATCAGATTGTAAGTGATCAACATCGCCTATAATATCTAAAACATCATTTATCCATAGGTCAGGCAACATAACAGCAAATTCCCTGGTGTTGCAGACCGTTGACCATCTGGTGGGCCTGTTTGCCTCTGAATATAACATAATAACATAACTAGCTTCTGCCCACGGCTTCACCCGCGTGGTACCCGGATAAAAAGTAGCCTAGGTGTTATTCTGATGTATAAGCTATATTACTGTAAAGTTTCAGGATAATATACAGTAAAAACGTAGAGTTATCATGTCGTTGTTTTATATTCAATCCTAAACACTGTTCCCTCATTTTTACGTGTACTCTCGTTCGCCATTTTTAAACTTCGCAATGTAATTTCATATAATGGATACCGTGGATGCAACGCTCTATGATTAGGGTTGCCAGGTGTCCGCTATTTCACGGATCAACACGTTTGGAAAAAGACGAAACAATTGGTGGTGATTTCCATGTAATGAAATTTTGTCCTATTCAGAACTCGCAAAAATATTGTTCATAATTGTTCATAAAGATGCATCTTTATGAACAATTATGAACAAAGAACTCACAAAAATATTGTTCATAATTGTTCATAAAGATACATCTTACACTTAATAAGTAAAAATGAAAAAATAACCTGGTAACAGACAAACATCCAAACAAACTCTTACCTACCCCAAACTTTGCATCTCGGGTAAAAAAAATGAAGGTAGGGAGGTAGGGTAAGGCTGCAACATTGCCACCACAGAGTATACAAAATAAAGTTTTTAATGGGTGGGAAATGTGAATGAATAACGGCCAAAGATGGCGTTCTAAAGGGTTTTGGACTGCTTATGAGGAAAAAAAACGCGTTTAGTTTTAAAATGCAAAAAGTATGTAGAAACTTAAATAGGACGAACGGAACGAAACCTTCTGTTAAAGCCCTTTTTTATTATTTGCGACGCAAAGCGTTATATACGTTCTATGGTAAAGTTTTTAATGGGTGCAAAATGTGAATGAATAACGGCCAAAGATGGCGTTCTAAAAGGTTTTGGTCTGCTTATGAGGAAAAAATGGCGTTAAGATTTAAAATGCAATAAGTATGTAAATACTTAAATAGGACGAACGGAACGGAACCTTCTATTAAAGCCTTTTTTAATTACTCGCGACGCAAGGCGTTATATACTTTTAAGGTTGTTCGTGTGTGTATTTGTTTGCTTGCTGGTACAATTTTTATCTAAAACGGCTTAACCTGTTGTAGATCGATAGATATAGAAAGGTAAAGTTAGTATTGGTAAACCAATCAAGGTCCAGGATGCCTAATATTGCCCATCCTCCTTTAGAAACACATCCTTTGAATCAAGAAAAACAATGTTTGGTTTACCAACCCCTTTGGATTACACTGTCTTTTTTTACGACGCAAAACTTTTTTTTCCAACTGGATTGAAGTCAAAAAGTTTGAATATAAACTGTCCTTGTTCAAGCTCCCGCAACGTTTGCAATACATCAAAGAGTTAACAAACTTTGTCCAGACGAGCTGCGAAGTCTAAAGCCACCTCGTAGGTAAGTAACTACGGCATTATTTCGACGCTGCGATCTAAGGGCTCGGTCAAACAGGGTTATTCCACAAATCCATCCTGAGAGAATTCCCTCAGTGGGAAAAACAGAACCGTAATAACGCGGTGGTAGTGGCGGTGGTAGTCAATTCTGGTGGTAAGCTGTAGCCTTTTGAAATCTACAGAACTTACCAGGAGCAATGCTGCGCCCCGCGGGTTCACCCGCGTAAGTTTCAATTACGTGGGAATATCGGGATAAAAAGAAACAGCTATAGGTAACAGCTATGTACCTATCAAGTTTCATCGCAATCGGTTCATTAGTTTTTGCGTGAAGAAGTAACAAACATATTATGTACATACTTACTGATGCGTCTGAGCCGCGCGGGTACCGTATTCATAGATGTAGCCCCTCCCGCTCCTAGGCAATGCCCATTCTATAGAGCAGTTAAGGGTGAATTTCAAGGGGTGAAATTGGAATTGAAAGTATTTTTACGATTCCAGTTTTTCCCCTTTAAGGGGGATTATCAGAGGGGACATCTGGACTGTTTTTTTTTAAGTTCCAGTTTCACCCCCTAAGGGGGATTTTAGGGGGATTTGTGGAATAACCCCAGGGAATGTCGTAGCGGCGGTTCTCGTGTTGCATATTTATACTCGTGATTACTTTGAAATTAATAGTCCGATTCGAATGAATTAAAAAGTATTTTACTGCTACATAAATGCCCTTGATGATAAAACTATTTATTTGAATAAGAATTAATACTACGATACGAATGTAACCAACTTTCGTTTCTACCGGCGATCTAATTAAATTTTAGAACACAAAAGCTGCTATTGTGACTTAACTATGATAGTTAGATATATTTCCTCGCGGACTTTTTTGTAGGTAATAATGAGTACTTTAATTATGTAGTACATCATTTTTATGTATGATCAATAGTTTTCTCAGCGCACGCCAAATAATGAATTTTATAGGCAAAATTTTGCTACTTTGGGTTACATTATTGCAATTTTCTTAAGGATCTCCATTTTTTTTAAATAATTTTTAGCCTATGTTACTTTCTGATAATTTAGCTTTCTATTGGTGAAAAAATGGTTCAAATCGGTCCAGTAGTTTCGGAGCCTATTCGGTATAAACAAACAAACAAAAAAATCTTTCCTCTTTATAATATTAGTATAGATATAATGTCATCTGCATAGAAATAGCAAGTTGAAGTGGCAACGGTCAGTAAAGTTGGCCAAAGTCGATTTAGTAATTAGCGATGTCAGAAATGAGTAGATTCACATAGGTTATCGAAAGTAACCAATTGACATTTTGATAGCTTATGTCAATGCTATAAATTTTATTGGCCGTTACTTTGGCAGACTCATAGTTTAGGAAATATAGCTCGCAGAATCGACAACCACTGCCTACTCTTTGGGCCATATGGCCCGGTCAAAGGGAAATGGTTGTCAAGTGCTTGTCAAAGTTTCGAATGTACTAATCGCCACTGCGTCAGTTTTATCGGGCCTTTACATGTAAATATTTTGAAAAAGTTGTTTAGCTAAACAGTGTTTTTTTTCTACTGTTGAATTTGAAATTACACATGACAGCAATGTTTAAGTAATAAACAGTTTAAAAACTTTCAATTTGTAAGGCCTTTTGTGTTCACACAAACTGGCAAAGAAAAGTTACCTACGTTTCAAACAGATTAACAAACGTATACTAGAAGGTACGAGTATCATACCCACAGGCAGTGCACTCGTAATGGCCTGTGGTGAGCCACGTGCCAAAACTGGAACGCCAACAACAGCCAAATAGAGAAATTGGCTGCCGTCCGTCGGTTTTGTAAGTTTATTTATCATCGTTTGTTCTGCAGTGTTGTGGAATCACGTTCGTGTGAGCCATCTATTCTTATAATTTTGTACCGTTTCGTTTGCCATTACACTTAAAAGCCGAGAACAATTAAGCTTCTAACTATTACAACAATACAAACTTTACTATTCTCGTGCTAATGCTTCGTCGGCCGTTTAGAGGTCCTTCCTCATGAATGCCGCTCCGCGACCGCGCTCAACGATCATCGTGGATTATGTTCATGAGGAAAGACCCTCTATACGGTCAACGAAACGTAAACAAGAATATGGTATGGTCGTACCTAATGTAATAACTATTATCTTAGAACACAGAAACAACAATAATAATAATAATGCTGGTAATTTTTTCACACAGCATCATCTAACCACAAACTAGCAGAGCTTGTATTATGGGAACTACATGAATGATAGTGATATACTACAATAAGTCAGACATAGCTAAAAATGGATTCGAAAACTGCTTTAGAATCGAGTGCGTCATGAAGAGGCATACCTCTCGGTATAATAATTGCCTAGGAAACTGTCTAATGAGAGCTGTGAACCAGTCTCCGTGGGAACATCCCTACACAATCGACTGATGTTATCGCCTGCAATGGCCATATCCGCGATGCCACTATACAGCTCGTTAGCCAGATAGCAGGGGGGATTTGAGAAACAATGGGATATGTATTTGGGAGATACTGTCTCATTTTCGCGAATTGACTAAGCATATGCTATACAATTAGCAAAAAAATGAGACAGCAAAGTCCTCCTCAGGGTCAAATTTCCCCCTAATTATAGTGTACTAAGAAAAGGTTACACTTCAAGACCTGGGCTTTCCTATCTTCAAGTATTAGAAGTCTTGAGCACTGCCTGGCAAAAATACGATTATTAATTTAGAAGATTTAATAAAATATTGAATAAGTAGGACCTACGAAGGAAATGCTCCGTAAGGAGCCTTTTTCGAGAGATGACAGAGATTTTTATTTTGTATTCTGTTTAAGAGTAAGAGAACGGGGCTCTTCATCTTTAAGGCTGCGGGAAATCGATGAATAGAGATTGCTAAGTTATAGCACTGGCTAGGGGAAGCATATTCCCAGTGGACATAGCAAGCTATTGATGATGATGATGAATAGTACGAGCATGCATGATTACGATTTTACTATTCACAGGCAGTTAATCTACCATTTCAAAATTGCCCGATTTTCTTTTCATGCAAAACAATATCGAATTATGAAGCACTCAACTAATTTCCCTGCAAACAAGTAACTCTGAAAACGAAGCCGACAGAACAAGATTTATGTAGGTGTTCGCGAAAATTCTGGAGGAACTGGAAACCCGTCTGAGCACCCTTGTCAACCTAACACGCTGAGGAGGTCGGCACTAGAAAGTGCTTCAGTCAAGTAGCAACATAACCCGGTGGATTCCATTACATTAGCTTCATGGAATCCGTGCATTCTTCCTATTTCAATAACGTCAGTGGGTGTTTTCATTTTGATATATTACAAGTATCGCTTTGTAGCGCGATATCGAAATATTTGATCTACACTATAAAAATGAGACATGTTTGTATGAAATGTTACTTCTTATTGTTTCCCATACATTATGTGACCCGAACTGATGGATGGATTAAATTAAAGTTTATTAAAAATAACAGTTAGCAAGTGCTTTTAAAACGCGGACATGTGCCAAATATCATATTTAGACGTCCTCTGACTAGCCCCACTTGGTATCCTCAATGATCTTATGTATCTGTGGGTATCCGTCTCGGGTAATACAGTCGTGAGCGTGTTTGTTCTTATTTTATTAAACACTAAAGTCGTTATTTATATCACTTTAAACACTAAACTTGGTAACTCTATGGAGGCCGATGTTGACTTTTTCAGGCTGTTGATGATAATTATGTGACATACACTGCCATCTACATAGCTAATAAAACAGAAATCCATCCATTGATTTAAGCCCCTTTGAAGCAAGGTAGTATAGTTAGAATGCTAACTGTAAACGATGTAGAAAAAATAATCGGCATCACATTTTAAAAGAAGCATTCAATTCTAAAAAAAACTATTTACATTGTACAGTCAGTACAAGCAGTTAAATTACGATTTTACGCTGTCTACGTGACCCAAATCAATCTCACGAAAATTCATTTTAAATTTTAACAAGACTCGTTACCTATGTTTCAATAGAACATTCTATGACATGGTCGAGTGTCACGCTTTCAAACATGATAGTAACCACATACTAAATAAGACCGAATCGATCAACTCCCATGACGGTAACCAACCACAGCGCACAGCAAATAGAGCGCTGATTGTATAGCGAAATCGTCGAAGCTTGACATCAGAGCTGGATTAAAAATAAACAATCTCCTTTTGGGATACATTCAGAATAACCGCAGCTTACACACCAAAATCTATGGCTGTCAAAGTTGGCCTCTGACCAGAGATATAATTCGGAAAATAACGTCATTCCAAAGAGCCACAGAGAGATCAATGCTTTGTTTAAAATTAAAAGATAGAGTCAGATGCGAAAAAATCAGACGTATTACGAAGGTCACTGATGCAGTTAGCATGCTATGCAAGCTAAAATGGAAGTGGGCCGGTCATGTCGCTAGAACTAAAGACGGACGATGGAGCGAGCGAATCCTGCACTGGTACCCACGAGACACGAGACGGACGAGAGGCAGACCAAGAAGAAGATGGTGTGACGACATCGTAGAGGTAGCGCAGAACACCTGGACTCGAATAGCACAAGACCGACTACAATGGAACCGTATGGAGGAGGCCTACGTTCAATTTTGGGTGCCAAAGTAAAAATATAAATTTGAACAAGAAAGAATTTATGTAGATTAGATCATTATTTGGAAATAAAGGCTTTATTATTATTATTATTATTATTACACACCAAAATTAAATGGCAAAGCAGAAACAAGGTCTTATTTAGGTTATGGTATTCTACGAACAAAAGGAGAAAAGAAAAGAGAATTACTTTTGTTTGCAAAATTCAAATTGAATTGATTAAGATCACCAGTAAAATGAAAATATATAAATCCCCCACTCGAGCATTTAATTACAGCGTCCCCTAGTGACGTGTGGCGATAATACCTATCTGAGAATCTTCCTAAAGTCATACAAGACGATTGCAAAAACCCGCATTACAATCACAATCGTTTCGGAAAAAAACTGGTAGCAGTCAAACACAAATACCGGTTTCTACCGTCACAGGTAAATAGGTTTTGAAGACATGAGCAGTATGGGTAACTACTGGGCTGAGCAATACCTATGCATGGTGAATTTCAACTCGCAAGTCAAAAAGTAAATAACTGCATTTGGCATCGTTTTTGATGATGTCACGCTCCTGGCTCGGTTAACGAATAAAAAAATAACGTGGCCCCAATATTCCAGTAGTAATCGGAAAGGTAGATTTCGCAAATCGTCACACTGTGTAAGACGGTTTATACCTGGAGTTTTTTTTTTCATGAAAACATTCTGAAAAAGGAACATTATATCCATGGCATTTTGTAACAACTTAACACTTGCTAGTGACCAGGCAGGATAATAGTTTACAGAACCGGCAATCGCTTCTGGGATGGGAAGCATCCTGGGAATTGGGATGGATATATGGGCAATATACGTCATCCGCCGCATCATTTGGCTAGTAAAGAAGAGATATTTACTTATAAAAAACAAACCTTGCCTATTAAAAACACTCAAAAATGCTACAGAATAGAATCTATAGTGGCTGGAGATCATAAACGTCAGCAACGTTCGACGAAAAACAGTGGTATCGACATCATTTTTAAATACTTAGTAAGTTGTTATTTTCGACAAAATCTACCTCGTCCTTCATGTGCAACAACCATGGATGGAGGCCGAATTTCAATATCCATCAGACACGGCCATTCCGTCCGTCCCCTTGTCATGCAAATCGCAGAACAATACCTATTTATATCCTCGCGTCTATTGTGGATACTGATAGGATTCTTTTCCAGTGTCGTTTTTGCTAAACAGAATCTGCTAATTAAATATTTGTGATCTGTTTAGGACTTTCCCCTTTATTTTAAAGCACCAGCGATTGCAGATGTCTACCTACAATATGTGGTATAATTGTTTGAGAATCTTCTTTTTTGTCGTGTCACAGGTGTTTTTGGTAACCCTGCGTAATGACAATAATCTGACTAGCTTACGGTATGGCAGCACTAAATAGGACCTAGTGACCGGTGAAAGAACCATTGTGGTGAAAGGATTCAGTGCACTTCATTGAAGCTATTTTCATGCACATTTTGAATTAAAATGGAGAATTCTTTTTCGAAAGTGTTTTTTGTACCCTCGTTATCACATTATGTTTCAGGGTAGGCAACGCGCGAGTGATACCTCTGGTGTTGCAAACGTCCATAGGTTACGGTAACCGCTTACCAACAGGTAGGCTGTATGCTTGTTTGCCTCTTTAGTTGTATAAAAAACTCTACTTATCACCTTGTATTTTTTCTACACCACACGGGGTCGGCACGTGTTTTCCTTTATCGGTTATCGGCAGTCAACTCGATAGGTACTCTACCTACCGAGTTCACATAAAATTATCCTATCCTTTCTTACACATACAAGAAGATGACGATACAATCAAAAGTTAAACTCGTATGCTTGGTGCGTTTTTCTTTGAATAAGCCTCAAGCCATCTTTAATGTAATAGATAGGCTATTATTCGTAGGTTCCAGCCCATAAAAGGAGCGAATACTCAACAGAAGCCCGGGGCCTACAAGCAACTATAGAGTTCGATAATTGCTCTCATTGCGAGATTCGCGAGTGTGCACAATCAATCGCCTCACTTTCTCTGATGAGTCAGATGTTTACAAAATTATGAGTTTTTTAACCTGTGATCTTACAAGACGTTTCTTTAACCTTGCAAATTAGCAAACCTTTCGAGACTTATTTTTCAGGTTTGGCTTTGCCATTAAACTTTCTGTAAATATTTGTAACATCCTATATAATTCCTGTTGTGTCTTATTATCTAATAAAAATAAGGCACAAAATGGATTTTCAAAAAAGTACCTCAAATAAATAACTAAGCTAAAAAGTAGAAAACGAATTCATTTTCTTAAAGCGAAAAAACTTTATTGGCATCAAGACTGCACGAAATTACGTTGAAATGCCAGTGTAACATTATAATGAGGCTTACGGGTAATATAAACGACCCACTAAAAATGTTACCTCCCTTTACGAGAGCAACTGGAGAACTTGACGGTATCATTATCATGTTATACTTACATTGTATCCTGCCCTTCTCAAGGATAATGCAGGTAGCTCAAGTGGCTCTAGAATGATGGATGGGCTTATTAATCTCGTAATCTAGTCCCAACAAAAAGGGAAATAATAAAAGCAAAAACTCGAGGTCGTCTGAAACTTCGACTCAAGTCGCAAATTTATTGGAATAAAGAAAATGAATCTCCTCTGCTGTTAGATTAAAAGGGTTTATCAGAGATCTTGCTAATATAATCCAGTTCATTTAAAGGACGGTGACGTCGTTAAGGAGCCATGAATCAAATAAAGTTTCGCGGAATATAGAATACCCGAAACTCAATATAAATACATAAAATAGTTGCGTGACTGACTGACATAGCTCATTCAAAACTGTAAAATAGTAAGATCTGAAAGAATAGTAAGTAGGAGTTCACTGAGGATTTTACTATTTTTACCCCTAGTCTAGAAAGTGCGGCTGGTAGATAAAGTTTGTAGCGGAAAAAAATACCGCTAAGGACTGGTAATAAATTCTGTAAGTGTACATTGTTTGGTGCAACAAAGCATTAAATAAATAAAAAATAAAAATGCGGACGAAGTCCTCTGGCATTTCACTAGTAATACAATCTATTACTAGGACAGAAAAGTGATTTTAGGCTTCCTATGCAAAATCAAATACCAAAATATAAAGTCGTCAATGTAAAGTTAATATTAACCGACAAACAGGACACAAGGTCAAATTCTAAACCTTGTATAGTCTAATTCCTGGTCTGAACACAAAATGACTAGACTAGAATCAAGTTTCGGTACTCCCACGTTAGGGCAGGGCGTAGACTGGTGCTTTGCGTCTGGCACAATCATGAATGATTCATCGGAGAATTAATAATACGAAATAGTCACGTGCTGGACTGATATAGTTCACATTATTGCTCCGAGATGATCCACTAAATGCGAATGAGCTGATTGAGACAAAACTGGAGATTTAATTCATCAATACAGAAGAGCGAGATCTCCTACCACAGGTATCTTCATACTTAAAAGAAGATCTCAAACCCATATATGTATACGTAGATTAAGTTAATGAAAATAAAATAAAAACATTTGATCAATAGCTCAAACGTGGAAAGAAAAAAGAAATAGATAGGTAAGATAATTAAGGGCAACTATCGCCACGTTGTCGTAGCACAACACCGAGTTATTCGTAAATCTCAATGAAACACTATGTAGGTAGCTTAGACTAGAAACGCCAACCACAGCTTTCCAAAACCTAAAAGTTGCGAGTTGGCGAACTAATGTTTCTTAATTTAGACATTTTCAAAACCCTTTCTAGTACAAGTAGGTACAAGAAAAACACAAAAAGTATGATAAAAATGTAAAAGAATAAACAGATTGACAATTTTCAGCGAATTCTTACGCCTCTTAAGATCTAATAGTCATAGCACGAGCTAAGTAAAATCTACAAGCAAAACTCATTAAACAGTCGACTTTAGTAGTGAGACTTGTGAACATTACGACTAAACTTTGCATGCAAATATTATCCGACATACAAACACGTATAAAGAGGAAGTAGGTAGGAGGTAAGTCATGTAGGTAGGTATGTATATCTATTGGCTGCAGTCAACGACCCACTGCGGGGGACTCGCACATGTTAATTATGTTGTAATTGAAACAAATGTTTACGTAGCCATGGTGATAGTACATCAACTAGCTAGTAGATTCTACTATCCAATTAGTAGTTACACAAAACGAAGTAAACATTTACTTGTCACTAGCAAAATTACTAAAGATATAAGGACAGACGGATATTTTGTACAATAGTAAAATGGAAAAAAATGGCAAAACAAATAAAAAATAGCCCTAAGTAATAGTGAGTGAACTTCTACGTGGACATGATATTCCCACTAAAGCCTTCTCAAATTAAAGATTCTCACGTGCTGGGTAAGTGACTTAGAAAGACGTAAACAAAAGCAACCATAAACAAAGAGAATCATGAACAACAACTTGTATTTTAAAACAGACTTTTTTTGGTCTCAGATGTCAAAGAGTTATGCAAGTTATAGATTTTTTTTTATCTACACGAAACATCTAAATCAACCATAATCAAACACTGTCGCTCGGTACCTTGCAATGAAGTTTTCGAAATCAAATAGATGCAAGTCATTTTAGATTTATCTTTAGAACCAGAATGCTTTAAGCTGCAGAAATCTATGCATTTGTAGGCGACATATTACCACCTGACACCGGCTATAAGCCCAGAAGTATATAAGTACAGTTAACTCATTTCATAATTTGCAGTCGCTTCAAGGAGAGTCAAACGAATGAAAACATGAAATCACTTCCAATTCATGTTGAAAAAACTAATGAACACAAATCGAATGTTTTGATTCGTCATTGTCATTATATCGGTCTCAATAACAAACTGGGTCGCAAGTACAGTTAGTACAAATTGCTATTCGTCTATATTTAGATTGACCCACAGTCCCACACTGACACAAGTTATAAGTACTTATGATATATACTTACACAACACAAATAAGTAAGGTAAATAAGTAACTACCAATCTGAATAGAAGCCATTGTATCATGGGATAAAATTCTAACAGGAAGATTACGTTTGGATATTGACATTGGAAATTACGTCAAACAAAACTATTACGGTGCACAACATAATCACAAAACTCAGTGATTTGCCTCATGCAATTTATTTATATGTATGTAACTACGTAATTTATCTTGATTTTCATTATATAAACCTGTTTCCCATTCCATAGGTAAGTTTCTAAATGTGGCTTAATGTTTTCGGAACTAAACTTATAAATTATGTTAAAGGACTTTTACATACATCTATTTTATTTGATTTTTAACTCACGCATGAATTTCAATCCCGTATGAATGGAAGTAGCTCAAGATCGTTTGTTATTCGTCATACTTAACACTCTCTAGGCCTACGAATGGCCAGCTGTGGCAGCTTCAACAGGATGTTGATGATGATTCTAACACGTAACTCAGACGTAAATCGATCGACTTAAGTACAGATTATTCGACAGTGTATCATTGAAATCTGTCGATAAATATCGATTTGGCTTCTGCAAATAGAATTAAAAAAGAAAAACTCGGATAAAGAAGCACCAAGTTCTAAACCTAGCAGTAATTGATTTCTCGAACAATCAATATGTACAATGATTACCTACGTCGTACTGCGTCGCAATTTCAGGGCATTTAATTAGTATTTGCTCCCAGCACAATACTGCCAAGCACATAGCCCGAAAGCCAATCACGCCCCAAGCTGTATTGGATAAAATTTCAAACGCTCCAAGCCTGCCAACTCTCTAAATTGAGTCTTTGTTTTGTTGTCGGAAATGCAGGTGCCTGGAGTTGTAATTTGAATGCCTTATTTTGTGCACTTTGCAGTTGGAGATAATTGAAATTCGCAAGCCAAATAAGCCCGAGGAGCAAAACATTCTACGTTTTTGTCTTCTGCTTCTTTCGTTTCGGTGATTCAACCTAAATCAAAGATACTACGACTGACCACATTATCTAAACGTACCATGCGGTCTAAAAATTTAAAATCAATAGGTTTTTATTCAAATCACAAGGATCATTCATCAACTTATAAACTAAACCCTGTACCAGGTGATGGTTTGTCTTTTTAATCCTAATCCTATCCTAATATCATAAACGTGAAAGTTTGTGAGGATGGATGTTTGTTACTATTTCACGCAAAAACTACTGAACAGATTTTAATGCAACTTTACAGTAATATAGCTTATACATCAGAATAACACATAGGCAACTTTTTATTCGGGTACCATGCGGGCGATGCCTAGTTTTAGTATTCTGCCCACGGCAGTTTAAATGAACCCGTTTGCTATGCCTAATGTAGATAAAAATAATATTCAGGAAGAAAAAAATCAATGCCATAAGGGCTAGGTTATGAATTAAGCTAAGTATTTCCGTATAGTGAAGTATATATGCTTATGACACAGTCAAATCTTGCATTAAAAAAACAAATAGAATCAGGTTCACTTCTGCGGCCAAATATTAACAAACTTCCTGACGGTTCTGTTAACACACCGCAATCAATTCAGCTCGATCGCCCTTCGAATTCACGTAGGTATCAAGGATAGCAACGTTCCAAATCCAATCTGCATGACTGGATAACGATCTCTTTGAGACGAAGCCTTTGCTAATATTTGCTTTTAACCCCAGATAGATCTTTGGAGATAGTTCTACAAGGGAGTTTTGAAATGGGTTTACCTTTTTATCACCGAAAATATTGACGATTAGTTACTGCCTACGACTTCGCTCGCGTGGTAACAGGATAAAAAATAGCCGACAAGTAGCGTTCGTAATGCATTTGCGCGATCGTTTGGTCCAAAATTGGACCAATATTAGTCTCCACGAAAAGCCCATTTATTTATATATAATACAGCCTTTTACCCCTTACATACAATCTTAAGCTTTTGTTCTCGTTCAAAGACCCTGAATGATTACGAATTTACCATATCAGTAAAGTTTAATCCAGGAGCAACGTATACGCAGCCATACCTACCTTACTTCTACAACGCTAAAAGTACTGATTTTGCTAAATTTGACTCTAGCTAGAGAGTTGTTAGTTCTAGGAAAGTACTCCTAGGAACCGCACGCAACCCTATAGAAAACATGAAAAAGAACTTCCAGAACAGCCAACGAAACATCAGCATGAGAAGAGAATATACGTGATAGGTATTCGTTTATTTATATTAAAATCTCATTTTCTAGTTGTTTAAAAAGGTAATTATCGTTAAGTGCGATAATTACCTTTTTAAACACCTACTTTATTACTTTATTGACTTTTCAAAATTTGTCACAAGTTAGCGTTATTAGTGTGCTAGCCATTTACTCGCTTCCTCAATTAATTAATTTAGACCAATATGCATTCGTTACAATAGGGCTATATTTTACCCATATTAGGTTGTGGTTAATCAGTACTATCAACGGACAGAAGCTATTGTAGGTTCCGTATGTTCAACTACAATCTGCAAATGACGATGTAACTAACGTACCAGATGTACCTAGCTAGTGTAAATTGTACAAGTATTTATGATTTTGTGATACTGTCATTCCAGGTTCAGTGTTTTCAAGAATCGAATAAGTAGCGTCTAATTTACTTCATTTCTTTAAATAAAAGGTTTTTTATCAGTAAAAGTGTGATACAAGCATGAATTGTTGCCACATCATCAAAGAACTTTTAACTTGCCAAGAATCTGACAAAGTATCTGAAATCAGAGCTTCATTTTTATTATGGACTCCTGTAAGTATCTTATAGACTCTTATCGACATACCTACCCGCCATTAAAATTGTGGAAACACAAGCCAATAAATTAAACAAATTGAAAACTTCGAAACAATTACAAACCAGTAGGGCGGAAAACTTTAAAAAATCCTTCACATCACTATTAAGAAACTGCAAAACACCGCTAACAAGCGTTATATAAAACATCACTTCACTCATCATTTTCGGCAAAACTATTTCGCACGAAGCCGAATCGGCCACCGTTCGTCATCAAACCTACCGCAACGCGACGAATGTTACCGAATATTCCCGAAGGGTAATGGCAACGCGGGCGTTGTGGCCGACAACCGGCGAGGCACTGCGGAGCCGGCCGGCCGCGTGCGAGCCCCTCCTCAGAACCCTGAAGACCTAAACACCCCAAACCTCACAGCAATCACGACCTTCCACCCCAGACGTAAATGCGAATTTCCCAATACAAACGACAGAAACGCCAATCGATGCTCCTGAAACAGGACAACACATCTTCCGCCTCCGCTCCCGAGTCGTCACTGATACAATTTCGAAACAAATTTTATTAATCGAATCGATATAACGCATCTCGAATTTCATTAGGACGTGCTGGATGCAAATACCTTAGCCGGGTGTAATAAACAGGCTAATAACTTGCAAAAATATGTGTTCTTTCAATCGTAACTTCTGCGTTTATATTGCGGGCTTCGAGAATGCGAAGAGTCGGTACAACCAGGTAATTTCTTTTGCACATGTTCCAATCATTATAAGGAGGAAAGAAACCAGTTGGATTTATTGTAACTCAATTATTTATGCGAGAGATGATAACTTTGTTAATTATGTGGCAGATAACAGAGAAAAAGTTGAAAACAAACAAATTGATAATGAACACAACATCTCTTACATTTCGGCGTTGTATTTACAAAAACATAGACGGTTTCATTAAAATACAAACACTCTCCCCACTATGTAATAAGATGTGAGGTGAAAAACAAATAAATTACCTATATGCAAATGATACATAGGTACAAGAAAATGCGTTGATTTCTTTCGATCAAAACGATCCTGTTACAAACCAAACTCGATAGCGCTTGGTTCGGATTACTGAAACCGAGATTGTGACTTGCTGCAAAACTATTTGCGTTTGTCATTCATGTGGAGCATTGGCAAATAGGATCACCTAATAAC
This sequence comes from Perizoma flavofasciatum, assembly GCA_958496245.1. Classification (NCBI taxonomy): domain Eukaryota; kingdom Metazoa; phylum Arthropoda; class Insecta; order Lepidoptera; family Geometridae; genus Perizoma; species Perizoma flavofasciatum. The sequence continues at coordinate 4,619,471 of OY292443.1, read as the reverse complement.
CTACATAAGTAGCTCTTAAAATAAGCAAGATGAAGTGGTAAATTCCAGTTTTTACTCCAGCAAAAAACATGGCAAGGTCTATTCAATATTAATTTAAGGACGCGTCTTTCCTCTCCTTTATTCTTTACTAACCTCTGCACACGGAATCGTCCGTATAGTACACCGATGAAAACTCTGTTATTCTAAGTCACAAACTATAATACCTGTACCTATCAAATCCAAATCGGCCAAGCCGTTATGCAACAAACATCCAAAATTCTAAACTACTTATATGTGTATAAGTTTAGATGTTTGTTTTTGAACTTTGTTATTATATGTAGTATAATAATAGTATTGTACACACAAATTAACACTTACATAAGACAAATTGAAGTTCAACTTGCCTTTGTACATATGATATGTACAAAGGCAAGTTGAACTAGGGTTCAGCTTATCTTTGTCACACAATATGTTTAAATTAACACTTAGTAGGGAAACTTAATACTAAAAATATTGTCATATTCATTTATGGGTAAAAGATTGAACTTTTCATATTACACAAAAAGAGTCGTAGACAAGTATGACTCTTTTTGTGTCTTGCCAGGAAACTGAAGTCTGTTATATGACTTACGAGCCAGTTTATCAACGCTGAAACCTTGAAGGAAGATATAAATCATAAGGAAACAGTATCATGAATGAAACATACCTGAAATCCTAGAAAAGTCAGAAGTTTTGGACCTTAAACTGTGTGTTAATGATTAAAAATATTTTTCAAATCATCAATAATTTTTCTGTTCTAAACAAGCTTGTCCATATCTTGTGAATACTTTTCATGCAAACGTTATGTTGGATGAAAACTCACAAAACTCACGTTTACACGAGTAAAAACGTGAGTTTTAATCATTATTAAAATTGATTGAGCTCTTCAAAATCTATACTTTTTTTATTGTTTGTTCTACTGATTTCTTCTCTGACACAAGTCACAGACGTGTTTCAGCATGACATATCGCACTTGGGCGGTTTTTTCTGTTTGGTTACGACAATTTTGATAGCGCAACTTTTTTCAATTTCACTATGATTCCCGGCTCTTTCCAAAGTGTGTGCAGGAACTTATATGAACGTTTATGGTATGAAAACAAAGAATCATTTTTTTACTCGTTTGGTACTGATGTCGGATTAAAATTGGTACGACCTCGCAATTTCAACAGTCACTGAGTTCAACCAAGAGTTCACAATCATAATGATGACATAACTAATGCATTACGTATAATGTTTTGCAGTTGAATTGAATTCCGCGAATGGTATAATGGCGGGTACCGCAATTGTAAAATGCTGTGAAGTTAAACGGGAACAACAACGGATGGAATGGTTGGAAACAGAGTCTGTGGACCGTTTGAGCTGCGTTACGCTTGATGCATTGTGCCGTGGGAATGGTTTAACTAACTCCTAGTTAGTTAAACCATTCCCACGGCATTTCCTTAGATTTGCAGAACTAGGGAGGATGTACAGTAACGAAGAAATAGATTTGTTTGCCTGTGAGCAAATTGAATATACAGACTAAGGGAAAGATCTAGCAACTTTCCGATCTTACAACGTATATTTATTAAACTTTAGCGATCTGCAAACATAGTGTCGCAATGAAAACACGGAATTTTCAGAAACTGTGGACGAGGGTGATTGCGATAAAGACCTGTTCAAATCCTAATAAGTAATTATTTCAAATAAGTTTTCCGATTACTGAGTTATCGTCAGCCACTATGATAAATAAAAAGTACCCTGTCTGAATGTAAACAAACTATTGGTAGAAATCTACAAACATGTGTCTCCAACGGAACTATTTATGATTCTAAATTTTACCGTCTTCAATTCTAAATCATCATTCACAATCAAGAACGTGTGAAATCTTAGCATAGTTAACCGTTGATTAATTACAATTAGCTTCCGTGTTGTCTTATAAATGTTTTAAGTCAGTAAAGGTGAATTAAATATAAAGAGTCCTTGAGTGCAGGCAACGCAGCATGTCCCATGTGTTACAATTTTCAACGGTAATAGGCAACGGTAACCGCTTTCCATCAGGTGGGCCATATGTCTGTTTGCCTCGTCGTAATATAATATACTAAGCTATTGCTAAGGTTCTCATTTCTAGAAGATAAATCTTAAGTAAGTACGAATACTTATGTTTTAAGGCTATATTTTTCTTGACCGCCAAACACAACTTACTGGGTCAATTGGCTCTCGCAACCCCCAGTTTATTGCAAGGCATCTTCTGTGTGCCTGTAAGATTTGTTGTGTACATAACAACCGACATCTGAGTTTACCCTAAGCACACAACATACCGAACTATCAAGCTCGTATGGATAGGTACCTACCCCCGTATCATGGATAACCATTATCACACCTGGATTACACATTTAACCAAATACACATTTCGGAATTACCTACCTACAAAACGGTAGAGTAAAGTGAGTTTTCACTCTGAGCAAAAAGAAGTATATAATCATCAACAGACTGTTGAAGTCCACTTCTAGACATAGACATTCCTCAAAGAGTGCCATATATCTAGGGGAACCACTGACGATCTTGCTACCTCCATCCACCGAATTTCCACGACCTTGACGATGAATTAAAAGAAATATAATACGTAGGACCGCAAGAACACCTCTTAAGGGTAAGGTATCTCTATAACTTCACACACTACTTAAGCTTCATTAACAGTCATTAATTCGAGCAATCTAGGTTTCTTAACAAGGCCATGCCATAAAAATGTTCAAACATTTGCGATTACGCGAGTTACACCATATAATTATGGTCTGCTAGCAATTCTGCTATACCTTCATGAGTTACAACTATTTAAAGATAATTTGACATACCGCTGACCTGAAATCGTGGGTGTGGTAATGAGTTTTTATTGCATGAAGGTTATAATCAATGTGAGTTACACGGGATCGTATTGGATACGTTTAAAAATATTAAAAAGATTTCTAGATCTTTTAAATGATCTATCATGCTGATCTAGATTTAGAACCAGCTAGAATAAGCTACTAGACGTCAATTACCCTTCTTTACTTTGCGTAGTTGAGGCGAGTCACAGTTTCGGAAATCTTCGGGTAATGTGTCGTTTGTACAAACAGATGAGATGCCTTTAAGATCTCTTTGCGTCAAATTGCTGATCACACCACTATCAGTCAGAACCTAACAACCTAGATAAAAGTACGGTTAAAAATAATATAGTTTCGCTGACAGAGGATTTTCTCTAAGTTTAAATGCTTCGTCAAGTTTTTGTAAGATGTTAACCCTAAGGGGGTCATACCAAACGGTCTCAGTGATCAAAGAGTATACGCGCTTGAGCGATCATCAACATAAAGGGTCGTTTATCAATAACTATCATGGAGATAGCATTTTAGTATGTGGATCAAGCCACTGGATAACGGTCATATTATTATTATAAGATGTGGCAAAAGAATGCATGTCCCTCCCTATGTCCTTTATGGAAGGTCCCTACATAGTTTAATTTAAAGTGAATTAAAATATGTAGGCTAATATTATAAGTTCGGTTAAAAAGTAACCGTGGTAGAGACTCGTATAAAAACAATAATGTTCCTTGTTCGTTTGGATAATTTTTCACAAAGCAAAGTAAAAAAATACTAGGTACATATAGTTTTATTTTTTTGTAAACACATAAATATTATACATTGATGAAAACCCCCGAAACCTCTAAAACTCGAAAAGGAGAGACACTTCAGGCTTAGAAAGCTTTCCCAAGTTTTCAAAGTTTTACATATTGCTAAGCCTGGATATACGAAAACTATTGTCTCGTTCTCATAGATAGATAGGCATTGCTTCAAAAAATCATACAACCAAAAAAAAAAGTACATAGGCTAGTTAGCCTATGTACATACACATTACACAAAGGTTATATGAAAAATTGGAATATATTGGAATGCTATTCCAATGATCTTGCTTGCCATTTTTTTCATATAACCTTTGTGTAATGTGTAATGATGAATGTAGCGGTCTCATAGCCATATTTGTGTATTTAGTGACAGAACTATATCCTACTTCCTTCCTGCTTAGGATCTCTGTCACGGCTGAACAAATTTAGATGAAATTCGGAACAGTATAGTTCGTGACCCAGAATAACACAAAGGCCATGCAAGCGGGTATCCAGATACCAAGTGGCGAGCGACGCCATGGGCAGGATCTAGTATTTTATATCAGCCGAATGTTTTTTTCGTGGATAAATAATATTCATTTTGTTCGGAATCGATTAAAAACAATTCGACACAGAGTTTCACATGAAATGTAATCCAGTAGTCAATCCAAATGAATCTGAACAAAATCGATTCGCATATACCTGGGTATGTACGATTACAGGCGGTTTGTCTGCGCAATCGAATAACGGCGACACTGTTGATCCGAGCGAGTCGAATTGTAACTAATCGATTATAGTGTAGCGATAATGCGTGACTTATGTCTGTCTGATCATCAACATTAGCACGGGTCGTGACTCGCGTGACAGACAAATTATGGAAGCTTTGGCGAACACTTTAACGTATGAGTCAGAACTGTAATAACTTCAATATTATCCACAATGAATGTAACAGTAGTAGTAGACTGAGCTTTGTCCGGGAACGGATAAAACACACGCACACCTGAACAGTTGGGTAAAAACAATTTCGAGAAGAAGGCCAAGAGGAGGATCCAGCTAGGCTGGGCAGCATTTGGAAAACTACATAGTCTTCTTGTCATCCATACCGCAATGCTTGAAAACGAAAGTTTTCAATCAGTGCGTCCTACCCGTCATGACCTACGGAGCTGAGACGTGGACACTCACGATATGGCTGGTCCATCAGTTCAAAGTCGCTCAGCGAGCTATGGAAAGAGCTATGCTCGGAGTCTCTCTGAAGTATAGGAATCGTAACGAATCCGTCAGAGAACCAAACTTATCGACATAGCTCAACGAATTAGCAAGCTGAAGTGGCAGTGGGCCGGTCATATCTCGCGAAGAACCGATAACCGCTGGGGTAAACGTGTTCTTGAGTGGAGACCGCGACTCGGCAAACGTAGTGTAGGACGCCCTCCGGCTAGGTGGGATGACGATCTGCGAAAGACTGCAGGCAGATGCTAGATGCGGCAAGCTGAAGACATGGCGCTATAGCGCTCATTAGGGGAGGCCTATGTCCAGCAGTGGACTAATATAGGCTGATGATGATAACACCTGTACACACTGCGTATTTTATACGCGCGTATATGATAATACGCACATTCGCAGCGCTGTAAAGTCATAGAGCAGATTGTTTGCGTTTATATCGATTGAAAAGCGATACAAACGCGCTTCATCAGCGTTACAAACACGCTGATAAAGCGCGTTTTTTTTTGTATTGATTTCATCAACGTGTTTGCATCAATACGAACTCGCACAAACACAGCTTCGCTTCGTACTACTGGTGATAAGTGTCACAAATAACCGCGTAGTTTCACCAATACAGACGTGCCATCACCGCGCGCTTGTAACGCGTTTGTAGCGGGTATAAAATACGCCGTAAGCAAAGGCTTTTAACTCCGATGACATCTTACGTAAGGGCTGCGGGAGCTCGGTTGATGGAGGTAGCTCGAGGTCGGTCATCATGGCGCATGGCGCTCTTTAGAGGAGACCTATGTCCAGCAGTGGACTTCTACGCGCAGTTTATGATGATGAAAACATCTTCTACGTTTCTCATCTAGCAGCGACCACATGTCTGCCAAACTACAAATTGTGGCTAATAGAAGATTAAATTTGAAGGCACTTCAAGATTTTCCCGTCATGTGGATTTTCCCGGGATTTATTATGCATAACTTCTACTTAGATCGTATTTCGTCCTCAAAACCCTGTGTAAAATTATCCTGGTGTGGAATAAGCCGTTTTCTCGATGTTTTTGGTACACACAAACAAGGTATTTTATTGTTTTTATACAATAATTTATTTCTCTATCGCTTTTACCTTTTAACCGTACTTATAATTACTAATAATTATTATTAAAATTACTAATAGCGAAAGTTTAAAAAGTATGTTACCTACTCGATTATACAATGTCAGTCCATTTTATTTGGAGTCCCTAACTGTAATGACCCAATCGTCCTAAAATGTTTTAGGATGCCGTGGTGTTAAACTAAAGATTCAAATGAAAAAAAATCCTCCCTTAAAAGTCACATGAATTCATGAAATTAATCCCGAAACCTTTTTCTTTTAAATCTACCACTGTGTCAGTCGCAGTCTAGCCTAGACAGTAGGTAAGTAAGCTAGGCAGTCTCCTAGAGATATTCCTAACCTAGTCATACGAGTCGGCCTTGTAACCTACAAACTGTCAGGCACTTGAGCACGCGCCGCGCCGCGCCGCAGTTGATTCTGCGTCTGCAGTTTATTTCGGACGTTGATTGTTTGTCTAGAACTGTACCTACGACTACTACTTGCAATAAGTACAGCCTCTTGGCGAGTCAAAAATACGCAAGAAACTGTATACTTGGCATGATTCGTTGTTTTCTTATAATTTAACACGCCATAATCATGGGAGTAACTAAGTATTTGTGGGGTGGATAATACTGATACTTAATGGTAGCATTTCTGTGTCGCATTTTGTAAAGCTAAACTAAATTAAGACAGCATTAAAACATCGCCATCCCTTATTTTTTTAACCACTCAGAAGTACCAGCGTTGTGGTAGTCAATGCTCGGACTCTTTAGTGTTTATTTCAGTTTATTCCTAGCAGAAGTTTCGCTTTAGAAATGCAAAAGTGAATACCAATGGCACTTACAAAAAAAAAATGTTCTTCTGAAAGGTTGAATTTTATTCTGATCAAAATAACATGAATAATGTCGACAGCTCTGACTAACTAACTTTTCAGCATGCCGGGCTGTGGCGGGTCTGTCGTTATACGTAGGTAGTCTTTGAATGCAGAAATTAGCTATTTATTTTTCTGTTTGTTTAAAGTTGGACCGCTGAAAAACAATCCAAAAGGGGTGATGTTCGAAAAACTTCTTTTTGTAGCATTTTTATTTCTGAAACAAGGCATTTCTAATTGGTACCTTCCGGCAAGTTTGGTAGCCATAGGAGGAATTCATGTAATTTTTTTCTAATACTAGAACAGAAAATTAATATTATTCTTCTTTCTCTTTTTGTCACCGTCAGTGATATAACTAGATTCAGGTTTGGAGGCCCTGATAAGTTTTTTTGTTCTAGAACATGCCGGTTTCTTCCCTATGTTTTCTTCCGCCCTTTAAGAGCACGTCTTGCATAGCGCAAATAAAGATTTCGACTGGGAAAATCCTTTGGTGCATGAGTAGATTCGAATCGAAAGTCTATAGTGGTTCTCAAGCCACTACACCACTGCTCTCAGAAAACCAATAACCATTGCATACTATATAAGTTACTACTATGCAAACACTGGAACACGTTCCCATTGGAAAATACGCATATCAAACACTTGCCCGCAAACTAGGAACAGAGACCACTATTATTTACTCCGTGGCTCAAGTCAAATAACAGGGAAGACAGTAAAGTTTACATCTATGATCGCAGTTTAACAGTTAGGCTTGTATTCGAAACTGTGATCAACCATTTAGATGTCGCGAACAAGCGATAGTATGAAATAACCACAGAACTACGCGCTAGTGAAAATAATCTTTGCACTAAGTTTCAAAATCATTATTGTTTGTAAGTGAAAATATGGCTAATTACCAGTTTTTCGTATTTGCAGGATCATTTACCAAAAGCGGTTGCGCGCGATGCTCATGATAAAGAGCTTCTAAGTTATCTACGAAACGTCTATAAATCTTTGGTATCCTCAAAGATCATCGAAGTGGTATTTAAATTGATGCTCTCCAACCAGCCAAATATTACGATCAAAAACACTGACAGTTCACGTATCAGTTTAGAGCAGTCTTCATCTTCAGGATAGGTCTTAGGAGGAGCAGCAATTCAGGATACAGGACTATTGTTGGAAATGGTTCATGATGGTGAGGTTTTGGAAAAGAGGATATAATTTAGATTAATATCTAGAGTTTTTTTAATTTAATCATAGCGGTTAAATGAAAATATATACCTCGGGTCGGAACTTAAATACTTTTGCGGGCTTAGCATAAACATCAAGACAACCGTTTTGTCTACAGAAGAGGTGGCAGTGAATAATTAATTTTGTTTCTCTTTCCGTCACAAACAAAACATAATATCTTTGTCTCTTTCCGTCATGGTAAACCTAAGCCGGTAATAAATGTCCAAAATTAGGCATGTCTAATGCCTTATCACATTTTGCTTCTGTAAGTTAATTTTAAACTTAATTAATATCAAGACCAAGGCATTAATAGAGCCTCAGACTTTAAGTTATTTATTTAATTAAATAAATAACTTGAAGTCTGAGTATTAACACATCGTAAAATTTCATAATACGACGGCTATCCTCGGAAAGCCTTTGATATTCGTAGGAAATATCTCTATTCGTCGTCGCCGTGATCTTCACGTTCTGACATTTCTCTTTAATGTTCTTCACAATCCCCTTTCCCCTTCATACCTCCGTGAGCGCTTCGACTATCTTGTTCCTCGTGAAAAGCCATGCAGGTCAGTTTCGTCACTTCTTCTCAGGACCCCCCTCTCACTCTTCCAGCTGTTATGGTGGTTCATTCACCGTATACGCTGTTAAATTATGGAACTCTCTCCCTCATGCAATCCGAGCCAGTCCATCGCTGAACATTTTTAAATCTAAAGTGAAAGAGCATTATCTCTCTCTGTAATATGCTTAGGTTAGGTAATTTATGTATTATATATATTATTTGTATTTATGTATTAATATGATGATATTGTATTTATTTTCGGTGTATGTGTATTCATAAGTAGTTCAAGTAGGTATGTATAATATGTAGTTTATTAAAATATAGTGGTATTTTAAGTATATTTTATGACTTTGTACACCTACCAACTTTATCACTTCTCTATCTCTCCTCAAAGGTTTGCTGGAAGAAAACTCTTTTTAGGGTTAAGCTCGCCTTTGTACATGCCTCACCTAATATCTTGTTTAATATTTTTGTTTTATTTCTGTGTACAATAAAGAATTATAAGAAAAATCGTGTAGGTAAAATAAAAAAAGTATTTTTGAGAAACAAAATATAAATAAATATACTCACCAACAGAAGCGGTAGAGCCAAGAGGTAGGTCACCTGAAATAATAAGGAAAAATAAACATCCAACAGACACATAATACCTCGTGTGTTCATAAGTCTTGAGACACAGTAAAACTAAAATATTTTTGGAGCTAAGTTGAGTATTCATTTATTGGATATTAAAATTAAAACTACTGACATCTAGATCTGTATTTAAAAATAAATCATTAAAAATGGCCGCCTTTGCATTCAATGCAGGCCTTCAAACGCGTGCGCCATTCATCTATGGCGGCACGAATCTTTTCAATGGGAATCCGTTTCGATTCTTTAATAAGGGCTCGCTTGAGAGAATCCAGGTTTGGGTGAGACTTTCTGCATGCCCTCAGCTCCAATTCCGTCCATAAAGAATAATCCAAAGGATTCAAGTCAGGGCTTGACGAGGGCCAATCTTCGCTCCGAATGAAGCCTGGCAAATTGGCCTCCAGCCAACGTTGGGTAGTCTTAGCTTTATGGGAGGGAGCAGAGTCCTGTTGGAAAACCCAGTATTTTCCAGCGAATAGCGTATCATTTAATGGTTTAACCACCGCTTCCAATATGTCGGTTTGGTAATTTTGTGCCTTCACCTTGACGCCTTGCTGGCAAAAATGAAGCGAAGTGACCCCCTCGTAGGAAACACCCCACCAAACCATCACACTTGCTGGATGATGAGTGCGCTGGACATTGCGTACAGATGGCTGGACGTCCTTTGAACTTCTGGCGTAAACCTTATTGTTCTGCCGGTTAAACTTTTCTTCCACCGTGAAGATCTTTTCATCGGTAAACAGGATATTTTTTGGATCGTGTCTCTTCAATAGGTTCCGACATCGTTCCAGTCGCAATTTACGAAGACGCTCGTTTAAATAATGCACTTTCCTTCGACTGTAGGCCTTTAGTTTAAGATCATATTTAAGTATCCTGTTCACCGATATTCGCGAAATGTTGGTCTGCAGAGCTAATTTCTTTTGAGTCCGGCAAGGGTTGCGACGAATTCGCTCTCTGATTACTTTGATGTTGGCGGGCGTCCTTACAGACCGCGGGCGGCCACATCTTCCACGGTCTTCTAAAGAGCCGGTCTCCTTGTACCTCTTTATGGTATAATACACAAAGTTCCGACTACATCCCAAACTTTGGATTTCACTAAAAACTTGCATTGGTTTTTTTCCTGCTTGAAACAGTGAAATTACAGTCGCACGCAAATCTTTTGTTGGCGCCATTTTCACGGAGAATGAAACAAATATTCAAATGTATATTTTTTCTGATTCAAAACATTCGAAATTTAAAATTATAAAAGTTTAAAAAAGGTTGCATGAATTACTTTCTTTTTAAATTAATTAAATAAGTTCGTCTCAAAACTTATGAACACACGAGGTATATATAATTCTAAGTAGATAAAATTGACGTTTCAAAGTGATCCTTGTGATTATAATAAATAAATGAATTTTGACTTTGACTTTGCCGTGGGTATCATGGACTACGAGCACCGTTGTACCCCAACACCCAGAGCCAGAACAAATATCTACAGAACATGCAAACATTTGATACGCAGCGGAAACCGAATCTGCAATCTTGCATCTCAGCCGGCTACTAGCTCGCCGCGCCACCGATGTCGAAATAAAAGTGCTAACTTATCATGGCACTACCAGCAATATCTGCTAACCACGACGCTACCAGTAAGGTCAAGAGGTTAGGTCAGTAAGGTCCACGGGGAAGACATATAAACACGAGTCTGAACCCTTTTTTACCCGCGACGACAGAAGCCCGTATATGCGTTTGCCACATAAAAAGTTCTTTTTTTTGTATGTTACCATTTTATCTTCGAAACGGCCTTTTCGACTGAAACGCTTTTTTTATGTATTTGTATTACTTCAAGTATTGTTCTTAGATAAGTTATATCGCCACAAATTAGTGTAAACACTAGCTTCTGGCACGGCACGGTTACTATAAGAATAGGGTAAATTGCTGCTGTAAAGGGGGATTTTTGCTTTATATTGCATTTAAACCATCTATTTTTAATCACCCTACTGTATTTAGGTACTTCGTTTTTTAATTATCTTTACAAATACACGTAAACTGATAAATGCCTGACCGGCTCCGAACAAAACTATCGTATTCCGCGTCGGAGACATCTGTTTCCAGAATAACCCCATTCACAGCGAAATCCAGACATTTCAACAATGCGTGTCTTCTCGTCAGAGCGTCCCGGTGGCCTAGATCTATGAGTACAGAATACTAACAGGGTTCTAAGCATACGGACCGTGGGATAGACGATTAAAGGCTTGCGTTGGATGAATTGCCCATACAAAAAGAATACCATAATAATTTGTAATAAGAGCTTATTTTCACCATATTATGTTATTATTTGCATTCGAATAGTACGGTACCTTGCTATATATTTTTTCAAAATACTCACCTAAAATGAAATTTAAACGAATCGCATTTTTGATATTTTTTACGTCATACATGACATGTTTTCTTCTTATTTGTTTCGTATTAAAAAAAACAATACCTTTTACGTATTATTTGTTTAGGTACATAGATTATATTGTCTATTTACAGAATAACAACACAATGTGAAAAATACAACAAGTTTTCATTCATCTTTTTTTTAATTACGGAACACCACCAAATTAATAACAAATTCTGAACTGCTAATATTGCTATCGCGCAAGCACGGGCGGGCCTGCATCAGTCAAAAAGAGATAGCTATATTTTTGGATGCGCATCGAATTTAAGTTATGAGCGCTGTACACCGGATCCTTAATAGAACTCTGACTGAATCACCTATATTGAGATGTTTTCTTTTTACCCGCATTGACAGGAAACCATCTATGTGTTTTCCTTAAGAGTTTTTGTTTGTTTGTCTGTTACCATTAATCTACGAGCAGCTTATTTTGTTGTGACAAGACCACTCCCAAAAACGCACACACATTCACTGTAAGGTCTTGTTTTTGTGTTTATTCATATTCATTTGAATATTTTATTATTTTATCTACCAGTAAAAGCTGAAATGCGGAGAACGAACAAAGAAGTGAACTCTGCCTAAAACAATTTGCTCATAGTTCAAGGACTGATGGCAGATAAAACTTGGAAAAATATATTAACCAGCTTATAAATCATAGTAACTTTTCTTGTCATTTATGCACTCAGGACTGTTTTCCACACTATACAAAAGCTAGCTGGAAGATAATACTATTTAGCATTAAGTACAATAAATAAGTAATAAAGACTTTTATACCTATCTACATAGGCTATAAGCAAGAACCAAATTATTTGTTATCATTTTATTTTGATATGTAATAAGGTCATTACCCTTTGGCCTGGTAAGAATAATCATTATAATTGCAAATTGGACATTATGATAGTCTACAGATAATAAAACCTATGCATACTGACTAGCTTACTGACCATACTTAAGTTCTAGAGAAATGAAATTGTTTGAATTTAATCCCAAAACATATACCAGGTAATATAAAAAAATGCAAAAGTTGGATGTTTGTTGCTAATAATTTCATAACAACTGAACGGATTTTGATATAATTTGAAAATTGTTTAGTTTGTGACCTACAATAACACAAAGGATAATTTGGATTCAGGTACCATAAGGCAAAGTCGTGAACGGAAGCTATTGGTGTGATATGAAAAGCAGGAATTTCACACATTTTTAAGAGTCAGTCAATTAAATAGTAACTAATAGAATACCTCTGCTAGGTTACACACTAACAATACTATGTGTTCTAGGCCAAACCAGCAGACTACTACGTAACCCTTCAAGATTATTCTTCATTTTGCTGATTTTTCCCAGACATTTAAACCAGCTAGATCAATATTTCGTTCAAGAAACTGCTTATCATATAAATTTCATCAAAATCTTTCGAGTCGCCGCGTCGTAGAGATCTCTTGTAGGTAGATGCTTACATGATAAACAAAAAAAACTGAATACTAAAATGAACGTAATGCTCGTTTATAGAATAGGGGTATTTATTATTAATTTATTTAGATAAATTTCTCTCCAATTTACTTTAGAACCGGTCGAGATTGCCTCTGAAACCGCAACTACTGACTTCACTTTAGAAATCTCTACAAACCTGCTAATCCCTAACTAACCTACGTTTAAAAGCTTCAAAACGTAGGACACAGTGAGTAAAATATAGCTATAGCTGAATCTTTGCTGTAGAATTGTAGAACATTTTGAAAACATCGAATTATAGGTAAAGCTATCCATGTCACTTCAGGTCACAACAAACGGAATTCTACGCAACTTAAAGGAGATTTTTTATTAATACTCACGGTTTACAGTAACCAGTTTGCTTTTCACTATTTTACCACTAAAATAACGTAATAAAACACTGAGAATATCAAATAAAAAATCAAAAAAATAATAGCTTCTTTGCTAATCAATTTTATTTTGACTTGCGCTAGCTAATGCTAACAGATAATCATAGTCCCTGTACTATAATGATCATGGATTACACAGCTTCACAATACACGACCGACCCTGGAAAGCACAACCAATATTCCAAATAGTGGTAGGTTCTCAGCACGTGTGGCACCACTTTTGTAGCTACACTTTTTCTCGAAACGAGGCCTCACTCTTTTCGTTTGGACGCCTAGCACACCTGCACACCAACAGAGTAGCACAATCGTGCTAGGCGCGAGGCGCGAGGAGCGAGCCGAGCCGCGAGAAAAGATCGTGTTGGCCAGGCCCAGATCTACGACTTTTTCGAACGGGGGCAGAAACTTGATAGTTGATAGACATAAATTGTTAAAAAACACAAATATATAATGGGGGGCATTTTTTGTGACCGGGAGAATAAGAACAATTGATTAAATTACGTTCATAAATCGCCTTAGGGTGCATTCCCATTCAGCTGCTCGCAGCGCTTTTCGGATTGCACCCTTTGGATGTGTTCAGAAACCAACTGGGCGTTTTAAAATAAAATGAAGAATCGTATAGATAAATGAAATTTCTCAGTGAAATCCAAGAAACAAACTTATTTTACTGACATTTTACAATACCATAAAATACGATGGCAATTCAGCACAAGCCCCTTGATAGCTCGCTTATGAAAACAGAGCATCGTTCGTTTTGATAGTGGTATCGTTTTCCTGAGTTGTGTTTTCCAGGGTTGTATTTTCCAAGGTCGTATGTACATTACGGTCTCCCATTGATGGCATGAGTTGACATTGACAATATTGAACAACCAAGTGGTTCATAAACCTCACTTCACTTCACTTCTTGATATGGCTTTTACAACGATTTGTCACATCTGCCAATGTCCGTTTCATGTTAGTGTCATAAACTTTTGAAGATGTTTATTTAGCAAAATATGCTCAGTTTAAAATAGTGGGAAAATCATTAAGATTTTTCATATACCTCGTCGACCAATAGACATATCCAAGATTGTGACAAAACCCAAGTAGACCACGAAGTGAAGTGAATCTCCTCGTAGACAGAGAATACCAAAAATACAAATACTTACCCTCATATTTTTAAGACCTCGAGATTTACTTAATTCGACTCACTTACACACCCCACTTTTGTGTTTTAGTATGTTTAGGCAACAAAATATCCGCCACTCGAATTTATTCTTCTTGACAATTTTCTCAATAAAGTGAAACAATTTAACTGTCATTTCATGGTACTTTTTACATTACGATCTACCTTGAGCGTTCCTCAAAGTGGCATAGCTTTTATATTTTGTAGTAAATTGCAGAGTGTAAACAATGTTTAAGTGGAATTTATTGATGGTTGTAAGGTGAATTAGGTTTTGTGAATCTTATTGACCTATATTGACTTTTGTGCCTCTATAGGCACATAGGTATCAGTTATTTTTTAATCTAATTGTTTGATTCTGAGAGCATTTTTTGCCTCTAGAACCAAATAAAATAGGTCTTTTTACTTACATTAAGTGAGCAAAGGCTATTTTAATAATAACAAATTTACAAGACACTTTTTATTGCACAATACATTTATACAAACAGACACAGCAAAAAAAAAACATTCACCACATTCACTATCATTAATTCATCACATGTATTATATTATGATAAACAATCCTAAAAGCCAGCATTTCTTTCCTTCAAAGTTCCTTAAATGATTTAATGGGGGCTTTAAGTCGAAACAAAACTGTCAAGAGCTGCTTCACCATAATATGATGTGTCCAAATGCAGGATATGCAGAAGAAAATATGATTTAGGATGTTTTGATTGAGTTTGAATTGTGAAGATTATTTTGTTTGTACACCATAATATGGTTTACAAATTACCATTTATATGTATGTAGGTGGACTCTCTTTTCCGCATTCGGACTCCAAAGTTGGTCCATTATCTGGGGAATTTGTAGACCATAATAATATCAAAATAAAGGGTGATTTGAACCGGTATGGGGAAGTCTGAAACTATAAGAGATTAAGAAAATTATATATTATATCCAATTCTGACTGGTCCAAATGTATGACGCTGTAGGTATAGGTGCTGTACCTATACCTACAATTTTGTGAACTTCATAAAAAAAAGGCTGTAGAAGGCCAACTCCGCAAGAGTTAAAAAAACATGATTCATGTTCACAGTGATTCATCATGTGATCATGATTCATCACACAGTTCCCGAAAGGCGTTTATGCATAGGCGAAATTGAGCCACGAACTAATTTATGGGAGAGCAAGGATGGGGAGGCGACGGTGTTTGCTCGTCTTGAATTAATAAGTTCTCTTTTGTGACGCTGTTCTTCGCAATGCGACTTGCTAATCGACTTGCTAATCCTGCTATTGGGACGAGCGCGGCCTAGCTAACTACGGTACGCTAGCGCCATCTCTTATCAAATGGACGCACTACGTGGGATACTCAGAAAGTTTCGAGAAACTAAAAAACTTACTTCTATGGATAAAATATTTTAATCAAATCGTTTCAAAGAACTCTCCACCAGCCTCTATACAAAGTTTCATGCGTCTGAACCAATTTTCGAAACATTTTTTCCAGTCCGCCGCAGACACCTCTTCCACGGTCTTCTCGAACGCTGCTAGCGCGTCTTCCGGCGATGAAAACTGTATCCCTTTCAGCTGATTTTTTATTTTAGTGAATAAAAAGAAGTCACACGATGCCACATCAGGACTGTAAGGAGGGTGACCCAAGACTGACCAGTGTGGTGTCCAGTACGTCCCTCGTTTTGAGCGCTGAGAAGCAGTACCCCGTGGAGCCCGATGTTCGATCGCTTGTTGCTCATTGTAGACAAAACTTCAGGCAGGCATTTTGTGGTATACCATTCGGCGTTGATGCTGCTTTGATCTCGTAATGGAATTGAAACCAGATACCACCCGTCAAAGTGAAGAAACTAGCGATCAAAATTTTCCCCGCGCTTCTCGATCTCTTCACTTTCGTAGGTTTTTGGTTCATTTTGAAACAGCCAGCACAGCCAGCAGTGTATGTTGAATCTCTTCGTATGTAATTCGCCTGTTTTCCTTAATTATTTTTTTTACTGCTACCACATTTTCTTCCGTGACGGCCGTCGTAGGACGACCATTCCTTTGTTCATCCCCCAAAGTAAGGCGACCGCGCTTGAACTCGCTATGCCAACGGTAGATAGTTACTTTTGTCCTTCATCCATAAAAGCCATTTGAAGTCGATCAAATGACTCATCCGGTTATAGGCTACATTTAAAATCATAGAAAATCATCGCACGAAAATGCTCTCGATACAGATCCATTTTTAAATGAAACACGATAATTTAATTTGACTCTCGAAAAAATGTGGAGGGAAATTCGAAATTAAAACAATGGTATTTTTACTTTTAAATAACCAAATTTTTCAAAATAATTACAAGTGGCCAGTGCTTCATACATAAAATTTTTTTTTCGCAGGCCACTCAGAAAGGCCTGGTACTTGTTATACCGCCATCGCTAGTAAAAGCCGATAGTTTCTAGAGTGTTTGAGGTAGTAAGAGACGGGGCGGGGCAGAGCGAGGCAGCGCGTTGCCACGCCCCCTACGAGAATGTTCTGGAAGAAACACCTTACGAGATATATAAGCGCGGCAAGCGACCGTGAGGTTCCTTTCGAGATTTGGAAGTGAATTACTTGAAGTATTAAAGACGCGGTACTAGCCATGGGCAGTTCGCGAACGAATGAAGTAAATGAGAATACGTTAGATTGTCTTGTCATTTAGTTCACTACTCATTCTAATGTGTCTCTAGTTCTAGTTCATTTAGTTCACGTGTCTTTTTAATTCAATGCTTCGTTTAGCATCACGCTCGACGAAGATAGAAAAAACGGTGTTATGGCGTGTATACAAAGACTATTTTATTTTGCACAATTTTTTCAACAATAGAAGCGAGAGTAAAGAGTGTTAGCTGATATGGTATCTCTTTCTAAGAACTTGCAATTAAAACAAACCCTTACGTCGTTGAGATAAAGTTCTTTGATTGTTGCTAAAGTAGATTGTTTACGTTTGTTTGGTTTTTTGATTATTAATATTTTGTTTGAGTAAGAAAGTACCTATTTTGCATTGTTTGAATTTTGTAAGTTATTTGTGATTATTAGTGCGCCGTGTTGCGCATGTTACGAGTCAGTTTTATATGCAAATAAAAAATAAGTTAAGTCGTTTTATTAATAACTTTGAAATTCTAATCAGTTTAATTAACAAAAGTAAATTGTACATATCTCAATTTTTAAATACGCCAACCTAAATTTCTTGAAAAAACATATTAAATTTACCTACCTATCTACCTATTTTATAGTAAAAATGTTTGCCCCTGGTTGACAGTCCTAAGCCTGTAAAGTACCTATGAAGGAAAATCGAAATATAAAAATAAAAACATTTCATAGTTCATAGCACTAAGAAAGCAACTCAATTCTTCATTTCGTTCATCCATTCATAATTCTCTAAGAACTAAACGGTATACCTGAAGTAAATGAACAACTGAACTACTGAACTAAATCAATGAAGTAGTTCACTTAGCCAAAAGATATACTTCATTCTTTTCTTTTTACTGACACATTTCGCGCATGGCTACGCGGTACGCAGTGATTAGTGAAGTGACAATTGTGCTAGTGTTGTACCTAGTGATACAGTGTTTTTGTTTTAATTGTGTAGTTTCATTTGTTTTGTTGATATTTTTATAGTGATTTACTAATACAGTGTCAATTTTGGTGTTTAATTGGACTTAATTTTTTTATCCCGAACCCTAGGTCGTAACACTATCACATCATTTAAAACTTGAAACCGAGTTTAGTTATCGCTGTTTCATTATCGATTTTTCTAGTTGCGATCCAACTTTGTTTGCAACTGCAGCCAACAAAACAATTTATTTTATTTATTTATTTATTATTATTAACTTTGCACATGCCTTCAAATATTTGGGTTCTAGGGCATGCCGGTTTCCTCACCATGTTTTCCTTTAGATTACCATTTTGAGCATGCATTAATGCGCACACCGAATGTTTGAGTAGAAAGTCCATTGGTGCACGACCGGGTTCGAACCCATGACCTCTGGATCGGATGGCCCACTAGGCCAACACGGCTATTTAATGTCTAGAAAATTCAAAAATACCAAACATTTTACACCGCTTTTCCCCTCTTTAAAATGTAAAAATCTAAAAAACCTGAATTATTTTTTATGAGTAGCTAGTTTTCACCTTCAAAAAAAACGATACTTCCGTACAAACTTTCATGCTCCGTAAAATCTGAAATTAAAAAACCCTGAACATGTAATTATTTATTTATAATGAGCAGCTACAATTCTGGCTTGGGCGTGAAATGTAAAATCTTAAAATCAATAATTTTCTTAAAATTAAGACATGATTTCAACTTTAATCACGTAACTTTAACAATAAAAAAAATTTAATCTGTGATTTGGTTGTAAAATGTTGGGATATGACCTTGAAAAAATAGTTACAAAAGCCATAATCAAGTGAAAAAAGTGACCTTGAAAAAAATTCTTGACTGAAAGTTTAATTAAAATTTCAATTTTGACAGTTTGGCACAAAGTTCGAACATGACTAACGCATCGCAGTTCCCGCTTGTTATTCCCTCTGCTAAAACACCAACAAAAAATGCATGGAAGCACATCAAAACATTGCTAATACCGACAGACGATTGTGGCAGACTTTGTGACCGTAATGCCACGTCTCGGTCTCATGTTCGACCGCGTTGGTAATGGCCGGCACAGTTATCTACATGGTATTGCCCCGTTGCCTGCACGCCCCTTTGATGGGCGCCCACTCCCCCGTAAATAAAATCCCCACAATGCGGAGGTAACTCCGACTAGCCTGTTTTTATTTTTTTGGTGATGCATATGTGTGTATACAATTGTATTTAATGAATATGCATGTGTAATACGTAGTGTGTATACGTAAATGTATTTATATATACGTATTAATTTGCAAAAACAAATATATATATATATATAAAGCTCAGCAACCAAGGGAAGCAAAGGACCATATTATCAAGGCCTGAAGATGAAATCCTAAAGCTTTATTAATTATTACCAATTGACACCGAGATAGTTGACGCCAGGGTAAAGAGTGACTTCCTCGGAGCTCTAACTAAACGCTTACTAACACAAAGAGCGTTTGAGAGTAGTGTGCTTAAGGTGAGGGGGAGGCCACAGATTATTTTTTTTGATACTATGAGGGGCTTCCAAATCAGTGTATAAATATCCTCGGCCGTCCGTATTATTTTATTAAGATATTGACATACAGGAACTTCTTAACACTACGTTTATTGGTGTAAGGGTCATTGATGAAATTCAATGTAATTATCACTATTTTTTCCCAGATAAACGTTAATCTGAGATCCGAATGGCGCACATTGCTTATCAGTAAACTCACATAGTCACACTCAAAGATACTGTTCTAATCGTGTCAGTTGCAAAAAATGATTGAGTCAAACTACATTGGTGAATCTGCCCCTGTTTTGGCAAATGCTAGAGTGGTTCCTGCTAATACTACGTCGTATAGAAATGCTGTACCCTCGGCTCAAACTGGATATGTACAATCTGTGGTGCCATCCTTACCTCCCAGGCCTGAGTTTATGATGTCTTCTCAGAATTACGGACACAACCAGGGTTACGGTGGTTACGGTGGTATGGGTGGAATGGGGTCCTACGGTATGGGGGGTATGGGGTCTTATGGTATGGGGGGTATGGGAGGGTACGGAGGCATAGGAGGGTTCGGGGGCATGGGAGGATATGGAGGGTACAGCATGGGAGGGATGGGAATGGGCATAAATGGGCAGAGTCCTTATGGATATGGAAATATTGAAAGCAGGTAAGATTCATGTTGTTTATTTTTGATCTGCTACTTAGTAGATGTTTTTTTGTGATGAGATGAAACAACCATGCTTTTTTTGTATTATTCTTTATTGTACACAGAAATATCAACAATATATTTGGTAATCAAAAATTAAAATGTATACGATAATATATATGTTTGAAAATTAAGTGAAAAATACTGTGTTGCAAGTATCACACCCTCCTCCGTATAACTAGCTTACAAGTTTTCACAAAAACAGATTAATGAGTAGGTAGGTGGGTATACAGAATAAAAAGAAAGTTAAACAATAAGAAAGTATAGCTAAAGTTAAAAGAGGTAAGGCTTGTAAAGGCAAGCTTAAAACTACAAAGAGTCTATTTGTAAAAAAAAAAACCTTTTATTTTGTTTATCAACATACCATCATAAAACAACTTATTTTATGATCAGAACTATTGTATGTAACTGACGCCAGTTAATACAAATACAAAAAATGTTTGTATTATCCTGTTTCAGATTCATCCAAATGGCTGAAGAGAATTCTAGGCCAGCCTTCGAATCAATACAGAGTCTGGTGTATGCTGTGGGAGGGATTTCAATGATGTTGGAAAACACATTCTTTGCTTTGACCAGTTCGTTCAGAGCAATTCTAGGTACGATACTTTAAGGTGATACTTCCTAGGTCAACAAGTAAAAATCATTTTTTTTATTTTATTTGGCATTGATTTGGGTCCAAGTGCCGTTTTTGTTAAAGTTTGTGTCTCAGTGCAGTGTGCTTCTTGTCAAAGGTTTTGTAATGCACCAATGGATTTTACTACTTAGATACTTCAAGGTGATACTTTCTAGATCAAGAAGTAAAAATCATTTTTTTTATTGAGTATATCCTTTTTATTCTGGATTGATTTATGTTTCAAGTGTCGCTTTTGTTAAAGTTTGTGTCTCAGTACAGAGTGCTTCTGGTCAAAGGTTTTGAAATGCACCAATGGATTTTACTACTTAGATACTTTAAGGTGAAACTTTCTAGGTCAATAAGTAAAAATCAAAATCTTTATTGAGTATAGCTTTTTTAGTTTGAATTGATTTCTGTTTTAAGCGTTGTTTTTGTTAAAGTTTGTGTCTCAGTGCGGTGTGCTTTGTGTCAAAGGTTTTGTCATGCACCAATGGATTTTACTACTTAGATACTTTAAGGTGATATTTTCTAGATCAAGAAGTAAAAATCATTTTTTTTACTTTGTATATCCTTTTTATTCTGGATTGATTTCTGTTTCAAGTGTCGCTTTTGTTAAAGTTTGTGTCTCAGTGCAGAGTGCTTCTGGTCAAAGATTTTGTAATGCACCAATGGATTTTACTACTTAGATACTTTAAGGTGATACTTTCTAGGTCAATAAGTAAAAATCTAAATCTTTATTGAGTATAGCCTTTTTAGTCTGAATTGATTTCTGTTTCAAGTGTCGTTTTTGTTAAAGTTTGTGTCTCAGTGCGGTGTGCTTTGTGTCAAAGGTTTTGACATGCCCCAATGGATTTGCTTCGCTTGAAGAATGTGTGCATGCATAAACTCAAGCTCAAAACCGTGAATAAAACATTGTGAGGAAACTTGCAAAGCTTAGCATATGCCAAATATTAGTTTAGACTATCACCTCCTGATATTCTTGTACATACTTTAGTTTAGGTACTAAAGAGGCTCATCATGAAACTTGACTGTCAATTTTACAGTAATTGTAATTAAATTGTTTTTACAGGTGTAGCAGAAAATTTTGGTAGACTACGGTCATTATTCGCTCAGTTCTGGACTACGTTCGGCATGATACGGAGCATAAACTGGTTTATCAGGAAACTGTCGGTCATGCTGGGGATCAGATCTGAGGCAGAGTTTAAGGTAACATCACCCAGCCTTAGAATCCATTAAGACAACCTCTTTGAATAAAATATGTTTATTTGCCATTACATTATGTACAATAAGGTCTTAGAATGAATAATTTAAACATGATTTTAACATTAATAGATCTTTATTGCCTTTCTTTACGACGGAAACGTCGGAAATATAATAATATTAATATTTTTTATTATTTTGACGATGTCTAAAAGTACTAATGTTTGTGCAATTACGTTCTACCTCTAACTAACTAGGCATTGTGGCGCAGTGGGCGAAGGGCCGCCTGAGACGCAGAAGGTTGCGGGTTCCATTCCCGCTGCGGGACAAATGTTTGTATAAACTGCTAATATTTACCTGAGATCTGGGTGTCTGCATAAAATGTATGTATTTAAAAGTATCAGTTATGTCGTTCTCATAAAAACTCTGCTTACTTTGGGGCTAGATGATGCTGTGTGAAAATGCAGTTTTATTATTATATTATTGAAGAACTAAAGTCACCGACTTGTATAATTAACCAGTCAATGGGCATGTCAGCTTTCAGAACCAACAGCCGCTGGGAAAGAAAGATTCCCAAATGGCGACAACGAACCGAGCAATGTAGTGGCAAAAGGCCCCCTGACACAGTGGTGATTCATCAATTTTAAACATTAAAAAAAACTAAATTTTATATCAAATTTATGTTACCAGTCAACAGTCAGTAAACAGTCTAGGTACTTACAACATTCTTATCATTATCATGATGTCATTGTGAGAAGGTGGTTTTACATAGATAATTAAAGTTATCTGAATAATGTAAAAAACAAAGCTGAATAATTTATATTAACTATCCTGAATTTGTTAACTAAAGTCATTTACGCGAAAATTCCGGTTTTACAATGAATAATTTATTTCTCTTATGTTTTTAATATTAAATTAAGTAAAATGTAATAACAGGCAGGTGGAGCTAACTGCAAGAGTCATCGTTTTCTACGTGAAGAGAGTATTAATAGCAAATACATAACCCTCTTTCGACAGTTAATAAAAATAATAATAATCAAATAATGCTGGACATTTTCACACAACATCATTTAGGCCCAAACTAAGTAGAGATTGTATTATGGGAACTACATGACTGATATACTACTTATATACATTTTTTTTTGTTAATACATACATAATATACATAGAAAACACCCAGACCTGATACAAATATTTGCAGATACAAACATTTGTCCCGTGGCGGGAATTGAACCCGCAACCTTCTGCGTCTCAGGCGCGCCTTCGCCCACTGCGCCACAGAGGTCGTCATTTGCGTAACAAACAGAACCTACTACGTATTATGAAATCTCACGATTTTGTATACTGCTCTATCCATACTATGCTTATACCCGTGACGCAAATAGTCCGTATTTGCTTTTGGGATGGAAGTTTGTTTGTTTGTCTGTAATCATTTTATATGACTTCATAAAATAGGTTTCAACACCACAAGTCACTAGATACTCATACTAATTTATTCGCCGTAGAAACTACGTAGTACACTTGGTTTTGTCTAATTGCTTAATATAAGTTAAAAGTTATCTACATAATAAATCTGGCAAGTTACAAGCCATTAAAACAGACAACACAGTGATTAAGGTCATTTAATTTATAAAAGAATCATACATTCTATGTACCGATGCAATTCAATTCAATAAAATTCATATTATTATGCAGATGGGCTGCAATAGGGAATGTTAAAAGGGGGAAACCAATTGCCATGCGGTTTTTAGTGATCAGTTTGTATGACTTCGATTCTTTTGTACACCAACTAAACTAAATTAAAATTGTCGCTATCTTTTACTGATTTATGTAAAAAAAAACCTTGAGTACACTATGCAAGAATTTTACTCTTGTCAAATTAGTTATCGTGTCGCTCATCTTCGTGTTTATAGTAAGCATGTTTTTAAATCACGACTAAATTGTATGGGAAACTTAATCTGACTAATTTGACAGCACTGAAAATGTTGCATTCTCTTTCTTTTGTTACTGTTTGTAAAAAGAGCTATATATACTAATTAAGTTTAGTTGCTGTACAAGAGAATCGACGACAACACCTTTGATGATTATTTTATTTCGAACCAGTACTGTCCCTCTGCAGGGCAAAGGCTCTTTCCACTTATCTCTATCACTGAGCAACTCCTCAAGGTATGCGTCCAGTTCGTCTCTCCATCCTCCTCTGGGTTTTCCTCGTGGCCGCCGATCATGGCGGTTCAACCATACTCCTATAGTCAGGCAATTGATTAAACGACGCTTAGTCAACCTGTTGATATCTTATCTAATTTTCATTCGTGACTTTCAGGCCTGGGCTGAGGCTTTGGCAGCCACACAGACCGGCACGGCCACACCAGAGCAGAGAGCTCGCGGTTCCAGCTGGCCAGTTCTTCTGTTCTTCGGTGTCATCGCCGCAGCGCCTTACATCTTACTGAAGATGTTCAATGGAGTCTGCAACTACAATGAAACATGTGAGTATTGGACTGTATTCGGTTTGGAATTAAAATGGCGGACCTCCCGACATAATTGGTTTTTGTGGCAGGCTTGCCTGATACTGGCATTCTGTGTCAAACTGATAAACCAATACACATGCCAGATGCTGGAATTTGCGAGCTACTAGCAAGAGCGTAACGGGGTTGGCTCGTATGCCAGTAGTTGAACACGATTGGTGTTGGGTGTGTCCTCCATTTGTTTAGCGCAAGATCTTTCACCGGGCTAAGCCATCTGATCCACTTGCCCCGCGTCCTAGGACTGACATTTATTGGAGAGGTATTATATATTCTGGTTGCGTTAAAACTCCATTTGCGCGATCTCGACACTTCGATGACCATGTGTGTATTGTATGTGGTAGATATTCGTATATCAGTAGTTCGTTGCTCTTCGTTCTGCGTTGATGTGATGCATAGAGAAGTAGACAGCCTCAAGAGACGCAATGTTTGATAATTTGCGTCCCGCCACGCCTGCTATGCTCTGATTGGTCGAAATTGTTTCAACCAATCAGAGCATAGTAGGCAACATGACGCAATGACAATGTCCGCGTTCGCCATCATCAGTCCTAAAAGACTGCTGTGTTGACAGAACAGTGTGGTTCAATATGACGCCTCTCGGGGTTAACTTCTGGATGATGTGATGTAACGTATCTTAATCATGCTGGAAGATCGCAAGCCTTTTGATATCGGGCTTATTTGACTCTAATCGAGGCGTTACTAGGAACGAAAATGGCGCGAGTCTCGACATAAATCGGTTTCAGTGTTCTGCTGGTGGCATATCAGAAAAGCCGGCTTGACATACTGGCACTCTATATCAATTTAATCTGTGGTCAGATATCATTTTTTGACACTTAATGCCAGTATCTGACAGTGTACCTACTCACACTCACAGTGTTGCACGTCAATGAAGTACGCAAAGAAAACTGTAGCGCACTGCGCTGTTTGAGGCTTGGAAGCATTTTTTAACTGATAATAAAATTGTCATAACAACTTGTCCAACTCATTCATAATCATAAAATCCGTATAACTACAAGCTTTTTGGTCTTTGTTAACTTGTTAATAATAGTAGTGATATTGCTTATTTGAGCATACCACAACTATTTTTTTTCGTGGGTATTGACTTCGGTAATCGGTCTAGTCACATTGTCTCATTTGTAGCAGTATCAAAATGTCAAAGTATGCAGTTAACTTTGTTTCTTTGAGTTTCTTCAGCGTTCCCTTTGCGAAAGGATAATTAAAGATCCTTTAATGGGTATGAATACGAGAAGGACGCCGCTGTAACTAGAGGCGAAAAAATGCTCGTATGATGAAACAAATTCGCAGGCGAACATCTTACCACCGTGACTTACAATCGATTTAATTTAATATGTTCTTGAAATTAGCGGATAGGCATGTATGTATTTAATAAGTGAATTATATTAGCGGATAGATAATCTTTATCGATAGCGGATGAAGTTCGTGCTAAGCAGATAGAAAATATCGCTAAACAAGAAGCGGCCGAAGTAGTAAAACATTTTGGCTTATGTTCACACGGGCGGCTGAGGCAAATTCATCAGGACAAGATTAGTGGTAAAAACGTAGTATTTGAAGTCGCGTTTTTTTGCGATATGCGTTTATTTGCTTATTAGTTGCGCGCCGCTGTTATAATTTTGATACCATTGTTGCCAATGCATTATTGTTATTTTATTTATTTATTAGAATTCCGTTATCTTCACGACATCAATTATTATCCGTCCAGGATAATAGGTTCGAGGCATTTCATTGGTGAAATTGCCTTGCGGTTATGCCTGTATGTTTGCAATATGCATGTAAGCACATGCTCACTCGGCAGATGTAGCGGCTATTTTTTTGTAAATTAACTTCATTGTGTCTTCAAAACTTCCGCTGCATCGCGTCCGCTAAATATGCGTACCTTGACTGTTAGTTGCATTGCAAAATACACAGCTTTTGGACTTGTTCTGATATTGCTATGCTAGACACATATATTTTACGTTGCATGACGACCATGACCAATGGTCGTTATTTTTACTTGTGTGTGTTGTAGTAGATATGTACTTTATTATATTTGTGCTTGATTTTTTTTCTAGCTAATTCGGCTTACGTTCTTATAATGATCCAATGAATAAAAACCTATAACCACTATTAATAATTACTCACTAACTTTAGCAGGTCGTTAACTCTAGTCCCTTTCTTTTCTAACACTAAATAAACATTAGAGATAGACAACTTTCATTAAGCTGATAAAGTTATGGAGTGATTATGAATAAGGGTGTTAGACTACCTGAATTGTTAAATTTCTGTAATTTCTTCCATAGTGAACGATCCTAAAACCTGGAAGAATCCTCTGAGGGCAGTAGCGCATCATGCCTTCCAAGCTACCTCGACTCAGGAGCTCAGCTTCAACAAGAACCAAGTGTTGAAGGTTGCACCACAGGCAAGTAAAGTTTACCCCTTGTAAACTTTCGTACAGTCCGTTCCATCCAAAGGTTGGCTGGTAGGGATCACTATTAAGCGATAAGACCGCCCATTGTACAACATTGTTTTTTGGTGTGATAAAGTATTTTTGTTATCTATCTATCTAAGTATTAAGTAGGTACCTGTACTTCATCATCATCATTAGTCCACTGCTGGACATTGACAAACCCAAAAAATATGCCATGATAAAAGGCCATGGCCACCTCCATCCAGACTTCACACAACTTTTAAGAAGAAAAAGAGAAGATGAAAAAATAAAATTCATGAATTACACACACAATAATACTGGATCCAGCTACTTCCATACATTTTGCGCCCCAACCGTGATACCCTATCACTATTTGAGTAATAGCTTAGAATATCTTAGTCCTCACCATATCGTGCGGGACAAACAGATCCTGTCTCAGCATATTTAGCAGCTCCACACCATCGGGATGCAAAACTGCGCTGGTGTTCCAACAGAACCTATTTCACATACATTAGGTAGGGTCTTTTACTCTACAGTCCAGTCAGGAGCGATTGTCTCATAGATTTTACTGAGAGTTGCCGGGGTGTGCGTTTGGATTTTTATAATTCGGTAAATCATTTTTTAGTTCACACCAAAACGAAGATAATGTCCAATTCAGAACTCTAGGGCTGTGCCTTGATTGCCAGTCAGACAGTTATTTACGCAAGTATTCTTTAGGTGCCTTATCATTCATAGTTTCCTTCATAACATATAAACGTTACTTGTTATTACTGGTAGGTACTTATATAAGCAGATAATAAAGTTCTGAATACATAGGTATGAACTAGTCACATTAAAGAGGAAAAACATTACCTATTCACATATATCATAGATTTTTTATCTCTATTTAATAAGATTAATAAATAGTAAGGAATGTGCATCTGTTGATTTACCAGAGCGACATAATCGTATCGTGATTAAGCTGTTAAAAATAAAAAAACTCTCTGTTTAATTTCATTTGTATGTTTAAAATACAATGTTTTTCCTTGTTTAATAGGTTCTCCAAGGACATCTATGGAACTCTGGCTGGCTCGTGGCGACAGCTGACGGTGTGACGCCAGGGCTTGTGCCGGTGAACTACATCAAGATAGTAGTCCCGGATGAGCCTGACGCCAGCGCTAACGTAGACACGCAAAACCAGAAACCATCAGAGAACCCAGCGGACCCGAGTCAGCCCGTGCAGTGTACCCTGTCGGGGTAGGAAAGACCTTTGAACTGAGTAAACGTTCTGTATGAAAAACTCTTCGGGTGTTGCCATATCAATCAATGGAACGACGATCACTAGCATCAATCGGCGATCGATCGATTGGTGTGGCAACCTTCCATGCACTAGAAAAAAGTACTCCACGCCGCTTAGAGATTTTCGTTTTTGATCTGTGGCAACTGTCTTTAGTTCCTAAAAGTTAATCAGATGGCGTAGTATCGAAAGTTCAGATCACAAAATTTAGTAGAGCGTGCCTTAAAATTGTTTCTCAGATAAACATCTAGTTGATATTCGTAAGTGGTCAGTACATTTATTTTTAAATAAAATATTTGATTTGTGACATGGAATGCCATCTTATGAGCTGCAGGGGAACTAGCCCAGCCTGCCACAGATAAAAAAGAAAACACCTCATCGCGAAGTGAAGTATCGATCGGGCTATGTGTGCGTATGAATTTTACCGGCACACCTTGCAGCCGATTAGTACACTATTTTAGTGTGCGCGTAAGTTAGGTATTTACGAGCGGGCTGGCATACTTAAGGTGCTTCACTTCACGCGGAGTCCATCTTTTTTTAACGTCAGTGCTTGTTTCATTCAATATTCACTATTTATTCTTGTACTGTGCTGGCTAACACAGCATTAGAAATAACTGACGAACTCAGTGGTGTGGCGGCCGATAACGGGCTGAGACAAAAGAGCTACGGGTTCAATTCTCGGTTTGGGTGTTGTAGTATCATGGTGCTTGTACTTCCTGAAATCCACCACATATAAAATCTTATAAACAATGCCAGTTATAGATTTGTCTATGGTCCAAGGTGGATGGATAGTTATTGTAAAATAGAATTCTGGAAGAAAAAGTAGAATATCCAACTAATTCTAATATTTTAATAATTTCATTTCATTATCAGAAACGCTAAGATATTATACAAGCTCTTTTAAATTCCCACCCAAAATTCGATAAAGCGGATCATTATTAAGGAACTAACTACTACAACTTGAGATCCCATTTTAAAGTTAAGAAAGCATTATCTTTTGGCCCTAACCTAAAGATATGAGAGCGTAAAAATAATCCAAATATTTGTTATCGCTTTCTTAACTTTAAAATGGGGTCTCAACTTACAGAGGTTAGCATTAAATTTTATGAACCGCTTTATCGAACAGGTGCAGCAGTTTTAAAAGTAAAGTTAGAATAAGCTTCGTATTTGATAACTACCCTCCCAAGCTGGAGATTAACCGGCCCGGTCAGACTGGTGCGGTGGCGATTAAAGGAAAATAGTTGTCGAAGTTAACGCCGCCGCCACCGCGTCAGTTTATGGCCGTTAAAGATTGAATAGTTGCGGGTTACATTCCCGAACAATATTTCGTTCCAAGTAATTTTTTGGGATAAAATCTAATACCCATAAGTTTGGAGCAAAACAGGAAATTTTGTAGAATGTATTGTGATACTATATTTAGAAATAATTATCAAAGGACTTTAATGTTTTCATTTACACGGGTCCAAGGTTCGGTGTCAGTTTACGAAGCTCGTTGAACATTTTCGTTGATGTGAAATTTGCGACACTGCTTCGAAGGTTTTAAGGCGCGGAAGCATGCTGCTAGGCGAGAAGGCATCTAGGCAGTTTGGGGCTACACTTCGGCGGCTTGGCTGCTATGCGTCTATTTACTGTACACACAGAAAACATAGACAAAAAACTTAATATAAGCTACATACAAAGGCGAGCTTAACCCAACAAGTATTCTTTTAGCAAACCTTTTAGGAGAAAGCTGATAAGTAGTGGTGGGTACGTGTACACAAACGTATAAATTCTAATGATATAGTACTGTCATAATAATATTATAGGTTAGTTTGGCGGTCGCACTGTCGCCGTCGGTGGTAGCTTACGATATAATCTCTAGGCGTCTAACGTAGTCTTTCAAGTGAAAAACGAGAAAACAGATACTTTCGGTCGCTTCATCAAGACCCCAAGCGTGAAGTGTGGCCCCACCCGTCCATTTAGTGGTGAAGCCGCGAGACTGGTATAGCTGCCTGATGTTCCGGCCTTACGGGTCGCCTGTGTGGTTCACATACAAATATTGCTAGCTAGCATCGAACACACAACCCCGAGAGGCGTTATATTGAACCGCATTGTTCTGTCAATACTGTGTTTTAGCACTGATGTATGCGAACGCGGATTATCGTCACTGCAGTTCTGACCAAAAGTTGGATCCGTGGGTCTTATTACTTTGTCGTTGAAAAATACCGAACCCAAGTTTAACAATGATCTATTAAATGGTATGGCAAAATACACGATATTTTAAGTGGGTATAAAACGATGGAATAAATTCTCATCAGTAAGCAAAAACTTTTTTTTGGAATTTGTTTACAAAGACAGGGGTTAAGGTAAAATGTCTCTCGGAGTAGTTATATGCTCGACGGTAGTGATTACTTCTCTATACGGGGCTAGTCTTTTTCTTTAGTTCAAATTAGTGTTTTTGTTATTTTATTGTTATGGGCATATTGTCGGGTTCTAGTATAATTTCGATTATTTGTAAGGACTGTTACCTGCATTTGTAATTTTCGCAGTGCATCTTATTTAGGGTAATTTCTATGGACGTATAAATCAATACCGCGCCAATGTGGAAGCGAAGGGAATTACGCGAATTTAAGGAGGAATCTTGTGTAAAAAATTATTATATTAACCTATTAGTATATCTGAATTATGATAAGTACAAGATTTTAATCAAATAATAAAAGACATTAAATATCAAAAAACCGACTTCCTCACGTGCCTTCGTTATTTTGATCACTCGAGATGACACTTAACAAAATAAAAGTTAGCCCACAAAAAGTGTTTCGGCTAGTCGTGATTCCATAAGATAGTTTTGCGGGAAAAGTAACAATCCCTCAGGAATAAAACTTTTATGGGATATCTTTGGGACCATTCTCTATACAACAAGCGAAGAAGATATCAAGTAACAAACAAAAAAAGAACAGAATTGAAACCTCCTTTTTTTGAAGTCGGTTAAAGGCTAGCTATACTGGCTAAGGATAGCTTTCCCGCATTCAAAAAATCTTGTTCACGACGCAATGTCGATACAATTTTGCTCTTATAATTCGCGTCTCGCTTCGCTTCTTCGCACATTACCTATTATAAATAATTTTAAAATAATAATAATCACGAATCAGTTTTTGGACACATCACAATAGCTTTATGGTACTTTAGAAGCAGAAGACGGCTTTTAAGAAATCATTTTAATTTGTAATGTTAAATTTTTAATCATTAAAATACCATCAATTCCAATAAAATACTATGAAATAAGAATATTAAAAATGTGTAAATTCTAATATATTAATTGTTTTATTTAATACTGTCATTTCTACCTTGGTTTGGGATTGAATTTGATCTTAATGAAGCACATTAAGAATTAATTCAATAGAAGTTCCAACTTCCATTGTATGTATGAATTATGAACATAATTTTGACTAAAAACGGTATATTTACCAGTTTTTAGTGAAAACTATATCACCCAGAAGCGGTTGAAATAAAATAATTTGTAGGATTTTAGTTTTATTGTGAAGTCATAACCCTAAGTTTACAAGTAAGGTTCTGGGAACTCGAAGGTAACTTCGCGACCCGTCAGCTTCTTGTATACAGACTGGAAGGTGTCAACCTATGGACAAAGAGAAACATAGAAAGATTACTAATATAGTAGTACCACAAGTGTTAGTCTAGTGGCCAGTAATTCGGAACTGCAGGCCGATCAAACTGTGCCCAAACTTTATCATCTTACAGGTTGCCAAAAACTGATATAAATAATTAGGGCACCACAATTTTTTGTTTGGCTATAGATTTTTATAATCAGCACACTTTTTTTATATCTCTTGCATACCAAGCGAGAGGTCGCGGGATATTTTCGGCATAATAAAAAATCTTTAGGTACTATTTTTTTATAAAAGCGCTGTTTAAATGTTAACGCTCGTTATTTTTAAGATTTTAAATATACCTTGACTTCTCCTTTGTTATTACAAACAACTGAGCGGGTTCTTTTTGGTGGGTATATCAGTCCACACTCTATTTTAAACTGCAAAGCGCCTAAAATGCAACATAGGGAAACGTACATAGATGTTCGGACGAGCGCTTATAAAACTCTTTGTAACGCTTATTCAAAACCCCGTGCGAAAGATGTTAAAAATTAAAAAAAATAGTCAAATTTTGGTTCGAGAGCATGCAGGTTTCCACACGATGTTTTCCTTCAAAGTTTTGAGCATGTGTTAATTCTTCACACTTACATTTTCAACCAATGGTTAAAAAACCATTGGTTCTCAACCAGCTTCCAACTTCAGATCGGAAGTCGGGGTACCACCCACTAGGCCAACATGGCTCATTCTTATTCACATATATACATCCATATCCATAATAAATAATATAAATGTCGAAGTTTGATGTTTGTTGCTAAAAATCTCCATAACGGCTGGGTAGATTTAGATGAAATTTAGGACTGGTGTAGTTGAATAAGACTGGCTACTTTTTATCTAGGTACCACGCAAACAAAGCCATGGACAGAGGCTAGTATTATAAATTTACCCACGGCTTCGCCCATGTAGAGACCTAGATAAAAAGTAGCCAGTCTTATTCAACTACACCTGTGTAGTTGGATAAGAATGTGTTATTCTGATGTATAAGCTATATTACTGTTTAGTTTCATCAAAATATGTTCAGTAGTTTTTGCATGAAAGAGTAACAAACATCCATCCTCACAAACTTTCACATTTATAATAGTAGTAGGATAATACTTATAGGATACATACCTTGTGCTCAATAGTTGTCTGCTGGTTCTTGTCTAAATGCACCTTGGTGAGCTGTGAGCCGTCTAATTTGACTCGGATGCGCTTGCCGACGATCTCTGCGGGGAAGACCAGGTCTTCGAGGATAGCATCATACACAGAAGTTAGTGTCCTGGAAAATAACATAGTTGGTTAAGATTTGCAATTAATTGAAAACTAACCTCCGCCAACGGCTTCCTCGGCGGGGTAATAATAAATACGTAATTCCTAATAATACTCCAGTTGTCTCCCAATCTATGGCTTCAGAAATTGCATGCACCATCTTTGATTTTTAAATGGACTTCATTTCCATAATCGCCATCTCCAAATAAGTCAAAACAATTCTATTAAGGAATTTAACTATAGTTTAGCTAAATAAAAATCTCAAAATCTTTATAAGGCCAGTTTTTTTTTTATTGGACTACTAGCTTTTGCCCACGGCTTCGCCCGCGTGGTACCAGGATAAAAAGTAGCCTATGTGTTATTCTGATGTATAAGCTATATTACTGTAAAGTTACATCAAAGTCCATTCAGTAGTTTATGCATGAAAGAGTAACAAACATCCTCACAAACTTTCATGTTTATAATATTAGTAGGGTTTTGTGAATTGTCAAAAATAACTTTATGCCATAAAAACAGTACAGAACCAACCAAACTTCATAGTAATTCTTTTCAGCTCTGAGAGAATATGTATAAACTAATAATAATCATAATAAATACCTAGACCGCGGCCTCTTCTGTTTGTTAGCGACACGTGTCTTGTGGCTGGGCTTAGGCAGAATCTTGCGATCACCGACGAACACAACATGCTTTCCGCTGAATTTCTTCTCCAGCTCACGGACAAGACGGATCTGGATCTTCTGGAACTGCTTCAGTTTGGGCATCGGCACGTAGATGATTATTGACTGAAAGAAAATGAAAACAGTTAAGGATCAGTAGAGTATGGGCAAGTTCTAATTATCTAAACTAATAATAAAGCTGAATAGTATGTTTTTATAGTTAAAATCTCTGGAACAAGACAGATTTGAAAAAAAACTTTTTGCATTTGTTAGCCCAATTCATGAGGGGGTTTACAGGCTATTTAACATTACACTATGAGCCGAGAAAAAGAAGTAATAGAGTGAGTGGGCAATGCCACTTGATGGACGTACATCAAGCGGCTAGACTACACTAGCTGTGGCTACGATGGGGTAGACACAGCTAGAGTAGTCATAAAATGTTGATATCCTATTTTTTTTTATTAGTCACCAGCAGACACATACAAGACCCAACACTAGAATCCTGTGTCGTGGGTATTAAGAAGTATGAGTACTGTGGTACCATAACAACCAGACCCGAAACAAATATCTGCAGAACATGCAAACAATTGTCTTGAGGTAATTTCAAAT
Source organism: Perizoma flavofasciatum (assembly GCA_958496245.1). Taxonomy (NCBI): domain Eukaryota; kingdom Metazoa; phylum Arthropoda; class Insecta; order Lepidoptera; family Geometridae; genus Perizoma; species Perizoma flavofasciatum. The sequence continues at coordinate 4,584,837 of OY292443.1, read as the reverse complement.
GTAGCTTTGACATTTTTTGATGTGGTGTTCATGATGGTGGCAGAAGACTGGCAAATTAAATCTGGTTCATTTCTTTAAAAATTATATAAGTAAGGCATATAACTTAATCATTAAAAAAAACACCCAACTGTCACATAATCCTGATGTAGGATTCCCTGTATCATGGGTATCAGGAACTATGAGTACCACAACAGACACATATCTGCAATCATGCAAATATTTATCCAGGACTGCGGACCTGCACCTCTTGCAACTCAGCCAGGTTACTCCATCGAGGTTGTCAAGTATTTATAGTTTGTAACAGAAATAGCCTGATATATGAAAGTCTCAATTTTGATGTTTCTGATTTATTGTGTAATGTATCCAATGTATTGTGTTGTTTATTATGTATGATATAATACATTCCTGATATTCATAACATAAGGAAACCTAGGTGGTGACTATTGGTTTATTATTTATCTACTATCATAGCCATAAATAACAGTTTAGGGCCTTACCTTAAGAGAACTATGAGTTGATTACCTGAACAGTCTCTTTTTTATGTGTAATTTAAAATTGAACAGAAGAAAACAAAACACTGTTTTGAAAATCACTTTTTAAAACTTAGATACTTATTCCAGTACACATTTCAAACTAAAACTAGATTCAAGCCTTTTAAGAGTATCGCGTGCTTTTAGCATATTTCAGTTACCTTTTTGTTGTGGAGTTCAATTTCTTTAGCCTTAGTAATGTAGAGCTCCCTGAGTTGAGCCTTCAGGTCAGAGTTGGTCTCCAACTCGACCAGGGCCTGCGAGATCGAAGTCTCGAACGCATCGGGCTCAGCGGCGCTAGCCTTGATAATCTTCGTACTCATCTGCAAGGGCGAAGCACCAACTTTTACACACAACACATCGTTTAGAGGTTAGAAAACTTACATCGCTTCATATCATAACAAATACTAGTTTTCACTCTCTAATCACAAGTAGGACTCCAGGATAACAATAATCCGAGGAGGCACGAACATAGAATGAAGAAATTTAACATAGAAATCACTTCAAATAATCAAAACAACGTTGATCACTGAGGGAGCGGATTTGTCATCACTATTTATCTGAGGGATCGTTACCGTAAAAATTTAGAATTCAATAACAGTTGATGGCACAGATATTTATTTACGAGGCAAATGCAGTATTTGTCCTGTAATTTCCATAAAAACTTGAAAAATCTCGTGAAAATTCACAAGTTCAGCTACCTTGAGAACTGTACGGGAGCGAAAGAGACAGACAACCAGTGTTGTCAACTCAAAACCGCCTCTGTACTCAAACCCAATATTAATTTACCCGATGGGTTTCTATCTATCTGATCAGTCGGTAATAACATCCACTGCTGGCTGAGTAAAGGTCTGTTCTCTATTACGTCATTCTGGTCTTGTGCCAGCCGGGTCCACTGCTCACCTACTGCCCTCACATTATCATCTGACCATCATCGGGCAGGTGGTCTGCCTTGACGCCGCCGCATGTCTCTTGGCCACCATTCCGTGCTTTGGTCGCGATCGATCTCAATCCTCTCGCCTTGCCAAGTGCCCTGCCCAACGCAATCCGTATACATATATCTTCCACTTTAGTGAGACGTCTCGATGTTTAGTATACGGTCAACGAGATGGATTCCTAATTATCTCGTGGACTGTATACAAGTATGGCCCTCTCCAAGGCTTTTTGAGTAACATGTGCTCACACGTGAGGTGCCATGTTTCGGCTTCATAAATGAGGATCGGTAAACCAAATTATTTATTTGCCTCATTTGTGAACGTCGGTTAAAGGAAAACGATTTCTAAGATAAATATACCTACTCGTCTTATTCTCTTCTTATTTATTTACTAGCTTCTGCCCACGGCTTCGCCCGCATGAAACCCGTATAAAAAGTAGCCTATGTATTATTCTGACGTATAAGCCATATTACTGTAAAGTTTCATCAAAATCCGTTCAGTAGTTTCTGTGTGAAAGAGTAACAAACATCCATCCTTACAAACTTTCTCGTTTGTAATATTATTATCTATAAGAATTATTAACACAATTTTTATTTTTTTATTTATTCGTTAACACTATAGGAGATTTTTTTTTCTGACTTCATTACAAAAATTGCAACAAAAAACCTCTAAAAAAAAGCAACTATAAAAAAAAATTAAGCTTCTTCTGCATAAAAATTGGTTTGGTGAACCTGCATACCTTTATCTATTTATTAAAAAATATATATAACGACATTAAAACAAGACATGCTTGTAAAAATGTAGGTCACAAATTTGCTTGTTTATTTACATTGATTTGTATACCTACCTGGCGATCATTTTACGGAGCAGAACGGGGAAACTTTATTATAATGGCAAGCAATGTGTACTTTCGTTCGAAAATCGCAATTCACATCTTTAAACAATAATTTCAATTATATGGAAACAAATAAATGGTTTTGTGAACGAGTTCTGACCAACAATGGTAAAACCAAAGATCTCAAACAAAGCTCTTCAGAATAATCAATTTATTGGTAATTAAATTTTACACGTCAGTCAGATAAATTATATTCAGTCTTGAAAATCAAATTAAGTACTGTATAAATGAATAATTATTTTAATTATACACACATAAAAACAAAGTAAAAAAATAAAGAAAATAATAATAACAGAAATTGTAAAAAAGGAAAATAATAAATAATAATTACTGTTTAATTAGAAGTACATAGTAGTAGGTACCTAGGTACCTACAGTCTCATTTTGAACTTAGCAGATTTTACTAGCAAACTCCTTCACGTTATAAAACGCCCTCACTACTTTTTATACGTGTATACATGTATTTATATTATCGTTAATAACACAAATTAGTTTAATCAATGTAGGGGCACGCCCCGCTGGCGTAGCTAGACAAAAAAATAAACTGTGGCCGCTGGCTAGCCATGGTGCTTCGCGAACGAATGAAGTAAATGAAGGACTTATGATATGGTATCTCTTTCTAAGAACTTGCAATTAAACCAAACCCTTACGTCGTTGAGATAAAGTTCTTTGGTTCTTGCTAAAGTAGATTGTTTACGTTTGTTTGGTTTTTTGATTATTAATATTTTGTTTGAGTAAGAAAGTACCTATTTTGAATTGTTTGAATTTAGTAATTTATTTGCGATTATTAGTACGTCGTTTTGCGCATGTTACGGGTCAGTTTTTTATGCAAATAAAAAATAAGTTTTGTCGTTTTATTAATAACTTTAAAATATTAATCAGTTTAATTGGTTGACAGTCCTAAGCCTGTAAAGTACCTATGAAGGAAAATCGAGATATAAAATAAAAACATTTCATACTTCATAGCACTAAGAAAGCAACTCATTTCTTCATTTCGTTCATTCATTCATAATTCTCTAAGAACTAAACGGTATTTACCTGAAGTAAATGAACTACTGAACAAAATCAATGAAGTAGTTCACTTAGCCAAAAGATATACTTCATTCTTTTCTTTTCACTGACATATTTCGTGCAAGATACCGCTGGCTGTGCGTGTGACGTTTCTCTAACTAGTCTGTGGCGACGTGAGTGTGTACGAGCGTAGCGTAGAGCAAACATTTTTAATCTGTGGTGGGTGCTGCTGCTGGCCGTGGCGGAATTATTGTTGTCTTTTGAATCGATTGTTGATTGAAAACAATATTTCATAATTTTCTTAATACCAATTTAAAATTCATTGCTTTATTGCACCTAACTCTTAGGTCGTAAAATGTACTTTTCAACTTCGTTCGATTCTGAATAGCCTGGGATTCCTGGTTTAGTTGGTTTAGCTTAAAAATAAACATAACATGTATGTTTACACTATTGTAAACTTCTGTAATTGTGAAAACAGACCTTGGATTCCGTTACGTGCGTGCAGTAAGCAATGAAACAATGAAGGCGTGTCTCAATGGGTAAGTTTAGCATACTATTTGATAATGACTGCTGCTAAAATTATATTTGTTCCTTGTGGAATTCTATCGAGAAGACCTTGTCAAACAATGATTTAAGTACATATATGAGCAAATAGTAGGTATCTGACATAATATACCTATACATTATACAGCTTAAACCCACACAACATAACATTACATGTAGGTATCCACTTACTGTGAGTGATTTAGTGAGTAGACCATAACCGCGTGCTAAAAGTTGTCTGCCTCTAATAATAATAATAATGCTGGACATTATTCACACAGTTCATCTAGCCCCAAACTAAGCAAAGCTTTTACTATGGGAACTACATGAATGATATACTACTTTTTTTTTTTTTGTAAATACATTTATATTATACATAGAAAACACCCAGACCCAAGACAAATATTCGCAGATGATACAAACATTTGTCCCGCGGCGGGAATCGAACCCGCAACCTTCTGTGTTTCAGGCGGGCCTTCGCCCACTGCACCACAGAGGTCATCTATCCTTTGTTTAGTGTTATAAAAGAACAGGGTGAGAGTTAGTGACCTGTTAAGCTAGCAAGCCATTATGATTAAGAGGGTTTAGTATAACAGAAACAACAATAGAAATCTGTCAAAAAGGCTCTAATCAAATAATGATAACATAAAACCTTTACATTAAACCTTTACATAACATTAAACCTTTACAAAAAAAAGTGTATATAAGTGGACTGATAGTCATGTAGTTCCCATAACACAAGCTTTGCTTACTTTGGGGCTAGATGATGCTGTGTGGAAAATGTTCAGCATTATTTATTTATTTTATTTATTTATTTATTACAGTTGGGATTATTATGTGGTATTTGATTTTTATGTACAATCTTATTTTGAGAAAAAATTGAGTACAGTGGTCTGGTGGTCCAAACGGGTGGGATTTAGAAAGCTGTCGCACAAATTTTGATAAAAAAGCACAGGGGGTGAAAGGGGTGGACTCGCCCATTGCCATATTTAAACATTATAAGGTTAAGAATTGAAAAAAGTTACTGGAGTTGAAGGCTTATTGGCACATGCTTGTAAATCATAAAAAGATCATCATTATTTAAGTGCGGGAATAATGTGTGTTTTAAATTAATTTATTTCTAACTTTTTTTAATTTACGAATTTGTTGCCTGGATTCCGATACATAATTACAATGGACCCACCTTTGACTAGTCTTTAATTGATCCTATTCAAATTTGAAATTTCAACGTGCTTGCTACGGTAGCGGCCGGCGAGTGCCAGAACCGAAATGGACCCTATTCAAATCTAAATTTCAATCCGACACTGTTCAGTCCACTAGAGAACATAAAAACACAAGCATGATGCGAGCGCAGCATATTGATGAACTTTCACAGAAAGTCACAGAACCTAATTTAACCCTACTTCTTCTTTGTGGAAATTAGGAATGTAGGCCTTACTCAGTTTGTTCGTATTTGAATTTTTCACTACTTAACCTACAAAAATTAAAATCATCATTTCTCGGAAACTTTTCAATTCCTAACTTTTGGAGGTACCCCCATTGGAATAGGGGAGTCCACCCCTTATCCTTTTTTTACCTTAATTTGGGCGACGGCTTTCTAAATCCAAACCGTCCAAACCTTTTCTTTACATTTTGTTTGGTTTTGATAAAAAGTTAATAAGGTATTTTTTTTTATATACCTGCCCAAAAGGAAGGTAATGTTTTTTGTTTAATTTTTATTTAAGCATGTTTTGTGATTATAGCATATTTTATTTATTACACAAAATCAACAGCTCTTAACATAAAACAAATAATTCTTACTTAGTTTAGGTACTAGCGAAGTATTATAATATTGGTGTCTTAAGTATCTTACGGCTACTAAATGATTTCATTTTATAAGAACTTTTTTTTTTTCAAATAAATTGACAGTCTCAAAATAAGTTTCCATCTTAACTATTTATATTCTAGAATAGTAATAATAAACTTGTGTAACCAACTAAGTAGGTGTTTTAACTCTGTACGATATAAGGTGTCTCAGGATTTCAAAAAGAAGAAAAGAAGTCAAAAAGAAGTTGGTTTGATGTATGAGTGTTTGACACATTGTATTGAAAGTAATCTGGTCAAATACTGTGTTATACCTAAACAACTAACATAAAAAGTATGGATGTATATTTTTCCTTAATCTTCAGAAAATTAAGGTAAAAATCGTGTCTTTAAAAAAACATTGTGTTGCTTTTAATGTTTATCATTCTCATGGCTTTCCTTGCTTATCAGTGCAATGCAAAAATCTATTAAACAATTTAAAGTATCTCTAGTCATTAAATACTATTTAGTATTAATAGTATTTAAGTAGTATTTATATTACTAGATTTCTAAATTCATACATAGTTACAAAATGTTAACACTTACACTTAGACAATCTCTGTGGCGCAGTGGCCAGAGACGCAAAAGGTTGCGGGTTCGATTCCTGCTGCCGGACAAATGTTTGTATTATCTCCAAATATTTGTCTCGGGTCTGGGTGTTTTCTTTGTATAATACCTATGTATGGATTTAAAAAAGTATATAAGTAGTATGTATATCAGTCATGTAGTTCCCATAATAATTCCTCTGCTTAGTTTGGGGCTAGATGATGCTGTGTGAAAAATCTCCAGTATTATTATTTAATACTGGAGATTTTTCACACAGCATCATCTAGCTACCTCCCCCTACCTCTTTTTCGGACCTATCAACGTAAAAAAAGCAATTGAGAAGCAGTTTTTGATCAATCAATCATGGATTAGTACCTAAAACATGTCTCTGGTATCGCGTATTACAAAATATCGCGCGCTCAACAACTACGATACAACTACCGATAAACTAATCCGTTCATAACTGAGTTCTGCTGATAAAGGCTCTCCGATTCCTCCGTCCGTAGACTCCGTAGTGACCTGACAGACGGCCGCGTTGACTGACGCACGACTCTGCGCTTACCACTGGAATTTAAAAAGTTAGTGTATTCATATTTTGAAATTTTGGCGGTAAGGCTTTCATTTTTTTCCCTTATTTTTTACAGTACGTTGTTAATTTTTTAACCAGAAAATTATGATATCTAAGATTTTAACCTACACAAGATAAAACGTGAACTTACAGTATATTTCAACAAAACATCATGTTTTGAATAACTTCATCGTGACCTCTGTTCTAACAGTGTTTGCAATACAAGTGTCTGTTGACTTACATTATTTTCAGTCTTACATGAACACTTGAGGTAATAAAATATGATAAAGTAGGTTCATAACTACCTACTGTTCGCTCACTGCTCAGCCATTTATTTTAGAACACAATATTGCGAGCTGCTAGCCGTAGGCATAAAATGAATTGACTCAATCTAAACAAATGAAGTCAACTCTGCTTGCTCCACTGAGCCAGCATAGTTTTGTTCTCGTCTTGAGCATCAAGTTCTCGGTCAACTCTAGATACTAGTTATTAGGTAATAACTAATTATGTACTTAGGCCAATTTTCCAGAGAACAAAATATTAAATTGAATCGGGACTCGTACATAATGTTTATTGTCAATTTTCGATGGAAAACGTTTCATAAATACTTACCTACTTGAGCTTAAACTTGACTACATCTGCCTTAGTTTATTTATTTATTTCGTCATAAGAAGAGTTTAGCCCATACAGGGGTTAGTATTATTAATACCTAATTCTGTGCCTGTATTGTATAAGATATTCTATTAAGATCATCGTATGACATCTTGTAAATCTTATCGTCATAACAACGTGCCGTGGTCATCAAGCGCACTCCGCGTGCAGTGAGCTGGCGACTTCACATTCTTAGGCCGAAGGGCTGGAACGTGGTCATTGATGGGGTCTATTAAGCAATAATTCTCACGGAGCTTTGTAACCTCCGATACTTACTTAGTAGAATTATGCGTTAGATACGAGTCCGGCTAGCCGGCGGTGCCGAGAAGAGATCGTGCTTTACAGCTCCGTAATCATTGAAGGAGATATGGTAGTTCGCTTTTTGAACCTCCCTAGCTGGTACTGAAGCTAACAATCCTCCGGGGTGCGGTGGCTCACCGTACTTCTCGAGGATTGTTAGCTTCAGCGTTAGACCATGAAGGGTTGGCAAATTTTGAACCAAGTAGTGTGCTGTTTGGCTGACGAGCTACTCGCATTAGTACCTACCCGAAGTCTCGTATGATTTTCCGACAAGACTTAGTGTAAAAATGTTCCTGGCTTTGGTCAGTTAAAGCGTACTTCCGCGTATAACCTACGAGTACCTACTGGTTGGTCCGGTAGCAACTTTAAATCTAAACTTGGAGCACATAGTGTAGAGCATATATTTTTGTTATAATAAAGTTCAGTAAGACTTAAAGGCGATAAAGTTAATCTGAAATATAAATAATTAAAACGATAAAAATTTCCTTGTAATACTGGCTTTTGGCGGCTTGTGATTCTGATTATACCTATCTTATATAATATTAGTGGTCACTTTTGTAAAGATAGGTTTTAAATTCACAGCCAATTTTATTATTTCCAGCTAGTAAGACGGACTAGGAAGAACTGAAGCCGACGTTGAAAACGATTTAAAATTATCCTTGTATTTTCAAAAAAGCATAAACATCAGTTTAATATCTATAAATAGTATTCAGTCGAGCGTTGCTTTCATCCGACTGTTCGTAAATTTCCCATCAACATCATCAATCGGATCGTAAGCAGCTACGTTTTTTTTTGTCTTCGAGCTGCGGGTAAGGAAGGGCCTAGCTTCAACTCTGGAGGCAAAAAAAAAACCATTTCACGGGGAGTTGCCCAAATGCCTTCCTGGCTTCAGGAAATTTCCCGTAGCGTTACGATAGCAAAAGTCAAATTTAGCTAATAAAATCTAAAATATGTTAATCAACGTCGATGTCACTTGTCAAAATTTGATATTTTCGGTGAAATGTCCATTGTTTGAGCTAGGCCTGGCCTGGGTCCTGAGAAACCTGTGTAACAGGCACGTTGGTAAGTGGTGGGCTTGTATACAATAAACATATTTCTTAACCCTTTGTTCACCCTTACGAGTACATAATTAAGCGTAAAAAAATTAAAGTGTGCCCAATTTTAGTTCACAACATTTTAACTATTACTCCTATTCCTCGACTATTTTTAAAATGATCACTTAAGCCAGCTTCTGGCACGCAAAAAAGTATCCAAATTGGAATATTACAAAATGTGTGCCACTGGACTCGAACCCATTCCCAAAAAGGATCAGCATCCTGTGGCTTTATTTGCTGCGATAAATTGCTTCATTTGCTGCGATGAAATACTGTGATTGCATTCAGGGCATCAAATTAAAAATCATTCAATATATTATTTTGACCCTTTTTCTTATCAGTGGTTTCCTCCTCTCTTCCATTTCCTTATCAATTATGATTTTGTCCCTATTCATTCGTTTATGAAAGTCAGTGGACCCATTGCTTTAATTATAACCATCAGTGTATCATATCGTGTGTGAACTATAACATTTTGACAGGTATAAATTAAATTTCCTGGTAGGCTTAAAAAAGTAAAAAAAAACGCATGAAATAAGCAAACATTTTGAAGTTTTCCCCATTTGAAACAACCAATATTCGCGAAATAATATTTTATTTTATTTTATGCTGGGACACCCTGTTATTTTCATTCCGTGGTGTTGCGGTTGAAAAATCGGCCCCGCTGCTCTTACGGAGGCCTTTGGGAGCTATCTAAATCTCCGACACGAGAGTTGGACACTAGCTGGTATTTTATATCTCGCGCGGTTTTTCTATCAATGAATGCTATCTCGAAATCGTGGGCGTTCAATACTTTATTATCTACTATTATCTAAAGTATGATTGTTGTGATCTCTACAGCTCTTAAAATAAGGTTGGAAATGTTGCAAGGGCACTTGAGAGAAAAAACATTATACAGATAACCGCGTCTACGTAATAGGCGGTGATTGCTCGAGATATTCTAACTTAAATATTAAAACAGAAAGATTGGTAAAACTATTGAATCTAACTCTAAGTGAGATTTTACAAAATTTAAAACCAAAGACGTGTAATTACGCATTGCGCTCCTAGCGACTTTTGACGATAAATAACCACCCTTAAAGTTATTAAAAAATATTGCAAAAAAACATTATTGCAATCGGTTAAGCCGTTTTGGAGTAAAATGGTAACAGACAAACACTTAAATACCTAATACTTCGTAATGCCCGGGTGCCGATCAAAGGAAAATGGTTTTTAAAGTTCGCGTGAATGTACTGATCGCTTTCGCCACCGCCGCCACTGCGTCAGTTAGACCCATCCAATCCGCATAAACTAATAATTAATATATAATTTATATACTTATATCCAGTTTCTGCCGTTGGCTTCGCTTGAGTGATACGCCGCCGCCCACTGGACTAACACGGCTTTTGGCAGATATCTTCGAATTTTTGGTTCTAGGGGCATACCCTAGAGATCTACCCAAGAGGTTTCCTCAAGATGTTTTCCTTCGAGGTACCGTGCACAAGACCAACACGGTTCATCTTATAGAATTTGAAATAATGGTCGGAGATAAATTTAAATTACGTATGTTTTTTGTCCGTCTCACCACCCGCTCAGGATCATAGGTACATATTGTAAAACAGGAAGTTTTACGTACCGTACTATTGAGAGTCTTCATCAGGATGAGTGATCGCTACTCTCTCTCTCTCTTCGTCACATCTTTTACTGCGCCTTGCAAATCCCGAATAGGATAGAGCTTCTAAATTAACTAAGAAACGTCCGCGGATCGACCAAAAACACTATGATATTCCTGTATTTTCGATTTAAAACTGATTTTGAAAACTTTTTTGAACTTTTTTTTTGTTTCAGCACCATCATGCCAGCAGTATTGGTTACCGGCGGCGCTGGCTTCATAGGCTCACATACTGTCGCCAACATCCTAGAGAAGGAAAAAAACGACCTAGAGGTGGTTGTCATAGACAACCTCTCGAATGCTTATAAAAAATCTGGCGAGAAGAAACCGACCTCTATCAAGATTATTGAGGAACTAACTCATAAGAAAATACATTTCTATGAAGTGGATATTAAGGATGTGGCTGGACTGACCAAGGTTTTTGAAAATGTAAGTTATCATAATTTTTTAAAGTGACGGAAGTAAATAAATAAATAAATAATGCTGGGCATTTTTCACACAGCATCATCTAGCCCCAAACTAAGCAAATCTTGGATTATGGGAACTAAATACTGTAAAACTACTTATATATGTTTTTTGTAAATGCATCCATATTATATATAGAAGTAGAATTAATACCCTTGTTATCTTTCGTACAGTCCGTTCCATCCATAGGTTGTCGGTAAAGATAGCTAATTAGCGATAAGACCGCCCATTGTACAACAATGTTAAAGCTTGTCCTATTTATTTAAGCTGAAATATTTGGTGGGCAGTAAAGTAAAAAACATATTTGGCACTTGCTCACATTTTGCGCGTCATAAGGAGGGAAGAATGTCACATTACGAGAAAAGTGTTCAATAAATATGAATATGGATAGACATAAGAGCAGACGTAGGTCGAAGAAAAGATGGATGGACTGTGTGGAGTATGACATGGGTAAATTGAAAGAAAGAAAAATAAATAAATTAGTATTGGAATAACGGTTGTACCGAAACCTCGTAATGTGGGAAAGGGGCAAGAAGATGATGACTTAATCACATTTTGCATAGTAGTTGTTTATTGAAACTAGCTGAGAACGGAGCTATGCTCTAGATCACTGTGTCTCAAAGTGGGCGATAACGCCCCCTTGTGGGCGCTGGAGGCCTTCAGGGGGGTGGTGGAAGACTCTAGAAGATATTGGGGGCACCAAGGCGGTCTAAAGGGGAAAGCATAGGTTGTTATATTTAAAAACATTGGGGGGCTCTATAAGTTTTATTCATTCTCAAAGAGGGCGGTGGGAAAAATAAGTTTGACAACATGTGCTCTAGATTTATTGGATCGAACAGGGTTTTGTAACATACCGTAGTATTATGTTCCAGCATGACATTTACTGCGTTATACACTTCGCGGCGCTGAAAGCTGTGGGTGAATCCGTGGAAAAGCCGCTCGAGTACTATCAGACGAACATTACTGGCACATGTAATCTCTTTGAGGTAAGTGAAATTTAATTAAATATAAAAAAAATATTATCACGACTGTGACCCCCATGATGCAAGTCCTCAGATCTATGCTTAACATCGTTCAAGTAGGTGATAGTCAGAGCCCGCCCAAACATTATATTTGGCACATGTCCGCGTTTTACATAGTAGTTAATATTCCACGTGCTCGCAAGCGCATCTCAGCTTATTCTCAAACTCATACTCATTTTTTACTAAAAAACGGGATATTTATTTGATTTATATGATGTTTCAAAAGTCATACTCATTTATTCGCCTTAGGAATTTACGTAGCGCACATCATTTTGTCAAATAATTTAAAATAATTAAACATAATAAATGACCATAAAAACCAACCACCGAGCCATAAAAACAGATAACACAGTGAAAGCCTTAAGATAATGAATATGGACATGTGTAAAAGTAAATTGAAACCAATATTGACCAAAAAGAGCTACTACAATTTGTCAATAATACCTATATTGTTAATATATACATAAATATATATGCATTGTGCATTTCTTTTGTTCCTTTATTATGTTTCTGTGCTTTGTACTGTAAAATGGAGTTATGCACTATTAAGAGTTATCTATCTATCTATGTATGTAGAATATATAGGATAGGTAAGTAATGTACTAAGTAATGTTTAGTTATTGATTGTCATTGTTGAAATAGCTAAGTGGTACTCGAGTTTTTATCAAATTCGTCATTATTGTAAATCTGGGTTTGTGTTTATTGTAATACTAAGGCTACGTATACAGGGTGTGGCATGATAATGCGCAAGGAAATAATCTTAAAAGCTACCCTACACAGTTGCGTTATAACGGTCGACATTTTCGAAAAGCGTTTTTGCGTCCTACCTGCGTTATATAAGGCCGTTATTAACACAGAAATGTGTGACAGCATGTGTCCTAATACTAAAAACTAAACAGATATCGCAAAAATCTTTATTTCCAGGTGATGCGCAAGTTCGGAGTGTACAGAATGGTGTACAGTTCGTCTTGTACAGTGTACGGAGAGCCGGAAAAACTCCCGATCAATGAGGGGCATCCCACCGGGCATGGCATGACCTGCCCCTACGGCAAGTCCAAATACTTCTGTGAGGAGATCATGAAGGACCTCTGCACTAGCGATAAGGTACATTAGTTCGGAGTGTACAGAATGGTGTACAGTTCGGAGTGTACAGTGTACGGAGAGCCTGAGACATACCCCATCAACAAGATCTAAGGTAGATTAGTTCGTAAGTAGTGAACATAGTGGTGTACAGTTCGGAGTGTACAGAATTGAGAATGGTACAATGTACAAAATGGTACAGTTCGGAGTATACATAATGGTAAAGTTTGGAATGTACAGAATGGTACAGTGTACGGAGTTCGGAATGTGCACTATACGGAGAGCCGGAAACACTCCAACGAGGGACCCCGCTTTGCTATATTGGAACACTAACCAATGGCACCGGCATTCCAACTATGGACTATATAGAACTATCTAGGGAACGCCAGTTTCTTTACGAAGTTTGCCTTCGCTGTTTTTAATGCGTACATACATTTTTGTATGTAGGAATGGAAAAATTCATTGGTGCTCAGCCCACGATTTCCGGATCGGCAGTCTGGGTACCGCCAACTAAGTCGATAATTCTCTAAGTAATGACACTCGCATGTAATACTTTATTTATTTTCAGAAATGGCAAGTTGTGTCGCTCCGGTACTTTAATCCGGTGGGCGCTCACATCAGCGGGAGAATCGGCGAGAATCCTAACGGAATACCAAATAATTTGATGCCGTACATTGCACAGGTACTTACTTTTTTACAAGCTTTTATTTAGCTTGCAATGTTTGTATGTTAGTTTGTTAGGTCAAATCTTGTAAGCAATCTTGAATTAGAACCGCTTCTTCGTTACTCGTCATCATCATCTTCTTGTCCTTATCCCACATTACGTGGGGTCGGCACAACATGTTTTCTTCTTCCACTCTCGTCATCAGCCGTCATATCAGTACTCACTCCTTTCTTAATCATGTCATTCTTCAGGCAATCCATCCATCTTTTCTTTGGCCTACCTTTGCTTTTACTTCCTCGTTACTCGTCGAAAACTTAAATCTGACTAATTGAACAGTACCAAAATTGTTACCATATTTTCTTTTGTTTGACGACCTCTATGACACAGTGGACGGAAGCCCGCTTGAGACGCAGAAGGTTGTGTGTTCGATACCCGCCGCGGGACAAATGTTTGTACGGTCTGCAAATATATCTCGGGTCTGGGTGTTTTCTATGTTTGTTACAACAAAAAATAAATAAATAAATATATTTGTCATGTAGTTCCCGTAATATAAGCTCAGCTTACCTTGGGGCTAGATGATGTGAAAATGTCCAGCATTATTTATTAAATTAATAAAGACCTATTGACTTTGATGATTACAGGTGGCGGCAGGTCGGCTGTCCTCGTTACAGGTGTTCGGGAACGACTACCCGACAGTAGACGGCACGGGGGTCCGCGACTACATCCATGTCGTCGATCTGGCGGAGGGGCACTCCAAGGCGCTGCAACTCTTCAACAACAAGGGCTTCCAAGGGTTCCATGCCGTCAACCTTGGTAAGTTCGATAAGACGACCTCTATGGCGCACTGTTTTGGGTTTGATTTCCGTCGCGGGACAAATATTTGCCTCGGGTCTGAGTGTTTTCTATACATAATTTATTTAAAAAAAAGTATGTAAGTAGTATATCAGTCATGTAGTTCCGATAATACAAGCTCTGCTTAGTTTGGGGATGATGCTGTGTGAAAAATGTCCAGCATTATTATACAGTCCTTTTTATCCATGGTATATCTACACTAATATTATAACACCCGCTTACCAATCGTGAGATCGCGGGTTCGATTCCCGCCGTGCTTTAATCTTGGGGATACTATAAAATAATACATTTATATTTCAGGAACCGGGACCGGCTACTCCGTTCTCCAGATGATATCGGCGTTTGAAGCCGCGAGCGGGCGCTCCATACCTTACCGCATAGTGGCGCGGCGCGCGGGCGACATAGCCGCCAACTATGCGGACGTCTCGCTCGCACACCGCCTGCTCGGCTGGCGTGCGACAAGGACCGTCGACGACATGTGCAGGGACACATGGAGATGGCAGAGCGATAATCCTGATGGCTTTCAGGAGAGCTAGGGCGAACTAAGCTAGCATATATAGCATATTGACCCTAGCTGTAGCTAGGGTCATTCTCATTCTCATTGACTATTCCAACAGTGGAGCGAATGGGGAATTCAAAACGCGTGGGCAACCTCTGTGACTTATAGAAACTATAAGATCAAAGTCGATAGGCAATTCTTCTTTGCCGCATTCTTCATTACTGAAGGTCGTGCCTGTCATGAAAAGCTTTGTTGAGGATTGATAAGCTTGGGTAATTCATTGAAATCATAATCATTTTGAATCGACCTATGAACGTCTGCCACAGATCAAAAAGGAAACCTTTCACTAAGTGAACTTTGAATGAGTTTAGTGAAATTCTTCGTTCAAATTAATGAACTTTGAAAAGGAACGAAAAAGTTTACATCTATCATTAAAAATTCACTAAATTGAGTGATAATTTTACTGAGATGAGTATAGTGTGGCATTAATATTTATAAAATGGGTAAACTCGCATGGAATAGCCAACTCTTTTGCTATACACAATTTAATAAGTCCCTGAGGTACCCTAACGTATATGAGCACCCTCATAAGCCAAAACAATCCAGTTATTATAGTCAAAAATAAAAGTTTTAGATTTGAGGGTAGGTAAAAATGTTTTTAAAAGTAATGTGTATTTCGTTCGTCCGTTGTTGATTCGAGCTAAATGGAAAATACGGACTCGTAACAAAAGCTAAAATTTATTTACCAGTGGTTTCGAAAATTGTATATTATGTAAGTTGACTGTGTGATTTTGCTGCATTTAGTATCACTTGCGTGAGCCAGAGTTGTCAAATTGACAGGTTAATTTATTAAGCAGGTAATTTTGCAATCGACGATCTTAACCCTGGTTTAAATGCGTCACGCAAGTAGGCCTTCCAGTTTTTATCAGTCAGTGCCATCTTATAAGGCCATATTATTATTACATTAAAATGTAACTATGTTATTTATATTATAAATATATTTTGACCAAATATTTTGTTGACGTTCCTAATTATTTGTCATAATTTTATTTTACGTTATTTTTATAAAAACGAAATACCAAAGCATTTAATCGTAATAATAACCAAACTATTCTGTTTATATTTATTTCATATTTTGAGATAGCGCAGTAGAATTATTTCTCGCTGCTCATAGTGTTTTCTTCGCCTTCTAGATACTATTTTAAGCAATATTAAATTATAAATTTGTATTGCATTTATAAATAGGCAAGTCTTATAATTTTGATGAAATCGAATATTTGGCATTTTATTGTAAACTTATCATTCCTTCTTTACTTTTGTACGAATTTATTTTTATTACCTTTTTGGTGCTAAATCCAAAGAAATGTTTATTTGCCTATGCAATTAATTTATTCGTGTAAAATATCTACTTATAATAAAATATCTAATCTGAATTATGTACTGGTGTTTTTATTTCCTAGATGTCGACAGATAAAATACACAGAGGATATACAGTTACCGGCGAAAGTTATGGCAAACATGGAAGAATCATCAGTTGTCCGTCAACGGATGCGTCCTGCGTGAATATCACTAAAATAAACGGTAGCCCTACTATGTGCCACAGCAACAAAGGGAACTGTACCGAAATAAAATTCAAAATACTTTTAATTAATCTATATTCTAAAATTACCAATATTTAATATAATTTCCATCATTACAAATAAGTTTTAAAGTTACGCAGCACGATTGGTACAACTGTTATCTAAAAATATCCGATTTACATTTAACAATATTTCGCTAAATTGTTGGGCCTAAGCCACATACAGTCACTGCGCAGAGACAGTTGTCGGTAGGTACTAGTACTGGAGCACACTTTCATTCATTAGTGATACGTTGGTAACACTAATGTATGAAAGCACTAACGAGGTCGATCGATAATCATTTTCCTACAGTGTTATCAACGCACTCTAACGACGCCGATCGATAAATAGTTTTAATACATTTGTTTTACCAAAACAATTTAATGACATAGATCGATTTTATTAAACGTGATTTAATGTTAATAGCAGCGTTTCAGTATGAGGCGGTAAGACGAACCGCTTGCGCTAGTACTATAAGGCGTCGATATCTAAATGAAAAAAATACTTCTGTTAAAATAAGTGATCGTGTATATAAAAAGACCTGTGCTGTATAAGAGAAACATTAAACTTAACCTATGAGTCAATTGCATCAAAACCAGGGCTAATTGGCGGTTAATCTAACTCACAGTGCTTAAAAATTGCTTAGCCCAGGGGGCTAGACAAATACCACTTTCTGTTGACGTTAACGCCTGCGGAAAGATAAAATTGTATGGAAATGTCACGTGACATTTCCGCAGCAAATGTCATTTGCCTGGTTTGCGCAATTGCGATTTAGATAACCGTATTTTCAAATACTAAGTAAAAATGCTTTGATTCGACAATTTTGAAAATAATTTGTAATTACTAATTACAAAGGTAATTGCTGAGACAAAGCACGTAGGATGCACATTCAAACCTTTTAAATCTAAAATAACTATAATAATATTACTCCGAAAACCCTCGCGAATCTTTCCTATAGTAAAAACAGACAAATTTTCACGAACCGTAAAATTGGTGAAGGCACCGACTGTTTTGGCTCATTTCGATAATCTTCCGAGTGAAAGTTCCCGTTTTTACAACATGAAATGTAATGGTAGAATTACTTAACATTTTAGAAATATTATGAAAGCAATTTGATGAAAATTTAGAGAAATACAATGCTCAATATAAATATTTGTCAATCATACTATATTGCTTGTCACTATAGATTATTATAAACAGATTACATATTGAGATATATATATATATATATATATGTATAGGTACTTCATTTATTGCTATATTCAAATACATACATATAAGTATTTATTTATTTACATCTAATCAGATACTTTTACTAATCTGTATTATAGATAAACATTAAATATATATTTTTAATATATAGGTACTATAATATACTAAACCTACCATCAAAATACAAAAGTAATATACATAATTGTATTTGCTCGTATCTAAATCATCTAATCATTATGCCTGATTGCACCAAGACAAGTTCTAGATATTTTTCCATGCGTAACATTTACCTTAGCTAATTATTAGTGCAATTGGGCACTAAATTCACTTCATGATTTTAGACAAAATTGATTATGCAAAGACACTAAATTTATAAGGCTGCCTAGGTGACTTGACTGTATTAAGACGGGCCATAACAGTAATACACTGATAGAAAACATTGACGTGTTAGCATAGGTGATTCATTCTAGGTTTACGCTTCTGTTGAATAGGACGTACAGAAAAGTACTTGTCTAAATGTAGTTAATTTTCCAATGTGTGACAGTACAGGGCGTCCCACGCCTATGCCCCATGAGACGACTTTATATATTGAAGATAGGGTGTTTTACTAATTAGATACTTTATTTAATTTTTAAAACACCATTCTGATGTGTCAGCATTGTCTGAGGCAATGTTCGGATACTATAGTGTCTAAACTGCATTTAATTACTTTCAAAAAGTCGTTTGCTCGAGTCAGCTGTCAAACCGGCCATAGTATCTAAATGAACATTGTAACGTAACTGAAGTACAGTTTCTGCTAGTCCCATTGAACATTTTAGAGTTAAAGTGTGAGAATATTGTTAGAGTATACTAATCGTTAACTTTGGTGTGTTGGGTAACTTATGGAGCGAAGAAGTTAAAGGATTATTTGCGACCTAGACAATCACTGAATGCTAACACATTAATGGGAACATTTGTGTAAAATTAAGCCGCTTCTAAACTCACGCCGAAAACGCGTGTTTGTGAAACACGAGAAAAATCCAACACGCGATGCGATGGATTTGGCAAGAACGCCGTCGTAATAGATCATTAGTTCTTCAAATAGATTGATAATATTTCAAGGCCTAGAATTAATGATAAGTAGATGATATGATAGCATAGGTCATGAATTAGCCAATCAAATTAAAAAGCAACGCCGACGTCAATGATTTAAATTTTCAACGCAATTTGTCAACGTATACAAGCCGGCTAAGATCCAAAAAGCGTTGTTTTTGTGCCCATTCATACATTATTTTTTCTATCGACGACGCGACGCAACCGAGTAAGCTCTCGACGAAAGTTCTCGCTAAGTCAGACCAAGTCGGCGTGAGTTTGGCGCTGGCTTTATGTAGGTTCTAAAACAGAACTATTTCATTAATATGCCAAAAACATAAACATTGTAAAATCCAAATCTAAAATCAATAAGCAATCCGATTAACTTAGAACAAAACACATTTTAAAATTGTAACTCAAGCTTTCAATGAGATCAAACCAGAGTTAACCAATGTAAAATATTGGACCATCTACTTTACCTACTGAGAATGGTCAAACACTAGACCTAGCCGTATTCTAACATGAGGCCACTTATCTGCAGAGGCCAAAACTCGTTGCCGGTACGACCATAAAAGTAACATTGCTAGCGATGGTCAGGTGCGGTATAATTATCGATAACTCAATTAGTCGGGAACAATGTTATGTACCTTTAACGCGAGTACACCTGCTTTTCGTTATCCAAGCACCGGCAGCGCGAATGGACCTAACTAAGTCGCTGTAATAAATGCGCCGACCGAACACACATATCACCTAGCGACCTGCTGTAAGCGCTTACACTAAAGTGTGCTAAAGAATAGCCCTAAGAAGCTTTTTACTACATAAGCAATTAAGGCAGCGTTATACAAATTATACACACGCGGAATACAAATAAAAATTAATACATTGTTTAGAATAACACACTTTTAGACTCCATGCCAATAACTTTTTTTTTATTTTAAGGCACAGGTTAAAAAAAACAAAAACGTTTTTTTGCTTAGAATGCCGTCTACAGCAGAGAAGTGCAAATGTTATGGTTCATCTAGACGCTGCCTTAAAAAAGGGTCCTATTTGGAAGGATGCAGGAGTAAAATCAACATTGTCATAAAGATTGTATGCATTCATCGCAGTGGTAAACTATCCACTGAGGCTGAAGGTTATAAAGTTGGGTCACAAAATTCAGAGAGTTACTCATAGAGGCTATTGCTTACCCCTATTCCACAGTAATATCACTACTGGCGTGAATTATTCTAGATATATATACTAAGAGTTTTATTTTACACACATTGGGGATCAATTTTGTTCTACGACTTTTGGACAAAACCGTCTTTGATTGGAATATCTAACAAGTGAAATTCTGCTCTGGGGTCTAGACAAATAGACACTTTCTGTTGTCGTTAACGCCTGTGGATAGATTAATTGGTACGGAAATTCATTAGCTGTGGAAATGTCACGTGACAGCTGCCAAGTTTTACCTTGACGAATTTGCGTTATCGTGAAAGGAAAAGTAAGCGTGAGGTATTCGTCTAGCCCCCTCTACAACATCCTAATACAAAATTGATATTTTAATGAATTTCAAATTTGTTACAATTGTGATCCAAGATACAGAAATTGGGGATCTCAGTTGGCTAAAATAATGTATTTATAGCTTTCAGCCCCAGTGTAGTTTGAAGTATTGACCTGGGATGATATTCACTAAGATTACGCCGCGGCCACACTGTAGGCATATAGGCTGGTCGACAAGGCTGCTAGGCCCGGGTTGCTACGGTGTGGCACTGGAAACTTGACAGCTTCTAGGTGTCTTGGATGGCTACTGCAAACGCCTAGCTAGGCCGCTTGCTACGATACATGTGGTTGTAGTAGAAGCGTTTAGCTAGGTGCTTTGCTAGGATACATATGGTTATAGTGCAGGCCTATACCGCTTGCTGGGATACACGTGGTCAGCTGCAGCTTGCTACAATTTATATGTCGTAGTCGAGACGCTCTAGACGCCTAGACGCTTATTTATCGAAAAACAGAAAAACTGTCGGCACATTAGGATGCAATGTGGCCGGTCCCATCTTATTTACAAGCGTTGGTTTTCTCAAGGAGAATGAATTTGTGAGATTAAGTTGCTTGGTCTGTACCAGAACCTGATATAATGCGGGTCTTCAGACGGATCAGATCACAACTAAGCCGCAGCTGCAAAAATAACGGCAGGCGGTGGTCGCGTGTGAACCACCACCGATTGGAATGTAGTCGAGTTTTCCAGCGACAGACCGCTGAACTGACGATGAAGTAGCGGAGTGTGGGGGGGCGGGGCTCTGCGATGTTTTTTAGCATACATCTGAAGTGGCATACGGCCCACCTGTTAATAAGCGGTACCGTGTACCGTTTGCAACAGCAGAGAAATCAGACGCGGGTTGCCGACCCTGAGACATAACGTGTGAAAAGTCTCACTCTACTTCTGATGGCGTAGTACGTAGACCATACGTTGGCGACATTCGCTTGAAACGAGCGCACACATGGTTCGTTTCAAGCCGAGCCTGACCACTGGTCACTGCGGTATCTTTCCATACTCTAGCCTAAATTTAGTTTTGAGATTCGTTCTGTAATACGGGCCTTAGTGAATATCACCCCAGTTAATATAGTTATGAGTGTATTAAATTGGTGTTATCGCACTATAGTCTATAAGGCACTGAGCACTAGCCTTCGCGCTTGATGTTCGGCATTTGTGGTGGCGGCTCGGCCAGTCCTTTCACCTGTTATGCAAAAAAATACTTATATTATTCAATAGTACAATAGTAGATCAATAGCTGATAATTGCGAACATTACACTGTTTTATAATAGTAGTAAAGATTCCGTATATAAATAACTATCTGTGCCACAGTCGCCCTCGGCCCCCGACGTTCCGCGTCGCATCGCCTACCGCGCTGTTACTTCTTTTGTTCGGCTCTTAAGGGTCGCAGCATGATGTTAAATAGCCTATAACCTTCAAGAATTGGGCTATCGAATGCAAAAATATTTTTCCAAATCAAACTAGTAGTTCCATAGATTAGATAAAAAAAAACTCTTCAGCTTTATTAAACTACTACTATTATATATGTGAAAGTTTGTGACGATGGATGTTATTACTCTTTCATGCAAAAAGTACTAAACATACTTTGATGAAACTTTACAGTAATATAGCTTATACATCAGAATAACACATAGGCTACTTTTTAACCGGGTACCACGCGGGCGAAACCGTTGGCAGAAGCTAGTCAGTCATAAATAAATACCCAACAGACATATACATAGTCCTGACCCCTCACTAGGATTCACTGTGGGTATGTAACTATGAGTGGTATGATACCTTCAGCCTGGCGGCAGTCTTGAGGAACGCTGGCAGCTGTTCCTGGGACACATTAACTTCTCCCGCGTACATAAACTCCAAGATAGCTTGCAGATGCAGGTAGGAGACATCCTTCAGGATTATTATCGGGTGCTTCGATGGGTTCTCCTAGAAAATAGTATTTAGAACCATTAAAACAATTAGTGATAAGTTATACTATTATAAAATTTATGTTATCATTATGAATGTTGTTCATGTTGTTGCCTGAATTACATGTTATTATTATTATTTATGCCCACAACGCCCCATCAGAAGCATGTGTTACACACTTAAAGAAGTGCTGCAGTGGCGCGACTGTGGCTCGGCAGCCGCGCCTCTACAAATGTTAATACATTATCTAAAAGTGTGAGTGCAGCGCAACTGTCGAGACATGCGCACGCCACTTTTGCAGCTAAATTACTAGAAAAATTACTAAAGCGCTTCAGACGCGCGTCTACTGCGCGACAGTCGCGTCACTGCAGCGCTTCCATAAGCAACAACTTTGAAGGCACCCTTAGAATAACATAACTACAACAAATATTTGCAGATAATTTTCAAGGGCACCATACCCTTTTCCTCAAGTATACCAATAACAACCAGGGTTTGAGTCTCGCCAAAGTAGAATTTTTGGGATATTATAATAGCATGAATGAATGAAAACTTTATTTGCTTGAATACAGGTACTTTGGTTCTTATGCTACGTTATTAGGTATTACTGTACTCGACTAAATTTGTCCTGCAAATATTAGGCACCTACCTACTCAGAAGAAATTCATATTAAATTAAATTGATTAATGAGATTTCCCTTAGGTGTGGGTTAACAATTTAAAAACCAAATAACCATCTGCAGATTATGCAAAATATTGTCCCTCAGTGGGCATCAAATCTCTAGCATTCCAGCCAGCCTGCTACTGAGGTCATCGTGTTATAGTTACTATTAAAACCATTTTTTTTTCTCTGTGGTCACACTGCACATAACTTTGCATGACAGTGTCATAAAAGTCAGAAAACATGCACTCTTATATCAATCATATTTTGGTCGTACATTTCTGTAATAGTTAAGACAAGAATCACACATAACATGATAACATCCTGCTAGCTCTAACACAATGTTTACATAACACAGCTGTATTTGGGAATATTTAGGCTGCTCTGGCATCCAATAATGTGCTGTGGGATCCACCTTAAAATCATAATAATACTTATGACCAGGGACAGCGGAAGTACTCCATTACAGGGGGCACAAATTTATTTGGTCACCCCTTCAATCTGGCTTGGTAGGTGGGTACATATGTGATTTTAGGGAGGGCATTTGGCCCCCTCTTCCCCCTACTTCCGCAGCCGCTGTTTATGACAAGTACCTTACCTCTAACAAACTTTTGAAGTACGGACTGCATGCAGAGAGCACCATCTTATGTGCTTTACAAGTCTGTCCCTCACAGGCCAAAGTCACCTGCAATAGTTTAAAGTTTTTCAATTTCTAAATTTACTAATGAAAAATAAATATCACACAATATTTATTTTATATTAAATTTTTCCACTCTAAATATTTTTTCTAGCTCAATACCACACTGGTTCTTTCACTGGTCCCTAGGTACTTTTCTGGAGGATCATAACTAAAATTGGTCATTGACCGAGCTTAAGATGTTCAAGATTAACCAGCGATATAAAGAAATAAAATCAGAGATTTATCCCATTCATATTTTCTTCCTCTTTTCTAAATTAATACCAAACAGAGAGGAAAGAGTAGAGTAGATACATACCAAATAGTAACAAGAAATTGAAAAATCTGTCAAGGACTTCTCTAAGAGGTTAGACTGCTGGACTTACAGTTCTGCACTGTTTGTTTACTAATAAAACAATACCATTCCATACTCACATCTGTAAAACTTTTCTCATCCCTCAGATGCCTGAAGGATGTTACCATATTTGTTTGAAAATCGTTCCATTTCAGAAAAAATTGTTGGTCCCCCATAATGGATGCTAATCCACTGAAAAAGAATAGAAATTTGTAAACATTTCAAAATACCAAAGTGCAATTCTAAATCAACTTTAACACACAGCTAGTTTTCCTATTCCAAGTTTACCTATTCGTATTTGTGATGAAATTTAGAAGCTAACGCAGTTTAGATGGTTTTTTCTAGACGTCACTACTACTAGTAGAAAAAAAGATGCTAGTACTACCTTCTTCCAAACACACTTGAAATTGAGTATTTAGCAAAATGTGGGTTCACGGCTTATCGACTATAGTAATCCAAGGGCACAGCGTATTATTTCGAAACACACACAAAAGTTAAGCAATTGAATCTCAAAATAAGACGCCGTTTCGAATAAATTATGTAGGTAGCGACTTCTTTCTTCCTATTTCTATTTTGCTTTCCTTTCCATCGTTTCGTTTCGTTTCGTTCAATTTTGTTCAAACTTCAAATTATTTTGATTTTGACTTACGTCGGAGTGACTGACTGATGCTGACTGTCCGGTAAGTGCTGTCAACAATCGAAATTCCGTTAAGTTGTGTACGAAATTTCGTCAAAAATACGTTATTCCAAATTATGTTCTGTCGATAAAAGTCTATTGAAGCAGTTTTTACGTAATTTAATTGTTATTATTGTATTAACTTTTTAATTCTAACTATTAAATTCCAAAACAAAAGGTTAGATACATTTTACAAGTTACAACCGAAAATTAAATTAGACTATCCCAACAATATTTGTCCCCTTAAGAGGCCTGCGTAGGATGAATTGCCCATACAAACGTAATACCAAAATCATTTGTGATTAGAGCTTATTTCCACCATATTATGTTATTATTTGTATTCGAATAGTATATATCTACGTATGCACCTTACTATATGAAATGTAAACGAATCACGTTTTGGATATTTTTACGTCATACATGACATGTTTTCTTCTTATTTGTTTCGTATTAAAAACAACAATACCTTACGTATCGTTTGGTTAGGTACATAGATTATATTGTCTAGTTACAGAATAACAACTCAATGTGAAAAATACAACAAGTCAAGTTTTCGTTTATTTTTATGGTATCACGGACCACCACCAAATTTATAACAAATTCTGAACAGCTAATATTGCTATTAGCGATGGGCGTTGAATAAACGAACTAGTAGAATCAACCGTTCACGTTGAATCTACGCATCGACGGTCTACTGTCACTCATTCAAATAGTTGAAATCGTAGACGGCTAAACTGAGATTCTACGACGTTCATATCGATGGGCAACGCGACGAGACGAAACAACCGTTTACGTTGAATCTACGCATCGACGATTCACAACTAGTTGATATCGTAGACGCGAAGAGACGATGCGTTCACGCGTCCATAGAAGAGTTTATAATGAAACTGGAAAAGTATGAAGGGATTTTTTTTATTGCAAATAAATAGATACCTATAAAACATAAAATAATATGAATAAAAGTTTTTTTTTTCAAATAGACTTTCATAAAAAGTAAATTAAAATAAATAAATAAATAATGCTTGACATTTTTCACACAGCATCATCTAGCCCCAAAGTAACGATAGCTTGTGTTATGGGAACTACATGACTGATATTCTACTTATATACATATTTTTTTTGTAAATACTTACATATTATACATAGAAAACACCCAGACCCAACACAAATATTTGCAGATAATACAAACATTTGTCCCGCGGTGGGAATTGAACCCGCAACCTTCAGCGTCTCAGGCAGATCTTCGCCCACAGCCCCACAGAGGTCGTCATTTCTTCGAAATTTATTAAATTTCAAAGAAGCGTGGTAATAAGATTACCTACCTAGGTAGGTACGGTCGAGCTACGTCAGACAACCATCCGGTAGATACTATTGACTAGGTAGACATCGTCGCGAAGTTTAGATATTCCGTCAATATAACGAATTTGAAACATCGACTAGTCGACGAATTCAACTAGTCGATGGACTGTTCGATGAACGAAAATTGACGGTTTCGTTTCGTTTACGACAATAACGTCGACGACCCATCGCTAATTGCTTACGCGTAAGCACGGGCGGGCCTGTATCAGTCAAAAAAAATTATATTTTTGGACGCGATTGGAATTTAAGTTAAGCACTGTACGCCGGATCCTTAACTATGTAACTCCTATCGATGAGCCACTTTTTATACTCTCTGGTTTACTTTATAAATTGCTGTCACTTTTAATATTATCTGGTTGTAGGTTTGTTGAAAGGATTCTTATTAGGTATTTAGTTACATACTAACATTAAATAACTATCAAATTAAATTACTGCTACATTTTTGGTGACTCATTAGTGTAACAGATTTTTCGCCTTTTATTTAGCATGATTGCATTTTAGAATTGCAATCAATCACCACTTTATTGAGGACACAATGCGAAAACACTTACAATATACCTAGTAATACAAAGTACCCTTCGTGTTTCATACCTACCCTGCGTGTTCGTGTTTCTCTGTACCATCGATAGCGAAGTTGTAAACCCGTCAGCCGTTTTTATGTAAATACTTGATGTGGTACGGCCGCCCTCAGTACCCAGCCCATCGCGTTGCATCGACCACTACGCTATTACTTCTTTTGCTCGGCTCTTAAGGGCTGTAGCGTAATGGATGACCTTATGCTAAATCTGTTAAGTTGGCAGCACTGCGACTGAAAAAGTTTCAGTCTTTACTAAATGCATTTAGGTATAGGTATGTTGTTAAACAAAGGTTTGTTTTCCAAGGATCATCGGAAACATCCTTTGAAATACTGTAAATTCCCTATGAAAACATCATCCAATAAACCTCAGCGTGGTTTTTAATCAGTGTTGCCAGATAACCGTCTCGCGTTCTCCCCAAATCTTCCCCGAAATCCCCCCAAAATTCAGGTTATGAAGAAAAAACCCCCACAAATGGCAAATATTTTTTTATTAATTAATATAACATTATTTATCAATTTCAGCAATAGCTTCCATAATTGGATCAACTTCTTCACAGGCGTCGTCTGCAGTTCCGTACATTTTTCTGAGTTAAACCTTTTCAGCATCTTGGAAATTGGTTTAAAATGAACTCATCCTTCCAGCAATGTAAATCTTATTCTCAAATAAGATTATTTCTGCCGAATCTTATTTTATTAATAAGATTCGGCAGAGTGGATGGCCAATCTGTTTCGAAGAATAATAGCTACGTGGGAGAAGGATCTTTCGACAACTGCGTTAGAAAAAGGCAACGACAAAATTCCTAGTGCCAATTTGCTAACATGTCCATAACTTCTATCACCGACTGCATTTTTGAAATTATAAACTTCTAACCAGAACTTTTCGGTGTTTTGCGTGGATTTCCAGGTAGTACGATGTAAAGCATTCCATTCTTGTACCACTGAGTCGACATCATTGCAGATGGTCTTAAAAGATTTAGCTAAATTCATTATATCAGGTTTTATTTAAGATGTTGCATTCTTGGAGCTCATTAACTTAAAATTCTCTAAAGTTTTCATGTTATTTGGCAGTCTCCTCTGCATTTGCTTACATATTTCTATAAGGAATTCTTTGCATTGCTGCTTCACGTATTTCAATTCATGGTCTCTATACCTTATACCTTCAGACTTTTCATTAAATGAATACCCAAAATTCATGTACGACGAGTCCATAATATACTTTTCAAAATCATAGTTATATAAACTAATATAAATTTTTATCCGCTTTTTCTAGATGCGCTGGAGGTATTAAAATAGTTAAATAGGTCAATAATAAATTATTAATTTCTTCAAGCAACTTTAAAGGGTCTGCATCAGTGGTTTAAAATTTTTATTTGCAATGGTGCTAGGTTTGAGATAAGTCTCAAGAAAAGTCATTTATAACAAATTTGTCTTACTTTTGAGCATGGTACTCAAGTAGTCCGCAGTGTAACAGCGTTCTGTAGAGTTTACCATATTAAAATGTAATTTTAAACTATCCCATTGATTAAGTATTAAAGTATTCATAATACCCGAATTCCCTCCAAACCCATTTTTTTCTCTCCAAATGTCCCACCATAACTATAATAAACCCCCGTTTGGAGGGATTCCCCCCAATCTGGCATCACTGGTTTTTAATGTACTGAGCCAAATACTTACTAAGTATCAAGGTCATATAAAAAATCGCCATTCCGATATGTTCGATTGATTGTGTTCTCTAAATACATGTATGGATTTTTTTTGGCGCCATCTATTGCAGAGTAGCTTAAGTATTAAAGTTTACAGCTCTGCTGGTTACTTACACGGTCAGTCCTAGCTATAGGTACCTAAATTAAATAATGTTGGCTAGTAGTTCATCACGAACTGAGATCTCGCGATGTAACGCTTTTAACCTATTATCGAAAAAAGGGTGTTTAGGTGTCTCATTTTTCAAACAAGCTTATCCAGACTAGGGATGCTAATGCATCAAACATTTACCTCAGCACGTTTCAGAGTAACTTTTTTAATAACGACATCTAGGTTTGTTTTTTGCACAAAATAAAAAAACTATTGCTAATTAACAAAGAGGGTTATTAGCTTAGCAGTCACCAGTATTTTTTAAACAATATAACTACCTCAGCGCGTTTCAGAGTAACTTTTTACTAGGTTTGTTTCTCAAAAATTAATTTATAATATATTTTTTATAGTCAATACTTATATTACTAGATAATCTCACTTTTTCTCTTAGGAACGCTTTAGACCATAGTTCAATCATCATCATCATCATCAGTCCACTGCTGGACATAGGCCTCTCCCAATACGCGCCACTGACCCTGGTGTTCGGCTCTTATCATCCACTTACTGCCCGCTGCCTTCCTTAAGTCATCGCTCCAACTAGCCGGGGGGCGCCCCACACTACGCCTTAGTTCAGTAATTGGGGTTTATTTGAAATAAGTTTTTTGACACCTTTGAAATCTTTTCCTATGGTAAGTGTACCTACTTTTATAGAAGTAAACAAAATATTTAATAATACATCATTTATTTCACAAAAACGTTTTTAAAACGACACTCAAAGTTATTGCATAAAGTAAGAGAGGCAAAAGGTGAATACTTAAACATCTTAGCACAGAAAATATATATCAGAATAATAGCAATAATTTTAAGTCATGCATAGTTGTAAAATTATTTTTAATTATTAGCAATTTTCACTTAGATAAATTAGATTGTAGTTAGGTATAGATCAATACATATAATTTTAAAACGACACTACATTTTTTGAAGGCCAAGCGGTGTTGCCACAATTTCTTAATCTATGTATCTATCTAATAATTCTTATTTTATTACCATTATTTTACTAACTAATTATATTTCGTAAGTATCTACGAGAGTTACCTTATATAACATTTCATTTATACTTACCTCTGCATTCATATTAAATTTAGTTTTTAATGTTTTACTAAGGAATATTAAATTAAGGCAACTTATACATATGGGCCATATCTTAGTTTGCAAAATATTAAAATAATATATATACAATCGTAGTAATAATTACAATATCATAATATTATTTGTTTTCCTTAACTATAATTGACATGAAGCAGGTTTTGTCAAAATACACAAATAATTCCAAATTACTTGTCTAAAAAGCACATTTCTAATTTTACAACACAACTTTACAATATTGCTATAAAAGAATCACCTAAATGACAATAAGGTGAATTACGAGTTACAGAAAACTAATGTATGTCTACTAATGAATAGTCTATGGAAATAGCTAGGTATTATATATTTAAAGTAAGTTTTTATATTTTCAATTTGGTATATTTAGCAATTTAAATGTACAAAGCACAATCAGACTTAGGTATATTCTAGCAAATGTATGAATCAGCGGTCCATTTAAAGGACACAGATTTTCTAATCTAAATCAAATAATATTTTAATAACTAAGGAGTTTATAACCCTTTAACATTGCTGAAAGAATAAACAAAGTAAAAAATAAACATAATTTAAAATTGTTTGCATTTCGCAACTAAATAAAATTCTATAAAAACCCAAACTCTTAGGAATCGCTCGCCGAAAGCTTCGGGTAGAAATAAATAAATAATAATATTATTAATACCAACAAGTATGTATATAAATTAATTTGCATAAAATCTTAGAAATACGAGAGATCCTGACCTTCCCTTAGTTTTAATTCTAACTAGTCTAGTCTTTATTGAAAGAAATGCCATAATTTGAGCAAAATAAAATTTAAGTACTTTCTGCCTAATGTCTTCTTCCTATGCTTAGAATTAGTTTAGTACAAATAGATGTTATAAGATTAGGTGCGTGTTAAGAAAGTGCAAGAACCAGTTAAGAAAAGTAGAAGTAAATGACACAAGTTAAAATACACTATTAGAACTACGATACGATGAGCCTGTCATATTATAATGGTTAGAATTACGGTTTGATAAAGTTATGATTCAAATTTCTTAAAATATCTAAAATTATGCCTAAACATTCATTGGTAGCTTATTATTACATAAGATACCTGTATTAATTTTACCGTTCTAACTGAATTATTACATTATTATACTTACACTCAAGAAATAAATGAACTAACTTTACTGACGTTTTGGTATTTTAGCTTAGGTTTAAGAAATCGTTTTAAAATTGACTAGATAATTTTGGATTTGCAAAAAAAGGTTTTTGGCTGAATTCCACTACTGGACAGTGCGTTGTTTTGAGTGAAAGATGAAAAAAGTATCTCGACTAGATGGAAAAATGCAATGTATGGCTATAAATACCTACATAGCCCGACAATATCAAAGGTAAATATGGTGCGTTACATCTATAACTACTGGTTTCTGCTATACCTTCCTTACTCTAATACAATAAAACTAGCAATTCCACTTTACACATATTAAAACACAATATATACAAAATGTACTTTATACCTGGCACTAAGGTATATTTCGTTGTAATAACCAGTACCCACATTACATTACTAACAGGCATAAGGACGGTTCATACTTATCAAAAAGGCAGCTAAAGGCACTTATTTAAATTTCAAAATATACAATTTCGATGAAGCAGAAGTATCGCTAAATATTTGAATTTACGCGTCACAACTTAGACCATATGATAATATTACAAAAATATTCCATTTGCAAAATATTGACCAATTAAGCGAAAATCATCCCCACTTAAAATGTAGATGGCGTAAAAAGCGCCCAAATAAAGATTAGTACAGCTACTCGTTGGTAGATGGCGTTGTTACTTTCGTTGCTTGAATCAATTTTAGTCTCCGTGGTGCAAATATGAGCCTGGCCGGTGTCACGAAGACTAAAGCGTACTCTCATTTATTCACACCCAGTATCTTGGCTGCCTCGTCTGCTGAAGACAACAGTTTATTGATTGTCTTGTCAGGGATTCCCAGCAGTTTCCCAATGAGGTCGCTGCCGTTCTCTCCGTCATTTTCTTCCGAGGAGTACTTGCGAGATGTCATGTCCAGTTTGAGTTTCTTCTCGTATGGCGCGGCTGGGGGAGAGTTGTTATTGTTCACGTTGTTTGGGATCTCGTTGCCGGAATCGTCGTCTTGAAAGCGGTAGCTAAAACAAACGAAATCAAAGTTAAAACCAAAGAGGTTTATAAAAAGCATTAATGTCAAAACCAGTTTGAGTTTCATTCGTTTTTTAATAATTTTCTGTCTGTCGTTATCAGACAGAACCTCCTGATGATAAACATGATATAAGTCGTAAAGACAGTACGTACGTTTCTTAAAATAAACTACGTAGTTAGGTTACCAACTAACCAAATCCCAGATTATTTCTCCGAAGACATTTAGGTAAAAAAAACAATTTATTAAGTGTTCCGAGCACTAAGGCAAAATTTTATCTAGATCACATAAAAAAATAATACGGAATTATTTTAGATTATTGAACCGATTTTGATAGTGTTCTAATAGGGCCAAAAGATTATTTGGCTTATTTCTCCATAACATTTAGACTACTTATAGGACACTCCCAAAAATATTTTCTCGTCAACCTACTTACTTAATATATTTAGGTTCCTAGGAGACTTACCCGTTGATTTTGTCGTCAGGCGCGCTCGGCGAAGCCTCTTCATCATCAGTTTCCTCTCTATGCTTCTTGCGGTGGCGAAGCATGCTGTGCTTCAGCGTGAAGCGGCGACGACACAGGTCGCAGGCAAAGGGGCGCTCGCCTGAGTGAGTTCGCATATGACGACGCAAATCCTCAGCGGACCAGAAACGACGGACGCAAAATGCGCATACCACCTGGAGAAAGGAGCTGATAAGTAACTAATGTAGGCAGAATTCTGTGGTAATGTTTTTACTACCATTTTCATCGTAGAAAATTTTATGTTCTCGTAATCGTAAGTGTTGAGAATTGTCCCCCCGCCCCCATCGTAAAGACTCTAAATTTGGACTTTATATCAACAACCTGTAGAATTCCTTCACTGAACATAGGCCACGGTCTTATAGATAACAAAAGGGAGCTAACTGATTCGTTCGGCAAAGTTCGGCCCATTAAGCTCATTACGAACTTTTTATGATTACTTAGTTACCTACTTCATTAACAGCCTGTAGAAGTTCTTCACTGAAAAAAGGCCATAGTCACTGTATACAAAGAGCCCGTTAAATGCCTAGCAGAGAACTTTTAATATTAATAACAGCTTGTAGCAATCCTCTGCAGGCCTGCTGGACCGTCCGTCTAGGCATAATTTGAGGGAGATACACCTCCCTTTTTACACGAGTTACGAGCCTACATCCACCAACTTCTTATCTACGAGGCCTATGTTCAGCAGTGGACTTTTACACGCTGTTGATTAACTAGGTAAGATTCTTAATCATAAGAAAGTAATTGTAATGAGCCTAGCGGGACAAAGCTCCTAGGCTTCTTGAAGGCTTACGCTCAGACTCTGGAAACTGGTAGGTAATTACAAAGTTTGATAAAATTTACATATTGCAACACTGCGCTAACTTGATTCCTAATAAAAAATAGACGATGTAGTTTTTACTACTGATAAAATCTGAGATCAGAACACTAAATTCCGTAGAAAATAAGGTAGGTATGTAGGTATGCTGATGCACCTAGGAATAAGAAGTTGTTTGGAGAGATTATAAAAACATTCTGATGTTGTGTCATCATTGTTTTAGTTGGGAAATCCCAGCTCTCATCGATGTTTGAAGATCAAGTGATTCAAGAAGTGTGTTTAGCTTTAGTCATTTCGAGTAGGTATCGAAGAAAACTAGAAAATTTCACTGCGCTGTCTTCAATTGCGTATGTTATGGCTTACGTAATACGTGGCTAAGTTGGAGGTGCTTTGCTAGTCACCATAATGCTGTTATACTTAATAAAATAAGTGATAATGATTCTAACCTTTCTATTAGCATGATCTGGAAACTTCCCTCTGTCGTCGTCATCTGTATTCTCGCTCTTGTCACTCGTAGC
Source organism: Perizoma flavofasciatum (assembly GCA_958496245.1). Classification (NCBI taxonomy): domain Eukaryota; kingdom Metazoa; phylum Arthropoda; class Insecta; order Lepidoptera; family Geometridae; genus Perizoma; species Perizoma flavofasciatum. The sequence continues at coordinate 4,551,104 of OY292443.1, read as the reverse complement.
GTCTAAGGCTCCCTTGCTAACCAGATGTTCGTACTCCGTTGTGTGCACACTGGCCAGATGGTTCAAAGTCCCACTTCGATCATGGTAAGCCGCTTCACAGAGATGGCACTTGAAGACTAGACCGTCCAGGGTTTCATCATGACTGTCCGGGTTCGGCGAGCTGGGCTGGGACTCTCCTGAACCATGGCGGGAAGAGATGTGCTTCTTCAAGGTATCCATTGTGGAGAAAGTGCTGGTAGGGCAGGTGCCACATTTAAATGGTCGTTCTGGAACAGTTCTGACGTCGTTAGCTGGTTGCGGTGGGGAAACTGCCTCAGGAACCGGCTCGGCAAGTATTGCCCGTGCAGAGCCACCATGCTTTCTCAGCAAGTGTCTGTCACAGTTAGACTTGGTGGTGAACAGCAGAGGGCAGTGCGGGCATTTGAAGGGTTTTTGTCCAGTGTGAGTTAAGACATGGCGACGTAATGATGAGGACCAGGGGAACTTTCGGTGGCAATAAGGGCAGGATACGCGGTTGGGGGCTAGGCTGTAAGCTGAACGCTTCTTTGGTGGCTGTGTTCCGGTGTCGGATTCCGATCTGGAAGAGAATAATCACTTTAGCATCTTGTATCAAAAGTCATGACAATTACCAAGAATATTAAAACTTGCAAACAAAGGAGTTTTACTTACTTATTCTCATCACTTCCAGAGTTGTTGCCTTCACTGGTGGAAGCAACCAATCCTTCTTCATCTTCTTCTTCATCGCTTCTCGTCGGCACCACGGGAACAGGCAGCAGCTCCTGCATCAGTGGAATAGGCTCCGTGCCAGTTTCAACCTGGTCTGTAACTGGCTTGTTGATGAGATTGCCCGCGATTTTGAGATCAAAGTCCTTGTTCATCTCCTGCTGACAAGTAGCCATTAGGATTTCTGCAGCTGCTCGTTTTGCTGCTGGATGTTCTTCTGGCTCTAACTCTGGTTCTTCATCGATTACCAATGCATCCTCTTCGTCTTCCTCGTTGTCAGCTACTTCGTCAGAGTCACGACGGATTGGTGAGTGCTCTGATTGTTGCTGTGGTCTTTCAAGGTGGCGGGCTAATAAAGCATACTTGACACGATCAGCTAGAGCGTCTGAAGAAGGGTATGGTGGAGGTGCCCTAGGAGCTGGTCGCCTTACACTCCAGTGTTGAGGATGTTGCTGCTTAACGTGGCGTTCCATATTCGAGCGGAGAGTGAATCGAGCGGAGCATTGAGAGCAGGAAAAAGGTCTCTCAGTACGGTAACGCCTTTGTTTCTGCTTTGGCATCAGAACACCGTTCTTGATTACCATTTTGACAGAATCTGTCTGCGGTCCCATGCTGTTGTTGGACATTGGTCGAGGTGATTCCGAGTGTGGTGATGGTACAGGTGAAATCACGAGTGGCGCTGGCTTCTCTTCGATCTCTGGTTCAGGCTCCTGTTTTGGCTGAATTTCCTGCTCATTAGGGACGAGTCTCCCACCAGACATACTGAGACCTCTAATGATTTCCTTTTGAATACGCTGCTTTATTTCAGTCATTTCGGGAGAGTCGGTAGGGTGGGGGAAAAAAGAAGGTTGGAGAAAATAAGGAAACGAAGGCGGCAAAGGAAGACCGTGAAGTCCAGGTACTGCTCCGGCGTAGAGTTGGGAGAGTTGAGTGGCATAGTAGGCAGGATCGATCTTTGGGAGTGAGTTTTCAAAAAGTCTCTGCTGAGCGAGTAGTAACCTCGTCTTTTCAAAAGCTGTTGCTGCAACCGTTGCTGCATCGGGTTCAAATGCTGGGCGTGGCGGAGTTCGAGTTATTGGTTCATCATTTTCACTGTTGCGCCTCTTCTTGCTGAGATCAAGGACATCACAGTTGTTATTATCGCTTGTGCTCAAATCTACTGGGGCATCCTCTTCATAGACTTCCGGCTTAATATCGTTGTTTTTAAATGAAAGTTCTGGAACTCTGAATTCTGGGATTTGCGTCAGCTGCCCGATACTTTTGACGTTGATTCTCGGTACAGATGGTTCTGGTTCTCTCAAAGGAAGTGGGGCTAAGTCAGGTATTGGTTTTGATGTAAGCGAAGCGACCGGGTGTCTATCAGTTATGAAGCCAGGCGAAAAGTGATGCGTCACAGGTGTATCGCGGCCTGAACTCTCATTGCGCCTATCGGTTTCAGGGGGAGAGTGGAAAGCGAGCGACCTCTTGACCTCATCTCGAGCGAGTTTAGAGTTGACTTCGTCGTTGTTAGGGTCTTCTGAAGGATGGTAAATTATAGAGCGCTTCACATCCTCGCGGGTGACTTTAGCGTGTCTATTTCTCAAATGTCTTTCGCAATTGGCTTTAGTAGTAAATGCGTAGTTGCAAACAGCGCATTCGTAAGGACGGTCGCCGTTGTGGGTTCTCATATGCCTGACCAATGCTGCCTTATCCAATGAAGCATGAGGGCACATATTGCATTGATAAGGACCAGGTCCTGTACCGCTAAGGTGCACTCTGTTATGTCCCTTCAAGGCTCGTAGATTCGGGAATTTAGCAGGGCATAATCTGCAAGGGAACTCACCGCGTAGCTTCATTCGTCTAAACTCAGCAGCAAAGTTGTCCTGCGTCTCCTCCTGGTCACGATCTTTCGCAATAGTGTCCGGTGGCGTCAGTACGGAACTTTCTAAATTAACTCTGGTGCCAGTGAGTCTCTCTAAAAGGCTTCCCGTTGACGTGACGTTGAGTATCGATTGAATATCTGCCAAGTCTCGGGCGGCGTCGATGTGCCGTATGCCGTTACTGATATGTCCATCGTCGAACTTTGGCGTGAACCTTTCCATAGGGGGAGTCAACGTGCCTGGAATGCCGAACGACCTATTCCTTAGGTCCAATTTAGCGAAGAAATCTTCTCTGCGATCGCGGTCGGGAGTGGGTATTCTGTTGGTAGGTGAGCACGTCTTTCTGTGGATATCTAGGACTTGTGCGTTGATGAAGTCTCTCATGCACAGCTCGCATCTGAAGTTGTGGAGTCCGCGGCTGATATCCGGGAACTTTTTGTTGGAGAAATCGACGAGATCGTCGTAGCCGGAGCGGGAGTCGTCGCCGTGGACTGTAAAGCGATGCATATCGAATGCGTTGACTGAGTCGAATCTTTGGTGGCATTTTGGGCATTCGAACCGCGCGATTCTTTTGTCCATGGGGATGCGGGAAGGTGAGGTCGACGCTGCCCGTTTTCTAGCTCTCCGGCAGTCATCTTCCTCGCTTCTATCGGAGCGGTTGTCACTGTCGATGCTTGTGGTCCGAGTGCCCCTCAACTCTTGGCGTTCGATAATCATCCTTTCCATTTCCTCGGCTTCAATTGTAGCCAGGCAGACCTCTTCTGTTTTGATTTCTGTAACAAAAGAGAACGCGTTACAATTGATTGCGAATGTGTTTGAATAACGCAGGGCGCTTTCATTTTACAATTCCAAGAAAACTCCGACAATAGATGAGTCAGGCGATTCACTTGCGTTGTATTAAAATAATACAATATTTATTTTCAAAGAATCGTGCCACCGTTTTTAATCAGCTAAGTATTACCTAGTAGATTTAGAAGTGAAATAACGCGAGTATCGCTGCTACTCGATAAAAGATGGCGTTAGCAGTAACTTTGCTCTGAAAGACAATATTTTTCGGCTGAACAGATGAGCGGTAACGTTGATATCAGCGAATTAATTCATTAGCTTTGTCGTGATAGTCTATTCTGATCTTACACGTATTTTAATAAAGCTCTAATTTCGTTATCTACAGCCTCCAAAGCTGATAACTTCTTAGGATACCTACATACAATAAATGAATCACAGCTCCTATCTTTTGTTACAACGCACCAATGGTAGTTCAAAGGTACAAATAAGTAGTTTAAACTCTACTACTCATGCTATAGTGTTTTATTTGGGCTGCGGGTAGAGGCTTCGCTATAATCAATAAGTCTGACGCGTGAATCCGCAGACTGCTGCATAGATAGGTATACGTACCTATCTATCTATGTTGGGAGGAGTGACTAATATCATAGATAGATAAATAACGGGTAGGGTGGCATGTTATGTCACGTACCAACCTATAGGTACCTAGGACATTGTGGGCCAAAAACAGCAGTGGTTGTACCGAACCGTAAAAAAAGGTACAAGAAAAAAAAAGGTACTCTACCTAGGTACATAGACAGAGTTCTAAGTAGGTATATAGGTAGCCACCTACCAACATGTTTAAAAAAAAACTGAAGTGTAAATCTATTGACATCGATTTTGCCGTAACACAATAATAAAATTATGTGTTGCGAAAAATCCCTAAAAACTTAGTTTAGCTGGTTAAGTGCTTTAGCAATGTCCGCCTTTTATTAGGAATATAATTCTATAGCAATGTAGGTGCCAAGTATTTTTTTTTATAACACGTTAATAGGAGTTTATTATTCCTATAAAGGCAGTAAAACTGTGAGATTGTCTTCTACAGAACCTCGATCGATGTTTTTTTGTTCGTTATTTTTATCCGCGGCGATAGTTTGTTTGTATGTATGTCTGTCTGTTACCATTTATCTCCGAATCTGATAGGACTGCAATACTGATTTTTGCAATGATTGATTTAAATTAAATCTTCCTACCATGCCTTCTTTAAGGATGGTTCTTACAGTTTTTGTCATAAATTCATAATGGAAATACACGTAGGGGGTTTTCAAATTATGTAAAAAATAACTTGGTAGGTATTAATTATAATCCAAGTACCTAAGATACATTGTTCTAAAACCGTAATGGTTGCCTACATCACAAATTAGGCGATTTTCTTTTCCTCAAGTCCATCCCACAGTGGATTGACGTAGAATGATTCAGAGATGACTTTCGATGGAAAAACACCAACAACATATGATCTTTTCGGCAGCTGGGGATTTTGTGACCCGATCGTGGCACCTACCTGCCGCATTGGCACCTTTTCTTATAACTGATGATAAGTAGCTCTAGCCGTGTTTTCAATTAATGTAGCTGTATTCTTATTTAAATAAAATGGGCGGTCTTAGCGCTTAGAAACGATCTCTTCCAGACAATCTATGTCTTATGGATGGAGAGGATAAAAAGAGATTGTATGATTGGCTGTGGTATACCTATATTAGGTACACTTCATTATTTTACTTTATGGGCCATAATGGGCGGTCAGATAACTGTTACTCATTTCTCAATTCGACCAAACATTATTATTATTATTATTTATTCTGTGCACAAACCCCTCAACGGACCAAATGGGACAAAATTGAATTTAGATGTGTGATTCGATTCATGGCGTAATTGGCCAACGCATTTGCGATGAGAGGCGAAGATGCGACTTCAAGTCCCGCGAAATATGAATTTTGGCACGCATTTAAATTTAATCTTTATTAGGTACATAATGTTTTAAGTGTCGTTTTCACTTTGAAATTAATAAACAATTTATTGCGTGATCGAAACACTTTCTATCCCTCGTGAGTTTTAACCCGGTCGTACACCTTTAGTTTTCAATTTATGTGCGCTTAACACGGTGGAAAAGAACCATCCCTGAAGTCATAAAAATCTGTTGAAAAAAAACTAATTTCAATCCGATTAGCCGTTTCGAAGATAAAAGATCCGGCAAAAGCATATTATTTTACCTACGTAGGAATAGGCTCTAAATTTAAGGTAACAAATAATTACTTGACACGAAATTATTCGTTATCTAAACAGAATATTAGATTTAACAGATTGTCATCAGGTCGCGATGTGGCGCGGTCTCATTTTTCACTGAATTGTTAATTGCAGATATTCAGAGAAAAACATCCGTTTTGATCAAATTACCTTACTAGGTATTACTGAGTTTTAAAGACATTGTACGAGCCTAAATCTTTACAAGTAGAGTGACTATGATTCGGGAATAAATTGGGACAGTCTTGCTGACAGAGTGGCTTAATATACCAACATGCCATATTACGGCATATGGCCATATTATGGCATGTTGATGAGCTCTTATTTCGCTAATCATGTCTTAAATTATCGTAAAATGATCCATAGATGGTAAGTACTTATTAACTGCAGTACAAATTAAAATCCTACTACTATTATAAACGCGACAGTTTGTGAGGATGGATGTTTGTTATTATTTCACGCAAAAACTACTGAACGGATTTCGATGAAACTTTACACAGTAATATAGCTTATACATCAGAATAACATATAGGCTACATTTTATCCAGGTACCGCGCGGGCGAAGCCGTGGGCAGAAGCTAGTTAGGAATATAATGATAAACTTTTGAACAGTAAATTTCATTATGGTGCAAACCAACGTAATAAAATATGCAATTTATTATCTTCACTGATCTAACGCATGAGGCGTAACTTTAGAATCAGGTTTCGGAAAAATCATGTTCTGCAAAAAGTTGAAACCTTCAACAGGATTTCATTCTACGCAATGTAGTGAAGTAACATGTCAGTGGTCTAATAACTTGCTTTAGAATTCAGATGGTTTTGTAACTTGAATCGTAAATAAATGTTATCTAAGTACTTGTACGCGTAGAAAATCAGTGAACGTAAGTAACCCAAGACTGATCACCATGACACTCTTTATGGAGTCCTATGTTCAGCAGTGGACGCCTACGAGCTAATGATTATGACTTTGATACGTTGTTAACTATAATTTGCATCTTTGTACCAAAAGGGCATAGTTTTCAACAATGATTATGTCCGATTCAGTCTCTTACGCAATAAACGAGGAAAAATTGTCACAAATAAATGATTAGGTACGAAAACCGATTCTCGGAAGTGAATCTGAAATGCAAGTTTTAGAGAGACGCATGAGCTGAATTTTATAAGCATTTTGTTTATGTCAACGCGGCTAAACGATTGTTTTGTTATTCCAAAAATTACAAATGTTCAAAATTTTAAGGCTTTCGTAACGTTGTCAGTTGAAATCAAAATTATACCTTTTCGAAGTTAAATCGTGTATCGTATCTTATTATTTAGTATTGTTATATATATTCATAACAGCAGTAAGTATCTACTGTTATCAGTAGGTAGGTTGATAGCTAGGTACTAACTAAGTTAATTAACGTATCTAAACACGAGAAGGCTCATAAGAAAGATCAGATGTATCAAGTAGAATGCTTTTGCCAAGGCAGGTAGTCTAATATGGGACTAGTGTCATAACTAAAGTTAAACTACCTATGACTACAGTCTATAATCTTTATAATTTCAAACTAAAGATCCCTTAAACGGTACTCTAAGAATAATGTCCTTTGAATTCATGGTTCATTGAGTTCACTCAAGTTCATATACGGAGAAAAGGTGTGACATAGATGCGAACAGAATCGTGACTTCCTCCTTCCCGCTTATTCGGAATTTAAATCGACCTATCGCCATCCCGCTCAGTGTTGCCATATAAAAGTATTATTCGTTTACTAAATACCAGTCTATCTACAGCACACGTTATCATAAAATTACTTAAATAATAATAATGCTGGTAATTTTTCACACAGCATTATCTAGCCCCAAACTAAGCAGAGCTCGTATTATGGGAACTATACGACTGATATACTTATTTTTTAATACATACATAAAATACATAGAAAACACCCAGACCCGAGACAAATATTTGCAGAAATAATATCATTAACAAATTACTTGAAATAATATTACTAAAATTATAACGTAAGGCTAAAATTAAACTTTAAACATAAGAAAAAAAATACTGACTCCAAAAAAGGAGGAAGGGGTTCTATGTTCGTCTGTGTGTATTTTTTGGAATTCTAAATATCTCAACTACTTTTGTACAACCGAAACATCTCTGAATCTTCAATTTTTATCTCAAGTCCCCAAGAATCTTTCTATCTACCAATTATATTTTAGTTAATATGCATTTATAAATGCAGGAACTCAGACGGCCAAAACGCACCCGACAAATAGTAGCTCTTATTATTGTGGGTCACGTATAACGGAACGCATATCATAAGTGATTGGTATTACTAAAACGTCGCGACTGGTGCTTTCTTCACTCCAATGAACCGAACGGTACTGAATTACACCATGTATCCTAAGCCTTCATTTTGTAGTGTTGCCATCGTCAATTACCTGACCATACCTCTCACTGCTTTCAACTAACGTTCGAATTTAGCTCTAATACATTCGAGATAAAGCTGTGTTTGTGAAGTGCCAATCAAAACTGTTGTCTAGAAATTGATAATGTATGTAGTCCGAACTGTCATTTCGAATGGACTCATTTCAAATCTTTGGAGAAACTTAATAAGAGACTGTTGCAGGTACGATTTCGAAAAGACCCACGTTTTTATAACTCAATATTTTTATTTAAAGAAACCATTGACAAAGTAACTATGTATAGGTTTTACTAAAGAGTAGGGTATTGGAAGGAAATACTTAATTCACATTATCTATGTTAAAGAAAAATGCGGGCGCTTTGTCTTTTCTGACTGCAAATAATTATATATATAATATGTTACTTATTGTTAGTGAATAATATACGAAGACAATTATATAATTCACTTATCTAAAAAAATATGGCAAATAATTGCAATTAAATATATATATTTCATACCTTTCTTGTTTTTTTGTTAATTTGTACCAATTCCATTCGATGGAAGGGATAGGGTGACTAACGTTTGTAGTATTTCGGGAAAGTCGAATCCCAACTGACGTACCTAGATGTTATAGATTTTATAAAGTTCACTCCATCACGCATGGCATATTGTTAAAATGTACGTAGGTACCAATGTGGGCGTGAAATTCATAATTTGTGTAATGTAGTAACTTAGGTACCTATCTACAAGTAAACCATTAACAGGTATAGATAACTAACCTACTACCTACCTAGCTCAGTGCCTGTTGGTTAAATAGCATTAATGATTTTCAAATATTTCCTCTGAATCATTATTCTTATGAAAACCTACAAAAGATATAATTATAATATGGGTACATGTTTGTGATCATAAATTCATCAAGCGGGCGAGCGGCCATCTTGCCGCTAGCCTGGACTCTTTGACTTCATTAATGCACGTCAGGAGCTGGCCTTCCGCAGCGGTTTAACGGTTCCCTATGATTTTATTATATTTACTTCTTACACGTGGAAATAGTTTATAATATATTCTATCTAGTCATAAATCCCCAAGTTTAGGAAATTATGCAACATCTATAACGAATATCAAAAATATATACGCAAACAGATAGACTGCAAAATTTTAAACTAGGACATGCTCAGTCGTCACTCTGAACTACGTTTGAATGGATTAAAATGCATGATTTTGCGAAATATTGGATGTGATTCTAAATAATTTATCAATAAAGCGGATAATCTGATACTCTAGGTACGGAATTTAGTTCTCCGATTTATGAATGAACTCTGATGAAGGATGATCATATTTCATGCTTATGCTTACGTCGCGTCGTCTTGTTTCAATATTGACTTTGTGTTGTTCGTTTCTTCTAAAATATTCTATTGAATGAAGAGACCAACGTTCGAAAGTATTTTTTTTTAAATCATTGAAGTTAACAAGGATTCAATCTTTTTGAGTTACTAGTTTTTTCTCGGTGGCTCTGTTCATGGTTTGAGATAATGTGGTAGCTATAAAGAGATTTTTTGTAATTGTTGGTGATAATAACCAATGAAGCAAAATACTGGAACTATGTTGTAAGAAAGTGAAAAAGATTTTTAACTAAATTATCTTGAAATTTATCTATCGACCATAAACAATGGAACTCGCTCCATAGGTCCTTACGTATCAGAAAGCAATCGATCTTACGTGTGAAGTCGAACCAAAAACAGTTACAAATGGCGGCTTTCACCGGGCGGAAGGCCTACCAATTAGGCTTACGAGATGATTGAATATCAAGTGAAGGGCTAGAGATGTCGGTAACAGGATCGACGAACTGCTGCCGTGATGTGAGTTCTAAAGACGCACTGTCGCTTCACTGTCTGGATACTAAGATGTTAATTAGACTTGTTTGTGTAAAGGTCTTGGGTGGCGAGATAGTGAAATGAGGCTGAATGGTGTTGGCAAAGCGGCATATTGAAGCAAATTTCAATTAAGTATTTTCCTACATCGTGGATTCAGGAACGGGTGTTGTGGTTGTGTTTCCATGATAGTCGTAATCATGGAAACACAACCACAACACCCAGTTTAGCTTTACAACTAAGTGCTTGTATTTTGATTGATGAAGTGATTAAAAATTAAAGCAAAGTTAAAGTGTTTACCAAAACCAGATACATTTAATTTATAAGAGCTCAAGAGTTGAAAATTATGCATCTTTTAGAATTAGTCATCTCCACTATCACTGCTCTAATTGTCCAAATTTGCCAGGTTGCCTAACAGCAAACAGCAATTACGACCGGAAGAGACTACAAATAGGTTATCTGATAAGAAGTGCCGTTAGGGTACACCTTTGACAGATATGCCAAATGGTCTAGAGGAGACTGAACTCATTGGAGCCAAATACAGATAAAAATACTTAAACAGATAGAAGAAAGAGATAGTTCAGTAGAAGGTACAGTTCATTCTGTATACAATGTGTCACATTCTTAGTAACCAATCACTAGCCTTTTCCTTACAGATGAAATTGATGACTGTCACAAATTCCGGAAACAGATTAGATAGACAATGATCTAATTTACTAGTTTCTGAGTATGAAATGAACACTCATTTTTAGGTGATTTGCAAAGATTCTGTTACATAATTACGATACGATTAGTAGATAAATTTGGTTTCATAGGGAAACATCTAATACTTAATCAATTGATTTGAATAAGGCCTTATTATTCCAAAATTTTATTTGTAGGTAGTTATATTACCCACTCGTGAAAACTTCGTTCACGGCGAGTTTTTTTAATATAAATATAGAAAATCTTTCCAGTCGAATTCCTAGGGGGTAGAATTTCGGAAAACCCCTTAGTAAACCCCTGGATACGGATAGGAACCCTTAAATGCACCCTATGATGTTCGTTGATTGATTGTAATGTCAGTCAGTTAGTGAATTACTCAAAAATTTACTGAAACGATAGAGTAGTGATAAAAACAATAGAAACCCAAAAACGTTGAACGCGCGTTTATATTTAATTTCACAAGAACCAAAACAAACACTTTTGGAAGCAGTTTCTAAAGATGTTTGTGCCACACCGCCCGCCGCGAACGGCCTTAAAGATCTATGAACAACCAGTGTATTAACAGGTGTTTCTGACACAAAAAGATGTAAGTTCTCTTGCTCTCGGGAGATCATCTGAGCAAACTGAATTCCGAAAGCGATTGTCTTAATGAGTCCCCTAATGACGCCTTGAACACTGTTTGGATTACGAAATAGTTGCTCTGGCGTTTGGTAGCCTCGTTCACATAATATAAAAGCAAGTTGCCATCTAGATTTTTAAGGGTCTAAGTTCAATGTCTATTGCGATGATTGCTATACAATACAATCGCAAAACTGTTTTACAATAACCAAAAAATAGGTACCTAAGTAGATTTCCAGTCTCAACTTCCGAATTCGGAAGACAGAAAAATCGTCATCTTTCAATACAAAAACCAAGTGACTCGAAAAAACTTCTCCCGAATTCGTAATAGGTACACAGTTTATACTGTGCAGTGGAGGTACGCGACTGCGCGTGCCAATATAAGGGTCAGAATGAATCGAATGTTTTAAACAATGAATGTGCCTTCAGACGACCTGTCTTCCAACAATAGATTTCTGTAGCTCTGACACATGTTTTTGAACATTTCTGAGGTATAAGTGCCTAGAACCGCGAATTTGACACTAAGATAGTGTAATTTTCCGTCATCCTTTGAATGTTACTCTTCTAAGTCTAACGCAGTCTCAGTTTAGTTATAGATACAGCTATTGAAGGATAAAGAGGACACAAGATTATTGACTTCTTGTTTACTGTTTTCTCCACCTATAGGTATTGTGACATACACTATGTAATCAGAATATGCAGTGACGTACCAAAGTTTTATGTTCTCGATATCAAGAAAATGTGCACATTTTCTTCAAGGTGTATCTTGGTTATTTGTGAGGTATTTCTAATGGGGCCAGCATACACCGGATGCCAAGTCGTAAAGATTATCAGCTGTTCTGAAATGATGCGATGGTATGAGGGTAGTTAGGGTCTTGGGTGTCCGATCTGCGCGTGCGGACCATTACCACTCATGTTGCTAATGAGATGATATCTTAATAAACTTTAGTATAGGACCTGCCTAGTTTAAATGAGGTTTTAACTGACCAACATCATGATTTATAATATTAAAAGAACAGTTTAGTACATAAGTATCATACCAACGTTATTTTCTTGTCGTCATTCAAAAATAAACATCGTGCTTTGCTGCTAAGTTATTTACTTTTTTAATGGAAATTAATGAATATAAATCTTGTTTCAGGAGTCAATTGAATGTAAATTCTATTATATATAACAGACACTGTTAGAACTGGAATAGCCACACCCTAAAAACGTCTTGCACTATTTTCTAAATTTTCTACCGTTATATATAGGGGATAGGGGTCATCCCGTCAACAGGATTTTTTGCTGTAATAGCTGGATGGGTTTTCGTTCCGAAAACTCCGCATAGTTCTATCAAACTTGAAATGGTTCGATTTCAGTATAGGTTTTTTAATTCTCTATATATGTTTACTCACGTTGGGAAGACGGTGGAGCGGACGCGGGGGCCGCCGTGGATACGCTGGCAGCGCCTTGCATGTCCCGCGATGGGAAACCACGCCGCCGTCGCCGCCTGTGCAAACCGGACTACATTAAGATAAGCCAGCGTGTAAAGAAACTATCATCATAAATTAATAACACATAAAATCTGCCTGACAATCAACGCAAGCTTAATTCTTAATTATTAAAGAGCTTGGATTTGAAGGGTATGTACTTTTCTATATTCATGTATTGGGAACAGGGGTGCACTAAGAAAGGATTTTCCCAAATTCCAATCATCGAGGCTGCAGCGGAAAGAAGAGTTTTTGTGAAATAAGTCAGCGTAAAGTCACGGGCGTCCACTAGTAACTTCACATGCCTATAATAATACTCCAGCAATAGTCATAGAAATTTGAAATATAGAGGTGTGTTATTTTTAGGAGTACACACATAATGCTTTTGCAAAATTGATAATTCTAATAGGTGCTTAATGGATTAAGAACCTATTAGAATTATGTCCTATTACCGTCTTATTGGAATAGGACGGTCAAATGTTTCACTAAAAAGATCCAATAAAACGCATCATACATCATACAAAACCATAAACACGAATTTAAGCATTTTATTAAATTTTCAGATTAAACGGAACGCTGTTACTTTGTTATCTGAAGAAAGTAAAACAGTAATGTTTAGGCTTTTTGAATTCTTGTAGTGAGCTATTTGACTTTTACTGTGTGTTCAAGGTAGGAAGATAAATAAATATATAATGCTGGTAATTTCACACACAGTATCATCTAGCCCCAAACTAAGCAGAGCTTGTGATATGGTTACTACATGACTGATATATATTTTTTAAATACATATATATGATACATAGAAAATAGCCAGAACTAAGACAAATATTTGCAGATCATATAAATATTTGTCCCGCGCCAGGAATCAAACTCGCAACTTTCTGCGTCTCAGGCACGGTTAAATCGAGTGCAGTAAAACAATTGTGTATGGACTGTTTTGAATAGATCTTGTGAACTGTTTGACAATAGCTACTAGGGTCGGTTCAGCCCTAGACGGGTGTAGTGAAGGCATGAACTTTGTATGGAAACCCTTCCGTACGAGCGAAGTTCCAATTCTTCACGTAGGTATAAAATAATTTGTTGATTTTACGTGCAAATACGTAATAAAGAATACCTAGCGAAATGTCCTTTTTATACGAAATTATGGTCACCATTTATATCTACGTATCTAATAGTAAGTACTTATAGGAAAATGTATGAATTATTATTGATTAAATGTGAGTAAGTAGGTGAAACATGCGTTCAAATTATGTAAGAGGAAGTTTAACTAATACGTCAAATATGATTAACTTTACGTATCAAGTTGGTGCCCAGTATTTCTACCTACGTACGTCGCATGAGTCTGGATTTCAGATAACGTCAAAATTAACGTCAAGCACTCATAATGAGGAATCTAATTAATTAAAATCATTATTTAAAATACAAAAAATAAAAGATTATTTGTGTTTCTATCCAAAGGTAAGCTTGGAACGAAATGTAAACTGTCATGTTTTTATTCAGTTTTGCTATATTATTCTTTAATCTTATTAGCGAGCGTCAAATGCTGCTATTGAAAATTGGTATTATTTGCCGCTTGTACTTTTTAATTCTTAAATAATTGATTACGAAAATAAGGTGCTCTATAACTCCTAGTCACGGTCGCAAACTCTCAAAAATACTATCTAAGTGACAATTAAACAGAACAAAAGAGGTTGACTCACAAACGTCATGTTATCAGCACCGTTTCCTGTGTCGGCAATCAATGATCGAAATGAGGCTGAAAGTCTTGTACGAGGTAAGTTTTATCTTCAAAATACGATAATAATGTACTTAAGTACCTACCTGTTTTGTAAGTATATGTGTGCGTGTTTTACTGCTTATTATCTGAAGAGATGCAAGCTAATTGTATATGTGCAAAATTAACACTATCTATCATTTTCTTAGTTACACACTCGCCGTAACGTTACTGTTAGGTACAAGTATGTATGTACGGGTATCCGATCACATAGGTAATCGATTTTTTAAGAGATTTTTTCCATCAAAGCTCTAAATTGCGGTCACCCTATATCTAGAGTCAAAGTGATGCGCGCGCGCCCTTATTCGTCATTAGCAGACAATGCGTGCTAATAACCTGCCGGCTGGTATGTGACTTACAGAATATTTAATAGTCCATGGTACCACATAATAGATGTAGTACATAGCTAAAACTTATATCTTATTAAAACTTTACCCCATCGTCAGGTCAGAGATCGTAAGTATCCAACGAAGGATGACTAGAGTGACTTGACTCTCCGTACTATACAGGAACCAATGACGAATGAATTCACGGTGGAAGTTCTCAATAGTTAACTCATGTAAAGCTCTTCAAAGGCCGCCGCCTTATCAAAGACACAAGATAAGTAATATATTGTATTACTTTCCAAGTAAGGTGTAATCCTGCAAATCAAACGTGCCGATGCTTTTGTTCAGATTTGCGAAGCGTGCGAAAGTTAACACGTAACTTGAAATGGAGATTTCAATATAACCTGGATTTTATCCTGTTAGAATATCCATAATCTGAATCGGCGACTGCTACGTCCCATTCTTATGTTACTAACTCACTGCAGCCAGGTCATTACAATTTTTTTTAAGGTTGGACATTTTCACACATCATCATCTAGACTCAAAGCAAGCAAAGCTAGTGTTATGGGAACAACATGACTGATACACCACTTGTACATGTAATATTGTTTGTTAATACATACATTATTAATTATTATACTTAGAACACACCCAGACTCGAGACAAATAATTGCAGATCATACAAACATTTGTCCCGTAGCGGGAATCAAAACCGCAACCTTCTGCGCCTCAGGTGAACTTTCGCCCACTGCGCCACAGAGGTCGTCATTGTTTTGAGAGTTCATTTAATCGAGTGCATATTGAACAGAAAAGTGTTATCATTTACATTCAAAACTTCATTAACTTTAAAGGGTGCTTTAAAATACATGAACTTTGGATGAAAAACACAAAACTTTAAATAGGAAAAATCACGGGTGAATATAAAAAGCTTTAGAGCTAGACACAAATGTCTCATAATTATACCTATATAATGGTGGTTAAATGATGTTGGACTCTGGTATCAAATTTGCAAATAAACAAATTTTCTTAACTCAGGAGGATGGCCTGCATAAAAAATATATAATTACACTGTTCTAAGACTAAATAATAGCGAAAACTTAGAAAAGTTCCTCAACCCACAGCCAAATCTTTGTCTAAGCTTAGTATACACGAGCATAAGCTAATAAAACGAAATCTAGTAGGTGAATACTCATACTCTCACCTGCCTCCAATAAAACTAAAGTGGGTATTGATCGTTTTATCACGAACACAAGGTTCTGTCGTTATCAGCAACAGACGTGATCGTATGAGTACCTTACCCATGGCTAATCTCAGCCTATTAATAACTTATTACTTCTGTCTTTGCAATAATAGGTAACTAAATAACTACTTAGTCGTTACTCATTTTATCTGACCTCACTAAAATAAGAGGGTTTTTTTATGTAACAAGTGTAATAATAATTCGTTCTTGAAAGTGGAGCTGTACCGAAAGGTTGAAATTATGGCTGTAATCATTTTTCAGTGTCATCTAGTTAATGTCAGAATAGTAAAGGTCACTAAGAAAACCATGTTTGGACTCCTCTAGGGTTTTAGGGCAATATCTATTGCGAACATTCAATTTGGTTCAGTTATTACGGTGTGATTGAAGGCTGGTTCTAGCAGCTTCCATCAGAGATTGTAAAATGGTGGAGCGGAGAGATTGTAAAATCAGACAAAAGAATCGCGATGACGATCTTATTGGTTGATCCAATCAGAACATTCGTAGTTATTCGTTTTAGGTGATAGCGGCTATTATTCACGTCACTTGTGATTAATTACAGATTATGTTTCACATAATCAGATATGATGGTCACACAAGGTTTTTTGTGAAACCTCTTTGATGTCAGTAAATATTTGTGTATCACAAAACGAATGGGATACATATTGGAATAATAGAATGTCATCCATAATGTACCCATATCAATTTTATTAAGGCATTAATGTTGAATAATGACGTGTGGAAGACAATAAAACATGCATTTTGACCACGATAGAAATGTTAAATGTTTGTATTGTGTCCTATAATTTAAATATTTTTTCATACAATAAGCGCGTCAAATTCTTTACTGTATCCCTGGCGGTAAGTACCTACCTACCTGTCAGTCTATGTAGATACCAACCTGTACGTACCTCAAGTGTTGCGGTAATTATATTCGGGAATTTTCCTACTTTACCTAAGTCAATATTAAATTTTCAACTTGTACCAAAGAGATGATTTTTTTTCTGGCAACTTTTTTGATTGGGACCAATATATAATAAGGTTCTATGGAGAACATAAAATCTACTTAATGCATTCATATAGTTAGAAACAAAATTTTAATAGTTAGGTATAGATATATGTTTGTGCCAGTGAGTACCTACAGGTTATAGGTAGATAATCGGTCTTTATAAGATATTATTGTTGAGAAAGTCAAGAACAAAATTGAATCTTGTATCAATCACCCACTCGAGATAGATAAATATTGAAGATGAGATTGATAATTATTTTGATAGGTCCTTTGCCGCCGGTTGTTTTCTGAAAGTCTTCTTATTTATGACAGGTCGGTATTAAAGTTCGTTTGAGTTATAAAATTTCACAACATTTATTTGTTAAATGATTTGGAGGACATTCTTTAGCTGATATCGATAAATTTACGCAGCAAGGTAGGTATGGACGGGCACGTGTTGGTATATTGTTTAATCCTTCAGGGTTATCTTATAAGATCTATGCGGTAGGTAAATAGTTGACTAAATACCTAAAAACAAAAAAATATGTAGTTATCGATGCCGACGGCTATTTGCCGTACCTATCTAGGATCTTCAAGGTATAATTTTTAAACCAAATAGGTACCTATCTTATCAAGTAGGTAGGTAGATGTTTTAATATTTTGGAAAATTTACTAAGACATGGCGCTGGCGCAAGGACTTGCATCCTATTTTTGACTAGGTACCTATCTTTTAACAAATATGAAGGTAGGTAGTTCTCCATTTATTGTAGGTACCAAGCACAAATAAAAACCATTCCTATCTAGGTAGATATCCAGGTTTTTTGTGTTAAAGTTTTCCAAGACTTTGGTTGTCTTAAAATTAACTAAAAAAAATTGTGTAATAGGTTTTTTATAATTTTCAAAGTCAAAGTCAAAGTCAATATTCATTGAAATCACAAGGATCATATAGAAACGTCAACTTAAAAACTACGTGAATTTAAAATTTGAAAGTGAATTTACGCCGGTTCCAATTATAAATTATAATTAAAAAAATAAGTTGCTTATTACAAGAATTAATGTAAATATAAAAATATAGTTTACATAACTTTAATAACAGAGAAAAGCTCGTGTAGCGTACTTACCAAACCATTTTTACTACAATTTTAAAAGATATTTAAAAAATATTTTTAGGGTAGGTTTTCTTCTTTTACAATAATAAAAGAAAAAACTACATATTTTCTCTAGTGTGGTGGTTTTTTTGTCACAATAATTATTTTCACCTTTCAGCAGCCTAAGGGTGAACGGTCGCAGACACATTGCTCGTTCGAAGCCCACTTGATTTTTGTTTTGGACTTCGGCAAGGCAAGCGTCGCCGTTGAAACAAAGGACGACGCCCTCGCGATCGCGAAACTATAAATATTAGCATCCTAATCTAATCAAAACTCACCTAATTGTGGATAATACACGATAACACCAGGAACCCGAGTTAAATAAATTATTGTCCTTGCACGTTTCAGTCACATAAAAATCACAATCACAGTTTTTATATAAAATTTCACTGAAAGTTTCTAATGCACTATGTTTAAAATTCGCGTGTAATGGTCTCGCATCTCGAGCGAGCGACAACCTCGCGCCACGAGATGTCGTCTCGTTGTGGTGATGAGAGTACGCACTGTCGTTCTGCTCTCGGGGGAGCAAGATACGGCCTGCCATTGGTTGAGAGTAGCGGTCGGGCGCGCGGGGAGAGGGAGAGAGCGTATCTCGCGCGGGACGAGAACGAGCGGGACAGATAGCGTCGGTCGTTTCGTCCTGCTACAGATTGTCCGATGCGAGTTCAGGTGGATTGAGAGCTATGATAATGTGGAGATGCCGCGTAATTTGGTTCCGTATGTTATTGATTATAATTTTCCAATTTTTATTAGTGTAACTTACTTTTGGATAAAACTAATGTTTTTTAAACTTATAATAAAAAATCCAAATCAAATATTAAAGTTTCAGCATGTATTAACCACGTCATTACCATTAGACACGTATTCAATACCTGAGTGACGATTTGTTAATTGTACGATAATGTACGGCGTGAGTTAATTTTTCGATAAAGTTCTGAGAATTCTATCATTACCGCATTGCTCAAGAGTTTTCAAGATTACTTTTACTTGTCGTTTTATTCTGATAGATTTCTAGGAATCTATTGCTCGTTTCTGTTGTTTCATAAGGGATATAAGGAAGAGGTGATTAATGCTATACCTATTGTTATTT
Source organism: Perizoma flavofasciatum (assembly GCA_958496245.1). NCBI lineage: Eukaryota > Metazoa > Arthropoda > Insecta > Lepidoptera > Geometridae > Perizoma > Perizoma flavofasciatum. The sequence continues at coordinate 4,531,852 of OY292443.1, read as the reverse complement.
AAATGTGAATGTGATAACTGATAAGCTCCATTTTATGATTGAAATATTTTAATTTTGTGATAGTGCAGGTGCCAAAGTAGTATGAATGACACGTGACCAATCTTTTATATAAAAATAATAAGAAGAAATTGATAAATTTAATTAATAAGTAGAAGGTAACATTAGAAGAAATAAGTTAGGTAGCAAACGCGGGTGATATATTGTTTAAAATAAAAACAAACACGCTCACAACTTTATACCCCATGATGAGCATCCTCAGATACATAGTGCATACTCTTTGAGGATACTGAGTAGGGGGTAGTCAGACACACGTCGAAAATATTACCGTACCTACCTATGTCCGCGTCTTGCATGGTAGTGACAGGTTGCAAGCCCATCGCCGCTTATTGGAACACTAACCGATGTACATGTCTTCGAATTTAGGGGTCTCGCGTGGTATGACGGTTTTCTCACTAGTTTTCCTCACGTGGAATGCTAGGTACTCGTAACTACTGTAGGTAAAACGTGGACATGACATGTCAAATATAATGTTAGGACGTTTCTCTGACTACGGATGGGCGCACTGAGTTCGGATTCTCCATCATGAGGATTGGAGTCGTTAGCGTGTTTGTTTTTGTTTCATAAAAGTACCTATAACTATTTCCGATAGTGATTAATAGCTAGGCTTCATTTTATCTTAGGTACCTATTTATTAATTTGAAATTACTTACCTATTTATTATTTTGTGTCTTGGTCCGTGATTTTCAATATTGACTCGTCTTTGTTTCTCATTCTCCTACGTATTTTATGGAATACTTGACTCTGCCCACGGCTTTGGCCGCGGGGTATCTACCTACCCAGCCTAGTGTTCTACGTTATGAACTATACCTGTCCCAAATCTCATCCAAATCGGTCCAGCTGCGTTACGAAGATAATCAGAAACAAACATCTTATCTTCCAAATTTTGATATAGGTATATTTATAATATTACTTAGTAGGATATTTGTGCTGTACCTAATTTTATCTAGTGCACTTGCGAGGATAGCTTAATATAAAAAAAACATTTTTTTACTGCATAAGCAAGAATGTGAAGTCACTTGAACGCAACCTAACTATTTGTATCAAGCTCGATGAAAGATAATTATCCAAATTCAAATAAGACAAACAAAGAAAAAGTTTTGTCGTAGTCATTATTGCCAGCATGCATTGCGTTTTTTGTTCCAAATTCAAAACTGATGCTGTGTGTATTTACGTACACAGCATCAGTTTTGAATTTGATACTTCGCGTGTTATTTTTTCGAAAGTAATGAAAACATTTCCGTGAATGTTTAAGAAAAAAAGCCTTATAAAAATTTCACGGGTTTCAAGTGATTGGACATTACAAAATCCGGGCATGCACGCAAAATAAAGCTCTCTTTTATTTGAAGATGCAGTTCGTGCATAATGAGCTAGTGGTAGCCATTTTGAGCACTTTTGTTGTAGGGAATTAAATGTAGGTACTTTAAATATTTTATTTATTTCTTCTACTTGTTTTAGTAATTTTTTTTTATAACATTAATTTTGTTTGCATAATTCAAATTCACTAAGTGAATTTGAATCTTGATTGTAATTTGAAAAATGATTCTTTCGTCTAATGGAGGGGATCCCGGACTACTTAAACCCCCCCTTATATACGCCCATGACTGTTGGGTATAATCCCATTTGACGAACTCGATGGCGCGACAGGAGAGTAGTCGGCTGCGATGCCAGAAGTGCGCGTTTGATTCCCGCTGCGTGATGTTGCCGTCTGTAGATATTTGTTCCGGGTCTAGGTGTTGTAGTACCACGGTACTCGTAGTTCCTGATACCCACGACATAGGAAATCCTATTGCCCCACTCAAGGATTCGCTACCTACCCATTAAATAAATCATTATTAAAATCGGTTCATCGTTGGCGAAGATATCGCGTAACATTACATACAAAAAAACATACAGACGATTTGATAACCTCCTCCTGTTTTGAAGTCGGTTGAATAAATCCTACTTATATTATAAACGCGAAAGTTTGTGAGGATGGATGTCTGCTTTCACGCAAAAACTGCTGAACGGATTTTGATGAAACTTTACAGTAATATAGCTTACTCATCAGAATAACACATAGGCACTTTTTATCCGAGTAACACGCGGGCGAAGCCGTGGGCAGAAGCTAGTTACTTATAAGTTGCAATACCTACAGTCGAAATGTCGAAAAAGGTAAATGGGATAAAGACCCGTAAAACTTATAATTATATTTCGGTATCGATCGAAGCTCACCAAAAGCTCTAAAAACTCGCCTTCCCCCAATCGAAGCTATTAATACGTATCTCCGGTCCCTCTGAGTGACCTCAGCAATCGGTCACGCCGGGTTGTCCAAACACAGCGCCCTCCGATCTGTCAACACTCACCACGTTGTATCTGCCGTCTTGGTATTTGCGTAGTTGACATAATTTAATGGTGGTAATAGCTACGTAGATAAATATAATGCTGCAATAGAAGCTACCATTTCACGATCAAGATTTCACGCTGAATTGTGGGGCAGGGTACAGGTATTTTATCCTATAACTTACCTATTATTGGATGCTGATGAGGTAAGTAGCTACAAATTTAATGTGAATGTAAATGTCTATGTTTGGACGTATGTTGCCAAAAATCTTCGTAATGGCTGGAATGACGACCTCTGTAGCGCAGTGGGCCAAGGCCTGCCTGAGATGCAGAAGGTTGCGGGTTCGATTTCCGCTGGGGGACAAATATTTGTAAGTTTTGCATATAGTTGTCTCGGGTCTGGGTGTTTTCTATGTATAACACGTATGTATCTACAAATACATACATGTTACTAAAGTTCTAAAGTTCAATACCTACTTGGCTGAATGTATGGAACAGCTGACTTTTTATCGCATTCACAGTGTTGATTCGGCTTCGCCCGCGTGTCACCCGGATAAATAGTAGCCGCTGAAAAGTATCTGTTACCGTTAACCTTAAGGCAGTGCTCGTAAAAAACGCATTCGCTCGACCGTTTTTTCGTCGATTGAATACGCTTCAAAATTCGCCTCGCCGAAATGCCAAGATTTTTTTTTAAATAAACATTTTAACGGGATATAATACAGCCTATGTCCACCCTGAAGGACCACCAAATATTCGAGTTATTGAAATCGGATGAGTATTTTCGTTGATTACCCCCTAAATTCAAACTTTACCTTTAATTTTATGTAATTGAAGTTATACAGCCAATTATAGGTGTTTCTTAGTGGAATATTAGAATATATATCTACGTATACTACGTATAGGTAGACAAACGTTACAAATCACGTTCTATAACAATGGTAAGGTACTTCTTCGTTAAACAATTCAGAATGGAGGAGCATAGGTACCCAATCCGGGTATTATTTGTTAAGATGCAAGCACATTAAGTATTTAGGACCAATTAAACAATTTGATGAAGTTTTGAACACGTAGGTGCATAGTTCGTGGCCTAAAATAACATAAAGGCTAATTTTGGGGCGTTTAAAGTATTTTTTTCTCTTGGCATAGATAAACATAAATCTAAAGGAAGTTGAAATTGTTCAAAACAACAAATTATTCTAAAACCTAGGGAGACTTGGAAGGTCATACGGTAATTAACACTGTTCAAACAAGGTGTTATTTATTATCTGTGCCCTGACATTAATCGATATCTGATAAAATAGATCTCAAAGGGAATAAACTCAATAAACATGTTTTTAAGAAATTCAAGGAATTACTAATCGTAAGAAAATTAATATTATCTTTTAGAGCAAAGTACGTACAATAGGTATCTATCTACCTATTGTTTATCAGTAGGTATGACACGAAAAGATAGGGCAGGGTGGGATCTAGGACTAAAGCTAATAAGGCGTTAAATCTTCACTCACCTATAAAACTCTTGTATCAGATCAAATTTAATAAAAATAACGAGTTAATTAGTTACCTGAAAACATAAATTTATTTACAAGCAAAAGTCAATCAGAAAGAGCAGTTAATTTGTAAGCGATGTAGATTTTCTAACTAAACTTCTAATTGGAGTGATCTTACTCTATTATTCACAATCACTGCGTAAATATTTGATAACTTACTGCACTGTCCTTGTCCAACACTAAACAAAAGAAAGGGACACGGACGTATTAAAGGTATGCATACTTTTTTTGACAATGTGAAGTGCGTAGTTTTTATAAGCACAAAACACATTCATAACAAAACTTGCCTGAGGGCAAGGAGAGCCCTGAACCATTTGAAAAAAAATATTTGCTCTATAAGTAATGCCTTTTAATTCTAGATCCGTCCCAGTGAACGGTTGAGATATGGCTTAGGTGTGCGCTTGTAGGGAACTACAATAATTATCTGATAATACGGCCGATAGAGTCAACGCATAGGATAGATTGAAAGGAATATTATCGTCTGTATCTATTAAGATTTTAGATGGCTCAAATAAATTTATTTAGAGAAAAATGTAATACAACTACTTATGATGTAAGTATAGGTATACAAAATATACAACAGTCTAGTTGCACACGATCTTTAGTTTAGCTCAACTCATCCAGATCACTACTAGCCGGAAGCGTCCCTACAATGCTGGCTGCTTTGCCACGCTGAACAGCAATGCTAATGCGGTGACCCAGATAAGAGCCGGGCATTGCTTCAACCGGACGCACTGAGAGAATGTTGAATAAGCGTTTCCCCACGGACCTGGAGTCTCAACCTGGAATAAATAGGACAGCGGAATACTTAATAAGTACAAGTTTTTTAAGCGAATTTAAAAAGTAGAAAGTAGACCTCATTTGATCGGAACATCGGAACCCAGTATTAGTATTTTTTTTTAGTTAATCATTATGACGAATGATTAAAAGGGAAGTACCTATCTTTTCCATTTCAGAAGGTACAATTAAGTCTATAAATAGATAGATAGAAAATTCTTTATTTCACAAAAACGTAGTACCTACATAGGCCAACTTAATGTTAAAAAATCCTAATCCTCTTCCAGATAACTTTTAACCTATCTACCGATCTCACGAGAACATGATCGATTTTGCATGTGAGATGGACTATCTTTTAAGCAACAAATATCCTTCTTTATTGTTGATAATTATTTTGGGCTGCAACATCTAAATTTGAATTTTAGGACAATTGTCTTTTCATACTTACTCGTCCCTTTCTTCGCATATAGAAGTACCTTCTAGCCTCTGCCCACGGCTTCGCCCTCGTGGTACCCGGATAAAAAGTATCCTGTGTTATTCCGATGTATATGCTATATTACTGTAAAGTTTCATCAAAATCCGTTCAGTAGTTTTTGCGTGAAAGAGTAACAAACATCCATTCTAACAAACTTTCGCGTTTATATTAGTAGTAGGATTAAACGCCCTTATACATATACCTACTCACCTTAAATCCCAATAAAATGTATTAAGTAGTTTGTATTTAATACTATCCTAAATTTTAGTTTTGAAAATTATCAACACTAAACTAATAACATTTAGGTTAATAAAATGATATCGCAAATTACGTAAATAAAACATAATCTATGTATAATAAAATCTGGGTATTTTCTATGTATAATAAAAAAATATCTATCTATGTAATGTATTGTATTAAGTATATCAGTCATCTAGTACCCATAACACAAGCTCTGCTTAGCTTGGGGCTAGATGATGCTGTGTGGATTGTCCAGCATTATTTAAAATTTATTTATTTAAATCACCGCAAATAAACGATTATCCTTTTAGGGTGAATGATACGTGTAATGTAGGTATATAATTATACAACTTTGAAGAGGTTACTATAGGCTACCAAATAATCACATAACTACGGTTAGTCATATTAATTAATGAATTGGCATCGCACACGTAATAATGATTAACGGACGATAAACATATGCAGAGGAAAACTGAAGAACATCTTATTGAGGAAAATAATCTACTTACCTACTTACCTATTTGAAATGTACTTATCGGAATTTAGGTCCAGAAATTTACGATATAACGAAGCAGCGGAGTATGAAGTTGTATTTTTGCGTAATTTCATTGGACGTTATACATTTTTTCTTCCTATCAATTCAGGATAGTTTTAGGATATTATTATTACGACTAGGTAGGTATACCAAACTACAATAATTTCAATTTTGGTAGCATCAAGCGAATGATTATGTCAATTTGATAAGTGATGAGGTCCAAATTAAACCTTCAGAACTATCCATCGTTAGTAGATATCGCACGCAAGCTATTTGGTAAAACAGGCATAGAGAAAATAACCCTACGTAAAACAGGTTAATAAAAAAAATTACCTACTTGCATATCTATTCCCAGAATTTGATAGACAAACATGTTTTAGTAAATCTCCCGCCAAATCGCGGAAACGCGCGAATTTCATTCACCAACCGACGCGAGTTTACAAACATGCCGGACAACGGAAAAAATAGTCAGACGGGATGTGAAGCGATTAGTTTACATAATATGGCCTAGGGTGGCTGGAGAAGCTCAAATCCTCGTAATCGTATGGCTGGGTAAATATTACCTATCAGGAACGTTCCATAGATCAGTTGGAATTTGCTTAACCTTTCGTCAAAATAAGTGTGTCTATCTATTGACAGGCAGGGATTGGGACCCAATTATCGTCAAAACATAATAATCGCAATAGACTATGCGGTGTGTAAAATCCATACTAAGTTGTAACAAAATATGTTCTTAATTTTGGTTTGACTTTTATATTTATTCTAATGACCTTTGGAATAACTGAGTCTTGTTAGCGGACAAAAAAATATATAATTCCTTTAGCATTAAGTTCTCCTAGCACCAACAATGTATACATTGCTTGTGCGGAAGTATTAAATAAATAAAAATAGCATTTTTTGTAGTTTGCGTAACTTGTTTTTTTAATAATCTGTCATCAGCACTGCGGACTGGCAGATTTTTAGGAATATATCAGGGTTGACATGATTGTTTGATTCCCGCTGCGGGACACAATGTTCGTATGTTCTTCAGATATTGGTTCCGGTCATAATATAAACGACAACCGTTGGGTAAACGAGTTCTTGAGTGGAGACCGCGTCTTGGCAAATGTAGGGGCGTCCTCTGGCTAGGTGGAGCAAAAGACGGCGGCGCGGGCGCGGCGTGCAGGAAGTGGATGAGAAGAATCGGACACCAGACTTAGTGGTCGTATTTATCTATGTCCTGATGATTATGATTGCTACATACATACGGCACCCAAAGTTGCTCATACGAGTTTACTTTACTAGTTCAACTATTGCAGTGATTTATGAATGTATTTTCATAACAGAATCCGTGCGAGCTAATCAATCGTTGTCGCGAGCGGTTACTGCGTAATTGCATGATGTTACGCTGTTTTTCAATACATTTGGCTGGGGTGGCAATGGATACATTTTATGAAATACGGTTTTTATATATAGCAACTTTTTTTTTTACTAGCAACTGTTTCAATCAAAATGCTTATATAGCTTTTAGTAAACAAATTTCGCCGCCTAAAAAAATACGTACCTAATGCTCTTTTAACTGACTTCATAAAAAGGAGATTCTGAATTAAGGGACTACGTATTTTTTGTGTACAGTCAGCGTCTCCAACTGGGGCTTAAAAAGATCTCAAATAACTAAGTATAAAATTACCAACGTAAACTACTAGATTCGTCGATAATTTATTTTGGTAAGTATATATATATATATATTAAGTTTCATATTTGGTTTATATTTTTGCTGTAAGATAGGTGTGATTTCAGTGTGGTTTATTATCTAAATTGTTTTTGCAAAAAAACTACTTGACAGTTTTTCGATATTGGGTGTGAACAAAATGTTGTTAGTGCAAAAAAAACGAGTTGTCGTCTATTTTTTGACATGAACAACATGAATTTTATTCACAAAATATCAGTAAATAGTCGTGAACTGTAAATGTTTAAAATTCTGAATGAATAGGTACTAGTATTATAATATATGTGCTTTAACTAAACAGACTCAATACTTGTAATGTCTCTTGTATGCGAGAAATCCGAGTCCCGAATCTCATCTTGTGATGACACTCCAGATGATTAAATTAAAAGAATCATGAAAACCTTTCAAGATCCCTTAGACAAGACATGGTCCAAATTGACCTGAAAAACTAGAAAATGTAATCTTCTAATTTTGCTAAATAAAATATAATCTAGAAAAAGGAAGGTCTGGAAAAATAAGTGACGTTTGGTCACCCCTCAGCGGTAACTGACACTGGCCGGTAGAAATGTCTCGCGCTAATAGCCATGCCAAGAAAAAAGTTAAGATTCATTTTCGCGCCAACGCTTCCGCCATGTTGTTTGCGTGATGAAAATGATGTACTTATTGGTCAAATGACTTTCTTTTACTTTCGTTTTTCAGAACTGAAGATTTTTCATCCGTATTGAGTCTTCCTTGTTGTTTTGTAGGATTACGTTACACGCTTGTGCATGTTAGAGAAGCTGGCTTTACAGTCACGTAGGTAGGTAGGTAAGTAACAATATTTTTTTAGGTAGGTAGGTATGTATGAGTAGAGGTTTTATACATAAGTACCTACTGTAGATGTAGAATGTAGATACCAACTAATATGAAAACATCTGTCATCGCTTGTAAAATATAATATTGGAAAAATAACTAAACTAATCTACTATCTGTAAATTTTAAAACAAAACAAGTCCTCATTCTAAAAAAAAAATTGGGAGAAAAAAGAGAAGATGTGTAGATAGGTACCTTCTTAAAGTAAGTATTTTGTAAAAATACTTACTTCTTAAAGTACCTAAGTGTTTTCTATGTATAATATCTATGTATTTACAAAAAAAAATGTATAAAGTAGTATATCAATCATGTAGTTCCCATAACACAAGCTCTGCATACTTTGGTGATGGCTCTGCTTTTTGGCTTTTATGATGCTGTGTGAAAATGTCCTGCATTATTTATCATTTATTTATTTTATTAATTTAAGATACAAGAATCAGGCAAAATGTCTTCACTCGACAAAATTTTAATGTAGAAAAGAAAGTACCTTCTTTTTTAATCTACCTTTAAACGAAAAAACAGCGTTAGTCTTCAATTTCTTCTGCAAAATTGGGATTAAAAATAAACTAAAATAGGTAAACAAAAAAGCTACAAAATTTGAATAATGTAAAAATATAACTAGCTTCTGCCCACGGCTTCGCCCTCGTTGTACCCGGATAAAAAGTAGCCTATGTGTTATTCTGATTCTGATAAGCTACATTACTGTTAAGTTTCATCAAAATCCGTTCAGTAGTTTTTGCTTGAAAGAGTAACAAACATCCATCCTCACAAACTTTTGCGTTTATGATAGTAGTGTAAGATGTTATCTCTACGAAGTTTTAAAAAAGAAAATGTGAGACTAGTGTAGATGCATTGAATATGAACTCAAAAACAATCTCCAATTTCATTGTGAAATTCAGCTAGAGTTGTAGAGTTGTAGGTTAGGTTAGCATTATCATCCCAGTCAAGGCTGATAATAATAAAAATGGTGTCAATGCAAACACGATTGTAACCGCTCAAATTCAATATGATTTAAGTATTTAAGATTTAGAACCCTGCGTGTCCGTCACGTATCGTATTTGAACACAATGTTTGTTGTGAAGATATCGGTTCCTCTGGCTAGAATCAATATTGTCAGACAGGGCACTGACCTCTGTTGCTTGTATCGAATGATCTCAATAGATACCTACTAAAAGTGACATAACTATAATAGTACATTTATTCATACAACTATTTACAAGTAGGTATATACAAAAAATACAGATGAAACAGCTAGCCATCTAAAGACCGTTGCAAACGATCTATAGATAGCTCAACTGATCCAGATCACTACCAGACGGAAGCGTACCCAAAATACTGGCCGCATTGCCACGCTGAATGGCAATGCTAAAAGTTATATTGGTTGGAATGCATCATTTGAATAATACCTATAAGTACTAGTCTAGTCTCATGCACCATTCTCTCTTCGCCTAATTTATTTTTAAAACTTTAGTTACAACTTATTCAAACCACTCGTTGTTGAATAAGTTGTAACTTAAGTTAGTAGTTAACTTGTTAGTTAGTAGTACTAACTACTATGTATGGGTAAAATCTTGCAACTGAATCCCAAACCAGTTAATTCATTCAGTACTTTGGGCGCTATGCGTGGTCCAGATTCCACAGACAGACAAAAATAAAAAACAAAATACATTTTTGGCTTCAGTATCGATTAGGTATAGAGTGTCATCCAATTTTTTTTTTTCAAAATATCTTCAATGTACAGAATTTGACCTGTTACATTCTTATTATAGTATATAGATATTAAGATTAGATACCTAGTTAAAAAAAATTGCTTACGTTATAAAAAAAAACATTTTACTCCCTGCCAATATGTAGCTATTGTGCCTACACATATTAGATCAGCTGTGAGTTTTCAGTTATCACAGATATTTGAACAGATGAGCTACATCGGATAAATTCTATGGTCTCTTATTTAATCTTGTTCGATGACGTTTTCGTTTTAATTATCATAATCTAAGTAAATCTCGCTATTATACTTTTTCGAGACCTAATAATGTTAAACAATTGAAGAAAGATAGAATGCAGAAGACATTTATTTTGCAAGATGATATCATTAATGTATGTCATTACTAACCTCTGCCCACGGCTTCGCCCGCATGGTACCCTGATAAAAAGTAGCCTATGTGTTATTCTGATGTATAAGCTATATTACTGTAAAGTTTCATCAAAATCCATTCAGTAGTTTTAGCGTGAAAAAGTAACAAACATCCTCACAAACTTTCACGCTTATAATATTAGTAGGATTAATATTAAGTATAGGATACATTTTTATTATATGACATCGTTCATGACAACTACACAGAGTCTCGCTCTGTCTCTGTCTTCTATTGTATTTTCCCTCATCATTTTACTCGATAAGTCGACAGCAATTTTCACTTTCCTCTCGTTATCTACTGTAAAATATTATTATCCTCTATTTATTTTCTATAAATGAATTGCATAGTGTGTTCACATGTCAGCATCGTTGTCAGACTCATTAGAAAAACTGTGTTATTTAATGTGTTATTATTGCATTTGCCTAACCCAAAGATAAATACTTATATAAATATTAAAATATAAAAAAGTTCGTAACACAAAGTTAATTTACTATTAGTTCGTGGTGTAAACACCCTTTTAATATTGCAAAACGCCCTTTTTAAATTCTTCGCCTTATTGAAATCATTATCAATTATTAGACTTGCCCATTAATTGAACCCTACTACTATTATAAACGCGAAAGTTTGTGAGGATGGATGTTTGTAACTCTTTCACGCAAAAACTACTGAACGGATTTTGATGAAACTTTACAGTAATGTAGCTTATACATCATAATATCACATAAGCTACTTTTTATCCGGGTACCACGCGGGTGAAGCCGTATTGTAAAGTCATACAACGTGTCAAGTTATACACTCTGCAGAAAAGGCCCTCCACCCGGTTAGATCTAAGGGTGGCAGAACGTCGCGTCGGTGGATGGAGATTGGAGGTAGATCAAGATCTTTCGTCGATGTCACTTTTTATATGCCCTGACTTTTTAAGTTACTAGAGTGTCAGGTTCATAGTCATGATAATGAATGAGTTATGCGAGTAGATTATACCAGAATCTAATTCAAATAAGGAATCCAATTTTGTTTTCTTTGCGAAATTAAAAGACTAACTATACAACAGTTGTAGATTTTGTTTTCGAAATTTAAATCTTGTAGAGTGGCTTTAGACTTATTTATTCTGTTCCATACGTTTTATTAGCTCCATAGTTTCATAGGCTCCATAGTTTCAGTTTTTTTTCTTGAACGTCACTAGAGTTTTGGCGTTCGATTGATTATTATTCTTCCATAAAACTTCCATAAGAAGTAGTATATAGAGCTCTAAGTAAAAGAGCTCGTCCGGGAAATTACTTCCGCCGTACCTATTTCTGCCACAAAGTAGTAATGCCCGCATTGCTGTGTTTGAGTTCGAAGAGTACCTATGGGTACATGTGGAATTACAGGCTCGTGAGACTTTTCACCCGTTATGTCTTAGGGTCAGCAACACGCGAGTTGTTGCTGACGCTTGCCCTTGTGTGGCAAGCGTCCATAGGTTACGGTAACCGCTTACCAACATAATTATGCTAATAATAGATATTCTTTTTTCAGTGGATAGGTACAGCGGAAATTAAAAAATTATTTACGCAGAAAACAAAATTGCTAAACAAAATAAAGATAGTTGCAAAGATAAGCTGAGAATTCTGATAAGCGTCATTAAGAATTATGATGAAATGTCTAAATAATCGTAATCTTTATTCTGTAATGCAGGGTAGGTAATGCTTCATAGTTTTGCATATTATTTACTTATTAAAGTAGTTTGTAGGCACACTAGAAGAGGCTTGTCGATCAGCTAAAAGTTATCTAACCATTCTGTACATTTTTCTCGCTACAGTCATATTTTTGATATTTATATATATTTCTTTAGTTAGCATTCTACTCTAATCTATCTTTCTGCGCCTAATCGAATAAATACCTAAATCGCAAATTATTTTTTGAATAAAATGAGTTATCATTGTGATTCTCTATATTTTAGGTAGTCATAGCATTGAAATTATCGTGGATGCTATCCTTTTAGGGTATTATTTAGGATATGGATTTCCCGCTTTACTTGCTTGGTCGCGTGGTCGCGGACGGTACTCACGAGGAAGGACCTCTAAACGGTAAAAGAAAGGTCAGCAGGAGAATAGTAAAGTACGAGGTATAGTCGTAATAATATCCTAAAGTTTTAGGTATTGTTTAATATTTTATACTACGGCAGTGTTTTCAGTGACACCAAAGGTATCTAACTTTTATTTTTTTCTTCTATTAACTAAGTATACGTCAAGATCACTCTCAAGATCTTGATCTTGAGCTCACTTGAATCACTTGCAAGATGGGATCGATGACCGCAAATAAAAGGAAAGAGGAGAGGAGACCCAGATACGATCAGCTCAAAACAGGGATAAGTCAAAATGGCGGAATCCCCAGCAGTGGTTGAATACAAGCCGATAATGATGATGATAAAATAATTTATTTGTATTCTATTATAAACAGTCACTTAACATTACCTTGTTTATTTATTAATGCTTATTCACAATAGACAAGGAGTGTCCAAAAGAAGTAACTTAATGCTGTAGGTGTAATGCTAAAATATACCACTTCCATATTTGGACTATCTCTGCTGTGCTCATACCTCCGTTAAGTAGTAGCAAGGTCTACGCATAAACGATCTAATTAAAACATTTTTAAACTCATCTCGGCGGGTTGCAAAACTGAATGTCATGTTGCATTATGACCTGTTTACTTAGATTTCATTAGATATTTATTATAATTCATGTTGGTTAATTTGTATTATGAAAATATTAAAATTAAATGGGGAGTTTCATTTCATTTAGTCACATTACACATTGCGCATTCTTAGATAAGTCAAATTTACAAAAAATACGTTTAAGATAATAATAAAATTTAAGAAAAGGTAATTAACACAAACAAGTAGAGGTATCTACAAAACATAAAAAAGTAACATGTTACACAATAGTACAAAACATTAAAAAAACACTAGGTACCTAAATCATCTGCAAAAGCATCGTCAAAAGTGTATAAAATAAAATAAAGAATATAAGAAATTCAGAAATTAAATCATAATCGACACATACTTACATTATATTGAAATATTTATTTATCAGCAAAAGCTTCTAACTTTTATTAATTAATTGTCCTTTAATATACATTTTAAGTGTATTATCTGTCATACTTTTGAAGTGGTGTACCTACTTTTGAAGTACTTTTGGAGTGAGGAACTCTACGCTGTTTTTAATGATTTTCCTTCATAAAAATCACCCGCGTGGTACCCCGTTAAAAAGTAGCCTTTGTGTTATTTTAGGCAATTATCACAAACTAGGTACCTGTTTAAAATTTCATCCAAATCGGTTCAGCTGTTACAGAGTTTATTAGCAACAAATATCCAATAACCCCAAGCTTTCGCATTTATACTAGTAGGATATTATCTTTATACTAGGCAGAAGCTACCCAGGAGGCTTAAAATTCACCTGACATAGTAGATACGAGTAGATAGCTCTTTTGCCTAGCAACATTATCAATTCATATTTCGACTACACCACCCATTCAGCGGAACACGTTGAAATGTGTCAAAGTGGCGCGTGCGCACCCATGCCACACGAGTTATTATCACAACAAACAGAGAACAAACTTAATGGCTTAGCATGCTAATGCAATTTTGGACGGTTTGTAAGACTTTGATTTCATTCATTAATTAACAAAATAACAAGTTTCTGACAGGTTTTCATAGAGAATTGAAACTTTGTTGATTTACGTCTATAAATAAGGTAATTAATAAGGTTATAAATAGTTCTAGTTCAAGTAGAAGTTTAAGTGTCCCCATGGGTTTTTCATGAGCTTAAAAAAGTAAGTAAGTTCGGTTTAAATATTCTTTATTTCTCAAAGAACATAATTATAGTTCACTTAAATGAGAAATAAAACTTAAAAGTACGTATCAACTTAAATATATATCTTAGCACGAGTGTGCTTACTCGTAATAAGTTGTTGTTAAGGTGGTAAATACTTATTAAATAATAATTCACGGTGCGTCGTTGTATGGAGCTGTACTTCTGTTAGCTATTTACTCGCGTGGGCATAGTGCGCGAAAGCGGGCGGATGCTTGCGCGTACGAATCTCGCTGCGCATGCGTAATTTGTCAAAATTTTCTCTATAAGAATTTTGAGCAGACATCTTTTGGTGGACTGTTCGGTTCAATCTACAGTTTCTCACCTCAAAGTCAAGTCATGCCCGTGTACCTAATTATTCTGCTGTTCTACAAGCCACATAATTAAATGTCAGTTTGTCTTACAGTCTAGACATAGTTTCCCTTCACTGATTAACCGACTGGGCCATGGAGGGAGCTATGCTTGGAGTAACTACGTTATAAAATGGGGTGTTTATTTCTAATTCGATAATCACTGTTAATATCTATTCGATGATAACATCGAAAAAAATGCGAATACAATGTTACTTTTTGAACTAGGAAAAGTTAGGATATTTCGGGTTTAAGGTTTGAGGTCAACGTAACCTCTTTCTAAGTTTTTAGTATTTCCAGTATCCTAGGGGTTTAGTAACGATATTACGAAAACTCGTACAAAGTCAGTCAAAGATTCTTCAGAATAGAGTGCTTTTGTTCTTACTCCTTTCGGGATTCATTTTTTTTTAAAGGACACATCAGACATATTACGTTGAAACCGGTGGTAAAGGTATCGTTCGCAATAAAAGAGTGAGAAAGAGGGTAGATTGATTTGTCTGCCATTAACATGCCCCGCAAAGACTTCAGTTTCCCTCGTGATCATGGAAACGCACTACCGCCCCATTTTTCATTCAACAAAGATTAGCTGGAAGAAAGTCCTTATAAGCATAGGTTAGTCTATGTACTTGTTTTATCTTGTTCAATAAATTTTATATCTATCTATGGTACATGCAACTTTTGGTCAATATCCCGTTTTTAGTAAGAGCCTTTCTATCAAAAGTGATACCTCATAACATTGCACAATACTAAAGATCTAGTACTAGATGCAGAGAAAGCGAATCACTTAGGTAATTGTCAATGGGCTTGTCACCGAAAGGCATGTTAATGTGCTTGCGTAATTAGATCATTATCTAATGCTAATTAACTATGATGTAGGGTTTACTACCACACACCATGATGCTGCTATCTTTGGCCGGTCGCTAATAAATAGGTTAATAGTAGGTATAGATACTCTTTATTGTACACCAAAGAAAAAATACATCAATTAATAGTAAAAAATATTTTCAAAAACAAGCTTTTAACACTGAGTGCAGCAATCCTGTCATGGTAAAACTTAAAACCAGCTACGATATCATAATAAAATGCGCACACAAAATTTCGTGTCTGTGCTGTTGACCGTTGAAGAGTTATTTTATCTGGAGCTAATCCTGGATGTGTCGATTCATGTCATGCTTACCATAAAAATACATTGTCATCGGAACTGAACCAACATGTACAAATTCAACTCCGTAGGATAAGAGGATGTGGTTTTAATTCAGCATGCAAGATTTGACCTAAACAAACAAATAAACAAACTAACATACAAACATAAAAAGTTAAATAAAAGCTTGTAAAAAACATAGAAGTACACATTTAAGGTACAATGGGCGGTAATAGGTTGTAAAAAAACATCAAGTTATAAAACTTTGAATGAATTTTATTGAACGGAGCTTTTCGTTAAAATGAACGGATTCATTTGTAGTGCCGTGTTGGCCTAATGGACTCATTCGTAGTACCGCGATTTCCGATACGGTTCGAACGTTAATTTTATTTATTGTTAAATTTATGTATACATTAACACGTTCACGGTGAAGAAAACATCATTAGAAAACCGGCATTTTCTAAATAGAACCGAACGTTTTAAAGACGATAGAAACTTTTATCAAAAGTAAATCAGGTGCGGGTTTGATTTCCGCTGCGGGACAAATGTTTGAATGATATGAAGATAGGTATATTATTATGTTTCGGGTTTGGGTGTTGTGGTACACCTGTACTCGTAGTTCCTGATACCCCTGACACAGGAAATCCTAGTATGAGTCAGGACTAAGTACACACATCAAAAAAGTTTGCGATCATTTTGAAAAGATGGAATACTAGCTTCTGCCCACGGCTTACATAATTATAGTACTTATAATTTTCAATAATATTTCAACAAATCTAAAAATATGTTGTTTCCATGCGTGTATGTGTCTGTTGGGTGTTTATTTCTTAAATAAGATTTAATGAACCGAATCATTTAGTTTAAGCCACAGTATAGGTTCTCTGTTATCGTAAACATGTTTGTTCGTATCCAGTTCAATTAATATGCAAAGTACCTGCTACCTGTCTAGTAAGTGGCTTTACTTGAATAATTTAGTCTTGAGTATTTTAAACATTTTACAGCTCTGTGCTCGCATTGCTGTGTTCCGGCACAATTCGATTTGAAGGGCATTGGATGCCGGTGAAATTACAGATACACGAGACTTTCAAGTTAGTGTAGAGCGCCCCCCGGCTAGGTGGAGCAATGATTTAAGAAGGACAGCGGGCTGAAAAAGGCGCGTTTGGGAGTGACCTCTGTCCAGCAGTAGACTAATGTGCGCTGATAATGCTTATGATGAGACTTTCACGTAATTTGGGGCGCCCCCGAGTAGATGCAGCGATGAGTTGCGAAGGGCAGCGGGCTGAAAGTGGCGCATATAAGAGAGGCTTCTGTCCAGCAGTGGACTAATGTGGGCTGATAATAGTTATGATGAGACTTGACTTTTCACGTAGTGGAGGCGCCCCCCGGATACGTGGAGCGATGAGTTGAGAAGGGCAGCGGGTTGAAAGTGGCGCATATATGAGAAGCTTCTGTCCAACAGTGGACTAATGTGGGTTGATAATGATTATGTTGAGACTTGACTTTTCACGTAGAAGGGGGCGCTCTTGACTAGGTGGAGCGATGAGTTGAGAAGGGCAGCGGGCTGAATGATGAGACATCAGGTGGAAGGCAGTGCTTTTGGTGATGCAGATATTAAGCGACGGTAACTGCTTACCATTTTGGTGGGCCAATTGCTTATATGCCTCCAAATAACATAGGTCCTAATATAAATAAAATTGTTTTAAAGTACTTGTTAAATATTTCGATCGTTTCAAAAATCCAAATACCATGATCGACTATAATCCAAACATAAAAAGAGCGTGCAAAATACAAAAAAATGTGGAAGATACTATTTTGATACGATTTACTTTGGTTTCTCCCCACTTTAGGTGTAGAATCCGCCTGAGACGCAGAAGGTTTCGGGTTCGATTCCCGCCGCGGGGTAAATATTTAATCTGCAAATATTTCGGGTCTGGGCGTTTTCTATGTATATTATGTAAGTCTTTACAAAAAAAGTATATAAGTAGTATATCAGTCATGTAGTTCCCATAAAACAAGTTCTGCTTACTTTGGGGCTAGATTATGTTGTCTCAAAAATTACCAGCTTTTTTGTTGTAGAATTGACATAGATCAGTTAGCTTCAGTTTACTCGGTGTATTTTATATGATTTCGAGATGTTGCAGTTTCAAAGATTTTTGCGACCACAAAATTGTACCATTGTACCTAAAGCCAGCAATTGTGACTGAAAACCCTATTTCAGTAGGTACGCCAACTTACGGGACAGGTAAAGATCTGCGCATTGAAGACGTAATAAGAATCGCTTACATACATATTCATTTGACCCGTACCGTCTTGTCACCTATTGACTCTACGTCCGCTGGCGATACCGACAGCTCTGAAATATAGAGTACAACGAATGTCAGAGCATATCTATCTACCCTTATTAGATAGATATATGTACTTTGTCACTGAGTAAACTGAAGCTAATTAAACTGAACTGAAGTTATTCTAAGGCAGTTTAATAATATGGTTGTAAATAGAATGGTATGTAGCCAGTAGTACAAGGCGACTTATATTTAGATTCTTGACAACATGCAAACGCTAGATATTAAAAAGATGAAGTTAAGTGAGGTTTATGGGTTCTATAAAATAGGTATAGTCCGGTACGTTTTATTGTTTTATACATATATACATAAACGACGGCGCGGTGTATGAGTAGCAGGCTGTGACACAAGAGGTGCGCGTTCTATACCCACTGCGGGGCAAATGAATGAAGTTTTTGCAGATATTTGTTCTTAAAAAGGCTAAAACGGTAAATAGGCTTTTCAAAAATTGTTGGGTGAATGAAATGAAGAAATTATATACCGAGAGCTTTTGGGTGGTTTACAAATAACCCCGTACAGTTCTCTTATCATCTGAGTCTCGGTCGTAAGAAGAATCTACAATGCGAAGTATGTTCCAGGAACCCGCATCATTGTACTGTTTTATTAGAACTGGCGACATGAGATTGCTGCATAATTGCGTTCCCACGATAGTGCTATCAAAAACTGACCAACGACTTACAGCGTGAACTAGGAAGATTTTCTTTTATCCGCTACCGGATAAATGTTCGCCTACAGTGGCCGCGGAAGTAGGAGGCAGAGGGGGCCAAATGCCACCCCTAAAATCACATAGGTACCCGCCTACCAAGCCAGGGCTGAAGATTGAAGGGGTGCCCAAAGAAATTTGCACCCCCCAAAACCCCTATAAAATTTAATTAATTAGTCTTTCAGCTATATATTGTGAGTATATTATACAGGGTTCTTAGTTGACTTTTGAGTGTGACGTGACAATGACATTTTGTGACGTCACACTCAAAAGTCAACTAAACAGCTGTTTTGTTGACTTTAGGGTTGTGCTAAGAGCAGGTAGTATGGAAACTTTGATGGTCATTTCATGAATGAAAAACATGGAAAGCCAAAAATTCGTAGAACAAACAAAACCACGGTGTCAATGAACTCCTTCTGGCATTATATACACATTCCGGGACACCCTGTATAGAATATTAAGCAGTCTATGAAATATTATCTGTAAGGTTAGGTTATGCAGGTAGGTAGGTATATGTAATTATATTTATCTAGGGAATAGTGTTTGTATTTTATTAATAGATTAGCTCTAGCATATAATTTATAACTTTTCTTATTATTCGTGCACTACCTCAAGACACTGTTTTCCATAAAACACAAAGGTTAGCTAGAAAATAATGCTATCTAGCATTAACTTCGCCTCTGTACAGTACTTTTTAGTTGTGCAATAAATAATTTTCTATCTATCTATCTATAGTTTGAGTCATTTTACGTGATTCTCAAAGGATGTTTATGCGAGCTCAGGTGCTCTCCGCTTTAAATCACCGCTTGTTGATTATGCACTTTGCTAGGGTCATCCTCACATTATGTAAGACATTGGCGTCAATTTCCTAGTACACTAACTAAACTTAATTTGAACTGTCAATCTCTTTAAGGTACTAATAGTGCACGCAAGAAAGAGACGGCATGAATTGAACTTCTATCAATTTAATTTACGTGTTTATAGTCAGCTTGTTTTGAAATCACGACAAAATTTGTATGGAAAACTTCCAATGGAAAAATCTCGACTAATTTGACAGCCCCTAAATTATTGCTATTTCTTTATTTTGTTTTTTTAGCCATAGATTAATTTAGGTTTAGTTGTTGCACGAGAGAATCGATGCCATTACCTATTTTATCACCTGATAGATCGACATCTTAAGGTTGCGGAAAGAAGGCGGATGGAGGTACCCTAAGTTCGTTCGTCATGGAACTCTTTCGGGGAGGCCTATATCCAGCAGTGGTCTTCTACAGGCGGTTGATGATGAACTTATTTTACCTTTGTAACATTTATAATCTAGTGAGAAGGAATCGATTAGGCTGACAATCTTAGGAAGGAGAGGAGACTTGGATGGTGAGTTTAGACGAGACGATGTTATTTTAAAACGATTTAGTAAAACTAGCTGGTTGATATGGCTGTCAAAATTAAATAAAAAATAATTGGATTAATTTAGTTATTATAGGTAAAAATAAAATAAAATAAAAACGAATTCGAATACGAATTATAATTACATGTAAGGTATTCGTCAAAAGTTTCACTTGAAAGACTTCAACGCGTTACATGCTACGAATATACGAACCACAGTCTCTCAACAATATTTCCATTTTTAAAAGCTTTAATTAGATTTTTTTATTTAAATTGTCTTGCATATTTTTTTAATAGTATTGTTAGGCATGATCCTCAAAACAGCTTTAGCTTTTCTTTATTCAATAAACAAAACAGGCAAGAACAGCCTTTTTTAAGATAGCATTTATTATGGATAGTTCGTAGAATGATTAGATTAGTTCTATCCAAATAAAAAGTTTATAACTGAGTTGCCAACCCTAAATAAGATCTGCACAATCCAGTAAATATCATATCGTGGGAAATAACAATGGACATCAGTGTGTTATCGACTTATACCTACTTGTAGGCGAGTGCTTAGCATTACAATCTACCTACCCAAGTGTGATATGATAAAATATCTAAGTAGTTACTGAACAATCTTCACAATAGGTAGGATGCAAAAAGGAGTTAAGTTTTTATTCATTGAAATTACAAGAATCATATATAAGAACGTCATCTTATAAACTCTCCTTCTTCTTATTTTTGTCCTTGTAAACTACGTGAATTATAAATGTTCAAATAAATTTACGCAGAATCCTGGCGCGCGTTAAATTAAGAATTAAATTAGGTGATTTCTTTTCTCCGCTCGATTTGGTGTTGTCAATTTCAATTGTCATTCTGTACAAACCGTTGGGCGTTCCAAATTTAAAAATCAAAATTAATTCACAAGATGGACGACAGAGAAAGTGCGGTCATTGGTCGTAGAACGCGCTGCGTGCACATCTAAGCACGCGTGCAAAGATTTTAGAGCTTATAAAGACAGCTTTGTTGCTGTGGCAAAAGGTTGGAAATAACTGTAGTTACGTCTCAGGGATAAATTGGTCGTACACTACCGCTCAGCGACGCACGCGCGGTACGTCAATGAGATAATTTTAATTGTTCTTTTGTTTATTTGTTTACATTCATGGTGATAAAAGCTTAATTGATGAGATTATCACATCAATGTTTAACTTACAACTGTGCTCCGGATGGAGGTTAGGTTTTCATTTTTTCAGATCAATAAGGTTCACTACCTGTAATTTACTTAAATTTCGATCAATTTTCGACTGAGGAGTATTTTGCTATGCGTTATTCTAGATTAATAATCAGGGACCGCGGAAGTACTCCGTGACGGGGGGGGGGCAAATTTATTTGGTCATCCCTTCAATCTCCAGCCCAAGGTAGGCGGGTACCTCTGCGATTTTAGGGGGGCATTTGGCCCCCTCTACCCCCTTATTTCCGCGGCCGCTGTTAATCATGCTATTTCTCGGTAAGACGATTCTAAGCTTAAACTATCCATATTTTCGCATTTATATACGTAGGTATAGGAAAGATTGAGGCAATAACCATGTTATCAATTTCAATTTGTACCAACTATCGCTTTCTATTCCACTCACAATAAAACCACTACCGTGAAATAATACGTTCAAACATTTCATACAAACACCACTTAGCTAATAATTGTAATAAAAACAGAATTTTTCCATCTCAACACCACAACCATAACAAACTATATGTAAAATGAGGTAATCGTTATCATATAACCTGCTTTCGGTTCCTGCTTTCCTGCTTTAGGCAGTAAGTATGAGGCAGTATGAAAACTTTCAGAGAGCGGTGCGATTGTAAACCACGAATTCATGGTGTGACCGGTATAGTGGTACATTTTTTTGATAAAATTATTGACACACAATAATTATTGCCAAGTACATAAAAAAACAATTTATAACTTTTGCATCTCGGATTCTTTTTGGCCAATTACTCCCAATCGTATTCAATCAAAGCGTTACTCGCAATAATTTATAATCTGTGCAAAAACGTGTAATTGGATGACTCTCGTTGGGAAACACTGGCAGTTAACACGAAGACCTGAAAAAAACTTTTCGTAATAGCAGTCCGGCCAATCATTTCGTATCGATTATTGTGATTGTGGTTCTTGGTGTTGCCATGTTTTATGAACTACACTAAAGTCACTCTTATAATTCCTTAATTTTACATATTTAAATACAAACTATCGTCAAAAGTACCTTGAATAAAATAATACATTTATTCATACAACTATTTACAAGTAACTTAGGTATATACAAAAAATACAAATGAAATAGAAATACTAGCCATCTAAAGACCGTTGCAAACGATCTATAGATAGCTCAATTGATCCCGATCACTACCAGACGGAAGCGTTTTCAAAATACTGGCCGCATTGCAACGCTGAATGGCAATGCTAATGCGTTGACCCAGATAAGAGGCAGCTCTCTGATCACGCGTCGCTACAAACAGTCGCCCTGAAATAATTTTGAAAACGCGAAGGGCCCCGGTTCCCCACGCACCCAGAGTCTCAACCCCAAAAGTCTCAAATAAGTAAGCTCTGTCGAGACTTCTATATTTGCGCTTCTTGAGATCCTCGGCCGAATCATCCTTGAATATCAAGTAAGTTAATCGACACTGTTAAATTGTTACATGACCCATTTATCTATTTATTTTAAAATTAAACTGAAATGTGGAAGCAAGGTGGGGTAGAACTAATGAATAACTATGGTACTGTGTATAATCTACACAGTATTATCAGCAGTTCGACACCCAAGCTGATGGTTTTGTCAGCAAAAGAGAAGGTAAAAATATTTCTGTCTCTAACAGGGATGTAATAATTATTTGTTTTCTCTTCTATTCATTGAAAGGTGAATCCATCCACTATCAGAAATCTTCCTAAAAATGGGTAAACCTCAACACCTGGCAACATAACTCCTCGCACCACTGAAGATGTGGCGCGCTCACAATCAGGATGGATGCGTCTGTGGACACGCAACACGCACCCGGCACCGATCACACGGAATATTGGCCCACGGTGATGCCATCTGCATTGAGAGATGTTAATACACCGATTCATCCGGGCTCAGGATCTTGTGGGCATCCATTCCATACTTACCTACCCTAATTATCACAAGTTGACGTCATGCATGCCATAGTTACGTCATATTAGCCAAATGTGTCCGTATGTCACACCCTGGTTTAAAGTGTTAAACTGAAGGCAAAATCGAGATAATATTTTCAGCACAGATATGTTTTCGAAGCCCAGTAAAAAACAAATAGAAAATG
This sequence comes from Perizoma flavofasciatum, assembly GCA_958496245.1. NCBI lineage: Eukaryota > Metazoa > Arthropoda > Insecta > Lepidoptera > Geometridae > Perizoma > Perizoma flavofasciatum. Next base: position 4,508,125 of record OY292443.1, on the reverse strand, counting down.
AAAAAGTGTCTTATCGCTCCTCCTCTTGTGGGTATCATGGGCACTTTGAAGTTAACCCAACTATTTTTAGTTTGGAGCTACTATCAAGATTAACATTTATTGGCTTCAAAGCTTCCCCATCTGACTTTTTCCTAAACTTGTGTCCTAAAAGTAAGAAACAAAGTTAAGCGGGTTGCATTTGTTAAGGACGTGCATAGTTCAATGCGCATAGTAGTTGTCTTGTTGTAGGTGATATCTCTATTTTGAAGAAAAGTGATTCCTAAGACTGCATCACGTGTGCCGCGGTCGGTTACCACCCTCACAACTTCAACTGTTGTTAACCGACTTCAAAGGAGGAGGTTCTCAATTCGGCTGTAGGTTTTTTCATCGTGTGTGTTTGTTACCTGATATCTTCGCCAGTAACCGACTTTGATGATTATTTTGTTGTTGTATAGAGAATGATCCCATAAAAGTTTTATTCTTCGTATTTTTATTCGAAATAGTAAGCAAAACGTGAACACATGAGGTCTGATGATACCAGAATGATGATATAGAAACCGTAAATTTGGGACTGCAAGCGTATCGCGAATATCGCGATTTAATTTTATCAGCCGACTTCAAAAAAGGAGTTTTTTAATTTGATTATATATTTTTTTGTGTGGATGTTACTCGATATTTTCACTAATAGTGAACCGATATTAATGTTTTTTAATGACTAGGGTATATTTCAAGGATGGTCCCTTACATTATACATTTTCTGAGAAAAATACCACTCCTAAGTGTGAAAAAATGGGTAATAAACTTGCATTTTGGGCTTATCAATTGCCCGTTATTCTAAGTGAGTATTTTTTGACATTTTTAAAAATCATGCAGCTGTAAGCTGTAGTGCTGTTTTTTTCGTATGACGTAATTAAAATGCGACATTTTATATCGTGTTTCTTGTTTGATTGGTGAATGATCGATGATGATAATTGAATGCACATTTAAGAAGATAAATATAATTTACAGCGATAATCAACTCGCTAATTTTAACAAGCAATGAGATTGGAAAAAGGCAGGCCTTATAGCTCGCAGAACCGTAAATTGCTGGAGAATAAAGGTTGACGGATGGACGAACCGGAAAACGCAGTGTAGGAAGTTCAACATTCAGTGGACTAATCATATCGAATGGAGATCACAAACTGGACAACGCAGTGTAAAAAGATCAGCACCCGATGGACCAATTATTTTAAATGCTAACTACTTACTGGACAATGCTATGAAGAAGTACTCGATGGACTAATTATATCGTATGGTGACCACAAACTAGACAACGCAGTGAAGAAAGGTCAGTACCCGATGGACCAATGATATCGAATAACGGCTACCAATTGGGCAAAATAGTGTAGAAAGGTCAGCACCCGATGTACCAATGATATCGATTTAAGACCACGAACTGGACACTGCAAAGTAAAAAGGTCAGCATCCGATGGACCAATGACATTTCGATGGTTGAGGGAAGTTGGGGGATGAAGATAGTCCAAGATCACTCTTCACTCTTTGAGGAGGACTATGTAGTCCTCTTTGAGGAGGACTACATAGTCCTCCACAACCTCTAGAAGTCCAGCAGTGGACTTCTAGAGGTTGTGGATGATGATAAAAAATTCTACGTGCCCGTCGCACGTCTTCAGTAATCTTTATCCTTGATACGACAAAACATCTCAATTATCACCCTTATCACACTGCCATAAGAGCCACTTTACCCGATCTAATCAGTGTTTGTTTACAGCGTATCTTATCGACAACACAAATGTAAAAATAATTTGAGATCTCTGGTTATAGATTGGACGAAGAATTTGTGTCTTAATAAATTGTATTAAGCACTCCTTCGATAAGAACTCTATCTTGCGACAGAGAAATACATTAAGATAATCTGAAATATCATGGTATATATATGTACTACTTAGTCGTGACTAATACATAAGTAGGTAAATACTGCACCAATGAATTTTTCCACTCGAAAAAATGATGTGCGTATTTACACGTGATCAGAACGGCGGTGTAAGAAAACATCATGTGGAAACCGGCGTGTCATAGATTCAAAAAAGATAAGGCATATGCCATAAGTTAGTGTTTCAATAAAGTGGCGATGGGCATGCAACCTGTCACGTGGAATACACTACCTCATACTTAAAATACAAAACATGAGCATGTATGACAAATAAATCCTACTAATCCTACTACTATTGAAAAACGTGATAGTTTATGAGGATGGATGTTTGTAACTCTTTCACGCAAAAACTACTAAACGTATTTTGATGAAACTTTACAGCAATATAGTTTATACATCAGAATAACATATAGGCTACTTTTTATCAGAGTACCATGCGGGCGAAGCCGTGGGCAGAGGCTAATATTATAAACGTGAAAGTTTGTGAGGATGGATGTTTGTTACTCTTTCACGCAAAAACTACTGAACGGATTTTGATGAAACTTTTCAGTAATATTACGTATATATCAGAATAACACATAGGCTACTTTTTATCAGGGTACAATGCGGGCGAAGCCGTGGGCAGAAGCTAGTATTATAAACGTGAAAGTTTGTGAGGATGGATGTTTGTTACTCTTTCACGCGAAAACTACAGAACGGATTTTGATGAAACTTTACAGTAATATAGCTTATACATTAGGATAACACATAGGATACTTTTTATCCGGGTACTATGTGGGCGAAGCCGTGGGCAGAGGCTAGTTGAGCTATAAAGGTTGTCGTGCTAACCACACAGTGCTATATTTACGGTACGGTATCGCTTACCGTGACCAGGCAGGTAGGTGCAGGTATCATTGTATTCAAATGCGGGTTAGACAGGTCACTGAGCGAACTGATCATTACTGAATCCATCCGCTGGACGGCACTTACAAGAAGCCAAGTTTTATAAAGATAGTTGTTCCACGGCCGCCCTCGGCAAGCGATATTATACTTCTTTTGCTCGGAAAGGGCCGTAGCGTGATGTTAATTCCCTTTAGTCTTTCTCAAGAATTAGGCTATCAAATGTAAAAAGTATTTTTCAAATCCGACTGTTAGTTCCTGAGATTACATAACAAAAAAAACAAACAAATTCTTCAGCTTTATTATAAGTTTACGTGATCAGTTCCTGTGAGTTGACCTATAAGAACTGTATCTAATTATGACGTTTGTACTACATAGTTATAAGCGGCAAGTAGATACAATTTCCCCTACCACAGATATTTTAATCCTAGCTACTGTTCACGGCTCCGCTCGCATGGTAGCCGGATAAAAAGTAGCCTATGTGTTATTCTAATGTATCCTATCCTATTAATATGAAAGTTTTTGAGGATGTTTGTTCCTCTTTCACGCAAAAACTACTGTACGGATTTTGATGAAACTTTACAGTAATATAGCTTATAAGCTATATTACTGTAAAGTTTACAAAAGTTTTAAAAAGTAGCCTACATAGGCTACTTTTTATCCGGGTACCACGCGGGCGAAGTCGTGGGCAGAAGCTAGTAAGCTATATTACTGTAAAGTTTCATCAAAACTCGTTCAATAGTTTTTGCGTGAAATAGTAACAAACATCCATCCTCACAAACTTTCGCATTTACAATATTAGTAGAATAGTAGGATAGGATTATGCGTCAAAATAACCTAACCTACTCGTAACAGTGACAAAATGTAGATAAAAAATTTGCTATGTATATCAATAAACCTGAGGTACATACCTACCTAATAGGTATGTATACACGTGGTGGGTAGACAAAACTTTCAAAGGTTTTTCCTTACCCGCTACGGCACGAGCTCGTATATGCGTTTGGCGTATGAGGTTGTTTGAGTTTACTACAGTGTAGGTATATGAAAATAAAATCGCTTTATTCCAAAGGATATATATTTTTGACAATGAATCACTATAACATATTGTACCCACTAATGCTCAGAGAACTTAATATCGTCTCCCAACTCGAGGATCTTAAAAAGAACATGGATAAGACAAAAATAATGCTAGGAGTTATAATATAAAGTACCTACACCTTCTTCAAAATGCTATTAACAAAATTATGCCCCTTCCACAGAATAAAAACTATTTGGGTTAGTTATTCGTTTGCGAAGCTCTTAAAACGTAGGTAAGAAAGACTTGTTGAACCGAATAAGTAAGCCTTAACAAATGGTCTAAAATGTATTGAATGAAGCTATAATCAACACGCGATCATTCAATTCCCTTTCGATTTATTAGGATACGTCGCAACCTATTGCCCAATGCACATAAAAAATCGATACTCTGTACCGAGAATATAACAATCGTAACAGAATTGAGTTCGGTTGCGTTACATCCTGAGAAAAGTGTTGTCTGTTAGAAAAAAGACGGATTTTAAGATGGCCGAGACTATTCAACTTTTCAGGCAACGCATTAGTAATGGTATCAACTTTTACTGGGCAATGGTAACTTACCATCTACGACCTCGGTGGCGCAGCGAGTGAGCAGCTGGCTGAGACGCAAGAGGTGCGGGTTCGATTCCCGCTACGGGACAAATTCTGAATAAAAATTGTGCATCTTCTGAAGATATTTCTTCCAGATGTTTATAAAAAAAAATGCTGGTAATTTTTCACACAGCATCATCCAACCAAAACTAAGCAGAGCTTGTACTATGGAAACTACATGACTGATATACTACTTACATACTTTTTTTGTAAATACTTATATATTACACATAAAAAATACCCAGATCCGAGACAAACATTAGCTTATCTTACAAACATCTGTCCCGCAGCGGGAATCGAGTTTGTTTCGCGATATCTTCGCCGGTTGTAAGCCGATTTAAGCACATTAAGGGTCGGTTATACATTAATGGTAATTAGTATCATACATTTTATGAAAAAACGCACCCCTAATGGTAAAAGGATGGGGGATGAAATTTCATATTTGACTCTTTATCAATATCCCTTCGCCTTTGTACATGTCCTATAATGTAAGTTTTTTGTCTGTTTTATCTGTGTGTACAATAGAGAATAAAGAATATCCCGGTATTCGAAGTCATTTATTTTTCCTGAAAAAAAATGACTTGATTTCGTAGACGCGTGCGCTAGATATTCCGAGCTCACCTTTCGTGGCGGCAACTACACCATTTTACTTTCTTGCAAATGTGTCCGGCTAAAACTAAGCCGGCTGTTTACGTCTCTATAGCTACGAGTGCATCGTGCGGGCATCAATAATTAACACGATCTAATAAGCATTGATTGATTCGTTACGAAATCTGGAATGTAGGAATGAAGACGAGAATTCATTGGAATGCTTGCAGAGTCGCATGAAAGATTTCAGACTGGCTACAAAGTTTCAGTATAATGAATCCTTCATTTGAAATAAAACTCATGCCTCCAGATGAGAAGTAGATCTCGAGAGCGACAAGGACAGACACAGAGATTAGAAGCCGTTTCAAGCATCCTCAAAAAAAACCACCACATCTCATACCAAAGTGAACCATTAGAAAATCTGCCTTATCTCAGAGTAAAACATCACATTATCTTTTATAAATTACTGCTCTAAATATGCTAATATATATTCAAACAAGCCTAAACAGAATTGAAATTATCGTGATAATATGATATTATTCTAGGTTTTTGGGTACCTATGAGAACTTTCTCATAAACACATAAAAAAATAAAATAATACCATGGCACTTTTTAGGGAAAACTTATGTCCAGCAGTGGATTCTACAGGCTTTGTTGATGATGATGATGATGATGATGAGACAGGCCCTCTAAACTGTCAGCGAAATGTCATGAGAATATTAAAGTAACTATGTGATATCATCGTAATATTGTACTCTTAAAAGTTAACTCTGGAAAATTTTACCATTAATACTATCAAAGAACTATCCTGCATATAAGCGGTGCGGAGATCTTTGAGGATACGAAGTAGGTGGTAGTCGGAGGCCCGTCCAAACACTCACAGAATCATCTCCGTTTCATTCATCAGAAACGGACCTGTTAATGATATTAATAAATGCTAGACATTTCCACATAGCATCATGTAGACCCAAAGTAATCAGAGCTTGTGTTATGAACTACATGACTTATATAATACTTATATAATTATATTCCTTACATTTTCCTTTTGTAAGCCGAGTAAAATACCCAACACATCTTATAGTGACCTAGTTATGCGAAAACCAACCTTAGCTACTTGAAATAGAGCGCATCTGTTCAGATGAGAGGTGCATCTCGGGAGCGACAAGGACGGTAGAGAGGAGATTAGAAGCCATTTCGTCTGAAGTATTGATCGCCGCCGCCGCCCGCCGCCGCCCGCCATGGCGCCGGGCCGGCGGCGGCGGGCGCTGGGCGGGCGGTGAAGCCCGTTCCGTTAATCTCGCTGTCTGGGCGGATTTCAATGGGAGGTTGGGGCTCATTTAGTTGCTATGCCGTATACATAAGTAGATAAGTAAATACGAATGAAGTTATCGTGGTTGTATTATTTTAAACAGACTTCAAAAGGAGGAGGTGTTTGTGTATACCGTTCGCTCTGTAATGTATCGCCTCTAATTGAGTAGTTTTTTTAAACTTTTTTTTATATTACCTTTTTTCAGAACTTTTCATCTTTCCAAAACTCTAAAAATAACTATTTGGGTCCTAATTCCTCGTATAAAGATTTTTTACATTTGTTTAGCTAAACAGTGTTTTGTTTTCCTATGTTGAATTCGAAACGACACTTTTCAGAAAGAGACAACTTTTTAAGTAAGGCTCTTAATATGTCAACTGAAATATATATTGATCGATACACATGTTTTTGAAGAATGTATTTCGCTGATTATTCCGTGACATTGAATCCAATTTGAATGGTTTTGGTACAAATATTGCGAGCGGGCAGAAAGTGGACGAAAACAGCAGAACACCGGGGCTGTGGCCGGGCACAGTGGCGCATATTAGGTGAAATCTATGTCCAGCAGTGGACTGATGTGGGCTGATGATGATGATTCAAATATCATCTAAATCGGTACTTAAATGTTTCTTAATTATTAAAAACTACTTGCGCATTTATATGAATTGATATGGTAGTGTTCAGAAAACCATACTGAAATTATTTTTCTATTTAAACCATTTAGGATAACGTCTCACGACAATCGGGCGTTTTCACGGTTTTTACGAGGACCTCTAAACGGTCAACGAAACTTCATCAAGAGAATAGTAATATTCGTCCTATAATATCCTAAAAGGTAGGAGATATATATACTCTAAATAGTTCTCCTATTTTTAAGACTTACCTGTCTTTGCCTAAGCATACTGTAGACTGGTTTTAAAGTTTAAGTGTTCATTTTACGCCCCATCACTTTTCTTTCTTTTCTCTATCACTAAACCTACAAATACCTACATACTACCATTGTATAATTCTATACCCTTCCAGTCATAACTTCTGGGGTATAAGGTTCAAATTCCAGCTCCGTTCAGTTATAGCTAAGTATTATTTTGGGTATATTATCCTCACGAAATCCATCAGAGTCACGCCCTAAGCCCAAAGGCCTTTGTCTCACGTTTCGTGAATCCGGAGATACGAATATATAGTCTCGGAGACAGTGATAAGAATATCACCTTACATAAGGTTGTCTGGCAGAAATCGCTTTCAGCGATAAGACCGCCCATTGTGCATTTATTTTGTTTTTTTGTTGTTCTATAATGTTTATCAGTCATGTTGTTTCCATAACACAAGCTCTACTTACTTTGGGGCTAGATGATGCTGTGTGAAAAATGATCAGCATTATTTGTTAATTTATTTATCTCATAAATAGTAGTTCTTAAAGAAAGCTCAATCAAAAAAGAAAATCGTCCTCGAATAAAGTTATTCTTCTCTATCTTTGTTTTCGTAAAAATCTTACTATTTATAAAGTGTTTATTTTATTTATTTTGTACCTGCCTTGCCTGTGATTTAATGTGTCAAATAACCTACTTTGTGACCTCAGTCATCCAATAAATCTTTCTTACCTAGGCTACTGTCAAGTGTATTATTCTACTTTGGCCGTTTGTCTCCTACCCTAGGAGGTTTGGTGCCAGGCGCTACCTCTTAGCTTCCTCACCCTCCTTGGGGTTGAAAGGGAAGGGAAGGAAGGGGAGGAGGTTGTGCGATAATTAATATTCGCCTCTAACTTTCGCGGTATCTTTGTGGTTTATGGAAACCGAGCTATGAAAAGGTGATCTACAACATTATACTTAAACTACTTCCAAAAATGGAAGGATAATAACAAGTGTAAGGCCCCGCGACTTCGTCCTTCCTATCTTTCTACTGCACCCTCGAGGGTGGAATTACGGAAAATCCTTTCTGAATTACAAACTGAAACAAACGTGAACCTTCCATATTTCAAGACCTTAAAACTGCAGTCAGTGAGTCACGCACTGATTTCGTATTTTCTCCGCAATAATTCATGATGATTCACAGATGCCTGATATTGCGTCAGTCTGTTCATGCACTTACATTCTCAATTCCAGGAGTTTCCACGGCCACTTAAATCAAGCTTTCAGTAATGAAAACAGATGGCGCTGCTCTCAGGAGTGGAAAATGAAATAAGTTTTGACGCTTTTTTATTACTTTGACAACAACAACCCTTGAACCTTACGATGCTTGCACATCGGCCAGCTATATCCCCAGTTGAATCAATTTTTTATCTTGAATAAAAAGCCCTCATTTTCTGAGTGCCATCGAGACTTTCATTTGACTGTCGTCTGAATATACGAATTGTGCTTCTGTTTTTGGACCATGCTTGAAACCCTGTATAATCGTAAAGAGTCCTTTTCATGTAATTTTAACAAGTATAATTTAATAAGTACCTACACTTTACAATAATTGAAATGCAACTTATGTAAAATACCGATAATTGCATAATAGTTTTTACCTGAGCCCTGCAGCTGTAATAATTTTCTCATGGGAAACTCAACATAAGGCGAGTGGTAAGTTACAAAGTAGATAGGTACTTTGTAACTGCAGTTAACCTGCAGTAAGCCCCTATTTACTCAGGGGTAGGTAAGTATTTCGTTTCTGAGAACCTATTAAATTATGATGTATTCGCAAATCACCCCTAGACGTTTAAAAAGACCAACTTACTTGCAAGGTATATAAGGTTTTCCTATACAAGGAACATTCTAGCCGAAAATCTCACATAGGTTTGTATTTGGAGGTACCTAATTCTAGTAATCATTCCTAATTCTAGGAATCCTAGTGCGAGGTTAGGACTATATATTTGACTTTATTATTTATTTATTTATGACTATCGCTAAACCGGTAGTAATCAAAGTTTTTCAACGTTTTGAAAAACTACTCAACTGATTTGGATAATATTTTCACGGGAGCATTCTACACTGAAATCATTGTAAAAGAAAAACTACTCAATAAGGATATACATATATTTAAAAACACATGAATAGCTCGTTATTGAGAGAACCTGCTATTTTTGAAAACGGTTAGAATAATATTATTTAAATGTTACAATCTGCATCCATCTCTTTTTATCTACCCATTATTATTCAGATGATATTCTTCGTTATGTACGGAGACCCCATTTCCCTCACTGATTCTAAACCAATGAGACCTCGATACAATTCAATTCATTCTCAAACAATTTTCTCTGCAGAGATAGAACGTTACTCGCTGGCACTCCCTGCTTTCACATCTTCAGACGAAAAACAAGCTTGCCTGTCCAATATAGAGTCCCTTATCTCCTGCCAGGATTCTACTCTACTTCTGACCTTTCCAATGCGAGTAAAAATTGAGATCGATTCTCTGAAAACCGGCTACCACAAAGCAAATTCTACCTTAATTCGAGAGCATACAGTTAGAAATAGAAGTGTCACTAATAAATGATACACCAATTTAAATATGGAGCGCACAAAGATGGTTCTCTAGGGAAAATCCAAAGGGGGAGTGCACGGGATTCTGGTTCGTAGCTGAACAGGTTGTGCGGAGCGTAAAGGTGAGAATCATGTGTACTGTGTCGGAGATAGGATATTATTAAGGTGGGCAGGTGGAAAGATCGATTTGCTCTAGGGAGAAGCCACGTCAGATAGCCACCGTGCATTGCAGGTATTTGAACCTTCCTTTTATGATATGAAAGGTTTTAGAATTATTTTTATGGGTAGGACAGTGTTCATAACTTTTTCGTAAATTGGATGTAAAGTACTCCGAAGAGTATATTGCATTTTTATACAACTAAAGTGAGCGAGCATACGGCTCACAAGTTGGTAAGCGGTTACCGTAATCTATAGCCGCTTGCAAAAGGGCGAGTCTCATAAGTGCCTGTAATTTCACCGGCATCATTGTTGTGTTCCGGTTTGAAAAGTATGCCTTTGAAATCAGAATACAGCAAGCTTAAATAAGAAGCTTAGCTTAAATAAGAATAAAAGCAAAAGTTCCGACATAACTCTTATAAGCTAGAGTTAGCAAATTGACGTGGCTATTGGCAAGCAGAACCGACAACCGTGGGGGAAGAAAGGTTCTCGAACCACGAACCGGGCAAATTGACGTGGCTATTGGCAAGCAGAACTGACAACCGTCGGGGAAGAAAGGTTCTCGAACCACGAACCGGGCGACGCAGTGTAGGATACCGATAGACCAATGACATCAGAAGTTATTGGTTGAGGAAACTTAAGATACAAATGAGGGAAGTTACGGCTACTGCCCTTATTTCTCGAATATAGCTCAAGGTAACAAGAAATTGTGTACCCGTATATATTTGTTACTAAAACAATCAGCACTCGTTACTATCGTATCGTTACGTTACTCGTTACTTTTGATACAATCAAGCAATAGCATGAAGCATCATATCAAGTCCCGTCACGTACGTATGGTATGACTTTGTTCCTTCTTTGTGTAAAACTGACATCTATACGACATAAGCTTCTGCCCACGGCTTCCCCCGCGTGGTACCAGGATAAAAAGTAGCCTATGTGTTATTCTAATGTATAAGCTATATTACAGTAAAGTTTCAGTAGTTTTTGCGTGAAAGAATAACAAACATCCATCGTCACAAACTTTCGCGTTTATAATATTAGTAGGATGTTTTCTTGTAATATCTTGTCAAAAAAACAGCATACAATGTATGTTAACATTAAAAAAACCCTAATAATCATTGTTAAGAGATTCTTCTAGCACAAGATTATTGGTTTATCGGTCATAATAAGTGATAATGCTGATTCCAGTGAATCAGATAGGACTGTTCCTTTTATCATTAGGTCGATAAGCAGATATACCAGATTATAAGATGTTACGTACCTTTCCACGACATGTGATAAGCGCATGAGGTGTCGCGAGATTCCTCAGCGAGGCGCACTAAATCATTTCAGTAGATTGGTTCATCGCCATCTGACCTCGCGTAGGGTGACCAAGAAAGAGCTGATGATTTGACGAACAGACATGTCTATTTTGTAACTTTTCTAGGCAGCTCTTATGTAAGAGGTGTGGGTTCGATCTCCGCTGCGATTCAGACGTTCGGAATTATAAATGTTTATGTTTACTGGTAATCAAAAACGTTAACTTATAATCTAGGAAAAAACATGTATTATAATTATAAGGCCAATAAATATAAGTTTAATAGAATGTTCTAGCATTTCCAGACAAACACATACACAAGACCACAGACACAGGACAAAGTCCACACTTGCAATCAATACGTCTACCCAAGATAATTATATTATTTTTCTTGGTACCATTAATCATGTATTGACGTTACAAAAAAATACACACACATGTATTTATAATTTACTAGTGTATACAGTTGTAAATATGTGTAGTTCGGATAGGTCGCCGCCCGCCCTAGCATCTCTGTCGACCGCAATAGTTTGCTGAGAACAAAAAATATTATGTGCATTCATCCTACTTCCTACTAATCCTACTAATATTATAAACGTGAAAGTTTGTGAGGACGTTTGTTCCTCTTTCACGCAAAAACTACTGAACGGATTTTGATGAAGTTTTACAGTAATATAGCTTATACATCAGAATAACACATAGGATACTTTATATCCGGGTACCGTGCGGGCGAATCCGTAGGCAGAGGCTAGTATTATAAATGCGAAATTTTGTGAGGATGGATGTTTGTTACTCTTTCACGCAAAAACTACTGAACGGATTTTGATGAAACTTTACTTTACAGTAATATAGATTAGACATCAGAATAACACATAGGTTACTTTTTATCCGGGTACCACGCAGGCGAAGCCGTGGGCAGAAGCTAGTCTACTATAATAATAATGTTATTTTGAAGCCACTGTTTTCGTCGATTCGCAGATGAAAAACAGCGGTTATAAGCCGTATTTTCAATTATACTCGTAAAACGAAGTGACGCTTAGGACGCTTAGGACACTGTAGGTTAAATTATAGCAATTAATAAATTACTGTGTATATGACTGTTGGTTGTTTATTTATTTACAGTTTAATTTTGTAATTTTAAACCTACGTTTTATATGTGTAGTATTTGTAGATCACAGTACTTTAAATAGAAGTAGGTGCTGAGGAAAGAATATGTTTTTAAATCAGGAAATCACGTTTTTTTCAGGGCCAATTTTATTTCAGGAATTTGGATTGTTAAAAGAAACTTCTGCGAATGATCGGACGATAGGAATAGAAATAGGAATTTTGCAAACAAACGGACGGTCATGGCGAATTATAAGTATATGTTTAGTTTTCGTAAATTAGCTTTAAAACCATCTTAATCTGAACTATATGGATAAGACATGGTTTCTTTATCGATTTTCCTTTGTCCACGAGACATTTTGAAATGCATTGGTGCGTGAACAAACAAGCCACACTTAGATAGCTGAGAGGCGTGGAACGTGGAAGTACCAACGTACCTACTGATCTGCTGATAACGAGTGGGTTATTCTCAAAGGGCAATAACTAAAAAAAAAAATGCTGAAAAAGATTTTTTCACACAGCATCATCTAGCCCCAAGCTAAGCAGAGCTTGTATTATGGAAACTACATAACTGATATACCACTTACATATTTTTTTTGTAAATAAATACTTACATATACATAGAAAACACCCAGACCCGAGATAAATATTTGCAGATCATACATTTGTCCAGCGACGGAAATCAACCCCGTAACCTGCGTCTCATATGGGCCTTCGCCTACCGCACCACAGAGGTCGTCGTTGCGCCACATTTACGCGATATCTTCGCCAATTAATGGGTAGTATACTTCAAGGGTGGTCTCATTTAAATTTTATGATAAAAACCCACGCCCAAGAATAAAAAATTGAGTGATGAAATTTCATATTGTAATTTTTATCAATTTCCCGTTATTTGAAGTCAGTTTTTTGACATTTAATGTCATACATTATCTTCAATAAACGATGGTTCTGCTACTGCTATGTGCACTACCGCCACATCTTACACGCATTAGGTATCTGGAAGAGAATCTCTATAGCATAAAGTTTACCTAACACACTTTTTAATTGCGATATTTTTTTTATCAATAGTGAATCAGGCAATCACTTAGGAGAATAACTCGGTTGGTTAGTAAGAGTCAGGGCCGTGCCTACGATACGGGTTCCTTAGTTCCTGAAGCTTGCACTTCAAATGCATACATTATGCATTTGAAGTGTTTTGATACCGTTTCTAGTTTTCTAACACACATCAACCACGTACATAGTTCTGAACCCGTACTAAGTTTCCCTTTGTGAACTAAAACACCCAAACACGAAACAAATATTTGAAGTACATGCGAACAGACAAATTCTTGGATACACATGTGTTCTTAGTTAGTGGTCCATCGAAGATTAACGGAACTAGGAATTACAAAACAACGATCACGGAGTTGTCAAAGACGATACTTTTATATACGTCGAAATCGGTAATGGTCTCAGAAACTACTGGAAATCTTTCCTTCGAAACATCACTACATTGTATCGAGACCTTGACTGTATGATAATTGGGCTGTTGATTCATCATAATCATAGGCGACATAGTTCAAAGAGTGCCACGGATAATAATCTTGAGCCAGCTCCATCCACCAACTTTCCGCTACCTTTGAGTTGCCATCGGTCTATCGGGTGCTTTTTTTATTTTTATTGTTAGTTTTTTAGTTTCATAATCATGACAGTTACAAAAGTTCAACTTAATATTGTGTGGTCAAACTGCAGGAGCAGTCTTTTTTATCTTCATCATGCCACAGGATACCTTCTACTTAGGTAACCCCACATAGTTTACATACCTCTAAGGACGTCCATTGTGAGGGATACAGTCATCCCCTACGATGTTTTAGTAGTAGAGCTTTTTGTGTAAGAACTCGTCCGGGGGATCATCCTACAGGATACCTTCTTCTTAGATAACCTCACATATACTCTAAGGACGTCCATTGTGGGGGATACAGTCAACCCCTACGATGTTTTAGTAGTAGAGCTTTTAGCCACCATCACTATTTCTGTCACTAAGCAGTGCTCGTATTTCTGTTCCGGTTTGAAAGGTAAAGGCGGGCGCGCCGGTTAAATTAAAGGCACATGAGACTTTTCACCAATTAAGTCTCAAGGTCGGCAACGCGCGAGTGACACCTCTGGTGTTGCAAACGCCCTTAGGTTATGGTAACCGCTAACCAACGGATATGTTGCAGTTCGTGCGTCGTAATTTTGGGGTAAACAACAAGTAAGTTGCAGTACGTGCGTTCTGCTACGCGACGAAAAAAATACCAAAACTTTTTGTTGCATTTCGTGCGTCGAGTATTTATGAATAGCTTGAACAAGTAATACCATAGTTATACATAAGCAAAACAGAATTGGCAAAGGCTTAGCTATGACCTTATTCTTAGCCTATTTTTTGACAGGTGTTTGTTGTGGGCCGTATGCTTTGTTTGCCACTTTAGTTGTACGAGTATATAAAAACAGTTTAAGCGTGTTTGGTTTTTTCAGATAAGAAAACACCACACCTCGAAGACTACCAGTAAGTACCTACCTAGAAACAGTTCACTCGTACAATCGCAATTTCAAGTAACGAAAGATAGCAATCAGTAAACAGGAACACATCTCGAGTGCTGCACAAACAGACGTGACACAATCTTTCGAATTATTGAGCTATTATCTGGAGCTAACCTACTTTTACCTACAGATAATCGGTTTTGGATAGCATAATATATCTACTGATATGTTATTCTGTGTAGGCTTGATAAAACAGCTACTGGCTCTACTGTAGGCGATAAACGCTGCTAAGAAAAAATCAGACCGCTGTGCTCAAAGAGGCTACGCACGAATCAAAATAAAGCAGTTAAGGCGCATACACATGCATTCAATTCTAATAGAGCTTCATGCGAAACAGGTCGTCTGCGAAAGTACTACCACCATACCTATCTCTGGCACCAAGCAGTAATGCTCGCATTACAGAAAACATTCTGGTTTGAAGGGCATGGTTGCCGGTGAAATTACAGGCACATGAGATTATTCTCCTATCATGTCTCAGAATGCGCAATTACTTAATACCTCTGGTGTTGCAAGCGTCCACTGATTACGGGAATAGCTCACAAACACTTGTTTGTTTGTGTACCACTCAGTCCCGGAATGCTTCGTTTGATTGTACTTTCAAGTATAAAGTACTGCAAACGTTGACATGTCATGAAAAAAAAAATTATCTTAAGAAACATTTGGAAAGTCTTCCTGCAATGTGGAGTTGAAGTGGACACGAACATGATGATGATATTTTCAGAAAAAAAGGAACCTAATTTCTTTAGAGATAATAGAGTTGGGCAACTCGATTCAACTCTAGTTGGCCTACATGCGGCATGAAAGTTCTGACGTGTCGTCGGAACTTCCACGCCGCATGTAGGCCTCTTAGAACGTAGAACGTAAAGACCTCGGTCGGGTTAGTTTTTTTTTTTTTAATCAACTAACTAATGTCGCATGTTTGCACATTCTAGTATAAAGTACTGCAAACTTTGACATGTCATGAAAAAAAAAAAATTCTATGGAAATTATCTCTCTTAGAACGTAAAACGTAAGTTATAACTCTCTGCAATATAAAAGACCTCGGTCGGGTTAGAGTTTTTGTTGAGTTTAATCAACTAACCAATATCAAAGTTTTGTTAGTATTCAGTGGCAGACCACAGCCACTGATTTAAAAAAACCCATCTTCCAGGTTCTCAAAATGTTGCCAATAAATCGTAAAAAGTTTCATGGGAATCGTTAATCCTATTTTATTCAGCTGAAATCGCCAATATACTCTTAGCTTCAAAATTTGACTCATGTAAAAAATCGGGATAACATTTATTGGTATTCTATTTACTCAAATACACGTTTATTAGCTTCTAAGTAAGTATACCGAATAAGAGATAGTTCATGACAGATTGCTTTCTAAGTAGGTGGATAGGTATGTCACACCCAGAATTCGATTAGCCACTGGCCCCACTAATCTAAAGTGATCTACAAGTAGGTATGCTCCAAAATACGATATGGCTCTACAGGTGACATAGTTTTGTGGTGTCTTATTCTGCGATACGCAATCGATAACGATATAGTTGTTTTAGGATATTATTACGACTATACCGCGTACGGTCGTGAGATGGGACCTGTCATTTTTCTGTCTCACGTCGAGCTTGGTCACGGACAGTGTTCATGAGAAAGGACCTCTGAACAGTCAATGAAAAGTCAGCAGAAGAGTAGTAGACAAGAACGTGGTATAGACAGTATAATATCCTAAACTGATACCAAACCACGATAATTTCAATCGCATGGTATAGTTTTGACGTCACATTCTATCTACGTTTGAAACGTAACTTTGTTAACATTTGGAAAGTCTTCCTGCAATAGTGAAGTTGACGTCAACACAAACATGACGATGATGTTTTCAGAAAAAAGGAACCTAAGTTCTATTGAGATAATAGAGTTGCCCTCTGACTTCGGAACTTTCAGGCCAAATGTAGGCCTCTGAATATGACAGCTGAGGTCAACATCTTAACGTGCCCTCCGAAGCATACAAGTACTTAGTTGTTAATTCACCGGTCCGGCCATTAGAATGATGATCTGATAATTCTACGTTGAAGGAAAAAAAAAACTTTAAATAATTGTGAACGTTAACCAAAAACTCGAACGAGACTAGACATAATACACAATATCTAAAAGTGAAAAGTACATACCTGCTGAAATAGATGTGCCTACCGGTGAAAAAAAAACAATGTTTATTCCACACCACAGACCTCATAATTGTCATATTTAAATATGTAGCGTGTCTTAGTCGACGAGCGCTTCAGAATAAGCCGCTATATACAGTCAGACTGAAATCTCGAGCAACTGATAACGGGTCCCGGATTTCTGAGATATTTCATAAGTGGATCGAAAACTGATAGGTTTTTGATGCAAAGATTACGAATTACGATGACGCAATTAACGCTTGTTTTTTAGAAATATGAACTCTCAAGAGATGAGTCATCGAATCGGTATTTAGATATTATCGGTGTTTTTATCAAATACCAATTAGGTACAAAAATATAAAAAATGTTATTGCATGGTGGGTGTCTTCGGTGGGTTTTCAAACTCCTTCAGTTGCTTAGTAAATCAAGGCTTAGGTTTTTTATAAAAGAAGAGTTTGGCTCACTTGATACTTACCATAGTCAAAATGCCAAACCACTGGATAAACCATTTTGAGTAGTTTCCCTGAAATTATTCACTTATGAGAATGCCTAAAAAAAGTATGTTACAACAACGATTGTGACGCGTCATAGTGATAGTCAACTATGGCTATCACTATCTGATAGTCAACTATGACTACTTATCATTAGTTAGAGTCACAGTTTTGTTAAGGCAAAACTAATAATTCACCGAATCTCCCCGAATCGATGCCATGCGTCAGCCTTTTACTTCGAGTTTTCAGTCAATCCTGGATCTAAATAAATCGATTCCAAATGCTTATCAATCAACTAATTTGTATTTAAAATTAAATCACAGTGGTGACTTGTGCATCAACACACCACTCAGTTTACGTATACTGACTGATACATCACCAAAACTTACAAAATTTACTCAGCTTACAAAATGTTCCAAGATGTTTTTGTTTTTCAGAACCACCAGCTACGCCTGCCATTCCCGTACCCAAGTATGCCACCGCCGCCATCTCCAAACAAAATATCCCGCTACCTTTCTCAGAACCTATTGAATGGCTCCATTCATTCGAGTCCGATCATTGTGTAACGGTAACATTGGTCTATCAATCCACACGCCCAAAACAACCAGACCTCCGACTGCCCGTACCTTTCCCCCTAATCTAAAGCTTTTGCTTCAGTTGAAGACGGCGTGGAAGGTCAGCAGTGTTGGTAAATCATCCTGCCTGGCCAAATAACTCGGACCCTCAACTGCTAATGCCATTTCCCTTTGAAATACGACAGAAGTACTGAAGTTTGATACAAAAGGTTCACTCCAGTACAGTGGGATACAAACATAAGAAACAATTAAACTTTAACCTACCATCTAGCAGCTCAAATTTGAGCTAACAACCTATTGTAAGGAAAGTAATCAATTTATTGAAAAATGAGCACTTGCAGGCATTTTACTTTTTACGACTTTGTAGAAAAATTGCTCACATCACTTAATTTTATCCAGGATGATTTTGAAGTTGATGTTATGGAGTGAGACAGGCTACCGAAGGTGTAAAGGAAATGCAGGTCAGTGTATACTGGCTGATGCAAGAAGACATGTTTAGATTCAGCTCCCGTAGAGGGCTTCCGCGAACCGATCGATGTGTGGACAGGCTCAGTGTGAATGAGTAAGTGTCGACTTACGTTCGTAGTTGAAAATTCCAATGTGTTATTGAGATATTGAGGAAAGAAATTCGTATGCGTAATGTTTTCATGATTATGCTATGTTATTTAGGTCATCAGTCATCCATCAGTTAACAGCGAACCTAAAAAGACAATTTGGAAGTCACGTCTTTGCATGAAGGGAATTTTCAATAAGTGCCTAAAAAACTATACCTATTATTTTGGAAATATTTTTTATGAATCACACATGTGCCTTATTTATGCCTACTGACCAGAATACCTCTATATATACATGATCCAGTTTGAGTTGTGACTCCAAAAACTACAAAACTATGAGAAATACTATGTAGAATTGGACCAAAAGCGACTTAAAACGCAAATTAAATTGGTACTTATGAATGAATGCATAAAAGTACTTTAGTATGCACCTTTTGAAATAAACAATAACATATTAAAATTAAAAGTTAAAATGCAAGTCTTATTGTGTAAAAGCGCTCTTTTCTAGGCAAGCTTTGGATGGACAGGATTCTATGTGATTTTGAGAATGGACGGGGATGTACTTTATAATTTGTGAATTTGGTACAAAATGAGTACCCATTATTAGATTAATGCGTGGACTATTTACTACCTTAATATTTTATCTTTCGTCATCAAAACATGCAGATTTTCCTCAAAGTCCGCAAGATTTATCTCAATATTTATACATTGTCCCTTCGTAAAACAGTTTAATGCTTCCATGTATCTCGTAAATGAGATTCGAGATGCCTATCTCTCCGATCATACATTCATCCCGCTTATATTCAAATCACGCTGATCACGGGATCTGACTGACACATCGGAATTCAGGCTTAGGTTTTGAAAGGTAAAATTTCTTCAAAATGCTTTTGGTAATGTAAATAATAATCTGTTTATTTGTTTATAGGTAACGAACGGGGTTTACTTATAATAGTTATAATCTAGGAAAAAACGTGTTTGAATTAAAAGGCCAATAACAGATCATCTACCTCGTTTTTATAAATAAAGTAATGAGTTGTTGAGGTAAGAGTGAGCTACAATTAAGTAAGTAGGCACATTGCCATCAGATTAGGTAATTAGTGGTGTACCTTTATGTAGTTTTATGACTAAGATAGGTATGTTATATTTGTATTTTATTTGTTATAGTATTTTATTTTATATTATATTCTAAATATACTAGCGAAATGACTATGAGAAAGCAGTGACAATGGCACTCCTTTTGCTAGGCTTAGCATGACCAAAACTTCTAAATCTTGAAAAATGTTATGGCAACGAAATTACGTGTCGACTAAGATTCGTTAGGAGTTAGGCGTCGATTCTCTTGTGCACCAACTAAACTTAATTTAATCTGTCGTTCAATTTTACTCATCGAACACGCAAGAATATTCCACCCCCTATACGCAATGTTAAAAATAATATACTTTTAAAATAAAGTTTAAACAGTTTTTATTACAAAAGCAAATAGCAGGTATTCCCAAGCACTTCGTATGCTTAAAATAAAGCTGCCGTCAGTTGTTTTATCAGTTTGATTCTTCTCTTTTAAATGTATGAACGCTACTCGCAACACAACTACAATCATTCGTAGCTAGGTACACTTGCAACTCGTTCTGCTTGGTCTCTACAGATTTTTGGCTGAAAATCAGTGTTTTTGCTTTTAAGCAAACATTTTTCACTGAGCCATGGCCTTTTTGTTGTGCTGCAACACACACAAACACAAACTTACTGACAATAAAATGTATATTGGTGTGTGTCTGTAGCAACGAATAAATGTTCTATCTATCTATCTATCAAGAAAGATAATTAGTTTATGGGTCGTTCTTCTTCGTGTTTATTATTATTATTATAAAAGAGTTTGTAAAAGAGAGCGATAGATAAATATATTTTAGGTTGATGTGCGAATATCAGCTCAAACTAGATAATTTAAGATGTAAGAGTAGCATGATTAATTAGATCATTCACACATCGTCATTTAGCCCCAAACCACAGATTTTATAATACTAGCCCAAACTAAGCAGAGCTTGTGTTATGGGAAATACATGACTAATATAAAACAAAAAACAAGCAACTTACTCGTACATATATACATATTTTTTTGTAAATACATACAAATTATAGATACATAAAAAACACCCGGACCCGAGACAAATATTTGCAATCATACAAACATTTGACCCGCGGCGAAAATCGAGCACGCAACCTTCTGCGTCTCAGCCAAGAAGAAGAAGATAAGCCGAGATAAGCGTTAGAAGATAGCTATTATCTATGTACTGTAAAGCTCAAAACCCTTTGCTAGTCACGCAATCCCCGTATGCAAATGAGTAGGCTCCTCTCACGATCGATCATTAGCATCTCAGGAGCTGATCTCATCAGTATGGGCACCGCAGTCTGGAGGCAATGGCCGCTGCTTCCGCGCTCACGGATTTTTTCACTTCCTTTCGTCAGATGTGAATTATTAGGATTTTTTTATTGTTTTTGGCCAGTGCCTCTTGGTGCTGCATACGTAATGTTTGTGTAAGACGCCTGAATGAGCATTTTTAGCAGCCAAATGTCAGCAATGCTTTGATATGTCTGCTTTTGAATTTAAAATATTATGAGGCTACTGTTTCTTGCTATGTCCGAGTTTTGAATATTTTGAAAGTATTTCTAATGTTCTAATCAGCAGTGATGAGCTTGTCACTTGTCACGTGGAATGCTAACTACATGTAAAACGCGGACATGTGCTAAGTGTAATGTTTGGACGTAAAAGTTGCATTGCTGAACAGAAGATACGCAGCACTGATAAGATACCTAAATGTGGTTTTATTGTTACCTATCAGCTAAAGAAGTACAATGTAAAGCATTCTTATTCAATGTGTTGATCTTGTGTACCTAAGATCGGGTTCCAGTAAATCTCTAGAGCCAATAAGTACTACTTATTGATTTTACCAAAATCGATCTATGTAAGAAGATAGGTAATTTATATATTGATGCTAAAACTGCATAAGCTTATAACGTCACATTGCTACCACTGTAGTTTTTTTGTCAAATTCTGCCATCTTATTAAAAAAGCTAACTGGTGATGAGAAGAAACCGACCAGAGTTTGTTGCCTAATTCGAGCTTGCGAGCGAGGAACCGGCGTAAATTCACTTTAAAATTTTAAATTGTTAATTTAAAATTTTAAAGTGAAGTAAGTTTTTAGTAGGTATAAAAATTGTAATTTCAGTCTATGTCCAACCTGAACGTCTATACTAAATATTGGTGAAAGAATTTTTGAAATCGGATAAGTAATTACGGAGATTACCTCCAGTCCTGCATACATTGAAACTTACAAACTTTATAGTGTAAGCATTAGTTCATTCACAGTTACTTAATTGAATTCACCTTACTGATACTTAATTGAAGAAAAAAGAATCGCTGCTTTTTTTTCAATAAGGTAACTAGGTACTACATCGAACAAACATCCATCCTCACAAACATTCGCGTTTATAATATTAGTAGGATAAAGTATCTACAATAGAAAATTTAAATAATTCTAGATTTGGTTTCGAGTTTCTGGTAACCCTACTTTGATTTTTCATTGATCAACGAGTTACGGTTTATTTCCAGTGACGTATTAACTTCATGAATGGCCATTACTTGTAGGTATCTACTTGCCTCTTCCAAGTAGGTAAATATTGTCGTTTAGATTCTCAAATTTATTGTGTAATAATAGTTTACCTGTTATCTATAGGTACTAATATTATAAAGAGGAAATATTTTTTGTTCGTTTGTTTGTATCGAATAGGCTCCGAAACTACTGGATCGATTTTAACCATTTTTTCACCAAATTAAAGCAGGAAGTAACAAAGACTATAATTTATTTAAAAAAATAGAGATCCTTAAGAAAATTGCAATAATGTAACCTAAAGTAGCAAAATTTTGCTTATAAAATTAATTATTTGGCGTGCGCTGAGAAAACTATTGATGATACATAAAAATGAATTCATACTACATGATTAAAGTACTCATTATTACCTACAAAAAGTCCGCGAGGGAATATATCTTACTTTCATAGTTAAGTCACAATAGCAGCTTTTGTGTTTTAAAATTTAATTAGATCGCCGATATTTCCACGGAATCGAAACTTACGCGGGTGAAACCGCGGGGCGCAGGTAGTGTATTATAATAAAATAAATTAAAAATGAAATTATTGTGGTTTGGAAGTATCCCCATGTAGGTAAGTCAACCGCTTGAATTAGCAATGATTGAATCACAACAACATGAGATATTAACTATGTCAGAGCTTCTACACGGGCAACCTATGGACCAGCTTTACCAAAAAATCGCTAGACGTTCTATGTGTCCAATATAATAATACTTTCAGGATACTGTTGAGGCTGCCGCGTTTTTGTAGTGCCTCAGAGATGTTCGCGCAGACTAGGACGGATGGTTTTCATGCCATCATCCGTAAGAAGACGGCATCTCTGATGAGTAGAGTTCGTGGCAGTCACAACAGTGTCCTCAAACAGTTGCGGAGAGGTGTACCTCTCCTATTTGGAGACATTTTGTGCGGAGGGTGGTCAATTAGTGAAATCAATATGACTTCATTGTTTGATTATCTCCCGTCACAGAATGTCTCTATGTACATATCATCATTTATCACAGCAGAATGATTTGATTACAACCTATCTACTAACGGGAAGTCCTGTCTCACGTGGTCGCGTGGTCGCGGACGGTGCTTATCAGGAAGGGTCTCTAAACAGTCAACGAAACGTCAGCAAGAGATTAGTAAAGTACGTGGTAAGAATAATCGTAAATCCTTAAAGTGATAACTTACTTCTACTCGTAATATGCAACCGTAGGTAGGTCTAAGGAAAAATAAAAGCCTACATCTCTGGGTTCGCGCATGCGTACTGCATGCCAACATGCTATTGCGTATGCAGTGTGCACATCCATGCATCTCCTGGGAGATCTGGTCATCTGGTTATTGAACTCAAGTTTTTGATTAATGGTGTACAAGCACAGTGTTGTTAGTAGATGATCTCAACAATATAACGGTCAGGAGCTCATTCGATGAAAGATTATAAATAAATAATGCTGGACGTTTTCACACAGCATTATCTAGCCCCAAAATAGCAGAGCATAAGCTCTAATACCATAACATGTATAATATGTATGTATTTACAAAAAAAAGTATTTAAGAAGTATACCAGTCATGTAGTTCCCATAACACAATCTCTGCTTACTTTGGGGCTAGATGATGCTGCATGGAAAATGTCCACTATCGTCTAGCGCTATTTATTTATTTTATTATCTCGGCGGGAATCGAAAAGAATAAAAAAATTAAAAAAACCCTACTTGTAGTAAGACCATACACGACCACTGTTCGGCGTCATTTTTGCTGCCGGTTGGGGTATCGTTTGCCTAAAGACAGTCTTAACATCACGGACCACAGTAGTATCGTTGTTTGTCTGATAGAATGGTAATAACATGCTTATACCGAAACTATTCTGAGCTTATTAACAAGGACAACTTTTGTTGCTTAAAATCGGCTTCTAAAATGCCACATGACGGATTTCACCGACCATTGTATGCGGATTCTGCGTATCGAGAGATCAGACACGGTTCTTGAATAACAATCGAAATATTTAGCGGTCGATTTGTCATCTCGTATCCTTATTGGCTTTGATATTTGTTTGATGGTTTGCAATACACTGTCTAAGCTATTACACTGTTTCTGTAATAAACACAATTTAATTTGGCTATTCAATTGAAGAATAACCACATGATATTCGACTTATATAAAACGACATACCACAGGTCATCATAGTTTGACTACTAATGTTGTCCATATAGGATTCTACAGTGTTATATTATAACTAGGTACATTAAAGATTGTACTTACGTAGTATTTTTCAAACTTTCGCGATTAGATAACATAATTATTATAAGTTTAACGGGTCTTTATCGCGTTTACCTTTTTTATTATTTTCCCGACGTTTTAACTGTATTGCAACTGCCGTGGTCACGGGATGACACCTTGTACCTACGTATTTGACTATTTTTGTTGTATTTTCAATAAAAAGTTTCAAAATCCTACTTATTATTACAAACGCGAAAATTTTGTGAGAATGGATGTTTGTTACTCTTTCACGCAAACACTGCTAAATGGATTTTGATGAAACTTTACAGTAATATAGCTTATACATTAGAATAACACATAGGCTACTTTTTATCCGGGTACCACGCGGGCGAAGCTGTGGGCAGAGGCTAGTAATTTAAATGTTGAAGGCTTTGAATGAACAACCGTTCTGTTTTTCAAGATCTATCTGTGCGGTGAAGGGATTTAGCCTATCATTGCAAAGGTTACAAACAGTTGCAAGGAAAAATACAAAAAGATTTCATGTTGAAGCTTGGAATAACTTGGACATTGAGTACCGAAGTATATTAAGTGAGGATTCTGCGTATGAAAGATGACTGCGCGCTCCTTGAATACCAAACAGTATAATCAGATATTTAGATGCCATGAGGCTGTGTCAATACGCTGCCTCCTCACTGCTATTGTTTTATTACTGCCCTTATTCGTCTGATATTTATTTAGATTTATTTGTTTGAATAGTGACTGTGGACACTCTACATAAAACACTTTATAATAAACGATTCGATTAATCGATTCGAATAACGATCAAACACACAAGTTGGTAAGAAATTAAGGCAAGTGCTCAGAAATTCCATATAGTAGGAAACAAGTTCCATTATTGTACTCTTGACTATTAAGAATCTTAACCTTACTCGCACTCTCTTAGGCCTATTTTCAGCAGTAGACTTCTTTAGGCTTGAGGATGAAGATGAAATAGATAGGAAGTTATATACTTAGTAAACACAAAAATTAATACATAAGGGGTAATACTGGTTTGCAGCCAGTCATAGGGAAAGTTTACATGAGTAAGTAATAGTTACAGCTCTAATATACGGACCTTATGCAAAAAGTGAGCTTATTGTGACCAATTATAATATTTGGATTCGTCCGTGACTACCTTCCTATCCTCCCAGACGTGCGCAGTTACTTAGCATGGGTTTGTAAATGTTCATCATAGATCAATAAAGTAATTTGACTGTTTTTCTTTTAGATTTAAGAGAAAAAAAATTAAAGCCTCCGTTATTTCTAGCGTGTAGAATTTTAACTAACGATTTGCGTCCATTTATTGTCAAGCACGTAAGAAGCATGTATACTTATAACTAATTTATTCCAGCGGAAATAAGATAAAACGACGAGTTTCTTCCATTGAGTTTAATGGTACGATGGTGGTTTCGCATAATATAAACACTGAGATGTGGGGGCCTTGTAGAGCAGGAGACAGAGGCGAATAGCTTTAAAAGATTGGAAACAAAGATGGCGCTTGACGTGCATGCACTCGGCATTCACCAAAACTAATATATATATTATTTACCGAAACAACCACCACCACCATCACTGGCGAACCTAGCTGCGCCCACACGTCACAGTCACTATATGCTAGATAAATACGTTTTTGTTGTATTCAATTATATGCATTTTATTTTTAAAGGTGTTTATCTTATGGGTCATGTATTTGTGCATGTACTTTAGTATGTTGCCAGAAATAAAAGTATCACTATTATTATACTCGAGCAATGTGGACTCGTTAACAAGGGTCACGCATGGTCCTAAAGATCATCATAGCCAGGAGCTAGTGTAACAAACCAACAACCCGTGTGGTGAAACTGTATAGTGTTTAGAACCAAGATGTGCATCACTACAGGATGTACCCATCAACTTTCGTTTGACCACAACAACAAAAACTATTTATGACGAAACATATTTATTTTCACTCATATATTATCGCCAAGCACAAGTTCTTTTCTGCATTCTATCCAAACAAATGAACCCCTAGCACAAACAATCCGTGGGTTGAGCTTGACCAAGGGTAATGATTTCTGAAAGCTTTTTTGAACTTTCGAGGTAATGAATTCTCCCAACTGCAATGGGATACATAACATAAAAGGGTTATGTCTTGTCAAAGCTTTTTCCGTTGCGACCTTGACAAAATCATGTATCATTTCTGCCTCCATCTCCCGCACTATTCTGTTTTTTTCTCCCGCCTCGACATGCTCAGACCAGAACCACTGGCCCATGAAGAGAGGGACATGTATCCTGCCTTCTCCTAATGAAATAAATTATCTACACCACCATCAAAACGACCTACAACCACGGAAACCTTTACGCAAAACCTAACCGTATTTTTAGGTTGTAGGGTGGATGTTAGCGTGATAGGTTGTGAGAGGAATCGTAACCTTTACAAAATGATCGTGTGAGGATTCGTGAGAATATCTTCGCATCAGGTTATGTCTTCATGTAAGGTTAAGGATACCTACACGACACTGGGCACAAATATCGATAGACACTACACTAAACAGTAGCTTAGATGGCGTCCACTAGATAAAGTATGAAGCTAGGTGTAAGAAGCGCCTTCAGTTATAAGACCACCCCTTGTGCATTTCTTTTGTTTTTGTTTTTTTATTACGTTTTTGTTTGGAGTTTTGAATGGTGTTCGGCACAACAAAGAGTTTATTTATCTATCTAGGTCTCTCAGTGTCGCGGCGATCTATACACTTCGATATATACTCGTACACTGTACTTGATCTACCAATAGACTAAGGGTCGAATTCATAGTCAAATAGGGGCTCCCCTAGGGGACTGTTCAGGCGCTAAGTAAAATTTCAGGTGCTAATTTAACCTTTATGTACCCAACCATAAGGCAAGTGCTGAATGATGGATTTTGGGGGATTGTTCAATCCTCGACTAAGAATTCAGGCTTAAGTCCGTTGTCGTCGTGTGTTATAAGTTGGTAGGTTTAATTTTATTAATAAACGGGGAAGATAAATAATGAAATATCATCTGAGTTCGCGGTCTAACTATTCTATCCAACTTGGACTACGGGCCTTCGGTAGGGATTCTTCAGGTTCTTTAGGTTCAGTTGCGTCAAACCATTTTATCATTTAACTTTACAATAACGAAGTTATACTTAAACTATCAACGATAATGAATGCGCAGTGCAATTACAAACAAGCAAACACACACACGGCTGTATTCCCCATGTTGGGCATCCTCAGATACATACTCAGTATTTAGATCTTTGAGGATACAAAGAAGGGGGTAGTCAGAGGCACTTCCAAACATTATAATTGGCATATTTTTTGCAAGTAGTTAGCATTCAACGTGACAGAATGCAAGCCCATCGTAACTTATTGGAACACTAGCAGTGCAATTAGCTCTGAGTTAATTACGGTAACTTTATTTGGTGCAGTCGAGCCGAGCACGTGTTTATTAGATGAGAGATAAGCAAGAGATTCCTAGAGCAATACATAAATTTTTCGGTCCAATGCCTCTTAGATAGAGGCGCTCTCGGCTTATGTAATTTCGATCAGAAGCCGAGATACTACATCTTGCAACGCTTGTTACAATATCTTACTACTCAGTTATTTTTTCTCAATTGTTCTTAATTCAGGGGATATGTGGGTTTCATAGTTTCATTTATTTCAAATAAGGACACATAATACTTTACTTAGATTTTTAAACAGTGTTTTGTTTCTACGACTGAATCCTACTTCCTTCTACTATTATGAACGCGAAAGTTTGTAAGGATGGATGTTTGTTACTCTTTCAGGCAAAAACTACGGAATGGATTTTAATGAAACTTTACAGTAATATAGCTTATACATCTGAATAACACATAGGCTACTTTTTATCCGGGTACCACGCGGGCGAAGCACGGGCGGAAGTTAGTTTGAAAATAATATCAGAAACCAAAAACTTTGTAAACCAAAGCAAAAGAAAACAGACAACGTCATCGCTGCAGAAAGCCTGGAAATTATGGAGGTATTTAATTCGTTTGTAAATACATAAAGTTATTACGTTACGTTATCAATTCTTGGCAATCCAAAGGTTGTCTGGAAGAGATCGCTTTTAGCGATAAAACCGCCCATTGTACTTTCACGATTAGCTTGTTGCTAACTTTGAACTTGCTTTGTTTGAATTTTTAAGCAACATAATTATGCGGTGTACATTAAAGTGCTGAGTGCAAAAAAATGCTCTGCGATTAGTCCTACTTAATTATTTTTTTTGGTTGTGCAGGGAATGATCGCCTACTATTGGATAATAGTTTTACTATTGTAAAATAACCTATAAATAAGACTCCATCGAGTTTTTCATCAGGTGGACGGCAGCCTGATACACTCGACAGAACACAAAAAACTACGTTTGTCGATTAGTCTATTTATGTGTTAGTGTTAGTGCTCGGAAGATTTTCCAAGATTTGATTCGGTTAAATTGAAGCCGTTTTTATAAGATATGCACGACGGCATTCAATGTTAATAAAGATCATGCTAAAGTAATATGTTACGGCATGAACGTAACATATTACTTTAGCATGATCTTTAGTATGGTCGGCATTCATTTGCCTCGGGTCTGGGTGTTTTCTACGTATAATAATGTATGTATTTACAAAAAAAAATGTATATAAGTAGTATATCAGTCATGTAGTTCCCATAACACAAGCTCTGCTTAGTTTGGGGCTAGATGATGTTGTGTGAAAAATGTCCATCATTATAGAAGTATAGATTAGTATAGATAGTATAGATAGATAGCTATATTATATATCACTGACTGAATCGCCTCGAGCGAGATGAGTCTCAGTCAAGCTTGGCTGCACCGAGGGTCCAACGGTCCTATTGCAGCTTTTATATATAACTAAATTTATAAGTAGTGGTTAGTTGGAAAATGGGAACAAAGGAATATTCAAACGAAATATTTTTTTGGAATTGAAAGATTCTCTTTAAAGTTTATTTATATCCTTTAATGAATCGACTGAAACGATTTGAATAATATTTGAAACATAGTTCGAGATCTAGCCATAAAGGCTACTTTTTATTCGGGTTTTTTGCAGTGCCCGGATATTTTTGTAGTCACAAAAATATCAACTAACTTTGTAGTTTATACGTATTACGAAAACAGTTTTTTTATAGGTATTGAGTTGTGAGCACAAGAAAATACGAATTAGAATTTTTATGAATTTCTTCACAAACCAAAACCAAAGATGATGGATTTCTTAACCAGAGAAACATTTACGGTCTCCTTTAAGTAGTAAGTACTTTTTCGGAGTCGGTAGCTCGGCAGTTTTTAAGGGGTGAACTCACAGCCACGTTATGTAGGTATTATTAATCTAACTGCTGAAGTATGATGGCCCTATATTAAAGATCTACTGACCAACGGTAAAAGAGCCAGTGTGGGGATTAATGTGTTACTCAAACACTTACCGTATTAATGGAGCGGCAAAATAATAAACAGATGCAATGAATATTTCTGTTGTAAGTTTTTGCTAAGAAAAGCTCACTGTTAATTATATGTTTTCAATTTCTCACGCAATCATCCCGCTTTATGCATTATTCATTATCGCGTGGTGTTGAAAATACTGGGCAAAGTGTGAAACACTTTTGTGTTTTAAGGGTTCTGTACACGAGTTACAGTCAACTAACTTCAAGTATGACTCGGAACACGAACTACAGCTACATGAACTTTAAATTTCACAGAAAAGCGAAGCCACTGATAAAGTTACTGTTATTACGAGTGTTAGCAGTCAGTTCCTGTGACCTTTGGAATCATTTCTGCCGTAAAAGTCCTGTGTAGAGCCATGTTATATGAATATAAAACAATATTTACTTCTATTCAATGTTTATATATGTTTAGTAAAGAATAAATAAATTATACTATTATTTCTTTATACACGAAAAAAATAAAATAATTAAAGAATAAAGAGATTATAAATATAATTTCTTTATTCTTGTTTTTTATTATATCAGGCTTATTTATCACATCTTTGTTATGTATCGATTGCGACTCGAAAATCTGGGATGTGCTATGGTATTAATAATATTATAAGACTGACAACACAAAAATCTCATGAAAAACGTGACATGTCGTGCATGATATTAACACTATTAATAAACCTATCTTGGTCTGCCACCGTTCCAGCAGTGTTCTACGTAACCCTAAACATTCGCCACATAAACAGTTTTTACGTCGCATTATTCAGACAATTAACCTACATTTTAATTTAAGCTTATTAATTTTACGCAGACGTGGGGTAAAATATGTTGTGTCCGCCTTATTATCCGTAGAATAGTTTTGTCACGCACTATTTGGGAATTTAGGGATGGACCTCCGAGTCCCGGACTTATTGTAGTACTTGTTTTATAATGAACCAACTGATCTTTAGATACTATACACATCTTTTATATACATTTTTCATAGAAAGTATGCGCATTCTGCTTTTTTATACATTCAAAAAAAATATGATGTCAGAGTTAAATTGATTAGAGCTATCTAAGTAAAAACTTAATTTACATACTTAGAAAATAAATAAACACTTTATATGAAAGGTGTTTATTTATTATGTCTTGACCTCGCACAAGGATTACTCGTGTCCTGGGTATCAGGAACTACGAGTACCATGGTATTAAAACACCTAGATCCAGAACAAATATCTGCAGAATAAGCAAACATTTTTCCCGTAGCGGGAACCGAACCCGGCACTTGTTGCGTCACAGCTAGCTACTCGCCCGCCGCCGCGCCATCGAGATCGTCAAAAAACTTTATATATTTCTTTAATATTATTGTATACTTATTTTTCGCATGTCTACTTTATATTCTGATTTCAAGATCGCGTTGAATATAATATTTTATTCAATTAACCTACTTTTGGTAGAGTTTTTAAGACCTTGTTTTCACATCACTACATTAAAGGCTCTATCATCGCGTGAAATGTTTCCCATTCTTATATTATTAGTTTTCTTGACAATCTATTTAGAGTGTTGATAAATTGACCGTCAAATTATCAAAAATTATAATATTTTTTACACGTCTCTACATTTTTGTAGGTACTTAATTCTATTTAATATTTTAGTGTTATAAATGTAAAACACAGTCCACTCCATACTTAGCTAACTCGAAAATAAAATTAATAAGAAAAGGCAAACAAAAACAAAAGACAAATATTACCGTCCGGTGATTGGTGGACGCGGCGTTGCCGTTCTGGCATCCCGCCGAGATGCGGATCTTCGAGCCCTCTCGCACTCCGCCACTTTCACTATCTCTGTCCTTATTTAAATGTCCGCAGGATCGTCTCGCTTGAAGACGCAACAGAGATAATTTTCATCCGAAAGCTTGGAACTTTGAACTTCGAACGTGATTCTATTTTTAAATCGTAAGACGAGACGTGAAAATGTACATTGTTTTGTTTATAAATGGCTTACGATTGATTCATAAAGTGCTTGTTTTTTTAATAATAATAAAAACAAAGACGCTCCATGTCAAAAACGGTTCCTTTAACAAGTTTACACCTTCGATGATTGCATCAAACACGGAGATGACGGTTCTTCTAGTTATCTGATGGGCGCGGGGTCAAGGCCAGCCATTGTCTCAAGAGTTTATACAAAGCTTTTACTTACGTGAACTTACTATCAGATAACATCATGTCTCATTATGACGGCCTTGATGGCGCGGCGGGCTAGTAGCCGGCTGGTTCGATTCCCGCTGTGGGACAGATGTTTGTATGATCTGCAGATATTTGTTCCGGGACTGGGTGTAACGGTACCACGGTATTCGTGGTTCCTGATCCCAACGTCACAGGAATCCTAGTGTGGGGTCAGGACTAAATATATGTATCTTTTGGGTGTTTATTATTATTATCATTAGGTACAAGAGGGGCCACTGTGAAGCGCAGTGAATCTTTTCACCACACAGGTTCATTTGTGATCTGACACCAGGCCCTTTTTGGTGGCCAGACCACCTTAATCCGGCAAGTCACCACAGGCCCAATTCTCGTTATTCACAACCAAGTCTCGAGATATTAATATATGAGCGTCAGTCTGCTGGCGATCTACTTTCAATATAATTTTAACGTTTTTCTTAGGAAGAAATGTTTTTTTCGACTAAGATACCGATTTGGACGTTTGCAATCGAGGCCTTAGTTTGTTGTTATAAAAATTCATTTGCATATTATAAAATATGACAAATCATCATTAGGCAAATGTCATTATAAGTCAGTTATGCTGAATAACTAGACAATTTTGATTTTGATTATTATCACAATGTGAATGAATGACTTGTTTTTTTAATAATAAAGCATATTAGATACAAATGTACGAGGCATTTGAGTCTAATATGTTTTTTTTACCTTAAATTATTTTAATCAATAAATTAAAAACAATTAAAACATGTAATCAATAGCAAGTAAATTCGAACACTGGAAGAGAACACTTTTAGGCGATAAAACCGCCCATACTATTAGTTATAATAAGGTTTATTGTATTATAATATTATGGTGTACCTGCAATTAAGTATTTCCAGGTACCCAGGTATTGCCAATTTCAGAAGCCATTTTGTAGCAAAAATGTATTTTTTTAGAAGAACTGTATCTAAGTATTTATTAGACATAAATCAGTATTTATTTGGTATTACATACCTATAGGTACATAGTTAATTCACTTAATATTTGAAATTGTTTTTTTGTCTGTAGTTCAATAATTCAAATTACACCAAAAGACTCTCTGTCCACCCTAAAAGCATAACAATGACCTATTTCCAAAACTGAATATAAAACCGGCTCATACGCATGTAAGTAATGTATGTATGTGTGTATGTCCTGATATTAACGGTCGAGCCAGGCTTCTTCACAACTGTCTCGGGAGAAAGGGATGTTAGGACGCGTGCGCAGCCAACTGTGGCGCGAGCTATGATCTAATAGAGCTCCCATACCAATCGACGTTACTCTTAAAAATTATATACAGTATAAAAATAGGTATATTTATGTATGGCTTTACTAATTTATTTATTCAGTGTATAAATAAAATATATAGATAGTATCATAGTCATTATGATACTATCTTAAAAATAAATTATTAGTAAAAAAAACTTATTCAAAAACAAGTGATTAACCCTGAGTGCAGCAACCCTGTAAGTAAAACTTAAAACCAGCTATCATAATAAAATGCTTACACAAAATTTCGTGTCTGTGCTGTTAACCGTTGAAGAGTTCCTTTATCTGGAGCTAATCCTGGATGTCGATTCAGATCATGCTTACCATAAAAATAAATTGTCTTCGGAACTGAACCAATATGTAAAAATTCAACTTCGTAGGATAAGAGGAAGTGTTTCTAATTCAGCTTGCAAGATTTGACCAAAACAAACAAACTAACACACAAACATTGCAAATTAAATAAAAGCTTGGGATGACAAGCATCTAATGGTATAATTACCTACCTTAAGATGGTTGTAATTTTCAAGGCAGAACTAGTTATAGCCCGAATAGCCCATTCATAATCACTCCATAACTTTAGCAGCAAGTTGTCTGCCTCTATCCTTTAGATAGATATAAAATTATTTATTGTACAAAATATTAGTCCATAGGCGAACTTAATGCTAAAAAGCATTCTCTTCCAGATGACCTTTGTGTATTGTGGAAAAAGATGCGTTAGAAGTGCACAGAATGGAACAAATAAAAAATCCTTAATCCCAAAGGATTAAACAAATTTAGTGTTAGAAAAGGACAGGGCTAGAGTTATCGACATGCTAAAATTAGCGAGTGATTATGATTAAGAGGGTAAGTTTACAGAGAAAAAAAATTAGTTAACGATAAAAAAGAGAAAAGAAAGCAGCAATTTCACTCACAAATAAGGTAATAGACAGACTAATCTTCTCATAAAAGTACATAAAACAAAAAAAATGAGTTTACAACTGTTTACAACTGTTTACAACTTGGCGACGGTGAAATTGGCACCTAGACCCAAAACTATTTTAAAAAATACATAATTAATTAATTAGGCTAATTACAATTGTTTTTCGTTGATTTCCCGGCGTTTTTTTTTTCAAAAAACAAAAAATCTCGTCAAAAACAATAACAGCAAACTATACAAAGAATCTTAGATTCGAATCTCAAATTGAAATACTTAGATAAAATATCTAATTACACATAAAACTTTTTACTGCGCCTATTATTTCCATGTAAAAGACTTCAACGCGCTAACGTTTCTTGTCACATTAAACCGACGGTTCTCAGATTGATCTGTTCGAGTATTGCGGTATGAGTATTGGTTCTGTCATCAACTAAACTTATAAAATCGTTTTTCCTGGCTGACTGACTGACTGACTGATCTATCAGCGCACAACCAAAACTACTTAGTCTAGAAAGCTGAAATTTGGAACATAGCTTTATTTGATAGCGTAAGAAAGGACTTTTGGAAATTTCCACTTTAAGGGGGGGACATAGGGGGAGGAACTTTGTATAAAAGTATTTGTTCTTTAAACTTAGGGACATGAAAATTTGAATTACAGCTATTGAGTATAAATAAATAAAAACGTGTTTTGTATTTTCCCATTTAAGGGGGGTAAGGGGGGGGGGGGGGGAAACGGGGTGAAAGTTTGTATGGGAGTATCGTTTTTTTAAAAGGAACTTGAAAATTGTAATTGTAGCTACTTATCATAAATAAACAATTTCATTTTTTATCCATTTTAAGGCTGAAAATGTAGCTTGAAAGTTTTTTTTAAAGGTAGTAACTAGAAAATTGTAATTGTAGTTACTCATCATATATAAATAATGACGTATTTCAGGATTTTTGGATTTTTGACATTTTAAGGGGGAATGGGAAGTGAACGTTTGTATGACAATTGTTTTTTTAAACACGACTCCGCACGTGTGAGCCGCTGGCCATAACTAGTATATCATAAAGCTCTTGATCATGATTTTAATTAAATTATTTCAATAAACTTACTGGTTTTATATCTTTAGTGTTTTATTTAGAAGCTCTATATTTTCATAGCTCTACGACGACAGGTGCGTAGGCGCACGTCAACTTGGAGAAAAAATGGCGGGACGCGACCCTGACGATTAATGAGCATAATAATGTTTTATCAAAATGTAACTTTCTCATTTCATTTATTAATTGCTCTCATGCACATACATAGCATGACCATGGGGTACATGAGCCCTGTAAGGGCATAGACTTCCCCAAAGTGTGCCATTACGAACGATCTCCAGCTATCTCCACCCACTTCCCGCAATAAGGGCCATCGGTGGTCACTTTCTTGTGTGTTTATTTTTGTTGAAAATGCGTTTATAGGTTTTCTCAGTTTGCTAAAATACTGGGGTTTTTTATCAAACAACATAGGTAGACATTTAACCTAAGTTTTTGGCAAGAATGAATTTGATTTAGAACTAGACACTTATCCATTTGCATCATCAAGCATTCATCCACAAAACAAAAGCCAACTAAGCCACAGGGTTTGATTGAGCCTTCCATTATCTGAAAAAAAACCGGTTGTATATAACACATACCTAATGCCATAATGAAATACTGATTTATTATATTTTACACAAAACTCCTTAAACGAAAATTTTAACATTGGTGCGCAACGTTGATTGATAATGGTATGATATCCTTTGTATGCACAAAATCAAACAAACACGTATAAATTCAATATGAAAAAACTGGATGGAAAATTATTGGATAAATGTAATACTCAACTTGGTCACGTTATGATCCTTTGCCATAGAGTATACATAGAGTTAGAATTTGAAAGTCACTTGAGATGGCAAATCTATATCGATTAACGAAAGTAACTGCAATAGTGTATATTTCCGATACTTAGGCTTGAGTTCACTAACAAAATAATCGAACATACTCCTGTGAAAACATGTGTCAAAAGACCTAACCATCCGTTATTTTGTTGGTCAATTCGGGTCTCAATCTAAAATAATTACAATCCCTGGTTACTCATTAAAGTGAGTGAACAACGATTATTAGCAACACACATAAAAACTTTCGCATTTATAAAATTAGTAAGATTATGAAACAGGTCCAGTTGGTTTGTGAAACGATTCATATCATAATTTTCAACAGTAAAAATTATATGCATGTAAGTAAGCAGGTGATACAAGAATAGTGTTATAATATTTATTACTTTTTCCATACAATTGATCTACTGCCGAGTCACGTGTGCCGGGTCACGATATAGTTATAAAATATACATAATGCTATTAATATTCTGTATGTGTTTAGATTATGTCCCTTTCTCTGTGAGGACTGCGCTCAATTTTATATTGGAGGATAAACCGTTTATCGATTTGGCATTTTGATTGCGGCGATCATTCTAACTTATAGGTTTTTATTTATTGAAATTATAATAATATTTTTGAAACGTCGT
Organism: Perizoma flavofasciatum; assembly: GCA_958496245.1. Classification (NCBI taxonomy): domain Eukaryota; kingdom Metazoa; phylum Arthropoda; class Insecta; order Lepidoptera; family Geometridae; genus Perizoma; species Perizoma flavofasciatum. The sequence continues at coordinate 4,471,189 of OY292443.1, read as the reverse complement.
CTTAAATACTAAGTTAATTTTTCACTGATTCTTCATAACCAAGCCTGGAAGTAATCTTCCTCTATTAATATGTGCAAGAACGTCTAAGACGAATATAAATGTTTAACGAGTACGATGAAAACATTTTTCAGTGTTATTAAGTTCGCAGAAGCTGTTTTGACTTCTGCGCGTGCTGAAACTACAACAAAGGGGCTGAAATAATGATTACATGTGAAAATTAAACATGCAGACGAGCATTACTTAGGTACCGACTTATAGAAATAGGTGATAAAGTAAATCTCAAGTTTAGTACTTAAAGCCGACTTGCTTGGGAGGCTTTTTGGTCTTCAAGACTTTTGTCGTCAAATTAATGAGCGGCAGACCAAGACCTGTCCTTTCTTTGCTTTGTTGTTGACAAATAAATAACTTTCTTTCTTTCTTTTTTAAGACCAGCGCTGGTTGTTGCAACCAGTATTATGCTGAGTTGGAACCTTTTTTTGCATCTACCTATAAGTCATCCTACTAATATTATAAACGCGAAAGTTTGTGAGGATGTTTGTTACTTTTTCACGCACTTACTGAATGGATTTTGACGAAAGTGATATAGCTTATACGTCAGAATAACACAAAGGCTACTTTTTATCCGACTATATTCTATTCTACTCTCAAAAATAGCTCAGTAGCAAAGAGGTTTGTTATCAACTTTCTTGAAAAACGGTAGGTAAGATCACCGATCAAGATCATTGGAACCAATTAACATCGGCAGTATCAGAAGCATTACTGATGCATTGTCTGCCCTCGAAAGAAACTTGAAAAGTCATATTAGCAGCACCTTCAAACTGGAATAGATAATTCGAATCGAACGAAAAATCTGTTTGTTTATAGTGTCACCGGAATATGTCACCCGAGCTCTTTTACTCAAGCTATATCAAGGCATAATAACATAATGTATCCTCTTTATTTCCGTAAAATACAATTCATTTTGTTATTTTTATGAGATAATTCAAATAAAAAATATGGTATTTATTGAAATTAATCACTTGATTCATATAGAAAATAAGAAATGTATTTAAATTAATTAACTGATTTATGCATTGATATAAGAATAAATAAACTTTGAAAGTAAGGTCCCATGTCAGGATAATAGTGGCACGGAAAAGGGCTTAGAAACCGATGATGAATGAACCTACGTGGTGAAAGGATTTAATGTACCGTTGCACACATGTCATATAATTTGATCAGTTTCAGCTATACATGCAGTCTGAAATTAACGATATAAGGAAACTACCGGGTAAGGAATGCTTATTCATAAATAGCGCGGTTCGGCCCTCAAAATACCAAACAAGGTAACAACAAAATGGGTAGCTAAGATGACGAATTAGGGAATTCATCGCGTGGCAAGTGATGAGTGATAAACGTAGTCATTACTAGGACCTCACTTTTTACATTACACCTAAATCACCATAGCAACATGACGAATGCAACTGTGCGCTCCCCTAGAAGGGTTCCCGCCGGAAATTACGTTTTTTTATCCCTCTCCCCGGAAGTGAGAAATCGTGAAGTGGTGTCTGCAGCTAAGTACCCATCTAAATCTCCTGAGTTTTATTTATGTTATAAACTAGCTTCTGCCCACGGCTTCGCCCGCGTGGTACTCGGATACAAAGTAGCCTATGTGTTATGCTGATGGATACGCTATATTTCTGTAAAGTTTAATCAAAATCCATTTAGTAGTTTTTGCGTAAAAGAGTAACAAACATCCATCCTCACTAACTTTCGCGTTTATAATATTCTATATATACCTAGTAGGATGTAACTCTCTAGACTAAGACGAATCCAATGACACGGTATTATATTTATTTTGATTGTTTTTTGAAATCGGAAATATTATATATCCTATGTTAGTTCCGTAATCAAAACGAATCCAATGACACCTCATTTATCAAAATCCATCAAGCCGTTTAGGCTATAGCGAGAGCTAAAGGAACAGACATATGTACATACACCCGAAAATCTTTACCCTCATTTTGGGCAGTCGGGTAAAAAGAAAGCTATCGCGAACCGAGAGCGTTATAATAAAAGTAGATACCTAACTTTCTTACATAATTATCAACATATCCTACTTATATCCTACTATCCTATTAATATAACGCGAAAGTTTGTGAGGATCGATATTTGTTACTCCCAAAAGTCCCAAAGAGTGCCATGACGAACCACCTCGAGCTGCCTCACCGATCTATAAGGGGTAAGAATATACTGCATCATCTGTTCGAGTTCGTTCCATCCATTCATACCTTGTACTTTGTATATTTATAGGTTCCTTAGTTTTTGTATTTTTCTTTGGTGTGCAATAAAGAATTTATCTATCTAATAGCCTCTGCCCACGGCTTCACCTGCATAGTACCCATATATAAAGTAGCCTATTCTGATGTATAAGCTATAGAAGTGTAAACTTTCATCAAAATCCATTTAGTAGTTTTTGCGTGAAAGAGTAACAAACATCCATCCTCACAAACTTTCGCGTTTAAAATGGTAGAACGATTTATTTATATTTAAAGGTTGTCTAGTAGGGATCGCTAGTTAGCGATAACATTGTACAACATTGTCAGAGTTTGTAGTATTGATTTAAGCTGAAATATCTGGTTTGCAATAAAGTATTTTCTATCTTTTGACTTATCTATTATCTATTCATCATTTAAGAACATTTTTTATTTTCGATTTTCTTCAAGCTGTGTAGTTAGAATCTATTAACTGTAGAAAATCATGTTATTTGCTACGATGTATGTCAAACTAACGCCACATTGACTGCCATCAATATCTCTAAATTTGAGGGTGTGCCTGACTTTTCCGTACAATTTGCTACAGGCACACTTTGTAGGGGAGTTATCAACGCCAACAAAGGCGAAATCAAACATACGGTAACAACCCCTCCGATTTATTCCACGGTAACGCACAGGTGAGAGGCATGAATAACCGATGTCAGAAATCAGACTGTTATTTTTGTATGGCGATTAAGCTGAGTCATACATAGCTGACTGAGCCGTCCCGTTTTGAGTAAACTCTTACATATCTTTTTAGCCGTAAAAATGCACTGAGTTTTAGTTATAATGTACCTTATGTGATTTGACTTGAACATAATTTATTAAATTATTTTAGTTTTAGTTTGTAATTGTGATTTGACAATACCTGTTTACAGTATTATAATATTTTTTATTTGTATTTCATTAAATTGTATTGCATAGATTAGAGATAAGAGAATGTATGATATTTTAATTAATTTCAATGAATTTATCTGTCCCATACCCATTCTGAAATCAGTGCCTTGTCTGTTTTATGTCTTAAAATAACTGACCAAGGTATCTACACAAATACCACTTTCTGTTGGCGTTAACGCCTGCAGAAAGATTGAATTGTATGGAAATGACATTAGCTGTGGAAATGTCACGACTTTTCCAAACCTTTCTTATGTATGAGAAATTCTATAATCTTTACGCAAAATACTTATACTTTGAAATAGGTACCTATTTCAAAGTATCAGTATTTTGCGTCAAACAATACATGAACATAAGAATCGTTCCTACCTAACCAACCTCCCCTTAATTATCTCTAGCTTTATAATTCTGTATTTCTTTTTAATAAACTCTTGAGCCATCGAGCTTGCCTGAAAAAACTCCACGTCATGAACTTTAGAAGCCGATTCTCGCTAGCCCTCCTGAATTACTCTGAAGCGATGCCTGCCTTCATTTCTGAGAAGCGGTTGCCATGGCAACGCGTCGCATCAACACCGCACACAGACGCATACGTGTGAATAGGCAGGTGACCTGCTTAGGTCGGAGGTGCACTAGCGGGCAAAAAATCGGCAAACGTAAAAAAACGTAGCGTGAGGCGCCCCGACTAGGTGGAGCGATGACTTAAGAAAGGGGGCGCGCAGAAAGTGGATGAGAAGAGTAGAACACCGGGCTCAGTGGCGCATATTGGGAGAGTCCATATGTCAAACAGTGGACTGATGATGATGATGACGATGATGACACATCAAAGAGCTCATCCGTGGAAGTACTACCACTAAACAAGACCAGCAATAATCATGCAATTTCTGGAAAGTTTTGTTTTATTTTGACCTCTATTTTAAGCTGAAGGTTACTGTATGAATTCATGTCAAAAATTGTGTGATCAGGATTTTTTTATCGATTGTACAAATTAGGAATTGTACGAACTGCCCAGGAAGGTCTATTTCTCTAAGCAGAAATGCTCGTATTGCTGAGTTCCTGTGAAGGGTTAGGAGCTGGTGAAATTACAGGCATATGATATTTTGCCTGACAACTAAGTGGCGAATAAGTCCGACCCACCTGTTGGTAAGCGGTTACAGTAACCTATAGACGCTTGCAACACCAGAGGTGCCACTCGCGCGTTGCCAACCCTTAGACATAATACGTGAATCATTTTTCTGAAATTTCACCGGCACCCATACCCTTCAAATATTTTGGACTAGTGCCGTTACGCGCATAAGAACCATTATTTTTTTATCAATCTCTCAGTATGCTGCCACCTTAAGCACAGCCTTGCTAGTGTGCGTTAGTGTTTTCACTCGCTGTTTATCTGCCTAGCCACGTCACTAACGATGTCATACACAGATATGTTATTAGATAACTATAGGTGGTCGGTAGCATATAGCAGTCCGCCCTGTTTTCACACGGGTTAATAATAGATTGCGAAAATTAAAAGAATTGGAAATTAAATGAGTTGTCCTCGATGTCATACTTTATGGATACCTTCAAGCATGAAGAGTTTATGTTCCATCTACTGCTGGAGAATTGAGTTGATCGCCTTAAGTGTCCCAGATTTCTCGCTTATTTCTACTAAAACAAATCATACAACGCTTTGCCGATACAATGCTACGGCGTGGGTTCGCATACTGCCAGTTTGCGAATGTAAGATCATAAATTAGACCAATGTTTCTCAAAGTGGGCCATAGCGCCCTCTTGTGGGCGCTGAAGGGCTTCAGGGGGGGCAGTAGAAGGCCTAGAAGAAATTGGGGAGCGCTGAGGCGGTTTAGAGGGGCATTAATTAAATGGGCTTCTGAGAATTTTTTCGGCTCTTTCAGTAGGCGGTGGGCTAAATAAGTTGAATTAGACTAAGACATGAAAGTGGTCTTCAGGGCAGGGGCAACGCATCTTCAATTCAATTCATCTTCAATGCAATTCCCCTGGTATTGCAGATGAAATAGACGGCGGTAACTGCTTTCCATCATGTGGCTCGTGTGCGCGTTTTCCTATATATAAGCTTTAAAAATAAATAACTATCTACCTACTTCAGGATGTTTAAAGAATCTAAACTTTAGGGCAGCTCCTTATACGACCTCAAAGGTGCGGTGGGTGAGCTAGCAGCGACGCAAGAGGTGCGGGCGCGATTCCCGCTGCGGGACAAATGTTTGAATTTTCTGCAGATATTTGTGCCTGGTCTAAGTGTTGTGGTACCTCGGTACTCGTAGTTCCTGATACCAACGACACAGAGTATCCTAGTGTGGGGTATGGACTTTGCATCTATTACACAAAAACTTGTATTGTATATGGTTTACTGAAGAAAGATAATGAGGTTTCTTGTTGATTGCACCGCTTCAGAATCCAGCAGAATCCATATGTGCCAGCCTGTAGATCTTTTTGTTAATTTTTTCCTTGTTCCAGTTAATCATCCTCACCTATACTTGGATTAAGTTTCACGGCAGCATTGTTGCTGACTGCCACTTCGATGCGTAACGGCGCTCGAACTGTCAGCACACCATCTTTGGACAGCGATGACTCGACTGCCTCAGGATCGGTTCCAGTCGGGAGTAGGAACTCTCTGTTGAATTCACTGTATGCTGTATTGGTATCAGTGTTCTCTTGATGCGCTGCTGACACGATCAGCATATTGTTCAGGATCTTGACTGAAACCTGAAAGATGCGCGTAGACTTAATTTAATTAAAACTTTTCATTTCAGCTTTCACACACGTAGGTAATAGTTATTGCAGTCATGACATAACAATAGATAAAAAATGAATATGAGAACTTTTTTACTTAACAGAACTTTAAAGTATGCACTCCTCATGAAGCACACTGCTCAAGGCGCAGACTGTGCTGTGTGCACCTCAGACCAGTGTCTCATAAAGACAGTGTCTACACTCAGCCTGCCCACTTTCAACTAAAGAAGATGAACTAAACTAAAGGAGATAGGCTTAACATCGATAACAATCAGTTTCATCAAAATGTATAAAACATTGCGTGGCTCACTGACTAACGATCAATGATCAGCCTTAAGTCCTTGAGACCCGAGATTTGGAGGATATTATACTTAACTAAACAGCTGTGAGAATGGTGTGTATGTGTGTGAATACCTAATTGTGGTATGTGGAATGTGTCATGTGGGTGAGCGAATGAAAAAACTGTCATTGATAAGAAAAACTTGACCTTGACTTGCAGTATGATCGCAAATGTTTTTGTGAACATTTCAACTAGACTCATATTTCGGTATAAGAATACAGTACTAATCTATGTTCAATGTCACTGCCTGTGCAATAAATTATAATTTAAAATCTATTACAAAATTGACGAAGCCTTAGCTGATAAAAAAATATTTTGTTGACTAAGTCTTGGTCATACTTCATTTTTACAATAAAACATAAGATGATAAGATGTAGAACACAGGCTTATTAAAATGGTGGTACGGAAATTTTGAGTACGGAACCTTAAAGACTCAACAACTCTTGATAATGTAACTAACCTGATTAGGATCATATTCTCTAAGATCAAACTGCAGTTTCAGCATTTTATTCTCCCCCTCCCCTTCTACCAGGGGGGACTTGGTGATAACGTCCCAGCTGGTGGCGGGATTCTCCTTGTTCGATGTTGTCATACCGGCTTGCACCGTCGTGGTCTGTCCGTAAAGGCGCAATAAATTCGTACTATAAAAGAACTTAAAGATGTATAGTCGTGATGTCAAAGTCAAGGTCAAAATTTATTTATTCATTAAAAGCACAAGGATCACTTTGAAATGAGAGTTTTTAATTTTACTTACAGCCTTGTCCTTCGTGAACAAGCCAGGAAAGAAAAGCAAGAAACAAGGCTGGTTATTCTTTTTAATGATCCTTTTACAAAATAATAGGCATATTTTTCATAAGTTTGAGAAACTTCAACTTCACTTTATGAATGGAGTAGTTCCGAATCGAAACCCACCCAGTTGCAGGTAAGGTAAGGAAAAGCAATAAAAAATGGCCAAGTACGAGTAGCAAGTAATGAGACTATAATGAAACACTTTTAAGGATATTATAATTTTTATTAGTCTCTGGCACTAAAAAGCATTTAATGGTTAGAGTGGTACATGTTTCCTGGCTAATAATGCATGTGCACAATGCTTTCAAACGGCGAAGGAAAACATCGTGAGAGGCATTAGTCTTGAATCAAAATTGGGTGTTAATAATGAGTACCATGGTACAAGTAGTTCCTGATACCCACGACACAGGGATCCTAATTTGGGGTCACACACTGTGTCTGTATCTGTTGGGTGTTTATTTATTTATTTTATTTAGGTATTTATAGGTAGAGTATATTGACACCTGATCTACCTTAACTTAGACATCTCCTCATCAACTCTCTTCATTTCAGCAGCAAAACGCTCTTTCATGGAGGCAAAGGTATCTTCGTAAGCAGACAGGTCAGTTAGTTGTACTGGCACGGAGAATTTCTTGGTGACCGCTGTTCCGGCAGTTTTAGCATCTGTTGTTGGGTTTTCAGACATTTTAGGTGGTTTTTGATGAACTAGAATTTTGGGTTTAAAAAAAAATTGGCTGTATGCAAAAATTATGTCAAAATTTAGTCCAAATGCCAACTTGAGTGAAGTAAGAAGTTTTTGAAAAGGGATGGGAAAGAAAACGGAATGAAAAAGTTGTTCTCGGTTTTGTTGAAAGGAGAACGGTAATATTGACCTTTTCAAAAAGTATAAAGTATATGCGCATTTACTGAGATGTTTTCCTTGTCAGTCTACAGAAGCCATTCTCATATAAATTAGTTTTCTACTATGCTGTAGATCAAGAGAAAATCTCGCATTCGTTCATTCGTCATGTCTGTTTTTTTCTTGGACAACTAGCTTAAAGTCATTGACTAACGCACGGGTTGGTTCACCCATACGGATGACGTCTCGTTTCTCTGTGAAGAACTGTCAAAGTTTCGACATTATAAATAGAAAAAACAGCGTAATTTTGCGACTAATTGGAACGTACCCTAAGTAGAAATGGGGCATTTCTACTTTAAAAAGGTATGATCTACTCAGATTATAACCACAAACATCCAAACTTTCGCATTTAAATTATTAATAAGATCATCAAACAAAACTCTACAATTATATAAAAGCATAACATCTGTAAAAATTCAATCATAAAGAGGCAAATAAAATGTTGACCTTTTCTCACCCGTGTTGCCAGATAACGTAACTTCCCCCCTGAGATGTGGTATTTGCGAGGGGAGGATAGACACCCTGCTGCTATGACAACGGAGCCTAAACACGGAGCCCTATTAATCTCGAAGTGAGGGCGTGCCATAGGGTTACCTTGTTTGTTTTGATTTCATTTATTACGCTGGTGAGTCTATTATTCTTGGTTGAATCACCTCAAATGGTTCGTATTAAAATTAAATACTATTTTACTTCAAATCTAAAAAAAATAATTTATTTATTTTTATTATTCAAGAAGGTATGAACATTTTTTAGAACAGTAAGTTCAAATGCGTTTTGGAACTACCCATATTTTTCTGGGTAGTCCATCTGCATAATATTTTAAGCAATATTTTCCATTCGATTTGAGAGGGAATAATTGATATTTAAATTTTAAAAAAATCGGATCAGAATATTTATTATTATTTATTTATTATTTATTTATTATTCCCCAAACAACACAAAAGTTAAACAAAAATAGTAATAAACACAAAACAGATACTTAACATAAAATAACACAACGAAACGAAAAACAGACAAAGTAGGTACGTCATTTTGTGTTGCATGGGGTCAAATAGGTCCCCGTCTCAGCATTATGCTGCGCCAGAACCTAAGGGTCAGGTGCCACGAAGATCGCTGGACAACTGGGTGCAAAATAATCGATATATATAATAATAATAATAACCTATTCTTATTCTTATTCTTTATTGTACACACAAATAAATAATTACAAAAAGGCAGAATTAAATTACATGTACAAAGGCGAGCTTAACCCTAAAAAGAGTTTTCTTCCAGCAAACCTTGAGCTAGAGAGAGGTAATTATAGAGGTAGGAACGTGTACAGAAAGGAAATAACCTAACTAAATTTATAATACATACAACATATATATATTAATACTCAAAACAAACATGATTTTTTTATTTGTTGCAAATATAATTTAGCGCGTTGTGCAAAATCACTGGTGGCAGATACAGTCTGTGGTCAGTTTTTTGACACTTGACAATCAGTTTCTATGAAACAGACGGAATACATAACCTCTTATTATTTTCCTTCTGCCATATTATGCCAAGGCGATCTTTTATTTCTGTAACTGGTACTAAATATAAATGGCAACCCTAGGGACCATGCGCCGCGAGGGCGCGAACTGCCGCCAAATTGGCGGCAAAACCTCGTTTGACAGATCATTTTTTATTCCATTCGGAAATTTGGCGTCTTTTGTTCCACTGATTACCAGGTGGTCAGGAAGTGAATTACACACCCTTCTTAATTTACGAAAGATAAATGCGTTTTAAGCTTTCAGCTGTGGTTAATAAAACGCAAAATCAAGTGTAGATCAGACCAATAATTTAGATCAGACATATTGATGTATATATTGATAAAAATATAAAAAAAGAAAGGTGCAAAAGTTTCTCTGCAGTCTAGCAACTAAATAGTATGGTCTTTCCAGCCGGATCTAACCCTGCTTAAGATGTTAATCCCGGCTTTCACAGTTGTTAAGCCATGTTGTTTTAAACTCTAACATCAGATTTGACCTGTTCCTCTTTTCCTCAAAATGGCATGGAGCAATTCAGGAATGGAGTCCATTCCTGGACTGTGAATCATGAAAAGTGACGGTTGATAGAGAAATTTCAGTGTGGTGAAAGTTTCAGTGAACCTACTTATCTCTTCTTTCGTACAGACAATTAATAAAATAATCTACTTACCTTATACACAGACTTATAATCTATTTATGACGAGGGGATGTCGGGCTTTTTTAATTCGAGTAAAAAGGGCATATCTCGGGGGAGAGTGGGCAAACATCGTTACTCGCGTGATGTCAACCGAAATGTTTGCTTTGTTATTAGTTTTGTATGGTGGAAGGGGTTGGTGAGTTTTCTTTGGATGTGGAATAAAGATATCTCTCTATTTTAATTCGTGGCCATTTTCACAGCAAACTGTGAAATAAATTATACAGAAAAATACGCTCGTGACTGTTATCTCCATGATGAACATTCTCAGATATATATTCGGTACGCAGCTCCGTAAGGTCATAGTAGTTAGTATTCCACGTGACAGATTACAAGCCGATCGTCGCTTATTGGAACTCTAACCGATGGCACATGCCGTCCAACTTGGTTCTAGCGCATGCCGGTTTCCTCACGTTTTTTTAGCTGTTAAAACAGCTAAGTAAAACGCACGTATTAATGCACACTAAATATAAATGAGTAAAGGGAAAAATACTTTTATACATCCCTAGGAATTTATACGTTATTTTATGCCTTAAGTATTATGTTTCATATACCTTCTTCGTAAAAAGCTGCCAACCCGGGCAACAAACTTAATTCCTGTAAAAACTCCTGATAAGGATAAGACCAAACTGCAGTTTCAGCATTTTATTCTCCCCCTCTCCTTCTACCAGGGGGAACTTCCTGTGATGTGGTGAAATCTTTATTTTAGTTTCAGAAAAGCTTTGATTAAAACTCTTTCACAAATAACAGACGGAGTGAAATAACCAAAGCTAGACCGTGTCGAAACCACTGTTATAAATAACAGGGACTCTGAATTCGTTCCAATCTCCAACCTTTACAACCTTAGTCCCCCAATATTTCATTACCGCTGATTAAAATGATATCACGATATTCTCCCGAACCCCATCAATTTGCCAGTGCCGCAGAATAAATAGTAGTTAGTACGCCAGTGTTTCCAGTCGGGACGCAATCAGTAAATTGGTCTACATAAACACAAACACACGCGGCGACGCCGACCTTTAGTTACTAGCGGTTCTCGAATTCATTTTACGTAGAGCGAGGATCGAGTCACACTTGTGTAGCTTGATTTGGGAAAAAAGGTGTTACGTAATCTACTAATGCAATTTTTTTTGTAGCTGGTCTACTTAAAAAAATACCCTACAGACACATGCAAAGTCTTTCTTCTGCCATGGTTCTACGAGTACCATGGTTCGATTCACCTCGTTCGATTGGCACCACACTAAAGCTGAATGAAGGATCATCAAAAAAATAACCAAGCAGAGTTTGTTGCCTGATTCTTCTATGCTTGGTCGCGCGCGAGGAACCGGCGTAAATTCACGTAGTTTTTAAGTTGACGTTTCTATATGATCCTTGTGATTTCAATGAATAAAAACCTATTGACTTTGACTTTGACTTTGAGTACCATGGTACAACACCTGGACAGAAAAATATCTGTAGAATATAAAAACATTCGTCACTCAGTGGGACGAAACCCGCAGCCCGCAGACATCTTGAGTTGCAACCGGCTGCTCGTAAGTAGGCATTTTAAAATGTTTTCTTTTGCATATCTTGCTACATTAATTTAGGGCTCACATTAGAATGCCATTTTTTATTTTTTTTTCACGTGCTCGGTGAAGGAAACATCGTGAGGAAATAGGTACGAGCAAGAAACAAAAATTCGCATGTGGATTCGGTTAGTGTTCGAAACTATCTTCCAGTAGTTATCTTCGAAACTTATTTTTGAGTAGTATTTTCTAGTATCATCTTCGAGTTTGCCTTTTAAATTGATGGTAGGGGCCAGAGTTTACGCAAACGGTGCCTGGACACGCAAGCACCGTGTGATCCTATCGCATCCCGGGATGAGGCGCATGCCCGGAAATTACATAAAAAAAACTTTTTTGAGGGCAATGACGTAATTGGAGATAAAAATATTTCTTCTAGGGGTAGTTTTGATTATTCTAACTAAATTGGGTTTTCTGGTTAGAACCGAAAGCAAATGATACAAATGTTTTGTATCATTTGCTTTCGGTTCTAACCTGTCTCCTGCCAACTTTTTCTATCTGTTTTAGTTACGATAATAATTAAGCTACAAGAAAGCTCATCCCAAATGCTACTACATCAAATTATGGTAAATAACCCCTTTTTGGGGGAAAAATAATTTTAACCATGATCATTTCAAAACAATAAAATCATTTTCTTTGTTGACAAAAATGTAAAATACCATCAATTATTTCTCATAAATTAAATGATGCGTTCTTTTCTCGCCCCAAAATGTTCTTAATGACACCCGTTACATTTGATTTAAAACTCCCTACAGATAACATAGGTGCGGCAATAATCACTTTCATTAGCGAGATGGTTCCACTCGGCTCAAACTCCCCTGCGCACGCGGCGTAGATAAATGATGATACAATTGGATACATTACCAGTCAAACAGTCAATCAAGGAATAATTGACATGGATAATGATTCCACAGGATTGACGGATCCATATGCACTGCAATGTAGGTACCTAGGTACTTTAGGTAAGTAGGTAATTACAAGCTTTACTCGCAATATGCTTCATGTTATTTTTTATTGTTAAGGAAGCCATTAAGAAATCGCGAGGAAACCCGAATTAAAAACTAGCCTATTAACGAATTAGAACATATTCTGTGCGGTACTTAAGTAATTCCTTAAAAAACTGGTAGCTACTTTGTGGGTACATACATACCTACCTACCCACACATAAAAATTTCGCAATAAAAATCTGTCATGATATAAAACTTAGTGAGTTCAAAAGCAAGCCACTCAACCCAAACACTCAACAGTCATATACTTAATCCCACTCTAAGATTCCCTGTATTAGATATTAGAAACTACGAATACCATGATACCATAACATCCAGACCCAAACAAATATCCCAAAACTTGCAAACATTAGTCCCGCAACAGGAATCGAGCCCACACCTCTTGCTTTATTTTCAACTGGCTCCTCGCCCGCTAGTCACCGAGGTCATAGAAACCATCACCACTAATATCATTTTTTCCAGGAACTTTGCATATCAGATCAGAAGATTATTCTTTATAGAGCAGCTGGGATCATTGTGCCCACCCCACCCCAAGTTTTTACGGGCGCTAGGCGCCATCGACTCGCACGCAAACTATTGATACGATCAACAATACAATCATTATCTCGTTCCAATGATTATTGATTATTCCCTAAATTATTCCAGGCACAGAAATAGCTCGTGCTCACGACGTCATTGTCTCTGGTGCCGTGGCTCGTGCTATCTTCCTGTCCTTATAATGACCTAATTAAAAATGAAACACCCTGTATGCTGCTTGGAATAGACAAAACAAAGTGAAGCCTTACTTATAAACATTTACTAAACACTGCTTTGTCTCTTTCTGACATGTGTGTCAAATTAAGCATCAGAAACTTCAAGGCGAACAGACCTAAACACAGACCGAAAAATTCGAAAAAATGTAATTAATTGGAAAGTCAAACCCGCACTTCTAGCGGTTCAACCTGACCACAGATATGCTTAATTTTTTTTTATTGTACCTGGCCGCTGAACAAACATTGATGATCAAAAATCTTCAGTCCTAACTTCAAAGTATAAGGTGGAGGTAAGGTAGGTTAAAGACCAAAGTTCGAATTTTCGAAAATTTTGGCAATCGGTAAAAGATTTGAATAATTAGTTACTCACAGACCTCATAACTAACATTTGGTCCAGCACCATTGCTGTAACCATCTTTGGTACCGACCCAAACGCTGGACAATGTTCTAAATAGCATCATTGTATGGTAGCAATAAAGTAGGCGAGCAGGAAGAGGCATACAGTAACTCAACTCAAATAATGAAGCACTTTTATTCCAAAAACGATCGTGAACTTGACTATTCATATTGTAAAAATCGGAATTTTCACGTACTGCACTATCGGTGAAGGCACCTACTAAGTTTCGCCTCATTCCGAGAGTCTTCGTCAGGGTGAGTTGTCACGACTTTCTCCTTCTGCGTTGCGTAGTGCACGGCGCAACGCGGTAAATTCCCGTAAATTCCCGAGTACGTGAAAATTCCCGTTTTTACAATATAAATAATGAAGCATTATTTTATTAGTTATTACATACCCTAATACAAAGTACATTTGAGAGACTTAACTTTATTTACTGTAGATACTAATAACTAGTTTGTTTACGCATAACCTCGGCCTGCCTACCTATCTGTTGCTATACCCTTAGACAGGGTTCATGTGAGATACCTACCTATAAACACCATCTATGTACCTACCATGTGAAAGCAATAAATGTATTGAGTTATTTCCTCTAAGCACCATTTTGTGAGTAGATTCCTCCAAATCAACAGTATTTTTTTATCTTAGAAAGGTAAGTTTTAGTAACCTGTGAAACTGACATGATATGCATAATAGGATTAGGGCCGTCATGTACTGGCTTTTCTAGTTTCTAACGCGCAGGTAATCCCCAAAGATCATATGTCTAGCGAAGTAGCGGTAAGTACAGATCACGGTAAGTAGGTACAGGTATTTACCGCTGCTTTGCTAGTATCTATACTATGATCTTTGGGGATTACATAGACAGGTCTAGATTTTCTGTAGTGCATATTTTAAATTTGTCTTCGAACGCTGACGAAATCTTCGGTCTTTGTCATTTCAAACACAACACCACTTAGAGGAATCCCGTATCTGCGATAATATTGTAATAGTTAATTATAAGAAAATAATATAGTGGACAGACTATAAACATCTGTATTTTTGTCTGAATATACTGTTAAGATTGTTTATCGTGGTTCAGTAGGAGTGCAATGCTCCCTGCCTAAGTTGGATGTAAAATATGCATTGCAATACTATCTCGACATTATTCGCCGTTGCCTTCATGGAATCAGAGGCTCGACCGAGGGCGGAATTTTAAGGAGAGTAGACCATGAGCTGGATACAGGTATTGCTACTTTATTTCCAGTATTTATCGTGCGGTTACTTGAATATTAATAAATAAATAAACATCTAACAGTCAAATATACACAGTCCTGACCCCACACTAGGATTCGCTGAGTCGTGGGTATCAGAAACTACGAGTACACAACACTGTATATTACAATTACAGTGTTGTGGTTTTAAATAGCATAGCTTTTAAAAACCTTTTGTAATGGCTTTAAAAATAATAATTTGAATAAAGGTACACACACTTTTATATAATGTGTTTCGAAAAACAAATACCCCGGAAAAAAATGTAGATGGTCCAAATATTTACTAGCCCTTTTTACAAATTCTTGAGTTTTTAAGCTTTGACGAGAAGAAAGATAAATGCACCTCAATAGATCCATCGCATCCTTATCTAAAGATGTGGTCGACGTTTTAGTCGTTATCGACACAGACGTTGCTATCACGTGGGCACGCGTCGGTTCTATATAGAGCTAACAATAATTAGAAGTTTTCATGTCAATATTCACTTATTCATGGCATTCACATTATTGTATGCGATTCGTAATAAGGGCTTCGGGATTCCTCAGAACTCTACTCCTTATTCATCATCATAATCATCAGCCGAATTTATAAATACTCAGGCATAGGCCTCCCCTATGTCCAGCAAAGACTGCAACGATAAATGATATTCTTCACCGTGTCCCACGTTTATCTTAGACGGCTAGTCGACGCCGCCCTTAGCCGGTAGCCCTGATCGGCAAATTTTATAGTCCCACTAGCTTCTGCCCACGGCTTCGTCCGCGTTGTACCCGGATAAAAAGTACCTAGCCTATGTGTTATTCTTATGCATAAGCTATATTGCTGTAAAATTTCATCAAAATCCATTGAGTATTTTTTACGTGAAAGAGTAACAAACATCCATCCTCACTTACTTTCGCGTTTATAATATTAGGAGGATAAGTAGGAAGTAGGATATAAAATATCTTCGCTCATTTTCACCATAAGGGGTGGATCTTTTTCGTAAAATGTATATGATACCAGCCTCTTAGTCAATACACTTCAAGGCTGAACCCATCAAAAAAATAATCATCAAACACAATTGATGAAAATATCGCGTAACACACACACACACACCAAAATATACAGGCGAACTGAGAACCTCCTCCTTTTTTCCTTTTCAAAATCGGTTTAAAATGTCCTGTCTGTATATCACGAGGTCTTTGGTATGGATGTTAGATTCATCTCGTGAGTATGTGAGTGACACTTATCTATCAGCATTGTTTAGGGGCAGTAAAACGGAGGCTCTCAAAGCACTGATAACGATGTCCTCTTGAATTGTGTCGTTTCAAAGGAATACTTTACTAATGTAAGTGCAAAGCTACTGGAGTTGAATTGAAAGGCTTACACAATTAAACATGTACCTACGTCATTGACGACATATCTGGCGCAATTCAACAATTTCAACTTGATACGATCCTGACATACCTATTTTGCATTATTCACTCTCATTACATACTTCATGCACGCTCGTCGGCTTAGGGTAGGTACTCTTAACCTGACCTTTCTCCAGGAAGAAAACAATAAAACTTAAAAAAAACACGCTCCCTACCTATCTACGTGGTACATTCTCAGATACTCAGCACGCAGGATCCTTAAGAAACGAAGGTAGTCCAGTAAACGTCTCCTTATCATATATCCTTTCCGTGTAATTAGGTGTCCAATCTTATTTTCTATCGTTCTTCTCATATAAATCACAGGTTTTTGACCTCAAAGAATATTTTGTCATCCAAACATGGGCACATAAATTATAGCGAACTATTCATTCGTAATACAATGGATCAGTTTATTTAATGCACCTTAAATGGTAATCGAGCCGAAAATATTTTATTCCTTAATCAGCCCGATTAGATAAGTAGCGCGAACGAAACGCTAAGTATAAACGAAAGTGCTAAGCAAAGGCACTTTTGTTTATACTTAGCTGTATTGGCCCAGTGGACTGTACCCCGACTTCTGATCTGAAGGTCGTGAATTGGAACCCGGTCGTGCATCAATGATTTAACACGTGCTCAAAACGGTGAATTAAAACATCGTGACGAAACCGACATGCCCTAGAACGAAAAAACGAAGCGCAATCGGTTAGAGTTCCAATAAGCGGCAATGGGCATGAAACCTATCACGCAGAATGCTGACTAATATGCAAAACATGGGCATGTGCCAAATATAATGATAATTACTGTGATTTCTCTATTGTGTGTCCTATATAAATAAATAAAGAACTATGGGAGGAGAAAGGCTACTCCTAAGGAAGTACCTACTCGTAGTTTCCTACACCAACAATAAACATTTGTCTTTCTGCGGGAAACAAACCTTTGCGTCTCAACCGGCTATGTCTGCCGCGCCTCCGAGGTTGAAGCCTTCAAGGCCCGTTAATACATTTGCGTAGCGCTATTTTCCAGCTTGATTGGTACTTGTCTAGAGGGCTGGATCCTATAGACACAGGAACATGAGTAAGAATCTATATAAGTATTTGAACATACTTACTTACCCACTTTCTATATGTACCTAATGTCCATTGACTACTAAATTTGGGATAATTTAATTTTGTTCTCCTATTTCTACATTCGCGTATTACATATACCAATGTTTATATACATAAATAGAAGGTTAATTTGGTATGGAGATCCTGTTTGACGACCTCTGTGGCGTAGTGGGCAAAGGTCCGCCTGAGACGCAGGTTGCGTGTTCAATTTCCGCCGCGGGACAAATGTTTGTATTATCTGCGAATATTTGTCTCGGGTCTGGATGTTTTCTATGTATAATATTATGTATGTTTTTACAAAAGAAAAAAGTATTATATATAAGTAGTATATCAGTCATGTAGTTCTCATAACAAGCTCTGCTTACTTTGGGGCTAGATGATGCTGTGTGAAAATGTCCAGCATTATTTATCTTTAATCTTCACCACAAATATTATAATATGCTACTTTACTGAACACCGTTCTGAGCGAGTATGCAAGGATGGTTCTTAAATATGTTTTAGATAGAATTATTGCAAAAGTATGGTTTGTCGGATGTTTGGTGCAAATAATCTTCGTAATGGCCGAACTGAAGCTGATGAAATTTGGAATAGGTATAGTTTGTAATACAGAACAACACAGGTACTTCGTGGACGAAACTAGGTAAAGATACCTCTGCCTGGCATCGTAAAAGAAGAATAGAAAAGGCTACGTAGGTAAGTTACACAATGATTAGCTGGAAGATAATGCTATCTAGCATTAAGTTCACCAATGTACAGTACTTTTTAGGTGTGCTATAAAGATATTTCTATCTTATTTCAATTTCATTTATTTGTTTCATTTCAAAATATAACAATAACGTAAACAAAACAATATCAAATAAAAATTAAAATAAATGGTTTGTTTCTTAAATTTAAATACCTACCAACAGAAACTATAATAAGTCAAATAAAGACTTGTGTTGTTGAACCCGTTTTTAACTTTCTCAGGATTTTCAAAAATTATCAGCCCAAGTACTAAGTAGGTACATGAAGTCAGACACTGTAAGCAGGTACTTAGCCCACTGAGTATTGTGTGACAGTGATAGTCGTGGGATCTCTCATATGCCTCTAATTCTATTATCTCGAGTTGTATCTACCAGATTTCTCGGCACGCTGTACTTAGGTAGGTGCTTAGTTTGTTGTTGTCCACAGCTCCTCCACTGCCCCAACTTACTTGGAAACTTACTTTAAAGATTTTCCGATATAAGTGGGATTCTCAACGATTTGCTGACTTTCCAAATCTTGCAAATACTTACTTATTTTTCAAACTTTCACAATCAGTTGCATTGCAAAATCGAAATCCGAAAATGGTCCGCGTTTTTTCCATCCGTATTTTCTCGGATTTGGATCGGATGCATAAGCGACATCCGAAATCGTCCGCGGTTTCTTCATCCGTATTTTCTTGGGTGGCATCCGAATTCAGTCCGCATTTTCTCCACGAATACGAATTCGTATTTATTTCATTCGGGTCGAATGCATTGATAATAAGCGTGATCCGATTTTGGGTTCCGTGTTTTCTTGGATTCATGTGGAACAGTGCATACGACACCCGAATATGGTCAGCGTTTTCTCTATCCACATTATTTCTCGGGTTAATTTTCTCTCACATTTTATTTCATTTTCTTTTAATATTTACATTTATCTCGGGTCTGGGTGTTTTCTATATATAATATGTAAAAAAATATATTATATTAAATATGTATTTTTTACTACTTATATACTTACCCACTTTCTATATGTAATGTCACCTGACTACCAAATTAAGTATAATTGAATTGTCCTCCTATTTCTAGATTCGCATATTATACGAGTACCAATGTTTATATAAAAGGTAATTTGACAATGAGATCCTGTCTTAAAAAACGTGTAAAGTAGTATATTAGTCATGTATTTCCTATAACACCAGCTCTGCTCAAAAATTTCCTGCATTATTATTGTTATTAGTTATTACTAGCTTCTATCCACGGCTTCGCCCGCGTGGTACCCGGATAAAAAGTAGCCTATGTGTTATTCTGATGCTATATTACTGTAAAGTTTCATCCAAATCCGTTCAGTAGTTTTTGCGTGAAAGAGTAACAAACATCCATCCTCACAAACCTTTACGTTTTTAATAGTAGTAGGATTTCTCTTGGATTCAGATTGGAGCAGCGAACAAACGACATCTGATTTCGGTCAACATTTCTCCGACGTATTTTGTTTTTTTGGACGAGACTCAGCACAAAAGCTCGTCCGTCGTTGACAATGGAAAAGGCACTGATAAACAGTTACTCGTAACTACACTTACGCAAACACTGTGTCACTGTAATGTGGTGTGTTCTATGACCACGTCCACTATCATTCCATTGTGGCACTGATGCTTGAGAATGAGGACTTATGAGATGGAGTCTCACGTCACTGAACGGTATAGCTTCACCCTACTAATATATCTACCGATGTTTCAAAGTGATCCTTGTGATTTTAATGAATAAATGAATTTTAACTTTAATTTTAAATTTTAAAATTTGACTTTGACTGAGAAATGTTGATGTGGGTGCTGGTAGTACAAGCTACTAATACTAATACTAATATCTGCAGAACATGTAAACAAAATATGTACCGCAGCGGGAATTGAATCCGCACCTCTTGCGACTCAGCCAGCTACTCACCCACTGCGCCACAGAGGTCGGTATGTACGTACCGACTTACTAATTCTTGCTTGAAGAGTGGCTCAATTCTCTAAATTATTCCACAATCAAGTCTTGATAATAATACAAATTACTTATGTCATTTTACTTTAAGTCGCAATTTTGAGAGATTTTAGAAGATTTTTCAGTTGTTTTTGAGTAAAATACCATTTTTGACCTTTACCAGATCTATACTATGCTTATAAAATTGAGCTTCAGATGTGGCTATACCATGGCCACTTCTATCCATAGTAAAATACATAAATTATACTTTCACCAAAACTGTCTCTGAAAGGTGGAAAAACGCCTCCCTAGAGCACCATTTTCCCTAAAAAGATCCAAAAATGCGCACCCACTCACACAAACGCACAAAGCGTGTCTGGCTTGCACACACATGCAGATTGTATAGTAACTTTATCTTATTCGCATGTGTGCTCCCACGAGAGCCGCGTGTCTGATATTTAAACAATATCTACCATCCAGCGGTCAGGGTGGAAAGAATTGGCGTATTTAGTACTCTTCACTTTACTTTGCATAAAGATCGGATGGCGATCGCTATCAGATTTACCTATATTGTGACCTGAATGAATCTAGGAGGAAAAAGAGGACGAATAATACTTTGAAAAGCGTATGGCAGCATACTCTTTTTAAAGTATTGTTTATCCTATGCGCTGCGTTTGGCAGTATTTTCATTATGATGAAGTCACTATATTTGATTCTGAAAATCTAATATAGTACCAGGATGATGTTTCATCCTGGTACTATGGTACTGCATGTTTTATCCACACAAAAAAAACACACACAAATACGTTAAAAAAACCTTTACTCTTTTAAAGGAGTCCATGGCTAATATCTGTGGAAATAAGCATCTCAAAAAGGAAAAAAATGTGTTTATTCAATTTCATCCGGATCTGAAAAACGAGTCAAAAGAAATTCTTTCATACATTTATATAACTGTGCTTGAAAGCTTTAATTTGTGAGTGAGTTACGTTACATAGCAAGTTTATGAAAGGTTAAATAAATTAAGACACAGGGACTCGCTAACCACAGTGTCAGTAGCATTCCGCGAAGATTAAGTTAATGTTTATTCTTACTTCATTTTTTTATCAGTTTATCAATTCTTGACAACACCACAAAATGGACAGACGCCTGTGGGTCTCGCACTCACACAGTCATATCCACACTCACATACTCGCACCCACGCAGACGCGCAAACAGCGCCGCGGTTCACCGGTGTGGAGTGACTCACCTGAAGGGTGTGTAATGTTACCATGATTTACAAAGAAATGTTGGACAGGAGACAAAGACGAAAAAAACTACAGTTCAATAATTATAACGAAAACGTTTAAGTTCGCACAATTTACTTACTTCGAATAGCTGAGGTAGTAGCATAAATATAAGTTATTTCGAGTAACTCAATGTCGATACAGGAAGCGCACTTAATTCATGTGCAAGTATTATTTCAAACCGATTAAAAATAGAGGAGGTTCTCAATACAACATCATTTTTTTTAAGCTGTCAAAAATATCATGTATCTAGAAATGATCACTTGAAAATATATTTTTTACAGTGATAAGATTATACATGACACATAGAACTTTCTAGTTAGCGTCAAAAGTTAGCCAATCAAAAAATACCTAATTTTACAGTTTGGTCTCTACACGTCAAAGAAAGTCTCCAAAACCCAATGATTCGTGGTCCCTGCAGGTGAGCATTTCACTCGCTTATCGATTCGTTTCTCCCTCGCGACTCGCGGGTATGTTCAGCTAAAAAGCTGGATCAATGCGGTTTCCACTTCCCGGAACCGAGCGAGGGTGAAATCTTAAAATTCAAAGACCAGTTACAGCGGGACTTGCCGGTGAGCTGTAAGATACTATCAGAAAGGCCTACTGTGGCTGGTCCTGGCTTCAGTCAGTTTTAGTGCTTCACAATCAACCTACGGTACCACTTTGTCGGGTAGATACTACCTCTAAAATACACTAAATTGTAGAGCACATGGGCATATCCTTTTTAGCAGTTCTATATTTAAGAACCAACTAATATTAATATTCTTCATTCTTCCTTTTGTAATGTGCGAATTCTACATTTTTACTTATCTAAGAATCTGTTTCCTGTTAGAAACAGAGAGGATTGGGAGGATGCCTTTGCCATGTAGTGGGCATGGCAGCCAAGCAGTACAGGCTAAATAATAATAAAGAAAGTGCGTCTCAGAAACGTTTCCCACAGGTCCAGCATCGTCACTTGTAGTAAAGATCTAACGCTTCAAAATCTTTAGTATAAGTGATGATGCATTTATATTGAGTCTGACTAGTCATGTAGTTAGGTACCTGAGCCTTGAAGCTATCAAGTCTAGATTTACTTTCAGTAGGTATATTTCGATCAGCTGTATGATACTCAATAAAGATGTTTTATTGATAATGTTTTTGTAGCAGAAAAGGTACATCAGTTTTGACGTTTATGAGACTGAGATTAGCTTAGAACTTTAATTTTACCAACTACACTACATACTGTATGTTATTGACAATAAATTATAACAAAAAAAAATCAAATAGAGACAGAGAATGATTAGAAAAGTCTGTGCATGTATAATGCGTACCTACCTTTGTAACCAGGTGCAAATAGTAGAGCAAAATAATTATAATTATGATGTGTGAATCAAATTTTGTCTCTTGAATGATTGAATTATTTGGGATTTAAAGTATTATAAGAGTGATTTAAATCTTCTAAACAAAAAGATTTATAAAACTCTGTTCTTTCAAAATCCCTATTTACTATGGGCATCTCTAATAGGCTTGAAAACTGTCTGGAATGCCATTTGTAAAACACGAGCATATGCCAAATTTAATGTTTGGACGACTTGCTACCCTCAGACAATACTCACTGAGTATGTATTTAAGAAATGCCCATCGTTAAGAATACAGTCATGATCGTGTTTTTTTGTGTGTTTGACTATGTATTTTTGGTGCTGTGGTATTTTAACAATTATTTTAGTTCTTTTCTAGCTATTCGATTGTATAATTTTCACATTTTTCCAATCTGTTACGGCCTCACTTACAATACGCAGGGAAATTACTAAACGTACCTCCGTAGATTTCCAATCCAAAAAAGCATGACAATCCTATATGATAATTTACTAACTTCTCTCTCATCTCATTTGTTCCCACGCTTTGCTATACACAATCGATACGTACGCAATATCTGTATATTGATTTGTAGCCGGCACTTTCGAGTCAAAAAGTACTTAAACTGCATGAAGAAAAACGTAAAATGCCCGGTGGCATTGCCGATAAATACATTCATGGTCTAAGAGCTGACGACCAAAACGCTAAGAGTTTACTTAGAAATATAACGAAAACAAATATTGATAATTTAGGTACGGTTTCGTACAAAACAGCAGAAGCAGAAAATACGTTGTATTTTCTGCTTCTGCTGTACTAAGTAAACTCTTGACAGAAATAAAACCAGCGATGATACTATTTCCTTTTATTTTTTTTAATCGACACCTTTTCACCAACCGATTGACTCAATTTTTGTTTTAGTGTATTGGAAACATATCCGAACAGTTTGCACCAAAACCGAATGATGATACCTTTTACCTATTTATTTTTTCCCCATCCTATAATACCTGAATTCTCCACGTGCGGCCTGATAGATCGACGGTTTTTACAAAAGGGTCCCTCAGGTAACATTAATCCTGAGATGATAAACATACCTGGCCGTTTTGGTAGTAAATTCATGGCAGAAAAAGTCAGCGATGATAATTTTATCGGTTTTTTTATCGTAATTAAGAGTGGCCACACCTTTCCACCAACCGATTGACTACAAATATTTTTTGGTTGTTTTGGAAACATAGCCAAACACTAAACCAATTGACAACCAGTTATATTTGCCGCCACCAGGCCCTTACTGGTTGCTAAAATGACATAAAAAGCCATTTCATACTCATATGAACTTTTGCATAGTCTAGTACCTACTGCAAATAGTCAAGTATCTATTACGACTGACGTTGCAAGCTACCTTCTACGCAATTATTTTATTTCTTCAGAGTAGTAATAGTATAGATGGAGACGTCTCACAGACCCTTTGATAACCTCATGGACTATGAGAGGTATCTATAAGAAAATAATGTCTACATATTTTTTGAAGCAAAACTTCATTTACAGATTTTCTGCGACCTGTGATGTTTTTACCTTTTCCGGCTGAGACTGAAGTGTGGGTTCGATTCCCGCTGCGGGGAAATTGTTTGCACGTTCTGCAAATATTTTTTGACTCGTAGTTTCTAATACTCACGATACAGGGAATCCTGGTGTGGGATCAGAAATATGTATGGGACAGTTGGGTATTTATTTTTTTAATAATCGGTCACTATATGGAGGGAGGGGAACCACGAATGAAGAAGAAAACGCACCGTGAGACGGTACATTTTCTTCTTCATTCGTGGTTCTAATAAATAATGGCCTCGATTCTGTAGTCGGTCTCTTTTACTGATAGTGCAAGCAAGAAAGAGATAGATACAATTTAAGTGCTGTCAAATCAGCTTACGTGCCGCTTTTCTTTGTGCTTATAGTCAGCATGTTTTGAAATTACGACTAAATTTATATGGAAAACTTAAATCGGACTAATTTGACAATAAAAGAGAGCGAGAGAGTAAAAGAGAGCGAAAGTTTAAATTTAGTTTAGTTGTTGAACTACAGAATCGAGGCCAATATTTATTTCGAAAGTAAACAAAGGTTTCAATGATATAACGAGGGCCAATCGCGTCTTACATGGATTTGTCAATGCGATGTTCATACTAACTGTTCATAGTTGATTATGGTATCTTATTAGTCTGATAGTCTCTGTCTACATAACTACTTATTTGTTTATACCAGTTACTTATCATTTAGAGCGAGCACCGTGTAATGCCAGTTAAAATGCAACGGAGTTATGCAAACTCTAGCTACTGTATAGAGTTTATTGTGTGCTAAATTATAGAGCACATCCAGTTTAGTCTTATTACATGAGTACCTGCATGAAAAAAAATAAAAACTTTTATTACTTTATCGAGGTAATGTCGCCAGCCTTTTGGTACTCTGCCTGCGATCGGTGACTTCAACTCTGTTTTTTAATCCTAATACAGGTAGAAAATAGACTTTTTTACTTTTCTTTACCTTGTTTAATATTATGTAGATAAGATAGTTTCATTGTTTTTTTTAATGTTTTTAAAGTCGTTCTATTATTCTAATGCAGAAATAAAGCTTTAGTTAGACGCTTTCCTACCATTATTATAAATGCAAAAGTTAGGGATGTTTGGGTGCTATTGGCTAATAACCTTAGTGACAGATAAACCGAATATGATAATTATTTAAGGTATAATTAAGTCAGGCAAAGCCGTGGTCACAAGCTGGTAAAGGATTTAACGGAACTAAAAATATATCTTATATAAAGAAAACCTTTGCTTATTTATTACAAACGTTTAAGTTGGGCGGATTACCTTAGTAAATAAGAAGGACCTAATTTTTGACAGGTTTTGATAGTATGTATTTTTTATTTTATTATAAATTATAATACTTCTGAATAATTTTCTGAATAATATTTGAATTAATGTTCCTAAAAAGTATTTACGTGTAAAAAGTAAAATGATAATTATTACATTTTTAAATAAACGTAAGTTTTCTTTCACCGACAGGAAAGTATAATACACTACAAGCTAATAAAATTATTCTACTGTGAACTATTTTTTTTCTGAACACCCCAAAAGGGTGACACTATTGACGGAATCCACCGTTACACCTCTAATCTTGGCATCACAAAGGCACCCTTTCATAAACCCAAGGAGGTCAACGATGTTAATTTCAATAGGTCATTTCGTTCATTGTAAGTTGGACCAATAGCAGTTTTTGTGGAGTTTGACCATTGTCCGGCGCGGTCCAGATGACCCCCGGTCATGTTACACGGTGAAGGGTCAAACGGACGCAAATTATTTTAAGTGACCATTGGCCAGTTTCGCAGGCTAGTTTTAGAATAATAATTATGAGAAGAAGAAAGTGGTCAATACCTACGATTATTCAACGTACAACCCGACTTTACAAGAAAACTGTAGTACCTCAAATTATACTTACCTAAAGTTAAAACGGATAATGAAATTATTTAAGTTGTTTCTGATGAAGTTGGTTGACAAAGGTTAGCTGGAAGAAAATGCTAATAAGCATTAAGTTTGTCTATGTATTTGTTTTGTCTTGTGCAATAAAGCATATTTTATTTATCTATCTGTATAACATAATATTTTGGAACTTATCCATAATATTATGGATAAGTTCCAAAATATAAGAAAATACTATGCGTATAAATAAAAAAAGTTAAAGAAACAATGAAAAATTGTATTTTCTTCTTACCTTCTAAAGTATTATTTAGGATATCAAAATTGGCCTTAAGTAGGTAGTTGATTTCAATTTCTAATTTTCTTTACGAAAACCAGTTAAATTTTTTCTCCTCCCTTGTTTTAATAGTTTTAAATCTCATCTGCCCTTCGTTTTCAAATCCTGGCGCTATCAGCATCATGATCGTAATAGGTTCCACATTACTATACTTTTCTATGTTTTCTGTTACAATATTATCATCTTTTTCATCCTTCAGTTTTTCTTGTTTCATGAAATCATCTCGAATTTCAGTTCGAGCAGTTGCCGTTTCCGATGTAACTACGATAAGGAAAACTAGTTTAATTATTATATGCATGGAAAATGATTATTTTTGAATTCAATTCTGCAAACGTGTGACGCATTCAACGTGATGTGTTTTGTTTACGATTCTTAACTTATCTTTTAATGATTTTTTTACGAGTAACAATTTCGATTCCATCAGATGCTATATTCATGATTCAGTTGGCTTTCTATAATGTGTGTTGTGCGATAGAGCATTTTCTGGGTGATTAAATTCAAGTTTTTACTTTGCTAGCCTCAACATAGTTCTTTGAGCCAAATATCCTACTACTATTAAAAACGGAAAGTTTGTGAGGATGGATGCTTACTACTCTTTCACGCAAAAAATACTGAACCAGATTTTGATGAAACTTTACAGTAAAAAAGCTTATACCTACATCAGAAAAATACATAGGCTACATTTTATCCGGGTACCACGCGAGCGAAGCCGTGGGCTGAAGCTAGTAGCTCAATACGCGCTTGATAACTTAAATTTGATCTGAAGGCAACGCCAGAAATTGGTGCTAAAACTCCACTGAGACATTTTAACTAAAATGCTACAATATCGTTGCAAGTTTTATTATTATTCTAGCAATTCTGTGTCCCAATTTAGGGTAAAGACCTCCTCATCCCTTTCAGATATTTCGATCCTGTACTGCCCTCCCAGAAAAATATTCAACTCATAATAACCGCGTCACCTTTTAGCTGAGTATCTCTCGAATTCTTAGACCAGTAGTTCGAAGACAATTAAAAACGTTACATTCAGCTACCAAAAAGCCGAAACGAAAAGACAATTTCTCATCCACTCCTTAAGTTCCGGTCCAACGTCCAGCTGCAGGCCATCAACAAAAGATTCACAAACCGTTGCTATTTTTAATTGCTAATATTTGCATAAACGCCTTGAGGGGAATACAAAAGATGCGTGATTGATTGCAAGTGGTCATACTAGAAGGGTTAAAAATATAATAGAATAATCTATGTTAAAGATTAAGAAAAAAGTTGCGAATGTAAACATAGCGTATTTTGTGAGAAAAATTGGGTTACATACATACTACGTAACGTATGAAATTCTTTGTAGTTAAATTGCTCCTTTCATAAGAGTTGTCAGTCATTCAAATTTAAGCAAATCATTCGATGAAAATTCAGCATCTTTTGGAAAATTTCTATAATTACACCTTGTCTTATTTTCAGAACATGGTAGAATGATTTCCTAAATACATTGTTCAACACAGACAGAACACTGAAGCATTTAGCTTTTATGCAATTTTTCACAACATGACCGCTAATCTCATTCACAGCATCCCAATCCCACGTCTCAACAAAAACATACCCCAACAAAGTGCCAAATTACCATAAACAAAGCATTATCTGACGGCGGTTGAAACCAGTTCAAAACCGGTTCTTTCCGGAAATCGCCTGTTCCTGATCCTTTAGTCTCCTAACACCAGAGACAATAATCTTTTTTGCAAGATAGGTCGAATCGACCGCGCGGATTTTAGGGTGTTAGTCGATTAGAATGAGAAAAAGAGATGAATGGACATACTTACATAAAGGGTTGTGTTATGATCTTTAATAGCCGGATGTGTTGCAAAAATGCGCTGTAGGGTCACTTAATGGATGCTTAGAAGATGGTTCCCATGGACACAACCACTCCTATTTTTACTGCAAAGTAAGATTGTTTGTGAACTAAATCAACAGCATTTATTGAAATCACAAAGGATCGTAGGTCCAAATCTATCTACAAGATGAATTCATCCTGATTTATCTAGTGCAACAAGCACAGTACGCGTTCTTTATTTTTGCCTCGCATAAGCTGGACCACAGTTTTATTAGAATATAAACAAACTTGTTTATGGTCTGGCCCTCCAAGATGATTGAGGTTGATAACCTAAAGGTACCACTACACGACAACACTAGACACTATAGACCGAGCTTCGAAGTGTGAACAATGCCACAATTCTGACTTACAGCAGGTGAAGTTATATCTGCAACTTGCGAATCTAGCAGTCTGCTGTTGCTGCCGTGGATACCACGTAGTTTGAAATGGCAATAACCAATCCACTCAAGATAGATAGGTAAACTATTTTATTGTTCATATCACCGTTTTACAGTACAATATACAAAACATAGTAAATCATCAAAAATAAATGATCGTATCGTTAAAAATATTTTTTTTCCAGAAAACCTTAGGATGGAGGTACCGTCATCCTATGTACAAGGATGACGGTGTTATTGTCTTTCTAGAAGAAATAAAGAAGTCAGTATGGAGAATGAACATAATAAATAAATTAAACATTACAATACATATTTTTATATAATAGTACATCATAAAGGTTGCGTGAAATCGGTGTTTATGGCACACTTTGGGGGAGACAGGATGTGTGCGATGTCCAACACTAACACTGGCTTTATATAGATCGATGTCAACACTGAAGGCTTGTCGTATAGGTCGATAATAGTGTCGACACTTGTGTCAAGTGTATCCTTAGCTTAAATACCAAAGGTTGGTCCATATCTTTGTCTCACCGTGGGAACCTTGCTGACCGAACTTGACCCAGCATCTCAGGTTCACAGTGAGTCGGCTACGTGGAAATCTTAATGAGATTAATATTGTACTTACACCACTGTGATTACATCTACTGTTATTTAACACTGTGATAGTTCAGTAGGTAATGGGCTCATATATAGGTACTTCATGGAGTTTTTTGTAAGAAACAGTTGGTCAAGACTTTATAAAAATTAAGAGCAAGATTAGCTAAGGCGCATTCCTTATGTGACAGATTTCTATGAAACAATGCAGGCAGGATTGTAGTTTTTAACCGGCTACAAAAACGGAGGATGTTCTCGAATAGTCTGTATTTTTTTATTGCGTAGGTATGTTTGTTACTCGATATATTCGCCAACAGTTAACCGATTTTGATGATTATTTTGATGTTGTAAGGAAAATTATCCCGATGTGATGTTTTTTATGTATAAAAGGTTTTTATTATACCTCTATATAGTTTTATATATATAAGTAGTATATTCATGTAGTTTTAATACCATGTAGCTCAAAACATTGGTGGATTTTATAAGGTAGGTATGTCTTTTAAATTAAATTTATTATGTTTTGAGTGCAATAATAAAAAAAATAACTAGAGGACTGCAGACTTTATAATTCTGAATTCGATGTAATTTAAATTAATCTGTGCCCGATATTACTAAATAAGATTAAATGCAATCGTATTTGAAAAATATCAAAACGTAAAAAAATCACAAGTGTTTTTCAGAAATATCATAAGGTCATTTAGTTTTAAATACTTATTTTTATCCCATAAACTAAAGTTGAAGTAATTTTTAACGGTATTATTTCACTCGTACATTCCAGGAAATTGACGCCTTTTTGAAATAACACATGCCTTTAATTACTTTTTTTTGACAAAGAAAGTTTAATTGAAGTGGCTGTAAGGTACAATTGCAATCGAATAAAACATTTGTAGAAACAATTTTGCCAGCCACAAACTTTCAATTTTTTTAGACATACGAGTATGTACCATTAAGTCAACGAAACGGCAAGATCTAATAGCAATTGTATAGCTACTTGTGTTATAATATCTGTGGTATAGCTAACTAGCTGCGCCCCGCAGTTTCACTCGCGTAAGTTTCGATTCCGTGGGAATATCGGGATAAAAAGTAACAGCTATGTACCTATCAAGTTTCATTGCAACTTTTGTTTCTACCGGCGATCTAATTAAATTTTAGAACACAAAAGCTGCTATTGTGACTTAACTATGATAGTTAGATATATTGCTTCCAGGACTTTTTTGTAATAATGAGTACTGTAATCAATCATATAGTACATATTTTTTATGTATCTTCAATAGTTTTCTTAGCGCAAGCCAAATAATGAATTTTATAGACGAAATTTTTCTACCTTGGGTTACATTATTGTAATTTTTTTAAGGATCTCAAATTTTTTGAAATAAATTATAGCCTTATTTTACTTCCTGATGATTTAGCTTTCTATTGATGAAAAATTGTTAAAATCGGTCCAGTAGTTTCGAAGCCTATTCGATACAAACAAACAAATCTTTCCTCTTTATAATTTTAGTATAGAATAGTCTATACTAATATTATAGATTACCCTTATCTATACAGATAAGGCTTGTAAAAAACAATTTTGTTAGCTAAAAAATATTTAAATTATTTAAACGTCAACGAAGGCAGGAAAAATCGATTGCCTTCCATCTGCTGAGCGCACCGAACCGTACTGATAACTAACCCGCTCAGCGATAAGACCGCCCACACACCATCTACAGAACAACAAAGAAAAACCAAACGTATCTCAAAGCACCAAAGGCTTCCGCAGCTGAAGATCTAATCATGTCGATGCTAGTACACGTGGGCTGCATAATTTTACAAAAAACTTGACAGAACTCTAAAGTACAAGAATTAAGCATGGTTTTGCATTGGCATTGTTAGGTGATTGAGGTCAACGCTTCGCACCTTGAGAGCTAGTTCTTATCAGTTGACAAGAAAATTAGTGGGGAGAAAAAGAGTTTGTAAGCGAATTGATACCGATAATTGAGGGGTACTGAGTTGAACGGTTTGAAACAAACGCACTTTTTTTAATATCCTTGAGATACGGCCTTAAACATTCTGTTTTCTAGGGGAAATGGAGGCGAATATGTTGTTATTATAAGTATTTATTAATAGTATGTTACAATTATAAGTTTAACGGGTCTTCGTCGCGTTACGAATATATAATTCGGGAAAATAATAAAAAAGGTAAACGCGATAAAAACCCGTAAAACTTATAATAATGTTATATTATCTCGAAAGTTTGAATAAAAAATACCAAGTAACCCTGATGTTTACCACCGCAGGGCAAATACCTCCCTCCCCTCTTTCCACTCTCCTTCTTGTGCAATTCAGACCAATCCTTGGCTTATGCGGAAGTCAATTCGTCCCGCCATCGACGTCAGGGCTCTTCATTCCAGCTTATCGGTAATTTGGAAAACTTTTCCGGTCCTGGGTGTCTAGAAAAATACCTCACGCTTACTTTTCCTTTCACGCTAACGCAAATTTGTCAAGGTAAAACTTGGTCACGTAACATTTCCACAGCTTATGTCATTTCCATCTTTTCGCAGGCGTTAACGCCAACAGAAAGTGGTATTTGTCTAGACACCCAGTTCCACCAGCTTTCAGACATACCTTGGTTATTCAGTATATGTTATAAGGGTCAGTGTATTTTGTTTTAAAGGGTCTCTTTTGATCATAACGAAAATAAGCACTCTTTACTTTTAAGGTTTTTTGGAAGTGTTTTCTATATATTTAACCAAAAAACATGCGATGGATGATGGACATCCTCTGACCTATTACTAAGTACCTACGCAGATTTGTAAGGATACTAAGTATAATTTTATTTTATTTTAGGTGGTAGTCAGAGACAAAGTCAATCAAACAATACATGGGGCAGGTCCCCACCTTTTACATAATACGATAGGTTGCAAACTAGCCCTGTTCTAGAATACTCCAGAACGAGTTTTATACTGATCTAGACTCAAGCATAGTGTTTTACAAATTTCAATAGAAATGAGCCAAAAAATCAATGAATCTCAAACTGTCTACATTTAATTCAGTTCTGAAGTCTATCGAAGTGCTCGGTGGAGAAATAAGCAGTTATTTATTAAGTCATAGAGGTTTTGTAGACTCCTTGGGACGGTACGTGATCAAATATATGTAAGCCTTCTTTTCTTGTAAGGAATGAAATAGCAGCGAATCCAATAGGATTGCTTAACATAGCTTTACAGTTTGTTTTTTTCTGTACTGGGTGCAAACTGCAAAATTAAAAAAATAATACCAGGGTAAACTTCTCCAACATAGCTAATGTTATGTTACCAGGCAATCAGAATACTACAGTCCTGAGACATTGTAATCTCCAACAAGATTTAAATATTTGCTTACAAGTAAAATCTACCTACTCCTTCTTGACAGCATTATTGCATTGCAATAACTATCTCCATGCGATTCAGCTACACATTACTGCCGACATAAACAACGATCCCAACAAATCTGTCCATAATGTCTGTCTGTTGCATCTCACGAGGCATTGTTCTCGCCAACTGATTTGCATAACCCTGCGATGGCACCGCAACAAAGCGCACTCTGTCTTCCACTCGGGGTCTAACTGACCCATTTTATTCTGCACCCATTCTCGCAAATATTCTCACTGTCCATAACAAAGGTGTCTATGACCACCCTTTTAGCGATACGATTTTTATGGGAAATAGTTTTCTATGCTCTATTTTTTTGCATTGTCCGATGGCGTCCAACGGATTTGCCAAAGGCGGATCTTTATTCGATTTTAATAATATATAGTACAATAGATGGTCTTTGTGAAGGAGCTATGACCGTTATACGTCACTTAGGTACCTACTTAGACGAGTATTCTGGACTACTTTTGTTTGGGCCTGCTTACATTGTGCTTTTTGGCCGTTGCACGACTTGCAAGAAAGTATTTATGCACTATATGTAAACTTTTTCATCTTTTCCTAAAAGATATAGAGTCTCTGTAGATACAAACAAATACAAAAAACGGAAAGTTTTGTGAATTTCCTAGTGTTCTTGAAAAAATAATGTTAAAATAATAAGAAACCGTTAATTAACACAAAAGTAGCAGTGACTGACCGTTTGTTGTTATGCAGTTCGAAACTGGATCTGAAGGAAGTGCATTCAATTCAAAAACAAGTAACAATATTTCCCTTACAATATCATTTAAATTGCTACAAATAGCTAACATAATAGTATCACTAAATCAACCGATAAAAGAGAGGTTATCGCGATTTTCCGAATTACAACCGTTGATGCATCGTTCTCGTTTTAATTGTCTATTCTTTGGGCAGGGACCGAGTGACCCGTCCAGTGCAGGTAGCCAACCCATGACCCACCGTACAATGCCAGGGTCACGACAACCCTTTACGACTTCTAAACACCCCGAAATCGGTGCACCGTGAGCGATGGGGTCATCCGATGACCCCACTGACCTGTCCATAGAACACCACCCTTTTCTTACAAGGCATTATTTGTAATCCCTTTCGCGAATCTATTTTATTGTTCGTCACCTATTCAGTTCCTGTATTTCGGGCGTTTGTCTATCGGTGAAATTTTTGCGTGCGTGAGAATGTTCTAGTTTCTTTGCAAATTGTAACGTTCGAGGGATATCGTTCCAGGGACAAAAGCCCGTCCTTTGGGAAAGTATGGCGATGCGTTGTCCGCTAAACAAAGGAGTGGTCTCTTTTTAATGATTCGCTTTGTGTTAAGGAGGTGCTTTGATACAGTTTTCGTGGGTCGTTTTGACCGTTGGCCAACGGATTTTGCGAAGGTATTTAAGTCGGTGCCGAAACGGTTGAGCGCCATAATCGAGTGGTCAATGCATGTCTGCGGTGCCTGTCGTGGATGATGATCACAACGTGACAGTTTTCTGAATACGAATACTCGTCATGAATATTTTGATTTATCAATATTTCTAGTTGGGTGATGAAATAATGCGTTATGTATTAGTTACCATAATCATTATCATAAATCTTTATTTCACCAGAAAATTTACAATTTCCAAATTAACACGTAGGTACGCTAAAATGAAATATGAAGTCGCTAGACGCAGAAGGTTGCAGTTTCGATTCCCGCCACGGGACAAATGGTTTTATGATACACAAATATTTACCTCGAGTCTGGGTGTTTTCATATTTTTATGTACGGCTTCGCCCGCGTGGTACCTGGATAAAAAGTAGCCTATATGCTATTCTGATGTATAAACTATATTACAGTAAAGTGTCATCAAAATCCGTTCAGTAGTTTTTGCGTGAAAGAGGAACAAACATCCATCCTCACAAACTTTAACGTTTACAGTAGTAGTAGGAAGGATGCATTTACAAAAAAAAGTATTTAATTAATATATCAGTCATGTAGTTCTCATAATACAAGCTCTGCTTAGTTTGGAGCTAGATGATGATGTTAGAAAATGTCCAACATTATTATTATTATGTGTGGACCATTAAAGAAGTTGAACTCAACTCAGGAAATAAAAGAACCAGCCGCTGCGGCACTTTGCGCCCCGGATGCAGGCCGTGGGGGAGACACGGGACAGTTGGCACGTGCGCGCGCAGGTGTCTGCGACCGGCAGAGGCGCGCAACTGTGGTGAAGGCTTTCGAGGAGATCGTGGGGTGTATAATTTTCTTTAAATCTATATCTTATCCTATTCTACTGACTATACATATATCAATATCCTACTACTATTATAAATGCGAAAGTTTGTGAGGATGGATGTTTGTTACTCTTTTACGCAAAAAATACTGAACGGATTTTAATGAACTATACAGTAACATAGCTTATACATCAGAATAACACATATGCTACTTTTTATCCGGGTACCACGCGGGCGAAGCCGTGGACAGAAGCTAGTTATGTTATAAATGTGAAAGTTAGGATATTTGGATTGGATGGTATTTGCGAAATTTCTTCTAAAGTCTGAATAGAATGGGATGAAATTTGGAACAGGTTCATGACCAAGAATAGCACTAGGCTACATTTCGTGTTCCTCGCGGACGAAGCCGTGGGCAGAGACTAGTTTACCATAGCTTGTGCGTTCCATGCGTTTTACATTTTTCGGTACCTATCATGCTTTATGATGAGGGTAGACACTGTAGTTTTTGCGGGTGAATAAGCATCCACAAATTATCACTAATTAGCCGTCACCACTAAAATTCAATTTCAGTTAAATCTGTCATCAAGGACTTTTAAATCTTTGGAGATAAAATGTTGCTGATATCTGGTACTTCCTCTCGACTGTTGCCGCTGCCGACCACTTGCGGGCGTAGGTACTTCCAACAAGATTAAGTAATCATGATACTTTACTCTCGAAATCATGTAAGAATCAGAGGCCCAATTCTCGTATTTTTTCACAACTTATTGTCGATCTCTTATTACATCAGTCTACTGTCGATCACTTTTTAATCACAGTTTTGATGTAGGGAGATTTGTAATTTTTTTTGAGCAGAATACAGTTTTACGTTAATAGGGTCGATACTTAATTTTACCTCCTGTTCTAAATACTTGTTGAACTGGGCTTCAGCTCGCAATGTTACCTAAACCTAATGCTCGTGGTCTGTATTTTAGTATGCATTATATCTCTCTATATTCCAGTTTGAGAGAGAATGTAAATGAATGCTGGTAAAATTACAGTTACTCGAGCTTTGTTTTTTTATGGTATTTGAAAGGGATATGAGCACCAAGAAAACTGTTTTCTCTTCCCGTCAGACAAAAGAGAGAAAATGAAATCCGTCGAGGAAATCGTGGTCTTGGGAGGTCGCTCATGCTACGAGTGCTGATGTTGCAGATGCATACCTGATAAATTAACATAAAAAAATTAGTCACCGGGCACATTCACCGGTGTTTTCAATAGTATAATATGTATGTATTTGAAAAAAAAAGTATATAAGTAGTATATCAGTCATGTAGTTCCCATAATACAAGTTCTTAGTTTGGGGCTAGATAATGCTATGTGAAAAATGTCCAGCATTCTTTATTTATTATTTATTTTTTATTTATTTATATTTTCTATTGTCTTAAATTTTTAATAACTTGTGAAGATTAACTATGTAAAAGAAAACGTTTTAAGTAAATCGGCTGCCC
Source organism: Perizoma flavofasciatum (assembly GCA_958496245.1). Taxonomy (NCBI): domain Eukaryota; kingdom Metazoa; phylum Arthropoda; class Insecta; order Lepidoptera; family Geometridae; genus Perizoma; species Perizoma flavofasciatum. The sequence continues at coordinate 4,434,533 of OY292443.1, read as the reverse complement.
TAGAATAAAAAATTCTAAGTCATGAGTCATTGGTAAGTTTTCCAATAAGCAGCGAAGGGCTTGCAATTTGTCAGACAATTTGCAATTTGTCAGACGGAATGCTATTTACTGTATACAACGTGCGCTTGACGTTTGGGCGTGACTACGACTGATCCTAAAGGATCTGAATGATGAACACTTTGAGATCCATACTCAGTGTATAGATCTCAAGATGTTCACCATGAGAATTACAACCGTGAGTGTGTTTATTTTTTTGTGTTTGTGAAGATTAACATAAAAATGTCTCCTACAAGTCCCGAAAAGTATCAAATGATGTGCGTCGGTGTAGACACAGGTGGTAGTTCCCGCTGCGCTCGCGCACCCCTATCCCACGCGCCGCTTCCTTTGTGTCCGGTCAAAGGAACAGATCATGGACTTTTACTTTTTTTTAAATAGAAGTTTTACCACGGAGCACTTTTCAAAGAGCTTGGATATTCACGATTCGTATATATTATTTTACTACGATTCGTATTATACTTACGAAAAATTCTAATTTAAAAATAACATTTTTCGTTTAATCCGTGATGATTATAATTCACGGTTTTTTAGTCCTATGTTATTATAGGTTTATTGACATGATTATTCAATACTGATCCAATGAGGGCTGTTAAAAAAAACTCAATTAAATAAGTCACCTCCACTTACCTGACCAAATGACCTCTGAGATACGCAGATTTTACACTAGTAGATTTAAAACTGCACTATCGTTATTAGAGACTTTTAGCAACGACCTTAGTTTTTGTATAAAAATGGTTATCTAGCAGAAATCGCTAACTGCACCGCCATTCGTAGACTCTATATCATTGACAAGTATATTAAGTCCTTAATAAATGATTAGATTATTATAAGGTAGTACCTGTTTAAACCGTGTATTTCACTGAACAGATGCTAAGCTCGTTACGTTCTTGTAATTCGTGTTTAGTTTATAGTGGCTCAATTTATATTTTTTGGTACCGCATTTATGCTTCGATTGGGGAGGTCATGACATGTGTAAGACGCCCCCATGCCATGACCACCCTAAAGATGTCGAAAAGGAACATATCGAGAAGACGTTGGATTCCGTTATTTACGCGCCAAAAAGCTACTTTCTTTAAGTCAAGTCACTGTTTATAATATCTTAAATTATATAACACTGCCCACGGCTTCGCCTGCGTGGATAAAAAGTATCGATGAAAAGTATCTCTTACCGTTAAGGCAGCGTTCATAAAAAAACACAAGACGAAAAAACGGCCGAGCTAGGCCGTTTTTTCGTCGACTTACGTTGCAAAATTGGTCTCCACGAAAAGCACTGTCATTTTAACGAGAATACAGCTTATGTTTTTAAATTCGGTTGAGTGGTTTTGGAGACGTTTCGTCGACTTACGTTGCAAAATTGGTCTCCACGAAAAGCTCTTACATTTAACGAGATTTCAGCCTATGTCTGTAGGTCCATTCTAAATATTGGTGAATTAATTCTTGAAATCGGTTGAGTGGTTTTGGAGACGTTTCATCGACTTACGTTACAAAATTGGTCTCCACGAAAAGCCCTTACATTTAACGAGAATACAGCCTATGTCTGTAGGTCCATTCTAAATATTGATGAAATATTTTTTTAAATTGGTTGAGTAGTTTCGGAGATGTTTCGTCGACTTACGTTGCAAAATTGGTCTCCACGAAAAGCCCTTTCATTTTAACAAGAATACGGCCTATGTCTGTAGATCCATTCTAAATATTGGTGAATTAATTCTTGAAATCGGTTGAGTAGTTTTAGAGACGTTTCGTCGACTTACGTTACAAAATTGGTATCCACGAAAAGCCCTTACATTTAACGAGAATACAGCCTATGTCTGTAGGTCCATACTAAATATTGGTGAATGAATTGTTGAAATCGGTTGAGTAGTTTCGGAGACATTTCGTCGACTTACGTTGCAAAATTGGTCTCCACGAAAAGCCCTTACATTTAATGAGAATACAGCCTATGTCTGTTGGTCCATTCTAAATATTGGTGAAATAATTTTTGAAATCGGTTGAGTTCTTTCGTAGATCCCCACTTACAAACTTGACCTCCTTTTAATAAAAGGCTATACGATCTATACTATCTATATAGTGTATATTATATAAAGTCTATATATAAAATTGTTGCGTAACTCACTAACCATCATTGCACAGCCTAAAACCGTTAGTCATAGAGGCCTGAGGAAGGTAGATTCCTTTTAATGGACCGGTTATGACGCGGTCAATAATTATTTAAATAGATTGTTATTTAAATAATAATCTATCTAGAACCAAAAATTCGAAGGTTAGTGTTCCAATAAGGCTTGCGTGACAGTTTACGCGGTATGATAACTAGATACTTGCAAAACATGGGCATGTGTCTAATATAAGTTTTGGCCGTGCCTCTGACTACCTCAAAGATACTGAGTATGTATCTGAGGATGTCCATCATTGGGAATGCAGTCGTGGGCGTGTTTGTTTTGTTTTGTTTGTAATATTATAATAATCTTAGTTGTTTTTGCTAGAAAAGGGCAGTAACCCGGGCTATCATATTCTAGAGCGGATCTCGTTACGCAAGCCATCGATCGTACACCTCGGCGTCCTCACCTGCCGCACACGCGCCGTGCCTGGCTGTATTATAAACTGCGAGAGGAGTGACGTTTTTTTAAATAATCTGAGATGAATTTCGAGGGAATCCTGCTTTAGCGGACACTAAAAAGAGTTTGAGATCATTTTAAAAAGAGATTAATATTTTTTAATTATTATAGGTATATGTATACATATAAGAAATTAATATTTTTTATTCCTTGAAATATTATGAATCCATTATTTTTGTAAATTTTTTTCTTTAGCATACGCAGAAAACGCAGGTATCGTATAATCAGCACATCGTTTAACCACTCCGTCATCGTCTTGAATGAATTGTTAATAATATTTTTACATAAAAATATATATGTAAAGTTTTCAAACTGATCGCATTTTTTGTTATGTGTAGGTGTTATTTTGAATTCGTGATTTCTAGGGATAGCTAAAATGATAATCATCTTTTTGTGAAACAATCATAAATTTTAAAACATCATCAGGAAGCTCCGATCTCTATTTTCATGCCAATAGATATAATGTTGAAAGATTTGATTGATGCTGTGGTACATACCACGGTACTCGTGGTTCCTGATACCTACGATACAGGGAATCCTGGTGTTGGGTCAGGACTATGTATGTACCTACATGTATATGTATTTTATTAATTTATTTTTTTACAATTTTGTCAGACTTTTAAGATTTTTCAAATATGACCATTCGACATACGCTAATCGATAATCCCGGTAGTTATCTAAATAAACAGATGAGTTTTGAGTAAAAAAAATAGAGATGAAACAGCTAGCTATCTAAAGACCGTTGCAAACGATCTCTTTTCAGTAGTCTTATTGACGGTTTCAAGAATTCACATAATACTTGCTTCAATTCACATTGCTTAATAATGGTTTAACTTTTTGACTTGAAAATCGAATCCGAAAATGTTGGATTGGATGGATCGTCTTTTGGTAGTTAGTACTGAGTGTTTGTTCGATATAGAGAAAGTTCTTTAGGTACTACTCAGTAAAAGCCTTGGTTGTCTTTCCATGACTTTTAATTTGCCTCTATTTTTTTTGTTTTTACGTAGGATTTAGATTTAGATTTTTAGGTTGATGCAAGATGGCGGCAATTCTTCAAGGTAGCGCGATCGCGGTATTTCCAGTGAAAATAAAAGATGTATCAAGATGATTTGACGTAGACAGTGCTATTTTTTCTTTCCTAGCTCATCTAGACTTTCACATTAACCAAGAGTGAAGACGCAGGTCAGTGACAGTGGCCAGATGGCGTCACATCTGCCGACGCGCTCCGCTAGTTCTAACGTCTTCGCCCTTGCCTCACAAAGCACCTAATAATAAAGTACTGTAGATAGTAGATAGGGTGTAAGGGGAGAGATAAACAGCTTGCCAACTGCCGAACTACTGCCGCTTGGTAGACGAAATTGGTAAAGAATGGATATTTACTGAGAGTGAAGTGAGTCTCGTACTTGAGTATGGAATCAGCAAGATTTTTTTTAAATTCTTTATACATAGTAAATATAGGACATAAGTATACCTACATGTCCTAAATTTTGTTTAAAAAAGCTCAACCCAACAAGAGTTTTATTCCAGTAAAACTTTGAGGTAAGGAAAGCTGATAAATAATGATAGGTTCAGGTTTCGAATCAAAGGCCTGGCTTTAGTGTACCTATAGTAGGTAGGTAATTTCTCGTTAGGTAAGAAAATAAATATTTAAAAAAAAACAGTGAATCTTAGTAGGTATATAAACAGAGGAAAATATTTTTAACTACCTCGGCGATTGTCACTTGTGTCAAAATGGTTTCGAACTGAGAAAGTTGGCGAAGTGGACAAAGATCGTAGAGAGATGTTATTATTGCATAGATAAATATAATATTATCTAAATTATGGGCGTTTGTAGGTCTATATTATTAGCTTTACGATCCTTTTGATTTTAAATTTATAAAAGACATATTGACTTTTTCAGAGAACTTAAACTCGGGTACTTTAATGTAGGTATACTTTTTAGCAGACAAAAGTTTTACGGAACATTTTACCTCCCGGCGTTAAAATGACTTGAAAATAGTGAGTGGGGTAGGAACATGGAAGCGGTCTCGTACTTGCAAGGCTTCCTCTCAAGTTACCTTCCGACCGGACATCGGAGACACGCTTCTCTGTTATGCGGTCACTGTCTGGCTGAGAATTATCTACGTAGTCTATTGTAGGAGGTACTTCGATGATCGATGAACTCGTTCGTTAGCCTCATCTGCGACAGATTATTTCTTAGTCCTGTGTCATCTTTGACCGCACATTGTTCTGGCAGAACGAGCTCAAGGCCTCTTACAAACACAAATATGCACAGCTTTCCCGGACCAGAATGTACTAACATACTAGAAATTATCAAGTCAATAATACTTAGCTTTATTTATTTATTTAGTGCACTTATGTTTTGTATAATAACGAGTATCTTTGAATAAATTTTATTATTATATTATTATTTTACTCCCACAATTAGTTTGTAATTTTCCGTTTTAATTTGCTGTTTGACGATCTCTGTCTTTAACAAAATAAGTTCAACTTATAATGGATGTCACCTTTTATCTTCGAATGCTGATCTCCAAACCCTCCTTTCACATAAGTTTTCGTTTGTAATTTGCCGTTTTAATTTGCTGTTTGACGATCTCTGTCGCGCAGTGGGCGAAGGGTCGCTTCAGACGCAGAAGGTTGCGGGTTAGATTCCCGCCGCGGGACATATGTTAGTATGATCTGCAATTATTTGTTCCGGGTCTGTTAGTTGTGGTATAATGGTACTCGTAGTTCCTGATACCCACGACACAGGGAATCCTAGTGAGGGGCCAGGACTATGTGTCTGTTGGGTGTTTCTTTATTATTTATGTATTTAATCATACCCAGGAATAAGAAACTCTACCTGGAGGCAACATATCACTCTCAAACCAGCCAGAGTTTACATTCATGGAATTCCACTGAACCAGTAGCTATCTAGCAAAAATATGTTAATTAATTAAATCAAAAATATCGTGTTTAAGTGTTTAACCCTCATTTGTTCATAATCAGACAATTTAATAACGGAACCTTTACCAATTAGCAATTCAAAATCACTACAACCAATTTCAAAAGAACCCTTTACTATCTCAAATCTTAACAAAATAAGTTCAACTTATAATGGATGTCACCTTTGATCTTCGAATGCTGATCTCCAAACCCTCCTTTCACATAAGTTTTCGTCAAATTGATAGCTTTAGCACCTATTAGACGAGTCTTTTTCTGTATCCGCAGGATGCCATTTTGCATTTTAATTTAGTAAAGTAGTAATTCACAGTCGGGATTCGTTTGTTAATTGATATTATGCAACGAAAGGTACAACAGACCTCATTTTGTATTGGAACGTCCTATCATTCATCATCATCAACAATAGCCTGTAGAAGTCCACTGTTATCCCTGATAAGTATCCCTAAAACGTGCTATGATGAACTATCTTGGATCATCTCTATTCCCGCAACTTTATCTGTCTATCAGACGGAGGTTTTCATAAAAAAATATCCTTCTAGTTGTTGTAGTTTGTAAACTTAAATGTAAATTTCTTAAGTTTCGTCTACTTTTTACTGATCAATGGCCCCTTATCTATAAAATTTAACTTTGCAGTTTTTGCTCTTGTGCAATGACCAAAATAATTCTGCAAAGTATCACTTGGAAAAAAACAATTGCCTATTCCACGTGGCCTAGGTACGACGAAGCAATTTTGTTGAGGATATTATCAACGTCAGAACTCGATGTTGTCAAAGTTTGTCAAATGTGGTCCATGATATTGTTTGTCAAATATGGTCCATGCATGTCTATAATCTCACTAGCTTCTGCTTCGCTCGCGTCGTACCCGGATTAAAAGTAGCCTATGTGTTATTCTGATGTATAAGCTATATTAATGTAAAGTTTCATCAAAATACGTTTAGTAGTTTTTGCGTGAAAGAGTAACTAAACTAAGTACATAATTTTGTGTTGCATGGGGTCAAATAAGTCCTCCGTCTGTGTATGATTTGGAAACTGTGATCTACGCGACCGTTTCCAACCTTTCCCACTGATTGATTTAAGTGAGATGTTGCGCCCATTGGCTCGTGGCTCGTCCAGTGTGTGATTTGTCGCCATGTTACGCGTCACAGCGCGGGTAAACACATGGTAGGTCTTAACGGACTTGAGTCAAGTGGGCCGAGTACTCTGGTATATTGCTGTATCTCCTCTGATTTATTGTTCAGTTTACCCCGCGCGATACCCGGATAAAATTTGCTATATCTCAGTTTATTGCTTGACTACCGCCTGCCCCTCTTAACCCGCGCGGTACCCGGATAACAAAATATATCTAGTAAAGTAAGTGTTATTCTAGGTTATATATCATATAATCCTACTACTATTATAAACGTGAAAGTTTGCGAGGACGGATATTTGGTACTCTTTCACGCAAAAACTACTGAACGGATTTTGATGAAACTTTAAGTAATATAGCTTATACATCAGAATACACATATGCTACTTTTTATCCGGGTATCACGCGAGCGAAGCCGTGGGCAGAAGCTAGTTGTTAAATATTTTAAGTAGAATACCGATTTAACGTATATTTTATCGAAACTAGTTTGACTGTTGTCCATACTCGAATTGGGTCTACGAGTAAATATAAGTACAGTACTTTTGTAATTAAATAGTGAGTTTATAAATTACTCTCTGTTGACTGATAGCACTGATAAGGAATGTCATCAAGGTCATTCCTGTGGGAGAAACCCAACGGATGCGATGTAGGAAGCTGCGGCCAACCGCAGATTGCAAACACGAGCACGTAGTTACTTATAATAATATTTTTATCATGTGTGATTGATAAGATGCTTTTGGGATGGAAAAATATTATGGTCCACATTTTGAAGAACTTTGATATCATCGCATAATGTTTCTTCATCTGGTTATATGCGAGCAAAACAAGGTATGCATTGACGTCCCCTATATAACCTAAGTATATTAGGGGCCCGAATAAGTATTTTTTTCTTAATATAATGTAGGTATTAGGCGAAATTGATATTTAATTCTCAAAAATAAATTAAGCAACATTCTTCGTTTTAAAATACCTATATAAGTGTAAAACGGAACGCAGCCTTTATCCCTTTCTATACGAAATAGAGAGATGAACGCAATAGGGCCAGTATTTTGCAAACGTACTATTTTTTTCCATCTATTATTTTATGAAATAATAGTATTTAATAATCCATTAATTTGACACAAGTCCACAATCACAATGTTACATCAATTCGGGTTTTCTAGTATATGAACCTTATTAACTATTTACTAATAAAGTTGGTAATATGCTTATTTGCTGCGAATTTAAATTCAATTTATTTGAAATTTACGTATCTTTTTATTTATTAACTGATAGTAAACCTCGCTAATACTTTATTTTATAACACAATCGTTGGTAAGTAACTATTGTATGATATACTAGCTACTGCCCACGGCTTCTCCCGTGTGGTACCCGGATAGAAAGTAGCCTATGTGTTATTCTGATGTATAAACTATATTACTGAAAAGCTTAATTAAAATCCGTTCAGTAGTTTTTGCGTGAAAGAGTAACAAACATCCATCCTCACAAACTTTCACGTTTATAATATTAGTAGGATAGGATAGGATAGTAGGATTAGTAGGAAGGGTTGTATTGTCTAAGCTGACCCCAACTATCCCACCTCCTGGAACTGTTCCGATCTCTCGAGGACTCGAGGTTGATGGCAACGTCCTAGGTTGAGCCCAAGTATCCGCTTACGGCTACTCTTAGATGTTTCTTGGCTTCTAAGAGTAAACTAACCGTAATATACCACAATCGCGACAAGAGAAAACTTGAGCGAAATAATCTTCTTTCGATTGTATTCCTTTAGAGCACACTATTGAACAGCCTTCATATTCAAAAGCGATAAGAGAAGACTTGAGGAAAATAATTTTCTTTGGTTTTTTTTACATGTAGACCACATGATTACACATTTAGTGTAGATACCTAAACCAATAACCTATCATATGACTACAAAAAGATCATTCGTCTCTTTGTGCCGGTCCAGACAATACATGATTCAACACATTGTTTTCGCGTGACTCAGTCCGTCCGTACGTCACAAATGGGCTACAGTACTTTTATATAAATATCTGTGTGTGATTCATGCACTTGCACTTTTTGCTGGATTCTGTCTAGTCCGGTGTGAACTAAATAGGTCATGTGTTTGCCTAACCATCATTTGTACACTTTTACAACTAATACGAGGCCATATCAAATCAAAACCAAAAACCGGGGTGTTGGCCTCATAGGAACTTATTTTTTCTGGCTGAATAAAAGCCATCTGTATTTAAGTCAAAAAACTTAAGCGAAGACTTAAGTCATGTCTATGTGACACATTTCCATGAACAAACTCTGTACCTTGGTTGATCTTTAACTAAGCTAAGTGCAGTGTGAAAAATTTCCAGCATTATTTATTTATCTATGATGTGTACAATAAAGAAAATAAGAGAAAGGATGGCTTTAGCCAAACCAATTAAAAAAAAATTAACATCATAAAAGTAGGTGGTCATAAAACAAGAAAACGATGGTAACTGCAACAATTATAAAAACTGTAACGTAGTATTTTTTTTTAACCAAAGTTCAAAGGCTTGTCCATTGGTTAGTGTTCCAATAAGCGGCGATGGGCTTGCAATCTGTCACATGGAATAATAACCACTATGGTTTGCATAGTTGCGCGGACTTATACCAATTAAAATATTTGGACGTATTTCTGATTACCCCTACTTGTTATCCTCACAGATCTGCGTACTGAGTATGGATCTGAGGAACTCCATCATATAGATAACAGTTTGTGAGTGTGTGTGTTTTTTTTACAATTAATGTGCCAAGCAAGCTGCTACCTAAGCGGTTACCGTAACCTATAGACACTTGCAACACCAGGGGCCTAACCATCAAGACTTATTGCGCTTCAATTCAGGCAAAGATGTCAAATCTCGCTTTGCGAATGACAAAGCTTTAACAATGCCATAGCGCCCTTAATCGCAAAGCGGAAAGTTTCATCTTTGCCTGAACCAAATCGCTATATACTTTAACTAGTCGTTTAGACTTCATGGTTAGGCCCCAGGTACCACTCGCGCGTAGCCGACCCTGACACATTTCAACGGTTCAAAAGTCTCATGTACTGGTAATTTCATTTTACAAGCTTTTATTTAACTTGCAATGTTTGTATGTTAGTTTGTTTGTTTAGGTCAAACATTGCAAGCTGAATTAGAAACACTTTTCTTATCCTACGGAGTTGAATTTTCACATGTTGGTTCAGTTCCGATGACAATGCATTTTTACGGTAAGCAGAACCTGAATCGACATCCAGGATTAGCTTCAGATAAAGGAACTCTTCAACGGTCAACAGCACAGACGCGAAAATTTGTGTAAGCATTTTATTATAATAGCTGGTTCTAACTTTTACCATGACATGGTTGCTGCATTCAGGGCTTAAAGCCCTGTTATGAAAATGTTTTTTTTAGAAAGATATAAATTTTTTATTTGTCCCCTTGACATAACAGTTAAACACAAAATAAAATAAACACACAAAACAGATACTAACTTTTATGTTACAAAGCGAAACGAGACGAACAGACAAACTAAGTACCTAATTTTGTGTTGCGTGGGGTCAAATAGGTCCTCGTCTCAGCATTATGTTGGTTTTCAAACGGGGCGTTCATGATACCACGAAGACCGGTGCAGAATGAGATAACATGAAATAATAATATATTTTACTATTAATTTACTTTAGATTGTCTTATTTGTGTCCAGGCACACACTCGCAGCGAAATGTTTTATTCTGAAGCAGGCATTTTCCACTATTCCATTACGAGAACAAAAAGCATTAATCTTTATTCAGTGCATTGACGCGGCAGGTGTGGAGCGCGTGCGCCTGCGCACCTTGTGAGATTCCAGCCAGATTACCATTGTCGCATTGTTTTTATTGTTATTGATATGCGATTGTGCCGTAATTGTGCCGTTTTAAACGATCACTTCTGATAAGCTCATTAGACTGTTCGCATAGTAAGATTTTTATACTATCCCGAAAAATCAACATCTTAGCTTGGTACGCGGAGGCTATACCAACTAAGCCACGATATCGTTACTAGCCTGGTCGGAATTTGTGGGATGTTTCGGCTCGAAGCGCTGAGGCTTCAATTACAGAGGAAACTTTGCAGTTATCCAAGCCTGTTCATGTTCAATGGTTAAACACTATTTAAGTTGGGTTAACACTTTAAAAACCAAATACCTAAAAACAGACATTATACCTAAGCATTGTTCTCATAGTCTTAGTGTGGTGAAAGGTTTAGAGGCTCTTTTTATCCACGTCTTGGTATTTTTTTGTTCTAGGACTACTAAAAAAATAAATAAAAAAATAATGCTGGGCATTTTTCACACAGCATCATCTAGACCCAAACCGCAGATCTTGTACTACGGGAACTACATGACTGATAAACTTCTTACTTCTTATATTTTTATAAATGCATACATATTATAAATAGAAAACACCCAGACCCCAGAAAAATATTTGAAACCGAACCTTCTGCGTCTCGGGCGGGCCTTCCTCCACTGCGCCACATAGGTTATATTGTCTTTTCATTACGCGAGGTTGACAAAACATTTTAATTTGGCACTCTTAGGCATTATCTCAGTATTTTACTCTTTCCACCCAATATTATCCTTCACACAATCCATCCATCTTTTTAGCACACGTCTTCCATTAGGTATATATCCATCCAGCAAACTAAACAACGCAGCATTTAAACCATTGCGGTACTCAAAACTGAAATGTAAAGTCAGTTGATTAGAATAGGAAGTACAATACTTCAAAGATAAAACATACTGAAGAACTAGAGCACTAGCACCTTAACATTCAGATTTATTGAGTTTTAAATAATCGCTTTGTTCTTATTGTAATCGATATACGATTGTGTCTTAAAGGTGGCTTTTACCTTTTTAAACGCTCACTTGTGATAAGCTCCATATGTTCTCATAGTCTTATGGACTCCACGGTTAGTAGGTACCTATCGTTTAGGGTTCTGAATTCTGATGTCTGCTAGGAATCCTTGTCGTTTTGCCATGTCCGTCAGTCCGACATTAGTCAGAGCTGTTATGCTTAGTCTTTTAGAATTCAACGCTTAAATTGAGCGAAGCAGACTGCATTTCCGTACTCTTCATCTTTTAAACCTAGCTCACGATATAGTCGACAAAGACATTTCCATACAGTTTTGACAGAATTTTGAAGATTTTTACCGAACAATTCGGGTTCAAATTAATCTCAAATTGCAAGAATAAAGATTCTTTAAGCTACAAAACTCTAACAAATACGCAGAATTGAGGAACAAACTAGACATTTCTGGGAGCGTTTTACCCGCTGATATGCTCATTTGTCAGTGCTCGGGTTTTGATGAAATTCTGAAGATCCTTTCTCGTGTTCTACCATATCTACCGTTAGACAACAAGATCCGTCTTTAGGCTTGGGCAAGATTGTATCAAAAAATTACATTTATTGTGAATAAAAAAACTTATATCTCTAACTTCAAGTATAAAAAAATGCTACCGTGGCTTTTGAGCTATGTAGATAAACGCAGGCCTCCATTTGTAGGCTGTAAAATAGATGTAGATTGCAAGGGTGGGTTCAGCTGTCTGCCACCTGCCTTATAGGGATTTCGGGGCGATGACCTCGCGTCTCTAATGAGAGCTGGGGGAATTTTATGGGAGACTTTGACTTATACAACCATGTATCCATCTACTTAGTAAAATCACTATTAGCTAGAATAATAATAATCCAGGTTCACCTCCCAACCATAAAATCAAATATCAAAATCAAAATATATTTATTGAGGAACAGAAAAGATGGCATACGATTACTATTGAAAAACTATAATATCACATCAATATTTATTAATTTTTTTATGTCCCTACGTAAAAACAAAATAACATAAAATCTCACGAAATAAGGGGATGTTACTCCGTAAGATTTGTAACCGTAAAAAAAATTAATCAGCGATTAATAGCGATTCTTGAATGAAAATGTTAATTTCCGTGAGTTGACAAAAGGTGGCGTTAGTTCTTTATTTGCATAAAGGCACAATCACAATATCTAACAGATACGAAACAGCGGAAACGCGATTTCAATCAATGAAATGGTTTCAATAAAACTAATATTTTAGTAAACCGAAAAGTTAATAAGTATTGAAAATAATCAAGCTTTTAGAATGAGGAAATAGGGGGTGAAAATGTGCCTATTTATATAATTACTTATCAGTATTGCAATTTAAAAATGCAATCAAATAGTGATTTAATTATTCCTTCATGCAAGGCGCGGTAAATCGTTTCACCATAGGCCTTCCCATGTTAAGAAGGTATAAATAAATAATAAACACCAGGCCACAGATTTTATAATAATAACCCATACGAAGTGGCCAAGAAAGATCAAGGGTAACTAAAAGAAAAAGGCTTTGCAAATGTCTTCCTCCATACAATTACTTTGAAGAACGGCATAAAATTTAACTTTGAAGTGTCTTTAAAAAAAAATACGATCCCATATTTGGAAGTCCAATCCGTTACGAGGAACGTTAACAACCGTTATCGAGTTCGATATTATCCTGTTTATTTTCGTACAACACTGTAGGGATCATCAGAGACAGTTAATTTGGCACCTGGATAAAATGCACCTGTTGTTTTGCCAAAAATTACAGTATGTTGACCCACTGACCTGATTATCCTTATTGACTTTTACAATGTCCTTTGTATTGGACAGGATTGCTAATATTGTCATAATTTTATTACTAGACTAATATTTGACAGCCTCGAAAAGTTGCAGCTGCAAGTGGCATCACTATTTTAAATTTTTATATAAATTTTATATTGCTTCCAATTAGGTAATAGCTCAGTCGTAGCTTCAAGAAAAATTAACAACAGCTGATGTAGTCTTTATGATTTGACTTAATAATTTCCGCAAAGACACACCTAAATCATTTCAATCTAACCTACTTAGATGAAAAACTATTATTTTAGTTTATTATCCATCCATTTTAGGTCCAATTCCAGAGAGTAGAAGCATACTCGTACCTTTCGTGATAACTTTACGTTAAAGTATATCTACAGTACCTACTACGTTATCTTTTGTAGCACTTGATGAAAGAGACCAGTCGGTCCTAAGATCGCTAAACCATTGGCATTTAAGGAAACATCAAACATTATGCAACGATAAACTGCATACTCAAGTAATTACTTGAGAGCAATGTGCATGAGATGTTTAGTTGAAGATCCCCGGTCAGTGCCAGCGTGTGGCGTGACTCAGCGGCCGTTGCTCGTTATAATGTGGCTTAAGTTACAGACTGTTTATTTCTTAAAGCCGCTACATTTTGCAATCAACCTCATGTCATCAGTGGGTCAAGAACACCGTGTGGTGCCATGCCACTGCGCGAAGACGTGGCGGCAGACCAAAAATTGTATGGAATTCCGCAAAAAGTTCCTAGAAGATTGGCCCATTGACGCAGGAAAAAATGCATTTTGTCACCTTTGATTAAGTTCGTCGCATTCGACTTGCATTATTAGCATGCATAACTTAAAGAGACTCTAAAGCTACAGGACGAAACTGACTCTCAACACAACTATTGTTCATTTCGGTCATCAGAAACTATTTCTCTAAAGACTCCTGTGCGCAGTAGTTCTTTCTACGCTGACTCTTTCACCGTGCAAGCTGTAAGGCTGTGGAACTCTATGCCGGTATCGATCAGGCATGCTCCATCACTGCATTCATTTAAAGGTCGTGTCAAATTATTTTACTTACAGCAGTCTTCGTCATGTTCTTGAGTTTTCGTGTGGTATGTTTTACGTTTTATTTTATTTATTTTTTATTCCTATATTCAATTTGATCTGATATATAGGTTCAAATATGTGAGTTTGTGTATGTAATATGTATATATTTATGACGTAGGTATTAATATATATTTAGATATACGTATTAGGTATTATATCAAAATAATGTTTATGTTTATTTTTCACACTTTTATAAAGGCAATAGCACCGTCATTATTTTGAATAGTTCTCTCCATCCTGAGGTTGTCTGGAAGAAATCGCTTTCAGCGATAAGACGCCCATTGTGCATTTATTTTTTTGTTGTTCTTTTTACTGTTTCTGTTTTTATACTGTAAATTGGAGTTATCCACAATAAAGAGTTTATCTATCTGCACTATGTCGATTGTTAAGTGGCTTTGCACGCGTGACTCCACGTGGCAACAGCTGGTACTAATTTTATTAAATCTACCTTAGTCGTTTTGGCTGTGCGTTGATACTCAGTCAGGACAAACGATTTTATGAGTATATATAATAAGGCAGTGACACTAAAGCTAGCGAGCAAAACAAGATCTGCAACTCAATATCGATGGTACACACTTCGACATTCGGTCTATTTACCTATCTACTGAGTGTCCCGTATCTCGTGTAATCACTTTAACCATCAAGTAGGGGTCGTGTAAAAATAGCATGCGATTTCATATTTAATATCCACACTTATTTAATCTCCTATTCCATCATCTCTATTGGATACTGTATCGCAGTTTTTGTGGATTTCAAAAAAACGCGCCCCACTACAATCATTAAAATATTTTAAAAGTCCCGTCTACGAGTCCTCTTTTCATACTTTATGTAACCAACTGTAATTCAGCATGCAAGGATCACCGTTTAACTGTATTTAGGTACTTACTTAAGAACCCGATCAAATAAATTGTAGAATTCAAATCGCTCTATGCCTCCAACTTAGCACCTTTGGTAAAAGGTTGTACAGCCTCAGCGCGCACACAGAGACGCGAGATGCGCACGCGCCGGCAGCTGATCGCGCTCTATATGACTTTATGCACTTGATACTTTGACTTTTTCAATGAACCGTATGACGGCTTAATAATTGGATCAGGAATAAGATAATCATCACGAAGAAGATCATAAATAAGATTATTTGGTAGCTAACTCATTATCTTCTTGATTTTGTCCCACATTTAGTACTTGGGGTCGGTACATTTTTTTTTTCTTCCAGTCTCAACAGCCGTCACCTCAGTATCGTCGTCTCTTTCTACCCATTTTTCACACAAACAATCGCATATTTTTAGCCTACCTACCCTTATATCAATCCAGCTAACTAACCAGCGCAGTGCTTAAACTATTGCGGTCTCTTTTATTTCACTTTATTATAGAGGACCTCGTTTTAATTAACATGATTATTAATTCAAAACTTGAAAAAAAATTCAATACACTAGACTCTAGTGTATGCATCATACATAAGTTAAGCTCTAGTGCTCCAGTCACTTGACCTATGTTTATATTGAGTTCTAAATTATTATAGTTTTAATAATAATAATAATAATAATAAAAATAAATGATAAACACTTAACAGACACAACCCATTATAATCTGTTGGAATTTTGGTTAACATGACTAAATATTTCTTATTTACCTATTATGTAAGTAAACAGAAACACAATAATATAAAATTTAATAAACATTAGATCTCTTTCTATAGTTACAGTGCCACCAACAGGAAAATCTTATGAGATTTACTAATTCTAAGTGGGGAACTAAGGTCTGCATTGACGTCCCGCATTGGGGTGTATTCTGCATTATCCCTCGTCTAACCTGACCCCAACCAGCCCAACTCCCTGAAGTAGCGGAGAAGGACTCTGGGTTGATGACAGCGTTGTTCCAGTATCCCTGACCTCCTGTCAGTTATAAGATTCACTGTCTGTATCTAGTCAAGTTACTCTCAATAATATCAGCAAGTAAGTATCAATGCATGTGGATCCGAGCGCACGCGCCGCGGCAGATGTTACAGCATCTGTCATCCCGCAACCTGTCCGATCGAACAGCTGATCGCTACCTGTGGACTTTCTTTTTTATTTCCTAGAAGGATTTAAAGGGCATATGTCTGGATTATCGTGAGTTACGTAACTTGGATAAGGGCTTTAGAAATGAAGCAGTCTATACTTAAATGTATACACTGATGGAACTTACATATGTCAGGTTTTAATTTCGGGAAGAATGGGGTTATAATGTGTCAGTTTAGCTTGTTAGTCTTCTTCGCATACAAATACAAATTAATAATAAAAAAAAACATTTATTCATACGCCTTCATACGCACAAGTATAACATAAAATAGGTACAGATGAAACAGCTAGCTATCTAATGACCATTGCAAATGATCTATAGATAGCTCTACTGCTCCAGATCACTACCAGACGGAAGCGTTCCCAAAATGCTGGCTCCATTGCCACGCTGAATGGCAATGCTAATGTTTGACCCAGATGGGCTGGCGCTCTCTGGACAAATTAATTGGTTTCTCAGACGGTAAAACTTTGTTGGCTAATATCAAAACAAAAAGCATATCCTCATAGCAAAGGGCAGCCTCAGAAATTAGTTCCTCGTTTTGAGGTAGGTACCTACCTATCAACTCGTATGTAATATATGAAATTAAGTCTTATTAATATATATTTTTTGTTTAATAGGAGTCTCTTATAAACCAAAGGGATTGATGAAAGAAGAGTGCACGCGGCTGAGATGCGAATGGTGATAGAAATAAGAGTAGAGGTAGGCAAAGAAAAGATGGATGGATTGTGTGAAGGATGACATGGGGAAAGGAGTGAGTACTGAGATGACGGCTGACAGAAGAGAGTGGAAGAAGAAAACATGTTGTGCCGACCCCACGTAATGTGGGGCCAGAATGAGAAGATGATGAGAGGTTTCTTATGACGCGCGACCATTCTGAGACCTTGATGGGGACCGGAATATTCCAATTAAACGTCCCATAAACCCAAGTAGGTAGGAGTTTTTATCTCTACTATTTGACGAACAAAACGCAGCACAAAACCTTTTCCTTTACTAATTGTATCCTGGCTCGTGTTAACTTATTTTGGTCGTTTAATATTTTTTTACTTTAAAAAGCTTCAATTGCTTCATACACTTCCTGTTCCTTGAACAATCCGACTCGGATAGGTTAGGTTATAAGGTTTTTTTTTTAAATTGGTCCGAGTTTTAGATGTACCTAGTCTTTGTATTTTCATCAGTGATGTTACATTTAGATACAGCATAAGAATTTGATTTTTGACAAAACGTAAGTTATACTTACCTAGGTACGTATAGTTATTTACTTATTGACTCTTAAACGTATCCGGGATTCCAATCACGCATTTAATTAAGTAAGGTTTATTTTAACTTTTGTCCCAACTTTGAACCGAACTTTGGAAATAAAGAATGGGTAATTATCCACTAGGTACCTACACCACAATGATCTTTGGTTCTATAACAGTCTGTTCACGGAGAAAGACTAATACAATACGCTTTCTTGCACAGTTACACTACCTATCACCGTGAGTGACCATGATTACCCTACCTACCACCGTGAGTGACCATGATTACACTACCTACCACCGTGAGTGACCATGATTACACTACCTACCACCGTGAGTGACCATGATTACACTACCCACCACCGTAAGTGACCATGATTACACTACCTACCACCGTGAGTGACCATGATTACACTTCCTACCACCGTGAATGACCATGATTACACTACCTACCACCGTGAATGACCATGATTACACTACCTACCACCGTAAGTGACCATGATTACACTACCTACCACCGTGAGTGACCATGATTACACTACCCACCACCGTGAGTGACCATGATTACACTACCTACCAACGTGAGTGACCATGATTACACTACCCACCACCGTAAGTGACCATGATTACACTACCTACCACCGTGAGTGACCATGATTACACTACCTACCACCGTGAGTGACCATGATTACACTACCTACCACCGTAAGTGACCATGATTACACTACCTACCACCGTGAGTGACCATGATTACACTACCCACCACCGTGAGTGACCATGATTACACTACCTACCAACGTGAGTGACCATGATTACACTACCCACCACCGTGAGTGACCATGATTACACTACCTACCAACGTGAGTGACCATGATTACACTACCTACCACCGTGAATGACCATGATTACACTACCTACCACCGTAAGTGACCATGATTACACTACCTACCAACGTGAGTGACCATGATTGGCCAGTTGCGACTCCCTGCGTGCAAACCCCTGATCCTGATCCTGACTAATAGGGAAATCCTGATTTCCCTATTAGTCTTTCTCCGTGAATAGAGTACCTTATTTTATTGTAAGTACTCAATAGTAACCCATAAGTAATAGAGCATCAAGGCAAGAGTTCATCTGTCAAGTGCCAAGCGCAACTACCTGTCAGCGAAACGAGAAAACAATGAAACAAAAACTACGAGAAAATTAACCACAAAAAATGTACCTAAGACAGATGCTGACAAAAGCGTAGGTACAATGGGGCAGAGAATGTGTATCGAGTCCTAATAAAACAGGTAACTACATAAATGTTCGAACGATTGATAGGGTGATAAATAATAATAATGCTGGACATTTTTCACACAGCATCATCTATCCTCAAACTAAGCAGAGCTTGTATTATGGGAATTACATGACTTATATACTTTTTTTTTTAGTAAATACATACATATCTATGTATAATAGAAAACATAGACGAGACGTAGAAAACATAGACCAGACGCGAGACAAACATTTGCTAATCATATAAACATTTGTCCCGCAGCAGGAAACGAACCCGCAACCTTTTTCATCTCAGGCCACTGTGTCACAGAGGTCGTCAAAGAACCCAAATAAAACTCACCTGCTAGTAGGTAATCTCGAGGATCGGTGGTGGTTGGAGGTACCTACTTATAATTGGTAGATAGGTATACTTATATCTAACTATTTTTGGTGTTTTCCCATGTTTGGTATCCATAGATGTGTATTGGTAAAATGCAATATTGAAAAGTTTCCTCTTTGTTGACAATCACCCAAAAGAACTCCCAAAAGCTTATAACTTGTCAAAGGAGCATGGAAAGAAGCATATAGGGTACCGCAGGAAGGACAGAAAAAGAGCAAATAGGTACCTACCTATACTGAAATTAATTACTAATAGAAGATGTTAGAGAAAAAACAGACTTTGAAATTGAGATGGATGGAGATGGCCTTTTCTACTGCGAAAGCAGTAGAAAGGCTAAGAATTATAAATAGAGAAATATATCTTATATAATAGAGAAATATATAATATGACGACCACTGTGGCGCAGTGGGCGAAGGTCCGCCTGGGACGCAGAAGGTTGCGGGTTCAATTCCCGCCACGGGACAAATGTTTGTATCTGCAAATATTTGTCTCAGGTCTGGGTGTTTTCTATGTATATTATGTATGTATTTACAAAAAAAAATGTATATAAGTACTATATCAGTCATGTAGTTCCCATAATACAAGCTCTGCTTAGTTTGGGGCTAGATGATGCTGTGTGAAAATGTCCAGCATTATTATTATTATTATTATTATTATATCTAACTAATTCTGACAAAAGCCGTTTTTATTGTGTTCAGAGATTTTTAGCAGCGATGGGATTGCAAACGATTGACGACGTCGTTGGCGCGCCAGGCGAGCCGGCTGCTACGCAATAGGTGCGGTTTCGTTCCCGCTGCGGGACAGTTGTTACAAACACTGTCCTGCAAATATTTGTTCCGGATCTGGGAATTGTGGTACCACGGTACTCGTAGTTTTCGATATCCACGACACAGGGAATCGTAAGTAGTGTGGGGTCAGGGCTAAAAATAAGACTAAGTATACATAAAATAAGTAAGGAATTTATTTTAAAAAAGCTGTCACGTGGAAAAAATATAATATTTGGTGGACTGAGCTCTGACCTCATACTTGGTATTTCCATCTGAGAATGTCCATCATAAATACTTCATACCGTCGAGAGCATGTTTTTATATTTCTTAAACAGTTTTGATTATGACTATAGTTGAGGAAATATTTCAAATTAGCTTCTGCCAGCAGCAAAAGAGCAGCCTATGTATTATTCTAATGTATAAGCTAGTATTACTGTAAATTTTCATCAAAATCTGTTCTGTAGTTTTTGCGTGAAAGAGTAACAAACATCCATCCTCACAAACTTTCTCGTTTATATTACCTACTAGTAGTAGGATGACTTGTTGATGTGATGACCTATTGATGACCTATTATTGGAATACGCCTAAATATTTCTCGCACGTCTGTACCGGAAGGCGCTTCGGTCTCGGCACGAGCGATCGGCAAAAACAGCTCGATTCAATTGTCCCCTTGAATATTGATAGATCGTTAATGGTGTCTCGGCTGCTTTCTTTCGGTGGAACGAATTGAGAAGGCGACAGTTAAATTGTAGTTGGGATCAAAGTTTTTGTTCCTCTCCCGGCTTCGGAGCAACTCGTTGAGACAACACAATGTTTTTTTGGGATATTGCCGTTGTACCCCGATCTTTAGCCCCATCATCAGGGAACAGAGGGAATAACCCGTTTTTTGTGGACTGACTTTGAATTTGATAGCCTTTCTTAATTTCCACCTAGCCGGAGAGTGACCCACACTACGTATGCAAAGACGCGGTCTTCATGAACTCGTTTATGACGGTTGTCGCTTCTTCGACATAGGTACATATTATTATACTAGCTTCTGCCCACGGCTTCGCCCGCCTGGTACCCGGATAAAAAGTAGCCTATGTGTTATTCTGATGTATAAGCTATATTACTGTAAAGGTTCATCAAAATCCATTCAGTAGAGTAACAAACACCCATACTCACAAACTTTCTAGTTTTTAATATTACTTAGTACCTGAGATTATTATTACCACTCAGCCTGCTAATCCTTCTCCTTCAACTTCAAGATAAGATAATTAGATATTATTCTGTAAAGAGATGTTTTTTTTATTATCATTCCGTAGATTTTAATTTGATCATAATCGCGAAAAAAATGCACACTACAGTAACTGAGATCCTCAGATTCATACCTACTTATATCATAATCTCACCAGATGGTACCAAGTGATGGCCAACGATGGAGTACGAAGGTCAAGCAGATTCACTTCTACCTTATAGACCCAAATTGTATTTTTCACATCAATCTCACAAAGCACACAATCTTTAGCAATTTACGGTAGGTTATAAATGTAGCCTTACATTACCGACTGCGAATGCTAAGTATAACGTAATTATGTAAATAACTACCTACCTATCCTACTTTCTGGCTGATACCTATTTATGAAGCCGGATTATTAAGCGTAGACTCGGCATAACCTCAGAATAGCGTTATCTGTTCCTGACATTTTACAAACATAAAGGAACTCAGTGTACCTACCTATACCTAATACGCTTTATAACCCGTACATGTTCCGTCGTTTCAATAAAATTATTATAAAACTTACATTAAGTATTTGCTAGAAACTGAAACTATATCTATACTTTGCTAGAAATATAGTGTAGTTATAGTGCTAAAAACAGGCAAGTATTTTACTTTTAAGTAGGTAGGTTAGTGCCATTAAATGAGACGTAAAATTCAAAGCTAAATGCATAATCTCATTTCATCTTAATAACGATGCCACGCCTTATCTTGCTCTACCTAATACCTCTACACCCAAATCTCTTTCATCTCACTCAATCGATATCTCTACATAGCTTTATTTACGTCCCCGCTCAAATCAGAGCCCCCTATCGGAGATGTCACCACGATTGGATGCTGCGCGCTCCGCCTCGCCGAGATGCGCCAATCACGGCCGTGCAGATCCGGACTCAGTAGGACTCGGCAAACTACCTTGGTGTAGGGGTAGGACTGATAGGTAGGAAAGTATACTTTTTGCATTCGGGTTGAGTTCTTGTTGGATTTTAATCTTAATCTATGTCGGTACCTACTTATAAGTATCTGTCCAATAAACAAGCAAAACGATGATCAATTATTTCTTTACAATCTCCTTTTGACGTTTCAGTTCTCGTCTCACTCGCGTGCTCGTGTGGTCGCGAATGGTGCAATGAGGAAGGACCTCTTAACGGTCAACAAAACGTCAGCAGGAGAATATCAAATTACATGGTATAGTCGTAATAATAGGTATCCTAAAATGATACCAACCACGGTAATTTCCATGCCATAGGTAGGTATTTATTCCTTAATAATTCTCAATTTAGGAATTAAGTAGGTACTTAGGTAAATAATTTTCTTTATGATATGACAGATCACGCCAGACCGAGTTTTGTAGACAAGGTTTAGATATAAAACACTGGAAAACAAACAACCTTTTTTGTACCTACCTCCTTACGTACGAATACCTAGGTATAGTGATTTGATCGAGGCGCCCCTCACAAGGTATGGGTACGTAGTAGGATACCTACGTAGTGGTTTAGAGGCCCCTTCTACGTTTTAGGTCCCTACCTAAAATCTTTATTCAATTAACAATTAATACGATTGGATAGGACAGTAGGAGAGGAGGGTGCATCATTTTAGTTAGATAGGTACCTACCCACTTCCAAAACTATCCAAAAAAATTATCAAAGACTAAAATTATCAAGTTACTTTCATAATAAACTGGAATTCGAATTTATGTATTTACAGCAAAACGCAAACTAAGTTTCTAGGTCGTAACGCAATCCTAATTAATTGACAGAAGAGTCTTACCTAAAACTTAAGTACCTACGTAAGTACCTTCACTTTTAAGGTCTCTAGATAGGTAGGTAACTGCTAACTCATTTAATATGAACATAGATGGTGGGTAGGTACCTATCTAACTAGAATGACGCACCCTCCTCACCTACTGTCTAGGGTTACTTACCACCTTCCTAATTTTTTATTTTGTTTTTATTTATTTTATAATTTACAAGGGTATCGGAGGAAAACCTAATCTATCCCAAATTTCCGGGGCTATAGATGGGCGGTGTAGGAAATGTAGGTCATGGCAGCTCTTGGTCGAGCTTTGCGGCAGCAGCTCTTCGCTCGAAAAACTTAAGGAGTGTTTGTACCTAGTTTGAAGATAGGTATGCGTACCTACCTAAAGCGTGCTGAGATATTTTTCTGGTTTTAACGTTACCTTGCTATGTTACATTTTTGTTTGTACATGTAGAAATAAAAGTGAGTGGTTTTCTTTTGTATATTACAAAAATCGAATCAACGAAGATTTTTTTCCATCTCTACACTACTGCTGCCATCTGTTGAAGTATTTTAGTACTGTATTCGTTATTTTAAATGTTAATAGATGGCGCTAAATTAATAGTTTGAGCTACTTGACGCTAGATGACAGTGTAGTCTGAAGTCAATTAGATGTTTTAGCCCCTAACAGATGGCGTTTGTGCAAACGCTTCTACTACTTGACGGTAGATGGCAGAGTTACCGGAAGTTAAATAATGATTAAACTCTCGTTTTTAAATTCATTTCATTCACTCCCATGTTGTCTAAATCAAAATTCCAATCGATCATTCATTCACATATTTCGAAAAGCGCGCAAAAATGTAAAAGTTTGCTAGTTTTATTTGAAATATTTTTACTTTTTTGTTAATTTTAACTTTGTTTATAATTGTAACAAAAATGACCACGAACAAAGGAATCTATCATTGGAAACTGGGAGATGTGGCCATGGCCAGGATGTGTAAAAAAGTTTATGCGAGGGTGCGTGTGATCAAAAACGACAAGGGGTTGTTTTTTGACGACAAAGGTTCGTACTTACTTCTTGTTATCACTTCGAATTGCAACTATCAGTATTATGGATAGCGTTACTTCACAGCACATGCGGAGTACCTAGATGAGGAGTGTACCTAGTCTCACAGCACCAGAAACTAATCGGTTATCGCCACACAACGCCTGCCACAATGTTCCTCGTTCGTCTACAACTTTCAAACGCTCGTATCATGGCGTCCTTATTCACAGATCAGATGATGTGATTTCCAAGGGCAGGTTCTAGCTATGAACATCTCAGAACTTGATGAAGACTGTCGGATGGCCTACAAGCTCAATTCATTTAAAGTTATTTAGAGCACATAATATAACATAACACAACAGCATTATATAAAACTAGCTTCTGCCCATGGCTACGCCCGCATGGTACCCAGATAAAAAGTAGCCTATGTGTTATTCTGAGGTATAAGCTATATTATTGTAAAGTTTAATTCAAAATCCGTTCAGTATTTTTTGCTTGAAAGAGGAACAAACATCCTCACAAACTTTCATGTTTATAATATTAGTAGGATAGTAGAATAGGATATAGTAGGACAAACAATATTTTAAAAACTATGACAACAGGATAAGTCAGTAATAAATTTTTACCTTATAGTGTGTATCTCAGTTCTAGGTATTTCCTGCAACAAAGATGGCAGCCTCTCAGTGACAAAGGAGCTCTGCTATTATGTGGAGACTTGTCGAAACAAAGAACGCCTCTGGCTGCCTTATACCTGCATGCACTTGGCAGAGCGTTCCAGACCCTTCTATGGGATGGAGAAAATTACTCCTAGTAAAGCAAAGACTGAACCTTCTCCAATTAAAACTCCTAAGAAAGTAGGTTTTGAAGAAACAAAGTATTATTATATTCTATAATTAGTGTTCAAGAAAGACAGTGGTGTCATTTAATTTTATTTCAAATTATTCAGATATATGTAACATGATAGATAACAATCTAAAGTGCTATATCTGAAAAAAAACTATATCCAAAGGTTGTCTGGTGGAGATTGTTAATATAAATAGCGATAAGACTGCTTATTATACAATATTGTTTGTAGTACTTATCTAAGCTGAATATTAATTGGTGTACAATAAAGTATTTTCTATATATCTTTAATTATATAAAAATATGTATATCAGTCATTTTGTAAAATATACTTATTATACATTGAAAACACCCAGACCTATTTTTTATTTATTAAAAAATAATTATCTTACAGAGAAAACTCCAAGAGGAACACATAGTACCTCTTCAAGTTAAACTCAGCAACATAAAAAAGCCTGACTTTAACGCCACATATGACATGCAACATGTCCCTTTAAAACAGGGCAAATATGAAAATGCATTTAAAGAGTTTGTCCGTCGAGGCAAAGAAATGCTCTTCGACCAATACTTCGAGCATTTAAAACTAAATGTGGATGAGAATAAAGACTCTCTGGACTTCTTAATGAATGTTGATGCTTCAACGGAAGACAAATTGGAGTTTGTGGTGAAGAACATTGTTTCCGAGAAGGAATTGGATAATTACTTGAAACAGTGCTGGCGGTACAATATTGTGCAGAAGCAAAGCTTATCTGAGAATAAGGGGTCTCGGGAGATGATTGATTCTACTGTAAGTATGTCACCAGTCCCTTGATCAACCTGCATGAGGTCAGGTGGTCCTGAAAAGGTCCTGTTGGTCAAAAGCTGTGATCGTTGGTTGAAAGAACCAGTGTGGAGAAGAAACTGAAAGCACCTAATACATACATGATTAATAATCTATACAAATCATAAAGCTGAAGTGTTGGTTTTTTGTTTTTTGTTTAAACGCGCTAATCTCTGGAAATACCAATCGGATTTGAAAAAAACGCCCTTGATAGCCTAATGCATTAGGAAGGTGAAGCATATATGCTATATATGCTTCAATTTTATATAGCAATATATGCCTATAACCTTAGAGATAGATATATACAGAGTGTAAAAAGACGACTACTGAAAACTGGGGGGGGGGTTTGCAATCAGACCATGATTCTGAATATATTTAGCGAAAACAAATGTTAAAAATATGTTTCCCGGAGGGGTAGGCTGAAACCACGGATTTCCACTTGCAGATTTCAAGCTCGTTAGTTTAGTGTACTCTTGACTTGGCCTTTCTCCGGATCGTCTTCAATTTGGTCGGAGTACGTTCGCCGAGGCCTTCTCCTTCCACTACCCATTCCCGCTCGCCTTGTATTGTAGGTAGATATACTTGTTTTGTTAATGTTCTTTCATCCATCCTTTCTACATGTCCAAACCATCGCAACATACCTTTCTCAACTCTCGTTAAAACATCTTCATTCACTGTTCTCTTAACACGCTGTTCCTCACTCTATCTCTAACGACCTATGTGACCTTGACCTCTATGGTGCATAAACAAATAGTACACAGAATATAATATTTACAGAAACAAATAGTATATCAGTCCATGTAGTTCCCATAAAATACGCTCTGCTTACTTTGGGGGTAGATGATGCTCTGTGAAAAATGTCCAGCATTATAACCACACATACTTTTCAAATCAATCAAATATGTACATATTGTAAAAACGGGAATTTTCACGTTCCTCACTATCGGTGAAGGCACCGACTAAGTTTCAACTAATTCCGAGAGTCTTCATCAGGGTGAGTGATCGCGACGTGGAGGGAGCCTTCACCGATAGTGCGATACGTGAAAATTCCCGTTTTTACGATAGTTTTTGGAATAAAAATCATATAAGTCTTAAAATATGTTCCAGAATGCAGGCTTTCCGTTGAAATCGGAAGTGACTGTCCATATATCCTGGTGCCTGGTCTGCGGCAAGGCGGAGAAAGTGCGTCCTTGCACCAACTGCCCCGCGTCTTTCCATCCCGCGTGCCGCCGCGAGTGGCTACTTACCATTATCCGTAAGTATACTACCTATCCTCTATCCACTTGGCACGAACCGGATAACGCAGTGATAACGAACCGGCTAACCGAAGCAGCGATCACGAACCGGACGAAGTTTTGACCACGAACCGGACGTAGCAATGACCACGAACCGGACAACGCAGTGCGCCGAACTAAACGACTGAAGCATCTAGGGGAAGGTGGGTATGAAAGAGCCAGTTTTAGAAAACAACTCGTTTTAATATCTAGAACACAATAAAACGACTTGGTTTTCATTTTAATTAGAAGATTGTTTATTACCCTTTGACATACAAACATATTTGTTGCATAAAAAGAACATTATATTAATAAATTTTACCTTTTAAAAAAAAGGGAAAACGGCTCTTTCATTACATGTGGTCATTGAAAGAGCCACCGTATTTTATGAAAGAGCCGCAACACGAATTATATAACTTTTTAAGTAAATATTTCAGAAAAAATAATAACATCAATAACAAAAGACACTTTCTACCATAATATATTACTAATTCTACCATAATCAGACTTTCAGTTATCCATTTTCAATATGAGATCTTTAATTATTGTTCTAGAGATAATAATATTATATTCTAAAAAAGTTACTCATTTAACAACATCAAGATAAACTTTATATAATATCCTTATCTTTAATAATCATTTAACATATAATAATCAGACTTTTACGTAGGCATTAAGCATTAGAAAAGTTTAAAAACTCAGAAGCATTTTTTACAAAAATAATTCAACGACCCTTTAATTCCACAGGAGTCGTGACTCCAAAGACCACAAAGCTTACATTGATACCATTCCTCTTTACTTTCACTATATGGCCCATTACAAACTACACAATTCTCCGTATTACCCTTCGTTTTAGCATTTGAAGCAGATTTTGATTCTTGAGTCTTGTTCATAATTCCAGACAACACCTCATCATCTGAATCCGATGAGTCATCATGCAGTGATATATCTAGACTGGTGTTGCTACTATCATTGTCCTGAGTTGCCTTTGGATTCAAAATTTTAATTGACTTTTTTGTAGTCATCTTTTTTGCAGACTTTTTCTTTTTACCTGCCTCCTTTTCCTTAATTTTTTCCTTTTCTGGAGTATCGGTTATAATCGCTGATGACATTTTGCGGTTCTTCTGTTGTTTTAGTCTCGGTGTTGCTTTCAAAAAAGGCCTAACTTGTTCAGGAGTCATTTGTTGATCGTTAGAAGTGCTAACTAGTGACACACATTCATCACTATGAGTTCTATTTCTTTGCAATCCAGAAGTGCTGGGTAGAGATGTGTCTATTATAGCAGGAAGTAAATTGGCGTTGCTTGCATTTTCAGTTATGCTTTCATTATTGTCGATAGTACTTGATGGATCAGGTCTATCTGTTACGAATGAAGACAAAAAATCATCATCAGAAAATATGTTGCTATTTAATGGATAGATGCCCGTTTTGCAGAAGCCTTGAGTAACATTATTTGGACTAAGCGCGCTGAGATATGCTTCTTTTACAAATTGTCCCACTTGATAAATTGTCACGGTTTTCCCAGGATTCGACAACATCCACTCATTCATAGCAACACGGTATCTTGTTTTAAATGGTCCATATACTGAAACGTCTAAGGGTTGTAACTTATGGCTACAGTGTGGTGGGAATGTTACAATAATGATAGAATTTTGTCTGGCATATTCAATCACTTTTAGATTGACGTGGGAGCTATGATTGTCCATTAATATCAATGCTGGATTATCAATTGAAGGCCTCACATGTAAAACAAAATGTTCCAGGGCTTTTAAAAAGCATTCTTCGTTCATCCAACCGGATACATTCGCAAGCCCTAAAGCTCCTGCAGGTCCATTACTAAGCATAATATCTTTATAGTTCACACGAGGGAAAACAAATACAGGTGGTAGAAATCCACCTGCAGCATTAATAAAAAAGAGCGTAGTCACAAGCGTTCCTCGCTCTGCTGATGTAACTTGACCTATCTGTTTTGATCCCCGTTCTCCGATAACTTTTGGTGGATTAGTCACAGTGCTACAACCAGTTTCATCTGTATTAAATACCATATGAGGAGGAAACTTATATTTTTCATAAACGGAGGACAGCTTATCGAAAAATTGGCCAACATTAGTCTTATTGAAGTTCGTGGCTCTTGAAAGTGATGTATTTTCTGGTTTCCTAACGGCCAGATCTTTGTTTCTGTCCATAAATCCTCTGAGCCAATCACCACTTGCAATTTTTCCGTCTTTCCATGTTTGAGGACAAATCTTGTTAGCAACTGCATAATCGTATGCTAATTTTTTGGCTTGATTCCTTGTCAGCCCATAACACATTTTGGATGCACTTTTGAGGTATTCAGCCAGTTTACGTTCCTGATCCAAAGTGAAAATACGTTTATTGCCTATGTTAGGACAATGTTTGTAAGTTGTTTCATCGGAAGCTTTGAATTTATTCAAAATTTTTGCTAAATAAGCTCTTGATATGTTGAATGCCAAAGCAGTATTATTGATTGATTGATTTTTAAGCGTAACTTCACTTACTGCTTCTTCGATTGTAGAGGAACTAGGCACTTTGCGTCTTTTTCTGGAACGGCTCTCTGGTTCTGATGACATTTTGAAGTCTACAACATAAAAAAAACATAATATGAAGGTACGAAACTTAGTTAAGATTAGATTGCCATGAAAAAGCCGGGCATGAAAGAGCCGGCTGTTTCATCGCCTATATGGTTGGCTCTTTCATCGCAAACAGCCATAAAAATATAAAACCTTGAAAATGTATTAAAAATTCTCAAATTATATCAACTAAATACCATAATAAGAAGCTGAAATAAATGCACAATCTAGTTGGGAAATAGTTTTAGAGTCACATCATAACATTTTAGCGTCAATAGGTTAAGAATAACAGCATAAAAACTTACTTTTCAATGTGGATTTCTTCGGTTAGGTACTGCTCCGCCATTACACTTCGGAGAACTGTCAAATCTTTGTGGGTGGATGATTATCAATGTTGCCATACGAAAAAAAGAAAAAAATGATGTTCCTCTCAGAGCTTAGGGTAAAAATCAGACTGGCTCTTTCAAAACATGTCTCTTTCATGCCCACCTTCCCCTACAACTTCACGACACGAAGCGAAGAGGATTACCTATGTTATTCTGTGCAGTACCTACAACCATCTTCCCTATCACAGTAGGGAAACTATATTTTGTGTAGGTACATATATATCTGTATCCTTTTATTAGTGTAATTGTGTGCGTTTGTGTCAAATATGTGTGTATCTTCTTTCTTTTTTCTACCAAGAACCGGACGACACACTGACCACATTGTTTTGTAAAAGGATCATTAAAAAGAATAACCAGCCTTGTTTTCTTGCCTTTCTTTCCTGGCTTGGTCGCGGAGGAACAGGCACCTAGATAAAAACCGACGTTTCAAAGTGGTCCTTGTGATTTTATTGAATAAATGAATTTTGACTTTGACTTTGACTTTGACCACGAACCGGATGTGGCAGCGACCACGAACCGGACGACGCAGTTTAGGAAGACCAACAATGCACTGATAACATTATTTTATCCCAGTTAGGCTAAAATGGTGAAGGAAAATATGAAAAAGGTTGTGAAGTAACCAGCGTGCCATAGAACCAAAACGTTTGAAGGCATGTTTTCTATGCAAAACTAATATATCTAATAATAAAGTTTATTTATATTACAATCTTTATTATTTGTATAATCTTATACTAGTGATAAAGTTGAAGAGTTTGTTTCTTTGTTTGAACGCGCTAAACTCTGGAACTACCAGTCACATTTGATAGCCCGATTTTTTAGGAAGGTTATAAATAATAGGAAGCCTAATTAACATCATGCTACGATCTTTAAGAATCGAGCAAAAGAATTTATAGCACGGCGGGCGATGCGACGCGGGCCAAGGGCGGGCGTGACACAAGACTTTATATTTATTTATATATGTTTTTTGGAAATACATATATACTATTCTAGCTTCTGCCCAGGGCTTCGCCCGTGTAGTACCCAGATAATTAGTAGCCTATGTGTTATTTTGATGTATAATCTTTATTACTGTAAAGTTTTATCAAAATCCGTTCAGTAGTAATTGCATGAAAGAGTAACAAACATCCATCCTCACAAACTTTCGCGTTTATAATAGTAGTAGGATATGTATTTACAAAAAACAAATCAAAATGCAAGGCAAATTAAATCCAATAAGAATGCTTTGTGATTTCTAGACCGTAAGAAGACGCCCGAAAAAGCAGCGAAACCCATGTCGTTCATACAGAAGATCCTGTCCAGCACACGCATTAAACGCTCCGTGCAGATGGAGAAGGAGAAGGAGAATTTAGATTTGTGTCCCAGCTGCATGTGGGGACCTAAAGTCGGGTAAGATAGATAGATAGATAAACTCTACTGTGCATACCACCATTTTACTGTACAACATAAAAAACATAATTACAAAATAAATGCATAATGGGCGGTCTTATCGCTAAAAGAGATTTCTTCCAGAGAACCTTAACGTTATGACTGCGGGGATGTCAGGCACAATAGAAAATCTATTGAGCGTGGCGTGCGGGTAGATTCCCGCTGCGGGGCAATATTAGCTATTGCTGCAGATATTTGTTCCGGGTCCGATGCTGTGGTACTCGTAGTTCCTGATACCCATCACACGGGGAATCCTAGTGCGGGAGGCGGCGTTAAAAAAAACTCGAGTTGATGCGATACCGATCCGGTGCCGAGCTGATATTGATGCGATAACCTTAAAGCATAAAAAAATATAGACGGGTGGCGTTAACTCTATTAACCAATTTTAAAAAGCGCGTGTAGCGTGGATTATTTGTCTAGTTAATTCCCACGGCCTCGCCAGCATGGATTTCTACTTGCTGCTGATGATGTATGATGACATGGTTTCAGGTATGATGACATGGTTTCAGGTATAATGACATGGTTTCATGTATGATGGCATGGTTTCAGGTATGATGACATGGTTTCAGGTATGATGACATGGTTTCAGGTATGATGACATGGTTTCAGGTATGATGACATGGTTTCAGGTATGATGACATGGTTTCATGTATGATGACATGGTTTCAGGTATGATTACATGGTTTCAGGTATGATGACATGGTTTTAGCAATGATTATAATATCTGTGGCTATGCTGACATGGTTTCATGTATAATGACATGGTTTCAGGTATGATGACATGGTTTCAGGTATGATGACATGGTTTCAGGTATGATGACATGGTTTCATGTATGCTGACATGGTTTCAGGTATGATGACATGGTTTGGCACAAGCTAGGCACCTGCTCATGGTGGCCGGCTAAGGTGCTGACTCCAGGCGAGGTTCCATCGTGTCTGCTTGCCCGATCGCATTCTGCACACGACTGGCCGCTCAGATATTACGGTAAGCATTTATACATTTTTATATCACTTATTTGGCAAACAAGTGTGTACACAGATAAAGACATAGATTAACGAGGCTTAACTAAAAAAAAATGATTAAAATAAAATAAAAAAGGGGCAAACAAGCATATTATTATGTCCCACCTGTTGGTAAGCGGTTACCGTAACCTAGGGACGCTTGCAATACTAGAGGTATCACTCGCGCGTGGACCCTGAGACACTATGGTGCAAAGTCTCATGTGCCTGTTATTTCACCCTTCAAACCGAAACACAGCAATGCAGAAACTAATGCTTGGCAGCAAAAATAGGCATAGTGGCAGTACTTCCCCAAACAAGCTCTTTGTGAGGAGCTCTACTACTACTAAAAAGTGAAATACTAGCCTCTGCAAACGGTTTTGCCCATGTGGTAGATACTCTGATAAAAGTAGCCCACATCACCTTTTCTAAATATCATCTTCGCATCGTCCTTTTCATCTAAATAATAAATAAAATGCTGGACATTTTCCACACAGCATCATCTAGTCCCAAACTAAGCAGAGCTTGCATTATGGGAACACTACATGACTGATATACTACTTATAATTTTTTGTAAAAACATTATATTATGCATAGAAAACACCCAGACCCGAGACAAACATTAGCTAATCATACAAACATTTGTCCCGCAGCGGGAATCGAACCCGCAACCTTCTGTGTCTCAGGCAAGCCTTCGCTCACTGCATCACAGAGGTCGTCAAAATCAAAATCAGTACAGCTGTTACGCAGATTAATAGTAGTATAAGACTACTTTAAATCTGCGTCCGCTGCGTTGAGCGGGGCATGTAACTGGCCCTGCTCAACAGTATTGTTTATTAAGTAACTTGTGTTGTGTTAATTTCGCAACTATCATGATACGTGCGAACCGCGTCACGCAGCGGCGGCATTCCAAAGGAGTTTTTCCAAAACAGACCCGCGCGCTTGACCACACACACAGCAGTGCTCCGCTTAATACAGCCGACGACTTTAATCATTCTGGACCGGATCGGACCAAAACGGCTAGTCTGACGGCGTCAAAGGCTTTGGTGAGAGATATGGGTGGTGGATTAACTAAATTGGTAAACCACATAAGGTTTTATATGCCTGTTTGCACTAAATATCTCTTGAGTTCATGCCTAATGACAAGTTCTTTCAGTAAAACTATCACTAAGACATGCTTAAGTCTTTACTTAAGCTTGTTTGCTTTAGTGCAGAAGAGAATTCGTGATTTTTAACTAAGGGCTTCTGAACTAACTGTAGCGGCTCGCTTTGTTCACCACGCTTGCTTAGCTCGACACGTTTTCAAATAAGACTTGTTTCCCTGAAAGGTACTTTAAACCACTCATGGGGGTCCGCTAGCCGCATCTGCCTGTTTCTGCCGAGCCACACTTGCGCCCTGGCGTCCCGCGAGGAAGCACTGAGAGACGCGGTTATGGACGCATGCGATGACTATATATCCGTTTATTTAACGTAGGAAATTAAAAGGGGATATGCATGCACCTTTACGTTTTGAATTAAAGGTTTCTTCAGGCGGACGATACCGTGACCACATCACAGTGAAATGACGCCGAAATGGTCGTGTATGAATAATCTCGCTGAATTTTCACGTACTGCACTATCGGTGAAGGCTCCGACTAAGTTTCAAGAGCTTACTTTCTCCTTCCGCGTCGCGCCGTGGACTGCGAAAGTCGCAACCACTCACCCTGATGAAGACTCTCGGAATGAGTCGAAACTTAGTCGGTGCCTTCACCGATAGTGCAGTACGTGAAAATTCCCGTTTTTACAATATGAATAGTCAAGTTTACGATAGTTTTTGGAATAAAATCTCGCTGAAGCTGCGTTGTCGCGACTACTTCATTAAAAGTGGGTGAATATTCATCTTTACTTTTTGAGCTAAAGGTTTTTCCAGGCGGGCAATCAATAAACTAGTCATTTGTGAATAGTTAACACTGTATGAATAGTCTGAAGTTGTATTGTGGCGATCACCGACTGGGACGTAGTTGAGTTTATCCAGCGAGTGACCGCTAAACTGACTGACAAAAAAGCGAAGTCAGTCGCTTGAAGCGACCGCACGTGTGGTTCGTGTGTGGCACTATGCGTTTTCGTAAATTCGTGCCGATCCCTTTTTATAGCTGTCGTGTGGTTGTGGTTCCGTCCGTCTGAAGATACTCGGTTGGTTTTAATTTATGGATCGCCTTGGGTAAACTTCTATAAGCTTTATCAAAAACTGATTCCATTTATTTTAATTTTCAAAACTAAATGACATTGCTCTGCAATTAAAGACCGGTCCACAAATTAAAAACCGGAACTGTTTTTTGTAATGCATGCGTTGATTTTAAATGTTTAATTGTTGTTAATTGTTATGGTGGTGTTGTTTATTTTGCTTTTAATGTTGACTATTTTTAATAATTATTAATTAGGTAATGCTATATATAGTTTGACGATCTCATTAAATTAAAATTAAATACAATTGTAAAACAATCGTATGCATTGTATTTCGCTGAATTAAATAAAGAACTCAATAAAGATATGACTGGATCTTAAACAAGCTTTTTTTCATATTCATTTCTTAGTAGACCCTTGCACACCAAAACGAACCTACCCTCCAAATTTCAGTTTTTAGGACTGACGGTTTAGACTGCGTTATTAATGTTATATTATTTTTATAATTTAAATGATGCTAGCCCTCTATACTAGAGACACAAGTGTCGCCCGCTTTTTTAAAACAATATCGGGAATAAACCATATTTTTTACGTGTCATGCAAAATACGTAGGTATAGCACAAAATAGATACCATTGTCACGTTTTATAATAAATTAATTAAGATATGACTCCATCACTAAGCATGTAATTATCTGATGGTACATCCATATTCTGTTGTCTTTATCGTAAAATTTATATTACGTAGGCAATTAACCGTGGTAAAGGGAAACGCATGATATAGCTACTTTCTTAACCTACCTAATATTTTTAAGAACCATAAATAGATAGAAAATTCTTTATTGCACAACTATAAAGTACTGTACATAGGCAAACTTAATGATAGATAGCATTCTCTTCCAGCTAACCTTTGTGTTAATGAAGAAGAGTCTTGAGGTAGTGCATGGATATAGAAAAATATAAATTATACGCTAACCATATGCATTTAAAACATAAAAAAATATCAAATTATGAAAAGCTCTCTAAGCAAAAAGCGATAAGGTCGCCCATTGTATCACTAGGTATTATTATAATTTCTTTTTCGTGTTTCTTTTGTATTTACTGATGTACAATAAATATATTCTATTCTATTCTATTAAATTTTGGCTTATATGTGTAATATTTTGGCATATATCGCTTGAGGGTGGGGAGGACCTATCACACAGGATACTTCCTATCCTAGCTTAGGCTTTTAGTTGTATCACTTAAACTCGTTACTAAAACTTTTAACAGTATTCTATTATTGTAAAATGATGTTTTCTTTAAGGTGCAAATATATAAAATAATTTTCAAACGGACCACGTTCTAACTACTATGAGCCGGTGACTGTCGAGAGTGGACTATATCTGTAAACTGTCGAATAAATTGGCCGACTCTGTCCGATTCGTCCGGCGAGAACTTGTTTGCTTGGATTCTGTAGGTTTAGTAATACTGGCATCAAATAAGTAATTCCTGGGCTGTGAGTTTTAAAATTGAAAATACAGTCAATCACTGTTTTTCGTCATCGATCGCAGCTCTACCGCTGCGGGCTCATGATGGAGAGCTACTTAAAATATCAGCAAATCATTTGTTTCCGGTTTGCATGTTTTGGTACCACGGTTCTTTTACTTCATAATACCCAGGATACAGGGTATCCTAGAGTGGGGCAGGGTCTATTAGCTGTTAAAAACAATAGCCGAAAAGCAGAGGTATAGCCGTGATCTCCAATATATAGTTGCATGTAGTTGGGATATGAGTCTAAATTTATTATTTTTGTAATAACTTACCTTTATTTGTGTATACCATTTAAATAAATACCTATATAATACTGGACATTTTCACACAGCATCATCTAGCCCCAAAGCAAGCACAGCTTGTATTATGGGGACTACATGACTGATATACTACTTATAATTTTTTTTTGTAAATGCATACATACATATTATGCATAGAAAACACCCAGACCGGAGACGAATATTTGCAGATCAAACAAACATTTGTCCCGCGGCGGGAATCGAATCCGCAACCTTCTGCGTCTCAGGCGGACCTGCGGTATTTAGTTTGCTTTTACTCACACATTTAATAGCGGCTCTAAGCTACTTTGAACTGTTGGTTGCTGCTATAGCATACGATATGCTTCAATCTATTTTTTAACGTTTTCAAATCGATCAATCACCTTAGACAGGAGATCCTGAAGGTAATAAATTTTGTCAATTCGTTATCATTCACGTTCATCAATAAAATAATCAACTATCTTTTTGACTAATAAAATGATAAAAACTAAGCACTGTCTTTTAATTGACGTTATCTACTTACTCTAAATTAATTATGACAAGCTGTTAAATACCTAAATCGGCGTCAACTTTTTTGTCCTTTCTAAGTCTGGTATTGAATAAAGTGTATGTAAATTAACCAACAGAATCGCCGAGGACGCGATGTCTTGGGTTTGTATGTGATTTTTCTCCGATTTGGTGGATTCTCACCAGTCCTTAAAATCATTTGAGTAAATTTGGAATGAAAACTATCTTGTTCAAAGAAATGAACTTTTTAACAAGTTCAACACTAAGAATTCACTCAATGAAAGTTAGTTAGATTAAAATTAATAACTTTTTACTTTCACTGGCCAGTGTTGAAGCAGTAATATGCTGCTATCACAGCCAGTCATCTTCTTGTCCTAATCCCACATTACGTGGGATCGGCACAACATGTTTTCTTCTTCCACTCTCCTCTATCAGCCGTCATCTCAGTACTCACTCCATTCTTAATCATGTCATTCTTCACACAATCCATCCATCTTTTCTTTGGCCTACCTCTGCTTTTATTTCCATACACATTCATATTTAACACTCTTCTGCTATCACAGCCAGTCGGGTAGTAAAATAAGTCCATTGAATGAAACGAGTGAACATTTCACTCTCTAAAGGTTCACTCTTTTCAATCCAATCGAATAGTTAGACGGGCCGCGCTGTGAAAGGCTTTCTATGTATGTTTTATGAAGTAGCCAATGTTGCTGACATTTCTATTCAATACAGTGAATAATGCTATTAATTTTTTTACACAGCATCATTTAGCCCCAAACTAATATGCTTCCGCTACCCACCAAGCCCATAGCCTTATGATTTCTGGCCATTTGTTTGCCTTTCAATCAATTGTAGATAATCGAACTACAATCTAAAGACAATATATTCACAATCTGCACGTACGCATTTCTTAGCAAAGTAAAACAAAAAAATAGAAACTATTTACATTTATTATTATTTTTACAGAAAAATAATACTTTTTTACATATTAACACCTAGGAAGCAACATGATTCACATAAAGCGGGAACTGTTTCACTATAAAACATTCAACAATTATTGTTTTAATTTTATAAAGTCTAGTTAATTTAATGAAGTATTTTTGTACTTGCAATAAGACGTTTTTACGTCAAATTGATATTGCACTAAAATTCAACGCAGTGCAAAAGAGCGCATAACATCACAAGAATAACACGTAATACAGGGGTCTAGATAAATACCACTTTCTGTTGGCGTTAACGCCTGTGGATAGATTGAATTGTATGGAAATGACATTACCTGTGGAAATGTCACGTGACAGCTGCCAAGTTTTACTTTAACAAATTGCTTTGCGTGAAAGGAAAAGTAAGCGTGAGGTATTTGTCTAGACCCCTGGAATACTTTCGTGGAATGCGCATGTCTGATGCGCTAGTGTCTAGGCAAAACATTTATATCCAGCTATAATCATCAGAATCAGTATATATGTATTGTGCAACTGTATTAACAAAATGGTAGGTATAAATGAAGCAACAGCTGGCCCATTACGGACATACAATATTAAGGGTCTAGATACCTAGACCAAAAACAGCAATGTAACATATGTACCCAATAATATAGTTTCCACCATCAGATTTAGTTCCTCAAATAGCCGTAGTACTAGTTTCGTGGAACGGATTAACATAAATACAGAGTAACATCACAGACATAAAGTACAAAAATAAATATTTCTAGAGTATAGATAGATAGATCGTAGTTTCATACATTCAACATGTTATTTCAGAGCACCTAATATTACAATTTCATAATTATACTCAACTCTGAGATCAAAGGCGGTTATAATGCTCTCAGAGTTGAGTTAACACGCCTACATAATCAAGTTTATTCATACTGACTGTCACACTGACATGGACTAAATTAGATAGTTATGGATATACATACAGTGTGTCCTAGAATATACAATCTTGAAAAGGATAATTCTCATCATAATAGGTAACCACTTTTGGATCTTCAATTTCTGGAAATTCAGCTACTTTCATAAAATAAATACTGGTAAAAATCAGCTGTTTGTTCAAAATCAAACATCTTGGTCGTATTAAGGTAAGTCTTGAGACTCTAAAAACATCTGATTTAACTAAAGGTTGTTCCGAGAAATTTATAATTATCAAGAAAATAAAATCACACTCTCTTGGGTGGGACATCCTGTAATCGTAATCTATTACTAGAGGTTATCGTACGTGATCTATATTTAGGTTGCGATTCTTCATTGCTAAATTAGTGCAGTTAACAGTGTGTTTTTACAACAGTTTACAGTTTTACAAATTAGTTATTTCCAAGGTAACAATTGCCTAGTGGGCATTCCACACCTGCTTCAGCATGTTTCACTTATAATTATACTTTTAAAACAAAATATAAGCTTTATTATGTAAGCGTTATGCCCAGGCCACACCAGCGTATAACGCCGTTAAATAGCGCGCTAAAATAGCCGTCCTTTCTTAGTCTGAGGATCGCAATAATCTTAGAGCGCTAATTAAATGTAACTCAACGCAAGTGTGGCCCTAGCAATAGAACTAACTTGACATTGAAAAAGTTGATTACTGTGAAAGCAGATGTGGACATATATTTTCTGTTTAATTAATGCATTTCAATTGACACTTCTGTTGACTTGTTAAATGCGGGGTGGGCCGGAAAGTGTGAACTTTACGATGCATCTTTTGACCTAAACAAAAGTTTCAATAGTAGCTTCAATGTGGTATCGACAAAATAATATCGCAAAAAGGGAAAAACTTTAAAAAACTTCGCCGTTTCGCAATAAACCTATTTTAAACATCGACATATTTTTAAACGATTTATCAGCTTTTACGCGCAACGGCAACCATTGTCGTAACTGACATTTGAACCAGCTGTTTTGATTCTTACTCTGTAATTTTATTGTTAAAATGTTTTTATAAGGGAATTAAATTTTGCTCAAATCTACACTTTATTTTAAATAGAGCTTTATACTCGCTAAGTCTATTCTATGTCACTGAACATATATCTTATCACATTTTATAGAAGAATCGGAGTTATTTATTATTTAACTCTTGACTGGGTGCACTGTAGGCCGACCTACATAATCGAATACCAACCATCATAAAATTAACAGTCCCAGGCCGTAATTATTGCTCATTGCCATTTTAGAAAAGGTGATACAACTATCGGTCATAATCGGCACATTCGTTTCTGTACGAAGTAATAAAACGTCACAAAGAGCCGAAACTAGCCAATTGTTTTTTTCTAAAGCTTGATGTTTACGGCCTAGTTCTGTCACACTGGGCGCAGCCTGGCAAATTTTTGCCTATCAGAAATGTTTCGATATAAACTCCCAGTCTGCGTCAAGGCAAGCCCATGTTATTTTAAGGCAGAGTTGGCAACTAGCTCATATCTATACAATCTTATCAATAATCTCCAAACTCTAGCAAATTAGACACTTCCGTCCCCGTTTCAAAGCTCATTCTCGATACTATTTCGATAAACAGCCACTGTACTTAGCATAAATGCACGTCTAACTCAGATTAAGCTACAACATAGTCACTTACACCTACTCCCCCGGTCCAATAAAAAGGGCACTGATGGCGAAGAAAAGGAACACTAGACCACCGATTATAGTCACTGAAATGAAAGAAAAATACATTTTTTGTTAAAAAATAAAGTAGTTTTAATTTTTTTCAGGTTATATATTATTTTGTGCTTTCTGAAAATTTAAGTTATCAATGCGGAACGTACGCTTCCGCGCTCGAAGAAAGGCTGGTACTTATGCATGTTGGATTTTTCTCAGTTGGATTGTTCTCAGTCCCCAATAGTTAAGCCAAACGGTAACATATCGAAAGCACATTTCGCTATCCTCTCGTTCCCACCAGCGCCGCACCTGCCCTACCTAGGTTTTGGTGTAGCATAATGCTGAGACGGGGACCTATTCGACCCCACACATTACAAAATTAGTTAGGTACTTAGCTTGTCTGTTTTTCCTTTCGTTCTGTTTTATGTTACCTATCTGTTTTGTGTATTTATTATTGTTTACAACTTTTGTGTATAGTGGGGAAAACATAAATGGATTGCTAACCATTATCAAAATAATGAATGAAACACTCACCAGTCCTTACAGAGATCTTCTGCGCCACCATTCTGCCCCCTATGACCGCCAGTCCCGTGCAAAGCGCGTGTCCCAAAGACCCCCCGACGACTACCCCCACGGCGTCCTCTCTCGTCGCCAGCACGACCGTCGCTAGCTGCGAACGGTCGCCCCATTCCGCTAGGAACGTTAGCGACGCGGCTTGGAAGAGTACTTTTAGGACTGCGTTTCGTTTTCTCCGCCGGTTCTCTGCCTGGCCTTGTTCCAGCATTGTCATTGAAGCTTCTTTTTCTTCCTGTCAAAAAAAATATGTGTTCATTTAAAGTTTTATTGTTGTTTGATTTATGAGGCGAGTGTTGATCCAGTGTTTGACTTTAGTTTACAAGTTGAATCAGCATTTTACGCGTGTAAACGATGTTTTCACACTGCAGCCAGTCCTGAGTGATTTAATGAAAAGACATTCATTCATTCATACGTTCATACATTCAAATTAAGTTCGATCAATTTACTACGACTGGCTTTACTGTGGTAACAGTACCACACACCACATATTCAAATTCTAAAACTCGAGCATAGTTTTGACACATTTCCGTTAAAATCTGTAAAAAAATCATGACATGTCATAGTTTGAGATACGTTATGAAATACATGCCATAAAATCAGCAATCTATAAAAATACATCATTTTCACACGAAATACTAAGGGTACAACTATTAAATGCCAAGCGTGAGACAAGAAAAGCTATGTTAATATGTAATAGGTATATTCCATTTGCATTCGTCTATAGTCTACTATAGAACTATAGTCCAACTGCGGGAATTTATGTTGATCATTAGTTAAAATTAAGTTCACGTAGCTAATTCAAAGATCCATGCACTTGAATGCTCAAACATGAAGCACGTTCTTAACAAAGTGTCACTACAGATAAGAGAGATAATATATACTTAATATTATTTTTACTATGACTATTGTTTGTCTCAACATTCGTTTAAACTTTACTATACACACAGTCATCTTATTTAAAGGTTTGTTCCTAGAAAGGATTTATCTATAGCTACCTTACTTAGTCTGGTCTATCTCTTGCAAATAAAAAATCAAATGACGCATGTTTCAGAATGCATAGAAGAAAAATTGCAATGCATGGAATCTAGGTAATGTTGTGAATGAACTAAGATGAAAGCAAATTTATAAACAAATGCATTAAAATATAGCTAATCACAAAAGTCTCCAAGGCACAAAAAGCATTAAGTACAATAAATCTAGAGCAATTTTGCTGAAAAAGTTTAATATAAGTTGTATCTAAGTTTGTGAAAGTGTAATAATATAGTGTAAAATTTATTTTGCCTTGTTCAAATGCTGAATTCCTTTATGCTAAAGCCGTCAGTAAGCTTTTTAAAATGATGATGGTCTGTGCGGAACGAACGGAACGTAAAAAGCTAGGCTAAAAGAAAAAATCTATGGTGTCATTCGTACTGCCAGGCATAATGACGCAAGTTCACCCTCAGCGGTTCTGACTGTGACGAGGGGCCTGCTTGGGCCTCCTCTGGCGTCACCGGAGCGCTAGCCACCAAGCGGGGCGAAGTTCCCGGGCTCTGAGACCTCGAGGGCGCGGCCGAAGTCTCAGGAGACCTCCGCTCTTTCGGAGAGCCCTCCTGTACATAATTTTCGAATTTTGAAACTACCAAATGGCAACACTAAATCCCCTGCCCCTTTATAAATAAACTCAATAACTCTTCAGATTAGACCGGTAATTCGCCAAACTTGTTAAACAATAAAAAGGAATTCAACATTTGCAAATCTACGAAGATTCTACAAATAACATTTAAAAAATAAAAATATAATTTAGTTCAAGTGCGTATTCTAACTTACCTTCCAGCATAACCTACTTTGGATGAAGATAAAAAAAAACAATAAAATTGAGATGTACCTATCTAGCATTGGGTTTTTGAATAGACAGATAAGCTTATGCTACGTTGGGTTTTTGATACGTGATGGAAGGTACATGATCTGTTATTGAGATTAAATCTTGTGTCTGATAAGATACTCTTCGTTTAGTAGGTACCTACAGGTAGATACATTATTGTAGGTAGAGTATTGTCTCTGTGCATAATATAAGCCTAAGGGATATTTTGAATCATAAAAGCTATTGATAATTCATATAGTGAGGTTTTCCGACATTTTGACTTTGTTATTGGCTAAAAGAAACGTTAATAATTTTAAGTAATGCACAAAAAGTGACTTTCAGAATGTCATGCAAGGTTACTAGAGTCAC
Source organism: Perizoma flavofasciatum (assembly GCA_958496245.1). Taxonomy (NCBI): domain Eukaryota; kingdom Metazoa; phylum Arthropoda; class Insecta; order Lepidoptera; family Geometridae; genus Perizoma; species Perizoma flavofasciatum. The sequence goes on along the minus strand of OY292443.1, from coordinate 4,391,119 downwards.
AGATATCTACTCTAGAGTTTAGGTAGGTACCTTACTATTTCGCTATCCTAAACCTATTTGAAAATTAGGTTTCAGCACAGCGATCTGACGATCTGGTAGAAAATAATCAGATAGTAAAACTTGTTAAAATGGTGCAAAAAAAATGGGTCAATAAAATGGGTCTAGGAATGAAAAGAATGTCAAACAATGGAACTATTTAAATTCGATACCTACTCGATTATATCGCTATCGGTCTGCAGAGCAGATTAAAATAAAGTACTGATGAGCCGCTCCACTGATAAACAGTCAAAACGGAGTGAATGTACGACACTGATTTTAACTAGATATTAATGAATTTTATAGATATTAACAGGGTAAGGAAATTTTTGAGCTAACTACGTTACTAAGACGTCCTACAGACAATACTATTATAGTATTGACATCGTTTCCGCAAAATACATATAGTTTATTTGAACGTAATAGGCACACTGAGTTTTAATTATAGTTCCAAACAAGGAAATTCATTCTGAAATAAAAAAACAAAGCTCACCTGATCTTCTCTCCTTTTCAACTCACTCTGGACCTCCTCCAACTCTTCCTGCCCCTCATTGGGATCCATTTTCCATCCATCTCTCAACATCTTCAGTCCAAATATCGCGAACAGGGCCGCACTGACATAATACGTATAAACTCTCGGTATCACTGTGGCAATCCATCCGAAGGCAGCTGATAGTATAGTCATGAAGACCAACGCTGATATAGCTCCGGCGAAGACTATGACACGGGGATGCTTCATAGCCATTATAGCTGCTATGAAGAAGGTTTTATCGCCCAGTTCTGATACGATGACCACGGAGAGAGAAGCGAGGAAACCTTGCAAGAAACTCCCTTGCATCGCAGCTCTCTGCAAAGAATAAAACAGTTTCTTTAGGACATGTTTCACGAGTAAAAATACATACGGCTATGTTGTTCAATTCAATTCTTTGTTTATGGCCTTTGCGGGTTAAGGGGTCCGCAATTTCGCCAATGTCTCGTTGCAAGTTAGGCCTCTAAACAAAGGAGAGTGACCGATGTTGAGAAGAAAGAACAGTGGTGTAAAAGATTCAGCCTATTGATTGCATCCAATAATCTGAAAACAGAAAGGTCTACACAATACCAAAACTTTTTTTAATAAAATATTTACAAAGGGGCACAAGGGCGAGGAGTCATTTAAAGGAGGTGAGACGAGGGATGATATTATAAAGTGATCTCCGTAAATTTTGAAAACTAAAAACGATATGATCTTACATTTCCTTCACCGAGACCACACACAAAGAGTGAACCCTAATCCGGAGTTTGGCAAGAAACACAAATAGTTGATGTGGTAGTTTTGCTAGCAGTAAGAACTTTAAAGACCAGGATTTGATTAGAATCTCAGATTGAATTCCGCCGTAACGTTTGCTTTTAAATCTCTAGAAATTTCCCATGATTTTGTCTAATTAAATGTAGTTTTGAGGAATGACCAAAATCATGGCCAAAATTTTTAATATACTCTAGCGAACCTACTTCAGTGGCATGTTTAGCACAAGAGTCAGTATTTTCGTTACCTGGTATATCGGTATATCGAAGAGACGCGGTAAGCAGCTTGCGCAAGCTGGTGGCATTGAAACAAAGCTTCTTTATAGGGAAGATAAGATTATAGGGAAACAAGATTCATCGTGAAATGGGTTAGAGAGTATAGCTTGAAGACAGTTTTTTGAATCTGTAAATACGGTTTTGTCTAAGTTATGTGATTTAGAATATTTAATGGCTTCTAAAAAAGCTACTGCCTCTCCAGTGAAAACGGAAGGAACCGGGGGACATTTAAAACATAGTATAATTCAAAATTTAGGTATCCAAACTGCAGAACCCACAGGTCAGTTGTGTATCAGTCAGAAAACTTTTGCCAAATAAAACTTCAAAACCATCATTGATAGTCCAAGTAGGTACATTGAGTTCGTTACACAACCTGTCCCTGCCATAAGTACCTACCAAGACATTTGTCTGTAATTTTAACAAGCTACGTAAATACAAGACGTACCTACTTATTTTCGCTTATAAACGAACTAAGTCAGCAGTTTCTATCAGACTTTCAAGCATCCGAATATACACAATTCACACCTACCTGCATCAGATAGTGGGACAGAGGAATAATCTTTTGTTTTGAGCATAAATATGCAGTTAGTACTTTGACAAGAAAGCAAACATATTTCGTTTGGCGTAGAAGATACAAAACTTCCAAACCAACAATCGTTTTATAACTTAAGCGTATTTGTATGTTTACAAACGCAATTGTCTGACTTAATAAGTATTTCAATATCATTGTTACATAATATTAGTATAAACTTCACATTGTTCCAATGATAATAATTATACGTTGCTGTGTGCATACTTCCATGTTCGGCTGATAAAATAAATTACGGAATTATGGCGGAACTTCTTCAAAAACGTTTAAAGGTGACGAATTCAAGGCTTCTTTGAAAAGGAAATTGATAATACTTTCCTTTTAAAAAAAAACAATCTCTAAAGATTACTCAGCTAATGCAGAGTAGGTAAACCTATATTTAGTCTTCAGAGAAGCAACATTGTCCCGTTCCAAAAGTTGGCCAAGCCTTCCACAAGGATTAACCCGGTGTCATATGGGTTTGGTCAAAATGACCCAAGACGTTTTTGTAAGCTTACAGTTTCGTAACTAAGCAAGCGAAGTTGCCGTTCTTTTCAGAGATGGAGTGCTACTGAAACGTGCTCGGAGCTACGAGTGCCTAAAGTAAAAAATGGGTAAATATGACCGACCCATCTCCGTTCTCGGTTTAACAATTTAGCGCTATCTTTCCATACGTGGTTTGTCATTGCTTTTGGTGTTATATGCTTGAATTCGGTTTTTTTGTTTCTTTAATTACTTTTTGTCGATAGATAGATTAATGGATTAAGAAAAGAGAACGATGGCGTATAATATCAATTCTTGAAAATCTGACTCGGTCACCTTATTATTTCTTTGTTTATTCTTTTTATAAATTAACACTTAGAAAGGCACAATGATATGAGATGTACAAAGGCGCCCTTACCCTAAAAAAAGTTTTCTTCTAGCAAACCTTGACCAAGAGAGGTACTCATACCTCACTGATACCTGAATGGAAAGATCTCTGTGGCTCAGTGGGCGAAGGCCCGCCTAAGACGCAGAAGATTGCGGGTTCGATTCCGGCTGCGGGACAAATGTTTGTATCATCTAAAAATATTTAAATATTTATGACCCTCGTATATAAATAAATAAACTTAAGTAGTATATTATCAGTAAGTTAATTCCCATGTGTGAAAAATTACCAGCATTATATTTTATTTATTTTATATGTAACGTGTTGTTAAATACTTAGAAAAGTGAGAATAGGCTCAGGAACGTCAATTTTATTGATTAAATAAGTGTTTTTTTAAAAGCTATACAAACACAATTAAAATTTTCTGTCATACATTCTATTGTTATAAATAAAACCAAAATGATACGATAAAACTATTAGGTGCCTTAAAATAAAATACTAATTTCTTTAAAATATATTGTAATATCTTAGGTCAATATATATGTAATATCGGGTCTAACCCACCACCCACGTCCGTGTAGTCATTATCCACCCTCATGACGCCGGGTTAAATTTATAAGACTATTGAGTAGGTATCTATTCGTGCTCTATTTACTAGTTTGTGAGAATATTTTTTATGACCATTGTGTTAACTTAGGAGTTACTATGTAGATAGGTAGGTATTTAAAAATGATTACGCAGAGTCAGTTAGTCTTTAAATACATAAGATAACATTAATTGCCATGCTCTAAAAAGATAAGTAGGTATTCTTTAACGGTTTAGTGTCATTCAGTCCCCGAAATAATTATGAACTTCCTTCCGTCACTATATTATCATCTTTATATATTTAACTTCCACTCCATACTCTGCTGTACTTCTCCAGATTTGAATCTTTGAACATGTCTCTAACAGAGACATGTTTCATTCACCCAATTTGTTTTATTGTTTGAAAACGCTCAGATACGTGCCTTACACCTACCTATTTGTTTTAACGGTAGTGTGCCTTTTATACTACTAATGAGGCAACTAAACTAACAGCCCACCTGGTGTTAAACGGTTAACGTAGGTTATGGACTCTTGTAATACCAGAGGTATCACTCACGCGTTGCCTCGCTGAGATATCAAGATGTAAGATTTCATTGGTCTGTAATTTCACCGGCAATCATACCCTTCAAATCGGAACAATGAGAACATTACTGCTTGGCGACAGAAATAGGCAAGATGGTAGCACTTCCCAGGACGAGCCCTTTCACAGCTACTGTTACTTTTCAATGCATAAAATATTGACTGCATTTTGTCTTTGGAAAGCTTCAATACTACATGTTAAGCTTTACAATACATGTATTATTTACGAGGTGCATTCAATAAGTACCTAGCCTCATCGCCAGAGTGCGCTGTAGTTTCAAAAGAGTTTTACCACAGTGTAGCACATTCTTTTTTAATTCTTTTTTCAAATTTTCATTCCAATCCCTTCATTTGTTTTAATTTGACAACTTATGGAAGCGAACGTGTCGATCGGTTTTACAAAAATGGAAAAAGAGCAATATCGTTCGGTGATTCGATTCCTATTTTTGGAAGGGAAAACGCACATCGAAATCAAAGAGCGCTTGGATGCTGTGTACGGTGACTCTTCTCCATCGATGGCCACCGTCAAGAATTGGTTCAACGAGTTTGCACGTGGCCGTACGTCGGTTTTTGATGAACCACGTCCAGGTGCACCGAAAACAGCTGCTACGGAGGAAAACATTAAAAAAATCCATGATCTCGTATTGGCAGATCGCCGATTGAAGGTTCGGGAGCTAGCTGAGACTGTAGGCATTTCAGAAGGAACAGTGCATCATATTCTTCACGAGGAACTTGGCATGAGAAAGCTGTCGGCGCGATGGGTGCCGCGTTTACTCACACCGGAAAACAAGCGCAACCGTGAGACCACATCGGAGACGTGTTTGGCGCTGTTTAAGCGGAATCCAGCTGAGTTTTTGCGTCGTTTTGTGACCGTCGATGAAACCTGGATCCACTGGTACACACCAGAGACCAAGGAGCAATCAAAACAATGGATCCAGACCGGGGAACGTGCTCCAAAGAAGGCGAAAACTGTAAAATCGGCCGGAAAAGTTATGGCCACCGTTTTCTGGGATTCACAAGGTGTGATCTACATCGATTACCTCGAGAAGGGTAAAACAATTACAGGGCTTTACTATGCCGATTTATTGGGCCGATTCGACGCCGAATTAAAGAAAAAACGACCCCGTCTGGCGAAGAAAAAAGTGCTGTTTCACCACGACAACGCACCGGTTCACACGTCTGCCGTTGCCATGGCCAAATTGGTCGAATTACGCTACGAATTGCTGCCCCATCCACCGTATTCTCCAGATTTGGCCCCTTGTGACTTCTTTCTGTTTCCTAATCTGAAAAAATCACTCGCCGGGAATAGATATGGATCAAATGAGGAGGTCATCGCCGCCACGGAGGCCTATTTTGCAGAGTTTGACAAAAACTATTTTTCGGACGGGTTAAAAAAGTTGGAGCATCGCTGGGCTAAGTGTATCGAACTAAAAGGAGACTATGTTGAAAAATAAATTGCCACTTTTCCAAAATTTTCGTGTACTTTTTGTAGGCTAAGTATTTATTGAATGACCCTCGTACTTATATTGATGATATGATTTTTAGTTTAATTATTGTGAATTGTGTATATTATTATTTACGGTGTATAACATATGGCCTTCCTTATAGCTTAACAGCGTTTTCGTATCTACTATTGCATTTGAAATGACACAACAAAGCAGCATTTAGTTAAACAACTGTTTAAAAATCTTTATAAGTAAGGCCCTAGATACAATGAAACATGTCGGCCATGCATGATTCATTAACATCGCTTCGTAATTCTTTGGGGTTAATGTATGTTATTATGGATTCAAATGTTTGTTTAGAAAATAGACGCAAGGTTGCAATTATATGCGAAGGATATTGTCTACCTAGCTACTATTCCGTGAGGTTCTGTGGAGTAGTAATTTCCTAATACTCGCCAGCTATCTATGCGGTTGTGCCTGCACATAGAAAGAAATTGCAAAAGCGTCGCGTGGAACCGTATCTAGGTCTAACTAGATTAGAAACTTTATAGCTAATTATACAGGACAATTCAAACGAGGTGATCAAAAGCTTACAGGTACTCGTACCTCGTGGCTCATCCGAATCATCCCCATTTATGTTCTACGATTTTTGACCAACTCGCTTAAGTCAGACTGTATAAAATCTCATGAAGATGTCATGAGATTTTATACAGTCTGACTTAATACAAGACACAATTAAGATACTCAATCCTATAATGTAATCACGCTCTGTATAAGATAAAACTGACTGACTGGATGTAGTTATTTCTACTTATTACAAATATCGGGACTTTGAGAAATAACTAGAAATACTTACAGTACTTATACAAAATGATAGAAATAGATAGTAGTACTGTATCGAGGAAAATCTTACAGTAAATTACATGTACCGACAATGAAGGCTTGCCAGGGATTCATAGCCTCGTTTCTTAATGATTCGATCGTGGTGATTTACCTGTATATCGGTCAAAGTCACTTTAGATTAGAAAACATCGCAGACTGATATTTTGCTAGCTTTCGTATCGATCGGGACACGGTGGCGAATTCAAGGGCAAGGGCAAGCATGATGCTTAAATAACTCATATCGTAATACGCAGTCTCAGGGCATTCAACGAACGTATTATAACACACTTTTCAACTGTGTATCTAATTATATATAACTTAGGTTTCTGGGATATTCTAGAACCAACAATTCGAAGATATGTGTATTAAAAATATAATGCGAGGTCTTATTCTTAAACCATAGTTCATTAGGGAGTAGGCTATGAACATCATGTGGTCACTGGCCGAGCATAGAGTGAGTAAGTAAGTAAGCACTTATGGTATGACAAAAAACAAGCTGGGGAACGTGATATAAAAAAAAAAGAAAACAAACTTAAATCTAAGTGTTCAATTGATGATTTAACACCGGCTACTCTTCAACTAAGTACTTATTAAGTAGGTACATTAAGAATTTGTAAAAAGCAATGCCAAAAAAAACAACACCCATTTTAGAATTTATCCGTCTGTGTACACATACCCACCATTATTTTTCAGCTGTCCCTATCCTCAAAGGTTTGCGGGAAGAAAACTTAAGGGTTAAGCTCGCCTTTGTACATGTCCTGTATGTAAGTTTTTTTGTTTGTATTTTCTGTATGTACAATAAAGAATAAAGAAAAACTTTGCGACAAACAGAAAAACACAAACGACTTCGGGAAATTACTCATGATTGCATCGAGAGTTCATTCACATTGGCAATGATGTAAACTTAAGCACTAACACTTTGTTTTTCACATTGAAAAAATATCTTCGCACAAAAAACATAGGTAAGTAACAAAACATATTTATTTTTCGTTACTTTGTGATACTAATTGACACCTACGTTTTTTTTTATCCATTGAGGCGTACCCACTAATTATGATCATACACATTAGTTTTTATTGATTCCTAGTTTTGCTGAATATAAATTTTGTTTAAACAAGCATTTTTGAGTCAAGTTTAAGTACTAAATCCAGTTAAAACCTTAATATACCTTGCCAAATGATGTCGTTCTATAATAAGAACTGGTTATGCAGAGTCGAAGTACTAACATATGAGTACCCAGTCTACCGAACACACGGTACACCTCCTAAGTAGCATACTTCAGTAGATAAACGTATCCCTAGATATGAATGAAGGAGAATACTAACTATGCCTTTGTCATGTCGACTACAGAGAGGGTCTATTGTTATATGATACAAGTAGTTATACTTTATTTGTACTTCTTTATTTTGAGGAATCTTAAGAGTCTAGATTTTCTACTCCAAGGAATTTTAACAAATTGATTGTTCACAATAAGAGATTCCCATCAAAACATCTAACCCGAGTCATTGAACCATAACAAAATCGAATTATCAATGTAATTGGTAAACAAACCGTTATAACGATGTTAGTGAGCCATGTCCTGAAATCTGGGGCTGCCGTTGAGGCTTCTGGCATCATAGTCGACGTCGTCCACTCCGCAGGCTCAAAATCCAGGTAATCCGTAACATTCATTTTAGAAGACAGCACTTTCCGAAATTAAAAGTAATATTAAATGTTCGCGGCAAAATTCACCTGTCGCATCGCCGCATTGGCAATGAATGGTGCGTTTGAAAACGGATAAAAGTTATCATTTGTACATCTGATAACAATTTATTAAATTCGTCGCGATGAATGGCCAGTTTGTTGATAATACACGACCGCGTACATCGTATCGCACGCGTTGACTGCTTGAGAAGCGAAGCCTCGCGCACTGAATAAATTACCAACAAGTAGGTAAGTCTACCTTTAGTTTATGCCAAGATTTTAAAGAAAACATATTTTTGAATCATCGCCAATTCTAATTTTCAGGATGTGAAACGTTATAGGACAAAAATAAAAGTGCTGACGTCTGATGCTAATATTGGCAAGTCCCTAATCATTGGAGTTTTCAAGGTCATTTGCATACATAATTATTCTAGACCCGAAACTTACGAGAAACTTAGCTCTACTAAGCTAAATTAGGGAATTTAAATAGGAATTAATACATAAGAGAAAAAGCTCTTCAAGCTCCAAGTAAAAGACAAAATAGATTACACGGTGTAACTAGATAGCTATATGTACCTAAACGTTGACCTTGTGTTGTGTAATCTGATAGATGTTAAGATTTTATAAGGTCTGGAGCACTTATAAAATCTAACAATAATTATATCCGAAATAAATTCATGCGTTTGTTAACTTCAAAACTAAAAGAACTTGCTTAGGTAAGTTGCGTAACATTATGTTTGTAATAAATTGTTTCAAGGAATACCAGATATATAAAGGAAAACAGCTATTAAGCGTCAAAAGCAGTACACCAATGATAGTTGCTCTTTTAAAATTGCATAGCTTGATTCCTAATATGATACCTTTAGCAATCAAAGACATTATGGGACCGGTTCAGCCCTGCTCCAAGAAAGTAACGAAGTTGATTTTATTAAACAATCTTTAGCGGTTTAATGGTTTATTATAATTGGTAACCTATTATACATTAGTTGGTAAAGCAATTGATATGAATTATTTGCACAAATTTTGATCCAAATACTTTCCTTTGAATTTAATTATGTCCCAAAAGCGCACTTTGAGCAGGAATGTGTCGGAGTGAGACCTTTATTAGACCTGAAACTTTTCATCAGCACTTAGCTAAATAGTAAGTGCCCGATAAATTCGGACTCAGCGACTCGGCGTCTCTCGACACATGGCGAAATTGATTAACGCATTGCCGATTATAGGCGAAGATGCGGGTTCGAGTTCCATTGAACCGGATTTTTTAAGACACATTTAATGTTCTCATGAGTGTACTTTTAACTTTCAATTAAGACAGCCTAGACTAGAATTGTGCCTTGTGAAACACCTTTGGAAACTACGACGAAATGGGGATAAAAAAGGAAAACTGTGTGTAAATAACATACGAAATTAAAAGGAAAAGATTTTTGGCACATTTGACTATTAGTTTCATATCGATAGGTTAAGCATCTATCCTGGACATGTCCTGGGTAACCAGTTATTTAAGTCTCGAAACGTAGTCAGCAATGTCATTTAATTTGACTGTGCGTATAATGAATATCGCTTTATGAAATGCCGTAATAGAATTAAAATATCTTTGATTACTTTCTGCTAAAGGCTTGTTTGTTGCTAGTAGGTAGGTTCCCAATAGAGTAGCTTCGTGCAATTCCCGGCTATGGATTTCGTTTTCAACGGGCCAACCGCTGCTCAACTTTTAATCACGACTTAAGGACGATTAGAACACGAAGACTTTATAGAAAGAAAGAAAGTGGGTTATTTTGAAACAACAACAAAGGTCACAGAAAGCAAATAGGCATGTACCAAATAAATAAAATAGACACTAAAATAGATAAGATTTTTGCAAAAACACAGAGACAAAGAGGAAGGTTTTGTGTGCTAATTAGTCATATCTGTGACGTGTGGGCCAAACACATAACAAAAAAGAGTCATCTCTTTCCTTATTTCTTTCAGAATTTGGTCGTATATTCTGTGAGTGCGATATTCATAGGATCCAATGCGTCATGTCTCACGTCTAGACGGCTTTCAATATAAATATAACCTACAAAACATGATATTTTAGCGCTGACGTCAATTTTTTTCCGTGTTATCCAGAGTTTCATAAACAGTGCAATCATACCGGTTAAAGAAACAGAACTGTCGTGATTGAATTCATTGATTGTATTTTTAAGGTAATACCTTGATGAAAACAATCGATTTTCAAGAAACATCTTATAGATTACCATTTGTAATTCAATTTACGTGTTGTCATTTACTACAAACCAGCTCCTAATCATTACATTTACAAATTGATAACGGGGAACGATTGCTCATTTTGAAAGGCTTAGAATAACAACAAATTTACATCTAGCAATCTACAAACTTCTAAAATTGGAAAAGCGCTCGACCAGTTTCATCAAATTTTCTTCGATTTATGGAAATTGCTTACGCCTGGCAAAATTATTATGACGTTCCCTTTGCTATTTTGCTCGTGCAATTAAGTGAGTGAACCTGCACCTATTTTCAAGGTTCTGTAGTCAAAACATGAACTCAAAGCTAGACTTTGTTATATACGCTTAAGACGCCTTCGATTGCGCGGCGGGCGAGTATCCAGCTACAACTCAAGACGTGCGGTTTCGATTCCCGCTGCGGGACAAATGTTTGCACGTTCTGCGGATATTTGTTCAGGGTGTTGTAATACCACGGCATTCGTAGTTCCTGGTACCTACGACACAGAGAATCCTAGTATGGGGTCAGGACTGTTTAACTGTTTAAAATATATATATTTACTTAGTTTTACACAGCGTTGCGTAGCATAGACGCTATATTGCTGATCATGATTTCAGATCACTTGATGATACTTTAGTAGATAGTGAGTTATCTAGTCAGAATACTGGTATTTCCCCCAGGAAAACCATCTGCCTACAAGTTATTAGGTACTCTACAAAGAGAACAAATTCTGTAAAAAGTTATCAAATTACAAAAAAAGAACAAGCATGCTCACAACTGTAATCCCCATCATGGACATACTTTACTCAGTACATAAAATACCAAGTGGGGGTTACTCAGAAGCACGTCTAAACATTATATTCGGCACGACCTTCGAATCCGAAGTTTGAGTACCGCCAACTAGGCCAACACGGCTCTTTTAAACTTAACAATACTTTTTTAAATGGTTTATTGTATAGTATAGTTCCTGCTCACGGCTTCGCCCGCGTGGTACCCGGATAAAAAGTAGCTTATGTGTTATTCTGATGTATAAGCTGTAATATTACTGTAAAGTTTCATAAAAATCCGTTCAGTAGTTTTTGCGTGAAAGAGTAACAAACATCCATCCTCACAAACTTTCGCGTTTATAATAGTAGTAGGATTAAATGCATTGTTGCGGTTTTCCTCGTGGTAAAGTACCTGATACTAAAGTAGTTACTCGTATCTACCGTATTTGAAAAGAAACGTTTGGTTTATGAGTTTTGTGTGACTAACTATCCGTAAATAGAATAGTGTACCGTGATTTTACATATGTAACCTAAGTAGCTGTATTGTTATTTATGTGTATAAAGGATAAGTGTTTGTGTTTTGTTGATAACATAAAAAATACATAACCCAAAACATACGAATTAGGTACTGGATATACTAGAGATCGTGGAATTTTTCAACCATGTACAACATTTTACTCTCGAAATTTATATTTAAAGATCTAGACAGTCTAATAACACTTTCCGAGTTTTCCTTAACCTTGAGTAAGATCAAGGACGCCAACCTAACAAACGACATTTGTGTCTTCATAAACTGATTCACCCTTGAAATTGTATGGTGAATTATTGATTTAATAACAAAAAACTAGGTATCCCTATGCACATAGATTTTGTCCAATAGATTTGGAAGTTGTTAGACTAGCTGCTTTGATATTATGAAGTTGGTTATGGATGTCACTATTACCGCCATCTAACTATACAAGAGTAAACGACTTCTGATAACTTTACTAGCCTAGCCAAGAAAGTTTATGATTCTTATGGTTTTATTTTAGATCTACTACATCATTACTACTTCAGCTTTGATATTTTCAGTTGTTTGCACTATTTGGACTTAAACCCTCTTATTCATATACCTACCCTTTTATCACTCGCTAAGGAAGCAGGTCGCTTAACTCTTACCCTGTCCTTTTCTAACATTAAACAAAGGATAGAGACAGACAACTGTTGTCACGCTGTGAGTGAGTGTGACTAGCTTTACAACAAAGCAAGTGAGTGATTATCAATAATAGGGCATCATTTTAATCATTTTTAATATATTTTTCAAAATTAATAGCGTAATTTTTGAGCATTTAATGACCGCGCCATTTTCTGTTTTCCTTCCAGCGACGGAGCTCGTCTATGCGTTTACCGTAATAGGATACTATTATGTTTGTCTATTACCATCTCCGAAACAGATTATCATATTAAACTGTAATACCACTAAGTTTTAAATTCTAACACCAATCCTTGAAGCCATTTGTATGACTTTTTATCTTGTGGCTATAGGTTTTAAACGCCACAAGTCAGTAGAGGGCGCAATAGACGATGTAAAACAAATCGATGTTTTAAAATTTTGCAAAAAAAATAACTTGTTTACATAAAAATAAAAATTATTAATTAATTGAAAAAAAAATCTCATCTTAGGTACTATACTACTTTCTTAGTTGTTACCCTTAGGTTTACCAAAAATAAAGATAGTTACTTAATTGATGTTTTTTTTTATAAAACTGATTTGTCTGGGCAAAGGCCCAGCAGTAAGTAGTACGGGGATACCTTTGTATACCCTTTTTTCTTCCATGTAACTGGGCCACATCTGGTCGGTTGGTTTCGATTGCTTCCAGGCTATGAGAGATACTTATTTATTTATTTCAGATATTTATTTATTTCATAAGTAATTAGATCGAAATTACTTATGAAATAATTAGATCGAAATCCGTAGTAGAGTGCCACAATGCGCTCCAAAAATTAGCTGAAAAACACACGATAACAATAAGATGGACAAGAGGACACGGCAGCTGTCCAGATAACGATAAAGCCGACTCCTTGGCGAAGGAAGGAGCCAAACTCATTCCAACTCCAGACGATATCAGCCTATCTAGCCCTACAACGGCAGAAATAAAAAACAGGCTGAACTTAACTTAAAAACTTAACTCCGAAAAGGAGCACCAGAAAATATGGGATCAACGACCGGACTGCAAACATACAAAAACTTTGCTACCGGTAAAAAATCGTAAAATAACGAACACCTTACTAAAAATGAAACGCGACGACCTGAGGATGATGGTGGGCATCATCACGGGACACTGTGATCTGAATCACCATCTCCTTAAGTGGCCACGGATAGTGGACTCTGTCGAGGTTGCCTCCAGGTTGAAGAGACTGTGGAGCATGTCGTAATACACTGCACCGCCACAAATGAAGTCAGGTCGAAGACGGGACTGCAAGAGCTTATGAACTCATGCTATCCATCACCATTAACTGACAAGAGATCAGGGACACTGGAACATTGCTGTCATCAACCCAGAGTCCTTCTCCGCTACTTCAAGGAGTTGGGCTGGTTGGGGTCAGGTTAGAAGGGGGATAATGCACAATACACCCCAATGCGGGACGTCAGTGCAGACTTTGGTTCCCCCACTTAGAATTAGAATTAGAATTAATGCGGGTCGACTAATTACATTAATCACACAAATACAAAAAGTCAAGTTATTAAATTAAAATAAAATTGGGTTTTGTACATGTCCTATATGTAAGTTTTGTCTGTCTGTATTATCTGTGTGAACAATAAAGAATAAAAAATAACCTTATTAATGTCAATAAATACTTCAGTACCGCATACAGACATACTATTCATACAGTACCTCAGTCACACAAACATGTGATCCTCTCTTCTGTCTGCTAATATAAAGCAGTCGGTGCTTGCAGCTGAGAGTTGATTGAGGGTGGTGCGTGCAAGGGAGCGGAAAGTGCATGCAATTATCCGGCTCAGAAGCACATTGTCATCAATATGTTATGTCCATAATGCAACATACCTCTGTGGTGGTCTCAGAAGGTATGGGCGGCAATGGAGCATGACCCTGGGCGGATGACATCACCCATGACGCTGCAAACATGCCTGCTGCAAGGCAGATACTTCGTGTCTTCAGCATTTCGAGCCTGGAATTTACATAAACATTCATTTATAGAAGCTCTTACTAGTGTCATAGCTTGCCTAGTGATGAGGATGTGGGTATGAACAAAAGGATGCAAATGAGAAGGGCAAGAACAATAATTAAGTAATGAAAATTGAGATAAATTTGGTAGTACAGAAGAGCTTTTATGAGGAACAAGTTTCTTAACATGATTTCACCTGCACAGCTCCCTGGTAAAGTGTAACCTATATAATATTCTAGGCCACAAACTGTATCTATTTCAAATTTTTGGCTGAATCTGTAATCAGCTGTTACATATATTATTAACAAAAAACATCTATACTTTCAAATTACTGATATTTGAGGCATGTTTTTTATATATTTCATTCAAAAACAATATAATTATTGTCTTGGAACATTATATATTACTTAATACCTACAAGCTGAAAGTTATGTACCTACCTATAAATATAAAATTAAGTCATCAGCTGTAAACAGATAACAATATTTAAGAAGTGACCTACTTTAAAAAATTGCTGTTTGTGCATCTGTTCTTGCCTTAATATATAGATTATAAACACCCAACAGTCACACTTAAAAACTAAAAAAGGTTGTTGTAGCACACTTATAATTTAAACATCTTGCATGCAAAAAGTATGTGTACACATGTTTTTTTCTACATCTTAAATGATGGCCCATCATCGATATTTAATTCTTTAAGATTATATTTAAGTTTTTGAATTGAAACTTTAGTATAATCTTAGTTAATGTAAACAGTAAGCTTTTTCCTTTTTCTGAAATAAAGAATTCTAATTTAGTCAGTAACATATCTTTATCGTTGGACTTTATAGTTCCAGGATTCTGCATTACCTAGGACAAGGAATCCTACTGGACATGGAATTAAATGAGCAATGTTTTTTGGATTTCATGCAGCTTAAAGTTAACTTTACAGCTACTGATTAATTCAGTTTTCCAGAGAGAATCAGATAAGAGTTTATAATGACCATACAATTTAAATGTGTATGTAATAAAGTAATATTACAATTACCAGCCGTGTGATGCTGTCGGTAATCCACTTCCACGCTAATCTGTACTGATCATCTTGTTTGCACACACACAGGTAAGGTTAGCTAGGACTAAATAATGGGGAATGATTTTCTCAAAGTAATAAATGCTAACCATTGGATGCTATTCTAAGCACATATGAACCTAAAGCAATGAATTCCAGTGATAGTGACAAAACTTAAGTTCGGGCAGGAAAAAATATAGGACAGCTTTGGCCTTTTTAAATCAGTTAAACAGTATGTACAAAGCCGTGTATGATCTGAGTGTATATATCAATATGCAATCACATAGTTACTGTCCCGATTAATGGATATTGAATGTTTTCATTACATATAGGTAATATTAGATGCATAAGTTAATATGTTTGTTTCTTAAAGTGAGTAATCTAGTTTAGCTCACCAACTTATATTTCCTACTGCTAAGGACAATTGGTAGAACATGCTGTACATTGTTTGTTTGCATAAAGAATTAAAGTTTATAAATAAACAATTTTTGTTACAGTCTATAGCCACATCTATATATCTGGGTGTACATAATTTTCTTTCAATATTATTAGATGCAATTTCATACTATTTTACAGTTACTTGTTGGGATTATTTATTGCCATAGAATTAACAATACCTATTTATAATTCTATGTAGGTGATTATTGTACAGAACTATGATGATTGATTGATTACAAACAATGAACAATTAAGTTGCTTCACAACAATAAATTAATAAGTTTGTGTTTTTGATACAGCAAAGAAATGGATAATATTATTGTTCTTTATTATTCATTGATTTTAGTCTGTAATATTTTTTTAGTCACATTTTTGGGAGCAATTGATTAGCGGCACTTGAATAAAGACCACACAGCTTATCAATGTAATTGGACATATTAATACACCATTATCAGTAAATCAACTAGGTTGAATTGGTTACCAGAACTGATAACATGACTTACTACTAGGAGCTGCTAATGTATGGGAACTTGGCTTTGAAACGTCACCATGATTAGCGGTGAACGGGCAGCGAATGTCACTCGCTCGTACTTACGGGTTTTCTTCCTTCGTTTGAGCAGATACACGCCGGATTTAGAATAGGAGGCAATATTACATCACCGTCTACAAAATCATTAACTTAAACTCATGCTTTTGAGAGAAAAAAGTATATTTTTGAAGAAATTTCAGAAATTACTACAAACAACGCAACAATGACTACGTCGGTAGGACGACCCCACTAACTAGTTGTCAAGTTGTCTGTGCTGACATTGAAATTGAATGATCTAGAGTATTTGACAGTGACAGCAACCGATTCGTAAGTTTTACGTAAACCAGAGTACTGAAGTGAAGCTCGATTATATCCATCACGAACCCAGACAGACTCATCTCCCCTTCCAAAATGCAAAAGGCTCTCCTTGCTAAGAAAGAAAACTCCTGGCTACGATAGACTTCGAAACTCCGCCTGTCCGTGCACTTTACAGAATGTGGCGTAATTAGTCAACCCATTACCTACCTACCGGTGTGGACATCTTTACAGTTCAGAAAATATAAAAATGTACCCAGTATAAATCTTATCGTTTATAAATCATTGGACTAGACTCTAGTCCAATGATTTAAAAACCATAAGATTTTAAGATAAGACAACACACGTGGTGGTTAGTTCCTCTAGTCTAAATGCTTACTGTCATTTTTGTGCCACTAGACAAGATTTTTTTAGAAAAGCACTAAGCAAAAAGTTATGTTTGCTCATTTCAAAAAAACCTCCGGGCCTAGCATGGGCCGTGGACAAATTGTCTTTCCACCCTTTTTGTCCACTTGACAGTAGAAATAATTATCTTCTCCACCTGTCATAGCATGGCGACTAGTCATGAGTAGCACACTGTTTGAAAACGAGGATCGTGCGAGGGGCTCAGTTTTACAACTGAGCCACCACACTGTGGTACCACAATTGAGGCGAGGCAGCGAGGCAGTTTCTGAACGTAGTTGAGTGAGGCAGTTTTGGGAACACAGTGTGCACCGTGCGTGTTGTGTGGTGTGGTAATGGACTGGAGTGCTATGTGCGAGGCGGCATGCTGCACGTGTTGTGTGCCGGCGAGCATGTACCTACTCTACTCTACACAATTGTGTTGTGTGGTCACTTTTGTATTGAGGAAGAGGCAGAAACATTCTTGTATGAAAATTAATGGAGCAATTGGTCATAGAATGATCTCTTTTCATAACAATGCGAAAATAGGTAGGTTGGTTAGGTATCACAATGTTTGTTAGAAAATAGTAAGTAATCTACAAGCCACAGTCAACTAGGAATGGTGCAAATAGACAAGACAGCTATATACCTATTCAACTATCTATATTTAACGATCCAATTAATTAATGTTTCTTACTTTAGGTAAGAGGTAGGTAGGTACCTACGAAGCCGGTATCTATCAGTCAGTTTTGAATGTTTGTTTTAAGAATTTTGGTAATGAACGGCTGAACCGTTTTGGAATAGTAAGTAGGTACCAAGATAAGCGTAATATTTATATGTAAGTTCTTATTGTTAGATCAAGATCAACCTAGTAGGTAGTAGGTACCTAGTTTTTGTTGACAAATTTTCTCTAACATAATAATTTTAATAGGTATGTACCTAATTTGAATAATTTTACCAAAATACACATACACACACACACACTGTAGATACATGCAAATACACATGGCGTGGAATTGAACAGCACGGAACGTGTCGGTCGAGTAAGGCCGACTAGGTACCTACCTACTCAACAACACTCGATCGATACGATAGGTATCGAACTGTCACCACAGTCCACACTACACCACACACCAACGAAATCCTTCACTCGAGAGAGCGGCCGACCGACCGATAATGCAGATACATACATTCATCACATAACTCGCTCGCACACAACCACAACACGCTATAGCTCGCGAGCCGAACGACACCTCACTTTTGCACGCATGCACAGCGATGTGCGAGCCAACACGATCTTTCCTCGCGGCTCGGCTCGAGCCTCGCGCCTCGCGCCTAGCACGATTGTGCAACTGTGTTGGTGTGGTGTGGTAGCTCGTCCAAACGAAAAGAGTGAGGCCTCGTTTCGAGGAAGTGTGTAGCTACAATTGTGGTGCCACACGTGCTGAGGACCCACCACTAATGGCGACAGGGGAAAGGGATAAAATGTTTCCACTTGACGTTTGTCGTAGACATTAATTATGTCCCGCTATTCCCGTGACATAGCGTGAACTCGGAGAAACGAGTATAAAATACTCTCCGATTGACGTAAGAAAGGGAATAACTATCATCTGTCTTGAAGGTGGGTATAAAAGTTTATCTTCATAAAAACAAAATGTCGCGAGCATTTTACAAATAAATTGTGTGGTGAAACATTGAAACTATCAAAAGAAAATCACATCGGAGGTCTTAAGATGCCAGTAATCCACTTGAGTGTCCGGATGATGAATTTCACCGGCTATTTCGGCTCAATAAAGTCATGGCGTTATATTTATGTGCGGAGCTGAACGATGCCTTGCAGCCTCGAAATCATCGGGATGGATTGCCGGTACGTACAAAGGTTATTATTCAGATATTACTTAGCCATAACTTACTTACATTCTGTGAAATACCTAAGAAAAATGGCACTACCTACCACATAACCTACATTTGTTTTTCTGCTATAGGGCGTAAGTATGTACAGGGCAAGAGCATGGTTTGGCCATTGCCTAGACAGTAAATATCTGACCCAAAATACTGAAGCTATCATCAGAAGTGACAATTTCGGTACATAATATTGTCTCCTATATGGTTACTAATGAGACCTAATGTAGTAATTAGGTACCTCATTAGTAACCTACCTAAAGATACCCCTACAATATCCAGTAAATGAACTAGGTACCTGTGTATTTTATTAAACTCATGCCAAAATGGATTATCTTCCCCGGGACAGAGGATGCAAGGCGCAGGGTATCTAATGGTTTTCAACAAAAGTATGGGCAGTCATATATTTTATTAAAAAAACAGTTCATTTATTCAACTATTTTTATATACACTTATTCACACCACTGAAAATCTCCAGAAATAACTGAAAAGAGATATAATAGGTACTTATAATGTATTCAAATCTATTTTCAGGGGACATTGGATACACCTTAGAGCCGTGGCTGATGATGACACCTGACCAAGACGCTGCACTCAACAGTGCAGCCAATAAATACACCCGATGGCATTGTCTGCAGCTCCATTGGAAAGAACCAATGGCTACATAAATACAACCATAAAACTGACCAACATTCTGCGGATTTGAGTTTTGTTTCTTCGCAATCTATATAATAGAAATAAAAATATTAATTCACTAGATGTAAGCGTTTATACTGGTTTGTGGAGTGTATGATCACTGTCTTAGAAACTAATAAATCAGTACTTTCATGTTATTACAAGTATTTTACAATTTCTTTTTATTTCTGTTCAAGGTAATGTTTCCGCATTAGGTCTTAGTTCTTCCGCTCAATTTTGTTTACAATTTAGGTAGGCATATAATTTTTTGTTTGCAAATATTAAAATAAAATATTTTTAGTCAAATAGATTTGCAAAATAAATATTGTAATTTTGTCGCATAGAGGAAAAAAACAATACGTTTATCATGTTATAATCCGCCACACAGATTATAAACATGCAAAAAGAACGAATATTTCATGAAAGTTTGATGACTTGAACAAAATATTGAAGCTTGTTACGTCAGTTTTAATTCATTTGCTTTATATGGCAACAATGAAATGGAGAACCGTGATATCGCTATTCCCTCCGTCTATCTACCGTGGATATACTATCCACCGGCGTGGCCATGCTCGGAGGGTGGACAAAAATGACAACCGGGAAAGGATTTTTGTCCTCTCCCCGTAGAAAAGCTATCCACCGCCCGTGCTAGGCCTGCTGTGGTGTATAAAAACGTAGGGTCACCTGAGTGGCCCACTAGTAAGTAACTAGTCTACATCATCATCAGGCAGCGGCAGCTATTTCGTATGCACTAATAATATTAACCTTATATTCATAAACTCCGCTGATCCTTTATCCTAATCTTTTTAATAGTCAAAGTCAAAGTCAATAGGTTTTTATTCATTGAAATCACAAGGATCATATAGAAACGTCAACTTAAAAACTATACGTGAATCTAAAATGTTAAAGTGAATTTACGCCGGTTCCTCGCGCGCGACCAAGCATAGAAGAATCAGGCAACAAACTCTGCTTGGTTATTTTTTTTGATGATCCTTCATTCAGCTTTAGTGTGGTGCCAATCGAACGTAAATGAACGAGACTCATTTATAGAAAAAAGTACTAGTCAGAGACTTAAATAAAGTCTAAAAAGTATCAACCTAAGTTCTTATGACAACACACTATACGCTTTATAATAGTAATGCTTAACCTATTCTTAAAAAATATGATACCACAGATATACAATTCCACAATTAAGCTAACGAAGGAGCGGAGCGACGACATCGGGCCATGCAGTTTTATCGTCAATATAGGCATTTAAGGTGTAATACGCCTTCTTTATTAGATTGTTCTTTATATAAGATTTAAATCTTCGAATAGGCAGCTCGGTTACATTTTCCGGAAGCTTATTATAGAAGCGTACAGAGTTTCCCATAAAAGACCCATTGGACTTTTCTAATCTAAATTTCGGGATGAGTAATTTATTTTTGTTTCTAGTATTAATGTTATGGACATCACCTTTTTTCATAAAACTAGCGTTATTTTTATGCGTGTACATTAAGTTTTCATAAATATACTGTGAAGTTACTGTCATAATGTTTATTTCTCTGAATCGTTCTCTCAGAGAATCACGAGGCTTCATATTATAAATGGCACGTATTGCTCTTTTTTGTAAAACAAAAATTGTTTGAATATCTGCTGCCGTCCCCCAAGATACCATATGACATGACACTATGAAAGTAGCTGAAATATACTAACCTAGCTGTGGCTTCATCAGTAAGGTGTCTAATTGTTCTAACTGCATATGCAGCAGAACTAAGTCTACCTGCAAGTGCTTCTATTTGCGGACTCCATTGCAATTTTGAATCAATATGGAGTCCTAAAAATATAGTAGAATCTACTAGATCTAGTGTTTCTCCATTTAATTTAATGTCGGTGTCATACTGAATTACATTAGGCAAAGTGAATTTCATACACTTAGTTTTTTTAGCATTCAGTAGAAGATTATTGACGGTAAACCAATCAAGTACTCTCGATAGAGATAAGTTTACATCGTCGTAATTAGCTTTAGATCTATCAACTTTGAATATTATAGAAGTATCATCCGCAAATAGAACTAAATTACATAAGTTTTCCACGAAAAAGGGAAGATCATTAACGTATACCAGAAACAAAAAAGGGCCAAGTATCGAACCCTGCGGCACCCCCATGTCAATAGTAGATCCCAAAGACCTCTCACCACCGACCTCAACCCTTTGAACTCTATAATATCCGTATCATGTAGTTTTACAAATATTGTTTCTCTATTTTTTATTTATAAAAAAATATACGTATATAGACAATTTACTACGCTAATACATCAATATTCAAATACTGCAAGTATTTGAACATTGCTAAAATTGATGTAGATGTTCTAAATGTTCCATAAAATTACATTGAATTGATAATTTGTAAATAGGATTATAATGATGAATAAATTGTGTCCTCTTGATTTTCTCGGTTTCTTTATATATTCTTTCTTTATAGTGTACTAGTTTATGCCGACGGCTTCGCCCGCGTGGTAGGTACTCGTATAAAAAGTAGCCTATGTGTCATTCTGATGTATATAGCTATATTACTGTAAAGTTTCATCAAAATCCATTCAGTAGTTTTAGCATGAAAGAGTAACAAACATCCATCCTCACAAACTTTCGCGTCTATATATATATTTAGTAGGATTTCTTTTTTGATAATTACTATCCTTTTGAACGAAACGTAACCTACGATATTTTTTTATCTGTCCGAAGATTTTATCTGTTCCCTTTCCCCATAGATAAAAAAATGCTCTTATCATACGTAGTATCTTCTAGTCTGTGCTCTTATCCTTCCCTGTTTGTTATTATTGTCTGATTTATCTGTGACTTTGAGGTTAGTTAGATAAATTTGATGTTGCTGCGAATAATTCTTAACAAGTCCCCAAATATTTAAAATGCCCCTGGATAATCGAAGATTCAATGGCCCAGAAGATAGTGTTTCGTATCTAAAATACACAAAGGATTATGTGAAGCCCTACAATGAAATTCACGCCGAGTTATTGGACGACAAACAGCGGCGTAAAGACGGACGCGCGCTCGACGAAGGGCGAAGCATGTGTATGTTTTGTATGTACCAAGGGATAATGTTGTCTTCGGTGTACCTTTTGCCATACTTATAACCAGCGGCCGCGGAAGTGGGGGGCAGAGGGGGCCAAATGCCCCCTAAAATCACATAGGCCTATCAAGCCAGGGCTGGAGATTGTAGGGGTTATCAAAGAAATTTGCCCCCCCAGTCCCGGAGTACTTCCGCGGTCCCTGTCTATAACCCTACAACTTTGTAACCCTAGTGCTTCTTCAATTTGGATTATTTAACTATTCCATTATAAAACTAAAGAATTAAGGTAGAAGACATTTTTTATAGATCCTTGTAAAATCCACGCTTTGGTGTATCATAATTTAGTGAACTTTTTATTCAAATTGATACCAAAAACCTTTATATCTTTCTATGCAGAAGCATTGCATAAAGTATGCCATTTTATTACATGTAATCTGAAAATGCATGTGACTAATAGCATAATGTAAAGCTCAATGGTACTCCTAATCTTTGAAGGACACCACCACACTAAGTGATAAATTGCAGTGTAGAAAGATAATGCTTTATTAATAAATCACAATTAATTAATCATGTAGCGTATGATAATCAGTGGCAGCACGCAGTAATACACTGCTTGGCATAAGCCTCCTCCCTCAAATGCCACTCCTGTCTATTCTGTGCCTTTCTTATTCAGGTCTTACCCTGAACAGCAACATTGCTATGTATATAGCATAATATGATCTTATAAAACAAGTCACAATGTTGTAATAGGTATTCATATCCACCATCTCCATCTCCAAGTTGTTAAAGTTGCAGTTGCGAAATTACTAAAAAAGACAATGATATATTGTCAAAGCTTATTGCTGAAATTAAGCAATAAACACATCCAACATAATTCATTTAGTAACTATGTTTCAGTTGCTACAACTGACCTACTGACCCAAGCAAAAGGTTCAGCGTACCTAGAGATGAAGAATACCAAAGTAGTCTGCTCAGTGTTTGAACCAAGAGAGATTCCTGGTCTGAGTGAGTTCAGGTAAGTGGATTGTTTTCTGTATACACAAGTTTTTTACTGTCAAATTCTTCAACATCATTATAGGTTTCACACATTCTGTCTGCATCCTGAGGGTCTATGCTGAGTTTACATCAATTTGGTCACCATATCAGTGTATGGAAATCTGGATGATCTTGTCACTGTTTCAGTTTTATTTTAACATATTATTATAAATCAGACTGCAAAGCAGACCACTGAAAGTTGTAACTGTTAATTAATCAGGGAGTTGTGTTTTAAGTTTTTGCTTCCGGTGCCTGTTACATTACTGTTTAGGGTCAGCAGAATATCGGCACTATGTTGGCATAATGCTGATCTGACAACTTTTGGGCGCAATATTAAATTATCTAGCTAGGCTGATCCAGACTGAACACCATTGGAGTTGACCTTAAATGTTAGCTGTGTAATGTATGTCAGTAAGCCACCTAATTGTCAACTGCTCTTATTTCATGTTTCAGTCAACTTGGGGAGCTGTACTGTGATGTAAAATTTGCTCCTTTCTCATGCTATGGAGAAAGAAGGACCCTGGCACCTGACGATGAAGAGAAGGCATTATCAGTGGCTCTGAGGCAGGCACTTGAGCCTAGTGTGTGTCGGCATTTGTTTCCTAACTATCAGGTAAAATATTAGGTTGCTAAGTCATGTGCTAAGCATAAGCAGTCTCTAAAATAAGAATGAAATGAAAAGATTATATGCTGCTACAACATGCAGTGGGAAGAGTCTAAAGTGTAAAAGAAAGTGCATTTTGAATTAATAGTTTGAAGTTTTTCACTGAATATCATTATTTCAGAAGTTCATCATTATTGTATTTAAAAAGTAAGTTCACTTGTAACTTCATCATAGATACAGAGTTATTTTATGAGTTAAAATAATTCCTTTTTTCATTTTTCAGATTGATGTCTTTGTCTACATCATAGAAAATGATGGTTCATGTCTTGCAGCTGCCATCAATGCTGCTGGTTTAGCACTAGCCAATGCCGCTGTCCCCATGTACGACATAATTACTTCCTGCTCCCTAGCTGTCATCGAAAACAAGATATTTGTTGACCCTAATAGAGAAGAAGAGGCTTTAGCCACCAGCAGCCCAGAAACTAGCAAAAATCATGGAATCATCACAATGTCAACATTATCAGCACTGAAACAAATATCTGACTACAGACAAGTTGGATCTATGGACATTGAATGTGTGACAAATGCATTAGATATATTAGAAAAAGAATGTGATAAAATTTTGCCATTGATACAAAAGATTTTAGTTACAAATGTTGTGACAAGTTTGGAGCAAAAAAAGGTATTGGAAGAGGAGGCAAAGGAGAGAGAAGAGATTTTAAATGCAAAAGTGGAGGAATGGAAGACACTATTAAATGCTGGGTGATATTCAGTTTTGGTCTTTCATTTTCCTGAATGATTATGTTAAAGGCCGGTGCAAACTGCCGTTGTCACTGCGGTGATCAGTAGGTACATTTAAAGCAAACTTTAACAACCTTTTCATTTGAATTGCCACTGCCACTGCATAAGTTTGACCAGGCCTTTAGTAAGATAGTAGATAGCGAGGCTTTTTAGATAACCAGAAATAATGGTAAAGAAAATAAAGTATTTTACTAACTAGCTTCTGCCCACATGGTACCCAGATAAAAAGTAGTCTGTTATTACAGGTCACAAACTATACCTACATATTCCATATTTATAAGCAACAAACATCCATGATTATAACTAGTAGGTATGGCAATCCCATAGTTCAAAAGCTCCCCAGTCCCCACAGATTAAGCTTATTTGAACTTCAAAAATGCATTAGTGCCTATTACCCAACTATCTACCCAAGATGAATAAACCATTTGACAGTTACCATTGGACAAACAAGATTATCCAAGTAGACTCAAGAGATCACTCTCAATCCATTAGCAGGATAGAATGCAACCTTTGTAGCAAAATATTTGAATGATCCTACAATTGAAAGAAAATATACTGATCACTCACTTATATTCAGAAGAAAAACAAGGGCATAACTATAAGTCTTATTATGATTCAATTCAGGCAGACATCAAATCCTGCTTCGCAGTTGAGGTTGCTATGGTGGTGTCATACAATCATCATTTGCAAAGCGAGAATTAACATATTTGCTTGAATTGAATCGCAATACGACTTGATGGAGATCCTGAGATCAAAAAAATCTTAGAAATTACAAAACCATAGAACTGTTAGTCTTCAGGCTTCTCTGGCGGGGGACCGCACGGCTGCAGCATTTTCTCCATCAAATTGAACTTCACGCGCGCTTTCGACTCGTTTTCAACTATAGCGAAATAGCTCAACAGATCCGGGTGGCCCATGTAACTGCAACATGAATCCCTGTGCTGGTTCGTTAGCCAGTCAAACTTGGTGGAGTCGGCATGTCCCGTGCCGATGTATTTACTCTGAAGATGCTCTAATTGACTGTGGATATTGTAGCGCTCGCCCATTTTACTGAAATATTTTTAGGGTTATTATGACAATTTAGGAAATGGAATGGCTGTGTTGTGTTGATGTTGAGCGATCAATAAACCTGTATGCTTGACTTTAAATTTGTTAGAATTATGAAATAATTTTCAGACGTATTTAGTTATTAACTTCGTTCTTTCAGCAAACAAAGCGAAACAATTGGTTTGAAATAAAATAGTTTGTTTTGCAAAAAGATAAAACAATACCTACTTACCAAAGATTGAAATGTTAGCCACAGACTACTATATGTATAATGTTAGCCTTACTAACAATAACTGTCAACCAACAGCTGGTCTGGTGTCAGCTAACAACCATAGACAAAATGAGTTTGGTGATTACAAGCCATAATCAGTGTGAAATCTATCGTGAAGTGAATGCTATTCTCGGTATTCTCCGTTACGACTGTGTGTGATTTGTATCTTGAAGTTGGCAGCATTGCGTGCTAGCGCGCCATTTTCAAAAAAGTTTGATCAATTTTTCTTAGCGACCGACGTGTTTACTGTTTTGTAAATTATAAAATCATGGACGTAATAAAAATAGAAAGCTCAAAAGAAATTGAAGAAAATTTGCGAAAGCAAGCAAAAAAGATTGTAAGACAGAAGAATGCTGATGCACTCAAACGACCGACCCATTTGTTCATGCATGAGAAAGAACTTACTGAAATTGTGAGTTATATTTTATGTTTTCGTATCGAGTATTATAATTATCATGTTTATTTAGTATTATTTACCTATCTAATACTTTTGTTGAAATGTATAGCTGAAACCCAAGACCCCAAACCATATAATCTACGCTTACTACCACAACAATAAACTAACCAAAATAGAAAACATTGATCTTCTCTACAACTGTACTCACCTACACCTCCAATGGAATAAAATAACCAAAATCGAAGGATTAGAAACTCTATACAATTTGAAAAAGCTTTACTTGGGCAGCAATAAAATAAGCGTTGTCGAGAACCTTGAAGGGCTGAAATATTTAGAGGAACTTCATATTGAGAAGCAGATTACAGATGGACCAGATGGACTGTGCTTCGATCCTAGAACTATTCTACATATTGGGGTACGATTACCAAAACTTTTTAATATTCTTTGATATTTAGAAAGTACTTTAAGTTAGTTCATATTGGTATATCGATAGGCAGATTCATTGAAATCACAAAGATCACAGTAGGTAAAGCTGTGTCTTAAATATTTCAGGCGTCACTCAGGGTACTAAACGTGTCAGAGAACAAGATAACCGATATGGGATGGGTAAAACCACTACGTCGACTAGAAGTGCTGATTGCTAAGAAGAATAGTCTTGAGGATTTGCAGGTAAGGGGCATGGCAAAGCGTCCACTGCTGGTGATACATCTATCGAGAACACGATTGTCCTCCGTTTGCTAAAGCGATTGCGAGATTTAGTTGCTTCCGCGTTTTAGACCTTTCGCTGTATGGTGCGATATACTGCCATCCGTTGTATATCCCCATAACGGGATTTATGTGGTAGCAGAATATCAATATAACATAACTCAATCATGTGGTGGGAGAAGTCACAATAGATCCATCCATAGATTCTTCACTGACTTATAACTTGCCTCCATCCACTGTATTCATCGGTCCATTCGAAGTTATCTTGCTACCTACACCGGATATCGTTGGAGCCATTCTGGAACTTTAAGTTAGTCTGCAGTGATAGTCAGTTCTGTGTGTTTTATGACCTGCCAATAAAATAAAATAAAAACATTAAAAAATTATATAACAGCAAAAAAAGTCTTAGGCTTTATGGGACACATCTTAGGCTTATTCTTATTCTTTATTGTACACACAAATAAATAATTACAAAAAGGCAGAATTAAATTACATGTACAAAGGCGAGCTTAACCCTAAAAAGAGTTACACATGCATATGTAACTCATGGCTTATTACATGGATACACATTTTTATGTTAAGAACTTAATATTTAGAAGGAGTTATCGTCGGTTCCCTCACTAGCCTAAGCCTATATCGAGCCTGTTATATGACTGCTAATTCTCGCTATTTTGATGACCCGGTCCACTTTCAGGAGGTAGCTGATGATCTATGCACGCTGGTAAGCCTGGTGGACGCCAACTTCACCGGAAACCCTATGACAAAGAAGCATCGATATAAGGAAACTATCATTGCTAGATGTTCACAGTTACGTAAGTAGATCTTAGATTCGCTTAGATTATACTAAAGTCAGTTCGAAACCGGAAATAGAGTTCTCGCTTTTAAGATAATCATCATCACCATCAGTCTACACTGAACATACCTTGTTCAAACGTACTACTGGCTGACTGTTGTTCGGCTCTTATTATACAAATGGTGTTCCAGTACACTATCAGACAAGACATCGTTCCAAGTAATGTACTTCTAACTAAAACAAAGCCGACTAACAATTTAGTTTCATCAAATGCCACATCTTATTGGTAGATTAGTGAAACACCCTATGATTTCATCCGTGTGTTTTTTTATACTAACATTATTTTCCCGCTGCACCCTTTAGGGGTAGAATCTTTAAAAAAAAAATTCTTAATCCAGCTCTACTCATCAAAATAAACGTGCTCTCCAAAATTTCTCGGACTACGGCTTATACTGTGCGTTGTTTATCAGATAGTCAGCGTATCACGCAACGATTTTATATGCTTTATAAATATTTCTAGGGGTTCTTGACACGGCTGTTATTCACAACAACTCTAAAGTCTTCCTCCAAAGCTTCGACAAAGCGGTGCGCCTACGCCAGTTGCACGAGAAAAATAAACTGGTGATGAACAGACAGGGTGTGGATGACTTCTTCGAGCTGAACATGCTGCA
Source organism: Perizoma flavofasciatum (assembly GCA_958496245.1). NCBI lineage: Eukaryota > Metazoa > Arthropoda > Insecta > Lepidoptera > Geometridae > Perizoma > Perizoma flavofasciatum. The sequence goes on along the minus strand of OY292443.1, from coordinate 4,362,081 downwards.
AGGACCAAGAGCCCAGAGCGCGCTTTCTATCACCGAGTATTCTAATCAGAAACCGAAACGTCAGTTCTATTTGCAAACAGATATCTTAATTTTATAAAAAAAACATCCAACAGGCACATACATAGTCTTGACCCCACTAGGATTCCCTGTATCGAGGGTATCAGAAATTATTAGTAGGTACCTTGATACCACCAACACCTAGAAATTACAGACCAATCACGGTTTTAACCTGTTCATTGCCTAAGAGGATGAATTAGTCCTCTACTAGGCACATGCCGTGGACCCGTTATCTGTATGAATTAGTCCCAGACTATCCAAGTGTGCGATAAATAAAGCAAATGCACACAAAGATAGTCTGGTACAATGGGTGGTCTGATCGCTCTGATAAGAATTTATCTCCCTATCATACATTAAAAATAAAATAAACTATTGTGTACCTTTCTCAATAAATAAGACGTATAAACCCACCACCTTAAGATAGCTTTCTTTTTTCTACAGTAACAGCCGTTGATTCCACTTACACCTTTATGCCTCGCGCGTTCTGGCGAGCTCGTCCTGCGCCATCGCCTCGTGAAGAGGTCGCGCCTCCAATGGAACCCCCACCACCGGTCAAACAGCCTCTGCCGTTGGACATAGACGGGCCGCCAATCAAAGGAATACTGAAGAAGCCGATGCCTATGAAATATATTTAGATTTTGCATTGATTGTTTGAGATATGAAATACAGATGTATTTTACAACGTATTTACTTTATTATAACTTTCTTGGCGTAGTATCTAATGAAATCCTATTCATTGTTATGCTTTTCATGGTACGGTTTAGCATGCGTTCATTATCCTGAATGAATGCTGCTGTAAATGTCCTGTATAGCCCAACCTTATTATGAGTGAAAAGATGCCTATCTAAAAATGTAACAATGAAAAAAATTTCAACTTCAACTTCAATCAAAATATTAACATGACTGACATTTTTAATATGTCATCATTATCATGTCAAATTTATAACGTAAAATTTACAAGGTTATGTTTACAAAACAATAAAAAGTCTAATTTATAATAAATGTTTTAATTTCTTGATAAAACGATAAAAACAATCCCAAATTAAATATGAGTAATACGTTAGACGCGGGTTTCACTATCCTGAACGAAGAATCGACAGGTAAAACATAATCTTGCTTCAAAATATAAAACAAAAATCTATGAAGTGAACTAAATATTTTTTATGGGGTTTCAGCTCTATATCTTGGTCACGATGTGGCGGAGACATGTTATTTGGAGCCTTTACAGTTCCACAGAGACTATGTATCCAAAAACTTACCTGTGGTCATCAGGGGCGGGTGTTCTGCCTGGCCGGCAGTGGAAAAATGGAATGCCAAGTACTTCAGGTTAGTTTTAGAAACGGCCTAGCGCCTACCTGTTAATATTTTTTTATTAACAGGTAGGCGCTAGGTAATGATTTATATTGGTTGTTAAGTGTAATATCAAATGGTACAGACGTCTTCATGAAACATGAATATTCAGATATACTACATAAATACAGAAATAATATAAGATCCAAATGGAAAGAATACTTTGATATTGCTTCTCTGGAGAAGGCATCTGGTACAGAACAATGCAAAGTGAGCCACCTCATATACCATGGTGTGCCAACATTAAATTAAATAGAAATTTAATTGTAATTGCTCATAGACTGCGCTCCGGACACATGCTGTTAAATAGCTTCAAGTATCTGATGAAGAAAGTGGACAGTACTAAGCCTCTGAACCCACTGGCTCCTGTGAAGCCTGTGGGTTCACAGGTGATGAGATTTTTTATAAGTCATGTAGTTCTTATAACACAAGCTCTGCTTACTTTGGATCTGCTCAATTTTATCACCCAGCGATGTTGTGTGAAAAATGACCAGCATTATTTATTTATTTTAATCAGTTATAAAAAAATCAAGAGACTTTATTTTTTAATTTTAGCTTATAAAATTGGGTCATGTTCACATGCGCTATAAGAAAACTTACACTATACAGGGTGTAATAATACCCATCACCAAGCTGAAAACTATGCATACTGTTCCTCGTAACTAGTAACATGGAACTTAATATCAGGAAAATAATTGCTAGGAAACAATTTTAAATTTTAGGAATAAGAATTCATTTTTACACACATTTTTATCATGCAATTTTATGCATGTGTGTTTATGTGCATACTCATAAAGACACAAGTCAAAGCTGTGGTGTGCATTTCAGTTTGATATTCATTGCCTTTCTGCAACTTTAAATGTGTAATTTGTTTAGAAAATTAGAAAATTTTGTTAATGTTCGTTTGGACAAAAGTTTAATAATAATGCTTGGAATTAATTTCCATGAAGAACTAAAAAAAATGAGCCCCTGACCTTCAATATCTCGAGAACCAGTGGAATCCCAGGTATAGTCTAGCTTGGTTTTCAGTGTTTTTGCATTTTGATTAAATATTTTATGTAAGGATCCTTTAGGCTGACTAAATACTGCACATGCCACTAAATATTATATGATGCATTTGGAGAAAAACTTATCTTCCTTTTAAAATCAAATCAAATCATTTGTTTGCAAGAATACATATTTTATAATTAAGGTCTTATATATTATCATTGCAAGCAAATGTTCTTTTTTCAGAGAAAAGATGCCAAATAAAACTGTAACAGTAGCAATGACACCAAACGGTCTTGCCGATGGAATCACCAATGACAAAGGTGTAGAATACTTTGTAATGCCGCATGAAATGGAAATGACTATGGCGGATTTCTTATCAGCATTGGAAATTAAGAGGTTCGTATTTGCTATCACCCAGACCATTCATTAGTTACATACAAAGTAGTATTCCACACTGGGGTCCCCTGTGTTAAAATTATGTTAATGTTTAATTATGTTTTAAGGAAAATAATAAAAAAGGTAAACATGATATCTTTATCATACCTACGTTACATATATCTTACGTTTTGTTTAGGTTAGAATCATCCCATGACCACAGCTGTTGCAATACAGTTGTTTGTAAATGCGATAAAGACTCTTTAAACTTATGTTAAAATTATGTTATCTAATCGTGAAAGTTTGAAAAATACTGTCCTCTGTGTTGTGGGGACAAAGTACCATGGTGATATATCAATCACAAACTAATAATATAAATTACTAGCTTCTGCCCACGTGGTACTCGGATAAAAAGTAGCCTATGTGTTATCCTGATGTATAAGCTATATTACTGTGAAGTTTCACTAAAATACGTTCAGTAGTTTTTGCGTAAAAGAGTAACAAACATCCATCCTCAGAAACCTCGCGTTTATAATATTAGTAGGATACAGGTGTTGCTTTTCTTCCATACATTCTTCGTCTTCCTGCTACACCTTCTTGGGGTGAAATTTCGGAAAATTCTTATTGCTAAACTACACATCAAAAGGAACCTACCAGCCAAACTTCAGGTCACTGAGACTTGGTTCAGGCTTTGCATTGATGGTCATATTCAATTTCAATTTCCAAAAGCACTATTTGTTTTACAGAGCTACAGAGATCCTATACATTCAACGGCAAAACTCCAACCTAACTGAGGACTTTCCTGAACTCTTGCCTGATGTGGAAGAATTGCCATGGGCCAGTGAGGCCTTCAATAAACAGCCAGATGCTGTCAACTTCTGGATGGGAGATGAGAGAGCAGTTACATCAAGTAAGTCTCATAAACCATTTTCTAACACATGTAAGGAATTAAAAGCGGCTGGAAATCATATTAAAAAATTCAAATGAATATATATACTCTATATTGAAGATAACTGTTTTTCGTCGTTTCGTAACTAATTGCGTTAACTAATTAATTAAAACTAATTTATTTCAACTAATAATAATTATGACCAGTTATGTTTTTTCCGCGTATTTAAATATGAAAAAAATGAATAAATTAATGAAATTATACTATTATAAAATAACAAAATAAACAAAAACTTAATATGACTAAAAGTTGTCTGTGGGATTCTTTATCCTAGCACCAAAATTGTGGATTGGATTTTGATGAATTAGGTATCGTTAGACTCGCAAGGAACCCGATAGTGAAATAGTCTACATAAACTGACATAAAATAACAGTACGACGCGACGTGAGACGGGTCAGTTCCCGTCTCACCACCGCCGAGCGTGATCGCGGACGTTGCCAGTCAGGAAGGACCTCTAAACGGCAACGAAACGTCAGCAGGGGAATAGTAAAGTACGTGGTATAGTCGTAATAATATCCTAAAATGGATTGGATTAGAATTGAATTGAGATTGTATCGAGTGTCAGGGATAGCCCCCTGACACTCGATACAATCTGTTTTCGGTCATGTTATTATTATTTCGATCTTTATTTATTTAAAAACCCTGGCTTATGCCTGGAGTCTATAGCCGCGTTAGTGTAGCCGAAGCCAACACTAAGAGGCCTTTTCGTACAATATAATATAAAAAGACGTTATTTTGTGGATGGCGACTGATGAAACTTTTGGAAATATTGGGTAATAAACTGGGGGCTATGTAGAATGAAGCGGCACCTCCAATTCTGACTCAAATTCAAATCAAATCATAAGCAGGTGATGACTTGCCGTCCACTAAACGGGCTCAATATATGCCCGCCAACAATAGACAGCGTAGGGGCAACGTTGGTGTGAACGGATAAAGGGTGTCGAGAGGTGTGCTTCAGTTTCACTAACCGCTACTCCCGGCTTTATGCCTTTAACACTTCCACTCTTGGAGCATAGGTTCCGCTCTTGCGCCTTCACCTCCGACTGGCCGGCTAAGGCAAGCCGAGGGTCAGGGGTCTCCGTCGACCATGCACCGAACGCTCGCCACAAGCGCGCCCTGCGGGATTATTATTATTATTAAATATTATCATCTACGTGTGAATCAATGTATATTTGTTACTTTAATTTATCACTTTTAATTCCAGTGCACAAAGACCCATACGAGAACATATACTGCGTGATCGATGGTCACAAGGAGTTCGTTCTCATCCCGCCCACCGACCTTCCCTACGTGCCCTACCAGAGATACCCCCAGGCGCATTTCAAGAAGAGGGAGAATAGATGGGACGTGGTACCGCACAGAGGAAGGATCAGCAACGACGAGGAGTTTGATGATGAAAACTTGCCATGGATTTCTATTGGTAAGTAATTAATCGAGTTCGCGAAGATTTTGATAATCCGGTGTTTATATGTGTTTGTCGGACAATAATTTCTGAACCGTTTACTCAATCTTCATGAAACTTGGTAGTTAGATAGATTAACTCTATATTGCACACCAAAGAGAAATAAATAAACACACGAATGTATAAATATAAAAGGTGGTATCGCTAGGTTTTTCTAGATAACTTTGGGTAGGTAGGTTATACCTAATCGGTAGGTGGAACTATGGGTCTCCATAACATGCCTCCGCCACATCGTGACCAAGATATAGTGCTGAAAACCCATAACTCATAAACCCATACACTTAACGATAACTAACGTTCATAGCAGTAGATATATATGGTCCAAGATCGTTCTTGATGGCACTCTTTGGGAGAACCTTATGTCCACTTATCAGCTCTGGACTTCTACAGGCTGTCGATGATGATGGTGTATGGATGGCACATACAGTTAAAAACGTTTCTATTTTTCACCCTGTATACTGCCCCTAATTTAATAAACTGGTTACTTAAATGTTTTTAAACAGGAATTTTCACGTACTGCACTATCGGTGAAGGCACCGACTAAGTTTCGACTCATTCCGAGAGTCTTCATCAGGGTGAGTGGTTGCGACTTTCCTTCCGCGTCGCGCCGTGCACTGCACCGATAGTGCAGTACGTGAGAATTCCCGTTTTTACAATATGAATAGTCAAGTTCACGATAGTTTTTGGAATAAAATGTTTTTAAACAGTTGATAAGCTTAAACACTGCTTTTTCTCATTCTGATATGTAACATTTCAAATTGAATAGTAGAAAACAGTATAAATAACAGAGCTCCTTGTGAAATAGCTCCGCGGAAGTACTACCACCATATCTATTTCTACAATCAAGCAGTAACGCTGTGAGCATTGCTGTGTTCCGGATTGAAGAGGCACATGAGACTTTTCACTCGTTATGTCTCAGGTGGCTACACGCGAGTGATATCTCTGGTTGCAAGCGTACTTACAGGTGGGCCGTAAGCTTGGTTTGGCCGTAAGCGTAATCTTACTACTATTATAAACGCGAAAGTTTGTGAGGATAGATGTTTGTTACTCTTTCACGCAAAAACTACTGAAATGATTTTAATTAAACTTTACAGTAATATAGCTTAAACATCAGAATAACACATAGGCTACTTTTTATACGTGTACCACGCGGGCGAAGCCGTGGGCAGAAGCTAGTACTATTATAAACGCGAAAGTTTGTGAGGATGGGATAAAAGTTTGTTACTCTTTCACGAAAAAACTACTGAACGTATTTTGATTAAACTTTACAGTAATAAAGCTTATACATGAGAATTACGCATAGGCTACTTTTTATCCGGGTACTACGCGGGCGAAGTGTGGGCAAAAGCTAGTACTATTATAAACGCGAAAGTTTGAGAGGATGGATAAATGTTTGTTACTCTTTCACGCAAAAACTACTGAATGGATTTTGATTAAACTTTACAGTAATATAGCTTATACATCAGAATAACACATAGGCTACTGTTTATACGGGTACCACACGAGCGAAGCCGTGGGCAGAAGCTAGTACTATTATAAACGCGAAAGTTTGTGAGGATGGGATAAAAGTTTGTTACTCTTTCACGAAAAAACTACTGAACGTATTTTGATTAAACTTTACAGTAATAAAGCTTATACATGAGAATTACGCATAGGCTACTTTTTATCCGGGTACTACGCGGGCGAAGTGTGGGCAAAAGCTAGTACTATTATAAACGCGAAAGTTTGAGAGGATGGATAAATGTTTGTTACTCTTTCACGCAAAAACTACTGAATGGATTTTGATTAAACTTTACAGTAATATAGCTTATACATCAGAATAACACATAGGCTACTGTTTATACGGGTACCACACGAGCGAAGCCGTGGGCAGAGGCTAGTAGTTGTATAAAAAAATACAAGGTTTAATTTTTTGATAAAGTAAGCATGCCAATTTCCAATTGACGACCTCTGTGGCGCGGTGGGCGAAGGCCCGCCTGAGACGCAGAAGGTTGCGGGTTCGATTCCCGCCGCGGAACAAATGTTTGTATGATCTGCAAATATTTGTCTTGGGTCTGGGTATCTATGTATAATATTTATGTATTTACAAAAAAAAATTATATAAGTAGTATATCAGTCGTGTAGTTCCCATAATACAAGCTCTGCTTAGTTTGGGGCTAGATGATGCTGTGTGAAGATGTCCAGCACTATTTATTTATTTATTATTATTTAATTCCAGACCCCGTCTCACCAAACTATGTGAAGTACCCTGAGTTCAGAAAAGCGCACAGATACACCGTCCGCCTCGATAAAGGAGACTGCTTGTATCTGCCTAGTCTGTGGTTCCACCACGTCACGCAGAGCCATGGCTGCATAGCGGTCAACTACTGGTATGACATGGAATTTGATATCAAATATTGCTATTTCAAAATGCTAGAGAAATTGTGCAATAAGTATTAGGCTTCTGCTCAAGTTTCTCGTTTCTGCCTGTATCTGCCCAGTTTGAAGTTCTATTTCATTACAAAGAGCCAAGAAAGAATTGTGGTCAATGTATTATTTGTCATAGGATTTGGTGGATAAAATACTTAATTTCAAAATGCTAGAAAAAATCATAAAAGTTGCCCATATATCTCATTTCTGCCAACACGAAGACATGTGAAGCACAGTGGTCAACTACTGATTTGACAGAGTTTTATATTCAATATTTCATAATGCTAGAGAAGAGGTACTATGCTTCTACCGTTTTCCTATAAAATCTGAAACAGTATTTTAAAATGTACATGTGGCAGCTATATGTATACATTTATTTTTTTCCAAAATAGTGTTAGATTTTGTTTATATTTTTGACACTGAATCAATATTAAAGCGAAAACTATTTTACTACTTAATCCTAGACAAAATTAAAGCTCACCGTTTAGGTATAATGTACCATTGGGTAACGACGTTAGGTAACTAAGCTGCGTGTAATTCTAACTAAAAAAAAATCTTAATGTGATACCTACATACCTAATTAATCAGTAATTAAATTAAATTATTTTGTTATGTTGTTAATAAAAAGCTATCCATATTTTCCATGTTTTATTTTCAGTAAAATTCATAACTTGAATGCCAAAAGTGGTAGAGAAACTATAAAAAACAAAGTGATATTCACTGACTGTGGTAATCTTGCTGAAGATTTTCTTTGAAGTCTGACATGCTGTAACAAAACGAAATGAAATTCAAAACGATATAATCGTAGTAAGCCAATATTGTAATATGGTAAAATAAATAAAATTTTAATTATATTTTCCCCTAGATCGGAATTCAGTAGTAAAAACGCACTGAGTTTGATTAGATGCTGGGAGAAAACAGCTCATCCCCTGGAGTGAAACACTGTTCTTACCCTACCTAGGGGCATAGAAAGAATAGATGAAAACACACCATTACTATATTCGGGTTGATGTTAGACTGAGGCGTATACACAATCCGAAAATGCCTCTTTGTCGTTCTTACCCCTCCAGAGGGTATAAAAAGAATAGGCGGAAACAAACCATTATCCCTTGAAACCACTGTGGCACAGTGGCCGCAGGCCCACCTAAGACGCAGAGAGTTGCAGGTTTGATTCCCGCCACGGGGAAAAAATAGTATGATCTGCAAATATTTGTCTCGGGTTTGGGTGTTTCCTATGAATATTATGTACGTATTTACAAAAAAAAAATACATAAATGACTAGTATATCAGTCATGCTATCATCTATTATATGTCATCTATATCAGGCTACGCTGACGTATTTCGGACATTCCTAAGGATGGAATTCAGTGCTATTGTCAAATTCGGTGTATGAAAAAAATAGGCGATAACAAAATATTATATCCGGGTATATGTTATACCGCATGGCCCACTCCTTGAATATACTAATAAAATAATAATGAGGAAGACCTTTTGGACTACTATTCTTCCTCAATATGAAATAAATTTTGGACATTCCTAAGGATGGCAAAGTCAGTGCCATTGTCACGTTCGGTTTTTCCTGTCTTACTCCTAAGGGGTATGAAAAGAATAGGCGATAACAAACCATTATATCCGGATATATGTTGGACCGAGGCGTATGCACGACCCGGGAACAAACTCCCCTCGGCGAGCACACGCCCACAGCGCCACTAGTCACGCATGCATCACCGCCTTCCCACGCTCTGAGCATAGCCTTCCTACAGAAGCCGTTGTTGCATAGTCGTACTGTGACATTTGCTAGAAAAAAACACAAATAAAAAAAAACCTATAATCCCAATGATGGATATTCTCAGATCTATGTATATTCAGTACGTAGATCGGTGAGGTTACTAAGTAGGGGATGGTCAGAGGCACGTCTCAAACATTATATTTGGCGTATTCCCACGTTTTAAATATTTCATTCCGAGTTTTCCGAGCATTCCGAGTGACTGGTTGCAAGCTCATCGCCGGTTATTGGAATACTAACACATGCCTTCAAGAAAGCGACTTTAGATCAGTCGCTTTCTTGCGACTGATCTTGGAGTGATAGTCTTTTCCTGTACCATCGTTAGTTTTTTCTGTAACTCACGTCCATCATAATCGTCGCCCGGCCAGCCGTCAGGCAGCTTTGAGTTGTTCATCAGCATTTCCAAGGCGGCTTCCTCCGCGCCTACGCATGAGCTGCCTTCGTCTTCCGTACGGTTGAGGACACAGCATATACCGCACATACGGGAATCGCCGAGCACCCCACCCTGGAAACGTAAAGCGACAGTGAGGCAAAGAAAAAAAATTCAATGACAAATTAAAACATGTTTGTTTATTTTGTGTCTGTACAGAAAGACAGCTCGATCGATTTTTATGAAAACTGGATAGTGAGTTTTGGGGACAAAAAACGATTGACTTATTTAGGTATCATTGCAAATGAAATGAAATAAAGTCATACCTATTTAATATGTAAATAACGTACATAGATTGGTGGGTAGGTACTTAGTAGAGCTCCTCTATATTCTACCACCAAGGTAGTATAATTAAGTACTTACATTAAATTACGTATATAAAATTAATGTCAAACTAGAAATAACATACTAAAACTTCACTATCCTTTGTATCAGGTCATTGCTTTTTGACATGATGGGAGGTTCTTGGAATGCTAAAACAGTCTAGCTAAGCTCCACCGCTGTTCCTCAATTCCCTATTAAAAGCTGAAGCCCAATTCTAGTTGCATAGGTACCGGTGATTTCAAACACTGGCACTCCCTCAGGCCCAGGATAGCGCACTCGGCAGCATGACAGCTGCCGTCTTCCAAACACCGCCCGCCGAGTCCACACCGGCAGGTTGTGACGTCATCAGTACAGGTGCATTCTCGCTCTTGGCTCTTGCAGTCCTAAATTAAAATGATAATAATAAATTTATTCAAAAAAACTCGTAATTATACAAAAAAATAAGTACACTACATAAACATAGCTAAGTATAATAATTTTGCCTGAACTAGGTAATCCTGTGTTTCAGGCGACAAAAGTGCTAATTATTAAATAAAAATAACCACTTACTATCACGATAAAGTCATTTAGTTTAACAATGTTTTTTAAGTTACAAACGGTACAAAATAAACCTATAGTAGGTACTTCATTACGGTTATATCTTTTTTTTTCTTAAACAATACAGTATTATTTTATATCGCACAAATTCTAGAACATTTGGGGAAGGAACTGCTTTCCAGCAACACAATTGTCAAACTAACGCAGGAGACAAAGGCACACCCATATTCTGTCGCCGCCTTTCTTAAGTCATCCTTTCTTAAGTTTATTTATTAAATCCTACTACTATTTTAGATGCGAAAGTTTGTGAGGATGGATGTTTGTTACTCTTTCACGCAAAAACTTTTGAACGGATTTTGATGAAACTTTACAGTAATATAGCTTATACATCAGAATAACACATAGGCTACTTTGTATCCGGGTACCACGCGGGCGAAGCCGTGAGCAGAAGCTAGTAGATAAATAAGTTCGAAAGAAGGTTTTCTTTACTAACGATACCACTCTGTAGGAGGTTCGCATACTGGCAGTTAGGCGTGCAGCAAAGACCCTGAGACGGATGGCACATCGCCGTCGGAGCCACGGAGCAGCCGTCTATATGCAGTGTCCTGTTAAATTAAATACAGATGATAATACAGGTCCGTTAGTGTTAAATAAACAAATAAATAAAAAGGCGTAAATTTCTTGCAATAAAATGATACAGAGTAAGGAATACATTGGTTCACTCTGTGTGTACTCTGTACAACTGTGTAATCTTGTTTTTTTCGACATTTAAGTTAAATTGATAGGTAAGTAGGTATTGAATGAATAGGTCAATTTGCGTTAGTATGACTTAAAAAAATATGTTAGTGTTGTAGCTATGTGATAGGTAATTCTACTTTTTTTCGTACCGAAAACTAGAATTAGGCACACAAACCTGTTTGCTGTCAAGCATACATGTACAAACTACGTTCAAAACTCGCTTGTTAGTCGGCTACATAGAAGGTACAACATAAGATTTAAGACTACAGATATTTTCCACAGTGGCAAGCATTCCTTTAAGCGTGAAATTCTTCAAATACTTAATGAAAACTCATGAGTATGCATCAGAGGTACCTACTTATTATGTGTATGTGACATATCTATATCTTAATATTATATTACATAAAAGCACACACTCATCTCATACATGCACACAGACACACACCAACGTTTATCGTAAACATTCACTATGTTTACGATAAACGTTAATAAGTTGGTTTATTTACCCTTCTTCAAACACCAGGGCTCCACCAGCCCTGGGGGTGCAACATGGATCCCTATGGCTGCACCGTGAGGGTAGACCGCAGTCACAAGCCTCGCCTTCTTCTACTATGCCTGTATCAAAATGAAAAGGCTTACTCGTTCATATAATCGGCGAAGCGCACCGATTATGCTGGTTATGAGATGGCGAAAAGGTTTAAGTTTTTAAAAAGGTCCGTTTTGTCTACGAATGAGCAAACAAAATTTATTGTTTCTTCTTTTCGTCAGACTACAAAGACAAACCCGTTGTCTTGAGTGCTGGGAAGTGTGGTGAAACAAATGAGAACTCAAATTGGAGAAGACATCAAATTGGTGAAAATGAATGGTGATCGAAGCCACTGTTCGTCTCCAAGGTTTGTTGTAAAATAAGCCTAGGAGTTTTCTGGACACAATAACTACAGGAAGTAATCCCTTGTTAACCGTGTAACTACCGTTTCCACAAAATGGCCGGTCCTCTTCCGTCAGACAATAGCTCATGCTGCTTAAAGTAGCAGCTATCAATCTTTTGCTGCACAGTGAGAACTCGAAGTGCCGGCCGTTGTCCGCCGTCGAAGATTGCGAGCCCATCAGGTAGCCCCGGCACTCTTTGTTCGGAAAGTTGTCGTCGTGGTGCGCACCGAAACTGTGACCTAGAGAAAGTTGAAAAGTTTCATCTCCAACAGGCATAGTTGATAAACTTCGGATCTATATTTTGAAAGTAGTTAAGTTTTTAATTTTATTTTCATTTCCGAAGCCACGTATTGAGTCAGTAGTGCATACTAGATGTGCCATAAGCCTCGGTAGATATCAATGACACTATTGGCGTGTGTGTCATCAGATGATAGCACACTAATGGTGTACCACGACCAAGTTTTACGATGTTTCTACCCTTTCTTCTATATCCATCAGTGTACAATAGTTCTGTTTTTGTAACTATAGCTACTACCAGTGGAAAAAAACATTTTCAAATGTTTAAATCAGCATTTAAAAAACCGGAAAACAAGGAAAGCTGCTTTATAGAGCGTAGAAAATAACCTGCCATCATAAGAGACCAGTGGACACAAAAAAGCCCTGTGGCGATGGATATAAAACTCACCCATTTCATGAGCGAGCGTGAGAGCCGCTATCCTCTCAGGAACCCTGTCAATAGTCTCCGTGGTAGCATGTGCTATAGCAAGTGTGTTAAAGGAGCGTCCATAGGCGCGTCGATCGCACAGACCACCAGCCGCTCCGCCCATGCCTCCACCGAGAGACGTAAAACTGTGAGAGAATATTGGTTTAAACATTGTACACTATCTGCTTCCAAAATGCACGGATTCAAAGGTGGTAAAATAAAAATCTGTCCAAATTTAACTTTCAATCTGCACATAGAAAAACTGACTACTTTTGAATCTGGAAAATGAAGCCCAGACCTATTGATTGATAGAAGAAAGAAGTAAGTTGTCCTTAAGATTAAAAGCCAGGACAGAATGATAATCAAAATTACCTCAATCCAAGAGTCCGATTATGAAAAGCATGACCCGAAAAGGCGACTCCCAGACACACTTCGGACAGTCGTCGTAGGCGCGCAAATTTCATCAGGTACTCTCGTCCGTCGATTGGCTTCCCGGTCATCAGGTCACCGAAGACACGGGTGTTTGTCTCGTCCGATGTAAGGACCAGGATATATTTCACGGAGAACCCTGAATTACAGATATTTTCAGCTCTGAAGAAAAGCCAGGCCTAAAATACCCTAAGACCTAGACCTATTCTAGTAGTATTCTTGACCTGGCAAGCATGAAGAATGGGATGAAAGTGAATTAAGCAAAAGAATTGTCAGAATCATAGCAAGTGCAAAATGCGTGGTACCTGCGTTGACGTACTGCCGTCAACTCTTCCAAAGAACAGCTCGCTTCGTAATCTGCTATGGTTGATCTTTTTCCCTTTGTCCACCCACTTACCAATATTATCAGGCAGACCGTCCTCATTGAAGTCAGAATTTCTGAAGATGATATCCGCCTGAGCCACTGCATGCATCATTCTTCTAACCACGTGATTCAGGCTAGCATTCGCGTCCTTTTCAAAGAACTCTTTGTCAGCTAACAGCAGCAGGTCGCAGATGCGCGCGCGTGCTATACCAAGCGTCCGATGTCGATCTTCGATGTGATAAGGGAAGTAGGGCTCGTCGATAAGGCTCATGGGAATGTTGGGCTGGGGAATGCAAAGTTAGTTTGTACAGTAGCTTCTCGGAAGATGCCAAAATTATGCTATGCTATGATCTGGGCAGCTCGTCCCCAATTGGGGCCATAATCACTCTGAAAAGTGCCAAATGGGCCGGGTTCTACCTACTACCTGACTTAAAATCTTTATCTAGCCCGTCTCTAGCACACACTATTGAATAAACTCAAGATATAGAGGTGAAGTGGGGTTCTATAATATCAATTAAGTCGATCTTAGGTAATTATTTTCTTATTATGAATTATTTATTAACACCCAATAAATACGTGTATAATCCTGCTGACCACACACTGAATTCCCTGTGTCGTGGGTATCAGTAATGAGTAGATTGATGTGCTTTGATAGTTGGGGCAAAAATGGACGTCTACAGATCTTCACCTGTTCACCTGTGCATAGTCACGGCGCAGGCGCGGCGCTGGCATGTTATCATTCTCAAAGCCTCCGAAGAGCTTTTTTAAATCGTCTTTGCCATAAGGGTCTGCGTGGAGTGTTCTATTTCCTGAAAACAGGTCATGTTTGTGTATTTCATTGCCTGTCACTCGCCTTAATAAAACTTGTTGGTCTAACTCTCTCACTAAAATAAGCGTGAATTTAAGTATGTGAACCTAACCTAAATGTAAAACTCCATAAAAATGATTATCGTCTCCAATATATCCTTCAGCAGAGCCTGAAGAGGGCTCTTCAACTGGAAACCCGTAGGCCATGGTGAATGTATCTAGAGATATGGCTTGGATGGAGTTCTGGTCTTCTTCTGGGTCAGGGTCTAGAATTAGCGCTGATCGGCGAGAGGTTAGGGCAGAGGAACCTGGTAAAATATTAAGGTGAATACGTGCATAGAGAAAATGGAGAACTCTTAATTATGGTTTAAGCTAGCCCAGTCGTAGATTCACAACCATGAAACCCAAGCTGAATAGATTACCTAAAGCTGTATGACCATGAAAGGACCAGTGACATGACGAAAGAACAAAAGCCAGAGATCCGTTACCGCGCATGGTCTTCTATCCTGAAAAAGGCCACGACCTGTTTGGAACACTGGCCTAACGCAGGATGTTCAAGAAAGAAACGATGACACTACGAGAAGGTCAAGCAGAACCAACCAGCTTCGCCGAGGCATAGGCTTCTACGCAAAAAAAAAACAGTGTGGTGAATGTATTCAGTGCGCCTTATATAGACTCTTATTCGACAGTTGTCTTCGAACTTTGGGCTCTAGGATATGTCGGTTTCCTCAAGATATTTTCCTTCACATTTTAAGAGCATTTAACATAGTGCACATACATTTTCACGTCCAATAATCCATTGTGCCGATGCTATTTTCAGATTGAAATCTTCAGAACCCGCAATCTTCAGATTGAAATTCGGGTACTTTAGCCAGTACATCACCTAGTCACTAGTGCTCTTTATCTGCTTGATGATCAGGATACACCTGTACCTGTCTAGCTAGATTATAGGTACAAAATATTGTGAGAGGAACTGGAAGGTAGTTACCGACGGGTCTTATCAAGAACCAGTAAACCAGGCTCGCTGAGATGTAGTAGAGGTCTACCTTACCTTTGCGGACCTTAGTTCTGTTTAATAAGTGCTTGATGATCAGGTACTTGTACTTGTCTAGTTAGTTTTTGGGTACAAAATGTAGTGAGAAGAAAATACCGATTGGTCTTATCTTCAAGCAAAGCAAATGTTCTTCCTTTCCAAACTTCGCCTTTATAACACTGAAGCCATAGGAACTACATAGACTATGCCCTTTTCCCGTCTGGGACTCCACATCTCCTGTTACTTTCACCACCAGAAGAAGCAGCAATAAGCAGTTGAACAAAGATAATTTCATGGTGGGAATTTCAACTTTTCTATTAACATTGTATACAATTGTCTGCTGTCACTCTCGTGTCATTCTGGCAGTCACATGACAGAAATTCTGTGAAGATCTTCTTGATAGAAAAATGTTGAGATTTAATCATAAAATACAAGGTGTCTATGAAAGCGTTAAGAGAACAACGGCCTATATCAATAATCAACACTGGTAGACATAGGCCTCCACTGGTAGAAGAGTGCCGAATGACGAACAATCTTGGGCTACCTCCATCCACCACCTGAGAGTATAAGGTATCCAAATTGACCTATACATGGCTTGGTTACCAATGTAACCTTGGTTAGAAATATAATAGGTTATATAATTATTATTTTTTAGATTTTTTCGACTCTTGATTTGATATTAAAGGATTCCCTGCACCTTCTTAATCTACTTTATCATGTAAAATACAAACCTATTCTAGAAGTCTACAATGACCACCTATACTTGCTATTTCTACCCTCATTAGCATAATTCTTCGAACCCCGGGCACTAAATATAAACTAATTGACACACGTGCCGACTCCCTAAGAAGCTCTAAAATACATTCACTCAGAAAACTGGTTGATACTTAGTTATATCGTAGTCCTTACCTGCATGGACACTACAATATATCTGCTTGTGCAGAGCATATTCGCCTGGGGAAGTGACATACTCTTTGTTTGATTATTTCTATCGACGTCATAATTTTACTGTAATGAATATAGATTTTTTTTTAACACAATAGTAATTGATGCATTAGACTATGCAAACTTGATTGTGAGGGACTAGAAAAACTGTGATAGGTACCTACTGCATTGAGTTATGGTACCTGTTCCCATATTTTATAAACCTTTAGAATTTTGACCTTATTTGTATGGATCTACTGAATATGTCGATCATAAAGGAAAAAGGTCTTCACCATGTTTTTTTCATGGCCACAGATATTATATTGCTACTTGCCAACTTTTGTTAGAGTTCAAAGACCACATAAAAGCATAAGACATAATTTAAAGCCGGATACTCTAACGTAACATATTTTTAAGGTACTATTATCTTAATAATTTCATGTACTCATAGTTAATGTCAATGTGTTATCGTACCGGTTGGCGCCGATATGACAGTGACAGGTAGCCTGCTTTCAACGTGATTTTATCCTACAGGAATCATGGGTGTAATGGCTGCTTAGCTATGCGCCGTGGGAGTTAAGTGGAGGTGTCAATAGATTAGAATTGTAATCAGCAATATCTTTGAAAGGATGGTCAATGGATGTTAGTTTATTGTTAATGAGATCACGATGATGTTTCGAAAAAGGTTTTCTTTAAAAAGTATTCTTAGCGTCAGTCTAAGATGTTTTTCTTCTAGATTAAAGTGGTCAGTCTGTAGATTACGTTTGTCTGTTACAATAGTATACTATTATACAGAAGCTCATGAAAAATTATATGCTTTCAAAGTGTTAATCCACACCTATTTATTTATTATTTAAAGTTACCTTTTTTTTAATTTGTGGCATTTCCTGTCTAAATTAGGAATGAGTAAATAAGCAATAATAACTTTCATGGGTAAAATCGTAACATTGGCAATCTCCACCTCAGTAAACACCGATTTCAGCAAACAAGAGCCTATTTAGTATATATTTTTTGGGATTATTATGAAAGCTTATGTGAGTTGATTATGATGACGATGAAAGCTAGGGTCCCGCAAAGTTTTTAAAATCTCCCAGATCCAACACTTCATTCCCGTTATCTCCCCACCGGGGGACGATGAGAAAACAGTCCCCCGATCTTCGGGCCCATTGAGGGATAATGAGATCCTTCTATGGGGCCGAAGATCAGGGGACAGCAGGGATAAAGCCGCCACCAAAAAATAATAAAAGTGCTTAAAAACGTTTCGGCAGAATATTCTCAAAAAAAAAATAAAGTAAAATCATAACACGAATTCTAACAAAAAAACGGGAAACAAACATGGGATTTTTTTAGATACCGTTGGGCGTGAGGTACATTTTTCCTATAAGGCACTGTTTGGAAGGAGTGGTCCAAACAGTGCCAATAATAGGTATAATTAAGTACTCAAACCTAACAATTACATAACTTTAGGTAAGTAACTAACTCGTAATGATTGCGCATTTGGCAACAGGCCTAATTAGTGGTGTTGGCAAGCTTTTCTTTTAATTAAGAAGGGGTGACATGAAAATTACTAGGTACCTAAGAATGGAGTTTTAAACAAGGATATTGTCGTTGGCATCAAAATCCGTTACTTACATATTTGTAGATCGTTCAATTCAAGCTACTTAAAATACAACCTTTTTTTTAAATCGGCCACCATACCTCAACTAATGCAGGAGACATCAATTTTGATATTTTTCTATCCGGCTGCCGGTGAAAATTGGAATACCTACCTACAGTAAAATTTGAGACTGTTTTATTCAAAGCCCGATGTTTAGTAAAACCTTTAACCAACCTAGGTCTAGGCTCTAAGCGATCCTCCCTCAGTACCTAATGATTGACCTAAAATAGGTAAGTTGGCTAATAAGATAGCTTAGACCAACCTAGGTATCGACCAAGTATAAACGCAGTTGACAAATCTGGATTAGTTAAGAACTTTTTTATATTTAAACTACTTACGTGAGACAATTCATTATATAATTGAACTGTGTTTAAGGCCCGGTAAAATTACCGCAGTGGCGGAGGCGATCAAAGTTCGCGTGAATACAGTATTCACCACCGCTATGCCACCGCAACCGCATCAGTTTGACAGGGCCCTTAGTCAATTCTAGGTCAACCTTTTTTGTTGACATAAGTAGAATGTACTACTTTGCGTGGAATTCGATATTGAATATCTTAGGCTAGCCTAGGTTTGACTTAGTTTCGGGCTTTCGCTACAACACATACTCTCTTCCTATATTCTGCGTAGGCTTGGTTTGGAGTACATCATTTATACACCGCGATCGGGAGTGGGCGCACTGGTGCCATCATTCAATTATCTGTGGTTTTTGTGTTTTTTTTTAATAAATAAAAATGTTGAAAAACACAGTTAAAAAATATTGTACGGAGGGCAGCAAGTTTAACCAAGTGCTCGTGTCGGTTTTGAGTGAGTGCTTATCATATACTTAATTCAATTATATAGGACCTTAAATGATGTAGCTTTGTTTTCGTATTTCTTCGTATAGCTGAAATAATTTTCACGATTCTAACTGACTTCGTATCATCCGATATATTTTTTTTCTGACTAAAGATTAAAAATTGTAGGTAATCGTTTTACTTATTTTTCTATAGGAAATTATTGAATGGCGATGAACCTTTCATACAAAAGACATCAACGCGCTACGCGCATTGTATGGAAATAGGTTCCTAGATAGGTATGCTGAAAATTGTTAAGCTCAACTGTAATGTTAGTATATTAGGCAAGAATAAATAAATAAATAAATAATGCTGGACAGTTTCACACAACATCATCTAGTCTCAAACTTAGCAGAGCTTGTATTATGGGAAATACATGACTGATAAACTACTCATATATATTTTTTTGGTAAATACATACATATTATAACATAGAACACCCAAACCCATATTAAATGTCCAAAAATAATTCATAATTCATCTTTATAACTAGGTCAACTTAATGTTATACTAATAAGCCCAAGGCTATGTTATGTTACAAGAAAAAATATGAGAATGATCTAAATATTATTTATGGCTTTTTGTTGTGGGAAACAAAACATTTGAGTAATTATTAAGTGGGTATCTATTATCTATTAGTAGGTTGGGTTTAATCCAAAATGTAAAGTGCTCATTCTGTGCATGAAAATGTTAAACATGTACGTTTCATGCACAGAATGAGTAGTGTTTCAACTATCTCCCTTCTGGGATAACATACATCATAGAAAACAATATAAGTAGGTAATTTTTTTGAATTTAAACATTTTCTGAGACATCTAGTTCAAGCTTTGCAAAATACAGAATTTTTCCACAGATGATTATGTACCGAGATCAATTTCGGTGGGTTTTGCCACCGGTGGGTTTTTTGGATAGATTATTATTATTATTATCAGCCTATATTGTCCCATTGCAGGATAAAGGCCTCCCTTCCTTCCTTTCAAGTTTAGATAGACAACTATTATTTAGAGTACCTATTTATACATAACCAGACAAAACATAATAAATAAGTTTTTAATCAGAGGTATAATGATCTTTAACGCAAACATACCTACCTACATATTTTTTATATCATGTAGGTACCAAGATGTTTCCTGTCCTATTAAATAGTTTGCTATGCAAATAATTAATAATCTATTCTGGGCTGTCGGGCAAAAAGCTTTCTTATTTTCCAAGAACGAAACATTACGATTATACTTTTCTTAGTAAACAGTTTTGCCCTACCTGCTTATTATAAACGCGTTATGATCTATCGAGAGCAGAATGGAGCCTGCCCCTTGATTCGTAACCGTTCGATTCGGCTAACTTACCGAACTTTCGTAAAGTCTAGGGTTATAACAGCCGGAAAATTAGGGACTCCTAGCCGTTACCTACCATAGGGAAAACTATATTGAACAAGCTTCTGCCCATGGCTTCGCCCGCGTGGTACCCGGATAAAAAGTAGCCTGTGTGTTATTCTGATGTATAAGCTATATTACTGTAAAGTTTCATCAAAATCCGTTCAGTAGTTTTTGCGTGAATGATGAACAAACATCCATCCTCACAAACTTTCACGTTTATAATATTAGTAGGATAGTAGGAAGTAGGATATCCTTATTTATGAACCTCACAAAAATAATAATCTCTTTGATGCCCATGGCTTCGCCCGCGTGGTACCCGGATAAAAAGTAGCCTGTGTGTTATTCTGATGTATAAGCTATATTACTGTAAAGTTTCATCAAAATCCGTTCAGTAGTTTTTGTGTGAATGAGGAACAAACATCCATCCTCACAAACTTTCACGTTTATAATATTAGTAGGATAGTAGGAAGTAGGATATCCTTATTTATGAACCTCACAAAAATAATAATCTCTTTGACGTTAGCAATTTTTACTGTATGTCAACAATCTCAAATATATTAAATCGGGAGGCTAATTAAAGGTAGAATATGCGTAAGCATCTTAGTAGCTAGGATTAAAGTGTGTTATCTACTTAACACTTGCGTATTTTACCCTGCGTAAATAACTCGAGTCCATATCTAAGTAATGTTTTGAATTTCATGAATCGATTGCTCTCAATAATAATTAGGATTTTAGCTCAATTTAACAATACTATTTAGGCTATAATACATTTCACACAAAGAGTAAGTAGACATAACGTACCGACGGACGCCAACTGTACAAACGATATTTTCTGTTCTAGTTGATTATTTTTTGTGAGATGTTTTATCGTACAGTCAAATTTAGAAATGTTTTACGTATTTCTATATTTGACTGTACCTAGGTACTTATAGAGTACCGATTAGTATATTCATATGAAATTTTCTCTCTGTATATCAATCAAAGTATATATAAAAAATAGGAAAAATTATATAACGTTAGTTATTAATATTGCCATTATAAAAGATGGCTTTTTTTGACAAAAAAATCATGTGGCGCAGTGGGTGAAGGCCCACCTGAGACGCAGAAAGTTGCGGGTTTCTATACCCGCCGTGGGACAAATGTTTGTATGCTCTGCAAACCTTTTCTCGGGTGTTTTCTATGTATAATATGATACAAATAATAGCTCGGTCATGTAGTTCCCGTAACACAAGCTCTGCTTACTTTGGGGCTAGATGATGCTGTGATAATGTCCAGCATCATTTTTATATTTTTAGCTCGGGAAACTGATATTTTTTTTTTATAAAAAATCCTTAAATAACCTTTTTTTTTTAATATTTTTATTTATAATAAATTTTTGAGTGAGGTAATGTTCTCGATCATTCACTGTAGATTCTCAGTACAGTAACAGTACCAATTCAAAAGTGCTGCTATGTTTGCATGTTTTGAGTTTATAAATTCAATAAAAATCGCAGCACTGCAATAATACATATATATTATGTAATAATAATACACGCCAATATTGAAATAACTTTGAGGAACCAAAATGTTGCTATTCGCACTAGTTGGTTTTGTCAGCGCCATGCTCATTGTACCCGTTTATTTTTTTACCGACTTGACACCTTGTAATGTGTGAAATTGTCCTAATCACCTGATAACAATGAAAATATTTATCAGTTAAGTGACAGTCACATTAACCGTAGACCAATTTATTTTAATTGTCCATTTGAAAAGGGCTCATTTCTAAAATTAGGTGGGCATGTGCTGTACTTTATGTAGGCCTACCTATGATCTACCGTATCCACTACCTAATGACTGAATCCATCAAAGTTTTGCTGCATCATTGAAATCCAAATATTTCGCGTGGCGCGCTTGAACATCTGATAATGCTAGACATGTTTTTTTACACAGTATCATCTAGCCCCAAACTAAGCAGAGCTTGTGGGAACTACATGATTGATATACTACTTATATAATTTTTTTTTGTAAATACATACATATTACACATAGAAAACACCCAGACCCGAGACAAACATTTGCAGATGTTACAAATATTTGTCCCGCGGCCGGAATCGAACCCGCAACCTCCTGTGTCTCAGGCGGGCCTTCGCCCACTGCATCACAGAGGTCGATAATCTTGTGATGTCTAACCAATAAGTAGGTATCTGACACTTCTATCACCGTAATACGACTTCGGTGGCGCGGCGGTCGAGTAGTCGACTGAGATACAAGAGGTGTGGGTTCGATTCCCGCTGCGGAACAAAGGTTTGCATGTTTTGCAGGTATTTGTTCCCCGTTAGGTGTTGTATCCTGGCTACCATCAAACCATTTTGTAGGCCTTCACAATATGTACCAGTCTTTTTGAATGATGTAGGCCCGCCCGTGCTTGCGCGATAGCAATATTAGCCGTTCAGAATTTGTTATAAATTTGGTGGTGTTCCGTAATACCAAAAAAGATGAATGAAAACTTGTTGTATTTTTCACATTGTGTTGTTATTCTGTAACTAGACAATATAATCAATGTACCTAACCAACCGATACGTAAGGTATTGTTGTTTTTAATACGAAACACATAAGAAGAAAACATGTCATGTATGACGTAAAAATATCCAAAATGCGAAGTATTTTGAAAAATTTATAGCAAGGTACGTAGATAAATACTATTGGAATGCAAATAATAACATAATATGGTGGAAATAAGCTCTAATTACAAATGACTATGGTATTACGTTTGTATGGGCAATTCATCCAACGCAGGCCTCTTAAGATTGAGTCGTTGGTGCAAAACAAATCAGTATAATTTTGCAATGAGCTGATTGGAATGATCGATACATATTGACTGCAATTCAATCAACTTGGACCTTGCCTCTCTTCAATTGCACTATCAATTAACCAGCCAAGAGAGACCCTCTACCCCTTTGTTTCTACAGGATAAAGTCTAAAAGCAGAGATCCGGCTACTCTGGCTACCTACGGTCAGGTTCATGGAAAGATGGACGCAAGAGCAAGGATACGAGATACTATATGAATTCGCGTGAATGGAGTAACTTAGTACTAAAATTAGTTAGTACTATGCGTAGTTCCTGATGCCCACGATAGATAGATGGATAACTCTTTATTGTACACAAATAATATGTTGCTTACAAATTCAACAGAGCAAATTACAAGCTTATCGCGGGAGTACAATGGTCGGTCTTATCGCTTATAGCGATCTCTCCCAGACAACCTTTGGATGCACAGGAATTTACGCGAATGATACAGGACGGTGGTGTATAGACAATACAAACATACATAGTGACGAATAATTAGATAAAACTCATATACTTATACATACATACATACATATACATACATGAATTCATATCCCTACATAAATAATCTATATGATAGCAACTCATCAGCTTTGATATAAGGACAAATAGTGACTGTGCAATAGCCTTTTGAAGATAGGAAGGGATTTGGCAGTTCTGATATAGAGGGGGAGAGCATTCCATAGGCGGATAGCTTGTACAGTAAAAGAATATCATAGAAGGAAGAAGTGTGCACAGGAGTTTTAAGTTGCAAAGTCTCAGAGGAGCGCATTAAACGAGAATTGGATAGATGAATATATATATTCAAAGCGCTCCTTGAGATAGGGAGGAGAAAGGGATACACGATACAGGGAACACGATACAGGGACTCCTAATGTGGGGTCAGGACGATGTATGTTAGTAAAAGTTTCAAAATTTTGAACTTTATTTCCAGTGGTCATTCCCGTCTTTTCCTATGGCTCAGCAGTGGGCTGGATGTCCCCCATGGGCCCCAAGCTCATGTCCCCTGATAGCCCAGCGCCCTCGCCCGTCCACCCTGAGACGATATCCTGGATGGCATCTGTCGTGTACCTGGTGGGGACGCCTACTGTGTTCCTGTTCGGTTACATAGTGGATAACCTGGGGCGGAAGAAGGCGCTGATGCTCACTTCAGCAGCGATGGCAGTAGGTGTTCTAGATAGATTTTTTTAGTGGTTTGTAGGGGAAAGGTAAAAAAGAAACCTTTGTATATTCGCCTTGCCACCCGTGTGTCGTTTCGAGTCATTCACTACTTTTGGAACTTGATTTTAAATCAAAATCCAAGGAAAGATTGTAAAAAAATATATTACGCTATTTTTTATAGGCACTATTCCAGCGTCATCACGGAGACGGAATCTTAGTATCTAACATGTTACGGTTGTTGTCTTTTTTTTGCTATTTGTCACTACTTTACTTATTTTTATAGAAATTTTGTCACAGATAGTCTAGTAGAACGTACAATCGTGAACATATTTTAGCGCATAAGTACCTTCCCCCAACTTCACTACTTCGTACTGAGTACGCACGAAGGTTCTCAGCCAAGAGGTCAGTTTCGAAAAATTGTCAATCGAACATGTACCTATTGCGATGCATAGGTATACTCTGTTTTAGAGATTAATTTCCCCCAAACATATCGACTCGCGAGACGAGATTGCAATTGTTTTTGAAACAACCGAAATTGATCTGTAAGAGCAAAAACTTTTAATCTGTGGCACTCATAGTGTAGTTTATATTCGTATCGCATCGCTACATGTTGGAAAACTCTATTTTCACGCCGCGCCTCTTTGCGTGAGTTTGTTCACGTAAGAAGATGCTGCAGCGCTGGCTCAAATGAAAACAATAATTTTGCGCATATTATCGATCGCGAACACTTTATAGAATCCACACCAGTCCATTATACCTTGTTGGAATTAGTTCCCCAACCCCTTGTTACAGATATCCTGGAGCCTTAAGCTCTACTCCTCGGAAACGTGGGCGCTCATAACCGCGCGGGCCATCGTGGGTCTAGGAGTGAGTGGCTCGTACGTGGTCACGCCTCTCTACATGAAGGAGATCAGCGAGGACTCTATCAGGGGGACCTTGGGCAGCCTAGTGGTGCTGTCGCAGAATTTAGGGAACCTTGTAGTGTACCTTCTAGGTATGTTCATTATGAAAATCAGTTAGGTTTATACAAAATAGTAATTTATAACAAAAAATGCTCTACGATATAGATACGATATTATGTTATTAATATAAGAAAAAATTAAACCCGACTTCAAATAAAGGAATGTTGAAAAAAGTACAATATCGGTTTAATGATTCTTTATTTCTCAAAGAACATAATTATAGTTCACTTAAATGAGAAAAAATCGGTTCCCAATTGGCGAAGATATCGCCAATTGGGTATAACATACACACAATAAAAAAAATACAGCCGAATTAAGAACCTCCTTTTTTGAAGTCAGTTGACAAAATAGAAAATATTTGGTTCGAGCAGAACTATACACATATCATTTCACGTGATGTTTTCTATCACTGGTTTCGATGGTTATCCGTTATTTACCTTCGCCAAAAAACCATGGTAAAATCCAAAACAAGGAAATCCGTAGGACACAGATCTTAGAATTATAAGTTATCTAATTCTAAGATTCTTCTTAGAAGTAAGAAGCTCTTAGAATTTGTAGTAACATTGGACAGTCGATATAGCTCGCAGAACCAACAGCCGATGCGGCAGTAAGGATCTCGATTGGCGACCACGAACCCAATGACGTAGGAAGGCCAATAACCCGGTGGATCGATGACATCGTAAAGGTTGGTTTTAGGTTGATGGAGGTAGCCCAAGATCGATTGTTATGGCACTCTTTGGGGAGGCCTATGCTTAATATCTTTAGGCTATTGATAAAGATGATGGCGACAAAAAAGCCGAAGGGTAGAAGTAAGTAAGAACGGAAGGGAAGCCTTTGCCCTGCAAAGGGACCTGACGCCACAGGGTTCACTGTGGGTATCAGGAACAACAAGTACTGTGGTACCACAACACCCAATTATCGATTACGATATCTTAATGTTATCTATAGGAGAGTACCTGAGCTACCACACGACGCTATGGGTGTGCCTGTGTGCGCCCGTGCTACATCTGCTCCTCTTCACCGCGATGCCGGAAACGCCTTCCTATCTCCTCAAGTGTGGACGAGTCGAGGTGAGACAATATCTTATCCGTGGGGAAACGGGGCCCTTCGCGTTTTCTAAATTCTTTCAGGGCGACTGGTCAAATCAACGCGTGACCAGAGAGCTGCCTCTTATCTGGGTCAACTAATTATCATTGTCATTCAGCGTGGCAGTGCAGCCAGAATTTTGGGAATGCTTCTGTCTGGTAGTGATCTGGATCATTTCACCTATCTATAGATCGTTTGCAACAGTCTTTAGCTTGCTAGCTGTTCCCCAAAACCCCCTACAGTGCGTACGAATCTGCATGTCTGTTTACATCAAAGAGCCTGCATATCTCGGACAAAAAAGTTCCATATTTTAAGAGATTGCAAACGGATGGAAAGATTTCAAACTTGTTATTCTGCATAAGTAGATTAGATAGAGACTGATTACTGATTATCCCTACGGCTCTCGCAATTTAGCACGTTGGCGCTGCCGATCAACTTGCGAGAGAGTATAAATGTTCGCGCCATTGTAGACCCCTACAAATGCCATCACCAACATATTTGTTGAGATTTCCTCGAATAGAGAATCACATCACTTGTACAGGAAGCCCGCGACGCGCTCGCTTGGCTGCGCTGCCGTGACAGCTCCGAGGCAGCGGTGGAAAGCGAGCTGCAACTGTTACTGCTGGAATTGGAACACAGCAGCAAGGCAGGCAAGCTCAGCTCGGCTCTCAAGACTTTAGGTAAATCAATCAATGTGAAGTTAATAGGTTTATTTCCGATCAATAGGTAGGAGTCCGATAAATTGGACTTGGTAACGATGGTCTGATGATGGATCCAGGAGGTGGATATTGTTATTCTTTTTATAATTTTTAGTGCGTGATAAAAGCGTTTTTTTTTATAATTTTTTTAAACTACACATTTTATTTATTTATACCTAGTCCTCCCCGTGACGCGTTATTATTATTTGGGTTTTTATCATATCGAAGGGAAATCATATCCAAGCGGGTCGCGGAGTCCCGCCGAGGTTGAATTTTTGAGATAATGTATTCATTAAAATCACGAAGATTATTTAGAAACGTCAACATATTTAAATATGTTAGATTATTTTACGCCGATTCCTTGCTGCGTGCAAGGAATTTACTTGGGGTTTCCCAACGTTTATAGTAACAGGGCTGATTTTTACTAGACATTATATGGTGCGGTATAAAGTTTTAATGGGTTCATTTTTGGTGGTGACGCTTGTGCTTTATCTAAGGATTCTGTACAATCTGATCATCAGTTCTGACGTGAGACCGTCTAGGCACGGGTAAAGTATGCAGTTTGCTACTTTTGTATTCTTCAAGGGAGGGTCCCTGTACTGTTCTCAAGAGTGGTCTATAAGACATTGCACAACAAATTAAACAGTACCTGGGATATTTATATGATAAAAGTTATAACCCTTGTTTTGGATATTCTTGTGAAAGTATTAATTTGATGCTGAAATCGAATAGGATTTTGTGTCGTAAATGGCGGAATAGAAATTAGCACTAACCTACCATAATAATAGCTGTTTATACCTACCTATAATGTTCTAATCATATTTGAAGAAATACCGTAAATTTCTTAACATAATACGATCGTGTTAAAAATGATGGGCCCTGTATTAATATTCACTAGGATAGATTTTTTTTTTTTAATTTAGGTGTAATTATGATTTAAAATAGTTCGTTGTTGTAAATAAACTACAAAACTACTTAACTAGTACTTTGTATATTTTATTTTTCAGACTTTAGTCGTAAATAATAGTTTTTCGTCAACATGCTACATCGTATCAAAATGCTCTATCATTTCTAAATAAGCTTCGAACAACAAGATCCGCAGATCATACATTTTGGGTTTGTCCAATCGACGAAAAACATCCAATGTTTTTCGTCGATTGGACAAACCCAAAATGTTTAAGAGATCTATACCTATCTATTGAATACCAGCTTTCCGCCCGCGACTTCGTCCGCACTTACGTAGGTAGATAATATGAGTGCCTTTCGCCCCTCGCCCCCCGTTCCCCGCCTTACCTCATAAGTTTTTAAAAGAATTTCATAGAGAATACTTGAAAACCATATCTAAACTGCACCTTGTAATATTTCTTTCATTTTTAACATAAAAACTGTTGCCGTGGCTGAAATATTAAACTTACACTATTGTGTCCTGGACTTTTTTGTAAAACTATTAATAGCCAACATTTGTGCGCTACATTCTATTAACTTATTTCCAACCGTTTAGATAGCGCACGTCGATAATGCAGCCAGGTTGTCTGTTTTTCTGACTTTAATCACACATAATATTTTTTTTTCTAGCCGATAAAGCCCGCGTAGGGTAGGTAATTGTTAGGTGCATCAAAAATCATTGCATCCCTTGAACCCATGCAAAATCTTAAATGTTTTTTTTATACCCTGATACGTATCTAGTTCTTATGTATTTTAGGTATCCAAACTAAGTTTACAGTAAATCGTCACGCGTTAAACATTACCAATACAAATTTAACATACGATTATACCTCCTTTAAGTGGTAGTTTTTTTCATTTATTTATTGATAATATTTATGCGAAGCTCCAAATTTATTTCTTAGTGCACCTCTACACCGTAAGAGGAATACACCCTCCAAGTTTCATGCTTCTAGGACTTATGGTTTAGACTGTGCGTTGATCTATCAGCCAGTAACGGAACAGTTTTATATATTTAGAAGATCTATTTGTCAACTTGGTTCAGTAGAGAATCCAAACATCCATATCTAAAATATCACATATCGGAATAGCATAGATGGCTCTACATAATTGTTTTGTAGCCTCCTAAAATTCAAGCGGTGTTCGACTTTCATAAGTTATTTTCGTCGAAGCGTTTCATAGGTCGTGGTTAGGTAGCTACCAACGTTTCACTTCCAAACGGTAACAATATGTAAACTGCACTAACGGGACTTGGTCAAACAACACAAAAATAATAGTTATACTCAGGTTGTACCTAATGCCGCCCTTTACAAATGAAACGGGTTCCCGGCTACTGTATATCGGCTAACCGCCACAATGGCCGGCTTTTGCCTGTAAATACAGAGACAGATTTCAAAACGCTTTATAGCAGCCTGAAGAAATTTACTGCTCAACATAGGCCTGTTCTAAATGCCATGACAAAGTCTTATGCCACCTACATTCACCGAATTTCCGCAACCTTTAATATGTTAGCTTTTATACGTTTTTATAACTTAGTTAACGTTTTTAAATATTAAGATTGTTCGTCCTAGGATTAGAGCTACAATTGTACATGATTAAACTAGTTTTTTCTCTTAAATAAATACCTTTGAATTGAATTGAATTAAATGTTACCGGTGCATAGAATAACAATATGTACCGGTGACACCGGTCCTCCGAGGACTTCCTTCCTGCCAGCGTTGTTCGGTTCGTGGTTGCAATTCGAAAACCTTTATTCCTCCAGCGGTTGCTGGTCATGTGACTATTTTGTGTCATTGTTAAAGGGTTGTATAAGTTATAAGTTGTCATTGTATAAGTTGACGACCTCGGTGGTGCGATGGGCGGGTAACTATCTGACGCAAGCAAGCGGTGCTAGTTTGATTCCCGCTGCGGGACAAACGGTTGCATATACTGCAGAAAGTAGGTGTTTGTGGAAGGTACCATGGTAGGTACTCGTAGGCTCTGATACCCACGACATAAGGAATCCTAATGCTTTACATTAGTACACCCCCAGCCATTATTACAATCTCATTAAGTCCTCTCCATCCAAAGGTTGTCTGGAAGAGATCGCTTCTAAGCGATAAGACCGCCCATTGTACTTTGAGTTTTGTTTTTTTTAGTTTTGTTATTTTTATTTTCTTATGGTCTACAATAAAGTGTTTTCATTCATTCATTCATTCATTCATTCCTAGTGTAGTGTAAGGACTAGTTTTGAATGTGACTGTTGTGTGTTTATTTATTCTTAGCACTAGCTCAGCTAGTCCTACGGCTGCCCTTGGCCTCCTACCCACCGCGTAGCATCGCCCGCCTGTGCTATTACTTCGTTTTTGCTTGACGTACTTTCTGACTTTTTTCTTTTTGCTCGGCTCCTAAGGCTCGTATCGTGATGTTAAACCACAAGAATTCGGCTATCAATTGCGCTGGTCATCAAAGACGCTGTTTGAACAGGTTAGCGATAAGAATAACCTGCTTTTAAAGTGAATGTGACCTTACACCAGTTCCCAGGGTACCATGTTTGCCATCAATAATGATGTTGACAGCGCGTGGGCGGGGTGGTACAACCATTATAACTTCACAGTTACTTGTTAGATGGGTCCGTTAAATAAGGGTTACCTATAATATTTAAATACGTATATGGCAAGTTTTATATGTTTATAGTGACTCAATCGGAACCGGGTCTGTTTTATAGCAGGTGTTCTTGAAAGAAAACACTTTCGCTAGTGAAGAAAAGCGTAGGTTTATCAGGTATCGTCGCGCCGATAGGTACTTGCACACTTATGTTACTGTTTAGGTAAATATACTGTGGGGCCCCTAAAATGGGATTGTACCTATATAACATATTTTTTTAAAAAATATTGCTGGACATTTTTCACACAGCATCATCTAGCCCCAAAGTAAGCAAAGCTTGTGTTATGGGAACTACATGACTGATATACTACTTATATAGAGGTACACCTTTTTTTTGTAAATACATACATACTATACAGAGAAAACACCCAGACCCGAGACAAATATTTGCAGATACAAACATTTGTCCCGCGGCGAGAATGGAACCCGCAACCTTCTGCGTCTCAGGCGAGCCTTCGCCCACTGCGCCACAGAGGTCGTCTGGCACAAGAATGGGACGAGTGGCATAAACATAGTAACTTCCTAAGCTACATTATTTTGTACAACAACAGTACAACCATCGCCTGTACTATGTACATGCATACTTAGATATGTATTATCTAGTTTCGTTCGTTTCGTGATGGGAGAGTTCATAGCGAGTCCCTGCGACCCTGTCATACAAGCTTTAAAGTCATAGTATGGGGAACAGAGCATAACCTATCTATATTAGAATTCGACTTCTGTAGCGCAGTGGGCGAAGGTTGCGAGTTCGATTCCCGCGGGATAAATGTTTGTATGATCTGCAAATATTTATCTCGAGTCTGGGTGTTTTCTATGTATAATACCAGTAATGTAGTTCCCACGATATAAGCTTTGGTTTGGTTGTGGTTAGATTATGCTGTGTGAAAAATATTCAGCATTATTAATAATGCTATTTATTACTTACCTATACGAAGCGATCACAATATATGTAGTTACGATAGTTAGATGAGATAGCCATAAACATTTCTTTTCATTTCATAGCCCAGCAGTGGTTTGACTATAATAATGGTGATACTGAAACCTACCTAAGTTTAATCTAAGCTTAGTGTACACGGACATATCCTCATCTATTTGAATATGCTGTTCGATTAGTTAGATAAACGCCTGTATTCCTCTATCCATACATTTTCGGTTGTATTTCGACCTATTCGTATTTACTTCCATTTACTTATTTCATGGTTTTCCCACACTTATACAAAATCTAGCACCCACTTTCTGAGCCTCCGCTCAGTAAGCGGGGACCGTGGGCTTGAGACCTACTCAAAACGGTGAAGGAAAAAATCGTGGGAAACCGGCATGCCCAAGAACCAAATATTCGAAGAGTTAATTTCGAAATTGCTATCGGTTAGTATTCCAATAAGCGGATATCAGCTTCCAACCTGACACGTGAAATGCTAACTTAACTACTTATAAAAACGCGGGCTTTTACCAAATGCCATGTTTGGACTGTAATGTCAAAGATCGCTCTGAGTATTTATCTGAGATTGTCCATGGGGAATATCGCCATAAGCGTGTTTTTTATTTGTTTTCTATTTAATCGTATGATTTATGCGAAAGTGTGGATGAAAAATATCTATTTCAGTATTTAGTGTAGGTGTTTATTGCAACATAAGTATACCTACAGCTTACCTATATACCTACTAAAGGCCGTAAGATGAATGCTTAGTAGTTTACACCACAAGAGCAAGTGTTATCTTCTATCTTCGATTATTTCTTAAGTTCAATGGTAGTTGATCCACACATTTGTTCTTATATGACGGTAGATCAAACCATCGATTAACTTTTATCTTAAATTTACGAAATCTTAAGTTTAAACTACTATTGTTCTTACGGCCCTAAGTATTCATGGATTAATACCATTATGTTCTGTAAATAGGGTGTCGCAAAAATAATGTTGTTTATTCAGTATCAGACCAAAACACGTTCCGTGCCTTCCGGATAACTCTTATCATAACCCTCGCACGGGAACTATGCGGGTGCCTGGCCGTGCTCCACTTTGCGTCCCTGATCTTCAGCAAGGCGAGTGAAGACGGCTGGGTGCTGACTGCGAACCAGCAGGCCGCGGTACTAGGGGCTGTGCAATTAATCGGATCATTCACTGCTTCGACACTCGTGGAGAGGACTGGGAGAAAGGTGAGTAGTTTCTTTTTATGGTGTCACTGCAGCCGTGACAGGCCAGTTGTGATCGTAAAAGGTCAAGGAAAACATTTCCTTGTTTACTGGTTATTTTCTTGTTAACTTGGAAATTAAATTTAGTTACATAAAGTACCATCTTATCGCTAAGAAGCGATCCCTTCTAGACAACCTTTGAATGGAGAGCAGATTGCTCTCGATTCAAAGGTTGAATGGAGAGCAATCTGCTTGAGCAGATGATATTATTTGCCATGCCGTAATTGTGGTGGAAGTATTAGCATAGTGTAACTATTTAGATAAATTTCGTTAGGCTGTGGTGGTGCACCCTATAGGAAGCAGACAAATACACTAACAAACGACGATAATAGATCTTAAATAATTTAAGATATTAAACTTACTTTATATTCGTAAGTTTTTGTATGATTTTTTTTATTTTTTATTCTGTAAATTGTAATATCTGTAGCTCTAAAACGTTTTGGCCAATGGCTGTAAGTTAAAAAGGTTTTTTAAAATAAATAAATAAACACATATATACCAGTTCTTAGCGTCACGGGCAACAAATAATAGAGTTATGGCTGAGTCATCAATACATATAATAGTTCTTTAAGGGTACTTATACTTACTTTGCTAAGTTTAGGGCTAAATGATGCTGTGTGAAAAATTTCCAAAATTATCTATTATTTTGATTAACATGTATTTAATTTTAAATAGAACCTATTGAATCACAAATTCGATATGTATTAATAAGTTTCCGTAGTGTAGCGGTTATCACGTGTGCTTCACACGCACAAGGCCCCCGGTTCGATCCCGGGCGGAAACAGATCTTTTTTGCATCGCACATTTTTGTTAAGATTTTTTTTTTTATCCTAGACGAAGTAACGAGCCTCTATATTCGTTTGTCAGAAGAGGTTATATAAGAGGTCATCTCTATCAAATAGGAGACTATCAAATATCTTCGAAACGGCATATCAGATCAAAATGCGGTTTTTTGCAATCGATTTGTATGACTTCAAATAAGTATGGGTTTTTAGGTTTTACCGTCACAAGTCACGAGGAGGCACTTCAAAAGAGATAGAAGATGGATAAAAAATACTTTGTTGCACACCAAATAATATTTCAGCTTAATTATGTACTACAAACTTTGTCATTGCGTCGATTCTCTACTCCAACTAAACATAATTTTATCCATCGCTCTCTTTTACTAACAGTAACAAAAGAAAAAGATAGCAATACTTTTGTGCTGTCAATTTGTCAGATTAAGTTTTCCATAGCAGTTTAGTCGTGATTTCAAAACACGCGACTGAACAAGAGCAATACGTAAACAAATTTGACAGGAGTAAAATTCTTGCCATCTCGTTCTTGCGTGCACAATCAGTAAAAGAGAGCGACAGTTTCAATTAAGTTTGGTTGGTGTAGGTACCAGAGTATGGACGCCAATGTTGTCAAACGACGATAGGAAACACGTCGGGGTTTAAAATGTTGCTTTTGCTTTCTTAGCCTCTCCTTGGAACCACCTGTTTGGTTTCGGGCGTCGGCATGTGTGCGCTCGGAGCGTGGTTCTACGCGCAGTCTATCTCCAGCTCTATGGGAGGGTCGTGGCTGCCCGTCTCCGCTCTATGCCTCTGTATCTATTGTGACGCGGCCGGATTGCAACCCGTCCCGTTCGTGATTATGACTGAGATGTTTAGTTTTCAGGTGAGTCTTTACGTCAAGTCCTTCAAATACTACCTGTTTCCTTTATTGATCTTAATTTTTTAATATACTACAGATACAATTCACACACAAGATAGGTTAAAAAAACTATTCCCTAAAGGCTGGTGGTAAAATAATGGTACCCAGGGCTTTGCATGATGTCTATTTTGTACAGCATGCTCTCAAAGAGAGCATAGCTTCAAGCAAATTGGTCAGTGAGCCGAAAATGGTGTGTTTAAAATAGAGTGCGTATTATAATTGTTAATTAAACCTGTTTCAAACAGTAGGGTAGGTAACATAAATCTTTCAGACTACTTACCTAGGTAAAAGTACCTTAACTTTTTTATTCCAAAAACTATCGTGAACTTGATTATTCATATTGTAAAAACGGGAATTTTGCTGGTTCGATTTTCGCTGCGGGACAAATATTTTTTCCGGGTCTGGGTCTTATTGTACCACTGGACTTGTAGTTTCTGATACCCATGTTACAGGGATTCCTAATGTGGAGTCAAGGCTACGTACGTGTCTGTTGGGTGTTATTTTATCATCGCTTCTTATGAGTAAAGAGTAGTAGAGCTTCTGTGGAAGGGTTTGTCCGGGGGGGGGGGGGGGGGGGGAAGGGGCTATATAGGCTACGATAACTACTTACCAATATAACACCGTATGGTTATTTGTCTCTTTAAAAGTATTAAAAAAGGGAGCATTTTAAACACCTTTCTGATCAATCGTTTATGTTTACTGACCAATCGCTTATATTTAAAAAAAAACTGGAATCACAAAAATCTAAGAAACTACAAACAATTAAACTCTGCAAGGTTGTAGCATTTTCTCCATCAAATTGAAGTTCACGCGCGCTTTTGACTCGTTTTCAACAATAGCGTAACAGCTCAACTGATGGTGGCCCATGTAACTGCAACATGAATCCCTGTGCTGGTTCGTTAGCCAGTCAAACTTGGTGGAGTCGGCATGTCCCGATGTATTTACTCTGAAGACGCTCCAATTGACTATGGATATTGTAGCCCATTATTATGTTAAAATATCTAATATTCCAGCTCCGCGGGACAGTGACATCAATCGTGATCGCCTTCGCCTGTGCCCTGGTATCCATAGAACTCCGATTCTTCCACCCCCTGGCCGCCTCCGCCGGCCTCCACACAGTGTTCTGGCTGTTCTCAGGAGTCTGCCTCGTTAGCACCGTGTATATCGCTTTCATGGTCCCAGAAACCAGGATGAGGACAATAGACGAGATTTATGCGGAGATCGGCGGGAAGAAAGACGATTGCGACTCCGAAGCGAATGTTACTAAATTGTAATTGAACCGCGATCAGTCAACATTATTAGTTTCGGAACGGGTTTCTATTTCGTTTACCTTTTATTGGTTGAAGTTCCGGTTGGATTGTAAAAGACGGTCACAAGTTGGGTCAATGCTACCGTGGAAGGATCTCCTTACTTTTTTCTTTATATTTGGAAAATCCCGTTTTCCCATTACACTGCGGTTTGATTGTGATAAATACCCGTGCAAGATAATGCTCACCTTTACCCAGTCAGCTAATAAAAACATTAATTAAACGCCTGAAATTTATATTCAAATGTTTTACTCAATTGAAATATTTTCTGGCTGACTGGCTACAAAGTGTAGCAACATGGGAAAACCCTATGCGAGGCACAGTGAAGCTTTTCACTATACTTGTTCTTCCATCACTAATATAAACCAGGGTGATAAAAAAGTATGTATCGGGTAGCGCCCTAGTACGCTAAATAAAATGGCATTTGTTGGCTAGACGGAACGATATTGGCCATTTCTATTGCTGGCGCCCTCTCTTTTTGGTAATTTATCTTAACCCCAGTACCAGCAAAATGCTGGAAACACGTATACGATGAGCTATGTTCAATGCTGAAGGGATGCCAGTTTATCAATGAATTGTCGTTAGATCTCAAAGCAGCGAAGAAATTTACAACAAGAATTTCAAGATACTTCTTAATTATTTTGATAAAGCTTGTTTAAGTTGTCAAAAACAAAATTGCAACAATTTTGATAAAAACGTGAAACTCCATTAATTTTTGGTTCTAGTTAGTTTTCACAGCAGCCCTGAGCGAGGACCCAAGACGAAAAAAATATTTCTGTCTTTCTACGAAAGAGAAACAAAAACTATTTCTGTCGCTTATTCTGTCAAACAAAAGGGAGGCATAAAATATTTTGTCTTCTCGGCGGTAAACAAAACCTTTTTCTTGGGTCTTCATGCTAAGCAGTCTGGTGTTTTACTAGTTTATATATATTTTAAGTGTGATAGTTGTAAGTAATTGAATATAATTGTTTTTAAATAAAAGCTCGTGTGCCTTAAGTCAATTTTAGATAAACTGTAGATAATGTAGTATTGATAGAGCGTACATATTGAATGTGTCGTATATATTTTCTAAGAACAGCGTTTCGTTTAAGCTTTGGTAATCTTAAGTTTAGTTAATATTAGTTATTGTATTGTAACTATTTAAGTAAATAAAATATTCAGACTATATTTACAAATCCGTTGTTTTATAATTTGAACATAAGTTTTTAACCCTGTCTTTCGTCGAATTTGTCTGACGTTTCGAAACTAATCTAGAAGCTCTTTTTACGAGCTCCACTCACGATCGCGTTCGTCGATAGACTGATAAGTAAGCAAATCAGTTTCAGCGCTGAAGGGAGATACTAGGATACAATAAAACAACATATTCACAAGCAATGGAATGTTTACAGTTGCAATGACAAAGTCCTTAAATTACCAGGTTTAAGTACATACAAAAGCCTATAAGGGAGAAAGTCTTAGCCACTTTCACACTGCAGTCAGTCGAACGGTAAAAAATTCAATGAAAAAAGTGAACTTATTCGTTCAAATTGATCCATTAATTTATTTGAACAAAAATGTTGCGTTATTTCATTTAATATTTTGATTTTACTGTTCAACTGGCCGCAGTGTGAAAGCAACATTAGGTACTATACGATTTATAATTAATATGAATTTGATAAATCTTCTGATAAAATTCTGATATAAGTACCAAAATACTGCTCATAAACATTCGTTGAAATCACAACCACATTCACTCTACGAATACTCTTACAATCCATACTTGTTTGATAATGGAATAATAATTGGCTCATTAACAATACATAGTAATTTAACTATATTGTTTTTAAAATCGGCTGTAACCATGAGTAACTTTGAACTTTAATAACTTATTAGTTTATCAAATTATTACATTAATAAAAAAACAACTAATCGTTAGGAAAACTGTTCAAAGTCTCTGATTTTGAAAATTTTATGCAAAAAAATTACACTTATAAAAAATATTTTTTTTACAATCGGTTAGAAATAGCTAATGACCATGCAACTTTCCCCCTTTAACAATGTTTAAATTAACATTTGTACACAAATACAAAACAGTAGTTTTTTTACATCGGTTATATATTACATAATATACTTAGTTAAAATGCTTTTGGTTCTAAACGTATACAACACCAATAAAAATGGAAGTTCATATTTTGTATTTATATAAAAACGACGACCACAATACATAGAAAATAAGTGTTCATAGAAATTTGTGCTTTTTACCTACAGTATAGTTTATTTAAATATATCTTAGTCCATTAGACAACTACTCTATTAAAAAATCTAAGGATATAAAAGATTACATTCTTGTCGAACAACTATTTTGATTTGCATTGCAAAAGGACCAAGTTGAGATGTAAATCGTACCACACAAAACATTATGCTAACTACGTACATACTTATGTGGGCTTACACATCATTATGTGGGGTAGCCATAACACGTACTTATTTTAAAACTCTTCTGCTACAAAACTAATATTTAATTAAAATTACCGTGGTTTAGTATAATTTTAGGAAAAATCACTAACTTGTATATCGCGCCCAAAACGCATAAATGGCTCTTTTACAAAACGGCTAGCCGGTGGCATCTAGCCGGCTAGTAATAAACGAAGGTACGCCACATTGTTTGAGCGTTTCGCATTCTTCCACCGGTCAATTCGTCAATGCGGCTGCAAGGTGTAGCAGTTTTACAAATTGGTGCGCCGCTTTTTTATAGTAGTGTAGTGAAATTTAGTTTTAGATGAATTAATGTCATTCATAAAACATGTCTTTTTAGAAAAACCTTTTGCAATGCAAATGAAATAGCATGAAACTATGAAATCCCCTGATTATTATCACGTGACGCGTAACAGTATAGGTATATATAACTTGTGTATAAATCTCAACCCGCACGGAATGTACCGTTACTAAACTATGTTACATTTCATTAAGTAGCTGTCTTATCTCATGTGTAGAATAATGTTCTTGAAACACAACTAGCCGTATGTACAGTTGATTATCTGAGATTATAACTTACGTGTTTGATTTCAAATAATTTAATTTTTCCTCAAATATAGAGTTTTCGAGTGATACTATTTATGTGTGTAACTTGTCTGATAAAAGAAGTTGTATATGTTCAGAAATAGATAAATCGAATTATTTTCTTAGCAAAAAATGCCGGTTACGATTACAGAATTCTGAAATTAATGTGATATTTCAGCACAAAGAAAGAGAAGATTGATTCAATTTGACATGATTGCCCATTCAGAGTGTATATCTTCTTGTATGAGAGACACTCTGAATGGGCGATAATTGATGTTTTTTAATTTTATTTAAAACTAAATTAAAACTACATCGCTTTAGATGCGACTTCTTACCCAAAACTAATTGATATTTTTATGATTAAAAACATTTTGATCATAAAAATCCATCATTTTTCAGGTCTTAAATATTTTTCAGATTTTTTTAGGTATTATTCCTCACAGCCAACGACTAAACGTATATAAAATGCCTGTAAATATATGATTTATAACTTTTTTTTTATTTTTTAATACTTTACTAAATTGTTTCGTTGGCTGCACTTTGAAAATAACAGATTTATGTAAAACATAGTAAAAAAAATGAAACATCACACATTCGGCAAGACCAATGGACCAAATTCAACAATATTGCACGATTCTTAGAACTAAACAAATGATATGCAAATACCTAGCCTAAAAATAAAACACAGACTGAACAGAAACAAATAAATACAATATATAGTTTTGGTTTTATGTTTTTTGTAGTTAAAGTTATCATTTTTGCAATAATATGCAAAAGTTGCATATCTCTAGCTGCCAAATTACTTAGCATCGTCTCGTCACAATGTTAGTTAAAATAAATTAAACGATTTGGTATAGTTTTGGTATTTCCACAGCTATGTGGTTATTTCAACTCAGTCTTACTTTACTGAAAGGTTAAAATTATGATTTTTCCCTTTTTGAGAACAGAATTTCAAAGATCATAGCGTTGTCCGTTTAAGATGTTTTAAAGCTATTCCGGTTTGGTTTTTGGTAGTTTGGAAAACTATCAATAACATTACCAATAATTATAACCAAACCTTTTAGGAATCGAGTTTATAATTATTGTTTAAGCGATATAATTTCTGTCTCATTGAGATTCTAGTTAACAGATATGTAAAATCCGTTGACAAAGTATTTGCTCAACGCATAAATAGGCAATTTAATTCAAAGCATTGGGAAGTACTTTTCAATTTACATTATTGTACAAACTGGAAGGAATTGACACATACATGGAAGACGGAAAAGAATAAATATGTTTCAAATAATAGACACATGAGTTTGGGAATTTAAGATAGAAACGATATAGATATAGAGTCAGCAAATATGGTAGCAGTCTGAGGAAACTTTGGCGCCACTAGCACAAGCCTCGACCAATCACAAATAAACCTTTTGGCCAATAAGAAATGGATGTTGGGTGATGCAGGCGCCTTCTTAGAATAGTTTTTTTTCGTAAAATAAGCAACTATATTTTTATTTAGCGCGTGTGAAGATAACCACTGAAAATGTTAAGATTTGGTGCTGTCTTGCTTTAGCATTTTCAGTTAACTTTAGACATTAAAACATTTTGGAACCCGCAGGGACAAACTTGTCCAATATTTAAATATTTAGACCTTATTATCAGTTCAGTGCATGCAAACTAGCTTTGGGGACTAGACAATAAGCGAAAAACAATATTTTTTATATCAATATTTACAATTTAGACTTCTCGTTCCCTTAACAAAGTAGGTCTTAAATCGTTAATAGGTAGTGAAATACCGCAAACTTTATGATATATGTACCATTAATATATGTTTCAATAGAAGGTATTTTAAGTACATTAAAATACAAATACTTAGTATATTATTTTATAGGGTTGATGTTTACTGGTTCATTTTTAGATCTTTTTTATTCTATTTAACTGGACTGATACGTGTACTAAATATAATTTTCTATCTATTGTATAATATTTTTTTAATACAATTAACAAAATTAAGAAATCCCG
The DNA here is from genome assembly GCA_958496245.1 of Perizoma flavofasciatum. NCBI lineage: Eukaryota > Metazoa > Arthropoda > Insecta > Lepidoptera > Geometridae > Perizoma > Perizoma flavofasciatum. Next base: position 4,321,064 of record OY292443.1, on the reverse strand, counting down.
TTTTAGTTTTTCCATACTTTAGTTAAGGTCCGGTATCGATCAAAGCGGAGTGGACACATTCTATCCAGTAAAACATCTTGTTATATTTAACAAATTATTGTCAAAATATTTTGACCAAAATACCCCTAGAGTAAGTAACATTTTCCAATCTAGTTTGCCAACGCGGAAGATCAGACAAAAAGCTCCCTCCGCCTTGGTATAGTTATTTCTTGCAAAATGAACCAGCAATCACTCAGCTCTTACAGTAAGTACATTATGTATAACTAAGTACATACATTAAGTACATGCAACTATGTGCGGGGGTAGTAGTGGCCGGTGCGCGCGGGGAGGGGTGGCGGCGTGTCCTGAAATTGTACACAAAGATTTAAGGAACCTGATAGTTCGGCTATGTTCGGCTTAAAGCGTTTTTGAAGAATTGTAGTGTCAAACAAACATACCAGTTCGTTTGTTTGCCACTTTAGTAGTATAAAAAAGATACATGCACACAAGGCTTTTCAACTGTGTTTAGTGCAGGCCCCTGTGGGTTACTGTAACGTAGCGTTAAGATGTCAGATTTCAACTAATGCTATAGACATTCCGACCTCGTGGTCTGATTCCCGCTGTTCCAAATATTTGCATGTTCTGTAGATATTTGTTTCGGGTCTTGTTGTTGTGTTACCACGGTACTCGTAGTTCTTGACATCCACAGAGGGAATCCTAATGTAGGACTATGTATGCGGCTGTTGGGTGTTTATTTATATAAGTTTTGATCTTATACTCGTGATAACTTCGAAATTAAATGTCCGATTCAAATGAATTAAAAAGTGTTTGACTGCTACATAAATGACCTTTGATGACAAAACTATTTATTTGTATAAGAATTAATACTACGATACGAATGTAACCAACTTTTGTTTCTACCGGCGAATTTTAAAACACAAAAGCTGCTATTGTGACTTAACTATGATAGTTAGATATATTCCCTCGAAGACTTTTTTGTAAGTAAGTGTAAGTAATAATGAGTACTTTAATCATGTAGTACATCATTTTAATTTATCATCAGTAGTTCTCTCAGCGCATGCCAAATAATGAATTTTATAGGCAAAATTTCGCTACTTTGGGTTACATTTTTGCAATTTTCTTAAGGATCTCTATTTTTAAAAAATAAATTAGGGCCTATAGTTACTTCCTGATAATTTTGCTTTCTATTAGTTAAATATGGTTAAAATCGGTTCAGTAGTTTCGGAGCCTATTCGGTACAAACAAACAAAAAAATATTTCCTCTTTATAATATTAGTATAAATTATAATCTTTTTAATTTAAAACGCTACGGTTTTATGCGCATTGTTTGCGGTTTTTTCAGCTTAAAATCAGCGTTGGGTGATGTTAAACACATCCAACACATGCTGAGCTGAACACCATTTTGGTACAGACTACATCCAATAGCCTTACTTAGACACATAAGCAGAAGAACAATTTTATAATATCATTTTAACCTTATCATTATTTGTGCCAAATAAACTTATATTATATTCTATTCTACCATCTAATGAGCGATCCAGATATACGGATATCTATCGTAACAAAACATAAACGTCGGCTAATTGGAACAAAAATAAAAAAAAAAACAATCTACATTACAAAACTTAGCGAAACGAAAATTTTTAAAAAAACAAACCTTAATAAAAATGTGCTTAGGATTGCGTAACAACACTAGGTGCCATGCTCTGAAATAAAACGGACAATACAGTTTGCAAATCAAATAAGCTTGGAATTTCAATTGAATAGCAAAATACCAAACTTGCACCTTACTTTTCGTTATTATTTGACTAAAAATAAATCAACCGGTAACAAAACAAACATGCTTAATTTTTTTTAATCAGGCAATTTACATAGCCTTTTTAAAGTAAACGTTGAGTTTTCAAAGTTGATTTAGTTTTGGTCAAATTAAGCGAATATTCGTACAGTATTGGAAGGCGCAAAGAAACAACATGATGAAATATTACATTACGTAATAATGCAATAGATTCGAATTAGGATCGATATTAAACGTACCCTGGACATAACAAAACCCGTTGGACCAATAACATTTTAGTTCAAGGGGTAAGTCGGTAGTTTGGAGTTGAAATGCCACTCTTTAGGGCCATATGTCTAGCAGTTGACTTCTACAGACTGTTGATGATTTTGATTGTGCAATACGGCATAGATGTGAAATTCCAACACTATGCTATTTAGTAAACAAGCGAAAAAAACAAAATCAATTTAAATCTCAAGAGTAAGGGCCCGAACACACTGAAGCGATAGCGAGCAAAAAAGAAATGGTTCTCAAAGTTTCCATGAATGTGGCGCAAGCACGACTTCTGCGGCGCAGTGGGCGAAGGCCCGCCACAGACGCAAAAGATTGCGGGTTCGATTCCCGTCACGGGACAAATGTTTGTATGATCTGAAAATATTTGTCTCGGTTCTGGGTGTTTTCTATGTATAATAAGTATGTATTTACAAATAAAAAGTATATCAGTCATGTAGTTCCCATAATTACAAGCGGCTTAATGATGTTTGTTACTGTTTCACGCAAAAACTACTGAACGGATTTTGATGAAACTTTACAGTAATATAGCTTATACATCAGAATAACACATAGGCTATTTTTTATCCGCGTACCACGCGGGCGAAGCCGTGGGCAGAAAGAAGCTAGTTATTTATAATTATGTTTTTGGTCACCACCGCGTCAGTTTGCCCCGACTCAGATCGGAACAAGGTTCAAACCATATCAAATATTTAATTTTTCTCCTGCTGACGTTTCATTGACCGTTTAGAGGCCCGTCTCACTTGCGTGGTCGCGGACGGTGCTCATGAGGAAGGACCTCTAAACGGTCTACGAAACGACAGTAGGAGAGTAGTAAAGTGCGTGGTACAGTCGAAATAATACTCTAAAATAATACAAAACCATGATTAATTCAATTCTAAGGTTATACTCTAAAATAATACAAAACCATGATTAATTCAATTCTAAGGTTCATACCTGCACGTTGCTGTCGTGCAGATAGTGCCTCGGAGGCTGCGGTCTCGGCATTGGCTCATCGCTGTCTTCATCCTCCTCGAAATCTGAAATCCATTCAATTCATTCATCATTCAGTGCACGAAGCGAGGCGGAGGGAGTGTCGCAATCACTCAGCCTGATGAAGACTCTCGGAATGAGTCGAAACTAAGTCAGAGCCCTCACGTCAAAATTCCCGTTCTTACCATTCGTCATACGGAAAGTATGACGAATGGTAAGAACGGGAATTTTATTAATTTAATTCCCAAAACTATTGTTAATTAGGTCATTTATATTGTGAAACGGGATCATCGCCCAACCTGTCTTTGCACTCGCCCAGGTTGGGCAGAATAACGACTTAGCTTGACTTTAGTGAAGTGACTTTGTGAACTGATTTAAAAAGGGTTGGACTACATATCAATGCACGCATCAGCGTACAATTAATTAGTCCCATAACATTTGTGCCTACAGCATATTACGGTACCTACCCGAAGGTCGAAATATGTATATACGTTCCTATATTTACATATCATTTCTGTGGAATTGTGTGCCAAATAAAATTATTTTCTTCTTTATTAATTTTTTTTATTTTTATTTATCGACGATTCAAAGTGATCCTTGTGATTTTGATGAACAAATGAATTCAGACTTTGACTTTGACAGAACATGCAAACATTCGCCCAAAGCGGGAATCGCACCTCTTGCGTCTCAGCCGAACATGAAACGTTTTTTTTTTATTCATCCTTTCTTAAGTGAAGTGAATTTATTTGCACATTTTCACGTGCTCAAAACGGTAAAGGAAATTATAGGAAACCAACATGTCCTAGAACCAAAAATTCGAAGGCATTTAGGCTGGCATGATGCCAAACGTCACGTGGAATTATTTTAAATAATGAATTTTATAGACAACATTTTGCTACTTTGGGGTTACATCATTACATTTTTTTAAGAACCTCTATTTTTTGAAAATGAATTATAGCCTATGTTACTTTTTGATAATTTAGCTTTCTATTGGTGAATGGTTAAAATCGGTCCAGTAGTTTCGGAGTCTATTCGGTACAAACAAAAAATCTTACCTCTTTATAATATTAGTACTTATGGATAAAAAAGTCCTCGAGGGAATATATCTTACTATCATAGTTAAGTCACAATAGCAGCTTTTGTGTTCTAAAATTTAATTAGATCGCCGGTAGAAACCTACAGCAAATTACTGTAGCAGCATATTTGCCATCAGTTAGTGTTCCAATAAGCGGCGATGGGCCTGCAACTTGTCACGTGGAATGCTAACTAAATGCGGGCTTCATCCTTGAGACCGAATGGTTGAAGTCACGCAATGGGGTCAGTTTCAACTCCTTCGTGGTATGAGTGCCGACTGACCTGACAAACTGCATGACGAAAAATCTCTGGCCTAAGGGAATCAATTACCGAACCCAGCCGCGACCGACCACGTCGCAGTCACCACATGCTAGATAAATAAGTTATGTTTGTTTTATGTGGTATATGTAATGTTTGACGCTTCTGACTTACTCCTACTTGGTATCGAAAGATCTACGCACTGAGTATGTGTTTGGGTATATTCAGCATGAGCATCATACAGTCGTGAGCGTGTTTGTTAGTTTGTTATTTTAAGTCGAACTTCTACAGCAGCAATATGGGCACATTATAGATGTGATCCAATCCAACCCAAATAAAACGCTCTGAGATGCCAAATACCTACCATAAGAAACTTGATGAAAAAAGAAAAAAAAAGAAAAAATACACTTACAATAATCATGCTTTTAAACATGCAATGTTATTTATTTAGAAAGGTAACAAAATAGAGTAGCTTTTCCATTCAATAGGTACATAGTTTAATTATGGTTGCATAACAACATGAGAAAAAATTGACTTTTTATACATATATAATTTTTTGACGACCTCTGTGGCGCAGTGGGCGAAGGCCCGCCTGAGACGCAGAAGGATGCGGGTTCGATTCCCGCCGCGGGACAAATGTTTGTATGATCCATAAATATTTGTCTCGGGTCTGGGTGTTTTCTATGTATAATATGTATGTATATACAAAAAAAATGTATATAAGTAGTATATCAGTCATGTAGTTCCCATAACACAAGATTTGCTTACTTTGGGGCTAGATGATGCTGTGTGGAAAATGTCCAGCATTATTATTATTATTATGTGTCAATTTTGTGTCATGGAAGTTCGTTACAAAATGAAAAAAAATAGTGTCATTTATTAAGCTTCAGGGGGCTTGGATAACTGCAAAGTTTTCTCAGTAGATGGCGCCTCGGTACTTCGAGTCGAAACATCCCAAGAAGTGACCACTTTAAAAACCAAATAGCCCTGCTATATTTCTTTGATAATTCTTATAAAATTGGCACAAGTGCAGCCTTAGTTTTTAAAAATATGTTTGTTGATATTTTCTATCATCCTCCTGTACGTTCGTATGATTGATTGTTTCTTGTAATGTGTACGTAATAATGGATGTACAGTACACGACAATTGATACGACACAAGAGAATGTTTTATGTTACATCGCCTAGTTAATTTTGTACAATCTGTAATTCATTGGAATGCTAACTACTACGCACAACGCAACTACATGTGCCAAATATAATGTTTGGACGTGTCTCTGGCTATCCTCTACTTGATATCCTCACAGATCTACGTAGAGAATGGATCTGAGTATCTGCATTATGGGAATGGCAGTTGTGAGCGTGTTTGATGTTTTGTTTTGTAATTCAAAAAGTCAATGTCAAATCACGATGAAGTTTGTAGGAAACAGGCGCGTGACGATATTGAGCTATGATTTCTCACATGCCGTACAAATTGTCGTGTACTGTAGATAAGAACTGACCTCTCTGTTTTCTCGCATCGCCTTTAACAGTGTCTTCAGTGTCGGAACCCTCTGCAAACATTTACCAACTTAAAACATCTAAATCCAACAAATCATACAAATGAAATGTGCAAAAAAATATAAAATGTGTCTGAAATATCCAGCGTTTCTCTACTTTTGTACTTATTAGAGAAATATAAAATGGTTTATTACTGATATTAACACTGATGAAGGAGCTTTTCCTGTAGCTAAATCGTAATCCTACTACTATTATAAACGCGAAAGTTTGTGAGGATGGATATTTGTTACTCTTTCACGAAAAACTATTGAACGGATTTCGATGAAACTTTACATTAATATAGCTTAATAACACACAGTCTACTTTTTATCCGGGTACCACGCGGCCGAAGCCGTGGGCAGAAGCTAGTTTGTTACAATATTATGAATATACATGAGTACAGACATACTCAGAACGAGATATTTACCATGATTTGAAAGTCTGAATGTCCCCCAAAACCTTCAAAAGATTGTTTCAAAAGATTATGTCTGAAGTGCTGGCACAATAGAAAATCTCTTGAAAAAGAAAGTATCTTGATGATATATTTGTTAAAGTATAGCAAAGATTAGTCCTTTATTATTGTAATAGTTTAAAATTATTTAATTACCACCACGATCCCATATCATTCCAAAAACAATTGCATGAAAGTTTCAGACTAGTTTTTAGGCATGTATTTCTCGAAAAAGATAGATGGCTAATGACGTTACCACATTGCGGCTAGGCCAAACGAAAGTGCAATCAAATGATACAATTATATATTTTATTATCACTATCCCATATCACCCCAAAATCAATTGAATAAAAGATTCAGATAAGTTTTGAGAAACGCTAGCAGGCAGTTTTTGTTTTCACGCATGTATTTATCGAAAAAGTTCTAGATGGTTAATGCTGTTACCACATTGCGACAATCGAAAGTACAATTTGATGATTAAATATAACTTTTAAAAGTTATTAAAAGTTTACGAACGCGTTTAGCTACGGTTCGTACTACGAAAAAAGTTATGTGCTTTGGATATCTTCAGAAGTGGGACACTGGGGTCGTTACTGCACGTGATATTACCCTGGATGCTGTTAATTACACTAACAAAATGTCGATGGGGAATAGATACGTTTGACAGGCTTCGCAATGTCTTTAAGGAGTCGCTTCTTTACCTAAAACTTTCCTATTTTCAAGTTTTTAGACGTTTTGCACAATGCTAAGCCTGGTAGATTTCGTGCCACTGTCTCGTTCTCATTGCCATTTTCGGAGTATAATTAAGGGGCTGGTCGCAGTGTCGTAGCAGCATTATTATAATGGTAGGTAGCGATTCTGTGTTGCATTTACTAAGCTTAACTCAATTTGACAGGCACTAAAATAGAACAACGCTAGGGTAGTGTTCTATTAGACTGAATTCAAAAAGTTTAGTTTTGAATTTTCAAATGCAAACAAAATTGCTACCGTGAACAATCAGTGAAAATGTAACAAAAAAATACATGAGTATACGCATGCCCAATGCGAGATAAGTAGTTCAAAATTTAATAAATACACAAAAAGCATGCCAAAATGATTCTTCGCAGTTCTAGAGAATAAACTTTTAAAAGTTCAGTGTTATATCAGGAACTCTCTCGTCGAATTTCCAAAAGAGGTAGAGCTGTTAAGTTTGAAAGCTTTTGCGTGTTTCACCCTGTATTGTAGACGTGCTTATTTTTTAAATTCCAGTGCAAAATGTTGTTTAAGTGCATAACATAACAAAACGACCAAAGCTATTCGTTGCACAATTAGCTGTTCGTTTTTTAATATATTGCAGACAATTTCACGTTTAATAAATATGTGTAAAGATAGGAAAATAGTGTGGTGACAGCGTACTGGTGATCTAAGAGTGTGTTTTCTTTTTTGCATTAATTGTATTGTGCATGAAATGAGTATGATTTACCTGAATTAAGCTCTCTGACAAGCGTCGACATAGCGTTGGTAACAGAGTCAGCCGCGTAGAGCAGATCACTTCTTAAGCTGCGATTGTCTATGCCCACTATAAAATTAAACGATTTTTTATCATAATTAAGCTTCACGTACTAAGCTCAAAGAGTGCTGTGTAGTCCCCAATGAACCGATGACTTAGGGGCCCGGTCAAACTGACGCAGTGCAGTTGGCCATCAATTCATTCATGCGACCTTTTAAACAATAACTTTAATAACAATTTTTTTTAAACAATAATTGACTTTCATTTGGCCATAATGGTAAGTGATGATATGGCCGACGATGGAGCATAAAGGTCTGGAAGATACCTGTTCACTCTAACCTTGAAGAGACCCAGGTTTTTTCAGGGAAGACAGGTGATGATAGTATGTTGCATTCCTTCGCCGTTCTCATTACCTATTAAGGTGGAACCGAAGCGTTTTGTGTGACTGGGTGGTATAGTCACAAGACACGGATGGTAATGTTCCCATCATAAAGGTGGAACCGAAACGTTTTGTGCGAATGGGTGGTATATTCCCAAGATACGGATGGTAATGAGTCCATTATAAAGGTGGAACCGAAACGTTTTGTGCGAATGGGTGGTATATTCCCAAGATACGGATGGTAATGAGTCCATTATAAAGGTGGAACCGAAACGTTTTGTGCGAATGGGTGGTATATTCCCAAGATACGGATGGTAATGAGTCCATTATAAAGGTGGAACCGAAACGTTTTGTGCGAATAGGTGGTATATTCCCAAGATACGGATGGTAATGAGTCCATTATAAAGGTGGAACCGAAACGTTTTGTGCGAATGGGTGGTATATTCCCAAGATACGGATGGTAATGAGTCCATTATAAAGGTGGAACCGAAACGTTTTGTACGAATGGGTGGTATATTCCCAAGATACGGATGGTAATGAGTCCATTATAAAGGTGGAACCGAAACGTTTTGTGCGAATGGGTGGTATATTCCCAAGATACGGATGGTAATGAGTCCATTATAAAGGTGGAACCGAAACGTTTTGTGTGAATGGGTGGTATATTCCCAACATACGAATGATAATGAGCCGTGCGTCTGCTTGTCTTTCGGTGAAACAGAGACGGTGGGATCAGATCAAGTAGCTCTTGGAACTTTTGAGAACAATTTGACAACCATTTTGATCGCCACCGCAAGCGCGTCGGGTTGACCGGTTCCTTAAAGGTTGCGGAAATTCAGTGGATGTGAGGTAGAACAAGATTGTTCGTGGCGGCAATCTTTGGGGAAGCCATTCAAGCAGTGGATTTCTAGACTACTCGCCCGCCGCGCCAGCGATGTCGCAAATTATATATAGCAAGTTACAGTATGCGCGGGCCTTTCACATTGAAAATTACTTACTTGTAGTTGGTCGCTGGTTTTGGTGGTAGCCTCTGTTATCATTACCCATGTTTTCCATGCCTCCTAAAATATTAATTTGGTTAGTTTTACAAGCCCCAGATAGGCACGAGTTTTTCAATGTCAACGTCGTATGCCTTCATGTGCCTTTTGGACATGAAGGCATACGACGCACGGCCCACCTGTTGGTAAGCAGTTCCAATGTTTTAATTAAGATATCTACTAATTTGAACTTTCTTAGAAAAAAAAGAAATCTAAACTGCTAATCTCTTTTGTCGCAGACTGTAACAAGCCTACTGATCAGGGTGTTAGCGTTAACGCCTGCGGAGAGATGGAATTGTATGGGAATGACATTAGCTGTGGAAATGTCACGTGACAGCTGCCAAGTTTTACCTTGACAAGTTTGCGTTAGCGTAAAAGGAAAAGTAAGCGTGAGGTATTTGTCTAGACCCCAGACCTTTGGCCCGCCGGTTCACTAACGGACGAGACACTTAAGGTTCTGTTCAAGTTTTAGAAGGAATATCAATTCAGTTGTATCCCATTTGTCGAAGTTTTAAAGGGAATATAAATTCAGAGATATAACTGTCCCAGTACTATTAGTTCCCATAGTTCACTCACCCAGACTGTGCGTCATATCAATGCGTTCTCTTTCGCCGAGAGAGGGCGTCTGCGGCGCGCTTCGCACTATGCCGCCACCGCGGGTACTTGACTCTCTGAATCATAAAATCATAGCCCACTGTTATTTACCAGACTCTAGCCATGTCCAATGTCCATGGCTTCGCCCGCGTGGTACTCGGATATAAAGTAGCCCGTGTGTTATTGTAGGTTACGTACTATATCCAAAACGGTTCTGCTTTTACGGAGATATATAAACAAACAAAAAATATAGATGTTTTTTTACCTTAACACATATAAACTTTCTCATCTACATAAATAAACACATCACTCGAAAACGGTTACAGTTATTTGGCTATTTCTGTTTTAAACTGTTCGTAATATTTCAAATTAGGTTTTTATAGAAAGAAAACTTTTATTGGCAATTAAGGATAATTGCCCGGGGTGTGTAAAAAAAACCTATCGTTCGCCCCACACAAACTGATATTGGTCGTCGGACGTAATGGTTAATTCCTCTATGGTTATCGCAGTTTCGTATCTGTCACATTTGACGGCAGAACAACGTCTGTCGGGTCAGCTAGTCCTACTAATATTATGAATGCGAAAGTTTATGAGGATGGATGTTTGTTACTCTTTCACGCAAAAACTACTCAACGGATTTTGATAAAACTTTACAGTAATATAGCTTATACATCAGAATAACACATAGACTACGCGGGTAGTCCGGGTACCACGCGGGCGAAGCCGTCGGCAGAAGCTTGTATCTAATATTAGTAACCACTAGCTTAATTTGGGCAGGCCATGTGTCTCGAATGCATACAGAACGTTGGAGTTAACCAGTGGGCGCCGAATAACACATGACGTCTCGCCGTGAATACCAAGAAAAAGTTGACTAGACAGCCTGAATGCATTCGACTCCAACTGGCCAGAGATTGCAATAGACTCATAGACATGGAAGGAAAGACCTTTGCGCAGCAGTGGAACAGTATAGGTTATTAAAACAGAGAAATATAAAAATATTAGTAGGATTTATTGTAGTGTTTCAGTAATCGGCGGTTACCTTTCCGGGGCTGACGGTTGTGGCTGTGATCCCGGGAGCGGCGGACTCTTGGTGGATCTCGGGGAGGAGTTGGGAGTCGAGCGAGGCGACGACTGCTGCGTCTGAAATTAACAAATACATGATCTTCTGTCATTATTTGTATACCGTCGGCTAAAAACACCGCGCAAGTCTAAATTTTGTACATTGACATTTTAATGCCATTCGATAGATCTTTTCATGGCTCTTGTGTTCACCAATACAAATAGTGCATTTTAACCAATCACAGACTACTCAAAGTTTTCAAACACCGGGTAAGTCTCCGTTTTTTCATATACAAAAGCCGTTAGCGATTTCAATGTACTTGCGCCGAATTGATAAAACAGGATGAGGTGGATCTTTATTTGTGACATTTCGACATACAATACTCCGTAATCCAAGTCAAATGCTAGTGTTAATATAACAAGTGTAAGGCGGCGAGTACGTTTAAAATGTCACAAATGTGGATTGGTCTTTAAACGCGTGTCCGTGACAATGGCAAAAATGCGTGACAATTGTACAATCTTAATAACAATAATCCCGGCAAAACGGGCCCACATTTGTAAAATTATAACGTACACTACTCCGTACATATTGACACGCACTGTACTCTCGCGATTAGCTTGTAATTTGCTCTGTTTAAATTTGCAAGCAACATATTATGTGGTGTACAATAAAGAGTTATCTATCTATCTAACTATCCACATTTAACAGTACTCACGCGCTTGTTTTTTGTGCGCGATTTAAAACCGTCCACAACTTGTGCTTTTGTCACGCGTGTCTGCCACGGCCACGGATTAATGTAAGTTGAAAAGTCACAAGTGTGAACGTAGCTTTATGTTTTCAAACAACGTTTCCATTTTAGTCTACAATGAGGGGCTCCCCTTATCGACGGAGTGGTTCTATGTGAGCTATGGTTTAGAAATCCAGTAACATAAAATGAATTAATTGGTTATATAATCATTGGTATGTAAGCTCCGTGCTTTGTTCTCAGAAACTCTGATAACGCATATGCGTAAAATAACAAGTGTAAGGCGTTACATAAGTTATTTTATGCATATGCTTAAAAAAACTTATGTAAACTATTCCCTTATCAATAGGATTTGCGTTCCCGGACTACACGTGTCAAGACGTGCTAGTGTTTTAGCACTTTCTAATCAGAATAACAGATTTTCTACATATTTTCAAAGTACCAACAGTTTACATTCAACCAAATTCTTGTCATACTTTGGCATAGTATTAATATAAATACTTTTGAATAATCAGAAGCCAAAACCACAAATAATTGTTTCATTCAATCGTCAAGACAAAAATATCAAAATGAAGTATCAAACATTAGTATCTTTTGTCCTAATTTTGGGATCTGTAGCCGCGTTTTCTACGAGTGAACCAGAAAGATCAGCGCCAGTCAAGCGACACGGTTAGTATTTTTTTATGTTTAGTTTGTTCATCACTGGGTTTTTTTTGTCATCTCACTTTAGAACAGTGACCAAGTTGGCATAAAAAGTACTTAAAAGCAAAAGCAAAGACTTAGTAGTATAAGTAATACCTTGTGGCCGATGGAGCAAAATTTAATACTTTTAGCAACGCTCTTTTTTTATACAACTAAAGTGGTTAACAAACAGCCCCACCTGTCGATAGGCAGTTACCGTAGCCTATGGACGCTTGCAAAACCAGAAGTATCACTCTCACCGACACTGAGACATAACTTTCTTTTATATACATACAAACTAGCTTCACGGCTTCGCCCGTGGTACCCGGATAAAAAGTAGCCAGTGTTATTCTGATGTATAAGCTATATTACTGTAAAGTTTTATTAAAATCCGTTCAGTTGTTTTTGTGTGAAAGAGTAGGATTAGTAGGATGGACTCACTTGCTGACAAATGCTAAATTTTTTTGGCTCTAGGAGCAGATGTCCCTAAAATACTGAATTATTTCATGCAAAATTAAGGTTCCAAAATTCCCCTTCTGTGAGGAACTGATTTGAATTTTACGACAGTGTATTTATGCTCGGTCTTCCTTCACCAGAACTGGATTCTGAATGATACTAGATTTCAGAGGAATTATTGAACGAAAAAAGCTTTTATTCATAATCACTCCATAACTTTATCGGCTCGACAACTCTCGGCCTCTTGGCAAGTTCTTTCTAATATAAACAAATATAAGAGTTAGGCGGCCTAAAAACGCCTTATACACAAGGAGTGACCTGTTATACATGTACTTTTCAACTCTTAAGGACAACTCTTCTTAATGTCATACGGTGTGATCGGGTTTTTAAAAGTTTGATCTAGCGAGCCATATCAGCGCTCAATATTTATTTACAATAGATTCAACAAAACTTTTAATATACAATACCTTAAAAACACAAATGTTAAATGAAAGTGATAAACTGGCTTAAAAACCTAACTATTACTAAGAATTCAACAATAATTACACAGTTATCCATCCACTTTTTTAAGAATCTACGTACTCACATTCTGAACTTCTATTCATTCTGAAAAGGTTTACACACAAAGTCGTCTGGAAGATATCACTTTTAAGCGATAAGACCGCCCTTGGCATCTTTAGGTATATTAACTTTTCATTATTGTTATGTTGTGATGTTTCTATAGAAAAAATGCCACTCAGACCTAAGTCTTTGCTTTTCCTTTTTGGATGTTTAGTGCAGGCGAGCTAAAGAGGGCGCTGAGAGTCGGGATACAATTACTCTCGTCCGACCCTCAACGCACCATACTTGCTTATTTAATCATTGATGATTTTGTTCTAATAATTTGGTGTTGCTAATTAATAATTCAACAGAAGTTAATATACCTCTGTGATTGAACAATAAACTATGAATGCTAGGAAGTAAATTGAGTTTAGGATAATATTTAAGTTTGAGCTAGGATCGTCGTCAATGAAATCGATAAGGGTATAATACATAATGTATTTTCAGGGCCTGGAGCGGAAAACTCGCTCGAACAAGGTAAACTTGGAGACTTAGTCAGTTGTGCTGTAACTGCAGCTACTAAGATCATCAGTTGTTTTAAGAAGCTTTCTATAATGGACTTGGAGCATAGTACCTCTAGCGGACAAGATTCAGGTAACTTTTTTTTATACCACCTAGGTGGCAAACAGGCTTACAGCCCACCTATTGGTGGTCACCGTACTCTATGGACCTTTGCAACATCAAAGGCAAAACATGCACGCTGCTGACCCTTTTAAAATTTAAAAGACCTTTTTAAAGAACATATGAATAAAATGAATATAGTACCAATGTGCCAGCTATTTAAAAAAATAAAACTATACGAAGTAGAACCGACAACCGCTATATAAAGGGTGTACAAAGACCCTTCACCAAGCCGAATTCTAAGCATACTGTGTTAATCTTAGCGAGTAACATTACGGGAAAATAATTGCTGGGCTAAAGACTTATAAATTCATGCATAAAAATGCTGTTTTTTTTTGAAATTTTGAAAATGTTGATAATGTCAAAGTGCATGTTTAATAATATCATTTGGAATTAATATCCGTAGCTTCATGCTAGATAGCTTTATTTTCCGGCTAACCTTTGTGTAATATGGAAAACAGTATTTGAGGTAGTGCATGAATAACAAGAAAAGTTATAAATTGTATGCTAGAGCTATACTAGAGTTATCTGAATAAATAAATAAATTTTTATTATATTATAAATAAAACACAAAAACGATTCCCTAGATAAACAAAATTGTATATACCTACCCACCTACATAACCTAACCTTACAAGTTACAGATAATATTTCATAGACTTATAAATATTCTATATCATTATTATTATTATACCCACAATACATATAGCTGAGACGAATTACTTAATTTTGTAGGATTCATGCATGGCTAAAGTGATTGTAGACTTTGGATCTGACAACTTCAACAGAAGACACCTAACGATACTAACGTGGAATAGCTCTGTTCAAGAGTCGAATAGCAGTGATAGTGAGGTAGTCCATGTAGCAGGCAGTATTATGTTGAGATGTCATTAGCTGGAGATGTTGTGAAGAACGTATAGGTCCCCCGCGTGCAACAAGTTGAACCGACCTTTGGCTTTCTCTCAATTCAAGGTTATATTGACAGTTTTCAAAATTAATTTGATGTTCCGAATTTTTGGCGTAGCGTGAATCACAAAACAGCAATACAAACAGACACACGTTCATGACTGTATTCCCCATGATGGAAATCCTCGGATACATAATCAGGTCTCAAGTAGGAGGTAATCAGAGGCATGTCCAAACATTACATTTGGCACATGCCCGTGTTTAGCAAGTAGTTAGCATTCCAAGTGACAGTTAGCCCATCGCCGCTACCATTGAGCACGTATAAATATTAACATACGTTTTGCGGAAGTCGGGGTACCGTTCACTATAGGGCAAAATAACACGGAAGTTTTCGGTGCTTGCATAACTACGGAACCTTACTATATATTATGCGTGACCCGAAACGCGTTTGACTGGTTTATTAATTCTTATTTTTTTTCAGTTGGTTTTCCCACGACGTGCATTTTCTCTGCACTAATGGATTTCATAAAGTGTATTTCAACCCAAAACGGCATCGAGCACCAGAATTATGAATATTACGACAGAGCCCTATGAAAGTGAATTACGTATGAAAGTCAAGTTTTACTATGTTGCTCATTGTACCTTTAATTTTAATATGTTATAAGGTGTACAATAAAGTATTTTCATTCATAAATTTACCATAATGTGTTTTGTTTACCTAAAGGTAAACAAAACACATTAACATATAATAATAAGAATAAACTGTATTGATTTAGAAAAAAAAACTGTTTTTTTTTAACAAAAACTCCTGAACTTAAAAATATACTAACACACTTTATATTTTTAAGTGATTTCAAAATATGGAACAGTTCCTTATTTTTCATTAATCTTTGATGGTTACTTAGTCGAAAGGTTTTAATGGGAATCCCTAATCTTCTTGCTTTCATAAAATATAATTTAGGGGTTTGAATGTTCTTCCAAATGCACGGTATGTCAACTTTGGCATTACCTTGATCCAGATTGCAAAACATCCTTTAGAAAAACAGCGTGTAGATAATTGGAAGATACTTTTTTTTTAGTTAAATCACATTTCCACAAGTTTTTATTTGACTTGCAATGTTTGTATGTTAGTTAGTTTGTTTGTTTAGGTCAAATCTTGCAAGCTGAATTAGAACCACCTCCTCTTATCCTACGGAGTTGAATGTTCACATGACAATGCATTTTTATGGTAAGCATGACCTGAATCAACGTCCAAGATTAGCTCCAGATAAAGGAACTCTTCAACAGTCATCAGCACAGACACTAAATTTTGTGTATGCATTTTATTATGATAGCTGGTTTTTAAGTGTTACCATGACATGGTTGTTGCACTAAGGATTAAAAGCTTGTGAAAATAATATATATACCACTAAAGTGGAAAACAAATATTCGGCTCAACTATAGCAGTTATCGTAGCGTATGGCCGCTCACAACACCAGAGGAACAAGACACGCGTTGCCGACCTTTTAAATAAAAAAAAACAAAAAAAACAAAACAAAACGCCCTTCAGCGTAGAATCTCATACTGTACCGCCACTTGGGAAAACCTCAGCGGGGAGATCATTCCTAAACCAGAGTATTTGCAGGAGGAAGTATAAAAGCGCACGGTGCGCGACCACCCAGGGGTGTACCAAAAATAAAATACATGAACAGATCTGTCTTGAGTCATGGAATCCCCTACAATTTTCTATAACACTAGCCGTTGCCCGCGGTTTTACTAGCGTAGGATAGGTAATTGATAGAAAATCAAAATAATTGCATGCCTTGCACCTTTTTTGGGCTTTTTTGAATACCCTGATACGTATTCAGTTCTTTTGTATTGTAAGTATCCAAACTAAGTTTAATCGCACCACGCGTTAAACATTTCTCAAACAAACTTAATATACCATCCCTTTGAGAGAAAGTTTAGAAAAAAAATATATTTGTCTTTTATCATTTGTAATGAAAAATATTAATGCCGAGTTTCAAACAAATTGGACCAATGTTTGAAACTCTTTTGAAAATTGTTAAAAAGTTCCCATACAAACTTGGACACCCTCTACAACTCCTTAGAGGGGTATTTTGGGGAAATTATTATATTTATTTATTTATTTTATTCGCAAAACCAACAGCTATAACACAATGACCTTAACAATACTTAAATAGATACAGGTAGCCAATAATAGGTCTTCACTGATAGCACCAGATTAGGATTATTAAATGTGAACATTAAGCTTTTCCCTACACGTAACTACCTACAACATACACAGCTCAGCCAATAATTAAGTAAACTTAAGGTACTGAAGTATTAAACATAAAACAAAAAAAGAAAAGTTTTACATACGCACTAAAAAAGTTGATTGATAGGCACCGCCTTGCCTTGGTACTCGTATGAAACAGGTCAATGTCCAACAACTTACTGAAATCATTAACAGTCCTACTCGCCCGTAACATATACGAATTTTTCCTATAGTTCGTTGAGGCTCCAGGCACACTTAGAGGAGGGTTAAACCTGAGGGTTCTCTGAGAAACATTAAAATGTACTTTGCCAAGAAGGTCTGGAAAATCGATATCATTATAATTATTTTTTAACATATATAAATAATCAGTAATCTTACGTCGATTCCTAAGCGGTAAAAAATGGAATTGTTTACAGAGATTAAGGTAATTATTATTATAGAGGTATAAGACTTTTATCATTTGGATTGAAGAATATTTATGTAAAGTTTCAAGACTGTAAGTTCAAGGATTATGATTTTTCATACAAAGTTTTTCAGCCCTTTTCACACCTTTAAGGGTAGAATTTTACAAATTACTTTCTTATTGCACCCCTACACCACAAAAGGAATATACCCTCCAAGTTTCATGCGTCTCGGACTTATGGTTTTGGCTGTGCGGTGATCCGCCAGTAAGTAACGGAACAGTTTTATATATATTGATAATTTAAATACCTTGTTTACAGAAAAACTTAGGTACTTGTTCACTACCAATTAATATTTAAGAGTTTTATTCGTTTAAGTTTATTTTTCAATATTTTATATATTACTAGCTTCTGCACACGGCTTCGCCCGCGTGGTACCCGGATAAAAAGTAGCCTATGTGTTATTCTGATAAGCTATATTACTGTAAAGTTTCATCAAAATACGTTCAATAGTTTTTGCGTCCATCCTCACTTATCTTTCACGTTTATAATATTAGTAAGATTATAATATTTGATGTACATTATTTATATATTTATTGTAGTGTAGGTACATTAGTACCTAATAATTATGTAATTGTATCGAGTCTTTACTAGACACGCCACACCATCTATTTCATCACGTCCAGGATGACTGGTAGATAATGCTTTAGTATTAAGTCCTCCTAGTACGACATTGTTTGTGCGAAAGTATTAAATAAATAAAATAACATTACATTTCAATTTAGTAGGTACTTGAAGTTTGCATAAATCGCATACTATCCGCAAGAATTTCCCACCAACGATACTATTTCCAAAAGAATCTTTAGAATGTATTAATTTCTAATCACTGCTTGTGTTTTTTTGCATTCCTTTGTAATCACCGCCAGCTTTTAATATAAATACAAATCTAAATCCGCACTAAGCATTCTAAGCAATAACACTGAGTAGTGAAAATGTATCTCTTGGCATATATTGCTATTGTAGTAGGGTCGGTATCCGCGGGCCCTGTCAGCTACGTAACTCCCGGAACACCGATAGCGCCGAAAATGAATAGTACAACTTGTTTAATAGAAGGATTGCTGGGAGCTATCAGCTGTTTCGTACAGTCGGCATCACATTCCGCCTCGACATCGTACAGCGATGCGTCAGCACTGAAATATGCGATACTGGAAGGAATTGCTAGTCTAGATTTGAGCGAACTGCTATCGATCGAGGTTGATGGTATTGATTATGAGAGTGAGCAACATTCGAGTAAGTAAAAATAACAATAATAACTTGGCATTTGAAATTGAAATGTATTATGATTTACAAACATTACAGTTACATGAAAAAAAAAACAATCCTTAATATCAATCAGATCTTAAATATAATGTCATTCCTTGATGGATAACATTGGTACCCAAACTAGGTACCTGTATGATGGCGTACCACTGCCCTCCGCCAGGATAAGAGTTCTAATGATACGAATAAATATAAGTTATCAATCAAAATCATCAAAAGTTAACAATGTCTGAATATATTTATATAGTAGTTAAATAAAAATAAATGAAATAGATAGAGAATATAAATACTTAATTTATCAGCTTAAGGCCACTAAAATATTTACGGTTGAGTTGTAGTCCTGATCTAAAAGCCAATCTTTAACGGTTCGTTTACATTTGATACAATACCTTTGAAATTTGAACTATGAATTTCTATGAATGTGCATAAAAACTAAACAAACGCTCTTACTAGCGAGAAAAACAATTTAAAATATATATTTTTTGTTAAAACATCCTTCAAATTGACAAAAAATGTTGGTTCTGAAAATTCTTTTAACATAATAATTTTGGTTTTCATTTTGGGTTATATTAATGTCAGACACAGCGAATCTTAGTGTGGGATCCGAGCAATCTATGTGTCTGTTGAGTGTTTATTTATTTATACTTACCATGTTTATAATGTTTTCTTTCAGAAAGCGGATCAAATGAATATTCATTGGACGAAGTTTGTTCCTACCATGTCATTGAAGAAACACTCAGATGTATTATGCGGGTGTCAGAAGTTGATTTGGATAACTTCAATTCGGTTACTTTCAAAGAATTTGTTCATAGAATCGGTAAGTATTCCGTACACACGAGGGGTCAAAATACAAAACAGTTCGCGGAATGGCAGGGACGAGGGTAAAATTAACGAGTTATTTTATATTATATTATTCCCTCATTTTTTTTTTAATAGAGTTGCATAGTTTTGCTCCATGATATTTACTCCCTTTTTTATTGTAGATCAATCTTTACTGAATCCCAAAACACAGTGGCCTGTTTTTTCCGGCCCATTGTGGCACCCGAATTTCTTAGGGGTACTGAGATTTTTTGAGCCACTACATTGACTCCTGCTTTGATTCAGGCTCATAATGATGAACCCAAATTTCGTCTCCACTGACAAACTGGCTGAAAATGTAATCCTTGTTTCCGCTGAAGATATCCAAAAACTCGCGTGAACACTCGATTTGCTGCTGTTTCTGAATAGCTGATAGCATTTTCGGTACCCACCTTGAACATGCCAAGGACGCTGACCTTAGACATGCCAAGTTGATCGTGGATTGTATTCAAAATGTTCTTAAATGATAATTCCTGCTTTTTTTTTTCTTATTTTTTTCTTATTTAATCGAGCCTTTATTTATTCTCGACTTTTATACATCGATGTTTTTTAGGCAAGAGTACCCGAGACCTTATCATTTAAAAAAATAATAAGAAACTCAAGCGGGGCTCACTATACTCTGTTTCTTATTCACAATGTTCTAATTAACATGAGTCTTACTTTTTTTTAATTTTACGTAGTAATACAACAGCGTACAGTAAGACCAAAAAAAAGAGGGTTTAACAAAAACCAACATTCAATTAAACAACCGCTATATTAGTATAGATTTAGATTTATATAAATAAATAATAAATAATGCTGGACATTTTCACACAGCATCATCTAGCCCCAAAGTAAGCCGAGCTTGTGTTATGGAAACTACATGACTGATATACTACTTACATACTTTTTTTTTTGTAAATATATAAATATTATACTTACATAGAAAACACCCAGATTCCGAGACAAATATTTGCAGATACAAACATTTGTCCCGCAGCGAGAATCGAACCCGCAATCTTCTGCGTCTCAGGCGGGCCTTCGCCCACTACACCACAGAGGTCGTCATATATAGATGAGGGAAAGAATAATAGGTACCTAATTTTATATTGATGTTACAGGTATAGACTACGTTAACTGGAATGTATCAGGCGAAGTCTAAAATAAAGAAAGCTATCAATGACGACCTTGAAAAAAACACCAGAGTCACAATGAACGGGCTAGGCCAATAAATATTATAATAGCAATGACAATACTAGTGTTTTTCTACTAATAAATTCGACATCGGATTCCTAATCCTTCAAATTAGATTTATCTGTTACGGAGCCATAAATCACTATTAAAAAACGCTTATTAATGTAAATATTTTAGTTTTACACTCGGGAACTAGAAAATGACACTACTTCTGACAGGTTTAGCAATATTCGAAACTTCTAATGCTTGAAAATGTTGTACATCAAGTAATGCCCCCTTTTCTAGTTTCAGAAGTTTTTGATATTCAAATTCAATACTTCTTATTTCAGCTTTCACACGTACTGCAGCCATAACATTAGATGAAAATAAAAAAAAAGATAATAAATAAAAAATGAAAATAGATGAAAAATTATATATTGCTTTGTCCGTGAAAATGTAGTATCCAGTTTTTACGTAACATTAATGCGCCTATCATACGATCTATAGCTAGGACTGACAGATTTACGTGTCCTCTTTACGTACGGAAGCGCTCAGTTAGCTGGTGGGAACCAGCACTTCAAGTTGTAGTATAATCCCATTGCCATTTTGTTGGTGTAATAACTAATTAGGCAGGATAGAAAGATAGATAGATAAACTCTTTATTGTACACCAAAACAAAAGAACAGGAATTCACAATAATATAAGGTACAATGGGCGATCTTATCGCTAAAAGCGGCAGGTTTTTCTTTATACAACTAAAGTGCCAACAAACGTGCGGCCCACCTGTTGGTTACCGTAACCTATGGACGCATGCAGCATAAGAGGTATTGCTCGCGCAATGCTGACCCTGAGACATAACAGTTGAAAATTCTCATATCAAAGTTCTCCTGTGATTTCACCGGCACCCATACCCTTTAAACAAGAACACAGCAATGCGAGAATTACTGCTTGTCGTTGAAAGTTATATACTTTTATTTATTTATACTAGGTACTTTATGTATTTTATTTATCACCTATTTTTTGTATCATTTTATAACTACTTGCACACTTTCCAAATTAATAAAATGTTAGTACACCCCCAGCCATTATTACAATCTCATTAAATCTCTTAATCTAAAGGTTGTCTGGAAGAGATCGCTTCGAAGCGATAAGACCTCCCATTGCACTTTAAGTTTTCTTAAGTTATATCTATTTTTCTTATGGTGTAAAATAAAGTATTTGATTCCTTAATCTCCATCCAAAGGTTGTCTGAAATAGATCACTTCTAAGCGATAAGACCCCCATTGTACTTTAAGTTTTTTTAGTTTTATTTATTATTCTTATGGTGTACAATAAAGTATTTCATTCATACTCCTCTGGACGAGCAGTTTCACAAGGAGTTCTAGTACTACGGTACCTTCAGCATCCTCATGAGCCCCTCCAGCTGCTGCATCAGATGCTTCCTGGACTCCTGCAGCGAGGACAGGTGACCTTCCAGCTCATCTTTCCGCTGGCGAAGTGCTCGCAGCTCAGAGACTAGGGGGGGCGCTGATCCGCCGCTGGCGCACGCGCCACTGCTGGCCTCCGCTTCTTGCTGACGCCTGGAAACATGATCCTCATTAGGCTATACAGGGTGTGGAGATTACACAGGGTGTGGAGAACACAGTGTGGTCTTAGGAGACATTACGGGAATTTTAATCAAAGCTCAACTGATCCAGATCACTAACAGAAGAAAGCGTTCCCAAAATACTGGCCGCATTGCCATGCTGAATGGCAATGCTAATGCGATGACCCAGATAAGAGCCAGATCTCTGGTCACGCGTCTTTTCGACCAGTCGCCCAGTCGAATAAATATAATATTATATCGAGTAGTCTCAATACCGGCAGAAGGCAGAATAGTTTTGTAGAATGACTTCTAAATTTATAATAATAATTAATAATTTGTTTATTTGATCTAAAATATTTGATTGCCCAAATAATGATTGGGCATTGTTAAATATGAGGACCGAGAGACAGACAAGTGGAATGATTCCTGGTTAGCTTTATTGTAAGACACAATGGATGGAGCGCGCGCTCACGCACACATACATAAGACATCAAGGAGCGGTGTGCCTCGCCAATCCTCGGCATTCCCATTTATGTAACTTTTTTTATACAACTAAAGTGTCAAACAACCGTACGGTCCACTTTTGGTAAGCGGTTACCGTAACCTATTGACGCTTGCAACTAGGTATCGCAAGCGTCCATTGCGCGTTGCCGACCCTGAGACATAGAGGGTGAAAGTCTCGAATGTACCTGCAATTTTATCGGTAGTACCACCAGTACTTCTCAGCAGTGGTAGTACTTTCCAGACAAGCAAGCCAGCTCTACTACTTTCAAAATACACACCTAAGTCTGGCAATTTCTCGCATAATCTCTCTGTTCTTGGCTTCAAGTTGGGAGTTTGGAGAGGGTGAAAGTCTCGAATGTACCTGCAATTTTATCGGTAGTACCACCAGTACTTCTCAGCAGTGGTAGTACTTTCCAGACAAGCAAGCCAGCTCTGCTACTTTCAAAATACACACCTAAGTCTGGCAATTTCTCGCATAATCTCTCTGTTCTTGGCTTCAAGTTGGGAGTTTGGAGAGGGTGAAAGTCTCGAATGTACTTGCAATTTTATCGGTAGTACCACCAGTACTTCTCAGCAGTGGTAGTACTTTCCAGACAAGCAAGCCAGCTCTGCTACTTTCAAAATACACACCTAAGTCTGGCAATTTCTCGCATAATCTCTCTGTTCTTGGCTTCAAGTTGGGAGTTTGGAGAGGGTGAAAGTCTCGAATGTACCTGCAATTTTATCGGTAGTACCACCAGTACTTCTCAGCAGTGGTAGTACTTTCCAGACAAGCAAGCCAGCTCTGCTACTTTCAAAATACACACCTAAGTCTGGCAATTTCTCGCATAATCTCTCTGTTCTTGGCTTCAAGTTGGGAGATCAGCTCACGTTGCTGTCTCGCCGCGTCCACTTCTGAACCCTCTGACGACGATCGACCCTGAAATTACCAATTTAATATGTATATTCATGTACACAAAGCGCATTTAAGTTTAGTTAGTTAGTTTGTGTTTTTATTTTTTATGTTACTATAGGTAGTACTTGAAAGACAATTAAAAAAATATATATAGAAGAGAGGGGTTTCATAATACAAGCAAATAATTGCTTTAAAGAAGACTCCAAACCCTGTAAGCACAATTTTTCTGTATTCATGAATCCATTGTCCAAAATGCGGTAAATGTAGTGTTCTTTCATGCTACATCATTTTTATTATAAACTAGGGACCCGCCCTGGCTTCGCATCCAAATTTTCGTCTTTTCCGGTGGATTTTCGAAAAATCTTTTAAACAAACCTTATACTTACAATCACGAACACTACAAAAAACAGCCAAATCAATCAAGCCTTTCTCAAGTGATGATTTTTCATACATGCGGCATTTTATTTATATAGATGGATAGGTATTAATTACTAGTGTTAAGCCTGCATTTAATTTGTTTTTTACTTGCGAGGTAAGGAGCCCGTATATGCCTTAGACGTACGAGGTTGTTTGTCTATTACCATTTATCTCCGAAACGGCTCATCCGATTGAAATGCAGTTTTTTACAATCAATTTATATAACTTCAAGGAATGTTCTCAGATTGGTATCATCCAAATTATCGCCACAAACCACTAGGAGGCGCTGTAATAGATGATTGAAAACACGTCGAGGGTTTTAAAATTGTTTCCATACCAATTTCATCGACCCGTGCCCTCTAGGGGTGGAATTTAGAAAAATATTTTCTTAGTTCACCCATACAAATGGAACCTACCCTCTGAATTCCAGGTTACGGTTTAAAAACATATGGTTAAAAGAAAGAACTTACGGTGCTTTCTTTTAAACTTACGGTTTACGCTCTTGCCTTGATTATCAGTCAGTCAGTCAGTCAGTGAAATATGCAATGATTTTATATATATGGAATATAAATCTTAGATAATACTATTAAGTGTTAAATGATTGTGTACTTACACTTACCAACTCTGGTGTGAGTGACGCCGACCTGCCGGCGCGTGGCTGAAACATATTTTTTTACATAACTCAGATACACACACTCTTATCAAGGTAAAACTTGACAGTTGTCACGTGTCACATATTTCCACGGCTAATGTAATTTTCATACAATTCAATCTTTCCGCAGGCATTAAAATGTCAACAGAAAGTGATATAAAAAAAAATGCTGGACATTTTTCACACGGCATCATTTAAGCGAGCTTGTGTTATGTGTCTACATGACTGATATACTACTTATATACTTTTTTTTTGTAAATACATACATATTATGCATAGAAAACACAGACCCGAGACAAATATTTGCAGATCATACCCGCGGCAGGAATCGAACCCGCAACCTTCTGCGTCAAAGGCGGGCTTTCGCCCACTGCGCCACAGAGGTCGTCGGCCACTAGGAACACATATTTAAGGATTCTGCAAACACGGGAATTTGCATTTTTTGCATTTTTTGAACGGGAATTGAACCCGTACTTCTCGCTTCTCAGCCAGCCGATCAGCGAACCGACTCATTTCAATAGCTTTCCATCGCGATACCAACAAACTCGACTTTTACATAAAATCGTGCTTACTCTTAAAATAAGCCGAGCTTGTATAAAGAATGTGATGAGGATGAATGAAACGAAAGAGGTATGCCAGGATCGTAGCTAGTGGAAATCCGTGGTCTCTGCCTACCCCTTTGAGAAACAGACGTGACTTTATGTATGTATATTACATATTGACGACCGATGTGGCGCGGTGGGCGAAGGTCCGCCTGCGACACAGGAGGTTGCGGGTTCGATTCCCGCCCTGGGACAAATATATGTACGATCTGCAAATATTTGTTCCGGGTGTTCTGGGTATTTTCTATGTATAATAAAAAAATATCTATCTATGTAATGTATTGTATTAAGTATATCAGTCATCTAGTACCCATAACACAAGCTCTGCTTAGCTTGGGGCTAGATGATGCTGTGTGGATTGTCCAGCATTATTTATTTATTGATTTATTTATATTGTTGCTTATAAAAACTTTATAAAAAGCATATTATGTATGTATATTATGTACATATCGTATTATTTAGATGATAAAGAACGTTGGAATTTAAATCGCTCCACTTTGATGAAGAGGTACTTTTTTTGTAAAACGATCATTAATAAAGAGAATAACCAGCCTTGTTTCTTCCTTTCTTGGCTTGGTCGCGGAGGAAAAGGCAGCAGGTGAAATTGACGATTCAAAGTGATATTAGTTTAACGAATAAATGAATTTCGACTTTGACTTTGACGCTTACCATAGTTCTGGCAGTAGGTAAAATTGGCGATTCAAAGTGATCCTTTTGATTTGATTTTAATGAATAAATGAATTTCGACTTTGACTTTGACGCTTACCATAGTTATAGCAGTAGGTAAAATTGACGATCGAAAGTGGTCCTTGTGTATTTATTTTAGTGAAAATGTATTTTGACTTTGACTTTGACGCTTACCATAGTTCTGTTTTCGTGTGCCAGTCTCGCCGCATATCTCGCTATGAGCCGATGCTCATCGTCTACTCCTCTGGATAAGTGTTCTGCTATACCTGAAAAAGTTTTTTTTTATACAAACGTGGTAAATAAGCCAAGTTGGTAAGCGGTTACCGTAACCTATGGACGCTTACAACATCAGAGTATCACACGTGCGTTTTGAACCCTGAGACATGGCGGGGTTTTTTATTGTATTTTATTAATTTTCAAACTAAAAGTACATTACATTTTAAAGTTTCTGCCAAACTGTACAACATTTTGTCGGCAGTAGCTCTCGTGGACATATTATGCTTAATTGTAAATGTACCTAACTACAATACATCTCTGTAACAAACAGTTACCCTTTCTCGCCAAGACGGCTGAACGGATTTTAATTAAATTAGGTAGTAGAATTTATTGCAGTTTTCTTTTAGGTAATTTGTCAAAACCCAGTGTACGGTGAGTAAATGAGTAAGAGTGTGAATGCTTACTGCGATGTGTGGATCTTGATGAGCGCGAGTCGAGGGATCCAGTGTTGACGTAACCACCCACGTACTCCGGGAAGCCGTTGTGAGCGGGCACCGGCGATGGAGGACTGAAACACAACATACCTATAAATATGGTAACACCATTTTTTAGATTTTTAGTATTATATAAAAAAAACAACAAAAATCCATTTTTATGCTCAGCTTTATGTTCATATTTTTTTTCTCGTACTCAGGCTCCCTCGATACACGCCTAGCCTAGTGAGGAAGCCAAACACACTTAGTACACAAAGCTTTCGAAAAAAAAAACTCAGAGAGGAGTACAATTTAAACCGGAACACAGCAATGAGAACATTACTGGTTGGAGGCATAAATAGGCATTGGCACTTCCAAGGACGAGCCCTTTCACAGAATGGGCTCTACTACTCTAAAATGTATTGTAAATTTAAAAAAAAATGTAGAGTGTAAGTTTTATGGCATAAGAAACGCTTCTTTGGAAATCTCAAGACTTTTTTAGATCCAGAAATTATATGATCATCAGCATATGGAATACTACTGGACATAGGCCTACCCCAAAAGTGTGCCAGGACTGTTTATGAAGATAATATAGTTTTTTTGCTAAAAATTTGGAGAAATTAAGAACAAATTTATAGTCCTGTCTTTTTTTCAAAGTTTATTGCAGCACTCCTTAGTGTTTTGTGGTGAAACTAAGAACCAACCTTAAATTTATAAAAACTGATTGCAAAAAATGAAAAAGTTTCAATCGGATAAGCCGTTTCAGATATAAATAGTAACAGGAAAACAACCTCAACCCCATATACAGACTCCAGGGGTCTAGACAAATACCTCACGCTTACTTTTCCTTTCACGCTAACGCAAATTTGTCAAGGTAAAACTTGGCAGCTGTCATGTGACATTTCCACAGCTAATGCCATTCACATACAATTCAATCTTTCCGCAGGCGTCAACGCCAACAGAAAGTGGTATTTGTCTAGAACACCTAACGTCGCAAGTAAAAATAAAATTTGATAGATCACATAATTATGTGATAAACTTTTTTATATTTTATTAATAAATAGTATCTACGATAGTGGCAGTTAATAGTTTGGTACTCACACAATGTGGCTGAGATTGAGCGTGCGTTCAGGTTGGTCGGGGTAGCGCGGCAGTGGCGCCCTCCCGCGTTCCGGAACGCAGCGGAATGACTTCCTAAGGGTGGCACCGATCTGTTTCGATGGTGATTTCTGTAAGAAAAAGACACATTTATCCCTGCACACACTCATACTCCGACTAATATTTTCTGAGGATGTATCACGGGGTTAACAACAAAAAATGTTCAGAACGGTAAACGACGAAGGCTTTTTAGTTTTTTGTATGGAAATCTTACAAGCGCCCTTCCGAACAGAAAACAAAGAAGTTTTTGTCATGTTTTTAACGGAAATTTCAAATGCGCCCATATAGAAATCTTACTAATTTTTTTTCCCACTTTAGTCAAAGTTTGGCAGTAAATATTTATTGCTAATCTCCATAACGGTTGTACCGATTTGGAACAGGTATTGTTCGTGACCTAAAATAACACAAAGACTACTTTTTATATCCGTATCCGCCCGTACCACACGGGCGAAGCTGTGTTAGTATAAAATATAACTAGGATGTCTATAGGAAATTTCGACACTGCGGGTAAGGACCTCTAGCTGGCACTATTTGCCCTAGCTTCAACTCTGGAGGCAAAAAACTTCCAGGTACTAGGTAGACGAATGTGTAATTGAACTGACATAAGCCGCGTATTCCTTGACTTCGTGTTCGTTGGTGTGCGCGCCGGAGATGCGGCCGCGCCAGAAGCACTCCTGGCACAGCGTGTAGTTAGCGCAGCGCGCGCAGCGGTACCGGAACCCGGTCACGGAGCCGCGCCGACACACGCTGCACGCTAGCGGGTGCACCACTGCGAACAAACGATTCATTATTATAATGACGACCTCTGTGGCGCAGTGGGCGAAGACCCGCCTGAGATGGAGGTTTGCGCGGGACAAATGTTTGTAGGACCTGCGCATATTCGTCTCGGGTCTGATTGTTTTATATGCATAACATGTATTTACAAAAAAAAGTATATCAGTATATATATATATTTGGATGTATGTATTTAAGCTAAATTATTTTCATTTATGTAGGTACTTCTATTTTATGTAGTTATTTAATTTAATAATTTTTTCTCTTATTTTGGTAATCCTTCAAACGCACTACCTCATACACTTTTCAAAAGTTAGCTGGAAGAAAATGCTAATTAGCATTAAGTTCGCCTATGTACTAGATTTATCTTGTGCAATAAAGCATTTTCTATTTATCTAAAAAAATAATTATGTTAATTAGTAGGTAGTACACATAAGTATATAATCAAATAAATAATTGCAATCTAATTAAATATAATAATTAAAATTTATTGAAATGTTTATTTAATACTAACGCTAGGTTAAGAAAATTGTACTAACAAAATGATGATTGATGAATATATAAATAATAATTATTATGAACTCTAAGAAGTCCTTACCATTTTCGACACTGGCAAGGCGATGAAGTAAGGGCAGCCAGACGAGACAGGGTGGCCCGGGATCCGACATTAGCGTGTCCAAGAAATCATTCACAGTTATTTTGGTATTCTGAAAAAAAAACATGATTCTCAAACTTCACCCAGAAAGAGATAGCGCAGCACCTATGGACGCTCGCAACAACAAGGGTATAAGCTCGAGCGTCGCCAACCAGAGACATAATACTCTTTTCTAATTGTGGCATTTACCTGATTAAAAATAGAAAGTGCTAATGAGTCGTCATAGCAGAACGATGGCGACTCATAAACAGCTGCGGGTAGCGCTAGAACTTCCCGGAGGTAATCTCCCAGTCTTTTCATAAGCAGGTGACCATTCCCATCTGACAGCTGAGAGAAGATATCTGCAAGTACAAATAACACTCAACATTAAATAATTGAAGTTAGGACATAATTTCTGACGTTTTATAATTATTCTTAAATTAGTAGTTTACAATAACTGTTGTGTAGCAAATTGAAGCCAATTAGATTCAATATGAAGTCCAATGTTTATGATTATGAATGCCTCCTTAATATCTTGCCAGTTTATCCTGTTTTGGGCCGTTCTTTCCCTGCTACTGAAACAATATAGTCTCTCCAGCGGAGACAGGTTGACCACATTCTATCTTTTGGTCACAGTGTTGGACTCTCTCACTCCATTTTAACAGACACTCTGAGTATAAAAGCAAGGTTCCACTTACACCTCAATTTGTCAGTCAATTTCCCAGCACACATTGTAGCCAGTGCAACTTTTATTGAAAACACCCTGATTTTTCCAACATTCTCTCTGAAAAATCAAGTATAATACTTAAATTCTTTAATATTAAGCATCTTGATTCCTGTTGCTGTACAAATGTTTCATGTTTTGCAGATATTTGTTCCGGTTTTGAGTTTTGTAGTTTCATGGTACTCAAGCTTCTGATACCCATGACAGACGGAATCATGCATGGTCTTGGGTGCATGAGCACCCAAGACAAAGTTTTGTCTATGAAAGAGAAGACAAAAACTATTTCTGTTCCCTATTCTGTCAAACATGAGAGGGACAAAATATTTTTTGTCTTCTTGGCGGTAGACAAAATTGTTGTCTTAGGTCTTCATGCTATGCAGGCAGGACTATGTATGTGACATGAGGTTAAAAGTCCAAGAGGTCATTCTACTAATTTCATAAATGTGAAAGTGTGCATGTTGGTTGCTAATAATCTCCATATCCAACTTGTATGAAATTAGGAGGTAGTCTTTTTTTTTGGTAGCTACCTTGCAGCCCAAGTCATGGGCAGATGCAATTCCTTAATATATTTTAATATTGACTATATTATATTTTATAAACCTTTTGTTTTCTAGTATATTTTCATAATTTACTTACCCTGTACTATAAGCCGCTAGCAACCAATTCAACAGCAGTGCAGAGCAAGCCTCTACAGACACCTGGTGAACGGGCGGCAGTCTTTTGTTAAGGTTATGGTACAGTGAAGATACAAGAGTTTCCAGCCGAGTCACATTCACACAGGCAGTGGGTTCCAAGGTGTTGAGAGCATTCTCACGGAACGCTTCTATGACATTCCAGATGTCTATTACATGTACTGAAAGGATTTAATAAATATTGTATTGCTTTTTAAAAAAAAAAATATGCTTACTTAATTTTAAACAGTTGTTTAGTTGAACAGTTTTATGTTTTCTTCTGTTGTATTTGAAATGATACATATCAGGAAAAAACAAAGGAGTGTTTAGTTAATCAACTGTTTCTTAAACAGTTGATTACTTGCATGAGTCAGAGTTTTTAAACTTACTGTGGGTTAATTTATCATGCAGGTAATTTTAAACAAAAGAAAAAAAACATTGTCCAGGTACTGCACCGTTAGATTGTAATTCAGGTTTAAATGCTAACCCTGTATCATACAAGTAGACCTATTGTATAACAGAAGAAAAAACTAAAATTGTAGATGGTCTTATTGCTTCAAAATGATCTCTTCCAGACAACCTTTGGATGGAGAGAAATACATGAAAGAACGATTGGTGGTTGTAAAATTAAAATTGAATAATTTTTACCTAATCTATGAACCATACTTAGTGGTAAATCTATCAAAAATTCATGATTAAACACTCCTCCAATTTTTATATAGGTATAATTATCTCTACTAAATTGAAAAAGGTATTGTTTTCAATAATAATTTGTTAACATTTAATTCAAGTTCATGGCTTATCTATAGATAACAGGCCATCACACACAATAAATGTTAATTTTAAATGCTTAGTCACACATAAATATTAAAACCAGTAATAGACGGTACATAACTCACAATTACACTTCTTTTGTACATATCGGAGCTTGCACGCTGTTCTGTATGTGGCGAATCTGATGACATCAAAGTTCTGGTCTCTCATCTCATTGAGGAGAAGCGACCGAGGGTCTGCGGAACCAGCAACCATGGCGGGACCTGCCCCGGGCCCTATGCCCCCTAAACTGGGAGGCACTCCAACACTATCACGCTCCAAGGACATTATGATAGCTAGAAGAAAAATTACAGTACGCAATAGTTGAATTTTAAGGCGTGTTGTTGCAATTTTGCAAGTTTTTCTATAACTACAATACCTTAAATACTTTAAAGAAAGTTATAATTATTGTTTTGAGGGACAGTCAACAAAATTCTTAAGCCAAATAGGTTTCTAAAACTCCTCGTTTTCTATATTGACCAAAAGCGTTAACATAACGCTCGAAAAGTAAAATATGCAATTTTTAGGCACGGTTCAAATGATTTACGAGAGTCTAAAAGGAGGTGAATAAAATTAGGAATTTCAAAGGAAAGGTGGTTGTGAAACGTTCTTACCTTGGTTCAGTGGTTAGCTAATATCTTTGTTGACATAACGATAATGTATTCACGGTGAACACCGGATAATTTCAATGAATTATATCGATTTCATGATAATTTCTTCAGAAGCATTGAGTTTCCTAAAAGATAATAATGAGCAGCTACACTTCACACAAGATCCCTATTTAAAATTAAGCGTTAGTGTAATACAGTGTGATTTCTAGTACACAAATCTAGAACCAATACCCCAGAAATTGATACCTTAGCAAAATAAGATTTCTCAAGAAATCATCAACACATGACAAATCTCAAATCTGCCATTATTTTATTTATACGTTCCTTTTCTACTTCTCACATCAGTTACAAGAAATAGATAACAGAAATGAATCGACTGACTCAAGTCGAAAACCAAATCATTTAATATTTTACTGATTTAAATAGAACAGAGCTAATGTTAAACAAAACAATCAATCTAATTTATTTGACTTAATGAAAGCCTAAAATGAAAAATCAACTTGACGGCGATCGACGGCGACGTGTTCTAATGAAAATACTTACCATGAAGATACTGCGTGTATTGGAACAGTTTCGTAATTGTACTGTCGATTCGTCAAAAAACAGACGGTTTCAGAAGGTAAACAATAGATGACGCTTTTGTGAAGCTATAACGTATGATCATCAAAAAAGCTTAGCTAAGTCGTTTGGGATTCTTCTAAGCTTGGTAGAGCGCGAGGAATAGGTGTAAATTCACTTAATATTTTATATTAAAGTACCTAATTTTTAAGCTGACTTTTCTTTCCTTGTCTCTAGTCTGTAACTAGTTATATAGGTATACTACGATGCTTGTGGTTGCAAGTTGCAATTAATAAAAACCTATACCTACTTTGACTTTGATAAAATTCGAATATCCTTCAACCTAGCCACTTAGGTAACATCAACTCAGCATGCTCACCATTAGCCTTAGTCAAAAGTGAAGTGAACTCAACGCTGCTGTTACAGCAAATACAAAGGTAGGTAAATACAAACCTACTCTGAATTAATTTATGTCATTCAGTACCTAGGTACATAACATATAGTACAGTCGTCATCAACTTGCATATGGCCCGCCATCCAGGTCGACGAAAAATCTAAAGGCGTATGTAAACGGGATAGTTTAGTGGCAATTGCTTGCTTCAAATGTAAAGGTTTGCTATAGATAAGTTCTTTAATTTCTTGTAGCGGAAGCACCATAAGGTTCCGTACCATCGCACAATATTTAAACAATAGGTAGGTTTGCTAACAATAGATGCTTAATTGCATTTTATAGCATGCTGACGTTTCAGGCACAATATCATCGGACACTTTGTTCGAACTGACACTTTTAATTTTAATTAATTATATACTGGCGTTTCGGACATCATAAAAATATTGAAACAGTTTTGTACATCAGTTAAAAAAGTTTTAAAATATATAACATACGTAACTTATGTACCTATTTACGACCTCGGTGGCGCGGTGGGCGTGCCAGCTAAAACTCATTTATTTCAGCTGCGGATCAAATGTAAGTATCACATAACAACAATAGGTAGGTACTCAAGAGGTTGGCATGTTCTGTAGATATTTTCTCGGGATCTGAGTGTTGTACCATAGTACCTACTCGTTGTTTCTGATATCCACGAGTGTCCACGACACAGGAAATCCTTAAAGTGTGGGATCAGAACTATGTTAGGTGTTCAATAAAAGTGGACCCAGTTTAACCACTTGACTGACAATGCATATCAGCAATTTCCTTGATGGCTTAACCGCTTTTCTGCAGATGGGCCGTAGATACCTTTATCGTAATTGTAAAAGGTATGTCAATTAACTTCCAAAATAGCATAAAATAAAGCTGCCCAAGACGTGTCGAAACACGCTATTTTAGGGTCCCGAAGTGGATTCTCCGAACTCTTAAAATTATCATTTGCATCACCAATTTTCGTTGGTAGTTCCTATCTAATATCGGTTATCTACCAACCTAGGTACTAGCAAAAAAAATATATAATTTATTTACAATATTTATAAATTATATACAAATTAAATTGATACAACACAACTTTAGCTACTTTGAAAAACCAAATTTCCTAGACGAGGCTTAAAATAAATAATGATTAAGGAAACCTTAACGTGATTTTAAACCAACTTCAAAGACCGCCGCCAACTGTTGATCGATATTTTTTATTAGCAGGATGTACCAAATTATAATGAATTATATTAATGGAGTCTTCTTTATAAAAGGTTTTTAAATTTCTCTAACTTTTACTTTTACGCTTACTTTGAAGCCTATTTCCTGGACGACGTTTTAAAAACAAAAATGGTTTGGGAAACCTTAGTGATTTTCCGAGATCTTATAAATGATTCCACCCAAGCACAATATAAAAATCTACGCTTTACATGTGCTAAGGTCTGTACGAAAAAGTTCAAAAACTCTTTTTTCCCCTTTTGTGTTATAAAACAGGTCTGCATACCAAACTTTATCTCGATACTGAAACATAATATAACCGAGTGAGAAATCAGGATGTGACACACGAACGGACGGGCAAACAGAAAGACAGACAGGCGAACATGACAAAACTATAAGGAATTCGCCATATCACTCCGGAACCCTAAAAACTACATTTCTGCTAGAAAAAGGTAGAAAAGTAAAAATAAAACTAATGTATTTTACTAACACATTTATTTATACCTAAACAAATGAACACAGTTTACAATTACATTGAAATCTGTTTTTCATATTATAATAACAACGAAATACAAACGTCGATGAAGAAGGTGCCAAAATAATTAATAACCTAATTTCTCAACCTATCCACACTGCTGCACAAACTTAATAGCACTAACGTAAACGTACGCACGTTTAAAGTAAACTAAAACTAAATAAAAATGTGATCTAGGTACTGATAAGTAACTGGAGATTTTAAAGTTCTTGTTTTTTGTTTTCGTGAAAGATCTCGCGAAGATACCACACACCTATTTCTGCCCTAAGCAGTAGGTACCTAATGCTCTCATCGCTTATTTCGGTTTGAACGGTATACGAGTAGATGCCAGTGAAATTAGAGGCTCATGAGACTTTTTACTATATCTCAGGGTGGCGGAAGCAATGCAATGATACATAGGAAACGTTTTAGTTTGGACGTGGCATATCGAAGTAATGTTATAAACTTGTTAGGGCAACTGTTACCACTTAATATAATGTGTCATTTGCTTATTCCAACACTTGCTAAAATATATTTTTTAGGAATAAAAAAAAACGACTTCAAATAATGGAAAGTTATAAAAAATCCAATATGAAATTCATCCCTCATTTTTTAACAATAAGGGCAATTTTTTTTTATTAAAATGTATATGAGTTACCCCAGAAATATTTCAAGGTTGGCTCGTATAATTTTTGTACCCTACGTATACAATACCCTATCTTATAAAAAATAAACACTAGAACCGGTTCACAATTGGCGAAGATTTCGCGTACCTAATCATACAGAATAAAATCATACTGGCAAATTGAGAACCTCCTCCTCTTTGAAGCCGGTTGAGAAAAAAACCTATTGGATACCTGTAAACACGGCGAGCCCTAAGTTAGAATGAAAGTCGGTTGTGACTTCTAAACCATTGTCAATATATTTATCATCAGTGTCATCGCTAAAGGGACACTATTAATGGACAGTACACATCTATGAAATAACTAGAAACACAAAACCCAAAATATTAGTTATGAACATACATTAATATCTAGCAGGTATTTACCTACCTACGCCACTTCTTAAATTATCCTAATAGGTAAACACATTGCCTACACGAATATATAAATTTCCACAATGACGAGTATTATCTACAATCTAGTTTTTTTTTGTTTTTACTCTCCCGGAGCAATGAATTGCTAACATACACGTTTTCATTATGTATCTAATATTACATACTACAAGTTTGGTATAGCTACAGGAAATACTACAATTTACTACCAAAACCAACGTGAAACTCTACGGTTTACGTTATTAAGTACATTTACATAATTACATCCATAACTACGCGATACGTATTGAATAAGTGAGCTAATAAGAGACAGCTCTTGTCTGCAACGATACTATTTTCATAAATGTCTTGAAAAAGACGGTCTTGGGGACACTTTTGTATTGTATTCATTTATTGATCCTTAGGCACAATTAACATGTACTTTATTAAGTCAAATAAACATGAAAAAATGTATGTTTAAACACTAAAACATATATTTATATTTCGATCACTACAAAGCATACCTGTAGGCACATATTTACATCTAACAGTAATACCTAACAGTTTAGTTTACAGGTAGATAGCGAAGCTAGGTCGACTAACCCAAACGGTCCAAAAATGATGATTATAAGCTTGCAGCTTTCATATCATCCTCCTTGATAGACTTTCCAGCTGCCAAATATTGGCAGGTTTTTCGATTAAGACTGCTACGGCGTAGCACAAAGATTTATCTCGGATAACACTCAGCTTGGGTTGAACATTCGCGTAACCCATTTATCTACAACGTTTCGGTTATAGGTAACTTGTCATTATAGGTAAACCATCACCTATGACATGTCATGGGAAGCGTAAGTTCTTAAATCTAACATTTTAACACTTTCATTCCTACGTTGAAACATTTAAGCATAGGCTGTACATACTACCTAAGAGTATAGAAAGTATATGCCATCAAAATATACATTTATCTATCATGTGTACATCGATCAGGTATAAGTATACAAAGAATAAATATTTTAAATCATTATGTACAAAATTATTGTGTACGTCACAGATTTGTTCTTGATGTTGGTCCAATATAGGATTTATAATAATATTACGAAATGTTATAGAAAGTAGTCACTACGTAAAGCTAAATTACAATGAATAAATATAGGCCGAATTATGTTGATGTTAACTAATTTGCTAAAAGCCCTTGGATAAAATTTAAAAAACATAGAAGTCTTGAGAGATTCGTCCTTTGGCATAAACATTATTATAAAATCTGTATGAACGACGCGTCACCTTGATTTTTACCACTAGCATCACCAAGCCACTAGTCGCTCGTAACTTCTCTATTCTATGAGTCATGAGTCTTCTATTTTTTCATGCAAATTTGTCTACCACCATATAACCCCAACGCCATCACTCAATGCTTTTATGCTCTACAAAGCACGCTTATTCTCTATCCTTCTTGTTTAAACATACAGCCAGTGTTGCCAAGTGAAGCGACTAACAGGGCCTCCATTTCGTATAGCCTCGTGTTCTGATTCCGGAGAAATGCAGCAGGCAATCCGCTGAAAAAGAAAACATTAATTTTTAATTTTACATGTACAACCTACTTAGACAAGTCGTAACAAACAGAATAATAGAAGAGGGTTTGCTTCGTAGGCAAAATAACTTACTTACTAATTTAAACTTAGCTTACTATTTGAAAACAGTGTTAATGATATAGTAATTTAAAAAAATCATTCCTTAAATTTTGACTCAAAGAAATGTCTCTGCGGGTCCTAAAAGTATTAAAAAATAAGTAGGTCTTAAAAAAACTCGAACAAAAGCAACAAGAGTTGGGTTTCACAGAATTCAAATCAAAACTCTAAGTGCTGTTATTTATAACAGAACCTCGAATAGCGTTCTATTGAATACTACATATTTAAAAATTTTGGTTCTCTCTTACTGTCTGACATTATGAGAAACAAAAGGGAGAGATAGCACCATTCTCAGACGTACTTAAGGTTCCTATTTGTTTAACATAGATAGTTATATTTGATAGATTAGATTGAATAGGCTAGGAGATAGTTACCAGGTCTGCAACTGACCTTTACATAGCATGGCTTGACATTTATTGGACAATTTTGTTCACTGTGGTTGATGATAATGAGTTACATTGAGTCTTACCTCCCGGAAAGTCCCAGGTGTGGTAGCAAGCTTATAAATCGCCACGATCGGTATCATCAGAATGGAGGAGCATGCAAGTCCCCAACCGAGTACCACGGCCCAGGGCGGGTAGGTATACGTCTGGTACTGAAGTGGCTGCTGGTATAGAAGACCGAAAACCACCACTCCCTGGGGAGAAGGTTCAAAAGACCATTTACAGACCAATATAGGCTACATTTTTTTGGAAATACATACATGTAGGTTTAAATGTATGTATTTCCAAAATGTATATAAATAGTATATCAATCATGAAGTTCCCATAACACAAGCTCTGCTTACTTTAGGGGTAAATGATGCTGGGTGAAAATGACCGCAATAATCTATACTAATATTATAAAGAGGAAAGATTTTTTGTTTGTTTGTATCGAATATTCTCCGAAACTACTGGACCGATTTTAACCATTTTATCACCAAATGAAAGTTAAATTATCAGGAAATAACAAAGGCTATAATTTATTTTAAAAAAAATAGAGATCTTTAAGAAAATTACAATAATGTAACCCAAAGTAGCAAAATTTTGCCTATAAAATTCATTATTTGGCATGCGCTGGGAAAACTATTGATGATACATAAAAATAATGTACTACATGATTAAAGTACTCATTATTACCTACAAAAAAGTCCGCGAGGGCATATATCTGACTATCAAAGTTAAGTCACAATAGCAGCTTTTGTGTTCTAAAATTTAATTAGATCGCCGGTAGTAACAAAAGTTGGTTACATTTGTATCGTAGTATTAATTGTTATTGAAATAAATAGTTTTATCATCAAGGGTATTTATGTAGCAGTAAAATACGATTTAATTCATTCGAATTGGACATTTAATTTCAAAGTTATCACGAGTATAAAAATGCAACATGCGAAACGCCGCGACGTTGCCGAGGAGCGGGAGCTAGGGGTTACGTCTATGAGTAAGGTACCCGCGCGGCTCAGACGCATCAGTAAGTATGTATTACTACAATACATAATATGTTTGTTACTTCTATACGCAAAAACTAATGAACCGATTGCGATGAAACTTGATAGGTACATAGCTGTTACTTTTTATCCCGATATTCCCACGGAATCGAAACTTACGAGGGTGAAACCGTGGGGCGTAGCTAGTTCATAATAATGGCAAAACATTAACATCAATGCTGTCTTCCGAAACTAGGGTTGTTAAAACCAGATAATAAAAACTTTTAGCAACCCTAGTTTCGGAAGACAGCATTCATTTTAATGTTAATGTTCTAAAATAATAATCAACTTTTTTCAGAATAACTTGCTCTTACAATAATAAACGTAGGGCTGACGAACTTCCAGCATATCCTCCAGTAAAGGCCAGGTCTGAATCCCAACATTTCTTCTACATCATCAGAAAACCTCTTTAGACCTGTAAAAAGTGGAGAAATTGTGAAATATAAAACTTCAGAGACAGACAGTTCACCCAATGTTAACTGTGTAAAACGAAATTTAATATTATTGGGAAATATATATTCTATTCAATTTAAAGATTTTCTATAGGTACTTACCATAGAACCACGAAACTGCTACAGCTTCAAAAAGAGCAGAGCACAAGAGTGAGATACCAGCAGCATATGTATCCAGCAGATGAAACATGTATATACCACCCTGAGAAAACAACATAATAAAGTATTATTAAGCCCACATCTTCGCAATAACAAACACAATTTCATACAGGAGCTACATCGTTACCACATTTATTCCTTTTGTCACTGGGTCCTTTTTAGAAAAGGATAACCATGAAATAATCAGTGACACGAGGACCGAATGAACTCAGGTATGGAATCAGGGCTTGCGACGTTAAATATAGAGATGTTAGTAGCCTATGCTCTAGTGTACGAGAGCCGTAGCTGTGACATCAGCAGTAACCGTAGTAAGCGAGGCTGAAAAACTGCATGTCTGAGTCCTTTTTACTTACCTACAGATATATCTTCTAATTATAACACCATTCAAAATTATTATACCTAGGCTAGGTACCTTTTGTGCGCGTTGTCAAAATGAACGCTACGTTCATAAAACTAAGACGTCTTCATTTTATGAACGTAGCGAGTATTTACCGGAGTAATATTGATGCAGGCAACACAGAAAGACACGCAGACGACGATCAGAGTGAAATGTTCGCGGCGCAGCCATTTGGCACCGCTCGCCCTTGCCTGGTCCAGCAGACCTGTGATCACGCATTCTAGACCTCCCATCTAGAAACAGAACAAATAATCCTGTCAAATTTCCAGATATTTTTTTCTATAAAGTTTGACAACCACTTGACCATCATTTCCCTGAATACTTTGACAACCATTCCCCCGAATACTATGACAACAACTTGACAACCATTCCCCCGAATACTTTAACAACCACTTGATAACCATTAGCTGAATACTTTGTCAACCACTTGACAACCATTCCCCCGAATACTATGACAAACACTTGACAACCATTTCCCCGAATACTTTAACAACCACTTGATAACCATTTCCTTGAATACTTTGACAACCACTTGGCAACCATTCCCCCGAATACTATGACAACCACTTGACAACCATTCCACCGAATACTTTGATAACCATTTGATAACCATTTCCCTGAGTACTTTAACAACCACTTGATAACCATTTCCCTGAGTACTTTGAAAACCACTTGACAACCATTTCCCTGAATACCACCGCCACCGTTTGATCTGACAAACCAGTCCAGTGAATTGTATGTTGGATGTTCGAATGTTTTTTGCTTATAATAAAATTATAGTAACAGCTGAACCAATTTGTATGGAATTTGGAACAGGTATATTCGTGATCTAAACAACTACATGGACTTCTTTTTATCCAAGTACACAGGTTTATGTAGAAATTCAAACTTTCGCGAAGTGTTTTTTCAAAAACAAATCAAAATCATTGAATTTGCAACGATCATTTAGAAACTTCAACATAAAGGTTTTTTAATAGAAGTGTATCTAATCTTTGCAATCAAGCCTAGAAGATTCAGAGAATAATAATTTATTAATTATTTTTATTATTATTAGTTGGCTAACAGCATTGAACCAGTAACCACTTCCATTGCAACACAGCATAAACGTCGAGAAAATAATAAAAATGCACTTGACACGACAAACATCCGTATTAAAACTAATAATGATGAGTGCCTACATAAAAGTACAGGCTACGCAATTAGCTACGGAGCCAAGAAACATACTAAATATTAAGAACAAAAGACTTCAACGCACTCCATATCAAAGTTCGTTATGAACAGGTTTGTTAGGAAGATGGAACTTTCCTTTATTAAAAAGTACTCTGTGAAAATAGTATGTAATGTAAATAGGAACCGCCGACTACTAAACCGTGTGGAAGGATTATCATCATCATCATCATAAGTCAGAGTCCACATAAGTGTCTAAGACTTGACATAATTGCATCTATGGATTATCATGAATAACAGCTAGCGCGCGTTGGGATGTTTTTTTTTCGTGACATAGATACTGACTGACTTAGTGAACTGAAAAACAACACACAGCCTATGTTTTTGGGCCATTTAGGCCCAAAAACTTTTTTTTAATTTTGGAAGATTTAGTTTGTATGAAAAAGACACGGACGAAATCGCGAGACGTTCCACTAGCGATGTGGGTATATTGTAGCTAAACTTACCCCAGAGTCCAATCCAAGCATGATAAGCATAAAGAAAAACAGCATCGCCCAAAGACTTGCTCCAGGAAGTGTCGCCACTGCTTCAGGGTAAACTTGGAATACCAATCCGGGACCTAACGAATAATATTCAATTATTAAAAGCCACGATTTTTTACGATATTTGAAATTCCTCGTTTATCCCATCACTCTCCATGACAAGCGTTTATCGTCGCCTATTGAAATCTACAACACTCTGGTGTTGTAGATTTCATTGGTTTTGTGTTGA
Source organism: Perizoma flavofasciatum (assembly GCA_958496245.1). Lineage (NCBI taxonomy): Eukaryota > Metazoa > Arthropoda > Insecta > Lepidoptera > Geometridae > Perizoma > Perizoma flavofasciatum. Next base: position 4,278,913 of record OY292443.1, on the reverse strand, counting down.
CTGCTCTAGAGACAAAGTTAAAAAGTCTCATGTGGCTGATACTTTACCAGCATCCATTATTTTCAAACCAGAACACAGCAATGCAAGCATTACTGCTCGGCAGTAAAAATAGATACCGTAGTAGTAATTCCCCTCACGAATGATTTTATGATTTTATGAGACTCATAAGGGGATCTTAAAATTGAAATAGAGTTCAGAAGAACTGAACAAAATCCTCCACAACCCTACATAATACAAATATTTAACTGTGAGTGGTAAAAAAAGGAAATGCTTTTATGATAGTACCTTCAGTAGCGACAGATGATATCGGGACTCCTTGCTTGTGAGACATAAATCCAAGGTACGTAAAGATCACAAATCCGGAAAAGAATGATGTGAAGCAATTCACTAAAGTTGTCACCAAGCAGTCCCTGAAATAGATAAGAAAATATTTCCAGAAAAGTAGTAGAAGTCAAATAAGACGTAACATCGGACTAATAACAAAAAATTTGCTCTCGAAAAAAAAAATCCCCAAAAAATCATGACACACTAGGCTGTATTCCCCATGATGGGCATCCTTAGATGCATATTCAGTGCGTAGATTTTTGAAAATACTAGTAGAGAGCAGTCAGAGTCACATCCAAACATAAAATTTAGCAAATGCCCGCATTTTTGCATGGAAGTTAGCATTCCACATTAGTAGTCGTTATCAGTTATTGAAAAAATATGTAATAGTTTATTTACTGGCATAAAAAAGTTTTTAAAAATCGTTTACTCTCAAAATAAAAGTAAAGTAATAAAAGTAGCGAGAGCAAGCTATACGTGTGGGATACACGTATCGCTTGCTCTCGCTACTCACGGAAGGCTCTGAGCGAGTGTCGCGGCGGCCCGAGCGGAATGAATATTTGTTGAGCAGCCGGTGTCCTCCGCCCGCGCGCCTCTCGCATGCCCCGCAGCGCAGGCTTGTACTCGGGTGACGGACTCGGATGCGACGATGTCGCCACAAGTTTATAGACAAGCTAGTCTCTTTATATTTGAATTTATAAAGATAAAAAAGGGCGTAAAACCCTAATAGATTCGTTCTGATTGATACCTGTAGCAGTTGTTGTGAAAAGTATTGTAGCTCGCGTAAGAAAGATGGACCCCAAAACCAGCGCCGACCGAGTAAAATATCTGCACAGCTGCATCAACCCACACCTGTAAAAAAACATAAACTAAGTTTTTAAAAGTTACTTATTTGGAAGACAAATACATAGAGTAAACGGTTACCTACACAAATAAATAAAACTACGGAGGCTATTCACCATGAGAAAAGATAGGTAGATTTTGGTTCACCAGCAGTATTTTAATAATGGCGTAAGAAATTAAGTTAGAACGAATGCTCAAATAAAAGTTCACAGTAATTCTAAATCGGAACTTATTAGGAACTACTGCGAATGATTCGAGGACTATCTATCTGGGCCGTTCCAGTAGAAATAGACATATAATTTTTTTTATTTACAAAAATGGGTGCAATACTAGATATTACAAAATAATGTTATGTCCCCCATAGTCTACTTTTATAGCATGCAAAGTGGGTACTTATTTAAACTATTTAAAATTAATACATTAATATGTACATATATACCTTATAATAACACATATATTTTTTGAAAATATATAGCTTATTAAATAATTTATAAAATATATTGATTGAGCTGCAGTGCAGTAAAAACTCCGTTTCGTGAATTTTAACTTTACTTTGTAAATATTTAAACTGATAGGAGAGCAGAAAGCTGTATTGCCATTCAAAAACCAATGGCGTTCGCGTACATTATTCGACCACGGTTTTACAATGTTTAAATAAAAACTACCTCTCCACGGCCCGGGGGCGAGGATAAGAGACCTCATTGATTAACATTAATTGATTAGGCTTGAGTTCACCAACAAAATAAGGGAACGGTCAAGACTAACCATTGATAATGATGACACATTACTATGAAAACACGTGTAAAAAAGCTTTGATTAGGATCTGCCACCCGTTATTGTGTTGGTGAACTCGGGCCTAGGACTTTCTACCTGTGTATCCTTCAATCTCGTCAGTTCTGGCTGTAGGTAATACGCAATGCCTCGGGTGGCACCCGGTAACAGCAGGCCTCTAGCGAGCAATATCGACAATACTACATAGGGCATCGTTGCTGTCATCCATACAACTTTACCTGCAAAATGACATACGGATCATTAGGAAAATTACTTATTTGCGCTCTTAATCAAGAAGGTCTTAAAGGTATTTTTTTATAAATACAAAGTGGGCCTTCTATTGGTAAGAGTAACCTATGGATGCTTGCAACACCGAAGTATCACTTTGAGACATAACGGGTGAAGTCTCGTGTATCTGTAAATTGGCTGGCCCCCTTCAAATCGGAACACAGCAATGCGAACATTACTGCTTGGCGGCAAAAATAGATATGTTGGTTCCCCGGACAATCTCTTTCTCTAGGAGCTCTACTACTACAAAAAAGTATTTGGATCGCTTGGAACAGTTACACAATATCACATTTAGAATAGTTTTCAATACTTTTTTACTCCCTTGGGTGGCCTATTAATTCAGATATCTAGATTGACAACCACCTAAAATTAACTATGTTGCTTCGAGCTGTAACATGCCAAGAATTCAGAAAAACCTGTGACCGGACTCAGTGGCTCAGAGGTTAGAGAACCATCGTACCGGGAGGTTACAGATTCGATCCCCACAAGGGTTAATTATTTTCATGTTATAAACCTTAAAATGAACTATAATTACATTTATATATATAAAGAATTACTATCATGTTATCCAGTTTGAAGAATACGAAAAATTTCCACTAGTAATTGACTGAGACTGTGAGATATTTTTTTTGTAAATAAATAATACTTTTGATACCAGCACCAATGTTTCCTGGATATAATGGTAGGTACCTTAGCATTCTAAAAAGAACTTACCAGAACTTTTAACGCCTTTGAAGAGAGAGAGGTACAGTGTAACGTATACTAGACCAAGACACACAGCGAGCTGCCATTTTGGGAAACCAAGATCGTTGAGACCTTCTGAATGCTGCATTTCGAGGACTGCACGACTGAAACAAAATACTATGAAAATAAACAACAAACTATCTTTGAGTTATGTCAAATTGAAGCTCTTTTTTTATCTACTTTTAATTAGTAAAACACTCATTTTAGTTTCTCTTAAAGTACATCTGTATACTCGGACGCAGATAGCGATGATACCCTAGTCGCAGCAAATGAGATGAAAGTGCCAGTTTTGTGTTCCGGAGGAGTAAAAATTACCACTGATTGTAATTATGACATCACAGTTAAGAATGTGCTATGTATGCCAAGCTTAATTACCAAATTTGTTGTCAGTGAGCGAACTTACAAGGACTGAAAACAGTGTAAGCTTTGAAAATAATCACTGTCACGTTCGCAACCAGAAAAATGATTTAGTTGCTACTGCAGAATTAACAAATGGTGTTTACAAGCTAAACTTTAAAGTGGCATTCTACCTTTTAAAAGATTTAAGACGAGGCTTTTTTCGTGGCTTTTGGATAATTGTTTTTATAATGTGACTGAGTTTCTTGATTCCTAACATTTTACAATAATTTTGACATCTATTTCCGTGAACTAATTTTTATTTTAACTTTTATTATTATGTTGTTATATTAATAATTAATTGATAATTTTATATATGTGTGTAGGCAGTTTATTATCTTTGTTGGTTTTAAAATGTTTAAATTGGCAAGATAGATAGGATAATAACGACATTATTGTACACTCGAAAGAGAAAATTGTGCTGAAACATTTTTGATACAAGCAAAAAATTTTATGAGAAATCTGTATCGTACCACATTTACTATAAATAAATGGTTTCAATGGTTTCCGTTGTGATATGAATAAAATGAAAAATGACGATTACTGTTCCGAAAGTCAATGTGTGTTTTACTAATACTTTTCAGCAACGTAATGTTTGCTTTAAAAGTCTATAAAAGTAATATTTCTTCAATAATTATTGAACTGACAACCCCAGCCCACTTAGCATGAACACCCAATACAACGTTTTGTCTACGAAAGAGAAGACAAAAACAATTTCTTTCGCTTATTCTGTCAAACGAAAGACAGGGACAGAATATATTTGACTTTTGACCTCTTGCTCAGCAGGCTGGAGAAAAAAGGTTGTTGAATAACGACCACGAACCAATGCTGTGTAGGAAAGCCTTACCCCCACCTGATGCGCAGATGATAAAGATAGCCCGAGTCCCTTGTAAAAGAAAAAAAATAACAGGTAAAAGAAAAAAAATACCTGAATATAAACATTTAACCTAATTATATTTACTGCCGTCAGACGTGCGAAATCACTCCCTATTTTTAAATCCTTGGGTAAGGAACACTACTTCTTCGAGTAGTCTTCGAGTCGCTAACTGTTGCCTGTTTTTGGCTAATATATTTTACAATAGTTGATGGTAGGTGTGTAGATATCATGCTGTGTATAGTAAGTAGATATGTAATTATGTAGGTATATTGTATTCATAGTACGTGCTACACCATTTAAAACCCTTGAATTTTTTTCGTAGAATCAAGTCCATCCAAAGGTTGTCTGGTGATTAATAAGCGATAAGACCGCGCATTGTACAACATTATCAAAGTATGTAATACTACGATTGGGTGTGCAATAAAATATTTTTTGTCTATCTATACTGATGGCGAAACTAAAAAAATAAATGACTTACTGAAAGAATTCAGAGGCCGGTGTAAAGTGCGATAGCGGCCCCTGATAGCGCACGTCGACGTCCGTCTTGTTGGTTCCGTTAAGCTTGCCTGTATCCCAACACTGCTCCGTATTCCAGGCGTTATCGCAATGAAGCCAGGGCAGCTCGGACCGAGCTGATGATATCAGGAAGTAAAGTGCCCAGCCTGGAAAAAGTGAATTTAATAACCAAAACATCTAAACGAAGTCTTTCAATGACTGCTGATTCGGCCGAGGATCTCAAGAGGTGCAAATATGGAATTCTCCACAGAGCCTTATGAGGTTGAGACTCTGGGTCCTTGGTGAAACAATCGTGTATTCAAAATTATTTCAGGGTGACTGGTAGAAGCGACGCGTGACCAGAGAGCTTCACTCTTATCTGGATCAACACATTAGTAATGCAGCCAAAATTTTGGTAACACTTCCGTCAGGTCAGTTCAGTTAAAGCTAGCTGTTTCATCAGCATTAATTGTATAGTCATTTAGTTGACACACAACAAGTACCTACCTAGAAAAAGGATTGAGTATGATTAATTTTATTTTATTCAAAGAGATTTTATTTAAAGCGATTTGCATGTGTATTTTCAGGGCCTCCTTAAAAGGGTTGATAAGGTTTTTGTATAAGCTAGTCTCAATAACTTGCCTAACCGAAAAAAAAACATATATAATAAACCTATTGCCCCACAAATTGCCTGATAAGTGTAAATAGCATAGTTTGCCAAAATCAATTTGGACGGCATCCAAATATGCTACGAACACCTCATGTTATTTTGTCATTTACAGTTGCGACTTGATAAAAAATGACAAAGTTACAAACTACCTTCAATTTAATTTTTACATAAAAAACCCAAAACTAAAGAAGAGTTTTTGGTTTCCCCTCATCTATTGCAACGTCCCCTGGTGGGCATAAAATGTATTAACCATTCTTTGAAGCCAAAACAATTGCAAAAAACGTAGAAACATAGTTACAGACGAACACACTCACGAAAAACCTCTTTCCTAAAACACATGTATCGGCTCATTTAAACGCCAGTTAAAGCAAAATTAGAGCCCTATCTCAAATTTTAAAAGAAGTCAACTTACCAATAATTACGTTATAGTAGAACGAAACGTAGAAAGCCACTATAACCGCGCAGAAGCCGACCCCTGAAATAGCAATATCATCAGCAAACATTTACTCAAACCCTTATTATTTGCTTTAATAAAAATGTAGAAATTGAACTTTCAATTTACTTTTATAACAGCTTTTATAATACCATCAATCAATACTTTCAAAGTAAAATCTACAAATAATGATTTATAAATAACTAGCTTCTGCTTCCAACTTTGTAGCAACCCGGATAAAAAGTAGCCTCGGAAAGGTTGCCTGGAGGCAAACGCTTTTAATCGCGACGAAGACCTACCATGGCACTATTAAATTAAACTGATACAACATTAAGTGTTCATTCATTCATTTATTTATTAAGTATTCCAGGTCACAATAAACAATTACTATGCATTGAGGTTATCTATCAAAAAAGTCTTCTAATACCTTTGAAAAGCGGGCAAATCTTCCAAAGCGTGATAGGTCCTTGTCTATTGTACTGGCCTAGGATCAGTTCCATATAGAATAGCGGAACTGCCCCAAAGATCAGCATCAGCGTGTAAGGAATAAGGAACGCACCTAGGATACAAAAAAGTCTGTAGTTAAAATCTAATAATTTTAAAAATGAAATCGCTTCAACAGTCGATGCCAGTCGATGAATACTACGGTAGGTACAGCCAGCAACAAAAGGAGATGAACAGTTACGATATTTATAACTAAAATATTTCTGAAACCTGAAGACTTTTGGGCTATATTTAATTATCCACTTTGATCAAAAGCACCCACTTCCTTGTAAAGTCTGAAGAAAAAGATCGCATCGAAAACACCTTCGAAGCTGGCTGAACGTAAAAATTCAAGTTTTTACAATTTTGCCATGATTACCATGAGTTACCATGAGTAAGGTATTCATGGGAAAAATAGAATTGGAAGAATAAAGTGTTCCCGTCTTGCAACCGTCCAGATGGTCGCGGTCGGTGCTTAAGGAGGAAGAGTCTATAAACGGTTAACGAAACGTTAGCAGGATAATAGTAGGTATATCGGTTGAGTCGTAATGATTTATAAGAATTTCGGATAATCTTACCGCCTCCATTCCTATAGCAAAGGTATGGAAACCTCCATACGTTGGCCAAATCCACAGCGAATCCAATGATGGAAAGCAGGAAGTCTGCTCCAGTGCCCCATGTTTCTCTACCGTCATCGTTTTCAGCTGTAAAAAATATTGGTTTAATTTTAAATCCAAACACTAGTGCTGAATTGGTTTAATTAAGGGCGAGCATAGACATTCCATTTTCCCCCGGTTTGGTAAGAAATACTTATTGAAAACGGGTAGTCACATACACACATCCGTTCCGTTCCGTCCCTCAAACCACGTGTGTGAGTGCGTCACTCTTTTTTTACCGCTCTTCAGGCGAGCGGAGACTGTTTTTGTTTTTAAACTCAAGTGATTCAATGTCATGCATGTTTATTTCTTTTCTATGACACAAAAAAAACTTATATTTACCTATCTATATTTAAAGTGTATTCGGAATACCCACAATGCGCCCGTGTTAAATTCTGTTCTTACCGCCAAAACAGCACGTCTGCGCCCGCCATTAGCGGGACGCGAACCACATCTAGATTATGATGACGTTTGCACTCACCTACTTTGATACTATTTGCTCGTATTTTCTTTGCAGTTTCGCTATAAAATTCCTCTTCTACTTGAATTTTGGGTTCTTCTAGAAACAAAAATATATTTTTACACCTTAATATTCAAGGATGTTATTCAGGACCACACTGACAAGCTATCCTATGACTCAATTGAGCAACAACTCAACACTCAATTTTCGACAACAGAAAGATCTTTCTTTTCACCGTCATTTGACAGCAAGTTAAAAGTTTAGTCCTGAGGATGCTTCGTGAAGAGTCGAAATACGTTAATATTTCTTGTTAATATTTCTAATGTTGATTGTGTTGAATACGTTCTGCATTGTATTGGACTCACTAAGAGAGAGATTAAGCTGAATTAGTAAATATTTCTGTCTATTGAATATCTTTGAATGGATTTCCGGAAAGCCATACCTGAATATTTCGACGATCTCTGTGGCGCAGTCGGCGAAGGCCCGCCTGAGACGCAGATTGTTGCGGGTTCGATTCCCGCCGCGGGAGAAATGTTTGTAAGATCTACAAATATTTGTCTCGGGTCTGGGTGTTTTCTATGTATAATATGTATATATATATATATACAAAAAAATGTATATAAGTAGTATATCCGTCATGTAGTTCCCATAATACAAGTTCTGCTTAGTTTGGGGCTAGATGATGCTGTGTGAAAAATATCCAGCAATATTTATTTATATTCCAGCAATATTTAATCTACTTTCGAACTAAGCTAGTAATCTTGTGAAATAATATGATTTCTTATGAATATGATGATGAATTCTATAGACTCACTTTTATAGCACGATAGAGTTACGACGGATCCTTTTGTTGATTTGTGATCTGAAACAAATTGACAATTTAATTAAATTTCATCGGTATCAACGGCGGGTTGATATCCACTTCTGGTCAGCCATCGGGTGAAGCTGTCCTAAACTGAGTGTGACCGAGTCATCCAATTGTGATGCCAAGAGATTTTATTCTGCTGCAGCGGCACGGTTTGAGTATTGAAATTTATAGAGTATCATCATTATCATAAATCTTTATTTCATCAGAAAGTTCCAAAGGACATGTAAAAAAAACGACAGATGTTTTATATTTGTAGGAACCCTTAAAAATTACTCGTATAATAATGACGATTTCACCAATTTTCATTAGATCACTTTGATTTTGTTTTTTTTACACACATTCAATTGTAGGAAAATAATATTTTAAAATTAGTTATGGCCGCAAAAATTCTGTGAACAAAATTGATTGAATTTATTTTAAATGGATTGGTTACTTACCTTTACTTTTATGGTATAAAAAAGCGGCGGAGACAAACGAGGTGCTCAAAAATATTTGTTACTCGAGAAGTTTAAAGATATGCTTTGCAACCAGTTCAAAACCATATACATAAAAAACATTTCATCTAACGTACCAGCCTTATAAATAAAATGATAAAATTACTTTAAAAAAAAAATTTGCAAGTGTCGAATGGGATAGTTATAAACAAATATTAATTAGATTTGCCTATTTAAAAGTAAAACTGAAACAAAATAACTCTTCTTTACGAGTACAGTCAGCTACTTCCACAGCATTATGTCGTACGGTATACTGCTGTGGGGGAGTGCTGCTGATATAAATACCGTTTTTGTGCTGCAGAAGAGGGCTGTTCGAGCAATTTATAATATGGGCCCCAGAGAATCACTTCGCCAAAAGTTTAAAGAAATAAATATAATGACATTCCCTTGTCAATACATCTATGAAAATGAGATGTATGTTCACAAAAATATTTATTTATTTAAGAAAAAAATTGATAATCACAATGTTAATACTAGAAATAAAGATAAACTCGCTGTTGCCACTTGTAGACTCCATAAAGTTAGTAAATCGTTTAAAGGGCACGGTGTACGCTTTTATAACATATATAAAAATTATCAATAAACAAATTTAAAAACAAAAACTTTATAAAAAGGCATACTATAAATTATCTAATTATTTAGATGACAAAAAATCTTGGGATTGAAAATGCTCCAACTCGAACCTATTGTTTTGTAAAAGGATCATTAAAAAGATTAACCAGCCTTGTTTTAGTGCCTTTCTTTCCTGGCTTGGTCGCGGAGGAACAGGCAGTAGATAAAAACCAACGTTTCAAAGTGATCCTTGTGATTTTATTGAATAAATGAATTTTGACTTTGACTTTGACTTTAGTAGGTACTAAGGTAGTATATGGAAAAAAAATATTATAGGTATTGTAGTATGTATTGAAGGTTACTTCGATATATTCCCATAATATCACATGTGAATGCGTATTAAAAATTGTACCTATAGCGCACCCAGGTCGCAAAGTGAATTCAATAAGCCAATCTTCAGAGACGCTCATTCAATAAATTGATACCTACCACACTCCAATGCCAGCAGACCTACCTATTACCACCGTGCGGGTTATAAGAGCGAATGTAGCATAAAAAACATATATACGGTAAATTTCACGTACTGATATAACAGAAGTTCTCAGTTCTGCAATTTTAAGATTTTATTCGTCATTAGCTGTGTATTTAGTCTAAGGCTGTATTTTTACCTGAAAAATATAAATACAATATGCCTCTGCGAGTCAAAATTAAATATTTAATCCCCAGAGGGGTAAATTGCTTGAATTTAGGTAGGTACAATAAACATGGTGTTACAAAAGTTTACTACGATTGACAGACGATTACTCAGTTCCTCCTGTGATGAGGATGCACATGCAATTACGTTGAATATATTGGGAAAACTAAACTATCCCGTTTCTAGATAAAATTATGGTCATATCATAATATTTTCGCAAAATTGTTTTAGGCCCTTTATATTATAAACTACCATCTAGTTGATCCTAATTGCACATCTAAATGATATGCAATCAGGATCGCACCAAGTGAAATTCTGTGTTTACCTACTACTCCAAGAATCGCAATGTGTCAAAGGATGATTAAATGAAACTCCGGAAGAAGGGATGAAGATGCTGAAACTAAGTAAAAATTTTTCTCAAAAATTTGGTATTCGAAACCTACCAGCATTTTTTTAAGAGTGCCTAAATGACCTTCTAAATACCTGAATTCCTGAGCATCACCGTACTTCTTAATAAAGGTGGCATGCGACCTCGCATAATGGGATTCCGATGCGAGAATATTCGCAATAATCTGTGTGCCAACCCTATTGGAATTCAAAAATGGATGCCAATGTACTCCGATGGAATTTGATGATTGAGTTCTTATTTAAGTCAATATTTAAGTACATCCTATACTGCAGATACCTACTCTATCAGATCCTCACGTGCCCTTGTTATTTTGCTTACTCTTTCGAATAAAAACACAAAAGAAAACTCACCACAAAAAATGTTTCGGCTAGTCGTGATTCCATAAGATGATGATGTTTTTAAGTTTTACGGGAAACCCCTTCAGGAATAAAACTGTTATGGGACCACTTCGGGATCATTTTATTTCCAACAATGAGAGAAAATCATCAGAATCAGTTAAAATTGGCGAAAATATAAGTTTCTCAATTGTCGAATTGAATTAAAGACATTGAAAACCTTTTTCTAAATGAATAAAGAGTAAAAAACTTCTAATTTAACTAGCTTCTACCCACGGCTTCGCCGGTATTGTATCCAGATGAAAGTAGCATATGTATTATTCTCTCTGTAGATAGACAGAAAGAAGATATAATTTTTCATAGGTACCATTTTCATGGTAATAAGATAGATGCATAGTTAGCCATGTACCTACTCAAACCACCACATAAACTACCTACCTTAGGTATTAAAGTAGATCTCTAAAAAGTGCTGCTACTTAGTTTGAACACCTTTATTAAAACTTGAAGGTGGTGATAGCTCTCCAAGCCATTATTGCCTCTTCACTTTCTTTCCGCTGAAAGTTTTTCTCGCTTCCGTCTACTAGTTTCTAAAACTTGGTTTATTTGCTCACACCAATTACATTTACTAAAGTCAAGTATTTATTGGTCCATCCATTGAAATAAAAAAATTATATTACATTTACTTATGTACATACAAGCCATAAGGAGTGAATTTTAGATTTTATTGTTTAATTTCTCAAGACCAAAAAGCTCTATTTTTTCAAATAGCTGTTTGATTTTTTTCGGTCAATACAGACGAGCTTTGCTTGTAAACTGAGATTTTTGCTTCTGATCTGTTCTGATAGCAGACAACTGCTTATTATTAACGTGTACGTTATTCTTACTTATTAACGTGGAAACCGGATCCCTTCGCGTATTTGCAATACAAACTCTATTCTGTTCTATTCAAAGGTAATTTTAGTTGCACAACTTCATACCTACACCCAATTTCTCATTATCGTAGACCCAATCGATCTATCATAGAGCTAAAATGCATCAATGCCGCTGGAAACTTCCTACCAAATGCTTGGAAATATGTAGTCACTGCTACGAAACATCGTAGCAGTCGAAACATCGAAGTTTTTATAACACCTTTGCAAAATGATGCTACGATGTTTCGTAGCATCGTTTTCCTTCCGTTCGGTCGTCATGGTAACTGACTTTTGCAACCAGTTGAGTTAATAATGAGGATTGTTCACTCTTTTCTGCCTCTAGTTGCAATTCTGGCAAATCAATTACTGTTACTGAAAATACTACTAATGAACGATCGACTCATTCAAGTTGCTACTAATAAGATAGCTACTAAACAGCAAAATCGACAAAAAACAGTGATAATTATAGCCGTATAAATATTTTACGTACCAGTGAACGTGGAAACGGACGGTGGTTCGATAAAGTTAAAGTCAAAATTCATTTATTCACAAAGATAACTTTAACTCACAAAGATAACTTTGAAACGTCGATTTTACCTACTGCCTGTTCCATCGCGACCAAGCCAGGAAAGAAAGGCAAGAAACAAGGCTGGTTATTTATTTTAATGATCCTTTTACAAACAAAAAGTATCTACATTTTCCAACGAGTTGGAGCAACTTCAATCTCAAGATTTTTTATCATCTAAATCATCCAATATGTTATAGAATTTTAGTTTTATAATGTTTTTTAAAGTTGTTAATTGTAAATTGTTGTATCTTGGGAGTTTGTTATTAAAGCGTGCCATGCCCTTTAGAATATAGAAAGGAGTGAGTAGGTATTAAGATGACGGCTGTTAGAGGAGAGTGGAAAAAGAAAACATGTTGTGCCGATTCCACGTAACGTGGGATAATGACAAGATAATGACAATAATAATGAATGAATGAATGAAAATACTTTATTGTACACCTTAAACAAATAACATAATAAAAAAATCTTATTCTAGAGAAAGTATAATGGGCGGTCTTATCGCTTAGAAGCGATCTCTTCCAGACAACCTTTAGATGGAGAGGATAGTAAGAGATTGTGAGAGTGGCGGGAGTGTACATAAAATGTTATTTTATGTAGAAAAGAAAATTAACTGCACCATACATATTATACCTCTATATATAATAAATATGTTATGTTACATACCTACAGATTTACTACACATATACATATATAAATATACATAAGTACACATTATAAGACGTCGGTAAAAGAGCAAGACAAAACTCTACGATACTATGATGTTTCTGTCTGATAAAAGAGCTTCACACGAGTTTTGAATACGGCTAGAGACTGTTGGGCATGGGAGTGGGCACAGCTCATGATGAAAAGTTACTAAATTAGTAGCTACAAAACAGCAAAATCATCGAAAAACTTTAATAATAATAGCCGTTAATATATATGTTTTTTAAATGTAAAACAAATGCTTACCGAACGCTCGCGGTGTGCTACTGGCCGAGCAGTACCCATCGTCTCGAGTGCTGCGCCCGCCCGGTGTGCCGCTAGCCCCGCGACTCAGCAGCGCTGGACTGGCGCGTTGCTCCTCGTACGAAGGCGCTGTGTGAGTCACCACCCCCGAACCACTAAGAGAAGCCTGTACAGCAAAATCGCTTATTCTTTATGATAATAATGCTGGACATTTTTACACAGCATCATCTTACCCCAAAGTAAGCAGAGATTGTGTTATGAGAACTGCATGATTGATATACTACTTATATATTTTTCTGTAAATACATACATATTTATAAATAGAAAACACCCAGACCCGATACAAATATTTGCAGATCATACAAACATTTTCACGCGGCGGGAATTGAACCCGCAATCTTCTACGTCTCAGCCCACTGTGCCACACAGGTCGTCTTTAATGTACATTTCTGTTGAGTGGGTAGGTAATTAACATATTGTTATATATATATATGACAAGAGCATTTTAATTTAATTTTACTGCTTATTATTACTTACTCATATTGACTGGATATCAGATACCTATACCTATCATGTTTATTAGGAAGTAGAGTGATCAAACGAAGACGCCTTTTTACAGCGTTTGTCTATTTTATACCTACTTAGTGCCTATCCAAAATGTTTGACGAGTCAAGGATTGGTTATGCTTACCTTTAAGTAAATTTTACTATTAGTAATGTGTATCATTTTTGCCAGTAAATAATTATGATTCTAAGTGCTTTTTGATTTAAAAAAAAAACTATAATCAAATCCGCCCCCGAGGTCGTTAATTCTCTTTCACAAGGAGTATAAAAATATCTGTGACAAGGAGCTATACTAGGTATTACTTAAATCAGCATAATCATGTATGTACCTATATGTTGACTACCTCTGTGGCGCAGTGGGCGAACGCCTGCCTGAGACGCAGAAGGTTGCGGGTTCGATTCCCGCTGCGGGACAAATGTTTGTATGATTAGCAAATGTTTGTCTCGGGTCTGGATGTTTTCTATGTATAATAAGTATGTATTTACAAAAAAAAATGTATATAAGTAGTATATCAGTCATGTAGTTCCCATAACACAAGCTCTGCTTACTTTGGGGCTACATGATGCTGTGTGAAATTTGTCCAGCATTATTAATTTATTTATTTAATTATTTATATTTATTTATATGTAAAATAATTTAGAAATGCGGTGTATAAATTTGCACTATACATCTACTTCATTTACCAAAAGGTTTTCATATCACGAAGTTCAATATTGACCTAAATAGGCTATCAGACATCCTTACCAGATTTTTCAAATATTTGCTGTATACGAGTTTTAAGTTTTTTATTTCGCGAATGGTTATCGGTGTAGGAAATTGAAGTGATATACCGATCGCAAAATTTAATTACTAGCTGACATTCCATTTCGGAGAGTTCTGCTATTTTTGGCATAGTATAGGCATCCAATAAAGCGATGAGGAAGACAAGTTGTCAATTCAGCCATTCATGACTTTACTAATAAGAAAGAAAATAAATTTATTCGACACTCACACTTTCACAGAAAAAATATAGGTACGCTTATATTACGGCCCTATAGTAACAGTAGAGCTGTAGTAGGTACTGTACAGAATACCTAGTTCAAACAGGGCTTGTCTCAGCATATTATACAGCTCCACATCACCGGGGTGTGAAGCTGCGATTGTTTTCAGACAGAATCAATTTATGGGTAATCATATAGGGGCAAGCAGATATTGAACTAACATTTGTATGAAGGGATCCACCTTGATGTGAACGCAGTTATCATTTCTTTCATCGAGAAGATTGATCCACTCGCTGATGCTAATTTTGACAGGACGCAGCGATCAATCAGCCACCGCTACCGCAACCAATATGTGCAGGATTTAAAACATTTTGCAAACTTTTATTTTATTAACGAGTAATTTCCCTCTCCGTTCTGCTTTGCCGACGCCGACTTGCAGGAATCCATAGTAATAATGTTACTTTAACAGGACTCTGATGTCACCTAAAAACTTTTTGAACTAATAATAGTTCCCAAGCATAATATGTCAGAGGAAGGAGTCTTGAAACTATGCACATTCCTTCCTTTCTACGCTATTATATATACTGTGCTTCTACACCAAGCTCTTATATTTTGTACGGATATTTCCTTCGACTTTTTTGCGTTATAATAAAAACCACTCACCATAGTGTGGACTTTTTCATTGTACTCCCGTTCATAGCTGGTAGGCCTAGGACGTGTCGGCAAAGTGCTAGATAGTTCGGGCTTGAGCACAGTCGCCTCACTCGTCTCTTGATCCTGGGAAAATAATACACAATAGTTCTTTCTCTGCTTTCGAAGGCGGAGTGGCTGGCATGTCGTGTATAGGAAAAGGCTCTTGCAAAATGAGTACGGTCGCTTTGTGTGGTACGAGAAACTCAACCATAGTTATACGTCTCACCAAAAGTCATTGGTATAATGTCATCAACTAGAGGTACACTGCATCCATTTTCAGGGCCAACGCAACCAGAACATGTCACTAGTCTAATGCAGGACGGTCAAGAAAGTACCGTCGGCAAGTCGAACAAACGAACTCTACCTAGCCAGAAATCACAGTCAGTACGTCTTAGCTGTAGCCGAGTTGATGCCTACAAATGTAAAGTGCTGAAATATTACCGGCGTGAACCAAATGATTAGCTTTTTTAAAAGTATAACTGTTATTACAAAAACATGGTTTTAATAATGTTTGAATATTACATTTTACCCAAGTAAGTATTTAAAGTGCATTCTAAAATTTAATTTAATAATCTTATCGCCACATCAATTCATGTACATCCAAAGGTTGTCTGGAAAATATTGCTATTATAAGACCGCCCATTGTACTTCCACGATTAGCTTGTGATTTGCTCTGTTTTAATTTGTAAGCAACAAATGTGGTGTACTTTCATAGTACACCACATTGTGTTATCTATTTGATCTCGTGTGATTTGCCAATGCTGTGTTCGCATGTAATTGGCCTAGGTTATCAAAACTAATAAACTGTTGTCGTGCCTATAAATAAATAAATAGTAAGTTAATGAATCTGTTTGCAATACAAGTTAAAAGAGTCTGCGAGTAATCCCGATTAACTTACTGGTGCACGATGCGGGGAAGAGCCACGACGGGAACCACTGCTCGAAGACCTGTTGCTTGCATCTGTTGATAAGAAAGCGAATAGCATAATCGTTTATTTCAAAAGACAATGCCATCTGTAAATGATTAAGATGATTACAAGGTTTGATTTGCGCGCTACGTAGAGAAACAGAGTGGTGCGTCGATGCGCATGGCATGGTGTTCTCGGGCCGTAAGCCCCGACCTGGCTTTAAGATGCTATGAGGCATGTGGCACGCAAAGGTGCCGAGATAGGAAAGGCTAAAAGGCTTGACGCACTGTTAAACAAACTAAAATGTGCAATCCCTCCTGTGAATCACGTTATTTTAGGGACCAGGATTTAGAGTAGCTCCTCGATCCAATGCACTACTGTACTGTACCTCTATAGAAACGGATTCCCCCCCAATGGAGTTATGTAATGGAGGAGTCTATAATGGGCAGTTGTAGGCCTCAGCTTTTATTTGAGTGAGATGGAACTGTACCTACTGTGGCGCAGCGAATTCATACCTTTGAGAATATTTACATATTTATTTGTATTTATAGACATTTATGTAGGTACCTTATCGAAACTAGGTCAAATTGGTACTAAAATTTCTGGGAGACTGTATTGTACGTCCGTGCAAAGCACAACCATGGAATGCACACCCCTGGAAAGTACAGCCAGTATTACAAACCATTTGGTTTGAATTATCTAGGTGTGCTTTCCATGGTCGTACAATACGCTCCGTACAAACTAAACACATGACGGTATTGCACACCCCTGGAATGTACACCCCGGATTACAAACCAATATTCTCGACGCTCATTGGTCGAGAGTTCGTCATATCTGTGAGCTCTCATTGGTCAATGCGAATAAGTCGCATGACGAGAACGAGCCTCGTTTGCACTGAGCAAGTTCTAATATTTTCAACCAAGAGTTGCCATTGATAAATAATGTAAACAATAAGTTAATGTTGGCCTGAGAAATCCTTCCTAAGCAAATCCGTCTTGGATTGGTTAGGTTATTAGGTTTTTTTTTATTAGCACTCAGAAAAGGAGGATTGCTATCCGAACTTTATCCAACAAACTTGGGTTCAAATAAATAAAACCAACTGGTTAATTCATCTGCAAAAAACCGACATAAATAACTAATCTACTTACTACATCTACATATTTACTAATAGCGTAAAATACTATGGCAACACAGCACTTGCCCCTTGATAGCACTCGCACATGAAAACAGAGCATGAAATTGGTTCGTATTCCATGGCTGTACATTCCAGGGTTGTACAAAACTGGCCGTACAAAGTCAACACGTGTAGGGAATGCACGCCCAGGAATGTACGCCCAGTATTACAAACCAAGTATTTGAAACCAATGGTTTGTAATACTGACTGTACTTTCCAGGGGTGTACTTTCCATGGTTGTGCATTCCATGGACGTACAATACAGGGACTCAGATTTCTGACTCTGCAGCGTTATAGAAAAGCTAGAACTAGCTTAAAATTGGTGGTATGATAATGACAAATTAGGTTAACGTGTTTATGCAATGCTATTGAGTGTGGCAATGGCCTCGATTCTGTAGTACTCTGACTAAACTAAATTTAAACTATCGTTAAAAACGATACATAGGCACTTTTTATCGGGGAACTACTGGGGAAACTATGGGCATGCAACAATTTAGGTAAGTATAGGTATATACAGTTGAGCCCAATAGATACCGTTTAAAACTATATGCAGATAACTGATCCAACCAAATGGTAGCGTCCCCAAAAACGAATTAAGTGATTAGCCAATTACTATCTATACTTTTCGTGAAATTTTCTTTGCAGATTGCAAAGTAAGTAATCCAGATACCAAGAAGGACCAATCAACTAATGAAAACCCGCCGGGCGAGGTCACTCGTGTTTGCTTAGGACCCTGATGAGCCTTGCTTCTTATTTTGCCGCCTGTGTTTTACGAGGTCGGGAGTGAAGTCAAGTGGCTTATTGACATTTGGTTGCAAAAGGTAAGGTGTAACACCGTACTATCGGTGAAGGCACTTTCACCATCTCACCAATTGCCGTGGTGCCTTCATCGATAGTATGGTCGTGAAAATTCCCGTTTCAAAATATGAATTATTAAATTCACGATCGTTTTTGAAATAAAAAGACAGGTATTTAAGAGTAATAGCAAATACTCGTTAATAAAAAAGTCGTTACTTTTAAATCTAGTGTGATAACAGATTTTACGATTTTTGTCTTAGTTGGTTTATTTTCCGGCGTAGCGGGCGAGTAGCCGGCTACGACGCCAGAGGTGCGGGTTCGATTACCCCTGCGGGACAAACGATTTTCATGTTCTTACATATACATGTGGTATTCATAATCCAGGCACAATGGCCTGCGTAGTAAACGATCTACTCTCGCTAGTTATATTGATAATCGAAAATACGAGTGTGAACATGAAGTCTTCTTCATGAAATAAAATATATAAATAAATAAATATGTGTAAATATTTATTTAATATATATAAATAATAAATATAAATGTAGCCCCAAACTAAGCAGAGCTTGTATTATGGGAACTACATGGCTGATATACTACTTATATACATTGTTTTTTTTTGTAAATACATACATATTATACATAGAAAACACCCAGACCCGATATAGATTAATCCCGGCACTGTAACGACCTCTATGGTCGGTGATTATTGGACATAGCTAGTGATACTCTGTGCATCGAGCATACTCTGTGTATCGAGACTATTGGGTAAATAATTAGTAAAACATGGCCCTCCTTTTGGGCAGACGAGTAAAAATACAATTTAAACATTAAATTGTATTTTTACAATTGTATTCTCTTCAAGACAACCTTTGTATGATCTAAGTAGCGATGACATGAAGCTGATAGTTAGGTAGATACCTCGATTGTTGTCGCGCAGCTCTCCTGCGCCGACGCTGTTGCCGAGAATGGGCATACCCGCCATACCGCCTGCTACTCTCGCCACTTCATTGCTTTATATCTGTGGACAAAGATAGTGATATAAACCTTATATATTTTTTTTTATATATTGTTACAAGAATCTTCACACGACAAAACCTGCGCCGACGGGCGCTACATAAATAGCCGTGCGCACTACGAGCGTCTCTCTTTCTGTTCTTGGCTTTTTTTGCGACGGACGTTTCTTGGTGCTCATTATTGTATTTCCGTTTAGTAACTCGGTAGTTATTATTCTGGTTAAAATCATCGTAAGAAATAGATGTTAGTTAGGTAGACATGTACGCTTTACGCTACGCTTTTTTTAAATATATATTTGTCAAAGATATACAGTTTTTTTGAAAAAAGACCGCTTCTAAGCAACTATGTTGAGATTTTGTTTATTTTGTTACGAACTTATAATAAGTACACAATAAAAGTATTTTCATTCATTTATACAAGCATAGTTTAAAAAAACTGTGTAAGGTATTCGCTCTTTCTTGGTCTAAGTTAGGATAAGTTTTGCAGTTCAAAGTACTGATTGATTAGAATAAAATTAATGCAAAAAGCTAAAGGATATCCTATCCAAATTCATATAGCTCACCAGTAATTTAAATGTGTGGTGTGTTATTATTGAACGGATGAATCAAAATACTTGATTGGTGTACAAACAAAATAAACAGTAACACATAGATTTCGTAGTCCAAAAACCAATTTAGATGAGGAATAGTAGATTTGGATAAGATCTCTCACTGCGAAGCCGTGGGAAGATGCTGGTGCAAAATAAACGAAACAAATTTAATAACAAAATGATAATTACGTATCACGTCATCTTCAAGCGATTATTTTACTCTGTTCCTAAACGCAGTGGTTCCTCATTATAAGTTCCATTTATGTCCTCTTTCATTTTGGACACCACAGATAATATTTTTTTGGTGCAACATTGGAGCAACCTCTTTGTTCAATACTGGACTTTGCACAAATTACAGATATATTATATTAGGAACATTGCATATGAGATCATAGTAAGAAGTTACTATGACCTAAGTACAGACAGACTCTAAAATATCTACATATTTAATACTCACTTGAAACTATGTAGTTATGACCATGAAATTCAACAAAAACATAAATAATATAATGCCACTGTCACTGTCACAAAGTGAAGTATTCATATTTTTAATTCACTCAACGCTAAGTAAATGTCCTTGTCTCATTTTCATTTAAATGTCGACCTTATTGCATAAACTGAAGGTTTAAAACGTCTGATAAATAATAAGTGACACACGGTTGAGGACGTGAATGTCATAATTATCGTTAGGGATGTCACACATTTTATTCTGAAACAGGTGAAAATTATCAAGTATTAAGTTTTCAGTGAAGGAAAACATTGTGAGGTAACCGTCATGCTAAGAACTAAACATCCAAAGGTATGTACCATCGGTTCGTGTCCCAATAAGTGGCAATGGACATGCTACCTGTCACGTGGAATGCTTACTTGCAGTACTTGCAAAACGCGGGTATGTGTCAAATATTATGTTTGGTTGTGATTCTGATTAGCCTATGTGTTATTCTGATATATAAGCTATATTACTGTAACGTTTCATCTAAATCCGTTCAGTAGTTTTTGCATGAAAGAGTAACAAACATCCATCCTCACAAACTTTCGTTTAAAATAGTAGTACGATTAATAACATAGCATTACAGTATACACCAATGCGCTATGAAATACAAACAGTTTAGAAAAAAAACAAGAATAATGATAAAATAAAGAGATCATAGAAAATTTACAACAATTAACAGATATAACTAATATTAACACTACCATTCTCTACATACATTCGTCCATCGGTCAGCAAACAAATCACACGATAGTGATTGTGGCTATAATCCCCATGATAGATATCCTTCTATATATACTTACAAGGAAGATAGTAAAGATATCAAGTTTACAAGTAACAAATTAATAGTAGTTTAAAAGCTAGCAGATAAATTAAAAACGTATTAGGGATCCATGGACCACAGGTTAAGAAGCCCTGGTTTAGACCTTTAGGACGTATTCGTAGGTACCTAAAAGCTTGTACAGTATCTTGCTGCAGTAATAGTAATAATAATAAATAATACTGGACGTTTTGACGCACCATCATCTAGCCCCAAACTAAGCAGAGCTTGTGTTATGGGAACTACATGACTGATATACTACTCATATACATTTTTTTTGTAAATACTTACATTTTATACATAGAAAACACCCAGACCCGAGACAAATATTTGCAGATCATACAAACATTTGTCTTGCGGCGGGAATTGAACCCGCAACCTTTTGCGTTTCAGGTGGACCTTCGCTCACTGCGCCACGGAGGTCGTCACACAAACACTAACAGTGTTTCAGTTCAAAATACACACAACCGTAAGATGAATCGGTGACATGGCTTGACCGATCACACGTGTTAAACCAACGAGTATCGTGTACTCGTTATCATTGTTTATCGTTGAATAAAAGATATAACATACAATAACAACTTCCTATTTAATAAAAAGAAAAAAAAATATCTAAATAATATTCGCGGTATAAATTTTTGTATGATCTGAAAATATTTTTCTCGGGTCTGGGTGTTTTCTATGTATAATATGTATGTATTTACAAAAAAAAGTATATTAAGTAGTATATCAGTCATGTAGTTCCTATTATACAAGCTCTGCTTAGTTTTTGGCTAGATGATGCTGTGTGAAAAATGACTAGCAATATTTTTGTATCAATTCAATATTAAACTAGGAAAAAAGACTGTTTTCTACTTATAGTACTAGTTAGTAGTAATATAGCCCATGTATAAAATAGAGTAAAAGTCATGCGCAGGTATAACATTATTTTTATTTACATAATTAAATCTACACTCAGGCCTAAATAACAAGGTATATATCCCGTATTTTGTTAAAATTATATACATAACCACAATAGCTTTAAAAGTTATGTAACTATTAATTTACGAAATATAATTCCATAGCTGATTTCTTCACAGATATTATGTGATATAGTTGGACGACATCTGTGGCGCAGTGGGCGAAGGTTGCGTGTTCGATTGCCGCCGCGAGACAAATGTTTGTATGTTCTGCAAGTATTGGTTTCGGGTCTGGATGTTTTCTATGTATAATATGTAAGTACAAAAGTATATTAAGTAGTTTATCAGTTATGTAGTTCCCATAATACAAGCTCTGCTTAGTTTGGGGCTAGATGATGCTGTGTGAAAAATGTCCAGCATTATTATTATTATCTTAGGTGACTTTGTAAAAAAAAACATATTTTATTCCTCATGATGGGCATACTCATAACACGGGTCCTTGAGGATATCAAGTTGTCAACCCTAGGGTCCGAGTAGGGTGTGATCGTAGCTAATTAATTAGTAAGTGAGGGAAGGGCGAGCTTTTGAGTCAATTCTGAATAATTGCCGAAGCCTTGTTCTCAATCATTCTTGTTTTTATGAAGTGTGAGTGCATATCTTATGAATTGTGCGTTCTTTTATGAACACCTCGAAAAAGATCGAGAATTTAAATTCTGCTGGAAATCCCATAAGGTTTCCAACTGACCCAGATACCAAAGTCGTTACACAGGGTGTCTGAGAACACGTTTTACTAGCACAAAGCGGGAGTTCTGCCCATAATAATAACAAGTTATTTTGGCATAATTTGTAAGCCTAAGGGAAGAATTCAGTGATGCAAATAGTTTTTTAATTTATCATCTTAATGTAAAACTTACCAAATCTCAATTTGAATTTGATTTTTATATTTACTGAAAAACATGTCTGGAATAAAATACCTGAATTTAACAAGACGTAAAACAAATTTAGAATAACCACCCTTTCTGGGTAGTAGCTATACAAACTCTAGCATACCTTGTATTTTAACGGTTCTATACACATACAAATAAGTTTATTTTCCAAAATACAGTCCACAAAATTTATAGTCTCAGACTGACACGTTTTCACATTTTTAGTAGTAGGTATTTTACTAAAATGACCACAAACACAAATTCACCTACAAAGTCATCAAAAGCCATTCAATACAAACTGCGCAATGCGCATCAGAAAAGCTCACCAGATATTCTGCCACGAAAACATAATGACCGTTACTAAATGATACTACACCATTTTAACGAACCAACTCTGCTTATCTTATCCAGTCTTAAGGTCTGTGAGGTAAGGTGCAGTTTGGCGTCAAATATTTCAAAAAATCATAATATTGGATAGTCAACCTTGCGATCAAAGCCTTAGGTGTCCATAAAATGGCGCTGACAGACATCTTATATCATGTTTCATGTCGGTTGCCCTGTAAAATGTTTATAGTCTGCTTGAGCAACGTATTATTTTGCATTGGGTACAGATTTTCTGGTGTTCTTTTTATGGTGACACCAATCTTTTTATAAACAAAGTTTGCTAACTTCTTAAATGAAAACTATACTTATGGAGAACAATAAGCTAATCCAAATACAAAATTAAGTAGAATTAAAACTACGCAAGGGGTTAGAAGTTGCCTCATAATAAGTTGTCATTGAAAATTCGTCATACAAATTTTTACTGGTACTTTCTAACTAATGCTACTAATGTTTTGTTTCGTTCTAACCCACAAGGTAAAAATGTTGAGGCGGAAAACCTCATTTTACATGTACTAGGATGTGTTTTATTTTCTTAATATTATTGTTGTTCTTAATTTATAGTTTATAACCTCTTTGATCTTTATATTTTCAAAACTGAAAAAGACATTGGCGTGTGTCACACGGATGGACAGACAGATGGATATAACGAAACTATAAGTGTTCTTATTCTTCTTTAATACACCTAAAGTGTCAAACAAGCATACGGCCAATCTGTTGGTTAGTGGTTACCGTAACATATGGAGAACACCAGAGGTATCACTCGCCCGTTGCCTACCTGTGACATAACGGATGAACAGTCAGTCTCATGTCCATGTAATTTCACCGGTACCCAAACTCTTCAAACTGGAATACAGCAATGAGAGCATTACTGTTTTGGTGATAGAAATAGATATGCTAGGAGAACTTCGTCGGACGTTCCGTTGTTTTCGAAACTCTAAAAATAAGTGAATAGTTTTCACTAATAATTCTGAACAACCTACTTTAAATATTCACGAAACGTTTACGTCACAAGCCCTTGAGGCTATGATCCAACAGTCGGATTTGGTACATTACATATAAGGCCGTCTGAATTAAATTTAATAACTTAAACCTCAACTAAAATTACCTCTAAAAATCAAGAGTTTCCAAAATAGTGGTCCTCTAATAACTCCTGTAGACGCGGGTGAAAGAATACTCTAAAAAACGAAGTATAGATGAAAACTAAAACTGTTTTTTTTTCGAAAGGATTTCCATTCTATGACGGATTTTCGCATTGAAAAGTCGCATTTGCCGTTCTAGAAATACTAGTAGTTATGGTGGCTTCAAACACATATATTAATAAATTATTTTAGCTTTCATTGAAAAATCAGAACTCAAAAAAAATAGTTTCTTTCGATACGAATTGATTGAGTATCATTGTTGAGATGGTTTAGGTATATAGAAAGAATGGACGAAAGAAGATTAACAAAGCAAGTATACAAGGCGAGCGTGAATGAAATAGTAGGAAGGGGAAGGCCTCGGCGAACATACTCTGACCAAATTGGAGACATTCTAAAGAAAGGCCAGGTCAGAAGTACACTAAACCGACGAGCTTGTATGAAGAATTTGATGAGGTTGAATGAAGCGAATGAGTTATGCCATGATTGTAGAAAGTGGAAATCCTTGGTCTCTGCCTGCCCCTCCGGGAAACAGGCATGACTATATGTATATCTTATGAACCCGCTCTCTAAGGGAGGAGTAGTCTTGTTACACCCTATAAAGAATATTAATCACAAAGAAATAAAAGTTGTGGGTAATGCCACAGTTTAATGATAACAGTTAAGTATGATGATAATGTTTAGAACTTTAGAAAATCAATGCCAGTTTCCACAAAATTTTGACAGCTCAAGTTTCAAGTTCAAGTTTCTATAGTAAAACTTCGCTAAGTATTTAAGGGCCTTAGTGATCTTTATAAGTTTGTTTATAAAATAACGCCTATCAACTGTTAAAAAATCTGTTTAAGTAAGTCCCTTTATACATTCACAATAATTATATCGTAGATATTAAGGCTAGTTTCGAGCCTGTAGTGGCTACGAGTCCATGCTACGAGTGGGCGTAGCACTGCTACGAGTCTCTTTAGAAAACTTTCAGATCCTGCTTTGGACGTCAATGCAATCCGGCACAGCCTCTGTCTTGCGATATTGATTATCGATTAATTAAAACTTTATAGTTATCATCATCAAAAGCCTGTAAAAGTCGACTGCTGGATATTGATCTCGCCCAAAGAGTGCCACGACGATATTGGGTATATCGGGGAGCCTTTCTACACGGCGTCATCCGGTTTAGACGGGTATGGATTTTATGAAACAATTGAAGGCCAACCAGCCGACTGTCATCATCAAGGTAAAATGAAAAAAGTAGAATAACCTCTTACATAAATTATATTGTAAAAGTAACGCTTAATTTACTTAAATATTTTATTTTCAGGTCTTTGGCTTTAGAGTTCAGGTCTTTGATCCAAACGTCGTTTATATCTTGTTATAACTGCTGTTTTACAAAGTCAGTACCTACTCAACACTTTTGCAACAGGCTGACAGAAAAAAAAATACCACACTAAAACCTTTCGACTCAGACAAGCAATAAATACTTTTATTTTACTTCTTTATTGAAATAATCATGTATTTCTGGTTTAAGATTAGACCGTTGCTATTAAATAATTGCATTTAGTAAGCTTTACTCGGTTTTAAAACAATTTGTAAGCAAGGAGATATGTATTTCAACTTAAAAAATAGAAAACAAGCCTTTTGCTGGTCAATATTTATTTTTTTGTCTTTTCTCAAATTTAATATATGTAAAAAACTTTGGGTATTTATTGCATAAATTAGCAACCATTCCTAAACAGCTTATTATGTTTTTTTTACAATCGATTTATATATATTCAAGGTTGTTTCTTAGACACTTCAGTGGATAAACAGATTTTATCGCTACATATTACTTGGTGCGTATAGAAGATGGAAAACTACTGGGTATCACGTAACTCATTTTCTCTCTATCTAGCAAAGGCAATATCTATATCAACGCATCGTTGCAGATGACGTCTATGCGTGTTAGTGAAGGGAGTGGAATGGTCTTAATATAGCAACACTGCGACATAATATAATGGGCATTGCATTTAAATTATAAAATAATATAACATGACACCCTGTAGGATTCCTGTATCGTGGAAATTAAAAACTACGAGTAACATGGTACCACCCAGAAAGAAAAATCTGCAGAACATGCAAACATTTACATGTCTCACAGCCACCACCACCATGGTTGTCACCGGTAGGTACCTACACTAAAAGCTACAGTTAAATTACAAAATAAGTACTTAGTAAAATTTATTTTATAATTTTACTGTAGCTTAGTAAAGCTAAGAAGCTAGGAAAGTAATCCTACTAATATGTATTATAAACGTGAAAGTTAGTGAGGATGGATGTTTGTAACTCTTTCACGCAAAAACTACTGAAGGGATTTTGATGAAACTTTACAGTAATATAGCTTACACATGAAAATAACACATAGGCTATTTTTTATCCAGGTACCACGTGGGCAAAGCCGTAGGAAGAAGCTAGTAAATAAATAATGATATGTATAAATGACAATAATAATTGGCACGCATGCTCAATGCCTTGTAAATGCGTGAGTCGAGTGCCTTTACCTACCTAAACGTACCTACCGTTAACCCTATATAATAATAATCCCTTAGTACTAATTGAACTCAATTATAGAATTCAACTACAAATTGGTAGGCCATGCTAAATGGCATTGCATTGTGTTACGTTACAACTTGCAGCGTTGGTTGAGCTCGTATGCCTGTAATTACACCGGCAATTTGGAAACGTGAAACCAAAATACATGCAAGGTGATTTGTGACATACTAGGTAATGATGCCTGATTGAGGAGGCTTTAGCAGTGTTGTTTAAAATCTTTGGACAAGCCCAAGTGAAATGGCATGACAATTGTATGCATTGACATTTTGAATTATATTTTTCCATTTCAATGGAATGGATTCCATGTCATCAATTTTTCTACTCATATTATGACGATTATTAAGAAACAATGTTATATATTTTTACGTTTTTTTCTTGTTTTTCTTTATTAATTACTAGGTTATACTTACGTAATTTTATTGATTATTTATAGATAATGTTTTGATATGTAACAATTCTATTTGATTTGTAAAATAGGTCATGTTCATTAGTTTATATTACTAGCTTCTGCCCACGGCTTCGCCCGCGTGGTAGGTACACGGATAAAAAGTAGCCTATGTATTATTCTGATGTATAAGCTTTATTACTGTAAAATTTCATTAAAATCCGTTCAATAGTTTTTGTGTGAAAGAGTAACAAATATCCACCCTCACAAACTTTCGCGTTTATAATATTAGTAGGATTTCTATATAAAAATGTGAAATTATGAACGTTTGTCCATATACCCTATTAATTTATTAATAAAATGATTTATCGACAAGAAACTTATTTGACCATCATCTCCGCTACCACCGATTAACCCAGAAGGTATTATAATAAGTACAGATTTTACGCCAACTCTGCCTAATGTACTACACCTAATCCCTACACCATGTCAGATAAAGCCGTAAACCCACAGGACGACAGAAATCACTCGCCCAGCACACGTGATAAGCTGCGTTAAGTTTAATTGAGTGTGAACTGACCTTAACAATGGCAGTGACCTTCGCTGGCCGATACGACTTCATTTTTACATAAAGCTTATACTGATACAGTTACCGACCTACTTCCTGATAAGTGTGTGTAATTCCCAGTATTGTCTGTAAGAGTTTATAGGATACAAAATAAAGATGTATCTATTTATCACTCATGCTCTGAAATTAGTTCATAGTTTATACAGAAACTGTTTCGTAAATGTGGTTTACTAGGCTCGTAATTATATTGGAACATAGAACAAACATAGCTCATTAAATTCATAAATGCTACAATGAATGACATACAATCTCCATGAGAAATCCTTATTTCTCTTTAAAAAGGAATAGCCACGGGCCGTTTGTGAAAAAAAAGGTGAGAAACCGGGAACGCAAATTTTCAAAAAAAAAACTTATTTAAGCGAAAATTACACTACCAAAGTATAAAATTGTGAGACGAAAAATGTTGATAGGATTCAACAACGATTATTACAATAACATTTTACACAAATTATAAAGTACACCCCCGGCTAATTCAAAATCATATATAATCCTCAACATCCAAAGGTTGTCTGGAAGAGATCGATTTTAAGCGATAATACCGCCCATTGTACCTTTATCATAATGTGTTACTGTTTATTTTATTGGTATCTTAATTTGTTCAATAAAGTATTTTAATTCATTCATTTTACCGACCTCTGTGGCGCAGTGGGCGAAGGCCGGCCTGAGACGCAGAAGGTTGCGAGTTCAATTCCCGCCAAGGGACAAATGTTTGTATCTGCAAATATTTGTCTCAGGTCTGGGTGTTTTCTATGTATATTAAGTATGTATTTACAAAAAAATAATGTATATAAGTAGTATATCAGTCATGTAGTTCCCATAATACAAGCTCTGCTTAGTTTGGGGCTAGATGATGCTGTGTGAAAATGTCCAGCATTATTTATTTATTTATTTATCTTACTAGTGTAATTAGAACCTGACGTAATTGGTAATTAATTCTTGCAAAATTACTTTTTACCTAATTGATTTACCTTAACGTTCGTTGCTGACTGTGTTATTGAACGACACGGTTCCTGCTTTTTAATTTCGTTTCAAGCTAACGCACGCGGAATCGAATTGAAATGAATTTTGCTGATACTACACACATTTCAAAATTACTACCTGCCAATCTTCGGTAAAGGGTGGTAAAAATATGATATAAGTACTAGGCAAGTTTTTCTATTCAATTTATATTTGTGACGGTTTTGTTGCAAAATAAAGAATGAAAGAATTTTTCTTACATACGAGTATTTTTATAATAGTTAAAACTTTATAAACGATCTATCTTCAACGTTTTCAAAGTGAACCCGTTAACATAGTACTTAGGCTTGGTCAGATTTAGCTCACTAATTAAACATTAACTTCACCATCCAAAATCGTATAACATACAAGTGATTCGGATGATTCAGACATCAGACCATGATACCGAGATGATTCAAATAGACCATGAGATTTCTGCGCTTTTGCTGCTTTTGGACTATACCTATGGCTTGATTCACTCTGTAAAAGTAGTTACTGGCCCTAAATGTTAATAACATCAGAGATTACTATAAATCGCGTTTTCTGGAAGTAAGGTACCATTTAAGGGAAAACATAAAACCGACTTCAAATAACGGGATTTTGATTAAAAGTCAAATATGGAATTTCATTCCCCATTTTTTTGCTTTTAGGTATGGGTTTTTTTTATAATATTTTAAAGTTAACCATTATAAAGTATTACCCAATTAGTATTATTATTAAAAGTATTACCAAAAATAATAATTAAAATGCGTTAAGAATTGGCGAACATATAGCGTAACATACACACAAAAAATTCAGACGAATTGAGAATCTTCTCTTTTTTGAAGTTGGTTGAAAAGAATGGGTACCACAATAGCTCAGTTTCATATCACAGTACAAAAGAAAGAGATCATTTCATGCTTGCAAAAGTACGGTAAAGTATAACAATTACCTCAAATTTTCCACGAGAGAACGCAAAGTTAATTCTATGTTGAAAATGCCAATTGTATTTACGTTTTTACTATCTTTGCTTGATAGTATTGTTAATTTTTTTTTTAATATTTTTCTGCATGTATTGTCCAATTGTAGTCTTATACAGGACTAAAATTGGACAATAGGAGGGATTTTTGCAAGCCAGCAGTTTTTCTGTGTTACTTCTTAACTTCTTGATTAAGAGAAACGATAAGGTTGCAGGTGGGATTTGATATGAAGCATTGAGAAAATAAGCACTAATGAACTTTTAAATTCTTATACTAAGAATCCATATTGTCCATATTAAAAACGTTGCATAAAAACTTTTTTTAGTATATTTTACGACTATACTAGTACATTATGTACTATTCTCTAGCTGAAGTGCTGACGTTTAGTTGAGCGTATAGAGGTCCTTCCTCATGAGCACATTCCGTGACCACCCTCGACGGTCGTGAGACGGGAACTAATAATATCCTGAAATTATGTCAATGCACGATAATTTCAATTCTTTATAATTTATCTATAGCACGGCTATAATGCCAAAATTGAGTACTTATTTATCTGCGTTTGTGTAATCAAATGGAATCCGTAAAAAATGGATGGGTATTCTGAGGCTTATTTATATGTCAAGGACAATAACGGGATATCTTTTCAACTCTCTTCCTGTGTAGTTTAAAGAGGTACTGTGCGAGCTAAAGTATGTTATGTAGGTAGTTTCATTATGTAGACGTGTAGGTACCTTAAAATAGTTGGATGCTAAAAAATTGGAAACTCATATTAATGAGGTATACCGTATGCATGTATGAAAAGCTTCTTCCCTCAGTTTCGTCCGTATGTTAGCTATATAAAAAGTAGCCTATAAAATTTGGAATAGATATGGTTGAATAACGTTCTAGGTCACGAACTATACCTATTCCAAATTTTATCCAAAGCGGTTCAGCCGTTACGAAGATTATTAGCAACAAACATCCATATTTTCACATTTATAATATAAGTGGGATACTTCTAGGCGAATTTATGGATAAGCATAATGATGTACTTATTTAATAAGTAGTTTCAAATAAATAATTTAATTCCATCTATCTATCAATGTATTTTAAATACGGCCAGGGAAGCAAGGAGTTCGCAAAACGTTTTCAACCAAACATTATTGAAAATACATACAGCCCAATCAAAAACCCGCCCCTGTTTCGAAGTCAATTTAATATTATTAAATTGAATGATCTGGTACAAAAATAGTAAAAACAAAACCACCCAAAAGATAAATAACGAATAGTACTTACCTGAATACAGAGAAGTGTTTTTATTAAAGTAGTCATTAAAGTTCCAGTGAACATTCGCAAGCTAATAAGCACTGTTGAAGCACCTTTGTCGAGTTCATAAAGAGCGGTGACGAACTCTCGACTCAGAGTTGTGGTGTACTTATAAACATAGTTTTACAACGTCAGATATGCGAGTTAACGCTACTCGCCTTAGCTATAGAAAGTTAAAGTCAAAGCTTTTTGTTAATTGAAGGCAAAGGTAATCCATTGAAATAACAAGGAGCATTTAGAAACGTCAATTAAATATTTTTTTGTTAGTGAATTTAAATCGACTCAAAGTTGTTTGTTACCTACCCTTTCACGCAAAAACTACTGAACGGATTTTGATAAAACTTTTCAATAATATAGCTTGTACGCCAGAATAACACATAGGCTACTTTTTAACCGGATACCAGGCGGGCGAAGCCGTGGGCAGAAGTTAGTAAAGAATAAAGAAGAAGAAAAAAATCACCCACAGCTGAATTCCCCATAATGGATATCCTCAGAAACAGACTCAGTGAGTAGATCTTTGGTATCCTACCAAGGGGGTAGTCAGAGGCACGCCCAAACATTACATTTGGTACATGGCCTCTTTTCGCAAGTACTTAGCATTCCATGTGACAGATTACAAGCCATCGCCGCTTACTGGAATACTAACTAATGGCACATGCCTTCGAATTTTTGGTTGCCGGTTTACTCACGATGTTTTCCTTCATCGTTAGGAACGAGAAAGACAAAGAATAAAAATTAAATAAAATGCTATTTTAATAAAAATTTTTTTACCAGGTAAGCAACCACAATAGCAGAAATGCACTCCAAACAATATTGCAGGCAAATCTAATACTCTAACCGCATTAAGCAACCGGTCGAGTGCTTTTAAATTATCTGGTTTTATGGGACTCAAATTGTTTTAAAGATACACGCCAGCACAATGAGGGGAACACGAAAGCAAATGATTTATTTTTAATTTGTTAAATATATTTATAAGTGATTTTTTTTTATTGCTACTCTCAATATATACATACATATATGATAAATTGTTTTTCACTGTTACAACAATAAATCGTAAGTATTGGTTATGATTTTATTTCACCCTAAACATGTTATTTAACCTCAAATCTTATTTTTAATCAATATCTTATTTATTTCGTTCTTTATCGCACAAAAAATAAAAGTTAACATAGAGTGGGCTTAATGCTAAAATCATTTTCTACCTGCCAGCCAACCTCAAAGGTATTGAATTAAAAGGTAATCGTACTACATTGAAAGTAAAATATAAAATCAGTTCATATGGATATAGGATGAATATATAGATTATATCAATAATAACCAAAAATCTAAAGAAAACCAAAATTTTATTATATTATGTGTGCCAGGCGGCATTGTAGTTTAATTTTATTTACACAAAATTTCAAAATCTTGGCACAAAATTTTGTAGGTTTTGTAATTTATTTTAGTACAATTGAATTCAGTAAGTAGAGTCACGTCGTAAAGGGCAGTCAGAAACAAGTCCAAAGAAATATTATGAAAGATTCTAAAAGTGCAGCTTTACCAATCCACAATAGAAATTGTCCATTAGGGATCGAAACGTGTCAGCGATCGTGATAGATGCTTGAAACACTATATCCTAGGACCTGCTATAACTAGGGATGGGAAGACTTCTCAATCGATAAAATAACTCGACCTCGGTAGCGCAGCGGATGAGTAGTCGGCTGAGACACAAGAAGTGCGGGTTCGTTTCCCACTGCAGAACAAACGTTTGATATTGTATAATTTTCGCCAATATCAAAAAAAAAAAGGTTCCAGGTTTGGGTGTTTTGTAACTTGGTACTCATTGTTCCTGATAACCACGATACATTAAATCTTAGTGTGGAGTCTGAACTATGTATGTGACTATTGGGGGTGTTAAAAAACTACCCAAGGCGTGTCGAGACAATATATGACAGGACTTCACACTTCTCTCATATCTCCAAAAGTTATTATCGAGCCGAAGAACCCATTTTTGTTACCATACCAAAAATGATATCTCTCGCTTCACTTCTTACCTTGAAGCCTTTGGATTAAAAATAAGATAATGATTTTTAGAGATCTTCTCACAGGAGGATGTGATAAAACAACGCATGGTTCCGAACGGAGAAGTTTTCTTCATTTGTCTTCTGAACCTTATATACGAGTAATACATTTTAGTGGTACGAAACTAAACTCACTATCTTTTATGGACAAAATAAACAAATTCAATTACTAACATATCAGTAGTACTGAAGGTCTGATGGACATAATAATATCAGTAGTACTGACTGATTCAGTACCATTCGAATAAAATGATTTGATTGGCAATAGAACGTCCGAAGGAACCGGAAGTCAATTACCTTTCCAAATGATTGGTAGGTATTGGATATCGCGACTCGTGGATAATAAATTGACCTTCATTGTGTTCTTAAACTACGAGTTCCTAGGTCATCTTTTGCTTGAAATGTTCATAACCTTAAAGAGCCTTTAAGGTTTCTAAACTAACTTTAATAGTATGCGTATTCAAATTACATGTTTTTTCTCGCGATACTTTCTAGTAAATCTATTTATGTTCTTTACAGTCTTAAAAAGTTATTTTTTAACTTTCGGTTATAGTCAAAAAGTCACTATAAAACTGAATCATAAAATAAAATAAAATAAAATTCATCTATTAAATCAGACAATTACTAATATTATAAACTCGAAAGTTTATGAGGATGGATGTTTGTTACTCTTTTACGCAAGAACTATTGAATGGATTTTGATAAAACCTTACAGTAATATAACACTAGTTTTATCCGGGTACCACGTGGGCGAAGCCGCGGGCAGAAGGTTATTATAATAATTTCATAATTTGCCTAAGCTAAGTACGGGCGTTAGTTTCGTAACTAATAAGTCAAACAAAAACTCAATACAAAAAAACTACAATAATGTAACAATATTATCGATACCTAGTTTTGACTCAAGCTAGTCCCCTCACTAAACAAAGACTAAAGGCACCTTAGCGCTTTGACCACGGCCTGGGTAGCCTGGGTACTAAACTATCACCCTCTCTGGCATTTGAAGGTACTTCTCTGTATTCTACGGCTAGGTGTTTGTTGCTAATGGTGTATGCAGTGTCCTTGACATCGAGCCTCTGCATTACCTTGCCAGTTAAATTCAGCTTACAATGATAGGTTGAAACATACTTGGAAATAGATATGTCTGTTGCATGTAGCGTGTAGTTAAAATAAACTATATTACCGAAAACCAAAAAAATAGTTTTGATATCAAAATAATACGTATATGCAGATGTTTATGTAGACAGAATATTTTAAAAAAATGTTATTAATATCTATATACTTTAGCTACAGAAGAAGGCTTTTTATACAAATCAAACTAAGTTACTCTGATTAAATGCAGATAAATGATATAAACGGACAATTATTTTTGTATATTTTTACCTCTTATCTCAATTATCCCTACTCAAACAGGTATGACACTGACTTTTTCACCTTTGATGCTGACAAGTACTCGGAAAACTCACTATGGAAGCTTTTAGAAAAAAAAACTTTGCTGTCTGCCGAGTTTTTAATTAAATTTCTTTATCTAACATCATTTTATAATCAATTGATATGAGACAGGTTAATCTCGCATTTTGAAAGTTTCAATCGTAATATTTTTTTAGATTAGACTGCGTTTTGGTCTCGCCCTAAAAACCTTAAATGTGAACGAATAATAATGAAGTATTTATTTGCGTAATGGGTTTTCAAGGTTTCAAAAAATAAGCTAGGTTACTTAAAAAGCCGGCCATATGCATGTCATGAAAAAGCGCAGTGTAGGGTTTCGTAGTTGCCCATAAACAACTTCATCTCAAATAAAACTCAATGTAATTTTTGCGAAATTATCCTTTTTTTTTTTTTAACTTTTTTATATATACTGCCATATTTTTTTTCACAAATCCAAAAGCAACCGTTAAGCTGGCAGGTGGGACACTTGGGTAGGACTTGATTAGCACTATAAAGCTTAATATTTCGCAAACGGATCCATAAATCGAAAAATGTTTTTCACGCACCCCAAATATATTTGAACGAACTATCCAACGACACCAAAAACACGGTCGACACGGTAAAAACGAGAAAAAAATCATCCCCACTTTACGTTTAGGGGCGTTACCCTAAAAAAATTGTTTTCATTTTACCACTTTGTCGGCGTGATTAATATGTATATACATACCAAATTACAGCTTTCTAGTACTAAGACTATCTGGGCCAAGACGCGGACAGACAAAACAGAACCCAGTATAGTTTCGCCATGTCCCGGATGGACATGGCGAAACTATAAGGGTTGTTGACTACGGAAGCCTAAAAATTAAGTAATCGTTTATAGTACCTAGGTGTGAAAGTACCTTACCAAAAAAAAACCTATGTACAGTCCATGCATTGACTACTCTCTCTTACTAAGTATAAACTCGTATACTTTTCAACGTTACATTTTTTAAATAACTATAGTGTCAAACAAGCATATGGCCCACCTGTTGGTAAGTGGTTACCGTAACCAAATAAAACAGAGGTATCATTCACACGTTGCCGATACTGAGATATAACGAATAAAAAGTCTCATGTGTCTGTAATTTCACTTTAAAACGATTAGGAAATGACAGCTGTAGACATACGCCATTTCTTTCCGACTCTACTTAAATCATGAGTAGCGTTTTAGTTCATTATAAAAAAAACAACTTGTTAATTTACAACTTCCTAAAATACAACCGCTTCATCCTAAATAGACGAAATATTATGGAGAGCTTTCGTTTAGGGTAAATCAGAATAGTTTATGAAACTTTATGGGCTTATTAAAATATAAGATATGCTTTGTGTTGCCGTACATTATCGGAGAAATAGAGAGGAACAAAACTAATATTATGTTTTGTTTAATTTATTTTGTATGATTAATTTGAGATGAAGGGTAGTTAAAGAGTAAACGTTTTACACGTTAACCAAAAAGTCTACCAGTTACATCAAAAATAGCAGGGAAAAATCTAATTCAAAATTAAACTCTTTCCAAAGCTTTCAATAAATGATTTATCAAACATCACCATCATTAAATCAAAAATAAAAATCGAAGTCAAAATATTTTATTCAAAATTACAAGTTACGTAACATAAATAAATAAATTAGTATTTAAAAGTAACCCACTGCTGAGCAAAAGTATCCACCAAACGCAAATCCAGATGACTGTCATCAAAAAAAAATAAAAACATAATAATTTACAAATAAAAAATTTAAACTCACCAGCCATAAGGACCTCTTTCACCCGCGAAAAGTCCGAAAGCACAAACAAACAC
Source organism: Perizoma flavofasciatum (assembly GCA_958496245.1). Taxonomy (NCBI): domain Eukaryota; kingdom Metazoa; phylum Arthropoda; class Insecta; order Lepidoptera; family Geometridae; genus Perizoma; species Perizoma flavofasciatum. The sequence continues at coordinate 4,242,153 of OY292443.1, read as the reverse complement.
TTCAGTGACTCAAGTAAGTTATCGTAGTTTGTCGGTAGAATGCGCGACGTGCGCTCTCCACCAAGCCGCCCACACAACTGACTGCATCTGAACCAATTGTACTCTAGAACAGTGCTCAAGTAGCCATAGTTTTTAGTATTTAAATCACGACCGTGAGTTGAATCGCATTATTAATAATGTACTATAATAATGTCCATAATAATATATGACGGCATCTGTGGCGCAGTGGGCGAAGGCCCGCCCGAGACGCAGAAGGTTGCGGGTCCGATTCCCGCCGCGGGTCAAATATTTGTGTATGCAAAAAAATGCATATAAGTAGTATATCAGTCATTTACTAGTAGTTCCCATTACACAAGCTCTACTTAGTTTGGGGCTAGATGATGCCGTGTGAAAAATGCCCAGAATTATTTTGTTTTTGTTTTTATTTATATTATTTCAGGATATACGACAAAACCACGTACTTTACTATACCCCTGTTGACGTTCCGTTGACCGTTTAGAAAAACGATTGTAAAATGATACCAAACCACGATAATTTCAATGCTATAATAATGTTATTATGAATTATTCATACATGAACTGTTTTAGCCTAGTGGGTAGTACCCCAACATCCGATCCGAAGATCGCAGGCTTGAACCTGGTCATCCAATGGATTTTCCACTCGAAATTGATGTGCGCATTAACACATCCTCAAGACGGTGAAGGACAACATCGAGGAATCCAGAAGGCTCCAGAACCAAAAATTTGAAGGCCATCGGTTAGCGTTCCAATAAGCGGCGATGTGCTTGCAACCTGCTCCTTGGGATCCTACTAATATTATAAACGTGAAAGTTTGTGAAGATGGATGTTGGTTAGTCTTTCACGCAAAAACTACTGAATGGATTTTGATAAAACTTTACAGTAATATAGCTTATACATCTGAATAACACATAGGCTACTTTTTATCCGGGTGTCATGCGAGCGTAGACGTGGGCAGTGACTAGTGATGACTACTTGGAATATAAAATGCATGCCTGCATTTATATTCCAAAATGTCATATTTGGACGTGCCTCTGACTAACTACCCTACCTACCTGGAATTCTCAAAGATCTATTGAGTATCTGAGGATATCCATCATGGCGAAATATAGTGGTCAGCGTGTTTGTATTTTTGTTTTTCTTACATTCGTTAAAATGGCGTAGCGCGTGTGCTACGAGATTGCTACGCCGTAGAGGTGCTACAATCTTATCCTCTATGATTCACTGCCTTATTTTTAGATAATCCTGATCTTATTTTTAGATGATCCAGTCATAAATGCCCTAAACCTAAGGGTCAGGATTATCTAAAAATAAGGAACAACACAAATAAGGCCAGGAACACACTTGTCACAATTTCAGAGAAGTCAAAACTGGGTTGTTTTGTGTGTTTACGGTTTTGTATTCTTTGAGTTTGATAAATAAACTAAATAGACTATATTTGGTGTCCAACAAAATACATACATGAACCTGCCGGCTAAAAGGGGTTCGATTTCTGGTGGCAAATAAACTGTTTGTATGATCTGCAATATTTGCTGCGTGTCTTGGTACTTTGGTACCATGATACGTACTCGTAGTTTCTGATACTCATGACACCGGTGATCCTAGTGTTGGCTATATGTAACTGTTAAATTTTTATTTTTAAGCCGATCCACAGCCTAATCTAATAACATTAAGAGAATGACAATGAGGAACGACTCATTTGGCCTCATTCAGGCTTCGCAGTATCCAAAAACTTTTAAAACTTGAAAGTGGAACACTTCAATCAAAAATTTTCCACTGTGCCATTATGATATTCCCATTGCTAGTTTGCTTGTGTAATAATGAGGTTTTCGCTTTTGGATTTTTTGAATAAGAAATTAAATATAATTTGTACAAAAAAACGGGATATTTACCATGATTTGTGAGTTTGAATGTTTCTCCTCCCGTGATCATGGTACATGCAACTGTGCCGAAATATCGGGAAACATTCAAACTCACAAATCATGGTAAATATCCCGTTTTTTAGTAAAAATTATGTTCAAAACCATGATAGTTTCAAAAGTTAAGAAATTAAATAAATAAACATCCTACATACATAGTCCTGTCCTAATGTGAGACTCGGATTCTATGAGCACCTACCTACCTGTGGTATCACAACAACCAGAACAAAATTTGCAGAACATTCAAACATTGATGACCTCTGTGGCGCTGTGGGCGAAGGCCCGCCTGAGACGCAGAAGGTTGCGGGTTCGATTCCCACCGCGGGACAAATGTTTGTATGATATGCAAATATTTGTCTCAGGTCTGGGTGTTTTCTATGTATAGTATATAATATGTATTTACAAAAAAAAGTATATAAGTAGTTTATCAGTCATGTAGTCACCATAATACAAGCTCTGCTTAGTTTGGGGCTAGAAAATGCCGTGTAAAAAAAAAATGTTCTGCTTTATTATTTGTCTCGCAGCGGGAATCGAACGACACCTCTTGCATCGCAGCCGACTTCTAGACCACCGCTCCATCGAGGTTATATTAGCAACTCTCCTTATGTATCACTTACGTTCGTCGTAAATATATTATCATATTCACCATCATCCTTGAAATGAGATACGGAGATACTCTCTGATTGTTGTATTGAGTCTGTATACTGGCCACGCATGACATACAGACACCACCTGAGTGGCAGCCGATAGGGCACGATCGACAGGGAGCCGTCAAGTGTGCGTCGGCAGGGGGATTTGTGAAGACAAGTGGTATACATACACGCATTTCTGCCTGAATGGTGCTTCGGCTATGCCTGTACGTTTTATTTAAACCGGCAACACTAGAAGCCGGTATGTTTTTGGGATAATAGATTGTGCATAAATATAAAGATAATTTATTTGCAAATTTGAATGCTTGAATTTTACAACTTCTTTGTAACTTAACTAGACAACAGGTAACTTATAAACTAGCAACCTTAAGTAGGGAATAAAATTGCTCTGGTCATAACGTCAAGTTCATATATTTACCACATATATGAACTTTTGGTTTAAAACATTTAAGCTTTTAAACATTAAAGCACGGCTATCAAATAAGTTCAATTCAATGGAAGGTAACGCGATGTCTACAGCACAAGTCTCGCACTTAGTGTAGTTACCGCAAACCAACCTGTGAAAGTCCAAGCTTTACTTATGTATGGTAATATGTTCTGTATTTTCTTAATGACTTTGGTTATGTAAATGCTTTAATATACATTTATTTATACAACTATGTGCAAGTAGGTAAAACAAAAAAAAAACAGTTGAAACAGCTAGCTACCTAAAGACCGTTGCAAACGATCTATAGATAGCTCAACAGATCGAGATCACTACCAGACGGAAGCGTTCCTAAAATACTGGCTGCTTTGCCACGCTGAAATGCTTGATTTTGAATGTTTACACATCAAAATCAAGACGATTTTGGATAAAGAAATATTATTATTATAATTAAAACCTTTTTAGAAATTACTAGGTTGTTATTGTGTAAGTAGTTACAAAACCGAACCCTCCATGCTAGAAGACATAATAATTGATTAATCACGCAGGGTTTTGTGCAATCGCCTTTAATGACTAATAAATGTTAACTAATGTCAGACACATAGATATAAATATTAAAATGCATAATAAAGACTTTTTAATCAAGCCAGTACGTGCCTCTCATCTTAAATGCGTAATATTCATTGGATATATATTGTACAAATTTCGCTCGATGGAAAATTAACGTTTTCATTAAAACACTAACATGGCTGAACTGAATGGCAGATAAGGAAATTATTACAAATTAAAAAAAAACTGACTTTTATTTTTTGAAGCGTGAAACTTTTTTGAAGTAACACAAAACAATTTTAAAAAACACTGTATGATAATCGTTTACGTAATTTGACATTCTATCACTGCCCTCTATTTCTCGAGTAACTTGTTCCAATTAAACTTATCTAGGAAGTATCCTTGAAGACACACAAACAAAAACAAACACACTCACGACCGTAGCCCCCATGATGGAAATCCTCAGACACATACTCAGTGCCTTTGAGCATACCAAGTATGGGATAGTCAGAGGTACGTCCAAACATTCATTTTGACATATGCCCGTTTTGCAAATCAATTCCAAGAAACGACATAACAATTTAATAAGAGAAGAACACACAAACAATCTCGTATGGCAAATGCATATATAGTACACACGGACATTTATTTATATAATACTTCCGCACAAACAATGTAGTGCTAGGAGGACTTAATGCTAAAGCATTCTCTACCAGTTATCCTGAGCGTGCAAAACGATGATGTGGCGTGTAAACTAATGTATATAAACTACAATATTCTTTTGTTTATTCATCTATACTAATATTATAAAGAGGAAAGATTTATTGTTTGTTTGTTTGTACCGAATAGGCTCCGAAACTACTGGACCGATTTAAACCATTTTTTCACTAATAGAAATCTAAATTATCAGGAAGTTACATAGATTATAATTTATTTTCAAAAAAATTAGAGATCTTTAAGGAAATTGCAATAATGTAACCCAAAGTAGCAAAATTTTGCCTTTAAAATTCATTATTTGACGTGCGCTGAGAAAACTACTGATGATACATAAAAACAATATACTACATGATTGAAGTACTCATTATTACCTACAAAAAAGTCCGCAAGGGCATATATCTAACTATCATAGTTAAGTCACAATAGCTTTTGTGTTCTAAAATTTAATTAGATCGCCGGTAGAAATAAAAGTTGGTTACATTCGTATCGTAAGTATTAATTCTTATTCAAATAAATAGTTTTATCATCAAGGGTATTTATGTAGCAGGAAAAAAATTTTTAATTCATTCGAATCAGACATTTAATTTCGAAGTAATCACGAGTTTAAAATCGAAACTTACACGGGTGAAACCGCGAGGCACAGCTGGTATGCAATAGAGAATTAAATACAAAACTAAAACATATAATATACATTAATAGAAGGCTGCGGGTCAAATTTCCGCCGCATGACAAATGTTTGTATATTCTGCAAATATTTTTCTCGGGTCTGGATGTTTCTATGTATAATATGTAAGTACAAAAAAAAGTATATTAAGTAGTATATCAGTCATGTATGCAGTTCCCATAATACAAGCTCTGCTTAGTTTGGGGCTAGATGATGCTGTGTATAAACGTCCAGCATTATTTATTTTATTTATATACTACTAACTAAAATGCCTCTTTGAAATACTTGTCAACCAGCGCCAAACTTCAATGTATCTCGGTGCACCATCCATTTCAAAAGACCTAGAAAATAGGCGCACTAGACAAAGACCTAAAACGTTCTATATTATACCGAGTATTAAGTTATGTAGGTAACATAACTTATTTTTTTTCGTAATCACCCACGATCTCTAATTATCCTACTAATACATATTATAAACGCGAAAGTTTGTGAGGATGGATGTTTGTTACTCTTTCACGCAAAAACTACTAAACGGATTTCAATGAAAATTTACAGTAATATAGCTTATACATCAGAATAATACATATGCTACTTTCTATCATATGAGCGCAAAATCAAGGGGTATACTAGTCGCCACTGAAAAGTTTCACTATCCACCTCCTGGCTTCATCATCAGATCAGCTCGAAGATACCAAATTATAATCTTTTCTTCCGAACTACGCATCCACACAAAGTTTTATTTTGGTACGACATTTAGAAGTGGGTTAAAATTGACTTCCAATTTTAATAACATCGTTTTTTAAGTTACAAGCGAAGTTAATAAAAGCGTGTAAGCGTGTAAAAATCGTTGCGTGACCGACTTACAAACAATGCATATCCTAAACTGAAAGTTTATGACTTCCAGTTTTGTAGGGTAGGTTTCTGGTTCTTTTGGCCTGTAAGAATTCCGACTTTGAAATTAAGAAAAGTCTTTTTAAAAATTCCACCCCAAGAATGCAACGAGACTATAAAGTTTGAAAGGAAAAAACTCAACAAGGGCAAACGCAGAAATATTAAAAACTGCAAAAAGATCGTTTTCCAACGGCGTTGAATTTTCGTTAAAATTTTCCATGATAAGCAATTATGATTATTTTACAAAAGGGTAAAATAACAATCGGCAATTTTCTTGAGAATTGCCTATAGACAAAAGATTGGTCTGCAGATTTATATCCAACATCAAGACGAATATCGAAGCCGTTGGGATAAATTGATGTTTTAATTAAGCACATAATTGTTAAATTCTTTAGAGAGCTTAGTCTTGTGAGAGGCCCAGACGAGAGAGCCGAAGAAAGGCACTGTAGAAGATGAAAGATCAGTTTCACTGGGGTTTATTCACAGTTCTATTGTGTATTGGAATTTCGCACCCATTCAGCATTTTTAATTTAAAAATTAATTTGAAAAATACACTGAATGCCAATAAAATAAAAATCTAATAAAATGATCGTCCTTGGCACCCTGGACTGAATTTAAAGCCAGATCGACGCTATATCGCTCCATTCCTGCGGTGATGACGCGCGTGACATCTTTCTATAGGGTATATGGTGACATTAGAAACGAGAACGGCCATATTTATGAACTGAACTAAATCTGAATGGCTTTTATTCATTGATGAAGCCACAAGGACCATTATAGGAACGTCAGCTTAAAAACTACGTGAATTTAAACTTTTAAAGTCAGTTTACGCTGATTACTCGCGCGCTCCCAAGACTCGAAGAATCAAGCAACAACTTTGCTTGTTTTTTTTTAAGAGCCTTAATTCAGCTAATAGTATGGTGCCAATCGATCATATAGATGTAAGATCATCGACATAGCTCTGAGAATTAGCAAGTTGAAATGGCAATAGGCATATAGCTCGTTATGCCAACCACTGTTAGAGAAGAAAAGATTTCAAACGGTGACAACGAACGGGAACGACACTGTGTGAGAAGGTACCCCGCCCGATGGACTGATTGCGGGAAGTCAGTTGATGGAGGTAGCCCAAGATCATCCGTCATTGCACTCTTTGGAACTAAACTATGCCCAGCATTGACCTTCTATGTTGTTGAAGATAACAATTATTACAGTTGTGTCCAAAAAACGTTAGAGCTGTTTTGGCGTAATTTTCTCAAAATATTTTCTTCCCGCTACTTTCTCCACTAAGCTGCTTCCTAATAAAAATTCCAATCGGCCATAGCATCCCAGGGATACCGCGGCTCCGCGAAATCGACACCGCCGCCGTCAACTATTTCATAAGAGGTATAATTGGAATAGCTGCTAGGAATACCACGTGCCGTGTAGGTACGCCTAGAGATCACTTTTCTTTATTTAATTGAACTGGCCGATGGTGCCTTTTGACACAGCTCAGTACGAACTCTTCCAGCGTCCGTATCAAATAGCAAATAATAAGTTACTAGTCTCTGACTACGGCTTCGCCCGCCTGGTACCGGGATAAAAGTAGTCTAGGTATTATTCTAACTTAATCTATACTTGTTTCAAACTTCAAACAAATCGGTACGGTAATAATTACGTAAAAAACATCTAAACATACAAACTTTTACATTTATGATATTTATAGAACAGGAAGTAAGATTATGAATGAACTAGCTGCGCCCCGCGGTTTCACCAGCGTATGTTTCGATTTTGTGACTTAACTATGATAGATAGGTAATAATAAGTACTTTAATCATGTAGTACATTTTATTCCAAAAACTATCGTGAACTTGACTATTCATATTGTAAAAACTTAATCGGAAACTTAGTCGATGCCTTCACCGATAGTGCAGTACGTGAAAATTCCCGTTTTTACAATATATGAAGTACATTATTTTTATGTATCATCAATAGTTTTCTCAGTACGCCAAATAATGCATTTTATAGGCAAAATTTTGCTACTTTGAGTTACATTATTGCAATTTTCTGGATCTCATTTTTAAAAAATAGATTATAGCCTATGTTACTTCCTGATAATTTAGCTGTCTATTAACGAAAAAAATGTTAAAATTGGTCCTGTAGTTTCTGAGCCTATTCGGTACAAACAAACAAACAAAAAAATCTTTCCATATTATATGAGTGCAAAATCTCATTTGCAACGGTATAATGCGGAACGCATTATACCATTGGTTCTTTGGTCATTATCCAAAGGTTATCTGGTAGATATGATCAGCTATCATCTACCGTCGTGTCAAAGTTTGTAGTATTTAACTAAACTGATATGTTATTTGGTGTGCAATAAAGTATTTTCTATAGATAGAGAGATAGAAAATTATTAATTTGCACAAAATAGTACACCGGCAAACTTAAAGCATTATCTTCCAGATAACCTTTGTGTATTATGGAAAAAGATGTGATCTTTCTTTCTAATGGTCCTCAAACAATGAATTTAATTTAACCCGCAATAAGTACCACCCGTACTTGAAGTAGAGGTGCATTAAGGGTGGTACAATGCCTGTTTAATGACCACCCCCAGGTAAAGCAATCTTCTGGATTATTTGGTTCAAGCCTCCGACTCGGTGCAATTGTTTTGTGCTGATTGAAAAGTCTCGTAAATAAATAGAAATCCAATTTGCTGGGTTTAATTTCTACTGGATTGAAGATAAGAAAACAACATTAAGTATGTACCGATAACAAGACTTTAGTAAAAATCTCTGTTTATCACACGCTTCATCATCGTCATCTGGCCTTTGAAATCTATAAAAGATAATTTAATCAACATTATGAGGTGCAGAGCATTAGAAAAATAATGTTACTGAAATAAAAAATACTGAATTGAACTGAAATTTTAAACACAATGCGAACCCACGAAAACACTTGTCTGAAAATTCATATATTTTTTATTTTTTACGAGGTGATGTCTACGACCCCCGTAGACATCATCACCTCGAGATTTACGTCACTTTTGTGTTTTTGTATTTATTTTCAACAAAATGTCCTCCATTCGAATTCTCCTCAACAGATTATCCCGACTGAATAAAACATATCAAAAGTCATCTCAAGAAACACAATCTACCTTAGGCATTTTTCAAAAACACATCGTTTCTACATTTTGTTGTGTTTGATGAAGATGCCTTTTGAAGCTTTTTTAGTTAGGTGACTTTTTTTAAACAGTTTTGAAGAATTTAGAAATTATATATAGGATGACCGAGCATAGGTAAGTTACTAACCACAGAAGTAAGTGTATATAAGAGATGCAGAGAGCAACTTCGAAGCAAATGAATATGTCAAATTTCTAAAACGATACCGCTTCTCTTAAGACACAATTGTGCATATTTTGCTTCCATTATTTGTTGATAAATAACCGTTGGTTCAACTCAAATCATAAGTACTCATTTAAGTTTTGTAAGATCCTCAAAGTTCAACTTAAAATATTAAACATCTACTTGATCTAAGTCGAGTGGAGGAATATTTTGAGAAATGTCTAAGAATACGAGGGTTAGCTAGGGATGATATTATTTTTTAAAACACGAGTTGTTCCTAACTATTATTGCGTGCCTCTCAACCGCATGTCGGGAATTTATTCCCAAAAAATGATGAGCGGTCGTATTTATTAAAAATATATTTACGTACTAACAGGTGGTTGGTATTCCAGAATTAGCGTTTCACACAATTTTATTTTAGAGCATTGCTGCGTACATTTTTATTCAGAGTTCTGACTGGATCTGAACGTATAGGTACTAATATTTTCATGGCCTTCCTTGCGGCCAGGGTCACGGCTTGTTGTTAGATTGCCTAGGCTAGTCAATCTTCTACTAATTTAGTGAGACCGCCGGGTAACGCTGCAAACTGGCTATTAAAATTAACAGCTGTTGATTACATCTAGACCGCCTGTCTATGTTACATCTCTGTGCCGTGTAGAATCTTGGATGCTCTTGACCACTCGCCAGGTATCTTTGCGGGTGTCACAGGGTATTAAAATTGTTATGAACATCGCTGGAAACGCCAATTCTGTTGGATATTTGATATTTACAGCAGCAGTAGATATCGAGATATCTAGCAGCCTTAGAAGCTTCTAGCTGATGTTAATGAAAGGTTTTTTTATGGAAAAGAGAGTGGATATGCACTCTTTTTTCATGATGATTGTCAGCAAGGAAACAAGGAAGGAGCAAGGAATATTATTTACGTCTCTATGGGACCAGGCCTTCAAATGAAAAAAACGTTGTGTATGAGTTCGATATGGCTCATACACAGGTTGACCTAGTAAAAATACCGACAGAAATATTTAGGGTTTACTAAAGAATAAAATAAATAATGATGATCATTTTTCACGCAGCATCATCTAGCCCCAAACTAAGCAGAGCTGGTATTATGAGGCTGTAAAAACTAAAACAGCAAAAAGGTTCTCACTTTTTAGCCCTTTTATTACCGCCAATTTCCTGCCATCACTGCCAAATGTGATTGACATTGAATTTTATATACTACTGACCGACATGAAATTTATTTTTGTAAAAATATTTTAATTTAGAAAAATATTTGTTTATATTTTTTTTCGGGGATATTTTGGTGACAAAGCGCTGATTTTTTCAAAGTAAGCCCTGATATTGTGCCTTGCAAGGTAGGTATATGCTGAACCCATACATCAGACTCCATTCTTCAATAACCAGTACCTGCCTACCTACCTATTTCTAACGAAGCTCTTTCCAGTTTCACCGTATTTCTGGAAGGGTGACCCTAAAATAACATATTTTTGTATTTGTTTATCTGTGAAAGAGATCATCTTGAAAAACATAGTAAAACTCTAGGAAAAGTCCTTCGCATTTAGCTAGTTCCATCAATAGTTTACCAGAACTATTATTCACACAATAGAATAAAAACATACGTTCCTGGAAGTTCTGTTCATAAATTAAAAGAAGAATATCTAAAGAGTCCTGTGTAATTTATATAGTAAAACGGGAAACTTCACGTAGGTACCATATGTTCAGTAAACGCACCGACTAAGTCTAAACTCATTCCGAGTGTCTTCATCAGGGTGAATGATCGCGACGCTCTCCCTCCGCTTCGCATCGTGCATTATGTTATTTTGTTGAAAACCGTTTAGTTTCTTGCTTCAAGCTAAAAAATGGCTGGTGAAGGAAAATGTACGTTTGGCACGCGGATGCCCATCGACATTCACATGCTGAACGAGATCATCTACCGAGAAGTGAAGAACTTCCGCAACTACAAGATATACAGGCCTAATTTTGGATGTTAGTGCATTATATAATATTAAGGGAGTCGTGATACAGTCAGCGTATATGTTAATGACAGGAATGTATTGTACACAGGGTAGCCAAAAATATCTAATTTAAAATTGAATATTTTTGGTTTTGATGTAAAATTGAACATCTGTAAGTTATATATTTTTGGCTACCCTGGACGCTAATATCTATTTGACGTTGACTCTACCATGGTAGTTCCTGATTTTAGGTACCTACATAAAATTAATATTATCATTCCACATGGTATATAACATCACTGTATCTACTAGACCATTGTTTGAGACTTAATAAATTTATCTTATCTTATCTTATACTCACGATAAACTGGGAATCCTAGTGTGAGAGATATCTAGACTATAATATGTGCGATTGTTAATTTACTTTAAATTAGTTACAAATTTTTAGTTGTATTTTTTTTTTGTTTTTAAGGTATGTACAAAAAAGAATTAATCTATCTACTTTCAAAGTGCATACTTTGATTTTCTTCATACTTTGATACTTTTATTTATTCAATAATAACATAGCATTACAGTAGACACCAATGCACTATGAAATACAAAAATCAAGAATAATAATAAAACAATGAGATTATAACATTTTCACAATAATTAACAGATAGAACTAATAATATTTGAAAAAGTTTGTTATATTGTCAAAATATACCACCTTGCCTCTATTTAAAGCGAGCACCATTTCTAGGCACTAACTATTTAGTTTCTGTTATCTACTATATCCGATGAGTTTAAATGTAGTTTTTTTTAAATCAATTAGATCGGTCTTCAATTATGGTTCTTAGATAGGTTTTATCGCCACATATCACCAAAAGCCGCTGCAAAAGACAATAGAAATCATGGCAGGGGTTTTTTTTCGAAATTTCTTATTTCTCAGCTGTACCGGTGACGGGGAAGTTTTACGCAGCCCATGATCAGAGCAAGTCTGAGACAGAGGAACAGACGAAGAAGATTGACGATTACCACCACAACGTGACGCAGAGCCGTGCAAACGGACCGCACAGCAAGTATCCTACTCCGGCCACTGAGAGCATGGTGTACGTTCGTCCTTACTTTCATAAGCGTAGGTGATCACCAGGGATCGGAATAGGTAGAGTTTTTAAGTACCAAATGATGTCAAATTCACTTCTACGAAGTCTGAATATGGATATGCCTTTCAATCCGCCGCGGCTTCAACCGTTCCGTTGAAAACAAAACTAAGTAGGTAGTGCTTTTTCATACGCACCATCCATATAAAAATTTTTGTTCACTCGTCTGCTCCGGTGCTTTGAGTTTGCATTTGTTTTCGGTATTGAATTTTTATATTATTGGCCTTTGCTTATGTGTTTGAACAGCATCTGTGTAATCTGAGGATTCTGGCTACGTTTAATGGATCGGAAGTCTATTACAAAAGCTTTAGAAGTTTTTCACGAAGTCAGAGCAGTCATTATTTGGACGGGGAATGATACCCTATAAACAAAAAGTTTAAAACTGTAAACGACTTTACAGTATTATAGCTTATACATCAGAATAACACATAATTATGCTACTTTATATCCGGGTACCACGCGGGCGAAGCCGTGGGCAGAGGCTAGTAAAGAATAAAGAACAATACCCGGTGCCCCGGCGCCGCCGCTAGCCCCTTGCCGAACAAATCGACATGGTACGTGTAAGGCGTTGGACGGCCCGGCATGGTGCGCGTGTTGATGTGGGCGTGACATTTCCGTCGATTTTTTTTACTATCTTTTCTTAGGCACCAGTAGAGTGAAGGGAAATTTTACTTTCCCGTGCCACTACTGGTAGTGCTACGGGTAAGAGTACATTTCCAGTGACACTACACTGTTGCCAGTAGTTTCACGGGAAAAATTATTTCCCGTGGCACGAGTGGGCTATTAAATCTCTAGATTAGTTATTTATGTCCTTTTTTTGCAGATAAACTAACCGACCTTGACGCAGGGTGCAGGCGCTAGTCACCTCATCTAACGCTTAGATTCGAATTCTCGTTTGCACTAACTTACTAAGATAAATTACTAAACTGTTAGTAAAATCTTTTAGGCCACCGCAACCGAACCCGCATTCGTTCTGTTGCTTAATAACTTCTCAGTCTCAATGGTAGGTGTTATGTAACTTTGTTATTGATGTTCTAGCTATGGCTGGTATACCAAACCCCTCGTGAAGATGGATCGGAACGACAGACGCTTCTACAACCCCAAGAAAGAGAGCTCTCACACCAAGGTCGAGATCATTATCCTCATGTCCAACCCGCAGAAGAAGAAATAACATAAGTTTTGGGTACATAATGTTCTACATTCATTCATCTTAAATCGCGTATCTGCAATGATTTTTCCCGCTGTTTTTTTCAGATATGTCATTGTTAGCTCTACATTATTTTTTAGTTTGGAATTTGTTTTTAGTACATACTGCTTCAATCAATTACAAATTTAAACAAAATAAATAATTTTGTTTCTTCTAGATATTGCTACGTAAACTTTCGTGTCTAGCTTTTTGTATTATCATTGATGAGCCACCTATAATTTTTACCGGCGACGACGGGAGTCCCTATACCTACGCGTTCGACGTAAGAGGTTGTTTGTCTGTCTGTTACCTGCTGTTTACCTCCGAATAAGCTTATACGAATGAAATTTTTGCAATCGTTTTGTATGACTTAATGGGATGGTGCTAAGATAGGTTTTATTGCCAATTTCAATTTCAAATCTGTTCTTTAGTTTTTTTAAACTACACATTTTTTTTAGTATTTAAGATTCCGCACCCAAATGGTTTTAATTAGACCTTAGAAGAGTTTACTTATAAGCAACCGGGCAACAGACACAGGCCGCAGTATTTAATACAAGTTTAGTACAAAACTAGGCACGTCTTTTCATAACAGAGAGGAATAACATGGCCGCTCCGGCATCGTGGACGATCGAATCGCTACTATGTTATGTCTATCTTTCACAGGCAGGGCTGCATCTTTTAACCGTATTTGTGTAGTTTAAATTTACCTAGATACATCCAGGCAAAATCACTGAATTAAAATTCAAGGAGATTCTCCAAATGAAATCGTTAAAAACGTCATAGAATGTATATTAAGTATGTAGTGGTACCTACAAAACCCTCAGTACGCGAGTCAACTTGACTAGTTTTATTTTTTTCTACTTAGTAAAAACAATTTGAAGTTTTCAGATCATTTAATGCCTACAAAGGTACAATTTCTTCAGAATATCTACTCAAAATCACTCGTCGTAACTCTTTTCTTCCTTCGCATACTGGTTCCATCCGCGAGCGCTCTTGTGTTTGAAGTCTTTCTTCTCTAAAGGCGTCAGATGGGCAGCGGCGACGCGGTCACTGAAAATTGAAATGACTAGATTTTTCATTTTTTTGTGGTCCAAGGATTAATAAGACCACGAAGAAGAGATAATTATTTTAGCCTCGTTGATTTGTTTTAAATTCGACATCCTGATACGATATTAGAAAATACTCATAGTAGGTACATTACTTTTGCATAGTTTAGTTTAATTGACAGGTAAAAACATAATTCGTTTATGCTTTAATAATTAAAAACACTCGATGTGTATTTCCATAATCGGTTGCCACGCCCTAGTGACTATTGCAATAAAACTAGAAGAACAATTTAAGAATGAAGACATTATGAAGACAAAACTATGCAAATAACCGCTGTTAGTAAATAAACAACCTTCTATCATGGCAAACATGTTAAAAAGGCTTTTATCATTGCGCGTAAAAAAATAATTAGCATTTATTATTTTATTTTAGATACATATATGGACGATACGGACTATGTGTTCGTAATTTTAAAAACTTACACATAAAATTACAGAATAACTTAAAAAAGTACACCATAATAATGAGCGTGTCAGCCTAGAGGACAGTACCCAGAATTCCGATCCGGAGGTCGTTGGTTCGACCCCGGTCGTGCACCAATAAAATCTATTATCCAATCGAGCAATTAATGTACGAATTATCACGGCGGAGGAAAATATGATGAGGGAACCGGCGTGCCTTAGAACCAAAAAATCGAAGGCTTGTGCCATCAGTTAGTGTTCCAATAAGTGGCGATGGGCCTGCAACCTGTCATGTGGTATGCTAACTACTTTCAAAACCCGGGCACATGCCAAATAATGTTTGGACGTGCCTCTGACTACCCCTATTTGGAATCTTCAAAGATCTATGTTATGCAATCGTGAGCGTGTTTGTTTTTGTTTCGTTTTAAAGAACTTACGCGAACTCCTCATACGACTTAGCGGTGTGCACAGCGTCACACTTCACGTCGTTCACTCGCCAGTACTTCCTGTCTTCTTCGACCGAGGATCGGAGCTGGTTCTCCATGGCTCTGATGTCGTCTTGACTGAGGGGCTTCACCATTTTGCCAGCTAAAACAAACAGTCATACTAGCTGTTAGTCGCGGATGTTTGCTGATGGAATGAGCTCAAGAACGTGATGGCACGTTTGCTGATTGGACGCACGATAAATGATTCTTCAGAAGTGGACGTAGGTAATTGTAAGAGGCCTTTGATGTCTACCAACACACCTTTCTATTTATTCGTAAAATATATTTTGACTCGCAGGGAAAACGCTACGAAAGCGTTAATTTGTCAATAATGATGTTGTCATGGTGACACTAGCCATAGAGGAAATAACCACTACGTTTAACACTAACCAGGTAGCCATGGAACACCAAATGACAACAGGGTTTGAAAAATAACGCACCCAAATACGTTTCAAACCATTAATATTTCTATCTGACATGATCTAAATATTATGTAGGTATATTAAAAGAAAAAAAACAATCGCAGAAAAAAGTTAGAACTTTCCTTTATCTCCTTTAGAAACAATAATTGTTGTATACCCAATCTTAGGAAATAGAAGTGACTGGACCGTCCCGTCGACATCACAGACTTACTAGGGATACTACGCATGTTGACATATTATTATAACTTTTTTCATTATACATTGATACTTTATTAAAATAAAGCCAAAAGGAAAGATATGCTTCACGTATTTTCTTGCATTGTTCTAGTTGCAAACGAAGGTTGCAATATGCCTGTTTATAGGACTTTATCGGTCACGTAACTAGGTGTTTACAAAATAGTCACTTACACAACAGAGCTGAGTGTTACTTGACTGGTTGATCCACAAAAACTTTGAATTTTGACGTTTAAAAATACCATATGTAGGTACCGACTTCTTGCGCTACGGGTTATCACTTCTAATAGTCTAAAATTTAAATCAGACAGGTGGTCTCTAGACTGGTCCATTTACCCAGCGTAATTTTTATACAAAATTAATTCACCTACGGGACGTCTCGTCGTCCCGAAAACAAAATCAAGCTGAAACTTATTTGCTTTATGGCCCTATCCCATATCAATTATTGTCATCCGTTACCGTTGCCCCTGAGCGTATGAATTTTTATTTATAAAATTATTATTTTTTATATAAATCTTGTTAAAATGTATGTTTGTCATTATAATACTTTTCTCATTTCGCGGTTCAAAATAAAAAATAAATTTATTAGCTTTTTTTTAATAACTTCAAATGTGTACCAACAATCATTCTCGACAAAGAGTTTACTCTTAAACCTACATCAAGCTCACTATTAAACCTTCGCGCATCGATCAGAGAGGTAGTGTTACTGTCGAGGCGTGACCACAAACTCAAGTGGAGGATTTGCTGCGGCTCACCTAAAATTATAACTTAATGCAAACTTATAAACATGTACTTCGGTAAGTATATTTTAACTAGGTACCCCATATAAAAAATAAGAGTGCTTTGCAAAAATTCATTCATAACTAGGTAAAACTCTTTTGAAATAATTCCATCACTTGCGTGGCATTAGCGTGGGGTCGTCAGGGCTTTGTATATGTCTGTTTATTTATGTACTAGCTTCTGTCCACGGCTTCGCTCGCGTGGTACCCATGTGTTATTCTGATGTATGAGCTATATACTGAAAAGTTACATCAAAATCCGTTCAGTAGTTTTTGCGTGAAAGAGTAATAAACATCCATCCTCACAAACCTTCGCGTTCCTAATAGTAGTAGGATTTGTTTTAGGGATTGCCATACTGTCGCTAAATCTAGCCTGTTCTACCTGCTACGTCGCTTATGAGATGTTCCAAGGCTTTGATGCTAGTCCTACAGATACCACATTCACTACTGATACTTACACCATAACGACATCAGATCAAGCTAGCCTCCAGACTACACATCAAAACACCATTCCCGTTACAGTAAGTTGTATTTGATAAGGAAAAGGCTATCAATCTCTAAACTAATTAGGATGCCTGGTAGAAGACGCTTATTACCATAAAATGGTTTATATGGTAACGGTTATCATGGTAAAACTTAGGAATAAAAATAAATAAATAAAACGCTGCTTAAAGAAGCATTGCCTACAATCTACATAAAGAATTTAGAAATTTTACGGCGAAAATCTTTCAATCAGAAAATCATTTCGGGCTCGGGGATAAATAAATTGCTTGCATAATGCTTATTTTAAGAACATTCTAGATGACTTCGATGGCGCGGCGAGCGAGTAGCTGGCTGTGACGCCGGGCAGAGTGGGTTCGATCCCGTTGCAGAACAAATATTTCCATGTTCCGCAGATATTCTTTTCGGGTCTAGGTGTTGTTACAACGGTACTCGTAGTTTCTTATAACCATGATACAGGGAATCTTAATGTGGCATCAGGACTATGTACAATGTGACTTTTTTATTTATTCTAGATAAAAAAGCTTATTGTAAAGATGACTGTTTGTCAACCAGAATAATACATCATCACCGTCAACGGCCACGTCCAGCGAAGAAGCGACAACATTGCCCGTTCTACCGGTTACATCCTCAAAGTTCAAATGCCCAGAGGAGGAACAGCCGTCCAACATAGGAGCCTACGAAGTGCCGACACAGAGGGACATCGTCCTTCTAGTGAGGACTACATTAATCAGGATGTTCAATAGCTATCATGAGAAGGCGCTGTATTTTCTAAAGGATATAAAGGAAGTAGGTTAAATTCATAGTCAATATCAACAGCGTTCGTAACCAATTAAACAAAAAAAAATATTTACTTGCGACTATAAAACCAAGAAAGACATTCTCAGTATACTCAATATGGGGAGGATTATCAGCGGTAAGTCCTTAACATTATATTTGACACTAGTTTCATGGCACTTGTGACATCAACGACACCCGGGACTAGCTACGTTATTCGCGACTCTAGTAATAAGAAGACTCTAATTGACGACCTCTGTGGCGCAGTGGGCGCCCGAGACGCAGTAGGTTGCGGGTTTGATTCCCGCTGCGGGACAATATTTGTATGATTAGCTAATGTTTGTCTTGGGTCGGTGTTTTCTATGTATGTATACAAAAAAGTATACAAGTAGTATTTCAGTCATGTAGTTCCCATAATACAAGCTTTGCTTAGTTTGGGGCCAGATGATGCTGTGTGAAAAAATTGAATGTCCAGCATTATTATTATTATTAATTGTGACATAAGTGTCACGACACTTAAATGTCACTTGCAACATTGGTATTAGTGTTCCGGGTCTGGTTGATGTGGTATCATGGTACTGATGGTACTCTTAATCCAATTGTGGGGTCCGGACTATGTCATTTGACTGTTTGGTTGTTGGGTGTTTATTTCCCTCAGGCAGCGAAAGCCACAGCATCCACTGAGAGGAAGTGCCACGGATACGGCACAGACAGAGACTCGTACAAGAAGTGCGTGTGGCAAGTCAGCAACAAATGCGAGGTGATCACGAAGGGGCTGGTGACCTCGCTGGAGAGCCAGCGCCGAGACGTTTCCGCCTTTACTAATGTAAGGACTGTATCACCTACGGGGTTTTTATCAAAAACAAATATGGTAGACTCATGTTACAAATGAGATTTGAAGTCGCATTGTGGACTTACTACGGCCGGCCGGCTGGTTTTATTATCACCGTTATAAAACGAATACCTACCTAGCTGGCGAACTGAATCTCACGATATTTTTGTAGATGCCTACTGCCGTTATGATCCGACTACTGACTTGTGTTTTATTTATCAAATAAATAATAAATTAATAAAGGTGGACATACATTGTGTTTGTGGTTACAACAGGTTTTTCAAATGGTTACGTAATCATTCAGGATTTTTTCGTCAGTGCGATTCAGAAAAGGTCACTTTTTACTACCGACATCTATTTCGGTTTTATGTACTAAAAATAAAAATTAATTTGCATATTAGTCACAAACTGTAGGGCCTAAAACAAAACAATAAAATGTGTTGATTGTAAGTTAACTATTTTTCTATTTTTTTCTAATTTTATTTGATAATCCTAACGATTTAAATTGTTGTATAGCCTCTGTGGGAATAGAAGAAATTCATAAAAGTTACCGATTAAAGTTCATATTCCAACATAAAAATTATCTTAACCTAAGTAAAGTAAGAGTATCTATCTTTGAGTCTATTCAAAGACAATCCGGCGTTTTGTACCTATGTACCTAGGCACAGATATTATAATAGGTATGGTTTATCTGACGATATCTACCGCACCGTTTATTCAGTCTAAATGAAACTTACCTAG
Organism: Perizoma flavofasciatum; assembly: GCA_958496245.1. NCBI lineage: Eukaryota > Metazoa > Arthropoda > Insecta > Lepidoptera > Geometridae > Perizoma > Perizoma flavofasciatum. The sequence continues at coordinate 4,222,440 of OY292443.1, read as the reverse complement.
TAGGTAAATACAAATAGATTTTTTCGTGGAGACTTATTAGTAGGTATTTACCCCATTACAAAAGGATGCGGTGGCCTATCGAGCTGAACTGCATATCAAAAAAAATTGCGTAGGTACTTATGTAACCTATTTGCTCCTTGTTTTTGCTCTTACATAAGTAGGTACCTAGATGTTTAAGTCTGTTACATCCTAGTAGGTACGCATACCTACGTATAGCAGCATTTCACTGGCATCTTTACCCTTCCGACCTGAATGTAAGAATGCTAGTATTACTGCAGCAGAAATAGGTCTGGTGATACTTTCTTGGAAGAGCTCATTCAAAATTGCTCAAGCCTATTCGTCGCAGGCAGGACGGCATTTCTGGCTGATGGTGATGAGGTAGGTACCGACGTAGGTATTAGTGTATAGATCGTATCGGTACCTTTATGTTCTTAAGTACTTTCTATCTATCGGCCAAAAGGGTACCTAAGTGGGTACCTACTTACAAATATAGATAGAGGTACAGTAGTTATGCAGGTTTTTTTTCAGGGAACTGTTTGTAGCGTGAAAGGAATGAAAGCCGATCCAGTAGAACTAATCAAAACACTGGCGATGGAGGAGGCTTCGTTGGAATTCGCTTTGCCTGGATTTCTGAGGTTGCTCAACGCTTGCTCTGTCTATTGTAACAAGTAAGTTAATAAGTCATATGGTTCCATATAAGTTATATGTTGGTGCTTTCATACAAACGACATCAACGGCATCTTTTTTAAAATGATCCTACCTACTTATTTCAGAATGGAACCACAACAAAGACCAAAGAAGCCTTTGCGACACATGACCGATCAAGATCTCGTCGTAAAACATTTCCTTACAAAGAAAAATTACATACAACTCCTAAAAGGATCAAAATAAAATAAAAAACCTAACGACATTCTTAGATGCATTCCTTGCATTCAATAGCAATGAACGCATCCACCCGAAATGATCGATCGAGCTTTGAGAGTTTCGCATTCCACTGGCTAGATGGCAGCACATGTAGTTGAACTTTTGACGTGAACTTGATTGCAACTTTACGAATAATTTATCCAAAATAGTCGTAGTTATTGTGTGATGTGAATAGTGATAACTGTGGGAATACGTACTCAAAACCCAAGGAATTCTAATACAATGTGTGAGAAATGCCCGAGTTTGATTTGACCCTGTGCGAATTAAAATCCTGTCTGGCATTCCTAAAAGTTTTGAAACAGATTTTTGCCTGGTAAGTGATTTCATCTAGTTATAATTGCTATAGATCGTGGTATTTGAGTATAAGTGCTAGTATAATAACACTTAACTTCTGTGCCATTCAAGTTAATAACCACAAAACACTGGCGACAAAGTTTCAAGCTAGGCCGCTTTCTATTTAGTTAAAGTTTGACACGAAACTTTTTCAAAACAAACTATACAACAATTTTAATAACTTTTAAATGTTCCGCTGCTTCCCAAAATTCACTTGTTTATTTTACTATCTGTTGACCAGAGTAAAACCCTGGCTTGTAGGAACATATACCTTTTATTCCAGGTAAGTATTATTCTTTGAAAAAATATTAGTTACCTACCTACTTTAGGAAATAATTTTCCTACAGCAAAATGTAAATAAACACAAACAAAATGTAAAGAAGTGTACAAAAGTACTAAAAAAAAGTCAATATCAAGTGGTTTAATGCACTATACCTACTTAGTAAATATAGTGCCTTCGGGTAATACCGAAATGATAATTGATGAGTTAACTTGATATAGGAAATAACAATAATTGATCAGTATTTATATGTTTCCTGTTAAAAGCATAAATCATTTCATCTTCTTAAATATATAGCCCTGAACTCTGGTACACTTTTGCATCTGTTTAACATTGCAATTAGTAAATAAATATGTTTTAAACCTCATGATATTTTTTTTTGTGCAAGTGCAATTCTGAAGTATGTCAGATAATTCCGAAAGAAGTTTGAAAATGTCTTTTATGTGGTTCTGATATAACTCCGTGTTTACCCCCAATAAACGTTTGGGTGTAAATAATATTATTGGAATATCCCGATTTTCGGAAATAGCCGAAGGCACCTTACCTTATGTATGGATAAAAAACCAATGTAAGACCTTGTTGCATATGACCTACCTATTCTTGTCTTGCGAGCAGTCAGCTATGATACAAGAGGTGTGTTAGTTTCCTGTTGCAGGACCAATATTTGCATGTTGTGTAGATGATTGTACCAGGTCTGGGTGTTGCGGTACTATGGTACTTGAAGTTCCTGATACCCACGCAACAGAGAATCTTAGTTTGGGATTTAAACTGACCCCTTAGTTGACAAACACTTTCTATTAGCATTCTATTAGCTTGTGAGATGGCACATGACTTCTACTAAGTCTTTTCATGACACTTTTGCATTAGATTGAAAGGAAAATAAAATTAAGCATCATTTGTCTAGACACCCAGGACTATTTGTGTCTGTTTGGGTCATTATTTATATTCAATAATTGGTGATTGAATTGGATGTGGTTAAAAACATCCAATCAAGATTAAAAAATCAAGTGTTATAATTTTTTTTTATTGAAATTCATTTGCATTGCTTTAGTAAAACTAATCAGACTTAATTGATTATATAATTTTTATCATTTATTCTATTTCCTACTCTTCTTCTTCTCCTTGTGAGATTTCTTTGACTTCTTGGATTTCTTCTTCTTATGTTTCTTCCTCTTCTCTCTGTCCGAGTCGCTGCTATCTGATGATGATGATGATGAACTGCTTGATGACGTACTTGAAGATCTTTAAAGAGAAAATCATTTTGATGTTTACTGAACAGTTAATTTATCAGAGACATAGTTGCATTGTGATTAATCTCTATTATAAAGAATTTGAAGAAACATTTGATTAATCAAACACTGTTTTATGTGTTATTCAAATTCAACAGAAGAAAACAAAACACTTTAAAAATCCTTATAAGTAAGGAACTTATCCTAATGTGGTAAGCATTGGGGGGCAATGCATAAGATAGAGGGATGTCAGTTTGACCTTCACTATTTAACATTTGAATCTTTGTTTTTTTTTTTGTGTGAATACAAAATGTACTATAATATTATGAATGGATTTGGATGAAATTTGTTTATGATCACAAACCTAAGCTACTTCTTATAAAGTAGGCACTATACAAGAAAGCTATGGGCAGAGCTATAATCTAAATAACTACCTAGACCTCTTCCGTTTCTTATTTTTCTTCTTCTCTTTAGCCTTCAGCATTTTCTCATGTAGCTTCTGCTTTAACTCGGCTTCTCTTATAGTTTGTAGTGGAGTTGAGTACTCCTGCTCACTATCACTGCTTGTACTGCTTACATCTAATACTATCTCCTTGTTTGGGTCAACCTAGAAAAATAAATTATGCAAGAACATTAATAAAACATCTGATAGAAGTTTTTTTTTTTCGAAATTTTAAAATCCCTTCTTTAAATGCCATCTTTGATTGCAGCATAACCCAGTGACTTGTGGCAATAAAACCTATTTAAGTAGTATGAACAATTTGAAGATGTACAAATTGATTGGAAAAAAACTGCATTTCAATGAATGAATGATAATTATTTGCAAGAATATATGTACATTAGTATTATTACATAGGTATAATCAGCTTCTCTATATCCTACATTTAGGTTATTTGGCACATAACCATGTTTTGCATAGTATTTAGCATTCTGTGTGACAGTTTGCAAGACCATCACTATTCTTGGAACACTAACCATGAGTCTGAAATCACATCATAATAGTCCTAACCCTGTACGAGGCCTCTGTATGTTAACCTTAGTCATGCTAGAAACATTTGCAGATAATGCAACATTTGTCGCACAGAAGTAGTTAATGAATCTATTCATTGCTAGGAAAACTTGTCCGGTATGCCACAAAGTTCATATTATTATCAACTATGAAAGTTCACATCCAAAAATGAAAATGAAAACCAGATGTAGGGAATATTTTTAGGTTACATCTTCTTACTAAATTCGGCGCTTACTTAGGTTTATACAATTTAAGTTCTTACTTGACATGATTTATTATTTACTAAGGTAAAAAACTTACTTTGATAAAGTTCCTACACTGGAAAGTTAAGTGACCAGAATAACCACACTTTTTACAGGCAGATCGTGAAGAATCCTTGTTTAATTTACTCACGTCGTAAGTAGACATTATTTTGTACTGATTTCAACTACGCAAAAACTATTGAAAATACAATTATCAAACGACCAAAACAACTTTCGCGAAAACGTCAACAACTTTTTTTGATAGAATTAACGTTCCGTTCCGTTCACTGTTATCTTCTATCTAATTCGTTTTCGTTCATGCACCGCATGCATACTGAAACAGAAAACAACAAGAGAGGTAAAGGAACGTAAATTTTATGCGTTTCATTTCACTAAGAACTTGTTTATAATAATTATATCGTTTAATTCACAGCTAAAATAAATGAAGAAGCGAAAATTATAACCAAATTTTGAGGGAAATGTACGGCGATGGCGGAATTTCTGCCACTTTGCGACGTGCTATTCAACGTGATATCCCTAGCGGGATATTTCTGCGACGTCGTGTTCGACGTAGTGATGGGGTACGCGCTGCTCGAGCGCGGATATAAAGGCACGTTTGCGGCCGCTATATCGATTGTCATCACTTCACTACTTATATCTCAGGTAAATTGGTACTTGATCTTTACTTCACCCACGGACTTCTTGCAAACTTAAAGATCCCATCAGTCCTTAAGGTGTAAGTAGCCGAAGATCGTTTGTCATGGCACTCTTTAGGGGAGGTCAAGCAGTGGACTTCTAGAGGCTGTAGATGATATTTATCATGAATCTTTACTCTCTCTTTCACCTGAATACCTGTATCACTTCTCACACACTGAATTTACCAGTCATGACAATAAAGTCTGAAAGTGAGCTTACTTTAATCTGTGTGAACGACTTTCCCGCTAGTAATATGGTGGAATGCAGAACTTATTAAAAACCGCAATTTATTTGAGTTTCGCGACTTGACTAGACCCCTGTTGCATAATGCCTATTTTACACAAAGGCAGACAGACAGCTTGTAAGTTGCACGCGCAACTTATTCGCTGTCTTTATTCACTTGATTTAACTCAAATCTACTCGCCTTCTCATCGATACTTAGATACTCTTTAAAATCAAGTTGAGACCAGCCATTCGTCCTATTACATCATTAGGTGCTCTCGATCCGCTGGTACCTCCACGTGTGGTTCGAGGGTGAGGATCGTAAGGGGCGTGCGCCGTGGCTGCCGCTGGCGCTGCACTGCCTGCAGCTCGGCGTGCTGTGGAGGTATGCGCGTCTGCTGGTGCCGCTCGAGCTGCGCCGCGTCAAACACCAAGTCAGAGACCTGTGTAAGTAAATACCTTACCTATTAAGAGTGCTATTAGGGCTGCCGCGGTTACTCCACTGATTGCGTAAACTGGGAGTATATAGAGCTACCAGAAGAGGAACTAGAACAAACGCTAGAATACTGCAATTAAATTTGAATTTCGATAACTAACTTTGTGTATCGAAAACTAAGTTAATAGTCAATCACGCCACTTTTCGTATTTTTTTTATGAGTTCCAAATGTGGCCCGACTAGGCCCCCCCAAAGGCTTAGTGACTGTAATGCCAGACGATCTTTTGAAAGACTTCAATACTCCTTCCAAATTACGGAAGCCACTATGTGCCAATTTCCATATTGCTTCGCTTTATACATACACAACTAGAAGCGATACAACAGTCGGTGATGCCAGTATATAATTTATTAATTTAATTTGAATTTTTAATTTTAGGTAATATAAATTATATATATATTTAAGTTCAGTTTCTAGATTTTTCACTATAATTATAAAAAAGGTTGTTTTATCATTCCTCTTGCACACATACACATCTAAGATACTGAATCCGAAAGGCTTGTTTTCAATTTATCAGCTGTCTCCGTGAAGTCACTTATGGTGCATTCCATCTTTGTTTCTCTGCAGGTATGCTTCGTCTAGTCCACGCGTTTTGCGAAGCGGCGCCCATGTTGCTGTTACAACTTCATATATTGTTCAAAGATAGCCAAAGAGCAGCAGCAGAGTCCGTCAACGAACTCGGAATCACTCCGGAACCGAGCATTGATGAGCCATCTGGTAAGATCTACAACATAAGCAAGCCCACTTGCGCATCTTTGAAATATAAGTTGATTTAGTTTGACCTTTATTTTTTTTGTAGCCAACAAAGCATTCGCCGAGCTAAACGTGATATCAGCTTCGCTCTCTCTATTCTCCGTATGCTGGGCACTAGCCAGCTTTAGTAAAAACGTGCGGCTACAAAATGTTCACCGACTCGTGCTAACTTGGTGCGGAGTCATATTCCAGGTGAGTTTGTCATAAATATACCGTTAAACAAAGATGTCTTAGAAGACATAGTTTCTAGAGAAAACTATGTTTCGTCTACCTACCAGCGAAATCATTATGTAACTCAACTGACTATCGTCATCGTCTTCCATTTGAACTCTAAAACTTGATCTTGATCTGACGGCCGGCGCCTAGTGGCTGACTGGTAGAGGACGATTATATTCGGGGGATGGCCGTGTTGACGTGGAAGATGAGTTCCATTTCAAGCAGTATTTTAGTGAAATTATTTTATGTTTCAGTTTTTGTGGCGGTTGGGTACGATTTCAGCACGAATCTGCGCGCTCACTGTATACGGTCTAGTCTATGAATACTGGGTTTTCTTAGTAATAGGTAAGTGCTAGATTCATATTAAAAAGTTGATTCAAGCGAAGTGATCCAACATTTTGATGGAGTATCCATCTGAATCACCCAAATATAATGTTCTATGATTTTGAATAATTTCAGATTTATGACTATTTTTGTGCATTTTTCAGTTTCTCTTAATTTTAACGATAAGTTGAAGGTGATAAGGTGAAGTTAACAAGAGTTTTTAAGTGAAGATAAAAAAGTTATTTTTCCGTATTTTTTTTAAACAGGACATTGTTTTATTTAGAGTTAGCATTAGTTTGCGTTTTTTGATTGTGTAAAGTAGGTACATCATTTTCAGGTCTCCACTGGTTCTCAATGTTCCTGTGGTTAATATCTCCGCGCAACGTGTTCCACGGCGAACGAATAAGCCGACCACGGAAGGCGTACCTGTCAGCACTTATTGCATTTGTCTACGTGTTCGCTTACGTAAACCTACAAGAACTGAATCATAGGCAAAAGATGGTAAGCTTGCTATATCTTTTACGTATCCGATTTCCTGCCGTAGCTCGTACGCAACCAGGGTCTAGACAAATACCTCACGCTTAGTTTTTCTTTCACGCTAACGTAAATTTGTCAAGGAAAAACTTGACAGTAGTCACGTGACATTTACGAAAGTGAAAGTGATATTTGTCTAGAACCCGTGACTTCGTAAAGTGTAGTTGAGTACACGCACTAAAAGGAAAGTCTTATACGGATACTAGCTTCTGCCCACGGCTTCGTCTGCGTGGTACCCGGATCAAAAGTAGCCTATGTGCTATTCTGTATAAGCTATTACTGTAAAGTTTCATCGAAATCCGTTCAGTAGTTTTTGCGCGAAAGAGGAACAAACATCCATCCTCACAAACTTTCACGTTTATAATATTAGTAGGATAGTAGGATTTGTTGCTAATCATTTAAATACGATTGACATTGACATCTGATTTCTCTATTAGCCTTTCTCTGTGAACAGAGTTTAAAACATAACTGTACCTAACTAGGTACCTACAGTCAAAGTCGCCAACTGGTTATCCCTCTAGGGATTAGAGATTGAAATTGACTCTTTTCTGTGTAAATTTAATTGTATGTATATTGATGAAAATAACACGCTTACAACTACTAATATTGTAAAAACGGGAATTTTCACGTACTGCACTATCCTACAATGGGTTCGAACCTTGTCGTGCACCAATGATTTTACAATTTGAAAACTGTAAAGGAAAAATACTCAAGAATAATAATAATAATAATAATAAATAATGCTGGACAGTTTCACACAGCATCATCTAGCCCCAAACTAAGCAGAGCTTGTATTATGGGAACTATATGACTGATTTACTTTTTGTAAATACTTACATATAATACATAGAAAAGACCCAGACCCGAGACAAATATTTGCACCGTACAAACATTTGTCTCGCAGTGGGAATCGAACTCGCAACCTACTGCATCTCAGGCGAGCCTGCGCCCATTGCACCACAGAGGTTGTCATAAAAAATCAAAGCCAGTACTATTGGTTAGTGTTCCAAAAAGCGGCCATGGTTTTGCAACATCACGTGGAATGATAACTTATATGCAAAACGCGGATATGAGCCAAATATAATGTCTGGACGTGTCTCTTACTACCCCCTACTTGGTATAATCACAGACCTGCGTACTAAGTATGGATCTGATCATCTCCATCATAGGGTGAATAATGGTTTATCATGATTATGACAGTTGTAAGCGTTTTATTCCAAAAACTATAACTATATTCCAAAGACTCTCGGAATGAGTCGAAACTTAGTCGGTGCCTTCACCGATAGTGCAGTACGTGAAAATTCCTGTTTTTACAATATGAATAGTCAAGTTCACGATAGTTTTTGGATTAAAATTCTTAAAATTATGGCTTTTGTGTTCCTGCCAGTGTCCGTTTGATCCATGATACATTCATAAACAATATAGAGGTTTGAACATAAGAATATGGTCGGTGTAATGATAGAAAATCGACCAGAATTTTGTAACCAATTTGAAATTTCTAACCTTGTGCATTCAATGATTAAAAAACTTTGACTTACTATTATTAGTGGTATAAATTCCGTGTTGTTCCAGGTAATATTCTACTGCGTGATGTGTATTGAGAACTCGCTGCTGGTGATGTTGTGGTGGTGGTCGGGGCGGGCCAGACGGCCGGCTACCCTGGCCGGGGCCGCCGCCTCAGCATTCATAGCGGGAATAGCATTCATGCTGCTTTACTATAGGTAAGTACTAGCCTCTGCCCACGGCTTCACCCGCGTGGTACCCGGATAAAAAGTAGTCTGATGTATAAGCTATATTACTGTAAAGTTTCATGAAAATCCGTTCAGTAGTTTTTGCGTGAAAAAGTAAGAAACAGCCATCCTCACAAACTTTCGCGTTTAAAATAGTAGTAGGATTTATTACAATACAAAACAAGCAATACGTTTATTCAATCATTCCATCAGCGCTCTCTTAAGGTGCGGTAATTGAACCCGCCCTCCATCTACCGACTGTTCGCTACCTTACGATATCATGCTACGTTTGGATGGGGAGCCTAGTGTAAGAACCTTCTGTTAGCGATTTACGTTTCTTGTTTTGTAAAATGATGTTATTTTTCAGATATTTCCACGTGAGAAGACTCGGCTACATGCTGGGAGAAAATCAACAAGGGACAAACAGTACTAATGCCTCATCACAGAACAAAAACGGTATGATCCTACCAATCTAAGATTTTTTTCTTCTTTTTTTCAAACCGGAATACAGCAATGCCAGTATTACTGCTTAGCGGCAGAAGTAACACGTACAGATATTACTATATATAAATATTGTATGATATACTACTTATATATACAGAGATGACGGCTGATAAAGGAGAATGGAAGAAGAAAACATGTTGTGCCGACCCCACGTAATGTGGGATAAGGACAAGAAGATTATGATACTACTTATATACATTTTTTTTGTAAATACATACATATTATACATAGAAAACACCCAGACCCGAGACAAATATTTGCAGATTATACAAACATTTGTCCCGCGGCGGGAATTGAACCCGCAACTTTCTGCGTGTCAAGCAGACCTTCGCCCACTGCGCCACAGATGTCGTCAAAAATGCATACACGCCTACCTTAGTGAATGAATGAATGAATGAAAATACTTTATTGTACACCACAAGAAAAAAGATATAACTTAACAAAACCAAAAAAAAAACAAAACTTAAAGTACAATGGGCGATCTTATCGCTTAAGTGATTATTTAAATATTATTTTTTGACTCAATATATAAAGATAATTTTCTGTTTGTGTTAAATCTAATACATTATTTAGGAACCTATTTACATAAACGACATCGGTCGCGCTGCGGCCGAGTAGTCGGCTGAGACGCAAGAAGTGCGCGTTCGATATCCGGTGCGGGTAAATGTTTGCATGTTCTACAGATATTTGTCCCGGGTCTAGGTGTGGTGGTGGCACGGTACACGTAGTTTCTGATATCGACAATAACGGGTAGACACCCTGTATCGTGGGGTGATACAGGGTGTTCATTGAACAAATATATTTTATTAACTTCCAGGGTCTAAGTCGAAACAAGCGGACAATGCAGCGATTCCGGGTGTCTTCAACTGCCGCTTCTCTAATCCAGTCAACAGGTATGCCTTAAAACTCGGGAGAACATACTGTGGCAAAACTAAATACTCGTATACCCCATGAATTAATGAGAGTAGATTCTTTATTCTTTATTGTACACACAGAAAATACAGACTTACATATAGGACATGTACAAAGGCGAGTTTAACCCTAACAAGGGTTAGATTGTAAAACGAGGGACTAAAACGAGCCAATTCATACAACCTTTAGAACTCAGAACTAAAACCCATTCATACTCGATTCTACCTCTATAGTCTCCATATCGTATACACATCTCTCATACAGCTCATATGATCTCTTATCTGGGTCAACGTATTATCATTGCCATTTAGCGTGGCCATGCAGCCAGCATTTCGGGAACGCTTCCAACTGGTAGTTGGATCAGTTGAGCTATCTATAGATCGTTTGCAACGGTCTTTATATAGCTTCATTACTACTTTGTATCCTACAGCCAAATGGCATAAATGGAAAATCAAACATTCCAAAAAGGCGTGGTGATGGCCGTTTTGGTTATTTCATCTTTGAAAACCGGGATTTGATTGTATGCTTTAACAAGATCCAGCTTACTTTATATTTTAGATCCTGAAAGCTTGTGGCTGTAGGAATGCTGAATATCCATTACTTAAAAAAAGTACTTACCTACTTACTTAGAAAAGCACGTGCTTAATATTTATTGATATTGTCAGTGCAAACGGTCGCAAGAAGAAGAAGCCGACGACATTTGTGCCACCGCCCGCCGCGCCCGCCACCGCCTTTTGGAGGCGCCCTCTGCCGGCGGCGCACAACCACCACGTGAGCGTCGTAAGTTATCTTAAACTACCGCGAGTGAAGCCGTGGGCAGAGGCTAGTACTTACTATGTTAAATACTAGCTGCTGCACACGGCTTAACAAGAAGTGATAGTATTATATTAATTATGTATGTTAGTCTCTAAGGTATTTATGTTATGGGTATATTGCCATCATTTTAAATGTTGTTCATGTTTTTTTTCCATTTATTTATAGGGTTTGTTCTTAATAGAACATGCCACTCTGAAAGGCTTACAAAAAATAAAAAAAAACAACAAAAATATATTAATATAAAAATGTTCTAACAATGAACTTAATCAACCAGATAATCACTAGGTAAGTAATTAAAATAAGAAGCCAATTTAAACCTAATCACGGTCTTTGATGGCTTGGTAATAAAGCCTGTATAATTTCCCAGCTTCATCTGATCGAGGATGAGCTAGGAAAGTATTACAGCCACCTGACAGAATGAGGATCCTCCTCATCGAATAACTGCTGACGAAGACTCACGTTGCGGATACATTCCATGAGAATATGAAAAACGTCCCGACTACAAACTAGTTTGACAGTTTCTCGTCAGACTTAAATATCTCGTGACATTAAAGTTTAATATGTTTCCTGGGTTGTCTTAAAGAAAAACGTTTTCAGCAATAATACCGCCAATTAACTTCCCCATAAATTATGAAGTAGACCCTGGCTATTCTCATAATCACGTAGAATCCTCTACATCCAAAAGTTGCCTGGAAAAGATCGCTTTTATGCAATAAGATTGCCCATTGTACCATTTTTATATTTTATAGGTGTACAATAGAGTTTTTTCAGTCTTTTCTTTTTTTTTGTTTTAGTTAGGGCTCGGACAAACTAACGCGTGCCGATCAAAGGGAAATGTTTCTCCAAGTTCGCGTGATTTTATTGATCGCCACCTTTATGGTTTTTGTATTTTGAACTACACAATAAAGGCCCGGTTTCAACTGATGTAATACACAACAAAGAGTTTATCAATCAATCTTGTGTTTATCTCAGGGTGGCTCATCAGAGAACGAAGGCTCGAGCGTCGGCTCCCGCGTCAACATCCAACAGAAGCTCCAAGAGAAGAAACAGAAGCAACTCGCCGAGCTCAGGGTCATCGAGGAGGAGATCAAGCAGGGGAAGTTAGCCAAGACCACGCCAGTAGCCGCTGAGGAGATCTACAGCAGCCTCCAGCGACAGCCCATCCCGCGGGCTAAAACACACGCCGAACAATGGCCGACCGTTGAACTCGCACACTCCTACCAGAACTATCCCATCCTACCCCACAACTTCCCTACCTACACGGAAATAAAGCCGGAATTCTTCCCCGAGCAAAAGGCCCGCTTTGAGAACCGCACTTTCTACGAGAATCCGGCTAATTTGCAAGCAGCGAGGACCCCCGTCCGATCGCCTAATTACTTGGAGAGGAACTATGAAGCGGACTGTTCTAGTCCCAGGAACGTTGTCAGTGCTACGCCGAACTATGTGGATAGTAACTATGAGGGCACAGATATGCCGAGGATACAGAACGGGATATACACCGAAGGTGAGATCACTTCATCACCATCTTGTGTAGGTACTCTATTATATTTATAGACTAGCTTCTGCCCGCGTGGTACCCGGATAAAAAGTAGCCTATGTGTTATTCTGATGTATAAGCTATATTACTGTAACATTTCATCAAAATCCGTTCAGTAGTTTTTGCGTGAAAGAGTAACAAACATCCATCCTCACAAACTTTCGCGTTTATAATATAAATAGGATAGGATGTCATCCCGTAAGCGAAACGGCAGGAAAATAGGTAATAAAAGAAGTTAAACGCGATAAAGAACCCTAAAACTTATAATTATGTTATCTTATCGCAACGTTTGAAGAATACTAGGTACTCTATTACACAAGATTTACTACTTAATACATTTATATATACAATATGTGTAAACAGGTATATAAAAAAATACAGATGAAACAGCTAGCTATCTAAAGACCGTTGCCAACGATCTATAGATAGCTCAAGTGATCCAGATCACTACCAGACGGATGCGTTTCCGAAATGCGGGCTGCATTGCCACGCTAAATGGCAATGCTAATGAGTTGACTCAAATAAAAGCCAGCTCTCTATTATATTGTCTCAATGACATTTAATACAATAAATTACCTCTAAGTAGGTAGGTAACTAAACCTACCTACTTGTAGATATGAATGGAGAGGCTCATAAAATCCTCTCCATTCAAAAGTTGTCTGGAAGAAACCATTTCTATGCAAAAAGACCGCCGATTATACTTTAAGTTTTGTTATGTTTTTTATGGTGTACAATAAAGTATTTTCATTCATTCATTAATTCTACCAAAGAATATGTTTCTCTCTTTGCAGGTCAAATCGGGGAATACTCAGGGTACTGTGAAAATAATTTCAAATACAGCGATAAAGAGGAGTACTCATCTGCGCTGCAACACGCGCTGACGACCGTCCAGAGCATAGATAACATTAGGAATAACTACGAATGCGGGCAGTACACACAGAACTGCGAACGGTTTCCTTACCCAGGTACTAGAAATAATAAAACAATAAATAATGCAGAGGTCTAGACAAATACCTCACGCTTACTTTTCCTTTCACGCTAACGCAAATTTGTCAAGGTACATCTTCAGCTATCACAAGACAAGAAGAAAAAGACACAAGAATAAAATAGTATTTGTCTAGACACCATGGTCATTTTCCACACGGCATCATCTAGCCCCAGAATAAGCAGAGCTTGTGTCATGGAAACTACATGACTGATATACATTTTCATTTGTACAAATACTGTATGTATTACTGCATGTAATATGTATTATACATAGACTCAGACCCGAGACAAATATTTGCAGATCATACAAACATTTGTCTCGCGGAATCGAACCTGCAACATTCTGCGTCTCAGGCGGGCCATAGCCCACTGCGCCACAAAGGTCGTCAAAAGTTTTGTAGTAAAATAATGAACAGCAAAAACATACACAGCGCAATTTGAGCGGGATTAAAAGTGTCAGACCACACGAAATATCAAGTGTTCTCTTGTGTGTGTTTAAAATATCAGTATATTTATATTCTATAGAGATGTTTGATTAGAAGTTATATTTCTTCTCCGAGCAGGATTAGGTGCTAAGAAGATGGAACAGATGAGGAAGATGCAGCGATGCAGGACGCCGGAGATACTGCTGGCGCCGCATTTCCTGGAGGGCTGCAGCCGGCAGGTGTGCTGTCAGTGGGACGCGCCCTACCCGTCAGTACTCTATGTTACATCTTGCAAAACGATTGCGATGGAGTCCCTGGCATCAATTTTTACAATAATACACCTTTTTTGGCCGTTATCTCACCATGTGGTAAAGTCCACTGAGAGCTTAAGAAAAAAAAACTACTTCATAAAATGTCCAATATTAAATTTCATCCTCCATTTTTCACTCTTAGGGGTGGGATTTTATCATAAAATAATTTCCCTATATAAATTTTATAAAAATATCCAACATGCACCGTTCCTCAACCTAGTACTCACGCAAATAAAGTTGAGGGAGCGTTAGGGCTATTCCCGTTGTCCTCCGATGTGTGACACCATGTTCCAATTCAAAATATCCCGTACAATTTTAATTATATATTGGAACAGTAAAATATGACATTATTTCAGACCAAAAATATGGATCATCGATTTGAAAAACATTCTTTAGGTATTATTTTCATTTACGATCTACTCCGAGCAACGCCATCTATTTTCAACGTTGAAAGCTTAATTCAAAATGGTGATGCAAACCCCTCATTCTCATATATAAAAACAGTTAAATTTATAATCGTAAAAATCGGTATTTATGTGTATGGCTTCCAACATGCACCCTGGTCCCTACGTCCCCAACCTAGAGGTCCCAACTCTTAAAGTGGAAGTAGCGTTACTCCCTTAAATTGGAATGATCTTGTAACGTAATTTTGTTTGGAACAGTAAAATATAGCACAATAGACCGAACTTGGCTCAGGTATTAAATTTTACCCAGTGGGACTAGATAGACAGATCTTTATTACATAACATATGTTGCTTACAAATTCAAACAAAATAAATCGCAAGCTATTCGCGGAAGCACAATGGGAGGTATTGCGTCAATGTGTGAATGCTTTTTGCAGGGCTAAAAGAAAAGAGGAAGGCGTGGTTGGTAGTAGTGGCGAAGAATCAACCCCTGACGGACCTGCGCGGGAGACACCACGGCCGCCTAGTGATATAGATAGCCAGGTAAGTTTCAACACAGATATCCCATCCTATTAACATTATAAACGCGAAAGTTTGTGAGGATGGATGTTTGTTACTCTTTCACGCAAAAACTACTGAACGGACTTTGATGAAACTTTACAGTAATATAGCTTATACATCAGGATAACACAGGCTTTTTATCCGGGTACTACGCGGGTGAAGCCGTGGGCATAAGCTAGTTATACTTTACTAGGTTCCGGCGAGTTTTTTATCGCCACACGTCATTAGGTGGCGCAGCAATATATTATGGAATACGAGTATTCTATTGACAGTCGAAGTTAGGACTGTGTAGGACTGGTGTAACTATGTAGGCTCAGTTAATGTAAAAAACTATGAATATAGCCTTGGTCAATGATCGCAGTTTTTATTATCATAAATTGTCAACCCTTTTTATTTTAGAATATTATTACGACTATACCACGTACTTTACTATTCTCCTGCTGACGTTTCCCGACAGTTCCCGTCTCACGACCGTCGAGCGTGGTCGTGAACGGAAGGACCTCTAAACGGTCAACGAAACGTCAGCAGGAGAATAGTAAAGTACGTAATATAGTCGTGATAGTATTCTAAAATGATACCAAACCCATTTTTTATGCCACTATCGCGAGGTTTTTTTTTATTACATTGTTTTGTGTTTTTTTTTGCAACTAAAATGACAAACAAGCTTACGCCGCACCTGTTGATATGCGGTTACCGTAACTTAAGGACGCTTGCAACACCAGAGTTAAAACTCGCGCGTTGCTGACCCTGAGACATAACGGGTGAAGTCTCATGTGCCTATAATTTCACCGGCACCCGTACCCTTCAAACCGGAACACAGCAATGCCAGCATTACTGCTTAGCGACATAAATAGGTATGGTGGCAGTACTGGTACAAAACAAAGATATCTCGAATTCTACGCGCGATAAGACTTGGCCGATTTTTATTTGCTATAATTTATCTAGGTCTTTAAACTCTCTAGGTTTTTGACGACCTCTGTGGCGCAGTGGGCGAAGGTCCGCCTGGGACGCAGAAGGTTGCGGGTTCAATTCCCGCCACGGGACAAATGTTTGTATCTGCAAATATTTGTCTCAGGTCTGGGTGTTTTCTATGTATATTATGTATGTATTTACAAAAAAAAAATGTATGTAAGTAGTATATCAGTCATGTAGTTCCCATAATACAAGCTCTGCTTAGTTTGGGGCTAGATGATGCTGTGTGAAAATGTCCAGTATTATTTATTTTTAAAAATTAAAGACAATTTTTTTACTTGAAAAAACATATTTTGTCTTATTTCAAAAACTATCATAAACTTGACTATTCATATTCACGACGTTCTCCCTCCGCGTCGAATCGTGCACTACCTACGCGCGACGCGGAGGGAGAACGTCGCGATCACTCACCCTGACAAAGACTCTCGGAATGGGTCGAAACTTAGTCGGTGCCTTCACCGATAGTGCGGTACGTGAAAATTTCCGTTTTTACAATATGAATATTTTGTCTTCTTTGCCGGCTTGTTTAAATTATACTATTATGCTTAATCCCTTGATGAATATTTTTCCACTCAGATATCGCTGCCGCGGTCTTACACGCTACCACGGGAGTTCCGCTACTGGCGAAGAAGACCGCGACTACGAGACGCTCACTTGCCAAGCAATAACAGCAGCGACGGTAAGTTCCCACAGTTAGTACTCGGGTATTGGTCGAAAGGTCTTTGAGGCTTGAAGGTTCGCCATTGTCTAATTGGCTGCCAATACTGCCGATTATGGGCCTTGCTTATAGTTTTAAAACAGTTTTATAGCTGAGCAGTGTTTTGTTTTCTACTTTTACATTTGAAAATTTAGGCCTGTGACGACCTCTGTGGCGCAGTGGGCGAAGGTCCGTCTGAGACGCAGAAGGTTGCGGGTTCGATTCCTGTCACGGGACAAATGTTTGTAAGATCTGCAAATATCTGGTCTGGGTAGTTTTTCTATGTATAATATGTATGTATTTACAAAAAAGTATATAAGTATCAGTCATGTAGTTCCCATAACACAAGCTCTGCTTAGTTTGGGGCTAGATGATGCTTTGTGAAAAAAAATCCAGCATTAATATACCAGGCGTTAAATCCAACAGTAGTGGTTGTTATCTGATACCAGGCTTACACATGCGCGTTCTCATTCATCTAGGTACTCATCAAAAAGTTCTTTCAAAAATTCCGACGCAAACTTCCGCATATACCTATCTACAATCGCGGAGTCTTCAATCTCGCAAGACGCGAGGCGCATAACAAGACGAGCGATGAGCGTGCCATTCACACATACGTCTATCGCCACAGATGCTAATCTAAATCTGTTAGTCTTGAATCTGTCTAAAAGTAGCCCCCTTGCGTGTTGTCTAGATAGAGCCCAGGCCAATCAACCATTTTCTACCAACAGTGCGGGAAGATTGAATTGTATGGAAATGACATTAGCTTGTAAGATGTCATGTGACTGCTGCTTAGTTTTCCTTGACGTTTTAAGCGACAACGTGAAAGGAAATCTAAGCGTGAGGTATTTGTTTATACGCCCTTGTCGCCATTTATCATCCAACTTCAATCGGAAAGGTTGAACAAATAGGGGATGATATTTTATACTGGACTTTTTATCAAGTTCCCGGTATTTAAAGAAGAAAAAGATATTTTGTTTCTTATCATTACTACACCCACAGGTGACGTGGACAGTGCAGACGACAATGAAAGCGATCGCAGGTCCAATTGCTCTGCGACATCTCAGATACAAGGGCCTACGTACGCTGACTTCTCGTACCAACCTCGGCCGGACATAATGCCGCGACAAGAACCACAGTACGACTACGACAGGCGGCCGAGGCGAGGATTCAGGAAACCAGGGCCCAAGCCAGAGACTAAACTATAATACACTAGCTATAATTATACCGTCGAACGTGAATCTAAATGTCATAGGCCTATGTACGCGACCTTCACGTATCAACTCCGGCCCTACATAATGCCGAGACAAGAACTGTAGTACTACTACAGGCGACCGAGGGCTGAGAAAACCAGAGCCTGCCAGAGACAACTATAACATCAGTAACTTGCAATACATTTTGACCCACTCTGTATAGAGATCAAGGGGTCATTAGAAACCAAGTGAAATTTCTCTAATCCAGGATATCCCAGTTGTCTTCCTCTGGTTCCCCTTGGAAAGAGTGGTCTCTTCTCTTGATCGGACAGCAGAATGTCATTTTTGAGCGTCTATTATCTGAGCAGCAGATTTTCTTCGGAGCATCTTGAATGTCCAAGCATATCCAAGCTAACGCGTCGTAGATTCCCTCACTAGGTAGTTTCCTTATGTGAAGGAAAACATAATTAGCACAGCTTACGTTTTAATCAGCTTGTACTTTAGTAGATGCAGGCCTTGGAATTTAAACACTATTAGGGATTTACTATTGTATGTGTGTGTAAATAAGACTTGTGCCTTATATTTGTGTAACAATTTAACTTAAACTTATTGACTGTTTATAAAGATATTTCTAATGAAATCCGTCCACTAATTTATAATATGATTGAATTTACTTAGGATTAATACTATATTTACTAATGTCTTGTATATTTAATGTACGATATTGTATTATAATTGTAAACTAACATGATGAAGTGGAAAATAAAAAGCATAATTTCAAACTTTTATTTATTATCTATATTCCAATTGTAAAAGGGGGGGAAACGTTCACGCGCCATCACACCGTGTCCACTACTTTTCTACAGATCTCGGTCATTTACACATTTATAAAGAAACATCAACCGAAATAGTAATTCACAAATACACATTTAATGTTGATTATAACTATCTTAGAGTAAAGGGGTTTGCGCGTGGGGGGAGACGTAGGATTCATAGCTGAACTGAAACATTCAGCCCTTTCGGTAAAACGCGTTTTATCCGAAAGAGCAATATACAGTACATCGCGAAATAGAGATTTATTTATACAATAAGATTATTATCTCATACTTCGGTATGCAATGTCGCGTCCCGTCAGGCTCAAACCCTACTTAAGGAATAGCTCACCCGACAGAGTGATTTCGGCCACAATATAAAAACAAATATCAAATGCTACAAAAGCACCTAAAAATAATCAAGCCTGCGATCTATCAGAACTAACCTTACGATAACATGTAACAGAAACTCGACTATTGTGAGCTAATGAAGTACAAAAACATTGATATGATGGCAATAAATCGATTATTATCCATTCTAAATGTAACTGCTATTATTATTGCACTATTATTAAAAGAAGAAGCGTAACAAGAATATTAAAAGGTTTAAAATGTTTTTCAATTTATATAAGATAGTGAATGTTTATAAAATAAAAATCGATATGCAATTGGGGTTAGTTTGTATAACTCAACACGATGTTTACAGTTTTTATGAATTATTGGATGAAGCTTAAGTATCTTATAAGAACTAATAGTAATCTTTCATCTCATGCACGAATTATTCAAATCACGGTCTAAAAATGTATTGTATAGAAATATGAAACTTCAAAGCTACACAAAACATCCCCAATGCAAATTCTGTGTATTATTTACACACCTTACAAAGTACACTTAATTCATTAAATCTAAACGAATAGATTTTTCAATAGAGCCGAACTGCGAGAATATATCCTTTACAATCTATCCATATGTCAAAAATAAACTTACAATCCGAAATCCCTTTTTAAACCAATAAAATTATTAACAAACCAACCTGACAAATTTATACACACTCCAAATTTCAATGAATTTCTAAAAATACTGTAGTCACGGCATTATGCAACAAATCAAAACTAAAAAAAAAATACATTACAAAAATATTCTTTTTCTTTTAGTCAAACGTAATAAAACTAAATAAAAATATGGATGAGATTTTCATTAGATAATTTATGGTTAAAAAGGTAGCACAATCACCCGAACAAGATACTCGAAAAGCAAAAGCTAATATTATGAATGTTACCATAGTAACGTTGAATCAGCAACAAAACAAGAAATTAACAAAATACATCTATCTACGTAGATAAGAAATCAAATGTTTATATTCTAGAGCTGTTCACATGTGTTATACTTATACTAGAAGGAATTATTCCTACAACATAAAATTATATTCCCATTCCGCGTCGCTTAAATAAGAAACGGAGAAAGGACGGACACGCAAGCTTATTGAAATTAATCTTATTCTAAGCCAAGTTAAGCTCAAAGTCAAGGACTTTTAGCAAATTTTAATGTATACAAGATTGTATAAAAATAGATTCTTGGCCGAGAATACACCCTAATTTTTTTATGCAAATAAAATCTGTGGTACATCATAGTAGGTGACAGAGTAAATAAAATTATTTGTAGCAATTAAAATTGTATTCAACAAGACATGCTGTTGTCACACAAATAAAATTAAATCACATAGAAACTTTTTATTATGCATAGTATTAGCTCAATGAGCTTTTGACTGTGAAGTGATTATGATATTAAATGATTTAAATAAGTCCATCCTTTCTAGATCCCAGATATTTTCATTACAAATGCAGAATATAATACGAGTGGTGTTATGGAATAACGACGCGTGGGATACTTTAGTCTAAGTTTTAAAATTGTGTTGCTTACTTGACTATGCATTGTTTTGCGGCCGAGCGATCACTGCTCACGATGATATGAGCTGAAAAATAAGGACATTGTAAAATACTATTCTGAATAACCATAACGATTTCAGATCAATTTATTGAACTTATATTCAAAATTACAAGAAGTTCATACTTAACTAGCTTCTGTCCATACCTTCGCTTGCGTGGTAAAAGTAGCTCACGTGATAAAGATCTGTATATCTATTCCTTATTTCATTCAAATCAGTTATACGGATGAGGTGTTTTGACAGTTCTCACGCCTATTACCTCAGTATGAAGCCAAAAATAGGTGGCTTGGTTAAATCAAGAGACATCGTAAAAATGCCATGGTATAAACTCATAAACCACCCGGACAAGTCATCCAATGTTTTGCTTTGGATTATGTTGGTTTTCTCACTACGTTTTCATATTAATAGGCATACGTATCAGACAAAATAGATCATAGGATTTATTTACGTTGTTTACTGAAAGCTCTACGCAAATACAAAATAACAGAATTCAAGCAAAAATAAAATGAAGCAAAAAAATAATACCTTGTGAATGAAAAGCGGGTGCTTATCCGTTCCAAACTTCATTTTCAGTATGTAATTAAAATTTTATTCCATAATATATTATTATTGTAATAATATATAACTATGTCCTTTTATAACTATAGGTATACTATTCGTAGACATCTACACTTCATCTGTACCCTATATCTTAAATACACTGCAACAAAGGAGAGAAAAAACCAATTAAAAAAACAAAACATTTTAAAGCTGCAATAGAAGCGAGCATGCACGGACATTTATTTTTTAAAATTAAAACTAATGGGGAATTGTATTCTTATAACGGTGTTTGGACGCGGTGGCGATAAACTTTAACGCTTCTAACACTTCTCGATCACTGTGTCAGCAGCAGTGTGGACTCCTCACTACAAAACTCGAATTCTGTCAGAGCCACAAAACCAAGGTTTAAATATATACCTTGTCGGAAAAAGAGTATTATTGCAACGCGTAACTCGTATGCCACCGCGTAATTTGCGCGGGCCTTCAAGGCGCAATGCACAGGACCGCCTACGGCACGGCGTAAATTCTACGCTAACCTGGGGTCTAGACAAATACCTCACGCTTAGCTTTCCTTTTACGTTAACACGAGAAAAACTTGGTTGTAATCACATTTCAACAGCTAATGCCATTTCCATACAATTCAATATTTCCGCAGCCGTTTACGCCAACGGAATGTGGTATTTGTCTAAACGCCCTGAGTGGCCAGAGTCAACTGACTGAACTTTGAATGTTGCTGGATGGTAAGCAGCAAGAAGCATTGCGTCTCCGATGTTTGTACTCACCGACTTGACTGTGGCCTTGATGAAGTCCTTCTTGTGCGCGAGATCAAAGTCAGGGTAGTGGCTGTACACCTGCTTGCACACTGTCTTCATCGTGATCTGCTCCAGATTCGCGCCTTCCAGAATCTGCTTCACGTATTTCTTGATCTCATCATCCTGAACAAATAAAGCACTTATGAAACTGATATGGTTGTGAACATTTTCACTGAAAATTTATAATTAAGACCTACCTTCTTTCACGCTCTTTTATAGCGAACTACTACTGTGTCCTAGTATCGAGAAACAATAAACTTAGTAATTATTCTGTTTTTAGTAAACAATTTGATACTGGCATTACTGGGTAGTAATACAGTAAATAAAATAAAATTACTGCTTGCCTGTAGAATTAGCGGTACTCACAGTAGGCGGCTTCTTCGCTTTCTTCTCTCCATCGGAATCTTCGCTTCCCTCTTCCTCCTCTTCACTGCCTCCTTCCTCTTCCTCTTCTTCGCTGCCCTCTTCTCCGGATTCTTCATCTGAAGAGGCCTTTTTGCCCTTTTTGGCCGGTCGTCCAGCAGGCTTGCTTGGTGCACCCTTCTTTTTAGCTGTCCAAGAATAAAATACGAATTACTGCTGATCAGAATATTTACGACTCATAATAATTCTACCTTTTACACACTATCGGTCTCATTACGAAACGTGGTCTAAACTCGAGTTGATCTCAAGTTCTGTCAGATCCACTAAACCAAGGTCTAAATATACTTTATCGAAAAAAGAGTATTATTGCAAAGATCCTAAGGTCTACAATTTAAATATAAAATAAAACCGCGGGATGTCCATTTGATTTAAAAAAATACTTCAAAACCAAAAAATAAGAAACACATCATTTTGATTGGCTACCAAAAGAAAGTAGGTTCTCAAAAAGAGATTGATTTATGATAGAAATAAACTAGGTGACCGCCTGGTTTATCTTTTAGCACTTATTTGTGGTCAAACCTCTTTTTGAAATGTCAAATAGACTGTGGGCTATTATAATAAAGCATTCAATTTTAAACCTTGTTTCCTTTGCACAACAATTTGTCTTGAAAATCAGTGGTTTATCTTTTAGACTTTTGATTCCTGATTTTCAAGACAAATTGTTGTGCAAAGGAAACAAGGCTTAAAATTGAATGCTATAGTATAATAGCCGACAGTCTATGTGACATTTCAAAAAGAGGTTTGACTACAAATAACTGCTAAAAGATAAATCAGGCGGTCACCTAGTTTATTTCTATCATAACTCAACCTCTTTTTGAGGACCTACTTTTTTTGGTAGCCAATCAAAATTATGTTTTTCTTTTTTATTTTGGTTTAGAAGTGTTTTTTAAATTAAACGGTCATCCCGCGATTTTATTTTATTTTTAAATTGTCGACCGTAGTGGCTTTGCATTAATACTTTTTTTTCGATAAGGTCTATTTAAACCATGGTTTAGTGGATCTGACAGAACATGAGTTCAACTCGAGTTTAGACCACGTTTCGTAATGATACCGTATGAGTCTGTTACAGGTTATCACCACATAGTTTTGCTTCCGAATCACTGAATGACATGATGCACTCTTTTTACCTGACTGCGCAAAGCAAAAAGGTAACAATAATACGTAAAGGTATTGCTCTTAAAACTTGAAACAATATAATAATTGGCAGCAAAAAATCGTCTTAGCTTCGCGAAAGTATCTACGAGAATAAAACAAACAATAGGCCTGATTGTCACTGCCAAAAATCCTACGTTTTTACCTAGCCAAAACGGCACGGCTAAAATATATAATTTACCTGGTGGCGTTGGCGCTTTCCGCTTAGCCGGCGCGGCCTTAGCGTTGGGCTTGGCTACGACAGCGCCCTTACGGCCCTTAGCGACGACTGCTGGCCGGCCGCGTTTGGATTTAGGCTCCTTTACAACAGAACATAACATAAATACACTATAGGTATTAGGTACAAATATTTAAATTCTAATGTGTTGCGAAAGTTCATATGCAGCGGGACTTGATATTAGCCTCTAATCGACTATGCGTTAACCAATTCCGCCATGAATAGGGTGACGTTCACTTTCTTATCAGCTATCAGGAAGGAACCCCACCCGAAGAATTGGTGACATCTTTAACGTCATCATAAGGTTATGGAAAGTTGGTGGCTAGAAATGGCCCAAGATCGTTCTTCATCTCACTCTGGAGGAGGCCTATGTCCAGTAGTGGACTTTTAAAGGTTGTTGATGATGATCAAGGTAGATATTTAAAAACTTCAAAATAACCTATATATTTCCACTTTAGCTTTGTACTGCGTCGTGAAGTGATGTTAGGTATGTGATCCAAGAGTGATAATAATATATGCTCATAAGAGCATGGATAAGAATATGTATATGCCAAATGAAAATGTGTTTAGCGCCAATAATTCATATTTAGTATAGAATGGTATCTATAGGTAAGTTTACAATAGTCATCTTGAAAGAGAAGTTAGAAAGACTTTTGTCAAACAATAATGATAATTAAAAACATAGCGTGCAAAGATACTCACATCAGAATCCTCACCCTCGCTGCCGGACTCTGCAGGCTCGCTCTCGCTGTCAGACTTGTCACTTTCATCGTCGCTCTCGGACTTCGCCCGCCGTCCGCCGCGTTTAGACGGCGTCTGTTCAACAAGCAAATGTTAATTATGTATCTATATGTAAGCTTTATTGTTTATTAGCTTTTTTAACTTTTACAGGATCGGGCCTATCTTTGTCTTGTAAATTTATTTTATTACTAGTCTCTGCCCACGGCTTCGCCCGCATTGTACCCGGATAAAAAGTAGCCTATGTGTTATTTTGATGTATAAGCTATATGTACTGTACAGTTTCATCAAAATACGTTCAGTAATTTTTGCGTGAGAGTAACAAACATCCATCCTTACAAACTTTCACGTTTATAAATAGTGTAGGATAAATTTATAAAGGATGATTAATTTATGCATTTATAATTGATTAATTTTATTTGTATATTTTTTTATGTGGACACATACCTTTCCCTTCTTCCCCTTGACCTTCCGGCCGCGCTTGCTCGGCTTGGCGGAGGACCGTCGCCGCGTGCCGCCGCTGGCTGACTTGCGCTTGCGAGCCGGCCCCGGCGTCCCCTCGCCGGCTTCCGGATCGAAGTCAGAGTCCACTTCCTCAGAGCCACTAGGGTTGAACGAACCCTGCGCACGCAAACGTCAACAACTTAGTACTGCTTCAAAATTAAATATACGCTTGATAACATTGTTAACCATGAATAGCTATTAAATAAGCTAATAGACATTTTCAGCGATTTTGCTCAACAAGCCTTAGCAAAATAGATGTGGGAATAAGACTCAATTTACAAAGCTTTAGAATGGGGAGGTTTACGGAACGAGACGTGTTGTTTTTTTCAAGTTTTATTTTGTTTATCTAAGGACCAAACACACAAGTGACTTGTCATGGTGAGTCCCTGTATTGTACGTCCATGGAATGCACAACCATGGAAAGTACACCCCTGGAAAGTACAGCCAGTATTACAAACCATTGGTTTCAAATACTTGGTTTGTAATACTGGGCGTACATTCCTGGGCGTGCATTCCCTACACGTGTTGACCTTGTACGGTCAGTTTTGTACAACCCTGGAATGTACAGCCATGGAATACGAACTAATTTCATGCTCTGTTTAAATGTGCGAGTGCTATCAAGGGGCAAGTGCTGTGTTGCCATAGTATTTTACGCTATTAGTAAATTAATGCAGATGTAGTAGGTAGATTAGTTATTTATGTCGGTTTTTTGCAGATGAACTAACCGGTTGGTTTTATTTATTTGAACCCAAGTTTGTTGGATAAAGTTCGGATAACAATCCTCTTTTTCTGAGTGGTAATAAAAAAAAACCTAATAACCTAACCAATCCAAGACGGATTTGCTTAGGAAGGATTTCTCAGGCCAACATTAACTTATTGTTTACATTATTTATCAATGGCAACCCTTAGTTGAACATAACTTGCTCAGTGCAAACGAGGCTCGTTCTCGTCATGCGACTTATTCGCATCGACCAATGAGAGCTCATGGATATGACGAACTCTCGACCAATGAGCGTCGAGAATATTGGTTTGTAATCCGGGGTGTACATTCCAGGGGTGTGCAATACCGTCATGTGTTTAGTTTGTACGGAGCGTATTGTACGACCATGGAAAGCACACCCAGATAATTCAAACCAAATGGTTTGTAATACTGGCTGTACTTTCCGTGTGCATTCCATGGTTGTGCTTTGCATGGACGTACAATACGGTCTCCCGTCATGGTTACAGAGTAAAATGCATTAAACTGACAAAAAAAACAAATTATGTAGACCTGTCTAAGTCTAATTCACTATCAACAGCCTGTAGAAGTCCTCTGCTTAACACTCAGAATAATAATAACTGAACAATGAGGCTGGACTTATATTTTTGTAAAGTCGACTTTCTTAAGTGCAATGGTTTTAAGTGGCTTCTGAGAAATAAATTGAATTGAGAGAATCAGCAGCATGGCATGACTCTGATCCCGCTTCACGGCAGAGGTGATGAAAGAAAATACTAACGTCTGAATCCTCAGAGCCTTCTTTGATTGGTTTTGGTCCTTTGACTTTTGTCTCTGGATCTGTTTCATACTCCTCGTCGGAATAGCCTGAAAACAATAAGTTTTTTAATGTCATGAATTTTTTTTAATTGTGACTTCATGCAAAAAGTACTTGATGAAGCAAACCAGACAAACTGTGAATTGAACATTTTTCAAATTGGACATTTAGCGACCAAACAATCTCAAGTCACTGAAATAAGGTCATGCTGTTTCTCTTTAATTTATTAGGCATGTTTTGTATGTTGTACTGTCAAACGGCGTAGCATATCTAGCCCTTGCAAGTTACAAATAATATAAAAAATTGCAAAACAAACATCTAAACTTTCGTATTTATAATATTAGTAAGAAAACCACGAAATCAGCAAACTGTTTACAAAATTTAAAAAAAACGAATACCTCGGTTGTGTATTTTGACAGCGGCAGAGCGACGCGGGCGGCCGCCGGGCGCGGACGCGGGCGCGGCGGGGGCCGCCTTGGCGACGCCGCGCGCGTGCGGGGAGTTCGCCATCGGGTGCTGGAGGAAACCAACTAACCGCGCAGAGAGGTCTGAAGCTGAGCCTGTAACAACAGTCAACATGTATTTGTATTGTTGTAACATGTATTGTTAAAAAAAAGTAATAATCTCATAAACATATATTATATCACATATTGCTAAATGGAGCGCTGGACGAGAGATCAACTCGTAAATCAAGTGGCTCTCTGCTATGCACCTCTTTTGTAGACTAGTTTTAATTAAATAGTTATGTTGTATTAATTTAATGATGTTATCGTAGATATGGAAAATATTATAATTTTATTTGTGTCTATTTTTAATATTGATTTATATGTGTCTGAAATATATATTATTGAATTGAATTGCAGCACCCTTTAGTGAAATGAAAGTGAAAATAGTATATTTCCATAGGATTACAAGAACCACATGGACATGATTCCTCTAACTCTTGATTCCTCATAACTGTAGCACCAGATTCTTCTGACTCATTAAAACCTATCTAAGTCGACCTCTGTGGCGCAGTGGGCAAAGGTCCGCTTGAGACGCAGAAGGTTGCGGGTTCGATTCCTGTCACGGGACAAATGTTTGTAAGATCTGCAAATATTTGTCTCGGGTCTGGGTGTTTTTCTATGTATGATATGTATGTATTTAGAAAAAAAAGTATATAAGTAGTATATCAGTCATGTAGTTCCCATAATACAAGCTCTGCTTAGTTTGGGGCTAGATGATGCTGTGTGAAAAATGTCCAGCAATATTTATTTATTTATTTAATTTGGTTCTCGTACAAAACAATTACAAAAATCTGGACGACAATCACTGTTTCACATTCCATAGTCTATCGTCCCCTAGTGACTTGAAATTTGATTGAAATGCGATTTTTTGCAATCGAATTGTATCGGTTCAAGGGTGGTTCTTAGATAGGTTTTTAACAATGGAAAACACATTGGGGTTTTAAAACGTTGATAAAATATACTCTAATTAATCTTTGAGACTTACCCTTCTTCTCAAGATCGAGCATTTCGCACATAGTGCGTAGCTGTTTCATCTCCATCTTTGTGGTTTCCTCCAATTTCGCTTTGTAATCTGATGAGCCGATCGCCCATTCGTAGCCTTTGAACTTTTTTATGTTACGCTTTACGTTTCGGTCCAGGCACAGTTGCTGTTGGAAAGAAATCTAATTATTTTCACTACTCAAAATATTGATAAATAAAAATAAATAAATAAATAAATAATGCTGGACAATCCACACAGCATCATCTAGCCCCAAGCTAAGCAGAGCTTGTGTTATGGGTACTAGATGACTGATATACTTAATACAATACATTACATAGATAGATATTTTTTTATTATACATAGAAAATACCCAGAACACCCGGAACAAATATTTGCAGATCGTACAAACATTTGTCCCAGGGCGGGAATCGAACCCGCAACCTCCTGTGTCGCAGGCGGACCTTCGCCCACCGCACCACATCGGTCGTCACTTTTTATTGATGTTAATAAAAAAAGTATCTTTGGGTCCTGTCCATCCAAAGGATGCCTTGAAGAGAGTTTTTCTTTTCTTTAGTTTTATACACACATTTTAAAATTTGATTGATAAATAAATTGATTAATTGGGTGTACAATAATCAATTTATTTATCAATCAGTGGGAATTGATTTTGAAGAGAATACAGAAAACATTATTATTCCTATATTTTAGTCTACAGTAGAACGCATGAGCA
Organism: Perizoma flavofasciatum; assembly: GCA_958496245.1. Classification (NCBI taxonomy): domain Eukaryota; kingdom Metazoa; phylum Arthropoda; class Insecta; order Lepidoptera; family Geometridae; genus Perizoma; species Perizoma flavofasciatum. Next base: position 4,193,245 of record OY292443.1, on the reverse strand, counting down.
ATGCTGTTGAGTCGATAGGCGACGGTAACTGCTTAGGTGGGCCGTATATATGTTTGACTCGTCATAACATTAGACAAAAAATAGTAGACAAAGGTGCTGATGGAGGTTATCGTAAGGGACACTGTCTCGTCGGGTTCGTGGTCACAAGTCGAGAATATTAATTTAACATGAAAAGACCTAGTGTGAATTTGACTCACCCCATACAAGTACTGATGCAATAGCTTCTGGTCCTGAGTCTTGAATCGCGACAGTGATACCTCGACGTTGCTAATGTGTCCGAGTGGTATACCTTTGCCGGCCGGCAGGGGCACCGGCGGTTCCGTTGGCTACAAGAAAACATAGTGATAAGTTTATATTATGACCTCGGAGCGCCGACAGACATAGCTCGTTTTCACCCGTGGCGTGTGCCTCGAATAAGGCACACGCCACACAAATGGTGTCTGGAAAAAAGTCTGCGCCATGTCAAACATTATTTAAAATTTGGTTATTTAAAAATGTATACAAAAACTTACCTCTTTTTTGGGCTTAGGTTTGGGCGCCTCTTCTTCCTCCTCCTCCTCTTCTTCTTCACCTTCCTCTTCATCTCCCTCTTCATCCTCACCCTCCTCGTCATCACCCTCTTTAGCTTTCTTTACTGGTTTCTTTACTCTGAGTAACGAAATTTTATATCAGCATAAGAATTATATTCAAACAAATCAGTCACAACAATGATAAGTAAGACTTAATACCAGAAGACAGGGAAAATGTGAGTCGGACTCGCGCACTTAAGAGTTCCGTACCACCACATAATATCAACACCGATGACAAATGCGTCAATTCAATTTGTTAACAATCTTATGATACAACACTGACGTATGTCCCTCGCTCAGAACAAATGAAGTGTCTATTAAAATACAGGTGAGGTGAGGTAAGTCGGATCGGTGTGATGGTGGGGGTTGGTGGTATATTATGTGAAATCTGTGATAATAGAGTCCCGATAACATCCTTTGGGTAGGGAACCCTAAAAAATAACATACATAGTCCTGGCCTGACTCCAAACTAGGATTCCGTGTCGTTGTTTTCAGAAACTACCAATGCCATGGTTTCACAAAATGAATTACTCAGATTATGCTTACAACACATCGCAGCGGCCATAGATCAATCCGATGCGGGTTCGATTCTCGCGTATCCGCCTCCGAGGTAGCCAAACTTACTTTTCTTTAACGGGCTTCTTCTCTTTTTCATCCTCTTCATCTCCCTCTTCGCCTTCTTCATCCTCTTCCTCTTCTTCCTCTTCATCTTCCTCGTCTTCTTCCTCGGTGTCCTATTCAGATAAATTTATTAACTACGCGATCTTACTATTTAATCTTCCAGTTTACTATTTTCACTAAACCCTTGCTATGCTTAAGCACAGATCTGATCAAGGCACAATAGATTTGAATCTAGAATCCCTGCAATTTACTTCTTTAAGTCAAGTTACGGCAGCGAATTTGGAATTCTTAAAAAAATCTCGTCAAGGCATAAAAGTTTTTCTGTTGTTTAGAATCCCAGCAATTTACTTCTTTAAGCCGGGTATACACCGGAGCGACTTTGATCGACGGCGACGTCTTTTCTTAATGCCATTACCGGTCACCCATGAAATAGTGATCTGCGACCTATGTGACTATGGGCACTCATTTTGACACTCATTTTGAAAGTTTAGGTCGAGAAGGTTTAAAAGTTTGAAGTTTTAGACTAAAGTTAGTTTGTTAAGAGAAGCAAAATAAATTATCTGCTCGCTTAGCATGAGCACCCAAGACAACGTTTGTCTACGAAAGAGAAGACAAAAACTATATGTCGCCTATTCTGTCAAACAAAAGAGAGGGACAAAATAGGGAGGGAGAGGATAGGGTCTTCTTGGCGGTAGAGAAAATCGTTGTCTTGGGTCTTCATGCTAAGCAGGCAAGTCATCGTAATTTTGCTAACGTTATTAGGAGACCATTGGAATGTAGATTATTATATTGCTGATTTGTTTAGAACGACCAGGCCAGCTGGGCCGCGACACCATGTTGAAACTGTTTACATGCTCACATTATCTGTGATGTATTGCTGAAAGTCAAACAAGCGGTCTTCTTTATATTATATACCACGGCTTCGCCCGCGTGGTAGGTACCCGGATAAAAAGTAGTTCTTACCGTTAAGGCAGTGTAAGTATCGAACCACTCGACCGTTTTTTCGTCAACTTTCGTTCCAAAATTGATCTCCACGAAAAGTCCTTTTATTAAGATAACTAGCTGTACCCGCGACTTCGTTCGCGATTGTGATCCTTGCAGACTAATTATTCGCATCTGACCTCAGTTGTCTTATATAAAGCAACGCTGTAGTCTGTTTGCTTTGGATTTGAACACTCCCAGTATAATATCGTTAATATCGGAATAAAATCGGTTAACATTGACGAAGATATCACGTAATGTACACACAAAAAACATACAGAAGTTTCATTTGAATTCATTCAGTAGTTTCGGCGCCATGCGTGATTAAGGTTTAGACAGAAAGACAGACAGACAAAAATGAAAAAAAAAAAAAACATTTTTGGCTTCAGTATCGATTATAGAGAGCCACCCAATTTTTTTTTTCAAAATAACTTCAATGTACAGAATTTGACCTGTTACATTCTTATTATAGTATAGATAACTTCTATGTACAGAATTTGACCTGTTACATTCTTATTATAGTATAGATTTAATACTCCGCAAAGACAGTGTAGTGCTAGGAGGGCTTAAAGGGCTTGCTAAGCCGGTCATCTCCGGCATTCTCTACCAGTCATTCTGGGATACATCACCTCAGTGGTCCCTTACGTTGAGAACATACCTCTTTCTTAGCCTTCTTCTTGGGAGGCGCTTTCTTGGCGCCCTTGTCGTTATTCTTTACAGCTTTCTCATCATCTTCGTCGTGTGTTTCACCATTCTCCTCCTAAATAAAATGTAAATGTAAGAAATCAACGAATCTTATACATTTACAATTTTATCTTTCCGCAGGCGTTAACGTCAACAGATAGTGTTATTTGTCTAGCACCCCAGGTGCTCGTGCAATTTTTGTCAGTTCAATAAAAAATACCTATAACCTTTTAACGCACCGGATGCTGCGCGTAGCAAAGATGTTTTATCCAAATAATGTACCTCAATGCAAGATTTGAAAAGTATGTTTTGCAGGATCGTCTCTTAAAATATTATATAGAAAAAAACATGAACATTTTCTATTAATGAACTCTGTAACCTATCTTGTGTAGGCAATTAGTGCTTCATTTGGCTCAAACTAGACCGTTAAATAATAAAATAAAGGATAAATGTGACTTATTTAATCGTCTTCAAAAAACAACAAACAAGAGGTTCTCAATGTATTTTGTAAGTCGATTACTCGATGCTCTACTAAAATGTTTTTTTTCTTAATTGTGCATAAAATACAATACAAATATTATCTTAATCAGCTACGTGGTATCTTAAAAACTATTAGCGAATTTGTTGATATGATTTGTCTTAATGTACGGAACACCAAATTGGACTCGTGTTTTTGACTGGTCTTTCTGAAGTAACCGTATACTTTTAATAGAGGGCATAAGGTACACGAAATAATAGAGAGGGTATTTTAGAATGAGACATACGCCTTATATAGTATGATGAACTCTGTAACCTCTAGCCTTCCGTGGGCGGTATAAAGAGATGCGTAAACCTCAGACATTTGTGTGTGGGTTTATTTGCGTAGCATTTTAAATTTTGTAGCGAAATTGATTTAACATCTTCTATACATCGGCATCCTCGGAACGATTTCAAATCTTCTATAACTACACGGCATCGTCGGAAGATATACAGAAAAGCATCGTACATGTACATAATATTATGGTAAGTTAATTTTTACACAATTAGAAAACCCCCGACCGAGGTGTATTTCCATCATCGATTGGACCGCCCTCTATTGAGTTGTGGCGATAAAACCTATTTAAGAACCATCCTTGAAGACATACAAATCGATTGCAAAAAACCGCTGTGCAATGCATTAGCTGTTTCGGAGATAAATTTTACTCGTAGCAAACATATAAACAAACAAACAAACAACCTCTTACAACAAACGTATAGACGCGATCATTAAGTCGCAAGTAAAAATTGCATTTGACTGTGAGCTAATCCACATCACAGAAAAAATCGTTGTATTTTACATCTATGTACCTATTTGTGAACATTGCGCCTAGCTGCCGCGATTTAAAGACTAGGCTAGACACACAAAACAAAGTATAGTTAGAAGAATGTATGCAAAATATAATAGAACAAACCTTTTTAGCATCATTGTCGGCTTTGGCAGAGTTCTTCTCATCCTTTTCATCTCCGCCTACATCGTCATCTTTTCCGTTTGCCGTTGCGTCCTTTGAATCGCCTGATGAAAATGAAAATGATCTTAGCTAAACTACAGAAAGAACATTGTGATTATGACCAAATATTGCATTAACATGACACAGAGACTGCAAAAAGATGCAATAATAATAGTACTAAAATTCTAATTTTGATCTAGTGAGACCTTTCAAGCTGTGTTAACACTGCAATACGCCTCACTTAGCGTCTAACGTCTTTTACGCGTAGAGAAAACAAACTTATGTAAATATATGGAACCGTCCTCACTGCGCGCTTGATGCCCTCGCGAGTCCGCCTTGCATGCGACTGAGCGTTTTTCTATCGATAGATAGCAAACGATAACATGTACTATAACATGCTCTTATCGACTTGCCACAATGTATTGTAGCGAGTCACCACTGTGGGCCCACGCGGGGGAAGGCGCTAGACTAGACGCTAGGCGTGAAGCTATGGATGCCTGCAGTTCGACCGCAGCACTTTTTCTTTTATGGTTTGGTTCCTTCTTAGTGATAGAAGTAGTAGCTTGTGTAGGAGCTCGTACGGGGGGTTTAAAGTGGGTGCAGGTGCACTTTTTGACTTTTATGAATTAGGTTTGGCAACTCGCGAGTGATGATAACTCTGGTGTTGCAAGCATCTATAGGATACACTAACCGCTAACCACTAGTTTGCCACTAGTATAAAAAAAATATTTCCTAGGCCACCGTCATATTCAAAGGTCTAAAAGGTAAAGGCGTAAGCAACTATTTAAGAACCTACGTAATGTTTGTTAGCTTATAAGTTCATTCATAAATTAATGCTCAATGCTCATTTAAGTGAATTATAAATTCTTATGAGAATTTTGCTAAGACTTACTAGCACTAATGACTGCTAGTAAGTCTTAGCAACATCATGCTATGTCTAGATACTAAAATATGAATCAAAAGGCGCACGAATAGAATCGATAACCCAGGACAGAAATTACTTATGTACTTCTATGGTTTATTTTAGTCTCACTGTATTCAAAGAAACTTCCTCAGGTGCATTTAAGTTGTGAACATGTTTCGATGTTTGAGACAGAATGTAAAATGTATCAGCAGAATAGCAGAGACTACTAGGTACCTATTTAATAGTTTATTTGAAAAAAAACTAGCAAATTTCCTTACTTAATATAAAATAAACAGAAACAGTGTAGTGAAAGGATTCAGTGAGCTTCGTAGAGATTCCTTTCATGCACGTGTAATGTCTTCGATTGTTTGGTTCTAGGTCATGCCAGTTTCCTGACGATGTTTTCCTTCACCGTTTGAGAGCGCTAGCATTGCGCACATACATTTATCACGTGGAAAAATCGATTGGTGCACGACGGGTTTCGCACCGCGACCTACGGTTCGAACGTCGGAGACTCAACCACTACACCAGCAGTGCTCAAGAAAGAACGCTAAACCGAAACTTACTTTTTAAAATTAAACTACACTTAGCGGCACAATTAACCGCCCACCCTTTTAAAGTCGCAAATTTTTATGTTATCGCAGTTGTAAGTTATTGGGGCATAAATAAGTCAAGTGTGAAAGAAATGTAGTGACGGAAAAGTTACAAACTACCCACTTAACTTTGTTTTTTATACGCATAAGTTGTGAATAGGATAAATATCGAACTTCGTCTCAATATCGTTATCGTTGCCATACTGCTTACATTGCTCCAGTGGCATTAAAAGTAAACAATTTGAGTTTGTTTTGGTTTCGTAACTTAAAGCTAGTGTTTGGACATCACAAACATGCCATTTGATGCTAATTCAGTGGCGAGAGCCGTCGCTCTTATCGACGAAGGGTTTAGTCAGCGTTACGTGGCGCGGAAGCTTGGTGTCGCACGTACCACCTTAAGGGATGCAGTGAAACGGTTTCGGGAAACTGGCTCTTATGAGCGAAGACCAGGACAGGGCCGAAAAAGATGCACCTCCGCTCGTGACGACCGATTTCTTGTGACCAATGTTCTAAGAAATCGGTTCACTACAGCTGTTGAGGCACGAAACCAACTTCGTGAGGTTCGCAATGTTCAAGTGAGTGAAAGAACAGTGAGAAGAAGACTAGGAGAGAATGCCCTTGGAGCTTTTCGACCATCTCGAGTGCCACAATTACTCGTAGGCCACCGGAGAGACAGACTTCGTTTTTCCCGAGAGTACGCCGAATGGAATATGGAACAATGGAAGAATGTTATGTTTACTGACGAGACAAGAATATGCTTGCACGGTCCTGATGGTCGCCAGCGTGTATACAGACGCAAGAATGAAAGGTTTGCACCATGTACTGTTGTGAAAACAGTAGGTTACCAAGGTGGCTCTATCATGATATGGGGCGGCATTACTTACGAAGCACGCACCGACTTGGTTATCTTCGAAAGAGGTGGAATAAATGCTCAGAGGTATGTAACAGAAGTGTTGGAACCTCATGTAATGCCATTTGCTCCATTTATTGGCGAAGATTTTTTATTAATGCAGGACAACGCTCGCCCCCACGTTGCTAGAGTTGTTACCGCGTACCTGGATACCGTCGGCATTAGAAAATTACCATGGCCATCCCGGAGTCCAGATTTAAATCCTATTGAACACATATGGGACAATTTAAAAAGACGTGTTCGAAGCCGCATACCAGCTCCAACCACCATAGATGAATTAAAACAATCCGTGATTGAGGAGTGGCAGAACATTCCACAACAACAGATCAAAGATGTCATCGACAGCATGTCAAACCGTTTGATGGAAGTCATGAGGGCTAGAGGTGGAAATACGCACTATTAGAATTCATTTTATCAGCAGATTTTTTTTATTTTTAAGTCATTCATCACATTTGTTAATTTACGGTCAAAGTGTTTTTGAGACTTTTTTATAAATAAACGTAATAATTAAAAACATATTATCTTTCATTTTACCTCTAAATACCTACGTTATAAAATAACATTCAAAAGTATTGTCACAATTTTTTTTTTTAACCAAAATCGTAAAAAATCAAGGTGGGCGGTTAATTGTGCCGCTGAGTGTACGTTTATGTATAAAATAAACCACGTGAGAATTACGTCATGATAGATCGATGTATGATTTATGTAATCGTGCGTACCTATGGAGATTAATGTGAAATAGTTCGCCTCAAATGTGACTCAAACCGGATCTCAGGATATATGTGTTGTCACTGGGTCTTTAGTTCAATCAGTAGAGTGGCGAAGGCATAGTAGGCCTAAGTAAACTGGTCTTGATTTTAAACCGACAAGAACCAATGTAAGCGGGCCCACCAAGATTATCGATATTTAAATTTGGCTTTGGTATGATCGTATTTCAATCTTACATCCGTAGTTATTAGATCGATTTCATGATGCTAGGTTTACATTACATTGATGAACATTCATTTTTATTTTAGTTTTTCTGTAATGGATCTTATAAGTGAGTGATCTTACGTTGTGTGTGCCAAGGCCTCCTCATTACCCTAGCAAAACGGCAATGGACATGAAACTATGGTACTCATTTGAAAGGCGGCTTAGCAATGTCCAAAATTTCAACGATGTTATGGACACCTTCAATGTAAACTATTGCTATTGGCGTCGATTCTCTTGTTCACCAACTAAACTTAGTTTAAACTATCGTTTTCTTTTACTAACATTAACAGAAGTTTTAGTGCTGTCAAATAAGTCAGATTTACGTTTTTCATAAAGTTCAATCGTGATTTCAAAACAAACTGATCATAAACACGAAGACAAACTACACGTAAACTAATTTGACAGGAGTAAAATTCAAAACATCTCTTTCTTGCGTGCATTAACAGTAAACGAGAGCGATAGTTTAAATTGGTGCACAAGAGAATCGACGCCATTGTCACGTTCCCATATTGATTTAGCATGAGTAATTGACGACCTTTGTGGCTCAGTGAGCGAAGGTCCGCCTGAGACGCAGAAGGTTGCGGGTTCGATTCCGTCGCGGGACAAATGTTTGTATCATCTGTAAATATTTGTCTCGGTCTCGGTGTTTCTATGTATAATAAAGTATGAATTTCCAAAAAAAAAACTATAAGTAGTATATCACTCACGTAGTTCCTATAATACAAGCTCTGCTTAGTTTGGGGCTAGATGTTGCTTTGTGAAAAATGGCCGATATTATTTATTTATTAAGCGGAAAATCGTACGAGGGCGGGTCAATAAGTCCGTGACTTTTGGAATAAAACACAGATTTTTTGATAAATAAATAATTTTATTTTTCAACGTAGACTACGTTGAAAAATAAAATTATTGAGCTCTATACACTTTGTCCAACGCTTCTCCAATTTTTTTATCCCTTCCAAAAAATAGGATTTGTCGAGGTCCTCAAAATAGGCCTTTTTTTGCGAGATGACTTCATCATTGGAGTCAAATCTTTTTCCACCAAGCCATTTCTTCAGGTTTGGGAACAAGAAGTAGTCACTCGGAGCCAAATCTGGAGAATAGGGCGGATGAGGGAGCAATTCATAGCCCAATTCCTGGATTTTTGCCATGGCAACTGCACATGTGTGCACCCTTGCATTGTCTTGGTGGAAAAGAACTTTTTTCTTGGACAAATGAGGTCGGGTTTTTTTCAAATCGTCATTGAATCGGTCCAATAAGTTGGCATAATATTCCCCATTGATTGTTCTTCCCTTTTGAAGGTAGTCAATGTGGATTATCCCGCGTGCATCCCAAAAAACAGTCGCCATAACTTTATTGGCTGACAAACCCACCTTGGCCTTCTTTGGCGCCGATTCACCCTTAGAAACCCACTGTTTTGACTGTTGTTTGGTCTCTGGTGTGTTGTGATGGATCCATGTTTCGTCCACGGTTACAAAACGGCGCAAAAACTCCTCCATATTGCGATTAAACAACGCCAAACCTTCCAGTGAAGTTGTTACACGATTGCGTTTGTGGTCGACTGTGAGCAAACGCGGCACCCATCTTGCGGAAAGCTTTCTCATGCCCAAGTGATCATTCAAAATTGAAACCACTGAGCCATGCGAGATCCCTACGGCTTCCACAATCTCTTGCACTTTCAATCTTCGGTCGGCCAACACCATATCGTGAATTTTTTCGATTGTTTCGGGTGAAGAGACCTCAACTGGGCGTCCAGGACGTTCGGCATCTTCAGTGCTTGTACGGCCACAACGAAATTCAGTAAACCACTTTTTTACCATTGAAATCGATGGTGCAGAGTCCCCATAGTATTTATCAAGCTTAGCCTTGGTCTCGGTAATGGTTTTTTTTCGCAAAAAATAATGCTTAATAAGCACACGAAATTCACTTTTTTCCATTTTTTCCTCAAATTAGTGGGTAGTCTGATAAAGATAGCTGTCAAACACAAACTAACTGACACAGCAAGTTCAAATTTTGACAGGAGTCAACTGACAGATGCCTGTTGACAGGAGTAGTGTTGCTTTTTCAGTAGAGGTCAGAAATTCAAAAAGTCACGGACTTATTGACCCGCCCTCGTACTAACTTTGACAAATTTCTGGTATGATAAGGAGAACGAGAATGTACGCGCAAATTCACCATTACCGGGTGGTTATCATTCAACTTTCCACCAGGGTTTTCCATAAAGATTTATTCTTCCCAAATAACACAAAAGTTAAACAAAAATAATAATAAACACAAAACAGATACTTAGCATATAACAAAGCGAAACGAAAGTACGTCATTTTGTGTTGCGTGGGGTCAAATAGGTCCCCGTCTCAGCATTATGCTGCGCCAGAACCTAGTGGGTCAGGTGCAGCGTTGGTTTTCAGACCTCGTGCGGGTCCTGCGACTGCGAGTTTTAAAGACATTATACCCAATCTGTTTCGCTCCCACAACTCTCAAACAAGCAGCACCGGCGCGGCAGCGGGTCTTGGGCCCTACTATATCCGCTCCCCGCTCCGCTCGACGCTGGTAAAATGTAAGTTCCGAATTTAACTTTCGCGGCAAAGAACGAGGATGTTAGTTTTATTTAAGGACTAGCTGTGCTAGCCACGGCTTCGTATCAATCTAGTATCTACCTTTTGGTAGTTCTCGTGTGATATAGACACCATTTTATTTTAGAATGGTGAAATGATCAAGGCGAAGGTGCGGATTCGAGTTCCGCTTAATTGTAATTTTTGGAGCACATTTCGAAACATCAAAATGTCAAAATAAAAATGAGTTATTTAAAACGAAAATCACTTACCTTGACTGAAAGATGAAAATTGACGTGAATGGGTGATGAATGAATGACGTAAACACGACAGGCAAAATGCATATCATTGTTAAATTAATATGTACACAGAAATTAATAGTTGTTAGGTGCAAAATTAACCTTAAAAACTATTAATTTATGATGCTGATTTGTTAATAACAAACAATTGAATGAAAATGAACAGTGCAAAGTTTTATAGTGGTGATATTCTCAAATTTTAAATGTTTGATTAAATATAGTATTTTTTACAGAATGTTCTTTTAATAGCTACTCTTATAAAAATTTAAGATATTTTGAATAGCTTTTTAAGCTGTATTTTCATCTGTACAAGAAGTTTTAACCATTAAGAATTTCAAGAATATATATAAATAAATATAAAATACATCTATGACAATGATAAAATACAAATGACACAGAAATAGCCCCAAAAAGGTTAGTTGCCAAGTAGATGAACTCTGATCATGTGAACACATTGGACAGACGGAACACAATGATTACTTCGAGGCTGACCTGCATCTCTTTGGTCCTCTGGTTTGGATTCCGGTACATCTACATCAGCATTACCTTTGGCTGCTTCTGGCTGAGACTCACCCTTCGAGTCCTGGGAGGACTCGTCTTCTGTTGACTGTCCATCACCTGCTGTTGATTTCTTGTCCTCATCCTGTGAAGAATAAATAAGTTTCTGTTAATTTAATGTTTACAAAACTTAAAACCATTTTGGTGATATCACTTAGTCACCCTGCAGGATTAACATAAAGCAGGCATAGCATTAATAATATCTAGCCTAAACTTACAAGTTCTTAACAAATAAGGGTTTTTTTTTAAGAACACCTTTAGTTTGATGCATAACACTTGGTCTCCCTAAATATCTGAAGAGTATATCATGTTTTTAAATACCAATTAGAAATTACACAAGCATCATTATTACTCTATATTGTCAGATACTGGAAAATAGTCCTACAACTTTAATACTAAAAATGTTTTAGTTTTTGGTGTTCTGCACCAAGTTGTACAAGTAACATAATATGTTGAAAATAATTGTACAGGTTTTACATTGTTTTTGTTGCATTATCAATTTACAATTACATACAATATGTATAGTGGCAATTTGTTCAAGGATAGGACCAATTGAAAGCAGCTTTTTATACTGGCTCAGGTGTGTTGGAAGTTACTTTTCAGATGGTGTTTAGGTAAATTGATAAGATTATATAAATAAACACAGATTCATTTGAACTTTAGCTTTTTACAAAATAGGGTTTTTCATAAGTTGACTTCCAGCATCCTAGTTGGATGCTCATCAAAACTACTTAATATATTTTTAGGTAAATAGGTAGTCTGTTAATAGGTTTGTCATTTTAGGTATTAAGGTTTTTCATTGCATGTGAGACAATATTATAGCAAGAAAAACACAAACTTTATGGTATTTACAAAGAATTGATGTTGCAAAAATGCAATTTACAAAGCTAGTCTGACATTATACTACCAATCTCTCGCCATACTAGCGTCACTTGACTCGCCAGCAATCTGTTTTGAACCTTATTTCCATGAACTTAAAGTCACAACTTTCATTATCTTATCACCAACTCTCCTACATACCTACTATACATACAACTGTGGACAGAACGAGTGGGTAGGTATATGTATGTATGTACGAACATGGATTATTGGAAAGGGTAGGAACATTCTCTATGACGAATATGGCCAGCAAAATTAGGGTTTCGTTGGTACTGTTCGACGAAACGCAAAAGACACTTCCCGCAAAAAATAAAAGAGGTCAGCAATAAATGCCCCCCAAACGAATCCGTGTTTTATTTACATTGCTGCGCGAGTAGCGGGCGTAAGAAATGAGTCGCGAGGCCGCGGTTCAGTAGTAGAACTACATAGCGCGCTGCCTCTAAAATTGAATAATCGCAAGAAACCAAATATCAAGGTCATGCGGATTTCATATCAATGTCATATAACATCGTGCACGGTAACAAAGGCCCTGCAACGAAATGCAAAGGGGCGGGGGTGGTCAAAATATGCAAAATCCTGAAAAATATCACATTAGAATCAGTTTCGATAACTGATTCAGTTTGCATTCACCGTTTATATTGCAAATTAATGACCAATCTCACAACCCTCCGTGGCGCAGTTCCCGCTTTTAGCGGGAAGCAAACGTTCTGTCAGCCATGTTGAGACGCAGACAAACATTAGTGATATAACACGGAAATAACACCACTTCACTGCTGTAATTACTCTTATTAGACGCGCACTTATGTATAGAAAATTAATACAACAGCCTATTTCACAACAATACCTGATTATCACAGATTTTTGCTTTATCGGTATCACCCGACATTTTTCTTACGAAGAAATTGAAAGCGAATTCCAAGCGTCTTCAAACACCGGACAACACAAATGCACGCACCCAGAGAAAAAATCTTTTGCGTTTCGTTCGTTTCAAAGTGACGTTTTGCAACTCAAACCAGCCATAAATAGATAAGTAGCTGAAGGAAAATTGAGAAATAAACAACAAAATGTGTGAAAATACATTCTTGTTATTCAATTATGGCCAGTTTTATTTGTTGATGAAAAAAGATATTTGGAAAATTATGATAAATGCGGCAACTGGCAGTTGGTGCATTCTACTTTTAGCAATAAGCACAAATAAAACGTAAAACTGCCATTTTGAGGATAGCATAGATAACCAGGTTGACGTTTGAATAGTTATAATTAAATGTCACTTGTGTCAAAGTTGAAATAAATAATTTATTTTCGGGGGTAATACACTAGAAAAGGCAAGAAAATTCCAAAATTAAATTAATTATGACGAAATATACATGGTAGGTATGTTAATATTGAAGTAATGGAATTTCACTGAAAGTATTCTTATTGTCGTCGTGGTGCCATTTTGCGAATACATTTTGCTTCTCCAATTGTCTATGGGTCGCGTCTTTTACGCTAGGCTTTCTCGCAATTTTGCGAGGCGAGACCATTTTTTCGTAATTTTCGGGTCTTTTTGATCCGTTTTCATGGCTGCCCTTTAGTGCAATCAATTGTGTGGTCTAGTACAAACATGAGTGATTACTCTTCTATGGCTACGGTTCAAAATAATAGCCCCACGGCAGGATTTGCGGCTGCTTTACAACGTGCCAGATTGGTAAGCATTATCACAAAAGCACAAGTGCTTTTCATTGTTGTCACAAGCTAATCAATCCTCTGTTTTATTCGTTTACCTTCATTATAATATTTGCAGTTGTATTTGTAAGTCCACCCTCAATTGTTTTGTATTAGTACCTACCTACTAATCTTTTTTTGTCACCCATTGGTGTTCGTTACTTTTACCTAACCTACTTCTACGGCCCATCGATTCATTGTATTAGCTATTAGATGAATTATTGTAGCTCATCGAAAGCTATTGGTACATCATACCATTGTAAATTCGGTGAGTGGTAAATTCTTTAGAGGCAATAGTGTGCATCGAAAACGGCGCGAACACAACACCTACGCAATTGGTGGTAGATAAGTTTCAATTCCATTGTACTTTTTATTATTTGTCTATAAATTCTCAATGAATGTATGCACTGAGTGTACAGCAAGTTCTTATACTGCTTGTCTAAACAGCTGAGATAGCCAAGCTGTTTTTATTTGACATAAGTTCAATGTACTCATGTCCTCCATATTTATCTCACTAACAGTCTGCCTGATCTAGTTGGGTTTGCAAAAGTAATTACCTTGAAAACAAAACTTTTTATCTGCAGCGATCACTCATAAATTAACCTTTCATCACACCATCCCTTCCTTATATTATGGAACCCACTTCCACAACTCACTATGACTAATTGTTTTTGTTTTTTTGGTTATCTCTACCCAATGACATCCTGCAGGTTACTGAAAGTCCATGGATGAAAATGGCTCTAAATATGCCACAGTGGACTTCACTGATGATGATGATATTGTACAAATGTTAAGCGTCTTGTTAAACATTTGAAAACTTTTTGTTTAGTTTTAAATAGTCAAGCCTCTAATTCTAAGTCGAGTTTAGACTCATCAACCACTCGAGAAAGGTATTGTGGAGAATCAGCTAATAGTCTGAAAATGGCATTAATGTAGGCTTTCATGTTAGTATTATCTCATTTTAAATAAATATTGACTGAACTTGCAGCGCCCATACAAGGTCCATGTACTCCCCTACAGCTACTTTGATGTAACACCTAAGCTGATGTACATTTGAGCATGAATAAATGAATATGAATATGAAAACATGTGCTCATGATGTTTGTGTATTCAGTGTTGCTATATAACTGAACTTATCACCATTTCTTTGAACCTGTCTTCCAGGTTGCTGCGAAGTTAGAAGTCGGTGGTAGTAAGAGACCATTAGAAGAAGGAAGTGAACCCAGCTCTAAGAAAATTGCATCCTCTGAGACATCATATCAATCACCAATGAAGTGAGTGTTTATTTACAAAAAAGTATTAAGGATACAAATAATCTTACAGTAGGATAGGAATGGAATATGATAATTATGATAAATGATAATAAAAATAGTGATCATACCAGATTGCCAATGGATTGATGGCTTCTTAAAGGTTGCGGGAAGTCTGTGGATGAAGATGGCCTAAGACTATGTATTATGGCCCTGTTTAGGGAGGACTATGTCCAGCGGTGGAATTCTACAAGCTGTTTATAATAAGGCTGCCCATTGTAACACTAATTTATTCTTACAGTTGCATACCTTGATTGAATAATACCTGGTTATCCGTATGATTGTACTACATTAATTAATTTCATCCTTAAATTAATATTCCACCCTCACATTAGTGCAATTCTCCCAGTAGCATAATAAATTACACTACTGGGGGAATTGCAAAAACACTGTTAAAACACTACTTTGGTCCCTTGTGACACTAGAGTAAGAAAGTGAGTACTGAGATGACAGCTGATAGAGGAAAGTGGAAGAAGGAAGCATGTTGTGCTGCCTGTAGGAAGATGATGGTCCCTTGTGACACAATCTACAATCTTATGAACCTTTAGCACACCTACACTGCTTTTGCGATGACTTATCCATTGTATGAATATAAAACTGAAGTGAAACCACCAGTTCTAGCACAAAGATTCTATTTTTAACGCGATTTCGCTTTTACATGTGTTATACAATGGATACAGGTAATGGCGGAACTACAGTGGTTTCGCTGCTATGGTTTTGTGGTGTGTGCTAAAAGCAAAAGAAAATCAACAAAAAAAAAAATCCTCCCTCAGTAATTCCCAAGCGGCTGCAGTGGCGGCGGCGACAGCGGCAGCCGTGGCCAGCGCGCGGCTTCAAGCCCCAGGGCTGGGAGGTCCCTCAGGCAGCGGGCCGCTTAACATGATGTCAGACCAGATCAACGAGTACATTCGCGTGCCGGACAAGATGGTTGGACTGAGTAAGGAAAATCTTTTTAAGCCTTTTCTGCTACCGGCCCACAGTAGTATGCCCTCTTGATTCAACATGAGTACATCCACATGCATGACAAGATGGTTGGACTCAGTAAGAAAATGTGTGATTTATTTAGTTAGGTAGACGGCGC
The DNA here is from genome assembly GCA_958496245.1 of Perizoma flavofasciatum. NCBI lineage: Eukaryota > Metazoa > Arthropoda > Insecta > Lepidoptera > Geometridae > Perizoma > Perizoma flavofasciatum. The sequence continues at coordinate 4,177,165 of OY292443.1, read as the reverse complement.
GGCGCACCGTATTCCTATTGTTCACTTTGTTCGCCGATTACGAACTATGAACCCCGTACTAGGCTTGCTCTGCTTGCGGAATTTTACGACGCGTTAACGTGTTGAAATAATAGACAATCACTACTCTTGCAGTAATCGGTCGCGGCGGCGAGCAAATCACGCGGCTACAAGCGGAGTCGGGCTGCAAGATACAGATGGCGCCAGACTCGGGCGGCCAGCCCGACCGTATGTGCACCCTCACCGGATCTAGGGAGCAGATACAGCTCGCCAAGTGAGTACATATAATATTTTTACGTTTTAACCAAGAGCACAGTTTTGCTGATATGACTAAGCCGTTGTTAAGTTAGTTGTCCCATCACTAGTTGAATGCTGACTGTGTTGTGTTTTTTGTCCTTCAAACTTTATATTCCCATTCCTCTCCAGAGGTGGAATTTCGGGAAATCCTTTCTTATTGCTCGTCCTAAAAAGACCCTCATGCATCCAGGACTAAGCTGTGCTAAGGTTTAAGCTTTGGGCTGATTGTCAGTCAGTTATGCACCGATTTTATGTATTTAGCTGTCTAAGATAATCAAGAAAATCTTGAGCATCGAACGACTTCGATAAAATCTAGTAGGTAAATGGTATTGGTGACGTAATCTAGGTGCTGGAAAATACCCAGGGGATGAACAATAATTTCTATAAGGACACCTTGTTTCTACAATGTGTAGTCGCCCATCTTGAATCTTAACAAAACCCCTGTTTTTAGGAGTACCTACCCCTGTCAATCTATCCCAATTGTAGATTAAAGCTTAATCGTTCACTCAGAGCAAGTAAATTGATTATCGTTCAGCCAATCGGCCAACTTCAGGACGGCTAAGCTATATCAGCCTTGCAGTAAGTAGATATTAAATTTGCATGAAATTTTGTTTACGATTTGCTCATGCGTGCCCAACGGAGCTAGTACATAATTCCTACTTCTTGTGAAGTTAACATGGGTAGGTATGCGTGTTTGTACTAGCAGCGCCACCTGTGTTCTGGGCACACGAGCGCAATATTGACGAAATAATGTAACTTCGGCTCGATAGTGACACACTCACACAGAGTTGAGATATTGTTTTTGTTTTAAAAATTGAGAATATTAATGAAACATTTTGTCAAAATTTACTTGATAGGTCCAGTTACCCTTGACACTCGATACAATCTCAATTCAATTCTAATCCAATCCAGTTTAGTTAGAATTTTTTCCAGTCTCTGTGACATTTCTATCGCAAACTCTATTCCAATCTCGAATGTCAACGTCAAAATCGCGTCTAAAGTACCTACCAATAAATAGCATAGTCAATTTAATTTAGTTCCATAAAATTACACCCACAAATTCGATCCTAATCCCAAATTGCGATTAGAATCGAATGTCAAACAGGGGTTTGGGATTTCCGTCTCATCTAGGAGGGTGCCAAGTTTAATGTAAAGATATTTTCGGCGTAAGTGAGAAATAAATCACACAGTAACTTTTTGCAAGTTTTTAGCAAGAACTGTCAGAGTTGAACACAAAGTTCAGGTAAATCTCCCCTATTTAATGAATTTTACGAGCTAAAATTACTAACACGTTATTTCATATCATCTTTTGACTCTTATTTGATAACAAATTGCTTGTACATTTGATTTGTATCACATAAAAGATTCTGGCGCTTCCCAAACAAATCTTTTTTATTTAGGAAAGTGCAGTGTATTTTGTTTTGTTTACTTACCATAGCTTTAGTTTAGCACGCTGTCCACTTTGGTGAATACAGATAACAGGCATGCAGGGGAAAAGCATAACTGGAAATACATGTTTAGGAGTCGTCGGACTTGGTTGTGGAGACAGTAAGGCTATGTTCATATGATAGACAAAATAACTAAATAACATTACCACGTATCAGCAACAAATATTGTACTATCGGTTTTAAATCTCTCGCTTAGATTGTAATCTAAACACTCTTTAGAAATTGTATGGCTTAAGAAAAGCTCGCATATAAAATTAGTTAGAACATCACACTTAAAAATCTACAAACTAAACAGTAGCTATAATTAGTAATTATGTAAGTAGTATTGCACGCGTAAAGTGAACTAATTTTTTAATTGTTGTTTAAAACTAGAAAGAAAATGCTTAAATCATGTTACCTTTTTTGTTCTTTCATTAGTCTTATTATTTAACATAACAGAAAAAATCCTGCCGAGCAGTGTCCTTGTGGCGTGCGTTCTGTGCGTTCGTTATTTTTCGGCCTCTTTCATACCATGTCTATGACCCGTCCGGCACTCGATTGGTAGTTTAGGTGAACTCTTGGTCTACTAGTGAAAGGTCTGCGACTTCGTCCGCTTCCTAGTTAGTATTTTTCAAACATAAAATATTTATTTTGTAAAAACCCGTAAAAACGTATATTTAAGCTTCCTAGTTTTTCTATACAAACTTCTCTTCCTGCTGACCACCCTTTAGAAGTGGAATTTCGCGAAATCGGATTTCATTGCACACCAAAAGGTCTCCTTTCAAGTATATTATATGACTTACTAAGTCTTATAAGACTTAGGCAGTGCGTTGATCGTCTGTCAGTCAGCGTGCCATGCACCGATTTTATATATTGAGATCAATAACATTATTATTTGCGTAATCTCTCAAGCCCAATCGAACCGAGAGCTATCATCTGAACATAACCTTACATGCATGATATTCACCCGCTTGCGCGACAATTAAGATTAATAAACGAAGCTAATTTTATTCATCAGGGAACTAGTTAATCAAATCGTGAATCACAGAGGTCGAGAGAACGCCCCACTGGGCGGACCGGAAATGGGCGTCGGCGGCGGCGGCGGGGGCGGGGGCAGTATGCCTCCGATGCCGCGCGGAGGAGGCCTCGGCGGAGGCCTGGCGACAACAGTGAGTTACCACCAACTTACAGCTGGACGCACGCCAGTAGCTGGCACAAAGCCAGTTACAGACCTATGTCAACCTGATACACAACTCAAAAGCTGTATGCTTGTAGCGTTGCACAATACTTTTTTTTTACCTATTCTGTCTGGTCAATTCTTCGATCTGTGGAAAAAAAGGTCCTTTACACAGATCGCGCTCCAATGCAAAATCAGACCACTGTGGTTTGAATGCATCATCGCGCCATCTTTTCCTGGGCGTCTTCGACCGTTTTCGGGAACGCATTAGTTAACGAGTTTTGTTCAACGTAACTCTAGGTGCATTTGAGTCACGTCACTTGCCTAGTACCAATTCAAGCGTTCAGTCTTTAGGCCCATATCAGATATGCCAGTTTTGCAACGGAATTCGGTGTTACGCACTCAGTCAATTATTTTTAATACTAGGAAACTGCGCTCCATAGTCCTTTCATTCATTCATATTAATTTATTATAATCAACATCGGATCATAATAATATGTTAGTTATAAATTTCTTATTCTAAATTAGTCACACAAAACAACAAGTGAACAATAAAATACATAAATACAATATAAAATGTCAAAAATTTATTTTGGAAACAAGGTGAAACTTGCAGTGCGGCGACTGATTTCCAAGTCTTGTCAAGTTGGTCATTTTGATAAAAATCGTAACACTATTTTTTTTTTTAAATATTACGAATGTAAGGAAAATGTTCTGCATAACGAGAAACTTTAATGTCATAGTTTTTGAAGACTTGATTACAAATAAAAGTTTTGTTAGTATTTTTGATATTATATTATGTTGTGATTGTTATTGTTTAATAATGTTGCTTGAGTAATAAACCATTCTTTGATTATGATATATTAGAGTTCTCGTCTCGACCGCCGACTTTTCAAAAATATATCTAAACATTTCTTTTACAAATTACTGTATATTTTGACGAGTTCTTTTGAACAACTTATGTAGAGGCATTAACTTAAAAATTCATTGCTGTAGTTTCAATCTATTTTACCTTCGTATTCTATGTTTTACTACAGAATTCACTAACTTTTGTAGACAGCTACAGTAGAAGTGGAATGTGATTAATGTTTCACAGGAGGAAATCATGTTGCCCGGGCCCAAAGTCGGTCTAATTATCGGCAAAAGCGGCAAGACCATCAAGCAGCTGCAGGAACAGTCTGGCGCGAAAATGGTCGTCATACAAGATGGACCTAACACAGAATACGTAAGTTTTATACTTATAAATAAACAGACACCTAACAGACACATAGCCGTGACCCCAGACTAGGATTACCTGTGTCGTGGGTATCAGGAACTATGAGTACCGTCATACAATAACACCCAGACTGCATGCAAACATTTGTCCCGTCCTGTGTCGCAGCCTGCTTCTCGCCCGCCGAGCCATTAAGGTCGTCCAATCGAGTTTATGCGTCATCTTCGTACTTTAATAGCGGTATCATCATCAACATAGGAGATTTGGCCTCCCCTAAGAAAGCCGAGCGAAAGATTATGAAAAATCTTGGGCTATTAGTATTCACAAACTTCTCACTCACTATCTTACTTCCTCTAAGATGTGAACGGTTCATTGGATAGGGGTAAATTGTTAGCAGGAAATAAAGTGAAATTTCATACAAATTGTTTTTGAGGTTATCTGTAGAAACAAACATTACAGGTCCTTACATAAGTATAATGATTTAAAAACATTTCAATGTGAACTTTTTGTTATTCATAGAACTTTATGAAAGCTGTATGAAAGCAGCATCATCATTTAAAACAGTTTAATATTAGTTGCACAACTGTTTTAAAATATTTATTTGCTTTCACACCATGGCCAGTAAAATCATTCAAAATTAGATTAATATTAATAAAAGTTCACATTTAAAAATAATAATATTAAGTAGTTTATTAAACAAAGAAAACGGTACAGATAATAATTTGTATCAAATAAAAATAGGTGGTAATTAGATGTATTTTCCATTTTAATGTTCTCAAGCCAATATAGTTTAAATTCTGTAAATAAGTTCGCTCTTGTATATTTTCGGTTGAAAATTAGCTTATAATAAATTATATATCAAATAGTGGTATAGATTGTAACATCATTCCATTCCTCCAGGAGAAACCCTTACGCATATCTGGTGACCCGTCGAAGGTGGAAATAGCGAAACAGCTGGTATTCGAGCTCCTCGCAGACAAGGACATTGTTGGCGGTGGCGGCGGTGGAGGGGGCGGTGGTCCGAGACCTCCCTTCGACGACTTCCCAGGACCCGACCAGGGCAATGGGATGTCTGCTAATTCCACAGAGGTCATTCTACGCTAGTTTTCAGTACAAATAAGCAAAAATTAAATAACAATGCTGGACATTTTCACACAGCAGTATTATAAATGTAAAACACCCAGATCCGAGACAAATATTTGCAGATCCTTACCTCCAACCTTATCCACATTGGATAAGCAAGGAGTGATTACTGAGATGACGGCTGATAAAAGGTAATTGAAGAAGAAAACATATTATGCCGACAGCCGCAATGTGTGATAAGAGCAAGATAGTGATGAGGTTGAAAAAGGTGTGAGTATCAAAACGCCATTTTGTATCTGGGGAATGAATCAAAATGGCAATTAACAAGTTTTCACAGATGGTAGCCGACAAAAGAACTTGCTTGAGTTATTGATAACAAAACTAGTGTGCTTTTTGTAAGATGGCATCTGTTGTTAGATATATAAGAAAACGTTTATTCATTAACTGACGTGCATTACATTGTACCAAAGTTTTGGTACTTAAGTAATAATATTACTTATTAGAACAACATTATATGAAGATTTTATAAAAAATAATATGAAGTATTTGATATGGATGAATAAAGGGAAAGAGGTATGCCAGGACCATAGAAAGTGGAAATCCTCGGTATCTGCCTACCCCTCCGGGAAACAGGCATGACTATATGTATGTATGTATGTAGAACAACATAGGTATCCAAACTTAGTAAAGACCTGTATGATGGCATGCCCATACCCTCTGTTTTGTCAACTGTTCATATTCAAGTTCCCAGCTATCTCACGACTTCTATGGTTTCGCTCTACAATGTCGCTTGCTAAGTCGTTCTTAATAGATCAGCTAGCCAGGATGGGTGACTGGTAGTGGCCTTTAGACATTAGCCCTCTTATACATAATCACTCAGCGTGACTATCAGCGTGTTTAAAGTTGCCTACCTCTATCCTTTGTTTAGTGTTAGAAAAGGACAGGGTTAGGGTTAGCAAGCTATTATGAATATGAGGGTAAAAAATTAAGGAGACCTACGAAACCTATGAGCTTACTTTATCATTGGTTTTAGGGCTCCTAACGATATTGAGAATGTTTTCAACAGGTCCTAGTGCCGAAAGTAGCAGTTGGTGTGGTAATAGGACGCGGCGGGGACATGATCAAGAAGATCCAAGCAGACACCGGATGCAGGGTACAGTTCCACCAAGAGAGGGATGATGGACCTGGTGACAAAAGGTGAGAAGACACAAGGAATAACCATCATAACCGGCAGCCTGTTAATTACACTAGAAAAGTACCTCTAAAACTTGTCAATGCGAAAGTCAAGTTTGACTGATGCCCCTTTTCCAAGTTTTAGAATAACACTTTAGGACTAATACTCTGCTAAATCTTAGGACTATTTAAAACGCTATTTGACTTACAGGTGTTACTTACAAGGCAAACCCCACCAAGTAGATCAAGCGAGGCAAATGATTGAAGATTTAATAAGCAGTGTAAATGTGAGTAATTTAAGCAATTATTTATATACACCCTTAATAGAGAGTGACTACTTTACAGCCCTGATAAAAATAAATAAATAACGCTGGACATTTTTCACACAGCATCATCTAGCCCCAAACTAAGCAGAGCTTCTGTTATAGAAACTACATGACTGATATACTACTTATATACATATTTTTTTGTAAATACATGAAAATTATACATAGAAAACACCCAGATATTTGGAAATCATACAAACATATGTCCCGCGGCGGGAAACGAACCTGCAACCTTCTGCGACTCGGACGGGCCTTCGCCCACTGCGCCACAGACGTCGTCAAATGATGAGTCAACTGTTATGCATACGTTTTGAAACTTTCGTGACAGTTTTTCATTAAGTGGCATTTAGAACTGACCTCTTCTGTGCTTGGTTGGGCACATTCAAATGTGTATAGTAGGTATATCAGTTCCCATAACACAAGCTCTACTTACTTTGAGACTAGATGACGTGTCCAGCATCATTATTAATATTATTGAGGGACTGACATAACAATAAAATAAAATCAGAATTAATGATACAAAACTACATAACTAAAGTAATTAGATAAGAGCTGGCTCTTATCTGACTCAACACATTAGCCAGTATTTTGGGAATGCTTCCGTCTTGTAGTGATCTGGATCAGTTGAGCTATCTATAGATCGTTTGCAACTTTCTTTAGATAGCTAGCTGTTTCATCTGTATTTTTTGTATAATACAATACTTGTACAAGCAATTATAGTTATTAAACATTACAAATACAATACAAGCAGATTCGACAGCCAGAGTTGTTTGAATGATGTTATACTCGTTTCGATGTTACAGAGACGTGAGCAGGACAACAGAGGTATCAGACGTCCAGGGCCCGGTGGGGCGAGGAACGGCGACCGCGGCGACTTCCAGCCTTGGCAAGAGCAGCCGGAGATCAGGGTCACGTTCACTGTCAGCAACGTCAAATGCGGACTCATCATTGGCAGAGGTAACAACTTACCTTTACGACCTTTGTGGCGCAGTAGGTGAAGGCTCGCCTAACACCTAGAAGGTAGCGGGTTTGTTTCCCGCCGCGGAACAAATTTTTGTATGATCTGCAAATGTGTGTCTCGAGTCTGGGTGTTTTCGGCCTTCCTCTTCCCCGTTTTCCTTCTTGAATGACGATTGTTTATGAACCTGTTATGAAGGTTCATAAACAGATTTATTTCGGAAATCAGGTTGCTCAGTATGCAACACACAATTAGGTAATGCCTAGTGAATTTTTTGTTCTATATTCGTCTGAACAAAGTCTTTCAAATCACTTTGTATAACGTGAGGTGATTAAAACGAAGTCTTGCAGAACTCAAAGTTTTCATTAATCCCATAGCTTTTTCGCACTAATAAGAATAATGCTGGGCATTTTTCACATAGTATCATCTAGCCCCAAACTAAACAGAGCTGGTGTTATGGGAATTACATGACGAAATACTTCTTTTTTTTTTAAATCCATACTTATTTTAGAGACAAATATTTGCAGATCATACAAACATTTGCCCCGCGCCGGGAATCGAAACCGCAACCTTCTGTGTCTCAGGCGGGCCTTCGCCCACTGCGCCACAGAGGTTTACTAAGAAATTAATATAATACCTTGGTTCTTTTTGACCTCTTCTGTTGTCATAAAAAAGCTAAAAGATGTTATCTTCATTAACAACAGCTTGTAGAATCCCACTGCTGGACATACCACGGAGTGGACTTAACATTGTTAGACTATCCACAAGTCCAGTGTGGGTTGGTGGGTGGGGTGGGGAGCTTTGTTGGTTGAAACACAGGGTGCACCTTTGGTGAGAGTGGTTTTGGGTTCCTTAACTTTGTATCCACGGATTTCCTCGTTTCGTATTTTATAACGTATTGTGAGTTCCTATGTCACACACAACGTGTTATTAATTTGTTAATAATTGTTCAGGTGGTGAAGTGATAAAGCAGATAAACGCTCAGTCTGGCGCGCACTGCGAGCTCGATCGGCGGGCGCAAGGCGCCGACCGCAACAACCGGACCTTCTACATCCGCGGACACCCCGAGGCGGTTGAACAATGCAAACGCATTATCTGCGAGAAAGCAGGACAGGTAAAATCACTAATAAAATTATCACGTTTTTCTTTAAACTAGCAACATTAGATAGATAGATATTTTTTTATTCAACACATACAGATACAGCACAGACAAGTACAAATGACAAGAAAGACAAACAAAAAAAACAATAAATTACAGTAGAATACAATATGTGGGTGCTAACGAGGGCAGTCTATGCAGCAGTGGTAGGTATGGGTTGAAAAGCTTATTGCTGCATTACATGTTTGTTTGCTTATAAACAAATTCAACTTTTTGTTAAATGATTATACTAGATATACATTTTATTTATTTTATTGTTTTAGGAACGACAAACAGTCATACATTATTGTGACTGTTTGTTATGGTATTCACAATAATTAGTTTAAATAATTCAATTGAGAAACTTTTGATTTGGTGAATACTTTATGCAACTGAACTTAATACAGCCCGTGAACTTCCTGCCCGATAACGGTGGCGGCGGTAACGGCGTCGGCAACGGTAACGGCGGAGGTAACGGCAACGGCGGGGGTAACGGTGGCGGTGATTTCTACGGAGGCGGCGGCGGTGGCGGTGGCGGAGGTGGTGGCGGTCTCACCGGCGGTGGACCGGGCGGGGTGCCTGCCTGGGGGTACAACCCGCACTGGCATCAGCAGAACAACGCTCCACAGCCACAGGTTACTATTTTTTTCTATCCTTAGACAGAATACTGACTTCGAATAGAGACAACTGTTTGTTAGGGGAAAGAGGTTTTTTTACCTATAAGGAAAGGTAAGGCTTGCCAATCGGCGGGCTGTATGGTTGTTTGCCACTTTAGTTCTATAAAAAAAATGCGTTCGTTGAACCCTTTCCCGATTGGAATGAGGTTCAGCTCTACTCGCAGCAGTGGTTCGTCTACTATCCTATCGGAATATCTAGATTTTATAATATTCCAAAAAATGAACCTCGGCGGCACTCCAACTCGCGCTCTCCCGCTAGGTACGCGGGGACTATAGAATCGAATATACTATCGTACGTATATATTTTGACGACCTCTGTGGCGCAGTGGGCGAAGGCCCGCATGAAACGCGGAAGGTTGCGGGTTTGATCCCCGCCGCAGGACAAATGTTTGTATGATCTGCAAATATTTGTCTCCGGTCTAGGTGTTTTCTATGTATTTACAAGTATATTAGTTATATTCATATAGTTCCCATAATACAAGCTCTGCTTAGTTTGGGGCTAGATGATGCTGTGTGAAAAATGGCCAGGATTATTTATATTTAGTTACATTGTTGTTACTTTCAACAGCAACAAGTCCAAATTAACCCCGCGACGGGTCAGCTCGACTATTCGCAGCAGTGGATCGACTACTATCGCTCATTAGGGCTCATGAGAGAAGCGGAGGCAATCGAGATGCAAGCCAAACAGCAAGGTATGGAAGGTACTGTATACACTAACTCACTAACTTTTTTACTGTAGTAGAAACTAGAATTAACCGGCTAAGAATCCGACCCTATCACTAACTAACCGACTAAGAAACCGACCCGCTCACTAATTTTCCGGCTAAGAATCCGATCCAATCACTAAAAATCCGAACTGCTCACTAATTAACCATTTTCATATGGAAAAACGTAAGGCACTCAGGTTATAACTTTTTTTTTTATAATTGCTTATGATATCTTCATGAAGTAAACTGGCTACATTATTACGGTTCAATGCACAAAAAACCGCAACGCGTAAATTAACAATGTTAGAATTTTTCTATTCTAACATTGTTAATTTACGCGCATTCTTGATTCTTGGTTCACCGGACTATGTGTTCCTAGGCGGTGGTGGAGGAGGCCCAAGCGGGCCCTCTAGCAATAGTTCCGGCGGAGGCCCCTCAGGGGGTGGAGGACCCGGCGCGGGAGGCCCCGGAGGCCCCTCGGGCGGCGCCGACTACAGCGCGCAGTGGGCGGAATACTACCGCAGCATCGGGAAAGTGAAGGAGGCCGAGGCGATCGAAGCACAGATCAAGGTGAAGGTATGTTTTAATTGTCTCTATGGGTAACCACACCTATTCAGTGGACAAAATACTTGTTGACTGTCGGCAATACAACATTAGAGGCAATGCTGATTACATTGTTGCCTGCCCTAAAGACGAAGTTGAAATGTCTCATGTTACTGTAATTTCATCAGCACCTCATCACTGTACTTCACTACGACTGTGTCACACACTAATAATTATTCCACTGATTCAAGTGATTATGATTCGAAATATTATCGCATTAAAAAGTCAAATCAAACTGCAACTGCATCTACGGGTCGCGCCTCGCGTTTTATATCCCGCATGACGCCATCTAGAACGTACATGGAAACATGGCGCCCGTGCTTCTTCCTACTTCGCACGAGTGTCTCTTAAATGCGTACCTACAGTTCGGTTAACGAATACTAGGCAAGCGTGAAGCTAGCCGTGGATACGAAAACGTTTGCCTTGATCCACCGATCGAACTGCGGTAGATGTAGATGACGTTAGCAACACGCTCCAAGGGGAAACAATCGATATTCCGCGGGAAACACCATATTTGAAGTACCTTAAACGCACATTTACAGCAGCCCTCTGGCGGCGGCGGCGGCGGTCCGTCCCCAGGCGCGGGCGGCGGCGGGTCCAGCGGCGGGGGCGCGCCAACGCCTCCCTCGTCCACGCCCGTGCAGTACCAGCAGCCACAGTACAACATGTACGGCGGCTACCAGCCGTACCAACCGTACCCACCATACCCGGGCGGACCGGCCGGACCGGGTGCTCCCGGCGCCGCGCCCATGCCGGACCATCAGCAGTGGTGAGTGCAAGATGCAACCATACAAACCCACCAGTAACCAACCAAAACAACGGTTTTCTCTATGGAAAGATAAATAGATAAACTTTTTATTGCACACAAAAGCAAAATACAAAAACACAGGAATTCATAAATATACAAGACATCCTTTCTATGTCTATGTAAGAGAAGACACAAATTATTTATCATAGGCTTCACGCAAAGGAGGAACATCGGTAATTTTTGCCTTCTCTTCAGTACACAAGGTGTGGGACATAAATACTAAGTGACATAAGGACTTGTGGATATTATCCACTTAAGCACAACGGAAATTCAAAAAATTTAATCATGTGTAATTAGCATGATTCCATTTATATTATTTTCTATTGGTTGATTTTATACATCTCTCCACTCTTATCGTGTGCACGATTCCGCTGTGGAATTCTGAAGCAATAGTTTCCATGGAATTTTCTTAGAAACTTTAGAATATGAGGCGCGGCTCGCCGTCCGCCCTTGTCATAATAGTTACCAATAAATATATCAAACAAAGCCTGGCTATGTAGTTCAGTATTTCAATTAATTCTAAGATGAGATGAACATAATTTAGCTATATTCACTTTATGCTAAGCTAGTAAAATGGGATTTTATTTGCTTTTTATGTTGTTTTTGTTGTGGGTAATTTTATAAAGCTTGTAAATGCTTTTGTAACTGCAAATGAAATATTTTATACTAAACTGTAAATAAAAAAAAGTTCGATTGTTTAGTGTTAATATCTATAATACTTAACAGGATGGTATCATCCTGTCTATGATACCATCCTGTAGTTCCAACTAATTAATTATATGCGAGAGTATGAATGTTTGGATATTTGTTATTGATACGATAATCTCTGTAATGGCTGAACCAATTTCGATGCAATTTGGAATAGCTATATTGGACATACTGGAATAACAAAGGCTATTTTTAACCAAGTACCAAAAAAAGCTTAGTCGTGAGCTGAAACTAGTCTAACATAAACATATGAAACAGGAATTTTATTATGGATAAACTGAAATTTTGTACACTCGTCCATGAAATAAACCTGTTTGATATTGTTTTTGCCCTTACCTGTATCTTAATTATGAATCAGAGCATGCGGAAATATGTATTTCTTTAATGTATTTAAGGTTTCTTATTGATTTGCTGATTGGTTTTGGTTGTTGACATAAAATAATGTAATTGTTTAGCCAATGTAAATAATAACTTTTTATTTTACAGGCATATTGTATTGCATGTCATTATACTCTCTTTCAGTTATTGCATGGTTTCATTTTACGATAAAATTTAGTATTTTAGTTTATCTGATCGCTCACATTATGTTCAGTGTGTGTAGTGTTGCAGAAGGACGCCGGGGCTGCCAGCTCTCGAGAATCCGCCATTTTGTACCAATGTTGCCATGTCCCTTTGTCTGCTTGCAGAGGTCGAGAGCGGTCGATTCAGCGCAGCGCCTCGTCATAGTAGATGATACATTTATACGAATAAGCAACGCGCTTCGTCAATATTCACAGAAAGCGGATTCCAACACATACTCGCCTACGAGAAATAAACTGATTATTTCTGTGAAGGTTGCCCGCGATAATACTTTTAAGATTATAATTATAAAGTTATGAATACATCATATTTTTCAATTATTAACGAATGTATGAATCGTCGCCAAAGTATAAGTTTATTTCTCGTGAGCCAACTGCACATAAAATTGTCAATAATATAGTATTATGAGATTATTTATTAAATTTCATCACTAAACATTATAAAAATAATTTCCGGCTGTGTGGTCTATTCTCGTGTTTATCTGTGTCGTAGATATATTACCTTCTGAATCTCGATTGTATTGTGCCAATGTTTTGTAACTGACATGCCAATCTGTCCAGGTTTAAATAGAACCACACTGCCGTTAACCTATCCGAATGATTCGACGTACCCGGAGCTAAGAGAGATTGCGAAACTAAAGAAATCACCTTCGCACCGAGAGGAATCGAGGTAAATTGCACTGTATTGAGTGACTAGAACACTGTTTATATCTATTATGTATTTCTCGTGTACTCTCTGAAGAATTATCTTCAGTTTTATTGCTGAAAATCCCAGCGTGAAACTAAAGCACTTCCTAGATATAAGTTAGATGTATTCGGTACTCATTTCTCTCGAAAGCTCGTCTGGTTGTTCTCGACGAAACATTAGTTATATGTAGTAACTTTTTAGGAAAGTATTTTTGAGTAAAAAGGTAATGTATTAGCTACATTCCTTTGTTAAATTGTTCAATTATAGTAAACTATCGACGAGATCGATTTCGCTTCAATGGGCCTAGAGCCGTCTTGTATTACTTTTAAGATATAAAGTGTATGTTGATTGATTTTGTGTGTTCATTTTATTTATAATCAATGTTTCTTTCCACAGTCCTTGAGGTAAGTCACCCTTGTTTCAATTTCTTCGCAATGAAAAAGTGGACGTGGCCCTTTCTCAATAGTTGTTTTATTGATTTATACGGGTCTTTATCTCTTTTACCTTTTTATTATTTTCCTGACGTTTCGGCTGTGTTGCAACATCCGTGGTTACGGATTTACTGGAAATAGAAACTGAAGCTACTGTTCAGAAGCAATGGCAGTAGCCGCATCCATTTAATCTTTTAGTTTAGAAAAAAATACGAACTTAATAAAAAAACGACTTGTAGTAAAAACTACCGCGTTCCTAGATTCATAAACTATGACCATTCTACCACTTTATTGTTGCGAATGACCATTAATTATATACAAGTCTATGTGCTTTTCTATGAGATTTTACGCCACACCACAATGATTTATTTGATAAAATTGTGTGAATTGATATAACTGGGATTTTCGTGATATGACTTTCTTGTATGTATCATGTGATTATTGCATTCCACAGAAATTGGCCACAATGGTGTCGACCCAATGACACGTATATTACTGTACATTCTGATTTAGATGATACCTACATTATGATATTGCAACATGTGGGTCGTTTTTTTTTTAATACTAACCCTTTCAGACCATTTTGCACTATTTTAGACAAAATAAATAAAAATCGCAACAGTAAAATTTGTACATGGTAACATTGTTTCCTTTATCATGTAAATGATGAAGTAGGTATCTGAATTTCAGCTTTATAGATTTAGTAGTGCTGCGTTGATAGATCAGTCAGTCAGGATAAACGATTTTATAAGTTTCGATTGAGATCATTTATGATGACTTTTTAAACGATTTTTTTTGTCTTTTCATACCACAAAACTTAATTTTTCGTTTTTTACTCCCTACACTATTAGCTGGTGCTGAAAATTTTAGCACTAGTTACGATCGGTGATATGGAGCGTTTTTAAAACTACGTCATATCTTCTCGTAACAGAGGCTGATTAGAAAAACGCCCAATACATAACTCGTATTGTTTGCGACGGATGTCCGCATTTGTGCACATAAAGGAAAAATATATTTTCTCGCCATCGAGTACTATTTTTCTCGCAAAGAAAAGTGCCAGGATTTTTTCTTAGTTGATTTTGGTCTACTTTAGCTATAAAAAAAATGACATCTATGCGAGGATAAAAAATAATTTTGGTCTGAGAGGGTTAACAAGCACTTCTAAAAAAATTAAATTACTACAGTAGAGCCACTTTAATATGTCACATTTGACACTTAATCAAAATAAACATGTTACAGTGGCCACACAATATTATTTATTTTTTCAAAATTCGAACAGCATAATTTTTCAGTTCTAAATATATATTTATTTAAATAATGAAAAAGATGTTCGAATCTCACGATTTACTTTGACTATTATACCTTTCTAAACGTAATAAACAATTTTAATTCTAAATGTATACCCTTTTTGATATAACATTTTTAGGCCAAAATACTCTGAAATACAAGTGGGGGCCACACTTGTATTAATTTTACGTAAATTTCAAACATTTTGCTGTTTTACCTATATGCAACTCCTTGTGCACACTTCATGTATGTCATAGTGAAAAACTAAAGAATGTTTTTTAACAGAGTTTTTTTAAACGCAGATATATTTTTTTGAAAATTGATATTTTCTTCTGACCTGGCTTTTCTCATTGGACTGATCAAAGTTATCTAACAACTGCATTCGATTCACAGATGTTTGAAATAAATCCATATCGATTAATTCAATTTAATCGATAATTTTAAGCAGGTCACCGCACTATGAAGTAGAACTGACAGATGCCAAATGTGACCTATTATAGTGGCCCTACTTTAATAACCAAAGCTAAGTCGCTAATAAACATGGAGCGACCAGGAAATCCCTTTGATTTTATCTATTAAATGATTCCTTACAGCTATAATTTTAGATATCATTTTGGTCGTCCATTTTAATTAGCTGTTTTAATTAAAAACCATATACGCCATTATGGTCCACTTTAAACAAAAGACTGATCTAGGATAAAAATAAGTGTTTATGATGCCTGTAATCTTCGGAGAGAGTAACAGAAACCAACAGGACGACTTCGTCCCTTAGAGTGTTGATTTGTATTTATTGTATGTCGGGCTTAATATTATGGAATATTTAAAAGATAAAGTGGCTGATTGACTAAGGCTTTTAAAATACACCAAAAAATATAAGAAGGCAGTTCCCGCACAACTAAACGTTTATTTTAACATTTACATCGATCCACCGACTGCGCTAACTTTTTGGTTCTCGTGGGAACTAACGGAAAAACTGCTGAAAATAATTGATGATTCTAAAAAGCCTGAAATACACATCCGCTTTATTTTTCAACAACATTTACATCTGTGAGCCCTATTTATGCTTTATTCCACTTTTACGGTCTGTTGTCCAATTTATCATTAATTATTATTTAATTTTGTGTGAACTCATATTTTGTTATAATAATGTTCTACATTATCAAGTCTTATTTATTTTATTAATTTCTAAACATGATTCCTGCAATATTTTTCCTATGAAAATTATAATTTGATTTTGTTCTATCCTATTTTAACACCATCTTCTATGTAAATAGATGTCTTATGTACATCTAAATGAAGTTTATATTTCTACTCATGATTTTTTGATGATTTTATTCTGATGTGTATTTTATTGCATAACTTATATCGTGTTCTCCCTTATTGATTATATCAATCTTCCCTGTATGTTGTGGATCTGTTAAAGGTGGAAGCCTACTCGTTTAAAACATACAAACAGACATAAGAGCTTTAATACTTGGATGTAAATGGAAGGAGTCGCGGGGATACCACGGAGAACGCGAAAAGGTAGTATTGGAAGATTGGTAAGTCTATTGATTCGAACTCTGAAAAGTCGTCGTATTGGTAGGTGAAGGGCAAATTAGCTAACCCACAAAGGTGAAATGAGTGCAATGAATTTGGTGGTGAAAAGGGAGAAAAAATATAGCTTGATGATAGCTTACCGTCTCCTCTCCACCAATACGGCGAAATCTATGTTGATGATATATTATTTCTGAATAACAAAATTAACGAATAACCTTAGCTGGAACATATCGAAAATTATAAATACCTTATCTGTAACTTGTAGAAACGTATTAATTGACGAGTAGGTAATTGACTATTTTCTAAGGACAAGTAGTATTCTGGAAGTTTTGTTCGCTTACTCACGAATTAAGGTCACTACTGAATCCCTGTAATGACGGAAAAAGTCTTGAGTTGCATTATTTTTCTGTCCATAAAAAATATGGGGGATTTAATATGCAAAGTGTGCAATATGAGATATTTTCATTATGATCTGAAACGTCATTTTATAGATCGGTAGTCAAACAGATGGCGCTGTACCTAATGGTTAGCCATTATATATAAATCAGAATGTCTTTATTGTGCAACAAATTTACCGTTCGCAAAGTGATAGTGTTTGCAGAGCGTGCGCGCTCAACTGACGAATGTTTAGTTAGTATGTTTACATTGAATGAGCCCATTTTTTACGCAGCCAGTTTTATTGATAAACAAACAGGCCAGCCGTTTAACACTTATTTTATTGGGTTTTTTTACACGTAACTAGGTGCCACACTTAGGTAGGTACGTGTGTAAAAGGTATGTTGCTTAACGATGCGTGTAAATTCCCAATCAATTAGACTAGAAGAGTTATGTCTCCTTCGTGGTCCTTTATGGAAAAACGTGGGACCACGAAAAAACAGTGCCCTGAATCAGTTTAACTGTAGATATAACTAAAAGTGCACACCCACCAACAAAATCGATCGATAACGAACATAACATTCAAAATGGCGGTATTCTAATGTATGGGCATCAAACGTTTGATCGTATTTTCAAATTGCCTTTGCATTGATTTTAAAAAAATCAAAGAGCACGTCTTATTATTTTACATAAATGGAATTATTTTAGCATCGCGATTTAATTGTGAAATAACGGCACGATACTACCAATAAGAATGCTTACTAAAGAAGTTTTTGTGTGAAGTTTGTCTGTTAACCAATTGTAGTGCTCCTTTGTGCAATCATTTTGTTTGACTTCAAGGGTGTCTTAGACGGTTATTTTTATAGCTAAAATTCATTATGGGGCGCAGCAGACAGTAGAATGTCAAACGGCGTAGGTTGCGTAACCGATTGACACGTACTGGTAAGTAGGCATGTGTATAGTTTTTTTTTATTACTTCAAGGATAGTTCTTGGGTAGGTTATAGAGTTTACACCTCGGGGTTTTTTTTATTTTACTGGTGTTTTATATAAAATAAAATCGGTAAAATAGTTTGCATACAATTTTATTATTTCATTGCTAACTGTATAATATGGTATTTTTTTTACTGGTTATTGGGTATTTAGGATATATTCAATAAATATCTATTTCAAATGAGATCGTTGTTTTATTTTACAACTAAATGTTAACGTATTTTTACATTAAAATGACTAACATTAATCTATAGGTACATATTTACTTCGATTTTAATTATAAATTGTTATCATATGGCATGTTGGCAGTGAATTTATTCCTAAGATCGAAGTTTGTTTAGAATAGATAGGTACTCCTTGAATTAACAAGGTAGTTACATAGAAAGGTATGTTTCATCTGCTCTAGTCAATCATGACATTAATATACCTACTACACTATATATAATCGGATAGGTATAGAAAGCCTTGAGATCCCATCCCAACTGGGAGTTGTAAGTGTCCCACCATTGTCTTCGACAATAAGTAAGCGGATAAAAAAGAACTTAAATAGGCGTACAGCACCCGTACTGAAGCGTTGGCATCCTGCGAGCCGAACCGAGGCCCTAGCAGAAACAATGCGCGTGGTGTAAAATTCTGATCAATGTCAACATTTGACAAAAATAAAAACGGTAAAATTACGCGCGTTGCTCGTGCTTTGGCTCAACATATAGGTACCGTAATTTTATATAATGGGAAACGGATTAATGGTTCTGAATAAAAGTACCTGGGTAATCTTACAGAATAGGACCCAATACCTACAGCAAGTTCCTCACGGACCGATCATTATGCACTACTAGTTGTGTCATCGGAACACCTGCCCAGATATTCGTTCCGTTAGACACAACTAAAAATTCAACTGATTAGATTGTTTGTTTTTTTTTCAGCTAGAAAGGGTAATGTCATATGGAACATTTCTATGCTAAAACTATGTAGTTTGCTGTGTTCCTTAGCATAATACCAAGTTGTGTCTAACGTAACTAATATTTAAGATGACACAACTAGTTGTGCATACTACTGATTGGTGCATGAGGAACACCTGGTACACCTACTTATTTATAAACACCATTATACGTTTATATTATTATATTATAAGAGCGGCCATAGACATGCCGTTTCGCCCCGAATAGCTGGTTGGAATAGAAAAGTAATAAAACGGGCGCATCGTCACATAGGTACATGACGTTTCTTTCTTTCCTTACCTGCTCAAACGAAAGCCATAGAGCGACGCTCCCCATGATAGCTTTCTCACCACCCGAGCCCAGAGCGGCTCAACAGATTGAAACGAAACTGCAGTGTGATAATTAATGACTTGTCAACACAAGTCATTAATTATCACAAATTATTATTATGTCAACACATATGACCATCCATTTCCATTGTTTTATTGGACCGGGGCAATGTCTGGGCCGCTTAAAAAAATTCTACAGCGGTAGAGCTATTTACAACTATTCACTAACCAAGACAACTCTTGTCTACGAAAGAGATTAAACCCATAATAACCTATACTAAACTACATAAAAGCAATAAAAATAGGTAGGTACTTCTCTGTCTTCTATCCGGTCTGACAAAAAATAGAGACGGAAATATTTGATTGTTGTATTCTCTTCCGTTGCCAAAACCGTTGCATTATGGGTACTAATGCTACTGATCGAGCTTTGTCTACAATTACTTGCTCATTTGCAGAAAAGGGGGGCTGCGTTTCGTGCATTCGACTATATATGCAATGTCGTTGCATAAATGAACTGAACACATCTCACTTTCAATATCTCTTTGGCGACCTATCTGCTGAGGTTTGCGACGTGAGCGAGGCTGTGGACGCGCTCGAAGACCGGATGAGTCTGGAGAGTCTTGAAAGCGGTGCTGTGGCCCACGGCTCTAACGGACTGCCTGGCTCTTTCGCAGGTGTCGGGGAAACTCTATAAAAAACTTAATTTAAAAATGGTTCCTGCACGAACTTAAATGCTGAAGGAAAACATCGTGAGGAAACCGGTATGCCTTATGCATAATCAAAAGTTCGTTGACGTGTGCCATCGATTATTGGTCCAATATCAGCGATGGGCTTGTGACCTGTCACGTAGAACCTTACTTATCTAGGTACTAACCATGAAAATGCTGTCTACGCTACGTTTTGAGGGTAGTTCTTACCGATTTCGTTTGCATCGAGCTGTTCTAGGCCGAAATTTATGTCTCTCCCGTTTTGTGTCTTCTGGTGCTGCACTGTCCACTTCTACGCCGCTACCAGATCCTAAAGTATAGGTTTCAGTTTAATTACTTAGTAGGTACCCAATTAGGGTCCGCCATCTTTTATTCTAGATTAGATGGCAAAACTATGAAACAGTATAAAATCATTTCCCCTGGCCCCACAATTGGACAGGACGGGAATAAATCTAACCTACAAATAGAACTTTAAGAACAACTCTATGGTTAAACTATATCCGAATAGTTTTCAGTTAGATCTTCACCTATCTAACTGAAAACTATTCGGAATAGAAGGCGAAATATGGCTGCCATCTTTAAACGACATAACGGTTTCCTTAAACACCATCATTTTAAGAAAACATGAATCAGATACATAAATGTGATAGTCATGTCATATCAGGAGACAAAAGAAATCGCCGCGCCATGGAAAGAAATTGGACACCAACTTGAATAGTTGCTGTACTTGCTGTTCAGCTCTCTTGCTTATTGAAACCACTATGTATAGCTCACACTTATTTAATGTCGGTTTGAGAAATAATACAGTGTATTTAGTATAGAAATAATTAAGTTGCACGTCGCTGCGTGTCCCGTAAAAGCAAGTCAAAACGGAAGTCTCCGAGCAGCAGTAATCGGAAGTAGTCCGAGCCGCTCAGCAAAGTTGCCAACCTTATAAATGTTGCCAGTGGCATTCGGATACGCCACAAACTCTTGTTGGTATCCTGCCTGCTCTTGCAAGTTCTTAAATATATGATGGTGGCCGCACTATAAGCAAATAAAATCGTTGAACCACGGTCATTAATATTGAAGCTCTCAGATTATCTACCGAACCAGTTTTAACACTACTTGAGCTAGTAGGAACGACAATCGCTAGAGGAAATAACTACTGCTGTAGACGTCTGGCTGCTCATGGTGAAGCTTTTATAAATCATAGAACATTATATAGGTATACCTAATTAAGTAGGTAAATTCTAATTGTAAACCTACCGGCAACATAAAGAGAATGCTCTACCAATGGCTCAGTTCCTGTCGCATAATCAACGCATAGCGGCCGTGCAGCTTTTATCCTAGCTTTGTTCTCTCTTCTACCTCCAATAGCTCTGGAAAATAAAAAGGTGATGGGTGGCATGTGTCAACCTTAGAGAATATAAAAATAAATAGGTATACGCATCGCATCAGTTTCATTCTGCCTGTGCATTGTTAAACTTAAATAAATGATAACGTCCTTGCATATCAAATGCGTAAGCATCCTACCACAAACTATTTATGGATACTACTCACAAGATGGGCAAGATAATAAACAATTTGTGTTTTTATCTGTAGTAATTTTGATGGACTGACATTATTAAGTTATTATCTGTGGTGTATTTTTTGCTCTGTGGAAGTTTGATACTGAAATGGCAGTTGTCAGTTCGTTTCAAAAGCCATAGTCAAGAAGTGAAGTGTCAGCCCGTTTGACATTTATCTATGCTGCCAGCAATCTGGGTTTAGCCCTAAGGTAGGGTTCTTCGTCTTCATATCGGAGGGATTTAATTTAATAAAGTATCTTCCTAAACAAAAAAATATTACCTAGAAGACCAGTGAATTAACTCATGATAATATAGCTCATAAGAAGTTCGGAAACAATTTGAGGTTTAAATATATTGTTAAGTAGTTAATAGATAGGTATTCCTGTGTAGATGAGAGAGAATCAAAAGCATAATTTACATGGGAAAGGCTCATGCCTTTCCCATGTAAATTATGCTTTTGATTCTCATGTGTAGTTGTCAGTGTATGAGTCTCCGAGTCGGAGTTCACCTGCAAAACTCCAGTCCTCCTTTGAATGCTTACTTGTTAAATTTCATACATATCACAGATATTATGGTAATACCTAACAGATTTAGCAATAAGACTTATTATCAAGCGTATCGTGTATTATATTAAGAACTTTGGTAGATAAGTACTTTTTAGAATGAATGTTATCTCAATGATTGAGTTCACCTTGTTCGATTGGCACCACACTAAATCTGAATGAAGAATCATCACAAAAAAAGACAGACTTTGTTTACTAATTCTAATAAGCTTGGTCGCAAGTGAGGAATTGGAGTAAATTCACTTCAAAATTTGAAATTTACGTATGTAGTTTAAGATGATAATCCTTGTGATTGTAATGAATAAACCTATCGACTTTGACTCGAAGTTAACCGAAATAGTGTTGACTAATTACGACTAAACATTAGCTTTTAGTGTCATTACCATGAGCGATACTGGGAAGTTGAATTAATTCAATTGATTGACGGTAACACTAAACATTCCGGCCATCTTGTTCACATCAAACAGTCCCAAGAAAAAACGTGTACGTAACATTTTGGCTTGGCTTGGCTTGGTTGCGTTTTGGTTTGGTCAACGCGCAACGTTACCTTCATCAGTCGATCAATCAGTTTATTCGTCAGTAATTTCGTCAGGCTTCCTCAACATGGCAGGCAAAGACTATATAACATATAAGGCAGGTCGGGAACGTGACCCTCATGCACTTGACCCAATTGACTTGCAGTTGATGGAACGGGAGTTCGTAGCAAAATACGAGCAGTTACCTCTGCTTTGGAAAAAAGATCACCCCGATTACTGCAACAAATACAAAAGAAACGTTGGCTACGACGTTCTACTGCCGGTACTAAAGAAGTTTATACCTACGGCCAATCGATACAGCGTGCGGCAAAAAATAAACATTCTCCGCTCTACCTATAGAAAGGAAGTTCGAAGGTATCTCGCGTCTAGAACTATCACATCGGACGGCGAAATCGCTTATACCTTTACTCCAACTTCCTGGAAATTTGAAGCTATGAAATTCCTGTTGGAGATGAATGAACAAGAGAGTAAAATGGAAATACCACAGTCGGAAATTGAGGAGGAAACAGTTGAAGATGATACGTTCAATGACTTGGAGGTAATTTATAATTTAACAAGTAGACTGAAATGCCAAATTAGATGCTATGAATGTGTAGCTTGTGAACACATCAAGCTTTGTTAAAAAAATCCTCAAAGGTTTGGGCATGGATATCACATATTTTGCATTCTGCTTTGAGCAATGAATATTGTGCGCATAAATCTACTAAATAAAAGACAAAACATTAGCTGCAGTCAGGCAATCAGTGCACACCCATCTTTTATTTATTTTACCATAGTTCACTAGCCCTTTTTAGAGAGAATCACAAGCATAACTGTCATGGGAAAGGCACAAGTGTAGTTGTCACTGTATGGGTCTCCCTGTCGGAGTTCACTTGCAAAACTCCTTCGACTGCTTCCTTGTCAAATTTCATACATATTTGTAGTACCACAGATATTATTGGTAGTACCTAACATAGTTTTAGCAATAGGCATTATTATCAAGCATATTGTGTATTATAGTGTTTGTATTTTATGAATAAATTAGTTCTAGCATATAATTTATAACTTTTCTTATTAATTATGCACTACCTCAAGACTCTTTTCCATATAACACAAAGGTTAGCTGGAAGAGAATGCTATCTTGCATTAATTTCGCCTATGTTCAGTACTATTTTATTATTACCTATCTATTATATTAAGAACTTTGGTAGATAAATACTTTTTAGACTTTGTTTAATGCTTTCTCAATGAATGAGTTCACCTTGTTTGATTGGCACCATACTAAAACTGCCCATGTCGCAGTAGCTACATGCTAGATAAATAAGTTGTTTTTTATAAATATTTATATATTAGTTTCGAAGGTATTTATGCTATGGTCCATTATAATAATCAAATCTAGTACATCCATAGGTTGACAGTAAGAGAATGTTATTGACAATGTACTTCTGTATTCTGATTTAACTCCCAATGTACTTCTGCAATCAGCTTTTATTTTGTTGTTTTTTTTATTTGATAAGTAATACTTGTAGTGTGGTGTACAATAAAGTGTTATTTATTTTATAATTTCAGGAGCAAGAGCTAGTGTTCATACAAGAAGGAGAAACGGAAAGTGGTAATGAAGAGCAAGTTATCTCAGAAACGATGTCCCCTCTATATGTGCAAGAAAAGAAACCTGCTGTCATAAAAAACTCAAGAAAACGCAAATTCAATGATGAAAAATACTTCCTAGGTATGAAGGTTTTTTTTTTAATTATTGTTAACTTGCCTGCGCCCATGGCTTCACCTGCTTGGTACCCAGGTAAAAGTAGTTGAGTTAATCAAACAGGTTAAGGTGTCAAATTGTACCTGTTAAAAATTTTATCCAAGTTGTTACAGCCATTACGGAGAGTATAGAATTTAAATTATCATGGTTTGGTATAATTTTAGAATATTATTATGACTATACAAAATTTCATCCAAGTTGTTACAGCCATTGCGGAGAGTATAGAATTTAAATTATCATGGTTTGGTATAATTTTAGAATATTATTATGACTATATACCATAATAATACCACATTCTTTACTATTCTGCTGAATTTTGTTGACCATTTAGAGGTCCTTCCTCATGAGCACCGTATGAGTATGTGGTATATTCGTAATAATATTCTAAAATTATGGAGATTATTAGCAACTAATATCCAAATTTTGACATTTACAATATTAGTAGGATTGCTACTATTAAGTTAATTGTAGATCATCATTTATTCTGTTACTGGTGCTTTTTTAGTTAGCTTGCCTGCTTAAGTATTCAAAGTATTCAGGGCGAGCCTCGCCAAGGGATTTCTACCAGAACAGTGGTCCAATGTGAAAATAAGCCTGTCTGCATTGGCCAGTGACCAAAGTTACCAATGCAACTAATCTGTTTGCATGCAAATTCTTTATTAACCACTCGTTGTTTCTTTCCCATGAACAAGTCTGCACGCACACTTGTCAATCATGAGACAACTCAATGGGTAACTACAAAGAATATAGAACTACATATACTTAAGTATTATATAAAGAAACAGTTGAACCATCTAAAGACAGCTGCAATGTTCTGAAGATAGCCCAACTGATCCAAATCAGAACTGAACTGAAGCATCCTCAAATAGCTGGCTGCACTGCAACACTGAATGGCGATGCTAATACAGAAAGAGAAAGAGTACTAGAAAGAGCCAGCCCTAAGGTCGTCATAAATAGAATAACAAATATTTTAAATTTCACAGATCAGGAGTGCAGTGCTGTAGGATCTAATGTGACATGCAAACTACAACGCATGAACTTAACCCAAAGACTTTATGCTGAACAGCTGATAAACAAGGTACTGATGAGGGGACTCAAGATGACTCTGACAGAAGACACAGACTTTGCAGAATTAGGTTTTGCAATCCATAAGACTGAAGTGGAAAGCTAAAGTTGAGTGAGAATCTTAATATAGTATTTTTACCAACACTTTGTTTGACACAATGTATATGTTTTAATGTATTCTTTAATTGAATCAAACCCGCAACTCTTGCGTCCCAGCTGGCTACCTGTCTCAGTCGTAATGTTAATGTACTTACAATGCTATACATGATTCAGTTTCAGATTAATTTATTTGCTCAAACATAAATCATAATGTAAATGCAGCAACATAATTAGCTTCTATTCAAAACGACTATTTAACGTTTCTGTCTGCGTGCGTATGGTCCATTCCGTTTTTAAATAAAACTAATTAAATTCTACAATCATGATAGAAGTAAGCACATACCTTTTACTACATGTAAATAGGTAAAAGCAGTACATGAAATAGGTACTTACTATTGTAAGATTGTATGATAAATTATGTAAATATGGATGTGTAGATATTAAAGTAATGATAAATATAAGTCTAATGTTTTTTTTATCCTGATCGAAGAGTTATGGCCGCAATCGACTTATTATCATCATTATCAAACGTAATAATTCATTCACAAGTCAGTTTTACTTTTAAAAACCGACGTGTGGCGATAAAAGTCATACAAAAGACGTCTACCAAAAACCGCAACCAGGGTAAACAGACAGAAACAGTGGTAACAGACCAAAAACCAACAAGCATATTCAAGACGAGTATATCTGTCGTATTTATAGTTTATGTAGGATTTAGAAGTAAAATTACTTACGAGTCATGTTGTAAAACGGGAATTTTCACCTTATAATCGGTGCAGGCACCGACTAAGCTTTGATTCATTCAGAGTCTTCCTTACCCTGAGTGATCGCGATTATCAAATTCACGATAGTTTTTGAAATAAAATTACTTACGAGTTGTTCCCGGAACTAGGATGGTCATCACACGGCGCGTCGCTTTCTAGAGCACTGCTTTCTGACGCCACTAGGTACATGGACCTGTATGACCATCAAAACATGTTAACCCAGCTCTCTAATTACACCAAGAAAATGGCAATGAAAAATCCTGGCACTCATTTTGACAGACTGCAATGTTCTAAAATTTGAAAAGGGGACACTTCTTTCATTTTTTAAAGTTTAATTATTGTTTTGTTAATTTTGCTGGTTTAATAAGGTTAAAAAAAATCAAAAACATTCATATTGTAAAAACGGGATTTTTTACGTACTGCACTATCGGTGAAGGCGCTGACTAAGTTTCGACTCATTCCGAGAGTCTTCATCAGGGTTAGTGATCGCGACTAGCTCCCTCTGCGTCGCGTCGTGCACTACACTGATAGTGCAGTACGTGAAAATTCCCGTTTTTACAATATGAATGGTCAAATTCACGATAGTTTTTGGAATCGAATGAACATCTTCGGTCTTCATTACGAAACGTAGTCTAAGCTCGAGTTATGTTAGAACCAAGGTTTAAATATACCTTATCGAAAAAAGAGTATCTACCTATTATTGCAAAGCGACTAGGGTATACAATTTAAATACCTACCTATAAAATAAAACCGCGGGGTGTTTGATTTAAAAAACAAAACCAAAATAACCAAAAAAGTAGGTTCTCAAAAAGAGGTTGAGTTATGATATAAATAAACTAGCTGACCGCCTGGTTTATCTTTTAGCACTATTTGTGGTCAAACCTCTTTTTTAAATGTCAAATATAGTGTGGCTATTTTATTATAGCATTCAATTTTAAACCTTGTTTCCTTAGTAAAAAAAAATCTTGAAAATCAGGATTCAAAAGTATAGAAGATAAACCATCGATAGGGACACTTTTTCATTTTCAAGGTTAATCGTTTTGATAATTTTACTAGTGTAATAAGGTTTTAAAAAAACGAATAACCAGTAGTCAAGTGCACAATACTTAAATGAAGATACAAGGGTAAGTTTTGGGTGCCATCTTGTTTTGAATGTCTTGAACACAAAATAGTATAATCATGACCCGCTTAAAAAATGCAAAAAGAGTCCTTCAAAGCAGGCAACGCATCAGCAATGCCCCCGACGTTGCAGATGTCAATAGGCGACGGTAACCGCCTATCATGAGTTGGGCCGTAGGTATGCCCTGTTTGCTTCAGTAAAAAGTTACAAATCTGATATTCTGTTACCTGGCCGGAACGTAAAGATGTGGAGGCGGGGGCGCTGCCTTTCTCGAGGCCGAGCGAGCCCGCCGAGCCCGGGAAAGACGCCCCAGCAACACAGACTCTAAAGACAGACATATATAAAACAATACGCTCACGGCTAATACCCATGGTGGACATCCTGCACTCCTATTTTGTGTATCTGAAAGTTATTTTTTCGCAAGTCAAATGATTTTCACTTTTAGTAGCTTTTTTGCTAGTAACTACTAGCAACTAGCTATGCCACGGCCGCCATCGGCCTCCAGCCCTCCGCGTCGCATCGCCCGTCCGCGCTATAACTTCTTTTACTTGGCTCCTAAGGGTCGTACGTAGCGTGATGTTAAAGCCTATAATACCCTTCCTCAAGAAATGGACCATCAAAATCAATAATAATTTTAGAAATACGACTTGTAGGTTACCACAGATTAGTGCGTTCAAACAAACAAACTTTTCATCTTTATTATTAGTATAGAGGTAGATATTGCCACGGAATACGGACGTCAAAATCAAACGTTCGTTATAAAATTACGACTACATACATATATACATAGGTACATATAGTAACGCTCGGAGAGGTAGGCACGGAATTCCACTTGCTACGATCCTGGCATACCTCTTTCGAAGCGAAAAAGAATGTGATATTCATCCTATCATACATTCTTCATACAAGCTCGTCGGCTTAGTGATTTCTCCTTTCTCCTGTGACGACTAACTACTAATCCTAGTGGTCTGAAGTTTGGAGGGTAGATGCCATTTAGTGTTAAGGGGGAGCACTATGAAAATATTTTCCGAAATTCCACCCCTAGGAAGAGGAAGGTGAAGTTTGTATGAAGAAATTAATGTGGAGGAATTCACGAGGCGTTATCTCTTACCAGAAATTGGATCACTGTCGCTATTCTCCTGTCGCTCGCGTCGCCAAGCGGAGTCAGCCGAGGGCGCGGCGGCCGCCACCCCGAAAAGACCAGACACCGTGCCTACCACTATCTTTCTATTCGATTTTGCTGCGATCTGTGAAACAAAATAAGTTGTAAGAGTAGGGCCACGACGGTTCTAACACCGGGCTTACACCTGTGCGTTCGCATTGGTCTCACTCTTCGAAAAGTTCGTAAGACTCAGTGCCGACGCGAACTACCGTTCACACAATCGCGGGGTGTTCAGACATTTGTGAGTCGCGAGGCGAGTGACGAACGTGCCGTTCAAACATGATGCGTCTTTCGCCGTAGATTAGTACTACATTCAACTCGTCATTCGACTCGCCACTCGCGTCGCATGTGAAAACGCGGTATACAATGATGTCCCTAGTAAGAAAAGAAAGTAGATACCTACCTAGATATATTACGCCGTTTTCCGGCGCATCGTAAACTAAGTACATGCCGTTTGTTTCTATTATCTCTAAGGCCTTGAGTACAGGGATGCTTCACGAGCGATGATGCGGCGCGACGCTGCCACAACACCAAAGAAACAATAAAAAAATAAAAAGCGCTGGGCATGACTTTGTATGGAAATGCAGCTACGCTGACGTTCGTCTGAAGACACGCTTTCCTGACCGTACGGGCGCGACCGAAAAATGTCGGAAGGACGCACTCCGACAGCTGTTGACCAGGAACAGGGAAGTTTACATTATTTTCTTATTGGAACGTGCGAAAACTGCACGTTTATCGGCGGCCTTATTTTGCTTTGCACCAAAATGATACAAAACAAAATATTTGAGTTTAACAGATAAAGCGACACAAGCCCTACTTTACATGGGTCATGGAATCCTCTATCACTCTGCTTCTTTGGAAATATATAATGCATGTTAATTAAACCGCTTTAAGCTCTAGAAGTCAGTAACGGTGAGTAATAGCACATATATTTAATAGGATACTCACAAGAGCATTGATGTCTATCTCAGGAACGTTGACCAGATTGGCCGCCTGCGTCGCTAGATCTTTGATTTTCTGGCTGCTGCAGTCTGGTTTCTCTAGCAGTATGATCAGCTCACGAAGGTAGTCTTCGTACGATTCTTCAGGTGGCACTGTTCAAAGGTGTAGGTAATAAGTTTGACGAGAGTGGCGCGGCGGGCGAGCAGCCGGCTGAGATGCAAGAAATGCGGTTTCGATTCCTAGCCGCTAAACGTTTACTTGTTCTGCAGATATTTGTTCCAGCTCTTAGTGTTGTGGTATCATGGTACTAGTTCCTGGTATCCACGATACAGGGAATCCTAGTGTGAAGTCAGGACTATACCATTTCTGTTGCAACGATGTTTGTAATAATCTTGTATTAGCTAAACCTTGTAATCTTGTATTAGATTTAAAAAAACCCTTGTTATACTAATAAAAACAAAAAAAATATACTAATACCTATTGTGGGATCGACATTGCACTAACTATTACTTTTGTCGTAACCAAACAGAAAAAACCGCCCAAGTGCGATATGTCACGCTGGAAAATTGACTTGTGTCAGAGAAGAAATCAGACCAAAAAAAAAAAAAAATTGAATGAAAGGAATAGATTTTGACCTGGTAGAATACACACACTACTTTTTTTCAATGAACGAATTATCGAGATGATACTTACTGTAAGGCATCAGAACAGGAACACCTTGCGCATTATTTTCCAGAACATACTGTTCCATGGAGCTTTGGTGGACCAGCGTCCTCGCTCCAACACCTGGAAGTCCTGGTGTTCCAGCTGTAGAAACACCTTGAATGCCAACACATCCTGGTGTCATGCCTACTCCTGACATTAGTCCAACTTGAGCTCCTGGCATACCAGAAGCACCTGGAACCATTCCAGTGGACACCCCTTGCATAATTCTTGTTCCTGGAACTCCTACTATACCACTTTGATTTCCAGGTATTCCTCCAGGTCTTTGAACACCCGGTACCATCCCAACAACTTGAACACCTTGCATCATTCCAACACCTTGAGTCCCAGGGATAATCCCTCCTTGCACCATTCTTGGACCAAGCATCATTCCAGTGTTCAAGGGAACACTTGTTAAATTTCCAGCGCCTTGTGCAATTCCTGCACTTTGCATTATTGCAATACCTTGAGCCCCTGGTATCACCCCAAGACCTTGGGCTCCTGGCATCATCCCAATGCCTTGGGCCCCTGTCACTCTTTGAACTCCTAGCATTCCTCCGGCTCCTTGTATCATTCCAACACCTGGTCTTCCAGGCACTCCCCCAAATTGAACCCCTGTCGTCATTCCAGCTCCTTGTGTGCCTGACATGTCTCCAGTCCCTTGCATCATTCCAATACCTACATAGCCTGGACTTGGTAAAGTCATATTTCCTGGCAGTCCAGGTCTGATTTCCAAGCCAGCTTTGCCTACTGTAGTGAAGGTAGCTACCGGTGGTATGTTCAGCTGGTTATGATTGGTGATATGGATGCTTGGCGGAGGGACGAGAGCTGGTACTCTTTGTATCGCTTTTCCGTTCACCAAAAGATCGGGTGTTGTCTGGTTTTGCATGCCTTGCCCTGTAACAATAGAGTAGAAGTTTTTATTTTTTGTAAGAGCCATGTTGGCATCGTGAAAAACCATGATGGGCATGCCGCCCTAAAATAAAAAAAAAGAAGGCATGTTTGCGCCATCAGTGATTCAATCAGCGACGGGTTTGCACCCTGTTACTCGGAATGATTCCAATAAGTAAGATGTGGGCATGTGCTTAATAATATTTGGACTTGTTTGACAACTTGTCACCCACGGATCTGCCTAGCGTACTGAGTAGCTTTACATCTGTAAATGTCCATCATCGCGATTATACTGATGAGCATGATCGAAGTTTTGATTCAATTACCAGGTATTGAAGGATACTTGACAGTGGAAAGGTTCATCTCTTGCGTGTACCTATGCCATAAAGTTAAGAACCTAAGACAGTGCTGGACCCATTTCCGTCCCAACTTGCACTACTATGGACCACATATACTTAAAAGGCCGTCAACACTCTTCGCGTCCAATATAATGCCTTAAGGATGTTGTTGGGACTCCCAAGGTTCTGTAGCGCGTCTACATGTGCGCAGGCGAACATGACAGGCGCGCACAGATGGATTCCAAGCCTGCATAAGAGAGTTGCGTCTCTGATGAGTAATGTTCGCGCGAGTTCTAACGCCATCGTAAGAACAATAGATGATAAGTAGGATAGTCCCTTTTCCAAGCACTTTGTTCGTGTGTTAATGACGATTGACTTACCTTCTTACATTTCTAAAACTAACATAAATAGTCGGTAAGTAACTACCAACTGAAATTAATATGGATCTTGTAAAATCTGAAATAAATGTTTTATTATTATTATTAAAAGTATACTTGCCAGAGGATAGGTCCATCTCCTGTGTATACGCCATGACGTTGAGAGCTGAAGACAGTGCTGGACCCACTCCGGTCCCAACTTGCACTGCTAAAGCATCCGTCGAGGCTACGTCCGGCGGTGGAGCCGCTGTTCTTCGCCTGAAAATGACGTATCAACCAGGTATGAATATGTAACATACATTTTATTTCAGAATCAACAGAATTGCTTTCATGGAAAATATATAGAAACTATTTTCGTGAGACTTCTTGAAATTTTTCGATTATATTGAATCGTTTTCTTAGTTTCTTTAACTAAGTAAATATTAATAAATAAATAAATAATGCTGGACATTTTCGCACAGCGTCATCTAGCCCCAAAGTATGCAGAGCTTCTGTTATGGGAACTAAATGACTGATATACTACTTATATACATTTTTTTTGGAAATACATAATACATAGAAAACACCCAGAGCCGAAACAAATATTTGCAAATCATACAAACGTTTGTCTCGCAGCGAGAATCGAACCGGCAACCTTCTGCATCTCAGGCGGGCCTTCGCCCACTGCGCTACAGAGGTCATCTAAACAAAGAAACTTTCGATAACTATGTGTTACGAGTAGGTACTGTGGCCAGTGGAAGTGGAACTGACCCTAGTGGAACTTTGGTGGGCGTGGATATGGAGACTCGGCCCCACATCAGTCTTCTCAACTCTTCGCCGCTGATGCCTCTTCTCCTCAGCTCGGCTATCGTCACCTTTCCTACACGCTGTAATAGCATTTTGAACTTTGTATGAGTACGATCCGATTACACCAGAAATCTAAAAAAAACCACTTAAACTTATAGATATACTAGCAATAAGTATCTACATATAACTATTTACTTATATGTACTTATTGCTAGTATACCTATAACTAAAATGTTGCTGGTTTGAAACACGTCTGTGCACCAAATTGTATCGTGATAAACACTTTCTACCATTAAGATAGGTATACCCTTGACAGGATAGTGTTTATCATGGTAAAAAGGCACGCAAATAGCAGCTATTACTCTTTCAAGAGTTATGTACTCTTGAAAGAGTAATAGCTGCTTTTTGCGGTACGAAAAACGGCAGCTATGCAAGGGTACCTATGAGGTATGAAAAAGGTAGGTATTAATCTATTTGCAGGCTGTATTAATACCTTCCAGTTTGTAAGCGCTCCCTTCCTCTGCTTCGCTCTTGTCTTGGCTTTGCTCTTGATGACCATCACGGCTCGCTGCTCGTACCGGGGGTCGTCAGACGGACCGAGCCCTATGGAGTACTCTTGTAGGTACTTGTGAGCTTCCTCTTGGGCCACTGAACGCTCTAAGGAGACAACAATTTTCGCCCACTACGGAAAACAACGAGTTACTGAAACTACCATGGACAAGTTGCACCGTCGCTGAAATTGGAGATTGATAGAGGTATACAGATTGGTTCAGGCACCATGCTCCAAAAGGAGCAATGTGGGGATCACGTGGCAGCTTCGAATCACACCAAGTTATGTTTTGCGATTTTCTGTAGTTCAGCCTGCTTAGCATAAAGACCCAAGATAGGTAATGGTTTCGTCTACGCCAAGAAGACAAAAAATATTTTGGCCTTTTTTGGGTGCTCATGCTAAGTGGGCTGGAGTTAGAGCTATTTTGTTGTCCGATCATTTCCAAAGTAATAATAATAATAATAATGCTGGACATTACACACAGCATCGTTTAGCTCCAAAATAAGCAAAGCTTGTATTATGGGAACTAAAAGACCAGACCCAGAACCGAGAACAAATATTTGTAGATCATACAGACATTTGTCCCGCGGCGGGAATCGAACCCGCAACCTTCTGCGTCTCAGGCGGGCTTTCACCCACTACGTCACAGAGGTCAGAGGAGAGGAAAGTAAAAAGGTTTAACAATTTCTATTTTTTGATGAAGCTGTTGGAATAATTCATATTGCAAAATGGATACCGTCCTTACCGGCAATGGTAACACCATTGCCGGTGTAGGCAACGAATAAAAAATAATCAATTCAATAAACTGATTAATGAATTGATGAGCATTTTAGAATAAGCAATCAGCAGTCGCAGTCACATTCAAGAACTCGTTTACCCCACGAGTTCTTGTATGGAGACCACGTTAAGTTGACTCACCTGTTTCACCCATTCTTTCTCCGACTGCTCGATGACGTGAGCGTAAGTGTTTCCCATCATAGCTATCAACATGTTGAGCAGTAGAATCGGCACGAACACCATAAATACCGCAAACACTGTCTTCGAGAGATTCGGATACGTGGTCATTCCGAGGTCTGTGTACTGAAATAAGAATAACTGATTTAATAACTTATTATGGAAACAGTTACGCCGATCCTCCAGTACGCCAACTAAACTTAAACTGTCGCTCTCTTTTACTTAGAGTGCACGCAAGAAAGTGATGGCAAGAATTTCACTCCTGTTAAATTAATTAATCAGTGATACCTATAAATTATATAAATAAAAAAATCATTCCACTTATGTATGTATCTACTGGATTTACAAAAAAGTTACTCATATAACTATTTTATTTGTTGCTTTTTGTCCCATGTCTGTTTTATTTTATCCTGATATAAACTTAGCGAGTGATCCGAGTGTGACATACGGACCGACAGACAGACAGACAGACAGACGGATATATGAATTAAGTTTCAGAACTCTACACACGTTAAATTCGCGAGTCGTTGCAATATACTGGTTATTTGTTTAAAACTTACACTGTAATCTCCTAGAGTAATTTGAAACAGAGCCATCCAGGTACTTGGATAGCTAGAGAATAATGTTGATTGGACGTTTGGAAATCCTGAAACAAAACATATCAATAATTTATAGCTTCTTGCAAAAACTTTAACGGATGGGCGCGTTGAACTCTTTTGTATGGAGAAAGTTGGCATCAACGCGCAAAGCAATGTTTAAATAACAAAATTGAGAGTTTGTTAGCGTATTGGTGGAGTATACTCGCTCCAACTTACTTAAATAACAGATATTATAATACCATAGGTACTAGTACTGATGGGTTTTTTGCCTTTTAATATAACCCTTAATAAATGAAAGTACGATGCCACTCTGCTTAAAAATTGCCAAATCTTTACCTATTTACGAGCTCAAAGTTATAAAATCATTATTAACTACCATAACGTTTTCAAATTAAAGTAGTAATATTTGACATAAGGCTATTTCAGATTTCATTTATTTAACCATATTACTCGTCTAAGCTTTGGTTGTTATACTAGCTGAGGAAAAAGGTTCTCAATATCTTCAATGATTATTTTTTTAATGGGTTGGGTAAGTATACTTCAAGGGTAGTCCCATATAAATTGTATGAAGTGAAAAGGAATGGGGGGGGGGGGTGATATTTCATCTTGGACTATTTATCAACTTTCCGTTATTTTGCAGTTTTTATTCATTCCTAAAAACATATATTTTTTACAGGTTGTCTGATCCTTTTATTACATTCCTTTAAACGTCCAAGCGGCCGCGAACATGACTCCGCGTAAGTCCAAGGTCGCGAGCCATGTTATCGTAGAAAATTACGGACGGCCCGCGACTTAAGAACCTCGATATCTATTGTAGCTAAGTCAAAGCTAATTTTATGAACGTAAAGCTAATTTATTAAAGAATTTTATTATATATACAGTAAATCACAAAATACGAAACTTTTTTTGTATAGTGGGTTAGTTCCATTAAAATTCTGATTTTACCCATAAATTGAGTAACTAGTTTTATTTATGCGGAAACATACATATTTTGTTGATATTTTCAATCAATCCTAAAGCCTGTAGTTTTACGATTTTTTTGATACATAATATTCGATAAAATATATACTTTTTCCCATTTAATCCTAACTTCCATAATCTCACTCATAAAAAATGAAGAATAATTGCAGAGTGAAATTCAATTGCATTTTTTCCAAGACATTGTTTACCGAGGCCAGGTTTTGTTCTAATATCGGTATAGAGAATTTCAACATGAAAATAGTCTATGAACATTGAAATAAATAAATAAATAAATAATGCTGGACAATCCACACAGCATCATCTAGCCCCAAGCTAAGCAGAGCTTGTGTTATGGGTACTAGATGACTGATATACTTAATACAATACATTACATAGATAGATATTTTTTTATTATACATAGAAAATACCCAGAACACCCGGAACAAATATTTGCAGATCGTACAAACATTTGTCCCAGGGCGGGAATCGAACCCGCAACCTCCTGTGTCGCAGGCGGACCTACAATTTGACCCGAGAAAAAGTCCCGAGAATGCCTACAATTTGCCATAGAGATGTAAAACGTGGTACACAACGCGCTATTTTTTACTGGCTGCTCTAGTCGCCATGGACTGTCAAGCGTATCCGAGTTCTGGCGACTAGAGCAGCCATGGACGTATGAGAGGAAGGCTTGTTTTTGGCTTGGTTCGCTGCTGAAGAATAGACTCCTCACCTTTATATAGAAAGTAGAATGACTGAGAGAATCCAAACAGAACAATGCAGTAAATGATTCCGAACGTGAACATATCTCCCGTGATCATGCTGTAGATCATCGTTACGAACGGACCCGTCAGTTTCACGGCTCTGAAACAAATTACAATCATTTCTTGATCTGAAATTGAAATTATGCTGATTTTGTATCATTTAAGGATTCTAGACATGACTATTACTACCAAGTTACTTACTTTTACCACAGATATTATAATACAAGTAGTTTTACCATCCTACTTCCTAATCCTCCTACCTAATATCCTACTACTATTATAAACGCGAAAGTTTGTGAGGATGGATGTTTGTTACTCTTTCACGTAAAAACTACTATACGGATTTTGATGAAACTTTACAGTAACATAGCTTATATATCAGAATAACATATAGGTTACTTTTTATCAGAAGCTAGTACCTACTATTATACATTTCAAAGTTTGGCTGTTTTGATGTTAGTTGCTAAAAATCACCGTAACGACTGGACCGATTTGGATGGAAATCGCAGCAGATATCGTTAGTGATCAAGAATTACACAAAGTTAACCTACTTTTTATCTTTGTAAGGTACCACGTGCGCGAAGCCTTGGACATAGGCAAGTACATACTAAATGTCAAAATTTGACTGTTTGTTCAAGCATGTTTGTTTCCAATACTCGCCGTAACGGGTGGACTAACTTGGATGACTTCATATTGTAAAAACGGGAATTTTCACGTACTGCGCTATCGGTGAAGGCCGAGAGTCGAAACTTAGTCGGTGCCTTCACCGATAGCGCAGTACGTGAAAATTCCCGTTTTACAATGTGAATAGTCAAGTTCACGATAGTTTTTGGAATAAGTTGGATGAAATTTGGCACAGGTATATTTCGTGACATAAAATAGTACATAGGCAATATGCATCGTCCTGATTTACATACAAAAAGTGTCGATGCGACCAAATTGACATTAGATAATAGATATAATGCCTCTGCAACTCCCAGCAGGCTTAGTATGAGCATATAGACAGTAATTTTGTCCACGGAAGGGAAGAAGAAGAAAAGATCCTTTAAATCAGACTAAAGTGAGACAGAATGAGTTTTTTTTAATGTTATATCAAAGCGATCAAGCATTTTGTATTCTCTTAGGACAAAACTGGGCAAAAAAGTCTTATGTGCTGATAATTGTAACGCATTGAAGTAAGTTAGTCTGTAAGTTACACAGCACAATTAAATAAATGTAATTTTTAATTTTAACTGGCACCCTTTCAAAGTCAAAGTCAATAGGTTTTTATTCATTGAAATCACAAGGATCATATAATAAATAATAATAAATAAACGCTGGACATTTTTCACACAACATCATCTAGCCCCAAACTAAGCAGAGCTTGTATTATGGGAACTACATGACTAATATACTACTTAAATACTTTTTTTTTGTAAATACATACATATTATACATAGGAAACCACCCAGACCCGAGACAAATATTTGCAGATCTACAAACATTTGTCCCGTGACAGGAATCGAACCCGCAACCTTCTGCGTCTCAGGCGGACCTTCGCCCACTGCGCCACAGAGGTCGTCGTTTTTTTTTGTAAACATAGAAACGTCAACTTAAAAACTACGTGAATTTAAAATTTGAAAGTGATACGCCGCTTCTTCGCGCGCAACCAAACCTAGCAGAATTAGGCAACAAACTTTGCTTGGTTATTTTTTTGATGATCCTTCATTCAGTATTTGTGTGATGCCGATCGAACGAGGTAAACTCATTTATAGAAAAAGAGTAGTACTATTCAAAAAATTAAATCAATTAAAGTTCTTAAAACCGGAACACAGCAATACGAGCTCTGAAATTACAATAAAGCAGATAGTGCGTCTTACCCTGCAAAAAACATGAGCAGGAACCAAGATCCGGGCAATAAGAATATCAGCAAGGCTTCCTCCAACATTTCCATCTTCATAAGCCGCGCCGGGATGCACGTCAGAACCAAGATGTTGGACGCCAGGAATATGAATTTTGCTGGCTCGCTAAGCTGTAAGTAGCGCACCAAATCACAAGATCTGTTTTGCAAGGATATGGTGGCATACAATGTTTTCAAGGGAGAATTTAAGGATTAAGGGAAGGGGTAAAAATAGAATAAGTAGTACCTACAATAATATAAAGGTTTGCTGGAAGAAAACTCTTTTTAAGGTTAAGCTTAACTTTGTATACATTTGAATTTATAGACTAACCTCACCACCATTTGGTCTGAATAGTTCGCAAAAGGGAGAGAACACAGATAGAGAGTACATTATTGCAGAGGTCGCGAAATAGGCGCGAAATGTCCATTTCCACCGAAGCATATAAAGTGCTTTTCTCAAAACATGCAAGGATATAAAAAATGTTTATTATGTATTTTTCAACTTTTACGTATTTTTCTTTGACTTCGCTGGAAGAAGGTTTCGATGGTTAATTTGGCTGCCGACCTTAGGTCTGGTGCAGTGCAGTTAATATATCCATTTCACTTTCGAAAACTTCGGCGAATAAATACATAAATAAAACTCATTTTTATTTATGTATTTATTCGCATTTGTAGTCGCTCTCCAGATCGACAGAAAATCGAAGGTAAGCACACCAGATCAATATTTGATCTCACCTTAATCAGTCTCTTACTTAAAATATTGAATAATTTAGAGATGCTTTCATACCAATTGTTTACAATACGCAAAGAGACCCTGATTCTTGATCTCATCTCCCTGCTGCAGTATAATATAGCACAGGGTGCTGAGGATAGTGCCTAGTTCGCTCGCTAATCTGACTCCTGTTTTAGCGTCGGTCACTTCGAGGCCCCAATTGGGATTGGCCTCGGCTTCCAGGCTACTGTGGCGGAGATAGACGGAGACTGAGAGTAGAAGGAGATGCAGCAACAAGATGAGCAGGCGTTTGAGGAATTTTGTCTGAAAATTTAAATTTAATTACCTACTACTGTCCTATCAAGCAAAGGTTTCGACACAATTTCAAATCAAGATTATTGTTGTCCAGTTTATTTAATCAAAGTTCATCATCTCAACCCGAAATCACCCACTGCTGGTTATATGCCTCCTTTCTGTACATAAGTGCTAACCCTTATGTCATGCCTCCACAGCGATATAATCTGATCTTCTGGTTGCTCAAGTAAGTGTCAACTGAATCACTAGTTAGTTATTATCAAGAAAATACAAGTCATTAAATACAAACCCTTGCAAATGTCTTCCATTTCTCCTCCAACAGCTTCTGGATAATGCCACCATCTAACATGTTCAAGTGCTCTTGTTTAGTTCCGTTCAGGATTATGAAAAGTGCCGAGTTCCAATCTGAAATCGAGAAGTCAGATATTGCTGTTCGCTCGCTATTGTTGTTGTGCTTGCGCGGTGGAATGGTGCTCACTTGACTCGTTTTGTTTAGGTGGGTACAAGAAAAAGTGAAAGGCCATGTCATGAGGACCTGTAATAGAACATGTATGAAGATTTTCAGAAGAGTTACCGCCAAATACTGAAACGCTTCATTCAACGCTTTTATTCTATGCTTAACCACTACTTAGACACGATAAGAAACTGACAGATTATATTGTTTATACAATGAGACTAAAGCTCCATCTTTTTCCAATATTTAGTAGAGTTTCGTTATTCGTTAAGGTAACCCTCCTGACAGGACTTTTTTCTTTTACTTACCCTTTTATTCAAAAACAAGCAAAGGGGCTCCCTTCGCGATCGATGGCTTGAGAAATGCGGCGGGCGGAAAGTGAATGGGAAAAACCGAACGCCAGGCTTAGTGACGCTTTTTTTGAGAGACATATCCGGCAGTGGACTAATGTATGATGATGGTTTCAATATTTAGTCGCGAATGAAGCAAACGCTCGTAATACCAGCGAGCTTAGCATGAGCAACAAAACAACCATTTCGTCTACGAAAGGGAAAACAAAAATTACTTCCGTTTCTCCTTTCTGTTAGACGAAGGAGAGGTGAAAAAACCTTAAAAAAGGTGCTCATGCTACTGGCTGTAAGATCTGATCATACCGCATCTCTCCCCACAACGTAAAACATTTTTTTGTACAACGCCTTAAGATGATAATTGTAAACAAAAGGTCTCACTGGTCCTCCCATCAGGCAGCAGCGTATCCAGGGCATTCAAAGGGTAAGCGGAGCATGTGATGTTGGAGTATCTCCAGAACTCCCTGGCAGAAAGCTCCAGCATCTCGCGGAAGACGGAGGCTCGGCCGAGTTGGCAGGCCAGCGTGAGCGGTGTGAAGCCAGCTAGGTTCATGCGCCCATTGCTGGCCGGAACCTTTGGGTGGCGGAGGGCGTAGCCAAACATGTCCTGTTCAAAAGGAAGATCCATTTTGTCTTTGGAAGAGATGGCAAAAATGACTTCTGTTTCTCTTATGCCTTTATTAAAAAGATATCTTCAGCTCTCACAGACCTCGAGTGATTTCCATTCTTATTGCATGGCTTGACTTTAAAAAAAAGTTATGAAAACATATTTAAAAAAATGGCTTTATAAGTTTTTTAATAGTGCTTTACCAATTTGTCAGTAACGACGACCATGTGCAGGATCATGTTTCCGGCGGAGTCCTGGCGGTCGGGCTCCGCGCCTGAGTCCAACAGCAGGTTGTAGACGGCCTCGTTGGCACAACACGCGGCCCACGCGAGCGGGTACTCGCCCAAGTACGCTAGACCTTCGTAGTTCGTCTGCCGGGCGGGAGGGTTCTTCTGTTGGTCGCGGGGTAAGAAAAAACTACCTGGAACAGTAAAGGGAGCATATCACTCACGCAGGAGGCTGTGTACATAATTAGACAAAAAAACAGTCAACCTAATATTCAGTTGCAATATCGAACATTGATCGGACACAAAGAGCGCGTGCCATGCTCGACATCAAACATACAAACCCCACTTTCAAATATCAATATCCGAAGATGCAGTAAAGTCGATGAAATTGGCGTTATTATTGTAGAATTAAGATGGAGTAGGATGAGACACATTGCAAGACGTGGTGATGCAAAGTGGGACAGGACAACGGCTAAATAGTGGCCGAGAAATCGTTACAGACGTCAGGCAGCAAGATGGACAGATAA
Source organism: Perizoma flavofasciatum (assembly GCA_958496245.1). NCBI lineage: Eukaryota > Metazoa > Arthropoda > Insecta > Lepidoptera > Geometridae > Perizoma > Perizoma flavofasciatum. Next base: position 4,135,482 of record OY292443.1, on the reverse strand, counting down.
CACTGTTCAAGTTGCAGGCCGTGGAAGCTTTAGACTAGCGCAGGATCGTTTTAAGTACCACCTATCTAGCTAGGTCAGAACATTGAAAACTCAGGACACATTGCCAGGAGAGGGGAAGATATCCTAGAAAAACTAGAAGTCACTGGCAAGGTGGAAGGCAAGAGAAGTTTTGGAGCGACCAGATTCTCTACAACTGACTCCCATCCATGGCGTGCAACCATTCGTTCCACTGAGGATAGATCCCCCCAATAGAGAGATATTAGTCAAATCCAGAGATCTGCTCAATCGTCACGATTATCAGATTAGACTCAAGGTGGGGAACTAGGTCGTTAAAGAACAAGTGATGCTGGTCGAGGACTCACCAATCGCTCTCTGATTGACATCAGCCCCCGCTTCCACCAGGTCTTGAACCAGCTCGTTGTTGCTGTAAGCTATGGCCAGGTGCAGAGAGCTAGCACCTGGAAATTCACAAATAATCAACCATGAACTGTGTTGGCTTGGTGGATGGTATGGTATCCCAACTTGTAATCCAAAGCTCGTGAGTTCGAATCTGGAAATTCTAAGGTCATTTTGAAGAAAATAATAAATAAATAAATAAATAATGCTGGACATTTTCACACATCATCATCTAGCCCCAAACTAAGCAGAGCTTGTATTATGGGAACTACATGACTGATATACTACTTATATACATTTTTTTTTTGTAAATACATACATATTATACATAGAAAACACCCAGACCCGAGACAAATATTTGCAGATACAAACATTTGTCCCGTGGCAGGAATTGAACCCGCATCCTTCTGCGTCTCAGGCGGGCCTTCGCCCACTGCGCCACAGAGGTCGTCCTAATAATATTTCGAGGATAATATTTCCTTTGTTTTATTTTCAAAAAACGCTGACATTTTAATTCAACATTTTCCTTCAGGAAATTATCAAAATCAGCACACTAAAATAGCTCTAGCTCCAGAATTATGAAAATACGTAGAAGATACATGGGGGTGATTCAGGTAGATCATGGGGTCTCCTATCACCATCGTGATTCATGCACGATGGTGATAGGATTCACCTTGCTCGGAAATTCCTATTTTACTGTACCCCTACCTCATCAAAACGAACCTAGGAGCAATCTTCCTCCTGGTCTCGGGGATTTATGGATTAGGCGGTGCTTCGATTTTTTAAAATTATAATTGAGTTTTGCCTTTGGCTAAACTTAGCCTGATGGCAAATGTTAAAACGTTCTTCCAGTAGCTACCTACATATTAACTTTTCTTTTGAAGGATAGACAAATTATATTTTACGGGAAACACAGACACAGGAAGGGAATTCCATTCTTTAGCTGTCCTCGTGAATAACAGAGAAGGTAAATTGACAGTCAGGAAGACATGCAACGAATTTCATATACCTAAGGTAGGTAACTTAGACAAAAACCTTACCTAAATATTCTTCGCCTTCCACTACATCCAGCGACAATTTTGGAAAGCATTTCACCAATGTCCTTGCCAATCTAGTGTGGATCTAAAAAAAATAGAAACAGCGTTTACATCAAATGTGATATCTTTACAATACCTACCCCTACCACAATCGAAAGAAAACCGGTTGAAGTACCTACCACTTATTTAATAATATGTTCCTTATTTACTTATTTAGTAATATGTACCTGAGTAAGTTTTTTCTGTGTAAAATGGAACGCAACGGTAATGACACAATATGACTTTCAAAATCCATCTTTACGTAAATACTGATTTCATAATGAAATGTCGTTAATGAACTTTTATCATAGATTAGAACATTTTTGTTGCTGACTTATACCTTTTTTTACTTACGACTTATGATTTTTATAAAAAAATGGTATTCCTTGATCTTACAGTCTTGAATCTTCACATAAATATTTTTCAATTCAAATGATAAACTACTAATATAATTATCTCCCCAAACTATCCCTATAAGGGGTTGTAGAGGGTGTCCAAGTTTGTATGGGAACTTTTAAACGAGTGTTTCAATTTGTTATATAATTTTAATGAGGAGTTTAAAGAACAAGTCAAAAAGTATTCTAAAATTTTTAAAAATGTTTGTCGTGAAGCAAAAGCTCGTCATTTGAGTTCAAAAATTAAAAATAGCCAAGATAAAGTAAAAGCCACTTGGAAAGTAATCAACAGTGAGACTGGAAGAGTCACAACTAAGAACAATAAGTTTAATTTGAAAATTGACAATGCCACCGTCAATCAGGATAGTGATGTAGCTAATGCGTTCGAAAACTTTTTTACCGACATTCCAGTCTCTACCACAAAATCCTTAAACTCCTCTTCCATAGAAGCAGAGTCATTGTTAAAAGAAAACTTAACAGAATGTAAAATACAATTCAAATTTGATCATGTAAATAGTGATGACATCATAAAAGCTTTCAAACTCATAAATGTTAAAAAAACCACGGACCTCTGGGGCATCTCTGTTTGCGTTGTGAAATCATTGATTGGCATTATTGCGCCCGAACTAGCTTTAATATTCAACGAGTGTATTGACTGTGGTGTGTTCCCTGATTTAATGAAACACAGTAAAATAACTCCACTTTTCAAATCGGGTACATGTTCTGACCCTAGTAATTTTAGACCTATATCAGTACTTCCTACATTTAGTAAAATTTTTGAAAAACTAATTTTAAATCAATTGCAAAGACATTTTAAATTAAATAATTTACTGCATAATAAGCAATTCGGATTTAGTAAGGGTCGCTCAACCACTGATGCTGGTATTGAGTTAATATCGCACATATTTGATGCCTGGGAGGAATCTCATGACGCTTTAGGCGTTTTTTGTGATTTGTCAAAGGCATTTGATTGCGTAGACCATGACACATTGATCAGGAAACTACACCATTATGGTATTAGGGGCGTTGCTCTAGACTTTCTCACTTCCTATTTAAGTGACAGAGTACAAAGAGTTGACGTGAATGGAAAACGGTCTCCGGGGTCTCTGGTTACTATCGGTGTACCGCAGGGATCAATTCTTGGTCCATTTTTGTTCTTAGTATACATTAATGATCTACCCCACCTTGTAAGGGACGATCATGAGGTTGTATTGTTTGCAGATGACACGTCACTTTTATTTAAATTAAAGCGACGACAAACCAATTTTGACAATGTAAACAATACAATCTCTAAGGTTGTAAAATGGTTCAACGTTAACAATCTCCTACTTAATGAAAATAAAACAAAGTGTATTAGATTTATACTACCCAATGTTACACAAGTTAAAGCAAATATCAAAATCAAAGATGAACAGTTGGCTCTTGTGGACACCACCGTATTCTTAGGTATCACCCTAGATAATAAGCTTCAATGGGGTCCTCATATTGATGGGTTATCGAAGAGACTTAGTTCTGCGGCATATGCAGTCAAAAAGATCCGTCTTTATACAGACGTTGACACAGCTAGACTAGTTTACTTCAGCTACTTCCACAGCATTATGTCGTACGGTATACTGCTGTGGGGGAGTGCTGCTGATATCAATACCATTTTTGTGCTGCAGAAGAGGGCTGTTCGAGCAATTTATAATATGGGCCCCAGAGAATCACTTCGCGAAAAGTTTAAAGAAATAAATATAATGACATTCCATTGTCAATACATTTATGAAAATCTGATGTATGTTCACAAAAATATTAATTTGTTTAAGAAAAAAAGCGATAATCACAATGTTAATACTAGAAATAAAGATAAACTCGCTGTTGCCACTTGTAGACTCCATAAAGTTGGTAAATCGTTTAAAGGGCACGGTGTACGCTTTTATAACAAACTCCCAAGAGATATACAAAAATTATCAATTAACAAATTTAAAAACGTAATTAAACAAAAGCTTTATAAAAAGGCATACTATAAAATATCTGATTATTTAGATGACAAAAACTCTTGGGATTGAAAATGCTCCAACTCGAACCTATTGTTTTGTAAAAGGATCATTAAAAAGAATAACCAGCCTTGTTTTCTTGCCTTTCTTTCCTGGCTTGGTCGCGGAGGAACAGGCACCTAGATAAAAACCGACGTTTCAAAGTGGTCCTTGTGATTTTATTGAATAAATGAATTTTGACTTTGACTTTGACTTTGACTTTGACTTTGACTTTGACTTTGACTTTGACTTTGACTTTGCCTTTAACTTTGACTTTGACTTTGACTTTGACTTTGACTTTGACTTTGTTTGAAACTCGGCATAAATATTATTCAGTACAAATAGGTAAGATGGTATGTTAAGTTTATTTAAGAAATGTTTAACGCGTGCTGCGATTTGCTGTAAACTTAGTTTGGATACTTAATATACAAAAGAACAGAATACGTATCAAGGTATTCAAAATAGCCCTAAAGGGTGTAAGGCATACAATTATTTTTGATGCACCTATCAATTATCTATTCTACTCGAGTAAAACCGCGGGCATCGGCTAGTAAGCCGATAAAACTTTAAATGTACACTACATAATAAGTTGCTTACAAATACAATCAGAGCAAATAACAAGCTTTTAGCGGGAGTAAAATGGGCGCTCTTATTGCAATTAGCGATCTCGTCCAGACAACCTTAGGATGGACAGAATCAGTCAGGATATCATCAGTGATTTTTAGATCATCAGTGATATTTGTAGTAAATCAGTCATGTAGTTCCCATAACACAAGGTCTGCTCACTTTGTTTGCTTGAGGCTAGATGATGATGTGTAAAAATGTCCAGCATTATTTATTTATTTTATATATAAAAAAAATGTGCCCTGAAGTTTTCTACGCCCTACATCTGATCCGCCTACGCCCTCTTTGTTCCTACTAAACTGTTGCATTGCAGATCAAGAAAAACAATCGTGATCTTGACTATTCATATTGTAAAAACGGGAATTTTTAAGTACCGCACTATCGGTGAAGGCACCGACTAAGTTCCGACTCATTCCAAGAGTCTTCATTAGGGTGAGTGATCGCGACTTTCTCCCTCCGTAGTGCATGACGCGACGCGGTGCGGTACGTGAAAATTCCCGTTTTTACAATATGAACTTTACTTTGGTATCGCAGATGATGAGCACGTGTAGAAGAGACTCGCCGAGAGCGCCGCGATAGCACATCTGCCAGCAAGCGGTGTGGTCTTCCCACTTCGCGAGGGGGTCGTGGGGGGATAGGGACGCTTCGATTGGTAGAACTACCTGGAAAAAGACCAAAATATTTGCTGATGTTGAGAGAGCAGCGAGCCTAAGGTGATTCATAGACCCAGATTCAATACATTAGTAGATTGTTCAACAACGGCCTAAAACGAGCCATTTCATACGATTTTTCTTCTTGTTGATAAACTCAAACCAGCAGCAGTGCAGGTAGCTTTCACTTCCATTAAAACATTTTTTTTATATATTTTTTAAGAAATTATTTCAAAAATGAAACATCGAACGAAAGAAGGGATAACATTAATTTAGTAGTCAATTAAAATTAAAAATCAAAATACTTTAGTCCCTAGATTAATAATACTTACACTTTAGTCCGGCTACGCTTAGATAAATGACACACTTTTAGAGCATGATAAGAAAAAATATTTTTTTACGCAAAATCATTGAATTATAGTTAAAACAACATCTCAACGCATGGTCACTCATATTATAATACTACGCATGGTGCTTGAGACATCCGCGTGGAAAAAGAAGATTTGCATGTACTTACACAAAATACGATTTTTTATTAAAAAAGTGAACAGTTTGTGTTTTGTATTTGCATATATTTATTTACTTTAATTAAAACGGTTAGAAGAAGACAGAAAATAAAGGAAAACTTTTATTTAGCACGAAATAAAAGATACAACAAATTATGGAAGTTAGGATGGTGGGATAAGTTTTGAAAAAAAAAACGGTTACACCTATAACATTAATGTGATATTTTTAATTTTTACGGTAGGAGGGAGTTAAATTTTAATGCTTAAAACATTCCAAGCGTCGTCGACGTTGCCGCTTAAGATATGATCAAAGTTTACTTAATTATATGTCAAAAAAAAATTGGCACTAGCCTCTGCCCATGCCCACGCTCGCGTGGTATCCGGTTAAAAAGTAGCCATATATATTGTAGGTGATGAACTAGATATGCCTGTACAGGTATATCTAGATCAAATCTAATTCAAATCCGTCCAACCGTTACAGAGAGAAAAATCTAAAAATCCAGACTTTAAAATTTACAATATTAGTAGTATAGGATTTTTTATTACTTAGCTAAATAAATGTATGATGAAAAATCTTAAAATAATATAAAACACGCTTAAGACGCGTGACTTTATGTCCCTTGATGGGCATCTTCAATACATATTATGTGTAGGCACTCTATGCGTACATCTTTGAGGATACCAATCGTAGCGGGTAGTCATTCGAGGCACGTTCAAACATTATATTTGGGCACATACCCGCGTTTTCTAAGTACTCGGCATTACACGTGACAGGTTACAAGCCCATCGCCACTTATTAGATCACTTACCGATGGTAAATGCTTCTAGGGCATGTCTAAGTTTCTTCACCGATTTGAGCACATGTAATACATTTTTCAAGTACAAAACCTGTTGGTGCTCGATCGGCTTTAAACTCACAACCTCCAAATCGGAAGTCTCACCAGACCAACACGACTATGAAGTCTTATTTACCTGTAGCAAGCAAGCCTGCTGTGGCAAAGCTAAAAGTGGAAATAGCAAATAATTATGCATGTCCTCTGGTGTGGAAAGCTCCTAGAGGACGAAATCTGTCTTGTACTAACCCTTATCTTAAGCTTACTAACACTTTTGGATTATGTTGTCTGGATAAAAATCTTTGATCTGTGCCTGGACCTTTGAGAGGCATAAGCGGGGCAAACGCTTAGAGGCCTTTTTGTACGCAAAACATAATATTTTAGTGTGGATGGTGACAGTTGGATGCTATAGGTACAAACAATGGGTAAAACTTTAATTAGGCTATTGCAGGAGTGCATGCTATGAAATGAGTGATGGGCTATTCAGATGAAACGGCACCTGCCAATTCTGACTCAAATTTAGATCAAATCATAGGCAGGTGATAACTTGCCGTCCACTAAACGGGCCCCCATAAGTACCGCCAACTATAGACAGTATAGAGGCAACGTTGGTGTGATCGATTAAAGGGTGCTATGATTATTATTAAAGCTTACCTGCTCCTGATCCCGGAACTTCCATCGGAGATACTCTGCTCGATTTATGATCCTCCCGCGCCCGCCCGCGTACATATAGACTGCGAACTCTTCGCGGATCAATTTCTCCGCCGCAAGCATACCGCCTTTCGTGTACGTTTCTAGGAGGAGACCACCTGTAAGCAAAAGAAAAATAAACTTCAAAATAACAAAGGAGAAATATACGTCTTACACCTTATAAGTATGCCCTAGTTTTATTCCAAAAACTATCGTGAATTTGAATATTCATATTGTAAAAATGGGAATATTCACTTATCGCACTATCGGTGAAGGCACCGGCTAAGTTTCGATTGATTCTGGGAGTCTTCATCAGGGTGAGTGATCGCGACGCTCTTCCTCCGCGTCGTGGATTGACCTAGTTTTTTCAGTGGTACCGAAATCCTACGTCGGACCTTAGTCCGACCTTAGACCTACTAGGTATAGTATATGTAGATACTATACTTAGTATACATTTGAGTACTTTTACCTTTCTTGTAATTAGCCAGTTTGTAGAGCACTGTGTGGTCCTCGCTACTCGGCTGTGATATGACTCTGTCGAGCACTGAACCCGCGCCTTGCACGCCACCACCATTTAATATTTTGCTCAGTCTCTCCCCCATCTTAGATCATTGCTAAAAAACATGTATCAAATTGAAATTCGGTTTTCTGCAACGTTGTGTACCTAAGTATGGCATCAAGAGTTGTTTATTCTTAAACCCACCTAGTTTTTATCCGCAAGTCACTAAGGGGCACTGCAAAATACGTAAGTGAATATAAATCAAGGATTTTAAGTTTGGTTATATTGAGTTTAAGATAGATAGATTGGAAATCCTTTATTGCACAAGAAAAAACAAGTACATTGACGAACTTAATGCTAATTAGCATTTTCTTTCAGCTAACCTTTTTACCTTGATACTAAACCTGTAGGTCTCACGATAAATTGAAAATGCTTTATTGCAAAAGATAAAACAAGTACATAGACGAACTTAATGCTAATTAGCATTTTATTTCAGCTAACCTTTTTAACATGATACTTATCCTGTAGGTCTCACCTAACCTATTATGTAGTAGGTAATCAACCTATTTGCTAAGAGTAAGATGGTACCTAGGTAGGTTTTAATGTTCTACGACCTTTTCTCATGAATAAAATTAAATAATTGGGTAACACGGTGCAATTATCAAAATCACATGTTTCATTTTTGTAGGTCACAGCCACTTTCAGTACCTAGGTAGGGATATTTTTTGTTTTTATCAAACTAAGATATAACGTATTCTCGGTAACAATAACAAAAGATTACTAGAAATATATAATTCGGATAAACAAAAATGGAATTGCCATAGCAACTGAAATCCTCTGTCCAACAAAGTGTATGTGGTACTCAAAACTCAAACCAATATATAAAATGCATGTCAAAGTTTGGATGTTAGATGTTTGTAACGGCTGGACCGATTTGCTCGAATTGACCGAAATGGATAGAGGAAATACGTAACTAGTTTTTGACTGTCCTGATAAAAATACCTTAAATATTAAATAAATTAAAGTTAATTAAAAATAGAAAATAATATACCTAACAGTTAACACTAATGTCGGTATTTCTATAAACTTCAACATTAAACTTGGTACCTAATACAATAATATCTGTGGTAATACCTAATTTGTGAAATTTTGACAAGTAGGTAAGTACCTACCTACCTACCTCACTAACTTTTAACGTTTGTACCTAGTGTTACCGGGCAAAGTTGGTGAACTGTTAGATTCAATCCCATTCTCTTAAAGTATCTAGTAATACCTTCTCTTTTGAAATAAAAATAATAAATGTATTTTGTTTTGTTGTCTGCCGGAAACAACAGATGTCGCTAGAATCGCTTAGTACTTACAACAAAATGATAGTAGTTTGCCTACAAACTATCGAGATGTCGTTAGTATCTTATTTAATTGTCCGCCGAGCTCGCCGACTTGTTTTAACATTACTTAGCTATGCATGCATTATTGTTTCTGTAGCTAACGATAGATGACGCCACAACCGCTTAGCTTGACTTGAGATAAAATGCTTTACTGATTAAAATCTTTATGAGTTAGCACACAGAGTACCTACTTCATTTTACATTTGTTTAGCGAAACAGACTTTATTTTATCCGTTGAATTTGAAAAGACAAATTAGTGATTAGTTATCATTTCTTATTTTCAGGGGGGATTTGTGGAATAACCGTTTATAAGTAAGGCTCTTAATACCTAACCCTACATGGGATGCTGGAGCACCCTAGGGCGGTTTGTTTTTGAATTAATTCTGTTAGTGTTACCACAGGTTCACAGGCAGGCACCCACAGGTTTGAGTTTACGTGTACCTAATTACCTATTTTAGTTTAGTCCACCCGCTACTTGAATTATTGGATGATCAATCAGACTGTCGAGCGTCGACAGTCGCTTAATGTGGACGTGTCTACAAGTAACATGGGGTAGGTACCTACCTCGGTACCCTAGTGTAGGGACAAGTTACTATTTTATTTTAATGCATTTATAGGTAAGTAGACATTTTCCCAATATATTTAATGTATTATAATATCTGTGGTCTAAGTATATAGATATTTATATATAAAATGTAATTGTAGGTATATAATTTTAACGTCTACGTCATAGGTACCCAGAGACGTTGTGACTTTTGTCCAGAAAATACCTAACAACAGTAAAAGCAAGACGACGTGCCATAAGTTCAAAATACCAATTTATTTGGAGCACCAGGAAAAAAATTGTGAAAAGAGTTCAAATTAATATAAAATTAAGTAGGTAATATAACTCCTCGGTAGGTACTCATAAATAGGATAGTCGCATACCTAGTCGGTTTGATTGGTAAGGTACCTACTTACCTATAAATAAATACCTACAATCTGTCGATGAATTCTGTTCTCGGTAGAGCCAATAGTTGGTACCTACCTAGCTAGGTAAGTATGGAGCATGGTTGGAAAAATTGTAGTCTGAAAACATTCTAGGTAAGTACACCTACTTACTTAAAAAAAAACATCAGAAAATCTGTTCTAGGCAAATTTGCTTCCAGCTTCGAATGTTTTTAGCACTAAAATGTCGGGAAAGATAAGCCAATAACTGTCAGTTTTCTTTTATAAAGTACCTACCTACCTACTAATCATCAACTCATCAATTTGAGAGTTTTAACGAAAAACGTGCGGTTTTCTATTTTCATGAGCGCAGATGTCGTCATTGTCGTAAGCGCCACGGTCCTGCGTAGGTATACCTACAAGTAGGTACCTACGCAACGTCATAGAATATTATGGTAACATTTATACATTAGGTAGATACCTACCTAGAATGCTATGATGTGGCATTTATATTGCTAGTTTCTGTTGCTAATCTAGGTAGGTACCTACCTAGTTCGTTATTGTGTATACTAACTTGTCCTCTTTAATTATAATACTTTTATTATATGCAAGTATACTAACTTATATAAATGCAACCAAAGGCTTAGGTATTTTTTTTGCCCCTTAGCAGAACGCACGTACTGCAACTTACTTGTTGTTTACTCCAAAATGACGACGTACGAACTGCAACATATCCCTATCAACCTCGGTACCTACTTAACATATTTTTCTTGATTAAAAAAATAACCGGAAAGTGTGAGTCACACTCGGGCAGCAAGGGTTCCATAATCCTACTTCCTACTAATAGGCGTTATAAATGCGAAAGTTTGTGTGTGTGAATGTTTGTTACCATGTATCTCCATAACTATTAAACCGATTTTTACCCCTACTGTGTGCAATAAAGTTATGAAATTTGTATTGAAAAAAATATTCACTAGTTCACTCAAAAATTAATGAAATAAACTTTAATGTAAATAATGAAATATTTTTTTTTCCAACACTACCCTTTTGGAGTGTGCAATATTACTAAGGTCGTAAAGTTACTATTTTTTTTCCCTGGTTCGATTTGCTCACAACATGGTAAAAATAAACCTTTAAGTAAATAATGAAACACGTATAAATTTGAAACTTAGGCAAAAAACATAACTTTCCACGCGGGCGAAACCGCAGAGCGCAGCCAGTTAACAATAATTACTTAAGTATGAAAGCATCAAACATTGTCTAACGAAAAGATAAGTCGGATTGAAAGACAAACTAAACATATAATTATATTAGTTGAAAAAAAAAATCGGCCATACATTGATATACGTCACGATCAATTCTCCAACTGCAAGTATTTTGTAAGCGCAAAAAACTATATTTTCATGTAACATCATGTAAATTATAATATAACTACAAATTAACTATTTTTAGATTTTTCCTTTTTTCATGATCATATTTGATGTTAATTTCAACTTGACACCTCAACGCGTTCCTAAGAAAAAGGGTCTTGACAGACCTACCTAAAATCTAATCTAATCTAATTAGCCTGTCTGATCTAACTGGAGAGCAAAGGCCTCCTTTCTCTTTATACACTCTTCGCGGTCATGTGAGTCGATTGGCCAGGATACAAAAAATGTGTCGAATTCGTCGCGCCGTCTCCGCCTGGGCCGACCCCGTGGCCGCGTCATACCCCGTGGGACCCACTCAGTGGCTATTTTAGCCCTCAGCTCGTCCGGCATTCGTGAACCATGCCCAGCCCAGTCCCATTTCAGTTTGGCGGACTTATGGGTTACATCGGCGATTTTGGTCTGGGAGCGCAGTGTGGTGTTACGAATGTGATCGGTAAGTTTGACGCCGAGAACGCTACGCTCCATCGCCCGCTGGCAAACCTGACAAAGAAACCCTAAAAGGGTTTCTTTTTTTCTTTTGAGGAACCTTAAAAATTGCAAATTATCTATAAAATAGTAGAATTATGTAGGTACGTAGGAGGTAGGTAGACTAGGTAGGTAGGTTACCTACCACCTCCGAAAATAATCCTAGCGGAATTAAATTATGATACCTTCCTATTAGGTATTTAAATATGTAGGTAGGTTTATCATATTTATTCCAAAAACTATCGTGAACTTGACTATTCATATTGTAAAAACGGGAATTTTCACGTACTGCACTATCGGTGAAGGCACCGACTAAGTTTCGACTCATTCCGAGAGTCTTCATCAGGGTGAGTGGTTGCGACTTTCTCCTTCCGCGTCGCGCCGTGCACAGCGCGATGAAGACTCTCGGAATGAGTCGAAACTTAGTCGGTGTCTTCACCGATAGTGCAGTACGTGAAAATTCCCGTTTTTACAATATGAATAGGTTTATCATTAGCTTCATTCATGGTTTGCTCACTCTTTGTCGTTGTCAGAGGAATTATGTAATCATTACTTAGGTACTTATATTGTCTTAAAACACGCCATTTTAAATAATAAGGGAAGATTTAAGAACCCTTAAAACAGGTGCGAGGAACCCAGGGAGGGAAAAACGCAGGCACGACGCGTGCGCCCGTTAAAACTCAACTTTGAGCGCGTGGTACTGATACATATACCTTACCTACCTTGTATTTTTAGTGCGTGCGAAGGGAGGGGAGTCATTGGTCAATCTACATCAGGTAGGTAGGTATTTCTTTCTTTATTGTTACACTAACAATGTACCTACAAAAGGAGGACTTAATGCTATAGATAAACAGCATTTTTACTAGTCGTTTAGATTTAGAAAGCAGAGGATGGCTCGAAAGCCAGACAGAGAGAGTCTGACCTGCCGGCGCTGTGCTGGGCCATCCACTCTACACGGCGCGTACGCGTAGTACCTATGGTCCTATCTATATATTCAATTCGTCAGCAGCCCAGCATACAAATAATGTGGACCCTAGGCTGTCAAACTGTCCATGGCTGGCAATGCAGATGCAGCGAGCGACCCAAAGCCCAAAACGTAGCAACGAACGTATCAACCCGATGAGCGGGGGGGCGGGGAATGAAAGTTGGTTGCCCCCGGACACGGCACGCTTCGCCTCACGCTCGGCAAACTTCGGTACGCGTTCAGCAATGCTCGAAGGTTCGGCCTTGATTACCTCACCTTCCCGCAAGCGCCCGAACGCGACCGAGCTCGACCCCGCCCCCCGCCGCGCCGTACCCCTCAGTCAGCTCGATGCCAGGAACGAGACTACAGCGTTTTTTTTATCAAATCTGTATGAAAATTTGTCAAAAAAAACAGTGTGCAAAAATATTGAAAAGTGAATGACCTACACGAAAACAAAATGGCTAACTCCAGTTCCGATGTTTTGGAGATAACCGCAGTCTACGGTGAGTTTTTCATTTTGCTTGACAATCATACATAATTTGTAGGTACTTAGTAAACTCGGTTAATAATGCCTATTATTTCAAATGTAGATGAATTTTAAGAATTTACAATACTAGAAAATACTGAACCCACCCGTTCGGTCCATCCAGTACACGTTCATGCACGTCGTCGTCATTTCGATTTGACACAATTATCTCAACTAAACCTAACCCCTACCACCGTAGGACTTTTTTGTAGGTAATAATGAGTACTTTAATCATGTAGTACATTATTTTTATGTATCATCAATAGTTTTCTCTGCGCACGCCAAATAATGAATTTTATAGGCAAAATTTTGCTACTTTGGGTTACATTTTTGCAATTTAAGACTTTGAATCCATTATGCTCGCCACTATTTTTGGATTTTGTTGGATAGTTTTTTCCTACCTGAAGGATAGGTCCTATCATCTACCATAATATTGTTATAGAAAAATAAACCGATTGAATGAAAATTGAATGAAAATATTATAAAGACCCGTAACGCACGAACACAGTTTGATTTTTAAATAAAAGGATTGAATGAATAAGTGACACATTTTTTTAATCAATGTGCCTGATAATGTACCTAACCTAGTACGAACTGATGTAATAAAACCTAAATCAATTACTCTGAAACTCTGAAATTCAAATAAAACTCACATTCGAGTTGCTAAAAGCTACAACCAATAGTTATTATAGGTACTACTTACCTACTTATTAGGAACTGCACCGAGTGAGCGACCCATACGATAAGGTCACCTACTAGCCCTCCTTGTCATAGAATAAAATAACAGACAAGTTTTAGGGGGCGTCAAAATATTTTTTACCTAAAAGTAGGTATGTAGCGTGAATGGTCATGGTAGGTACCTAAATACACTTTTCCGGAATTAGTAACCTACATTTTGTTATGTTATTCCTGATAAAAATATTGATTAGTAGGTAACGAAAACTTATTACCTAGTTTCACTTTTAGCCTGTTTCGTATTTTCAGAAATTAAATACCTAGGTACTTAGGTATCTACTCATTTATTCATTATTACAAATTGATAACATAGGTAAAGGTGGGTTGGGATCTCTTGTTTAAGTTTGTATTAATAGTTCCCTCTTTACTGTGGTTTGTTTGTAGATTTGAGAAGGTCATTTTAGGTTTTTTTTTCTTATATTTTAATAGATGAGCACTTAAAAAGTTTTAGCTTGTAAAGTGTCACGGCGCGGTAGCAGTATCTACTTCGTAGGAACTTACAGAAATATAAAGTTTAATAAAAATACCAGATACCTACTAGGTAGGTAAACATTCGTTGGATGGGTGAACGCAATAAACTGCCGCTTTTGTTCGAGTACACTATTACCTACTCTATGACTCGATCGGTGCGAGAACGGAGTCGAGTATGCGTTTCTCTTGCGAGTAGTGATGGCGATCTGAGACCGATTAATCGAAGAATCGATTTTTGAGTAATGGATCGATCCGGTAAATCGATCTCTGACACCCTAAAATAGACTTTCGATTAATTTACATAATGTTTCGTTTTGTTCGAACCATAATTTAAGAAAAAAACATTTTTTGAAATTAGTAACCTTATAGTTTATGGACAAAACCTTAAAATTATTGTAAACTACTGAATGTATGTAGGTTAAACAGTTTGACATTTTTTCAGTAGATTCTAAAGTACAATTAATTATTGATTTATCAACCTAAAAGAGCGGAAAAAAAATAAATTGAACTTCCACTTTTTCGTGAATCGATTCTTCAAGCTTCGATTCGAATCAATTCAAATATCAATATTTTTTAAAGAATAGCCATCGTTACTTTTGAGTTTGTTTGGTCGGCGTCGCCCCAGCGTGTCGCACCGACACGCTGGGACGGCGCGGTCGGTAGACGCGAGGTAAGAGAGGAGAGGCTATAGGTAGCGATGGAAATAACGGTTTATAACGTTATAACGATAGACTTATTTGTATTTTTTTGGTATTTTTTACCTTATGCTTATTGCTTATGTTTTTTTTTTTCGCAAAGCATAAAAGTCGATGAAATTTATTTAACATTACATATGAGTTGTATTAGGTAACGAGTTATATTTTGCGTTTGTGCGAATCAATGAACTTTCCTTTGTACTCTACCTACAGGCTTTAGGACTGTCTGAAATAAATACGAACGCACACGAAATTTCAAAGTTTATTGACAAGTAACACAAACAATGTTTCATAACAATAATAAAACTGAATATTTTCACACAGGTTATTTAGCCCCAAAATAAGCAGAGTTTGTGTTATGGGAACTACATGACTGATATAACTACTAACATAAGTATATATTTTTTTGTAAATACCTACTTACTTACATAAATATTTTACATAAAAAACACCCAACCCCGAGACATATATTCGCAGTTCATACAAACATTTGTCCTGCAGCGGGAATTGAATCCGCTACTTTTTGCGTCTCAGGCGGGCCAACGATTTAACGATAAAACGATTACCTATAATATGATTGAATTTTTATAACGCAATCGCATAACGCATAACGTTTATTTGTGATTTTAAGCTTATACTTATTTAATTATTGAAGTTGTTGGGCAAAAATCATTCTTATGAATGAAGAGTTCCAGAGGTGTTTCCTATAACGTTACAAATATAACGTTTAAACGATTATTTAATCATAATGCATGCAGTTGTTCGCCAAATATCATTCTTATGGATCAAGCGTTACAAACGTGTTTCCGATAACAGTTAAAAATCTGTTGTATAATCCAATCAAACAAACAAGACACAAAATAAAATGTTCGGTATGAAAACAACTGACACGTAATTTAGTCGCATAATAAAACAAGGTTGCTTTTATCAGGACCGACTACTGTGAAGAAGGTGCTGTCATCTGTAATCAATCATGATTGCAATTATTGCAGTCGACAAATCGAAACACATTCAAATGTTTCAGTTGTTGTAGTGTAGATGGCACTACGCGCATGCGAAATCTAATAATGCGTACTAAAATTAAAAATTCTTAAATGCTTATTATACTACTTTTCAATAACGTTTTTTTAAGTGCTTTCCGTTTAAACGACCTCATGCTATAGGGAGAAAAGTTTTTCTGTTCGCTGTGTATTGCAGGCCGGTTCATACTCCGAACAATCGGACGGGGTGGTGTTCTACCTAGTAATATCAACCATCTCGTAGTTTCAACGGTCTGGCTGGCTCTATAGAGTGCTCTTTATCATCATCACGGACGAGGGAAAACACTGTAATGTTGGGGTGGAGTTGATAATAATCAAGCGCCTCCGATTTTATGGTACCGATTTTAACCATTTTTTCACCAAATTAAAGCTAAATTATCAGGAAGTAATATGTTACTTCCTGATAATTTAGCTTCATCAATCAATTATAGCCTATGGGCTATAATTGATTGATGATACATAAAAATGATGTATTACATGATTAAAGTATTCATTATTACCTACAAAAAAGTCCGCGAGGGAGTATATCTAACTATCATAGTTAAGTCACAATAGCAGCTTTTCAGTCTCTGCCCGTGGTCCACCTACATTGTTCACCTGGCTGTACCAGGGGCAATTTTTTTTACCGTGATCCACCTCAAGATAACTGGGTGTACCAGGGGTTTTTATTTCTTTCCATGGTCCACATTTATTATTATTCTAAAATTTAATTAGATCGCCGGTAGAAACAAAAGCTGGTTACATTCGTATCGTAGTATTAATTCTTATTCAAATAAATAGTTTTATCATAAAGGGTATTTATGTAGCAGTAAAATACTTTTTAGTTCATTCGATTCGGACATTTAATTTCAAAGTTTTCATGAGTATAAAAATGCAACACGCGAACCGTGCCCTGACGTTCCCTGCTCTATAGAGCGGGCGTTGCCGAGAAGCGGGAGGTGTTACATCTATGATTAAGTTAGTATGTACAATATATGTTTGTTACTTCTTCACGCAAAAACTAATGAAACGATTACGATGAAACTTGATAGGCACATATAGCTGTTACCTATAGCTTTTACTTTTTATCCCGATATTCCCACGGAATCGAAACTTACGCTGGTGAAACCGCGAGGCGCAGCCAGCTAGTAGTATAGTATAGATTAATTTCAACTTGATACTTCTACGCGTTCCTGAAAAAAAGGGTCTTGACAGACTAATAGACAGACGGACGGACAACGAAGTGATCATACAAAGGTTTTCAGCCCTTTTCACTCCCTTAGGGATAGAATTTTCCAAATTTCTTTCTTAGTGCACCCCTACACCATTAGAGGAATATACCCTCCAAGTTTCATGCTTCTAGGACTTATGGATTAGGCTGTGCGTTGATTCTCCAGTTAGTAACGGAACAGTTTTTATAATAATATCCCCAAAATACCGCTCAAAAAGGATGTAGGAGGTGTCAAAGTCCACGAGGTGATTCAACGCATAGGCTAAACCTATTTGTATTATAATATCTGTGCCTAAATGATAATTTATGTTCATACTTTACCAACTTATAAATTATTATAATTATAATGCTGTAGGACATTCATTAAAATATGGCCAAGACTCATATCAGTCATGTAGTGCCTATTACATAAGCTCTGCTAAATTTAGGGTTGATGGCTAGCTTTGAGGATACTTGGGGTTGCTGTGTGAAAACGTCCAGCATTTTTATTTAATAACAATAACTTAATAGACTATGAACAAACAGAGACTTTCCAGTCTCTGTGATCTCTTGCCTAAACAAGAGAAAATAAATGTCTGATAACGCGCTCCAAACGATAAATATAAGTCTCCACACAAACTACAGTGAATTAACGTCATTAATCTTTGCAGGTACCCAAGCTGTTTTTATTAAGGAAGAAGTGGATGAAGGCGATACAAAAGCTTTAAAAGAAGATATTGCTATAAATGATGATACGTTACAGAATGGTCTCTTATCCGTACCAATAGTTTATACTACTAGATTAGATCAAATGAATGCATTCAAAAAAATTGAAAAACTTGTATCAAAAGAAGCAACGGAAATGATACTAATCGAAAGTAAACCGCGATATCAGCAAATACCTAAACAAATTAAACGAGAACCTCAAAGTGATTCATATATCACTTCTTATATTCAACTATGCAGCCACGTTCAAGAGTTTAACACCAAAGTAAGATCCGAAGCTTATGACACTTATTTGAGGAATGAAAAACTTATGAAAATGTGTAAACCACTCAAAATAGTGCTGGAAGATGTTAAGAAAAACAAAGTAAAATTCCCATCGATAAAAATCGATGAGTACAGAGAGTTTATAGAAGTTTCTTCGGATGAAGTAACACCTTCATCAAATTTTTTGAATGTGGATGAGTGGTCTTCTGATGATGATGTATCTCTTTCAAAGTCAAATTCACATACATATCGCAATAGTAAACCTAATAAAGATACTTTTGTTACCACTCTTGCAATCAAACATAAAAAATCTCAAAAAGCAGATATTTATATTTTAGATGCATTTAAAGACGTTAAAAGTTATTATAAAACAAATATAAAAGAATGCAATAGACTTCAAAAACGTCATCTAAGTAAAAGAAAAATAGTTTTAGCGTATTGTTGTTGGCTAGATCGAGAAAAACGTGTAAAAAATTTCATCCAAACTTATTGTGCTGGGGCAAGCTTATCCAATTTTTTAAGGAAACCTCACAATTGTTTACCTAGACCATGTAGATGTTGTTGTGTAACACCAATAACTAAAAAACATTATGTTGGAAGATTTAAACAGTCAAACAAAAAATCTCTCGAAGAAGTAAGCATGCCCGGGAATATTTTAATTGAAAAAGCTTATGTTTACTGCAACAAAGAGTTTAACACTGTGCATAACAACATAAAACCGCAAACTGAGTCCACAATATATTTAAAATGCGCAGTCATAATTTTTAAATATCAGCGTGTAATATTCGCACAAACTGGACTTCTTGGTGAAAATTACGAAATTGGAGACCACGGAGATATCGACCATTTTATGAAACCTACTGTGAATCGTTATATTCACGAGGAAAAAGAACTTTATCAAAAAAAATATGAAAAAAGAAAAGTTAGGCAATTTTTTTCTTATATGATCTGTTGCTGGCATTTGCGTGAAACTATTATTACTCAACTGCGTGATTGTAACAAATTGTCACCCAACGCATTTAAATTTATGCGAAACCCGCATCTGTGTAAAAGCGATAAATGTGAGTGTTGCTGCAAACCAGCTCCGATTTTGAGCTTGCCTTCAAAAATAATTACAATAACCGCTCAAAAACGCATTATGCGTAGTAGAAAACAAATTGAAGCCAAGCTAGCCAAACCAGGAAAAAAGGAAAAAAAATCTAGCCCCACACCTTATGGTAGCTTTGAAGAGCAGTATATGGAGTCTCAAAATCTAGAAAGAACACAAAAAGTTAACAAAAGGACCACCGAGCCTTCTGGGGCAGTCACTATAAGTAGCAAAAAGCCAAAGGTAACTCAGAATATTAGTCAAAATGACAAAAACTCGATTGGTTTTGTGAATCCAAGGACAATACAAGACTGTATAGATTGGAACATTGATTCTTCTTTTCGATCAAATCCAATTCCGACAAACCCACCAAACTGTGATAGTAGCAACTATACCAATATTAAACAATTACCCACAATGACACCGGGTAATCTTATCAGCGATATTATAGATAAGTTTAAAGGTCTAAAACTGGCTTTAAATAAAAATGGCAAACTAACAGCTATGATAAACACGCATCCTAGTCAATTGTCAGCTGAGGAGATCAAAATACTCTCTGATATACTCTCGCTTGCTACAAGGCAAATAGAAAAATTAGGAATAACACCTGAAGAATTTTGCAAACGAGTTAATTCTAGAGCAACGGTCAGTCCCAGTAGTTCAGTCATTCCACCACTTGTCCCAATATTAGACTCGGATATCGTCAATAAAGCAACAATAAATAAAAATGACCGCCGAATGCCTGAATTCTTTACAAGCAACGTTACAAATAAAAATATACAATCTCAAAACGTAACAATACGTGACCCGCAAGTTTGCAAAGCTCACTCATTAAATATCTCCTTCCCAAAAACACATAATATAAGTACAACATCTGGTTTTTACCAAATTATGTCTTCTTTAGGCGGAATAAAAAACCAACATTTGGTGTCGGCTTACAAACATCATTTTAAAGAAAAAAATGCCAATATTCAAGAAAATCCAACCATGATACCAAAAATTGCAGAAGTATATTCGTTGGTGGATAACGGACCTATAGTTAAAAGTAAGCAGGTACGCGCTCCCGCGAAACACAAAAAGTTACTGGAGCGAAAAGCTTCGTTGAAAACTTCCACGCATCGTGATATTCTAGAAAATATGAATGAGTCTCAACTTGTAATCGGAGCTGATAGCAATCCAATACCACTCTTGAATAATACTAATTTGATACCGATAGATGTACACAATACAATCGGGACTGATGTTTCAGAATCTGTTATGAAGGCTAATCACAGTCAGATACCATTTGTTGTTAGCAACGGTAATTTAATACAGATACATAATACAAGCAATAAGGTTGTTCAGCAGCCTATTATGGGGGCTGATCTCAATCCACCACCACTTTTTGTAAGCAATACCAATTTTATTGCGATGCAAAATGCAAGTGGTACGGACGTTTTAGAATCGGTGATGAATGCTGATCACAATCAGATACCACTTTTCGTTCAAAATAGTAATTTGATATCGACACATAGTACAATCGATAAGGATATTCAACAACCCATGGTAGAAGCGGATGTCAATAGGCCACCACATTTTGTGAGCAATAGTAATTATATTCCGATTCAAAATAATCACAGTAAAATACATTTTTTTGTTAGCAATGGTAATTTAATACCGATACTTAATACAAGCGGTCAGGATGTTCAGCAGCCTGTGATGGAAGCAGATCACAATCAGACAACACCTTGTGCGACCAATAGCACAGCTAATAGTAATCTAATTCCCAATCCAAATACAAAAAAGAAAAATGAACAAAATACAATCGGTATGGATATTACAGAATCAAATGTTGAGGCCTATCGCAGTCAGACACCTGGTGTCAGCAATGCCAATCCTGGTCCAAGTGATACGGTTGCCCCTGGCATGTTGATTGTGGCAAAAAAGACTTCAACGCCCTCTGACAATCCTTTGTTGTATCAAATGCTTGCAAAGACTCGGCCAATTCCAGCGCATCATCTTCCTGCCCTTGCACCACTCAGCACACCACGCTCAAATGCCGCTAAAATTGGTAGACCGCTAATACTAGCACATTCAAAGGGCTCGAAAAGGCAAAAAACTCAACGAAAAATTTTCAAAGCTCCTAAACAAGCAGTCCAGTTAAAAGAAAACGCAGGAAATGATATTGAAATAGATTTTGAATCGTCGCTTGAAATGAATGACATAAATATAGTGAGGACCGATCAAACGTTCAAAGATAAAGAAAGTAATGTTTCAAACAATGTTCCAATCATCTTGATTAATGATAATGAGGAAGAAGGGATCTTCGGCATATGATTGTGATATCGCATGTTAAAAGTAAAGTAATGATATTTACTATACAGTGTGGCCATGCTACAGGACAAGTACTTTAAATATTGAAGGTATGAAGTTTTACTTGGTGGACTTTCCTCTATTTTGAAAGTAAGTAATACTGGATTTAAAGACGAACCCGCTAAATGAGAAAAAAACCTGTATTTTATGATACCGAAAGGGTAAATCACAAGTATCAATTCCTTCTCAATAACATAGTAGGTATCTCAAATTAAATAAACATCATGAAATTTAACATTCAATTTAGGATGCTGTTTAGGAAACCTTATAAGACCTTTCTTGTGCATTTCCTTTGGTAGCATGGCCGCAAGGTACTAAAAACAAGATGTTATTGTAGGAAACTGTTTATTGTTTATAAAAAATATGGATCACAGCTCTTATTTTTTTTGTTTTGTCTTGAAATAGCTATCATAATTTTTCTCTCTCAGTTTCTGTGTCTTATTTCACATATTTACCAAATGCAGTATTATGATTGTAAGAAAACTAACTGAATGGATACAGACTAAAAAGTATGAGGAGACGGAAGAATTTTTGCACATTTTATCCTAACAAAGTATTTACTATATGATATTTACTGTCTATCTACAAACTATAAAAACGATTATTATTCCTAGTACAGAGATTTAAATAAAACAATAAAATATCCCTGCCCCCGTTCCCTGACACCTATTTTTTCACAAACAAATAACCTTTTTTTGCACACACCTATTTAATATTTCTAAAATAGCATAAATAAGTAAAACATAATAACTGTAACTATACTTGTTACATATTAGACGAGTGGGGCCTTCTAACACAAGTATTTTCTACTAATTGAAAAACACAACCCTAATGAAATTGTAAAAATCTGTTACAGAAATAAACACCATTTATTATTATTATTATTATGTGTCTTAGTCCAGTCCAGTGCCCAAGTATAGGACCGTTCAGCTGCTCCGATACCGTGGTCAGGAGGCAGTTGGAGCTGGCGCGCATCCGCTGCATCAGGGAGGCAGTACTTACGCTTACGCATGGTGGCGTTTGTACACTAGTAATAAACCGGCTATAACGCATTGCTATTGATGTGCTATTGATCTCGCGAACTCGGTAGCATAATACGGGCGGCGCCGCGTAATAACTACCTTAATGAAGAGGGGCATGAGAGACGCACGCGAAATCCATTACGTCGCGCCTGAGAGGTGGGGAAAAGCGTTATTTTCGTATCACCGTGACTGTCGTTCCAGTTCCAAAAAAGTCACAGTGAAATATCAAAGTGACTTTGTCACTTCGATCACTCAGGTCACGAGAAACGAGATGTGTATAATTGTTTTAAATGATCCGAAATACCAGGCTCACAGGCTCAGGACTGAGTTGCACAAATTAAATATTGGCACTGTTTCACAAACATTATGATATAAGCCGTATGTAGTTAACTATTTCTATATAACTATTTTTTATCTAATAATAAAATAATTAAAAAAAATATATTAATAAGTATTATTTTTGATAGGTAGGTAGAGGATCATAAAGATGATTTAATATATTTTTTAATAGATTTAATTTTTATTTTTATTATATAGGTAATTAATTTAATTTAATTATAATAATATTTTTTTAAAGTAATTAAATAGGTACTTACAACCAAATTATAGGTATTAACCATATTAACGATGTTTCTTCATTCATAGTAAATACCTAAATATTAATATAAGATACACATACCTTCAAGTCCCTTATCCCAACTAATATCAAATACGATAGTGAGTGTATAACGTAAAAGTTGATTTAGATTGTTCTCATCTGCCACTTCTAGAAAACAGGTACCTACTTATCCTCTTACTCTATAAAGAGAGTTATAGTGAAATAAACACGAACAGGCGCCGAGGAAGCGCGAAACTAACCGAAGTTACCGCTAGTCGCGCGTCATTAGAGCAGTCAGTAGGAAGGAACGATAATATATCTTGGAACGGTGCGCGATTGGAGCACGAAGGAACGACATACGTAACGTTGTTCCTTTTCGACAAATCACAGTGATACTATTTGACTTCAGATCACTGTGATTTGTTCATCGTGACGTTATTTATTACTCATCTCTACACTGTTGACACGTTGTTCTTGGCTATTTTACATTAAATGGTATTTTTTCTTTTGTTTTTGTGTGTATTTAGGTAAATTAAGGACGTTACACAGGTACTTATGCAATGAATTGGTTGGTAATTTAAAATATACATACTTTAGACATGTTATATTATATCCTGAAATGTGGTGTATTTTTACAGATACAAAAATAGTAAAATAATTAATAAAAAAACAAGAAGCTATGGCCTTTCACACATGGAGATTATCACAGGTGGGTTGCACTTGGCCTCCGCAGAACGAATCATCGGACGCGAAATGTTATGTGGGCTCGAAATTTTATGCGTTTGTACCTACGGTTTGGGCTTAGTATGTTATTTTATTTCATTGTTTTAGGAACCACAAACGGTCACACATTAAGTTATAAATTATAAACTAAAGATAATAATGATAACTCAGTAAAGGTATGCGTATGACCCACAGCGTCATCCACAGGTTACTATAAATAAAACAATGATAATAAAGGAATCTGTTGCAAGTTTACGCGTAGTACAGATTTACACCTATTATTAATTCCTTGCTGGATTTGCACAACCATCGCGAATCATACCATCGTGAATTCGCGATGCGTCGTTCGCGATATGTAGGTATAACTATGCATGTTTATGATACATTTTTTTTGTCATCTAAAACCTGTTCCTATTTTTTCCTCTATAATACTGCTGCTGACAAAATTAAGAGGACTCCCATTTTTTGTCGTTTGGATAAAACTGATTTATTTATTCTGGTGATAGAATAAATAAAACTAGCATGATAGTGTGTATTTTACCGTCCAGCAATACGGTCTTGGCGGAACGAACAGCAAGATGGATAGTGAATACATGGCTTTAGTAGCAGCGAGCCGGACATGCGACGCGAGGGGAGCGCGGAGCCTCGCGCGGCGTTCTCCCCTCCGTGCATTCACTTCACCCCCGCAAAACCTACGCAGCCACGACTCACGACACCACATTGCCTATTTCAGTTCAATGAAAATTGTTTTTCAAGACTTGAACTCTTTCTTTACTGAAGTCTATAGTATACCTAGTATTATTTAGTGCTGAATGTACCGAGGTACCCGAGGTGTAGGTTAATAATAATAATTCTTAATTACCTACGTACTTCATTATGTTTAGCCTGCGGTCGAGCTAACGCAAGGTGGTGTGTTGTTATTTTAACCGAATATATCTAGGTAGGTACTTCCTACCTATTTGTTTATCTAAATCTACGTGACGTCACGCTACCCGACCGGTACAAGCATCACTTTATGGTACCACAATAACTCACAAAAAACTCGAACAAGAGGTTTTCGAATCAAGTAATGGTAAGCCAAAAATGTAAAAGTAAAGTAAATAATGTAAGTAGGTACATCTTCATATTAAAGTAGGTAGGTGCCTTACTTACTACTAGTTAGATAACCACCTACTTTACTAGGTACACAGGTTTGCCCCATACATGTTGCAACCTCAACTTAGGGTAATTTGTATTGGTATAATAAAACACTTACTTATCTACCTACCTACAAACACTTATAAAACTAACTAAAATCACTGTTTACCTAGATATAACATTATCAGTCTACCAAGGTACTATTTATTAAATATTAGTAATTTGTTGCAGGTTGTAACTAGGTAGGTAGACAGTTACTTTTTAATATTAAGCTAGACTTTTCTTAATATTAAGCTGAAAAAATAGCATGTGGTCTCGTCCTACCGCTAAACCGCTATCGTAATAGGTAATACCGCTACTAACAAGTGGGCCGTATGCTTCATCTGTGATTTTGAATTAATTTGAAAACATTAATCATTGCAAAAATATTAAAATAACTTTAATAAAATTAGCATAACAAAAGGAGTATGAAACAGGAATAACCCAATGTATGTACCTAAGTCCGTAAACCAACCAAACCCAATGTACCTGAGTACCTACCGAGGTACTTGGATTATTCCTGTGTGTATACGATAGTCGACATTTAAATAACAACCAATGGTAGGGGTTGTATTTTTTCACTTCAGCGAGTATGAAACGGGTTATGAGTACATTAGTGGTGCGTGGATCGCGATACAATTTACGACAAGGTATCTAATTCCTGTTAGACCCTTGATTTCTATAGGTACCTATCAATTTTACTTCCTGATAAGTACCTTAGATCCTCTTTGAAGTTCTGAACTGATTTATATAGACGTAGGTACCTACGTTATTTCCTTGGATACGATGACGACCACCTATCTAGTTATCTTAAGTTAATAGTTAAAACTGTTTCTCATAATTACCCAAGTAGGCAGCTTAATCTAAAAATAGACCCACGATTTATTGAAATAAGCCAAATTGCATTCAACGTCCGCTCGACACGACGGCTACCGATAAAATGAAATTTTCATGATGCTTCGAAGAATCCGTTTTGTGTCCCTCTCGCACTCGCGGCAAAACACCGCGTACGAGCGACACGTTCCTAGATCGAACTTTAATGCTATCTCCCTCGCTTCCATGAACTCGACGTGTCGGGCGCCCTACGTTTGTACAGAAAAACGCCATTTTGTTTGGAAACGCCAAAGCGAACGGGACTGCTAACAAAAATGTGCATTGTGCTACGCGTGGATTATTGTGAAAAGAAAAACTAGTGACTATTCGTTGATGTAATGTGCGCCTTACAAAGTTTTGATTTTTAGAGTCTTCAGTGTGAAAGGTAATTATTCAAAACAGATCATATGTTTTCTCGGGGAGTCGGTATTATGGTTCATTCTTATGCCGAAGTCACACGCACGAGGACGTGTCTCTACCTAGTGAGGGGCTTTGTGCTCGGCCATTATGTAATTAGCTGTCCCCGATACGACGGAATTTATTTATCGAAATGCTACTCATTAAAGTTGTTATTTTTATCCGCGACGGCAGCTACCTGTATATGTGTTTGCCAACAAAGTTTATTCCAAATAGAAAATAACACACTAAATTCGTTTTTATATCACCATCAAGTTTGTAGAAATTAATTTGTTTACGTTTCGTAAGCACAGGCGTGTTACTTTTACACACTTTACAGCGTTTATTATCAAGTGAGCTCCAAGCACAAACATGGTGTTATTTTATTAGGTAATTTCCAACCTAGTTAAATGATGCTATTAAAATAGGTATTGCCTACCAATTAATGCTTTTGAATTACCTACCTAGGTACTAACAGAATTATAGATCTATGGCTAGTAGTGTGTAAAATCAGATGTCCTCCTTTCTATTGACTGACACGCTACGTCTGTCTTGTTACTCAGTTACGTACGAAATACGAGAACCGAACCAACTACCTATAGATCTCTTCAATGCAGAAAGAAGTGGGTGGACTGTTGCTATCCTTGTTTCGTTTAAAACAATGTGACGACTACTAGTCGTCATAGTAGGTATTTATTTTGTTGGTACTGTAACTAAATAATTTAAACGATTAAATAATGAATCTACCATAATATTGATGTTCTCCACTTACTAAAAAAAATTCGCTATGTAGCAAGTTTTTTTTTACATTGTATTCCGGGTCAAGAACTAAATAGGTAGGTCGTTGATAATTTATTTTTACGTGGAACATATCCACATTAATAGGTCGAAAACAAGATAGGTTATTGATAGGTATCCTATACCTACCTAGCTATTTTTAATTCCAAATTTGAACAAAATTGGTTCAGCTGATCACCTGCGATATCAGTGTTTCTAAGTTACAACTAAATTTACACATACAGACAACTGACAAAACAACTTCCTAACTTTTTAATGTAGACCTAGAAAGTAGGTAGATAGGCACCCGCTGGAGTTATTATAACATGTGTCTGACGTTTTCAAAGCGTTTTCGTTGTTACTTCTACGCCGATGTCAATTCCATAGCTAAGTCGAGATAGAAATACCATAGGTTCCCTGAAAACCAACAAGAGGGAGTTGTCAAATTTATCTTTATCCAAGGATATGTGGTTACTGGCAAGATAGAGTTGCTTACACTGTGTGGGTCTTGAAGTGCCGCAGAGTGCAATAGTTGCTTTGAGTGATTGATGACATCACAATTGGTCCGTTTTGATTGTAGGTAGGTAGGTATCTATAAACTTGTTTTGATATCGCCCGTTATTGTACGACTGTGTCTAAAGTTTTACTGTACTTGGGTAGATACATAAAAATCAAGGAAAAAAACCTAATCGTTTGAATTTGGAAAATTACTGTTATTATAAATTAGGTAGGTAAGTAGGTTATTTTTTTTTTGCTTTCGTTAGGTTAGGTAGGTAGGTATTTAATTGTACCTAGGTACCTACTAACTACCACTATGGTAGGTACCTACTACCTACTTACCATAGTCGAATTTACTAGAGAAGGTAGGCACGTAGGTACCTAGTTAGTACTTTTAACTACCTACCCATTCCATCCAAAGGTTGTCTGATAAGATCGCTAGACTGTTCATTGTAGGTACCTAACTAACCTATGTATGTACCTATTTCTACGAGCAAATTATTTTGTACAGAACCCTCGGAGCATGAGTCTCAACTTAACCATCCTTAATCAGTCAGTAGATAGGTAAATTATGTAGGTAGTTAGTTAATACTTCTATACTCACTCATGCATTCATTAATAATTAGTAAAGGACATAAGTCATTCACCCACCAATATTAGATACAAAAAATCTCAATCGGCAAAATTGACCGAAATTGGTGGTCCGAATGTGTGGCATTGGCATAAGGACTTTCGCATTTCGTTCTAATTCTTTCGGCATTATTTTTTTACAGATACCTACCTACTTAATCGTCCGTGTAGGTAGGTCATGTGGATATGTACCTATTTAATATGTACGTTGGTTTGGCAATAGGTAATAGCGATGCAGCTAGATAGGTATAGGTAACCAAAAAATAGGGATTCAGAAAGAAAATAAGACTAAAATTGGACTGGATAGGTATATTACTAATGTGGTTTATAGCCTAAAATAAAACTTCACAGTAGGTAAAAAAAATTGGGTCATTCCCACCAAATGCCAAATCTATTGTTCTCCAAATTATAAATTCATCCCTCACCTAAAATAAAAAAAAATATCATAAACTGACTTCAAATAACGGGAAATTTATGTATGTAGGTATTTACACAATAAAATGTATATAAGTTGTAGGTAGGTATATCAGTCATATTGTGGTTCTCATAAGTCTCATAACATAACACAAGCTCTGCTTACTTTGGGGCTTGATGATGCTGTGTGAAATTAGTCCCGCGTTATTCATTATTATTTCTCTTTATTTACGTTATTTGTGGATGGCGGCTGATGAGACTATTCGAAATATTGGGCGATAAACTGGGCTATTGCAGGGGTAGGTATATGCTTATGGAATGGTTCCTGGGCTATGTAGGATGAAACGGACCACGCTTGAAGCCTATCTACTGAAAAAAGAATCATTAAAATTGATTCACATTGGCGAAGATATCGCGTTACATAGGTAGATACAAACCAAAATCACAGATGTATTGAGAAGCTTCTCCTTTTTTGAAGCCGGTTAAATTAAAATAAATAAATGAACTCCCAACAGTCACATACATACCTACCTAGTTCTGATCCCACAATAGGATTCCCTGTAACGTGAGTATCGCCACTATTTTTACAATTGCGCGTAAACGATTTTAGGGATGGGATCACTAAAAATTAAAATATTTATATTTCGTAGATTCCGCTCTTTACTTCATTCTGGGTAAGCCTTATCCGGAATGCGATCTAAATAATTACATAGATTAGAGGATATACTTTTATTTTAATACATTTTTACTAACAACTAAGTTAAGTAGGTTAACATAGTTTATCTCTTATTACATATATTTCTTTGTCAAACGCTATCTGAGCTTCCGCGATACAGGCTAGACCTAGTGCTGAGCTCATTGTTAAACTTGTAACCTAGGCACACACTATTTTTGTAAATAAAGTATTTGTATTTGTATTTGTATTTGAAGTCTATTTGTTTTTTTTTATGTGCTACTCACACTCTATGGACTGTAAATTATCTGAAATAAATAAATTTTATTTATTTTATTATTTATTTACTAGTGCATTAATAGGTCTACCTGCCTATTTCAAATAGGTAGGTAGGCCTAAATCGTTGTGGTATCAAAAATATTTAGGATTTCGTTGCGATAAAAACCTAAATCTTTCCTGATACCCACGATACAGGGAATCCCGTGTAAGGTCAGGACTATGAATGTGTTGGGTATTTATTTATTAATTACTTACCTACTTTTCTGGTTCCTGGTTATCTACCTATCATTATTTTTACCTACAGGATCAAAATGACGCAGCCAGAGGGCAAAGATGGACATGGCTCCCGCCGCAAAGGAATAGAATTGGAGAAATTTAAGCGACGAATGATCAGATCTGTCGCCAGGAGAATCAGGGAGAAGAAGGCAGATGAAGAAGTATGGGAAGACATGAAGAAGGAAATCGGTAGCAACTGCAAAAAGCTGTGGTAAGTTACATATTGTAGTAACAGCCCTACAATACAGACAGAATGCCACGGAACGAAGGAGTATCGAGCACAGACTGATGAAATCATCGTCAGCGATACGACCGCCCATTGTGCTTTTTGTCTCTTTCGGTGTTTTACGGCCTAATTTTGAATAGCTCCTCAAGATATAAGTGGAGTTCGAAAGAGACGGCGCTATATGCAATTCAAATTCAAATTAGTAATGTAGCAGATCTAAAGCTGTAATTTTCTAATGGTCCATTATTTGAGTTAGTTAGTTATTAGCAGTCCGAAGTAGTAATTAAGGAATGCCGCGCCGCGAAATCCACATAGACTATACCTACCTAAACTCAAGCTAGAGGGTTTTAATAGAAATGCATATATGTTAATGCAATAAAAGTGTAATATTAAATTGCCAAATTCATTCGAAGATATACCATTTTTTTTTTAAATTAAGCTGTCAAAATGGTTGCTGGACCAGTGTTTCTATGACATTAATAAATTTATGAACTACAAAGTAGGCAATAATTATATTATGACCAAGGATTGATAGGAATAATAGGATAATAATAGGATTGAATTTTATTAGATTAAGTTGTTTAAGGTAGGTAGGTAATAATTATTGACATTTTTAATTCAACGTAAGGACATAAGTTCTGACATTTTATAATGAACCCCTGTATTGTACGTCCATGGAATGCACAACCATGGAAAGTACAGCCAGTATAACAAACCATTGGTTTCAAATACTTGGTTTGTGATACTGGGCGTAACATTCCTGGGCGTGCATTCCCTACACGTGTTGACCTTATACGACCAGTTTTGTACAACCCTGGAAAACACAGCCGTGAAATACAAACCACTTTCATGCTTTGTTTTCATGTGCGAGTGCTATCAAGGGACAAGTGCTGTGTTGCCATAGTATTTTACGCTATTATTAAATTAATTTAAACAGATTAGTTATTTATGTCTGTTTTTTTTTGCAGATAAACTAACTGGTCAGTTTTATTTATTTTGAACCCAAGTTTGTTGGGTAAAGTTCTGATGGCAATCCTCCTTTTCTGAGTAGTAATAAAAAACCTAATAACCTAACCTATCCAAGACAGATTTGCCTAGCAAGGATTTTTCAGGCCAACATTAACTTATTGTTTGCATTACGTATCAATGGCAACTCTTGGCTGAACATGCTTAGTACAAACTAGGCTCGTCCTCGTCATGCGACTACTTCGCATCGACCAATGAGGGCTCAAACATATGACGAACTCTCGATCAATGAGCGTCGAGAATATTGGTTCGTATTACGGGGCGTACATTCCAGGGGTGTGCAATACCGTCATGTGTTTAGTTTGTACGAAGTGTATTGTACGACCATGGAAAGAACACCCAGATAATTCAAACCAAAATGGTTTATAATACTGGCTCTACTTTCCGTGGTTGTGCTTTCCATGGACGTATAATACGGTCTCCCTTTATAATTATTCTTATATTTCAATT
Source organism: Perizoma flavofasciatum (assembly GCA_958496245.1). NCBI lineage: Eukaryota > Metazoa > Arthropoda > Insecta > Lepidoptera > Geometridae > Perizoma > Perizoma flavofasciatum. The sequence continues at coordinate 4,103,502 of OY292443.1, read as the reverse complement.
TATCCTCAATCTACCTTTTTGGTAGAATATATAAGGGCCTATAAAAATTTAACATCATACAATTAGCTGACCTATATTCATGCAAATAATTGCTCTGATTTCGAGTTTAAACCTTGAGTAAGTACACTTATTTTTTTGTATTTTGTACTGTACTTAACTGGTTTTATGGGCAATAAAGAATCTATCTATCTATATTTTGTCAGGGAACGAATGCGGATGCTAACACTAAAGAAGCTAAAACGTCTTCTAGAAGCCGACGACAGGGTCAATCTCATCGGTCCAGTCGCCAGGATGACCCTCACGGACTGGCTACTCTTCGACCTGGTCATCGTGCACGAGAAAATCGACGTTATTGACAGGGTAAGCGAAGAAAGCTTAAACTTCTTTATAATGATAGGTCTAGGTTTAGACTAGTTCTCGAGAACATTGACGTTATTGACAGGGTAAGCTAAGAAAGCTTGAGATTCTTTGACAGTTATAGGTCTTGGTTTGGCCTAAGTAGTTCTCGAGAAAATTACGATAGTGACAGCCAGAAAAAAATTAAATGGTTTGCAAGAGTCCCTGTATTGTACGTCCATGTAATGCACAACCATGGAAAGTACACCCCTGGAAAGTACAGCCAGTATTACAAACCATTGGTTTCAAATACTTGGTTTGTAATACTGGGCGTAAAATCCTGGGCGTGCATTCCCTACACGTGTTGACCTTGTACGGCTAGTTTTGTACAACCCTGGAATGTACAGCCATGGAATACGAACCAATTTCATGCTCTGTTTTCATGTGCGAGTGCTATCAAGGGGCAAGTGCTGTGTTGCCATAGTATTTTACGCTATTAGTAAATTAATGTAGATGTAGTAAGTAGATTTGTTATTTATGTCGGGTTTTTGCAGATGAACTAACCGGTTGGTTTTATTTATTTGAACCCAAGTTTGTTGGATAAAGTTCGGATAGCAATCCTCCTTTTCTGAATGGTAATTAAAAAAAAACCTAATAACCTAACCAATCCAAGACGGATTTGCTTAGGAAGGATTTCTCAGGCCAACATTAACTTATTGTTTACATTATTTATCAATGGCAACTCTTAGTTGAACATATTAAAACTTGCTCAGTGCAAACGAGGCTCGTTCTCGTCATGCGACTTATTCGCATCGACCAATGAGAGCTCACGGATATGACGAACTCGCGACCAATGAGCGTCGAGAATATTGGTTTGTAATCCGGGGTGTACATTCCAGGGGTGTGCAGTACCGTCATGTGTTTAGTTTGTACGGAGCGTATTGTACGACCATGGAAAGCACACCCAGATAATTCAAACCAAATGGTTTGTAATACTGGCTGTACTTTCCAGGGGTGTGCATTCCATGGTTGTGCTTTGCATGGACGTACAATACGGTCTCCCGTTTGCAATTATAGGGCTTGGTTTAAAAAAAAACATAGCTTTATGGGTGGATGCCGTTTTAAATTTAAATCGGAATTCTGCAAAAAAAGCGATGAAATTTTGAAGAAAAGGACTGTCTCTTTCATTCCCTTTTCGACAATCGACACTGTAGTTATGACGTCATCGATACTATGTCTGTCTCTTATGGCTAGTTTACACGAAGCCAGACAGCTGGTAAGTTGCGCCCGCAACAATGTTGTTGTAGCTTCGTGTAAGTGTATTTACTTCTTCTCCTATATGTGCATTTTTAAGGTTTTATATTATTATATGATGGCTCATACAAACATATGTTTTTCTTTCGTTTGCAGGATAAGCTAACTGGCAGCTACCAGAGCAAAGTCCTGATGAATCTGTTCTCTCTCGTGCAAAGGTTCGGGATTGAAGGGAGGATGGGCGAGAATCTGGCGGAAGCATGGACAGCCGCCACTGTCTACTACAACTCTAAGTAAGGTCGCTCGTTCGTTTTGTCACCACTTAGTTTGCTTAATAATTATTAAACTTTAAAAATCCTAATAATAAATAGAAATAAACAACCAACAGACGCATAGGTAGGTACTTATGCATCTACTGGGTTTGAACTTTTAGCGTAGGTTACTGTGTTTACCATCAGGCGACCTAACCAAACGCAATTAAAAAAAACATAGTACTTATCCCACACCAGGATTCCCTGTATCGTGGGTATCAGGAACTAAGAGTACAGTGGTACCTCATACAACACCCAGAACCGAAACAAATATCTGTCAATCACTTCACCGAAGTCGTCAAAATCCTACAATCCTAATAATATCCTACTACTATTATAAACGCGAAAGTTTGTGAGGATGGATAGATGTTTGTTACTCTTTCACGCAAAAACTACTGAACGGGTTTTGATGAAACTTAACAGTAATATAGTTTATACATCAGAATAGCATAAAGGCTTTTTACCATATACCACGCGGGCGAAGACGTGGGCAGAGGCTCGTCACCTTTAAATGACAATGGCCTCGATTCTGTAGTTCACTAACTAAACTAAATTTAAACTGTCGCTATCTTTTACTGATAGTGCAAGCATGAAAGAGATAGCTACAATTTTAGTGCTGTCAAATCAGTTTACTTGCCGCTTTATTTTGTGTTTATAGTCAGCATGTTTTGAAATGACGACTAAATTTGTATGGAAAACTTAAATCTCACTAACTTGATAGCACAAAAATTTTAGCTATCTCTTTCTTGCTTGCACTATCAGTAAAAGAGAGCGACAGTTTAAATTTAGTTTAGTTAGTGAACTACAGAATCGAGGCCTATGTTTGAATGTATGTTGCTAATAATGTAATGGCTTGACCAATTTGGATGAATATATACAGGTATAGGGAATCATATGTATGTTGTATCTGTTGGGTGTTGGGTGTAGGTACAAATGGTTTTAATTTGACTCGTTTCATTTAATTCTAGAGGTCACCAATGCTCCCCCATGATGCTGCAGCGGCGCTGGTACCAGCTCAAGGAGTTGACGCGTCACAAATTCTACAAGTTCTGGTTCAACTACCGCGGGAACAAGCGGCAACTCACCACGGCCAAGCTGGACTCGCCCGATGAATTGCAGAAGGCGATCGCGCTCAAGTAATCCATCACTATTAATATTTAAATTGTACTTCGTAGAGCTCCTTTCGGGAGAGCTCGTCTGTGGAAGTACCATCACGTACCAATTTCTGGCGCCAAGCAGTAATGCTCGCATCGCTGTTCCGGTTTGAAGGGTATATGTGCCGGTGTTATTACAGTAAGATTTTGGCAAAAATACAGGGACAAAGAGAAATATTTAAATTAATCGTACTAATATAATAAACGCGAAAGTTTGTGAGAATGGATGTTTGTTACTTTTTCACGCAAAAACTACTAAACGGATTTTAATGAAACTTTACAGTAAAATAGCTAATACAACAGAATAACACATAGGCTACTTTTTATTCAGGTATCACGCGGGCGAAGCCGTGGGCAGAAACTAGTTAATAAATAAATAATCAAGGAAACTTTGAACTTAATATCTTGCATAGTATAACTATACCACCTTGTATGAAAATTATCATTATCATCCCAGGCGAGGAATCATCTTTATATTGATTTATTTTTCAGGTACCCTCATGTCATCACGGAAAAATTCTTAACTTGGGAGGAAAGAATCGAGAATCGAATGGTGATTTTACCCGATGAACTTGTAAGTAACTTCTATGATGCTTATTATCAACAGCCATCTATTTGTTCACTTTCATTAAATGTGCAATAAAAAGTTATAAATAAAATAAATAAAACAGGCAGTAGTTATAAATAAATTCACTACAGCTAGTTAGGCATTCTTATATCCGCATGTAGAAAAATACCTTAACTAATATACAAAGTTGCTCTGGCCTTAACCTTTTAATAATTTACCACAGGTTGTTATTATTAAGGTATATAGTTACAAAACCGTACCTCCGTTCTAGATTTAACTGTGTTACGGGATTTCTCTCAGGGGATTTTCGGGGTAAAATGCACGGTTCTAACAGTTGAATGATATGAAGGGTGCAGAGAATGCTGCCTGATGATGTGATCTACTACAATAGATAAGGCGTCGATTCTCTTATACATCAACTAAATTTGATTTACCTATCGCTCCCTTTTACTAACAATAGAAACAACAAAACCTAAAGCAAAAACAATGTAAGTAAGTAACAAAAGAAAGAGATAGCAACAATTTCAGTGCAGCCAAATTAGTCAGATTTAAGTTTTTTTTAAGTTTAGTCGTGATTTCAAAACATGCTGACTATAACACGAAGAAGAGCGGCACGTAAACTAATTTGACAGCACTAAAATTGTAGCTATCTATTTCTTGCTTGCACTATCAGTAAAAGAGAGCGACAGTTTAAATTTAATTTAGTTAGTGAACTACAGAATCGAGGCCATTGTCATTTAAAGGTAAAAAGCCTTTATGCTATTCTGATGATGCTTCGCCCGCGTGGTATATGGTAAAAAGTCTTTATGCTATTCTGATGTATACATCAGAATAGCATAAAGGTAATATAGTTTATATAATGGTAATATAGTTTATAAACTATATAACCATACACGTGAATCAATTAAAAGAGAATCGACGTCAGTATGTTGATTGTGTTAAAAAATTTAAATGTGGTTTCTTGCAATCGTTTAGTTTGTCTTCAAGGAAGTTCTTATATACGTTTTATCGCCATACGTCACTAGGGGGCGCTGCATTACGTGATACACAAGTTGGGGGTTTTCATGTAAAAAATAATAAGTTAAATCCTAAATAAAGCAGATTTCTAATATTCATTTCATGTAAGTTTGTTTGTTCCAGAGTGTAAAAATGCGACAGAAGAATTTGATGAAAGCTAGCGACAGTGAGTTAACGTAAACTAAGTACCTACGTTATAATAAACTAGCTTCTGCCTACTGCTTCGTCCGCGTGGTACCCGGATAAAAAGTAGCCTATGTATTATTCTGATTTTTAAGCTATATTACTGTAAATTTTCATCAAAATCCGTTCAGTAGTTTTTGAGTGAAAGAGTAACAAACATCCATCTTCACAAACTTTCGCGTTTATAATAGTAGTAGGATATCGAGCCTCGTTAGCATTCCGCGTGACAAGGTCGCAACACACTAACATAAAATACAAAACAAATCCCAGTCACAAAAAAATAGACAAACTTTGTAATACTAATAAAAACAAAAAAATAAAACACTAATATTTTGGATCGTACAAACTATTACTTTTGTCGTAACCAAACAGAAAGAACCGCCCAAGTGCAATATGTCATGCTGAAAAAGGTCTCTGACTTCAGAGAGAAGAAATCAATGGAACTAACAATAAGAAAAATCCAGACTCGGAATAAATATCTGCAGAAAATGCAAACATATGTCCCGCGGCAGGATTCGAACCCGCACCTCTTGCGTTTCAGTCAGCTACGGGCCGCCACGCCACAGAATCAGTGGTCATCAGAAGCCAGTGTTCTTTGAATAAAATTATATTGTTTGATTTCAGCAACTGCGCCTGACGTCGTCCTTGTCGAGCCCCACATCGAAGTTATCGATTTAGGAGTCAATTCAGACTCTGAAGACGAAGCAGAAAGAGAGTTGCAAAACGTGAGCAAAACACAAATAGATCCAATAGTCAAAATAAAACGCGAGCCGGTAGATGCCGAGGAAGTTTTTGAAGAACAACATGAGGTACAAATCCCGCCCGAGAAAGGAAGCGAATTCGACGAAGAAATACAAAGGCTACAGATGGTAGAAGAAAATTTTGATGATAACGCAGTGCAAGCCGGGCATGAAAACGTGGAATCGGTTTTCATTGATCCAGTACCTCCAATTGATGATCATGAGGCAGAAAATACCAGTAACGAAGGCGCAAATGAGACTGAACAAAATGAAAATGCTTTTTCTACTGTAGATGTGAATGAAATCTCTTCTTTAAGTATAGTGGACGGAGAGATTACTGATGTGCAAAGAATTGATGAAGCGATTGTGATTGATGATGATGATGAATGTAGTCCTCATGAAAATGAAACGGAAGCAAAGGACAAAGAAACAGAAGCTGTGATATCGGATGATCGTGTAAAAGTTTTGGAAGACAGTCATATTGTGGAAGCCGTTGACAATGAAGCTCGAACTACAAGTAATATTCATGATGGTGAGATTGTTGACTCAGATATAGCTATAGCCGAGATATCTTCTATAGCAAGCGCTGGAGTTAAAGTAGAAAATGTGGAAGATGTGTTAGAAAGTGTTGGAATAGATAACATTGATGATGAACAGATAACTAGTGATATTCCGGGGGAACTTCTACCAGTTATATCTACAATTTCGAGTGCTGGAATCAAAGTCGAGAAAGAGTTAGCTGTTTGCAGTGATATAACTGACGGTTCCGATGTGCTTGTCCACAATGATGTGTTAATGTCAAACGACACAGCCGTCGAAAGAAGCACTATAAATTTTGGTCAAGAAGATATATCTGAAATTCTACCCGTTATCTCGACAGTTTCAAGTGAAGCTATCAAATTTGAGATAGAAACAGAAGTTGATGAAAACCCACACATAAATAATCCTCCAAGTGAAAAAGAAAATTATTCTCCAGAAGTTACCATAGTTCCTTATGTAGATATAAATAAACCTACGGATTCAGTAGTAGTTGAAAAAGACTTGCCAAGTACAGAAGTGGACGAACTAGAAGTATTTGGTGATATTCCAACGGATTTAAACTTTGCTGACGATGGTATCGATTTTGCTGATGATGGGATAGCGTACATTGAGGAAGATGAAGATGACATCATCACAGTCAGAGGTAAGAGTTAAATTCATGGACTATGATGTATATATATATAAATTTTATAAACTGTGATGTGTATGATGTATCTTTATAGTTGATGATGTCTAGAGTGCAAATATGTTATATCTAAGATCAAGTTAATTGAGTAAAAATTTACATTACAGATCTACAAGTACCATTAACTTCGACAGATTCAGAAAAACTGAAAAAAGAACACGAAGGTAAATCACAAAAAAATAAGGAAGAAAATTCTAGCGACGAAGACGCTATAGAAAAAGTAGACGCTCAGAAGTTCGACCTAAAACTTCTCATGTGCCCTGTAGTGTACACAACTAAACTTGATGTTATGACTGCTTTTGATGATACTTTGCAATACGAACAGGTATACGATAAAGAAACAATAGACAAAATTTACACTTTGAGCAAACCAGTCAGCAAAAAAGCTATTACTGGATCTGAACAGGTAATTGAACAGGAAGAAGGGAGTAATTCCTGTGATGTAAATGACGATCAGGTAGAGGATAAAAATCATACTATTAACGTTAGCGATGACGATCTCTTTAGGAACGAAACTATTGAAGAATCTTACGATTCAGATAGCGAATCAGATGTTATAGATGACAGTAAACGGGTAAAACTATCTAGTTATATGCTCAGAAAGCCGCAACATCGTAGCTATAACCCGGTAATTCTGTGTAAAAATCCCGATTTCAATACGAGGCTAAAAAAACTATCTGTTGGTTTCTTTATGTCGGCGCGAAACAGAACGTTGCTCCAATCTTGTATACCGATGACGATTGATATGACCAAGGCTTTTGAAGATAAACTAATTAATGGGACGCTTTACCTCGAACCAACCTCAACCGATTCAGTCATTAAGATTCAAGACGACATAGAAGTAACATCCGCCGCGCTAGTGCAACCAACTGCTGTTCAGCAAAGTTTGATGAGCATAGATGACACTTTAGAGAGTGAATTGAAAAAACGCATGGCAGAGAGAAACCGAGCTATTAATCTTCCAGACATATCGCAAGTACGCCGACTTAATCAGCATTTGCTTACGGCAGAAGTGACGCCATTGAGATTAGATAATGAAGTCTCCCAGGATCATGCTACAAAAATAGGCCCCGAAAATTACGTCCAAAATATTAAGAACGATATCGATAATTTACTGTCTCAACAAAAAGCAAAAAATGTTTCCAATGCCGATATTGAACCAGTTATCCCAGAAGTAGAATCATCTCCACTACTGGTATATATTAAAAGTGCTCTTTCAATAGTGCAACCAACTCCTCCGCCAATGGTTACTATTAACAGTCCCATTCCAGGACCGGTACCCGCTCTCCCCCCACCGCAGATAGTATCAAATAATACGGCACCAACTATAAACACGACGAATGTTGAAGATTCAAATCGCGGTATCGCTAAGGTTCGAAAGCAATCGCGAAAAACATATTACCCACCTTTAGCATGGAACCAAAGACCTCATTATCAAAACCAAGACAACCAGGAATTCCACAAGGATGCCCTTTTGACTATTGACACTTTGTACAAAATGTTGAGCGCGCTAGATCCATGCACGAATTTGAATGAATATCTTCCCAAAAAGAAGGCTCACTTACATAAGAAAAAAAATGTGGATACCTCGAAAAAAAACGCAGAAACGTCTAATGAAAATAATACTAATAAAGATACAGTTATTGAGATTACAGACGATGAGATTGTTCCAGTAAAGAAACCAAGACCGAAACCGAAATTTTCACCTCTAATACGTACAAAAGATAAACAATACTGTTGTTGGTATAGTTATAGATTCCAATATCTTCATGGCAATGTATGTAAGTCTAATCCGAAGCGTAGACATAGGTGTAGAATAAATCATTGCGTATGCTGCTGTCGAGAATTTTATATCAAAACGGACCGTACTTTGGTTACCAAAGAGTCTATACTAGCCATAGAAGTTGAACAGGAACAACAAACAGAAAAACGTATTTCTCAAACTATTGAGCATGTAGTTCAGCATATTAATGAGCCAAATATGAAGGCCGACTTCAGCGTCCAAATTGATTTGGACGAAAATGATACTCTGATTGAATCTTTGCCAGATAGTGTATCACCGCAAAATGCCGTTCTCACACAAACGACTAACACAACAGTTGATGATACATCTTTAAAGATTAATAGCTCCGACGATGGTGCAGCCGAGTTAACACCATTACATTCTTCGAAAGGTCAACAGCCAACCCCCAAAATACGGGTGTATACAGGAGTCAATCGAAGTCAATTAGTCACAAATTCGAATGCAGATCTGATCGCTCAAAGCAAGACCGGGCCTACAGCTGACGTCAACCCCTATACCAGAAATGAAATTTCTAAAGTCACCCCACCTATTTTAAACATCAGACCTGCTAACATAGGACTCAAAACACATGTTAAGGATTCAAAACCACTTGGTACCCAACGCAACTCGTGTACATGTCGTCCTAACATTAGCCAAGTGAACAAAGGCAGAATAGAAATTAACGGCAGTAATAACTGCAAACTACATAAAAAACAAATAAAGGAAAGTAAATTACTTATTAAAAAGCTTATTACTGATGAGAACCAACCGTTTTTCGTTGGCAAGGGTAAAATACTGCTTACGAATATGAAAAATCCCCGTAAAAGCAACGAGCCGTCTAAAGAGCCAATACCTTTAATGACTCAGCCTGAGGAAGTGCAGTCAATTCGTTTGCCTGCTGGTGTACAAATAGTTCTGCTCCCAGATCAAACGTTGACATACGTAATGGAACCCAATGTAACGCTCACTCCCGAGGAATATGCTATATTGCCAGAGTTTCTAGTTGCTATACAGCAGCAAATCAATTCTGTTGGGATTACGTTGCCTGCGAAACATCCCGTAGCGAAGACTGATGATATAATCGATCTCGATAAAGATGAAGTCCCTAGTTATCCCGAAAATTGTTCTGTAGCTGATACTGAGAATGCTCTAAATTCAACAGAGCCAATTGGACCCATCCCACCAGAAATAAATGATGAATCTACTTCTGAAGAAACTACAACACTAAAACAAAATGAAGACTTTGAGGTAGAAATAGACAGTCTTGCAAAGAAAAAGAGGGCAATTCATGACGACTTTGAGATGAGAATAGATATTCTTACTATAGAAAAGAAAAAATCAGAAAAATTGGTTACAGCTACTGGAGAAAATATTAAAGAAATTGAAAACCCAGAAAATCCATTTTCCAAAATCATTGAATCCAAATCTAATAATGCTGACAATAGTACAGAAAGCCCAGTTCCTAATAAAGATGATAACATTAATTCCAATGCATCGATAACAAGTAGTGTTGAAGAATCAACAAACAAGAAGAGTTTGCTATCTGATTTAATGGAAATGTCTGGAATAATGGAAGAAGACTTAGCACCACCTCCGCTGAACATAATAACACAGCCAGCGCCCATAATCATAGATACGTCAAACTTTGTATTGCAGCGACGAGTTACTCAAAAAACGGTAGCCGTGCCAAGTCTGTCTCCTGTCACAGCCAAACAGCACTACACAGCAACAAACAAAAATGGAAACTTTGAATTAACCGCAGTTACATCCTTCGCCGACCTGAAATACTCAAGCGACAACAACGGTCTATTCTTCAAACTGGATCTCGAGACTGGACAACTCACTTCAATTAATGTATGCATTCAGAAATTCTCAACTTCAGCACAACCGAACGCCGAGAAGTCCGTTATTGACTTGACCGATGATCCAGAAATCCGTATAACTGGTACTACAGAGGACGGAGCTAAATCACCGGAACCATCCATAGTCTCAGCAAACGAAAAGTCACCACAGAAAAAAACTCCAATATCTACAATCATACAGAAAAAACAAAGGCTGATGGAGCGGCTGTCGAACAACTTGAAACCAGTTAATATAGCGCAATCGAAGAGGCATGTTGCGAAAATATTGAGAAGAAACAAGACTATAGTACAACAGCCAGTCTACTTCTCCAAGTTGAAATTGCGAACGATTGAAGCGAAAATAGATTTGGTGGATTCAGATGCGCCGATGGAAGAAGAATATCTTGTTAGTGATGACTCATCAGATGACGAACCGCTGATAAAGAAATCTAAAAGAATACACTCAGAGAAGTCACTAGGTTCCTCTAAAAGTCCAGACCAAACCATGGACAAGCAAAGCCAAGAACCACAATTAAAAGAACATGAACCATTAGATCAAGCTCAATCAAATGAAAAGCAAAATATAGCAGACCAAGAACAATTCAATGAACAAAACAATACAGATAAACATTTAAATGAAGTACATTTGAATGAACAGGATCAAGATGAACAAGATCTAGACAGAGATTCTTGTTCACAAGATGATTTTATTGACGAAGAGGAAACGTTATATGAGGATATAGATGACTTGAACCAAACTGTACCTAAGCCAGTACCTACTAATTTAGTTCTATCTGGTGGAGCATTGAAGGCACATAACATACCACTGAATAAGCCGTACAGGCAGGAAGAGGACAACGAAAATTCAGATGAAGACTGTATTTTGGGAGTTTAAAAAAAACCTGAGCATGTTCATCATTATTATCAACAGGTTGTAGAAGTCCACGTCTGGACAGAGGTCTCCCATAATTGGGAGGTGTTACCTTTGATGTTATCGGTGGATTCCAGCGAGTGGAAGCCTTCTGTTTCTAAGCAAGTTGGAGAGATGAAAATGTGAAGTTCAGAGTCTAGAAAAAACTCTTGTTAGGATTAAGCTCGCCTTGTTAGTACATGCCCTCTATATGTAGTATGTACAATTACTAAGAATAGTAATAATTACTATTCTTAGTAATTGTTCAGCAATTTTGGTTATGTACCAGTTTAAAGTTCGAACTCATAGATGTTTTATGTCGTACGTTGAGTAGCATTTCTCTTTTTTTTTACTCGTCGCATACGCTTACATTAGATATGTTAGGTTAGGTACCTGTCTTAATTTGTGGTTGTTTCTTTTTATTTTAAGTTGAAGTTACCTGTAAAACTTATTATTTATTATAATGTTAGCAATTTAGGTAGTGAGGTTTTATGTAACTTACCTACAGTTACGTCCGAGTGGAATTATCCATATTAGTTCAGGTACTAATTTTAAGATTTCTAAGCCGAAATTGTCATCATTCTAGATTTGTGTATTATTTGTATGACAAAAAATAAGATGTTTGTGGTTTGCTAACCTCAAGTTTCTATTTTTGTCTGGGGAACTGGTAGAAAAGTCTGCCTATTCTACCAGAGGATTTACAACAAAAGATTTGAAAGGAAAGCGGCAATTCGACATATAAGCGCCCCTAGCGGAAGTATCGAGAAACTCAATTTTAATAACATAAAATTCGAGCATTCGTCTTTTTTCGGCCGCACTACTTGTTGTAAAACCTGTGATACTAGAGCAACATAAGTATTATTTAGGTAGGTAATTATGAAAATATTAATAAATAGTGTACCCAGAAATAATCTGACGCGGTCATCTGTACAAATACGATTTCCATCGCTTATAATTCGTTCATATTTACTTTTAAATCGGCTCTTGCTAACTAAGTAATTATTAATTTCTCCTATAAGGCCGATTTGCATCCAACATCACAGAAATCTTATATTGATTTCATTTTTCTATTTCTAAGTCTCGAAGTTTTATCCTAAAAGTCGACTCAGCTGTAAAAATAACCTTTATGTATTGAGAATACGCTTCTGAATTAAGTAAATTATGTAGGTATTTTTAGTGCACCATTTAATGGTTTTGTATATATTTGGAATAGGTAGGAACTCTCATTGAATAAATACCTAGGTATTAAATACACAAGAGTGTAAAACCGGTTTTATTTTCTCGTCCGCGAATCATTAGCCCTCTTATTCATAATCAATCGCTAACTTTAACAGCGTGCTAAAAATTGTCAGCCTCTATACTTTATTTAGTGTTCGTAAAAAGACTGGGTTAGAATTAGCAACCTGCAAAATACCTTAGGGCCGTAAGAAAGAAAGAAAGAAAATATTTATTTAACATGACATAAAAAAAAAAAAAAACATAATACAACAAACTTTGGAAGTAAGGATGGTGGGATAACTTGTGGTAAGATCAATAAAGGGCGTAAGAGACAGAACACGACTTTTCAGGAAAGCCAAAAACATTTTAATTTTGAAAATTTATCTGTATATTCTTAATTTATGGTTCGATTTTAATGAGGGCTGTCAAAGTTACTTAAATATCTTACCTTTTTCATGCTCAAAATGCAAAATCTAAGAAAACCTCGTAGTTTCGGAAATAGCATGTCCCATAAGTTAAAAAAGTTTTTGTTTTGCCTTACGTCACTCAAATCTAAGATGTATATATATACTTATATATATATGTATGTGACATGAAAGATAATAAAGTTGAGTCTAATTTTAGTGTAAAGGTTTCTGAAAGTGTTGTATTTTGCTGATGACGATCTCTGTAGCGCAGTGGGCGAAGGCCCGCCTGAGATGCAGAAGGTTGCGGGTTCGATTCCCGCCGCGGGACAGATGTTTGTAATATGATATGCAAATATTTGTCTCGGGTCTGGATGTTTTCTATGTATAATAAGTATGTATTTACAAAAAAATATATATAAGAAGTATATCAATCTTGTAGTTTCCATAATACAAGCTCTGCTTAGTTTGGGGCTAGATAATGCTGTGTGAAAATGTTCTGCATTATTTATATATTTATTTTGGTAAAAAATATATTTATAAAAATCTTTTACTTCTTTTTTCAAAAATCAGAATTAGATAAATAGAAAATACTTTATTGTACACCAAATAACATATCAGCTTAGTTAAGTACTATCAACTTTAACAATGTTGTACAATGGGCGGTGTTATCGCTAAATAGCGATCTCTACCAGACAACCTTTGGATGGAACGGACTGTAAGAAAGTTTAAAAGGGGTTTAATTGGTGTACTTACCACATATTATGAATATATTATAATACACATAATTTATTATATACAATATACCTACATATTTATATATTATATACGTCATAACTTTTATATGATCCAAAACGTAGATAAACCAGAAACAGGCAACAGTTAGCAACTCGAGGACAAGTAGTGTTCCTTGACCAAAGATTTAAAAATAGGTAATGATTTAGCACGTCTGATGGTAACAGGTAGTTCATTCCATAAACGGACAGCCTGTACTGTAAAGGAGTTATCATATTAGGAGGTGTGTACAGGTGTCAGAAGAAATTAGTAAGGTAAGAGAATTAATTTTAAAGATATCCAAATTCTGAGCTTTAGCTAGCTAGCCGCTAGCCGATTCGAAAAGATAGCCAATTGAGAGCGGAAAATTCTGAATCCTAAGATGTATTAAAATTTAACTCATTTTGGCTAAAATGTTCCTTACGCTGACACATCCAGTATCGTTATTTAAAATAAAAATTACATCAAATGATTTGATTATTTATTGACTAAATAATGCGTTGATCAACCTATCAAGAACCAGGTGTTAGGTAAGTGAGAAAATGTTTGAAAATCACTAAGCCCTATTTTTATAAAACATGCAACAAAATGTCAATGAACAAATAAGTTGATAAGTTATTACATGTTGATACTTTGAACAAGACACATGTAGATATTAAATATCAATCTATGATAAGTTACAGTCAACTACTGTATTTGCTGTATTTGTTTTTAAAATGCAGTAATTAATACATCATTATAATGCTAGGTTCCATTCATCTGATAACAATGTTGAATGCATTAACTGCGGCCAGCTCTATTTCCTTATGAACTTGGTTCACTTCAGCTTGTGTGAGGGTCCGCTCCAGGTGTCTATACACTATGCTGTAGCAGAGGCTTTGCTTCTTGGACTTAGGGTGGATGAATCTATCTTTTAGCTTCACCTGGAAAATAAAAAAGTTTTTGTTTTAGTTTTGATAAAAGGGTTCTAAGAGCCAGCTCAGCCATTTTAATATGGACATCTAAGTTAGCCATCTGACCATTTAATTGACTTATTCACTACATTGTATGCTGCATGCAAACAAAGGTTTTGTTACTAGTAGGGAAGAGAAGAATCTGTTTCTGTATTACTTTTTTTCTGACTGAAAGGAAGAGTAAAAGTAGTTTTTGTCTTCTTTTCTGTTAACAAAACTGTTGTCTTAGTGAATACATTATACAGGTTGATTCATTATACCTGGATCAAACGATGTGTGGGGGTAGGGGGTTTCAGTGTGCATCGATTAGACCCCCTCATGCATGTTCGATGGATTAGGAGATTTTTTTAATTTTTAGCCAATCTCCAGTTAGTTAAATTTTGTCTTAACCTTTTGTGCTAGAGTGATATTTTTTTTGAGAGCAAAGCGAGGTAACCTACGCAGTGAAAGGCAGTCGATAAACGACTAACTACAGCTGCTATAACCATAAAAGGTTATAACAATGGTCAGTATCATTTTCACGAATTGGAGGTCATCATGGAGGAACAGGACAGAAAAACGTAGTCATTATTGGCTCTTTTTATCGAAACTCGTTTAGCTACCTGCTTTATATCATGCAACTATGAAACTCAAACATTACATCACCTCTCAAACTTTCCAGTAAATTATGAATTTAAAATTAAATAAATTTAAGCTTCTTTAAACTTTGTCACACTATTTCAATGTGAACCCCTTACCCCAGATAGTTAAAATTTTGAGGGTAACTAGTTGGATAGATTGATAACGAAGTTTTTAAAATAGCTACCATAAAAAAAATATTCTGTGTTTTTTTCCTCAATGACTCCATAAACTTTGTGTAATACATTTCAATATGAGGTATTTTTAAAAGTCTTATTTTAATGTTGAGACATTGTAGTTTAAAATAACAAAACGATGAAGTCATTCGATAGGAATATTATTCAACTATGTTCATAAAAAAAATTATCACTCTTGCTCAAAAGGTTAAGACAAAAAATTTAATTTTGTGTACTAAACAACAAAAATGGTAGAACATATGGGTCTAATCGATGCTCAATGAAACCCTCTACCACCACACATCATTTGATCCAGGTACAATGAATCATCCTGTATTAAGGCTTGAAAAAATAAAAATATCATAAAAAATACAAACTTGTTCAACTATATCTCCACCAACATCCCTAACTAGATCGTAAAAATCATTGCTCAAAAATGTATCCATAGTCAAACTCTCAGGCAACCAGAATGAAATATCATTTACACATTGAGGGTAGGATGATACTGGTTTGTATGTTATCATTGCATTTACATCATTTGTCTGGAACTGAGTTAGAAATCCTGAATCCTTGCTCCACATGAGTCTTATATCTGGGATCTTGTACAAGGCCATTGCAAGCCGTTCCAAGCCAAGACCGAAAGCATACGCTATGGAGTTATTTGGTCCAGCATTGGCAAGAATTTCATTCCTAACTATGCCACAGCCTAGGATCTCCATCCATTTGCCTTCATAGAATATCTCAAGCTCCCAAGAAGGGTGAGTGAATGGAAAATACTCATCAACCCATCTATGTTTGATCTTTTCTCCGAATAACATCTGAACTAGACCAATCAGGTGATTTTTTAGCTGTGCCTCCATTAGTTTAGTCGCTTCTAAGGTATGGCAGCTCTGTTTCATAGGGTCAGCTATGGAGTTGGTGAATTTGTGGGGGTTTTCAGGGTCAAATGATGGCTCGAATATTTCACAGTGTGGATGGTCAGCAAATAGTTCATGTTTACGCTGCGATCTTACTGCATCTACCTGTAATTGAGAATTAAAAGTTACCTTGAGTTTAGGTGTGAAATACCTGGAGTTTATGTGTGAAATGCTTTACTTGAGATCTTAATGTATAAACAAACTAACCAAGTTATTTTTAGACATGGATTTTAGTCCTTGTTGCTTATTTCTTTGTATTCTGATTACATACACAAATCTATACTATAATAAGAATGTAACAGGTCAAATTCTGTACATTGAAGATATATAGAATTTTTTTTTTGGCGGTTTCTCTATGATCGATACTGAAGCCAAAAATGTTTTCTTTTTCATTTTTATCTGTCTGTCTGTCAGAACCTGGGCCGTACATAGTACCTAAACTACTGAATGAATACAGATGAAACTTGAGGCATGATTTGGCTTCATACTACAGGGTAGGACATAGGATACTTTTTATCCCGAAATTCAGCACGGTTCTCTTGGGAGAGGGGATCAAATTCAAAATTTGTACTTAGTTGTTATTTATTAATGTAGTCTGATTTAATTCATTCTTTTTTTGCTAGAAAGGAGGTACTTTAAAGATTGATGGTACAGCTAGTAAATAAATATAACTTAAGCACTCTTAAAGGTGCTCGTAGATGAGCTGTTTTGTGACAATTTCTTGCTGAAACTAGCTTCTTTCTGAGCGATTTTACATTTTGCAATACATATACCTATTGCACGCAAAGAATTAATCATTATATTAATGCAACAAACTGCATAGTGCTAAACTATTTGATCTGGATCTGGGAGGTGTTGTGTCATGGTAGATACTCCTAGTTTCTGTAACTATCAACTTTAACTTCTTAATTATGCCTTCTGTTACTAGTTGTCACAATAATTGTGACATCACAATTATTATTGATCAAACCGACATGCAAAATAATTTTGCATGTTGGTTTGATCCATATTATTTTCATAGACAATACTAAGTTTTGTGTAAATAGGAATATGGTTGGTGCTAATAAGGGAGAATCAACACCACAAGGAATCCTAGTGTGTGATTTAGTCCAAGAAGCAAAGCCTTTGCTACAGCAAGGAACCCTAGTGTGTGACTGTTGGGTGTTTATTTAAAAAATAACTTACTTGATGAAATACTGGAAAATGTGTTGAATCAATTTCATCTCTCCGATACACATCTCCAATCATTAAGAAGTTGTCTAAACCTGACTTCAACAGCTCACTCTGATGAGCAGTCATGTGTGCACGAAGTAAATTTCGTCTGTTCACATAATAACAGTCGGACTTCGCCCTGCTAGGGTGTTCAGCCGGTATCAGCAAGTCATCAAAGTTCTGCTTCGTTGTAACAATAGGAGACAGGTTATCGTACACACTAAATGTAGGATTACCTCCATGGGTAAACGAAGAGTAGAAATATTTCACTATCCTCTGCCTGACGAGGGAAAGAGGATTGTAATTCTGAAGATGCAAGTTCTGACCCAAGTAAGACGAAATTTTCGGTGTAATATTAGTAAAATCATCTGCAATGAACTCCTTGTCGTTTATTCTCACCGTGGACACTAATTTCGCGGAGGTACTGTAGCTATATCGAGGTAAAATTTCCGATAAGAATCTGTTCCTGAGAATCAGTTTTGTCATTTTTGTACCTGAATAAGAAGTTTCAAATTCAAAGCTGCATATCACAGACTACTGTATATACCAGGGTACTGCATATAATGAAAAATCTTCTCATTCACAAGTCTGTTTATATAGAAAAAAATTAAATTCAAAATTAAATTCAAGCTAGGTACAATAACCAAATATAAAATAAATAAATAGTTATGTCATTGTACGGCTCGTTATTGGGGAGACCGTATTGTACGTCCATGCAAAGCACAACCATGGAATGCACACCCCTGGAAAGTACAGCCAGTATTACAAACCATTTGGTTTGAATTATCTGGGTGTGCTTTCCATGGTCGTACAATACGCTCCGTACAAACTAAACACATGACGGTATTGCACACCCCTGGAATTTACACCCCGGATTACAAACCAATATTCTCGACGCTCATTGATCGCGAGTTCGTCATATCCGTGAGCTCTCATTGGTCGATGCGAATAAGTCGCATGACGAGAACGAGCCTCGTTTGCACTGAGCAAGTTTTAATATGTTCAACTAAGAGTTGCCATTGATAAATAATGTAAACAATAAGTTAATGTTGGCCTGAGAAATCCTTCCTAAGCAAATCCGTCTTGGATTGGTTAGTTTATTAGGATTTTTTATTACCACTCAGAAAAGGAGGATTGCTATCCGAACTTTATCCAACAAACTTGGGTTCAAATAAATAAAACCAACAAGTTAGTTTATCTGCAAAAAACCAACATAAATAACTAATCTACTTACATTAATTTACTAATAGCATAAAATACCATGGCAACACAGAACTTGCCCCTTGATAGCACTCGCACATGAAAACAGAGCATGAAATTGGTTCGTATTCCACGGCTGTGCTTTCCAAAATTGGCCGTATAAGGTCAACGCGTGTAGGGAATGCACGCCCAGGAATGTACACGCGTTGACCTAATACGGCCAATTTTGGAACCAGTTCCAAAATCGTCGTTCCAGTTTCAAAAAAGTCACAATGAAAAATCAACGTTACTTTGTCACGTCGATCACTCAGGTCACGAGAAACGAGATGTCTAAAATTTCTATATAACTATTATTTATAATTTTAATTTTAATTTCAATTTCAATTTCAATTTCAGTTTCAGTTTCAGTTTCAGTTTCAGTTTCAGTTTCAGTTTCAGTTTCAGTTTCAGTTTCAGTTTCAGTTTCAGTTTCAGTTTCAGTTTCAGTTTCAGTTTCAGTTTCAGTTTCAGTTTCAGTTTCAGTTTCAGTTTCAGTTTCAGTTTCAGTTTCAGTTTCAGTTTCAGTTTCAGTTTCAGTTTCAGTTTCAGTTTCAGTTTCAGTTTCAGTTTCAGTTTCAGTTTCAGTTTCAGTTTCAGTTTCAGTTTCAGTTTCAGTTTCAGTTTCAGTTTCAGTTTCAGTTTCAGTTTCAGTTTCAGTTTCAGTTTCAGTTTCAGTTTCAGTTTCAGTTTCAGTTTCAGTTTCAGTTTCAGTTTCAGTTTCAGTTTCAGTTTCAGTTTCAGTTTCAGTTTCAGTTTCAGTTTCAGTTTCAGTTTCAGTTTCAGTTTCAGTTTCAGTTTCAGTTTCAGTTTCAGTTTCAGTTTCAGTTTCAGTTTCAGTTTCAGTTTCAGTTTCAGTTTCAGTTTCAGTTTCAGTTTCAGTTTCAGTTTCAGTTTCAGTTTCAGTTTCAGTTTCAGTTTCAGTTTCAGTTTCAGTTTCAGTTTCAGTTTCAGTTTCAGTTTCAGTTTCAGTTTCAGTTTCAGTTTCAGTTTCAGTTTCAGTTTCAGTTTCAGTTTCAGTTTCAGTTTCAGTTTCAGTTTCAGTTTCAGTTTCAGTTTCAGTTTCAGTTTCAGTTTCAGTTTCAGTTTCAGTTTCAGTTTCAGTTTCAGTTTCAGTTTCAGTTTCAGTTTCAGTTTCAGTTTCAGTTTCAGTTTCAGTTTCAGTTTCAGTTTCAGTTTCAGTTTCAGTTTCAGTTTCAGTTTCAGTTTCAGTTTCAGTTTCAGTTTCAGTTTCAGTTTCAGTTTCAGTTTCAGTTTCAGTTTCAGTTTCAGTTTCAGTTTCAGTTTCAGTTTCAGTTTCAGTTTCAGTTTCAGTTTCAGTTTCAGTTTCAGTTTCAGTTTCAGTTTCAGTTTCAGTTTCAGTTTCAGTTTCAGTTTCAGTTTCAGTTCCAGTTCCAGTTCCAGTTCCAGTTCCAGTTCCAGTTCCAGTTCCAGTTCCAGTTCCAGTTCCAGTTCCAGTTCCAGTTCCAGTTCCAGTTCCAGTTCCAGTTCCAGTTCCAGTTCCAGTTCCAGTTCCAGTTCCAGTTCCAGTTCCAGTTCCAGTTCCAGTTCCAGTTCCAGTTCCAGTTCCAGTTCCAGTTCCAGTTCCAGTTCCAGTTCCAGTTCCAGTTCCAGTTCCAGTTCCAGTTCCAGTTCCAGTTCCAATTCCAATTCCAATTCCAATTCCAATTCCAATTCCAATTCCAATTCCAATTCCAATTCCAATTCCAATTCCAATTCCAATTCCAATTCCAATTCCAATTCCAATTCCAATTCCAATTCCAATTCCAATTCCAATTCCAATTCCAATTCCAATTCCAATTCCAATTCCAATTCCAATTCCAATTCCAATTCCAATTCCAATTCCAATTCCAATTCCAATTCCAATTCCAATTCCAATTCCAATTCCAATTCCAATTCCAATTCCAATTCCAATTCCAATTCCAATTCCAATTCCAATTCCAATTCCAATTCCAATTCCAATTCCAATTCCAATTCCAATTTTAATTTTAACGATGTATCTTCATTATATACCTAAATATTAATATAAAATACACATACCTTCAAGTCCCTTACCCCAACTAATATCAAATACGATAATGAGTATATAACGTAAAAGTTGATTTAGATTGTTCTCATCTGCCATTTCTAGAAAACAGGTACCTACTTACCCTCTAACTCTATAAAGAGAGTTATAGTGAAATAAACACGAACAGGCGCCGAGGATGCGCGAAACTAACCGAAGTTACCGCTAGTCGCGCGTCATTAGAGCAGTCAGTAGGAAGGAACGATAATATATCTTGGAACGGTGCGCGATTGGAGCACGAAGGAACGACATACGTAACGTTGTTCCTTTTCGACAAATCACAGTGATACTATTTGACTTCAGATCACTGTGTTTTTTCATCGTGACGTTATTTATTACTCACCTCTAGTTTTCACAGATATAACTTTTCTGTGGTTGGGTTTGTTGTGTTTTGTGTAGTAACCTAACCTCAAACAAAATAACCATTAAGAATTACTTTGGTATTTTGTTGGTCAATAAATAAAAATTTTAGCTCGTTTCTGCCTCCTAAAATGTATCGAAGACGGATTCTACATTTGGCTCAACTCAGTGCTATAGGCTGTACCGGTTATTTATTCGGTCAATCTAGCAAAAATAACGAAATTAATGTACAAAATGAAATAACTGTGAAAGGAAGACGCTTGCAGAACATGCCTGGACTGCCGATATTTGGAACAGTGTCTGCGGCAACCCCTTCCACGGAAGTAGGCCCTAAAGATAGAGTAAGATTACAGAATATTATACCTTGTGCTAAAAGTTCAAAGTACTATGGAATTACAACAGACACCTGACTCCACACTACAATTCCCTGTGTCGTGGCGTTGAGGACTAAGGGTATCTTGGTACCACAACATCCAGGCCTGGAACAAATATCTGCAGAATGTGCAATTTTTTGTCGGGAATCGAACCCGCACCTCTTGCAGGAAATCAACATGGAAAATAAGAAATACAATTATGCAATTTGTAATCTTAAAAAAACTACCAACCAGACGACAATACCTATGCAGGTCTCCATCCAACGACATTGTAAATGTTTCCGTAAGTTGATGTAAGGAGATAGCCCATGATTGTTAGTCATGCCTAGTGCATGACTAACAATCATGGGCCATCAGAGGGTAGCCTATGTTTAGCCTGTCTTCTACTGGTTGTTGATAATAATCATTAATCATACTTATATGTTCAATTAAGTGCAAGTTTTGATGTTTGTTCATAAAATTAAACTGATTGGATGTAATTTGGATTTGGCTTTTTATGCAGATGAAGATATGGTCAGAAGCTAATTAAACTAAATTAATAATTTTGTATGGATGTAACATTTTAGACTTTTGTCTGTAATGACATTTATGAGCACACACTTAACAAAAAAATTTAAATGGGATGTATTATTATTGCAGATATCACAAATAATGAAATATGGATTCCCTGGGCTGGATAATGTGCGATCTTATGAGGACTTTGTATTATCTTATGATAGGCGCACTCGGATACCTCATTGGGTGTTTGAGCATTTGACCAAGGCCCATGTGTCCAAGAATGATCAAGTTGACAGAAGTAAATGTGAATTTAAACCTGACGAGAGCATACATCCATTCTTTAGGTAAGGAATTTCTGATTAATGTTTCAATATGCAAACATCCATTCTTTAGCCGACGTCATTCAGATCGGAAGTCGGTCTACTGGCCACTAGGTCAACATGGCCAAACATTACTAATATTATAAATGCAAACATTTGTGAGGATGGATGTTTGTTACTCTTTCACAGAAAAACTACTGAACGGATTTTGATGAATCTTTACAGTAATATAGCTTATACATCAGAATAACACATAGGCTACTTTTATCCGGATACCACGCGGACGAAGGCGTGGGCAGAAGCTAGTTTCTCATAGATGGACAAACTCCATCAACAGGTGGTAAACATCTTTTACCCCACAGGCATGTTAATATTTCTAGCAGCTATCTATCTATCACATTTCAGATCATTAAACAGTGACTACAAAGGGTCCGGGTTCGACCGAGGCCACATGGCAGCAGCCGGAAACCACAGACTATCACAGAAGCATGTGGACCAGACATTCTATCTCACTAATATGGCACCCCAGGTAACATTAATGAAATAAATAAAAACTCAATAGCTACATAACATAGTCCTGGATTGTGGGTATCAGGTCCTGTATTGTGGTAAGTGGTACCATGGTACCTCAACACTAGAACATGCAAATTTATGTCTGCATATGCAAACAGCAGGAATCTAATTCACCCAGCATGCCGGCAATAATGACTACGACCACAGACTAATAGGATGCTAGGCGTTAGCATCCTATTAGTCTGTGGACGTCGTATGTGACGCATACTATGCAATTGTTTTTTCTTTGTATCATTTGAATTTGGATCTCTTACATCGAGCTTGGTACAAATAGGTTGCGTTTAAATGGCTGTATGCAGACGCACGCCTTCATAAAAATTAGTTCCGAAGGTTCCGATCTAAGGTCGGAAGCCAAATTAGCGATGGCAAATCTCTTTCCATACAAAAATTCGTAAAAGTATAAGAAACCTTTTATATTTCTTTGCATTTTTTAAAAAGCACCATAAAATGCCTCTGCGGATATGGCAATTACCTGTCTTGTATGATACTCGACCTGCAATTGCCTATTTCACGGCCTCTGCAAAATAATGTACTAATGTTTAAATTTGGTATGGTTGTGTCTTAGAATAACACATATATACTCATATCCCATATAATTATAACGCGCGTGAAGATGTGGGCGGAAGCGTCTTATCTTAAGCGGGTCGTTATTTGCACTAACGTCATTCTGCACTAACCACATTTGGGTGTATTATGCATCCCCCTTTGTGGTCAATACTGACCTGACCCAACGCCTTGAAAAACCGCAGTAGGACTTTACATTGGTGACAGCAAAGTACCAGTACTCCCCTGAGGTATCCTGAGGGGGTTGTTGGTGAAGGAGAGTTAAGATACAATTAGCTCAAGGGTTAACTACTTCAAGCAGTCCCGTTTTTGACCTGTTTTCACTGTATTTTACATTGTTTCAGGTGGGTGAAGGATTCAACAGACATGCATGGAATGACTTGGAGAAGCATGTCAGGAAACTGACCAAGGTTTATAATAATGTGTACTGCTGTACTGGGCCATTGTATCTTCCAAGGTCATTAATTTCACTTTATTCATATCATTATATCTTTAAAAAAACACGCTCTCAATTGTAATCCCCATGGTGGACATCTGCATCCTTGCTCAGTATGCAGATCCATGAGAATTTCAGGTAGAGGGTAGTCAGAGGTTCATTTATTCATTAAAATCACAAGGACCACTATGAAACGTCGGTTCATTATCTACTGCCTGTTCCTCCGCGACCAAGGCAGGAAAGACAAGAAAATAAGGCTGGTTTTTCTTTTTAATTATCCTTTTACAAATCCTACATTTATTATCGAGTTAGAGCATTTTTAAGAATATTTGGCACATGCCCACGTTTTGCATAGAAGTTAGCATTCCTTCAACTAGAGTATTATTTCATTCCTTTTAGAAGTAGTAGAGGTCCTTGTGAAAGAGCTTTTCTGGGGAAGTGCAAAAACAAAGTCTTTTGATACACTGTATGACATAGACATAATTATCAGCTATAGCTGCTCGTCTGTAATTAAATAAGTGCAACCACCATACCTTTTTCGCATTTCTGTGTTCCGGTTTGAAGGCTATGGATGGATGCAGGTGAAATTACAGCCACATAAGACTTCACCCGTTATGTCTCGGCAACGCGCGAGTGATACCTCCGGTCTTACACGCGTCCATAGATAACGGTAACCGCTTACCAACAAAACGCTTGTTTTCCACTTTAGTTTTATTAGAAAAAAAAACTTCACACCAATATTTTATTATCTGTTGACAGAAAGGAAGCAGACGGTAAATCGTACGTGCGATATCAAGTGATAGGTGCTAACACAGTAGCAGTGCCGACGCATTTCTACAAGGTTAGTCCGTTTTCGCAGTGTCATTGATAAGAGAGAGAGGGATTTAAAATATAAGTTCTGGCTATTTTCGGACCCACTTGCTGAGTGTGTTTACACAGTGTAAGTGATAAAGGAGAAAGAAAGAGATAAATAAGATAGGATGCCACTGTTTTGGACCGACTTGCTGCATGTGTTTACACAGTGCAAGCGATCAGAGAGAGAAAAAGAGATATATAAGATAACACTAGAAGGCAACATGAGGTTTACAAAGTACCTGCATGCAAGACGACGTTCGCGCAGGGTTTTGCATACTTTTTGGGACCATTTCTTTATAACCGCATTAGCAAAATTATAGTGTTAAAAGATAAAACCAGATATGTGTGTGGAAGGAACATAGAAGAGTTTTTAAGCCAATTGGACTATAATTCTACAGAAAACTTATTAGTTATTATAAATTAGTAAGCGTTATAGATTTAAGACCGTCTATTTTATCCTATCCCTAAGGGCTTATACCTCAGTAGAATTACTACTAAGACATTGTCTAAGTCACAACTACGTCTTGTCTTTAGTGCTAACGGGCATTAGTGTCGTACGTTGTTTTTTATTATAGGTAGTTTACCTTAATTCATAAAAAAAAGACGTTTGGCACCTTCTACTTTTGAATTGTTAGATTTTTGCTTAATTATTTAGTTCTTTCACCGTAGGTATCTTATCTTCTTCCAAAAAACCGTGTTAGATTTATTATTTTTAGTTTAGTTTAAAAAAATAAATGTTAGTCTGTACATTTATTTATATTAAGGCACCTACTTACTAATTTACACGAACGTTGCTCGCAATTTACCCGCACGGTTCTTCTGGGGTGTGAAGTGCTACCTCGCCGTAACACAGTGTCTAACTAGCACGGGAGGTAAGCTACATTATAAACCACAAGCGCCTGTACAAATGTAAATAGTCTCCTAAGTACGATCGCCTTATAAAGCATCTTATTCATATATAAGCACGCGTAAAATTTGTAAATTAGTCCCTAAGTTTCTGTGTGAATAAATTTATCCTTATCCTTTATCCTTATAAGATGCCACTGTGTTCGACCCACTTGCTGCATGTGTTTACACAGTGCAAGCGATCAGAGAGAGAAAAAGAGATATACCTCGTGTGTTCATAAGTTTTGAGACGAACTTATTTAATTAATTTAAAAAGAAAGTAATTCATGCAACCTTTTTTAAACTTTTAAAATTTTAAATTTCGAATGTTTTGAACCAGAAAAAATATACATTTGAATATTTGTTTCATTCTCCGTGAAAATGGCGCCAACAAAAGATTTGCGTGCGACTGTAATTTCACTGTTTCAAGCAGGAAAAAAACCAATGCAAGTTTTTAGTGAAATCCAAAGTTTGGGATGTAGTCGGAACTTTGTGTATTATACCATAAAGAGGTACAAGGAGACCGGCTCTTTAGAAGACCGTGGAAGATGTGGCCGCCCGCGGTCTGTAAGGACGCCCGCCAACATCAAAGTAATCAGAGAGCGAATTCGTCGCAACCCTTGCCGGACTCAAAATAAATTAGCTCTGCAGACCAACATTTCGCGAATATCGGTGAACAGGATACTTAAATATGATCTTAAACTAAAGGCCTACAGTCGAAGAAAAGTGCATTATTTAAACGAGCGTCTTCGTAAATTGCGACTGGAACGATGTCGGAACCTATTGAAGAGACACGATCCAAAAAATATCCTGTTTACCGATGAAAAGATCTTCACGGTGGAAGAAAAGTTTAACCGGCAGAACAATAAGGTTTACGCCAGAAGTTCAAAGGACGTCCAGCCATCTGTACGCAATGCTCAGCGCACTCATCATCCAGCAAGTGTGATGGTTTGGTGGGGTGTTTCCTACGAGGGGGTCACTTCGCTTCATTTTTGCCAGCAAGGCGTCAAGGTGAAGGCACAAAATTACCAAACCGACATATTGGAAGCGGTGGTTAAACCATTAAATGATACGCTATTCGCTGGAAAATACTGGGTTTTCCAACAGGACTCTGCTCCCTCCCATAAAGCTAAGACTACCCAACGTTGGCTGGAGGCCAATTTGCCAGGCTTCATTCGGAGCGAAGATTGGCCCTCGTCAAGCCCTGACTTGAATCCTTTGGATTATTCTTTATGGACGGAATTGGAGCTGAGGGCATGCAGAAAGTCTCACCCAAACCTGGATTCTCTCAAGCGAGCCCTTATTAAAGAATCGAAACGGATTCCCATTGAAAAGATTCGTGCCGCCATAGATGAATGGCGCACGCGTTTGAAGGCCTGCATTGAATGCAAAGGCGGCCATTTTGAATGATTTATTTTTAAATACAGATCTAGATGTCAGTAGTTTTAATTTTAATATCCAATAAATGAATACTCAACTTAGCTCCAAAAATATTTTAGTTTTACTGTGTCTCAAGACTTATGAACACACGAGGTATAAGATAAGATGCCACCGTGTTGGACCGACTTGCTATTATGTGTTTACATAGTGCAAGTGATAAGAGAGAGAGAGAGAGATATATATTTATATAAATAAGATATGATGCCACTGTGTTGGACTGACTTGCTGCATGTATTTACACAGTGCAAGTTATAAGAGAGAGATAAGTTAAGATCTCACTATGCAAGACTTTAATCTGTGAATTCCCAGATCTCTACTCAGTATGTAGACCAGTGAGGATACCAAGTAGGCTGTTAGAGGCAGTTTCAAGCATATTTAGCACATAACCATGTTTTACAAAGTAGCATGTCACGTGACAGGTTGCAAGAAAAGTCAATTTTTTTTAGTCATTAAAATCACAAGAATCTCTTTGAAACGGGCCAAGCCTATCGCTTACCGGTATACACTTACCGATGGTACATGCCTTAGAATGGTGTATAGATTATAATAATTTATCTTGTCTTTCATCACAGGTTGTGGTAGGAGAATCACCAGACGGCACCTTAGACATGGAAGCGTATGTGATGCCAAATCAGAGGATACCGAATGACACACCGGTATCTTCGTTTATGGTGAGTAGTCTACTAGATCCACCGCGTCGCCCGCACGCGCTTTTACTTCGTTTTCGCTTGGCGTTCTAGCGTTCTTTCCGTGGCGTGATGTTAAATTCCTATCAAATTTTCTTCCTAACCTTCCTCAAGGATTGGACTACCAAATGAAAAAATATTTTTTCAAATCCAACTGGTGTTCCAGAGATTCGCGCTCAAACAAAAAAACATTCAATTTCTTCAGCTTTATTATTAGTATAAAAGTACATATATTTTGTAGCATACATATACTTGTACAACTATATAAGTACGTACAAAAAATATAGATGAAACTAGCTATCTAAAGACCTTTGCAAATAGGTCGATATGGAAGAATTTTGAGAGTTGCATTATTTTGCCAACCGAAAAGTAGGTGATTGTTAATTTTAGCCGGCGTTTTTGGATCGCAAAATTCGATACAAAATCGCTAAAATGCCAGCCCTTGTTTTCTAGATTATGATTTGGCTGGCATATCCAAAATTAAAGCAGGAAAGCTGTATTATATTTAATACAGCTTTGCAGTAAAAAAAAATGTATTATTTTGTAACACGCATCTGCGTGATCGAACTCACACGTTGCAGCATCCATACATGCCTCATGTACCTACCTGCCTAATTATTGTATTACTTAAGATCTATACAAACGATGTATGTGCATGAGAGCAATTAATAAATGAAATGAAACAATCACATACTTCTATTCCGTGGGAAAAACATCATTCACAGCACTTGACTTGTGTGAATTTATGGCCGGCGCCGGCCGGTGTGAACGATTTCATACAAAATGTACCGGCAGATTTTGCATATTGTTGAACCATCCACTATACATACAATATCGATACTCTCGTAGTGTCGGTCCCGCATTTCTAATAAGAATATTATAAGCTGATTGTGCTATGCTCTAACTGTTCTCTTGTTCAGGTACCCCCGGAGACGATAGAGCGAGCAGCCGGATTGTTATTCTTCGATAAACTACACAGAAGCAAACTGTACAGGATTAATGGGAAGAGAGTTTGAATATGGAAGATTTTAGTTAGACAAATTGTAACTAATCCGTCATAATTATATGCCCAAAGATTTTGAACAACGCCCATTATGCCTGTCGCTTTAGATAAGGGGTGAGTGAAGGATTTTAAGTGATATTTTGACAACTTAGGGCCCGGTCAAACTGATACAAACTTTGACAACCACTTGACAAGAATTTCCATATGATCACCACCGCGACAGTTTGACCGGGCCCAGTTGAGTTCGATTGTAGGGAGTAAGTATCCAGAACTTAAAATGACACGGGATCAAAGAAACGTTGAGATATCTTAAAACCCGTTAACGGGATTATACCCACTCCATACACTACCTAACCTGTTTTGAAACTAATCTAACGAAAAACTGTCATGCCATAAAATGTATGTAACTTATTAGTTTCATGTAACTTAGTACTGAGTTTAATCAGTAAATACAAAATATACCACAATATGATTTGTATGTACAAAGCAGCAGCTGAGGAGAATAGCTAGAATGTACTCATGTAAACACCAAACTAGATTGATTTGAAAGTGAAAGTCCTATAGACATAGGCTATTTTATTGGGCGATTTTCTATGAACCTTATGAACTTATGACTTTTCGCCCCTAGTCTGAAATATGTAAATATATTATTTATTCTCATTATGAATGTTTTGAATTGAAATATTTTATTTTATAGCGACCAAACACTGTTTATTTATTGAAATTATATTAGTGTTACAAACATTTTGGTTATCATTTCTAATACCTCGTTGGTGAATTACTGTGAAAGCCTACCTCGACATATTACAATGAAGTTCAGTCATTTTACAGTCAAGACGTTGTCCATACATAGATTCAGTACATTCAATTTAGTCATTTTGCTCACACAGACGTTCCAGACCATACGAACCTAATCCGCTCCTAATACCGTATAACTGTGTTTAGAACAAAATTAATATGTTTGATCAATTGTCAACTTTAAAATGCGAGAATTTGTCAGAGCAACTAAATCTGTATTAAAAAAAATAGTTTATTATAAAAATTGTATAATATATTCAGTAACATGTTCTATAAATATACATGTGGGCTTATGAGGGAATCAGCTTCAATCTTCGTCTTCTTCTGAGGCGCCGTTCTGTTGAGGCTCGCCGTCATCCATGCCGGCATCACCCATACCTGTAAAGATGTTTTTTTTAATTATTATTTGGTTCACAACTTGAAATGTACACAATATTCATAGCATGGGTTATACCTTTCGCTTATTTTTCCTTTCACGCTAAAGAAAATTTGTTAAGGTAAAATTTGGCAGCTGTCACGTGACATTTCCACAGCTAATGTGTGCATTTAAATCTTTCCGCAGGCTTAACGCAAACAGAAAGTGGTATTTGTCTAGGCCCCTGGATACATTACATTTTCGGTGTAATTTCTAAACACTAGTGAACACAACATGCAGATGTTTGGCGTCGTTAGTCTACACTTCTACTTGTTTTGAAGTGCGGGTAAGAATCGAACTTAAGGTTCATTTTTCTAGCCTCTTTCTACTCCCGAAGTTGACTTCGGGAGTAACTTTGTTGACGATAAACGTCGACGTTGGCGTTTCGTCACGTATTGTTTATTCGGCAATAGGGAAATGATAGGGTATCGCTCGTTATTTGAATATAAAAGACACATGCTTCCCGCGAGTTTTTCCGCTTCAATCGCGCGTCAGTCGCTCAGTCAGTCTCGACTACTGCTCGACTCTGGTGGAAGGAAGCGCTTATGGGTCAGTGGACAAGGGCGGGTACCAATAAAAGTCGTAAATTGATAACACCTGTTTTTCCAGAATCATGCAATAATGACGATAGTATCGAGAAACGATACGACATCCGTTTCTATGTAAAAAATTGCAAAATGTTGTATTTTTTTATAGGAAAAACGAAGCTTCATTAATTTACAAATGTTTCCAAATGAACACGCCTTTAGAAGGGGGACAATGCAAAAACACTAATACGGAACATCAGATGATCTTGTTCCTTATCCCCGATTCTAATCACAGACAACAATAGCCGACGTTACATTACTCTACAATAAAAAGCCTCAGATACATACTCAGTGAGTAGATCTTTGAGTATAGCAAATAGGGGTAGTCAGAGGCGGGAACTTGCCAAATGTAATGTCCAAACATTACATTTGGCAAATTCCCGCGTTTTGCAAGTACTTTCATTCATTCATAGTGTATTGTAATAAAGTATTTTCCTTCATTCATGCATTCATTCTTCAACCTTTTATTTTTCAACATTTTGAACTAAATTGTTTGTGCGGAAATATTAAATAAATACCTAGATAAATAAATTTATAATGGTAGTATAGTTTATATCTGTGAATAGACTGTAGACACCCTGAGGGTGAGTTAAATACCTTGATCTTCGTCTTCCTCGGCGGAGTCGCCGGCGACCTCTGCGTTCTCTGCCTCCGCGCGTTCCATCTGTCTCGCGAGCTCGGCCTCGTCGGTAGCCGTCACAACTTTAGGCTGGAATATACGGTTTAGGATGATTTATTTCTCAAAAAGAATTACAATATAAATAGCTTACTGAGAAATTACAATATTCTTATACTACTTAACAAGTAGGTACCTACTGAGATGCATTTTAGATGCAGTGAGAACAAGCTACACAGACAGAAAAAATAATAATTGAAAAAAAAACAACCAAATCTATCATTCAATTTACATATATAAGTTAAGAAAAACATTATGGGTAATGAGAAAAAACAGCTGATAATTGCATGTCATATGATTTACAGCCAAAGCAGAACTTGTTTTACGCACGGGCTGGCTTGCACCAATAGTCTGTATTATCGAATATAAAACGATATTAACTTATTAAAGACTGTGCAACAGTTTTTATAACTATTTGCAGTTACCGTCGTTTTCTTTGTTTTATGTATTTACTTTTAACAAAATTTTACTTTTACAAAAGAGAAATGAATTTTGATTTGATGTCGAGATGCTGGAACTCGTGTGTTCGAACTCGAATGCATTTAGCATCGAGCAGTTAACCCCGAGAGGCGTCATATTGAACCACACTGTTCTGTCAACTCATTAGTCTTTTAAGACTGATGTTGGCAAACGCGGACATTGTCATTGCGTCATGTTGCCTGCTGTGCTTTGATTGGTTGCAACTACACCAATTGCCTTGTTGGCGCATTGTTTGCATGCAGAGTTCGTGCCGGGAGATGCAACTGGTATCAACTTATAATTACGTTTACTGATCACGAAAGTTTGAAAAATACAATTATTTATTTTAGTTTTAGTAATTCTAGTTTTTGACAATACAATAGCATAATAATTTCAACTGTGCCTCATTGACTTGTATTTTTTTTACATACCGCTAATGTATTTTTTTTATAAATTTAACTGAATAGTGCTTGTCTGTTTTAATGGCTCTGAATAACTGACGAAATCTATTATTTTGTTTTTTAAATTATTTATCGCCACAACTCACTAGGGGAAGAAATGGGATTGTTAAAACTTTGCAAAGATTTATTTTTATATATAATTTGGATTGCCAATCCTTCTGCTATTATAAATGCGAAAATATGTATACTTGTTGCTAATAATCTTTGAAACGGCTGGAATGAGTGAAATCTGGAATAGAGTGATACATACCGCCATCTGTATGTTGAAGACGCCGCCCGCTGCGGTGATAGTTTCCTTGATTTTGTCGATGGCGTCCTGCAACGCTTTCAGGCCGTCCGTCTTTTCTGGCGTCGATGTCGTCATTACTAAAAATGAAAACACGTTATACCTATGTTTTTTTTTTTACGAAAACCAATTTAATTAAATTTATAAAATGAAACAGACAAAACAGTGTTGTAAAATCAACATCATGACAAAACAAACGTAAAAAAAGATACGGCCGTTTATGCCTCAAAAAAACGTATATTTCGACACTCAAGGGAATAAAAATTTATAGGGTGCTTTCCGTTGCCCTACAACTATGAAATTTGGCAAGTAATATCATCTTATACTACAAGTACAGAGAAAAATCTGAAAACTATACAATTGTAATTGTTCGTGGTTTTGAAAACAGAATTTTGGGAAAAGCTCGTAAAAAAATGCGAGACTCAATTCCTGAACTATTTATAATATGTATCTACAAATTTGTACGGAAAAGGTTATTTTTTATATTATATCATTAATTTAGTTCTTATTCCTAGTCTTTCTTGGATTATCTTTCACGGCACTAGCCCGTGAGTCGTGTTTGTAGCAATCAATTTGATTAAATCCAGCATGAAATAACAGGATTATTAGTGCATGTTAGGTAGATAGATAGAAAATATTTCATTGGAAACTAAATAATATTTCAGCTTAGATAGTAAATAAAGTGTTCTAAATGCTCAGCATTATCAAAAATACTTCTACTTCTAAACCCCTCACTGGACTTACCATACAAAGGTGGTGCAATAAGGTTGATCTTGATCGGCAGATCGATGGTAGAAAGAGCAAGACCAGACTTCAATGCCGTCCTAACAGCATCAATACCCTCGTAACCATAGCATGCACATTCAATGTCAGCTCGGATCTTCACCGCTTGCGATGTGAGTTTCCTCTTGATATTGGATAGGAGGACCTCTTTTGTGTTCTCGTCGAGGCCACATTCGTTTAGAACTGAGGGGTCTCTGAGAAATTAAAGAATACTGCAAAATTAATACAAAACAAAACATTGGACAACAGAAGGAAAAACATTGAGGGGGAAAGCGGCTTGCCATAGAACAAACTAAAAATGTGCCATCAGTTAATGTTCCAATGGGCTTGCATGCTGACACATGGAATGCTAACTACTTGCCAAACGTGGGCATGTGCCTCATATAATATTGGAATGAAATGAATGATCACTTTATTGAGGAACTGAATGTAGGCAGGCACGTCTTAAAAAAGGCGGTCTTATTACTGAAAGCCATCTCTTTCAGACAACCATGCATTATTGCAAACCTAAACGAAATTTATGGGTGTCCAACTTTTTCACCAGCACAGAACAGTGTGGATATTAACCAGCCCCGAAAAATATTTAGACGTACCTCTCTCCTTTACTTGTTATTGTCAAAGATCTACCTTGCGTATTTCCATCATAATGGAATTGGGAATACAGTTGTAAGCGTGTTTGTTTTATTTTATTGAACTTTACTTACATAGCAGCTTGTTTGAAGAAGTCGTAGGCTGAGGCCTTCTTTTTGTATTTCTCCTCGAAAAGCCAGGCTGTCCGCGTGTACAGCTCCTCCAACTGTTCCGAGCTCTCATAGTGCAGCAGCTCGGCCACATGTCGGAGAATGGAGTTCACAGCTTTGGCCTTGGCATACCGCTCTGTGCACTTGTCTATATCTTCCGCGGAGACTCTACGCTTTGACAAGTCTATGTAACCTGTCAACAAGTTTTTTTTTTTGCAAATTTTTAAAATAGCGGATTTGTTTTTCATCATCTATCTATTGCATTGCCTCCTAGGAACTTGTGGTGATAAAACCTATCTAAGAACCATGCTTAAAGTCATATTACTTGCAAAGAACCATATTACAATCCAAAGAACCATTTCAGAGTCAATTGGTAACAGACAAACAAACAAGCAAATGAACAAACAACCAGTTATGGCAAATGCATATTATTATACAGGCTCCTTATGTTGTGGGCAAAAATACTAAACATGTTTTGGAAGAAACCTTAAGGGCACCCTAAGTTGATTTACTTGTGGTTGATTTATTAGTGGTATTCTTAGAAATCCCAAAATATTGGATATCTAAGAAGGTATCTAGGATAAGGAAGGTATCTCTCATAATACCTTTTTATTCATAATCACTCACTAACTTTAGCAGTGTGATAATAGTTGCCTGCCTCAGTCTTTAGTGTAAAAGGGCATGTCTAGCACTCTGCTAAAGTTAGTGAGTGATTATGAATCAGAGGGTTAGACTCTAACTCCGTCCAACAAATAAAAAGTCAATAAAGACTATGATTACCTAAAACAAGCTTATTCAGCACACAATGCTGTGAATGTAGCCTTATAAAATGACTAAATACTACATAAGTACTTTAGAGTTACCTTTTTCTTTATCCACTCTGATGACAACGACAGGCTCCGTTTTGCCAACTCTGATCAATTTGTTGATGGAGCGGATACGTCTTCTAGACAACTCAGAGAGAAGGATCATGCCCTCAATATTATTGTATTCCAGGAGATGGACGTACGCGCCCATCTCCGCTATGGATCTGACGTTCACCATCACTACATCTTCCACCTCAGGGTACTTCTCCTGGTAAAATCGACACGATAACGGCATCTGAAACGAATTCACCAACTCATAACCTATTTGTTGCTGAAAACTCGAACTCGTTGTTCCGCAAATGCATTGATATAAAGGTTTTAGTCACCTTATTCGTGTGTTTATACTGATCGGTTGTAAATAATTAGGAGTTATCGAAAAAATGATGAAATAGCGCACTCGTTCACGTTGACGACCGAAAGACAACTTGAATTACGTCTCGTTTTGGTTTGGTTTGTCAAACTTCGATTCAATTGTAGTTTTGTACATCTCGAAACATAACGATAAAAAAAACTACTTGAAATGAAACGTTTTGGTGTGGCTAGTCTTAAAAAGAAATGTTGACACTCTCTGACAGTGATGGACAGGTTTTGTTTCTTTTGAGGCTCAAAATACTTTGTTCCTTAATCAAAGTAAGCCTGGCGCATATCTTATTTTAATTGTTGGTTTGGTTGAAAGTGGAACTCATAATAAGTTCATATTAACTCTATATTTTTATTTTAGTCTGTATTTAGGCAGGTAGGTAGGTACCATAACACATGTTTTCGAGGGAAGTTACTTGCCCTCATATTATTTTATTAATAGAGGTAGGTAGGCTGTCCCAGAAGATTAACCCGAAAGGAGGTTATTCTACACATAACAGGTAGTGCGATTAACTTTTGTTCTACGATTATTCCAAAATTGGATATAGGGTACCTATTTTAGTTGCAGAGATTCCAGCTGGTTGATCAGGAGGTAGGCCTTCTTAAATACTAGGTCAAGTCAGTTTTGTCAATTTTAAAGTTATTATTTTTATTTTATTGAGCTAATTTATTTTTTAGTTTTTCATAATTTATTGATTTATAGATAGATAGATAAACTCTTTATTGCACACCAAAGCAAAATACAAAACACAGAGATTCATGAACATAAAAGGTACAATGGGTGGTCTTATCGCTAAAAGCGATCTCTTCCAGACAACCTTTATACATAGGTATATTTTTATATAGCATAGATATTTGAAGAATTACCTAGTTAGGCGTTGATAATAATTCTTCACTCGCGTGACTAATACCACCTAATACATATGTATGTAGATTTCTCGTCTCTCGGACGTTACAAAAGTTCAATAAGTAGTTATCGCATTTCATACATGCGGAA
Source organism: Perizoma flavofasciatum (assembly GCA_958496245.1). Lineage (NCBI taxonomy): Eukaryota > Metazoa > Arthropoda > Insecta > Lepidoptera > Geometridae > Perizoma > Perizoma flavofasciatum. Next base: position 4,067,185 of record OY292443.1, on the reverse strand, counting down.
TAGATTACGCAGTCTTCTGGGAAGGTGTCCTATATTTGTGTTTTTCAATGAAGTAATACGATCTTGATGTGAATGAACACAATAGAACATTGCAGTGTTAACAAGATATTTACGCCCTACTTACCTACTAAGTAGATATTGTACCTACTTCACATTCCTACATTTATAACAATCTAAGCTGATGATGATATTTAACGATAGGCTTGAGAGTACACAGATCATAAGCGGTCTCTTTAATCAATTAAAATAACTTGGTACCTACTGCCTGCCGATAGATACGAAGTGGTAGGTAACCTACAGAGAAGCTGGGATACCTAAACAAGCTGTTGCAAGAAGCTTTGGCCGTGATTTTGCTACCACTTATTTTCCTACCTACCTGGTTAACTATGTAACTGTGTGTAGGGGTAGGGGTAAGCCAGTAGGTTTTATTTAGGCCTTGTTACTTTATATGCGACGCCATAAGAGGTTATTTGTTTGTCTGTTACCATTTATCTCCGAAACGGCTAATCTGGTTGAAGTATGATTTTTGCAATCGATTTGTATGACTTCGAGGATGGTTTCAAAATAAGTTTTATCGCCACAAGGAGCGCTGTAATAGACGAAGGAAGAGACGTCGTCGGGGATTTAAAACGTCGGACTGTGTGTGCCCATAAGAATTATGTTAACGTGTGACCTACATTGTTGCAAAAACAATTAATTTACCATTGCCAATAATGGATCATCATTGACAGATGAAAATAAATGACCAAAGTTTTGATTGGTTTTATTGGCTCATATTTACCATATGAACATAGAATATGAGCATACAGGATGTCCCAGACCAGAATATTTAGGTATACTACCTATCCCAAAATGACTTTGACATTGAAAATTCGCAGAAAATAAGTAGGTAGGTATGTAGTAGGAACAAAACTTCTGTTTAAATTAATTTGAGTAAACTTATAAATAATTTGCTTTCTGAATATTCTTCTAACCTCACTCATGTCTAATGTTAGCCCAATACGATGTTTGACACGAAACAATACTTATTTTCTTCAATGAAAAAGAGGCAAATTTCAAAAACGGTAACAATGGTGAGTTTTTATTTACCTACCTATATCCATCTGTAGTATGTGTTAAGGTATCGATGACACTGAAAGGTTGCGGGAAGTCAGTGGATGGAGGTGGCCCATGATCGTTCATGACAATATTTTAGGGGAGGATTATATCCAGCAGTGGAATTCTACAGGCTGATGATTTTGATGATGATGACGACGAAGCTTGATCGAGGTGAGCAAAGCGAACTAAGATCTCCGACTGAGTCGACTTGGACGATCCGGCGGGCGTTTATTTGTATCTACGAGTAAGTTTGCTTGTCCGACGATAACTGCCGAACCGTTTATTCGTGTTTGATGAAACTTGGTAGGTAGACTAGGTAATACTAATATAATTTTGGACTTCAAACAATGAGCTTAATCGGTACAGGGATTTTTGAACTATGGGGCAAAGGGGTAGTCGAGTGTAAACGGTACTTCGCGAGATCTCAGTTCGTGGTGAACTACTAGATAACCGCCATCTGTCCAGGAACACGTGGGACACCCTGCACAGACAGACAAATACATTCTCCATAATTGTAAGCATTAAAAAGGTTGTCACGAAACGACACAAATTAATTGAAATATGGCGCTCGGCTCGGGGTACCCAGACAAATCTGGGCTTGATTAGCCACATTGACTTCTTTAGTGTTTGCGGTAGTGCAGTACGCTTATCACTTGCCTCTGCCACGCGCGGAAATTAAAAAGTAGAATTGGCGGGGAAAATTATGTTTTAGTGATTTTAATTTTGTAAAATGAGTTTTGCTGTTTGGTAAGTGGTTTTTAATTCATTTGTATCAAGGAAGTGACGTCAATTTATTTTTCACCTTAAATATGTTGCTCCAAAAGAACTCCATATAAAGCTACCTACAGCCTAATATAAGTAGGAACCTAGGAAATATAAGTTTATACATTGATAAGTTATTTTTATTGTGCTGATGGACTCACTACCTATTATTGTATATTAACAGATCATGTAAACTTTTAACACGCATTGGGAATCGAACCCGCACCTTTTGCGTCTCAGCCTCGCCCGCCGAGTAGCACAAATCGCAAACGGAAAAAAGATAAGATAAGATAAGATAAAGTTTATTCGGTAACAGACGTCACAAATAGAACAAATTGTACAACAGTTTTGGTACTTAATTAATACTATTCCTGATTGGGACAACATAGGTATTCAAACTAGGTAAAGACCTGTGCGATGGTATACCTATGCCCTCCGCCGGATATTAGGCAAATGCGTTATACAGCTCTTATATAAATTATAAAAACAAATGAATCAAAATGTAATTTTAACAGGAGCTCGTTAAAATTTGTCCATTTAGATTTCGTTAACATAACTTCTTTTTATATTTGTACCGTCATATAAAGACGCAATAATTTTGTCTACTTGTTGAATTACCTCACACACCAACGCAAATGAATAAAATGGGTTAAACTCATATACCCCTGACAAACCCCGATAATTGACCGCTTATAACATCACTGCATGTGCTACATGTCTTATTTTTTGTTTTGAAATGAATGTAAATCATCCCTCATATAGGTACCTACTTACGGTTAACGCCTTGTAGTCTTCTTATAACATGATCTAATATTTTATTACTTTAAATAGGTACCTATTAAGTTGGTAATTTTTAAATTTTTAATTTTTAAATTTTTATTTAATTTTTACATGCTACGTAAGGAGCCTATAATTATATGCATTTACCATAAGAGGTCTCTTGTTTGTTTGTTACCATTTAACTCTGAAACGGCTTATCGGAGTGTAATGCGGTTTTTTGCTACCAATCCATCGAAGGATGGTTCTTATATAGGATTTATAACCACAAGTTACAAGGGGGCACTGCATAGAGGACGAGCACGTCGATAGTTTTAAATTTTTGCAAAAATCTACTTAAAATACTTAGTTATTTTCTCATCATATCATCTCAGGTTCAGAAAACACGTCTGTGAACCAAATTTTATCTCGGTTGAACTGAATGAACATAAACAGTAGGTAAGAAATTCTTCATAAAAGGCGTTTTATAATGTTATTGTTAGTGTCCACAATGCGCGTGCGCGTTTAATGCCTCTGGTCTTGCAAACGTCCATAGGCTACAGTAACCGCTTACTAACAGATGGGCCGTATACTTGTTTGCCATCTTGGTGGAATAAAAAAAAACCTCGCATTATCAAGTCCAATTTCAGCATCACAGTCTTTAATATTCGTGAAAATTCAAGGTTTACGAAGCTTTTTCTAGGAAGCAGAAGCAAGGTCTACTAAGATTCCACGTCATATTATTGGCGTAACTAGCTGATTGATTGTTGAAGGTCGACCATAAGTGGGTCGCAGTCCGTTTGGTAGATCAATTATTTGTTGACCCACTCATCGCATTGGGATTTGTTAGGCTCTCCGATGTTTCAATTTGCGTGTTGCTACTGTTTTTAACTCGTTCGTTGGTTGTGTCAACGCTTCTTTTTTGGTTTCTTTGCGTTGGTTCCATGATATGATGGTGATAGGGGTAGACAATAGTACTGAAGTCCATAATAACAAATCTAATCTATCTTTATATGCGGCTATAGGCTTGCAACCTGTCACGTGGAATGGTAAATACTTGTAAAACGCGGGAAAGTGCGAAAGTAATGTTTAGACGTGCCTCTGAGTACTCCATATTTGGTATTCACAAAGATATCCGCACTGAGTAATGTATCTGAGGATGTCCATCATAGGGACATCTTCAGATCCTCTTCAACAGATTATGAAATGGCTTTATTTAAGAGAAGGAACTTTCTAGATTGGATGTTACTCATCCAAATAAATACGTAAACGAGAATTCATATTTTAATTGGGGCAAACCCAATGGAGATTCCTAGAATGCTCCCATTTGAGAATAGCAAGAACTTCTCAATCCGCAGCTGTTTTCTCTGAATCATCATGATTTCGAACTTCGTGAATTCAATCAACCAATTTGTTTTCTGAAATCTTATATGACGCGATTATTTATTTTGCTTTCAGGTTTTCACTAGTCATTTTAGTTGTAATAACAAGTCATGGAGGCTTGGCACAGTCAGGTTAGTTTAAAAATATTTATAATGCCTAAAGTTTTCGGACGATGCTTTGGCTTTGGCTTGAATTTGGCAAGCAGACGAGAGATAAAAAGTGAGGAATGCGACTGGATAAAATGCTTCACCCACTGGAATGAAGTTCAAACGATCTTCCTTAACTTGTTTGGTACCTTTGTGCTAATGCATCAGCCTAGAACTATACCTACCTAATCTCTGAAATTACCAGTTAGTTTGCGCATTTTCTTCTGTATTGGTTCAATCACCGCCCGTGACCGTAATACCTTATTTTGTGAGTCTCAAGGCGACAAAAAGTAACAAAATCTTTTTTAACTCCTTGGTTACAGAAAGGGAACCAATTCCTTTGTACAGCTCCAGTGTTAAGAGCTAGCGATGTAATTTTTGTGATTATTGTATCTAAAAGGATTTACCTAAAAGGGTTCATTTTCAGATACAACAGAATCTTCATTCACATGGAATTCTCAATGCTCACCTCTTACTCCTGGAGACGTCGACTTCCAAACACTGGATCTTATAGCGGTATACCGACTGGACCGGCCTAAAGCGACTGGAGTGACAATGGTTCAGGGCTCTAGAGATCTACAGCGGGCTTACAGGATCGGAGGAGGAGCTAATCTAACTATGGGACTGCAGTAAGTAACCTGTCCCTACCCTGGATAGTCTCAGCTACACGGGCCAAAGGTGACTGGAGTGTCAATGTGTTCTATAGAAATGCAGCGGGCCTAGAGGATCGAAGAACGGGCCACTCTCACTATAGTACTGCAGTAAGTAACTTTTTCCTTCCCTGTATTGTACCGGCTAGATTGGCCGAAGGCGACTGGAGTTGCGGTATGTTCCAGAGACCTGCAGCGGTCTTATTGAAGGGCTGATCTTACTATGAAGCTGCAAGTAGCTTCCAGTGAATTTCAAAGAATATTTTATGTTAAATTAAGAAAGAGCTTGGGCTACCTCAATCAATCGATTTTCTGAAACCTATAAAATGTAATTTATTCATCAGGTGCTTATTACACTGTAGTTCGGTTCGTAGTCGCCATTCGAGTTGTCGGTTCTACGAGCTGTAATGGGCAGCCCAGCCCATCACACCTCAATCTACTATATTCTAGAGCTGTTACGCACTTATAATTTAGTATTGACCCTACACTAGTTTTCATGTGAATCTACGAGCAACAAAGATTGATAGATAAATAAGTAGATAGATAAACTCTTTATTGTGATTGTGCATAGCACCATTTTACAGTACAAAATACAAAGATAAAATAAAAAAAAAAGAAATACACAATGGGCGGTCTTATCGGTGAAAGTGATTTCTTCTAGACAACCTTAGAACCAAGAAAAAGAACCACAACACCCAGAAACTAGTCAATTATTTCATATTGTAAACAGGAATTTTTACGTACCGTATTTTGAATTTTGGATGAAGGTTTCTACTCATAAGGTTTCGTTTGTTATGTGCACGACGCGACACGAAGGAAGAGCGTGATAAAGACTCTCGGAATGAGTAGAAACTTAATCGGTGCCTTCACCGATAGTGCGTTATGTGTAAATTCCAGTTTATAATAGAATGATCCAATTCACATTTTGTTTCCTCAGGCAAGTCTTTCCCAATGGACTTCCTCATAGCTTCAGCGTGGTTGGTACCTTCAATTCCCGAGGGCAGAGGAGGCCGTGGAGTCTCATCAAGACTCGCTCCAAGGAGATGATGTTCTCATTAACTCTGCTGCCGAAAGCGAAGAGGCTGGCTGTGTTCTTTAAGAATACCAAGCGGATGTTTGATAGTTTGGAAGTAAGTTTTTTATAACACCCCACAGACACATTAGTCCTCACCTCATACTAGGATTCCCTGTATCAGGAACTAGGTGTAACGTGGTACCACAACACCCATCCCCGGAGCAAATATCTGCAGAACATGCAAACATTTGTCCCGTATAATTATAAATTTGATGTAAGAAGTTGTCTGTTTCGTCTGTTACAGACATCGAGCAGATAACTCCGAGAGGCGTCATATTGAATCACACTGGGTCTAGACAAAGGGAGACCGTATTGTACGTCCATGCAAAGCACAACCATGGAATGCACACCCCTGGAAAGTACAGCCAGTATTACAAACCATTTGGTTTGAATTATCTGGGTTTGCTTTCCATGGTCGTACAATACGCTCCGTACAAACTAAACACATGACGGTATTGCACACCCCTGGAATGTATACCCCGGGTTACAAACCAATATTCTCAACGCTCATTGGTCGCGAGTTCGTCATATCCGTGAGCTCTCATTGGTCGATGCGAATAAGTCGCATGACGAGAACGAGCCTCGTTTGCACTAAGCAAGTTTTAATATGTTCAACTAAGAGTTGCCATTGATAAATAATGTAAACAATAAGTTAATGTTGGCCTGAGAAATCCTTCCTAAGCAAATCCGTCTTGGATTGGTTAGGTTATTAGGTTTTTTTTTATTACCACTCAGAAAAGGAGGATTGCTATCCGAACTTTATCCAACAAACTTGGGTTCAAATAAATAAAACCAACCGGTTAGTTCATCTGCAAAAACCCGACATAAATAACTAATCTACTTACTACATCTACATTAATTTACTAATAGCGTAAAATACTATGGCAACACAGCACTTGCCCCTTGATAGCACTCGCACATGAAAACAGAGCATGAAATTGGTTCGTATTCCATGGCTGTACATTCCAGGGTTGTACAAAACTGGCCGTACAAGGTCAACACGTGTAGGGAATGCACGCCCAGGAATGTACGCCCAGTATTACAAACCAAGTATTTGAAACCAATGGTTTGTAATACTGGCTGTACTTTCCAGGGGTGTACTTTCCATGGTTGTGCATTACATGGACGTACAATACAGGGACTCTAGACAAATACCTCATGCTTACCTTTCCTTTCACGCCAACGCAAATTTGTCAATGTAAAACTTGGCAGCTATCACGTGACATTTCCACAGCTAATGTCATTTCCATACAAATTAATCTTTCCGCAGGCGTTAACGACAACAGAGTGATATTTGTCTAGCCCCCTGTTCTGTCAACTTCTGTCAAAGTCTTTTAGGACTGATGTTGGCAAACGCGGACATTGTCATTATCATTGCGTCATAGTGCCTGCTGATTGGTTGAAATTACAGTTTCGACCAATCAGAGCACAGCAGGCGTGGCGGAGCTCGCACGACAGTTGACAGAATTGTTTCCTAGCAAATTATCAAACATTGCGTCTCTTGAGGCTGTCTACTCTATGGTTACAGATAACTTCTCCGAAGCGACTTATCCGATCGAAATCTGTTTTTTTGCAATTGTCTTGTATGTCTTTAAGGTTGGTTTTTACATAGGCTTTATCGCCACAAGGTACCTTGCAATACGTGACGGAAAATACGCAGGGATTTTTTAATTAACTTGCATTATTTATACTCGCGTCGTAAACAGTCCCGTATATACGATTGCCGTAAGAGGTTTAAAATATGTATGTTTGTCTGTTACTATAATATATCTCCGAAATAATATAATGCGGTATTTTGCAATCATTTTGCATGACTTCAAGGGGGTTCTTACATAGATTTTTTCGCCACACGTCACTGGGGGCGCTGTAATACGTTATAGAAAACACGGTTTTCCGTATCAAATATCTGCAGAACATGCAAACATTTGTTCTGCAACGGGTATGGAACCGGCACCTCTTGCGTCTCTGCCGGCTACTCCCCCGCTGCAACGTATGTACCTACCTATATGGTTCCTCTCGATTTGAAATTAATAATATTTTCAGCTATTCTCACCAGGATGGCACAAGTTGCACGTGGCTATTGACAATGGAACAATACACGTGGCCGTCGACTGCATTGAGGTAATTTCACTAAATATTAAATAGATAGATACATCATTTATTTGCAACTACTTATCCTACTATCCTACTAATATTATAAACGCGAAAGTTTGTGAGGATGGATGTTTGTTACTCTTTCACGCAAATACTATTGAACGGATTTTGATGAAACTTTACAGTAATATAGCTTATATATATCAGAATAACACATAGGCTACTTTTTATCCGGGTACCACGCGGCGAAGCCGTGGACAGAAGCTAGTTATAATTATCAGTTTTTACGGGGTTTTTTCGCGTTTACCCACAGGCATCCCGTGACCACGGATGTTGCAATACGGTCGAAATGTCGAGAAAATAATAATAAAATGTGTAGTTTAAAAAATACGCTTTTATCACGCACTAAAAATTATAAAAAAGACTTCCAGTATCCACCTCCTGGCTCCATCATCAGACAATTAAGACCAAGTGCAATCTATTGAACTCGTCAAAACGAATCATATAAGGCCAAACTCGAGGGGTTTAATAGTAGCCAATGAAGAGTTCCATTATTCACCTCCTGGCTCCATCATCAGATCAGCTCCAAGATACTAAATTTTAGTATTGTTAGCCAAACTACATGTTATATATGTACGTACAAAGTTCGATTTCGATACGAAAATTAAAGTAGGTTAAAATTTACTTCCAAGATTTGATTACATTGTTTATTAATTCGTTGCAAATGATGCTAATATATTAAAAAAGGTAAACGCGATAAAGACAAGTAAAAAACTTATAATTATGTTAATTGATCGCGAAGGTATGAAAAATTCTAACTACATACGAGTACTTATTAATTAAGTACATCACTATGGACATGCATATTAGTCTAGTAATAGAAAGGTGATGAACGTTAGGTCTCAGCATAAACTGACGCGGTGGCAATCAAAGGGTTGCTAAAGTTCGCGTCTATGATCGCCACCGCAACCTCCACCTCCACCGCGTCAGTTTGACCGAGTTAATAATAAATAATGAAAATTTATAATTAATATTGTTCTTATACGAAAAAATCTTATACGAGATTTAACCGATAGAACGGTTAAATCTCGTATAAGATTTTTTCGTATAAGAACAATATTAATTATAAATTTTCATTATTTATTCAATTTATATTTTCAATAATTAATCCATTTTCATTTTACATATAATTTAACATTTTCATTTTAATTTGGATCTTCGTTTTCAGTTACATTCAAAAGGCATGCCTGATACGGACTTCATAAGGCTGCAAGATTTTAGGTCGGTGACCATTGTTTCGAACGATGACGGAACCCCTGCGCCCGTAAGTTTCTATAGTTCAGTACATAGTGGGACTAACCACTACGTTGAACTCTGTAACCTATCACCATGCCGAATTTTTTAGACCGAATACTGTTTTCCCGAAAACGTTTCTTTTTAAGTTTCACATTTGTTTTTTATCAAGCAAGAATAATAGATCATTCGGCCATAATCTCATTTGATGTTGATGGAAAGATAGTATATGGCCGACGATAGAGCAATGTCTAGAAGATACCTATGTACCTTTTACTTGAAGATACCCAGATTTTAATTCTCAGGAAGGACAGACTATGGTTTTTTATAGACAAACTTTAAGTAAGTAATTTACTTTAAAAAACATCGATTCGTTTCGTGTTTTGCCTGAACCCGTGTTCTAGCTTTTGCACAGATTTACTAACGCCATCTAGTATGGTTATTCAAATTCAGACCTCCAAATTTCTTCTTGTTAGGAATAGTCCTAACAAAATGCGTTCCGATTTTTTTTATTTTGTATTTTCAGATAGATCTACAGTGGCTGTCTCTGAGCTGCAATCATTACAATATCACGGATGAGAGCTGTGAAGAAATAGTGAGTACAGAATCTGAACGATGCAGTGAAGCAGTAATGATCGCATTGTTGTGTTCTGGATTGAAGGGTTTAGGTGCCGGTGAAATTACAGGAACACGAGGCTTTTCACCCGTCATATCTCAGGGTCGGCAACGCGCGAGTGATACCTCTGGTGTTGCAAGCATCCTTAGGTTACGGTAACCGCTTACTAACAGGTGTAGGTAGGCCACCCGATCGACCGATGTCTTCTCAATAGAGCTGTAAAAGTAACAAGAAATTGTGTACCCTTATGCATTCGTTACTAAAATAATCAGCACTCGTTACTATCGTTACGTTACTCGTTACTTTTGATACAATCAAGCACTAGCATATAGTATCGTATCGAGTCGCGCCTACTATCGTATCGAGTGCCTACTGTATGTTAGTACTTTGTATCAAACTGACATCTATACGACAAATGCGAGTAACGAAATGATTTTTTGAGTAACGTTTTGGTACTTCGAGTCAGGCAATTTACCCGTTACTCGGCAACGAATACATACAGTTTGCTATAAGAAATGATTTTTTGAGTAACGTTTTGGTACTTCGAGTCGGGCAATGTATCCGTTACTCGGTAACGAATACATGCAGTTTGCTATAAAATGTTTTTATGAGTAACGTTTCGGTAATTCGAGTCAGGCAATTTACCCGTTACTCGGTAACCAATACATACGGTTTGCTATAAGATATGATATTTTGAGTAACGTTTCGGTACTTCGAGTTAGGCAATGTACCCGTTGCTCGGTAACGAATACATGCGGTTTGCTACAGCTCTATAGAAGTAGAGCTACGACTTTCAGCAACCTTTGAGAACAAAGGTTGCTGAAAGTCGTGGATGGCCCAAGATTGTTCGTCATGACACACTTTGGGGGAGGCGTGTGTCAGCTGTGGGTTTCTTGAGGCTAATGATGATGTGTTTCCACAGTTAGAGATGATGGCGGCTGCAACTTTAACTGTTGCAGTAATAAAATTATATTATATGTCTTTTCAAATAGAGGAATCTGAAATGTTTTTTATGCTTTTAGGAGAATGCGGATTTTCTCACTGCCACATCACCACCCGTAAGTCTTGTTTATTTGTATACACTTCTATACAAATAATATAAAAAATATATAATATTGGATGTAGGAGGAAATCTCCGAAACTACTCATCCGATTTCTAAAATTCTTACACCAATATTTTGAATGTACCTTCAGGGTGGGCATCGGCTACAGCAGGGGAAAGCACTTTTATTTTAACAGGATAATAATACATTAGCCGTGGAAAATAGCTAGTATTTAATCAAGTACCCAAGACGTGTACAGACGCTATTATATTTCTCGAAGTTACCTCATAACTCCTAAACATATCGATGAAATTGGTCGAATGATTTTTTATTGGTAGTTCCAGTCAAATGTCAATTGTCAAAGTCAGTCCAGCTTTGTTTCATTCTTTAAAAGGAAGGTTATATAACTTTTGAAACTATCATGGTTATGAATATAATATTTACTAAAAACGGGATATTTTCCATGATTTGTGAGTTTGAATTTATCCCGATATTTCGACTGTACCGCTTTCTGTTGGCGTTAACGCCTGCGGAAAGATTCAATTGTATGATGATGACATTCGCTGTGGAAATGTCATGTGACTTCTCCCCTACTCCTCATATTTATTTTCTGAGACCTATTCTTTATACAGATAAAAAAAACACTGTTTTGATTAATCAAAACAGTGTTGTTTGATCAATTAAAACAGTTCGATGAAGGGAAAAGAGCGATCGGGCAGTATATTTCTGACCACTGGATATTTTTGGTGAGATATCAATATGATTTTCTGGTTTTAGTTAAGTCTAACTAATAATTATATAAAAATTTAATAACTATAATAGTTATATCTGGTATCAAAAAATATTGGGTATACCTAATTGTTTTCTTTTTTCAGTTCGGAGTCGATGCGATATCGGCCACCTTTCCATCTTTAGATGTTTGCAATACCACATGCCCACCGGTAAGTAAATAGAATGAAATGAAAAATGAAATAAATAAACACCGATTTTTCATGTAATTGCCTAATATAAATGTTTATTATTATTATTAACGACCAAATGACCAAATAAATATCTGCAACAAATACGCAGAACATGCTACATTTGTCTCGCAGCGGGGATCGAACCAGCACCTTGTCGACAAAATGAAAATGAAAAATTTATTTGTGTGCCAACATGAAAAAAACAAACATATTTCGGTTACCAAAGTAGAAAAACATTTTGAGTGTGCTCGTTTTCTTCGGATTTAACAAGGAAATAGTAATTTTAGAAGGCACATTGCTTCGAGCAGTCGCCCTGGACGAATTTTGCTTCTATAATACATTTATTTTCAGGGCCCTCAAGGTCCCATTGGCCAGAAAGGGGAACCAGGGCAACGAGGACCGACAGGGATACCAGTAAGTTATAACACCATTTTTTTCACATCCTGGTGATGTAGAGTTGCATAATATGCTGAGACAGGACCTGTTTGGCCCACGCGTTGCGGAGAGTACCTAGGTAGTTTTGTGCCTTCAGCCCACCACGGTACCTACCTATTGTATTAGTCTAGTCTATACCTCGTGTGTTCATAAGTCTTGAGACACAGTAAAACTAAAATATTTTTGGAGCTAAGTTGAGTATTCATTTATTGGACATTAAAATTAAAACTACTGACATCTAGATCTGTATTTAAAAATAAATCATTCAAAATGGCCGCCTTTGCATTCAATGCAGGCCTTCAAACGCGTGCGCCATTCATCTATGGCGGCACGAATCTTTTCAATGGGAATCCGTTTCGATTCTTTAATAAGGGCTCGCTTGAGAGAATCCAGGTTTGGGTGAGACTTTCTGCATGCCCTCAGCTCCAATTCCGTCCATAAAGAATAATCCAAAGGATTCAAGTCAGGGCTTGACGAGGGCCAATCTTCGCTCCGAATGAAGCCTGGCAAATTGGCCTCCAGCCAACGTTGGGTAGTCTTAGCTTTATGGGAGGGAGCAGAGTCCTGTTGGAAAACCCAGTATTTTCCAGCGAATAGCGTATCATTTAATGGTTTAACCACCGCTTCCAATATGTCGGTTTGGTAATTTTGTGCCTTCACCTTGACGCCTTGCTGGCAAAAATGAAGCGAAGTGACCCCCTCGTAGGAAACACCCCACCAAACCATCACACTTGCTGGATGATGAGTGCGCTGGACATTGCGTACAGATGGCTGGACGTCCTTTGAACTTCTGGCGTAAACCTTATTGTTCTGCCGGTTAAACTTTTCTTCCACCGTGAAGATCTTTTCATCGGTAAACAGGATATTTTTTGGATCGTGTCTCTTCAATAGGTTCCGACATCGTTCCAGTCGCAATTTACGAAGACGCTCGTTTAAATAATGCACTTTCCTTCGACTGTAGGCCTTTAGTTTAAGTTCATATTTAAGTATCCTGTTCACCGATATTCGCGAAATGTTGGTCTGCAGAGCTAATTTCTTTTGAGTCCGGCAAGGGTTGCGACGAATTCGCTCTCTGATTACTTTGATGTTGGCGGGCGTCCTTACAGACCGCGGGCGGCCACATCTTCCACGGTCTTCTAAAGAGCCGGTCTCCTTGTACCTCTTTATGGTATAATACACAAAGTTCCGACTACATCCCAAACTTTGGATTTCACTAAAAACTTGCATTGGTTTTTTTCCTGCTTGAAACAGTGAAATTACAGTCGCACGCAAATCTTTTGTTGGCGCCATTTTCACGGAGAATGAAACAAATATTCAAATGTATATTTTTTCTGATTCAAAACATTCGAAATTTAAAATTTTAAAAGTTTAAAAAAGGTTGCATGAATTACTTTCTTTTTAAATTAATTAAATAAGTTCGTCTCAAAACTTATGAACACACGAGGTACATATATCGACCCTACGTACGGTGGGCCGATATATGTATAGACTAGCTTCTGCCCACGGCTTCGCCCGCGTGGTACCCGGACATAAAGTAGCCTATGTGTTATTCTAATGTATAAGCTATATTATTGTAAAGTTTCATCAAAATCCGTTCAGTAGTTTTTGCGTGAAAGAGTAACAAACATCCATCCTCACAAACTTTCGCGTTTATTATATTAGTAGGACAGGATTTATAGATTTATGTTCCTTCCTATAACTTCTCTGTAAAATTTGTGTGTCAAATAAATGTATTTTGCTTTCTTTCTTTCTTCTTTCATTTTCATGATTTAGTACTAAAGTACTTTTTTTTAGGGTTATAGGGGTACTGACGGGCCACCGGGACCAGTGGGTCTAAAAGGAGACAGAGGGGAGCCGGGGCCACCCGGTTTCATTGTCAATGTAAGTATACTACCTGTCACTAAATGTTCTTACAGGAAATTCAGCTATTGCATGGAATGCTTCCATATATAAATAAAATAAATAAATAATGCTGGACATTTTCACACAGATTTAATTAACTAATCGCGTAATTTTGTAATTTATGTTATAATATATTTAAATAAATCAAATGAAATAAATATTTATCTTGAAACAGTGCTGTATTTCGTCGATTTTGTTGATAAATTGAAAATATAATTAGCATATAATCATACATGAACTATAATTTAAATTCTGTATTATGTTATCATTAAAACTTGAGCTAAACAATTGTATCATTTTGTTTTAGGGGACCGGTTCAGGAATACAAGGTCCACCAGGAGTGCCAGGGAAACTGGGTCCAAAAGGAGACAGGGGAGAGTCTGGCGAAAAAGGTATTACGTTCTAACATAACGTTTGACGACCTCTGTAGCGCAGTGGACGAATACCCGCCTGAGAAGCAGAAGGTTGCGGGTTCGATTCCCGCCGCGGAACAAATGTTTGTATGATCTGCAAATATTTATCTCGAATCTGGCTGTTTTCTATGTATCATATGTATGTATTTACAAAAAATATAAGTAGTATATCAGTCATGTAGTTCCCATAATACAAGTTCTGCTTAGTTTGGGGCTAGATGATGCTGTGTGAAAAATGAAAAAAAAAAACAAATGAACAATGTATTTAGTAGAATCTAATATGAAAACAATATAATCTTTACTTTTATTCAGATATTGAATTATTAGTTTTTTTGAGTTTTTCAATTTACCATTCAAAATAAAACAAAAAAAAAAGTAAGCCCAACGCATTGAAATGATTAATAACACTGCTACAAGGAACAAGTAATACTCAAATTATTATCATGAATTAAATTGTTTTAATAGATAATCTCAATCTGAAATTAATATAATACTTTTTTAATTTGTTCTGTAGGAGATCAAGGAGAACCAGGGCCGATGGGATTTGAGGGACAACGTGGGAAAGATGGTCAAGATGTAAGTTTTTTTAATAATTTTCTGTTCACCAGTGGCACATAGTTTATTTTGTAAGTGCTTCGATGTGTTATAATATAAAGGAGCCCAGGAGTTTTCCGCGTTTGTGAGATCATCTTAAGTCCCTAAGTTTTTTGTGTGAATAAAATGTATCTTATCTAATTTATCTTTCCTAGGCCCTGTCTGAAAATTAGCGTTGCTTCTCATACTGTGCGAAGCAGCACTGAGACAGGACCTGTTTGGCCACACGGTACAGATGGGTCTATTTAGCACAAAAATATACCTCTTCGTCTCTGTGTTTTTGTTAAAAATCTTACCTATTTATAGTGCCTTTTTATTTATTTTGTACCTGTCCTTTCTGTTCTTTGTTGTTGTCAAATTATCCACTTTCTCTTTCTATTTCTGTTTGACTCATGTTTGTGAGTTAAACAGAAGAAAAGGTTTCGTTACGTGTCTTTTATTATTTAATATCTTGGCCTGGATTGCCATCGTTTGAAATCTTCTTTAGAACCTCACGGCGTAAAAAAAATATAATCGCAGGAAAAGGACCTTAATTTAATGATTAATTTTGGAGCAAAGTAATCCGATACCGATACAAGAATCTTAGTAAAATTTCTATAAGAATATTGTAAAATCAGATAATCTATTAAGAAAGTTTATTTTTTTGTTTGTGTTTAATTGTGTTTGGAATATTTTTACAGGGTAGACCTGGTCTCTCCGGACCTATAGGCCCCAAGGGGGAAATGGGACTAATGGGCCCTCCAGGTCCAACTGCTAACGTCAACGCATCAATTATAAGAGGTAATGACCAAATATTAAAACGTACTCAGATTTAAGTAGAGTTAGAAAGAGATAGCACTGTATGCAATGTAAAGCTAATCGTCTTTATGACAAGCTACTCAAAATTAAAGTAGAGCTGGAAAGAGTATGCATTGTAAACTAATCGTTTCTATTGCAAGCTACTCAAAATTTAAGTAGAACTGGAAAAAGTATGCAATATAAACCTAATCGTCTTTATGACTAAGCCGCTCAAAATTTAAGTAGAGCTGGAAAGAATATGCAAAGTAAAGCTAATCGTCTTTGTGACAAGCTACTCAAAATTTAAGTAGAGCTGGAAAGAATATGCAAAGTAAAGCTAATCGTCTTTATGACAAGCTACTCAAAATTTAAGTAGAGCTGGAAAGAGTATGCAATGTAAACTAATCGTTTCTATTGCAAGCTACTCAAAATTTAAGTAGAACTGGAAAAAGTATGCAATATAAAGCTAATTGTCTTTATGACTAAGCCGCTCAAAATTTAAGTAGAGCTGGAAAGAATATGCAAAGTAAAGCTAATCTTCTTTGTGACAAGCTACTCAAAATTTAAGAGGAGCTGGAAAGAGTATGCAATGTAAACTAATCGTTTCTATTGCAAGCTACTCAAGATTTAAGTAGAGTTGGAAAGAGTATGTAATGTAAAGCTAACCGTCTTTATGACAAGCTACTCAAGATTTAAGAAAAGTTGGAAAGAGTAATGCAATGTAAAGCTAACCGTCTTTATGACAAGTTACTCAAGATTTAAGTAGAGTTGGAAAGAGTATGCAATTTAAAGCTAATCGCCTTTATGACAAGCTACTCGAAAATTTAAGTAGAGCTGGAAAGAGTATGCAATGTAAACCAATCGTTTCTATTGCAAGCTACTCAAAATTTAAGTAGAGCTGGAAAGAGTATGCAACGTAAAGCTAATCGTCTTTATGACAAGCTACTCAAGATTTAATTAGAGTTGGAACGATTTAATTTAATGTAAAGCTGTATTTTTTCTAATCGTCTTTAAGTCATGATGGAGCTACTCAAGATTTAAGTAGAGTTTGAAAGAGTTCACGTTTTATGCGATATAAAGCTGTCTTTTTCTAATCGTCTTTAAGTCATGATGAAGCTACTCAAGATTTAAGTAGAGTTTAAAAGAGTCGGCGCATTTTGCTATGAAAAGCTGTCATTTTCTAATCATCCACAGCTTGTAATTAAATGTTGCGCAGCATTTCAATACTCCACGGTAAGATGGATGCGATTTCCATTATGTAAGGTGCCTCTGCAAACGAACTGAATTATTTCAATATCTTTCACCGCACTTAATAAATAATGCTGGACATTTTCACACAACATTATCTAGCCCCGAACTAAGCAGAGCTTGTATTATGGGAACTACATGACTGATATATGTACATGTTTTTGTAAATACATACATATTATAATATAGAAAACACCCAAACCCGAGACAGATATTTGCAGATAATAAAACATTTGTCTCGCGGCGGGAATCGAAACCCGTAACCTTCTGCATTTTAGGCGGCCCTACACCACAGAGGTCGTTATCATCACAAGCTAGCATCGTTATCATCAAAAACTAAGTATAGCTTGTATTATGGGAACTACATAAGTGATAAAACAATTTTCAATTCATACCTAGAAACACCCAGATTCTAGACAAATATTTGAAGATCATACAAAAATTTGTCCTGCATTAATGTTCTGAATATAATTGTTACGGGTCTGGGTGGTGTGGTTTCACGGTGCTCGTAGTTCCTGATACCTACTTCATAGGGGATCCTAGTGTGGGGTCAGGACTATGTCTGTTTTGTGTTTATTTATATAAGGGCTTTTCGGTGAATCTTTTTCCATGATAAATCGGTTGAATGAATGTACTATATTATTGTTTTTCTTACGAACGCTGCCTTAACGATAAGAGCAAGTTTTAATCGGCTACTTTTTATCAGGGTACTACGTGGGCGAATACGTGGGTAGTAGCTAGTAATAAAAAAATATAGAAACGGTGACACAACACGAAAAATAAGTTTGAAATTAATAATTCTGTGTATTCACTATCTT
Source organism: Perizoma flavofasciatum (assembly GCA_958496245.1). Lineage (NCBI taxonomy): Eukaryota > Metazoa > Arthropoda > Insecta > Lepidoptera > Geometridae > Perizoma > Perizoma flavofasciatum. The sequence continues at coordinate 4,049,120 of OY292443.1, read as the reverse complement.
AGGTATGAAAGGAGATAAGGGCACTGCAGGCAATCCGGGTAGAGACGGTATTCCTGGTGAAAGGGGACTTCCAGGACATGATGGGAAGCCGGTAATTTTTTTCTACTAATATTAATAAATAGAGATATCTTATACTTATTATACACAAGTAAATTCAATGAACACAATAAAAAGATTACAATATAAACTAGCAGCACAATAGGCGGCCTTATCGCTGAAAACAATCCTTGGATGAACAGACTAGAACAACAAAAGAAGGCCGTGTACAATCAACTTCATAAAGAACTAAAACTGAAAAAAACACGCATTTATTCAGTTCCTCAGACTTAAGGCTGGGTCAAACTGACGCGGTGACGTTTACACCAAACAAGGATTCCTTGTGTCTTGGGTAAGGAACGAAGAGTACCGTGGTACCACAACACCCACGTCTGGTACCAGACAAATATCTGCAGAAAATGTAATCATTTTAATCGCTGTGGCAATCGGATCTGTACCTACTCGTATTGCGCCGGAGCCCGCTCGCCGCGCCTTTGAGGTCATCTTGTTTAAAAGTAAATATAAATATTCTAAAACATTTTTTAGGGTGAAACGGGACCACAAGGTGTTATGGGGATGCCGGGTTTGTCTGGACAGAGGGGTCAGCCTGGACCGCAAGGATTTGTAGGGAAGAGGGGGCCAGAAGGACCCCAGGGTCTGGAAGGACCCGCTGGGAAACCGGGTCCTCCTGGGGCATCGTTATTGGCACCGCAAACAGCAAGTGTACAAGGACCGCCCGGGCCACAAGGGGAGAGGGGTTCAGTAAGTACCTACCTTAATAATTATAATAATTGATGAGGTAATGCCTTATTAATAACCTCTAATAACCTAAAATCGAAGGCTGCATATGCATATGAAATTTTTGGTGTTCAGTTAGTGTTTCAATAAGCGGCGATGGGTTTGCGAGGAATGCTTATCAACAGAATCTGCCAAATATAATGTTTGCACGTGTTTCTGACTACCACCTTTTTTATTCAGATGTTTCTATAAACCATTTCTTACTAAAACACTATTTTTTCAGAAAGGTGAACCGGGTCCTATAGGGCTGCCAGGCCGAGATGGGATGAATGGGGTCCCAGGGACCCCTGGGCCGTCGGGACCCCCCGGCCTTCCTGCTCCACAGAGTCAAATTGTACAGGTAAGTTATACTTTAAGGATCCGTATCATGGCTGGAATCGGTACAGTACGTGAAAATGTAAAGATAAAGAAGAGACATAAGGCTTTCCTGTACAAACCTGTCACTAGGTAAGGACTTAGGTGCCGTCTAAGTTTACTGCCGTGCAGACGAGGGCGAGTGTGTATGTGCATAGGTTACAATAATAAATAAATAATGCTAGACATTTTTCACACCATCTAGCCCCAAACTAAACAGAGCTTGTATTGTGGGAATAACAAAACTGATATACCACTTATATACTTTTTTTGTAAATACATACATGTTATACATAGAAAAATACCCAAACCCGAGACAAATTCTCGGGCAGGAATTGAACCCGCAACGCGTCTCAGGCGGACTTTCGCCCACTGCGCCCAGAGGTCGAGAGGAGAGGAGATAAAGTCACTAACTTTCTTCTTTCAGTCACAATCAATAACGGAGACTGAAATTCGGAATATTTGTGAAGATTTGATCAGAGGTAAGAATTGCTAATCGTATTTGAATTAGGTAATGTTGTTAATTAAAGTTACGAATAATATAATTCACTTCTTAGACGAAACAAAGAATATTAATATGGTTAATATTTAACATTTTTGTATTGAATAATTACATGCCAATGCTAGCTTTTTTGGAGACGGTTTTGTTTAGATACCAATAGTAAGGGCTAAGGTGGATATTCTAGGTAACCAATTATTTTAAACTTAAGTCCACAGATTCAATATATAATTGAGTTTCAAAAATCAAAGTAGTTAATCTATTTTTGTCGCTAACTGTACCACTCGCGTGCCCCAGGGTTAGCAAGATAACTAACTAAGTAATTTACTAGGCAGGTCATTCTGTAAATTGCAATAATCAAGTTATATCGTAACCCATATTAAAATCTTAACCCTGTGTCACGCAAGTGGGCTTTAAAATAATTGTATTTCAGTGAGATTAGGAGAGTTCGCCGAAGCACTGCCAATATCACAACCACAGTCCGTCGTTGGAAGGAGAGGCGCTCCCGGGAGACCGGGACCGCCTGGTCCACAAGGTAAGAAATAAAACTGGAGTTTTCTCAGCTATGGGATTTTCCCCAGCTTTTTGGGATTAAGTTAGATTGTTTTTTCATCCTCGAACCCCCCATACTAAAAGACTGTGATATTGTTCCTGGTATAGGACTGACTGCGACAGCAGGAGTCCATAATTGGGTTTGCCATATGAGGTTGTTTGTGTTTTGTTAGTCTAGACCCCAGGGGGCGCTGCAGAAGACGAAGTCAAAAACGTCAGGGTTTTTAAATGTATCAAAAACTGACTTGTTTCAAAATGTCCAGCATTATTTATTTATTCATTGGAACCACTAGGATCGTATAGAAACGTCAGCTTAAGAGCCTATTAGTGAATTTAAAATTTAAAAGTAAATTTACGCCTCAAGGCTAGATAATCAGGAAACAAACACTGCTCAAACACTGCTTGGTTATTTTTTGATGAGAACCGTTTGTACAAATGAATAGGTACGTCGCTCGTTTAAAGAAAACTGTGGGTTATTATTTCAGGGACTCCCGGCGACCCAGGGGAGACTGGTGCTAGAGGTAGTCCGGGGGAAGCAGGCGAGCCGGGCAAGCCGGGCGGACCGGGTGACCGCGGAGAGAAGGGGGACAAGGGAGAGCGGGGGCCTCAGGGGATAGGACTGCCGGGGCAGGACGGACCGAGAGGCATACCAGGTTAGTAAAACCTAGCAACCTATATTTATATTTGTTTTTGTATCCGTCATGTATGTATTGTTACGTAGCAGTTTTGTAGCTATTAACTACATTTTTTTTTGTAAATACATTCATAGTAATCAAAGTCAAAGTCAAAATTCATTTATTCAATAAAATTACAAGGACCACTTTGAAACGTCGGTTTTTATCTAGGTGCCTGTTCCTCCGCGATCAAGCCAGGAAAGAAAGGCAAGAAAACAAGGATGGTTATTCTTTTTAATGATCCTTTTACAAAACAATAGGTTCGAGTTTGAGCATTTTCAATCCCAAGAGTTTCTGTCATCTAAATAATCAGATATTTTATAGTATGCCTTTTTATAAAGCTTTTGTTTAATTACGTTTTTAAATTTGTTAATTGGGAGATCAATCAGCTGTAGCTGCCATATTATTTATCCCTATACAGTTTTGTAGCTATTCCGTTAGTATTTTGTAGCTGTTCCGTAGCCATATTAGCCATCCCTCACCCGTTTTGTAGCTAACTATGGAACAGATAACGGATGACTATGGAACTACGTCCATAGTCATCCGTTATCTGTTCCAGTTAATTATTTAGTGCCATTTGGTTCCGTTGTAATTTTGTAGCTAACACGTTACTATTCCGTAGCTATTCTGTAGCTGTTCCATAGTCATACCGCAGTTGTTATGTAGTAATCTCGTGCTGTTCTGTACCTGTTTTATAATTATTTCGCATCCATTTATCTAGTAACTGTTCCATGGAAATACCGTAATGTGTCGTAGTCGCCCCTTAGCAGTATCGCTACTATTTCGTAGCTATCCCGTATATGTTCCGTAGCCAGACCGTAGCTGATCCGTAGGCTTGTTATTCCGTAGTTTTTCTGAAAATACTCCTTGGATAATAAGTTTTTGTCGTCAACTCAGTGCTGGCCCAAAGACGTTATGTGTTACTAACTTCACACTTTATAATTTACAGGTCCTGTCGGCCCACCAGGTTCTGAGGGTCGATTAGGGCCTCGAGGTGATCCTGGCAGAGAAGGAGCGATAGGTCCCAGAGGTGTTCCTGGCCCGAGAGGATCTTGCGAATGTCCTGTTGCTGCCTACTACGCATACGGACCACAAGGATACGTGAAAGGACCTTAGATGAATTAGAACATAAGCCCTAGTTAAGAAGAAAAAGTTCGACAAAAATTTTGAAAAAACAGTCTTTGAAAATATACATGTAGCTAATAGATGGATGGAAAATTCTTTATTGCACACCAAAAAATATATCAGCTTATATAAGCAATTACTACAAAATTTTACAATGTTGTGCACCTTTCACTTTGGATAAATAATCCTACTTATCAATAAATGAATAAATAAATGCTGGTCATTTTCACATAGTTTCATCTAGCCCCAAACTAAGCAGAGCTTGTATTGTTGGAACAACATAATATTAGAAATGCAAAGATTGTGTTTTGCTAAATATGATTTGAATGAAATTTAGAACAGATATTATTTCGTGACCACGTAAGTATTAGGTTATAAGAGGGGCGCACTCAAAATTTCCGAAATAAATAAGAAAAAATACTATGAATGGTCAAAAATGAGTTTATTGTTCCTTAAAATATGTTAATGGTGTATAAAATAATAATTGGTTCGCCATCTTTGGAAGTCCGCCATATTGGATTAAGAATAATATCACTTAGCTAAACCAAACGTATATCGATGCAAAATATCAGCTCAATTTGTTGGGATAACTGGTTTGAAATTCAGTTGTAAGATTTGACCCACACATACTAACTAACAAGGCAAGTTAAATAAAAAAGATTGTAAAAAAGAAGCAATGATCCGCTTAGCGAATGAATGCTTCTTGCTGCTTTGTTTTGGGATCGTAGCTATAAATCCAAGTTTCGTGTTACTATGTCTAACACCTTTGTTGAATTTGGTAAGCATGGAATTGCGCCTAGTGACGCGATCCGTTTCCGAGCCTAAGTGAAATTGATAGGGATCCATCGCGAGCACAGCTTTTTCACTCCAAAATGTTTGTGTAGGATTGATTGTATATATGAGCCTATGCTTAGGTTGCCCGAATTTCATGGTAGGTCACATACCTGTCTGTTTCTATTAAACGGCGCACAGCATTGACGTTTTACTAGTGACTGCGGTGAATATGTCAGTGACGAATTCCGTGATGGTGACCCACCATCACGGAATTCGTCACTGACATAGATAGAGATAGAGATAACCGCGCTTGAATTCTAAAAACAAGGGGCCTAGACAAATACCACTTTCTGTTGTCGTTAACGCCTGCGGAAAAAATAATTTGTATGGGAATGACATTAGCTGTGGAAATATCACGTGACAATTGCCAAGTTTTACCTTGACAAATTTGCGTTAGCGTGAAAGGAAAAGTAAACGTGAGGTATTTGTTTAGCCTCCAGCTATAAATAGTTGTCTTGCAGGGTCCTTCATCGCCAAAAGCAGCTGGAAGCCGAGAGAAGTCAAATTACACTTCAAATCGTAGTAAATCATACTACGAAGATTTCCATAAGCGAAATCCATGGTGATGTAGTGTAAAATGACGTTACAATATAAAAACTAGTGACAGCTAGATAAAACAGTTTTGCCAAAGAGTTATTCAAGATAAATATCCCGATCAAGATAAATATTGTTTATGTAAGTGGCCAGTTCAGGAAACATATAGTGCGCCCATGTATAGGTAGGCTTTTTATCTACGTGGTACTTCGTGGGCGAAGCCGTTAGTAGAAGCTAGTATCGAACTAAAATCGAGGTTGATTATTTTCACTTCGCCTGCATTTCCTCTTTACAAGTTAACTTTTACTTTAAAGCACCTGACTCGATTATCACGTATTCCACGTAGCGCGTGGCAATAAAAATATCTTAGAACGTTTCTTGAAGTCATACAGAACAATTACAAAAATGATATGATAATCGGTTGCGCCGTATACATTCCATCGTCTATTGCAGCGCCCCCTAGTGACTTGTGATGATAAAACTCGGCTAAGAACCAAAGTCATACAAAACGATTCCAATAAACCACTTTAGAATGTTATCATTTTTTCCCAAAGCGATGCCTTTGAACAACTTTAAAAAAGGTTTACCTATATGAAAGAAAACATTTAGTTTTTTTAATGTTTAATTTACTTTTTATGAGTAAGGCAATACCAAGGTACAGGTAGGTACAACCTTGCCCACCTGATGAAATAAAAAAAACATTGATTTTTTTGCATTGTTTAGTCGATCCATTCTTACGTAATAAATAATGTAGGTACTTACTCATGATTTTCGAGGATACTTTACACGAATATTCCTATTTGTATTTTGCTATACCTACCTACTTACTATACGATTATATAGTTAGTTAAAAATAATAGAATACAAATAAAATATAAGCTTGTGCCAATAAAATAGTTTAATAATAATATCAAAAGGCTATTATATATCTCAAAATTTTTCATTTTTATACACAATCAATACATAATTCGCAAAATCCGCAAATAATTACCTATTTGATTTATTTCAAAGTTATACCAATAAATACTTCTACTACAAAACTCACTGTGTAATCTCTTCAAAGGTTCCTCGTCACCTAGCTCACTGGTAATTTCCTGGTGTTAGTTATTCGCCGCCGGTTCGATTTCCCGCACAGAGTCGATTTCAGCCTTGCAGAAGAAGCATTGTTTACTGTTGAGAAGATGCTGCATAATACAGGCCCTGGAAATGTTAGCAAGATTAGTAGATATAAATGTTTGTTGAGTCATTATTGCGTAGTAAACGCGATAATTACTTATTACATAAAATAAAATAAATAAATAATAAATAATGCTGGACAATCCACACAGCATCATCTAGCCCCAAGCTAAGCAGAGCTTGTGTTATGGGTACTAAATGACTGATATACTTAATACAATACATTACATAGATAGATATTTTTATTATACATAGAAAATACCCAGAACACCCGGAACAAATATTTGTCCCAGGGCGGGAATCGAACCCGCAACCTCCTGTGTAGCAGGCGGACCTTCGCCCACCGCGCCACATCGGTCGTCATACATAAATATAATCACGCCTGTTTCCCGGAAGGAAAAGGCAAAGGCATTGGCAGGCAGAGACCAAAGATTTCCACTTGCTATGATCCTGGCATACCTCTTTTGCTTTATAATGACTTATTATATTTTAATATTTTACCGATGACCAACCCCCTTAGACAACCACTTTCTGTTGCCAACGCCAAGTTAGTTGCCAAGTTTTTCCTTGACCAATTTGCAATAGTGTGACCAGTTTGCAAAAACGAGAGTTATTTTTCTAGAACATCAGAGTTGAAACGTCGGAAAAATAATAAAAAAGGTAAACGCGATAAAAACCCGTAAAAGCTTATAATTAGGTCCTACTAAAAATAAGTAGGTAGGAAATGTTGTATTGCACTTAACAAAACATGGTCACTTTAGGTATCTTAGTAATATGGTGTAGTAATAAGAAGAAAAAAACGGATTTTAACCACAGATAAAACACGTTCACGACTATAATCGCCATGATAGAGGTAGGTGATCACTGATCACCTACCTGGTATTTTCAAAGATCTACGCACTGAGTATGGATCTGAGGATCATGGCGATTATCGTCGTGAACGTGTTTTATCTGTGGTTAAAATCAGTTTTTTTTCTTATTGATCAGAGACACGCCCAAACATTTTATTTAGCATTTGCCCGCGTTTCGCATAGTAGTTACATAACATTGGCATGTCAAAGTATACATAATCATATTCTTAATCTATAAATGTCAAAGTGTACATAAGTTATTAATCTAGATTTTTTCCATTTATCTGTCTGTATCCATTATTTATCTGTAGGACTATAGGTATTTATTAATCTTACCTGCAAGAATGATGCCCGCAAGGGTTGAAAGCGGTATCAGCTGGCCTTGCATAGCATATCGTACAAAGCAAGTCGGACTGCGCCCCACTGGAGCCCGGGGACTTTGCCCTGACCACCGCGTCCCGAGCGACCCGTAGTCGGTCTAGCACAACCTCTAGGGCCTTTAGCTCGTCTACGGTCACGTCTTCTGGGTCTGAAATAGATGTTATTATTAGTCTGGAACATTCCAACTATGACAGATGCTGTATACATGGTGTAAGTGATAAGATACTCCTAAAAACTGTATGCATAGGTGCAACTAACCCTACACAGACTTTAAAGCGAAACAATCGCTTTATATCGAAGCGAAACAATCGCTTTGTTTAATCTATGACTGTTTTTGTTTGTCTATCATGATTCTCTAAATATCGTATTTGCAAGAACCTGTAAGGTTCTTGAAAATTCTAAAAGCTCTTAAGAAGGTAATGTTGATCTCAAATAAACCCCAATATAACCAAAATATCATAATTTTTATTCACATATTAGTTTTATCTGAATAAAAATTAGTAAAATTATTTAGTAGAATAGAAAAATTAAAAGTACATCAAAAAATGTTTTTTTTTCCGGTACGTATCGATTGAGGATCGCGGTAATATCTAGTTTAAGTTTTCCAGAGTGGTCTTATGTCTATCCGCAGGGGATCTCCACAAACCTGCCACTTAGCAAAGCTTCACAAGTTATACTCTATCACAAGGTAAGAAAATAAATAGATAGCACACTCCGGTCACTCTCGATAAAATATACGAAACAATCGCACCGTAATCAAAACATACAAGGTTGTGTACGTGAACGATGCCGTTGTATGTGCTATTATGTATTCTGTTATAAAAGTCAATTTTGTAGAGGTACTTTAAAATAAATCTCTACTAACATTTGTAGAATGAGAAGTGTTTGCCCTTCGGTTTCCCCAGCATGTACTCAAGCCCGTCCACTCTGAATAACGGCTCCGTAACTAATGACTTTGTCACTTTTTCCAAGTGCTGTAAAACGATGTGTAAACTTAAAAATCAATCAAAAGCTCTAAAATTCGGCTCATTCATGCAATTCTGGTATGTTATTCTAGTGGTCCGTACGTACATACCAGATCAGACACTAAAGTTGTAAGGACTCAAGGAGTCCGTTTATACATTTGCCGTAAGAGGTTGTTCGCTTGTTTTTATGTGTATGTTTGTCTGTACCATTTATCTCTGAAACAACTTGATTGTGTTTTATTGAAATCATTTTGTATAACTTCAAGGACGGTTCTTAGATAGGTTTTATCACCACAAGTCTATAGCAATACAAAGGATGACAACGACGGAAAACATGTCAGTGCGTTTATAAAATTTTGTTTAAATGAAGATGTTACAAAACTTATAAATATTAATAAAAATAATCACTCAACAGATACATACGAAACTACGAGTACCGTGGTACCATAACACCTATACCCGCAAAAATATCTACAGGACATGCAAACATTTTTCTCGAAGCGGGAATCAAATTCGCAGCTCTTGCGTCGCTTACTGGCTTGCTCGCCGCGCTACATTGATCTGATTCACGAATCTCTCGATAGTTTTTTGAAGTAAGGTGACTTACTTCAGGTGTGAGTTTCGGGTCCAACATTCTAATCAGGCAGCCAGCGACGGGTGCTAGCGCCACGTAGTAATGCACCCGGTCGGTGTCTGGCAACCCTCGTGCCACGAGCCGAGAGAATCCGGCGCCGCCACCGCCTCGGATGCACACTCTCGACACCACTGCCATCAGTATCTAAAAGTGGCTGACAAAGATGTACAACCTTTGACGGACATGATAAATTGATCTGATTTGATAAGCGAAATCTGGTCAAATTCGCCAATTCAAAGGGAATTGGTTGTCAAAGTTCATGTGAATGTGTGAAGTTTAGTTAGTTTGACTGGACCCTCAGGGGTTATGTTATGGGATGAGCGGTGAAAATCTAGACTTTTGGTTGAATGTATATAGGTAGATAGATATATAGATACAAGATAGAAAATACGTTATTGCACACCAAATAATACATCAGCTTAGTTAAGTACTACAATATTTGACAATGTTGTACAATAGGAGGTACGATAGCAACTCCCAATAAGTTGAGCTGAATTAAATCTTAAATTGATCAAACAGATTTAAAACCTTGTATTTATTAAATTACTTAGTCAACAGTGAATGATGAATGACATACGTGATAAAACAGGAACCGAGAAAATTAAAGTGGCAAAGTAAATGTTTATTTTGAGCAAAACTATACACACCTAGGTATAACTTATATAGAATCACACATGAAAATTAACATATAGAGGAAAAAAATAAAATAGAGTTGTGGGTTGTACATGATGACTAACTTGACAAGTCCTGCCCAACAGCAGCTCGTTTTGATTGTCGCATGCTTCAGGCTTGGTCAGCAGGGTAGGTGCGAGGTACATAGTCATTTCCAAGGCTCTAGCCAGGCCGTGGTAGAGGTCGAAGCAAGTCGCACAGAGCTTGATCTGACGGGACTCCAGCTGGGAATCTACGTGGACTCTGTCCATCTGCGGGGATCGAGGACAATATTACCTAGACTTTTAGATATCGGAAACTTAGTATTGAGTTTTTTTTCAGCATGTGTCGTTAAAAGCAAACTGTCCATCTGGTGCTAAGTGGATACAACTAAGTCTTAATTAATTGTTTGATCAGTTGGGTTCGGGTATTTTATATGTATAATATGTATGTATTTACAAAAGAAATTAAAATTAAATAAATTATAATTAAAATATTTATGAATAATACCTCATAGCCTCATTAATTATGTCTTTTATCTCATAGGATCACGCCTAACAAGGACGCGCCGTAGCATTACATTGCACCGTCCATACTGACTATCTGCCTTAACCACGCCCTGAGTTTATTTTGGGGATTAGCGATTGATTAGCACTGACCCCTAGTGACTTGTGGTGATAAAACCTATCTTAGAATCATATATTCTTCTAAAGTCACGGAAAAAAATTATAGTCTATGCCTACATTGAGGAATTATAACTCCGAGTTTCAGAAATAATGCTGATGATATTGATAGATAGTGATGATGGCCAACCTCTTGCATCATAGTAATGAACTCAGAAAAGGCCCAGTTCAGCTGACTCAGCAAGGAGTTTAGGAACGATGCCGCCTGCTTCGGATGGTCACCAAGGTAATCGCTGATCCGACTCTGTATAACTACTGAGGGGCAAGGGCCTGCAAAAAAACAATTGAAGTTATTTACATGAGGAGTGACTTTTTGAAACAGCTTAAATCTGTATAAACAGTTTTCTCAGTAATAAAATAAAAAATAATCTCAACATGTATTACAATTTTATTAAGGGAACTTTTATGTTTTTAATCTTGATAGAAAAGTCATGGTTTTCGATTTTTTTTATTTAATTAATCCCTCATTATTACAAGCTACTCACATTAATTTGGAAGTAATAAGTCATTTTGATGCAAAATCTAGGAAACAGCGCCTTTTTCGGTATCATTCTTGGCAAAAAGGAAATAAGCCTTTTTGCTAAGGATTGTTTAAGAAATAAGCTGTATTGTTCCATGAAATAAGTTTTCTTAAAAAAAATAAAGCTGAAAATAACTATGTAATATAAAGGTACAACATCACTGGAAGTAGCCGAGTAACATTAACAACACATTTAAAATTATTATTATTATAAGAGAAAAATCACATTAAAATTCAGTGGTGACACACGGACTTTTCCTACATCATCTTCATTGCAGTCTCATTCATAATTACATTCAGGCTTAGCTGTTCCATCGGTACAATTGCAACATATCTTTACCATTTAGTTCTGTCAATGCAGTCCACTCATCTTCAAATTGTTTTTTAAGTAAGTTAATTATATATTTTTCTTTTTTTCTGAAATCGTTTAGAAATAAGCCTTTTTGACATGTATTATGAAGTTTCCCTAGAAAATGTTCCAAAAATAAAATACCGCTTTTATAATTTTTATAAGCTACTTTGTTGCGGAAAGCACTCATTTTTACCAGATAAATAAGCGTTTTTGCAGCGGACACATTATATAAAATATATACAGTGGTGGTCATATAATTAGAAACACTTAGTCACTTGGTAGTCTTTTAATGTAACCAACATTATTAATTCAATTAATTGGAGGTAATAGTTTTATTTACGAAATCACAATGTACATTTATATCTCTGGGATAATAATAAGCAATAACATTCAGACAACCAATACAATAATTATAAAAAAAAAAAAAAAGTATCAATCAATATTCTTAGTACTGGCAGTCGGACAACTAATTAGAAACAAAGTATGACTAGGTTCTAAAATTGAATTTTAAAACTAAAATTCCCCTTTGGGAATGTCACCGCATTATGCATTTTGCCGCCTTTTCTTACTCTTTCGGATTTGTTACCTTTTGTCAGATTTAATTATTAAAAATGGGTAAAAACAAGAGCTGTGATGCAGCAACAAGATAAATTATAGTAAACTTTCATTTTAAATGAAAATGGTCTTACAGAAAGATCGCCGATCATTTAGAGTGTTCCGTAAAGATGGTATTTAACGCCATTGCACATCACAAAAAACATGGAACATCCGATAAGGTGCCTAGAAAAGTTAGGCCAAGGAAGACCACCGTTCAAGAAGACAGGCTTATGATTCGTTTGGCTAAGACAGATCCCTTTAAAGGTTCTAATGTTATACGAAAAGAAGTATTTTCACAAGACGACCCTCGAAACGTGTCCGCAAGACTAGTCCGTAGGCGGTTGGTTGAAGGAAATTTGTATGGAAGACTTGCTAGGAAAGTGCCACTTCTCACCAGGCGACACAGAGAAAATCGTCTAGCCTTCGCTAGAAAATATGCCAGTTGGACTGTTCATCGATGGAGAAAAGTTTTGTTTTCAGATGAAACTAAAGTAAATTTGGTAAATTCCGACGGAAAACGATACGTACGGCGACCAATCAACGAGGCTTTGAATAACAAGTACACTATAAAAACAGTTAAGCACGGCGGTGGAAATGTTAAAGTATGGGGATGCTTTTCCGGATACGGAGTTGGTCCCGTGAGAAAGATTGAAGGGCTGATGGATCAGTTTCAATACAAAAAAATCTTGGAGGAGACAATGATCCCATATTCAAATGATTTGCCAGTGAATTGGATTTTTCAGCACGATAATGATCCAAAGCATTCAGCAAACAGCGTTAAAGCGTTTCTCAGACAACAATTGGTGACAGTGTTAGAGTGGCCTGCTGATAGTCCGGATTTAAATCCGATAGAGAATTTGTGGCACACTGTGAAGAAAACATTGTCGGATGAGCACATCACCAATATCAACCAACTTTACGACGCATTTGTAGAAGCTTGGAGATGTATTCCTTTGGAAACGTGTGAAAAACTGATAGAATCAATGCCACGTCGTTGTAAAGCTGTAATCGACAACAGAGGGTACCCTACCAAGTACTAACAGTACTAATCGGTTTTGGATGTAGTATTCATAGTATTATTCAAATTAAATGTGGTTTTGTTCACTTAGTTAATGTTTATATTGTTGTTTTTTTTTGTTTCTAATTAGTTGTCCACTTTAGTCCATGTATTTTAATAGACTTTTTATTAAAATGTAATATTTTTATATGAAAATTGTTGTTTGTTATTACTAAACTCGTATAGTAATACTTTAAAAGAACCGATACATCCATATAAATACGTAGGAGCCCTCTATGGCACGTTAAAAATTAGTTATGATGTTAATTTGTAATGAAAATAGAAGACAGGGTTGGTGTTTCTAATTATATGACCACCACTGTATATTCATATTATATACAGTTTGGCATAAATAAAATGGAAACTCGAAATAAGCCCTTTTGATAAGTCACTCCTCATATGAGCTACAGTGGACATTTTTTTTACTTGTACCTATCACCCCATTACGCGTGTTTAGCAATAAATATAGGTATTATGAACGATGATATTCCTGATTGATAAATACTCGTAAGTATCTACGGCTTGGCGGCTAATTGTATACTAAAAAAATATTATTCGAGAACTAATCTATTTAGCTCAATTTAAAATGCTGGATACTTTGTTATACAAGTAGTGAGTAGGTTTATTGTAATATTGGTAAAATCTCTACAACTTTTGTAAAAAGTAGAGACTTGGGTACCTCCTTACAACCTATCTTGTGTACGTTCATATCTATTTTCCCTCAACTCCTACATATATTTTATTCTTAGCAAGTAAAAATGAATAGTTTCGTGCTTATAGTTGATCACAGAAACAAATATTTACCAAAACACTGACTCATCAGACCGGCGTCGACTTTCGCTCCGAGATTGTTTACCGTCGGCTCCCGGTCGCCATACCTGTGAAACAACATAACATCCTCAAATCCTACATAATATGTAGCCTTGACTCTTGACTTGGTCCACATATCGATTGCGAATAATAAGAATAAGTTTATTTTTTAAGAAGAAGATGCAGTGTTCACATCGATTTTTGCAATAGCATTAAGGAATGAAAAGAACGTGGGTGCCTATAGAATATAGAATATGCTTGTTACAGTTTTAGCGTTGGGTCCCAAACTACGCATAGCCTGTATCTTGGTGACCCTAAGTTTTTACTGATTTGTAGGTATGTTTTACATATAGGTATAGTATTATTACATGAGTGCATAAAGGTGATATTACATCGGGTTTTTTTCCGGTTATGCCTTCGCGTGGCGAACTATTGGGAAACAATGAAACTCACAAAATTTGTTTAAATCATAGTACGTTCATGGTTCATAGTTTGTTGACTCGTGATTCAATTTAGGTTTACGTTAATCTAAATACTCTGTTTAGTGTGACAACCTTTGTGGCGCAGTGGGCGAAGGCCCACGAGGCCCTGCGGGTTCGATTCCGCTGCGGGACAAATGTTTGTATGATTAGCAAATGTTTGTCATGGGTCTAGGTGTTTTCTATGTAAAATATGTATGTATTTACAAAAAAAAATATTTAAGTAGTCAGTTATTTAGTTCCCATAATACAAGTTCTGCTTAGTTTGGGGCTAGTTGATGCTGTATGAAAAAGTCCAGCAATTTTATTTATTTATTTATTGCATCTTATATTCACAACCATGATAGCTTTCAAAGTTATAGTCGTTTTGAGGTGTTTTACTGGGATTTGTCGAGTGTGAGTGAGTACAGGTATAGGCCGTCTGAATATGATCAATTGATCAGAGATCATGTCAACACTAGCACTTCAATAATGTAGATTAGCAATAATATTTTCTAATCGACCATAAGTTGTGATTAAAAATTGAGTAGCGTTTCAGTATTCAGTGGTTTATTTCTGTCTACTGAAAAATATATAATGTTTGTACAGAAATAAACCAGAATGGTTACCATTCAGGTTTATTTCTTGAAGGTCAAAAAACAAAATAATAAAACAGATCTCAGACGAGCAAGAGTGGCATCTTCAAGTAATGAGATGTCATTATTCCAAGAAGCCACTCCTAGGAGTCCTAAGTGCTTTACGGACCCAATTTGATTGAAATAATTTATTAAGAACTTAGAGAGAGCGCACACACACACCGTATTCAGACCGTTAAGATGACTTCAGACCACTTATAGCTACAAAAATGACGACAGACAGTGTTTTTTTAAATCACCTAACAATCACATACATAGTTCTGACCCACACTCAGATTCCCTGTGTGGGTATCAGGAACCAAAAGCACCTTAGTACCACAACAGCCCAGACCCGGAATAAATATCTGCAGTACATGCAAACATTAGTCCCGTAGCGGTAATCGAAATACTCGTCCGCTGTGCGGTTGTGGCCACTGTTTGTCTCGCTTTCAGCAGCTTCCTGAAGTTGCATTCACGCGTTCGTGTGAATGGAACTAAGCAACAACATGCTTTCACAAAAATAATCATAAGGACCACCTATTAGTAAGCTACTATAGCCTATGGACGCTTGCTTATGGTTATCACACGTGAAATGCAAACCCTTTAATAAATTTCAAACGCCCTTTTCCAGACCTTATATTGTCCTTATATTGTAGTCACTTGAGAAAACCTCTTGATTTGATTTACTCTTAGAATACTGTGCTCTTGTGCAAAAGGGATGTAGCTTGTCTAGTCATTCTAGATGTTGAGCACAGTTAAAACACACACAAGCTTCCTTTGCAATGTGCATTACTCTAGGTATAGTCATCTCTAAGCCTTTGGGCAAATGAAGTCCCCACAATGCTCTTCGTTTGTCGATATTAAATAAGTAATTAATGCTGGACATTTTCAAACAGCCCCAAACTAAGTAAAGCTTGTTATTATGGGAACAACATGACTAATATACTACTTATATATATTTTTTTGTAAATGCATACATATTATACATAGAAAACACCCAGACCCATGACAAATATTTGCAGATGATACATCATTTGTCTCACGGCAGGATCGAGCCCGCAACCATCTGCGTTGCAGGTAGGCCTTTGCCCACTGCGCCACAGAGGTCGTCCGATGTCGGTGGTCAGCGTATAGAAGGACACAGAACCCTGGCCGTTGCTGTGTACACCCTGCCTTAGCTACACCAGAACCCATTTAGATTATTAAACAGATAAATCTATGTTTACTTATAGCCAATATCTTATTGTGAATCACCGATCAACGTGTCAGTGAAATATTGTGCGAATCAATTTGGCTAAACAATATCTCCGAATTATTGTAGACCATGCTTTACTAGGTATAATATGAAAATAGCGTTTCGTCTAAAATAGAAAAGAAGGTCCCTATAAAAATGTATTGGCCAGAGCAAAAAATTAAACCTTTTTACATTTTTGATCCTCAATTTTTCTCCACGATTCGAGGAGACAATTTCTACTAATCATGATAAGGCCTTTACGTGCGACTATTTTTCAAGAAGATTTATTGCTCCTAATTTTTTTTTTCAAATAAAGTACTTCGATGCTATTTAACTAACGATGATGGAAGAGGAAGCGACGTCGAATCTTATTGGAAATGCCCGTCAAATTTTTCTTTATCTTCAACATTTTCTTTAGATGCGAATTCTTTCAATTTATTCAAGCGAAAGGTTTTGGATTGAACAGTCGTTTAGTAATGCCATCCATCACGAAGACGTGACGTGACGAAACGTACGACACGACGTTGATTAGGAGATTCTAGATTTTGAAAAGAATAGTCCTTCTCATCGATTTCGATGACGGCGATCCTAACTAAACCTTAAAATAATTGTATCTTAAACTTAACTTACTTCCTAGCGTGAGCGCTGATATGGCTCGTTTGATATGTATTATTTAATAATTTAAATAAAATTATTGTTTGAAATCCATCGATCCCATTTTCGTTGACTTTCCCAACCAAATAATACTAGCAAAATTTTGTTTGTTACATCAAGACGCAAGGCAAAAATGATGGAAGGACTCCTTCTAAAAACAACATCAGTTACTCTGAAGCCTCAAGTTCTAGATGGCTTCAATCCAAATCCAAAATAGTTTAGCAAACTTCTCAAAAATATTTTTAATACTACTATCTGAGACCTGTTCAATGACGCACGATGTGACGACAACGTGAATTTAGCCGTACGATGATTTCGGGAATAGTTCGATTTGTAGGGTTATAAAGAGATCAGAACAACATAAATACAAATATCTTCTACAATAATTAACTTAATTAAAGATAACGAATTGATAATTCGTTATAATATAAATCATTTGGTGTGTTTGAGATTTTGTGTTATTTCATTAGGACGTTGTATCAGGAACTATAATTTCACTTACTCATGTGGAAAGTGAATTTATAGTATAGCAAACAAAAAACTCTTTTTAACAAGGTTTTTGAGCTATAATATGTTTTTATGTGCTGTATTTTTATTAGTCTGAATTTAACTTGTTGAATATACCACTTTGTTATTACCTGGCAGCAAGATGAGGCCACTGCCGGTGTCTGAACCCGAACCCAGTTCCATGCCAGAACCGGACCAGCACCCAGTTAGACTGCGCCCACGCACGGTTCTGATATGGCCGTACCAGCTCTTCTACCATACACATTTGCCTGTAACAACATTCATAGTAGTTGATGTTCGTGTCCTCACAAAAGGCCCTGCCTGTATATCAGCGCAGCAACGTACTAGCACTATGCTTCATCAAGCTGAGACAGGGACCTATTTTGACCCCAAGCAACACATATATATTCTTTAGGCAAATTCTTTTGCTAGGATTTTACCACGTTTGTGTTTTTGGGTTCAAATAAAAACTTAACCTTTCTAGTAAAATCCGTTAGTTTGATAAAACTTACATACATGAGCCGGATTAACTGGGCCCATAAGCTAAACACAGTTAGCTTATTTGAAGATTAATGCGATTCAAACGAGAAATGTTTGCAAATAAGCCATTTTGACACCTTCTTTTTCTTAGGAGTGAAATGATACTGATAAAACATTACAGCTACTCAGAATTTTTTTAAGTTCTTTAATTTCAACGAAAATGTTGATTCAGTTCATATATTCACTCTTCGAATGGCCAAAGTGAAACAGCATTAATTCGACAGAGAAACAATTATTAAATGGAATCATTATTATTATTATTATTATATCTACCTTTCATAATCTGCCCATTCTGCTGCCCGACGTCCTATTTTTCTAAAACCTATCTATAACCTTGGCCACAATTCAGTCGTTGTTCTACTTTATTTGTCATCACCACGTCTTGCAATAGACTCACGTCACGTAGACAGCAACAATGCAAAAATACATTACGCAAAATGACCACTAGATACATTACGATATTTCCAACTTACTGCTTCAATGGAACTCGTTCAATAGCCCTCATTGTAGCTGGCTGCGTGGCGAAGGACGCCAGGGTCTGCACCAGAGATTCCCGTGTGCTGGCCAGCACTATGCGCTGATCTGCAAATTCAGCGCAAAGGAATGCTGCGCAGGATACCACGAGCTCTTCCCATTCTGTTGAAATAAGATTGCTATTTGTAGGGATGGAAATCGAAAAAAACTTTTTTATTTCACCCTGCAATTTGCAAGAGTCCCCTGCAAATTGCAGGTTTCTTGAACTAACGGTTAAAGCTCTGCGTTAATTATTAGTCCGTCAGTGTGTCATACATTTGATGTATCTAGAAGACTTAAAACAACTTTTTTGCCACTGTCTGACACGTGAAATGCTAGCAACAATGCCATAAGTGGGTCAATATTTGGTAGTTTTACGGATACTGTGTATATGCGTACTATTTATAGAACTGAGGATGGTTCATAAATGGAGAATACCTTTTTTTGTAGTTGAAATACATACTACGAGTATGTTTATAGCACCACAAAAAAACCTTTACTGAACTAAGAGTACAATGTGCGGTTTTATCGCTTAGAAACGATCTCGTCCAGATAACCTTTGGACTGATTGACAATCCAACCGTGTTTTTTGTGTTTTTCAAGTACCTGGTATTTGCTGCAGTGGCACAGTGGGGTGCATATAAAGCCGCAGAGTATTGCATAACTCTAGCATCGTATCAACGTGGTATTCTGGCACGAATGCAAATAACGATTCCGTAAAATACTGATTATCTGCGCCTGAAAAATACGGTCAAAATCTATGTGAGATCGACAAAGAAAAGTGTGCTTATTTATGCTCATGGAGACAGTGGGCCTCTACGAGAGCGAGTGACTTTTGGGTGAAAAATTTGTAGTGTTCTTTTTACATGCTTATCACAATCAAAATCATTTATTCTTAAGAAATAAGTCAGAACAAAGTGACATCATTATGTGAAAGTAAAAATAGAAGTAATAATAATAATAATGCTAGACATTTTTCACACAGCGTCATCTATTAGCAAGTGGGTTGCTTAATCCTTTAATAGACAGGTTTTCAACCTCGATGGAGTTTAAAAAACAGGGACGGGGGGTAATATTATAAAAGCGAAAGTTTAGTTATGTTTATTGCTAATAATCTCTGTAACGTCTGATCGAATTTGGATGAAATTTGGAACACGTTTATAAATCGTGAGCTAGAATAAGACATAGGCTACTTTTTATCTGGATACCATGCGGGCGAAGGCTTGAGCAAAGGCTATTCATATATAAACCCACAACGATATTTGGTAAATCTTTTAGTTACGAAAGCAAATAAAGATTCACACTTTCCCATGCCACATTTCCTAAGCTCTTCATTTTATTTATTGAACAAAATCACACAAGCCTCAAGGATGTATGACTTAAACTACTAATCATTTCATATCGACAATATCGGATTAACATTTTTGTATCAAACTAGTAAATAATGATAGTCATTTAACAAAATTAAGAGTGAAGCAAAAGAGGTATAGGTATCGAAAATCCGTGATCTCTGCCTACCCTTCCGGGAAACAGGCGTAAGTGTATGTATGTATTAAACAAAATATAAATATATAAGATTATTTATAGCATAAAATTATGTTTTATAGAAGACTAGCCGATGCCCGCGGTTTTACTCGCAAAGGATAGATAATTGATAGGTGCATCAAAAATAATGGCATGCCTTGCACTCGTAAGGGCTTTTTTAATACCTTGATAAGTATTCAGTTCTTTTGGGTTTTAAGTATCCAAACTAACTACTAAACTATGTGCTGTAAACATCGAACCATGCGTTAAACAAACTTAGCATACCATCTTCCCCCTTTGGGGGGTAGTTAAAACAAAAAATGTATTTGTTTTTTATCATTTGTAGAATAATATTTATGCCGAGTTTCAAACAAATTGGACCACTCGTAAAAAGTTCCCATACAAACTTGGATACCCTCTACAACCCCTTAGAGGGGTAGTTTGGGGAGATAATTATATTAGTATTTTATAATTTGGAATGAAAAATATTTATGTGGAGTTTCAAGAAAGGAATACTATTTTTTCATACAAAGGTTCAGCCCTTTATAACCCCCTTAGAAATAGAATTTTAAAAAAATCCTTTCTTATTGCACCCCTACACCATAAGAGGAATATATCCTCTAAGTTTCATGTTTCTAGAACTTATGGTTTAGGCTGTGCGTTGATTCACCTCTTGGACTTTGACACCGCCTACATCCCCTTTGAGGGTTATTTTGGGGAAATTATTATATAAGACTTTTATCATTTGGATTGAAGAATCAAGACTAAGAAGTAAGTTGAAGTAAGTTCAGGCTGTGCGTTGATCCGCCAGTAGGTAACAGAACAGTTTTATATAATTTATATAAGAAGATTTTTAGTACTTTCGTTTGTGAACGAATTCAAAACAAAAGTCTGGACACCATGTTTTCAACCAAAGTTTAAACAGTTTTTCTTAGAAACAAGACCACTGTAATTGAAATGTACCGTTTGCGAAGTTTATACTCAGGGGGCACAAAATGCAAACCCATTTGGGGATAAAATAAAATAAATCGTAATTTATTACATAGCTGATTTCTTATTCCGGAATCGATTTCCCCGAAAAATACTATCCAATTTTCTGGCTCGAAAGTGACACGTAAGCATCCTAGGTGGCACTTTAGGGTCAGTGTAAATTATGCCACTGTTTTTCTACTCTTGGAACGGTGCCAAGCTATTAAAAAGATACGATGGTATTTGGTGCTCTAGAATCCAGATAGACAGTTTAATGGGCCAACCAATTATTTAGGCGGTTGGCTATCTCTATTTTCTACAATTGAACTCATTTTGGTTCTTGTTTAAACTTAGCTATCTAAGTACTTTTAACTAAATTTAAAATGCAATAGTGCGCGTAGAATTTTCGATTGATTTTTGTTAGCTGTATCAGAAATAAGCAGTATCGTTATGGAATAGTAAAAATGTAGAATTTGTGATCTCAAAAAAAGTATACTTCGAATAAACAACGTAGTTCTACTATAAGAAAGTATGAATGTACCTAGTGAATTTAAAAATATTAAAGAGTAGATTACACTTACGATTTGTAGAACCTGTCTGAGAATTAGATCCCAGTCTAGGTGTAGCCGCTCTAGATGTGGGGCTTTGAGGGCTGAAAAAATAATCAACCGTAATAAAATACCAGTTTCATTAAACTGGTATTTTTTGTTGCATCATAATTCAACAATGGATATTTCTTTATTCTTACCTTTGATCAGAACTGGAGGTGTACTCCAGCTGTAGAGATGCATAGCTTGATGAGCCCAAAAGAGAGCTTTTGCCTGGCAGAATCTCTTTACTCGCTACCTAGGAAAGAATGATTGAGTTCAAAAATGTTTAAGTCAAAGTCAGGTTTTTATTCATAGAAATCACAAGGATCATACAGAAACGTCAACTTAAAAACTACGTGAATTTAAAATGTTAATGTGAATTTACGGCGATTCCTCGCGCGCGACCATGCCTAGAAGAATCAGGCAACAAACTCTGCTTGGTTATTTTTTTGATGATCTTTCATTCAGTTTTAGTGTGGTGCTAATCGAACAAGGTTTTATTCAATTAAGTAGTTTTATAATGGGAGATCATATTTTCTATGGGAATCTGATTTTAATTTCTGAAGTCATAACAGTGAAACAGTTATTAAGTAGCTATGATTAATTTATTATATCTGTTTGACCTCGCACGCAAACACGTTCCCCCGCAGCGGGGATCGAACTTGCAGCTCCTGAGTCGCAGCCGGTTACTCACCCATGAATGAATGAATCAATGAATATATTTATTGCATAAAACATGGTATACAAGGTGATAATCTACGAATAATATGTGATCATGTTTCACTATTTTATAGCATTCAATTCGTTAATAATTATGTCTAAGGCTTAAGGTTAATAAATTAATTAATGTCAAAAAAAAATCGATCAATTAGCCAATTAAACAATGCATGCCACTAAGGTCATTAACTATCTTGTTATTTTCCAAAGAACAAGTTTATATTGTGTGGCAGGGAACCCCGGGAGTCTGACTCGCATTTGACCTTTTCGTAGTTACCTGAACATGAGCCGCATAGTCAGGGTCCGAAGCAACCCTCAGCGAGTGCAGAGTTCCGGAGAAGTGCTTAGCCAACTCCTGCTGTCTCTGTTTAGTCCAGATCGCCCCAATTACCCAGCCCATTTGCAATGCGCCTGCATCCAATTTTTCCTACAAATGAGAGTACATTAATTAATAGATATAAAAAAAGAACTATACAAAAAACAAAAAATCAATAACGCTCTCGTTTCCCCATGATGGAAATTCTCTGATACATACTTAGTGCATAGATCTTTGAGAGTGGCGGCCGTTTTTGTTGTCAATCTCATTTACTTAATAACTCGTATGTGTAGCTTTATGTGACACAAAATAAAATACTTTTATCTTTATCTTTTATTTTTACATGCACGTTCAAACATTACATTTGACACATGCCGGCGATTTGCAAGTACCTAGTTCACATTCCACGTGACAGCTTGCAATCCCATCGCCGCTAATTGGAACAGTCACTGATGACGCATCCTTCGAAGTTTTGGTTCTAGGGCATAACGGTTTCCTCACGATGTTTTACTTCAGTGTTTTGAAACGGTAGGGCTAGATCATGAAAAATTAAATTAAATAAAAAAGGTCTAGGTCCTAGACCTACTTTGTAGTTGGCTAATTAGTCCCCTATACTCTAGGGGCACTAACTATACATTTTTTTGTGGAGAATTAGTGGAGCTCGAGCCACTTATGCCTGTAAAGGCCCCAGGTATATGCTTGAGATTTTAAATAAATAAAGGTAGTACTAAACATTTTTCACACATTTTTTTAAATAACATATTCAAACAAAAGTTACCTCATAAACCGCTTTAGATCTTTCCAGCTCCATCAGTATTTTCTGCGTCAGTTGTTTTTTTGTATCTTGCTGTTCCGACAAAGTGTTTGCGCCTGAAATTAATTAATTTCGAGTTAATGAAGGTATGCTTGATGAGTTCATTAAAATATGTGGTTTAGCTGTGCCTGCGGCGCAGAGTTATTAATAATTCTATTGCGTTTATTATGATGTAGCGGTCACACTGAAGTTTATGGGCGGACTGAGGTTTTGGTGGATGAAATGAAGGCTTGATCAACTATTAAGGCTAATTAACAGTCAAACTGACGCGGTGGTGGCACATACATATAACGACATATAATAATACGTATGTGTTACCGACGATACATACCGCATATCAGAAATAATTAATGTGCAACTGTATAAAGGACTTTGTCAAAAATGAATTAAACTAATATTTTAATATATAACTGTTATACTCGTGACATTTGCCCATATACATTAATTATTTCTGATCACATTAACCAAATTAGTAAATTTTATTAATTGTGTCCTACCTATGTAGGTACCTGTCCATTAACGTAAACAAGTGTTCTTTCCCTACGGTTTGAAATAAATGAATACTGAATACTGATAACTTTTGAATAATCCATCCATTTTGCCCTATGTATTATGCGACTAATAAAGCTATGAAAGTACAAAATACAAAAACACAAAATATTTATTTCTGTTACTTATAAATTAGTGATTACAGGGTTTGGAATCTCCGTTTAAGCAATTATATGCTTGTATTAGGAAAGCCCGCTCTTCTATAACATTTTTATAAATAATCTTATAAGTAGTACCTTATAGGAACAATAAAAAGGCCAAAAAAAAAACGAACTAACTAAACTAAAACTTAAACTTAAATGCGCATTGTGTATGTGTGGGGTGAGTGTGTGTGTGGTGTGTGTGTGTTGTGTGTGTGGTATGTGAGTGCGAGTTTGTGTGATCGGCTTCCTTTAAAATCTCTAGTCTCTTAAGAGCCTGGGTGAAAGTAGTGGTATATTCAGAATAATGGCCTTGGTACCTTCGCTAGTGAGAAGTTCCGTTGATATGGAAGTAATTCGCTGTTCGATGTCATGTAGACAATCCGCCATGTCGAGCTGGTTGTCTCTTAGCTCGCATAGCTGAGAAATAAATATAATAATAATAACAACATTGCTCCTAAGCCGTCTATCATTGGTGGCACTTATAGGGGCCCGTTTAGTGGATGGCAAGCCATCACCTGCCTAAACCAAGCTCATTATTGGTCAGGATTGGCACGAGCCGCATTTCATTCCATAGCCCAGCATTCATCCATTAACGTTCACTCTCGCAAAAACCCAATGTTTTCACCTATATTTAAACCTGCAATAGTATTCCACCTGTCTCGTCTACACTTGCAATTATCTAACAATTTATTTGTACAAAAGAGCCTATTAAGTCTAAGATATTAGTAAATGTGTGAAATAATAATAATATTACGTTTATTTCAGGTACATATAAAGAATGATTTTCTGATTTATAAATATCTTATGGATAATAAATAAAATGATAGGCCTAGCCTATTCATTTAAATATACATTTACATACATTGAGTACATTTGAGCATTAATCATAGGAAGGGCATTAATAATTGCCAATATACAAATGGTTTGGCAAGTAGGGCACGATTATATTGTAATGTACTAAAGTGAAATATTTTTAAAATGATTTATTAATAGAGCTCCTTAATATGTAGAAGAGTTAGTCCGGAGAAATACTAACACTATGTTTATTTCTGCAGCCAAGCAGTAATGCTGGCATTGCTGTGTTCTGCTTCGAAGAGTTTAAGTGTCGGTAAAATTATAGGTACACGACACTTTTTAAGGAAACGCATTATAAATGCTTCTGATGTTGCATATGTCAAAAAGTTTATGTCTGTTCGGCTCCAAAATACATATTTCAAACACTATCTACCTTTTAGACCACTGTTTCTCAAAGTGGGCGATAACGCCCCCTTGTGGGCGCTGGAGGCCTTCAAGGTAGCAGTAGAAAACTCTAGAAGATATTGAGGGCGCTAAGGCGGTCTAGAGGGGTATGGTAGGGGAGGTATGTTTAAAAACCTTGGGGGTGCTAAGATTTTTTTATTTTCAAAGTGGGCGGTGGGAAAAATAAGTTTGAGAACCTGTGTTTTAGACCATGATCGCTGGCTTACCTTAAATAAAAATAAAAAGCTAACAAATACGTACTTAGTCCAGACTCCACACGAGGATTCTCTGTATCGTAGGTATCAAGAACTAAGAATACCGTGGTACCACAACAACTGGACCCGTAACAAATACCTGCAGAACAGCAAACATTGTCCCGGAGCGGAAATCGAACCCGCACCTCTAGTTAACAACGCCCGCCGTACCACCGAGTTCGTCGAATAAAAACAGAATAATCAAAAACGTAATACTATGTAAAAAGTTATACTAAAAAAATACGACTTGAGAACCTCCTTCGTCTTTTCGTTCGATAAAAATATAAAAAAAATTAACAAATTATGTATGCACTGTTTCATAATAAATAAATGAATTCTCTTATACTGGACCGGAGTTACACTATCGCTACTAATTAAGAGCCAGTGGCTCATTAAGCTAGACCTCTTTAATGATCATCCTATGGAAATTGAATTCTGCAGCGAATAGGGTTCCCACAGTGCCGGGAACACTAATTTTTACCAGCAGGCTTAGAGCACCAAGGCATCCATTTTTTCCATGGAAGATAAGACTAATACTACTTCTACTTACCATTCCATCATACAAACGAGAGAGAGAGAGAGAGACATAAATATTGTTGCCTTCTCTTCCATCTTACTGACGAGGGCGGAACGTCCTAAATTATTTATTCGTTATTTACACACAGAGAATACAGACAAACAATTTACATATCGAACCTGTACAAAGGTAAGCTTAACTTTAACAAGATTTGTCTTCCAGAAAACCAAAATTCTTAATATCATTTTAAGCCTGTTGTGCCCCACTGCAGGGCCTCTACTTCCGTCTCTATTTTTACCCGCGATGGCAGGAGCCCGTAAATGCATTTGCCATAAACCACGATAACATTATCTCCGAAACCTCTTATCCCGAAGAAAACCTTTTTATTTTCAATCGTTTTGTTTGACTTCATAAGTGGGTTCTTACATAAGTTTTAACACTACACGATACTAGAGCAAAACAAACACGATCACAACTGTATGCCCCATTAGACATCTACAGATACTCAGTGCGTACATCTTTGAGGATACCAATTAGGGGACAGTGAGAGGCAGGTCCAAACCTTTTATTTGGCACATGCCTTCGTTTTGCAAGTAGTTAACATTCCACGTGATAAACCCATCACAGCTTATGGTGGAACATTAACTGATGGCACAAGCCTTTTAATTCAATGGTATTTTAAAATTTTGTAAAACTAAACATGTAGGCTATTTAGAGGATTTTTTTTTAATAAAAGCCCAGCTCGTGCAACCATTAATTTTTGCGCCTTCCAGCTGTTGTCTTTTTAGGATCCACTTTGGTGGTTATGGTCTATAGATCATCACTTAACTGAGCCTCAATATATTTGTAATTAACTTCGTACTCTACCAACCCTAGAGCGTAGAGAATGGAACGTTCCAGAGTGGAGAGCAATCTACTCGGAATCTGTTTTTGTTAAGTGAGACAAACAAACAAATTCTGTGGCGAGTTTTTGTCAACTCGAGAATTGTGTCTGAATTATAATAATGTCAAGGCTAAGATCCTTGTTTTTGTGTTTTGCTTACTTGACTTTGAGATGCTTTCTCATACGCTGATATTACTATTGCTTAAAACTTCTACAGGGTGGCCCAGAATATGTACACTATTCCGAAAGGAGTTTATTCTACGCATAATACGTTAATATTCGTTTTGCGGCCACAATAGAGCAATTAAAAAGTTATAAATAATTATAAGACATGAAATGTCAAAAAACCGACTTCAAATAACGGGAAATTGATAAAAAGTCAATATAAAATTTCGTCACCCATTTTTTCACCCAAATTTAAGGAGTTCCCTGAATTCCTCATGGATCCCATCATCAGAACTAGATTTTAATAAAAACAGGACCAACCTTTTTTTGTTTGAAAGGATAAATACCTTTCAAACAAAAAAATAATTTTCCAAACCGGTTTCTAAATGACGGAGTTCTGAAATAAAAAACAAAAAAATTAAAACAGAATTGTCTATGTGTTTTGTACAAACACATAGTCAATAATAGCAACTACGTTTAATGATAGTCATAAGCGCGACGAGGCTTATGACCAGCAGAGTTTTGCCATTAGCCATGATGATGATAATAATAGCAACTGGTATAAAGACACATGAATTAGTTCTAAATTTGATTAAAACAATCATAAGTTTTATACAGGTATTTATCTTGTTTACCTTTTTTTATTAATTTATCGATGCGATAAAGATACCATTCTTATCAACTTTAGAAAAAAATCAGACATCTTTATATCAGTTGCTATAATTAGAAGTTTTATATAGATCTTTATCACGTTTATCTTTTTTATTATTTTTCCGACGCTATAAAGGCCTGTATATATACTTATAATTATTATGTTTACTGATCGCGAAAGTTTGATTCGAGCATTTGTGAAAATGACCTAGGTACCTTTTCAGCGTGTTTGATAGCAGCCCCGTGATAGAGCGCTAGTAATCCATCCACCAGTCTAAGATGCGCTGACCTCACGTCGATAGATCCAGCTCCCGGCATCACGGAACGTGTTCCTTTCAGAGCCAGCGCTGTTTCTCCTGTTGTTCTATTATAAGTAAAATTCATTAAGGTTTTCTTTTCAACTGACTTCAAAAAGAATTCA
Source organism: Perizoma flavofasciatum (assembly GCA_958496245.1). NCBI lineage: Eukaryota > Metazoa > Arthropoda > Insecta > Lepidoptera > Geometridae > Perizoma > Perizoma flavofasciatum. The sequence goes on along the minus strand of OY292443.1, from coordinate 4,020,744 downwards.
ACCTTCTCTTTTTTGTAGTCGGTTGAAAATGGCTTTTGATGTAATTATCCCAGGTTTTTTTTTTAATGTATTTACTTAACCTATTGGGCATCGGTGACATAGGCGGGTGCATGAACCGGGCCATAGAGGATATCACTTGAGGTAGAGTCGCAAGTCCGGGTGAGCCCGCTGCCATTTCACTCACACCTACGAAATTCAGTTCTATCAGTAAAATCAATTAAGTTCATCGGCATACCTAATCATGTTATACTCATTGTTTTTGATAAGCTCTTTTGTGTCGGATATAATAAGTATAATTCACATTAAGAACCTATTGTCTAGACTAAATCAAACCTTATATAGGTTTTTATATATTACTTAGTTCGTACTATATATTTACTATAAATATATCCTTATACATATTTGGAGATTATTAAATTTATAAAGTTATCCTACGCAGTCACATAAAAAAATCGTTATTACACTATTTATCAGCTTTTTCTATCTTAAAAGTTTGTTTTTTTCACCTTATTAAAACATGGGTCATGGTCAAGGTAAGTCAATTCATTTAACGAATTCGGTTTTAATATACACATATGTTAAGTTTAAGTGTAGATCGGCTAATTAGTTTTTTAGTATATCAGTCGACAATTCTAAGTTGAGGTTGACTTTACTTTCTATTATTTAATTCCTATTTTATCCTATTCCTATTTATAGGATAGTACCAAATGTATTTGTTTTTTTCATCATGTTGTGCCAAATAAATATTTTTCATAATTATAATTTAATTTACTTTGAATATCCGAGAATTGGCTTTCAAGAGTTTCTCAGCTACTTCTGGTAGTAACTTTACCTGTGTCAATGCCTCCAGCTCTGTTATAATTTGGCTCAAAGCTTTGTATAAACGGATTATCTTCTCCCAGAACGCTGACGAGGTCCTGTCTGCAAAAAATATATAATTTCCATTCCTTTTGTCGTATGACACAAGCAATAAAGTTGAAATTGCGATGGCTGACTGGCACAATATGTACTGAGTCATTGTTGGTAGAAAGCGTACAAACAACTCTAAAAAAATACTATCTTCGTTTGTATAGCCTCCGCATAAAACTGCGTAAATAATGTATAGATATTAAGCAGTCAGTGTCAATATTTTTTATTTTATTTTCAAAGACTATAGTTGGCTAGATATTTATTTAATGTAAGTAGTGGTTGACTAGAAATTTATTTAATGTAAGTAGCAGAAGCTGATTACTAATTCAATAAAAAAAATTGTTACCGTAATGTTCGAACTAGAAACGGTAGCACCCCGCCCAAACGGTCTACGTTATAGAAGTCCAGTTCTCCATCGATAAAGGTCTTGGCCGGGATGTGAGGAGGCAGTTGACTGAAAATAAAAACATCAACATCAATCTATTGATGATAGATATTGAAGATCTAAGCCAGTCTAAGTAGTAGAAGTCAAATGCTGGAAAAAGACCATGATGAACATGTCATGAGTCATGAGTTTCATGAATTTCAATTAATAATATTGAACTGCCTCTATCTACACTTTCCGCAAACTTTAGGATTAACCAGATCACTAATGAGACTAGTAAAATGGCTATAGGATCGTAACTATAACTAGTAGAAATGCTGTTATTTTGTGAAATGCCAAATGGCTACGATCAACTAACAGAACAAAAACTGCCCCCCTTCCACTGCACTTGCAAACTGCACTTACAAAATTGTAAGTGTGATAAGAGGGGCAGTTTTTAAGTTCTTTGTTAAAAAAGGAGTGAGTACTGAGATGACCGTTGATAGAGGAAAGTAGAAGAAAACATGTTGTACCAACTCCACCTAATGTGGGACAAGGACAAAAAGATGGTGATGATGAATAAGGGGGCAGTTCTTGTTTATTTTCAATTCTATTAGATGTCCAATAAAGTATTTCCCTTGATTTATAAATTCTGGTTATCAAGTGAGAAGACTTCATACAAAATCTTCCGGTTCGTTTCACCCTAGAACAATGATTCCTGGGCGATTTTAGTTTCTGCGAAAAACTTATAATGGCCATTGTTTCTTCAACTTACTTATTCTAAGAGCTTATAGGTGACTTAAGGTAGTCCTACGGTTTTTCTCTTTGCATAATGTATTACCATGTAAGAAAATGGGTACTCACGGGTTTCCTATAGGACTATCGCTCCATAACTTCATGACAGCAGTAAGGAGTCTGGCGTGGCAACACCAGGATATAGCGGGCGAGTTCCGTGAGATATTGAACAGCCTCTGAAATATGTGCTCCTGACACCTTTTATAAAGTTGTGGCACTAGAGGAATGGAAGAGTACAACGAGAGGAAGTGAAAAAAATACCTCGTTGGTAAGTTCATACATTTTGTATGCAACTATTCACACACGTCCGTGTCATTGCTTTATCCACATAAAAGCGCATAACTTTCGACTTGTCTCTTTCATATTACATGCTTTCACGCATATTATAAGTCATACCTTAAAACTAATTGGATGCCAGCGGCGTCTTTTATTTGACATAGTTATAAGAAGATTGTTAGAAGAGCACGACTGCTAGAAAGTTCAGTATAGCATTTAGTCCTCCCTTTATACATTGTTTGTTGCAAACAAAATTAATTTATTAAAACACAATAAAGCATTAAATAAATAAATAAGATTGAGGTTCGACGGGGGATTGGCGAACACTGCGAGCAGTGCTTAGCAGTGCGAGAAGGGCTATACTTAATTAGCTACGAAATGTCACCAAAATCTCCAAGAAACAGTGATAATTAGCCGTACTTTCCCCACATCAACAGGGTGTAGCTTCCACAGGTTTGGTAGTATTTATTTTTGCGCGCTTGCTTCGATTTAGCGGTAAATTCATAACGGTTGCAAAAGATAGTTCTAGAATGATCATTCGACTGGGATTTATTAACCTTTTCCAGGTGATAAACATAAAGTCAATGAACATCACGTTTTTATCTACGACAACAGGAGCCGGTACATGAGTTTTCCCGTTTACGAGGTTGTCAAATTAAATTTACCATATCCAGAATGCAGTTGTCCATGATATACCGCCTGAACTTCTCAAGGTAGATCTTCCTGGTAGATGGAACCATGTTTGTGCCGTCTGTGTTGTCCAGTAGCATTAGTAGAAACTCCAGCTGAGATAGAGGGAACACCCTTTTAGTCAGTAGTAAAAGACAGACCATAGGTCTTCTACTTGCCAGTGCAGGTAAATTTTAAACGGAGTCAAGGCAATAGTTTTTTAAAATTTATTAAAATCACAGGGATGATGGGCGTGGCTTATAACTCTCATGTTATGAAGGAGGAAGATAATACTTCCTGATTAGTTTATTTTACTGATAATTCAAGCGAAGTGATCCATTTATTGGGTGATGGATCTTGTGACCCTTTTGGAAAACTCAATTTACGTTATACGATTTTGGGCCGCTCTTTAGAGCTATGGCTCTTTTTTGCAAAGATTTAACGCAATGAGATTTTCAGAAAAAGTAGTTCGCATAACAGAAAAGTTTTTCTATGTAAAGGAAACAAATAATTATCAGACTTTTTTTTAATTGCTCAAAAATCATGCTGTCTATGTTTGGAACCAACCAAAGTGATTTTTGTCATGTTGGAGGTAAATAATAATAAATATTTTTGAAACAGCATGTTTGAAAATAATATCACAAAATAAACGAGGCAGGAAAAGTTATAAGGAAAGATTTCAATCCTCCGGCGCGCTGTGGGACCGCGTGGTTATTACACTTCACGCTCAATCATTGTTAGAGAAGGCTGGACTCCCAGCGGTGAGAATAATGGATGAAAACAAGTTTTATTAATATAAATGCGGTTACGTCATGAAAAGTTATTTACGTATACAATCCTATCCTATCTAGCGCTCCAATGGCGGAAATAAAAAACAGGCTGAAACTGAATTCCGAAAAGGAGCACCAGAAAATATGGGAAAGAAGACAGGACTAGCAAGCATACAAAAACTTTACTACCGGGAAGCAATCGCAATATAACAAACACTATTAAAAATGAAACGCGATGACTTAAGGATGATGGTGGGCATCATACCGAGACACTTATCTGAATCACTATATCTTTGAGACAGGGGCCACTGACAGTGAACTCTGTCGAGGTTGTCTCCAGGTTGAAGGAACTGTAGAGCATGTGGTAATACACTGCACGCCACAAATGAAGTCAGGTCGAAGACGGGACTATATGAACTCATTTATACATGCTCTCCGTCATCATTAACTGACAGGAGGTCAGGGATACTGGAACACTGCTGTCATCAACCCAGAGTCCTTCTCCGCTACTTCAAGGAGTTCGGCTGGTTAGGGTCAGGTTAGAAGGGAGATAATGCACAATACACCCCTAAAATACCTACTTGTAGGTTTATTAGTAAATGAAATATATTTTATTAGACATTCAGTTTACCAATTTGATCTTTTCACGTTCGGATACTATCATATACAATCATCTCTCAATCCTCTCACTATCGTAATTAATTCGGATAATATTATTCCCGCATACAATTATTCCACGAATCATTATTATGTAATTTTACACTTAGACATTTCAGATGACCTTCTTTTACTATTAAATCAAATAAAAAACATAAGTTTTCTTATCTTAACCAGCCTAAGAGACAGTATTTTTATTAAAAACGTGATTTTTAACATTTCTCATTATTATCTTAAGATAACAAAAAAAACTAAAAATTCAGTCTTCAAATAAAAAATGTCTAAATTCTCATATAAAAATCAGTATTGAAATTATAATTATTTGACGTACGTAGTTGGTGACGCCAGTCTCACATACCGGGTTGACGCTAAAACTCCGGAATGTGAGGCCGCGGCGCTGTCAAGGAATGAACAATCGGTGGCGGACGAGCATTTAATAAGTAGTGCTAAGATATACTATTATAATACGTATGTTAGTCTCTTAGGTAACTATGTTATGGGCTTATTGTTATCATTTTTAATGTTGTTCATGTTGTGGCCTGAATTAAATATTTATTAAGCAGCTACTCGAATCGACTGATGGCTGGTTAACAATATAATCAATATTGACGAACCGCCCGGCCTCATGTCACTCGCAGGTTAAAGCAGAACCGAAAATACAGACACACAGACAGATAGACACAGACAGACACGCTCACAACTTGACCTATCAAGTCGGTCATCTGAGGATGCCTACATCCTCAGATTCATACTCACTTCGTAGATCATTGAGGATACAAAGTAGGGAGTTGTCAGAGGCACGTCAAAACATTACATTTGACACATTCCCGCGTTTTGCAAGTATTCGGCATACCACGTGACAGGAAGCAAGCCCAACGCTGCTCATACATTTAAAAAAAAAAGTCTCAAAAAAATATACAGTCATCAATTACCTAGAATCTTGTTGTTTCTAAAACACGTTTTGTAAATGAAAACATGGATGTCGACTCACCTGTATTTGTTCCAAAGGTTCTATTGCCTTAGTGATCTTGCTGCAGTCATCTCTGTATTGCGACTCCAGGGCAGCATCGAACTGTGCTGACGGCATTAGTTTCGAGATCTTGTCTAAGTACACAAACATGGTAATTTTTGCAAAAAAACTATACTGACGTGTTTTTCCACACATATTACAGCATCTTCTAGTGACTCGTGGCAATAAAACCGATTTAAGAACCACACTTGAGTCATAGAAAACGATTGCAACAAGTATTTCAGGTCGAAAACAAGGTCCAATATGGCGGTTTGTGGTCGCCATATTAGATTTCTTGACACTTTATAATATCCTTTGTTAGTCCCGTTATCAAGACACCAATGACACCTCATTTATCAAAATCCATCAAGGCGTTTAGGCTATAGTGAGAGCCAAAGGAACAAACAGACATACATCCATACACCGGAAAAACATTATCCTCCTTTTGGGCCGTCGGGTAAAAAATAGCTTTAAAATGAAGTTATGCCGTGTCAGAGCCAAATGGTAATAGACAAACACATACATACAAACAAGCATACAAACAAACATGCAAATAAACAACCTCTTACGGCATACGCATACACGAATACATCTTAAGTTATGGGTAAAAATAGGTTTTTAATTTCATGAAAATAAAATTTTGTTACCTAAATATTTTTAAGAAACCTTGTTCGCTAATCATCCCTTTCCAATACATGTCCTGGGACATCCTTTAGATAGACAAACAGAAATACACTAATTTATGTTATTTGTTCAAGGAATACCGATCACTAGCGTTACTTCCCATGAACAGTTCCAATTTCAGAGTCCAAGTTTCGCTTTCGCCATTAAAGAAACTCCTACGAGCGAACCAAACTATTGATTTCCCAGCGGTACCAACTTTTATTATTTGGTTTACATCTTGAAATGTACCTACCTGCACATAACATTTAGAACAGGACATTCTATTAGTAAATTTCTGTGTAATTTAGTGATCATAAAAACATTATTAAGAGGCCTGCGGAGGATAAATTGCCCATACAAACGTAATACCAAAATCATTTGTAATTAGAGCTTATTTTCACCATATTATGCTATTATTTTTATTCGAATAGTATTTATCTAGGTACCTTGATAAATATTTTTTCAAAATGGTTACCTAAAACAACAATATCTTACGTATAGTTTGATTAGGTACATAGCTTATATTGTCTAGTTACTAATAACAACACGAAGTGAAAAATACAAGTTTTCAGTCATCATTTTTGGTATTACGGAGCACCACCAAATTTATAACAAATTCTGAAAGGCTAATATTGCTATCGCGTAAACACGGGTAACACGGGGGCCTGCATCAGCCAAAAAGAGATAGCTATATTTTTGGACGCGTTTCGAATTGAGCGTTGGGAGCGCTGTCTGCCGGATCCTTAACTAGCAATATTAATATTCGATAGTGAGATTATTCATTATTTACCTGTTCCAGCCGGAGCGAATGGATGTTTTATCATGCCCTTTTCAGCCATCTCTGAAAAAAGTCAAAGTGGATAACGATCTCAGAATATTGTAGTGGGCACTAACGTTATCATGTATTATTACGTTCAGCGTATGAAATCGATAAGTTGTTTGCTTCACGGCACAAAACAAAGTCAAAGTGGAACGAGAGTCATCGATGAATGAATAAATGAAAAAACTTTATTTTCTTAAATACAGATTTTTGAACATTGGATCATAGGCTGGTTTGTTAAGTATCACTGTACTCGACTAATTCGTCGTGCATGTGTTATTCTGATGTATACATAAGATAATAATATAGCTTATAAGCTATATTACTGTAAAGTTTCATCTAAATCCGTTAATTACTTTTTGCGTGAAAGAGTAACAAATATCCATCTTCACAAACTTTCGCGTTTATAATAGTAGTAGGATGTATGACTGTTAGAGGTGTCTAACACAATAATATAAAATCATCATTAAAAGCAAATAAAAGTGCACTGCTGAAAATCGAGCTCTAAAGTGCTAACGGACTTAACTCGTATCCGATTAAAGAAAACTGTCAGATGCCATCGGTCCGTCAGGAGGGAACCTTCAAGCGTTCTCCGGTTCGTGGTCGCCATTCCCTAGCGTTTTTCGGTTCTATAAGCTACAATGGCGAGCCTATTACGAATTGAGGCATAAGTAGAGATTTTTTTTAAAATTATTTCTTCGTTTTTAATAAAAACTGAAAAAAAGTGTTACCGTTTTATTATAGTTCACGGAATCATAACCAGTTTTTCATTGAAAAATATGTCCCTTGACTCACGCTCAAGTTTATTACCAGGTTAAGTATCTACGAGGAGGCTTAATCTTAATTTTCAAGTATATTTGCGTTTTGCAAGACGTTACCCACGCCTTTGCAAGAATTTATTAAAATTATATTTTTGTATTCTGGTTCGTCCCAACGGCAAAAGTTTTTCGTCCATGCCTTTCATTCGTTTATTTTCGCGTGTTCTGCAGATTTTTGTCCAGTGTGGGTATTGTGGTACCACGGTACTCATTGTTTCTGATACCCACGATACAGATAATCCTAGTGTGGGGTCAGGACTATGTATGTATCTGTTGGATGCTTATAATATTATGCAATAATAATATTGCATTCATTTTATTCATATGTCTGGTTTGTGCCTGTACTTTTGAGAGGCATAAACGGGGCCTGAGCCAATGTTTTTGACCTTTTTGTACGAATTAAAAATATAATATTGTGTGAGGATGGCGACAGATGGATACTATCCTACTAATATTATAAACGTGAAAGTTTGTGAGGATGTTTGTTCCTCTTTCACGCAAAAATTACGGAACAGATATTAATGAAACCTTACAGTAATATAGCTTATACATCAGAATAACACATAGGCTACTTTTTTCCGGGTACCACGCGGGCGAAGCCGTGGGCAGAAGCTAGTTGAATATAATGGGTAAAACATGAAGTAGGCTTTTGGAATAAATAAATATGATTAGTATTATTTTCGTCCTACTCATTCGCCAAATTATAAGTACTTTCGCATTTATTATGTTCACAGGATGCTTAAATTCAAAGAGTAATCATTATAATTTATTCTTAACTCTTACTCTTAAGCAAGTAATACTCGTTTTGTTGTGTTCCGGATTCAAGGGTATGGTTGCCGGTTAAATTCCAGGCACATGAGACTTTTCACCCGTTATGTTTCACCCGTCGGCAACACACGAATTATACCTCTGGTGTTGCAAGCGTCCATAGGTTACGGTAACCGCTTACCGAAGGCATGTTTCAAATCAAAAAAATCAAAATATATTTATTTGGGTCAAAAACCACATACAAAAACTTGAAAGAACGGTAATATCCGCAGAAGTTTGAAAACTGTGTCGCGAATATTAGCGCCCTCCTCCGAAAAGTAAAGAGTCAAACAAAAAATATTTTAACCACCGTATAGTATCTATATTTAAACAGGTACCACTTTAGTAAAAAATAAATGTGTTTTATTTAACACAACAACAAATCACAAGTACAAAATAAATAAAATAGATACAATAATAGAATATATTAAATAGAATAAAATCCTACTACTATTATAAAGGCGAAAGTTTGTGAGAATGTATGTTTGTTACTCTTTCACGCAAACTTCTGAACGGATTTTGATGAAACTTTACAGTAATATAGCTTATACATAAGAATAACACATAGGCTACTTTTTATCCGGGTACCATGCGGGCGAAGCCGTGGGCAGACGCTAGTATAATGTAAAGTAATGTTGTATTTAGGTACCGGCTACCCTAGGGTCCGTCTCTCCCTGCACCGAGGTGGGTCGTTGCCACCACGGGCTCTTGATCACAGTGCGTAGGACGCTGTCGTCTGGACACTTAACGTTCAGAAAGTTATCAAACCTACAAAAAAAAATATTAATAAGAGGATATTATAAAGGCATGTATTCAAATGATTTTTAATTTACAAGTACCGTAAGTATAATGTACAAGGCGAGCGTGAATGGGATAGTTGGAAGAGGAAGGTCTCAGCGAACATACTCTGGCCAAATTGGAGACATTCTAGAGAAAGGTCAGATCAGAAGTACACTAAACCGCCGAGCTTGAATGAAGAATTTGATGAGGATGAATGAAGCAAAAGAGGTATGCCAGGATCGTAGCAAGTGCAAATACTTGGTCTCTGCCTACCCCTCCGGGAAACAGGCGTGACTATATGTATTTAAATGATAGTTTGAATTTTGCAAAAACAGCAAGCAAAAAAATATAAATGGCCATCTTTTTTAATGATTGATCCTCTTTTAGTGAGACATAAAATCAATCAAATCAATCGTTATTTCAATTTATTTTGAGCTACGCAAAAAATGTTTCGAAATAGGAAGCTGCTTCTAGGTGCAATAAAAAAAAACTATAACCTTCTGACGTACTCCGTCATTAGATTCGTATTATTGGCTGTGCATTATCGACACGTGTCAATAATGTACGCATTGTACACCCAATTTGTACTCGTATCTTAAGGGGATCAAATATTATTTTCGAATACCAAAAAATAATATAGAGATAAAACATTAAAAATAAATATAGTTTATTTAAAAAAGTGACCATTTGAAATAGATCAATTAGATTCTTAAGGATCAAATAATATTGTCCCTATTACGAATTATCGAATGGCCAAATGGTAGGTAGATTAACAGGTTAAATTACGATATTTTACTGTCATGTCACATTAATACTAACGCTATTATAAAAAAATATTACTAGCCAAATTATCCAATAACGATATATGAATAAAAATAAATTAAATTACAACAATTATTTAATCATAATGCTGGAAATTTTCACACAGCATTATCTAACCCCGAAGAAGGCAGAGCTTGTGTTATGAGAACTACATGACTTATATACTACTTACTTAAATAAACTATTATCAGCAGTAGAGCTTCTTGTGAAGGGCTCGTTTAGGGAAGTACAACTACTATACCTATTCTGCCGCTAATCAGTAATGCTCGCTTTGTTGTGTTCCGGTTTAAAAGGTGCCGGTAAATTTACAGGCAAATGAGACTTTTCACTCGTTATGTCTCAGGGTTTATAGGTTACGGTAACCGCTTACCAAAAGATGAGCAGTATGTCTGTTCGCCACTCAGTTGTAAAAAAATCGGGAATAAAGTCGTGTGCGTCTATGTTCTTGTAAAAGATAGGTTCAATGAAAACCAACGTGATTTTGTTGAAGAACACGTATTTGACGAGATGGTGTCTCGTCTCCCGATGCTGCATGAGACCGCAGAGAACGTACACCCCCTCCATTTGCTGGGTGAAGTTCATGTCCTGGCAAAAGTATATAAGAGGATATAAAAAGTATGTTCTATGGAAACTTGGGTGCACTTGTACTTGGGTGTTTGGTTTGGTGCATAATATCCGTATGCTAACTCTGCCCGGTCGTTAGCAGACTACAACGCATTTTTCTGTGAATAAAACTGTCCAAGACATGTTGGGAAACATTATATTAGGGTCCCGAAGTTTTATGCCTATTATAGAGGTAATAAATAAATAAACTGCAAACAGACAGTCTGACTCCACATTAGGATTCCGGGTCATGGGTATCAGGGACTACGAGTAACATGGTACCACAACACCCAAACCCGGAACAAGTATCTGCAGAACATGCAAACATTTGTCTCACAGCGGGAATCGAACCTGCATTTCTTGCTTCATAGCTGCCTCCTCGCCCGCTGCAACACCAAGGTCGTCTTCATAACTTTAAGATAACATTTCCTACCAAATGCTACTCGATAAACTTTGTTTCATACATTTAAGACAAAACGTTAGCGAGGGGTATAATAAATAACTCGGTTATTTATTCCTAGATCATAAATAAAAAACCGGACAAGTGCGAGTCTGACTCGCAGACCGAGGCTTCCGTACAAACTTCTAAAGCACTAAACATTGTTCTAACGAAAATATAAGTCGGATTGAAAAACAAACTTAATTTTATAGTTGAAAAAATGTTTGCCCATACATCTATTTACGTCACGGTCAATTATCCAACTGCAAGTGTAAGTTTGTAATCACAATAACATATTTTTAAATCCTAATCCTAATATTATCCTACTAATATTATAAACGTGAAAGTTTGTGAGGATGGATGTTTGTTACTCTTTCACGCAAAAACTACTGAACGGATTTTGATGAAACTTTACAGTAATATAGAGGTAGCATCAGAATAACACATAGGCTACTTTTAATCCGGTAATCACGCGGGTGAAGCCGTGGACAGAAGCTAGTATGATATAACATCAAATTAACTATTTCCGGACTTTTTCCTTTACATGTTCTGTGACCTTGCTTTTTGCCAAATTTCATGATTCTAGGTCAACGGGAAGGTTTTGATTTATTTTGCCAGTATCAAAATATGTCGCATAAATGGCCGTATTTTTTATTGCGTTGATTTAGAAGCTTGATTTTTTGCTTGGGACCGTAGACCTTAGTATTTGACAGTAATCTCAACTTTATACCTCCACGCGTTCTTGACAGACTGACAGACAGGTAGTAAGACAGACGGACGGCCAAAAAAGCGATCCGTTTTATTCCTTTTGAGGTACAGAATCCTAAAACTGATTTAGGAAACCTAAAGTAAGTTCGTGAACGATACTGTAAGCAGAAATAATCATAGCGAAAATTCGTAATGCTCATTTTATAGCATTGTATAATTTTATTTTTAATTTTCAAACGGGCAGGCGAAATAAAGGGTTCGTTGTCGCCGTTTGGCTTCGATACTCTAAAAACTGACATAGGGTTGACTATTTTCAAATACAAACAACTGTCACAAAAATTCAGCTAAGCATACCGGTGAAACCAGATCGAACAGTAGGCATTCCCTGACGATGCAATGCTCGAAGACGTCACATAGAGCCGACTCGTCAAGGAAAGTCCAGAGCAGGTCCATCATTGTGCAAAGCTTGGGCTGAGGCTGGCTCTGCAGCTTGATTGCAAGATCACGCTGAAACATAACAACAATCTATACATAATCTATACGTAGTGCACGACGCGACGCGAACGGAGCAAGTCCCGATCACTCACCTTGATGAAGACTCTCGGAATGAGTTGAAACTTAGTCGGTGCCTTAACCGATAGTACAGTATGTGAAAATTCCCGTTTTTACAATATGAATCCTACTAATATTATAAATGTGAAAGTTTGTGAGGATGTTTGTTACTCTTTCACGCAAAAACTACTGAATGGATTTTGATGAAACTTTACAGTAATATAGCTTATACATCAGAATAACACATAGGTTATTTTTAATCCGGGTACCATGCGGGCGAAGCCGTGGGCAGAAGCGAGTAATTTATACATATTGTAAAAACGGGAATTAGCCTCCACCGATAGTGCGGTACGTGAACATTCCCGTTTTTACAATATGAATAGTCAAGTTCACGATAGTTTTTGGAATAAAACAATCTATACAAATAATAATGCTAAAGAGTATTTTTTTGAACGCTCTAATCTTTGGAATTACCTGGGCCCTTATTCACTATGCCACATTTTAACGTAACGCGTTCGCGTTACGAGTTTATACGGTCATAGGGAATAAGGGCCATGGAGTCGGATTAGAAAAAAACATTTTGCATTTGATAGTTCGGTTCTTGAGGAGGGCTATAGGTTACTTAACGCTATGAGCCTATGAAGCCGAGCAAAAGAATTAAAAGCGCGGACGGGCGATGCGACGTCGTGGGTCGGTGGCCGAGGGCAGCTGTAGCAATGTATGGAGAATATAAAATTTAAACAAACACGCTCACAACTGTATTTCCCATGATGGACCTCTCCAAGTACATACTCAGTACGTAGATCCTTGAGGATACCAAGGGGAAGTCAGAGGCAAGTCCAAACATTACATTTGGCACATGCCCGCGTTTTGCAAGTAGTTAGTGTTCCATGTTGACGACCGATGTGGCGCGGTGGGCGAAGGTCCGCCTGCTACACAGGAGGTTGCGGGTTCGATTCCCGCCCTGGGACAAATATTTGTACGATCTGCAAATATTGACGACCTCTGTGGCGCAGTGGGTGAAGGTCCGCCTGGGACGCAGAAGGGTGCGGGTTCAATTCCCGCCACGGGACAAATGTTTGTATCTGCAAATATTTGTCTCAGGTCTGGGTGTTTTCTATGTATATTATGTATGTATTTACAAAAAAAAATGTATATAAGTAGTATATCAGTCATGTAGTTCCCATAATACAAGCTCTGCTTAGTTTGGGGCTAGATGATGCTGTGTGGATTGTCCAGCATTATTTATTATTATATTTATTTATGTTATAGGTTGCAAGCCCATTGCCGCGTATTGAAACATTAAATGTCATTAAATTCAGCGTTACTCGAAACCGCGTTCTCGCCTTTAATTGACAAAAAAAAACTCGCTGAATCGTTATCAATTTTTACGCATTTTATACTATAGGTATTGACAGAAACGGCAGAATCCGAGAAAATCTTCTAAAAATATCATATCTATCGATTATATAAGTTTCCATGACTGCTCGACTTAGTTTCACTCTTTAATTTAAATTCTACTATGTATACTTTTACTGTCTTCCCAATATGCTAGAAGCATATAATTATATAGCTTCTAGCATATCAGTGCAATAACCATCTAGTGGTGCCTTCTAAAGATTCCTATAGAATTCAGCTGTTTTAATTATCACCACACTTTTGCAAAATATCGCTTTTACTAGGAATTATAATTGTTTTGGTAGATAAGTGAAAATAAAGAAGAAATTCCTATCCAAGCGCTTTTATCTATTTATATTGTCTTTGATTTCACCCTGGCTCTTTAAATAATGAAACACCAATTAAAATAGAAACAAAAATAGCATTGAAATGGACTACGAAACTCTACGCGTCAGAATGGTAGACAGGTATTGACCGCAGACAAAAGAATAAAGGCCATGCCCAGACTGGAATATTTTGAACAATTTCGCTGTTTCACTCTAAGGCTGAAAGTACAGTTTCCTTGACAGTTGAATATGTATAATTTCAAATGTAGCGTAACATTAATTACACTGATTGCTCAGCACTTGTTTCTATTGAAACGAGCCGACCAGCAACGCACCGAGCGTCAGCGCCGACGACAGTCAGAATAACTGTATTTTCAGTCTATAGGTGTCTTCAGACGGAACTCTCTGTGCATCGTTTCCTCAAGGCAGAGTGTCGTGACCTCTTTTCTATCTTCTCTCTGGTGAAAATCACCAGAGAGAAGATAGAGATTTAGATCACTCCTATGATGCCCTATTATTACAAGAGCACTAGGATATTTTAACGAATAGTTCTTATTATTGTATGTGAAGTGTACCTGTGTTGGGCATCCTAATCCTACTAATATTATAAACGTGAAAGTTTGTAAGGATGGATGTTGGTTACTCTTTCACGCAATAAACTACTGAATTACTACGAATTTTGATGAAACTTTACAGTAATATATATACAGTATAACTTTACAGTATTCTATATAATATATATAGAAAAAAAACGTCAGAAAAATAAATTGTGAACTTGCCCCAACCTGTCTACGTCAGAGGTAATAGGGCTCGTGAGAGTGCATCCAAATTTAGAGTGAAAGCTTTCAGTGATAATATGATTTAGGGCTTTTATTTAAACTTAAATACATTTAGGATTTCAAAACTTTTTTTGGTCAAAGTAAACAAAGCGAGTCTGAATAAAAAAATGAAATAAAACGCTAGCTAATTTTAAAGTTATCATAGTCTGTATAGAAGTTCACTGCTGGATATAATGCTAACCTAAAGAGTGCCATGACGCACAATTTTGGGCAACCTTCATCTACCAACTATATAGGTAAGACGTGTTACCTATATAGTCAGTGTCGATGGTGATTATAGCCTTAGCAATAGAGTATCATATCATGACATATGTAAGGCTATCTATTAGTAAGGCTTTATGTCTAGCAGTGAACTTGAATGAATGAATGAACGACCCTACCTCTATAATTACGTCTCTGTAGGTCAAGGTTCAATAGAAGAAAACTCATTATAACAAAATTATATTAGCTTCACTTGTAACTAACTAGATAACAAACAATGTTATCAAATCTTGAAAGTCTATTTTAACCTCTTCTATTTGTCGTATCAAAACTTTGTATGTATATTTAGTTCGGACGACAGTACTAAGTATAATTTGGTATCTTGGAGCTGATCTGATGGTCATCAGCCATCAGATCAGAGGTGGATAGTGGAACTCTCCAGTGGCTACTACTACTAGTACTAGGGGTTTATCTACATAAATCTTATCTTTCGGTCTTATTACGAAACGTGGTCTAAACTCGAGTTTAAGCCAGGACTACTAAGTCCAGGTCTAAATATAGACCTTTGGTTTAGACTTGACTTTATTACGAAAGCAGATTTTTCCGAGGTCTAACTAAACCCAACTAGAACTCGGGTCTACGTGTATCATTCATTCATTCACTGACAACAGCCAATTATCTTGGACTTTGCATGCCCCAAACATCGAGAAACGTTCTATTCCTTCAAGAATCTTGAATAAAATGATTTGCTTTATTATTTACGTCAAGATTTTTAAAAAGGTACCAGTTATTAAAACATATGATTATTTATTTGCCTCCACAACCAGTCAGCTTATTATTAAAATAAACAGTAACATTCTCTGAAAAATAAATAATATATATTTGAATGAATTAAATTACTTTATTGTTGTGAATGAAATTACTTATTAAAAATAAATACAAATTAACAAATTTTAAAGTGAAGTGGGCAGTCTTATTACCTAGAAATAACATTTTTCAGACAACTTTTGGATCGACAGAATATTCTGACATCTATAGGCTGTTAATGATTATGATAGTAAATACTTACAAAATTCTCCTCCCTAGCCTTGGTAAAGAACTCAGCAGCGTGCTGATCAGTGTGGGCGCCCCTGGTCTTCAAGCCGATGGCTCCGCGCAGCCTTGGCAGCAGCTCGCTTACGACCACGTAGGACAAGCGGAGGACGGACCCTAGTTCTACTACCACTATTCTTGACAGTGACATCAGGAACGCCTGTAGATAAGAATGATGCATGCAGCTTGATAAAATCTTCATGAGGAGTAAGAAACAAACAAGCCCACAATTTTAGCCTCCATGTTGGACATTGGGCATCCTCAAATCGAGCACAACTTTAATCCTCATGATGGATCGAGATCCTCAGAAGCTATTAATTATATAAAACAAACATAACTTAATCATCTAACACGTAGTGACTACGACGTGAGCGCGGCTGGGTTTGGTAATCGACCACGGAAATGTCTATAGACGATTTCCACAGGCCACAGATCTTCCTACATGAATTTCACAGATGTTCGGTCGGAACTTTTACCACGAAGGAGTTGAAACTGATTCTGTGGCGTATCTACAACCGTAATAATATTGACTTATAGTAATGAAGTACCTTTTTAGACATCTTCTTTATCTCAGCGCTCTGCGAGCCCACCATGGAGTGAGGGGAGGCGCGAGGAGTATACACGGAGTTGGAACTGTGAATGCGGAGAGCCACTTCATCTTCAGCTGCCTTTGAGGACTCCGATTTGGCCTGTGAGTAACGTGTGGAAATAAGGCACAAGATTTATTAATTTGTATCGAAAAATATGCATACAAAACGGGAAGTATAAATGACATACTACATGATAATAATCGGTTATGCCATTTTCAAGTTAAGGTATACTAGACAAAGAAACATCAATATTTCTCCAAACACATATAGCTTTTCACTGCATCGCGGGTTTAAGTCCAATAAATCAGCTGTTTAAAAATAACTAAATTTCCAACATATATCAGACTTGGAACATGCAAAATGTTTGCCAGAAGAAAACTCTTGTTAGGGTTAAGCTCGCCTTTGTACATGTCCTATTTGTAAATTTTTGTCTGTATTATCTGTGTGTACAATAAAAAATAAAGGAATGTTCAAATAATAGCTGATTTAAAACTTTTACGTATAATTTGGTTAAGTTTCTAAACTTGGTATTCCTTGGTAGGCCTTGGAATAAAAGAAACGTTCGGACCACCAGACGTGAAGTAAATCGTTTTCCATACTAATCGTATGAAAAGCGAGACTTATTTAACGTTTGTAAGTACATAAATGTCTAAACGAAAATGTTACTTAAACCGCACAATTTGTTTCGACGCAAGACACCAATTTGTTTCGACGCATTCCGAGAGTCTCCACCAGGATGAGTAACACACAACATTTTATACCTAAAATGACAGTTATTTACCTTACTGCTCTTGGTTGTGAGGGATGCCTTCAAATCGGTCAGCCGCGAGATCTCATCAATCAAAGCGTCGAGTGACTTGAAGAGGAGGCCAGCGCGTGCGCACTCTTTCGTTGGCGCTGCTTGCAATGGTGCAAAACCTTCTACTGGAAACCTATGGAACAAATCTCACTATTAAAATCTTTTCTTTCATTCATATAATGCAAGCTTTGCTAAGTTTGGGTCTAGATGATGCTGTGTAAAAATGCCCAGCATTATTATTTATTTATTTATTATATGCAAAAGTCTTTCTTCTCTCTTTATGACATGACCATACGCTAACTCCTCAACTTTTCCATCACTGGTGCAACTTTCAGTCTTTCCTGTTATACTAATTATCTTTCTCGGTACATATTTAGCTAAAAAGCCCAATTTAGCAATCTATAAATGTAGACTTGCCTTGATTCACGGCGAAATGGTCAAAGCATTGTCTTTTAGAGGAATTGGTGCGGGTTCTTGGAGACTAAAATTAATAAATTGAATGCACTCCTTAATGTAGTTATTTGTTTCTTTTAAGACCTATTTGTAAAACACAAAATCGTTCTGATTAGGCCGACATCGAGACTTTATTCTAGGCTTAACTAGAGGTCTCTCACTGATAATAACTTACACAAAAGGTACGTGTCCGAAATTGGCGTAGAGATGCTCCTGCATGGCCAACGATACTGCTGGGAAGTACGCTAGACCAGAGCCGTGGGTCACTTTGTCAAACGCCATGCCCATAGAAACACCATTCCTGTACAAAACATTTCAAGGTCCTAAATGTATTATTCCTATGGGACACCGTGAACAAAAAAATGCACCAAGTTTAGTTTTCCCTTATCATTTAGCGCCATTTGGCTTGGGGATGGCGAAAACAGAACTGTATATAGTTTTTTCATGTCCGTTTGCGTCTGTTTCCGTTTCACATCCCAATTTTTCCCTCAGCTTAAAGCGTATTGTGATAACATTTAGTATACATATAATTATTATTATTATTATATTATTAATTGGAGCCGCCTCATATTATGAGGCTCCAAAGTAGCTGACCTAGATAAATAAATATATGTAATTTTAATTTATTTTTGAAAATACAACTGTTAGCGCAGTTAAGCGAAGTGTAGATACACTGCTGCACTAACGTTTATGGGCGATCGTTGGAAGTATGCGTCGGTTGGTGCGTTTGTAACCAAGATTTTTTTTTAAAGTTGGTATCGCCGCAAAATCTCTTTAGTTTTATGCAATCGAAGTGAAAAGTATGCTTAACTCGTGACTAAAACAATTTTGTACTCGATTCTATAATAGCCTAAACATCTCGTTGGTATGAAATAGCTCGTTTTAGTCCCTTGTTGAATAATCTACTATTTTATTTTTGGTTTAAAGTTACAAAAACATTTTTTATATATTTTGTCATATATTTTACGTCACTATTTTTTGTTTAAATATAATGCGTTTAACTAGAAACTGGAGTTAATTCGATGGACAGACAGACGTAACGAAACTATAAGGGTTGCATTTTCGCCAGTTGGCTTTGCAACCCTAAAAAGCAGCAGTTTTTGCACATCCAAAACATTGCAAATAAACGAAAGTAGGTACAGATCTAGGTATAAACGCAAATTCCATGTATCACGAAGTCTATTTCCGCTGCAATGTTTGCTTTGCTGTGTTCCGGTTTGAACAGCGAAATTGCTTTTGTATTTCAGTCGTGGACAGAATTCTCCGGTTGTGGACATAAATGTTGCTTACTGTTTACATAATAATGCTGTTAGCGATTAGGTCATGGTCATATGAATTGGAATTTGGTGCTTTATTCTTGCGAGTTCGAGAAAATGTCGATGTGAAATTAAAATAGGGCACCTTTTGAAAAAAAACATAGCAGAATTTGAATGCTTTTTTCTAAAGCTGGCCGACATCTATTACATTTCTAAATCTTTATATTGATGCCGATGTTTTAACTGTAAGACAAATACACATACTACAGTGTGTACAAAAAACTCATAAGACGATAACTGTTGATCCAAATATAGTAAAAAAACGTAATCAACACTCTGTAATCAAGAACCTGGTACCGAGAACAGTAATAGTATCAAGACAATTTGCAACTCAGTCAAATAAATTATATAATATAGTTAATAGGAAATTAAATACTTATACTAAACCATACTTTAAATGTAAAAAAACAATCACAACTTGGCTAAAAACCCTTAATTATCGGCAAACTGAGGACCTTTTCACAACAATAGCATAGTGCGTAAAGTTATAATATAACTATTGGTATCACTTGGCTTACCTGTTGTAGCTTTTAATTATATAATATCAACATATTTTTTACCAAAATCCGACTTGAAAATTTTGCGCAATTTATCAAGTATTTAAAAATAATATGCATAGGAATTGAGAAATTAACATTTGTAAACAGAACATACAGAGTGAAAACGTAAATTTAGTAACTACCTATTTATTATAAATTAGCTTTCTCTGCATCCTACCTTAAAATTAGTTCTTATTATAGCATAGTTTTGTATAATTATAGCAGAATACAAGTGTTACCGTGTACGAACC
Organism: Perizoma flavofasciatum; assembly: GCA_958496245.1. Taxonomy (NCBI): domain Eukaryota; kingdom Metazoa; phylum Arthropoda; class Insecta; order Lepidoptera; family Geometridae; genus Perizoma; species Perizoma flavofasciatum. The sequence continues at coordinate 4,000,479 of OY292443.1, read as the reverse complement.
ACAGAAAAGAGGGGACTCTTTTAATACAGGTTTTACTTAAACTTAACTAAAGAGATCCCAACCCATTTATGTTACGTAACTTGTAATTTAGAATAATTTTTTTTTTGACATTTACCTATTTGGAGCCTTTCATTTAAAACAATTTAGCAAATTAATTTTCGAAATAACTCGATTTCAGTCGAACTGATTTTCCAGTTTTAGTATAAAGAATTCTAGGAGTTCAAGAGCCTTTCCAAACGCACCTGGTGTCAACTTTGTAGACGGCACTTTCTGGCCCTTTGCCCAAACTTCCCTATAACAAGTAGGTAGTTGCCTTATTAATACCTATTAGTTCTTAAGTTGGCTAGGCAGCTGAAGCCTAGCCATCAAGTCAAAAATGTCAAATTCCGATTTGCGATTGACGATTATGTGACAACGCCATAGCGTCCTCAACTGCAAAGCAGGATTTATCATCTTTGCCTAAATTAAATGGCAATAAGACTTGATGGCTAGGGCCCTGCAGGTTTAGATAAATACCTCACGCTTAGTTTTACTTTCCCGCTAACGCAAATTTGTCTAGGAAAAACTTGACAGTAGTCACGTGACATTTCAACAGCTAATGTCATTCCCATATAATTTAACCATTCCGCAGGCGTTAACGTCAACAGAAAGTGGTATTTGTCTAGACACCCAGATTAGGATATCCAGCAAGCCTGGCCAACATCGTCTAGCCCCAGAGTAAGCAGAGTGCGTTATGTTATACTTATTTATTTTTTGGAATTACATTAATTTAGCACAAATTGAAAAAACAAACAAATTTGGTTCAGAGGTGGGGAAAAGCGTTATTTTCGTATCACCGTGACTGTCGTTCAGTTCTAAAAAAGTCATAGTGAAAAATCAACGTGACTTTGTCACGTCGATCACTCAGGTCACGAGAAACGAGATGTGTATAATTGTTTTAAATTATCCGAAATACCAGGCTCACAGGCTCAGGACTGAGTTGCACAAATTGAATATTGGCACTGTTTCACAAACATTATAATATAGGGTAGGTAGGTAGAGGATCATAAAGATGTTTTTTTAAAATAGATTATTCTTATTCTTATTCTTATTCTTATTCTTATTCTTATTCTTATTCTTATTCTTATTCTTATTCTTATTCTTATTCTTATTCTTATTCTTATTCTTATTCTTATTCTTATTCTTATTCTTATTCTTATTCTTATTCTTATTCTTATTCTTATTCTTATTCTTATTCTTATTCTTATTCTTATTCTTATTCTTATTCTTATTCTTATTCTTATTCTTATTCTTATTCTTATTCTTATTCTTATTCTTATTCTTATTCTTATTCTTATTCTTATTCTTATTCTTATTCTTATTCTTATTCTTATTCTTATTCTTATTCTTATTCTTATTCTTATTCTTATTCTTATTCTTATTCTTATTCTTATTCTTATTCTTATTCTTATTCTTATTCTTATTCTTATTCTTATTCTTATTCTTATTCTTATTCTTATTCTTATTCTTATTCTTATTCTTATTCTTATTCTTATTCTTATTCTTATTCTTATTCTTATTCTTATTTTAAAATACCTAAATAATATAATATAAAATACCTTCTAGTCCCATATCCCAACTAATATCAAATACGATAATGTGTGTATAACGTAAAAGTTGATTTAGATTATTCTCATCTGCCATTTCTAGAAAACAGGAACCTACTTACCCTCTAACTCTATAAAGAGAGTTATAATGACATAAACACGAACAGGCGCCGATGAAGCGCGAAACTAACCGAAGTTACCGCTAGTCGCGCGTCATTAGAGCAGTCAGTAGGAAGGAACGATAATATATCTTGGAACGGTGCGCGATTGGAGCACGAAGGAACGTAACGTTGTTCCTTTTCGTCAATTCACAGTGATACTATTTCACTTCAGATCACTGTGATTTTTTCATCGTGACGTTATTTATTACTCACCTCTAATTTGGTTACCCTCTATGGCGATAGAGGGTAACTTACTCTGCTTACTCTGGGGCTAGACGATGTTGGCTGTGTGAAAAACGTAAAGAAAAAAAAGTATTTCCTGAAGGTCTGCGATCCATCCCACTTACCTGTAATACTCCAAGGTCCCTCTATCCAAGTCGACACAGGATCCGATGACATCGCCCGGCAGCCACGCCAGCCCATACGGTGAGGTGGCTACGTTCCACCGCCTGACCCTTCCACCGTCGTAAGCGTATGAGTGCGCCGTGTCCCCCACTCCCGTGTCCATTGAGAATACGCAGGCGGATGTGCACCAGCCGATCTTTGAGATGCCAAGGAGAAGATTAAATTAAAATGTTTACATATCCCCTTACAAAGATCGGATGTGCACCAGCCGATCTTTGAGAGACCAACGCAAGCAATCACTTTAAAATTTTAAATTCACTTTACTCCCTTTTTCCCTTACTAAGGCTTGAGTTCAACAACAAAATAAACGGACGGTTAAGTCAACACATTGATTACGATGACAGATTACTATAAAAACACGACTGTACCAAAAAGCTTTGAATAGGATCTTACCACCCGGTATTGCGTTGAACTCGTGCCTTCAAAGATTTATAAACAATAGATTAACTAAACCCTGTTTTGTCTCTTTCTACATAGGGCGCACTATATGTTTTCGGAACTGGCCAATTACATAAGCAATATTTAAAAAGTAATTACAATATTTAAAAAATGAACTCTTTGGCTGAAGAAAACAGTTTTTTAATCAAACTGTCACTTGTTTTTTTATATCAAAGTCAAAGTCAAAGTCAAAGTCAAAGTCAAAGTCAAAGTCAAAGTCAAAGTCAAAGTCAAAGTCAAAGTCAAAGTCAAAGTCAAAGTCAAAGTCAAAGTCAAAGTCAAAGTCAAAGTCAAAGTCAAAGTCAAAGTCAAAGTCAAAGTCAAAGTCAAAGTCAAAGTCAAAGTCAAAGTCAAAGTCAAAGTCAAAGTCAAAGTCAAAGTCAAAGTCAAAGTCAAAGTCAAAGTCAAAGTCAAAGTCAAAGTCAAAGTCAAAGTCAAAGTCAAAGTCAAAGTCAAAGGCAAAGTCAAAGTCAAAGTCAAAGTCAAAGTCAAAGTCAAAGTCAAAGTCAAAGTCAAAGTCAAAGTCAAAGTCAAAGTCAAAGTCAAAGTCAAAGTCAAAGTCAAAGACAAAGACAAAGTCAAAGTCAAAATTCATTTATTCAATAAAATCACAAGGACCACTTTGAAACGTCGGTTTTAATCTAGGTGCCTGTTCCTCCGCGACCAAGGCAGGAAAGAAAGGCAAGAAAACAAGGCTGGTTATTCTTTTTAATGATCCTTTTACAAAACAATAGGTTCGAGTTGGAGCGTCATTTGAAAAATTGCGTGTCTATATTGACCATGGATTTGACTCGTGAAAATTTTCATAGTATGATTTACTACGATTTTGAGTGTAATTTGAGAGCTTAATAGAGCCTCTCTCGGCTTCAAGCTGCTTTTAGCGATGAAGCTCGCTTGGCGTGGACGACTATTTTTCGCTGGTTTGCAGAATTCAAGCGCGGTCGTATCTATCTCAGTGACGAATTCCGTGATGGTCATCCGTCCACTGCAGTGAACTATGCGCCGTATGATCAAAACAGATAGGCATGTGACCTACCATGAGATCCTTATATATGAGTCAGATACAATCAATCCTACACAAACATTTGGGAGTGAAAAAGCTGTGCTCGCGATGGATCTTTTCCAATTTCACTGAAACTCAAAAACGGCGCCACTTGATGCAATATGTTACACTCTCCTCCGCAAGGTTATATTATAGCGGGAATGTTTGTACCCTTACTATAATATTGGGACTGTTAATGATTTTACTGTGTTATAGTTCTGTCTGTCATAATCTTTTATGAAAGGCTGCTTGGCCATACTTCTCTGCCATTCAAAGGACTTTACGTTATGTTATTTATGAACAAAACAATTTCTTTCATACTCATCAATCTCATGTTATGAGCGGATCAGGATACCTCTCTAGTGAGAAATAAACCGATCCGAATTTTGAACCAATACCTAGCTACACTATACTATAATTTAGTACAATGAAGTTGACGGCGACTAAGTGACACCAAAATGGTCTAGCTATCCCCAATTTACCTAGCGCAACTATAGGTAAATCCAAAGCGCACGGATAATCATTCTAGCGTTTCTTACACATATTAAATTCGCCTTTAAATCTGTTAGATATTTTATTTGGATCATGTTTAATAGGTAACTACCTATTTATGTTTAATAAGGTTACGTAAGTACATCAGTTGAACTTTAAACTGACAGAGTAACCAAAAATTCAGGTCTAGAAATTGTAAATGAAGTAAGTAAGTATTACCTAGTAGAGCTGATATAACTATCCAGGAATTTACCTTGACTTATCGTAGAATAGCGTCTCTAATCCATCTGGCATAAAGAACAACTATAAGGACTACTTTGTCTGCCTTCAAGTCAGGATAGATTTATCAACAACCCCGCTTTCGGAGGTAGGTAAATAAGTTGCAGACAAATGAATGATAAGACCTTCCTTCTCAGCTAAACCCTTCCAGATCAAACTAAACTTCGACTCAGCTTTTGAAGATAGGTAAATAGGTACGTTGCAGATAGATAAATAAGAAGACCTTCCTTCTCAACTAAACCCTTCTAATTTAAGCCAATTATTTTCCCTACTGATTACCAAAGCCACCTATTGTCATGTAGAATAGAAGCTCCTTCAACCTAACATTTGTTAGGATATAACGTTCGCGACTACCTTTAGATACCTACAATAATCCGTATCGTTACTTTCTACGTCCTGCCTATTTATGTATACCTAATTACGTCCCTATAAGCTAGCTGGGTGTGTGTTTACGGCAATACTGGGAGAAACTCCACATTTACGATTAATCATGATGTCACTTATCACGGTGTAATGATAAGTTACCTAGTTAAACTAAATTCAAGCATGCGAGTTGGCAACTCGACTTTGTCCTATCCCTAAGCCACCCTAAGACGCCCTTCTCTACAGACCTAATCCAAGGATGAGAGAAGAGTGCCACCTGATATACATGAGGGAATAGATAAATATATAAAGATAGTCATGATCTGTTGAATTACAGTGCCGACAGAAGGCGCATCACGCATGGATTTACTTCGACAAGTCCCCTTCATTGGTAACCACAACTCAACAAACCAAGGGAACAGTTATCTGACTCCAATGCAAGGATATAATCAGATTCCAGCTCGTTCCAAAAGTTCCTGGATCTACCTAACAGATGGGATGAGACCTTCGTATATCACGATAATGATAGTAACCGTATCCAGTCTGCATACCAATACAAGTATTGGATTTCTAAACACAGGGAATTTGAGCTAAATTTTAGTAATTTCTGATTATTTAAACCCTGAAGTTAATTAATCTACTTTAAACTTTACATTTATCCCAGACTAGTCAAACCGATCCAATGAGTAGCTTCAATCGCCTTCACTATGCCTACCAAGATACGAAAACGCTTGAAGCCACACAATCAATCAGTACAAACCGTCTTCCCACACTAATAGACAATCTACGTTCGTAAGTGATACGATAACAAAACAGAATCAAAGAATCCCGGGATTCACAAAACAATCGACCGGCAGCGTGACGCCTTACCGTCGCAAAATTCCAAAATTGAATGAATCCTCCTACAGCCGGCTGTTCTGGTTTTATATGTTTCTAAAATAACACAAACAATGCGGGTAGATGTGAGAAAAATGATCGAGCGTTTCGCTACTATTTTTAATTCTAAAGCAATTTGAGGGTAGTTGTTGGTGATAAATGCTCGACTGCCATCAAACAGTTCTTTATACCTATTAATCAGATTGCAAGCTACATATTTGAAATATTAAAGCAAAGTTGAGAGTGGGAATAATTCTAACTTTTCCGACATACCCTGATGGGCATCTCGGACATTCAGAAATTCGGACATTCGGACATTCGGACATTCGGACATTCGGACATTCGGATATCCATGAGTGTCTGTGAAAATCCTCTAACTTTTCAAAACCATCTAAAAAACAGATAGATAGATAAAACATTTATTCGTTGCTACAGACACACACCAATATACATTTTATTGACAGTAAGTTTGTGTTTGTGTGTGTTGCAGTACAACAAAAAGGCCATGGCTCAGTGAAAATTTTTTGCTTAAAAGCAAAAACACTGATTTTCAGCCAAAAACCTGTTGAGACCAAGTAGAACGAGTTGCAAGTGTACCTAGCTACGAATGATTGTAGTTGTGTTGCGAGTAGCGTTCATACATTTAAAAGAGAAGAATCAAACTAAATAAATAAACAACTGACGACAGCTTTATTTTAGGCATACGAAGTGCTTGGGAATACCTGCTATTTGCTTTTGTAATAAAAACTGTTTAAACTTTATTTTAAAAGTATACTTATTTTTAACATTGCGTATTGGGGGTGGAATATTGTTCCAGCACTTCGTTGCCGAATACCTAAAACTTCCCCTGAAAGCTGCAGTCTTGTGATTGTGATAGGAAAGTGCAGATCTTACTGACCGTAACCTTTCACCAGAGACGAAGTTAAGTTTTGAGTGCAGATACTTAGGCTTTTTGAACTTAATAACGTCAAATCTAATCAGCTTGCGCTGTGTCACGAATATAAGTGACCGCTAGTGATCAAATGTACCTACTTATTTTAATCTAGAGGTTTATTTGTGTAAAATTCAGCCCGATCTAAATGAAATGACTGCTAGTTAAATATTCCAGTTAATCCTATCTAGACACCAAGTTGAGCAACATTCAGCTCAACCCTTTGATGGACGACCGTTAGGGAACAAGGTAATTAGGTACTCCTAAATTGGAATAAAATCTATTCATAAACGATCTTAAAAAGATAGGTACCTACTTAGATTTGCAACACTTCTCCCGTGACGTCATCATATTGACCAGACTTCATGGCGCCACAAATCACGCGACAACGCACAATACCTACAATGATTGCATATTTCTTTTCAACCTTATCGCTAAGGAAATAAGGTTGAATATTATTGATATATCTACATTCTTAATGATAAATTGTAATAAGGTTTAATTTCCTCTGAAATAATATTTGTGCAGTTGACGGGCACATTTGCATCGTTACAAATGGCATTGCTTATCAGATTTAACGAAGTTGTATAAAATTTGGCGTGGGACACAGTTACAGGTGACAAAACTTGGATTTATAGCTAAGCTCCCAAAACAAAGCTGCAATCGACCGTTTGGGTCGGCTCATCTTAGCCGAAACCAACCAAAGTGGCGGGCGTGAAAAGTGCCGCTAAGTGGATAATTGATTTTTTTAAAAATAAATCTGGTTACCTGATGACCAGATTGCTTTGCAGAATCGTCGTACAGTGAATAGTGATTGGTACGCACGAACATTTGTTTGCCAGAAGTTGTTGACGAACTCTGTAAAAATTACGCCTTGCACCATCACAATGCCAGCTCTTACACGGCCAGTGGGTCTAGACAAATACCACTTTCTGTTGGCGTTAACGCCTGCGGAAAGATTGAATTATATGGGAATAACATTAACCGTAGAAATGTCACGTGACAGCTGCCACGTTTTACCTTGACAAATTTGCGTTAGCGTGAAAGGAAAAGTAAGCGTGAGGTATTTGTCTAGACTCCAGATAGACAAACGAAAGATGATGTCTTCTTTCTGTTTTGTTAAATAATAATATTTTCTTTTTTTTTCCACCTTTACAAACGAATTTTTGAGGATGAGAAACGTAGAACTTTCCTGGCACCATGTAATTTCTATCTGTTTGCAAAAATTAAGAATAAATACGCGGTCAACGATTTTCATCACCAGAAGCTGCTGTCAAAGAGTATGAAAAATATGTGTCCGAGGTCACCACGGAGGAGGGGCATAATGTTTCCAAAATGAAAAAGTGAATTTATGCTAACGGAGAATATTTTGAGAAACAATAAATTCATTATTGACCATTCATTGTATTTTTTTTCTTATTAATTCCGGATTTTGGAGTGCGCCCCTCTTAATAAGTATCATTTTAAATTCAAAACAAAACAATGTTTAAAGTAAAAACTGTTTAAAAATGTGTATTAACATGTTTAATGTTAATACTTGACGTTTGTATTATATGATCCTTGTGATTTCTACCAATCGAGTTTGACTTTGAAATAGAAAATTCCAACCGTTTTCCCATCTCAACAAAAAACATGAGTAAACTCGCAGCACAGTGAGTTTACTGCTTTGGATACCTAAGCCTCTAAGTAGAAATCAAATATTTTCACTTGTTTTAAAGTCTACCCTTATCTTAAACTCTATTATCTTGGCTATCACTAAAAGTCTCTCTATATCGGTAAATCATCTAAGTCGTTACTTTTACCATTCAAGAGTTCGCTAATGGTTTTAAAAACTACGACGTGACTTTTTAAACTTGATAATAGAATATTTATAAGTTTTCAGATAAATCATGCTTTTAAAAAGTTTTCGTTCACAAAATTCAAAAAACTGAGAATTTTATTTAACAACTATGCAGTCTGGCCGGTCGCCAGAGTGATACAGTATCAATTTTGTGGACTTTTATAAAGTGAAAATGAAAATTTTATTAGGTGCTTATTTTGCGATGAAGAAAGATAAAAGTGCAGTTAAGTTTAATGGAGGTTGAAAGTTATTAAGAGTCGCGCGTCGGGTGAATAGACGGCTGCGATGCAAGATATGCGTGCGGGTTCGATTCCCGCTTCGGGACAAAATGTTCGCAAGTTCAGCAGACATAATTTGTCCCGTGTCTGGGTATTGTGGTATCATGGTACTCGTGGTTTCTGATACTCACGACACAGGGAATCATATTGTGGGGTCTGGACTACGTGTGTATGTGTCTGTTGGGTGTTGAATATTTAGCCTACGCCGTAGACATTGCTACGGGGCGTAGCACAATGGTTTTCTCCCGTGTCTTTGACAAGGTATTCGTTTAGCCAAATGTCTACGGCTCTGTAAACAAATCATCACCCTACTAATATTATAATTGTGAAGGTATAGATAACAATCTCTGTAATGGCTGCATTGATTTGGATGTGGATGTGGATAGTTATTTTGTAGGATAGTTCGTGACCTATGAGTAGTACCACGCAGGCAAGGCTTTGAGGCAAAAGAGAAAGAGAATTGTAAAACTTTACCGCACCGACAACTGAAGCGGGCTGGGTGTGACGCATTGATAACCCTGTGTGTGCAGACATAATGGTACAAATGATACCTGCATAATTCCTTTAGTGCCGAGCTGAACTTCATACATCCACTTGCCGGAATAAATGCAGGCTGTGGCCCGGATGGTGGCAAAACTGGATAGGCCTTGGACGCTCACTCGCTCGTCACCCACAAGTACAAGCCTTCCTGTGCCTAAACATACAAGAAAATCGTTATTTGTAAAGAGTGCTTCAGAGCAGGCAACACATCACCAATGCCCGTGTTGCATATGTCAATAGGCGACGAGAACCGCTTTCCATTTGTGCCTCGATATAAGATAGAAGCCTCTTTACACTATGCAATCTGTGTAGTGTCAAGTGTTTTGTTCGGTTTTCAAATTACATGCAATAAGTTGCCGCATCATAAACATCGAATCTTGTCTTATTTCCATGTGAAATGCCATTCTCGAAACTAACCCGTTGAAGCATCAAAAACGACAATCTTCGGTCCGATCCGTCCCGTTCTGTCGTCAGTCACTTCAGTTGTCTATAAAGAATAAGCATATTAAAAAGTTTTATTAGACACCATGACATAAATCAGTGCAAGACACGACCTGAAAACTCTCGGAATGAGTCGAAACTTAGTCAGTACCTTCAAGGATAGTACGGCACGTTAAAACTCTAGTTTTACCATATGAATGATCACAATCACAATACAATCTACTACTATGTTATGTTCGATTTATGAACGGAATAACGAATATTCGGTTCCCAACTTTATACTTAAATCAATAATTTACCTCTGGTGCAATGGGCGCGTGCTTTTTAGCAGTCTTTTTGTGACTTACTACCTTGGTATCGAGGCTTTTTGAAAGGTTTTCACGAATGTGGCTTACGTATTTGCTTCTTCTGAAAATACATTTAATATGTAAGGTATTTTTTATCAATATTCTAAGACATGTGGCGCGAGCTAGTGTTGACATGCCACGTGAAATACTTATTTGGCAAAACGTGAGCTTATGCCAAATATATCTAATATTTGGATGTGCCCCTGAAGACCCCTAATTGTTATCATCACGGATTAATGAATGGGTATGAGGATGTCTATCAGGGAAATTGTCGTGCAATGATGAACGATCTTGGGCTACATTCATTTAACGATTTTCTGCAACCTACATATAATTGGTAGATCGAGTGGGCGGTCTGTCACCAGTGCGTCTTCCGGTGTCATGGTAGAACCTTCCTTTCAAGCGGCTATTGGTTTTGCGGACAAATGACCTGCCCATTGGCAATTCAACTTGCTTCTACCGAAATAGTGAAAAAGTTCGTAAAAAGTCGACTATGGGCTGTTAGCTAATTCCAATAATCGACGATGGATACGCAACTCGTCATGTTGAATCCTTCAAATATTATAAACGTGAAAGTTTGTGAGGATTGATGTTTGTTACTCTTTCACGCAAAAACTACAGAACGGACATTGATGAAACTTTACAGTAATATAGCTTATTTATACATCAGAATAATACATAGGCTTTTATCCGGGTACCATTCGGGCGAAGCCGTGGATAGAAGTTAGTACTAAGTACTATGTAAAACGCGAACATATGCCAAATATAATGTTTGTAAATGTGACTACCCCTACTTGGTAACCTCATAGATCTGCGTACTGAGTATGTCCATCATGTGGTTTTTTTAACTCGATTCGCGCCCTATTAGGACGTTTGAGGTCAGATCTCAGTGCCATATTTAATCACTGGCAACACCAACTGGTAGACTTTTGTCTTTCAAACCAATTTGCCTTTGGCTTATCGATTACCAGTCGTTATAAGTTAGTTTGTGCTGAGGCGAGGTTATGCTCGTATCGGCTTTCTGACTAGTGTATGCAGTATGATGTTCCATACAAAGAATACTGGACGGCTCGAGTTGAGGCGATGCTGATTGTTATATTTCTACTGTTGTCGGTATTGGCACAGATATTATAATACTAGTAAATACTTATGAGTTATAGGAAACAACTTCAAATCCCGCCGTGGGACAAATGTTTGTATGATCTGCAAATATTTGCCTCAGGTCTGGGTGTTTTTATGTATAATATGTATGTAATTACAAAAAAAATAATATAAATAGTATATCAGTCATGTAGTTCCCATAACACAAGCTCAGCTTACTTTGGGGCTACAAGATGCTGTGATGCTGTAACCTATCTAAATCGATGCTAATACCTCAAGTGACCCAAAACATCGACGATATAAATAGTTGCAATATTTTGCAACCTTTCTATTGTAGTAACACTATATTACAATACAGTGTTACCACAAAATAACTTAAGTCTTAGAATGTATCTTACTGGTTATGTTTATCCGTATTATCCTTCATAACCATTTCATTTCCAAACACCCTTCTGATGGTGTCATGGACCTCCCCTTTCTCAGCGGAGCTGCTGCAGACTCCGAACATGGAGCGGAGGACGTTCATCATAACTTTCTTTGATAAAATACCAAGATAAAAACGGTGGTAAAGTTTCCAAAATCATCTGATGACTGTCAAAATGAAATTCTCAGTTTGACAGGCTTTTTATGTCAAGTCAGTAAGGAGGTAGTGGTTTTCCTGAAAATAGGTTCTGCCTACTGCTTAAATTATAAGGAGGAATAAATCCTTACGCCTATCCTTTCCTATCTTATCCTATGGATGTTTGTTACCCTTTCACGCAAAAACTACTTTTGATGAAACTTTACAGTAATATAGTTTATACATCAGAATAATACATAGGCTACTTTTTATCCGGGTATCATGGGCGAGGCCGTGGGCAGAAGCTAGTAGAGTCATAATGCACTGAATCATAATATAATATCTGTACATAGAGGCTAGCTGTGCCCACTGACTGACAATGTAACCATCACAAGCCGCATGTGCTAGCATCATAGACTCATAGATGCTAACGCAAGTTAACATTAAACGTAGTGATTACTGCATCTCCAAAATGCATTGCAAAATGTTATGGTATTAATTGTTCAATGCATTTCCACGATAATCATCATCAAATAGTTTATGTACTACTTTTACACTTAGGTAGGTACATCTGTGAAAAAATGCGGTGCGTGCTTTGCGCCTAAGGCGTCCGGCCACATTAACGAGCAAAAATTTTTTTATCTGTGACAGTTATTGTCACAGTAAAAAAATTAGCGGTGGCGGAGGCGGAGGCGATCGAAGGGAAATGGCTGTTTAGTGGTTGGCAAAGTTCGCTTTAATTACTTATTACACTACCCTACACTACCCTACACTACCACCAACGCCAACGCCATCGCGTTAGTTTAAACGGGCCTTAAATAGGCAGGCTTTATGATAGAAAACAAGTTTTCATCGTCTTTTCAAAAAACATGTAAACATACTGAATACAAAAATCTGAATTATTTTGCGTACAACTGCTGCTATGGTAAAAAAAAATATTTGTTTCTTCCAGAATGGTTGCAAGAAAAACATTTTTTTCTTCTTACTTTCCTTGCTTTGAAAGTGTCTCCAATGTGGTCGCAGATCCACATCTGATTATTATTATTTTCAATCCTACTAATATTATTAAAATAATGTTAAAGTATGAGATGTTTGTTGCTAATAATCTCCAGAACAGCTGGACCAATTTGGAAGAAATTTTGAATAAGCATTTGGTCAGTTCCTGACATCGTGGCTACTTTTGATTCTCAGATAGGTTTTATCACCACACGTTACTGGGGGGCTCTGCATTAAGTGATGAAATACATGAAACGGGCTTTTAAATTTTAAAAATAAATAACTTAAGTGGTTTGTCACACATAAAATATACCTAATAGCTGTCTCATACAAATTGACTTGAGAAATTAAGACTCCGTTATTTTTTGAACCAAAAAGGGTTATACAAGACCTATTAATACCGATCCTACTAATATTATAAATGCAAATGTTTGTGCCGCGTATCTCCGAATGTCACGAATGTTTATTACCACGTATCTCCTACTTAACCGATTTTTATAAAATTTGGAATGTAGTTTAGGTTTTGGAATAACACAAAACCTAATTTTCAAAAATCAACCCCTAAGGGATTGAACAGGTTGGTAAAGTTTCTATGGAAAATTTTATTGCTGGGTTCGATTCGCTTAAAACTCAGAACGAATAAACTTTAAAACAAATTATACACGTATTTTTTTTTCAAAACTATCCCTAGGGGGTGTGCAATAAAGTTCTGAAATTTGTATGAAATTTGTTTGTATTCCCTGGAACAATTCACTCAAAAGTAGAAACTAAACTTTAACGTTAATATTGAAATACATTAATTATTCCATAAACTATCGTGAACTTGACTATCCATATTGTAAAATCAGAAATTTTCACGTACCGCACTATCGGTGAAGGCACCGACTAAGTTTCGACTCATTCCGAGAGTCTTCATCAGGCTGAGTGATCGCGTCTTTCTTCCTCCGCGTCGCGTCGTGTCAGTGCACGACGTCGGCGAAACTTAGTCGGTGCCTTCACCAATAGTGCGGTACGTGAAAATTTCCGTTTTTAAAATATGAAATACATATTTTTACTATTTTCAAAATTACCTTTAATTAGTATTGATGTTTTATTCCCTGTTTCGATTCACTCACAAAACATGGTAAAAATAAACCTTAAAGCAAACGACAGAGTTGTAGAACCTATTATTTGTTCGATCAAGACAATAAATACTACAACTGTCCTATCAAAACTTTCGCGATCAGTATGAAAGATCAATCACGCAGTCATAAGTATCTACTTCCTATCCTACTACTATTATATCAGAGAGATGGCCGAATGATCCCACAGAATTACCCGGGTACCGAGACTTAATTTTAAGAAAAAACCACAAGAAACAATTTGAATAAATAAGTAAAGAATATACTTTTCTTCGTTTCTTAATAAAATATTTGGTTTATACCAAGTTGACATTGAATTCTATGCAAAGTCCATAAAAATACGAAAAGTATTGATCCTTATCGTGACTCTGGCTTTTCCAGTCTAGAGAGTAAAATAGGCTGGAGATAGATCTCCTACGAGTTCCTTTTTCCCGAAAAGCCGAAGTTTTTGAGAACTTTCAGGCATGAATCATATCATCTATGGTTATTTTCTCTAGGAAATAAATAAATTCCTAAACGGCATGAACTACTATTTGGTGATTTATCTCGGATTTTTTTGAGCTCTCATCATTATGCACATAGTCTTCTGTGGGACGAACCATAGAAAAATGAGTGATTTTCTTTTTTATACCTGTATGTATATACTAGCGTCTGCCCACGGCTTCATCTGCGTGGTAACCGCATAAAAAGTAGCCTATGTGTTATTTTGATGTATAAGCTATATATATTACTGTAAAGTTTCATCAAAATCCGTTCAGTAGTTTTTGCGTGAAAGAGTAACAAACAATCATCCTCACAAACTTCACGTTTATAATAGTAGTAGGGTGTGTCAGTACGAGCTATTTCTCTGAATCTATGATACATTTACCGTCTAGATTAAAGTTTTCGTTGCTACGCCATTTGTGTGACTTTAAAGAACTATAAAATGACCTTACCAAAAGTGGCTACCCATCAAAAGTGGCTCCCATATTTCTTTTTTGTCAATTGCCTGGTTTTCCAATAACTTGTTTTTCTTATGTAAATGTAGTTTTTTGCTCGAGGATTGTGTTTCTTGTTCTAATATTAACAGCCTAAACGTAATTATGGTCACTTCCGATTGTTGGATGCGGAAACTCTTTAAAACAACCCGTTTTATAATTACTCAATAACATTAACGCTAATTCATTTATAATTTTAGTTTAAAATGAAGTAGTAAAGGAAGTAACTTGAGTTTTAGGATATTATTACCACTATACCATGTACTTTACTATTCTCTTGCTCACGTTTCATTGACCGTTTTATGGACCTCTACGTGATATGGTCGTAATAGCCACGACAATTTCACTGAGTTTTCATTGACTTGAGGACTTGATTTTTCAAACTGTATGGTTTTTATAAATGGTAATAAATAAGATTTATTTTCAAAAAAGGGTAGTGTTTATAAGTTCGGTTCACATTTGGCATCACTTCACTTCACTTGGCCGTTTTTTTTTTTCATATTTCGGCTCTATTCGGCCAAGTTCTCCTGATTCCGTAACGATGCGTTACCATCCTAGTAGTCTGTGCTCTAACATGAGAATAATAAAAGTGTTTACAGGAAAACCCTGGGTTTTATGACTATTATAATAATAAACAAGGGTATTGATTATAGTTAGGTACTCCTGTCTGACCCGTGCCCTTGCTCTGATGTTATTTGGACGTGACAATAAAAATAAAGAAACGTGTAAATGGTTATGTTTGGGTGTAAAAGTTGTTATTTCAGTTATCGCTATCTACCTTCTTTCAAACCAACTCAAAAAAGAGAAGGTTATCTTTTTTACAAGTGGGGGTGCATTTTTTAAATTAAATTAACACACTACTGTTAGTTTAAAACCAACTAAGGTTTACCTACTCCGTGATGTCTTAGCTTTTCTTAACTGTTGTAGAGATGATGTTTTGTTGTTTCTTAAAAACAATTTAATACTCTTACCCGTTTTCTAGAATTCAGATTGATTACAAATCCAATTTTACATAATTCCTTCTTATACAATCTTGTCAAGCTTCCCGCCTTCCAAGGATATTTCACAAATAATGGCGGCGATTCTCTTTTACACCAGCTAAACTAAATTTCGTCTATCGCTCTCTTTTACTAACACTAAAAATAGAAAGAGATAGTAACAATTTTAGTGCTTTCAAATTAGTCAGATTAAAGTTTTCCATACAAGTTCAGTCATGATTTAAAAACACGCTGATTTAAAAGTATGAAGAAGAGCGTCGCATAAACTTATTTGACAGGAGTCATTATCTTGTCATCCCTTTCTTTCGTAGACTATCAGTAAAAGAGAGCGACAGTTAAAATGACGTTTAGTTGGTGTACAAGGGAATCAACGCCAATATATCACTATAGATCCTGCGGGCATTATCAGTCAATGTCAGTCTGTCAAACTCCAAGTAGGTTGTATAATAGAGATCTTAGATTGCCTGCTGACTGGTTGAAACCCATTGCTCCAAAGAGCTTTAAAGCTCTACGCGCGTCACATCCTCCTTCCTACTATCCTATATATCCTACTAATATTATAAACGTGAAAGTTTGTGAGGATGTTTGTTCCTCTTTCACGCAAAAACTACTCGACGGATTTTGATGAAACTTTACAGTAATATAGCTTATACATCAGAATAACATATAGGCTACTTTTTATATGGGTACCAAGTGGGCGAAGCCGTGGGCAGAAGCTAGTTTTATCTAAATCGGAATAGTAGTTTTCGCAAGTTAATTAGATAGGAATTAATTAAAAAGTTAAGAGTTTACTAAAGGGACCTTGTATATTTACAGCTTATAAACCGAAAAGCCAATAAACGCCGTCACAGGCATATAATTCCCAGCTGTAAAATCCCGATATAAAATCGTGTTTGTAATCAAAATGACCAGGGCCGTTGTTTACAAGCTTAGGTAAGTACGTGTTGTTTGTACCGAAAACTTGTATTTCATGTTGAGAGTTTACGAGAGTAGGTATAGGAACCTAGGCAATCTAGAAATTGGCCAGTATATTATACTAGACTTTTCCACCAATATGCACTGCTATTTGACGACCTCTGTGGCGCAGTGGGCGAAGGCCCGCCTGAGACGCAGAAGGTTGCGGGTTCAATTCCCGCCACGGGACAAATTTTTGTATCTGCAAATATTTGACTCGGGTCTGGGTGTTTTCTATGTATAATATGTATGTATTTACAACAAAAAAAAAAAGTAGTTTATCAGTCATGTAGTTCGCATAATACAAGCTCTGCTTAGTTTGGGGCTAGATGATGCTGTGTGAAAATGTCCAGCATTATTTTTTTATTTTTTTCTTTATGCTTATCGGTACAACTGATGCAATTCCCTCCATTTATTTCTTTCCAAGTTGGTATTTATTTGGTTAATATAAAATATATAAGTATAACAAATAAACAACCCCGTAGACACAGTTCTGACCCCACACTATGATTTCCCGTGTCGTGGGTACCAGGAACTATACAAGTAACATAGTGCCACAACACCCAGACCCCGAACAAATATCTGAAGCACAAGCATACATCTGTCCCGCAGCAAGAGTCTAACCCGCACCTCCGTATTGCAGCTGGCTTCTCTACCGCTGCGCCATCGAGGTCGTCCAATTTATCTCTTTAAACAACATAAAAAAATTTACACAAATTATAAGGTACACCCTCGGCCACTTCAAAATCTTATATAATCCATCCAAAGGTGGTCTGGAAGAGACCGCCCATTGTACCTTTATCATAATGTGTTACTGTTTATTTCATTTGTATCTTAAGGTGTAAAATAAAGTATTTTCATTCATTCATTCATTCATTCATAAAATAATAATAATAAATAGAACACCCAACAGGAACGACATACTGTGTTTAGTATTTTTCTTTTTGGTGGTCTTTATCTGGTAGTCTATTTGCGGCGTATTTGCGTCCTTCCTCTTCCATGTTCTCCTATTTTTCTTGGATGATGGTTTTCATCATAAGCCGTCATGTCGTGATGACCAATAATCTTTCCCCCTTTTTTTTGAATTGTACGTAAATCTCATTAGAGCTCTATCCTCGTTTACTTATTTCAGTAGGTACCAACGTTTTCGTCTGTTACCCTTTCCATGCAGTTTACCCTATCTATTCTTCTCCAGTTCCTCATCTCAAATGCAATATTTGATCGAGCTAGCGAAGCGATCAAAGATCTCTGTGTCTACTTGGGTCTGTATATATATAGTTAGCATTCCATGTAACGGGTTATAAGCCCATCGCCGCCTATTAGATTATTAAGTCATAAGGCACATGCCCTCGAACTTTTTGTTCTAGAGCATGTCGGTTTCCTCACTTTTCTTTAAACATTATGAGCAACGCGCACATATTTTTTTGAGTTTAAAAATGTATTAGTGCACTACCAGTGTCGAACCAGTGTAAAATCAGGGTACCGCCCACTATGCCAACACGGCTCCACCATATTACACCTACAATATAATACGCGAAACACTTCCCCGTCAAAATTCCCATCCCAAAGGAAATATTAAGCAATTTGCAAAAGCTTTTGTAGAATTAAAATTTCTGGTGCGATCTTCATAAAATAAAGTAGGGTCTCATAATTGGGGTTGGTTTATTCCCATTTATCCGACGAACCTTAAATTTAAGAATAGGGTTGACTGGTTCTCATTATCACCAACTAATTAGAGGTTCTATTTTAAATCTGGACTTTCATATAAAGGGTCCATATTTAAGAGGATTTCTTTTAAGTTCTTTAAATCACGTAAAAGGTGCTGAACCGAAAGGTGAAAGATTCGTATTGGTGACATTCTTTACCTGTCAAAGATAAAACCTTGAGCTGATCTACGAAAATCGTGTTTACAATACGTTTGCAAAGTGTTTTGCAAACAAAATAAATTAATGTCTTTAAAACCAATTAAAAATAATGTTCTTTAATTTCGAAATACCTCACTCTCACTCATATACACTCGACAGTTCTCAGAATGTGAGAGCAAACAAATTAATATTCCACGTTAATAGGCCTCATTTTGACCCTCTGACATTGAGGAGGCTTCAGTGAAGCACATAATATATAATTTAATTATTATCATGTTTTCTCGAAAAACACATTGGATAAAATCCCTTGACGATACCAGTGGCGAAGAAGGCAAGTAGCCCACTTGATTGACTTTTTATCAATTTCCCGATTTTCAAGTCGGTTTTTTGACGTTGTTAATTTAATGTCTTATAGATTACAAACATTTGCTCACGGCTTCGCTCGATGGTACCTGGATAAAAAATAGCCTATGTTTTATTCTGATGTATAAACTACGTTACTGTAAAGTTTCATCAAAATCCGTTCAGTAGCTTTTACGTGAAAGAGTAACAAACATCCATCCTCACAAACTTTCGCGTTTATAATAGTAGTAGGATATTGTACTTAAATAGGTATCTATTTAGTGCCTAGTTGGTATCTTGTTAACTACATGTCAAATTCATCTTTTTCAATGCTAGAATTACTGCTTGGATGAAGAAATAAATATATAGATATCCTGCTGCCAAATTGAATTTTCAGTAAATCCATTTTCCAAGTTCAAAATGTCAGGAATAAACCCTTCTCACGCGTGACTCTCTGCTAACGGCTTCGTAACCGAATTACCGTGAAAGGCCTAATGACTTCTGACTTTTGCTCCAATGCCGGTGGAATGGAGACTTTGTTTTGATTATCAGAACCTAGATAAAAGCTCACCTGAGTTCACTACGTTGCGAATACACTTTCCTAAATTTTACAGCAAAAAATACCTGAAGAAAAGAACCTCCGAAGGTTCACTGAATCCTTTCACCACACTGGTTTATCCACTATCGGTCATTAGGCCCTTTTCAGGGCCACTATACCGCACCTTGATCGCCCGTAGACAACAATCACTTTCTGTAGGCGTAAACGCCTGCGAAAAGGTTAATAATACAATTCAACCTGCAATGACATTGGCTTGTGAGATATCACGTGACTGCTGCCAAGTTTAGCTTTGACAAATACATCATATTTGTCTAGACACCGAGGTCAAATACAATGAAGCAGAAGAAGCAAAATACATGGAAAATACTGTTACACAATCAGTTAAAAATACATTTTGTCCATACATCTATCGGATCAATTTGTAAACACGATACATCAAAGAGCATTTCAATCAAAACATGGTTATTTCTAGTATGGGCATCTGTTGAAGCATTGGCGATATTAAATTACATTGAGAAATGCACGGGGACTTTATCGCATCGCATGGTGTATAAATATGGTGATTAGGCTGCTTCTCGTGACTTTAATGCGTGGTTCTATCAGTTGTGTCTGTTAGAAATAACATGTCAAAACAGTTACAAAATCGTTCAGATTTCTAAAATTATTCAGATTATAAATCCAGATTAACTACATCTTGTCACACCATTAATTACACTAACCTAATCTGATGGCAATGTACTTACTTACTTGATCGTAGCTAACTCTTCCCTTAATAACCCACTATATTAGGTATTTATGACGACCTCTGTAGCGCAGTGGGCTAGGGTCCGCCTGAGACGCAGAAGGTTGCGGGTTCGATTTCCGCCGTGGGACAAATGTTTGTAAGATCTGCAAATATTTGTCTCGGGTCTGTGTGTTTTTTATGTATAATATATCAGTCATGTAGTTCCCATAATACAAGATCTGCTTAGTTTGGGGCTAGATGACGCTGTGTAAAAAAATGTCCAGCATTTATATTATACATAATATTTAAGCGTATATATTACCATTATCAAATAAATAAAAAAATAAATAAATAAAATCTCCATACAAAATAGTCAATAAGGCTACAATACGGTGACTGAAATGACATGTAAACTCATAGACCCTCAGGGACCTATAGCTCATCATTACACAGTCATCGTGTGTAAACGCCTAAGTTGGCACGTGATTCATATTGTAAAAACGGAAATTTTCACGTACTGCACTATCGGTGAAGGCACCGACTAAGTTTCGACTCATTCCGAGAGTCTTCATCAGGGTGAGTGGTTGCGACTTTCTCCTTCCGCGTCGCACGTTCCGTCGTTAGTGCACGGCGCGACAGTACGTGAAAATTCCCGTTTTTACAATATGAATAGTCAAATTCACGATAGTTTTTGGAATAAAATTGGCACATGATGTTTTGTGTATGGCTATTTTTACGATTGGTGAAATATCTTTCTTTCTTAAATACAATTTTCCCATGGCATGAAGTCTTACACAATGTTTAGGAATCCCCTTATAATGCAAAGCAATTTCAGGCCATGGCTTTAAAAAGAATGTTAATAACCAACTCCATGGCGATTATGGCGACACATTTCCGAGAAAATCCTGAATAGTCCACTATCCCTCTTTAATAAACAGTAAGGCGACGAAAAGAAAACACCCTCCGTCTCTCCATGGAAGCAAGAACGCATCCTACCTTCTGAAATTAGTATGACAATAATGGAACAGAATCCCGTACAGTTTTCCATTACCCACCCAAGAAAGGTTGTCGCAGTTTTCTTCAATATATCAAATAAAAGTCGGGTTTTACAATTAGTAGGATAGCCTTGTCTGGATTGCCCCGCCCCAGTCAGTTTTCCATCCTCGGATTCATTCATTCAGGTCCCAGCTACAGGGCAGGGCGCGCGTCTTTTAGAACACCCGCGATTTACGTGCAAACTGATATAAACAACACTGTTTTGCTAACTTACCGAGCATTCTACTGCAGCAGGGAGTAAGGTAAGAGTTTTTAGATTTATTTGAGAATAATTGGATACAGTGAACGTAGGAATTGCTGGTTTTAGGGTTTGATTTTTGTTCGTTTTTAAGGCTGGATGGGCCTGGCTTATGAAATCGTAAGTGAAAACGTGGTGCGAGATATATTGGTGACGTTCTTTTTTATGAGACAGAATTCCATTTGTTTGAGAGTCAAAACGGATAGTTTTGTTTTGAAAATATGTTATGTTTTTATACCTACTTATTTACTACATCAAAATAAATATACATTTTAAGTAAATGTTTTTTGAAGAATTAGGAATTAATTAAGTATTTCCGTATACAAAATTTAACTGTACGAAGTTATATCAAAATACATTCTGTGTTCATTCATAATATACCTACTTAGACGCATGAATTTCAGATTAACATCGCGCATTCAAATAATAAATAAAAAACCTTAAAATCTTCAACCACAAATATGAATGTTTTGTATCAGAAACACACATTATTACTTCCTAAGAACGACCACTTTATAGTTTGTAGGAGTTAGTGGACAATTTAAGGCTTCTCTAACGTTGAAGTTTTAGGGCCTCTGACAATGCATAAAGTATTTCATTTTTTCCAAAAAACAAAAAAGTTTATTTGTTCTTTAATTTTACAAAAACTTCGACAGCTCAATTACTGATTTAATCTGACATTTTCATCAAGTTATGCCAATGATTGGCATCATCACAAAATAGTTGTGATATTTAGGTGATTCGGGTCAGCCAAAGAGTTTCCCATTACCCTGCTTCTTTCAAACCATGGTTATCGAATCATCTGTAAAATTATTCGAATTGTAAAATACTCATAATAGCGTGTCTTAGGAAATTCGTAGACGATCGCTACAATTGTTCGTAGCACGTCTACGAGACAATGCAAATATTTGCTTATTGTAGCACCAACTCATAAAGAGTGTCTGTCGAGGCTAGAAGCTTGCCAATTGCGATGAAAGCAAATCAACTCGCTCAAAAGCGCTCATTAGAGAGGCTCTTGTGATGTCTGGCTCATGGCGTGAATAACTCAAAAGTTATGAATACAGTTGTTAATATATACAGGAACTAGCTTCTGCCCACGGCTTCGCCCGCATGGTACCCGGATAAAAAGTAGCCTATATGTTGTTCTGATGTATAAGCTATATTACTGTAAAGTTTAATCAAAATCCGTTCAGTAGTTTTTGCGTGAAAGAGTTACAAACATCCATCCTCACAAAGTTTCGCGTTTATAATATTAGTAGGATATTACCAACAAGTTAGTTTTAAAACCTCTGACGTGCCCAATATCAGTTATTACTTTCTTTATAATTTTTACGGTTTCTATCCTGTAGGTACTCTGTCATCAGATCCTCGCGTGCTTACGTCTTTTGCTCACTCGGGATGACAATCTTTCAAATAAAAAAACAAAAATAGTTCCCAAAAATGTTTCAGCTAGTCATGATATCCATAAGATGATGACGTTTTTTTTAGTTTTACGGAAAAAGTAGCAATACCTCAGGAATAAAACTTTTATGGGACCACTTTGGGATCATTCTCTATACAACAAAAAAAACATCATAATCGGTTAATATTAGCGAAGATAAAAAGTAACAATGAATCAAAAAAGAAAAAATATATATATTAAACCACATTGAGAACCTCCTTCTTTTTTGGAAGTCGGTTAATAAGATGGACATTTTTATAAAATCTACAAATCATCCTATTACCTGCGTTTCACAAATAAAAAATACCATGAACTGTGAGTGGATTATGGTGATCAAACTTATCTAACAACAAAGCCATGCAAAATGATTGAAAAAAAAATGCATTACTTTCCGTTAAGTCATGCATACATACATAAAATGACGTCGGTTTCCCGGAGAGGTAGGCAGAGAATAAGGACGTCACTAGCTACGATACTGGTAGCACATTCTCATCACATTCTTCATTAAAATCGATAAGCCGTTTCGAACATGAATAGTTACAGTCAAATAAATAACAGACAGCCTCTTATATTTATGGCAAACACATATACTGTTAATAATTTTACAGACGCGTTTAGAGTTTATAGCTTTGCCATAAATACGGTACTATAAATAATAAAATATGGTTACTTATTATGTGATGTGATTTTAATGTCATTTCGATCTTCTTTTTGCTTGTCTTTGGGAATGAAAAGAAACATTTTATTTTATAGCCCTACTAGCTTCTGCCTGCGGCTTTGCCCGCGTGGTACCCTGATAAAGAGTGGCCTATGTGTTATTCTGATGTATAAGCTATATTACTGTAAAGTTTCATTAAAATCCGTTAAGTAGTTAGGCATTCCCTCGCTGCCATTCCAGCATTGCCAAGAAATAACCAGCATTCTTGTCTTCAGTGGCGTGTTAACTTTTAAAATGACTTCAAAAAAAGAAGGAGGTTGTCAATTCGGCTGTACGTTTTTTTTGCTTTTATTATAATATCTCCGTGAATTCTTAACCGATTTTAATTATTTTTTTGTTATTGTAAAAAAATATACACCGCGAAGGTTTCATAAAAGTTTTATTCCTGAGTGTTTGCTATTTTCCCCGTAAAACCAAAAAATATCATCATCTTATGGAATCACGACTAGTCGATACATTTTTGTCGGCTATTTTCTTTTGTTTTTTATTCGAACGAGTGTCATCCCGAGTCAGCAAAATAAGACCTGCAGAATAGAAACTGTAAACTTGGTACTGCAAATGTATCGCGAATATCGCAAATTTCATGATTATTTTCTTAATGGGTAGGGTAGGGTTATACATCAAGGGTGATCCATATAAATTTTATGTAAAAATCCCACTCCTCCAAAGGTGAAAAAATGGGTGACGAAAATTAATATTGAACTTTTTTGACGAACAATGTGGTGCACTGGGCGAAGGCCCGCTTGAGCACCGAAGGTTGTAGGTTCGATTCCCGCCGCGGGACAAATGTATTTGTTTCAAGTCTGGGTATTATTTTTTGTATAATATGTATGTATTTACAAAAAATAAATATTATAAGTAATAAATCAGTCATGTAGTTTCCATAACACAAGCTCTCTGCTCAGTTTGGGGCTAGATGATGCTGTGTGAAAATTTCCAGCATTATTTACCTATTTATTTATTATGAATTTTCCGTTATTTGCCTCCGCGGCTGGTTTTATTTCCACGTACGAAGTCTTAGTCTTAAGCTACATTTTTGCCTCAGAAAATAAAGAAAATTCCGTTCCGGTGTACACATTCCTCGACGAGTAAAAAATTCAATCCTTTAAGGCCCAGAGTGGTAACCATTTCGTGATGCTGACTGTTCGAATTTTCTGTGATGAAAACGAATAAAGTTTCACAAAATAAGCTCATTAGAGCAAAATTCTGCCCACGTTAAATGTTAAAGTGGGCTTAATTTTGCTAGAAAGAGCTCTGAGAATAACCGTGTTGTATTGATGATGGACAATGAGGAGCGCATCATCATCACCAACAACTTGTAGAAGGCACAGGCCTCCCTCAAAGAGTGTCATGACGAACGGTGTTAGGCTCCGGGCTACCTACACCCACCGACTTCCCAAGATCAATGATTAGTTAATATAACAACATTTTTAAACCACCACGTGTATTTCCGACGACGACCTCTGTGGCGCAGTAGGCGTAAGCCCGCCTGAGACGCAAAAGGTTGCAGGTTCGATTCCCGCCGCGGGAAAATGATTGTATGATCTGCAAATATTTGTCTCGGGTGTTTCAATGTATAATATTAGGTATTTACAAAAAAGTATCTAGGTAGTATATCAATCATGTGGTTCCCATAATACAAGCTCTGCTTAGTTTGGGGCTAGATGATGCTGTGTGAAAAATTACCAGAATTATTTATTTATTTCATCATGTATTGTCAAAGGAAAACTTATTAAAACCCCTCCTTTAAAATTATCTTGAAGTCATAGAAATCGATTGCAAAAAAATTACATCAGAATTAATTGGTCTCCTTATTAAAAACATCTTTTCCCAAACACATATATTGGCTCCTTGAGTCACTGGTAAAAATATCCATCAATTATGTTACAAACTGCTATATACGGCAGCAGGTGTAACGTGTAACCTACAAAACTGGATTGTTGAACTTTCATCGTTCTTCGAAGAGGGTCGGATACGTCACACGTGGCCTTAGGTATCTAACTATACCTAATCATAGTCGTCTGTGTTTACATACATAATTTTTTTTTTAATAGTTGAGGATCGTATGAGTATAACTGTTTCCCGACTCCCAGCGCTTCTCTCGGATAGCTCGCCCGCACCAGACTTCTAAAGCTAAAGCAAAAACCAAAGTATGTCTTAGACATAAACTCCGTTTCCCGGAGGGGTAGGCAGAGACCACGGTTTTCAACTTGCTACCATTTTGTTATAGTACCTCTTTTCGTTCGCTCTCATAATATTCTTCAAGATTGTTCGCCAGCTTAGGGTACCGACCTGACCGTCTAAGTTTATTAGAGGTTTGCCAAACGGAAATAACTCTACTAGATACTTTGATCTTCAAAGTGCTTTATCACTAGAAATAATTTAACCGAAACATCAAAACTGAATCGATATATTAGGTACCTTATTAATTAAAGTCCCAAGACCTTCTGACTTCCAAAACCATTTTTTAATATAAGGTAATTAATTAAGAAATCTAAATCTATCTGCATCTGTGTGCCTACCTATACATTCCATATCTCGCGTTTTGACTTCTGGCAGATCCTACTAATATTATAAACGTGAAAGTTTGTGAGGATGGATGTTTGTTACTCTTTCACGCAAAAACTACCGAATGGATTTTAATGAAACTTTACATTAATATAGCATATAGATCAGAATAACACAGGCTACTTTTTATCCGGGTACTACGCGGGCCAGCTTCTACCTGCGGCTTCGCCGCAGGTAGAAGCTAGTAAGCTATAAATTATAATGCTCGTGAATGATTTTTTGATAAGATACCGAGTATTAACCTAAGATAGAAGAGAAAAAACAGTCAAGTGCGTGTCGGGTCACGCGCAGTGTAGGGTTCCGTAGTTAATAAACTTATATTTACTAACCCGTTTTACACAACTAACAACTTCATCTATGTAATTTTCAATGATTTTTTTTCCAAATTATTCTTTTTACTTATTCAAGTACATTTTATAAGTTGGTCCGCTATTAGTCCTCGTTAACTTGTAAAGCCTACTTAGCTGTGATAGTTTTCCTTTTAACTTTGTTATAAATATTACTGCAGTGATGATTTTTTTCACATTTCCTAAAACAACCGTTTACATATCCAAAGATCGATCCAACGACAATCCATCTGATAGACCATAAAAAAAACATCCATACTTTAGGTGTAGGGGAGATACACTACAAAATTGTTTTTCATGATTTTATTTAATCACTTTATCGGCGTGATAAAGTGGTACCACGCCAAATATATGGTGAAACTATAAGAGTTCCTTGTTGACTACAGAACCCTAAAAATGGGATGCTTAAAGATATATCCCTATTTTTCCGACTTCCTAAAATGTTAAAATATCAGATTTTGGGATTTAGTATTAGTATTTGATGTTAGTCAACAAAATGTCCTCCACTTCAATTCTCCTCAACAGATTTTCTCGCCTGAGTTAAACAATCCATCCAACTGTCATCTCAAGATGCCTTTATGATGTTTATGACATTCGAACCAACAAGTTTCACAGGCTTGATACAAATTCTCTCGAACTAATGACGCATCGTAACGTAAATACTCCAATCCAACTCAAAACAATTTTGTAAGGATTCTCGAAAAGTTCAACTAAAAATACCAAACACGAGGAAGTTAGAGGGAACCTCAAGATGACCTGAGTCGAGTTGGAGTGGAGGAATATTTGGAGAAATGTTCAATTATATGAGGGTTATTCAGTCGGTGGGGTGGTGGGTTGTTGTATTTACCTAAACAAAAGGAGCTCAAGGATAATAACTTATTTATTGCGTTCCGTGAGGAAGGCTGTAAGGGCAAGTTCAAGACTTCAAGTAGCGAGTTTGCGTGTGCACTGAGCCCACAGCCTTGGGTAACCACTTTTTCATCAGGTTTTTAGTTTGTAGCAACTGCCTAGTCATTATTAACAGATTAACTATGTAGTAACTACCTATAAAATTGAGCGCCTGTCACTCTGAGAATAACGACGCGTCTAACGATTCCTACTTCAGGTGCCACTTACACAAAACATCATGTTCCACTTACACAAAACATCATGTCACTTTCCTTTTCCAAAGGTTGTCTGGAAGAGATCGCTTTTAGCGATAAGATCGTCCATTGTACCTTGTATATTTTTAAATTTCTGTGTTTTGTATTTTTCTTTGGTCTGCTAAAAATAGTTTACTATCTATCTTTCCTGGCACTTTTGACATTTAGATTTCTAAAACAAATGAAAACACTTTACATCATAAACAAATTACAAAATAAACAAAATATTATTCTTATTTATGTACAATGGGCGGTCTTATCGCTTATTGAGGAAACACGAATACGTGTGCCAAGTACCTGGATAGTGAGGGCAAGTTCAAGTCAGTAGCTCGCGTGTGTTCGCCTCGGTACCTTGACCGAGCTTACTGCCTTAGCCTCAAAAGTTTATAATGTCATGGAAGGCATCGAGTTACACCGTTTGTATGGGTAGACTACTTAGCCAGTTTTCTGTATCTTCTTGCCAAATTTAATAACTCTAGGTCAACGGGAAGTACCCTATAGGTTTTGATTTATTTGCCAGTATCAAAATATGTCGCATAAATGGCCGTATTTTTTTATTGCGTTGGCTTAATAAGTTTGATTTTTTTGAGCTTCAAGGGACCGTAGACCTACGTATTTGATATTAATTTCAATTTGATACATCCACGCGTTCCCGAGAAAAAGGGTCTTGACAAAGTGACAGACAGACAGATGGGCGGTCAACGAAGTGATCTTGATAATGGTTCCATTTTTTTCCTTTTGAGGTACGGAACCCTAAAAATCACTCACCAACGTCAAGTCAAATTTGTAAATATTCAAATATATTTTCACGCGCGCTGACTTCGAATTCTGTTTTCTACAAGTAGTCCTATTACTACTTACTACTTACTACATGTAAGTAGAAAACAGTTTTCTTTCCCTATCTATTATTATTTAAATAGTTTAAAGTAGTTGTATTATTATGTTGTATAAATAAATTCTAACATTTCGTAACCCTGGTACGTATGTCGGTGCATTCAGTTTCAACGTATTGAACAGTTCCATTACCGTTTTTTATTTATTGACTTCCAAGACTTTATTTATCGATCTATTTTATCTCATACGACATGAATTAAACTTTTTCCTATTTCTCTCATAAAATAATATACAATATATTCCTTTTAATAAACATTTTGTGTGTATTTACGACGGGCATGACGGAGCAGCATGTATTATGAATTTCTCTGGTGCAGTGCAGTCTCGTAAAATATGCTAGTGGGTTGCGCAAACGGAATGTTTTCATTGAAATTCCTGAATGCATACATTTGAAGCTAAAAATCTGTATAGATAGTCTTCGAAAAGGAATAAAAATTTCCTTATTCTGGTATTCAGAACTGTAAAATGTGTTCAAACAAAATTGCTAAAAATTCCTGTGGTAAGCCTAATCATCGCTAGCATTATCTCAACCTACCGCTATCCTACTACTATTATAAACGTGAAAGTTTGTGAGGATGGATGTTTGTTACACCTTCACGCAAAAACTACTGAACGGATTATGACGAAACTTTATATAGCTTATGCATCAGAATAACATATACTATAGCTACTTTTTAATCGGGTACCACGCGGGCGAATCCGTGAGCAGAGGTTGCTCTATTATACCTCTAAATGTGAAAATTCTGATGTTTGTTGCTACAAATCTTTGTAACGGCTAAACCGATTTGGAAGTTTAGAAGGACTGAACCGGGATAATGTTTCTGATTATTCGGTACGATGCGAGCGAAGCTGTCATGGTATAAAAGGACCATTAAATTCTAATTACTAATATTTGAAGGCTTTTAGGCTAAATATTTGGGACGCCCAATGATTTGGGGCAATAAGCGGCTGTGACACATAACTGAATTTGCAATTATAATCCTTATTCAGATGTATATAAGGAATATTAGCGTGCACGATCTAGAGATTCGGTTCTAAATTCGGACGACAAGGTTTTACTAGGTACATGGGCTGAAATATAAACTTTTCATTCAAGGATAACTTAAACTAAAAAAAAAAAACAAAACCCTTAGGTATCCATCAGTTATTTGCACGAATAAGGACGTGTGGCATTTAACCCAAGAAACATTCTGAAACCTAAGAACAAACTCATTCTGAAATCACTGAAATTATAGAAAATCAGTGATTCCACAATGAGTTTGTAAATTAATTGCTCTAAACAAGTGACCAAGTTTATTATGTAGCTTTTTTTTAACTAATTTGACAAAATCAAATGTACTGTGAAGTTCCTACGGTGAATAAATGAGTAGGTATGAAGTATTGCAAAAAACCACATTTGGGTGTTTTTTACCATTTCTTTTCAACAGGGCTTAACTGATTGTAATTCAGGTTTTTTGCAATATTAATTTCTATGACTATAATTTCTATGACTTCAGGGAAACATATATGAAATGTTTTATCGACATACGTCACTTGAAAAACTTATTCTAACTACAAACTTGAGCTTCGAATCGATCGATACTTGTAGTAAATTATAAACCACCTTTCACGCGTTCGGTTAGTATTAATCAATTATGAAAGCCTTCCGTCAGGTCCTTGAGAGAGTTATGTACGTAATAAACACGGACACACGGGACACAATGCAGTGAATATATGATCACAAACTCATTAATATATTGGATTTATTCATACAAATATGTACAAGTATACAAAAAATACAGATGAAACAGCTAGCTATCTAAAGACCGTTGCAAACGATCTATAGATAGCTCAAATAATCCAGACCACTACCAGACGGAAGCGTTCCCAATATACTGGCCGCATTGCTACGCTGAATGGCAATGCTATGCGCGCGTCGCTTCGACCAGTCGCCCTGAAATAATTTTGAAAACGCGAAGGACCCCTGTTCCCCACGGACTCAGAGTCTCAACCCCAAAAGGCTCAAATAAGTAAGCTCTGTTGAGACTTCAATATTTGCGCCTCTTGAGATCCTCGGCCGAAGCAGCCGCTGCACCGGCTCTAACTGATGTCCCCGACAGATGAGATGGTGCTTGGGTATCTACGTATGTGGCGTCCCATACCAAAGGCTTTCCCCTCTCCCAAGGGACAAGGGTCATGCCGTCAGGCCGCTTACCATCGTCACGTAGTAGACCATTCGAGAACGGTATATATTGGACGGTTTTACACATTATAGAGAGCAAAGAGTTGTGGACGAGTCAACGATTAACTTGTCGTCAAGTTAAAATTAATGGCGCGGCGAACGAGTAGACAGCTGCGATGTAAGCAGTGCGAGTTCAATTCTAGCCGCGGGACAAATATTTTAATGTTCTGCACATATTTGTCTGAGTATTATAGTACCAAGGTACTCGTAGTTCGTGATATCCACGATACATGGAATCCTAGTGAAGGGTCAGAAATTTCGCAAAAACTAACTAGTGTTCAATAAACTTTGACCTCAATTTTGGATCCCTTTGAGAGCAAATTTCCAAAATTCCTTTGTTAATGTACGTCTAGTGCTAAAAGGAATGCATTCTTCAAATTTCAAGTCTCTTGGACCAGCGGTGTGACAAACAACGCAGAGCGCGTTGTCTGTCAATAGGTATGACAGACTCTCTTTTATAGTATTACTAGCTTCTACCCACGGCTTCACCCGCATGGTATCCGGATAAAAAGTAGCCTATGTGTTATTCTGATGTTTAAGCTATATTATTGTAAAGTTTCATCAAGATACATTCAGTAGTTTTTACGTGAAAGAGTAACAAACATCCATCCTCACAAACTTTCACGTTTATAATATTAGAAAGATTCGTAGGATGATTATGACTATGATATTTTATGATTTAGTAGTGTAAAAACACTTTCTACGAAAATTAAATGAAAGTTAATTTTCACTAAATTTACTTATAAGATATCCAATTACTTTTTACAATATCTAATTAAACTTTTAATTATTCATGATTACTACAATCTTTTCATTTCAAGAATTTCCGGCGTAGGGGCAATATACTTAGTACCTTATTTTCGCGAGGTGAAAACAGAAAAGCATCAAAACATTTGATTATTTATTTTTTTGTGCCCGCCATTAGTAAGAGTATACAGCTCACAAAATCAAGAGCTAAGTTACACTTTACAAGCGTTGATGGCTACGAAAAAGGTAAGCGAAATATCCTATCCTACTTCCTATCCTATCCTACTACTATTATAAACGGAAAGTTTCTGAGGATGGATGTTTGTTACTCATTCACGCAAAAACTACTGAACGGATTTTGATGAAACTTTACAGTAATGTAGCTTATATCTACATCAGAATCACACATAGGCTACTTTTTTCCGGGTATCACGCGAGCGAAGCCGTGGGCAGAGGCTAGTAATCTTATAAATCAATGTCAAAAATATCAACGTCGGTCTGCGGGGATCGAATCCGCTACACGTTAAAAATGAAATATCTAACCAATTAAATAATTACCTAATCTGTTTCAAGAAAAAAACTAGCAATTTCCATCTATCATCGGCAATACTATTCGTTATCTGCCATTCTGCCCTCTAATGACAATGTTGAAATATCTTACGTCTTATGTGAATACATAAGACATATGTACATGTATTTGTGTACATATTCACATAAGACGTAAGAAATATCTCTTACGTCTTATGTGAATATGTACACAAATAAACATATAAAACAGAAGGCAGAATAATGTAACAGGAAAAAAGGAAAAATAAAATTACAAAGGTTAGTTTAACCCTAAAGTGTTATCTTCGCAACCCATTGAGACCATTCGTGATAGGTTGTGAGACTGCGAGCCCTTATCCTCTTGAGACAAAGAAAATACTGCCTATCCTAAGAAAATAAAATAATATTTTTTATTTGTGGTATAAGTTTTTTATTTGTTCCTTAGCAGGTTCATGATCATTATTTATTGTTATGAGGAATCGTTTTGTATGATTTTTCAATATAAATAATTATAATAATGGTCATTTTTCACACAACATCATCTAGCCCCAAACTAAGCATAGCTTGTATTGTGGGAACTAAGTACGAGACTGATATACTACTAATATACCTTATTTTTTGTAAATACATACATAGAAAACACTCAGACTCGAGAGAAATATTTGTAGATCTTACAAACATTTTTCATGCGGCGGGAATAGAACCCGCAACCTTGCGTTTAAAGCGAGTTTTCGCTCAATGCGCCATAGAGGTCGTAGGTCTTAAAATTTTGCGAAAATTTAAGTGCCGTGTGTATTCACTTTTATTTTTTTACTACTAAAGAGGCAAACAAACTTACGGCTAACCTGGTGGTAAGCGGTTACCAGCTGTCTATGGATGCTTACAATACAGAAGTAACACTCACGCGTTACTTCCCTGAGATATCAATATGAAAGATCTTATGAGAATATCTTTTTTTTTTTATTACAAAACCTAATATCTATTTAAATTTAAATTAATTGACTTCTACCTATTGACATCCTCAAATAATTACTCATTCAGCGAAGTTAACTGCGACGTTATTATTTTTTATTTTGTACCGACTGAAAATAATACAAAACATCTACGATCTAATACTACTCACGAATATATATAAACATCCATTTCCGATAGGAAATAGATTGAATGTGTGACAGTATAAATAATCCTAGTATAATTTAACATAAACTGCTATTAACCATCATTCTTGCAATAAGGATATGAATACTAGACCACAAAATAAAAGTTATTCTTGCTAGATAACATCTCTTCGATTCTACATTTGCGCTTCGCTAGCATATCGGCTCTGAATGCTGAAACGTGGAACATTACGCTCATAAATCTAGCTATATCCCCCTAAGCTGTGAATAAAGTGGTTATAAATTATAGCGATAGACGGAGGCAATAGGCACTTGCAAGTCTGTTATTATTCTAACGGGGGCTGAAACTTCGCACTTTGTTTTTATCCGTAAACGCATTTAAGGAGCCCTTAAGGATCCGATGTACAGTGCTCATAACTTAAAATCGACGCGCGTCCAAAAATATAGCTCTATATTTTTGGACGCGCGTCGATTTTATATATATCTCTTGTTGACTGATGCAGGCCCGCCCGTGCTTGCGCGATAGCAATATAGCCGTTCAGAATTTGTTATAAATTTGGTGGTGTTCCGTAATACCAAATAAGATGAATGAAAACTTGTTGTATTTTTCACATTGTGGTGTTATTCTGTAACTAGACAATATAATATATGTACCTAACCAAACGATACGTAAGGTATTGTTGTTTTTAATACGAAACAAATAAGAAGAAAACATGTCATGTATGGCGTAAAAATATTCAAAATGCGATTCATTTACATTTACATTGTATTCATTTTAGGTAAGTATTTTGAAAAAAAATATAGCAAGGTACGTAGATAAATACTATTCGAATGCAAATAATAACATAATATGGTGGGAATAAGCTCTAATTACAAATGACTATGGTATTGCGTTTGTATGGGCAATTCAGCCAACGCAGGCTTCTTAAATGCTTTTTCTGTAAGAGTTCGCTTGTTTATTAGTCTGATTACATTTATTTCAAAAGGCTAATCGGATTGTTATGTGGTTTTTGCAATTCATTTGTATGTCTTTAAAAATGGTTCTTATATATGTGTTATTGCCGTAAATCACTAGAGGGCGCAGCAAGTGATGATGGGAACAGATGTCGTGGTTTTTAATAAAAATTAACTTGTCTTTCATACACTCTTGAAATTATCCTACCTCTATACTTGGGACTGATGTCATCGTTATGGTTGGAGGACGAAGGCGGTTCAAGACCGCCAATCTAAGTAGGACATCTATGTCCAGTAGTACCTAGACAGTTATCAGATGATAATGATGTGAGAGGTTCAATATCTTCATCATCAAAATTTATAAAATGCCAATTTTTGAATTTTCATTCCTTATGATTATTATTTTTTAATTTCACGTTAATATTCATCGTAGTTCATAAGCAAATATTCTCACAAAACGGTTACATAAATATCATAACGAGAGTTTTATTCGTTCCCAAGCAAAATAAGGGCCCATAAAATAATTGCAAAATTGTTAGATCATAATAAAACTTTTCTAATTAAACCACTTCAAACAGGAATTTAAAGTTGGTTTGAAAATCCACTTATAAATTACAATTACAATTCTTGGCTTCTGCTACGGCACTTCGTAAATAAGAGACATGCTTGTCAAGATGCCAGTTTCAGTTTTGTAGACCTTATTCTCCGCACGTTTCCTGAAGTGTTCTTCCGCAAAACAAAACTGAACACTATGCCACAGTAACAGCCGGATACTGTACCGAGGCTCAAAAGTTCTGAAGTTAATTTACTAAGAAAATTCAGTGGGAGTTATCAGTTTGAAGTGTCTATATAATTAAAAATAGTAAAAAAAAATTCGCCGTCTCAATAGAAAAATTTTATGAAAGAATTTCTTCGAAATAAGTGCCTATATTGAAAGTTGGAGCCGTATACCTGAAAATCTTTAGATCCATACTCAGTATGCAGATCCGTCAGGATAGATAGGGTACCAAGTTAGGGGAAGTCAAAGACAATTCCAAACTATATAAATACTTTATAAAAAAAAAACACTTTACAGACATATCCCACACTAGGATTACCTTTGTCATGAGACATATCAGGAACTATGAGCTCAATGTTATCACACAGACCCGAAACAAATAACTGCAAAATACGCAAACACTTGTCCCGCAGCGGGAATCGAACTCGCACTTGCATCGCAGCTTCTATATTTATATCCGCATATTGCGTAGGCATTCCAACTGACAGCTTGCAAGCCCATTGCTGTTTTTGAAGCACTAATCGATGATGGCACGTGCCATAAACATTTTTGTGTACTAGGATTTGTCGCTTTATGTAAAAAATACCTGTATAATATATAATATATCTAATAAAATATTATAAAAATCCCGGTAACACAAAAAAGCTCTTTGATGGTATTATAAAGAGTTTGGTAAATAATCAAAATGCTATTTGATTTCGAATCTTCGTTTGAATGAAATAAGCGTGGGATCTATCGCAAGTGTTCCCTAATAGCCAGACAAAGCCTCGTCCAATGGATTTATTTCTTCAAACGCTGCCTGGGTCAATTACCGGAGACCCAGCCAAATAATCGGGTCCAGTTGAAGGCCATATTTCAGACAACGTTATTGAAATGTAATTCCGTTCAATGACTACAAAAAGAGCGAGATTTGAATCCTAATATTTATGGCTCTGAGATAAAAACTTAACTACTTGCCTACCTTCATACTATGAGGGAACCTACGTACCTACCTACCACAGACTAGTTAGGGATACCTACCTACATCATGTTTTAGTAGGTTAGAACCAGTGATTTAAGTTATATTTTTTTTGTTTTTATTAGAAGTACCTACCTCTATTAGTGCCCAGTTGGTCTTATCTTTCTCAACTGAAAGTCAAATAGCAATATTTTCTTTTTCTTTCGAACGATCGCTACGCCACAGTCCGCAACCACAGTCAGTGTGGCAAATCCTTATCATCATCAGTTTGGTAAATCTTTATCATCATTATCATCACCGTCAATACCAGCTTGTAGAAGTCTTTTCTCTTCCAAGATATGGGCCTTCCTACGCTGCGTCGTCCAATTAATGGTCGCATCATATTATGTAGCTAAAAAAATATGAAGCCGTATTTTTGACATTCATGCCACAATTTAGACAGTTTAACCTCAGATCTTCAGATCTTACCTTTCTGTACTGTGCCATCTGTGATACTTTTAAGGGATTGTTCACTGAGAGGAGAAAATGACCGGAGTGTGTAGTTTGAGGCCCGAGGCGCCGCCAGCGCCATGAGCCTTAATTTACACGAGTTGGGAATAGCACTTTCTTCCGAGTGATACATAGTGCTTTATACTTTACCTACGAGGAAACCTTCATATGTCTTGTTGTATTTATTTCTGGATTTTTTGGGCAATAGGATCTCAGTAACTGCTTGGGCTGTTTGTTATAATTCTGGCGGCGTCATCAAATTTTAATCTTCACTATCACTACACATTATCATTACGAGTAAACAAAAATTGAAAATTCAGAAAAATAAGACGAAAGAAAGCACGCGCGTTTTTCAGTTGTTAATTATTTTTTATATTCGAAAAAGCAAGCGATAAGAACTATAGTCTTTTGGTATCATTAACAAACTAACCTGCTTATTATCCAAAACATACTAATTATCCAAAACTACAAAAAATAACAGATTGTTAAAAATTGATTTCCATAAACTTTTTCCACCCGCATATTTGAACAACAGTAATCACGTACTTTAATTCTGTCTACCCTATTCTATCCTACTATCCTATCCTACTATCCTATCCTACTTTTTTTTTTTTTTTTGCTTGTGGCATCCCTATGAGTAACAGCTGTTGATATTGTCCCGATTTTATTTACTCGATTTTAAATATATTTAGGTGTTTTTACGTAGCCCTTTCCGAATTTATCGCTTTGAAACAATCGTAATTACGTGTACAAATGTTATTAGTAGTGTACATTGTGAAAATAAAGTGAAATTGGCCAAACACTAACGGTTAGGAAGTTTGAATATTTTCATTGTTTTTTACCAGTTTGGAAGTGTTTGTTGCTCGTTTTGTGTAGATTACAAACGTTGGAATACAATTTCCCATCAAATAAGTATACACAAAGCACGTAAGTACACAAAATTTCAAATTTTATAACCTCAACTTGTGTTTACATTTCTTTGGTATTTTCGCGTTGATTGATTCTTCGTTTTGAAGAACCAAGTTAATTTATTAAAAATGAACACCCGTAAGGCCCTCTCACGCCAGGAGGAGTCCAAACTTCACCAGGTTTTGCTGGAATTGAAGGCTGCCAAAGAATTGTGTTCTCAGTTGTCGTTGGAGAGAGAAGACAATGAAAAACTTGTTTTAGACGCGTTAGATAACAATAAAAAGTTAAAAAATGAGCTGTCCGTACTGCATTCACAGTACACCTTAGTTAATGAAGAACGGGACAAGTTAGAAAATATAATTTTAGGGTTCGACCAGTGTGGTGTAGAGTACGACCAGGCCCTAAAGCGAACATCTGTCTTGGAGAAGGAGTTATGTGATGCTCACAAACAAATCACACTCCTGGAAGAAGCCTCTCAATGCTCCGCCACACTGAACACCCAGAGTTTATTCAACGAATTAGTAACAGCTGATAGGGTACCTGGCCAAATTCTTGATGCAAGCTGTCATATTCCTACTGTAACAATTGACTTGACAAATGATGACTCAGTGGGTATTTCAGCATGCAACAGGAGTAACACAAGTAAAAACAAACTTAAAAAATATGTTAAAATCAATAAATATATTAACAAAACTAAAAAAATGTTGAAAAATCAAAAATGTTTAGTAAGTAAAATTAAAAATAAGAGACAAAAATTAGAAATACTCGATGAGTTGCAAATGTACACAATTAAATTAGAAAATAATAAAATAAAGTATGAATCTGACATACAGCAACTACAGTCAGAACTTGCCAGCGTTGAGGAGTCCTTGGGCTCCATTACTAGTCGCTATGAGAAGTCTCAGGAAGCAATAAGGGAGTACTCACTGGCGATGGATGAATTACTCAAATTATCATATAGCAACAAGGAGCGTTATGATTCATTAGTGGCCAATCACACATGTGATTGCCAGCGCTCTGACATTCCAGAACCAGTGTATCCTGCCTCATCCGCTTCCCAGCTGTATGTCAGTGCCAAAACTTCTGAAACTTTGAATAGAATTGCTAATAAAACTATTATGTTCAGCGATGAAATTGGAAAAAACATGGGCCAGTTATTGACTATGAAATTGGGACATTCAGTCATAAATCATTGTGTACCTAATTCTAGCCTTCATGAAATTATGCCAATAATTTCAAAGTATGAATTTGACAGTGAATCAAATCTGATTATTTGGCTTGGAAATAGGGGTAATGTGAACAAATCAGAACTTATAAAATACTTTGATACTCTGTGTTCACTACAAATTAATAAAATTGTAATGTTCACATTCCCTTATAGCAACAGCTTGCCACAAGCAGAAAATGATCTTAGATATAAGTTAAATATGACTCTGCATACAATATCATGCAATAATAAATTAATTCATTTAATTGATTCTAACAGTGTTGTTAAAACATATTATTTGACCAAAGGTAGATACTACCTTTCTAACTTTTACAAACGACAGATAGCTGTTTCGCTATCTTATTATTTTAGTATAACAGCCAAAAACTTGGCTAACCAAAATGCTTTTTTTGAGCATTGTCCTAAAATTGAAAACCAGACATTGGAAATTATTCCATGTCATTTAAATTACCAGACACGACAATAGAGGAAATCTCTAGCACTAAAAAGTCAAATA
The DNA here is from genome assembly GCA_958496245.1 of Perizoma flavofasciatum. Taxonomy (NCBI): domain Eukaryota; kingdom Metazoa; phylum Arthropoda; class Insecta; order Lepidoptera; family Geometridae; genus Perizoma; species Perizoma flavofasciatum. The sequence continues at coordinate 3,961,416 of OY292443.1, read as the reverse complement.
ATATTTTTTTTTTAAATAAACAAAACAAACAGTTGTTAAATAATAAAAATGTGAAATATACCAACTTGATGCACCAAAATATTGAAGGAATTCGTTGTAAAGAATTAGAACTAGAACTGTACATGAACTCAAATGACATTGACATTATTTGCATTACAGAACATTGGCTGCGAAGCCATGAGGTCATGTTCAGTTTCAGTAATCACCAAGTTGGTAGTTCTTTCTGCAGATTACATGCTATACGTGGTGGCTCATTAATCCTACTTAATAAACAGATAAAATTTAGAGAACGTTTAGATATAGTCCACCTCTCTGTAGAAAGACACATTGAAGTTGCTTGCATAGAGTTGGAGCAATTCATAGTTATAAGCGTTTACAGCCCACCATCTGCCTCATTTGACATTTTTGAAAAAGTTATGGAAGAAATGTTGTTTAAATTATCTAAATCAAATAAATATATTATTACGTGCGGAGATTTTAATGTTAATTTACTAGAAATTAACTCCTTAAATACTAGAATAATTAGTTTATTTCAATCATTTGATTTAAAACCTCAATTTATGGAGCCTACTCGAATAACCGATACTTCGGCCACATGTATAGACAATATCTTTGCCAACATTAAAATATTAAATAAGAGTTTAATTAGTAATATTAAGTCGGATCATCTTGGACAAATAATTAAAATAGAGGTTCAAACAAAAAAACTTGAAAAAAGAAATATTACTTGTATACCTATGACCAAAGATCGATTGGACAAACTAAAATTGAATTTAACTTCTGTATTTCCATGTTTGTATGGTAATTTTAATCCAAATAATTTATACAACACATTTTTTAAGAAATTTAGTGATGTGTTCAATTCAATTTTTACATCGAAATCGATCATGGTCTCTGACGGTAAAAAGTTCAGTGACTGGGCAACAGCGGGAATACATAAAAGCAGGAAGAAATTGTATGATCTTTATGCTGAACAAACAATATAATTTTAATGAGGAGTTTAAAGAACAAGTCAAAAAGTATTCTAAAATTTTTAAAAATGTTTGTCGTGAAGCAAAAGCTCGTCATTTGAGTTCAAAAATTAAAAATAGCCAAGATAAAGTAAAAGCCACTTGGAAAGTAATCAACAGTGAGACTGGAAGAGTCACAACTAAGAACAATAAGTTTAATTTGAAAATTGACAATGCCACCGTCAATCAGGATAGTGATGTAGCTAAAGCGTTCGAAAACTTTTTTACCGACATTCCAGTCTCTACCACAAAATCCTTAAACTCCTCTCCCATAGAAGCAGAGTCATTGTTAAAAGAAAACTTAACAGAATGTAAAATACAATTCAAATTTGATCATGTAAATAGTGATGACATCATAAAAGCTTTCAAACTCATAAATGTTAAAAAAACCACGGACCTCTGGGGCATCTCTGTTTGCGTTGTGAAATCATTGATTGGCATTATTGCGCCCGAACTAGCTTTAATATTCAACGAGTGTATTGACTGTGGTGTGTTCCCTGATTTAATGAAACACAGTAAAATAACTCCACTTTTCAAATCGGGTACATGTTCTGACCCTAGTAATTTTAGACCTATATCAGTACTTCCTACATTTAGTAAAATTTTTGAAAAACTAATTTTAAATCAATTGCAAAGACATTTTAAATTAAATAATTTACTGCATAATAAGCAATTCGGATTTAGTAAGGGTCGCTCAACCACTGATGCTGGTATTGAGTTAATATCGCACATATTTGATGCCTGGGAGGAATCTCATGACGCTTTAGGCGTTTTTTGTGATTTGTCAAAGGCATTTGATTGCGTAGACCATGACACATTGATCAGGAAACTACACCATTATGGTATTAGGGGCGTTGCTCTAGACTTTCTCACTTCCTATTTAAGTGACAGAGTACAAAGAGTTGACGTGAATGGAAAACGGTCTCCGGGGTCTCTGGTTACTATCGGTGTACCGCAGGGATCAATTCTTGGTCCATTTTTGTTCTTAGTATACATTAATGATCTACCCCACCTTGTAAGGGACGATCATGAGGTTGTATTGTTTGCAGATGACACGTCACTTTTATTTAAATTAAAGCGACGACAAACCAATTTTGACAATGTAAACAATGCAATCTCTAAGGTTGTAAAATGGTTCAACGTTAACAATCTCCTACTTAATGAAAATAAAACAAAGTGTATTAGATTTATACTACCCAATGTTACACAAGTTAAAGCAAATATCAAAATCAAAGATGAACAGTTGGCTCTTGTGGACACCACCGTATTCTTAGGTATCACCCTAGATAATAAGCTTCAATGGGGTCCTCATATTGATGGGTTATCGAAGAGACTTAGTTCTGCGGCATATGCAGTCAAAAAGATCCGTCTTTATACAGACGTTGACACAGCTAGACTAGTTTACTTCAGCTACTTCCACAGCATTATGTCGTACGGTATACTGCTGTGGGGGAGTGCTGCTGATATCAATACCATTTTTGTGCTGCAGAAGAGGGCTGTTCGAGCAATTTATAATATGGGCCCCAGAGAATCACTTCGCGAAAAGTTTAAAGAAATAAATATAATGACATTCCATTGTCAATACATTTATGAAAATCTGATGTATGTTCACAAAAATATTAATTTGTTTAAGAAAAAAAGCGATAATCACAATGTTAATACTAGAAATAAAGATAAACTCGCTGTTGCCACTTGTAGACTCCATAAAGTTGGTAAATCGTTTAAAGGGCACGGTGTACGCTTTTATAACAAACTCCCAAGAGATATAAAAAAATTTATCAATTAACAAATTTAAAAACGTAATTAAACAAAAGCTTTATAAAAAGGCATACTATAAAATATCTGATTATTTAGATGACAAAAACTCTTGGGATTGAAAATGCTCCAACTCGAACCTATTGTTTTGTAAAAGGATCATTAAAAAGAATAACCAGCCTTGTTTTCTTGCCTTTCTTTCCTGGCTTGGTCGCGGAGGAACAGGCACCTAGATAAAAACCGACGTTTCAAAGTGGTCCTTGTGATTTTATTGAATAAATGAATTTTGACTTTGACTTTGACTTTACTATTCTATCCTACTATCCTATCCTACTATCCTATCCTACTATTATATCCTACTATTCTATCCTACTATCCTATCCTACTATTCTATCCTACTATCCTATCCTACTATCCTATCCTACTATTCTATCCTACTATTCTATCCTACTATCCTATCCTACTATCCTATCCTACTATCCTATCCTACTATCCTATCCTACTATCCTATCCTACTATTCTATTCTACTATCCTATCCTACTATCCTATCCTACTATCCTATCCTACTATCCTATCCTACTATCCTATCCTACTATCCTATCCTACTATCCTATCCTACTATCCTATCCTACTATCCTATCCTACTATCCTATCCTACTATTCTATCCTACTATTCTATCCTACTATTCTATCCTACTATTCTATCCTACTATCCTATCCTACTATCCTATCCTACTATCCTATCCTACTATCCTATCCTACTATTTTATCCTACTATCCTATCCTACTATCCTATCCTACTATTCTATCCTACTATTCTATCCTACTATTCTATCCTACTATCCTATCCTACTATTCTATCCTACTATTCTATCCTACTATTCTATCCTACTATTCTATCCTATTATTCTATCCTACTATTCTATCCTACTATTCTATCCTACTATTCTATCCTACTATTCTATCCTACTATCCTATCCTACTATTCTATCCTACTATCCTATCCTACTATTCTATCCTACTATTCTATCCTACTATTCTATCCTACTATTCTATCCTACTATTCTATCCTACTATTCTATCCTACTATTCTATCCTACTATTCTATCCTACTATTCTATCCTACTATCCTATCCTACTATTCTATCCTACTATTCTATCCTACTATTCTATCCTACTATTCTATCCTACTATTCTATCCTACTAATATTATAAACGTAAAAGTTGTGAGGATGGATGTTTGTTACTCTTTCACGCAAAAACTACTGAACGGATTTTGATGAAACTTTACAGCTTCTAAATATGAATAACTCGTAGGCTTTTTATCCGGGTACCACGCATGCGAAGCCGTGGGCAGAAGCTAGTTTTTAATGAAGTATTTAATAAGGTACTCTCCGAGCAGGAATAGTATAAAGAGATTTTACTAGTACTTTACCTGTTTGAAGGACCATAAAACGACACTAGCCACAGATCAAAAAATCTTTAATTATTATCACAGGACCTACATTCTTCTAGCGGGTCATCTAAGTGGACAACCCATGTGGACAACTCAGGCTTACCGGATGTAGTTTACCTATAAGTACCTGATTATCCGGCTTACCTACGGTCAGTCGTGTGGTATATTGATTGAAGATTCTTTTCAGTCAGCAAATCGTGAGATTAGTCTTGCCATCTATCAAATATTAAGTCAATGGTTTGGGGATTCTATTATTTTAGGAATACATTTATTCATACAACTATGTACAAGTAGGTATATAAAAAAAACAAATGACACAGCTAGCTAGATAGGTAGATGGATAGAAAATGCTTTATTGCACAAGATAAAACAAGTACATAGGCGAACTTACTGCTAATTTCATTTTCTTCCAGCTAACCTTTGTGTTATGAAGAGTGGAGCGGTAGTGCGTTTGGCTGATTACCAAAATAAGATAAAAAATTATTAAATAAAATAAAATAGCTACTTAAAATAGAAGTAAACTACATACATAAAACAGAAAATAATTCATACTTAAATACATACATACAAATATATAAATGCTCAATTTTTTTGACTATTTTGTAAAGAGATTAAATGTTTGTAAAGTTTGTATTTGAAGACTCCAATGGATACAGCAGTGCGGATTTCTGCTGGGATAGAGTTCCACAAGCCACAAGCGGATCGCAGTGACAGTAAAAGAGTCCGTATAAAAAAGGTAGAATACTCAGGGGTCAGAAGTCGAAGATGTTGAGAGGAACGAGCAGGACGGTTTTGAAAGAAGAGTGGAGAAAAACGTTCTAGCTAGCTATTTGACGACCTCAGTGGCGCAGTGGGCGAAGGTCCGCCTGAGACGAAGAAGACAGATGTTTGTATGATCTGCAAAGATTTGTCTCGGGTCTCGGTTTTTTCTATCTATATTATGTATGTATTTACAAAATATATATATATATATATAAGTAGTATATCAGTCATGTAGTTCCCATAACACAAGCTCTGCTTACTTTGGCTAGATGATGCTGTGTGAAAATGAGCACAAATGCGAGCTCTAATTCTGTTCCACGAAAAGCTATTCCTAAAAATACATTTACTGGGTCGTTCTCATGGAATAGTAAAAGTTTATAAAATGTTTGTTCTCCAATTTTACATTTGTGTTCTATTAGAAAAATATTTTTTTAAAGATTGTAATCACAAACCGCCGTTGGCTAGATAAAAGCCTCTCCAGAAAAAAACAAAGCTGTGTGTTTCCGCCATCCGAGCACTGACATGTGGAATGGTAGAATGCGTAGTCCGCGTTATGCCACGTTTGATCTCAATGCCCTGTTATATTTCTACTGACATGTTACTTATCGCGTATTACGGTTTCAATAAAAAAATCCTTTTGTATTCTGTATGCTATGTTTTCCCAGCTTTCCCCCGCAGTGGTGTTCTAAAGCCTTTAAATCTACGCAGTTATGCAACGTTTATGCAAAGTATTTTTATTTCATAATACTGGCAAATAGATAAATATCGATCTTTCGATCTGATATGACTTCGGTCATCCAAAATCTTTGGTAAAATCTAATGTTTGAGTTACCCGTTACCCTATTTTTACCCGTGATGCGAGAAGCCCTTATGTGTTTGCAGTTTTGAAATTATCATAGTTATTGTTATGTATAGTGGATCGCAATAAAAGAGTGAGAAAGTGGGTAGATAGATTCGTCTGCCACCACACCTGCAAAAACTTCAGTTCCTCTCGTGATCGTGGTATATGCAACTGTGCCGAAATATCGGGAAACAATTTTAAATCATAGTAAACATCCCGTTTTTAGTAAAAATTGTGTGTTCGTTTGACTGAATAGTATGTGATTTACAATAGTGTAGTTTCGTAAATCATTTTTCATAAATTTAACAGTTGGTGAAAAATTTATTTATTTTTGTCTAATATTTTAACATAAGTTAAACCACTTTGATCACTTGTAGATTAATACCTACAATGTTTTCAAACGGGTTGCTGGTTTTTCTTGGTCACATTGCTTCTTGGGTTGTGAAAACTTTATCCAGTCAGTAGTAGGCTATGCTATTCAATTTAACCAACGATGTGCCAGTGAAATTACAGGTATACATGAGACTTTTCACACGTTATGTCTCAGGGTCGACAACGCGCGAGTGATATCTCCTGGTCGCCAGCGGCCATCGGTTACGGTAACCGCTTATCAACAGGTAGACCATATAATAAATAAATAATGCTGGACATTTCGACTCATTCCGAGAGTCTTCATCAGGTGAGTCGCGACTTTCTCCTTCCGCGTCGCGCCGTGCACTAGTAATAAAAATGTTTTTAGAATAAAAATGCTGGACGTTTTTCACACAGTATCATCTGGCCCCAAACTAAGTAGAGCTTGTATTAGGGGAACTACATGACTGATATACTACTAATTATGTACTTTTTGTACTATTTTGATTTGATTTTTGATTTGACATACACATTAGAGGTGTAAAACACCCAAACCCAAGACAAACATTTGTCCCGTAGCGGGAATTGGACCCTCAACTTTCAGCGTTCGCCCATTTCGCCACAGAGGTTGTCAGTGGTATGCCAGTTCACCACGTGTTCGGCCATACATATCAAAATAAACTGGTATTCATTGAACACATAATATCCAATTTCATTCAACATTCTGTAAATTTCCATTTATGCCTCAGTAAATCATTATTTAGTACACGTATCTTTTCTTGAGAGGCCCTTCATGTCTCATTATAATAAAATATTCATGTCATGTAGCATTATTATGGATTGGCTTTCTTCTAAATATAAGTATAAATGAAAATACTTTATTTTACACCACAAATTACAAATAAACTAATATCACAACGTTTGAAAAAAGATGTGATTATTTTTGAGTTTTCTTTTGGAAATCGGGTATGAGTTATCGTGCAAAATTTATTGTCAATGTTTAAGGGATCCGAAGCCAGAACAGGCTACTTTTTATCCGGGTACCCACCGTGGGCAGAAGCTAGTAGTTATATAGTAGAAAGATGTATATATAAAAAAGCCGCCGTATCGTAAAATGTGGCTTCAAAATAACTAAAGTTGCCTCTAAAATTCTAAAGTTAGGTCCTAGTTGTGTTTTAGTTCAATTAAGAACTTAAGGAGACGTAAGACATCTTTGGGTTATTGACATGTCTTGGGCAGTTTAGTCATTACTTAAATATGCTGGTCAACATACATCCGCGGTTTTTTACCATGCGCTGGACTCGCAGATTTAGTTCTACTCGACCTTAACTGATATACTTGGCATCTAGAACTGGATATACTTGGCAACGTTTATCAAAATGTTTTTAAGACCAATTTCGATAAGCCGATTCCATTATTTCCTCAACTTCCATCGTAAACGGAGCGAAGAGGTTAAATTGCTGGAATAGCCTATAAAATCTAATGGAATACGTTTTTCCATTCCACAAGTCGGAAAAAGTTTGGAATTTTTTAGGTTTCTAGAACGTTTCAAAAATCAAATCAATATATATTTATTTAGGTCAAAAAAAATACAAAAACTTGAAAGTACGGTAATTTCCCAAAACAAAAAATATTTTAGTTTGAACCTAAAGCAAACGTACCTATTAGTTGAACGATTTCGTCTACGTTCAGTTTTCCAAACATAATTCACCTTCCTCATAATATGTCGCTGAATAATAAATTAGCACGTCAAAATGTCAGCCGTAGATGACGTCTCCTTCATTAGTAACTACGTATTGTCACAGATATTATAATACAAGGTATTGTGTTACCATGAGAAATAAATAGGCAGTCTAAAACCTAGCATCTAAATGCTACTAAAGTTTTCTAAAGTGGAGCAAAAACCCCCACCAGTTGCTCGTATTTTATTGGTGTTCGTAAAAGTCGTCCCGGTCCGGCGTTTACGACAAAAAGCTCTTACGGACTGTAGATTAGTATAGAATATACGGAGCTGTAATAAACTAGCTGTCCTGTCCAGGTATGAACCATAGTCATATAAGCTAACGGATGAAACAGGTAACTTCTTTTTCATTGAAAAAGCTGTAAATATGCTCTTTTATTCAAAGTTAAAATATGAACCTTATGTTAATTTGGTAAGGTACTCATTATTGGGCTTTTTCGTACGTTTTCTGAAATATCTTGAGCTGATTGGTGATATACGGGGGCACTATGCTATTATGACCAATAATTTCTTGTTACAAGCTTTTTTTTTGTTAATTTTAACCTATGTCGGGCATCCAACATTTAAATAAATAAACACAAAAAAAATAATTCTAAAGATAATAAAAACAACACGTTCCCGACTGTATTTCCCATAACGGGCATCCTCAGATACTCAGTACGTAGATTTTTTAGGGTACCAAGTATGGGATAGTCGGAAGCATACACAAGCCCACGTTTCTGCAAGTAGTTAGTATTCCACGTGACAGGTTGCAAGCGTTCGCATAGCTGCTTCATTACCACTCTGAAAAGTTACCCTTTCGATTCATACGTGAGTTTAGCGGATCGGAAGTTACGACGTTGACGCGACGATTCGTGAAATTACGTACGATACTCGTAGATGTTGTAAACAAATAACGGGCTATTCTATAACGTACTTGGTTTGGTAGATTGAAAAATGAACTAAAATAGATAAACTCAAGATTTTTTGCCTTAAAGGTTAATTCGGAACCTTTGTAATCATCCCCACTCTTCATTACACAAGGTTAGCTGGATGAAAATACTAAGTTAGCTTATTTTCCTTTTTTGGTCTTGTGCAATAAGGTATTTTCGCGTGAGAAACACAGTCCATGGTGTGTCTTTGTCACAAGTGTCCGCCATGGTCACGGAGTAATATACCTTGATACCACCAAAAAACAGTTTCCCCAAAATAGAGGAGCTAAAAAAAATATGCAAATCCTAACAAAAACATAGGGTAGACAAATTCTTACGCAAAATAAAGCAACCTTTATAAATTGCGTTGAGCTTGCCAAATTTCCCAGTGTGATATTGCGTAGGGTTCATAAGAATTTATAAACTTGGATAAGGGTAGTGAAACTGAGATATTAATCCGTATTTAGAGCTCTTTGTAAGCCAGACACGGCTCTTAGGATTAAAACCGTTTTGTTAATTAAAGCAACAAATTTGAATGTAACTTTGCGCTGGTTTTATGTAAATAATTAATATTTATACAAAAACCAACGAAAACAACTTTATATAAAACTAGCTTCTGCCCACGGCTTCGCCCGCGTGGTACTAAGATAAAAAGTAGCCTGTGTTATTCTTATGTAAAAGCTATATTACTGTAAAGTTTTATCAAAATCCGTTCAGTAGTTTTTGCGTGAAAGAGTAACAAACATCCATCCTCACAAACTTTCGCATTTATAATAAGGGTTTACGCATTTATAATCATAGGTAGTCGTTCATTCGCTAGCTAGTGTCCATCCCAGTTTTGCTTTTCAAGCAAAGCTCGGTCTTCTGCTCAAGCTATGTCTAACACTATAAATGAATATGTACTAATCCAAAATATGTCTTTTGTTTCAGATGGGAAGACATGATAACAAATGCTCATAAATAAAATAACTCAATGAACGTTAATTAAACACTGACAATAAAATACGCCAAATCGTTTTAAGCATAAAAGTTTATTTACATACCTACAAATGTTTTTCATATACACACCAAATTAGTTTATGAATTAATAAATAATATTTTTTTACTAGGAACATTACTGAATAGTGATTTCAATCGTCAGCAAAAATATATCATTAAAATTCCTAATTCGAATAGTTTAATTAATCCGTCAAAATTAACTTTATAAATCGAAAAATGAGCATAGACTCGACTTCTTCTGCCAAGAGGCTGAATCTAGAAAGGGCCTCTAATTTTATGAGGCAGTTCCGTGATCCTGACTCCAGAGAACTAAAGAAGCTATCAGCCAACCAGTTTATGGAAGTGTGGAGTCATTACGACAAAGATGGTATGTACTTAATTGACTAAAGCGTTAATTACAATATGCAGTTTATCGCAAAGAAAGTTGTGGAAAGTATTATGTCTCTCCGATTTGTGCTGTCTTAACATTAGCAATTGTCACATTCGTTTTCAGATTGCATGCGATAAATTGTAGAATGCTAAGAGTGCTTAAAGCTTTATCTAAAGTTAACTGACTAGCCCCCTAACTACACTAACAAACTGGCTATTAGATGACACACCTTTTGCTAAGCTTATCAATGTACATAGGTACGAAAAGGAAAGGAGCTTATGACACAAGAAACAAGGACGTGAAAACGCCATCTATCGTCATATTCCTTTCGTCTTATTCCGACCAAATTGAAACTAATGGCACGAAATGCGAGTCTGAATTGCGCACCGAGGCTTCCGTACAAGCTTGTATGTTCACTAAAATTGCATTACTCAAGTTCATATACTATGAAAGCATCAACTATTACTCTAACCAAAGATAAGTCTAATTGAAAGACAACAATACATCGATATACGTCACGGTCCATTCTCCAACTGCAAATATAAGTTTGTATTCGCATAAAAAAATATGTGATTAAACTAAAAAATATTTCTGGACTTTTTCCTTTATTATCTGGTGAGACCTTGATTCTTGCCAAATTTTATTATTCTAGGTATTTTGATGTACTTTGCAAGTGTCCAAATATAAGGCATAAAATGGCTGTATTTTTTGTTTGCCTTGACTTAGAACTTTGATATTTTTACAGCTTCAAAGATCGCAGACCTGTATTTAATATTAATTTCAACTTAATACGTCCACGTATCAAGACCGCGACAGACGGACGGATAACGAAGCGATCCTATAAGGGTTCCTTTTTACGTTTTGGGGTACAGAACACTAAAAACATCAAATTGCCACAGTTGCAGTGATTTCAGACTAGTTCAGGAGGTATTCATCATGAGCGCCGTCTTTTTCTTATTTGATAACAATGTAAAGTATGTAGGCAAGTTTTCTTAGAATCCGCCTCAGATAAAATATTAAAACCAAGATGAAGTGACTACACTCGAGCCTCTCTTTATTTTCCCTTTATTGCTCACAAAACGGGCTCCTTTCAGTATAATCGTCTATATTGTTTTTATGTAACGCGTATGTAGGTCACATTCACTAGTGAATACTTTTTTAAGCCGGATTTTCTTATTTAGCGGTAGTAATATAGCGTTCGTTCGTGGCCCTGAAAAGCTTATAGAGTGATGGTTAATAGACAAGCGTTGTAAAAAGATTTGTTACGCCTCGATTTCTTTTCATGCACAATTTTTCTTTGTTCTGATATACATATATATATCTACATTTAGTGTATTACCTACCTAAAATAGTTTATAATTAGGCCCTTTGTTTTTAGGACATCCCGTTATCTCCAGTTTGCCTAACGACGTTTTCCTTCACCACTTTAGAGTTTTTAGAGCCGTAAAAGTAACGAGAAATTGTGTACCCGTTTGTATTCGTGACTAAAACAATCACCACTCCATTTCATTACTCGTTACTTTTGATAAAATCAAGCACTATCATGAAGCATCGCATCGAGTCGCGTCGTGTACGGTGTGAGTTTGTTCGTACTTTGTATCAAACTCACATCTATACGACAAATGCGAGTAACGGAATGTTAATAACGTTTCAGTACTTCGAGTCACGCGATGTACCCGTCACTCGGTAACGAATACATGCGCTTTGCTACAGCACTACGTGCTTTGCACACACTTTCTTTAAGTGCAAAAATAATGTCGAATACTTTTTCGCTTATTAAACGGACGCTGCTATCTAGGGAACCCTAACTTAGAGGCTGCTCTCAGAAAGATAAATATTTGCTGACACGGAATTAGTATTATTATGTTTGAGAAACAAACAAATTGTTTGAGCTGGAGTGAGAAATAAGACAAAGAGAAGAATACACGTAAGCATCTTAGAAACTGAAGTAAAATACACGAGACCTCTTGCTGGTAATTGATTAAGTGTTATTATTGCAAATTACCTCACATAAACATCTCCGTTAAAACGTATAGATGCATATTAATCTATAGAGCTAAGAATTTTATATGTTATATCCCCCTTTGGCCCTTCAAAATATTTAAAATTTGCCGTTTTAAAACGTTCAGTAAGAACGAAAATACATCAAAATTGAAAAAAATAATTGCAGGGTCATTAGGTACTTGTGATTATGTTCAAAAAAAAACTGTAAAAATGGTCAAGTTTGAGGTGAAATAGGAAAACAAAACCTTGAGTTTGTTGAACGTGGATTTCCGGTGTTAAGTCTAAGGAGCAAGGTTCAATTTTGTCGATTGAGTTGATTGATATTTTTTGTCGAGAAACAATTGTTATGCTATTATTTGACACTAGATTCTGCCCACGACTTGTGCCTCACATAGGCACAAGTCGTGGGCACAAGTCTTATTCTGGTGTATAAGCTAAAAGTAGCCTATGTGCTATTCTGGTGTATAAGCTATATTACTGTAAAATTTCATCAAAATCCGTTTAGTAGTTTTTGCGTGAAAACGTAACAAACATCTATCCTCACAAACTTTCACGTTTATAATATCACGTTAGTAGTATAGGACAGGATTTATCTACAACTGTTTGTTTTATAACAACCTAACTTTATAACTTCTATGTAAAAAAACCTCAAGAAAACCGTTACCGGCAATGTTTTTAGCAATTAAATATCAGGATAGATATTGACAAATCATTCGTTTGTTTTTCAAAAGTAATTTGGTTCTGAGAGTGAAAATACGTTTTATATTTTTTTATCAGCTCGAATATAAGCGGCAAGGTTTTGAGTATGCTGGTGATGGCTTATAATGATGACTATGACGATTCTGCACGCAACGTTCAGAATGTTTATTGCTACTTACCCACTACTGAGTCGTGTACAGACCTTAATATTGTCCGTAAACTTTCCTACCACATGTGACAATCCTTATAAATAAAAGCAGACACCCCGAAATTCGCAAACAATCCGTGACCGCAAACAATTTCAAACTCTAACTTGTAACGCAATAAAGGTCGTTGATAAATTCTGTTGTATATTAGAGCACAAACCAACAGATTTTGAGTCTAAGCTTATGTGCTGTAGAGATGAAAGTCCGTAGATCGTTTTGCTGATAGTATACGAAGCTCCTGAATTATCTCCCTATTTACATTTCAAGGTACCACATGTACCGAAAATGTTACACAGTTTGAAATTATAGCGTTTCTATAACCTACCTACTACAAAAACTTATGCGCCTTGGCCATCTTCATCTAGATATTCGGGAATTGGAGCGTTAAAAAACTATAAATTTCCAAATATTACGAACTAGCAAACTGTAATTTCACTGTAACTGTAATTTTAAGCTAGGTTTATTATTTTATTAAGGTTTAAGGTGTTTAATATTTTATTTTATATAAAAATAAAAGAATAAACACCCAACAGACACATACATGGCCCAGAACCCACACTTGGATTTCCTGTGTCGTGGATATCAGGAACAACGAGAACCGTAGTACCACTACACTCGGACCCGAAACAAATATCTGCAAAATAATATCAATATCACCTCTTAGGTCCTGGAGACCTGATATTTAGAGGGTTGGTTATTCTTGGTTTGTAGGGATGCACTAAGGAATTCCACTCCTAGCAAACGCGGACGAAATGCCGATGCGTTCTAATATTTATAAACTAGCTGACCTACCTGCAAATTCGTTTGCGTAAATTTCGTATTAGATATGGAGCTTTTGTCAAACATTTGAACCTTCTTTTTGGACCTCTTAGAATGTGAGATCAATTTCTTGCTTTACACTCTTACAAACTAAAGAGAACCTACCCTCTAAATTTCAGGTGTCTAGGACTTAGAGTCCGGTCAGACAGACTTGGTTTATACATATAGGTACATACATTAAATTGTCTCTAAATTAGTCGACCCCTGTGTCTGCCTGAACTTATATAAAATTCAGTAACCTCGTAGATCGATATTCGTGTGGGCTTAAAAGCATTATACTGAAGTATTATTACAACATCAAAATAATTGCGTCTATTTTTGTGTTATTTAAAAGCAAACTGAAAGAATAAGGTCACTATATGTTATGCTGTTATCGTCACATATTAATATCTGGAAAACCAGGAGCATTACGATGCCTGTTCAAAAGATAAAGTTGAAAATTCATATGCAAGAAATTTTACCGGCAGCAAGAAAAGAAACGCTTTAGGAGTCTTAAGATTGATCTGGCTTAAATTCTTCAAAAGCCTTCAATCCGTCAACCAACTTGAGGCACTCGAGCCTTGAAGGACAGCGTGTAGAGGCGATTTCCATTGGAAAATAATGGCTGAGATTTCTCGAAAGAGAGCTAAGAGTACATGAGGAGAGATTGTATTGCTATGGATTTGAATCACAGACTTTTACTCTGGCACGTCGAATGCTGATGCGGGCTGATTGCGGGTAGATACTCGTACGTCTATGCTTGCATCGTACAAATCAAATCATTTATTAATCAAATAGGTACAAAAATACTTCAGAACATTCATCATCATCCACAGCCTGACCTCAGCTGAATAAAGGCCACCCTATGTCTGCGGCACTCCTCACAATCCTGTACCAGCCTCACTAAGGCTAGTCCCGCAACGCTTACGATGTCTTCTGCCTATCTCGCCGCTGAATGACCGACGTCCCTGTAGCCGATTCTTGGACGGCATTCAGTTAGCCTTACGCCACCTGTCGTCATCTCGCCGAGGCAGGTATCCGTTTGAACCTTCTATACTAATATTATAATGAGGTAAAGTTTGTAACTTTGTATGTAGAGTATAATCTCTGAAACTAATCAACCGATTTCAAACAATTTTTAACCAATATTTGGGGTGGACCTTCGGGGTGGATATATTACCTCGTGTATATCGTGGAGACCAATTTTGCAACATAAGTCGACAAAAAATCGGTCAGGCGAATGCGTTTCATAGGAGCGCGTTACGAACGGTAAGAGCTATTTTTTTTATCCACGGACTAGGCAATGGGCAGTAGCAAGTATCAAGTTAATTTATAGTGACATATACAACACGAAAAGAAATAAAAGATAAATAATAATTCAAACCGGGCTAAACGCACGACAGCCACGAGGAACGGCTACGGCGATCTTCGACAGCATGAAAGCATATTGCAGAAAGATTGAACACTGGTAAACTGAAGGTCGTTATGCTTGTGATTTTGAAGTTATGAATAAAACAGAGAGCATGGTTTTATGTGGCGCATGATGATAGATGAGGAACGAGGTGAATGCTAGACTGTGAGGTGTATGTTGGTGTTTGTGTAAGTAGTAGAGCATGTAATTAAAAAACTCCTGCCAAGCTGCGCCCTTCGTAATAATTTTACGTTTATTTTTTGTGCTCTTTCACCACATGTAAGACTTGCCCAGGTACTGAATTGCCAATCTATTAGGTAGGTACATACATTATAAACGAATGAAAGTGTTTTGCCAATACAAAAAAAGTTAGAGTCACACAAAATATCCGACCGATAATAACCTCAAATTGAAATATCGCTTTATTCGTAGCCCCTATTTAAAGATTCACGTAAATTGACTTGCGGACTTAGGCGTCATTATTTCGGGTTGCCATCCTTTTATCTCTGAAAGACGGGATGCTGCGTAACTTTTCCCATTTCGAATGGAGAATGCCAATTATCATAAAGAAATAGAGCACGTGAACTGGGCACTCATATTTTTGGATGTCATATTTTTATCCTCGTATCACTCGCAGTGCTGCCAACTCAGATTTTAGCGAAGTTTGAAGAAGCCAAAGTGGACATACATTCCACTTCATCGGCTACAAAAAGTAGGTCCAACTAAGTTTTACTTTTTTTATTACGTAAATCCTTTTTTTATGATGTTACTTACCATCTTGTATGCTTGTTTGTCCCCATGTTAAGGACAGAGTAGGTACATAGTTACTTTTACTGCTTATTAAAAAATATGACCGCATTTTAAATCAAATGATTTATTTTAAATGCGGTCAAAATTGTTTCATCTAGAGATTATGAAACGTAAAATTTGAAGAGGGCGTAAAAAAATTTTAGGTCGTTTTTTTATCATAATTACTTTTTGAGCTTATCTAAATTATTATCGTTAAAATAATAAGTTGGCAACATATTTGCCCAGGATATACGATACATGGAATCCTAGTGTGGGGTCAGAACTAGCATGTTTGTTTGTTTGTTTGTTTATTAATAAATTAACTTAAAACGTAGAAATTAGTCGATAATCATCAGACTTTGATATTTTCAAAACAAATACGCGAAAAGACGGGCTATTCCAAAGAATTCTTGCCAATTTTTTCTCTGGATATACTCTCATTTTCAACAACAGACTTGTCTTCCGGCAAAACTTGTCTAACTCATTTTGTTACTGACTTAACCTTTGTTTATAACTAACAGCATGAAAAACTAAATGTACATAACAATGATTGCTTGTGAGCACCAATAACTACTTATGAGTACAATTAATACTGCCTTATTATTCAACCAAAGCGGCTTGAAATCTTTCTAACTGCAGTTTGGAACCAACATATATTATTTACCGATCCAAAAATCAGCTAGGTAGTTTAGGTAGCATTTGAGACCAGCGCGTTTCATGGCCCTGTTTTAAATGCTTTCTCATTGGCGTTTTTATCTCCGGGGTCGGAAGATGAAATATTAGGTTGGGAGCACTTGATTCCTACTTATATAAAGTTGGTATTTTGGGGGAAAAGAAAATTGAGCTTACACATTTAAAACCTTAAACGCTTTGAATATTGGTCAAGCGAGCTTTGATCTACATTCATATTTAGGACATTTATTCAAATAAACGCCACATTTTACTGACTAGGGGGACGCTGTTATGCGTGTCGTAAAACTTGCAGATGTTTTAAATTTATATAGACACTAGCCTCTGCCCACGGTTTCGCCCGCGTCGTATCCGGATAAAAAATAGCCTATCTGTTATTCTGATGTATAAGCTATTTTACTGTAAAGTTTCATCAAATCCGATCAAAAGTTTTTACGTGAAAGAGGAACAAACATTCATCCTCACAAACTTTCGCGTTTATAATAGTAACTAGCTTCTGCCCACGGCTTCAATCGCGTGGTACCCGGATAAAAAGTATCCTATGTGTTATTCTGATGTATAAACTAAGTATATTACTGTAAAGTATTATCAAAATCCGATCAGTAGTTTTTGCGTGAACGAGTAACAAACATCCATCCTCAGAAACTTTCGCTTTAATTATAGCAAATAATAATAGGATAGGATAGATTTATTCATATAACTATTAACAAGTACCTACTTGTACAAAATTTCATTGTTTTTTGTACAAAATTTAATATATACAGAATGAATAGGTATCTAAAAACCGTTGTAAACGATATGCTTATAGATAGATCAACTGGATAGATGAAGGATCATTAAAAATACTAACCACCCTTGCTTCTTGATTTTCTTTCCTGGCTTGGTCGCGGAGGAACAGTAGGTAAAATTGTAGTTTCAAAGTGTTCCTTGCAATTTTAATGAATGAATGAATTTTGATTTTGACTTTGATCCAGAAGAAATTAACCTGTTTGAACTGATACAAAACAGCTACGCTTTTTCACGTTTTATTGTCTGTTTGAAGTAAATGCTTAGATACTTTCAGAAATAATACTACCAAATAAAATAATTTGTGTCCAGCCATTGTTGGAACTAGGTCAAATAGTTTGGTATTCAATAGGTAATGGCCCAACTTCTACCAAACGGGCATTTGGACAAATCGATATAAGTAGTTTTATCCGTGACGCAAGGAGCCCGTTTATGCGTTTAGCCAGAAGATTGTTTATATGTTTGCCAGGTACCAATTTTCTACAAAAAGCCTCAACCGATTGTTATGTGGTTTTTGCAATCGTCTTAAAACCTACCAATAAAGTCGAATTCATTTAGTTAGATAACAAATATCGTGCGCTATTATTGCAATCAAGTGTACCAAATTACACGAATTCGATCTGTAGCCTACATTATCATTTTTCATCGCCTCAAAAAGGAATTGTCAAAGTTACGAAAAATCTACTCGCAAGGTGACGCAAACAAGAGGTGCGGGATTGATTCCCACTGAACGACAAATGTTTACATGTTCTACAAATATTTTTATCGGGTCTAAGTGTTGTGGTACCATTTTCAAAACTCGGCGTCATATTGCACATAAGGATCAGCTCAATCAAATACTTCTTTGGCACAATCTATTCTTAATTATTGTATACCTACCGATCTGGGGTTGAGCTAAGTTCCTCGAACTGGAACGAGCACAAAATCTTTATTAAAAGTTATGTATTTTAAGCCTTACAGATTCTTTACAGACATGCTCTATAAAAATTAAGGTAGGTGTACTAATTGTTAGAAAATAATATATTTTAAACTCAGTTCTAAAGCTACACAGGTCCTTAGAATATGAGTACACACTCGACATAGGATACACAATCCATTGTTATTATACTTTCTAGAGTCATAATCATACATTCATATAATATTTTAGAACTTAGTCTCAAAGAAATATTGTTACGGGAGAGCGAAATCTCCTAGCACAGGTATCTTCATACTGAAAAGGAGATCTCAAACCCATCATTATATGTATACGTAGATTAAGTTACTGAAATAAACATTTGATTTGATTTGAATTTTATTTGAGCAATAAAATATCAGTACAAAAATGGTATTCATAGTTTTAATTCCTTGGGATGGACCCAGTGACTCGGTTGCGAATTTGATCCAAAAGGGTTTTTTTATATTTTTCTAAATAAAAACCCACATACATAGTATTTATAAGAGTAGTATTTTTTACCGTATCATTTTGATGAAATATCAAACAACTTTCTTTTTTTTTTTTTGCAGGTAACGGCTACATAGAAGGCACAGAATTGGATGGTTTTCTGAAAGAGTTCGTGTCTAGTGCTAACTTCAATGATTTCAGTCCGGACGTGAGTACCTACCATTTCAGATACATTGAACCATGAACTAAATAATCACCCTTACGTAGAAGAAACATAATTTTATTGCGACCCATTTTTTCCGTACTTCGAAACTCAAACTAAGGGTTTCTTGGCCAGCAACGAGTTCAGCTGAATCGTTTGTCGACTTGGACCAAAAACTCGTCCTCTTTTGGACGATTTAACGATTCATTCTTTAACTCGGAGCGAAAACTGTTAATAGAACTTATAAAGAACTATGTTCGCCCACGTGTTACCCGGATTAAAAGTATCAGTGAAAAGTAGTATCTACCGTTAAGGTACGAGTAGCGTTCGTAAAATTCGCTCGACCGTTTTTTCGTCGACTTACGTTGCAAAAATGGTCTTCACGACTTGGGTGTTAAATACGTGCGACAGGAAAAGTGTTGCGTATATTATTGTAAATTTAAAACGTTCCTTATTTTATTATCTTTTCGATATGGAAACCCCGAAACTCTTTGGCTGGGATTTGGTACAAAGAGGTGAAGTAAGTGACAAAAACAAAGACAAAGAGGCACCTAATGACGTAAGGAAGAGAGACATGACGTGTTGGATAAACCTGCACAAAGATCGAATTTCGTAGGTGCCTATTTCTGGCACGCGTAGGAAGACAAATCATGCCACTTTTAGGTAAAAACGAATTAGAAATTTGGAAAAGGCGTTTACATATTTGTTCCCACGATATTCAGACGCATAAAAAATATTGACTTATGTTTCAAAGTCCTTAGTTGAAGTCCAAATTTGAAGTCTTAGGACACTTGAAAATACATTAACTATGAAATTTATTTGAATGTTAGACTTGTTATCTTAAAGAGTTTTGGCTAAGAAATGTAAAAATATAAAATAACACAGAAATGAACAAAAAATATTTTATTGGACATTATGTACATTTTACACAAACACTACTTAGTACAAAGCGAATGAAGAAGTAATAATAACAGAAAACTTATAAGGCTTTTACTTTAGACACCACAGATGTCTAACTGAATGTTGAAACCCCTGCCGACGGCGGAGCGCAGCTGCACAGTGACGTGCGTGAAGCCAACCCCACCCGCGGTGATGCGCGCGGTGGCTCCCTGGTTGCTGCCGATCTGGAAGGCTCGCACAGATGTGATTCTCGTGGTGCCGCGGTACGTCTGATTATGGACGTGCACGGTATTGGCTACCGCGTTACGATACGTCCCTCTGGAACAAAGAGTTGGAGCTATACAAGTAAAGATCTCATCCTTTGTACATGAAAGAAGCCTCCGTGAAGCGCACTGAGTTCTTTGCGTCCATAACAAAATACCCATGCAGCAAAACGATGATATGAACAAAACGTCAAGGTCGTGAAATGTTTTAGTATCAAAATCGTCCTAAAAATAAAATAAGTCTAGTAGCAAAACGTCTGGATTGGTCTAAGTCAGTACAATCGAAGTAATAATCGACTACATGACTTTCGATAAAAAACGACAACTCTTGCTACAAGTACTCTTTTGCGACCAAGGAAGATCCGGTAACATAACGAATTAATCAGTGTCTATTATCTGTAAAGATTAACAAAATTAGTATAAAGAAATAATATAGATAAATATTACTTTAAAATATTCCAAATAGGAGCAATGTGCATTGCTTGTATTGCTTTACAAAAGGGTAAAAGGGTATGGAAAGAAAGGCGGCAGGCAGAAAGTTGATGAGAAGAGCCAAACACCGGGGCTAAGTGGCTCGTATTGGGAGAGGCAGATTTAAGAGTCTCTTAAATCCAGGGTTACAAAATATGTATTTAAAAATCTCACCTGAACAAAAGTCTGTTTCTTGAGCTGGCATCGCTAATACTGAGGCTGCTTTGCAGGGCTCGCTTTGATGGCTGAGGACTCGCAGACTACGGCCACGGCAGCTAGGATCACCACTATTGCTAGAGTTGTGAATTTCATCTAAAATAGAATAAAACATAAGTCTTTTCTCAAGCAACAAAGGCACATATCAACTGTATCAGATGCTACAAACTGATGTTACAAAATAAAGCGCCCAAGAACTGTCCAGACTCGCTATATTAGGGTCCCGAGGTTGCCTCATAACTCCTAAAGTTATCATTGGAAATCCTTCAAACAAGTTTTTGTTGGTTAGTTTTAACATTGGTAAATGCACTCGCTAAATTTTGTTTCATACTTCCAGGACTCGAGGTTAAAATGTAGAATGGGGGATACAACTTTTGCTACTTTGAAGCCACATATTTTTAGATGAAGGCCTAGAATCCAAAATGGTATGGGAAATGTCGAAGTGTTCTTTTAGGATCTTTCGAGGGGGTAAGGTATGAGAAAAAATATTCATCCTCGCTCTACATGTATTGGTGTACAAAACAGTTACTTTTATAATATTTAATTTTATGTTTTTCGCTTTTCAGTTATGAAAACACGTCTACATACCATATTTTATTTCGATACGGCAGACAGACAGACATGACGAACTCATTTATTTGTTACTCGAGGTTTTATAGAAAATATAAAAAACAAACACGATCATGACTGCAATCCCCATGATGAACATTCTCAGATCTATCTCAGCGAGGTAAGGGATAGTCTGAGGCATGCGCAAATATTTATATAATAATAATGGTCTAATAAATTAGGCATGCCCTTCTCGTCGGGTTTGAATTGGCGGTCGTCTGCGGCTCAGCCAAGCATTGTCCAACTGTGCCAGAGGGCATGGGCATGGCATGGGCAATTATGCATGGGATCCCATAGGCGACACGCGCCTACGCGCCTACTACGAAACTCACATAGTGCTACTTTATTTTTTTGCATACTAGTTGGCATTCCGCGTGACAAGTTGGCAAGCCCATCACCGCTAATTGGAATACTGAAGGGACATTCCGGACCTTCGAATTTTTTGTTCTAGTCTAGGATATATACTGAAAATCTTAGTGAGGTATACCGGTTTGTCTATAATGTAAAGTTTGTAAGTGAAGGTAATCTTAATCTCCGAAACTACTCATCCTATTTCAAAAAATCTTTCATTAATATTTAGCGTGGACTTTTCGGGTGGACATGGCTGTATATTATCCCGTTCAAATAATAGGGCTTTTTGTGAAGACCAATTTTGCAACGTAAGTTGACGAAAAAACGGTTGAGCGAATGTGTTTCTTACAAACGCTGCCATATCGATAAGAGCTACTTTTCATGGGCTATTTTATATTCGGGTACGACGCGGGTGAATCCGTGGGCAATAGGAAGTTATTAAAAATAGTAGGTATTTATTTAATTATGCTTACCTTTGCAGCAACCAAGTTAGCTCACTCTTTGTATAGTAAAACTGTTGTTTAAATTTGAAACGCTGACAATTATATACAGAGACAAGATATCAAATAATGATATCTGTGTGTCAGTTAGATTAACTATATTATGAAAAGATAATACAGGAAATCAGATTTATTTGGTTCGAGTCAAAAGCCTCAAAAAAGTACCTTTATCTTCTTAATATTTAATTATCTTTTATTTTTAAATTGTCTTCTCTAAATATATAAAACTGTTCCGTTACTGACTGATCGATCAATGCACAGCCTAAACCATTAGTCCTAAAAAAAGAAAGGAATTTGGAAAATTCTACCTCTAAGACGGTGAAAAGGGCTGAAAACCTTTGTATGAAAAATCGTATTCTAATCGTAACTTACAAATATGAAAATTCGCATAAATATTTTTCAATCAAAATGATGAAAGATTCATATAATGATTTCCCCAAACTCATGCACCCTTTGTAGGATACAAAGGGTGCATGAGGGAGGGTGTCCAATTTTTTTTTGTATAAAACTATCAAAATATTCAAAAAAGCCCATAAGAGTGCAAGGCATGCAATGATTTTTGATGCAACTATTAAAACCGCGGGCATCGGTTAGACAGTTATAAATAGGTAGGTACCTACATAGTTTTCTCTTATCGATAAATTTATATGTACAATCAGCGGAATTAATCGCTCGCTCGTTGTAAGCGAACGGCAGCGGCATCTCACAAACACTCATACTCCGTCTACTACATTATCTTATGAAAGTATGAATATATTTTTATACACATAAAACAGATCGTGATAGCGATAATCATCCGAACTGCTTATATCATACAATTCTAGTTCAACGTGTTCAACCTATTAAAACATAATTTCTTGATTGTGGTCACGTTTTCGTGTTACTGGGGATTTAGCAGAGCGCCACACTGGGAAAAACCGAGTTACCACCCCGAGACAGGATCGTTTACTACTAAATACCGCCAGGAGAAAACCTAATCTCACGGTGACGTAACTAGTGTAACTGCTCCAGTCAGACCATTAGCTGTTAGTAAGCGACCAAACAGTCGGTAGAAGGCTACATGAAGTTGATCTTCATTCTCGTAGACCGCTTTGTGTTCCAGTTCTACGACGAGGCAATCGCGCAAGACGACTTGTTTGGGCTCAAGAACATTTGTTACGGAATAATGACCAATAGAAAATGGTTCTCTTTACTGATGAGTTACTGGTGATTCCATGCCAATTCACGAAGAACACGTGTTTGGAGAGTTCCAGGCGGAACGGACTCCAGTATCCATAAGAGGTCTATTCGTACCAAGGCGGGACAATCATGGTTTGGGCGGAGATTCGTATTGGCGCGCGAACCGAGTTTGCAGCATGACTGCACTAAAATACCACGACGAGGTCGTAGAGCCTGTGATCATCCGTCACAGAGTCCAAATTCAACAGAGTCCAGTTACCCGACTTACACGCATGGTACATGTTGCAACGAAGAGCTTTCAGCAATTTCCCGTCAACTTTGACCATAGAAGACCAACTATTTTGTCACTTAAAAAGAACATGGGACCGCATACACCAGCGAGACTTTGACATCCTAATTTTTTTTTATTAATTTGAATAATCGGTGCAGGTGTGTTTTTACCGTCAGGGGGGCAAAATTGATTATTAAACCGTTAAAAAGTTATTTTATAATGTCATGGCAATTTAAAAACTAGTTTTAACCCATATGTATATAATACTGGTAAATTTGTTAAAATTTCGAGTTTTCGTTAATATAACTTCTATTTAAAAAATTATATCGAACAGTTGTATTTTATTGCTATTATTAAAACTGCATTAAATAGGAATTCTTACCATACCGAGTTTTCTGAAAAAAAAAAATATAGTTTTTCTAAAAATCAACAATATGTTAAATATCCCTAGACAATGTTGATGTGTGTATAAAATCAGTGTAGAGACGGGCATACCGCGCCGCGTGAAACTATCGAAAAGGAATTTTATTTCTTTATTTTTAGACACTACTCTATACCTAGAAATTGGTAAAATGTAACCCTACCCAGAATATTTACACCTACATTCGTGAGACAGGATTCTACCACATACATTCTAAGTACTCTCGATTTTCAGGTTTTGCGTTATTTGACGTTGTATATAACTACCGCGTGTAAACCACTCGTTAACGGACGCGAGTCACACTCCCCTGTGCAATCGAGCAGTTGGTTAGCGGTTACTGTAGCATTCATAAAAGCTACCCACTCGTTGCCGAAGTTTCAAAAATTTCAGAACGTTATTTTTGATCAAGAAGTATATTATATAACAAGAAAGATAACGTTTTAATCGTTTTTCTGTAAAAAAAACTGTCAAAACCTTATATTTTTTCTGCGAAGAAGTATAGGTATGATTTGGGCATCGTAAACTGACCAAATGATTTATCTATCCCCTCAGTGTGGATACAAAATAAAAATCATATTTGATATATTATTATTATCTAGGATTAAGTATTGACAAATTATATTAAAGGAGGGATCTGTTTGTTGTTGCAGATTGCAATTTTATCATTACCAACACCAAAATAAATGGGCATTGTCATCATCAGCCCGTAGAAGTCCACTGCTGGACAAAGGCCTCTTCAAAGAGTGTCTTGGCATACGATCTTGGGCTACCTTCATTCACCGACTTCACGTAACCTAGCCAAATGTCATCGGTCCATTAAGTGCGGAACCTTCCTTCACTGTGTCGTCTGGTTCGTAGTCGCTGTTAAAGAACCGATTCAGCTTGTTTTATAAAATAAAAAAATAATGCTGGATATTATCATACAGCATCATCTAGTCCCATAGTAGGCAGAGCTTGTGTTAACTACATGACTAATATACCACTTATATTTTTCTTTGTAAAACCTACTAATATTATAAACGCGAAGTTTGTGAGGATGGATGTTTGTTACTCTTTCACGCAAAAACTACTGAACGGATTTAGATGAAACTTTACAGTAATATAACATAAACATCAGAATAACAAATAGGCTACTTTTTATCCGGGTACAATGCGGGCGAAGCCGTGGGCAGAAGCTAGTATTTACATATTATTCATAGAAAACTTCCAGACCGGAGACAAAAATTTGCAAATTAATATTTGATAAAATGAGATGTATTTAACTTGCTTCATTCTGAGAGCTATGTCATTATGCTATGACATTAGGTCTATCGTTTTGGATTGTATCGCGTTGTTTCCGTGCATGGCCTACTCTCGCCATCCCATAGTCAGATTCGCGACCTTCAGCTTATTTATGAGACCTATGTAAAGTCCTGAATCATTAATTTGTCCAGGTCCTCAAAAACTTTCAGCGCGTACTTGCTCAATGTACCTGCTCAACTAAAATGATTAAAGTTCACATCTTAATAAATTTCCTAAAAGAGTGGTCGTAAGTATACTAAGATAAACGTATTTCACTAACTATAGGCATTTGTAAATGTGCATGTACTTGTAGATTCTTTAGACATAAATCAAAGCATTTTTTGGCAAATGGAATGTTTGGACGTGCCTCTGACAACTTGGTACTGACTACATACTTCCTAATTAGTTTGTAGATCTTAGAGTATACCAACTCAAAGATCTACGAACTAAGTATTATATCTGAGGATGTCTATCATGCGGATTATGTAACATAGTGAGTGTGTTTTTTAGGATTCCGTACCTCAAAAGGAAAACGGAACCCTTATAGGATCACTTCGTTATCCGTTTGTCTGTCTATCTGTCACTTTGAAACGTCGGTTTTTATATACTGCCTGATCCTCCACGACCAAGCCAGGCAAGAAAGGCAATAAAACAAGGCTAGTTATTCTTTTTAAAGATCCTTTTACATAACAATAGGTTCGAGTAGGAGCATTTTCAATCCCAAGAGTTTTTGTCATCTAAATAATCAGATATTTTATAGTATGCCTTTTTATAAAGTTTTTGTTTAATTACGTTTTTAAATTTGTTAATTGATAATTTTTGTATATCTCTTGGAAGTTTGCTATAAAAGCGTACATCTTGCCCTTTGAACGATTTACTAATTTTATAGAGTCTGCAAGTGGCAACAGATTTTATCTTTATTTCTAGTATTAACATTGTGATTATCGCTTTTTTTCTTAAAAAAAAAATATTTTTGAAAATAAGCCCAAACACGAGGTAGCTGCTGTAAACCGTTAAGGAGTTTCCTCGATTATCTTCCATCTCCATCATCAGATCAGCTTCAGTTCTCCATTATGTTGTAGTGTCATTCGAAC
Organism: Perizoma flavofasciatum; assembly: GCA_958496245.1. Taxonomy (NCBI): domain Eukaryota; kingdom Metazoa; phylum Arthropoda; class Insecta; order Lepidoptera; family Geometridae; genus Perizoma; species Perizoma flavofasciatum. The sequence goes on along the minus strand of OY292443.1, from coordinate 3,934,697 downwards.
GACAATATGTGCCTAGTTTCAACAGAATCGATTCACAGGTGAAAATTCAGTGAAAATTGAGACGCATGAGGTGGGGGTTTGATTCCCGATAAAATGTTTGCATGATCTGCAGATATTTTTACCTGGTTTGGGTGTAGTGGTACCATATTACTCGTAGTTCCTGATAAGCAGAAGTGGGGTTAGGACGTTAATTATTTTCTTATTTTTTTATCATAATACAAAAAATTGGATAGTTTAAGGAAAAACAAATACAAATATTATTTACTAGTTGTTGCCTGCGGCTTCGCCCGCGTTGTATGTTAGTAAAAGTAGCATATGACCGTCTCCGTGCTTTAAACTATGTCCACCAACTTTTGAATTAATCGAACCAAGGATTACAATTTATACAAAGTTTAGAACTCAATTGCACACCCCCAAAGAGTAGTTTTGAAAAAATAAAAAATACATGTTTCATTATTTACTTTAAAGTTTATTTGTGCCAAGTTTTGAGCGAATCAAACATTTTTTTTTCATAGAAACTTTACCACCCTGTTTAACCCCGGTAGGGGTTGATTTTCGGAAATAAGATATGCCTATGTGTTATTCTAAAACCTAAACTATCTACATTTCAAATTTCATCAAAACCGGTTTAGTAGTTACGGAGATACGTGGTAACAAACATTCACACACACACAAACAGACTTTCGCATTTCTTATATTATAGTAGGATGGTACACACAAATAAATACTTACAAAAGGCAGAATGAAATGACATGCGAGCTTAACCCCAAAATGACTTTTCCTACAGCAAACCTTGAGCTACTAAAATAAGTCGTCCAGAATTCCCTACTTATTAAGCTACCTATCTACCTATACCTCACACAACATTTCTTTGAACTATCTAATTAATTACCTACTACGCAGGAAAAAAATCGCGAATAATAAAAATCTTTCAACTAAGTCGGATTTTTCTCGAAGTTAGCCTTACATTTACATTTTTTGAGAAAAATAACCAACTTCAGCTGGTTAATCCTGTCTTCTCCATAGCCACAGATATTTGCGTGCATTACACAGCGATGGAAATAACTGCTTAAAACGATAAGCGCGTTATAACGATAAGCTTAAAATTAGCAATAGCAATAAGCATGCGTCTGTGCTGTGTATTGACTTTGAGGACAAAAATAAAAGTTTTTGCCCTCAAAGTCAATACACTACAACAAACTATTTAAAAAAAACACAAAACGCGCGATTTAAAATTGCATAACGACAACGACGCGACGTGACAACGAACGTGCACACAATCGATAAGCAGATTTAACACTGATTGAATTTTAGCTTACCGTTATAACGTTTTACGTTATACGCTTATGCTTATTTTAAGCATAATGCAGTTGTTGGTCAAAAATAACTCTTATGTATCAGGAGTTACAAACGTGTTTCCGATAACAGTTGAAATCAGTTCTATAATCCAATAAAAAAAAAGAAGATACACAATAAAATTCGGTATGAAATCAACTGATACGTAATTTGGTCGCATAATAAAACAAGGTCTGCTTTTATCAGGACCGACTACTGTGAAGAAGGTGCTGCCATCTGTAATCTGATTGCAAATATTGCAGTCGACAAATCGAAACACATTCAAATGTTTCAGTTGCTGTAGTGTAGATGGCACTACGCGCATGCAAAATCTAATAATGCGGACTAAAATTAAAAATTCTAAAATGCTTATTATTTATAACATGCTTAGAGACTATTTTTCAATAACGTTTTTTTTTAAGTGCTTTCTGTTTAAATGGCCTCCTCTAATTACACATAATAACCGACCTAGTCTATGGTTTCACTTGAAATTAGTCTATGGTTGTTTCTTCGTTTGCCCTCTGTATGTCCCAAAATGGCTAATCGGATTGTAATGCAACAATTTTTTTCTATGTATATTATGTATGTATTGACAAAAAAAGGTATATATTAAGTAGTATATCAGTCATGTAGCTCCCATAATACAAGCTCTGCTTAGTTTGGGGCTAGATGATGCTGTGTGTAAATTTCCAGCATCATTTATTATTATTATATATATTTATAATGCGCTGTTTGCAATCGAATTGTCTTGAAAGGTGATTCTTAAATAGGTTCTGTCATTAGGGGGCGCTGCAATTGATGAGAGGAAATACGCTTTGAACACGTATGTATTCTATTTATATTCATACTTAGAGATACTAAATAGCTGTTTTTTTTATTAGGTTAAATTTATTACATCCTTGTACTAGTACACGAAAATACAAAAGAATCAGCTAACTATCTAAAGACCTTTGCATACGGTAAACTGATCCAGATCCTAAAATGCTGGCTTTATTGCCTGGCCCGCTGAATGGCAATGGCGTTGACCCAGATAAAAGCCAGCTCTCTGGTCGCTTCAACCAGTCACTCTGAAAGAATTTTGAATAAGCGAAGGGCCTCGGTTCCCCAAAAGACTCAAATAAGTAAGCTCTGTCGAGACTTTCTTTTTGCGCTTCTTGAGATCCTCGACCGAATCAGCCGATGCACCGGCTCGTACTTATAACCCCGACAGATAAGATGGCGTTAGGGTTAATCATTAAATGAATGAATATTAGGTTAATGAATTATTCATATATTTATTGGATGTTGAAACACCAACAATTTATACAAAAATTTATACAAAACAAAATAAGGTCGCAACGGTGTGCCATTGCACGCGTTTACAAATTTCGTATTATAAATTGTTTTAGGCAACAGTAGCTGAAAAGAAGGATACACTTTTCCTAATCCTACATGCTTGATAACTATATGAATCTTTTGATTTTTTATTTTATTCACTACCTATACCTATTGGTAGTTTTACATATTCACTTAAACACCATAAATGTCAACCCGGATGTCGAATCCTCTGTTCGCAGCAGACCGCAATTCCAAAAGAACGTAGTTAAATCCGACACCACCCCCCCAGATAATAACGTTGGCATTCTGGGGAGTTCCAATCTCCCAAAAGTCCATTGATGTGATTCTTGTATTAAAATATAAGTCTACGTCCATGATCCGAATCAAGCCAGCGATAGCAGGAAGGCTATATTGGCGCCTGGAAAGAGATTGTAAGAAATTAGGTTTGTAGTTTAACTTAACTTTTAAGATTCAAGTGAGAACAAGCAGCGCTTATTCTCAGACGGGGCTTAGTCTTAAAATAAGCGCTGCTTCTCACTGCCGTGCGGATCAGCACTAAGCTGAGACAGTGCTTGCTGAGACACGGCACAGAGTCAGACACTAACCAGGGACTAATTAGCACAAAACATATTCTCCTTTGTCTTTGTGTTTTTAAGCTTCCGTGCCTCAAAAGGAAAAAAGAGCGGAAACCTTATAGATTTTCGTTATCCATTTGTTTTCTATCTGTCTGTCTGTCAAGACCCTTTTTGTCAGGAGTTCAAGTTCAAATTAATATAGCCTATGCTCCCTTGGAGCTCTAAAAAATCAAGCTTTTAAGTCAACGCAATTAAAAAATATGGCCATTTATGCGACATGTTTTGATACTCAAAACATGATAAAAAAGGTTAAAATCTATTACTTTTTTGAGAATATGTCATCGAAGTTCGTGCTTTTTTTTTTGGCTTATCTTTGTTGGAAGTTGTGTTAGAGGTAGAAGGTTACGTACGAGTGAATAAGCCTGTTTCTTGAGCTGGCCGAACCATCGCTGAGGCTGGTTATGGGGCTGGCATTGACGGCTGCGGAATCGCAGACCGCCGCCATCGCAGCCACCACGACGAGAATAGCAAGGGTTGTGTATTTCATCTGAAAAACAAATAAAATTGTTAAAGAAATTATTATAAGTCACATAGGCGAACTCAATTTTTATGTATGTTTTTACAAAAAAAATATTTATAAGTAGTACTCGTATATCAGTCATTTAGTTTCCATAACACAAGCTCTGCTTTCTTTGGGGCTAGATAATACTGTGTGAAAAATGTCCAGCATTATTTATTATTATATTTATTTATTATTTAATTTAGTTATTTAAGAACTAACGAAATTTCAGAAAATAATCTGAATCTGAAGATGTTAAAGATGAATTACGGCTGCCTTTTTTCTCGACGAAACTTTTCCATTCAACCCGTGACGGCTCTTACAACACAGTCAAACTATGAGAAAATAATATAATACCGGCAAAGTGCGTGTTGAGCCACACGCAGTGTAGGGTTCTGTAGTTGCTCATAAACTTATATTAATGTCAATAATATTTCCAAAAGACCTATCCGCAAAAATAATAGACCCTATAATATATCGTCTTTTTTTTTGTATTTTCGTCATTATTATGAGATGTATGATATGGGATATATGATAATTATGATAATGATAATGAAATAGCCGAGATAAAAAATCATGCCCACGTCAAATGTAGGGAATGTAGACAAAAATAATTTATTTTCAAAATTTTATTGTACCACTTTGGCATCGTAATTAATATGTATACCCACGCCAAATTACAGCTTTCTAGACCTGAAAGTCTCTGAGCTAAGCTCGGACAGACAGACAACAAACATCAAAACTATAAGGTAGCCCTTATAGTTTAATTTGTTGAATTCGGAACCCTAGAAAGGTAAACGCGATAAAGACCCGTATAAAACTTATAATTATGTTTACTGATCGCAGAAGTTTAAATATACTATTATACATTCATCTAATACTGACTAATTCTCAAGTATTTTTTAGTATAAATTACTTAGATAATATTTAGATTTAGATAATATTTTCGAGGGAACAAAATGGGATCATTTCCTATGCAGCAATTTGCAACAGTAGGTCCGGGTAACCTACACTAAAACATACCAAGGCCGGGTTTTTTTATATTTTGTATACCACTAGATGTGAATTAAGTATACGGCATACCTGCCGTTGGTAAGCAATTTCCGTAGCCTAAGTAAGGACGCTTGCAATATCAGAGGCATCAGACGCGCAATGTCTACAATAAAAAATAAGTATGATGAAAAAATTCGCAAACCCTTGAGTCATTGAACAGGTATTTAAAAAAACAGCTTTCAGTCTAATTTAACAGTTTTCAGTCTAATTTAACCGTTTTTATTTTAAGAGCCTTTCAATATGGCTTAGTGTTTTTGCAATTGTGTTGCCTGTAAGGTTATAAAATAATATGTATTATTGATTTACGCTTACCTTTAAATAATAAACACTGCTAAAATTATGTTCGAATTTATAACGAGCAACCATTATTTATACTGCAAAAACAAGATAATAATATTGCTATCAGTATTTTACTTGCATTACATCATTATAAGGGAAGGAAATTAGGTTCATTTTCTACCATATAATTCGAGTGAAAACTTTTAACCTATTTTTATCAGCATTTAAAATTATTTCTTATCAACTAACTTTATGCCCAATCAGCGGAAACGTAGCGGACGCATCCATATTGCGCTGTGCAATGTGAGCGGCTGAACACACTTTTACTTTTTTACTTATATGTTTTAACAGCTTCTGAATTATTATTTCAAATTCGACAGTAGAAAATAAAATACTGTTTAACTTAACATCTTAATGGCCCTCTTTACAAATATTTATAAATAAGGCCCCAACAGCCTCTAAATATGTACTTATCTAGTTGATAAATGCATTTCCTTACATTGCAACGAATAAGTCTTTAATACCTTGACACACTCACTGTGTGGTAGGAAGGTGCCTTCCATTGATTCAAGAGTTTTGATGTTAAGTTTGGTAGCTAAGACTAGGTTATTCCCGTCGTCCGACAATTTTCGGCCCCATCGTACAAACGTTGCCAGTTTTTTTTTCTGTTAAAACTTTTTTCCTCTTGATGTAGATATAAATTCGTTAATTATGATAACCTTATTTAAATCCTATAATTTATTATCAGAATAAGCTACTTACTGACATACATTTTAGAATGCAGATTGAAGATTGCATTTATCGAATTATATAAAAAACTTAAGCCTATTGATTGGTTCAAACGTACGTCGTTAAATCCATTTTTACGTGAAGATGAACAGACTGACTTTGAGGTCATCGAGGGTATCAAAGATTGAACTCACTGCGTTAGAAGTTGGCATTTACTTAAATAGAACTTAACTTTCTTTTAAAGGAAATTATTATTAATCCATCGGTTCAACTCTCTAACAACGGCCAAGCTTTAAATGTTTTTAACATTTCTTTTAATAAGTTAAATTCAAAATAACAAGACGTTTTATTATAAACTAGTCGATGCCCGTGGTTTTATTCGCGTAGTATAAATAATTGATAGGTGCATCAAAATAATTGCATACCTCGCACCCTTAAGGTCTTTTTTGAATTGAAAAAAAAAATATCCTTTATCATCTGTACTGAATAATATATTAATTATTCAGTACAGATAATTATATTAGTATTTTAACATTTGGATTGAAAAATATGATATGTGATGATTCAAGACTGTAAGTTCAATGAATACTATTTTTTCATACAAAGGCTTTCAGCCCTATTCACCCTCTTAGGGGTAGAATTTTCCAAATTCCTTTCTTAGTGTACACCATAAAAGGAATATACCCTCCAAATTTCATGCTTCTAGGACTTATGGTTTAGGCTGTGCGTTGATTCATCTCTTGAACTTTGACACTCCCTACATCCCCTATGAGGTGTATTTTGGGTAAATAATTATATAAGACTTTCATTCGGATTGAAGAATATTTATGTGAAGTTTCAAGACTGTAAGTACAAGGAATACGATTTTTTATGCAAAGATGTTCAGCCCTCTTCACCCCCTAGGGATAGAATTTTCCAAATTCCTTTCTTAATGCACCCCTACACCATAAGATATACCCTCCATGTTTCATGCTTCTAGGACTTATGGTTTAGGCTGTGCGTTGATCCGCCAATCAGTAACGAAACAGCATTATATTGATAATAACTGTTAACTTGCCAGCAATTAACTTTGATGGAGAAAAAAAACTACAGTAAAAAATAGAGTAAGTTTGAAAATTGTTTATTAAAAATTTACATTATATCCTAAAGTATTTTCACGTTAATAATAACACGTTCATTGTGTAATGATTCATTTGAAAATAATAAACCCAATGTTTATTCCCATGACATACTTCTTTATAACTGTTTAAAATCTTTTGAAGCCTCAGTGCTCAAGTGTAAAGGTCAATTTGTAGTATACATTCAGTGGCATAAAGCACGTTTTCAGATCTATTTTCAATGCTATAAAATGTTGCCTTAACTCGCACTCGACCGAAATATTTAGACACCATAGATGTCTAGCTGAATGTTGAAACCCCTGCCGACGGCGGAACGCAGCTGCACAGTGACGTGCGTGAAACCAACCCCGCCCGCGGTGATGCGCGCGGTGGCGCCCTGGTTGCTGCCGATCTGAAAGGCTCGCACAGAAGTGATCCTCGTGGTACCGCGGTACGTCTGATTATGGATATGCACGGTGTTGGCTATCGCGTTGCGCCGGTACGTCCCTCTGGAAAAAATAGTTGGACACTCGTCTATTATCTGTGATGAGCATTATTATATTCAAAAAGGAAGCTAGGATTATTGCTCGCCTATTGCTCTGCGAAGATTTACAAATAATTTAAAGCAGATGCATTTCATTATTTATCATATTCGGAATTCAAAATACTTTTTTGTAATAGAACAAGTACATCAAGGGTGATATTATCATACAAATAGAAATACAACTTATGTTTTTTTTGTATCTGTTCAAAAAAACACGAAAATGACTAAATGATTGTAATGTTTACAGTATAAGGAATCGAGATAAAATGATCTAGCTAGATCCTAATTCTGGGAAAAACCTATGGTGGGAAACTACCTAAAACCTATGGTACAAGGACGTTCAGCCGTGTAGCAGTCATCACAAGCTCAGCATAATAAATATTGTTACCACCCTAAACAATAACACGTAGCTTTAGGGTTAAAGAATTCTTGCAAACATATCATACATTCGTACTTAAAATTGGAATAGCTCATGTTCCAAGGCCTGCTATTAGTAGTAAATTACAGGGAGAAGGTATGGACAAAGTAGGCAGACAAAACCTCACCTGAACAAGAGCCTGTTTCTAGAGCTGACATCACTAACGCTGAGGCTGTTTGCAGGGCTGGCTTTGATGGCTGAGCACTCGCAGATCACGGCCACGGCAGCTAGGACCACGACAATTGCTAGAGTTGTGAATTTCATCTGAAAACAAATGTAGTCAATTTTTTTAGGAAACCTTTGCTTGTAATGAAACACAAAGTGGTTCCTTATGAACCCATGACAGTGGATTTTACTTTATTTCTTCATTAAGATACTAGTTATTCAGTTAGTTAGTTTGGATCTGGGTGTTTTCTAAGTTTTATATGTATGTACTAGCTTCTGCCCACGACTTCGCCCTCGTGGTACCCGGATAAAAAGTAGTCTATGTGTTATTCTGATGTATAAGCTATATTACTGTTTCACCAAAATCTTTTCAGCAGTTTTGCGTGAAAGAGTAACAAACATCCATCCTCACAAACTTTCACGTTTATAATAGTCGTAGGATTTACAAAAAAAAAGTATATAATTAGTATATCAGTCATGTAATTCGCAGTAGTATATCAGTTTGACGACCTCTGCGGTTCAGTGAGCGAAGGCCCGCCTGAGACGCATAAGGTTGCAGGTTCGATTCCCGCCGTGGGACAAATATTTGTATAATCTGCAAATATTTGTCTCGGGTCTGGGTATTGTACATAGGTATAATATGTATGTATTTACAAAAAAGTATATTAAGTATTTAATCAGTCATTTAGTTCACATAACACAAGCTCTGCTTAGTTTGTGGCTAGATGACGCTGTGTGAAAATATCCAGCATGACTATTATTAGTTATTTTTTGTTCAACCTACGTAGAATGGAAAGTGGTTTATTTGCTATACCAACAAAGCAAAGAAAGAACAGGTACAAAATAAATAAAATTGATACTTTATAACAGGGGTAACAGTAAGATTTTTCAAAAATACTAAGACAAAGAGGAAGATTTGTAGGAATTTTAGAGGTGTTTTTTTATATTTTGATAGGCCACTGACCAGCCTGATGTATGGTGGCTGAAAAGGAACTTGTACCTTTATTGAAAGGATTTATCTTACCATATTGTTGGATAATTATACACTATAAACCTACGTCTAAAGCTCTTTATGTGGAATACTTATATCAAGCGTCATTAATTCCCATTCCGATGAGCCACAACATCAATGAAAACAATCTATGACAGCAGGACACAACATTTGGGTCATTAAGTATAGTGGCAAAACTATTTTTACAATTCATTTGCAATGAAATTATCTTTGTTTTAGTTTATATCTAGGTTCACCAGGAAAAAAAATCCCTTACTTTTGTTTGTAAGTAATAATTTATTGATTAATGTTTACCTTTGAATTAATCAGGTGGGTATATCTCACTGTTTAAAGACTGAAACTGTATATGATATGATTTGTCTAAGAGTATTATTTATACTGCAAATAACTAGATAATAACAACGTTATCGGTGAGTCAAGTATGTATTGACATTATTTCGGAAGTATGTTAATATCGTTAGATATAATTCGAGTCAAAAACCTCAAAAAATTACCGTTATCATTAGGTTGTTACTAAGATCTGTTATCAAGTAAATCTATGCACAATGAGCAGCATTTATCGTTTTTGAGCGGACGATGGTCTATCCTTCAAAGGCGAGCGGCAACACTGCGGTATAGTATATATGTTATAGTAACAAAAAATGGATAGCAAAATGATTTTTTTTTACTATTATTTATTATTAAAGTACACAGTAAAGTAACAGCCTTTAGTCCCATTATAAAATATTTTCCCTAAACACGAACCCCGTCGTTAAGCTGTGTGTATGTATATATAGTAAGGAACTCTCACTTTGTTATATTTTTCTGAAAAACAATAATAATGAAAGTTATGAAACAAAGCAGTTTATCCGCTTAGCGTATATTATGCAAAATTTTATCTCACTGAGATTCAAACGGTCGATATTGATAAGAATAAAAATAAAGTAATAAAATTCTACAAATTTATTATCAATTTATTATCATTTTGACCCACATTTTATAACAAATTATTATTTTTATAATTCTTTTTTTTTACACAGAAATAACACAAATATATAAATAAGGTAAAGCATGTTTATACAGGTAAGGCACCTGTAAGCAAACTTAACCCTAAAAAAAGTTTTATTCCAGTAAACCTTTTAGGAGAGAGAGAGAAAGGGGTCATGTATGAATTATTGCGAATTGCAGTGCATTACTAGTTCATCATAATATCTTATATGGAAAAGTTCGCTGCTGAACAAAGGCCTGAGCCCACTAAGAAACTACAAACGGATCAAGACCTTCGTTTATTTTTGACCTTCGTCAAAGATCATTATTATGATGATGATCTCTGCAGGAACCTTTATTACAAAAAACATTAAAATATAATTTGGATAGTAAACCATTAAACTATTGCCATTTTAATAAACTAGGAGGAGACCGAGATTTGTTCGAGAACACAAATTCAATACCAATTGACCACAGAACTTAGCTAAGAAATCGGGATTACTCCCAGCATACCCAGCTCATAATCGTTTTCTTGTTATTTAGTCATAAATACTGTTTGTCCAAATAAAATAAATCACCATAATGAATATCATAATGTTTTTTTTTTTTTTTTATTATTGAATTATTAAATAATGCTGGACATTCCATTAGGTACACAGCATCATCTAGCCCCAAAGTTGTGCTTGATAGAGCTTGTGTTATGGGAACTACATGATTGATATACTACTTATATTTTTTTTTGTGTAAATACATACATATAAAACAATGTAGATGATATAAACATTTGTCCCCCGGTGAGAATCGAACCCGCAACCTTCTGCGTTTCAGGCGGGGTTTTACCCACTGCGCCACAGAGGTCGTATTATAATTTACCGTCCAAAATAAAAACTTTTGATTTTTCTTATAAATTTTAATCAATATCGTTACAGTTTTATTATTTACTTACTGACAGATAGACTAACGCTTACTTACAGAAGATAGGGTTGGGAAAGTGATCATTGGAATAATAATGAGAATAATAAAAATATCGGGAATTTAATTTTAATAGGAATAGAGATGGAAAATATGATTTTCCATCATCTTTCCAAGATGATTATTTTCAAACTCAAAATGTCCCTACGCCTCATTTTGTGGGCGACCAAGTCCTACAGGTATGATTAAGTTTGATGGAATTTGTGTAGGTGTTCATTATTGAGCAAAGATATATACTTGCAACTTTATTTATTAGCATCTAAGTATTTTTTGAGAAGATTTACAAACTGAAATCGAAATTACAAATAGATTTGTTTCACATTGTTTATTTGACTATACCTATTACTTATAGGTACATACCTAGTACCACAATCTAAAAACACATGAACCTGCCTAGGTAAAATAAGACAGACAATGCCAGCATTGCATACACAAACCTTCGCATTTACTTACATTATTATAGTTTATTATAGTCTATACAGTAAACAATACTGTACGAGTATGATAGGGTTTAAGATGAATAAATATACTTGTATTATTCGCCAAACATCATCTATACATAGAACACTGTATTTTGAACTGAAAAGCGTTTTATTTAACGGCCCCAGATGTCAAGGAGATAGTAATATCCGTAGCCTCTGTACGACTGGAATCTGACAGTGATGTTATTCATGCCAAGATTTCCTGCGATGATCCAAGCGGAGGCCCACTGCGTCGCCCCGACCTCGCTCGCCTGCACCGCTGTGATTCTGTTGGTGGAATTGCCAAAGAATACCACATCTTGGTACTGCACGGAATTGGCGATGGGCGCACGGTACACGTAGGTTCTGGAAGAATCGTCAAGTCAATACTCATACTCACTTATTCATCGTAGGAACTACATAGTAAACTTGGTTTTCACTAACTTAAAATAAATCTACATAATAAATCTGGTCAGTTATCTACATAATAAACCTTAACAAATATGGTCAGTTACAAGCCTTTAAAAATGATTTTTTGGCACGCTCGTGATGTATCTTTCCGGTAGATAAAATGCAGGATGTAGTAATCATGATTATCAACATAGTTTAGCTTCGTTTTTTCTTTTGTCTGGTATTTGAGAAAGAAATGGGGGAAAATGACTAAACCGATGCAAAACCATATAAGTCAGAATGTAAAAACGAGGTCAATGTTTCTTTAACATTATGATTATACAGGGTGTCCTTTCATACGTATACTGTCTCGGAAGAAGATTATTCTAAACAATGTCACAAATTTTGTAAATGACTTTTCGAAATAGACTATTTTCATGGAAGTAAATGGTGGTGAAAATCAACTGTTTTCAGTTCGGAACTATTTTAATACATCGAAAATATAAATGAAATTTTAACTTGTTATTCTTGATCACTATCATGACAAGTAATTTCAGCAAAATTACAAAAAAAAAATTTGGTAGTCAGGCATAAAATAGTAACAGCTCGTGTAAAGCACGTTTGTTCCTTCGTCATATGACTGGCTATTTACCAACTACCATCAGGTTGAGGTAGGTATTGACAATGAGAGGACTCAGAGCATCTCAACTTTCCTGCACGTAGAAAACGCGGTTAGGCAGTCACACCTATATGGGTGCTTGGACAATTGGCAGATCATAAAGCCCGCAGAACCGACAACTGCTGTGAAGAAAGATTCTGCCTTTCGAAAATTATGATCACGAACTGGACGACGCAGTGATAGATAGATAGACGTTCGGCGTTGACAGCCACTTCACCATACTCACGAAACCGAATAGGCGCGTTTCTTATGTCAATACTAGCCTCTGCCCACGGCTTCGCCCGCGTGGTACCCGGATAAAAAGTAGCCTCGGAATAACACATATTCCGATTTATAACCTATCTTACTATAATATTACAAACGCGAAAGTTTAGTAGGTAATAGTAGTAGGATACCAGATACAGACTTCTTATATCATTTAAAAGAGCTGAGAAACCCCAACAAGGCCTATATCCAGCAGTGAAATTCTACAATGATGAGACACTCAGATAATGTGTTAGCCAAATTTACCTGTACAATAGTCTGTCTCCAGTGCTAATGTAGCCAACATTGAGATTCGCTCTAGGACTGACCCTGATGGCTGAGGAGTTGCAGACCACCACTGTAGCCAGAACGACAGCTAAAGCTAGCGTGCACTTCATCTGCAAATACGTTTTTAGGTTAGAAAATAAAACAAAACATGAAATGTGTGTCGGCTAATAAAGAATAACTTAGTACCTAATATAATGGTTATTAAACAGTTAATTAACTAAACACTGATTTGTCACATTCTGATAGATGTAATTTCAAATTCTAAAGAAAAACACTTAAAATGAAAAAGACCCTGTAGTGGTCAGGGTTAAGACCGGTTTTAACTCTCCTTATACAAGTCTTACGTGTGTCAATGTGAATTACTTTAGTAGATAAAAATAGGTTTCTAACAGGACGCGACTATAAGATAACCTACCTTTGCCTCTGTCTCGCGAAATCGGGACAAAATATATATTATTTTGTGTCTAGAATCCCAGTACTAAGGTTAAAATGATTCTAAAGTTTTTTGTTAAACTACTACACATTTTATTTAAACACTTAACAGACACATACATCTAAATTTATGTATATTGCTAACCATAATCTTACCATCAGATGAGATTATAACCAAATTAAGGTATATTCTTGAGTTTAAAAAACTTAAACTCACCTTTGCAATAACTACGTATGTTGATGTAACTCACTACTATAGATTCTAGCTACTGAGGCTGTATGATATTAATGTCTAAAGAGTATTATTTATAGTGCAAACGGCAAGATAAGATACGTTATCTGTGTATTATGTTGAGAACAATATTGATGACAGACTTTATGATATATTTTAGTACCTATGTCTTGCACAGAATCTTTGGAAAGGATACATTTTAAATCATGACAAAACTATGGAAACAAAACCTACATTACTTTTAGGGTCCAGGGGTCTAGACAAATACTATGTTAAAGATATAAAATACTAGCTTCTGCCTACGGCTTGCCCGCGTGGTACTGGAATAAAAAGTAGCCTATGTGTTATTCTGATGCATAAGCTATATTATAGTAAAGTTTCATCAAAATCCGTTCAGTAGTTTTTGCGTGTAAGAGTAATAAACATCCATCCTCACAAAATTTTGCGTTTATAATATGAGTAGGATAACATATATAGGACTATACAACTAAAATACTATAACTAAGCATGATGCTTAGTTTTCCTTTCACGCTAATGCAAATTTGTCAAGGAAAAACTTAGCAGAAGGCACGTGACATTTCCACAGCTAATGTAATTTTCATTCAATGCAATCTTTTACACCCAACTATCCCATGAGTAGCACTCAGACAACATAGGTGATAGATGCCAATCCATTCGGTGCCATTAGTATTGCTGTCCTTCGTAAATGCCTCAAAAATTTACCGGCTCAATAAAATTATGGTATAGTACAAGTAAGAATGTTCATTAGCATCTGCTAGCGAATTCCCTCTGAATTCAATATATCACCATGAAATTTCCCTTGTTCCCTACGCAGCTGTTTCCGCAGAACTTTGTGAATAACTGGGGGCGAGAGTTTGTGGATATTTAACGATACTCGACCTCGTTGGCGCAGCGGTTGAGTGCCGGCTGACAGGAGTTGTGGGTTCAGCCTAGGGAATTCTAATGTGGAGCATACTCCTACGTGTGTACTTAGGAGTATGCTCCACATTTGCTGTTATTGGTTATTTATAATATCATCCGCGACGATAGGAGCGTTTGCCATAAGAGTTTTTTCGTCTGACGATTTATCATTTCTGATTATCTGTCTGATTTATATGTCTGTAAGGATGGTTCTTATCGGTGACCTGTCGCTATAAGTCACCAGAGGCGCTGCAACACACAATTGAAAACTCGTTGGGATATAAAATTTTACCAAAACCGACATAAGTGAAATCAGGAGGCTCTCAATTCAGAGATGTTCTATATTTTGCCAAAGAGTTATAAATTAATTAAATAATAAAAGTTGTTCATTTCTCTCACTGAATAGCCAAATAAAGAAGAACCAGAAAAGAGCCAGTAGCCCTCCTGTCACCCAGCGGCGTCGACCAAAAGGGGTTTATCTTTATATAAACTTGAACACACATCAAAAAAGTTTCCGATCATTTTGAAAAGCGAAATTATTATCCTTTTCCTTTTAATCGCTTTTCCATAGTGATTGATTTAAAGTCATTTTATACCTAAAACAATAGAGGTAAGATGTATTTTTAACCAGGAAACAATTTTATAACTTTTAATAATATGTAAAAAACAAATAAAACTATAATGAAATAAAATTATATAATAATAATTTTAATAAAAGAATATCTAAAAAAACAAATATAATTTATACAAATAAAAAATTATGTTAGTTTTTCAAAATGATCGCCACCTATTTTTGATATGTGTATATTTAATTATCAAATTCGATCCGAGCACAACCCGTTGTGCTACTTTTTGCTTTATCGAGCTTTCGTATGAATCTGCACATGTTTACCTTTCAACTATTTTGGCACAAAAGGTTGCAAGTTAGAAAGTCGATACAAAGTTTTGAGCTTGAATTTTCTGTGATAAAACTGCGCACGTTTCGGATTCAATAAGGTGGAATAGCGATTTGGGCTGGAATCCTGCCAGGACAGGACCGTATTCGGGAAGACAAGTTTAGCAAGTAATAATAAGCAATGAAAAAACGACGATCACAACAGTATTTCCCATCCTCAGATACATAACCAGTGCTAAGATCTTTGAGGAAACTAAATACTCAGAGGCACATCCAAACATTACGAGTATATTTGGCACATCTGTGCGTTTTTCAAGTACTTAGCTAGTAGTATCAAGTACACATGATAGGTTGCAAACCCATCGCCACTTATTGGAACAGTAAACGATTACACATGCTTTCGAATATTTGGAGAGCATGCCAGATTCCTAACTATGTGTTCCTTCGCTGTTTTGAGCACATGTTTTAAGTATCAAAAGTAAATCCAAGTCGCACTGTTTGTTGCTAATCTCTGTAACAGCTAAAGCGATTTAGATGAAATTTTAAACAGGTTCGTGACCTAGAATACCAAAGGTTACTTTTTACGCTGTCGTTATAATTTGATGGCTAAGTATATTTTCACCAACAGGTTCTTCAAATAAAATACAATCACCGTTTTAGCGTAGAGAAGGTAGAGTAAAAAATATACCTCCAAGAGGCCTTATAGTTCTGCCCTGTGCTGACGACAGTATCACGCACAGGATGTGGCCTGGCAAATTGGCCAGATTACATAGTATGTAATAGTTCTTGTAGAAAATATAATACTTATAACAAAGTTAAGCCAAAATCTTTGTTCACATTATGCGTTTTCACTTTCAATATGCCTCTTCCTTATGATCAAAACTAGTAACACAACAAGACACGTTTTTTTGCTCACCTATCTGGCGTTATATTTTTGTAAAAGAAGAATAAATGCATTAAATACTTTCATATTATACGTAGAAAACGTATAGATATGATAGGTTAGTAAAAAGGAAATGTTTACAAAATTAGAGATAGGCTGGCCCGTTTTATGTCCCGAGACTCGTCTTCACTCAATGAACAAATCCTACTGCTATTATAAACGCGAAATTTTATGAGGATGGATGTTTGTTACTCTTTCACGCAAAAACTACTGAACAGGTTTTGATGAAACTTTACAGTAATATAGCTTATACATCTGAATAACACATAGACTACTTTTTATCCGGGTACCACGCGGGCGAAGCCGTAGGCAGAAGCTAGCAATTTATAAGACATTAAATGTCAAAAAACCGACTTCTTTCGACTTTTTTCGGTATGACACTTTCGAATAAAAAATAAAAGTATAATCACCCACAAAACATTCATTTTTTCATGACTTTGTACACCTACCAACTTTATCACTTCTCTATCTCTCCTCAAAGGTTCGCTGGAAGAAAACTCTTTTTAGGGTTAAGCTCGCCTTTGTACATGCCTCACCTAATATCTTGTTTAATATTTCTGTTTTATTTCTGTGTACAATAAAGAATTATAAGAAAAAATGTTTCGGCTATGATTACATATTTTTTTAAGTTTTAAGGGAAAAAATGGCAAACCTTTAGAAATAAAAGACTCACTCGACTAACTCGACATTATTCCCTAAATAACAACAAAATAATCATCAAAATCGGAAACAATTGACGAAGATAATAAACACCTCCCCCTTATTTTTTCAAGTCGGTTAACAAATTCGCAGTTATCGCTTTAGAGTCGATAATGTTTATCTACGTATCTTTTTCGCTTGAACCCTGTAAAGTACCCAGTTACTTACCTAAGGCACGTGTGGGTACCTAAGTACCTATAGCAAAATGGGTAATTACCTAATTATATGATAGGTACCTCCTGGTATTCTGATAAAAAGTAGCTCGAGATAACAAATCGTTAAGTCCCTAGGATTTACTTTTCCTTTCAATGTTTCCAACTCAATTTTCACACGTTTTTGAAGTACTAGGTACTTGCATCTAGATTAGATCGTAGATATCATCATCCACCATCTCATCTGTCGGAGTCGGTGCAGCAGCTGATTCGACATAGGATCTTAAGAGGCGCAATTATTGCGTATTAAAGTCTCGACAGAGCTTACTTATCTAAGCCTTTTGTGGTTGATACTCTGGGACCGTGGGGAACCGAGATCCTTTGCGTTTTCAAAATTCTTTCAGGGCGGCTGGTCGAAGCGACGCGTGATCAGAGAACTGGCTGTTATCTCGATTAATGTATTAGCATTACCATTCAGCGTGGCAATGCGGCAATATTTTGGGAACGCTTCCGTCTGGTAGTGATCTGGATAAGTTGAGCTATCATCTATAGATCGTTTGCAACGGTCTTTAGATAGCTAGCTGTTTCATCTGTATTTATTGTATGTGTACCTACTTGTACATAGTCGTAGATAGAAACATATTTAATTTATGAGAACCCTATCAAAAATGAGTAATTTTACTGTTTTTTCAAACAGTTGTAGGAATTCGTTTTGTTTGTGCCGGTCTTTGTGCTTTTCAATTCAATTCAATGTAATTTATTCCATAAAGATACATTATAGTACACTTGGAAATGTCAAATAACAAATAACAAATAATAGTAATAATAACATTAATAATAAAACAATTCTTATAATTGAAAGTACCTACTTAAAAATTTAAAAACATAAATTATATCGTAATTTGGTAACAAACATCGTCATATGACTGTATGGAATTTATCAGCAAGGGCTTCGTCAAGAGTATAATAAGATTTTTCCATCAACAACCTTTTCACTTTAACCCTAAACTCTGTATTATCTGTGTATCGTAGTTCATGCGAAAGTTTATTAAACAATTTAATTCCTATACAAACAAAACTGTTGCCTACTTTGGCAAGTCTATGTTGAGGCATATATATATATTATCCCTATTTCTTGTTTCATAGCGATGAGAGTCACCATTCAATTTAAAGTTTTCAATATTAAATTTTACATACAACAGGTTCTGGTAAATATACTCTCCAGCCATTGTCATTATACCTATTTGCCTAAATTTATCTCTGCAAGATTCAATATTCTTCATTTGCAAAATCGAACGTACTGCTCTTTTTTGCAATATAAATATTCTGGAGGATTGTGACGCATTTCCCCAAGCAAGAATTCCATATGCCATAATGGAGTGAAAATACGCATGATAAACAGTTTTTGCCGATTTAATGTCACTTAATTGTCTGATTGTTTTAATTGCATAAACCGCTGATCTCAGTCTTCCGACGAGAGTGTCAATATGTCTGTTCCAAATTAATTTGCTGTCAATGTTTATACCAAAGAATTTTATTGTGTCAGTAGTGTTCATAAAATGTTTATTAATTGTATTTTTTGCGATGTCATTGTTATGTCCAGTACCTAAAAAGAATCTTACAATATTTGTTTTTTCTATATTTAATAATAAGTTATTAGCATTGAACCATTTTTTATGTCAATTATTAGAATATCCAATTTTACAGAAACTTTATCCTTTATCTTGTCACTTACTACTACAGTAGTATCATCGGCAAAGAGAACTATATCATTTTCATTTTCGACGCAAACGACCAGATCATTAATATAAAGTATAAACGCCAAAGGACCCAGGATAGACCCTTGTGGCATTCCCATTTTAATGTTATTTTCCTGTGATTTGTGCCCATTATATAATACAATTTGCTTTCTGTTTTCTAAATAAGATTTAAATATAGATAGTTCCCTCTCCCGGACACCGTAATGCTCCAGCTTTTGCAAAAGAATTTTATGAGAAACACAATCAAAAGCCTTAGAAAGGTCGCAAAAAAGGCCGTATGTGGATTTTGAGCTATCTAAATCCCACAACACTCTTTCCAACAGAGACACTATTGCGTTACAGGTGCTTTTTTTTCTCTGGAACCCAAACTGCCTGTTATTTAGAATCTTGTGAGTTTCTATGAAAGTATAAAGTTCATTAGCAATATATTTCTCGTAAATTTTACTAAATATGGGCAAAAGGGATATAGGCCTGTAGTTATTAGCGTCAGATTTAGTTCCTTTCTTATACAAGGGAATTACTTTTGCCAATTTAAGCATGTCAGGGAAGCTACCACTAAGCATACAGTTATTTATAACTTGAGCTAGGGGTAAAGCATCCTTAATTTTTTTAACTAACAATATTGACACATCCCACAAATCGCATGAGCTTTTACATTTTAACAGGTCAATTATTTTAATAATACAAATTGGGGTAATATCTTTAAGTACAAACGTATTGGTATTTGGTGTTACAAACAGTATTTGGTGGTGTAAATTTGTTAAGGTATTTAATTGCCTCTCTTTCAGAGTTCATGAGATCTCTTGTTAAATCTAAGGCTATTTGTGTGAAAAAATCGTTAAAATGCTTGGAGATATCAATAAGAGAGGAGAGTCTTTCATGATTAAAGCCTATAATACTTTCTATACACTTATTATCTGTTATGTTTTTTCCTGTTTCTTTTTTTATAATGTTCCAGGTAGATTTAATTACATTTTTTAACTTAAGAACTTTGTTACGAATGTCGATTCTTTTTGCCATTAGACAACATTTTTTAAAAATCCTACTGTAATGACTAATGTAAATTCTTAAATTTTCATCATTGTATATTGATAAAAGATAGTAAAGGTGTTTCATGTAGCTTTGAGATCTTCTTAAGCCCACCGTGGCCCAATCATTAAAGGACTTCCTCGCTCTTCTACAGATAGTTTTTATTGGCATGGTATTATTTAAAATTCTTAAAAACGATGCAAAGAAATCACTGAAACTGGAAATTTTACAATTTGAAAACTCATGATTCAAAGCAGATCTAAGAACTTTCTAAAGTTAAGCACATTTTTATACCTACACCCCAAATAAATTGAACATTTTCCAATCTAGAACCAGACTAAATTATGTCTGACGATAGATAGGGCCCTGAAACGTGACTCTTTTGAAGTATTGACAACTATTTGCATCTCAATCATCTCATTTACATTTATATCTCGATAACAGAGAATACCGTCTTATTTTGTATACAAAGGATTTTCTTCTCTCTAGTTCCGTTAGCTACAATTATGTTTTTGTCTGTTTTTCTTTGAAATAATATGATTTTCTAGTAGTAAACAATTCTCTTAATTTTTAATAAAATGTGTTGTTTATAAAAAAAATAAAAAAACTCGGTTTTATCACGCACTAAAAAAATTAAAAAGGAATCCGTTATCCATCTCCTGGCTCCATCATTCTCGACCACCCTTACAAAGCCCAATCTATTGGACTACTCGTCAAAACGGAACATAATATGAACCCAAACTCGAGGGGTTTATTAGTAGCCACTGAAGAGTTCCACTATACACCTGGCTCTATCATCAGATCAGCTCCTACATACCATAATAATAGTATTGTCATCCGAAATACATATACATACAAAGTTTCATTTCGATACGACTAGAAGTAGGTTAAAATTGACTTCCAACATTTGATTACATTGTTTGTTATTTAGTTAGTAAGTTACAATTGAAGCTAATATAAGCGTGTTAAAAATACAGTCAAGTTTCGTTTTAGAAAGCGTATTGGAATCAATTGATCCAATACGCTGACACAATACCTGCATACATTTTTGAGCTTTTTATTTTTATTCCGCGACCACAATAGTCCGTATAAGTATTTTGTCATAAGAAGTTGTTTCTTTATTTGTTGGTCTGTTGCGATTTATCTCGATAACGGCTTATCGGATTGTAATGCGGTTTTCGTAATCAATTTTGTATATCCTACGTGTCCAATATAATAATACTTTCACGATACTGTTGAGGCTGCCACGTTTTGTGTAGTTCCTCAGAGATATTCGCGCAGACTAGGTCGGATGATTTTCATGCCATCATCCGTAACAAGACGGCATGATGATTCCTAAATAGGTCACAAGTCACGAGGAGACGCTGAAATCAATGATGGAACAACAAGTTTTCAAATCCTACTACTCTTATAAACGCGAAAGTTAGTGAAGATGGATGTTTGTTACTATTTCACGCAAAAACTACTGAACGTATTTTGATAAAATTTTACAATAATATAGCTTATACATCAGAATAACACATAGGCTACTTTTTACCGGGTACCACGTGGGCAAAGCCGTGAGCAGAGGCTAGTTTAGTATAAATTTACTTGTTGGTGGTAGGTAAAGTACGTAGAGCCAAAATTTAAAAGCATCTGTTCGTGTACCTACCTATCATGAAATACAAATCTTAGGTTTGATCGATTTTTGGTATAAATACATAGGTAGGTACTATTTGTATAAAATTAGCACCATTTTTTCAAAAAGATCAGAA
This sequence comes from Perizoma flavofasciatum, assembly GCA_958496245.1. Lineage (NCBI taxonomy): Eukaryota > Metazoa > Arthropoda > Insecta > Lepidoptera > Geometridae > Perizoma > Perizoma flavofasciatum. Next base: position 3,912,798 of record OY292443.1, on the reverse strand, counting down.
AATTGGAATATACCAATCATCCATCATAAGAATATTGCAAGCTTTAATGTTACCTACACAAAGTTGAAACGCCACATAATCGTAAAAGTTATATACCTACGAGATCTGCATGATAAAGTTTCATTCAAATTAAATTCTAAATTCAAATGTGATATTCAGCGAAGAATAGGCGGCGCGGCGACAAGCTACGTTCTAAGTTTAAAATTACTTCCTTTTCAACGGCCAACAATGGCAGCCAGAACGTTCCCGGAAACTTTTACCAAAACAAAAAGAGTTTTTATCTAAAGAGGTTATAGGAACTCTCTCCTTTTCTTTCGAGCGGGAACTGTAGATTGCGTTATTCGGGGTGAAATGTCTCCTATATCTTCAGAACGGTAGCTTTCGTCAGGAATGTTTAATATGAATCAACTTAAATAGCTACATTTGCTTATTCCTTCTTTTTATTGATCATGTACATACCTATCAATTATAAGAGACTAAGTTGTGTTTTCGTACCGTGCAGCAATGCAGGTTCGAAGCTGTAATTCATATCAAGTTGACACTCCAGATCACATACATATTTGACCATAGAAGATGTTCGACCTTTGAAAAATGTAGTACTTTATCTTTGCTGGTTATTGGCATTTATACCTTTTTATGAGGTCAAAACATAAAAGTGTCAATTTTTTTTAATTATTATTTAATTAATAATCTTAATAATAAAACCGATTTAAAATATAAACTTGAGCTTATTAGAGTTCAAATCGTTTTGATAATAAGTTAAATAATGGATTCCAATGGCAAAATCATGAGATAAACATATATATTTTTATATATTGTTGTACATGTTACAGTAATATAATTTTGCACATGTTTTTATTACAAGCAACGAATCTCTGACCGCAATTTATATCAAATAACAAACACAGACGATGCTTAAGGTCTGTATTAAAGGATATGCAACTTTCACTTAACTCCATTTGTCATAATCGGATTGGCTCTAAAGCAGCTGGTTTATACTGCTTGAGTGACCAATAAATTTTACTCAGCGCTGTTATCCTCAGTATTTTTTTTAAATAGTTGTTAAGTACAGTTAATTATTTAAACATGTGGTAGAAGCAAATTTCAGTTTGCATCTCGTTTCCTCCGATAAAATATAACTATAACCTAAGGTGGGAAGGAATAGGAGAAAATTCATAGCTTCATCTGTTTTGTTTCAGGCGGTGTCAGACGAGATGCTAGTGGAGCTGAAAGCATGCTTTATGGAGGCCTATGACGATAATCAAGATGGCAAGATCGATATTCGAGAGGTAATCCTCATTTTTTAACTTTCAGCTTCCTTTACCTCGCTTGCCTCCTGTTACTCATAATAGCTTGCTTGTCATCCCTCTCAGTAGCTTCTCCATGCTTCTCTACTCCTTACCTTAGCTCCTCCTTGCATCTCTTATAATTATCTTTAGCCCCCCCCCCCCCCCCACGCCCCTATCTTTCTAGCTTCCAACTCCCCCTAGCTCTCTCTAACTTCACCATAACTGTCCATGGTTTCCGTAGCCCTAACTATTTTTCCTTGCTCCTCTAGCTCCCACATGGTCTTCCTAGATTCGATAACTTTTTCTACTTCCTCCTCTCCCGCTAGCTCCCCCATAGCATTCCGTTGCTCCAAGTTATCTCTCAAGTATGGCACACATTCGCTAATCGGACAATCTAACAACCGGCCGATTGGCGTGCAATGCACCTTGTACCTAATTCAAGGCCTTAATTGTTTCGTGACTTATCAAAAAATGTTCTAATTACGGTAAGATAAGACAAGCCTTTGTTTTTCCAATAAAAAAAACATCATGTGCATGTGCGTAAGAACTTATCGTGGATTAAATACTTACTACGACTAAGACGTGTCCCGTGTTATATGCACGACGGGATGTGAACCCACGACCTTCGCATCGCAAACCGAGATTAGCTTGAGTTTATAAAGTCGGGCTTGCATAGTCTAATTTGTCAGATAGGTTCGTCTGCTCGTAAGATGCATTAATATCTAATTGACAATTAATATCGTTTCAGTTGGCTCAATTATTACCAATGGAGGAGAACTTTCTGCTACTTTTCCGATTTGACAACCCTTTGGAGTCGAGCGTAGAGTTTATGAAGGTAAAGATGGAAAAAAAGTATTCTTAAATACCTATTTTTGAGACCTAGAATAACTTTTTACCTGCAGGTATCATGGCTTTTAAGTCAAGTAATTCTTGGAACATTTATTGCAGATATGGCGAGAGTACGACACAGATGGCAGTGGGTACATAGAAGCAGATGAACTAAAGGTACAATTTGTGTAAATTAAGTTAGGATAAACCCAGAATTCTACGAATTTAGATAGTCCTAGAATAACTTTAACATGTAAATATCGCTGTTACCTTAGATACCGACTACATGACACTCTGCTATGAAAAGCAGCATCAAAGTTACCCTCTAGAAGCATCTGCTACAAAAATGGCATCGTAGTTAACAGCTACGTAGACCACTGCTAGTTACACGCTAAAGGCATCTGAGAAAAGTAACATCGAAGAAAAGTAACCCTCTAGAACACAGGTTGAAAAAATAAGTTTGAGAACTTATTTTTCCCACCGCTCACTATGAGAATAAAAAAATCTAGCGCCCCCCAATGTTTTTAAACATAATAACCAATGCTTTCCCTTCTAGACCGCCTTAGCGCCCCCAATATCATCTAGGGTCTTCTACCGCCCCCCCGAAGGCTTCCAGCGTCCACAAGGGGGCGTTATCGCCCACTTTGAGAATCGGTGCTTTAGAAGCATCTGCTACAAAAATGTCATCGTAGTTAACAGCTACGTAGACCACTAATAGTTACACGCTAAAGGCATCTACTAAGAAAAGTAGCATCGAAGTTACCCTCTACAAGCATCTAAGTATCCTTATATTTCCATTGTCTAAAGCTGTGTCTACATTAGTGACTTTTCAGCAAACTTGTTGCATGATCAATACCGTCCTCACTTGTTGTGACTTTGTCACTCGTAGCTGCCACGCTGTACATTACATGGAGTAATGTACCTTGAAATGTCACAAATGTGGACGTAGCTAACCGTGCATACTTCCTATAAACATTACGGTAATCATTTATAAGATTTCAATTATCATTTCCCTTTTGTTTCAGAATTTTCTACGCGATTTGTTGAAAGAAGCTAAGAAAATCAACGACGTTTCGGAAGATAAGCTCATCGAATACACGGACACGATGGTAGATAGAATTAAGTTAATATTATATACAAACTAACTGTACCATGGCCGCCCACGGTCCCCTGCCCACAGCGTCGCATCGCCCGCCCGCGCTATTACTTATTTTGCTCGGCTCCTAAGGGTCGTAGCGTAACGTGATGTTAAATAGCCTATAACCTTCCTCCAGAATTAAGACTATCAAATGAAAATTTTACTTTCCAATCCGTCTGGTAGTTCCGAAGATGAGCGTGCTCAAATTTAAAAACAAAAAAACAATCAAATACTTCAGCTTTTTTTATTAGTATAGTTTAAATACTTACTGACCGCTGCTGGATGTCATCGGTCATCAAGTGGATCCACAGATTCTTACACTACGTCCTCCGGTTCATGGTCGCTATTTGAGAACTTTCTTCCCCAGCGTAAGTCGGTTCTGCATGCTTAACTACCAAGCAAAATTAGCAAGCTTATGCTTGCTAATTTTGCTTCACTGACCACCGTGATTCGATCACCACCGTGATCACCGTAGATCGTTCGTTATGATATAGAGGATATATAGGGATAGGATATATAGGGGACATCTATGTCCAGCAGTATTCTACCTATAGTCTGTTGATGATGACGACTTGATCAAAAAGGTAACTAAGAACAACCTACTAATATAATAAATAAGAAAATATGAATGTTCGCCGCTAATGATCTCCGTAACAGTTAAACGGATTTGGATGAAGTTTTGAAAAGGTACAATAACATATAGGCTACTTTTCACCCGGGTCCCATGCGGGTGAAATCGGAGGCACAGGCCCGTAGGCCATAAATTATTAATCATGGATATAAAATCACTTTATAAAAAAGGTGTGTTCGGATCGGGCAATAATCACCTAATTAGTAATGACCTATCTAAAAAACATCAAACCATTTTATCTAAGTACGTTTTTTAATGCAGAGCAGTATCTAGGTGTATTATTATTAGATTTTTCAGAAATGCATGAAATGGCACTTCTGATAAAAGCTATCTTTGACGACCTCTGTGGCGCAGTGGGCGTAGGTCCGCCTGGGACGCAGAAGGTTGCGGGTTCAATTCCCGCCACGGGACAAATGTTTGTATCTGCAAATATTTGTGGTGGGTGTTTTCTATGTATATTATGTATGTATTTACAAAAAAAAATGTATATAAGTAATATATCAGTCATGTAGTTCCCATAATACAAGCTCTGCTTAGTTTGGGGCTAGATGATGCTGTGTGAAAATGTCCAGCATTATTATTTTTTATTTTTTTATCTTTGATCTGACAACGTCGAAGCGCGGCGAGCGAGTAGCAAACTGCGACGCAAAAGGTGCAGGTTCGATTCCCGCTGCGGTACAAATGTTTGCATGTTCTGCAGATATATGTTCCCGGTCTGGGTGTTGTGGTACCACTGCACACGTCGTGACACTACTGAATGTGTGGGATCTTGTTCTATGTATGTGTATGTTGTATGTAACGAGTAAGAAAAAAAACTCTTCCTCAAATTAGGTACCCAATGCCATTTTCCTAGTAATAGCAAAATTGTGTCCGAAATCACAGGAATTCTAATGTTAGCCGGCGTAGCCATAAAAAAAACGTAATGTCTCACTAAACCATTTTACCGTTTTACTTTCCACAGCTCCAAGTGTTCGACTCAAATAAAGATGGTAGATTGCAGCTCTCAGAGATGGCGAAGTGAGTTTTTTATTTCAATTATATGATTCTTATCAACGCATTGTAATAAAGTTATGTTTTATCACGTACCTATTGCTTAGGATAACTTAGCTAAAAATGTACAAACCAAGTAAGTATATAATACCAACGCTGTGGCGATGGTGGTCATACGGTTGTCAAGCTGCCACACAGCCACCGCGTTAGTTCGACCGGACCTTAAATCTGTAACGAATAAACCGATTTAATTAAATATATTTATCTGGGTACAACGCAGACGGAGCCGTGGGTAGAGGCTATATACGCGTATTGTTTTATAAAGTAACATAATAATTATAAAACAATGTTACATTGGGCGATCCTATCGCTTAAAAGCGATCTCTTGCAACAATCTTGGGATGAAGAGGATTTTATTTGATTTTAAGAATGGTCATAAGCTAGTTTGAACGAATTACGAATTTTATATTAACGTTTTATCTAATGTTCGGTAACTACTTGTTAAGAAGTTAGACATTGGAGCTTATCGGAGATTTATACAAAGATGCTAATACCACATACCAGTAAAAGACTGTGCTAATGTCTAAAGTAGGCCGAGCCTGTATTCTAGATATTAGTTCCTTTTAGGTATGATAATAATTGTAACACAATAACAATACTACAAAACATACATTATAGTAAGACCCAAGTTCACAACACAATAATGGGTAATCAAAGCTTTTTGACACACTTGTTTTTTTTTTATTCTGTCATTGTAATCAATAGTTAGATTCGACCGTCGATTATTTTTGTTGATGAACTCAGGCTAAGTAGCTAACGTATCTTATTTTTCTTTACGATATTTATACAACTATACCACGTACTTTACTATTGGTTTGCTGACGTTTCGGTGACCGTTTAGAGGTCGTTCCCCATGAGCACCGTCCGCGACCACGCGACCACGCTCGTGAGACGGGTGAACGGTCAACGAATCGTCAGCAGGAGAATAGGATCGAATCCGCACCTCTTGCGTCACTGCTGGCTACTCTGCTGGCTGGAGATTTTGAAAGAAATAACTATGTACATAATATAATGTAAACCTAAGTAGAAATCCATTGTTCATCAATTCTAAGTTGACGTTTCTATATGATCCTTGTGATTTCAATGAATAAAAACCTATTGACTTTGACTTTGACTTTGACTCTATTTGACGTAAGTAGACTTGATAATTGAATAAAGTTAAATGTCTACTAGCAATAAAAATTGCAAAATTAAACTCTGGCAAGTTACACACTCTCACAGCCAGTCTACTTCTGCAAGTTTTAGTTGATTGTGGAAGTCACTCACACGCGTGTGAATATAATTTCAAGTAATTTTGAGCCTACCGAATAAACACCAAGTTTATCCGGTTGAATGTACATGCTAAATAAAACATCCACAAGACGCTTCTATATAGTATTTCTTAAAAATATTATAAAAATAAATAGCACGTTAAGCACTTTTTTGCTACGTATTTTTATTTTTATTTTAAAAAAATAAGTGGCTCAGCTCACTACCGTGAGTTGTGCCACTTATAATACCTAACTAATACCTTATGTTTCACTTATAATACCTACTGAAAAGGGTAACTATGTTTTAACTCTATGTTACAGATTATTGCCTGTCAAGGAGAATTTCCTCTGCAGACAGGTATTCAAGGTGAGTGACACTTCATTTCCCGCAGTACCCCAATGGATAGACTTTTACATGATCAAATTCGCACACACAATGTTATCGACATTTTTATGAACATTTACGTATAGTCTCTATTCTAGCTCTACTAGTGTTCAAAATTTAGAAACTTAATTATTTGAGATTGTGTTGTTGTGTAAAAGTAAGCAAAGAAATTTAAAAAAATCACATTTACTGGGCTCATAGACTGAATCTGAATTTGAAAAATAAATAAAAATAGTGACACAAAAGTTTATACTTTTAAACTTTCAAATAAAGAGAAACGTTGGTTGCCTACCTATAAGAACCTAGCATATCTGAAAACATAATAGCAGACGCTACAATGTTAAATTACGCTGTTCATATTGTATTCATTCCACGATTCACTCTACTTGATAATCAACACATCGCACCAGCAACGTCAGTGTGCATCGTGCAATGCATTTTCTGGTGAAATGGTGATAAAATAGGAGTTTATTTAAAAATGTAATAATGCTCACTGAAACCTTTAACCACCTGATGACATTGGCTATTGGACTAGCTAATGACAGGCTTACGGCCAAATACTGAAACGCTACTCAAGATTTAAGTAGAGTTTAAAAGTGACGGCATTTAGCAATAATGAGTCTCATTTAAACCACCTTTTGTAATCGAAAGGTGGTTACTTTTAGAGTTTTGATTTTCAAGACAAATTGTTGTACAAAGGAAACAAGGTTTAAAATTGAATACTGTAATATAACAGCCGACAATCTATTTGACATTTAAAAAGAGGTTAGACCACAAATAACTGCAAAAAAAATTACCAGGCGGTCACCTAGTTTACTTCTATCATAACTCAACCCATTTTTGAGAACCTACTTTATTTTGGTAGCCCATCAAAACTATTTCAGTTTTGAAGTGTTTTTTTAATCAAATGGTGATTAAAATAAAACCATATATTTAAATTGTATACCTTAGTCACTTTGCAATAATACATACTCATTTTTCGATAAGGAATATTGGCTTAAGTTATTAAGGTACCTTGGTTTAGTGGATCTTATCCATCAAAAAACCCACTACCGATTAAGTTCATATTAGAACTTCAAAATTTAATTACCTAATTTATCCTACTTAACCTACTTTCTACCAAGTTTCATCAAGATTAAATAAATGGATCAGCATTTTCTTCGGACTTACCAACATACATAGGAACATACAAATGCCGTGGTCTAAGTATAAAGTCGCTCGCTCGATCAATTTAAAAAACATATAAACATTTAGATACTGTAGTTGACACTTCACTCAAACATTCTTCACTGATTTTAAATTTCTGAGGAATTGGTAAGTATCGACGCTCAACACATTTACCTAATCACTTATTTAAGACGGATCCACACTTTGTGATATTTTTAAGTACATTCCTTCGTGAGATGCCATCGTGGTACCCGCCCGCGTTTGTCTTTAAATGTCATAAATGTGGACCCATACTCATTACGTTATCTGTCTTCGCTAGACTTATAATTATTTACCATTATTGCAATTATTAGATACTTACCTAATTGAAGACACGCTATATTTTTTTTCGGTTGATGAACTTAGAACGTCAACAATTGTTGTGAATGATGGTGTTTTCGAGTCAAAACCACTAATAAAAGATTTGTCGTGCATGATCTGAATGAGACACCATTGTAAAAAAGTGGAATTTTTATTTTTTATGCGTTGCACATTTTAACGTTATGTAATTATTTTCGCTTTTCCCAATCTGTCTGCTTCATTTGGTTGTAGGTATTATATTTAATTTTAATGCATAAATATTACTAGGATAAATATTTATGAACTTTACATTTAACTATCTAGCCTTTAACATCACTCAGATTTATATGTATTCTACATAGATCCGTGATGATACTAAGTACCTACCTAGATCCCAGAGGCGCGTCAAAAGTAAAAATATTGTCTATGGGATACGCCTACGTTTTGCAAATTCCACGTGACAGTGATTCCCGTCACCATTAATCGGAACACTTGGCACATGCCATCAAATTTTTGGTTCTAGGGCATGCCATGCCGGTTTCCTCACACGCATACCGCCAATCACAACAAATTGGGTTGGCTGGTAGAAAATGCATTAGCATTAAGTCGAAATGATGCTCGTCGGAAGTCCGAGTACAGCCCGATAGCGGTTCGGCTCAAAAATCATTTTTAATTTCGGAGACAATCTGCGCAATTTAATTTTCATGATAGTTCAAGCATGTGCCTACACACATTTCTTAATATAAATTATTTTAGAAATTGGTTTAAATTTTAAATTTGTTTCCAATCGATCACATAAATGTACGATATGTACCTATCTACTTAGCTAAATACCTATCTGTCTACAAGACAATAATCGGCAATATAAATTAAAAAAAGCAATAAATGCGCGTTGCTCATTACAATAAAATTATCTGCCTAAACAATGTGATAACTAACTCAATAAATAAGATTTTTTATATTATTTTACAGTTTGTTAGCATGATACCTGTCATTTATTTGCCTGTCTCTGTCTCTCTTAACACTAACGCTTGTCTCCTGCACCGCACACATAGGAAGGCATGGAGGTGAGTTTTATAGGATCATCTTAAAATGATGCAAAAATATAATCACTTCTTTATTATCACGATTTTATAATAAAAATACATTTTTATTTAAAAAATGCATCATTTTAAGACTGATATATCTAATTTGTACCAACTAGACGACACAATAATTAGTAATTACACAGTACAAACAATTTGTACAAACACAATAGTCACAGAAAAAAAAAGTTTTTATGTGTACTTAAGTATGCTACTTGAAAAGAGGTTTGAAGTACTTAAATAACTTTACCTGTGTATTAAAATTTAAGAGTTAATATACTTCGATTAATTTGAGTTTTCTTAGGTATAACCTAACCTAACTAAAGGTAGGTAATTTTGAAAAATAGTACCTACTTATTCTTTTAATTCCTATTTATATCTACAGGGTGCGACCAAACTAACGAAAGATGACATCGAGAGAGTGTTCTCTTTGTACGATAGAGTAAGACACTTTTTTGCTTTGCTATAATTTATACCTACTGGGACATTGAACCTGGCCCCTGAGACAAGCCAGGTCGTAAATTATTGACTGAATGGTGGCCGGGGACAGGCCGAAGAAGACTGGGTCGCCCAATAGCGCAATGGATCGACGACATCGTCAAAGTAGCAAGGCATACCACGCACAGGACAGACGAGGCTGGCTAAAGCGAAAAAAGGCATATACCCAGCAGTGGGTGATTCCAGGCTGAAATGATGATGATACAAGTCAAATGATGTGTCTTGAATTATTTAAGTAGCTTAGTACACACTCTTAAATATTAACCCTTGGTATGCTTAAGTAGGGGAGAGTACCGGTACCGTCACCTTAAGGTGTATCAATGAAAAAATCTAAATGCCTCAGGTTACATGTTCAATACTTAAACTTCTCAGCGCCATCTATTGTAGGATGATAGAAATTTCAACTTCAAAAAAATAAGACGATACTGGGGGACTCTCCCCTACAGATTTCGTCGACTCACAATAGATTTACTATTGTATCTGAAATTCCAGCAGTCTTAATATTAATAGAAACTTTTAAGTTATTAATAATGTACATCAGTTTGGTATTGTTTTTTTGGTAATTAGTGAATTAATTTAGGGAAAAGTGGTCTACAAATGCAGTGGAGAAAAATTTCAGCCAAATGTTACATTAGATATCATCCACTTTAAAAAAAATGGTGTGAACTCAAATATCTACCTACCTAACTGATTGCCTAATAAATGATTCTAGTGCGTGTGCCTAAAATAATTACTTGAAAATGTATTTTCAGGATAACAATGGCTCAATTGAAAACGAAGAACTGAGAGGGTTCCTCAAGGATCTCCTAGAATTAGTGAAAAAGGTACTTAATAATTTGATAAATACCTATATATAGGTTTTTATTGGTCGTGGTCGTGAAATAACTCATATTTATTAAATTTAATAGGTATTCGTAATTAGATAAGGAAACAATCAAAACGCGTTTCACTTCAACGGAGTGCACACGAATCCATAAGCTAGACTTAAGTTACTTTTAACTGAAAATCTTTTTTATTTTATATTTCCAGGACTACGACGCTCAAGACCTCTTAGACTTCGAAGAGACAATCCTCCAAGGAGTGGAATACAGCAGCGAAGGGAAAATCAGCCGGAAGCAGCTCACCATGATACTACTGGCCTTAGCAAAGCACCATCAAGAAGAAGAACCCGCTACTCCATAATTGTATCTGAACGCCAACGCCACTCCGTCCCGCTATCCAAACGAATTTCTTTCGACTTCGCGGCAAATTATGTTACTTTTGCTCCCATACATGTTCGTGAATATGGGGTACGACGACCTCTGTGACTTAGTGGGCGAAGGCCCGCCTGAGACGCAGAAGGTTGCGGGTTCGATTCCCGCTGCGGGACAAATGTTTGTATCTGCAAATATTTGTCTCGGGATCTGGGTGTTTTCTATATAAGTATAATATTTATGTATGTATTTTCAAAAAAAAAGTATATAAGTAGTTTATCAGTCATGTAGTTCCCATAACACAAGCTCGGCTTACTTTGGGGCTAGATGATGCTGTGTGAAAATGTCCAGCATTATTTATTATTATTATTTATTCCTATTGACTCTATTTTTCCCAGTTTCTTTCGCTCAAGATGAGGGATACGAATTTCAATTTCAATAATCTTTACGGCATTTTCAAAGTGAACTTCACTTGTCACTTGCACTCTTGCACAGACATTATATATCTATATAGATATTTATGTATCTTTATTTTCAATGTTACTTATTTTTGTAAACACCATTCTGTATAGTAGCTGCTACAGAAATTACGAGTATCTATCATTCTTGTTTACAAAAAAAGAAATTCATACTAATAAAGACTATATCATACAATGCGTCTGATAATCTGATGTTTCTACGGCGCACAGTGAAATTCGCACTACCTTCATACCTGGTATTTTTACATGTTTTTCCTAATTATTGTTTTAGTAGTAAAACACTACAAATTTCAGCAATGTACGTAGGTACCCTAAACTTAAGTACTCAGTTGACTGTAGGTACACATGCACGGCTTTTTACCACCAGGCGAGCAAAATCTCCCTTTTATACGAATAAATGTTATTTGACATTACCAATGTAAGAAAATTTAAATGGCTGTGTTAGTTTTCATAGAAAATTAATTCAAAAATATATTAACTTTCTAAGCCAAATCAAATGCCAAATATAATATTGTAACTTCACAATCCGATAATGCTACGAATTAAGATTACAATCTCATTAAGTCCTCTCCATCCAAAGGTTGTCTGGAAGAGATCGCTTCTAAGCGATAAGACCGCCCATTGTACTTTGAGTTTTGTTTTTTAGTTTTGTTATTTATATTTTCTTATGGTGTACAATAAAGTGTTTTCATTCATAAGATAAACCTGGAATTCCAATGCTATCTCATATCGTCGGCTAGCTAACAACACCGCGTAAATCGATTTTCCTTTTCAGGAGAACCAAAAAACTGTTTTTTCAACCCCGCACAAGTCCACAGAATTGTAATCGCTAAAGCTGATATTAAAACTGTGATTGGTTCAAATTCAATGTTTCTATTGGTGAACAGAAGCGCAGTGAAAAGATCTATCCAATGGCATAAAAATATCAAAACCGCAAAATTTCGACTTGAGCGGTGTTGTTAGCTAGCCGACGATATGCATGTAGGATATCTCATAATCTTATTTGAAATCCGGTTGCATAGATGCATAATATCCAAAGTTGTATGAAACAATTTAGCATACGAAAATATTCATACTTAGTCTATGACACTAGAGAGAGCCAACAATTTTTAATCTGTGGTGAGGTGTGATGTGATACATACATAACAATAATGGATGCATTGCAAAAATCAACGCAAGTACTGTGACAGTGACATGTAACCCAGTAATGTACAATGTATTATACCTAATAGGACAGGACATTATACCTATTATCAAGGCTACATTTTCACAATTTTCATACTTAGGTAGGTAACTATTTTCATAAATTCTTATTCATAATTCTATAATGCATTGATTGAGGTAACATATCATTCCATATTTACTCACTTTCCTCACCTTGTAAACACACTAGGTTTCCTATATCTATATAATCTATTTTTCCATCTAAAATAAGATATTTTCTGTGTAGCGACGATTTTCTCCTCTTGTTATACTCTAAAAAATGTCCTAAGATTTAACGGTTTTCATGTGCATGTATATAGAAAAATAAAAATAAGTAGGTAGATAAAGGTGCCCAAGTGATCAAATTAGTTCCTACCTACCTTCTTATTTTTGTTTTGTAACTAAGTGAATCGATTAGCGAAGGTGATTGCTGTTTTTATGTTTGAATAAATTTGTCAAAAATATAAAAAGCTTGAAAAGTAGAATTGATGTGCACCGAAAATTAATATTTTTTGTAAGAGCAAAGCCCTGTATACGACGTCCACCATATTATTTTCTCTAATGACAGATGGTCTAATGATGTCCAAATAGATTAGTAGATAGAAAATAACATAGTGGATGGTCTGTGTACTTAGGTAAAGTGAGGACTGTAAGCTTGGATATCACTGACAACCAACAGTACAAGTTTGTTAGCTAAGAAACAAACGAGTATGAATGAGAGGCAGACAGGCCCCACATCTTGTTGAATATTGTTGTTGATTGTTGTTGTATGACTGTTATATTATAATTAGGTATTTATAATAAGAAAAGTACTCGTAAATATTATAATTTGTTTTATTTTACTTATTTGCTTGAACGTATTAGATTTGGTTTAGAGTATTTATTACTTTTTGTGGTTAAAATTGCAAAATGTATAAGTAGAAAGACCTATGTTAATTTTATTGTGTTACGGTTATTATGAATATATTTGTATAACTTTATAATTGAATGTGTAGAAACCCATTAGTTAGGTACCTTGCTGTGCCCTGCGTGGTCCCCTATAGGTATGTAGCAGCCTTTATGTGATTCCCCACATGTGTCTCAATTTTGTATTAGACTTTCTTACAATTCCACATACCTATTGCTGCGTTAATAACGATCGCTAGAACGCACCTGCCTTTACTTTAGGTACCCTAGTCTATATTATTAATCAGTGTTGTGATCAAATGTTCAAAAGTATCGATCCCATACAATTTTTCATTTTTAGATCTTGAAGTGACCGGCATCTTTTACTCATCTTCACAACCGTAAAATTACGAGTACCTACCTATCTAAGCGTGCACAGGTTCGCATCATAAGCACTAGACAGATCGCATTAAACGGATTAATCAAATAAATAAATAGGCAAAAAACACATACGTAATCCTGACCCTTCCCTTTGTCGCGAGTGTCAGGAACTACCGCGACCATTGCGTTTTTACAAGGTTGGGCCGATGTGTGCGGTCTGTCCGTTGCGGATAAGTGGACGCACTTGTGTGAATATAGTTATCTATATTTACAAAGAATTCTAAAATCCGTCTGATGCGAACTGTCCGATGCGGACCCGTGGAGCTGCTATTCACATTTCAAAACGGTGTAAGATATTTGATTAGGTATAACTTAAATGGCGCTAAATGTCTATGACTATTGTTGTTCTGTCTGTACGAAACAGACAAAAAAACCTATCTGCACAGTTTGGCAAAAAAGTATTGAAACGGAACTAAACTTTTCTACACATAGGTACAAATTAATGAATGATTTGATTCATCAGAAATATGATCAGAATGTGGTGTCTTCAATTTTTTTCTACACTTTTTTGTCAAACTATGCTGTAGGTACTAGTTACTAGTTACCTTAATAAAATATACCTAGGTAGGGTATAGTTCTATATACCTAGCGTGTGGTCCTTGTCGCATCCAGCAAAACCTACCTATTTGTTTTATAAATGTTTATATTTGCACAGAAAATGTTTTTTATATACCCTCCCATACCTACTCCTGCTTCTTAGAAAGTTGTTTATCCTTAATCACTACACTAGGGAATTGGTGTGCATAAAAAGCGTAAATAAGATTGTAGCTAACGTCTAAAATACTCAGGTAAGTTCTCTACCTACCTGAGTAACATTCGAAGGAACCCCCTATAATGCGGTTTTAATTTGGAACATTGCAGGAAAAATCTAGAACAATCCAGCACAACTGTCAAAACTTGGAAAATTTAAAAGTGCGGGGCTAGGTATCAAAACCGTTATTTTCGTTTTTCAGCTGTTCAATCTAATATAGAAAAAAAAATAGATTCATATAGAACAAACCTAGAACAATTCAGCACAAGTATCAGAATTCAGAAAAAGCAAAAATGCAGAAAATACTAGCGAGATGTTGGCCCCACATCTCGCTAGTATCTCAGGCATTCAGAACGGAATTATTCCCCCAGGGTCAACGAATACTACCTATCATGTAGGACTAATACGCTTCCCTGAATGAGTACTCTACAAAAACGAACAGGGATGCAGCGATGTTTTCTTGAGAAATCGTAGTGTGAACCTGGACGAATGGCTCAAAATATACAATCCAATCCAAAGGAAAAAAAAACAAAGAAGGTAGAAAAGAAAAAAAAGACGAACGCCATTTTTATGAAGAAAAAACCGCGTTGAGAAGTGCTGTGCGGTGTGCTCTGTGCTCTAGTTTAATTTAGTGCCGTGAAATAGTTAAGTAGCACAAATTAACATGGGTGTTAATGTGGAAACTATCTCCCCCGGAGACGGTAAGTTACCCAGTTTTGTCAAAACTTCCTAATTTTATTGCGTCATTCAGCAGAGGAACACACCTTGCGCTTGTAGTGATTTTCCTGTTACGTACAGTCTGACTTCCCTACAAAGACCCTCGTGTTCCAGTTCATGTTCCAAACCTAGTTTTTGTCATCTCTCACAAGATTTTTCCTTCCCAAATCTGCCGACAATCCGCTTGTCATGGTAGTTTAGCTCCAAACCTAGTTTTTGTCATCTCACAAGATTTTTCCTTCCCAAATCTGCCGACAATCCGCTTGTCATGGTAGTTTAGCGGTGATCCTTTTCTTAATAGGATTACATTGCGTTAATTTTAGACAAGAATTTGGCTTGGCCTTCGACTAATTAACATACATTTTAATAGTTATTAAAGTAAAACCTGTAAGTTATAAAACAACCTATAAGCAGAACTGAAACCAGCCCTTTGAATGGGTAGTGATTCTGCAGTTCTGTAATTGAATATGCCTCTGTCCTGTAGAAATAAAAATTGGTATATATGTTAAGGCATATATGAAAAATTATGCCTTTTTGCATTGAATTTCTCTGTCTAATTCCATCAATATCGATTAATTTTTTCTAAAGACATTTAGAGAGACAGCATCCAAACACATCAATATCTAATACATTAATAGAATGACATTTACATTACTGTGGAGTATTATGTCAGAGCGAAATAGAAAATGTATGGAATGACAGTGTTACAACACACTCCAACAGAATAATTTAAATCTGGCTTTAGCATGTATAAAATATATTATACCATAGGCTGAGGCTAGCCCACTGTTTCATTTGCCTGGTACCTAGATAGACAGTAGCCTATGTGTAATTCTAGTCACAAACTATACCCATTGGAAATTTCATTCTAATTGATTCAGCTGTTATGAATATTATTGGTAACAAATATTCAAACATCTAACATTCTGTCAACAAGATCTATATCTTTATATAGATTCCAAAGACAATTATAAGTGCTCCATCAGTGAACAGAATGGGCAAACATTTAAAGTGCCCAGATAAATAACAAGACACACTTTAAGCTACCTTAACAACTAATAATAAATTCTATAACATTCCAGAATCCACATACCCCAAGTCAGGACAAACTGTGGTGGTCCACTACATAGGCACACTGACAAGCGGTAAGAAGTTCGACTCATCGCGTGACCGTGGCAAACCTTTCAAGTTCCGCATTGGCAAGGGAGAGGTCATCCGGGGCTGGGACGAGGGAGTAGCCAAGGTAATCTTGTAAACCCTTTCTGTCAATGACTTGAAATCCATTTGTTTATGGGTGAATGAAGGAACGAATGAAAATATGTTATTGTACACTTTCAACAAATAACAAAACAAACAAAATCCTGTTCTTATTAAAAACAATGGGCAGTCTTATTGCTTAAAATCGATCTCTTCTAGACAACTTTTAGATGGAGAGGATTGTAAGAGTTTTGGGTATACATAAAAATGATAATAAAAGATTGCAACTTTGTATAAACTACTTGTGGAAGTGGCAAGTGGCATGGACAATGGCAAAAAAAACTTAAAATCATTCCCCATTAAGATTTTGCCCACACTATGAGCAGGCTTAGCATACGGAAACAGATGTAGTTTATTAATTTTTATCGTTTTTTTAGGCTACAGGTTCTGAAGAAGTAAACATCTACCTTGTATCTTGTTAAAGATCATTTTGGTTTCACTGACGAAAAATTCAGACAAATACATAATATATCAAATAGGATATATTACGACTCTGCCTGTTGACTGTTTAGAAGTCCTGCCTCATGAGTATTGTCCGTGACCACATCTATGGTCAGGTAATGGATACTATCAGTAAAATGTCAACAAAATTATAGTATACCACATTGGAGAGTCATAATAAATCCTAAAATTTTACCAAACAATGATAATGTAAATTCTTCAATTGATTATGTGTGCCTACTTAAATTAATAATTCCCAATTCATTCCAGATGTCAGTAGGAGAGAGAGCCAAGCTGACATGCTCCCCTGACTTTGCGTATGGCCAGCAAGGCCATCCTGGCGTAATCCCGCCCAACTCCACTCTCGTCTTTGACGTCGAGCTGATCCGCCTCGAATAACCACCTCACACATTCACATCACCCTTACCATTTAGTACTTAGTTACTTAATACTTACAAGGCGAGATACACATTTAGCAGGCAAGTGAGTCTCAATTAACTTGGAATGCTAACTTAGTGAACATGGGCATGTGCTAAATGTATTTGTACTTGTTCGTAACTTACCCCTCATCTACAGACGTACATATCTGCCATGGGGATAAAATGCTTGACTGCACTAACCTTCCATTTAGGTGCTAAGCCAAGCCACAATTTGTCAAGTTAGGTGATGCCATTAATGCTAGAAACGGAATGATCTAGCTTTGTATAAACTCAGCGATGAAATGATTTGATTTTTCATCTTGATGTCCATCAAGGATCTCTCTCAATGTAAATGGACATATTGCATTTGTGTAAATGCCTGCTAAATGTGTATTAAAACCCATTTCCATCAATGTGTAAAACATAAGCTGCCAAAGTCCATTTCCAGGTATTTATCCTATCATACCTAGTGAATTGGGTAGAATCTTAGTAGGTACTTCGATTTTCATGTATATTATTGTGCATTCAATGAATATTATGTAAATTCTTACCTATTGAGGCCTGTTTGCCCTCTAAGCCTGTGACATTCCTATGTGGCATTTTCTTTTTTTCATCATGTATTTTGGGACGACTCTTATCATGTAAGCTGCGCGAAGCCTATTTTTTCGCCCGTAATTACCACCTTGCCAAAGTTTTCGCGATCTTGGTCAACTGCACAATACAAACGAAGCTGTTTATGGAATTCTAATAATTTCATTTCAAGTTTTATCATAAAACTAAGATAATAAACTTATTGTGAAACATGGTTGTTTTATTCTATTTTATTATTCCTCATAGATTCACCTGTGTACCTGGATAAAAAATACCATAGGTGCTTGGAAAATAGATACCTACAGCATAAAGTATTTATTATAAATATCTGTGTTACAGCTAGGGCATGCAATATCATCGGAAGGTATTACATTCCGGAACTGGATTTCGATTCTGGAGACCTAATTTCGGGATTCCGGAATTATCATTTTTTTTTATTTTTCTGTTTTGAGAAAAGGAACAATCAAATAACTTGTGTTATAGTATCATTATTTTAATCAACATTAAGTAATATATAATATAAATAAAAAAATACGATATTACACACGCACAGTAATTATTTACATAAAAAGTCAGATGAACAAAATAAAACAACAATATTACCTATTCATTTTATGAATCTACAAATATTTGTCTCGGGTCTGTGTTTTTTCAATGTATCATTATGTATTTACAACCAAAAAAATGCATATACCTAAGTAGTATATCAGCCATGTAGTTCCCATAATACAAGCTTTGCTTAGTTTGGGGCTAGATGATGCTGTGTGAAAAATGTCCAGCATTATTTATACTATTTATTTAATCTCAATACTCTCAGGCAGGCCACACAAAATATATTTGTAAGTTTCTGTCAGATGCACGCCTCGTTGTCCTCCGTTATCATATCGTTTTTTCTATTTTAACAAACCCTGCATAGTCAAAATTGGTAGATACAGATGGATACTTGCGGATTATCTAACATTTATCCAGTTTCTTGCCTAGTGGTTCTTGTAGAGTTGGTTCTTCGACTGAAACGTCTTCGTCAGAAGACATTGACACGTTCATTTTGGGATTGGAGGGCACTGCATGTGTAGGAATAGGCTCACTGTGAGTTTTGTACTGGCGTAGTAAATTGACGATATTTATTCTGCGAAACATGGGTTCATGAGATGTCATAATTACTAATATTAGTACAGCCTTGATCAACTTTACAGCATGCAAAAATTATATAGTAAGCAAAATTATTAATACATTGTCTTCGGTTTGTGCGAATAAGTCTTCCCAATCTTGCAAATAGTGCAGCACTCCTACTAATAATGGTCTTCTTTCTTTTATACGACTCCGGAAAGTAGAAATGTTGCGTTTTGTTGTGCAAAATGCCGCTCACTGAGTAAAAGTTATTAATATTGTAATACCGATATAAGTCCTCTTAATTCCGGAATTGATATATCGGAAAAATCCATACGAGATTCCGGAATTACGAAATTCCGGACTTTCGGAATGCATGCCCTAGTTACAGCGAACCCATGCAGCACAGATATTATAATACTTCTCAACATACCATTTATTTTATTGTTTATGACCTAATTTTGTTATTTTCTTAGTTATTCACAAACTTCAACAACTAAGCGATACCAATTTTTTTTCTTATAGATGAGACCCCGTGGCTGCAGCTTTAAAGATAGCAAAAACAAAATGTCTAGGTAGATACCGTTTTTCAAAGCTAACGATATCGTGCATATTAGGATATGCACGATATCGTATATTACAACTCGGATGGCGTCGTCGACGAAAAATATTGAGTCATTAATGAGTAGACACGCAGTAGTTAAACTTCGAATTTGTGGTTTGCCAATAGATGGCGTTATTGCGTACTGACATGACGTACGCAATTTTGTATGCTTGCCGTTTACCGGTAGATGGCATCCTTACACAAATTATAATTTTGTTACGCTCACGTAATAAACGTAAATGCTATAATAAACGTGCTGTCATGCATGCATGATCGTTTGTATCGATTGATGCTTTTCATGTCATTCACATTAATCGATACAATAGATCATGCATGCATAGAAGAACTAACAACTACGTTTACGTCATACATCATAGCACCGCATTACTGTTTATGCATATAGATTGGTACCTAGAAGTCTGGCTACGCTAACTCTGCAGAAGTGAAAAAAATGTGGAATTTGAAAATCTATATGTAAACACTGTCGACTACGAAAAAATTGATTTGATACTTGTTTTTTTTTTGTTGATTGGTTATTGCTCTATCACCTGATGCTTTCCTGGTAAAGGGTTACTCTAACACGATGCTGTGAGGATTTGATATAATTTGCCATTATATTGAGGCAGCGCATATGATAGGTACGACAAGGATCCGCATATTTTTTTAACAAATAACTTGGATAAAATAAGTTGGTAAACATAAGCCTTGTTAGTTTATCAACATATTATTACATGAACCAGAATAAAGAAGCAACTACAGATATCCAAGAAGTTCTTTGGATAAAAAAGTAGTAGAAAAATAATTATAGATATTTTAGGCATGATACACATGTTTATTACAGTCATATCTTTATTATAGTACCAAAACTATAATCAAAGCACACCACACCTTATTCATTCATTCATCCAAATCTGAATCTAAATATTCAATGCCTTCATATTCAAAGGGCTCATCACTTGTATCACTATCACTGCTGTCAGATTCCTGGACGTTTATTATAAATGGAATAGAATCCTCATCCCGTAACTTGTCATTTATTTTGTGTTCCTCTTCTAACCGTTTCACATGTTTAACATATTTTCTCCAATCATCTGCTGTAACTGATGCAAATGCCTCTTAAATTTTCTTCAACATTTCTTCCGCTGTGTTTTTTACATTCTTATCTACAATTTTTCTTTTTACTTGGCTCCATATTAGCTCGATAGGGTTTAAGTGGCAGTGATAAGGTGGCAATCTGAGAACTTCATGGCCATGTTCTTTTATTAATTCATCAATGAAATATGGATCAGGTTTGTTCTTTTTTACCAAACACAGCAATTCTGCCTTCGTTAACTCATCTGACCATGAAATATTATTACTAGTCAGCCCATCTCTAATAAATTGTTTCCGTGAATTGCTATTCGGTGGTCTATTTGTTTGTATGCTATGTTAGCTCGCATCATCGAAACAATAACACTCGGTGACTTAAGATTGGGCAGAAGTTTTTCAGTCATTCATTTTGTAAAAATTTTGGCATTCATGTTATCGTGGTAGTCTGCATTCTTCAATTTTGTGCTAAAAACAAGTCGCGCATTATCTACAAACCCATTTTCTATTCCAGCATGAACTACGATAAACCGCTTGCCTTTTGAAATGTTCTCCACCATTTTTGAGATAGATAGTCCTTGCTAACTTTTTTGGGTTTATAGTTTAAGTATAGGTATAGGTTTTCTCGTTTCTGAGGGCTCATTTCTTAATGCCAAATTTTTTCTTATGTACCATGCCTCCATGCTGCCACATCAAATTTTTCCATAAGGACTGTCCTTTCGTCAGTATTTTTTTTAATTGAAACCCCATGTTTAACCATATTATCTTGCGTAAGGTTTTCCTGCAGCCAGTAAATTCGATTGATTTTCTCAATTCAAGTAGTAACTTATGCAGAGTAGGCTCTTCCTTAAGGGTCACATAATATTGATTTAATGTAATTGACGACCTCTGTGGCGCAGTGGGCGAAGGTCCGCCTGAGACGCAGAAGGTTGCGGGTTCGATTCCTGTCACGGGGCAAATGTTTGTAGGATCTGTAAATAATTGTCTCGGGTCTGGGTGCTTTTGAAAGATAAGAAGAAAGAAAGAAAATACATTTATTAACCACAAACACAACACAACAGGTGACAAAATACAAAACAAATAAATACAAACACAGAAAGGTTTCAATAAAATACTACAAAAAAATAAAATAAAAATATATGTGTTGTGTGGGGTCAAAAGGTCTCTATCTCAGCATTATGCTGCACCAAACCTAAGAAAGGTGTATCGCTGATTTTCAGACAGGGCCATCGATCGAGTGCGTGAAGTTAGCCCCGCACTTTTGCGTTTTCTGAATTTGATACTTGTGCTGAATTGTTCTAGGTTTGTTCTACATTGTTCCAAAATATTTTTTCTCTACAGTGAAAATTACAGCTGGAAAACGAAAATAACGGTTTTGGAACCTGGCCCCGCACTTTTGAATTTTCCAAGTTTTGAGAGTTGTGCTGGATTGTTCTAGGTTTGTTCTGCATTGTTCCAAAATATTATACTTCTAAGATGAAAATTAACGTCATAAATCGAAAAAAACTTTTTGGAACCTAGCCCCGCACTTTTGGATTTTCAAAGTTTTGACCTTTGTGCTGCATTCTTCTAGGTTTGTTCTATATTGTTCCAAAATATTATACGTCTAGAATGAGAATTGAGGTCGAAAATCTAAAAAAACAGTTTGGAATCTAGTTGAAAATTGTAAACCCGCTATTTAAGTTGTTATTTTCAGTTTTTCGTGCTAAATTGGTATTTTATCCATTGTTCTAGCTTAATACTAGACTGTTCTACAGTAATACATAACATTAAGCACGAAAATACTTAATTACTTACTAATTTAGCACGAAAAATGGAAAAAAACTACAAATTCAAAAGTGCGGAGCCAAGTTGTAAACACGCTATTTTAGTCGTTATTTTCCGTTTTTCGTGCTAAATTGGTATTTTATCCATTGTTCTGGTATTGTGCTGTATTGTGTTAGCTTAAATCTAGACTGGTCTACAGTAAACATAACATTAAGTGCTTATTTAGCACGAAAAACAAAAAACAACGACAAATCCAATAGTGTGGAGCCAAGTTGTAAACCTGCTATTTTAGTCGTTATTTCAGTTTTTCGTGCTAAATTGGTATTTTATCCATTGTTCTGGTTGTGCTGTATTGTTTTAGCTTAAATCTAGACTGTTCTACAGTAAAACTTAATATTAAGATCTAAACTAGCACGAAACACTGAAAAAACTATCAAAATAGCGGCTTTACAACTTGGCCCCGCACTTTTGGATTTTCCACATTTTGACAGTTGTGCTGCATTGTTCTAGGTCTGTTCCGCATTGTTCCAAGGTAAAACCGTTCTAAGATGAAAATTGACGAAGAAAATCGAAAATAACTGGTTTCCATCCGATACCTACTAAATTTCAACTTATGAATATTCGTGTTTTTTTTCATTGTTCTGGTGTTGTGCTGTATTGTGCTAGCTTAGTTCTAGACTGTTCTACAGTAATACATAACATTAAGTACACGCACGAAAAACTGAAATACAACCAATATAGCGGCTTTACAACGTGGCTCCGCACTTTAGGATTTGTCGTTTTTTTCAGAACAAACCTAGAACAATGCAGCACAACTGTCAAAACGTGGAAAATCCAAAAGTGCGGGGCCAAGTTGTAAAGTCGCTATTTTGATAGTTTTTTCAGTGTTTCGTGCTAGTTTAGTTCTTAATATTAAGTTTTACTGTAGAACAGTCTAGATTTAAGCTAAGACAATACAGCACAACACCAGAACAATGGATAAAATACCAATTTAGCACGAAAAACGGAAAATAACGACTTAAATAGCGGGTTCACAATTTTCTACTAGATTCCAAACAGTTTTTTTTAGATTTTTGACCTCAATTCTCATTCTAGACGTATAATATTCTGGAACAATATAGAACAAACCTAGAAGAATGCAGCACAAAGGTCAAAACTTTGAAAATCCAAAAGTGCGGGGCTAGGTTCCAAAAAGTTTTTTTCGATTTATGACGTTAGTTTTCATCTTAGAAGTATAATATTTTGGAACAATGCAGAACAATCCAGCACAACTCTCAAAATTTGGAAAATTCAAAAGTGCGGGGCCAGGTTCCAAAACCGTTATTTTCGTTTTCGAAAAAATATTTTGGAACAATGTAGAACAAACCTAGAACAATTCAGCACAAGTATCAGAATTCAGAAAACGCAAAAGTGCGGGGCTAACTTCACGCACTCCCATCGATCGTGAAATCACGAACAACGGGGAGCAAACGTAAACAGGAAAGAATAAGTAGAAAGATAATAGATAAAATACGTATTATGAACAATAGATAAATATATTATTAATGTAATATTATAATTTAAATATAAATAAGTGGGAAGTTCTGAAAGAAATTAGGAATTTGTTTTCTGTGGTTTGTGCAATGCGAATCTAGTGGCCATTTGATTTTAAATTACATACAGGCTACAGGGTGCAGTCTGGTTAGAGATGCATCTGCATCCAGTCTGCGCTTTCCTATATTAAAAGTAAAGTAGTTTTTCTATGTATGATATGTATGTATTTAGAAAAAAAAGTATTAAGTAGTATATCAGTCATGTAGTTCCCATAATACAAGCTCTGCTTAGTTTGGGGCTAGATGATGCTGTGTGAAAAAGTCCAGCAATATTTATTCATTTATTTATGTATTTCTTATGGTGCATCTGCGAAAATCATCAATATTAACTTTCGTTACCCGTGTTGCTCGCTTTTTGCCTGGAATCCTCCAAATTCCCTGATTACAGAGGCCTTCATTCTTAATCAATATTAGGGTTCGTTCGCTTACTCACTCAAAGAAGCGATCTTTATACACTGATTCTCACCAGTGATAGTAACTTCTTCTAAATCTTTTAGCTTCTGAAGGTCAGCTTGAAGATTGAGGCTTTAATTCTTCGCTAATTCTACCTGGAATTAATACAAATAATAAGACGAATATTTGTTGCGATTTTACTGTATGGTTTCACAATGAGTGATTGTCGCATAACCACAAAGTTTGTAGGTTTGCAATTTGACAAGGTTGAACGAGTCCGGTTATTGTACAACCATGGAAAGCACAACCATGGAAAACGCAGCCAGGAATACACAGCCAGGAAAGCGCAGCCAGGAATTTGCGACCAAAGTGGTCGCAAATTCCTGGTTGCGTTTTCCCGGCACGTGCTGGGAATGTCCAACCATGGAATGCACAACCATGGAAAACACGGCCACGAATTTGCAACCAAAATGGTCGCAAATTCCAGGCCGTGTTTTCCATGGTTGCGCTTTCCCGACACGTGTCGGGAATGTACAGCCATGGAATACACAACCCGGGATTTTGTGACCATTGCTGTGATTGGTTGAAAGCCCATGCTTCGTTTAGATGCAACTACAGAGTATAAATCGTACTATCCTATTTTTATAGACGAGTACCACAGACTATAGATGAAATCATTAAACCCAGAAACACACTAGCCACAAGTGTTGATTTGATTTTAAATAAATAAATAAATAATGCTGGACATTATTCACACATTTTTGATTCCTACTTTTCTGAGAGTTAATAAAAAAAAACCTAATAACCTAACCTATCCAAGACGGATTTGCCTAGGAAGGATTTTACAAGCCAACATTAACTTATTGTTTATGTTGGCAACTCTTGATTGAACATATTAGAACTTGCTCAGTGCAAACGAGGCTCGTCCTCGTCATGCGACTACTTTGCATCGACCAATGAGAGCTCAACAATATGACGAACTCTCGACCAATGAGCGTCGAGAGTTATGACGTCATTTGGCTTCAAATTCCATGGTTGCGTTTTCCAGGGTCGTACATTCCCGACACGTGTCGGGATTGTCCAACCATGGAAAACACAACCAAGGAAAGCACGACCTGGGAATTGGAAGCGATTTTGGCAGCCTTTTCCATGGTTGTGTTTTCCCAGTGTGTGCATTATTTTGTACGGGCTGGAAAGCACAACCATGGAAAACACAACCTTGGAATTTGCGACCAAAATATACACCAATTCCATGGTTGTGTTTTCCATGGTTGTGCATTCCATGGTTGTGTAATCACGGCACCCGGTTGAACAGGCGGATGAGTAGGTACCTATTCTAAAAACTGCAACTAAAAGGTCCGAATAAATGTGTTCTATAAAAAAAAATAACATAATAATCAAAAATCAAAACCATTTGATCTACTTACTCGTCAACTCTTCGATGTCTTGTAAACATTGTCGTTTTCTGCTAAGGACAACATCGTGTTGTTCTTTTACATTTTTGAATTTACGTATGATGATATATAATAACTCCCGCACTCCGCTTTTAATAGGCTTAACCATTCAATTCAATTCAACTTTTATTTATGGCTTCTGTGGTAAGAGTTGCCACAATTTTGCCAATGTCGTGTCGACAAGATTTAAAAAAATAAGGCGATGGAGAGGAGTTTACAGAAATTTGACCGGTCTAAATAGAGGGAGACTCGAACAGTTTTTTTAAACTATAAGTTAGGTTTAACCATTTTTCTACTTTTATTTTGCGTAAAATAACAAAGCGTCAAGATCTGACAGATTAAATACGAAAAAACCACGACTGATGTAAAAGCATAGATTATAAAAATATTTCTGGGGATGCCCATTTATTCCATTGCAGTTAGCGTGGCCACTCTACCTACTTACAGAGCGAGATATTATATATGTATACTAACTGAGATTACAAAGGAAAATTAATATAAAATTATGCATCACATTTTTGTTTTATTTATATTTTTATTCATAAACCTTGTTTTAGAAATTTTTGTCTTTTTTTTTATAAAATCAATCCACAAAAATTATAATGTACCTAAACATCGCTTAAGTTACATTACAAGTTATCCAAAGATGCACTGAGCATTTTATTTTACAAGGCTTACGGTAACTTATAAAAATCATTTTAATTTAATATAAATTGTACCTATATTATTTTTGAATTTTTGTAATTCTCTCAAATTCGAGCAATAAGCAATCGCACGAGATATCTGTCGATGTTAAATCTGATATCTCGGATGCGAGATAAATCTTGTGCAATGCACTTTCCCTACTTCTCCAGTAAAAAAAGCTTGGGGTGACATTTCTTTAGAAATCTGTCTTGATAAAGGTATTCTAAATTCTCTTTGCTTCTTTTTTACTAAAAACAGACAGACTTGAGGCTCTACACATTTTAACGTTTTCATTAATTTAAGTTGGAACTAAATTTCGGCACACTACTTAAAAACGAGCAAAATAAAAAATATATATTTCAAGAAAAAAACTAAAACAAATTATATATTTTCATTTATATAACTATATATTTTCATTTATATAGTTATATCTTTAGTTCATATTAATAATTTTCCAAATGAAACATATTTATTGATGGAGGCAATCATAACAGGTGTTTATCAAGAGCCCTAGTAAGTACAAATCAATTAAATACCTACATAGGTAATTTAAATAATTATAAACAAATCACCTATTGCACTTTTAATCTAATTAGACTTAGAATTATGTAACCTAAGTAATAAGTACTTATTATTATTATTATTATTATTTTTACAAGTTAACATTGGCAGACTCGCGAGAAGGTACAAAATAGAACTAAATTTTATTAATAGAAAAAATTCAACGAAATTTAAAAAAAAAGCATGTACTCTGCATTTAAAAATATTTGAGGAACAAATTTTTATATGAAAAAATATATGTAGGTAATTATTTATCTTCTGACAAGTAAAGAGATACCTATGTCAGTTAAAATAAGTAATTCTCTTAAAGTTAGTACCAACCATTATTGCAATCAACCAAAAGAAGAAAATAACTAACGTAATTTATTTCTGAATAATACATTCTTATACAGGTACCTATGGTATGAAAAATATAAAGGCCTTACATATTACAATGTAGTCTCATATACTAAAAATAGACACAAATGTTGATGCTATTTTTCATTTCACAAACAAAATTACATACCATAATATAGTAATTTTTAGTTGACTGATAATTTTTCAGAAGGCAAATCTACTCAAATATATAAAAAAATATTACAGATCTTGCCTGTTTCAGGCGAAACGTTACTCCGAAAATAGAATTTAAGGACACTATGTGTTCGGTAGTTGTTTCAAGGGCCCTAAACTTAAAAGGCCTTCAGCCCCAAGCGCCTGCAAGTTTTTAGTCATGCCATTTTGTGCATTATGTACCGAAATTATTGGTAGACCGAAACACCCGCTACTTCCATCCTTACCAGCTAGTGGAATAAAACTATAGATGCCTAAATTACTCAACCTCTTCAAGTTGTCTTCCTGAGACATGTCAACCACTGGCAGCCCCAACTCTCGATTGGGGCCGACCACGTTGTGGAACACCCTTTTATGATGCTGCAGCTGTAATATTTTAGGATAGGCTGCGGGACACTCGTCGCACCTGAACATCGGCAGCTTGCTCGAAGGGTGCGCGGCAGACATGTGGGCTGATAGAGAAATCTGGTTCATGAACATTTTGTTGCAGACCTTGCACGACTGCATCCCGCCGCCGACTTTCGCCTCTGGGATGGTAAAGTTACTGGATTTGGACGTGTGTTTGATGCTAACCCCCGCTCCGAGATTCGGGATATGTGGAACGGGCCGCTCGGGTGACGGCGACCGACTTCGTTGCTTCTGTTTCATGCTGATCCCCCGCGCAGCTAAGATGTCAGCCATGGCGTTAGCTTTGCTTACAACCTTCTTTGTAATTGAGATCTGACTGCCGAGATTCAGTTTGTCTTTGGCACCTTGCACACTCTGGATTAAAGGCATGCCTTCTCGTTGCTTCTGCAGTGCCATCACTTGACAGTCTTCGTTGTCATGCTTCCCTGGCAGCAGCATGGTCGGACGCTTCTTCATCGCTGGAGCGCCGGCACCGCCTGGCATTCCCGGCCTTTTCATTGGCATACGCATCCCTGGCTTATTTCCCCGGATTTGGCCGTGCACTTGTATACCCGGCCTGATGGTAGGCCTCTGTCCTCTAACGTTGGCCATCCGCGGTCGTGGACCATTGATGTTAGCACCTGTAGCCATTCTAATCTGACCGGGCGAAGGCATCTGAACTCCAACCACCTGGCCAGGTTGCGCCCCCGAAGGATCCTGTTGGCTTTGCGTTCCGAGCATCTGTCCTGGAGGGAAAGTCTGAATGTTCTGTATCCTAACCCCGCTGCTCGTAGTCATAGGAGGCTTCATCATGCCAGGGCTTGAAGTAGGAACGTATTGGTTGCTGTGCGGCACTGGGGGTGGACCCATTTGGCCTAGGCCAGAAGGCGGCTGTCCATATACAGACTGTTGCATGTTTTGAAGGGGTGACTGTGTGGAGAATTGTGATGCTTCATAAGAATTTGCAGGCATAGAACCAGGGTATCCAGGTTTAGGCATTGAAGATTGAAACTGTCCATATCCCTGCTGCCCCATGCCGGTTCCATAAGGCTGGTTTGGGTATGGACCAGGCATTTGCTGCTGACCGCCATACATGTTATTAGGGGGTTGAGTGTATCCTCCCATGTTCTGTTGTTGACCATAAGCATTGTACGCACCTTGCTGAGGCATCACGCCCCCAGCGCCCGGGTACGCCTGGATGTTGATCATTACGTTCTGCTGATGCGTGAAGCCTGGTCCACCCATACCAGTCATTTTCCCAACTTGTTCCACCATTTGCTTGACTGGCAGCATGCTTTGAAGAATACTTGATGCTCCTGCTGGGTTGTAAGGTAGCAAGGTTGAAGACGTAGGCGTGACCAGGGACTTTGAATGTCCCGTCATTCTTCTATGATCGTCTAAAAGTGCTATGCTGGTAAATCTAATGTTGCAAACGTCACACGTATGCTGGGGACCTAGTGTGTCTAACGATATGTATTCACTAGCATCAGACATCGAAAACCCTTCTTTCTTAGGAGTATTCGACAGGAGGCTTTCAAAAATATCTTCAGCGCTTTTTTCAAGCATATCTATGGGAGGTTTTGAATCTGGCGCATTCCAATCGAAGGTGTGATTCTTCTGCAATGATGAGCTGCGAGGCAAAGAATTGCCGTATGTAGAGGTTATGGGGTAGCTGGATTGAGTTACAGCTACCCAATTTGGTGTAGAGGTGGCAGGGTAGGTAGGGGCAGGGTAATTTACTTCTTCAATTCTACTATCAGGTTCAATTTTAGGCTTTATGTCAGACGCAGGAGTAGCTGAGACTACGCAGCAATCATCATCTTCGTCGTTCGAATCACCGTTGATTTCTATTATAGTGTCTTCAGTCTTTGTAACTGGGAGTAGAGGTGCTGACGTTCGATTTGTTGGATTAGAGAAAAGTGGTTGAACATTTTGCGTTGATAGTGGCTCTGATTCTGTTTTGACCGCAGCGATGATGGGAGTGACTCTGCCTTCTATAGGAGGTGACGTCCGTTCAGTTTTTATCTGGCCGGAGAATAGCGGAGCGTTCGACGCAGATTGAGATTCAACTGTTTCGACTTCCTTTTTGACTGCAACACTTTCTATACTCCTATCGTGGGATTGCCGTCGTTCAGGTGAGGAATTTGATAAGACACTGTTTGTTGTTGATATTTCTTGAATTTTAGATCCTTCTTTCGATGGCAGAGGTAAGTTGGCGCCTCTCTTAGGTGTTTGTTTCATGTTGGGTCTAGACAGCGGTTTAGCAGGAGGCACATCTTTTGAAGGAGTCCTGTTGCCTGTCGCTGGTTTTGCGAGCGATTTAACTTCAACTTTTGCAACCGTTTTACCTTGAAGATTTTTAAGAATATTAGCATATTTCTGATTGACGTTTGTAGTCGTTCCCTTTTCATCTTCAGAATCATGCTCCGGTTCAGAGTCTTCATGTTCTTGATCTCCAGATTTATCTGGTTCTTCATCAGAGTCTCCTTCTGGATTGTCTGCGCTTTTTTCATTTTCATCATCACTTTTGTCCTCTTCTTCGTCAGATTCTGTTTTGAAATCTTTTAAGCCATTCACAACTTTGAAATTACTCGAATTATTCCCTTCACATTTAAGTTTAAGTTTCAAACCTCCGAGTTTTTCCAGTTTTTGCAAAACATCGCTAGCTTTTTTATCTTTATCTGGTTCTGTTTCATTCTTTATCGGGGTGGTGCTCTTTTTTATAGTAAAACCGAGACCGCTTAGTTTGTCTAGAGCGGAGTCTGAACTTTTGGGAGATGCAGCGGGTTTTTTGATGGAGAGGCCTGTTTTCTTAAGTAGTTGCGATATCTCTATTTTTTGGGGTGTTTTAGTCGGGGGGAGTGTTTCTTCTTCTTCATCGGACCAGTCTTCTTCGGCCGACTGGGAGGCCTCTTCATCGTCGGACGGCAGCTTGTCGATAACAATAGACGGGAGTGAAACGTGGGTAATAAGATGAGTCTCTAGCGTTTCCCAATCGGAATAATCTTTTTTACAGGTGAAACAGTAGTTTTCTTGTTTCGGTTTTTTTAGGAGAGCTCCGGACGACTGGAGTCGCTTTAGGATGTCAACGACATTACTATTTTCGTTTTTTTTCGTTACTTCTACGTCGTTGTCCGATTGGTCTTCTGTTTCTTCGGCTGGTGGACCGTCCGGCGAGTCGTCTGGATGATCTTCTATTGAATCTTCTTGTTCTTCACCATCTGAAAACAATGTTGAATGTGATCAGTTTGAATAAACTCTGAAAACTAGGTTTAGGTATATTGCAAATAAAACATGGCCTCGGTGCCCCATCTAATTACAAAGTGAAGTGTCAGTCGGTAAATGTGTATCAATACAATTTTGCCGTCATCATCCCTTGCAAGGACGGCTGATCAGCATACATACATCCTACTACACGCAAAAGTTTTTGAGGACGGATCTTTGTTACTCTTTCACGCAAAAACTACTGAATGGATTTTGAAGAAAATTTACAGTAAATTACTGTAGTACTTATACATCAGAATAACACATAGGCTACTTTTTATCCGGGTACCACGCGGGCGAAGCCGTGGGCAGAAGGAAGTTATAATTATATGTGTGCGTATTTGAAGTACGCGAGCAGCCTGGCATACCTTTTTGAATATATTTTATTTTTCACTCATGCAGTTAATAGTGCGAAGTATTTTGTTTTCTCGCCCTTGGGAGCAAAATAACAACATCCTTTTAAAGATAAAATTTTGCATAGATTCAATTACTTCTACACAATTCAAGACAAGAATGATAAAGACAAAAAGCGACATTGTTTTCTTGAAAATGAGAACAAGGGTATGATTTTTTGCAATTTCTTAACTGATTAGATAGGTAGGTACTTGATTTATAGTGAATATATATTTTCTAATTTATTTCAATAATTAAAAAAAATAATTGATTAAATTAAAACAACTAAGAAAATAATTGGAAAATAATGCAAACTTACCTCTGTATCTCATTTTCAAGACATAATGTTTTGCAAGGTAGATACTAAGTACTTCATTAGAAAGATTTAAAAGCCAAACAGTTTGTTGTAGGTAAGCTACAACAAAGAAGCAAAGTCATAATAAACCACCCTTATAGCTAGGTACTACAGAACCGTTTTATGACAACTAATGAGTCAGACACTATAGGTATGAAGACCATATAGGCAGACAAACAAGAAACTGCAAAAATATATTTTTAAATATATAATATATTTTTGTATGCAAAAGTTTTGAATTATTAGCTGATTAAGTTAAAATATTAATTTCATTTTGAGATGTTTGAACAAAATTTAGACAAACCTGATTCATCATTAGGTGGAGATGATGGAAATTCAGGTTCAAGCTTTGTTGCCATGTCTTACGAGACCTGTGAACAATTTAAAGTGACAAGATTTTATAATATTCCAAAATTTCAACCTCAGCGGGATTCTCAGGATAAAATCTTGTGATTTCCTTTAGTGTGGTTTACCACTTTAAAAACTGAATATGTAATCAATTTTAGGTGACTGTAGCTCTTCACAACAGTCTCTCAAATGTTCACTTAGAATGAGCACAACACAAATAAAATCATAACCTATCTAGTGTTAGCAAGATTATATACCTACAGCAACTTTTAATATAAATACTTTTTGTATTTTAACAATCAAATAGTGTCTTCTTTTATTTCAATGCATACAAGAAACAAAATCGCAAGCAACAAACGTCCACAGGTGCTCAACTAAGTAGTATCTACCATGCTTAACTCAGAAAAAGAAAGATGCTCCTAAATTAGGTAGGTCACAGATATTATGTATATATGAGTAACTAGTTTCTAAAATACTCAACTACATAATATATGATTGACTTATGCTCTCAACTCATTAATCCAAGTAGGTACTCATACTCTGACTGTATTTAACTCTGACCCATATGCTCAACTCAGCCATAAAGCTGCCTACACATACTTATACATACTGAAGTGTTCATATCTAAGCCAGTGCTTACCTCAATTTTCTACTAAGGTGATTATCAATGACCCAAAATGCTCAATTCAGTCATAGTTCTACTAAAGTGTTCAACTCAAAATGGTCAAATGATTATAAAATTGTTTGTCGATTTTTGTTTTGTCAACCAATCATGGCTGACTGATCTATTAACACACAGCCAAAACTACTGTCTTAAATTTGAAATTTGGCACATAGATATTTTTTTTTATATTTTATAACATGTGCTAAGAAAAGATTTTTGAAAATTTTCACTTTAAGGGGGGGAACTTTTATATGAAAGTCTTTGTTCTTTATAGTTAGAAACATGAAAATTTTAATTACAGCTACTGAAAATTAATAAATAATGATGTGTATCAGGGTTTTTGGATTTTCACATTTTAAATGGGGGAAACGAGGGGTTGAAAGTTTGTATGGGAGTATCGTTTTTCTGAAAGGTAGGAAAATCGTAATTGTAGCTACTCATCACAAGGGTCCCCCCGCCACCCCTTCAAATGTGAAAATGTGAAAATGGGAAGTGACAGTGTGTATAGGAGTATCGGTTGTTTTTTAATACATGATTCCATGCGTGCAAAGCCGCTGGCTACATCAGTCATAAAACTGTTTACTATTTGACAGTTTTATGACTTCTTCTGATGTTCTACCCAGTCAGAAGTCATCTACTTTACTTTAAAAAAAAGGCATACCCTTTTCAGATTATTCAGATATCAGATTATTTAGATGATAAAAACTCTAAGATTGAAAATGCTGCAACTCGATAAAAAATGTAGGTACTTATTGTTTTGTAAAAAGATCATTAAAAAGAATAGATTTTTCAAAGTGATTGTTGTGATTTTAATTAATAAATGAATTTAGACTTCAACTTTTGACTTTAGCTGTTTATCAATTATACCAAACTTATAGTATTAAAATGGCCTCGATTCTGTAGTACACTGACTAAACTTAATTTAAACTATCACTCTCTTTTA
This sequence comes from Perizoma flavofasciatum, assembly GCA_958496245.1. Lineage (NCBI taxonomy): Eukaryota > Metazoa > Arthropoda > Insecta > Lepidoptera > Geometridae > Perizoma > Perizoma flavofasciatum. Next base: position 3,878,610 of record OY292443.1, on the reverse strand, counting down.
CTGATAGTGTACACAAGAAAGAGATAGCTACAATTTTAGTGCCATGTGCTGCTGTCAAATCAGTTTACGTGCAGATTTTGTTCGTGTTTATAGTCAGCATGTTTTGATATCATGACTAAATTTGTATGGAAAACTTAAATCTGATTAACTTGGCAGCACTAAAATTGTAGCTATCTCTTTCTTGCTTGCACTATCAGTAAAAGAGAGAGACAGTTTAAATTTAGTTTAGTCAGTGTACTACAGAATCAAGGCCAATATCTATGACCCAAAGTGATCAACTCAGTCATAAGGTGTTCCACTTAGTGAGTCACAGTCCCTCCATTGTTAGATGAATATTTAAGTCACTACTTCTATTTAAATTACTTAACTCAGATTTATTTGTATTTTACCAATTTTGAACAGAATTATAGGTTTTTTTTTTTGGAAAATGTTTTCTTTTTTGCTCGACAGGTTGTCTAGACAAATACCACATGTTTAGTTTTCCTTTCACACTAACACAAATTCATCAAGATAAAACTTGGTAACAGTCATGTGACATTTCCACAGCTAATGTCATTTCCATACAATTTAATCTTTCCGCAGGCGTTAACATCAACAGAAAGTGGTATTTGTCTAGACACCTAGGAATGTTCCTATGACAAGAATAATGAAAACATGCATTTCAATATTTCCATTGCCGATTCAAGGAACAAATGCAGATTTAAGTATTTTGATGCATTCATAAATAAGTTTGACAGACTACAGGAAAAAAAAAATGTGAAGTTTATTGAATTCAACTTTGAGCAAACTCAAAATTTCTATGGAATTTACCTTGACCTCGACCTTGGGATCATTGATCTTGACCCATTTATCTTGATCTCGAGATCATTGACCTGACTAACCTTAACCTTGTCAGCCTTTGGGTGGGCTTCCGCCAGAAGCTCTTAGGTTGCTTCTATACACCACTCTGAACCTCGTGCAAGCTTCTGGCTCCCACACCTTTTTCTACCCTGTAGTGGGGCGTCACACACAAGACCAGGTGGAGTCAGGGTGCTCTGTGTCAGATCAGTCACTTATTTAGAAGCTAACCTGCTCAAGTTTACCTCTAAAAATGGATGTCTCTTTTAAGCCCCTAGCTCGGCAGTTATTGACCTCAGCAGTTAATAACCTTAAACCTCGACTGACACCCCCTGTCCCATGCAATATTTTTTTCGTAACAGGTTAAATTTCATGTTTTCGGTTTTTTTGTAGTCCAAATGAAGTCTTTCCCGTAGGTCCACATTTTGAATTTTTCTAGTTATTTTTCCATAGCGTCCCCGTTACCTACCTAATCTCTTTTATGTTAAGGTATTACTGGATTAGATTTTTGAAATCAGTTGTTAACATAGGTACCAACTTACTTAGCTACCACACAACTTTTATCTACAAATAACTCGCAAAACAGTAGATATATTAAATAGATTACTCACATTTAGCTAGCACCCAACAAGAAACAACGTCAGTCCAGTCCAATTTCAACCCTTTCAAACTTGAGTTTTTAGCAACTCAAGACTTTAGGCCTCGAGACGCCGCAAATGTTTTTCAGACAATTTACACACAAAACAATTGTCAGTGTTAGTCCAAAACAAGCCAAGTAAATCCGTGTTTCAATCAAAGTTTATCAAGTCTGACAGAAAAATCTACACAACACAAAACACTTCGAAAAACACCAAAAACTCCGCAAGCTTCTGCCAGTTATTGTCCCAATAATCGTAATCGGTGAAATTTATGAGATATAAATACAAAATGGCCGTCTGTCGACGAAAATAATGGCTGGCTTGGCTGCTGCAGTCAAACAAGAGTCCGTTCAGTCAGCGCAGCGGATTGACGACTTCGACTTTCAACCTTATCTATCAAGTACAACAAAGTCGTTAATTGTTGAAATAATATATTGATGTATTTATTGAATGCAAGTAACAATAAAGTTTACCGCAATAAGAAAATGCAATCACAGACACGATTCACCGGATCAGGAATTAGAGAGTCGCGCAGCAGAAGCAGATCAACGCAACGCACGCACGGCAAGGCACGGGGCGGGGGGGCCAGTCGAGTCGCGTTTGTGCTAAAAACGCTCGCTTCCTTCGAATCAACGAAACCAACTAGATTATAGTGGGCCGAGTTCAGCCGAACACTCGTCGAAATTCTGTTCCTTTCTCGCACGCAGGCGTTCGTAGTCAGCAGCCAGCGCTTAAGTGCCAGTGCCAGTATGGCTTGCTGCCAGTATTGGTTGACCTGCTACATTCCTAGCGGTTGACGCCGCTAACGATAGCCCATCTCTCTCGCACTCGTTATGTCAGTCTAACTGTCTTTTTCTTTACCGACGCGTAGCTGCCTATCTATAGATAGCACTGTGGAAAGTGCTACTAGCTACAAAGAATTCATTAGGAACGGAAGGGTAACCCTAATCCGTTCGTTGTTAATAATAATAATAATAATAATGACCTCGCTCGTCTGTCGCACGCTCGCTCGACGCTCGCTCGCTCGACTTGAAGCGGCAAATTATAGGTATCAAGGTGTGTTACGTTGTTTGATTGCATACACAACTTTTTATTTAATTTATTCATATAACTAGGTATGAACAAGATTACAAAAAAACAGATGGAACAGCTAGCTATCTAAAGACCGTTGCAAACTATCTATCTACCTATAGTGGAGAAGGCACTTTTGAACATTTTTTACTACCGTGTCTGTAAAACCTTAATTAAATATTGTTAATTATTTATTTTTGGTATTGTAGTTAGATATATTATTTGGCACGTAAATCAAATAAAATAATACTTAATATCTTAATGATTTAGTCAAATTTGGTATTTTAGTGAAGTAACACAAATGTTCAAAGGTGCCCCTTTCCTGAGGCAGCTTTGTATCTACCTGGTACACCTTTGAATTTAATACAAATAAATAGGTAACTTATTTTGCTTAAAATATTTTTATTAATTAATCAAGCATTCTCAAATGTTAAAAACACACAATATGATACTTAGAACTGTCAGAGAGGAATCATACAAAAAAATACAAAATATTTATTTCTGTAACTTATAAATTAAAAAAATGTTATAGAAAAGCGGGTTTTCCTAAAAGCTTGTATTAGGAAAACCCGCTCTTCTATGACATTTTTATAAATAATCTTATAAGTAGATAGTACCTATTATGTACATAAAAATGTTTAAAAATGTTTTACTATTTAGTTCGTTAGTTAGTTTAGTTAAACTAAAACATAAATTCGCATTGTATGTGTGTGTGTAGGGGGGATGTTCGTGATTAAAAAAATCCAGTCTGGGTGATGAGACGGGATTACTATAAAGTTAATAATATACTTTTATAAACCTTCTTAGTAATCATTTTGTGTCGTACTAAAACTAGAAATGACACATTTGAACATGTACAAAAGTGCCCCCACTGTTTTGTTCAAATCTGCCTCAATGGGCCGAGAACCAGCATGAAGAAAGTAGGTACTTTAGTACCTACATTATTATTATTACCTACATTCAGCCAGCTCGGCTAAGAATCAGCATAAAGAAGGTACTTAACTACCTACATTCTTATTACCTACTTATTCCTCCAACTCGACTGAAACTAGCATGAAGAAGGTACTTGATTACCTACATTATAATTTCCTACTTATTTTGCCAGCTTAGCTAAGAACCAGCATGAAGGTAGGTACTTAACTACCTACATTATTATTACCTACATATTTCGCCAGCTTGGCTGAGATCCAGCATGAAGTAGGTACTTAACTAGGTACCTATATAATTATTATTACTTACCTATTTCGCCAGTTCGGCTGAAACCTCCATAAAGAAGGTAGGTACATAACTACCTACATTTTCCGCCAGCTCTGCTGAAAACTAGCATTAAGAAGGTACTTGACTACCTACATATGCCACCAGCTTAGCCGAGAACTAGGTACCATGAAGAAGATACTAGGTAAATTATTATTATTACTTACCTATTCCGCCAGCTCGGCCGAGAATCTACATGAAGTAGGTAGGTACTAGGTATACTTATCTACATTATTAGGTATTATCACGGGACATAATGTAGTACCTACATGATTATGTGTACATACCTAGATGTTAAAACTAAACTTTCTCTCTGAGTGAACTTTGTGCTTTGAGAATAAAAATACCCATTAGGTATTAGGTACCTATTCCGCTAGCTCGGCTGAGAACCTACATTATCTACCTAAATTATCAACATTATTGTAAGCTAACTATTCCGCTACTATCGGCCGTGAAGCTACATTGAGTAGGCAGGTATAACTATTCCAACAGCTCGAGCTAAAATCTACATTAATTAGGTAGGTTCTTACTTACCTACCTAGTTACCTACATTATTATTACCTACCTATTCCGCCAACTCAGCCGAGAACATACAAGACCTAAATTCGCATTACCTAGAGTTGGTACCCATTAGAAACCTACCTATTTTCTATAACCGGAAAATGTAGTAGTTATCTCTGTGTCCGGATCTGACTCTGAGTGATAAGTTATCTTATCTACAGAAGGTAGTAGGTACATGTTTAGAATTGATCAATCTAAATATCAAGCTTCAATAATAATGTAACAGGAACAAAATCTACCTACCTATAGGTATATTATATAGAATAGAAGGTATGACGATTGACTACGTACAGTATTTTTTTTGTGAAAAGTCTGGCTGTTGAGTCGTTGGACCGATCGACCGCGAGAGACAGAGTAATCGGTTTCGACCTGAGCTCTCTTTCACACTCGTGGACCTTTTTATATCCGCTAAGTGGCGTTTGTCGCCACTTCGCAGTGTAGATATTATTATTAACATACATTGTACATACAGGTAGCAGTCTATTTTCTATTTACAGAAGTGACTACCTACTATCTACAGTATAGGTGGTGTGGTATTATTCGCTGTTATCGGTTTATTTATAAGTTTTAAGTACCTACCTAAGTAAGTGACTACTACAACAAAAAACTACAAAAAAATCTCGGTACTTACCTACTTAGCTACCTAGGTTTACCTAATAATTATGCTTGAACACGGATAATAATAATAGGTAGTATTTAACTACATAGATTCAAGCACAAATAATAATAGATTACGATACCTAGCAATGCTTCATCCACTGGTTCGTGTAGAAGCAAGCAATAACCTAATTTGCATTCATTCGAATTCTCTTCTCGACTGAGAATACTACACGACTCAGCGGTCTGCTCGAGAGTTGTGTTGCGTCATAGCAATGGCATAGGTATCTTTTCACCACCACCGCCCCCACCGCCGTCCACCCGTTGTAGGTAGCTACCTACCTAGGTACTTACGCTGTCCTCCATTACTTTTTGCACAACGGAGAGTAATTTTTCTGGTTTTCAGCCTTTTAGTGCAGTTTTCAACTTGGAGCGACCACAAAAATACTTAAGACTGTTTCGGTATATATACTCTGTATCTGGTATTTTTGGATTGCGCGAAATATTCTTAGTTTATTTGAAAACATTAGAAAGCCCAAAAATATTGGGGTTTCGGCCCCAAAATTTAGTTCTCGGTTTGTATTATAATATCTGTGTTCTCGGCCACAAGTGTTAGGCTCTCCTATTGTATAATAGGAGTATAACAAGCGTTAGAGGGACTTGCGTCGCTTCAGAAAAGCTTTGAGTTGTTTCAGGGCCCTAACCATCACTTTCCGCTTTGCGATTGAGAACGCTATGGCTACATCTTTGCCTGAATTGAATCGCAATAAGACGATTCAAGTCTGGTCTCCCTTACAAGCTTTTTTTAACATGCCATGTTAGTTAGTAAGTATATGTTTGGGCCAAATCTTGCAACTGAATTTAAACCAGTTATCCCCAACCGATTGAGCTGAGCTGATGCATACACCTTTGATGTGAATGACAATGCATGGTTATCTAGCTAAGTGACATCATTCTAAATCCACTATGGTGGACTGCCAAAGATGGCGGATCAATATTTTTTTTACGCACCTCCATGATATGGGTAGGTATCAAATGAAAGGGTTTGCTGAGATGGATACGACAAATAAAATGACGTCACTCTCAATTGACTATTTGTAAAAATATTTTTACAAATACGTCTGGTCGAAACGACGCGTGACCAGAGAGCTGGCTCTTATCTGGGTCAACTCATTAGCATTGCCATTCAGCGTGGCAATGTGGCCAGTATTTTGGGAACGCTTCCGTCTGGTAGCAACGGTCTTTAGATGGCTAGCTGTTTTATCTGTATTTTTTGTATATATCTACTTTTTATTCATAATTAATAATTTTTCGTACCATTTATGCACACGGTTACTGCTTTTATGAAGTTGTCAATTCACTACTAGTCAATGGTAGATCTTACTGAACTTAAATTTGACCAATTATCATGCATTTATATTTAGTTGTATCGAACATAGTTTTTTTTTGTTTGTACAATTAACTGTACCATTATAAAGATATTTTATTAAGCTATTTTATCAACTTTAGGTAGGCACTGCAGCGCCACCGCCAAAAGGCTGAGAACCCCTTTACCTTCTCTACCTACTCGTATCCACTTAATGCCTACGATAAAGTCATACCTGTATAAAAATAGTCAGCTCAATACCCGCTCAGCGCGTAGCGGGGTAGCTCGAGGGTTTGAGGTGCCAGCCGACCCACAACCCCAGCGAGGGTGAAACTGTGGTTTTCTGTTTGCAAACTCTTCCTCACCCGCCTGTCACCTCTCCTACCCCACTGGAGAAGTGCTTTATATTTATATCCCTGAATAGGAACTTCTTAAAGCCTCTTTACAATCTCGTGCGATAATAATTCGCATTGATTGAGATGACCTCATTGATCTCTCACCAACTAAAGAGACCGCTTACCTTTGCCCTTGCGATAAATCGTATGAAGTAGATTGTACATAAGGTAGGTAGGTATCCAAATATTAAAGACGTATGAAAAGTAACATAAGACGCTTACTACCTTCTGTTTAGTTCTCCTACCCTACACCAAGTTTTCACCAAGTTCAACCAAATATGGCCAATCAGCCCTACCAGGCTGATTGCCATATTTGGATGAATTAGTATATCCTAAGTTGTAGATTCAAACCGAGGTATAAATGTTTGGAAGAAAGTAACCGAGCACATAGTTTTACGATAACCCAAAAAGACCTCCGGTACGCGGGTTCTATACTAACTGAGCTACGAGAGCGTTACCAGCCTAAATTCTTAGGATGTTTCGGCTCACCATTTCCGGGTGATTTCCCATAAGTGTGGGTTTTGTTTATTAAAGAGTTCATTTTATATCATTCGTCGTACTGATAGGTACATGCATAGTTTGGAGTATTATAGGTAATATCTGTGCTTTGAACGTGCGCGGCTAGCTAATTACGGTGCGCTGACGCAATCTCTTATGAACGCACTACTTGTTATACCGCCATCTAGTATCATCTGGAGGTATTAACTGCGCTAGTAAGAGCCAGTGATGTGTCTGGAATATTCGAGGCAGCGTGCGGGTAACGCCCCATACAAGAAAGTTCTGGAAGGAACGCGGCTTTGTTTATTGCGGGATATAAAAGCGCGGCAAGCGACCCGTAGCGAGAGTTCAGTTCATGATTTGAATGTGACTAGTGAAGTGACAGTTGTACTAGCGTTGTACCTAACTATAGTGTTTTAGTGCTTTTGTTTTCATTGTGTAGTTTTGTTGTGTTGTTCGTTTCGCTGTAAATTTTACTGTGTGATTTATTAGTGTTCCTTTAGTATACAATTGGACTCAATTATTTTATCGTCCCTGCTTCACACGGGTTATCCAAATCTCCGACCTTCCCGGTGGATTTTCTAAAAGTGTTCTTTCGCACAAATCTTGTACAATAAGCTGACAATTACTACCACAACAAAAAAATCTGCCAAAGCGTTAGAGCCTTTCTCATAATTTTTATTCATGTCATAAGGGTTACATCGTTGTAACCTTACAACGGTGGCCATCGTTTTTACATGTTAGAGGTACCTAATTCAGCAAGACTTCATAACAAAAAAGTTTTTAACATATTTTTAACATCATAGAGACTCTGACTTCAAATCTCCGGAACAGGATTCCGCAGACGGAGGTTGCGACTTAATATGATTGTATGAGTTACTCTGATACAATTAATAACTGTATAAGTTAGTATCTTTGAAACGTAAATTCATATTTATTTTTTCTCTCATTTTTATCTGTTTGTACCTACTATTTATTCTGTTGTATTGTTTCCTGTCCAGCTCACACTCTCTATGTATGTATCTTTACCCTATTTCTACGCGTGAAAACCTTTTATTGGCCTTGTGTTATATTATTATGTCTTTCTGTCATAAAATATGTGCTGTTGGTTTTCCTAAAATAAATAAATAAATGATTAAGAAGCAAGTAGGTACCTACCTACCTAACTGCAAAAGCGCCTACCACGTTAGATTACCTACCACCTACCAAGAAAAATACTGACGCAGATAGGTAAATATTTTTTAAACTAACTAAAGGCAGATCGATAAGTATCTCTTAGTACCTATGTAAAATAGGTAGCTATAGATATAACCCCAGACCAGAGTAGGGCTGCCAGATCAGAAAATTGATAAATGATAATGGGATAAATTTTCAAAATGTCGGGATTTTGGGGTTTAAGGTAAAATTTTAAATTTTGTCGGGATATTATTTATCCCGACAAAATTTTAAATTTTACTTTTTTTATATTAAAAAATCACTTATTCTTTATGTTGTCACATATACTTAGAATTTGATTTGATAGAATTTGAGTGGCGTGCCTAAAAATGACTTACAATTTAAGCAACTAAGTTCAAAATATAATCTGATAACGAGCTCGGCTTTCATTAGGTCTTTAACGCCATGCGGTTTTGTTCCTTGGAGTGTAAGCTAAGACTCTCTCACACTAAGCATTGCTTACAGGAATCGAAACAACAAATTACATATTTTTTTTTAAATTTTAAAATACTGTAGTATCTAATTTTTTTTAAAACTGTACCCAGATTTTGTCTTTGGAAATGTCTTTGTCTTTAGGCAGGTGTTCAAATGCCTCTATAAGGCAGCAGTAATCAGAGTATAACTTATCAATATCATTGGAAATATTTAGCAACTCGGGCAATTCTGATAGAGTGAGCTTCTTGTATAAAGAAATATCCGAAAAATCATAGCGATCTTGCTATGATTTTTCGATACATTTTGCAGTAATGTTTTATTTTTGCTTCCGAAAAAATTGTCATTCAAACTGTGTCCAGATTTTGTCGTTACGTTACCTACGTATGGAGTTCTGACGGCGGCACACAGCGAGACAAACAGCATAGCGCGCGGATGGACAGACGCGCTATTTTAACTACATACGAGTATAGAACTAACATTTTATAAAAAGTCGGGATAATCCCGACGAATCCCGACCTGGTAACCCTAGACCAGAGGGGTACCTGACCAGTTCGTGACGCTGCTGCTGCTATGGTGATACCTACCTAGATACAATCCCTGCCTAGATAGCTTTTCTAGTTACCTATCTAGAAAAGCGGCAACGGTAGGGCAGTGACCGACTACAACCGCAGCCCCGCGCTGGTAAGGCGTCTTTCTAAATAAACACACGTAAGCAAGTACCTACTGAACTCTATGTAGGTATTATCACGTACTACCTCTATATAGCCAGCCGCTAGCGCTCGGTCGAATATTTTCCTAGGTACCTACCTACTAATAATGACAGCTTTGCACATTGTAACCGGGTAGCTGTAAGTATACGGAATAGAACAAGAGAAATACATTCCTTTTTCGAAACTCGGTTTCGAAAGCGGATAAGTTCGTATCTGGTAACGAAGTCTGGTTACTTTATTATACCTATCTATCTAGCGAGTTTTGCAAATGGCCGTCTAAGGCAAAATTTTCCTAGCGCAGAGTCCTATTACTTATGAACCTCAAGCAGTCTGAGTGGAACAGTAGTACCTACCTAGGTACTATTATGTATTCTGTGGTGAAACTGTGACAAAAGGGGCATACTATACAACAAAATAAACAAGTAGGTACCTAATAATAATGTAGATTCCTTCATCCTTCACCATAGACCTGTCATGTGAAATGGTACCTAGCTGAACCGCTAAGAAATAAGTAGGTACCGGTTAGTGGGGAACCTGGGGAGCCACCCTCTTCCTCTCTTAGCCTCCACCTCCTCGGGGTGGTGATAAACCCTCTGGAATACCCGGGTTTTACAAGTGGGGTGTAGGTAGGTTCTACCCTGTCACGATCCACAGGAAAGTTGGAAATATATTTTTTCTCGTCGCCATTATAAATAAACACCCGAAAGTCACATACCTACTCATTGGTACATACGATACTAGGATCCCCGGTGTCGTAGGTAGCAGGAACTACAGGAATATGTTTTATGTTTGTAAGTGGGCGTTAATAAGTCTAGGTAAATTAGTTATTTGTCCAGTGTCGAAATGATTAAAGTAAGTAGGTAGGTATTATTATTTTTTTACCAAGTTTTAAGTGTGATAGAAATATACTTTAATTTAATTTAATAACACCTAACACCTATATCTGGAAAAAGTATCTAAAGAATATGCAAAAGAAACTCACAGCGAGATGAAAAGCCGCACCTCAGGCGTCTCAGCCAGCTACCTACCTACATAGGTAAGTTCTATAAGTTCTATTCAAACAAAATTCTATTTTCATACATTTGGAATGTATAAACTCATATTTCTTGGTATCTATTCGAAAAAAAACCGTAACTACTATATTATTCAACATTTTGATGTTTTTAACAAAAATGTATACTTTAAAATGTAAAAGGAAACATTATAATTTTCGAAAATACTATGAAAGGGAAGCTCGATTTTTCGCCCAATGTGCGGCGGGCGCCGGCGGCGGCCGTGGCGCCCGCGTCCTCGTGTTGTCACACTGATCGTAGATTCTACCAACTCATGTGTGTGGAAAACAGACAATTAGGAACCTACTTAATACTTATTTATATTCCCAAAACATTATATTTTATTTATTTCCTTTTACACTACTTTTATTATTAGTAATCACAGTGGGTACGTAAGTTTCGATGTTAAGTTTTGAATAATCAAGGAATGGAAAACCTATAATTTTTTTAAATATAACAAATTTATCGAGAATTACGTCATTCATATTGTAAAACGGGTTACGGGAATATTGTCTCGCATGAGTCGAAACTTAGCGCCCCCGTCGCGTCGCATCGGTGAATTTTAGAGCAAATTAGCAAGAAACCCTATGATCTTCTTTCAAAGCACATAGCTATGACTTTCTTGCAAGGCGCTTTCACTACAAAATGAATGTCAGACGGACACATCTTCGAAAGACGAAAGTGCGGCCAAAACTTCGACTGGGTCGAACTTCGACATACCTTTCTGCCGAATGGACTGATCTATGACAAGGTTACACTTAGAGACATCGGTAAACCGTAGAATCATACTGTGGAATCCGATTTGAGGATTAACCCAGAGTTGATCAACTAACCAAGGCATACAAAACTAATAAAATTGGAAACTAACTAGGGTTGTGACTGACGGGGTACGGCCTCTGGATCTACAAGTATGACAGCATGCATGAAGTCAAGATAAAACCACATTGATGAGTCAGTGGCCATCATGACAGACACGACGTATAACTTCTTTATTGTACCTACATCATTAAAACAACAAACACGCTTACGATTGTAATCCACATGATGAGATCCTTACTCAGTATGCAAATCTGTGAGGATACCAAGTATCTGCGAGGACCGGGGTAGTCAGAGACAAGTCCAAACATTACATTTGGCATATGTCCGCGTTTTGCATAGTTGTCAGCATTCCGCGTGACAGGTTGCAAGCCAATCGTCGCTTATTGGAACACCCTATGGCACATATCTTAGATTTTTATTCGACCGCATGTCGGTTTCCTTTCGATGTTTTCATTCACTGTTTTAAGCATCTGTTAAGCAATACCACGATATTTTTTTTATAAGTTTACATAATTTGCTTATAAAAAACCTAATAACCTAACCTACTAATTCTCATCTGTTTACAAAATAGTTAAACATTGGCAGCCCTTTTGTTAAGGCTGGATGTCAATAATACGCCGCATTTGAAAACAGCACTGTTTTGTAAAGCAGCTATATTATAGGAAAAATATAAACATAGAAATCTAGTTTTCTTGCGGAATCGTCATAATTTAGCCAGAGACCTCTACTTCTCCCCCATAGAATGATATACTGTAAACGTTCATTAACGGGCATTTTTTGGTCAGGAAAAGTAGCAATCAGCACTGTGGTGTGGTACCTCACTCAACTGAACTTTTCTGACCTTATCCTTATATCAATGAACTCGAAAATAAACTACTTTTTCAAATACAAATTGCATAAAATCCTATTAAGTAATTACAAAATAAATAAGTTAATTAAAATGCAATTCGTTTATTAATTATTTTATTAACTTCACTAGCTGACCCGCTCGCAACTTAGTTTACGTGTTTAGCGTATTTTTAATAATTCACCCTTTTTTAAAGGTAGTTTAAAAATTCCTTATAGGTACATAATGGGTAAGCTCCCCCGCACGTGCAGTTGCATTGTTACAGTTCCATTGAAAACAAACAGGATGTGCGAAGTGAGTAGAGTCAGCGTCACCACCGGGTTACCTCTGGGGTTTAGTTTAAAGTTGTTTTTTTTACTAATAGAGTTATATTTTGTTGATTATTCTTGGCAAAAATGTAACCCTTAAACTGAGTACACAACTAATAATGAAAAATATCTTAAAACAATACTATATATCAATAATACTATCAACTAAAAGTTCAATATCTAAACCCCAGAGGGGTGGTGAGGTTGACTGTACATTATTTCATAAGAAAAAGTTCAATGGAAATTAATGGATAGTCCTTTTACATTTTCAAACATTCTAGAAATTCCCTTTCGTATTCCTTATAGGTCCTCCCATCAACGGTTCTATTTTCAGAGACATACGTCTTTAGGGTATTATCAGACCAAATCTTCAGGTTCTGCATGCCGGCGTCCAATGTTTTGCCGGTCTTATGAAGGTTTAGAATATTATCGTTCAACCTCTTCTTGATTTGTTCCAGAGTTCTCTGTTCTTCTTCTGTTATGGAAGTAATATCTGGAACAAGAACAATAGAGTTACGCGGCTAAGTAGCGATCCTATGGTGTCATTAAGCGGCGGAGTTGTACACTCGATTGGAATGTGCAACTAAAGACATCACACATACTAGACGAAACTCAAAAAAATGAGTAGTCCAGAACGATCTAGATGGCTTCGGGAAAAATGTTCTGCTATTACTATACTGCTATACGAGTATCTACCAAAAATCACACAAAGTTTGATTGATTTGTTTGAGACAGATTAACAGAAGACAAATTTAATGAACCTTACCCAAAGGCAGCTGATGTCTCTTTCCGCCATCTTCCAAAAAGCGCAACATAGATTCTAGCTTAGTTTTTGTCGTTATCTCCTGAGCTACCCGACCTAAGTTGTGTGCTAGACTGACGGACGGACAGATCATTGAAGTTGTGATATCATCATCTTGCCATTCCGCGTGGAGTCGTTCCAAGGAGGATTGGATAGTTTCAAAGATCCATATCTTTTCGCCACTAAAAAATATAAGACATTACGGATATCTAGTTATTTCTAGAGAGTGCTGAATAACTGAAACCTGTTTTTGATTGGCTAACTGAAACCGCCATATTGTTTTAATTGAATTGCAATTGGTTAGATAAAAGACTAATTTGGAAGTCATGAACAGACATGTTGAAGACCAGTTTTTTGATGATTGTGGGTACAGTACTCAAAAACTGCTTATTTATTTAATATGGCACACAAAACAGAATATAGTCAAACACAAAAATATAATAAATTAAAAACAAAAATGTCGATCTAGACAATATTCTAAAACATGTGTTATATCATCATATTTTATACTTAACACAACAGAATATAAAACTATATTAGGTAAGCTAAATGTTAAATTTCGTAAACTTTGCTGAGTAAGAAGACAATTCTCTATTCCAGCCATATAACGATAGCATGCACTTCGTCAATCGTCAAAAAGATTAGTTTAAAATGATGAAGACAAAAAATAAACCAGCAGAAACAAGTACTAATCGAAACAGTCAAAATTTCATAGAAATAATTAATTATCTCACCTTTCCAATACCAATTTTCTATTTTTCTCTAAACTAAACTTTTTTAAGTATAGTTTTAACTCGTCTACGAATTTTGGACTTCCATGGTCTGCAACAAAAAAACATATATGAATGCTATTCAACTATATATATGACCGTCTGCAATAAACTTAAACAAAGACTTATGTATGTTCAACCGACTTAAAAATGGAGGAGGGTATTTATTCATCTGTATTTTATTTTGTGTATCTTCGCCAATTACTGTGAACCGATTTTAATGATTGATGACATAAAAAAGAATCCTTAAAATATGATATTCCTTGAAGTATAACGTATACTTTAAGGGTGGTGCTATATAAATTTAATGTAATAATCCCACCTCTAACGGTGAAACAATAAGGGATAAAATTTCAAATTGTACTTTTTATCAATTTCCGTTATTTGATGTCGGTTTTTATTTTTTCCTGAGAAACATTTATAATATCACTTTAATTTATAGACTCGATTAAAAACAGTTTGACTCGAACACAGCATTCCTTTATCGCGATCGAGCTGATATAAGTATATATACATATATTATTTAGCAAAACAAAAAAATAAAATAAAAAAACAACAAAAACGCTCACAACTGTATTCTCCATGATACGTATTCAGTGCGTAGATCTTTGAGAACACCAAGTAGGGGGTAGTTAGAGGCAGGTCCAAACATTATTTTTGGCACATGTCCGGTTTTGCAAGTAGTTTTGCGTGGAATGCCATGTGACGAGTTGCAAGCCCATCGCCGCTTATTGGAACACTTACCTACTAACGGCACATGCCTTCGAATGTTTAGTTTTGGATTCTAGAGCATGCCAGTTACTTCACGATGTTTTCTTTAGGTACCGCTTTGAGCACGTGTTAATGTGCAATAACACTTGACGGAAAACGCCTTTTACGCAACGACCTAAGACCTCCTATACATACACTTACAATTCTCGAGGCCAACTCTATTGCCATACGTGTGATCGGGTTTTGAAAGGTTTGGTCTAGCGAGCCATATCAGGGCTCACGTTAGGAAGTAAGTTAAGTTTAGCAGAATTTAGTAGGGTCGCCGTCATCGAAATCGATGAGGACTATATATACGAGTATATAAATGTGCAATAGTAGACTATATATATAAATGTGCAAGGGACCAAAATAATGTATTGAGGGCGAGAGCGATTGTTTGAATCCAGAGCGAAACGAAGGATTCTAGAGTAGAATCCTAAGCGTAGTGAGCGATTCGATTTACGTCGCTCAAGGTTAAATAATTTTGGTACCGTGTGGCACACTCTGCTATTCATCCCCCTCTATGAGAAAAATAAATAAGAGATGCTTTTAGTGACGAATATTTATATTTACATAACCAAATTACAAATTTATATTAATATTAGATACTTTGCTTTTTGTTCATTTTTCCATGTAATTAAATTTTCATAGGCTTTTCGATATTTTTCTCTCGATTTGTTTAGTAGTAAATTGTTTATGTCAGTTTCTGCGTTTAATTTTCTGTTTCACTTTCTGGTAATACCAGAAAGTGTAAAATGAAACGATAGAACTCATCTTTTATCATCTCATATTCCACTTTCACAGCTAGAACTCAACTTTTATTCAATTTAGTGTGAATCAAATTAAAATTGTCTGTAATATTTTACAAAATCAAAATAAAAAGTTATAAAAAACGAATAAGAAGTTCCCGCTTTTTTTTTATTTAGTTAACCAATGCCGCGTCGACAGGCGCGCTTTTTTTATTACCAGATTTACCAGCCAGGACTTTATCGAAGCAAAAAGCGTTCAAACTTTTTCATTAAATAGTGTCCCAAATTCATTTCGTCACTGTTATTAACTGCGCCGGTATGACCTATTTTGCTCGTACTTATCAAGGAACCTTTCGCATCTTTTCGAATAGATATTAGAAAATATTTTTTTCGAGTGGAAAAATCCATTGGTGCACGACCGGGTTCGAACCCAACACCACCGGATCGAAAGTGCCTACAAGTCTAACACGGCTATATTATTTACTGGCTGTGCCACCGGGTCGCATCGCCCGGCCACGCTATAACTTATTTTGCTCGGCTCCTTATGGGCTTTAGTGTGATGGTAATAGTCTATAACCTGTCTCAAGAATTGGGCAATCGAATGCAATACTATTTTTTTCAAATTCGACTGGCAGTTACAGAGAGACGCGTTCAAACAAAAAAAAAACAAACGAGTTTATTTGCTCAGTAACTTTATTAGTACACGGCTGCCCTTAGCCCCCGAGGTCGGCCGGGTCGGGGTCCGACCCACCGGATCGCATCCCCGGTCCGTGCTTTCACTTCTTTTGCTCGGCTCCTAAGCGTGACATTAATAGCCTATAATAACCTTCCTCATGAATTGGGCTATCAAATGCAAAAATATTTTTATAATCCGACAGGTAGATCCTGCGTTAAAAACAAAAAAAAACAACTCTTCAGCAGTATGTATAGATAGATAGATAGATTTAGCGATTATTGGCCAATAATTGTGTTCATTCGCTTGCATCAATAGATCTAAAATCCCATTCAAGCTAACTTCGTTCAACAAAAAGTCAAATGACCAAGTACGTTACACATTCGAATGACGAAAGGCTTGTTCACTACAGTAGGTAGGTACTCTTCTAATCTATGGACGACTGACGCATCGGCGCGCGTCATTCGCCTCACGACATGCGCGCGCGGGTTCGCTTTCGTCATTTTCAAATCATCAAGACATATCCAACTTTATTTCAACCTATTATGGTTTAAAATTCAGCTATATCACCAATACATTGGCAGCCACACAATGTGCGAAGAGCATAGCAATGTACTTATCATAGGAATGAATAAAATAGCATGCTCGGAAGTCCCATGCTAAAAATATATTCCAATGTTCGTTTGAGATTGAATAACGTTGATTTTATTTCTGTAAGTTGGCAAAACTGTTAGGTAATAGTTTTTTTTTCATTTTGAATGAGTATTGAAAACCGTAAAATTACGATACATTTAATTTCTAAAATTTATTTTTTTAAGAATTGTTTTGGCAACAGTAGAAACTAGTATGAGTTCCGTGACTCGGCATGACCATTCCAAAGTAGGATTTAACTCGCGAAAGTTTTGTTTATGGTGAATCCTGTTAGTGCCTATTAGTTTTGTTAATATTAAATAGTGGATGGTTGGAAACTTCGTGGTTTGTATGAGGAGCCAAGTTTTTATTTTATAATAGTTGCTTCAATCTCAAAGTGTTCAATCGCATAGGCGCTCATTTTGTAACATTATTTTTGGAAAATATGTTTACACATTAATTAATAATTAAAGCACTAATATGTTTCGAGTTCCGACTAATAGCGTTTAAAAGTAAGTCAGCGGCGCGCGCAACAGCATTGTACCTTTTTAGAGCTCTTTGTACTTTTCAGGGTCTCGTTCGTAGGATTCACAACATTCTGGTAACCCGTGTTTAGTTTTGATCAGTTGGCAGCGCGCGCTCGAACTAAATACACGTAAGAACCTAACCTGAGTGCAAAATGGAGTGGACGAACGAAAGTATTTTAAAGTTTCTTAAATTGTTTCAAAGGGAAGCACTAATATGGAACCCGATGGCTCCTCTACATAAAAATAAAAATAAAGTTATCGAAGCCTGGGTAGGTATTTCCAAGAATATGGGAGTATCAGTGAATGATTTAAAGGCAAAAAAAAACTCCCTACTAGCTACGTATCGTACACTTCGTCGGAAGAAGATGGCTTCAATACAATCGGGTTTGAGCGAAGATGAGGTTTATGAACCTATATGGTTCGCGTATGAAACGATAGAGTCTTTTATGGCGCCAGTTTATAACTGCAAACCAATTGTTAATACGGAAGAATCTGTTATTGTAAGTATTATTTTTAAGTTTATAACTATTTTATTACTTTGTAGGTACGTACTTACCTACGATTGACGAGCTCTGTGGCAATTGGGCGAAAGCCCGCCCGAGACGCAGAAAGTTGCAGGTTCGATTCCCACCGCGGACAAATGTTTGTATGTTCTACAAATATTTGTCTCTGGTCTAGGTATTTTTCTATCCTACCTATAATATGCTCGTATTTACAAAAAAGTAACAGATATATCAATCATGTAGGTAGTTCCCATAACAGGTACAAGCTCTGCCTAGTTTGGGGCTAGATGATGCTGTGTGAAAAATGACCAGCATTATTTATTATTATTAATTTAATTACATAGGTACATACCTACCTACTGTAGGTTAGAAAGATTACAGATTCGATGACCTTGTGTCACTGGCCCTTTCTTAGTCACCTCGTGTAAGTAGGTAGGTAAGATAACCGACTATGAATAAAAATATTTGACTTGAACACAGTGCGAGCAAATATTATTTGGCAACGATTGGCAAATATTGTGTTTCGCTCGCATCGATCTAAAACCCCACGCGAGCCGACTTCGTCCCACAGCGAGGCAAATAACTACGTGTAGGCAAATAAGTAATAATAATATCTGACTCAAACATTCCCCTTCGCCATATTGCCTCGGTCAACGAATAATCAACCCTGAAAACCTCAACACAAGGCTGATTTTGTTCTGTTATCTAAGTAACTCGCCCATAGAAGTATCAACTATATTCAGACTTCACAAGGTAGATTTTCATTCGGCAGACGAGCGTAAACGTTCGGGACAAACAGGTCACGCGAAGCGCCAACTGTGCCACGAACATACCATTTTATTCGATCCAGTCGCGAGCAAATTGCCGAGCTTAGCAGACGTGTTTCAAAAACAAGCGTGCGCCTGACAATGGATTGGACCAACAAGTCTATCCTGATGTTTTTGAGGCTGTACAGACTACACCCTTGCATTTGGGATCCTAAACATAGCAAAACTAGGAAAAGCGTGAACGACGCATGGGCTGACATTCAGAACCACATGCCGATCCCCTGTACGATTCCCAAGCTTAAGAAGAAGAAAGAGTCCTTGATGTCGGCTTACAGATCGTATAAGGCAAAGATAAAAAGTTCTACGACTGAGAATGGCGAGTGCAAGTATCAGCCGTCGTGGTTTGCGTTTGCGACTATGGACTCTTTTTTATCGTCCGTTTATTCGGGCAACACAACTCTGAAATATGAGGTAAGTGATTCCTCTGGTTATAGAAAAACGGTCTAACTTCGGTGAACTTGGAGCTCGCGTTATGACCTTGATTTACAAGAGATGTAAGATAAATGGATACCTAGGTAGGTAACTACCTCTAGACAGGGAGTGTGGAGTCAGGACTAAGGATGAACCGGTTGTTTTTTTTTAGTTCTGTGCTACGGCCACAGAATTTAAAAAAAACATTAATTTCCATAAGAACGGGACTTTGTACGTCTGTATTAAGTTTCAAAGACTACCTAAAGCATGACTTATGCATTTCTTTAAAAAAATAGGCAAATGTTGCTCACGTTCGCATCGCGGGCAGTTTAATCGTGCAATAGAATGAAAAGAAAAGAGCGAACTTTATCGTTCAAAATGATGAACATGAATGGACTGGCGCGGCGAGCGTGTCGCAAGGGGTGCGGAATGTTGCATGTTCCGCAGATATTTGTTCCGGTTGAACAAATATAGATATTCTGGGTCTGTGTTGTACCATGGTACTCGTAAACAAAATAATAAAATACATTATCACACAACATCATCTAGCCCCAAACTAAGCACAGCCTGTATTATGGGAACTAGATGACTGCTAAAATATTTATATACATTTTTTTTGTAAATACATATTTATTTTACATAGAAAAAGCCCAGACCTGAGACAAATATTTGCAGATACAAACATTTGTCCCGCGCCGCGGCGGGAATCGAACTCGCAACCTTCTGCGTCTCAGACGAGCCTTCGCCCACTTCTCCCGTTGTTTATGGTATCCGCGATACAGGGAGTCCTAATGTGGTGTCAGAGGAGTTTATAACATGTCAAAACGTTGACAGTATCGACAAGATTTCCATACAAAAATTGACTAAACGGTCACCGATTCGACAAGTTTTGAACGTATTTGTAACTCAGCATACAGAACTATTATGCGACTGTCTGGTATTTGATCATATACCTACCTACAGTATTCGTTGCGTCAGGCAGGAGGACATTTACAGGTGCCCATATATTCACTAACCCGAAAGTGATCATTCTACACTTGTTCTACTGAGGGTATTCTCAGATAGATTTGACTGAACTTATCTCAGACATTTTTCTATGATCCATTTTAATAATAAACTATCTTTTTTATTCTAGTTGTAATGACATTTTAACTTCCTGACATAGTAATTTTGACATTCCATTCCAATTCAATTAGTTTGTTTCTAAAAAAATTTTGACATTTACAATTCTAATTACGTATTTATTTGTTCACTTGTTGTTTTGTAGCCAAATAGTTCAAGGTATGTAACTAACATAGAATAAGACATTTATAACTAACATTTATTATGATGATCCAATGTTGATTTTAATAAATAAATATGAAGATGATGATGATGATGATGATATGTACCTACCTATCAATGGCTATTTCATTGGAAAAAATATTGGTAAAATATTAGACGTTTGTTTATTAAGTTTTTCTTAAAAAATCAATAAATGAGCTGTACATAATTTGACGTCAAACATTTTTTTTATCTAAGATCAGACGGGCTGATTCAACACCAGCGAATTACTCATTTTTCTGAAATTATTTTCCTGTTTTATAATTTTTATTATTCAACTTGTTTATTTATTTATTAGGAACATCTACAGAATTTACATTAATAATTGCTTATAGTTCTAGTTCTAGATAGTTAGGACTAGATCCTAAAATTCCAATTACAGATGAACACAACATGCATATTATTATTTTAAGGAAAAACTTTTCTTTATTTTTATGGGCAGCACTTTCGGGTTAGCATATAAACACCTGTATAAAAAAAACTGTTATAGAACTTAATTAACAAATTTTCTCACTTGTTTCAGGATGAAACAAACCAACAAAATACAGACTCTATAAGTAACGACCACGATGCATCAGCATCTGACCATTTGATCCAGGAGCTAAAGCAAGAGCGGAAACAATACTTGACAGTCAAAAGATCCCTCAGCCCGTGCGAAGAAGAAGAAATAAAGCGAAAAAAGCCAAGCCGTTACGATTCCTTCTCTGTTGAAAAACAGGACGAATGCGACATTATGACAAAACTGTGGGCTAAGAAATTGAGAAAACTACCCGAAGACCGCCGAGATGTTATAATATACAAAATTAACAACCTAATTTACAGGGAAACAATTGACCAGTATAATCAATCTAATGGGGAAACATTCTCTGAAATTAATATAGTGCAGTCCCCTACGCAGATATTATACGAGGGTAATGAGTTGGATTCTCCAAATGTGGATCCAATGTCCAGTGATGATGATAATTAGAGGAGCTGAATCTGTGGATTGTATCGTCTAGAGAAATTACTATTGGAACAAGAAAACCGCACTAATTTTGCCTGTATACATACTGAAGCGGAGAAAGGTACTCGGACTTAAGTTGGAAAGGGAAGGTGCTATACATATACAAAATTGACATTTTGAATTCGGCAGCCAAATGCAAAGCTTCTTAAACTTGAACAAGTGAAAGTTTAGTGCAAAAAGTTATTGGTAATACTTCTTCTAAAATTTATAAATAAATCGTTCACCATTGCCATTTTGTTAGTGTAATTTAATTAAGAGGGAAACCTTTGCCCAGGAGGGGGCAGCAGACTGTCTTAGTTGAATTGTTGTTTAGGTTTTAATGAACCATTTTGGTATTGTGAACAGGGAGGCACTACTCTCTTCTGTGATTGTATGATAAACAATGTTACAGACAACAATAAATAGAGTTTTGTACATATAAATCTATTTGTTTCTTTTATTACGGACACTGACAGAAAACAAGGTTCTGCTGAGGTTATTATTTTGGGAATTTATAAAAATCATCACTATGAACATAAATGTTGTGTATTTAAAGTTTATTATCAATTAGTTATGTGGCCCACAAATTAATGACTGCCTGGAGTGACAGAAGAAAAGTGCTTTGTCCAGCTTTGGGCAGTGGGCTGTAAGTCGAATGGTGAAGCTTTTTGATATAAAAACCTTCAACCATGAACTAAATCATTAATAATCAATATTATGAAAATTAAAGGCTATGGTCTCATCTGCATGGTTCCTCGTTATGATCATGAACAATATTGATTCCAAATTTCGTTCAACTCGGTTCAGCTGTATTAATTATTATACATGCCACTGATTACTCTCTACTTGATATCCTCACATATATTAAAAATATATATAAATAGTATATCAGTCATGTTGTTCCCATAATACAAGCTATGCTTAGTTTGGTTTGGGGGTAATCTAAACTAGGTATGAATGACGACCTATGTGGCGCAGTGGGCAGCGGCCGCCTGAGACGCAGAATATTGCGGGTTCTATTCCCGCCGCGGGAGGAATGTTTGTATGATCTGAAATTATTTGTCTAAGGTCTGGTGTTTTATATGTATAATATTTATGTATTTTCAAAAAAAGTATATCCTACTTATATTATAAATGCGAAAGTTTGTGAGGACGGATGTTTGACTCTTTCACGCAAAAACTACTAAACGGATTTTGATGAAACTTTACAGTAATATAGCTTATACATCAGAATAACACATAGGCTATTTTTAATCCGGGTACCACGCGGGCGAAGCCGTGGGCAGAAGCTGTTACTCAGTACGCAAATTTGTGAGGAAACAGAGTAGGTTAATAAGTAGGTAATTAAAAGCACGTCCAAACATTCTATGTATTTGGCACATGCCCAATCGACTATGTTTTTCATAGTAATTAGTATTTTACAAGGCAGGTTGCAAGCTTATCGCCGCTTTATTGGAACACTAACCGATGGCACTTGGCCTTCGTGCTTTTGGTTCTAGAGCGTGTCCGGTTTCCTATCGATGTTTTCCGTAACCATTTGAAAAAACACCATTTGTTGATCAAATCATACCATTAATCTCGTTGTAGGAACAGCTTTCGGATACATCTAGGTCCATGCTTAGTTCCATTTTCTTCTGACGTTTCTCCCGTTTTTCTTCATAGAAGTTGCGAAGCGTTGATATTGAGTCTTGAGGTATGTTTGCGATGGACCTTTGACCTGGAGAAAAAAACAGTTTTCACATAATAAAAAAATTACGTTTATTTTATGGTACAGCTAGCGACTAAAGTAGATTTTTATAAACAATTAGTAGTATGTAGGTATATTGTGTGTATAGGCACATTACGTATACTATATTCATAGTACATAGATAGAAAATACTTTATTGCACACCAAATAACACATCAATTAAACTAATTACTACAAACTTTGACAATGTTGTACAATGGGCGGTCTTATCGCTAAATAGCGATCTCTACCAGACAAACTTTGGATGGAACGGACTTTATGAAAGTTTACAAGGGGTTTAATTGGTGTACTTACCACATACTATGAATATACTATAATATACGCAATGTACATACATATAGTTCCTTGCTACGTCATTCTGTCATTTTAGCAGATGTATTTTCTTGAGGAGTAGAAAATGTAAAAAAACTGTACGGCCTCTGTCGCTTAAATTTAGTTGTATGTAATTTTTGTAAGCTTATGTTACAGCTAAGTGAATTTTACTTTTTGTCGCCTTATCATAGAAGAAATCTCGAAGATTCTTAATCTGCCCTTCCCAAAGACCCTTTACATCAATTAGTCCCCTGCCACCTCTTATATTATTAGTACAGATAGTAGCACATACCAGCTCCTTCAAACCGTTGGTGCTCATTGACATGGAAACCGTTGAAGGTGGCCGCGAGATTCTCTTTCACATTCTGCGTCTTCTGTTCCACGGCAGCGGCCGCCACTATCAAACGTTTTAGCTCGTCTCGTTTCGATAGCTACGAACAAAAACAAACAGTTTTATAATGCCATTCGGCGTGGCAATGCAGCTAGCATTTTGGGGGCGCTTACGTCTGACTCCGTCTGACCGCTCCGCAACGGTCTTAATATGGCTAACACGCTTCGCCGGTTAGAAGGGAACCAGTGAGGTGAAAAGATTCAAGACCGTAAGGTACTTTTAAAATATTTGTCGACGTTATATATCAGTTTAGCGGAGGCCGCGAATATTCAATCTCTGAAATTCAGCTCATCGCATAGCAATCTGAGCACTCGTGAGCCAACACGCTTCGTCGGGTAGGACAGAACCAGTCGAGTGACAGGATTCAAGGTCGAAGTATAACAATAAATAAATAATGCTGGACAGTTTCACACAGCATCATCTAGCCCCAAACTAAGCAGAGCTTGTATTATGGGCACTACATTACTTATATACTACTCAAATACATTGTTTTTTGTAAATACATACACAATTATACATAGAAAACACCCAGTGTATTTTTCAATACTCAAAAACAGAGGCCCTCGGCTAATTTGTCGAATCTGCAAAGGCTATGTTATACTTGACTAGCCTCTGCTTCACCCGCGTGGTACTCGGATAAAAAGTAGCCTATGTGCTATTCTGATGTATAAGCTATATTACTGTTAAGTTTCATCAAAATCCGTTCAGTAGTTTTTTGCGTGAAAGAGTAACAAACATTCATCCTCACAAACTTTCGCGTTTATAATAGTAGTAGGATTATTGATGATATTTTTTTATGTTAGTACGTTATTCTATTAGGATTAACTTATAAAATAGTTGTTAATTGAAATAAAATAAATGCTTACAATAGATTTATCGACGTTATGTATGAGTTTAGCGGCGGTAGCGTCGTGGTCGCCGGCTACGGCTGCGAATATCCCATTTCTTGATTTCAGCTCATCGCAGAGCAACCTGAGCGATTTCGCACGAGCTGAGCTATGGGCGCGCTCACAGCGGACCACTAGGAGCTCGCAAGCCTCTCCGGTTAGGTAGTTCTGAGAAAGATTTTACAATTACAATACAATTACCGACAATTCAACTTTACTAATTGTGTATTCACAATTTAAACTCTAGTATTTTTTAAAATTTCGCCATCAGTCATAATTCACGGTAGAGATGCAATAATACCTGAATCATTTTTGTGTTATTGTGTATCAAAAAAAAATGATTTTTCTTTCATTCTTTAATCATGACGCTTTTAGCGATAAGGCCACCCATTATATAATGGGTAAATGGTATGTGGTGATATCACCACAACCTAGTTTATAAGGGTTATTTCACAAATCCCTCCTGAGAAATCCCCCTTAGTGGGGAATACGACTTCTAATGTTAAAAAAGTGCAGAAATCCCCCTCATCGTTTTTCTTATTCCACTGTTCCCCCTTAAAAGAATTCACTCAGGGGGGAAACAGAACCTTAACGTAAAAAATGTATAGAAATCCCCCTCATCATTATGGCTAATTCCAATTTCCCCCCCTGAGAGAAGATAACCTGAACTCTAAAAGAGTTATCTATCTATCATAAGTTAATATAGATAGATAACTCTATAAGTTTATACTGGTGGTTACACGGATCGTAAAAATAATAAAAAAGGTAAACGCGATAAAGACCCGTATAAAACTTAAAATTAAATTTAGACTCTTTATTCTGATATATAAGCTATATTACTATAAAGTTTCATCAAAATCCGTTCAGTAGTTTTTGCGTGAAAAAGTAACAAACATCCATCCATCCATCCTCAAAAACTTTCACGTTTATTAAAGTAACTAGGATAGGTACTTATGATTGCGCGATCTATCTTTCACACTGATCGCGAGTTTCGAAACAAGAATTAACCACATTATTACTATACTAGCCTCGGCCCTCCGTGTGGTACCCCAATAAAAAAAAACACTGCAATAATTGACACATGCCCGCGTTCTGCAAGTAGTCAGCATTCCACGTTACCGGTTGCAAGCTTACGAGTCATGTATCCACTTACACTGAGTTCGTTGAGGGTAGTCGCCAATCGCTTGCTGGTTTGCTTGATGTGGACTCTGTTCTTGACGGCTTCGAGAGCAAGGCTGCAGTGTAAGGCGGCTGTGTGAGCCAGCACGGATTGCGGCGTTCTTCTGTAGAGGAAAATAATAATAATATAAATAATGTTGAACATTTTCAAACAGCATCATATAGACCCTAGGTGAACAGAGCTTGTGTTATGGGAACTACATGACTGATAAATAAAATAAATAATGCTGGACATTTTTCACACAGCATCATCTAGCCCCAAACTAAGCAGAGCTTGTGTTATGGGGAACTACATGACTGATATACTACTTATATACATTTTTTTGTAAATACATACATAGAAAACACCCAGACTCGAGACAAATATTTACAGATCATGCAATCATACAATCTTACAAATCTTTTTGTTCCAACTGAACATATTATTAGTATATTTTTTTTTGTTTTTGGTATTTTTTGGGTAGTGTACAGTAGACTGCGACTGTCGATGATAGAAGCATTTCTGGTAAAGCGCACTAAAGCTTGAGTTTACTAACAAATGCTTTACATTTAAGTCAAGCAACATTCAACAACGACATTCAAGTGTTGACTGTCCGGTCAAGACACTGGACAGGCAAGTCTAACCATTGATTGATTATGCCAGATGAGTCTCAAAAAGGTTAGGACCTAACCATCCATTATTAATATTGGTCCGGACCTAAATCACTTTCACTCACTTGTAATTTTCTTTAAATCATGTGCAAAAAGGTTTCATTAGGACCTAACCATCCGTTATTGATGTTGGTCCGGATCTAAATCACTTTCACCAACATACTTGTCATTTTCTTTAAATCGTGTTTCAAAAAGGTTTGAATAGGACCTAACCATCCGTTATTGGTGTTGGTCCGAACCTATATGCTTTCACCAACTCACTTGTCATTTTCTTTAGTATCGTGGTTGGCGCGCACGGCCGCCTTTGCGCATAGTCCCGTTCGCCGCTCGAGCAATTGCTTGAATACTGCGTCGCCTCGACATTTTACGAGAGACTCTACATGCTCCTCTGTGGAAAAAAAAACATTTAAAATTCAGAAATAATCCTTGACTAATTAGATACCTAGTATACCTACTTAACTTTATGTTATAGTACTAGTTTGTGTACGCAACACCTCGGCCTGGTTACCTATCTGTTCCTATAACATTAGACAGGATTCACAAGAGATACCTAGCTATAAACACCATCCAGTAGGTACTACCATTATTGCTACTGGTAAACAAACCAGTTTTGAAGATATATTATCCTCAGATACATACTCAGTGCGTAGATCTTTGAGGATACAAATTAGGGGGAATCAGAGGTACGTCTAAACATTCCACCGTTTAATTTTCGTTAATAATAAGAATAATAATGCTGGACATTTTTCACACAGCATCATCTAGCCCCAAACTAAGCAGAGCTTGTATTATGGGAACTACATGACTGTTATACTACTTATATACTTTTTTTTATTCAATGTATTGCAATACGATCATTTGATTTGTATTTGTATTTTATAACCTACTCATTGTTAACAGGCGCGGTTCGAGTCTCGGGTAATTATTGAAATCATTTAATAGTTACGAAGATTACCTCCTACAACCAACTAACAAACTTTACCTCTTCATAATATTAGTGTAGATCACTGATTCTCAAAGTGGGCGATAACGCCCCTTTGTGGGCGCTGGAAGTTAGGTTAGGGGCGGTAGAATACTCTAGAAGATATTGGGGGCGCTAAGACAGTCTAGAGGGGAAAGAATTGGTTATCATGTTTAAAAACTTTAGGGGGCGCTAGGATTTTTTTTATTCTTAAAGTGGGCGGTGGAAAAAATAAGTCTGAGAACCTGTGGTGTAGATGGTATGCAAAATATTCCTACATAATTACATACTACATACAAATCTGAAGACAAGCAGTGTTCCTTGACCAAGGATTTAAAACAAGGTGATCTTGTATTTCGAAAAAGGAGTAGAATAAAAGGCGGTTGTGATGTCGCACGTATGATGACCGTATAAAATAATAGTAATATATTTTTTATTCAGACAATATGAACCAAGTGTTAGTAAGCTTAAGATAAGGGTTAGTACTTAATAACTAAGACGGGTTTCGTCCTCTGGGAGAGCTTCCACAACAGAGGACATGCATAGGTATTTGCTATTTTTTTCAGGATGCCAACTCGAACCTATTGTTTTGTAAAAGGATCATTAAAAAGAATAACCAGCCTTGTTTTCTTGCCTTTCTTTCCTGGCTTGGAAAGAAGTGATCCTTGTGATTTTAATGAACAAATGAATTTTAACTTTGAATTTGTTGTTGCTCACCTGCATCATTGTCTCCATTGGTGGAAGCAATCGACGAGCTTGCGACTGGATTTGCGACAGAAAGCAGCGACACGCCCGCGCGACTTGTCGCCGATCGCGACAGTGCTGATAAGCACTTGTCTAGTTTACTCTAAAAGCACATTTAAGGGCCTTAATTATAAAAAAAATAAACAGACCTCTATACCGTAACCAGATGTTATGTTGAATGGTTACCTGGCGGAGTGTTGCTTTAAACTAAGCTGCCTTCTTAAATAACTTTCGGGGGATCTCTTTATGGGATATTCCCATTCGAAAATGTCCATTACTGACTAAGGCAAGAAATGTCACAAGTGCCATTATATGCACAAAATTCCATGGGTCAGCGAATCATCTGATTACTGGCATTCGTTTGCGTTATGTGCGCAATGCTAGCGCTCTTGAATGGTGAAGGAAAACATCGTGAGGAAACTCGGTTTTGCCGAGAACAATATTTTAAAGATATGTACACAATAGCTCTATTTTTATTAAGTATTTTGTTTTAACTTAGTCTTGCTTGTTTTGTCCATAAATTCATACTTTTTGTAAAATTTTGTTTGGATCCCCGAGATACAGGCTAGCGTGACATTCAAGACCACTTAACCTGGTCTGACCATCAACCTAACGCAGCGTGACCAAGAAAGAACCGGTTACACGACGAAGAAGACAGATGCCATGACTTCAGGATATGATATACATATACATAATTACCTCAACATCTTGACTGTCGTCAAAACAGCACAGGGAATCCGCAATAGCCTTTGTCTCCTGAAGATTGACCTTCCTCTCGCGTAGTTCAGCGCCGACTTGCTGGAGCAACCAGGAGCGGCGCTGGGCGTCCTGCAGCTTTTTCTTGGACAGGTTTCGTTGGGCCACTGATAATAGTTAGGAATAAATAAAGAAACCCCCAACAGACAAATACATAGTCCTAATCCCATATTAGGATTCCTTGTGTTAAGGTTATCAGGAACTACGAGTACCGTGGTACCACAACCCCAGACTTTGAACAAATATCTCGTCTGTATTGATGCTGTATCGCGATAGATACAGCATCTTGATGACGTAGTAGCAAATTCACAGGCAGAGACCATGTACATATACAGTACTTTAGAGTTGTAATAAAAAAAAACTATATATCAGAACAAAAAGTCACATGTAACTTTGTAGGTCTTACATTTGCTAGAAACTTTGTTCACAAGTTGGTTTAGGTTGGTGTTTTCCTCGGCCACTCTTGCTTCCGCCTCTGCAACTTGTTCCTTAAGTTCCATGTGTTGACGCCAGAGGGACAGTTCCTTCGGCATATTGACATCAAGCTGAATAAATTCAATCATTACAGTTGAGTAACTATGTTCTTTTGAAGTGAGATGTGTCATTGAATGTTTGCATGTAACACCTAGATGAAAGATGCCAGGACAGAGGAGGTTGGCAGAAGAGAAGGGCCTGTGTGGCGTAGTGGGCGAAAGGCCCATCTGAGATGAAGAAGGTTGGGGGTTCAATTCAAGTCCCACAGCGGGACAAATGTTTGTATGATCTACAAATATTTGTCTCAGGATCTGGGTGTTTTTCTATGTATTTACAAAAAAATATGTATATAAGTAGTATATCAGTCATGTAGTTCCCATAACACCAGCTCTGCTTACTTTGGGGCTAGATGATGCTGTGTGAAAATGTCCAGCATTATCATTATTATTAAAGGAGGCCTATACAGACCAGTGGGTGATTTCAGGATGATATGATGATGAGTTGACAGTCTGTACCTATGGGATTGCTCGACAAAAAACATATATCTTCCTGACAACAGCTTTCTTTTTACAGTTACATACATATTCCTGAAACTACACTAGATTTCTATGTAGCCTGCGTATGTGGATTAACAAGTATCATATTACCATAACATCCAGATCCTAATTAAACATCTGCAGAACAACATTTGTCCCGCAGTGAGAATGTATCTTGCACCTCTCGCATCTCAGATGGGTACTCACCTAGGTTTATGCTAAAATGAATGAATCTTATTTGATTCTATGTATAATGTGTATGTATTTACAAAAAAGATGTATATAAGTAATATAACAGTCATCATAATACAAGCTCTGCTTAATTTGGGGCTATATGATGCTGTGTGAAAATGTCCAGCATTATTAAAAAAAAACAGAGTAAATTGTTAAGGTTGTTTCCATAAATGGCATCTGACCAGTTTGAAAAATACAAACCTCATTAAAAACATTTTTCTTCTGGCATTTGACAATATCATTGTTGAAAACCTGGAGCCTTTTAGTCAGGATTATGTCTTTAGGCCCAACATGCTCCATAAGACTTCGCCATACCATGTAGTACTGCCCTCTGCACATTCTGAAAGAGAAAAATATTTATGAATGTAAACTGTGGTAAAAATACAAAAAAATATTTTTTACTGTATATAATTGATACAAAAACATTGAGCCAGTGAACTAAACCTGTAAATGCAGTGACCTTAGTGCTTTTCAGGGATTTTGGAGTTCAGTTAAACCTTAAACGAGCCTTAAAAGAAGTCCTGTTAAGATCCATATAATACTACAAGAATAGTCGATTTCTGAGAAGATTATGTACCAGATATCAGCAGTATTAAATTTGGATGTTACATGGAACTAAATAGAAAATAAAAGCACTTACTCAGCAATTTTATCAAGAGGAGGCACATTTTCAGGAGGACATCCCATTGATAGGAGCCATTCCGCAAACTTTGGAGGCACCTGCTCACTACTCAGCTTTTCCTCGCCCATTTTATAAACACAATACGTACGCGTGAGTTGTCCTTAAATACTTATTTAGGGAAATTGTGTAGAACTCACGAGATTTTTAAATAAACTAGAAACAATTATACACTTTGGCGACCAAAACAAACCGACCCCATTCAAATTAAAAAATAAGTGCTGTCAAAAGTCAAATTTGAATATTCATCGAAATGTAACTGTCAACTAGTCAGAGATCAGGCTGTACCTATATAATAATTTCAGTATGTGCCTTATCGATATTACACAACCGTAACAATAGAATAACCACAGAATAAATTAATTCTAGGCCAATGCACGGATTTTATGGCTGGTTTATACCAGACAATAAATATATATCCTACTAATATTATAAAAGCGAAAGTTTGTGAGGATGTTTGTTCCTCTTTCATGCAAAAACTACTGAATGGATTTTGATGAAACTGTACAGTAATATAGCTTATACAACAGAATAACACATAGGCTACTTTTTATCCGGTTTCCACGCGAGCGAAGCTGTGGGCAGATGCTATTATTATATATACTAGCTTCTGCCCACGGCTATATAATTCTATAGTTTATAATATCTGTGGCTGTGCTTTCTCTGGGCCGGATTGTGAGAGATATAACTATTCAATTTTTTAATCTGTGGCTATTATACGAGTAAATATTGAGTACTCAATGGAGCGCATGCGCATGTTCGTACATTACTTACCTGTAATGTACGACCATTGATTGCACTGTCTGTTATTAGCTTAGTATTGGGTACTTTAAGTGCAGTTTGTGTGTCCTAAAGTTGACGCACAACATACCGTGAGGATATAATTATCTTCCTCAGCATAGAGGAGAGTGGTTGGAGATAGAAGAGATATGCCTAGCATTATCTTAAGTACTGTTCTTTGCGCTCTTTCGAGTTCAATGAGAGTTGATTTATAGGCAGGCGCCTCCCTAGACTCCGATGAATTATTGAACTAATCATTGACATAATGCGGTGTAGACAAGTTTCCGTACTTCAGAGTTGGTCGCGCCTCGCAGAAGTTTCTCTGGGTAAATTTGTTTTCTTACTTTTTAGGCAGTATCGAGATGTGCATTTGAAGTTTAAATTTTGCTATATTGATATTTTGTATGGTCTACTCTGGTGATTGTTTTGCAGTGGCATGAGGTTCGACCAAGTGCATGGTGGTAGCAGCTAGAAGAGTGGATTTGGATGTTTGCTCAGAGTGGTTGCGTAGCGTTGGCATTAAGGAATGCTATAATATATTTTTTTAAATTTTCTACTTTAAGGGGGGGAGATGGGGTGTAAACTTTGTAAGAAAGTCTTTTTTCTATGAAATTAGAAACATGAATAAATAAATAATGACGTGTTATAAGGGTATGTTATGTTAACTGAGGGTTTTTGTATTTTGGAATTAAATAATCAATAAATATTGCTGGACATTTTCACACAGCATCATCTAGCACCATGGGGTAATGGAGGGGTGAAAGTTTGTATTAGAGTATCGGTTTTTTTAAAAATAGGAACTTGCAAATTGGATTTCTACCTTCTCATCATAAATTAAAAAATAAATAAGGATGTGTTTCATGGTTTTTGGATTCCACATTACCGGAAATAGAGTTGAAAGTTTTTGACAGTGACAGTTTAGATAAAATGTAAAATATCCTCGGCCAAATAAAAAAACATTGCTTAGCCCAACTGTACATGCATTTGTTTGTTTTCAAATAAAAGTTATTAATTATTTGTAACTAGCTACTACCGTGCATAGATCTGCTCAGAAAAAATGCTCGGAAATCTAAAAGAATTCATATCAGTTGTACAAGATGGTATAACATCGAACAACAACCTTCGACATACTCTTCAGGAAGTGCAAAAAGTAACAAACATTTTCACCAAAGAAACCAAGCTACCTGAGGTCATACTGACGACCGCAGGCCAAGTGAACTACGCAGCTGGTGGTGAACTACTCGCGAAATACCAGGACGACTGGGTATCTATTCATGACAATGCTGAGACGAATGCAAGGGCAGCTGAGAAAGTCGACAAACTGATATTAGAAATACACGACACTATGGAACGACGTTTGAAAAGTGCCAACGAGTTGGCACAGAACCTGACTTACATTCCAACGCTGACTGCAACAGTAGCAGAAGTCATGGACAGTTTGAAGAATGTCCAGAAACTTCTAAAGACAGTTGAGGAAGAATTAGTAGACTATGAGGATATTGTGGAGAGAAGTAAGATGGAGAACTGGAAATTGGATCATCAGTACCATTTGACACTTTATAAGGAAAAGAAAATGGGTAAGCAAGTATGTGTTTATAATATTAGTACTATCGAAACCATCAAGATGCAAGTTTATTCTTTTTTATAAATAAAGTGGCAACCTAGCATATGGCCCACCTGATGTTAATCAGTTACCATAATCTATGGACGCTTGCCACACCAAAATTATAACTTGTGCTTTGCCAATTCTGTGAAATGTATCATATGCCTGTAATTTAACTGGCACCCATACCCTTCAAACTGGAAAACAAAAATGCAAGCATTATAAGAAAAAGGATAGTAATAAATAATAAATTATGCTGGTCATTTTTCACACAGCATCATCAAGCCCCAAAGTAAGCAGAGCTTGTGTTATGGGACCTACTGATATACTTATATATATATTTTTTTTGTAAATACATACACGTTATGCATAGAAAACACCCAGACACCAGACAGTTATATCAGATCATACAAACATTTGTCCCATGGCAGCTATGAATCTGCAACCTTCTTCGATATGGGCCTGTTCCAGAGCGTGCTAGCTGTGCCAACTTCTGACACAGCTAACATGCTCTACTGGTCCATATATGGGCTGGTTGAAGAAACTGTATTGTGAATAAGTAAGAGAGAACGATGGAACTGACATGGTCAAAAATGGACAAAAGTTCCAAAAAAAAACAGCAAAAAAAAAACCTTCTGCGTCTCAGGTGCATTAGGTGCAATTCTACTGAATTGTATAGGAGGTAGAATAGTATAGGAAGAAGGATAGTATAGGGAGAAGGATAGTGAAGGAATAATTATAGTATAGGAATAAGGATAGTTCAGTAAGAAGGACTGATTATTATAATATGCTTACAGTGGCCCTAGAAGAAGTGAGGAACAAGCTCTCAACGGAGCAGAGTTGTGAGCGGGAGAAGAGACAGCTGGCCGAATTACAGGCAAGGAGAGAGACCAGCTCTGTGGCTTTCAAGAACGATGTGGCTAAGTACCTGGCCAGTGGGAATGTCCCAGCAGGTAATATTTTTACTAACATTATTGTAGACTAGTTGGCAAAACTGGTGTACTGTCAGTTCGTCCTACAATGCTTGAGATGAGTCGAGACAACCATTGGTCATGAATGGTGCTCATGATGAAGGACCTCGTAAACAGTCAACCAAACGTCAGCAGGCAAAGAGAAAATATGTCAAAAAACTGGTACATTTGCCAAAATGTTTGGGTTTAGTTCCTGTTGCACGACAACCTCTGATGACCTCTGTGACTTCTGGAAATGCAGAAGGTTGTGGGTTTGATTCCCGCCGCGAGACGAATGTTTGTATCATCTGCAAATATTTGTCTTGAATCTGGTGCTTTCTGCATATAATCGTACTACTATTATAAACGCAAAAGTTTGTGAGGATGGATGTATGAAAGAGTAATAACTCTTTCATACAAAAACTACTGAACGGATTTTGATGAAACTTTACAATAATACAGCTTATACATCAGAATAACACATAGGCTACTTTTTATACGGGTACCTAGCGAGTGAAGCCGTGGGCAGAAGCTAGTATGTATATATTTACAAAAAAAAAGAATACAAAATGTAAAATAGCTCTGCTTAGTTTGGAGCTGGATGATGCTGTGTGAAAATGTCCTGCATTATTTATTTTTTATTATAATTTAAATGTTTGCATGTTTTGTCCAGTTGTTGAGGTTCCATGGTAATCATACATCCTGATACCCACGATACAGGGAATCCTAGTGTAGTATAGGGATAAGATTATGTATGTGATTGTTAAATTTTTATTGTTTATGTCTTACAGGCCCCACCTCACCTCCAAAAGTGTCATTAGAACAAATACAACTAGATGAGGATCCAACAGACTTGGAAACGTTCCTCGACAGCTGATTAAGACTACTAGATGTTAACCGAGCTTGATAGAGTAAGTTAGATTTTTCACAGTTGAGTTTAATATAAATATTGTTAATTATGGACGACCTTTTATTTTAATGATAGTTTTTAATTGTAATAATGTTATGTCGATACTAGCTTCTGCCCACGGCTTCGCCCGCGTGCACCCGGATAAAAAGTTGCCTATGTGTTATTCTGATGTATAAGCTATTTTACTGTGAAGTTTCATCAAAACCCGTTCAGTAGTTTTTGCGTGAAAGAGTAACAAACATGTATCCTCACAAACGTTCGCGTTTATAATATTAGTAGGATTTGGTGGACTCCGCCCATAATGAGAAAAAGTCGTTATTGTATAATATCCCAAAAATATCAACTTCGACGGGACTCGAACCTGCGACTTCCCGCTTGGTGCGCAATGCGAATTCTTGGGATATTTTGAGCCGTAAGTAATTGTTCACTGTTCAGATTCCTGCCGACGCTTATATTTTTGTTGTAATTATAAAGTTGCGAATAGTGAGAGAAATCAAATCCCGTTAATTCTGTGTGGTGTGTTTTTAGTAACAAAATTAGTAAAAAAAAATATCAACAGTTGACAGAACTTCTTTGAATAAAGTGTAATACCTATTGTGCAACGATTAATTTCATGTTCTAATTCCGACTGGTCTGGTAATGTCGCGCGTTGTTGTGCAACGGTGACCACATTTGCGACTTCAAAGCAATTACGAGCGAAATTCATAGAAACTCGACATCAACTTTGAAATATTCCTCCAATAAAAGAAGGCATTCATGATGATCCATACCAGGTATGGAGGTAGGAAGTGAAGTCTTTAATACGGACTCAGTTGTTAGTTATATCACAATAGAGCCGGAAAAATTGTCCACGAGAATCTGTTTCGTTGCGCATCACGTGTTGCGTTGCACTTCAATTTTATTATTGCTTGGTGCGTGCAGCGAAGTCCAAAATCTGTCCTAGTGAATATTTGTTTAAAGAACTTTTAAATTCATAATGGTAATTATAGGTTTTGGGGTCTCTTCTCTGCTGATGGGAAAAGACAACACTGTGTATGAATTTGCGATGATGGCGTTAACCTACGACTAAGGTACGATTCAAGGGGGTAGTGAAAAAGTTAATAGGTAAACAAATTATTTATGACTAGTAAAAATAAGCACATTGCTAAAACAGCTTGAGCGAAACACAGGCCGTTCGCATCAGTTCAATACACATCAATATCTCTTTGGGATCTCACAAAAACTATCAAAAAAATCTCACTCCGAACACACAAAACCGGTGTTATCAAAATGTACACGGCACTCACTAATTTATTGTCCTGTTACCAGAAGCATCTATTGCTATCAGAAAAGTGGATGAAACTGTAGGAATATTTTTTGTTAGGTTTTTCTCATTATTGGATGCAAGTCTCCTCCGCCATGAGCAGACATTTTCATCTTCCCCGTCTTAACTCTCGGACCCGCGTCTTTTATGGACCCTGTTTCATCATCAGACGAGAAGTCAGTTACGCAGACAGTCATGTGGCGTTTCTTTGGTGGGGCCACGTGTAATGACCACCGCATTGGACCTTTATGCGTCTTTACTGCTGCTTCCTTTGCCTCGTAGTCTGTGTCTGAAGCGGCGCGTTGGGTCTCAGTCTTCAACGTCCTAGATTTTCCCTTTTTTTCCCCCCTCGGGGGGGCGTGGAAGTTTTTTAAATTCATAACACTGGATGTCTGCTTTGTATTAAGATCGGGAAAGTTCTGGGAGTAAATCACGACACTGTCCACGGGTTTCTCTTTATGAAATTTTGCTGGCTGCTTCTTTGAATCTTCTGGGGAGGTGGAGCTATTTGAGGGTTTCTTCTCAGCGCAGTTTCCACTGCTGCAACTCGTGTTGCTGTTGCTGTTGCTGTATTGCTCTTCGGCTTGCTTTTCCAGCTCTTGGAACTTCGTATCTATGCTCTCGTCAGAAGCTTTGTACTGTTCTAACGCTTCCTTCTCCAGTTCCTCGAATTTGTGATCGACGTTTGGGCGAATACGGGCTCCAGGAAGAACAATTTTCGGATTGAGTTTCAAAATCCCAGGTGCCAGTTTTTGTGCTAATCTTACGCATCCTACTGGGGTAAGGCTTATTTGAGTTGGCGCGCTCATGCTCAAAACTGTGCTGTACAACCGTTTCTTTCGTAGCCCGGATTCGATCGCCGCTGCGCTGGTTGATGGTAGCTGCCCGTCTACAACCACCTTCTCTTTAGGACTTTCTTGCTTTTCCTCCGAAGGTAGAGGAGACGTCGAAGGCTGCGGGTCTTCTGTCGTTTCATTGGCTTCTTGTTTTGTTGCCTTTTCCTCAGTTGCTGTTTTTTCTTCTGCTTTCGTTTGTGCTGTAGTAGGCTTGGGTTTTGGTACGTTTTGCGTGAGTTGGAATCTATGGTCTAATCTTGGTGAGGGGTGGTCTCTAGGCCACCAGATGTATCGTCTATCCTGGCACCTCGCCGGTCGCTGTCCGGTGGGTGCGTAGCGGCTGACGTTGGTGCCTCGATAAGGAGGGCAACGAGCGGTAGAAGCGCGAATTGCAGCAGTCACGGTGGCAGTTAAACGACCCATTGCTCGCTGGCAGTCAGCCAATTGTGGTGGTCTTGGAGCGTCGAATTGGAACTGGAAAGAAATTAGATAGATAGATAAACTTTTTATGGTGCATAACACCAATTTACAGTACAAACACAGAAACATAGTAAAATACGAGGTGCATTCAATAAGTACCTAGCCTCATCGCCAAAGGGCGCTGTAGTTTCAAAAGAGTTTTACCACAGGTTAGCACATTCTTTTTTCAATTCTTTTTTCAAATTTTCATTCCAATCCCTTAATTTGTTTTAATTTGACAACTTATGGAAGCGAACGTGTCGATCGGTTTTACAAAAATGGAAAAAGAGCAATATCGTTCGGTGATTCGATTCCTATTTTTGGAAGGGAAAACGCGCATCGAAATCAAAGAGCGCTTGGATTCTGTGTACGGTGACTCTTCTCCATCGATGGCCACCGTCAAGAATTGGTTCAACGAGTTTGCACGAGGCCGTACGTCGGTTTTTGATGAACCACGTCCAGGTGCACCGAAAACAGCTGCTACGGAGGAAAACATTAAAAAAATCCATGATCTCGTATTGGCAGATCGCCGATTGAAGGTTCGGGAGCTAGCTGAGACTGTAGGCATTTCAGAAGGAACAGTGCATCATATTCTTCAAGAGGAACTCGGCATGAGAAAGCTGTCGGCGCGATGGGTGCCGCGTTTTCACACCGGAAAACAAGCGCAACCGTGAGACCACATCGGAGACGTGTTTGGCGCTGTTTAAGCGGAATCCAGCTGAGTTTTTGCGTCGTTTTGTGACCGTCGATGAAACCTGGATCCACTGGTACACACCAGAGACCAAGGAGCAATCAAAACAATGGATCCAGACCGGGGAACGTGCTCCAAAGAAGGCGAAAACTGTAAAATCGGCCGGAAAAGTTATGGCCACCGTTTTCTGGGATTCACAAGGTGTGATCTACATCGATTACCTCGAGAAGGGTAAAACAATTACAGGGCTTTACTATGCCGATTTATTGGGCCGATTCGACGCCGAATTAAAGAAAAAACGACCCCATCTGGCGAAGAAAAAAGTGCTGTTTCACCACGACAACGCACCGGTTCACACGTCTGCCGTTGCCATGGCCAAATTGGTCGAATTACGCTACGAATTGCTGCCCCATCCACCGTATTCTCCAGATTTGGCCCCTTGTGACTTCTTTCTGTTTCCTAATCTGAAAAAATCACTCGCCGGGAATAGATATGGATCAAATGAGGAGGTCATCGCTGCCACGGAGGCCTATTTTGCAGAGTTTGACAAAAACTATTTTTCGGACGGGTTAAAAAAGTTGGAGCATCGCTGGGCTAAGTGTATCGAACTAAAAGGAGACTATGTTGAAAAATAAATTGCCACTTTTCTAAAATTATCGTGTACTTTTTGTAGGCTAAGTATTTATTGAATGACCCTCGTTACAAAATAAATTAGGCGTTAGCGCATATTAATTTGACGATATCGTGCGACGGACGAGTAGGGATACATAAAGGGTTCGTATTTTTTCCGAGTCTGGGTCTCTCCCCTTATCACCCAAGAGTCTGTCTGTCATGATAAAAAGTAGCTGAAAAAAAAACAGTGCTTACTTTACAAGCAGGATTCAGAACAGCTAAGCTGCTATCTTAAAGCAGTATGTTAGTGGAAAAGGGCAAAGGGTAGAAGAAAGAAATGCTTACTTTACAAGTAGGATCACAGAACAGCTGAGCTGGCATCTCCAAACAGTATGCAGGTGGGGGAGGACCTAGGGCAGTCAGTCTTCTCGGTTGACGTCTTCTAGCTCTAATTTTCCGTGAAGCAGATGGGGGGCTTGGCGCGCGGGGAGGGGAAAGACGCGCGGGGGTGTTGGCCCAGAGTCCCCGGACGCTGCTGACGCGAGCCGCGAGGGTAGCCTCTTCGCCCCGCGCCCCAGTCGGGCCCCAGCGCTCGCTAGCTGCCGATCAGTGTCAGTTATAGTCACTCGTCATCATCACGGGCGTAATTGAGAGCACCAGTGGTGTAATGGCTAAAATTCCTGACTTTTAATCCGAAGGTTGTGGGTTCGAATCCCGTCTTGCATTTATGGATTATCCAAATGAAAAATGTATGTGCGTAATGCTAGTGCTCTAAAACGGTGAAGGAAAACATGGTGAGTTAACCGGTATTTCCTAGACCCAAAATTCGAAGATTTGGCAAGAAATCCGGTCGTATAACTAGCCTAACGCAGGGTGACCAAAAAATAAATGGTACTGAACTTCGAAGGCTGTGCCTTACAAGCGAGAAATTAACCTTTCGGGTTCGTGTTTTCCCCAGTGGTCCCTTGGGGAGACTAGTGCTGGTGTCTACTGTCTACCCATGTTGGGTCAGACATCAGAACTTATGTCAATAGGTCTCTCATGTCACTCTTCGAGAAGGCCTATGCCCAGCAGTGGACTCTACAATCTGTTGATGATGGTAATAAGGAGGAAGAAAATTGGCATGTGAATCATCTGATCAATCATTTGTTAGTAAGGGTCTTTTCGCATACAGACAAGTGGATTGATAACTAAGAACGTGTACGCACAAATCGTCATCCGGTAGCATTCGATATTGCCGCCGCCGACGTGGAAACATGCTCCGATCCGAAGAGTCGTCCAAAAGCTTCCGAAACCAGTACTCCACCTGAGAAAATAAATCTTTTGCAACTTTTTTATAAAGTGGCTAACAAACATACGATCCACCTGTCGACAAGCGGTTACCGTAACCTATGTACGCTTACAATACCAGAGGTAATCGCGCTTTGCCGACCCTGAGACATATTGTTTGAAAAGTCTAATGAGCCTGTAATTTTACCAGCACCCCTTCGAACCAGGTTACAGGTATGCGAGTATACAGCTTGGCGGCAGAAAAAGGTATGGTGGTAGTACTTCCCCGGACACTAGCTCTTCAAATATACTACTACGTGATTATAGATCGCCTGGCTGCCCAAAGGCCTCTTGGTATTGTTTATTAACTGTTATTGCCGGGATCTACACAGCTTAACGTGCCGTTAGAAACACTTCTCCGCAAAATTAGCTGGTACCGTAACATCGGTGACCGGTGAAGGCAGGTTTCGGCCCGAAAGTCTTTCTACCTTATTTTCCAATATTTATCCCCCCACGCAAACAGAGGGGTGTTATAAATGTAACGTGAGTATCTGTCTGTAGCATTCGTTTTTTATTTGAAGCTAGCTAACCACACTATCACAAAGTGGCTTGATCGAGAGTGTTCTTAGTGATTCAACAAAATCTGCTTTCTTGGAAATTTAGCCGTTTGAAGATCATCAGCTCTTTGCATTTTCTCTGTGGTGCAGTGGTCGAAGGTCCGCCTGAGACGCAGAAGGTTGCGGGTTCAATTTTCGCCGCGGGACAAATGTTTGTAAGAGCTGCAAATATTTGTCTCGGGTCTGGGTGTTTTCTATGTATAATATAATATAATATTTACAAAAATAAAATTTATATAAATAGTATATCAGTAATGTAGTTCCCATAACACAAGCTCTGCTTACTTTATGGCTAGATGATGCTGTGTGAAAAATGTCCAGCATTATATTTTATTATTATATAAATTATTATTATTT
Source organism: Perizoma flavofasciatum (assembly GCA_958496245.1). Lineage (NCBI taxonomy): Eukaryota > Metazoa > Arthropoda > Insecta > Lepidoptera > Geometridae > Perizoma > Perizoma flavofasciatum. The sequence goes on along the minus strand of OY292443.1, from coordinate 3,837,122 downwards.
TATCATTTATATAAGAAACAGCTTATTTTTTAGAAATGTGGTTGTTTCATTCCATTGGTGTCTCTTTAAGGACCACAAGTCGTAGGAGGCGTTGCAATAGACGTAAAATCACGACGGGGTTTACATTTTTGCAAAAAAGGGCTATAAATGAGGTCATTCACGGCTAATTGAGCTAATTAATCTCACGACTTCAACACTCATCGGTATGCTTACAAAGATCTCGTGAGGATATCCTACAGCGGGTGAAAGAGCTTTGTCTGAGTAGATCACTTCATATAAACAAGAGAATAAGAATATTTGTTTTAACATCTCCACTGTGATCAAGCTCCTACGAGGATAGACTTTGCGTGCACAAGGTTAGACACGCTAGCCTGTATGTTCTTGGTTTGAAACCAGTTGAATAGACGTAGACTTTAATTATTTAGGTGATTTTTTAACCTCCTTTCAGATATTCTGTAAAGATTCTCTATTTTGTTCCGATGAGATTGTAAAATTACCTCAGGCAGCATCCAGCATTCAGTCAAATCAGTGTTTTCTCTTCCTTGCCCGTTGTAGCCTCGGAAATTAATCCGTTCGTTCGTATTCGAGTAGCATTTTTCTCTTGAAACAGAAAAGAGGTTTTATTAGACTTCAAAATAAAGATGGCGTGATGTATGACGGAAATGAGTTTTCGCGCTAAAAGTGACGTCAGATTAATATTTTTCGATTTGAGCGGGAAGTCAGTCAATAAAAATCGTATTTTGAAGCAAGCGGTATTTACTAAGAATAAAAATTTTAACCGAATGGCGAACCTATGTTCGTCGTAATAGAAATTTCCATAGAATTGTGCTAATCTTGACTCTGGTATAACGTCTTTAGTGCTCCTCCTGCCACTGCTGTTCCCATTCTCTTGGTTATGGCTTGATGTAGAGCGTTTGTTTTCTGAAAAGGTGGGAAGAAATGTATTAGCAAAGATAGTTACCTACCTATTGTAAAATACACAAAAAATAAGCAATAATAAGTTGCAAACTTATGTTACCTACGTAAGCAGAGCAGCAGTAGCAGAGAAGTAAAACAAGAACCAGGATAAAGGTACCTACGTACCTGTTAAATCACATTGACCAGCTTGTAGATTTTGCGATTCGGATGTCGTTTCCTGTTGAACTTGTTGAAAACGACAGTGTTGTGCCCAAAGGCGCTGAAAACAAAGAATACCTTCTTTAAGAAGAGATTCAAAGATTACTCTTAAGAAGCAGCGAACGAAGCAGTTTATTGAAGATAGCCTAAGCCTAAGATAATGATGAGAACTCTAATAATACGATAAGGTGGAATCTAAGGAAGAAAAATGAATGAAAGCAGATGAATTTTTAAACTGAGCTGAAGTTTGAAGGGACCTACCTGATTTGCTATAATGAATTCATCAGGGGGTTCTGCAGCCCATGTGAGATCCGCACAGAGGGCGATATGTGCCCACGAAGACCGGTCTACGTCGAAGCTCATTCAATGTGACATCTCACACATACAATTAACTATCTATATCGATAACGAACTAAATCATAAATCACTAAATTCCAACAGAGAAATTAACGGTAAAACATGTAATAAAAACGACGACAATTTGAAAGACATTGGTCAAACCTACAATAACAAAATTTTACTCTTTTTTGATAGATACATATTTTTTACTTTTTACTTCAACTTCAAATGGCTTTTTGAATTTCGTACCAGGTGATTTAAATGAAGTTGTCATCGAGTTGGCTCTGTTGGAGGTTACCAAAGAGGGTTAATTTGCTTTATGGTTACGATTCAAAAAGGTTTCTCATGTGATGTTTATTCTCAAAATACCACAAGGCTCAATATTTAAAAATTTCTACGTGTGGTAAGGCTATGTGAAAAGGCACGCCACTATACCACTGAATTGGTTGCCTGTCATTTAGATTGGCCGTAAAAAGTATTATTTTGCAACCTATTTGGGCTGTTTATGGTAGAAAATGTAAGCAGAAGAGTGGCAGCATTGAGCTTATTTTTTACTAACGGTATCACAAACCCGACCGGCGCGGCGGCCGCCCGTCACCCGTTATGTCAGTTTGGCTTGCGCAGTCAAGAGGCGTTGCTGTCGTTTTCGCGCCACGCATGTGCGCCCAGCTGTGAGGTGGCTGAATGAGCGGACAAAAAAATATTAATTTTACGATTTATTTGATCATAATAATGTTTTCTGACTTATAAACTTACAAACTTGGGCTTTTATTAACGAAAAGTGCATTTAAGTATTGGAAAAAACTAGACAATCAAGTGCCTGCCTACAAAATAATTAATAAAAAGAATCGATTGTAAACCACTTCTTTTTCGATTAATCTCTTTGTATCTCTAGTTTTGCAACAAGTGCGTTTGCTTGCCGTGGCTGGTGAATCGGGAACTGGTTTGCGGTGACCGTTGAGTTTTTTGTGTTATGTATATTTGTTTGTGTTGTGTATGTACTTGGTACATTTCGCGAGTTGTAAGTACGGCGAGCGTGGTCCGTTAGTGATGCTGCAATCTGTGCAGGTACTACGGTCCGACTAGTCATCGCTTCTCAAAGGTAAGTGAATTCTTCAAGTGGGTACTTGCGCTATAGGTAATAGTTATGCAAGACCGTATCTATCGGAAGAGATTGTTTTGTACTGTCGCATCTGTTTCTATTTCTACCTACCTATTCTGTTCTGGTTTTAATTTAATTGAGCTAAATATTGTACGATGTAGGTACCTATTAAACGTTTTTACCGAACTCGTATTTTTATTGATTCAGTTGATTAACATCTTTCGTATGCGTGTTAATATCTGAAGTTAAATCATCAATACCTACTCTCAGGATGCAAGTTTAGGTATTTTAAATAACCTCACTTCTCGTATCACCTATTTTCTTGCCAACCTGGCCTAATCAGAGGAACAGCTTGAGATATAGTGGCCCTGAAACCTGCCCAGTGCTCAATGATGAAATAATGATTTAACTAACTATAGGAGTTAACTGAATTTTCACGTACAGAGTTGAGACTATAGTGGCAGAACATAACTTTAATAATTGAAAATTCGACTACTCACTGCCACTGTTTTTTATCAGTTTTACATGAGCACCGCCCGCCACGAAAAGTTTCGTATTGGTGGACCGGCCAATACGAATCGTAAGCTAAATCAACGGAATACAATGTGGTAATCATTCCGTACCTATTTAAATGTCTAATAGTTCCATTGATGTTGAATCTATCTCAATTTGACGTACCACAAGAAATCTTAGTATTATTGTCATTGGCCATCTTATAATTACTATTCATACATTCACAATCATAACAATTGTGTGCTAATTCATTGCAGTCACTTGTCTAGATTGTCTGATAAGGTCAATGACTTATATCGTAATATGGGTTAGCAGGTTATCATTCCCATCTATGTTGATAACTGTAATCCTTTGTTTATCATCTATAGGTTTCAGGTTATCTGGTAGAGATTTCTTCTCATTACCTATGGAAAAGCTAAAGCTCTATAGCTTTAGCTTTTTCAATAACGCTATTATGTTTTGTTTAAAAGATATTTTAACGTTATCTGATAAACCCATTATATTCCTTTCATAAGATCTTGTATTTTTAATTAAAACAAACTTACATACGGATCAGTTATCTATGCCTACTCCTGCTGTAAACTGGCGTGACATTATGTATGTACCTAATGTATGTGCGAATCAGCATTACCAGATCGCTTATTAAAATTACAACTACGCTTCTGCTTGTCCTGCATTTCTTCATTTTACCAAATGTATTCTAATCAGCAAATTGTAAACGAATTTTGTCATAACAGTTGCCTCATTTGTAATAATCAACCAGCAATAGAACACCTACCTGTAACTATAACTATCATGTTCAACATCATTTATATTGACCTTAATATCCAATGTTACCGTTAAAGGGCGTCCTTGCAGGTTCAAATTAGCATCAGTTCAGTCGTGAATTGTACGAATGGAGTCCGATTAATCATATTTGACTGTTAGACCGATGCTCTGCCTACTATATTGCCTACTAGATTTTTTACTAAAAACGAGATATTTACCATGATTTGTGAGTTGAAAGTAGTAAAAATTATGTTCAAAAGTTATAGTTAGGTTATGGGGACATTTAATCCTTATACAGTAATAAGATGTTTTATGATCCCTAGTATTTTTCATTGTTCCTAATAGTTTATGATCCCTTCCTTAAGCGGACGAATTTCATTATGTAATCCAAATAATTTTATTTAGGTCGTTGAGAAGACTATTGGAAAAAATCTTGTCTGCACAATCTTTTCTGGACATTACTGTCGAACTTTTTCAATACTTACCGAAATTGTGCACAATTTTCTCAACGGTTCCAACTTTTTCAATACCCATCATATACCGAAGCGTATATGATGGGTATTGAAAAAGCTTCAGGTTTTACGGGGAATACCCGTAATATTCCCCGTAATACCTGAAGGACATTCTGTTACTCCCAGAACCGAGTCCCAGAGTATAAAATATCCCAATAAGATAACTCTACTTAGCATTAAATTTTCGCAATGACCCTCTGCGGATTCGGACGCGCCGTAGTGCCCTTGGCCTATTTCGCGCTCAAAAAGAGATCCCTAAGGAGGTTCTGAAAGAATGAACCTTGAAAATACCTTCCTACAGTTTTTTATTCATAACTGGTAGCTACGCGAGCGTCTTTGCACGTACGCTTTCAACTTTGCAATTGTCATTCTCAAAACTTTTCATATTTCTCACCACATAATGTTGCGGCGTAGACTGTAAAATGATATCAGGAACTCCTATGCTCGTCTAAATATACATAATGTCTATGTACAGATGTACAGATTTATATAATAAAATGTAAGTAAACCAATCAGTCATTAGGATAATCTCTTGGTTATCTACGAAAACAAAATTTTCCCTTACCCTTCCTTATCGCTTCAATTTATTATGTTTTGTTCCCCATTTTTATATGTAGTTTATGTTATACTTAATATACCTATGTAGTTTATGTAAGTTTTATTTTGTGCCCTCGTCAATGTTCGTGTCCTCACAAAAGGCCCTGTCTGAAAACCAGCGCAGCAACGTACTAACACGATGCTGCATCAAGCTGAGACAGGGACCTATTTTGACCCCAAGCAACACATTTTCTATAAGCTAATTCTTTTCCAGTTTTTTACCATGTTTGTGTTTTTGGGCTCAAATAAAAATACTCTTTCTTTCTTCTTTCTTTTTAGAATATTATTACGACTATACTTTACTATCCTCCTGCTGATGTTTCCCGTCTCACGACCGTCGAGCGTGGTCGCGGACGGTGCTCATGAGGAAGGACCTTTAAACGGTCAACGAAACGTCAGCAGGAGAATAGTAAAGTGCGTGTTATAATCGTAATAATGTTCTAAAATGATACCAAACCAATTTATCTAACCATTTTTTGCTCCCGGCTCTGGGTAAGCCCAGCTAAGGGATGTAACGACCTTGGCCCCATTTCGGCTCACCCCTGCCTACCCCTGGATCTATTATGATTCTGTTAAGATAAATTCCATTTGACAGCGCCGGCTGGCACGTGTTTCTTGATTATTTTTTGCCGTGATGGAATTGGTTACCTATTGTTATACTTATCTACTTAACTACCTTCGGTGAGTTAGCATTTAAAAAAAAGAGTGAATTATGTTGTTGTTAAAAAATTGCAACAGCTGTTGAGTGCTACTATGATATTTCCTTTGACGTCCCACCTTGGGAACCAATGATACCTACCTTATACATTATTGTATACACATACAATATGATATGTAGGTTTCTTATACTTACCCAAAGCACAGATATTATAATACTATACTAGTACAAAGGAATAACGATGACTAAATACTGATTGCAATTTCAGTGCCACAGATAAAGTCATTAAAAACTAAATATATTTTTAGAGCTATTATTTTCTTAAGCTATGCTTCTAGCTACCATGACTGGCTTGGTTAAATGTAAACAATGGCTCTTGAAACCGATAGATTACCTCATTACAATTAACCTACTAATAAAGCAGGATTAATACCCGTAACTAACGATAGTTCGTTTAGGAGTAATATCAAGCAAACTCTAGAGTGTTTCTATCGCGCGCTGTTTTTAACCGACTTCCTTCAGTGGAGTGGAGTAGTCTCCACTCCTGTAGGTACTTAGATTATAAATTCTGTCGGTCTTTAGCTGAAGTACATTACAGTACCTTGTTGTGTGGTATTGGTTTGGTATTGACGTTTCTAAGTGATCCTTGTGATTTTAATGAATAAATGAATTTTAACTTTGACTTTGATCGTAAATCGTAGCCTTTCTAATCAGATCGGAACCGCCAAAAACTCATTCGCAGAATTTCTTGATTTTTTCAGTTTCAAACAGAAAATAGTCTAAAATAGGTTATTGTAACGGACGCCATAAAATTAATGGCCAGTTAGCTAATTCGCTTTGTTTACTTGTGACCTACATGTGCGGACTATTTTTTCGTGTAAACTGTTCCATGAAATTTACTGAATTCCACACCTTTAATTTATTTTTTATACCTACTCGTATCTCCGAGTAAAAAGAATGTGGAAATGTGTACATGTCGCAGCCAACTAGCTTAATCAGCCTTTCAGTAAACAGCCTAGCCGCTTTACAGAAGTATTCCCGTTTGAGCACCTATTTTTTTGGGCACCCATGCATTGAGCGCTAAAGGTTTTCCCATTTGAGCACCAATCAATATTTTAACGTGGTGCTCAAAGGGGATCAAAAAAAATAATTTGATTTTATTCCCCATTGATCACCTATGGTGTTGCAGCTTCTAGTGATGGGGTGTATAATAAAACATATTGATAAAAATTGGCAGTACTTTTATTATCATATAAATTTTAGGAAACTAGTAATTATTATTAATATCACTATTATTATTAATATTTAAGGCCCTCTCAACTTATCCACTCTTAATAGTAAGATAACACCGATTTCTTTTGTTAGTGTTACAGCCTATACAATTGGTTTAGTGATTATAAAATTAAACTTGAGGAAACTTATTGTGATATTAACAATAAATTATTAAGTAAACTTTTATGTTAATGATGATATATTTTTATTAAATGATAACATTCTGCAATAAATCTGCTGATTTTTATCCATATGGTTTATTATAATTATTATAAACCCCATCACTAGAAACTACCTACGTAGGTGCACAATGGGTAATAAAATCAAATTTTACTTTTTGTTCCCATTTATACTCTTTTATTACCTAATCACAATTAATACTTTAATTTTGACTTGAAGTAAACAAAATCTGAAATTCCGTCGTTTTTTCCAGTGTAAAGAAGAACGATTGGGATTCGGGGTCATATATTTCCCCATAAACTCATCACTTATGCGATTTCTATGTATCATAATCATTATCCATCTCTAATGAAACCAAAATAACACAACTTTACACGAAGATACAGGCAAAACCCACACATGCCATCTCCAGTCTCCACAGTACATTCGCGCCTATTTTAGAACTCAATATTCTGTTTTGTTAATAAAAGTGTTCGTAGAGTAATAAACATTAACTATAAATAGCTTCAACAAGGAACCCCTCAAGATCTCGCTTTTAATTCTAGTGGTTTTACGTTCATCCTTCCATTAAATGTGGCCACTAACTTAATGGGCCTTTTAATGGTGGTATTATTGTCTTACCTGGGCTTTTAACTTCTTGGCAAAATGGCATACTCAATGGCCCATTTCATTAGCTTCCTAGCCGACTGCTTATGTGGGTAATTTTGTTTCGGGGAAAACAAGTTGTGTGTACAGATAGTGTCTGTGAAAATAAGGCCTCCAATTTAGTCATGAACCTTTTCGCACAATTGTAGATGTATATAGATTTTAAAAAAACTTGTATTTCTTAGAATGGAATTATGTATCATCTATACTTATAAAATCGTTTGTCCTGACTGACTTGACTGATTTATCAACGTACAGCCAAAACCACTAAGTCTAGAAAGCTGAAATTTGGAACATAGGTTTGTTGTATAATCGTAAGTGAAAGTTTGTATAGGAGTAAAGGTTTTTTTAAAGTTCGGAACTTGAAAATTTGAACTGAGCTACTCATAAATACGAGTACATGTACAGAATCTTTATAAATAAAAAACGCTGGACACTCAGCATCATTTAGTACTAATATAGTAATTATATACTTAGAAAACATCCAGACCCGAGATAAATATTTGCAAAAAAAATTGTCCCGCGGCGGAAATCGAACCCGCAACCTTCTGCGTCTCTTTGCTTTACTTTCGCCAACTGCGCCACATAAGTCGTCAGATATCTTTTTTTTTTCAAGAATTCATCGCTTGTGGAGGATATTCCAAAAAAGTGTGATTTTCGCTCATTTTTTGGCAGAGAGGCGTCGTAAGCTCCTCGGTTTTGCGTATGCTGCTATAAGCTATAATTCAATGGTCTTGCGTTTGACTTTTTGATGTGGTAATTCGGCAGCTGTCTGCCTCTTAATATTAGTGCAGTCGTGCACTAGGCCTATAAAAATAGCGGCAAACCTCAAACATAAACAGCGCAATCATTTTAGTTTCGGGAATAGGAGAGTTGATCTGAACAATTTTCTGAGGGATCTTGTTATGATCAATGCATTCCTTTTGGTTTGCATCATTCGTAAATGCTGTTCATTATCTACTGATTATCATCTTTGCGTAGGTACTCTATTCTAAGACAGGTGTTTAATTGATGATGCCGCTAAAGGCACAAATGCGCTCGTGATGTAAGCAAACAATTCATGTATAGAGTGTAGTTCAAAAAATATAAGCGTTCACACATAGGTAAGTGAGCATTATCTAACTCAACGATGGTACACTATTAAATAGCTAGGAGTTATTTTGGTGACCTTGCGAAGCAAGTGGCAGTAAAGGTAATAAGTAGTCTTGTAATTTCCGCTTTTTCATGAGCGGTTATTAATTAAAATTACTCCCCTCTTCTTACAGTGGCTGTAAAAATAGGGTATTTTAGAGATCGCTAATGAAATAACTCCTTTGCAATATTTTCGATTCTTCTATTACCCATTTAATTCACGTGTTTCAATCTAGAACACAGATACCGTTCAGTAACCTGATATCTGCTCATAACAATCCCACGCGTCAATGTGATTCCCATACCCCACTTATTATTATAGTGAATTTAGTACCACTGTTAGATTTTGATTAACAGTCTCATAAAACCATGTACAAAACTGACACGACCATTTACGGCTAAAGCTACGAAAAATCTCCATTCCATATCACAAAAAATACATACCTAAAAGGTTTACTTCTTAATGTTTTTTACTGATTTTTAGAAACCATTCGTTTCTAAGCATACTCGCTTTCTCGAGTAACATATTTTTCGATATTTATCCAATTTATTTCCTGCCTAGGAAAAGTCAAACACTCTGGATATGTACCTATCTACAGTTACAAACATACACTGTGGAGATTAAATACTTTTATACAGTTATTTATTAAGGTACTAACGTCTCTCCACAGGTTCAGTCGTGTAATATCCGGATTAATAGTAAGCTGAGCTGTGTTACAGTCAAAATCGATAGGTATTATTAATTGAAATCACAAATAGAAACTATTTACGTAAGTGAAAAATTTTAAGCTTATTTACGCCGATTCCTCGTGCGCGACCGGGTCGTTATTCTAGGTCGCGACCTATACCTATTCCAAATTTCATCTAAATAGGTTCAGCGGTTTCTAAAATTATTTGGATCAAACATCTTAACATCATAGGTATTATATTAGTAGGTAAGAAGGATCAGGAGGATTCACAATATAAATCGTTATTTTCTCTGCGCTATTGAAAGGAGATGGGGCTGAATCAATTGCGATAAATCAAAATCATTGAGTTATTCATTCCCAATGGAGTTATCACCACCATTGTGTTATCAAGAAAAGATAGGCCACGTAATTTTATTCAGAGCTCGAGCCAAATTCACTTTGCCTGCATTCCCGTATTTCTCCCGAGATGGAGAGCACACATTCCTTCAAGGACAATCTCTCCAAATTTTCAAGATTTTTATTCGGTATCGACACTGAGGTCGGAGCACGCTGTTCCGTTTAGAAGCTCATAAATACAAGACCGTGATGTATTATGGCCATGGCGTGAATGGTCCCAATAGTTCGCATCTTTTTTTTTGTCATACCACTGATCCTTAACATCTGTGAATGTGGAGCTTGAGCGAATTGTCCTACTGGGTGGGCTGTATGGGTGGACCAATGTGGATTTGATCTAAAATAAGTCGAGCACATGGCGTATTTTTGTTCATTGTTTTCATGAGCCTATTGTATTGAATCTACACTTTAGGACTTTTTCCTAAAGACCACCAAGACAAGATGTGAAACCTAACAATTTCAATAGACGAAACATGGAAAAATCTCTCATAGGGGTAGGTCTGTCTTCAAATCCATAGGTTTGTACGAATACCTATTATCTTTTGAGGGTTGTCACAATTGTAGTTTTGGATACGGTTAAGTAATACATAGCGAGATTCTATATAGTATAGTTTCTAATACCCCCAAACCCCTAAGCATTTTTACTTGTCCGTAATATTGACGTTTCCCTGACTACAAAACAGTTAGAAAAGGTACCACTTTTACCTACAGTAGGCACTCTACTCACGATATACACGTGTTCGATACAATGTAACTATAGACAGTGTATAGAAGATAGATCCATTAACCATGCTCTAGATTCATTTGATTGACAGACAATACCCTAGCTAGCCCGCACTGGGAGGAAAATGGGAAAATGATGGGACAGCACGTGGGCTAACATATCAGTTCAGTCAGATATGTTCTGGCATTTAAATGATAAAGGTTATAATCTAATGTTACCCTTTTTATAGCTGGACTATATATATATATATATAGTATTATCTGAAGATGCTTCAGGCGAAACGTATCACTAAGTCTAGTTGGATAAATCTGTGAAACTCTCGACGCGTTCCACATTCTACAAAAGATGATTGTGTAATCGATATTGATGTTAATAAGATGAAGATGTTGAAAACATTAATTTTAAACCGACTTCAAAAAGGGAGAGTTTAATAATTTTATTTTGCTATGAAACGTGATCTGACTCAGTTTGTATGATTAGTAGGTAATGTTAACTCTGCCTTTTTCGTAGCCTTTTTCAATATTTTATGCAAAGACTTGCCAAGAACATGAGTAGATTATTAAATAGTTTACAAGGTCTATATAAATAATACCTATACACAAATATTAGGTACCTATTAGTTTTTGTTATACCATTATAAATATAATACAAAAGGTAGTATAGACCGCAGTTTCTAGAACAAGACATATTCAAATAAACGGTTGGGTTAGCACTTCGAGCTAAAAAATTAAAATCCAATAGGTCACCACAATAACCAGAAATATACAGTGGCAGTTGCAGAGTATAAATCAATTAAATAAGTACTATTAAGAAATCTTCTCAAACGACGACCAGTCGAGGTGGCTCAAAAACGTTCTTCATTGCACTCTTTAGTAAAGCCTATATTTAGCAGTGAACTTCTACAAGATGAAGATGATAATGATGATTGATCTATTAACTGGGCAAATCTAGTTCTCATACTCATTTATTTTTAACCATGGGAACATAGAGTACACTTGGTTACGTCGAAAACTTACTACTTAGTAGATGCATAAGGAAACGTCCCATCTAACTTGCACTTATCATTCACGAATTTATGAATTATTCAAATCCTAAATCATTTTATAACACCGGAAGAATGTCGAAACGTACAGTATTATATGTGTTCAAAACCAATTTGCATTTCCAACTTCCATTTCCAACAAAACTCGTTACCAAAACTATGAAACAGTATCGTTGCAGCGACATTGTTTGCAGTTTTTACTCACACGTGATACTATCGATTTATGTTGTTTTATTGTAGCTGGCTCGCATTGAATTATAAAAACATGAATAAACATGAATACCTAGTTACTATAACTCTGCGTTAGTCTAACTTATTATGCAAACTGTCTTCACCATCATTAATAACAGCCTGTAGAAGGAAATAGGCTTCCCCAAAAAGTACAATGAATAACGTTTTCGAGCCATCTGTTCAACTGATCCTTCGAGACCCTTTCTTAATAAAAACTTACTCAATAGTTACGAGTATTATCTGCAAATACAATAAACAATGTTTACTTCTTCTGATAAAGGCCTCTTCCAAATAGTCAAAGTCAAAGTCAAAATTCATTTATTCAATAAAATCACAAGGATCACTTTAAAAAACGTCGGTTTTTATCTACTGCCGTTTCCTCTGCTACCAAGCCAGAAAAGGCAAGAAAACAAGGCTGGTTATTCTTTTTAATTATCCTTAGCGGAAGGCGGAGACGGAAAGTGGTCAACGGAACTCCAATTTGATCGTAGCCTTTTGTGTAAAATCTTGTTCCATTACCATAAAACCCCAAATTATTTATTAGTTGTCACCCAGCATGATTTCAGAGGGATTGTGTAAAGTCTTCAATTAAGTTCACCTGGCCTTCGTTGTCGGAACGAATGAGCATTAGTGAATGCGATTTAACTCAATATTGATTTTCTTGCGTTCTATTACTGGTGGTAAAATTAACTAGCTCTGTTGGGGCTATTAGGGCTAGTAGTTATGGCCGTGATATCAGTTGTAAAATAATAACTAAACGGTGTTCAATAATCTTTATAATATTACTGTGCTACGTTATTTCTATGTTTTATTGCATGGTAATCACATAAGTGGATTATGTTTTCGGCACTAATAATATCGAAACAATCGATACGCAAGTTTATATACAACTATAGTGGCAACCAGCCCGCTTAGCATGAGCACCAGAGATAAAGTTTTGTTTACGAAAAAGAAGACTAAAACTATTTCTGTCGCCTATTCTGTCAAACAAAAGACAGGGATAAAATATTGTTGTCTTCTCGGCAGTATTGTCTTGGGTCTTCATGCTAAGCAGGTAGGCATACGGCCCATCTGTTGGTAAGCGATTACCGTAACCTATGAAGCTTGCAACATCAGAGGTATCACGCGTTGCCGACGGGTGAAAAGTCTGACGTGCCTGTAATTTCACCCAACCTTTCAAACAGAAAATAGGTATGGTGGTAGTAGGTACTTCCCGGATGAGCTCTTTCACAAAGTGTTCTATCTACTAGGTGCTTCTATCTTCTTTCTCTCTTGTTTATCCAAGTAGTCAGATTAAACATTTTTTTCTGCATTTTGTAACACTAGCTTCTGCCTACGGCTTCGCCCGCGTGGTACCCGGATAAAAAGTAGCCTATGTGTTATTCTGATGTATAAGCTATATTACTGTAAAGTTTCATCAAAATCCGTTCAGTAGTTTTTGCGGAAAAGAGTAACAAACATGCATCCTCAGAAACTTTCGCGTTTATAATATTGGTAGGATAAGTGTTGGCTAAAAAAAACCGTTCACGTCCAAGTAAGTACATAAAATAGCATTTTGATCGTTTCGTACGTGCATGATCGAAACTTTCATCATAAAAATCGTGCCGCAAAGTGGACCTAATCACCACCTCGCTTAAGTGGCGTGAAATTATAAATTTCTTATATCGCCTCTAATAATACCATGTAGCATGGTACAAAGTCGCCATCAGAAGTAGCTTTACAACTACATTGACCAAATACAGCTTTTATCATCATCAATAGACTATAGAAGTTCACTGTTTGGAATAGCCATCCACCAAAGAGTGCCGATCGATGGCAATCTTGAGTCTACATCCACATATTTCCGATGCCATCGGTCCAATTCGTGGGGTACAAAACTATTGACACTTTTTTCTCTCTTCTCTTTGTCCTCTGTGGCGCAGTGGGCGAAAGCCCACCTGAGCCGCAGAAGGTTGCGGTTCCGATTTTCACCTCGGGTCAAATGTCTTCATGATCTGCAGTTATTTGTCTCGAAACTGGGTGTTGTATAATATGTTTTTAAAAAAACTATATAAGTAATATATCAGTCATGTAGTTCCCATAATACAAGCTCTGTTTAGTTTGGGGCTAGATGATAATAGTGTCCAGCATATATTATTTTTATTCTAATACTTTTTACAAATTGAAACGCAATTTGAACCGGTGCTCACTGCTCATAATCATCTCAATATTATTTAACGTTCAGCCCTTAGCGTTTTATAATAGCTATGCCTCAACTCAAGGTATTACCAATTTATCCTGTAGTATGGCGTCCCTGAAAAGAGCCTTGGAATGAAATCCAGTGTTAAAATTATTAGAGTACCACGCATATTATTGTTTTATGCTCAAAGTATGGTCATTATAAGTGTGTTATTGATCACTTGATTTGTTAATCTACTTCTGGTGATGTCTACTACATAATGTGTAGGTATAATGGCATTATTGTTCTGCTCCAACTGCTGACACCGTTGAAAGCAACACAGATACGATAAATTCTAGACCGCGATTATTGTGTTTTTTAGTGAGTTTCTCAGCGTTTGATGTGATTGGTGACTGATTGGTTGTGATTCGTTGACTTTACATCAGTAAAACAAACAGGCACATTTTGTAAGTAATCGTTCACACTGGTCTTGGTGCCGGGCGCTGCGGATGGTTCTTTATTTCCCAAGTGTTTAAGTTAAAGAGTATCTAGTTAGTAAATTCAGAAAGCGTTAAAGTTGGCACCCAAAGATATACTGTTCCGAGACGCTGTGCCACATTATTAGGTGTGTAAGATAAAATTGTTCTATTGTTCACCACAATAGACGATTATGATGTAGTTATTTTAGTCCAAAAGTAGTTTTATTGTCCATATGGTCTTAAACCTAAAGGCCAGATGTTATGACCACTAACGTGCATCAGACCGTACCTATTATGTAGGGTAAGCATGTTTTGAAATAAGTAGTGTGTTGTGGTGCGATTTTATTATTTTGGACCACAATTAACATAACAAAAAGATTGTGATGTTTGACACTGAATAATGGAAAATAGGTATTCAGTATCATCATCATCAGCCTATATTAGTCCACTGCTGGACATAGGCCTCCCCTAATAAGCGCCATAGCGCCCTGTCTTCAGCTTGTCGCATCCAGCATCTACCTGCAGTCTTTCGCAGATCGTCATCCCACCTGGCCGGAGGGCGTCCGACACTACGTTGGCCGAGTCGCGGTGTCCACTCAAGAACACGTTTACCCCAGCAGCGGTTATCGGTTCTTCGCGAGATATGACCGGCCCACTGCCACTTCAGCTTGCTAATTCGTTGAGCTATGTCGATAACTTTGGTTCTCTGACGGATGTATTCGTTACGAATCATCCTATCCTTCAGAGAGAATCCGAGCTCTTTCCATAGCTCTTTCCATAGCTCGCTGAGCGACTTTGAACTGGTGGACCAGCCCTATTGTGAGTGTCCACGTCTCAGCTCCGTAGGTCATGACGGGTAGGACAGTAAATCCGTCTCTGCCTAACCCTCCGTGAAATAGGTATGAGTTTATGTATGTATCCAATAAGTACATATCTAGATACCTTTAGGTACCTATAACTTTTAAAAGCACCTAAGAGATATCTCAATGCGATGAATGTGCGGTATTTAATTTAACTCACATTTTGTCAGCACGGTTGTCGTAAACATTATGATATTATCTATTCTGATACTGAAATTAATGTATTTGGTAGGTTGAGGTTTAAATCACGGTTAAAAACGTTGAAAACATACATACATGAGGAGAACACAAATAGGAGCGCTTTCGTCTTCACGCCACTCTTATTCTGATTCGGGCACGAGAGCGAATAATACTAATAAAATTATCGAGAACATAATTTAAAAAAATCCTTTCAATAAAGACGACCTCTGTGGCGCAGTGGGCGAAGGCCCGCCTGAGACGCGGAAGGTTGCGGGTTCGACTCCCGCCGCGGGACAAATGTTTGTATGATCTACAAATATTTGTCTCGGGTCCGGGTTTTTTCTATGTATAATATGTTTGTATTTACAAAAAAAAGTATATAATTAATATATCAGTCATATAGTTCCCATAATACAAGCTCTGCTTAGTTTGGGGCTAGATGATGCTGTGTGAAAAAATGTACAGCATTATTTATTTATTTATTTAATTGATTATAAACACCGTGATACCAAGTAATTGGGATAAGGATAAAATAAGATGGTGATGATGGTTTGATGATTATAATGTATTCGAAGGATGGACATAAAACGAGTTATAGCTAGGCCGATTTTAAATATCTATCGAGAAAAGTTTCACTAATCGTATTTCTATCTTTCCCAAAATATTGCATCGTCAAGTTTACCATAACGAGGTCTGTATAACGACTGCAATTTAACAAATGTTTCATTAATTTCGTTCAGATAAAATATTAGTTTCTGCTTGTATCCTTCCTTTTAGTTCTCCAAAATGATGGCAACCCTGTTTTATAATAACTGCCGTGGTGCAACCGTCACGCTGTGGTGGCCCCCAGACGGCAAGATGCGATATTGTACTGCTTACTTATTATGTAGTTACCTACATAATAAGTAAGCAGTACAGTGTCCGGTAGCTTCTATAGCACATTCTGGGAAAGAATGATCGGCTCTCAATTTTATTTTCGCACCATCAACCGCCTGTAGAATTCGACAGCTGGATAGACCTTTCCTATAGAACCTGCAACCTGTGGCGAGCTACGTACACTGCGTCTCGTTCGGTTCGTGATAACCACTCTGCGATAATCAGTTCTGTAAGCTTGTTGCTTCAACTAGCTAAGTAATTGGGGGTATTTATTTACGATAAAAAAAATAACGGATGTAAAAAGACACTTATCGATAACGAAAGCCACATGTTCTATTCATCATTGGGATATTTTTCTACTAGAATATTCCTGGGAATCCACTGGTTCTGGAGATATTAAAGGTTTAAATCGCAATTTTTTACTCATTTCTCAGAAATTTCTTAACTTTAACGTTACTCGTTAAGATGAACAGTATACGTAAATTTCGGCTTGGTGATGGGTCTTTTTACACCCTGATAGTTCCATCTGTCTCGATGATGATACTGACTTGACGAGGTCAATCAAAGACGGTTGTAGTTTTTGGTGCTTGTCAAATTCATACTATCAAAATGGCATACATACTCATAGTTATCACGTGACTCCGGTTGATTTTTCTGAGTGAATATTCTAATCAGAGCAGTGCATTGGTTTTCTAAGTTGAAAGCTTTATTCGAGATGCGCCAGTGAACAGCCCTCATTCTGAGAGTTCTGTCAGCAATTTTGTTTCTTAAATTTTGTATAACTGAGTGTGTCATACAAAATTTAAGAAAATTTATTCGATTTTAGTGGGCGTATCTCATCAAGTTACTTTGAGCCATACATAACCTACATGGGATGGTAGTTGGTATAATTTTGCTGATATCGAGTCTACAATGTGAATGAATGAATGATAATACTTTTGATATAAACAAAATAAATAATAACGCATAAGATAAAGGTATTGTACCTTGCGCGGTCTTATCGCTTAAAATGTGCCATAGGAACAGCCAAAACTGTAGTGCGTTTGTGATGAATGATGACGCAAGTCTAGATCCTCAATTGTTTCAAAAGAATTCCATCCAATGCATGTTGCGTTTGCCTTTTCTTTGTAGATAAATTCACTTTGGCATTGTTTTTGGTGCGGGCATGAACTGCTTTCTCTAGGTTTTAGATTGTCCACAAACAGACGATGCCACAACCACACGAATTCGACAGCGACAAAAAAGTGGTTGGGCTTGAATGGTTATTTACCAAATTCTTAGTTACTTCTTGTGGTACGGAAGTTTGCGAGTCTTGACTCTCAATTGACCATTTGTTTTTGCATAGAACTTGCTCTTAGTTTGAATTGAATTTAGCGATGGTCGCAGAATCGATAGGTACGAAGGTCCGTGGAAGACCTGAATGCGAAAGGCCCAAAACCGTCTGGAGTGACGTTAGAGGTATGAGGCTTATACCCAGCAGTGGTTAACTACGAGTTGCCAATGATGATGAAGATATCTCTACATTTCTTCTCATGCAAACAGGCAGGTATTATGTAACAATTTGTATAGAAGTAATTATAAACACAAGACCTTGCAAAGATTGGCCCTACAAACCGGAACCAAAGAGATTCAATAACTAACGATTTTACAAGATTATAAGAATCGCGGTCAATTAAAATAAAACAACCATTTGGTCGAGCATAGGATTTATTAAACTAACGGCAGCAATATTTAGCAGTGATACATCAGGTGTTGCCAGCGTCCACAGGTTACGGTAACCACTTACCAACAGATATGCCGTATGCTTGTTTAGGTAGGTGGATAAGAGTCCTAAAACCTAGCCACGCGCTTCTGCGCAACGGAAAGAAGGAACCGGCGAGCGAAGAAAGCCGCGAAAATTGAGAAATGACGTTTGTGGGCGAAAGAGTTCCAAAGAGTTCTTTCATAACAAATAGGAGTGCATCCTGATTACATAAAAAGTCTCCAGCTAACTTAAGTACCCACTTGAAAGTACGGTGAACTAAAGATAAACCAACATCAATTAAACCGAATCATTGTCAGCTCATAAATAATCGTATCCTCTTCCGCTCGTAATGGCATGTGTGAACTATTGATCCTATTTAGCTGATGAGAGATTTGTAAACAGTTCTGTAAACAACTGTACCGTAGATCTTGGAATGAGACAATGATTCATTTTAATCCTAACCATGTGGGGGACGTCTGTTCTTAACAAGTTATTCTTGGGGTGTCGCTAACGGACTTAAGAGTACAGAAAAATTAAGCGATACATTATCATCAACATTCTGTAGGAGTTCACTGGTAAGGTATTTGGTCTGTGGATAATTCATGCACTAATTAAATCATACTTACCTAAAAGTATTACTTCTAGGAGACGGATAGGTTTCTCTAGACGTAGTCCATTCGAATAGTTAGCGAATTCGCAAATCGCTTACTAAAATATGGAGGTGTAGGTATAATGTTGCTACGGCCCACAACACTTGCACCAGTCATTCAAATTAATTCAATTGAGTGAAAAAGTGAACGTTCAAATTAATGTTCAGTTAATTTAAGTAAATTTGCAAATGTTTCACTAAATTAAAGCATTTTACTCGCTGATATAAGAAAAAAGCAACATTATATTCGTTCAAATTAACTAAGTTAGTTCATTCACTAAAATGCAGCTTAAATACATACCTACCTTACCTAGATAGGTAACATTCTCAACCTTCGTGAGGCTATCCCAGTCTTCTTTAATATGCCACGATCGTTCCCGATTCACTTTTTCCCATTCACTCGTATTGATCGTGTAGCGACAGGGGTCAATGCACTCCGATTAATCTGTTAGGTAATTCTGTGATTTTCGACTGACAAAAGCGCTGATGGAAATCGTGCTTGAACATTTTTGTGAAACTGGTTTATTTGCTGTTGTGCATACTTTTTGTGGAGGTTCCGACAAAAAGATGATTGTCTTTATGCCATGTCAATGGTGGAGGCGAAAGCTACAAGCAAGTCATTTTTTAGTTTAGTGGGTAGGTAGGTATTAGATACTTTCTAACTTTGGTAACTTTACCTACCTATCTACATAAGAAGATAAAACATACAAACATGCTCACAACTATATTTCTAATAATGGACATCGATACTTACTCAGTGTGTAGATATTTCGGGACACCAAGTATAGGAGATAGTAAATGATTTTATTATTATTATTATATTATTATTATTATAGTCAGAGGTCCGTCCAAACATTACATTTGGCACATACCCGCGTTTTGCAAGTACAGTAAACCGGCCCCTGTCTAATTCGGCGACCCCTATTATCTGACATGCCAATTAATAATAATAATAATATGTTGCTTGCATTACCTGCGTATTATTTAATTTAGTTCGGTTTCGGCGCGAGCGCAGGTAACTTCCACGCGTTACAATGGCTTCGTCAAGCCAAAAGCGAAAGCATAAAACATTAACAATTAAAGAAAAATACATCGCTGCTTATTGGAACATGAACTGATGGTACATGCCTTCGATTTTTTTGTTTTCGTCAGAATATACCTACCTAAAATTAAGTATGCAAGACACCTAGGCTGTCTACAGATACCTAGAGTAGAAAGGTTACCTACTCTAAGCTTATGTCACAAAACCCAGAAATAAAGACAAAGTATTTTTTCAGTACTGACGTCCTTTTTTGTCCTGACCTACTCGACTCGAATGATGTTATATATTCGTATTTTTCAAACTTTCGCGATTAGATAACATAATTATAAGTTTTGCGGGTCTTTATCGCGTTTACCTTTTTTTATTAAATTCCTGACGTTTCGACTGTATTGCAACAGCCGTGGTCACGGGATGACTGGAGTATACGGAGCTATAAGAGCGGTCAGCAGTATTATTACTTATAATTATGTTATAAATTATAACTGAAGCTGCTCAACAAACACACTTTACTTTAGACAATTAGGTCAACGGAGTCACCACCGCTCACATCACAATCTCAAGATGTCCTTGTCAATTGATACTGGTTGGAGTTGTAACAATCAGTGGCCCTTGTCTTGACAAGACAATTGACCTCATCAGAGAAAAGAAACAATTGTAGACGGATATTGATGTTGAGCCGTTTGTCGGGGACGTTTCTATAGTATGCTTCTGCTGTCACTGCGGCCAGTAAGTACTCATTGTATGAAAAGATGAATGTTTTTTTTTCTAATGAACCTCAATGATTTTGGGAGACGAAGTTCACTCATTTTTCTTCAATTGAATGGTTTGATGCATTGATGCCCGACTGACAGCGTGAATATGACGTTTTGATCAAACTACATACAAGACACTTGACACACATTGCTACTTGTGTGTGTTAACGTGGTGGATGCAGTGGGAATAGGGCATGCAATATCGGAAGGTATCCAATTCCGGAACTGAATTTCGATGCTGGGAACCTAGTTTCGGAATTCCGGAACTGGTTCCGGGATTTTCTGTTTTGAGGAAAGGAACGATCAAATAACTTGTGTTAGAGCATCAGTATTTTAATCAACACTGAGCAATATAGAATATAAATAAAAAAGTACGATATTACACACTTACACACGCACGCAGTAATTATTTTCACATAAAAAGTTGATGATCAATATAATTAAAACAAAATAATAAAATATTCCTTATTCATTTTATGAATCTGCAAATATTTGTCTCGGGTCTGTGTTTTTTTCAATGCAGTATTATGTATTTACAGCAAAAAAATGTATATACCTAAGTAGTATATCTGTCATGTAATTCCCATAATACAAGCTCTGCTTAGTTTGGGGCTAGATGATGCTGTGTGAAAAATGTCCAGCATTATTTATACTATTTATTTACTCTCAATACTATCAGGCAGGACTGATATATTTGTATACTTCTGTCAGATGCACACCTTGTTGTCCTCTGTTATCATATCGTTTTTTCTACTTTGACAAACCCTACATAGTCAAAATTGGTAGGTACTTGCGGATTATCTTGCATTTATCCAGTTCCTTGTCTAGTGGTTCTTGTAGAGTTGATTCTTCGATTGAAACGTCTTCGTCAGAAGACGATGACATGTTCATTTTGAGCTTGGAGAGTACCGCATGTGTAAGATTAGGCTCACTGTGAGTTTTGTACTGGCGTAGTAAATTGACGATAATCTCAGAAATTTTCTCTTTATTTGGTTAAGGTAACCTATTGTCGTAGGTTTGTGCAAATAAGTCTTCCCAATCGTGCAAATAGTGCAGCACTCATACTAATAATGGTCTTCTTTCTTTTATACGACTTCGGAAAGTAGAAATGTTGTGTTTTGTTGCGCAAAATGCCACTCTCTGAGTGAAATTTATTAATTTTGGAATACCGATATTAGTCCTCTCAATTCCGGAATTGAAATTTCGGAAAAATCTATTCGAGATTCCGGAATTACGAAATTCCGGAATTTCGGAATGCATGCCCTAAGTGGGAACTAAGGGGTTTCGTCCCGGGAATCTTGATACTTTTAGCATCGAGACATCGCAAATTTTCCGGGTTGTTCGAGACCAATTTTGAACATTAAAAACATACAAAAACGTTTGAAATACGAAACCCATCTCTTTTACAGCATTAAAAATGATATGCACGCTTAATGTTATTCGAATACACTACCAACATGCATTCAAAAATACAAGCATGTTATGAAAACGTAACACTTACATTGGATAACAAATCAAAATAATTGATTTTCTACAAAAAAAACCGTGATTTTCTAAATAAGTAGGTGAGCGTGCTAGCGACTCCGAAACATTGATTTTGACGTCCCGAATATACCCCAAAACTATCGCTGCAGCCGAAAATTATACCATCTCCTATATAATGAGACAAAAGCTCCACTATGGGTTCTAAAATGTCTGTTACGTACCTTGCCGCGGTCAGATACCCGTTCTCCACGATATAATGTAGGTAGCTCTTTACGTTCCCCTAGGCAAATACCGCCCCATGTCATTTTACTGACCCTCGACCATATGACTCTCTTCCGACAATGATTTACTGAGCGTATCTTTCTCCGGGTCCTCTCCAAACTTAAACCCTTCTATCGTCTGGCTTTAGACAAAACCGGGACTCGTCAGTGAACAGTACTTTTCCCCAATTAATGGTAAATTTTCATAAAGAGCCGTAAAAACCTAATTATACCTTAGTAGGAAACTACTATCACTACGTATATTATATACGTATATTAACTATTGTAATCTATGAATTTGAATGAGATATCACCAATCACACAAAAAAATCACCCAACCGTGACCAAGTGCAAATCGAAACGAAATTGCTCGCAGCCGTGACTATTCATAGCTTATATAGTGATCGAATCGTGCACAAAAAAATGAACTGTGCATAACATTCAACGTGTAACGAAATATAATTTGAGTAAAATAGAGTAATATATTTCTCGCGACACAAGGGGCCGGTTTAGATCTTTAAAATATTGTGTTTGGTTGGAATAAGAAGTTGATCTGTTGTGTTTGTCTGTTACTAGTGTTTTAAGGGTTCCGTACCTCAAAAGTAAAAAAGGAACCCTTATAGGATCACTTTGTTGTTCGTCTGTCTGTCTGTCTGTCAAGACTCAGGAACGTGTGAAGGTATTAAGTTGAAATTAATCCTACTACTATTATAAATGCGAATGTTTGTGAGGATGCGAATGGATGTTTGTTACTCTTTCACGTAAAAACTACTGAACGGATTTTAATGAAACTTTACAGTTATATAGCTTATACATCAGAATAACACATAGGCTACTTTTTATCCGGGTACCACGCGGGCGAAGCCGTGGGCAAATGCTAGTATAAAATACGTAGGTCTACGTCCCTTAAAGCTCAAAAAAATCAAGCTTCTAAGTCAAGCACACGTCAATGCACTGCAATAGATGATCAGGTCGGGGTTGGGGGAGTGGGGTCACGAGTCGGGGATTATATGTTTGGAATAGGAAGTTACACAGCGTTTGGTGCGCAGCGCACTGTCCGACTCTTACACAATACTTGTTAGGCCTGAATTCTTCCTACGCTGATGTCGGTCGCGTACCGTCGGTCGTCGGCGGCGGTTGGTCGCACGTACGAGCACACTATAAAAACTACTAGGGATGCTAACGGATGGAATACACATTGTTTGCTATTAGAGCATCACTCTGTCATGAACATGACAAAGTTATGTCAATTAAACTAAAAAGTAAATTTTTGTAAGCGGTAATGTGCGCTGGCTGGCATTATTTCTGATAATGTAGCGAAATGTCGCTTAGGCTGCTTTCCTAAAATCTTTAACACTCCGTTGAATCCCAATTAGCAACCCTCAATTAATGCTGGCTGTATTACCGCTTACAAAAAATTACCTTCAAAGTTTAATTGACATGACTTTTGTGGTCATGACGAATGATCCTACTCTTCCATTCATCTTCCCGCGACCTTTACCTAGTCAGAGGTTACTCAATCGATTGTTTACGGGCAAAGCCGTGAGCAGAGCCTCTATTTTACACCAAAGAATCGAGTAAAATCATTGCCGCGCATCTGAATCCAAGGCACGTATAGAGATTTCAATAAGAAAGGCGTCCCGGTTTTAGTGAGTTGCAGATGCTATAAATTTGGGGGCTGGGATATTCTTATAAGTTTACAGAAACATTAGATTGTGCCTTCCTAAGCTTCTTACTGACGGAATAGAATATATGTATGTAGTTTTCCAATATCCAATCTGGGTTATCTTACAGACCTTTTAACGTGAAAACTAATATGTTCACGACTGTAGTCATCGATGAATATATCCAGAGGATCTATGTTGAGTTTATATCATGTCAAAACGTCGACCGTATCGGCAAGGATTCCATACAAAAATTGTAACTCAGCATTGACCTTCAGATCTAAACACAGTTCTCAGATCAGTGAGGAAATCAAGTAGGGCGCAGGCAAAAGCAGTACTTATTTGGTACAAGACCACGTTTTTCATAGAAGCGTTTTTAATGTTAGAAATGTATATCATTGTCTACAAATGCAAACTTTGATATTCTCTTAAAATATTAAATTTTAGGTACTTGGCTCTTTGTGTGGTAGGTTAGCGACCGACGAGATTGCACTGCTGACGCAGACTATACTAAAGACAGGACAATCAGGCTCATAGACAAACGTTCACTCGTGTTCGCAATGCTTCGAGTCCAAAATTCGAGCCCATAATAAGAGCATTTCAATCGATCTGTGGCACGTGTTTTTTTTATCTTTTCAAAGTCTACACAGAGAACGCATTCGATATGCATCCTTAAAAATGTGACTTCGTTGTCAAAACTGTGGTTTCATATTGTCTTCCAGAAATAAATACATGCTGGTATTAGGTTTTTTTCTTTTTGCACACATGTGAAATACAGTGCCTTCAAGTAGGTTTAGGTACGACAGGATAGATAGTACCCTCTTTCGTATATTGTGACAAATCAAATTGGCAGGTTTCTGTAAAAAAACTTTGCATCAGAGTACAGCTAGCGGAAATTTTCGGGAAAATAAAATGGGATGGAGCGTGGTACGCGGCTTTTATCAATCACTTCAGTCATCCCCATAATTATATCTATAATTATTATTGTATTGTACAACAAATAAAGTTATTGTATTGTACCGCAATACATTGCGTTATGCTAACTTTCGAATAAACATTTATCTGCGACAGGACTAGATCACTGCACTTCAGTTTTACGATTGAGCATGTGGTGGCAACGTTTAACAGAACTATAAACGAGTAGGCACATATACCTTGGACTATCTTAGTCCTAATAAACGTGTTAGCCGAGATAGCATATAATCTTGGTATATGTAGACTAACTTGACTGTTAGAATTCCAAAACCTCCAGAGCTATAGAGTGAACATGAATAACATGAAACATGAAGTCTAAACCAAAGTGAAGTCTGTTTTGTACTTGAACAATTATTTATTTTATTCTTTTTGTTTCAGGTCAGTTCACTCGTAATTCACCGGTAATTGATCCTGGTGTCGTAAGGCACCAGAAAACTTATGGTTTAGTAACGGTTTCGGCCTCCAGGTATGTAGACCAGTCAAGTACATAAATCTCAGAATTAGCAAGTTAAAGTGGCAATAGAGAGGCCTTAAAGCTCGAAAAACCGACAAACACTGGGGAATAAAGGTTTTCAATTTGCTACCACGAACTGGACGACGCAGTATTCCTATACTGAGTCCATCAGGTTAGGGGCCTTCCTAGGCCCCTAACCTGATGGACTAAGGAATGTTTAGGAAATTCAGTGGATGATAGCGATTACTTACGTTACAAATTTTCAGATTAGTATCCTACTACTATTATAAATGCGAAAGTTTGTGAGGATGGATGTTTGTTACTCTATCACGCAAGAACTACTAAACGGATTTTGTTGAAACTTTACAGTAACATAGTTTATACATCAGAATAACACATAGGCTACTTTTTATCCGGGTACCACGCGGGCGAAGCCGTAGGCAGAAGCTACTATAATAAGTCCATGAAAGACAATATGCATAAAAGAACCGTGTGTGAGCTAAATAGAAAAGTTTCAAAAATGAGATTTTGCTTATTAATTTAAGTGGTACTTATTGTAGTCTAAAGTCTGATATCTAGACTACCACTAAAAATAGACGTACCTAACTACTTAACATGCAACCATTATCTACTACCGTGTTGAGTGATGAATGTGTACATAAATCCACCCCCGCTCCTAGATAAGAACCTACG
Organism: Perizoma flavofasciatum; assembly: GCA_958496245.1. NCBI lineage: Eukaryota > Metazoa > Arthropoda > Insecta > Lepidoptera > Geometridae > Perizoma > Perizoma flavofasciatum. Next base: position 3,810,939 of record OY292443.1, on the reverse strand, counting down.
CTCTTGTGTCGTAAAATAGGAACAATTTATAATAAACCAACAAAATGGACCTTACTCAAGTAACTAATTTGAACCTACCAATCAATATTGCTTCGAATTGAAGTGTGTACGTTTGTTATTTATAAAATGTTTTACGTGTTCTAAAAAATCAAACTGAATCCTTGTTCAATTAATTATGCATAAAAAAACTAGAATGACTAAAACTCAACGCACAGAGTAAGCCGTAAGTCCCATCGAAATTTGGAAGGTGCTTTTGACGTGTAGGGGTCTTTTGAAGAAAGGAATTCCAAAATCAAACATTTGAAAGTTCATCAGGAATATAAATTTTGCATAGAAAAACTCCTGAAAGTGGTAGGGCGTTCGCTTCCCGAGTTTTCAGTAAAGTTTACAAACCACGCCATCTTTTGATAATTATCTTAAGTACTAACTATCGAGTATCTATTCAGAATATCGAGATTCAAGGTTATCTCCTTACGTCAATGATCTTAAATCTATATTTACATTAAGAATGTATTATACTAAAACGAAACCTAGAACATTATTTTTTTTATTTTCATTAATGTAAGTTTGCTTTAGGCTAACATCCACATTTGACATTTTGTCCAGGGCTGGTCTATCCTAAAATAGAATCCCAAATTCGTCCATGGCCATATTTGGACATGATTTGGACCGTGGGTGTGAGTGGGCAGATCTCATACAAATGTGGATAGCCATTACGTGGGCTGATTAAGGACCTGTAATTAGCATTGTTGGGCAAGTGTGAGACAGGAGGCTGGTTATTTGGTGTGGGAGGACTGGGCTGACTATTCCTACGTAATCTATTCACGGAGAAAACACTTCTGTTTCAAATCAATAATGGCGTAGTCGTTCCAGGTTTGCCTAGTCGTTCCAGAACCAGTTCAGAACAAATAGAAATAAAATATAAATATTTGATTGAAAAACATTAGTTTTAGATCACCTGCTTAAGAACCATCCTCATCCATAAACCATCACAAAAACACCATCCAAACACTAGCATATTGCTGATCCTACACTAGGATTCCCTGTGTCGTAGGTATCAGAAACTACGAGTACTATGGTACCACAGCATCCCGGAACAAATATCAGCAAAACAGGCTAAAATTTGTCCTGCAGCGGGAATGGAACCCGCACCTAGATCTTGCGGCTGAACTTTTTGGACCTTCATGAAGATTATAATAGACTGATGGAGATGGCCCCAAGATTGTTCGTCGTGACAATCTTTGGGGAGGCCTATGTCACAAATCGGTTTCGATGACGGCGACCTAAAAAATTTTTTTTTTCTGGCCTAAAATGGTTCCCCAGAGCAGATTTTGTCTTGAACACCCTATCACAAGTATCACAATAGAGTTATATGCCCGCGTTTTACAGGTTAGCATTCCACGTGACAGGTTGCACGCCAGGTTCTCGGGCTACATGAAATCTGAAACATGATTCTGCGTTTCAATGTAAACTGTACTTTATATTAAAGTTAGGTTAGTACTTTCACTTTAGCTACAACCCGTTTTGTGTTACGTTCCGTGGGTGTTATGTTCCTTTGAAATTGTCGCCTAATGTAGATGTGCCTTATTTAATGCCTTGTCTTGAATAACATGCGAATAGTGTCTATATACGAGTAGTAGCTAGGTAGGTACTATACGGAAACGACTTCTTAAAATTTGGATTAATGTTCATTCTAGAAAATTGTTATATCAGCAGTTTCCGGTAAAAAAATGCGAATATATTGCATGCTTAGAACTAGACTTGAGGCACGAAGTTGAAATAGCAGCTAATGATCCGAAAATTTGCAAAAAAAAAAAAAACATTGGAATTTATAATATCAGTAGGATATTATATTATGTATCCTCTTTATTTTGTTTATTACATTTATGTCTAAATATTGATGATGCTGTATGAAAAATATCGATCCAGCATTATTTATTATTTAAGTAGGTACGGCTTTTAATTCTTTAATTTTTCTATTCTGCAAGAACTCACCAAAGGTGAAGGCCTCTTCCAAACATAAGAGATACTTATCTATAATACCATCTATGTACCTACCTACCAATGTGAAAGCAATAAAATAGAGTATTACTTGTCATTTTTAGTAAGTACCCGCCTTATACTGTTTTTCAAAACTCCTACAAATCATGTTTTGTTTAAACAGAGTTGGAGCAAATTCAGTCCTAAAAACCCGTATCCTTTCAAACGTCTTGGAGTGAACTGCCCATAGTTTCCCACGATGGAAATATGATACCTCGTCTAACCCGTTTGCATTCACCCTTTGTATTTAATACTTGCTACTGCCCACGACTTCGCCCGCCCGCGGGGTACCCGGATAAAAGTAGCCGATAAAAAGTAAAAGAGGTAAAAAAGTGGTGTTCCCAATTCATCTGTTTTTGTTTTGTGTGTATATGAAGCGATATCTTCGCGTATGTTGAATCATTAATATCCCACCCCCTAAGGATGAATAAATAAGGGATGACATTTCGATGACGATGGAACTCCTCGATGGATAATCTCTATTTGGCCTCATTTTTATTAGCTTGTGGTCCTGATTACTGAATAAATAAAAGTTTTATTTAAAAAAGATATGTTTACAAAAACTTGTTAACTTAGTGTAGTTAAAAAATAATGTGATTGTCGCAGGATGTGGTCCCGATTACTGAATAAATAAAAGCTTTTTTTGAAAAGATATGTTTACAAAAACTTGTTAACTTTTAAAGTGTAGTTCAATAATAATATTATTGTCGCAGGATGTGTTCCTAATTACTGAATAAATAAAAGTTTTTTTTTAAAAAGATATATTTACAAAAACTTGTTAACTTTTAAAGTGTAGTTAAATAATAATGTTATTGTCGCAGTATATTCAATATCGATTGAAATGCGATACCTTGTCCGCTCCATAACGGGTAACGGACAAAACGGATACGTTTGCCATATCGAGAAAGAATAGGTGAGCCTTTATTACTACTTGCTCCTGCCCACGTCTTTGCCCGCGTGGTACCCGGATAAAAAGTAGCGTTTGTAAGAAACGCATTCGCTCGAACGTTTTTTCGTCAAATTACGTTGCAAAATTGGTCTCTACGAAAAGCCCTTTTATTTCAACGATATGTAGCGACATCTCTCGCCACATGATTGAGCTAAGTTACATCGCATCAACGAAGAGCTACCACAGTCAATACACAGATGGCATTGCATCGAAGTGTTTAGATCGCACAAGCGAAGTTTTCATTCAACTTGAACATATATCATACATCCGACAAACAACTGTCGGTCCTAGGAACCTGAGCAAGTGGATCAGGATGGATCAGCTCTGTGGAAGATCTTCCTCACAGCAAATGGAGGACACACCGCCAACCGTGTTCTCCACAGATATAATATCTAATCACCCTGAAAGTCCATTCTAAATATTGGTGAAAGATTTTCGGAATCGGATGAGTAGTTTCGGAGATTACATACAAACAAACAAACTTTACCTCTTTTTAATATTAGTATAGACGACTACATATCTATCTTTCATTATTGAAAATTAACTGTTGATAATAATAATAATCCCGCAGGGCGCGCTTGTGGCGTGCGTTCGGTGCGTGGCGACACCGCGGAGCCCCATTACTCCCTGGGGTCGACAGAGACCCCTGACCCTCGGCTTGCCTTAACCGGCCGATCGGAGGTGGAGGCGCAAGAGCGGAACCTATGCTCCAAGGGTGGAAGTGTTAAAGGCATAAAGCCGGGAGTAGCGTTTAGTGAAACTGCAGCACACCTCTCGACACCCTTTAGCCGTCCAAACCAACGTTGCCTCTACGCTGCCTATCGTTGGCGGCACTTATGGGGCCCGTTTAGTGGACGGAAAGTCATCACCTGCCTATGATTTGATTTGAATTTGAGAGTCAGAATTGGCAGGTGCCGTTTCATCCTACATAGCCCAGCAACCATTCCTTAAGCATTTACACCTGCAATAGTCCAGATTATCACCCAATATACCCAATAGTTTCATCATCCACGAAAAACCGTTTTTTATATATTGTATTGTACAAAAAGGCCTCTTAGTGTTAGCTTCGGCTCCACTAATGCCTATAAAGGCTCCAGGTATAAGCCTGAGATTAAAAATAAATAAAGAGGAATAACAATAATAATTCATTTGCCTATTTGCCTGATTGCGGTGTTAGTAAAAGGTCTTTTTACATTTTAGGGAGCGCACATTCTAAGCACTTCAATCATAAAATAGGTTGCCTATTTCCACCTTCCACACGGGACTGTAATCTTCCATGATTCTTAGATCCACACTCAGCCCTGGGATCTGTGATGATACAAAGCAGGGGATAGTCAGAGACATGTCCATGATATGATATGACATGTACAATACTAGAAACAGGAATAAGATTACTTGTCCTATAACCAGCTTGGCTAGAGTTTGTAAGTCGTTGACAATGTTTTTTAACTATGCAGTTACATAGTTAAAAACGTTGTCAATAACATTGTTAGTCTGTCTGAAAATAAATTAAAGAAAACTGTAAAAACGACATTACATTTATTTAAATGGCTTAGTTTAAAAAAATGTTTTTGTACAGCTATTTAAAATATCTTATTTAAATTTGTTGTCATTGTAAAAAAGTGCTTATTATTATTGTAATTCACTGAATTAAAAGATATAAAGAATTGAATTGAATTTCCGATGTCTATCGAAGCACTAAGATTCGTTATCCCAGCAGGGATCCTTGACACTCGATACAATCTTAATTCAATTTTAATCCAATTCAGTTTCCTCCTTTTTTTCTAGCCTGTGTTTTTATCGCAAACTCTACTGCAAAAAAAAACTGCTCTAGGTACTGCAATCTTGTCAACGTCAAAATCGCGTCAAAAGTCAATAAACAAATTTTGTTCTATAAAATTTCACCAAATAAATACGAATTCCAATCGTGCCAGATTGCAAGTTTTACAAAATACTAAAACCGCCGGCGTTTATTCATCACGTATTGAAACGCACTCTAGTGACGTTAAAATCTTTTAAAAATATTCTTAATACAAATCGGTTTGCAAAATACCGCATTAGGTACCTACCTCTACCAACCTAGATACTCGTAAATGGTAACAGACAAGCAATATCGATAGGCTATAATCCGGCTGATACGCAAGAGGTTCGGATGCGATTCCCGTAACAGGACAAATGTTTGCAAGATCCGCAGATCTAGATCTGGGCAGTTGTATTTCCATGGTGCCTGATACCCGCGATCCAGGAAACCCTTTTGATGGCCATGACTCACATGTATGTGACTGTTAAAATTAACGAACAAACCCTACCCTAGCCAAACACTTATAGGTACCCCCTTGCGTCGCTGACTTTTCTTGTTGACTGTACTTGTAAATTTCCACACAACTGTACACACATCATCTTAAAACAGTAGTAACATTTTGCAGCTCGTAAGTGTCTCAGACGTTAGTGTTGGACTTGAAGACTTTCTGTGCATAAGTGTCGCTCGTGCGCTCAAGTGCGTTATTTATTCAACGCACGGACTCAGTTCGTTCACACCGCGACAGAATGTTTAAGAGGGCTCGTCATGACTCTCTTTTCTTACGAACGTACTTCAAGCAGAGGAACTCCAGTTTCTATCGTAGCTCTATTTAAAATGGATCTTGTTAGATCGAGCCCCTACGAATAAAAATGAAAGATATCATTTGTCTGTAACTTAAACAACCATACTCTTCAAACCGGAATACAGCAAAGAGAACATTACTGCTTGGCTGCAGAAATAGGCATGGTGGTAGTACTTACCCAGACGAGCCCTTCCACAGAAGCCTTACTACTCCACCAGTGCGACCAAAAAAGTGTTTCACTTTGATTCTCGTTATAATTAGCCATTAAGAGTCCTGCGGAGGATGAATTGCCCATACAAACGTAATACCAAAATCATTTGTAATTAGAGCTTATTTCCACAATATTATGCTATTATTTGTATTTGAATAGTAATTATCTAGGTACCTAGATGAATATTTTTTACAAAATACTTACCTAAAATTAAATGTAAACGAATCGCATTTTGCATATTTTTATATGCAAAATATCTTACGTATAGTTTGATATAGTATATAGTACATAGCTTATGTTGTCTAGTTACAGAATAACAACACGATGTGAAAAATACAACAAGTTTTCAGTCATCATTTTTGGTATTACGGAATACAGCCATATTTATTACAAATTCTGAACGGCTAATATTACTATCGCGCAAGCACGTGAATTGAACACACTTAGAATTGAAGTGTGAGCGCTGTCCGCCGGATCCTTAAGCTATGCTTATAATATATGCTTCTTTTGCTCGGCTCTTAGATTGATGTTAAATAAGACCTATAACCTTCCTCAAGAATTGGGCGATCAAATGCAAAAAATGTTTTCAAAACCCTCTGGTAGTTCCAGAGATAGCGCGTTCAAACAAAAAAACATACATACTCTTCAGTTTTATTATTAGTAGGTATAGATTTTAGAGCAACGATTGAAACTAACGCTGCTATACTTGTAAAGGTACGTTTGTATGTAAAAAGAGACATGATGTGACGCCTTAAATACCCAAGAACACTTGTTTACATGACGGTACGTATACGAGATGCCGACCTTTGGCTGGTATTGTCATACGAATTCTGGATTCCTGCATATTGGGGTATTGTACTCGGGACTTTATGTCCAGTGACTACTTAGTACAAGTCATGGAATGTACCTACAAGTACCCTCTTTACTTGGTAATTAGGAAGGTTCTTGTAACAAGGAAGACACACCTGTTTTAACATCCTCATTCGAGCATCATAATGACAAGAATTCTAAACGCGCTAATGAGTATTACGTAAACCAAAACAATGAATTAACGAAGGTCAAGACACAAAGAGCGCATTTTCCATCTATGGATGGACTGTATCAAGCTAATCATTACATAATATCTGTGTCATTACATAGTCACCTCTCAATAGTTGGTCCTTTCTTAGTCTTGTTCGAATTGCTTCTGAATGATCATCAGAATGTTGGCGAGTTGTTGCCTCATTGTTCTAGACTTTTCCAGATCCGCGTGCATTACTATTTTTTTATTGGCTTTTTATGGCTTTGGTACCACTGCGGCCGTCACAGGCCTATTGTGATCGCCACTTGGTTTTCTTTGCCCCTCAGGGGGCGTTCAAATTTCACCGCTCAGCTGTTAGAAACTGCAGGATCATTTTAGGCGTGATGGGTCATCTGAGAATGTGTTTGCCCAGATGTAGGCTATGATTATGTATCAGTGATCCACACTCTCCTAACAGATGAAGGGGCGATTCGTCCGCCTCATTGCCTCACTATCAGTCCGGTTTCAAAGAAAAAAGAAAACCTAAACAAACCATATTTTTGTCGTTGTCTTTAAAACAGGTGCCGAATTAATTCAGCCTTCATTTTCATTTTGTGCATTTTATAAAAAGAGTCTAAAATAACGCAACAGCTCCTGTTATTTTAATAACAATTTAAAGCGTCAAATAAAACTAGAAAGAAAACGTCTTCTGGCTATTTATGTCGCGTGCATCTGTGGCAATATCCTGAAATAGGTATTTTTGTCCGACTCAAATTACTACGGTCAATATAAAGACAGATTAACTACTTTCAAACTGGGGAAAAACTTACCTTTCGTTGTTACATATAATTCGTTTGTAATAATAAAATGAATTTGGATTAAAGGTCAGTGGATAGAGGTGGCCTTACCCGAGATCGTTCGTCATGGCACTCTTTAGGAGAGGCCCATTGTCTGTTGATGTTGACCAATAAATAATACTGAAACGTCACCTAAAAAAGTACAAAGTCGTCTTTTATTTTATTTTCTCATATTTATGATGTTAAAAAACTACTTATTCACACTAAAATTTGTTTTCAGATCCCTAAAAGCCTTTGACAACCTTTGATTATTGAAGTCATTTACAAGCTATAACAAAAACATTGTTGAACCATTACTTGAGATATCCTACCTACTATTATATCTCAATAAGGTAAATAGGTACCTAGATAATTACTTCTTCTTTTGGTTAATGACGGTATGGCCCGTTTAGTGGACGGAAAGTCATCACCTGCCTATGATTTGATTTGAATTTGAGAGTCAGAATTGGCAGGTGCCGTTTCATCCTACATAGCCCAGCAACCATTCCTTAAGCATTTACACCTGCAATAGTCCAGATTATCACCCAATATACCCAATAGTTTCATCATCCACGAAAAACCGTTTTTTATATATTGTATTGTACAAAAAGGCCTCTTAGTGTTAGCTTCGGCTCCACTAATGCCTATAAAGGCTCCAGGTATAAGCCTGAGATTAAAAATAAATAAAGAGGAATAACAATAATAATTCATTTGCCTATTTGCCTGATTGCGGTGTTAGTAAAAGGTCTTTTTACATTTTAGGGAGCGCACATTCTAAGCACTTCAATCATAAAATAGGTTGCCTATTTCCACCTTCCACACGGGACTGTAATCTTCCATGATTCTTAGATCCACACTCAGCCCTGGGATCTGTGATGATACAAAGCAGGGGATAGTCAGAGACATGTCCATGATATGATATGACATGTACAATACTAGAAACAGGAATAAGATTACTTGTCCTATAACCAGCTTGGCTAGAGTTTGTAAGTCGTTGACAATGTTTTTTAACTATGCAGTTACATAGTTAAAAACGTTGTCAATAACATTGTTAGTCTGTCTGAAAATAAATTAAAGAAAACTGTAAAAACGACATTACATTTATTTAAATGGCTTAGTTTAAAAAAATGTTTTTGTACAGCTATTTAAAATATCTTATTTAAATTTGTTGTCATTGTAAAAAAGTGCTTATTATTATTGTAATTCACTGAATTAAAAGATATAAAGAATTGAATTGAATTTCCGATGTCTATCGAAGCACTAAGATTCGTTATCCCAGCAGGGATCCTTGACACTCGATACAATCTTAATTCAATTTTAATCCAATTCAGTTTCCTCCTTTTTTTCTAGCCTGTGTTTTTATCGCAAACTCTACTGCAAAAAAAAACTGCTCTAGGTACTGCAATCTTGTCAACGTCAAAATCGCGTCAAAAGTCAATAAACAAATTTTGTTCTATAAAATTTCACCAAATAAATACGAATTCCAATCGTGCCAGATTGCAAGTTTTACAAAATACTAAAACCGCCGGCGTTTATTCATCACGTATTGAAACGCACTCTAGTGACGTTAAAATCTTTTAAAAATATTCTTAATACAAATCGGTTTGCAAAATACCGCATTAGGTACCTACCTCTACCAACCTAGATACTCGTAAATGGTAACAGACAAGCAATATCGATAGGCTATAATCCGGCTGATACGCAAGAGGTTCGGATGCGATTCCCGTAACAGGACAAATGTTTGCAAGATCCGCAGATCTAGATCTGGGCAGTTGTATTTCCATGGTGCCTGATACCCGCGATCCAGGAAACCCTTTTGATGGCCATGACTCACATGTATGTGACTGTTAAAATTAACGAACAAACCCTACCCTAGCCAAACACTTATAGGTACCCCCTTGCGTCGCTGACTTTTCTTGTTGACTGTACTTGTAAATTTCCACACAACTGTACACACATCATCTTAAAACAGTAGTAACATTTTGCAGCTCGTAAGTGTCTCAGACGTTAGTGTTGGACTTGAAGACTTTCTGTGCATAAGTGTCGCTCGTGCGCTCAAGTGCGTTATTTATTCAACGCACGGACTCAGTTCGTTCACACCGCGACAGAATGTTTAAGAGGGCTCGTCATGACTCTCTTTTCTTACGAACGTACTTCAAGCAGAGGAACTCCAGTTTCTATCGTAGCTCTATTTAAAATGGATCTTGTTAGATCGAGCCCCTACGAATAAAAATGAAAGATATCATTTGTCTGTAACTTAAACAACCATACTCTTCAAACCGGAATACAGCAAAGAGAACATTACTGCTTGGCTGCAGAAATAGGCATGGTGGTAGTACTTACCCAGACGAGCCCTTCCACAGAAGCCTTACTACTCCACCAGTGCGACCAAAAAAGTGTTTCACTTTGATTCTCGTTATAATTAGCCATTAAGAGTCCTGCGGAGGATGAATTGCCCATACAAACGTAATACCAAAATCATTTGTAATTAGAGCTTATTTCCACAATATTATGCTATTATTTGTATTTGAATAGTAATTATCTAGGTACCTAGATGAATATTTTTTACAAAATACTTACCTAAAATTAAATGTAAACGAATCGCATTTTGCATATTTTTATATGCAAAATATCTTACGTATAGTTTGATATAGTATATAGTACATAGCTTATGTTGTCTAGTTACAGAATAACAACACGATGTGAAAAATACAACAAGTTTTCAGTCATCATTTTTGGTATTACGGAATACAGCCATATTTATTACAAATTCTGAACGGCTAATATTACTATCGCGCAAGCACGTGAATTGAACACACTTAGAATTGAAGTGTGAGCGCTGTCCGCCGGATCCTTAAGCTATGCTTATAATATATGCTTCTTTTGCTCGGCTCTTAGATTGATGTTAAATAAGACCTATAACCTTCCTCAAGAATTGGGCGATCAAATGCAAAAAATGTTTTCAAAACCCTCTGGTAGTTCCAGAGATAGCGCGTTCAAACAAAAAAACATACATACTCTTCAGTTTTATTATTAGTAGGTATAGATTTTAGAGCAACGATTGAAACTAACGCTGCTATACTTGTAAAGGTACGTTTGTATGTAAAAAGAGACATGATGTGACGCCTTAAATACCCAAGAACACTTGTTTACATGACGGTACGTATACGAGATGCCGACCTTTGGCTGGTATTGTCATACGAATTCTGGATTCCTGCATATTGGGGTATTGTACTCGGGACTTTATGTCCAGTGACTACTTAGTACAAGTCATGGAATGTACCTACAAGTACCCTCTTTACTTGGTAATTAGGAAGGTTCTTGTAACAAGGAAGACACACCTGTTTTAACATCCTCATTCGAGCATCATAATGACAAGAATTCTAAACGCGCTAATGAGTATTACGTAAACCAAAACAATGAATTAACGAAGGTCAAGACACAAAGAGCGCATTTTCCATCTATGGATGGACTGTATCAAGCTAATCATTACATAATATCTGTGTCATTACATAGTCACCTCTCAATAGTTGGTCCTTTCTTAGTCTTGTTCGAATTGCTTCTGAATGATCATCAGAATGTTGGCGAGTTGTTGCCTCATTGTTCTAGACTTTTCCAGATCCGCGTGCATTACTATTTTTTTATTGGCTTTTTATGGCTTTGGTACCACTGCGGCCGTCACAGGCCTATTGTGATCGCCACTTGGTTTTCTTTGCCCCTCAGGGGGCGTTCAAATTTCACCGCTCAGCTGTTAGAAACTGCAGGATCATTTTAGGCGTGATGGGTCATCTGAGAATGTGTTTGCCCAGATGTAGGCTATGATTATGTATCAGTGATCCACACTCTCCTAACAGATGAAGGGGCGATTCGTCCGCCTCATTGCCTCACTATCAGTCCGGTTTCAAAGAAAAAAGAAAACCTAAACAAACCATATTTTTGTCGTTGTCTTTAAAACAGGTGCCGAATTAATTCAGCCTTCATTTTCATTTTGTGCATTTTATAAAAAGAGTCTAAAATAACGCAACAGCTCCTGTTATTTTAATAACAATTTAAAGCGTCAAATAAAACTAGAAAGAAAACGTCTTCTGGCTATTTATGTCGCGTGCATCTGTGGCAATATCCTGAAATAGGTATTTTTGTCCGACTCAAATTACTACGGTCAATATAAAGACAGATTAACTACTTTCAAACTGGGGAAAAACTTACCTTTCGTTGTTACATATAATTCGTTTGTAATAATAAAATGAATTTGGATTAAAGGTCAGTGGATAGAGGTGGCCTTACCCGAGATCGTTCGTCATGGCACTCTTTAGGAGAGGCCCATTGTCTGTTGATGTTGACCAATAAATAATACTGAAACGTCACCTAAAAAAGTACAAAGTCGTCTTTTATTTTATTTTCTCATATTTATGATGTTAAAAAACTACTTATTCACACTAAAATTTGTTTTCAGATCCCTAAAAGCCTTTGACAACCTTTGATTATTGAAGTCATTTACAAGCTATAACAAAAACATTGTTGAACCATTACTTGAGATATCCTACCTACTATTATATCTCAATAAGGTAAATAGGTACCTAGATAATTACTTCTTCTTTTGGTTAATGACGGTATGTTATTGTCATTACCATACCTTCATTAACCAAAACCATTGTAATGAAGGTTGAAACTTAAAAGCTGTTTCTTTATCTAAGGTAGTTATGCACTCTGGTAACGTGATAAAAATGAAATTAACCCGACCAACTGTTTTTGGACTTAAGGGCCTGACTCTTGCATAAGCGAGCTATGAGCAGAGCGGAGAGCGGTGTTTCCGATACGAAACGAAACAGAACCACAGATAGAACGAAAGTCACGAAACGTAATCACATATTCCTTCAATTCATGATTTGCAATTTATTTACTGGTGATCTGTAATACAGGTTTTCAAACCTACCTCAGGCACCAGTCTCTCACAAAACAGGTTATCAACTACGTTACTAAGTTTAAGACAAAAAAAACTGTTAAGAGTGAATAAATGCTTTATTTGTTATTATTTCCTTGAACTTATCCAACATTGTGTGGGGTCGGTACAACATAATTATTTTGTTCTTCATTTATTCCCATTTTAGCCGTCAAATCAGTACCTATTTCACTCTTTTTTAAGTAAATTAAAGTATAATTATTTATCATTAAAAACTGTACAGAGGTGATTGTTATCTAGTCAGCTTAAACAGTTTACCCATTTCGGATATATACTCGTACAAATTAATCTTAGACCTAGTTAAAGAATTAACTAGAGATTTTCTTAAACTTTTATTATTATTAATTTTATTTTATTCAGAACCTATCTTTTTCGCATCATCAGTATCACACACATTTATAGGTACATGTATCAGAATTTTCTTACACATTATCATTATTACACAATCTACCCACATTTTCTTCGGCCTCCATCTACCATCTGTCCATCTGTCCATCCACATTCATATCTAAAACTCTTCTTGTTATTATGACAGCGTCCCTCCTTATAATGTTAAAAGGAATATTGTCATATGCGGATATGTGTCCGGTTCATCCTAAACTTTATTATTTACTTCTAGGAATCTAAGTCCATGGAACAATTTTTATATCGAACAAAAAAAACGAAAAATAGCGATAGGGTTATAAACAGACTTTACCAAACTTTTTGGTAACAACTTTACCAAATAGCTTAGGAGCAAGACTTATAGCCAAAAACATGCATTTGACCTTCGCAAAGTGACGCTCTGCTCAACGCTATGCTCATGCAAGATCGAGGCCCAATCTCATTGTTTTAATCACACAAACGGACTAACCCAATTTACTTAAAAAAAAAACGAAAACATTTTGCCGTTATTTTAATCTGTTTCACATTTAAAACGATTATTATCATAAATACGTATAGGGAGTAATGATAATTTTATTGACTTTCACGCCATTGCTTGGTAATGTTTTTAGGTACACTTTCGTTAAGTATTATAATATCTGTGCACTTTCGTTCCTTTCAAGTAGTTTATAATTTTTTGGAGAAATTGCCAAGATCTGAGTAAACTTTGTTTCGTATGGCGGCAGTTTGTGTGGGCCAATTTATATGTATGTACAATTACCTTAATAAAAAACAATAGAAATTGATGCTATATAAACAATCTAAGCGATAATATAAATAAAAATGTACGAACTCTACGTCCTTAAAATATTTATTTGATGCTGAATCGCTGATATGCAAAAGGTACGGGTTTGATTCGCGAGGCGCTCAAACTGTTTGCATGTTCTGCAAATATTTGTTACAGATTTGGGTGTTGTGGTACCATGTTACTCGTAGTTACTGATTCCCACGACACAGGGAATCCTAGTGTGGGGTAAACATGCTCATGGCTATTTTGTGTATGGTGGATACCTACACCCTCTGATTAAAATTCAGTTCATGAATCATAAAACACCCATGAGGATACAAAGTACGGCGGATGTTAGAGCAAGTTCAAATAATGCATTTGGCCCATGCCTACGTTTTGCATAGTAGTTATCATTCCACGTGACACATGCCTATCCTCGCTTATTGGAACACTAACCGATGGCATACCTTCTATCTCTGTGGCGCAGTGGGCGAGGCCCGCCTGAGACGCAGAAGGTTGCGGGTTCGATTCCCGCCGCGAGACAAATGTTTGTATGATCTGCAAATATTTGTTTTGGGTCTGGGTGTTTTCTACGTATAATTTGTAAGTATTCACAAAAAAAGTAAGTATATAAGTAGTATATCAGTCATGTAGTTGCCATAACACAAGCTCTGCTTACTTTGGGGCTAGATGATGCTGTGTGAAAATGTCCAGCATTATTAATTTATTAGCTTTTGGTTCTAGTGCATGCCGGTTTCCTCGCGATGTTTTCCTTCACCGTTTTGAACACGTGTGGGGTTCTGTAAGGTCAGGCCTATCTGTTACTGTTGGGTGTCATATTTATAGTCTGATGATTCATTCGTAGCCTGCAAAGTTGCAGTAGGCTTGTTTACATAAATCAACCGTTATCGGTTTGTCCCATTTCGATAGCATGTTGCATATATGCGATAATTGTTACATAATGAAAGTACCTACATTATGTATGCTGAGTAGAAAAAATAAACTTGGATTGAGAATTGAATAGAATGTTGTTTAATTGACACAACTAAAGCACAGGAAAGACAAAAAAAAAGAAATCGCAATTATTTTTAACTCGATTATATTAGCTTCTCTTGTTAAATTAGTGTAACTATTAACAAACAAACATTGTAATCACCTTGAAATGAAACTTTGTATGTATTTGTAGTTCGGATGACAATTCTATAATTTGGTATTTTGGAGCTGATCTAATGATGGAGCCAGGAGCCGGGATGGTAGAACTCTTCAGTGGCAACTAGTAAAACTCTAGAGTTTAGGCTTATATGATTCGTTTTGACGAGTCCAATAGATTGGGCTTGGTAACGAGGGAGCCAGGAGGTGGATAGTGGGATTATTTTTTTATAATTTTTATTGCGTTTTTTTAGTTTTTTTAAACCACACATTTTTTTATTCGCTACAAGCGCTTTTAACTAACTAAGCGCTCCATAGGAAGGCACGTCCGGCTAATACTAGTCGCTAAGCTTTGTCGAAAGAAGATATATAAATAGATAGATAGAAAACACTTTATTGCATACCACATAATAATATGTTTCTATTAAATAAAGTAATGATCTAATAACACTAGTTGCTCGCTTACTCATACAAAATTTTTAATTTTCTTTTCGTGATGTGGGCTTGACATTTTTAAACACAAAATAGTATTCTTCGGCAAAAAGGTTGAAAAAAAGTTCTTTGATGCACAATTTCGTGTAAATGAGCGATCTAGGTAGGTACCAACTACCACCTAGATACCACTAGTACCTAATTGGCCTCGATTCTGTAGTACACTAACTAAACTAAATTTAAACTGTCGCTCAATTTAACTGAAAGTGCAAGCAAGAACGAGATAGCTACAATTTAAGTGTTGTCAAATTAGTCAGATTTAAGTTTTCCATACAAAATTAGTCGTGATTTCAAAACATGCTGACTATAAACACGAAGAAAAGCGGCACGTAAACTGATTTGACAGACATTGTCTATCTAGTAACATTTGGTCGGATTAAAGAGGATTTTTTGTTGAGAGAATGTCCGCTTAAAATGTTATTCCGTATTTGTTTTCAAGGACTGTACAAATTATTTTCGTAATGTTACTAGATAGACAGTTAGGTACTTAATCGTTAAGTACCTAATTGTCTATGTGGTAACATTTGGTCGGATTAAAGAGGATTTTTTGGTTGAGAGGATGTCCGCTAAAAATGTTATTCCGTATTTTTTTTCCTGAACAAATTATTTTGTCTATTTATTAACTATTTTGTACCTACATACTAAGATTAGAGCAATAATAATGTATTGCTTTCAGTAGCCGTACAGTCAATATTGAACGATAAAATTATTGTGGGTGCTACTGTGTCATTAACGAAGAAATTAAATAATTCGTGGGAAAGACAAATACCTAATCGATACTTACCTATGTACACGGCTCCTGCTTGTGCTTACATTAATACAATTAGGTGGGTAGGTAACTATACCCACTCTTTATTACACAAAGCTTAGATGAAAGAAAATACTAATTAGCTCTAATTATGTAGGTACTTGTTTTATCTGGTGCAATAAAACATTTTCTATCTTTCTACACACATTACCCAGAAACAAAACATTTGCAGAACATGCAAACATAATAATGCCCCGCAACGGGAATCGAACCTTCAGCTGGTTACTCGTCCGCTGCGCCATCGAGGCCATCTTACTTCGTTCGAAAAGTTCATTTCTACACTAGGTACTTAGTGGATGGTGGATGGCTTATATTAGCCTAAATGACCAATAACGTTACATGTTGACGCATGGTGCATGTGCGCTTGCGCCGGTATTTTGCAATACAGTTACGAGAGCAGTAGGGCTGGCTGTAGAACCGATAAAACTGACGCAGAGTATCAACACCAGTATTATACCAGCATTAGGTACCTATTGTTTGTCTTGCCTGTACAAAAAATCTTGAGAACATCTCGAAAGAAACGTCGGTAAAATTGATACAGAGAAGTTTTGTACGGTAAGTACCCGTTCAATATTTATCCGTTTTTTAACTTAAGCTTACATTTTTTACGACAACAATTTAGGCGATAATCAAGTAAGGTCTCCAGTTCGACGCAAAATATTAGCGCACGATGTTACTAAGGTGTGTTCAATTCTATTGTCCATCCTGTTTATCTAAATTCTAATAAGTAGGCTGTAGGTTATTTATTTTCTGTGGTTTTTTTTGACATGAGTATGAATTAATGAATGAATATTTTATTACACACGACAAAAAAATAACAGAATCTTAACATGACAATTAGGGTAGGTAAAATGGTGGGCGGTCTTATTGCTCAGAAGCGATCTCTTCCAGACAACAGTTGATGCTTCGGAATTTAAAAACAAATTTTTAATTTGGAAAACTGGTATGTGGTAGCCCTGGACAAAACTGTCAATTACTGACGTTTACACATTATGTAGACGAAGCAGCTAAACAGATTCAAGGTAGGTAAATGTTAAGTTGTTCATAGTTGTATTTCATAATGTTTCTTTAGTATGCAAACCTAATAAAGTAAAAAATTTAAATTCACCTAGAACCAAAGGGTTAGGTCTAACAAATGTAGGTAGTAATACTAGGTAGCTTAAGTTCCTACCTATTGTCAGGCAGAAGGATCATTGAACCTCCTTATACTTTTGTAAAAGCCTCGTTTCATATGCAATCTACAATCGTTCCCTACTGCTGATAGCAGAGCTTTTTTTTTTTTTTTTTATTCTTTATTAAAGAGCTTAATCACGGTGCGATTATGTCGCTCTGATAAATCAACAGTTGCACATTCCTTACTATTAATCTTAATCTAAGATATATGTGAATAAGTAGGTAGACAGATTAATCTACCTGCCCATTCACATATACGTACCTACCTACTTAACTGAGCTAAACTTTATGTTGTACAGCTTAACCAATGATTTTATTTCAACTGATAGTGGGTTAGACAATATTATATTACACAATACAATTTCGTCAGACAGTCTCACAGTGTTTTTCTGAGCCCAAAAAAGTTATTTTATTGAAAACCTAAATCGACAGAGCTTTGTATATAAAATGCACGAGTAAAACTCCCAGATCTCAATTTAAAATACTTCATTAAAAGCATATTTGTTAATTAAGATGGATCAACCAATTACATTAATTACACATGCATAACAAGTCAAATTAAATAAAATGTCAAACATTGAGAAAAAAACCAATAAATAAATATTAAATGTCAAATTAAATTAAATTAAAATATCAAATGTTTCGTGACCTTAACCGTTGAAAGAGCTAAATAATTTCCCATAATAATTTATAAGACAATAAATGTAAAAAACCTCCTCCCTTTTTTTGAAATCGGTTAAAACACTATGTACAATTGACTATTTAATCAATCGCTGGTATATGAAGCAGTGTAAGGTGCATATTATCCCGTTTTGTTTTCTCCTCTTGAAAGAAGATTAACTTCAAAAAGATTTACATTATCGTGCTTTATCATTTCACCATAACCAAAGAATCGGTTGCAGTATCTACTCTACCTACCGGTAATAACCGTGGAAGTTGATATCCACTCCAATCAAGTTTTTACCGCGTATATCCGCTCTCACTAGGTACATCCCTTTCCTAACACACAGTTCATTGATATCGATCGACCATTCATTTTTCAAAGCCATTTCTTTGATGTCCGTTCCGTTACTTCATGTTTTTATATCTACATAACAATCTAACTAGGTATACCCTATCAGAGAATCACGATTTGTTCCGCTCGAAAATGTTTTAAAAACTCTTTTGTGAATGAACTTTTTTAATCCGTTTGAATTTTTGAAAACTGAACGCATTTTAAGCCTTTTAACGGCGGGAGTTCAGAAAGCGGATATTGGAGCTCGTTACATATTTTTAATCTGTTTCAATATTCAGCAGATTTTTGCAATTTTCATGATAAATGCTTAATGTATTCGGTTATGGCTTTGTTTCAATCTTACAATAGATTTTTTATACCGATTCAGAGTTTTGATTTGAACAAGCTAATTGTTTGTTACGTCGAGTTCCAATTCAAACTGGTAGAGATAACGTCTCGTTTCTCTGTGAGAAACTGTCAAAATTTTGACATTCATAGGAAAAACGAGGCGCCATCACTTTAAGTCTGTAACTTGAACCCTCTGTAACTCATTCAATGACGATCTAACCCTAGATCGAACTAGATAGCATATTGGTGCCAAATCTATCGTATTTAATAGTTTTCAGGTATAGAACTAGAACAGGATTTGCCCCCTAATTACACTAGCAAAATGGTTGTTTGAATGATTCTAATGTCCAAAACGTGACTAAGTCTGGGATTATTTAGATCGAAAATGTTAATTTTCTAGTTTTATAAATTTTAGACTTAGAAGAATTAGATCTAATTCTTGATAGACTTGTCAAGAATTAGATGTTGCACATTGCCATCTTGTTAGTGTAATTAGGGGACCGGAATAGATAGATGGATAAACTCTTTTTTGCACACCAAAAAAATTATAAAAACAGGAATCCATAAACATACAAGATACAGTGGGCGGTTTTATCGCTAAAAGACGAGTAAACCTATTATGAAATTATTCCATATTGTCGTTTTTTTTTCTAATTCTGAAATCGGAACGCTGTTAAGTGCCTACATAATACCGACAGCACCTCTGAGAATAATTCTTCATAATCTTACATCCGTAATCTAGTGTCATCATAAGAGTTGAGTTACAATGACACTTGATTCGACGCTTGCGCAAGTTTGTGTGTTTACATTGTAAGCAAAAAAATTCTAACTAGCTTATTGGCATGAAATAAGACGTGACTAGAATTAAAATTAATCAGCAGCATATGCATTTAGTTTATCGGACTATTTAATGCAACGATGTCTAACTTCGGTTTAGCGTAGACATATCCCTTTTATTTCTCAATTATCAGACGGTGATAGAACACTAAATCAAAGATAATTATTAACACTGTGGCTTTACAACATTTATGCAATAACGGGGCTATTGTGGAGCGATTTCTCATAATCATGTGCGCTTAGCTTTTAATCTCACGTAATTAGAAAAAAAACTGGTAAACAAGTAGGTATGTACTTTCATTTTCCCGCGAATGCAAACTTTCTAGTCACTCTTTGCTTGTGAATGAGTAAATAGCTGATAAAGGTAAGAAGGTTGGGAAAGTTAAGATCGAGAATTTGTCCCTTTTTAAGTTTGAGAATTTGTGGACATAGCTAAGCAAAATGTGTGCTATTGTAACGTCCCCTGATATAAATTTTGCTAGTGTAATTGGGCGTTGGATAAGGTTTGCGATGGTATTTTTTTTTTTTTTTACTTAACACTGTTTTCCACAGAATTTATAATATCCCGAAAGTTCGCGGGTGTTTTGCGTATAGCTCCCGCGTCCCAAGCATGAGGACGCGGGTTCGCTTTCCGCCGAGGTAAAATTTTTAGGATATTGTAAATTCATGTGATTTCCCTTAAATGTTAATACTTTTAAAACAATTACTACACTTTAGAACATAAAGACTTTAAAACGAAATAATCACTTTATTCCACAATTAATAAAATGTGACAATAGGCGGACTTAATGTTAAAGCATTTTCTACATTTCTAGCTCACAATTTCAAAAAGTGACTCATGCATGGTGAATGAATAATTTTGATAATTCAGTGCGAGCCTTTAGGCTTTGATGCACAAGAAAGAAGCTCTTTTAGCAAATTGAATCAATATCCATAATGTGGGACATTGGCTATATTATCGCAGTAATCCATTTAATCCCTCTCCGGTCTCTGATGGATTTATGACCTCATTAAGGCCATGCGGCATTGTTAATTGAATGGTGTTCGCGGAAGGTCACTGTTAATGCCCAACTAATTTAGCAAATTAGGACTGTATCTACAGGGTGTGCCAGAATATGTAGATATACCTACTACTCAGTAAATATACCGCACGTGAGGTTATTTTGCACATAAGTAATAGGAACAATTGTTGTTCTACGATCAACGAAAATAGAATCCGAAATTCGAATATTTTCGTTGAAGGAAATGGTGGTAAATATTGATATCAAACATCTTGTTCATTGCAATTAGTCTGAGGGCTATCACCAAGTCCAAAGATCAGCTGATTAGAGGCTGTTTCAAACAATATCATCTTCCTGAAAATAAAACTTTTTGAAAATAAAACTTTGGTTCGACCTTTTCCTTTCAGGAAAGCTTGGTCTCTCTCATGCACAGAATTATCCTTTAGGGTAAGCATAAAAGTTTTGAGACACCCTGTAGCGATGGTAGAGTCTAATTATTGAGTTGGTTTAGCGATGGTTATTTGTCAATTCTTAGTGATAAGTGCCTACCTATGTACTTTTCTAAGTATGAATACTATTTTAATTGTCAGGGTACAATGAAATTCTAATGACCGTAAAGACCTTAGGAAATATAAATAATTTATGGAAATACATTTTTGCAATTAGTTTTGTTTGTGGCAGCGTCAGAGCTCGATGCTCGATGCGCATCTAAATGTGTTGTTTGTTCGTCGTGTTCTTTATTGTAACCCTGCATTAGTTCGTGTCCAGATTAAGATATAGTGTTTTTGAAAAGCGCGTTGTGAGTTTTGGTGAAAAAAATAGTGCGTTGAAAGAGAAGTGCACCTGGCAAAGGCTCATTGCCGTATATTGACCTGTAAAGTTGTATCTTCGTCATTCATATAAGGTAAAAGTTATTTAATTCCCACCAATATGAAGTTTTCTTTTAGATCTGCTTAGTTTGGGGCTATATGATGTTGTGTGAAAAAGTTCGTCAATCACACTGACGGCGAACGAAAGGCTAAGAAAAAAAAACTTTCTTAGCTTTATAGAATTTAAAATGTAGACTAAAATCGTATCCATGACATGCAGTGCCATCTAGCAGCTAAATAACAAACCTAACCCGCCACAGATACTACAAAAAACCTCTCATTACGTAACATTACAATCGACTGATGAGAAATCATTTGAAACAATGACCTATCTTGTTTGTAGTCTGATTTCTCTATGATTTGGCAGATTCGAATTAAACTAGATTGGTAACGATCATTTGGAATTAATTGATGTAGGATTCTTTGTCCGGTGTATTACTGGTTCTTTCTAGGTCACCCTACCTTAGGTTTGGATATGATGATCCTAAAAAGGACCAAATGGTGAAAAAACCAGTGTGGTGGAAGGATTCATTGCACATCGTAGCCTCTACAGGCCAACGACGTCCTGTCAAAACGAATAAGTTCCTAGTTTCCCTGAAAAGGACTTCAACGCGCAAAGACTTCAACGCGCAATAAATAAAATAGGCGTTAACAACGTGTAATGTACAATTACTTAAGTGTATAAATGATTACCGATGCTATGCATAGTTTTCTTCGGATAGCTCAATAGAACTGAGCGGGGCGGGTCACGTTCATTATCATCATACTAGCTGTATTGAGTCTGTTCCAAAAACGTTTCCTTAGTGAAATAAATAGGTATAACTTTTGATACTGACATGGTTATGAACTTAGTGCAGTTCCTTCCGAAATCATGTTACACGCAACCGTGCTGAAATATCGGGAAAAACGGGATATTTACCACAAATCATGGTAAATATCCCGTTTTTAGTAAAAAGGTTTCACCAATTAAAATAAATATACAAAGATTACACTTTTTAAATCACAGGTACAATATGCGACCTTAAGCACTAAAATCTCTTCCAGGTAACCTACAATACATATGTATTGTAGGTTACCTGGAAGAGATCGCTTTTAGGCTATATAGCCTCTACGGGTTTGACATGGGTTTGAGATCTCCTTTTAAGTATATAGTTACACAGGTATACCACATGGTAGGGGGTCACGGAAGATTGTGACGTAGATTTCAATAAAAAACAAAACGCCAACGATTTTCTCTGTTCCGTCGCCGATTTTCATCAGCATCAGTTGCTGTTTCCATCAATGGCTTATTTTATTTCTTGATTTTATTTGTTTGTGTTGTTCCAGAAACATCTCGCCTCGCGAGCGGGTAGTCCTCTCGCCGGGTCGGGAAGGATGAGCGACGTCGCTGGTGCGTGCCATCCTCGGCGACATGGCCCTGTCCTGCTATCAGCCGTGTCACGAGCACCTCGCGCAGCCTGCTAGGTGAGCATTTGTGTATCCTTAATACACTTTTACATTTGTTTTCATCAGACAGCGATAAAAGTAAATAAAAATAAAAATAATAGCTAGTCATCACCTGTCTATATCAGTCTGGATAAGTTAGAATCGGCAGGTGCCATTTATCATTCCATAGCCCAGCATTTATTTCACTAACATTTATTCCCGAATTAACAGGTAGCCCAATATGATCTTGGTTTGATTTATTTAATAATAGATCATTGTTAATTATAATACTGTCTTCATCCACCTCATAATAAATAGTGTTTTATAAAATGTATGTTTCAAATATTTCTGTTGCCTCACGCTCCGACCGGTGGAGGATCATTTCCTGTGTACTCCACACACTACCAAAGAACTGTATTTTCCAATGTTTATTCTGGTTTTAGGTGCCTAGACGACGAGGAAGAGCGTCTGTACGCAGCCACACTCGCCCTCCGTAGGCGGCAGTTCATCGAGAGATGTCACGAAGCACGCGGCAATCGGCACCACGACGTTATTCCTGAGGTTAAGGTAAAATAACTGTCATACCCAGAATCTAGCGGTAGTGTCTCGAGGGAACAGTGGGTTCAACAGTTACCTTCTTTCAGGTATCAGTTAGAAAGACACGCGAGGAGTTGACGAAGCATGCGTCACAAAGCACGCCGCTAAGTCGGCGGCTGAACGTTGAGTCTGGTTGGTCGAAGGTCGAGGAAGTGAGGAAGAAGTTTGAGAGCGCTTCCGCTGCTGCTTCCTTCTCAAGGTCCTTTGAGTCGCCACCCAGGTACGAATCCATACAAGCTCACCAGCTCAAAAATCTTACTAAGTTAACGACTTCTAAACGAGTTTTTAAGTCGCTCAGAGGCCTCATAACTTAACAACAATGATAGCCAGGATCGTCGTCTCTGAAGAACGAAAGTGCTCAGTTCTAAATGCCTCTATCGGTCACTAGGGTCACAAATGGTGAAAACCCCTTGCAGAAAGTTGCTTAAGCTGGTTGATCTGTTGATCGTGTATCCTACAGGCGGTTCATCTGAACATGAATGTCACTTAATTAGGTACTCATGCCAAATGAACTTTTATGAACACAAGTATCTAAAATTAATATCAATTATATTGCCAGGAAGGCCATCGCAAATTTTCTTGAATTTTATCAAGAAAACTTAACCACCTGGGTCGCCTCAGTTAGGTGGCATTTAGGAAGATACAGATCATCTCAGGCTTTTCCATAATGGCTGAAATAGACGAGAATTCAAGCATACAATGACCATGTGTGGGGATCCATTATAGGTCATTAATTTAATTTCGATGGGCGCATCATAACCTGTCGGATTTTTCACAGGCGTCGCTTAGCCGATTCCCTATTCGCGAGCTTCAAGCTTCCACGAAAAAAGGAAAACATGGCAGCTCCGCGGTCTTTAGCACCGCAACAGCAACAACAGCATCATCATCAGCACCAGCAGCAGAAAAGGAAGTCTGCTGTGGAACTGCTGGCAGAAACCAAAGCATTCTACGTCAAGTCTGAGACCGTGCTGGATAGGAAACAGGAACTTCCATTAAGGGTAATGGTTTTATTATCCTTGTATTGCTATTCCGTTCCATTTCTGGAACGAAGGCCGTCGAATGACTCGTCTTAATATTTTGATAAACAGATTCTTAGCATTAGCTAAGGAGCTGATTACAGCAGTTCATCGCACAATTAACTAAACGATGAGCTGTAATTTAAATCTTCACACCAATTTAACGAAACAGATACCTTTAGTTTTCGAAGAATTTGAAAAAAAAAACGTTTTCTTGTTGTTGCATATTTGTATGTTGTATATTGTATGTATGTTGACTGAACCTATATCAAATGATGTTTTCTTTCAGGTGAGCAGTGGTCTAAGTCAAGCGATAGCAGCTGGCGGATGTCATCTCGTCAGCTCTGGCGCTCTCAACAACGAAAACTGCTGCAATCCTTGTAAGTTTTCCTACTTTATAATTTCTATCTTACTTGACCAACTTAGTTTTTAGTTTGCGAGCTATTCAAAATAAGCCTAAACTAAAAATAAATTCAAATTGAGGAATTATTTTGTGCCCAATATCCGATCAACTCTTCATACCTAACTACATATAATAATTTAGGTACCTTCTTAGGTATCGTATTGGTATCGGAACATGACTGAATTCTTTCATAGCTTTAATAATTCTTCACCAATGCCTGTTTGGCCAATGCAGAAACGAAGAAAGAAGATGCCACTATTATCGAATAATCGGAACTAGTAGAACAGATTTCAGCTCAATCGTACATCAGGAATAAGAAACGCCTAATAGCAAAATTTAACTGGTATTGCAGATGCAACGACTGGACGTGCTGGCACTCGAAGAGCCATCAGCGCTGGCGAAGGCTTACAAAGTACGCTGAGACGATTACTCGAACATTCAGATAGCAGAGAGAACGTATACTCACCACCATTTATCAGTAAGTTAACAAATGAATATCATCGACTAAAATACGGTTAAGGGTCTGTGTCTTGAAGAATTAACTTCACGTCAAAAACAAAGCCACATTAAAGCATCACACACTATCACAATGTAATTTCCATGCTCCAGATCCAAAGTAGATTGCACTTGCCGGCTTCGTAGACAATTTTAAGCAACGAACTTCGAAAACTTACAATTTAATAGGTCTGTAGTGGTGCTATAATATTTGAGGCTCTTTTGTAGTTTAAGGCCTGTTTGTGGTATAATCTCTTATTTCAGTCCCTTATGGGATGGTTTAGCTATATTCTAACTTAGCACTTCGATAGACTGGTACCCGTAGCACAAGCCTTGTTTTCCAGCGCACAAAGTCTACGACCGTCGCAAAGAATACTCTGACACCATACCGCGTTCTGCACACAATTCCGGCACCTTCTCTGGAACTTCCTCTTCAGGGACTTCAGGGTCAAAGGCTAAGGAGGAGCTTAAGAACAGACCCTTGAGCTTCGGAGACGCGAGGGTCTTCTTCCCGGAGTCTTTTGTGATACCTAGGCAAAGATGTGACCAAGACAGGGTTTTGATCAAAAGTACTTATTCTATACGTAAGTTTTTCTGAACATCTTTACCATAGATATAGTCTAGCTTAACCAAAATATTTACTTTCGTTGCTCAGAAAAACTAGGTCGAATTGTACTATTTGAAAATGCTCATTTTTCCACTTCTGTTTTATCCATCGTGAAGAACCATCATAATTGTGAAACCAAAAGTTCTAAAATATGATGCCTTAGAATTTTTGATATGAGGAGTGCGGGACACACCGAATCCTTTCAGCGCACTGGTGTTTCCATCATCACAAGTCCGTTTTCCGGAGCATACCTCAAGATATCTAAAGCATAATGATGACTGAAACCAGACCCAGTGAGACATGAGAACACCAAAAGCTTTGAACATATTTTGTTACATACAACATACCAATATACGAGTCTTTGTATTTACAGCAGCCAGTTCTCACTCCAGCGTGGAGAATATGGAACTTCCGGAACCTGTGGTCAGCGGTTCAGGGTCACCGGCGGATCCTATGGATGCCATCAGCCCCCCAGCGCAATACGCACATTCAGCACCAAGGTACACCAGGTCAGTGTAGGTATTTAGAGATTGATTCTCCCGACTGACACTTACAAGAACAAAATTCAGAATTTAACATCACCATTAGCTCTCAAAACAACATTTTGGTGGTGATAGGTGAGACTTATCAGATGGGCCAGGTTATTTTTCTCCTAGGACTGACAACCGCTCGGGAAGAAAGGTTCTTAAATAGCGACCACGAACCGGACAACACAGTGTAGGAAGGACCGATGACATTTTAAAGGTTGTGGGATATCGATGGACGAAGGTAGCCCTAGATTGTTCGTCATGACACTCTTTATGAGAGGACTTCTACTGGCGGTGATTATAATAATGAGATAAGATTCCATTTACATTTTTTCCCGTGTTTTGTATGACGTTGTCTCCTCCCACTGTGCTAGCTAGCTATTTACACACTAAACTAATTTTAGTATTCATTAGACTGATTGGACAAAGAAGTACGCTCAGCGTATAAGAATTTATTTTTTGCTGTTGCACACAATCTGTTTTCACTTTCAAATAATTTACAAGCAGTCCAAGAAAGAACCAGTGACAAGAAATGCTAAAAAAATCTTTTCAATTTTCGTAAAGATGAGGTTTGAATTACATTCAAACATTTTTTTTAATGTTTTTAAAAGTGGTTTTACTGATTTTTCAGATCGAATTCCCATTCTCAACCGAGTATGCGAGAAGAGGAAGGTTGTAACAACATCAATAGTCACAAATCACTGCCAGATCTCCACACGCAAGCTAGATGCTATACCGAACAGTGAGTTTCATAAACCCTCCAAAAACCCTGACACACGTCATTATGTATTTATACTCAGTAGCTGTAATTCAAATTTTCATGCTTCATACTTAAAAATGATGAATGAAGCGAAAGAGGTATGCCAGGATCGTAGCAAGTGGAAATCCTTGGTCTCTGCCTACCCCTCCGGGAAACAGGCGTGAATATATGTATGTATGTATGTATACTTAAAAAACAAAGCCTTTCAACACAAAGTTACAAAGTTGTTTTCTACTTAGAAAGTTGTTTTCCCTTTAAGTAGAAATTTCCAAAAATCCTTTCTTAGTACATGTTACGTTATAAAATAAACCTATGTTCCAAATTTATTAAATAAATAGATCAGTCAGTCAGTTAGCAAGCATAAATTATTTTATAAGTTTAGATAAGGTATCTACAAATTCGATTTACTATTAGACTTGGCTTATTTGAAGCTGCTCATACAAATGACACCTAGAACTGTCAAAAGGACTGTCTCAGTAAAACTTCTTATTGTTTGAATTTGTTTCAGTACCAATACGGGTCACACAGAGACGATAGGAAGGTCCCCGCGGCGACGTCGACACTCCTCACACCAGCGAACTGCCTCATGCTCCTCCAAAGGAACCAGGTAAATATCTCACAAGGCCTCGTTACTTACTCGTACGTAACAGTACTACGTATGACAAAAGTTATACGCCTCGGCAATATCCGCCTATCTTCAGAAATACAGTACTAGGGGCGTCAAAAACTCTTTGCAATTCCAAATTTTACTTCAACCACACCTTATGCTAGTACTAGCTTCTGCCCGCGGCTTCGCCCGAGTGGTATCCGAACAAAAATAAGCTGATGTGTTATTCTGATGTATAAGCTATATTACAGTAAAGTTTCATCAAAATCCGTTCAGTAGTTTTTGCGTGAAAGAGTAACAAACATCTTCACAAACTTTCACGTTTATAATATTAGTAGTTTATAATATAGTGCCTATGTTTTGTTACATTCCTAAAGTGACTTGTTTTGAAGATGAGTTAGTGTTAGTGTTACTAAACTGTAAAGGGTTTGTTTACATTATTTAAGAAGCCTGCGTTGGATGAATTGCCCATACAAACGTAATACCATAGTCATTTGTAATTATAACTTATTTCCACCATATTATGTTATTATTCGAATAGTATTTATCTACGTACCTTGCTATATATTTTTTCAAAATACTTACCTTAAATGAAATGTAAACGAATCGCATTTTGGATATTTTTACGTCATACATGACATGTTTTCTTCTCATTTGTTTCGTATTAAAAACAACAATACCTTACGTATCGTTAGGTTAGGTACATGTATTATATTGTCTAGTTACAGAATAACAACACAATGTGAAAAATGCAACAAGTTTTCATTCATCTTTGGTATTACGGAACACCACAAAATTTATAACAAATTCTGAACGGCTAATATTGCTATCGCGCAAACACGGGCGGGCCTGCATCAGTCAAAAAAAGATAGCTATATTTTTAGACGTAGTCGATTTTAAGTTATGAGCGCTGTACGCCGGATCCTTAATTCAACGCACCCGCTTTCAGACTGTATGCGATAATTTCATAATGGAAAGAGCGCTATAAGGTAGTGTGTTACAATGTTATAATTTCAGATCAAATCACTCATCGCTGATGTCTTCGTGTGATGCGTTCTCTGAACACCCGTCTCCTGGGGAGGAGAATTATCAATCTTATACCAGGTAGGACCCAATGATCATTATTTTTGGAAAAACCTTTCAAATACGATGAAAGCCCTTCAATCATGTGCCCATCTCATTGCCGGACGTCCTACGTTTATAACCTCCTCTGCCACCATTCAGCGGTGGTCGTGCTCAACCTGACTTCATCTTGCCATGAAACTGTTGTATCTACCTATTTGTTTATTATTTGCTAATGACCAACCTCCGACGTGGCGTGAAATAAACTTTCTCAATTCGCAGCCGCTGTGGATCTTCATTTGCGCGTGATTCGGGCGGCTCCAGTGGACACTACACACAGCGAAGCGCTCCACCTCATGCCCAGCATCAACATAGAACTGATTCCGGATCTTCTACTCAACATGAACATGCTAGGTTAGTCCACATAGTATTTTTATTTTATATTTGTATTTTTTTTTAATTAGGATTTTAATGTTGACATCGTCATTTACCAGATTGTCGTGTTTTTATTAGTAGTACGATTGCATATGGGGTGCATAGCTATTCATTCAGGATCTGTCAAATCCTTGCCAATTCCCTGACTAGTAACTATTCCCGGAAACAGACATATTTTTAAAAAGGACATATTCCAATCCTCAGGCTCCATTTAGTTTCATTCTAGATTGTGGTTCTTCGAGCCAATTTAATTTAGCATAAATAACTTGCAAACTTTGTAACCTTGTCTATTATGTGGTTTTTGTTACTAATTGTATCCTAGAGGCCTTTGTCATGTAGTGGGACACTCCAGGCATGCATTACACTACACTAATAATAGTGTATTTGAGGAGCTGTTATGTTTAAGTGAGTGAGGTGCATCAGCTCAAAGATGATCTCTCTTAATTTCTCTTAATTTCCACCAGTCGTTACAACTGCTACTATGGCGATTGGGCGCAGAACGAATTAGAATGCTACGTGTCGGCTCCCCCCCAGTTCCAGGACGGAGCTCCCTCCCCGCCCGCGCCCCTGCCTCATCCCCCGCACTACCCGCCGCACCCCCCTGTCGGGATACACTTCCAGGTAAGAGCCGATGAAAACGAACCTCCCTTTACTTAATTGTTTCTTTCCGTAGCCATTTTACTTTTTTAATTAGGGGCAGGTTCTCTAAGAAGTATATACGACATATTATAATCGCCGTTATAAAGCGAAGAGGCGGCAATAATTAATTATTTGTGATATAATTTAGAAAAGCAATAACTACTTACTGCTGGAAATAATTACATGCATGGATACAGACTCCATAATTGTATTCAAAACCTTATTCATTTACAGGCTAGTGCACCACCTCCTCAGTTCCAAGACGAGACTCCCCTCTACGACTATGGAGACTATGAATGCAGTTACAAGCCTCCATTGAAATGCATCAGTATGCCTCGGAAGGATTACACCACAAGAGATTATAATAGGTAGCCTTTTCAATACAGCAGTCTTTGTCAGACCATATGGACACTACGAATTCCTTTGATACCGTTAGGGTTAAAAGCACCCGCTACAAAAAAATCCTTAGACACACGTAATCTATCACCCTATTCTCCTATCCATGACGAACCACAAGCCTTATGTTATGACTGATTGTCAAACATGATTGGCCCAAAATAAAAAATCATATTATTATTATTTCGATAAAATATAAAAATATGAGATAATTAAGTGTGATCCAAGGGTCCTCTGAATACTGGATATTGCTTAAACAATCGTTTTGAATCGTTTTGCTTTTGTGGCGAGAGATCTACGTAAAGTTACTTATGAATGACATTACACAAGTTTTTGATTCTAAATTATACTTGTCATTTCAACTTGTGACTTTGAGGTTGTTTTGTTACAGATACCATGAGCAGAGTCGAGAGGAGATAATAAAACAGCAGCCGCTGTACGCGGAGGTCCGGAAACGTCCACCTCGGATAGAGGACAACAAGGAATACGTTAACACCACGCAGGTACAGTCAGCGACAAAATTGATTTCCAGTTTGGATTTTATAATTTATATATTAGTAGAATCCGTTGATCATAGTTATATTGGGCTACATTTTTAATCTAAAGTTATCGTTTCCCTCTTAAACCCAAAGATAAAGAGAATCTAAAAACTCTGATTGTTAATGTACTTATGTTGCTATGCCTACTCATACTTTTGATATCTTGGAACAATCAACTGGGAATAGTAAAAATACACTTGATTCGCCCATTTTTTGGATACAATTATCCCACACGAGATTTTCCTTTTCTAGATGTGCCCTACAGAAGAAGTGACGTCACCACTAGGAACGTTCAAACGACAACGTTGCCTCCGGTACAAACAACGTCGACCCAGGCCGATTCTGCGATCCAAATCGGACATATCGGATAGGTGAGCTTCTAAAACATCTAATACTGTTAATCTAGAATTTTAACATTATACGGTTTTCGCGTACGAATGTTGACTTCGAGAGCGAATGATCGAATCAGTCAATGATTCGCACTTGTAAAATGAAAATTCTACTGTCTGTTGGTACTACCGCGAATGATCCACGATGTTTTTCTTCAGCATGTTCAGCACATGTAAAGCCGAACAAAAAAATATTTGCTTTTGTTTATCTCAAAGACAATTGGGATGTTTCTAGGTACCGCCGCACGGACGGGCGCAGCCCTGCTTCAGCCCCCTGCGAAGGCGACGACTCACCCGACAGCCCCTCCGAAGACTCCAGTCGGCTGCGCCAGTTCTTCGAGCGGCTAGGGCTCCAGGAGCGGCAGTACGAGGCCCTGGTATCAGCCCCACCGGATAGCCCTGTCTTCTTTTCTTCAGCATCTACTGTGGATTCTAACGCGTTACCAACTACTGCTGACTACACGGTAGGTTTTATTTATTTATTTTTATTTTATTTATTTATTGGTATATAGGTGCATAGATATAGGTATAGGTTATAGGTATCATTGTAACAGGTATATTTTAAATCGTTATCGTATCGGCCAAGGAAAGACTCTTCCGGAGTTCATGTTTTTTGGAGTTGGCTATACTTAACCATGATTGTTTTTAGAGCAGAGCTGATGTCGTATCAGCAAAAGTTATTGGCGAATGGATCAGCCAAAAATACAGCCAATAGACATTACATCAGAATTAATAATTAATACCTAATGTAGAAAACGAAATGACTAAAAACTAGCTGCGCCCCGCGGTTTCACCCGCGTAAGTTTCGATTCCGTGGGAATAACGGGATGAAAAGTAACAGCTATAGGTAACAGCTATGTACCTATCAAGTTTCATCGCAATCGGTTCATTAGTTTTTGCGTGAAAAAGTAACCAAACAAATGATGTACATACTGATGCGTCTGAGCCACGCGGATACCTTACTCATAGACGTAACCCCTCCCGCTCCTCGGCAACGCCCGCTCTATAGAGCAGGGAACGTAGCGGCGGTTCGCGATTGCATTTCTATACTCGTGATAACTTTTCTTTGAAATTAAATGTACGATTCGAATGAATTAAAAAGTATTTTACTGCTACATAAATACACTTGATGATAAAACTATTTATTTGAATAAGAATTAATACTATGATACGAATGTAACCAACTTTTGTTTCTCCCGGCGGTCTAATTAAATTGTAGAACACAAAAGCTGTTATTGTGACTTAAATATGATAGTAAGATATATTCCCTCGTGGACTTTTTTGTAGGTAATAATGAGTACCTACTTTAATCATGTAGTACATAATTTTTATGATCATCAATAGTTTTCTCAGCGCACGTCAAATAATGAATTTTATAGGCAAAATTTTGCTACTTTGGGTTACATTATTGCAATTTTCTTAAGGATCTTTATTATTTTTGATAATAAATTATAGCCTATGTTACTTCCTGATAGTTTAACTTTCTATTGGTGAAAAATGGTTAAAATCGGACCAGTAGTTTCGGAGCCTATTCGGTACAAACAAACAAAAAATATTTCCTCTTTATAATATTAGTATAGATATAACGAAATAAACGAAACCTTTTCGGGATGGGGAAGACCAAAAAACGGGACGGTCTCTTATTTTTCAATTGTTTTGTGAATCCAGTTTGACGGACTTGGAAAGAAGTCCCGCAGCCATTTGAGGAACTAAATTAGGTATCTATATCAGATGCTGTAAAATCGTAGATCGTGAATACTACTGTTAATCTGAGTATAAAATTAATTCCTTGCTTAAACACTAGCACGTAAATGGGACTAGTTTTGTGGAACGGACAAAAAATTGTGGCCTCTCAGACTGTCAAACTGTGCTGCCACAGATCAAAAATAAATCTATAATGGCCAGCGTAGTATGTGACCTTGCGCTTTTGAAACCATTTTTATTCTCTCCACAGGTCCAAGGTCCAGGGGGAGTCCAGAAGCAAATCTACCGAAACACAGAACCACCCAGCGTGGTCGAGCGTAACGCCAGAATTATTAAGTGGCTATGTCAATGTCGCAAGACGCAAATGCCGCCGCCCCAGTGAGCATCTGATCTTTGACCTTGACCCTACAACTCTGTTTTTTTGGGGCATTGGATGTGGATTAAGAAATTATATAAAAAATGATTGAGTAAAAGAGGCTACGACTTTTAAGTTATCTCGAAAGTTAATATGGAAACAATTGTTATTGTATTGGACTGAAAAGACACGCATCTGTGCCGTGGAAGTTAATAAAAAATGACAGTGACATAAAGCAACTTACCATGAGACTGCGAATGAAAATGAACCGTAGCTACGTACAGTGTATGGTCAAGTTCTACCGCAAGGTCCGAAATCTTTAGGGTAAAGTTTACAGTTTCGGAGTTTGTGCTAATGTTGCCCGCTATAAAAGTTCAGTAAGTGACAATTAATCTAAGTTAATATCTGTTTTGAAATTATGAGAGAGAACCAAATAAATTTGCTCATAATCGATTTAAGTGTCGGTAATAAGACATTAAAGATCTATAATCATAGTAACATTAAAACATTATTCTTAATGCAGGAGTTATAAGTACCTACCAACTTAACAGCAGAAGGGGTAACTATTTTTACTGTAAAATATTTCAAGAGTACTTACTTGTTTGGTAACAAACATTGCGATCTCGAAGCATACGAAATTATAGTGCATGAAACCAAAATTTTTGTTGACGTATTATTTATTAACTTAGTAAGGAAGATAGTCATTAAAATATACCTTTCTATTAATTACATTGTTTTATATATTACACGTAACGAGCTTAGACAAATACGAAGTTATTTTAACTTTTAAAACAAAAAATCTTCTAACATAACTTTGTATATACATACATTGGTTAATTTTCGAATATTGGCGCTGTTTTTTTATTTTTATCAAGCGAAATAAAAAGTTACATTGTACAACAATTTCTACGAAACGGCTTTATGCCGTTTCGTAGAAATTGTTGTACAATGTATTAGGTATCTTTTTAATCGAAATTGTTAACGAACACTCTTTTAAAGATAAGTACGTAAGATCATTATTGTATATTGAAAAATATTATAAAAATATGTTCCTGTTATGGATTTGTCAATGTTCATATTGCTTATTTCAATTGTGTACCTATTTAATGTATAGTTATATAAGTAAGCCTAGCTTATAAGTTTATGTCTTCGTGATTTGGGAGCACAAAATGGATCAATTTTAAAGATGATTGTATTTTTGTGCCAGATAACCTATTATGCATAGGTATAATATTTTCAGCAGTTGTGGAAAAATGCAAAACAGTAACACATACCTACTAGTTATTTTAATAATTCGATGATATTAAATAAGATACATGTTATAAATTTAAGGCACGCTCATATTCTCTCATATCTACTTACATAATTATTGTGTATGGAAATTAAGACAATATAACGAAATCTAAATTTATGTTACGATAATTGTATTGAAATGTCATAAAGCATAATTTTAAATTAAATGTTTAACCTAGTGCATTCAACGCCACAATCATTTGTAATAAACTTTTCCTATACTTTATATAGTTAAATGGCCGCTACTAGGTTTATTGATGAAAACTTAAGATACAATTTAATAAAAATAGGTACTCTAACTTTTATCATCTTTGAATAGAAAAGTAACTACAAACTAGAGAAATCTTAATTTGAGGCATTTATAAGACTGGTTATTGTCGTTTCTCATTTTAATTGTATGTTCTGTGATAAAAAAAAGAAGAATAGGTTAGATGTTTCCTATTTGCTTTTGTTCAAATTTAGCTGCGTGCGCAGATTATAATTTTATTATGATTATTTAATTTATAATTATTGAACCCACGTATATAAAAAAAAATCAACTGTTATTTTTAACGTTGTTGGTATGTTTTGAAAAATAAACTATATTATCCGTATTAAATGAGTAAAAGCTCATACTTGAGTAAACTATACAATTATAGTAATCTAAAAAATACATTTTTAATTATGTAAGACGCTTCACACTTCTTCATTATCCTACGGCTAGCTCAATCCAATGAAATTTCATAACAAAGTTCGAATAAAAACTTTGTTTACGGTAATTTCTTTATAATAAGTATAACTATATTTTATTCCAAAAACTATCGTGAACTTGACTATTCATATTGTAAAAACGGGAATTTTCACGTAATGCACTATCGGTGCCAACTAAGTTTCGACTCATTCCGAGAGTCTTCATCAGGGTGAGTGGTTGCGAATTTCTCCTTCCCGTACGTACGTGAAAATTCCCGTTTTTACAATATGAATAACTATATTTATTTTTTCAACACCAAAATAGTCTAAATTGTGGTTGGATTAAATATACCTACCTAGCTAAATTATGTACTTCGATGAACAATATTATGATTAGTTATGTTTTCAGTACAATCCTTCAGAAGACCATAAAATAAAATAATTTTAATGGCATTGTTCTTACTGACTATTGCGTCTGTGTAGCCAATGATCTAAAATCTAAATTATTATAACCTCTCCGCTTACTATACGTAAGTGGATATATATTAAAATAATATATTTTTTTAACATACGAAAGTACCCGTTATGTATTTATCCTCTCGCATGATTGTGAATTCATCTGGTGTGATTGTTCGTTTTATAATATTCCACTAATCACCTACGACCTTATTATGTTATTGACATTATTAGATTACATTTCTACTGCTATTAGTTAAGGGATCTTCACTTTATTTGTTGCTTCCATTGTGTAAATAAAATTTACTTACTACGTATGTTTTAGAGTTTTATTGTGAAAAATAAATATTGGTCAATAATGTTTTGAATATACTTATTTTGTTAGTTTATTAGCTGCACTCACATCTATCTAATTTAATAGTTAAAGCCCTAGGACTAGGACCATCATCGTCAGACAAACCGCAAAATTGGCTCTTGATTTCAAAGAAGTGTTAAATACAGGTAATTGTGTCATTGCCGTTATTTACATACCTATAAAGAAAATAAATTGTTGGAAACAATAGGAATCATTTTTTAAATCTGCTAGTTTTGCTAGCTTTAGCTTAATGAAATTTTTCATCTGTGCCTAAATATTGCGTTTACCAGCACAGCAGGTTCAAAATCTTTGGTTTTATCACATGGAGATACTAACGACTCGGATATGTCTAGTTTCTAGCGATATTCATCTAATGTAATGTGATAAATATATCACTATAATAATAAACTATAATATCACTTTCGCGAGAATCGGGTCCATGGTATATGATTGACCACAGACTAGTTACTGATACTACAAAAAGCTTATGGAGAAACCAAGCATACCAATTTTAATCTGTATGGATGGTAGAAATCTCCTCTCCTAGTCTGTTGAGTGTATGTGGCTGTGGTGAAGTGTAGACACGGAGTCACTGACGTGCGTGCATTGTTGACATGTTTATAAAAATAGTTTTCTCTGAGATTCCAAATAAATCTACGTTATTTTGAACAATAATTACTTATATCATCAAACTGTGTAGGAACGTACCAAAAGTGTGCGTTCGTAATCTATTACGTTTTTCTAAAAAGTGAGTTTGTAATGGTGATACAGATTTCGTAAACATTGCGTCATAAGTTTTCGAAAACAAACCTATAATACATTAATAATAGAATACACTATCAAAGTAGTATTTTTTGTTTTCAGCCAAAAGTTTATTTGAAATTTTTTGCAAGCTTTGAAACCGGCAGGTAGATCATTACATAGAAGAGCCAAAACACTTGGTAATTTTCATTTATGCTATTAGAAGACAATTTTGATCTAACGATGGCTCCATCAAAACGTGCGAGGAAAGTTAGTAGTGCTGATGATGATGATGATGACTACAGGAAACGAAGAGACAGAAATAACGAGGTAAACGCTCTGCTGCCCCCCTTTTAGGTTACTTAAACGAAATCAATACCACACCACTGTTCATTACACAAAGATTAGTTGGACGAAAATACTAATTTAGCATTAAGTTCGCCACCAATGTACTTGATTCTTGTATCTTGTACATTAAAGTATTATAAATTCTATCTGAAAGTCACTGGATACCGAACATTTAACAAGTCAAATGATTTCTACTTGCGCCTATTTACTATAAATATGGTTTGTGGTGATCATTTGACCTGTAAAACAATTGTCACTATCACTTGCAGATATGTATCTGCAATAGGGGGCAATTCAATAACCCTATTATGTAATAGGGGGCACAACAAGCTCCTGGTAGAACATTAACCGATCCAACTTACCTGAAGGTGCTGACATTCTATAGTTATGTATGGTTATGTTATGTACTAACATAGACCACTCACATCCATGCAACCTGATTATACCACCAATCATACAATAATTATTCATAGCTCATGTTTGTGCCCGCAATGTGTGGCTAAAACTGTAATTAAAATGCTCCAGTCTCTGCCCGTGGTCCACCTATGTAGGTGGTTCATAGTTCACCTGGCTGTACCAGGGGCAATTTTTTCTTCCTGTGGTCCACCTCAAAATAACTGGGTGTACCAGGGGTTTTTATTTCTTACCATGGTCCACCTATGTAGGTGTTAATAGAATGTATTGCCCGTGGTCCACCTAGAAAATATGATCTGTAGAACCTAGAAGAACCCAATGTACTTACCATAGTTCTAAATCTAGGTTAAATTTATAAAAATGGGCTTTACAATGTCTAACTTCTAGGCAACTCATTCCTGATTTGAGTATTTTTTCATTTAGCATTAAAACTGGCTTGCTTTGAAGTATTTTGATGATCAAGTTTGGAAAAAAAATGTGATGTAATATTTCACAACAAAATGTAAGACAATTCATAATTTTCAGAACATGTTGCACAAGGTGCTCCATAGTTGGGTAAAAATTATAGATAACTATATAAGCTGTAAATATTGTTTGCGCTATAATCATTCTGGTCACTGTCTTCAATGATGGTATGGTATTGGTACAATCACTAATTTATAAATTGATTTTGTAAATTAATGATTTGTGTGTCTAGAAAATCTCATATTTAGTGTGTTTCTAATGAAACTGACTAGATGGTGTATTCCACCATTATTGAAATCCCGGCAATTATAATAATGTATGCAACAAAAATAAAACTGTTTCTACAATATTAATCCAACAAAGAACTCTTTGTTGGATTAATATTGTAGAAACAGTTGTTAAAGGAGTGCGCCATCGGTTTGTGTTCCAGTCAAACAGAAGTGGTATTACAACCTGTCACATTTCATGCTAACTCCTATTCAAAACATGAGCATGTGCCAAGTATTCATGTTAGGATGTACCTCTGACTATCTCCTAGTTGGATCTGCATACAAAGTATGCGTCTGGGGAGGTTCATCATGAGACTCACTCATAAGAGTGTTTATATGTTTTTAATTTAAGTTTTTTTTCAGGCAGTTAAAAAGAGCCGTTATAAGTCAAAGCAGCGGACACAAGAAACTTTCACACGAGTGAGCAAACTGAAAGCTGAAAACCAAATGCTGGAAGAGAAAGTCAAAACTCTGACCAAAGAGCTTCAGTTCTTAAAAGAACTGTTCTTGGCTCATGCATCCAATGCACAGAACCCAAAGTTTAATGGGATTGATCTTAATAAGCTGCTAGAAGACGTGCCAGATGATACAAAAGATAGTAAAAAGAAGTAGATTTAAGTTATTGTTATGATTCCCACCAGGTTGGATATAAAAGGCCTGTCTCAATCTTGTGTTAGTATCTAGCTGATACAATGGAGTGAATAGTCATAAGAATAACAATTGTCGAAACAATGCAGTTTAGGCTGTTAAAAAATAGTTATAATAAGACTGCAATGCAACACTGTATCTATTAAAATAGAACTGACACTTTTTAATAAGACACCAGAAATGTTGATAATTTACATGAAGCTTGGGTTCTTTATTCAAAATTAAACTTAATTCTTGAAAAATAAATACTTAGTCCTGACTCCGCACTAGGATTTCAAACCAAACAAAATGTTTGAAAGTTTATCAATGCTCTAATGATTACAGGGAGTTAAAATCTACAAGCTTTGAAATTCAATATTTATTAAATTTAATTCCAAGGTTGGGCCGTTATTTTTATATAAGAGATGTTAAATAGCAAATCCATCTGTCATTCTAAAGGGGCATTTAGATTTTTGTTATTTTTCTAGAATAGTTATCTTGCGAAAATGGTAGCATATTTTATTATATACCGTAACTTAAACAAATTATTGCAATCTAAAATTATTGAAGTAATAAATTAAATGCACAAAAATTGTACAATAAATCCGGATCACTATACATTATATTAATTGTAATTATGTAAGATAAAACAAAATTGTAAAACATAATATTTTTTTTATTAAAAAAATAGAATCTTATTCTACATTTAGAATTATGAATAAAATAATGTAGTAAATATACAATTTTTAAAAAACTCAGTCGTCTCAATTGACTACTAGACTGGATTAACATTTAATCCTAAATATTAAAGGAAAGATAAAATTATAAACGCAACATTTAACACAAATCACAGTCTTAAAATAATTTACCAACAATAATGAATCTGTTATAGGAGCTTTAAAATTACATCAAGTAAAATTTAGCAATACCTAGGTATCTCACTGATTGGTCGAGTACCTAATTTGGAGGTTTGACGAAGAGCTAAGTGTTTGGAGAATAAAGTGGAGATGCCCAGGACATTTGGGAAGACGGTAAATAGACAAGCTGTGATCGAGTGGTCCACCAGCGGTGGTCAGTCAGATGGTCTGATGATAGTGAATTGTTCTCAACTGTCCCTCTAGTCTACCTCGTGTGTTCATAAGTTTCGAGACGAACTTATTTAATTAATTTAAAAAGAAAGTAATTCATGCAACCTTTTTTAAACTTTTAAAATTTAAAATTTCGAATGTTTTGAATCAGAAAAAATATACATTTGAATATTTGTTTCATTCTCCGTGAAAATGGCGCCAACAAAAGATTTGCGTGCGACTGTAATTTCACTGTTTCAAGCAGGAAAAAAACCAATGAAAGTTTTAAGTGAAATCCAAAGTTTGGGATGTAGTCGGAACTTTGTGTATTATACCATAAAGAGGTACAAGGAGACCGGCTCTTTAGAAGACCGTGGAAGATGTGGCCGCCCGCGGTCTGTAAGGACGCCCGCCAACATCAAAGTAATCAGAGAGCGAATTCGTCGCAACCCTTGCCGGACTCAAAAGAAATTAGCTCTGCAGACCAACATTTCGCGAATATCGGTGAACAGGATACTTAAATATGATCTTAGACTAAAGGCCTACAGTCGAAGGAAAGTGCATTATTTAAACGAGCGTCTTCGTAAATTGCGACTGGAACGATATCGGAACCTATTGAAGAGACACGATCCAAAAAATATCCTGTTTACCGATGAAAAGATCTTCACGGTGGAAGAAAAGTTTAACCGGTAGAACAATAAGGTTTACGCCAGAAGTTCAAAGGACGTCCAGCCATCTGTACGCAATGTCCAGCACACTCATCATCCAGCAAGTGTGATGGTTTGGTGGGGTGTTTCCTACGAGGGGGTCACTTCGCTTCATTTTTGCCAGCAAGGCGTCAAGGTGAAGGCACAAAATTACCAAACCGACATATTGGAAGCGGTGGTTAAACCATTAAATGATACGCTATTCGCTGGAAAATACTGGGTTTTCCAACAGGACTCTGCTCCCTCCCATAAAGCTAAGACTACCCAACGTTGGCTGGAGGCCAATTTGCCAGGCTTCATTCGGAGCGAAGATTGGCCCTCGTCAAGCCCTGACTTGAATCCTTTGGATTATTCTTTATGGACGGAATTGGAGCTGAGGGCATGCAGAAAGTCTCACCCAAACCTGGATTCTCTCAAGCGAGCCCTTATTAAAGAATCGAAACGGATTCCCATTGAAAAGATTCGTGCCGCCATAGATGAATGGCGCACGCGTTTGAAGGCCTGCATTGAATGCAAAGGCGGCCATTTTGAATGATTTATTTTTAAATACAGATCTAGATGTCAGTAGTTTTAATTTTAATATCCAATAAATGAATACTCAACTTAGCTCCAAAAATATTTTAGTTTTACTGTGTCTCAAGACTTATGAACACACGAGGTAGAGTGACAGTTGAGGGAAGTTCGATCTGTCCCGTTTTTTGCAACGGGGGACAGATTAAACTTTTATTAATTGAAAAACTTCTGTCTGCCCCCCTGTTAGAGAAGGGGGGACAGACTGTGAATGCGATAGGCATCCCCTGGTCTCGATTGGCGCAGAATCGGAAATAGTGGCGTGCTATAGAGGACTAAGAGGTACTTAGCAGTGGGTGAATGTGGGCATATTTTATGCTATTTAAAGGCAAGAAAGCTTATGGCCCACCTGATAGTAAGCGGTTACCGTCGCCTATCGATCGATGCCTATCGACATCTGCTAAACCTGGGGCAATGTCTCTAAAGGACGATGTAATAGAGAATATACTTTATGTATGACATGTCCTGTAAGTAAAAAACAACAAACGAAACGCCGCTCTTTTACAGATTACCAGATTTTACTAGCTAAGATAGACTATCATGGTAAACACAAACAGTTTTGTTTGAAGGGGTGGACCCAAATGCTTTTTTAGGCGTTGAGCCCCTAAGCCCCCACCCACCCCTGGATATAGACCAACAGATCGTTATTCTCATTTCCAGACATTGATAACGCCATCTGCCGCAGAACTGACCAAGTAAGGCTTCGCACCCTCAGCCAGGGTCAGGGATGTGATCGGAGCAGTGTGGTAGAATGAGCGTGACTCGACGGTTCTGTACACGTTGTCTTCGATGACGGGCGCGGCGTTGGCGTCCACTTTGCAGCACTCCTGGATCAC
The DNA here is from genome assembly GCA_958496245.1 of Perizoma flavofasciatum. Lineage (NCBI taxonomy): Eukaryota > Metazoa > Arthropoda > Insecta > Lepidoptera > Geometridae > Perizoma > Perizoma flavofasciatum. Next base: position 3,768,746 of record OY292443.1, on the reverse strand, counting down.
TGTTGTACCGTCGATAATGCGGCTCCTGGGGTAAAAATAATCTATTAGAAACTTTCACACTGTAATGTGAACGAGAAGCATTAAAAAAATATGTCTTTACAAGAATAATATAACGTCGATTCTCTTGTACACCAATTTTATTAAACTTAATTTTATCTAACACTCTTTCACAAAAACTCACTCTCTTTTAAAAAAATAACAAAAGAAAGTGATAGCAACAATTTTATTGCTGTCAAATTTGACAATTAAATCATTAATAAATTTTAATGAATATTTAATTAATTAATTTGAATTAAAATCTGACATATAAATAAATAAATATCAATAAATAATGCAGGACATTTTCACACAGCATGATCTAGCCCCAAACTAAGCAGAGCTTGTATTATAGAAAATACATAATTGCATATACTACTTATATACATTTGTTCTGTAAATACATACACTTTATACATAGAAAACACTTATTAGTCAAATTTAAGTTTTCCATACAAGTTTAGTACACATAACATTGTGACTATAAATAAACAGAAGAAAATGGACATGTAAACCAGCTCACCTATATTTAGTGGTGTTATGTTCGCGCGTTGAATCGGAGGGCGCGTTTAGTAGCACGTATGATGTCTCAGGGTGCTCGAGGTCCCAGTACCGGACCCTCTGGTCTGAGCCTCCTGTCAGTAGGAACCTGGAACCGCCTGTTCTCCCGCAGTACATAGCGTGCGTGTAGTGGGACGCCTGTCAAATACATTCATAAATCATACTTATATTATAAACATGAAAGTTTGTGAGAATGGATGTTTGTCACTCTTTCATGCAAAAACTACTGAACGGATTTTTATGAAACTTTACAGTAATAGCATCAGAACACATAGGATACTTCCGCCTAGGTTAGATTCGATTGCCGCCGCGGGACAAATGTCTGTATGATCTGCAAATATTTGTCTCGGGTCTGGGTATTTTCTATGAATAATATGTATTCACAAAAAAAGTGTCATTTATTTCCCCTAATACAAGCTCTGCTTAGTTTGGGGCTAAATTATGCTGTGTGAAAAATCCAGCATTATTTAATGATTACTAGCTTCTGCTCACGGCTTCGCCCGCGTGGTACCCGGGTAAAAAGTAGCTGATGTGTTATTCTGATGTATAAGCTATAAAGTTTCATCAAAATCTGTTCAGTAGTTTTTGCGTGAAAGAGTAACAAACATCCATCCTTACAAACTTTCGCGTTTATATATTAGTAGGATAAAGGATAGTTACCGGCGGTGTGTAGTGCAGGGGTTGCTGTGAGTTACTGCACGGCCACAGAGCGTGCGTGCGCTGAGTGGACTCCAAGCACCAAGCGCCGACGTCCCTGAAGCCGCTCGCCCACACTCGGGACGTCTCACGCCCGAACCCGATTATCCGGCGCACGCGTTCAGCTGAAAACAACTAACTAGTAAAGGCACGTGTAAACTGCCGCGGCGGCGGCGGCGGCGGTGGCGACCTTGAATATGCAGTAGCATTTGTACGGCAGGGCTGCACTGACGCGTGCGAACTTTGACAACCTTTTGCCCGCAAGTTGACGCCACCGCGTAAAATCAATGAACTAAATTGGCTATATTTTCTTTTATTGAGTAAGACGTCAGAAATACAGTAGAATAACAGGAATTAACCAGCACATCGATGTTCGCTATCACTTTTTTAAGGACTTGATTAGTAAAGAACATGTTTCTGTTTCATACATGCCCGCTACAGAGATGGTAGCTAACATACTTACAAAAGCTTGGTTATCATGCAAACATAATGAGTTTATGTATCAGTTGAACGTAAGAACTTCTTGAAGTGAGTAACTAAATCACACTCAAAGAACTTGAAACATTCTGTCAAATTTTTCATCCATCCATCCGCGAACAAATCTCACTACTCTAGACAAAGATCTCACGCTTAGTTTTCCTTTCACGTTAACGCAATTTCGTCGCGGATTAACTCTGCAAAGTAGCAGTCACGTAACATCTCACAGGCTAACGTCTTTCCCATACAAATCAATCTTTCCGCATTAGCCAACAGAAAGTGATTGTTGTTTAGAGGGGGCCAAACTATGTGACTTACAATTGGGATGGCGCAGTTGCGTGATGGGCAGCTGGAATCGTAGATCCCAAACGCAGATGGCGCCACTGGAAGTGCCGACGGCCACGTACCCGCTGCTGTTAGCGTACAAACACGTGAACACGCCCTGCTTGAGATCTCCTTGCAGCTTCCATGCGTTTCCTGAGGGCATCAATAAAGCTGGGTTTATTCAGAAGATTAAGAAAGAAACAAAAAAAAATCTGCCCACGGCTTCGCCCGCGTGGTACTCGGATAAAAGGTAGCCTATGTGTTATTCTGATGTATAAGGTATATTACTGTAAAGTTTCATCAAAATCCGCTCAGTACAGTCAGTTGGTATAACCAGAGTATAGCCAGACGACCTCTGTGGCGCAGTGGGTGAAGGCCCGCCTGAGACGCAGAAGGTTGCGGGTTCGATTCCCGCTGCGGGACAAATTTTTGTATGTTCTACAAATATTTGTCTCGGGTCTGGGTGTTTTCTATATATAATATGTATGTATTTAAAAAAAAAAGTATATAATTAATATATCAGTCATGTAGTTCCCATAATACAAGCTCTGCTTAGTTTGGGGCTAGATGATGCTGTGTGAAAAATGTAAAAGTAAAAATAGAGTATAAGTAGGTACCCGGTGCGCGCAGATCCCACCCGTAGACGGCGGCGTGCAGCGTGGCGTAGGAGATGACGCCGGCGTGCACGCCCCCCGCTGACGCGCACGCCACGCAGCCGCCCCGCGCCGCCCCCGCGCCCGCCCCCGCTCCCGCCCCGCGCTCCAGCTGCCTGCACTGCGAGAGGCTCATCCGAGAGGACGCGCTGTCTAATCTACAATAATAACACAACACCCTCATTTCTGAATACATAATAGATAGATAGATAGAAAATTATTTATTGCAATAAATAATTTTCTATCTTAATTAACTAAAAAGTACTGTACACAGGCGACTTCATTCTAGATAGCATTCTCTTCCAGCTAACCTCTGGAAAACAGTCTTGAAGTACTGCATAATAACAGGAAAGTTATAGATTATACGCCAGAACTTATACCTACGGAGGGACGTACTTACCTAACTATTTTGAATAAAAAAAATACCATTCTTACATTTATTCCACTCCATCCCTGGAAGAAGTTGGTTGTCTGGAAGAGATCGCTTTTAAGCGATAAGACCGCCCATTGTTCTCTTAGTTATATTAAGTTTTTGTTTATTATGTTATCTTGTGGTGTGTACAATAAAGTATTTTAATTCATTCATTCAATCAAAATATATTTATTGACCAACTCATTACGGACATACTCAGGTATATTCTCGGTGCATCTTTGAATCTTTGAGTAGTTCTCATTGTTGCCGTACCAAAGTCATAGAATTTGAATATTTTCGCCAAAAAGGTGTTACATTTTAAGATTAACATTAAAATTGTTGAAAGATATATATATATATAGTTTGAAGATAACTGCGAAGCCGAAACTAGGCGTGTAAGCTTGTATCCGGAGTTTCAGGGGTACAAATTATCATAATTAATAGATTAATTATATAGAATCAGTACATACCTGAGCACGAATATTGATCCTTCCTGAGTGGCCGCTACTAACGATTGTCCGCCTTCGCAAGCAGCTAACGAAACAACCGGCCCCGCGCTTCTGTTATACATAGATTTAGACCTGAAACAAACAATCATACCTTACTATTATAAATGCGAAAGTTTGTGAGGACGTTTGTTACTATTTCACGCAAAAACTTTGTTGGTGTTAACGCCTGCAGAAAGATTGTATCACTTTCTGTTGGCGTTAACGCCTGCAGAAAGATTGTATAAATTTTCTGTTGGCGATAACGCCTGCGGAAAGATTGTATTACTTTCTGTTGGCGTTAACGCATGCGGAAAGATTGTATCACTTTCTGTTGGCGTTAACGCCTGCGGAAAGATTGTATCACTTTCTATTGGCGTTAACGCCTGCGGAAAGATTGTATCACTTTCTGTTGGCGTTAACGTCTGCGGAAAGATTGTATCACTTTCTTTTGGCGTTAACGTCTGCGGAAAGATTGTCTCACTTTCTGTTGGCGATAACGCCTGCGGAAAGATTGTATTACTTTCTGTTGGCATTAACGCCTGTCGAAAGATTGTATGAGAATGACATTAACTGTGGAAATGTCACGTGACAGTACCAGAGGATTCCAAACTACAGATAATTGGAAACCATCTAATAATAATTGACTATTTTAGTTTATTTAACTTTTGTTCCGGGTTCGTCCCGTTGCGGGAATCGATCCCGCACCTGTTACATCTCAACCATCGTGCCGTCAAGGTCGTATTGCTTACCTGTTTATGTGAGCATGTCCTTGCAATCTCTGAGCGTCCCATAACCTCACGGTCCCATCGTCTGAGCAAGAACCAAACAGATTTCGGTGTGCGGGTAAAGTCACTAGATCATTTACACGCGCCCTGAAAGACAATGTGATTTAGAACATCATTAAATAATAATAATAATATGCTGGACATTTTCACACAGCATCATCTAGCCCCAAACTAAGCAGAGCTTGTATTATGGGAACTACATGACTGATAATACTATCTTATATATATATACATACATACATATAATACATAGAAAAAACCCAGACCCGAGACAATTATTTGCAGATACAAACATTTGTCCCGCGGCAGGAATCGAACTTCAACCATCTGCGTCTCAATCGGGCCTTCGCCCACTGAACCACAGAGGTCGTCAAATAATTACTTAATTAATTACTTATTGCATACAAAAAACGGTGACTGTACAAAAGGAGGACTTATTGCTATTCAGCATTTTCTACTAGCGGTGGAAAAGAACTTGAAGATATTTTCCTTGAGAGTCCCCTTATGTTGCCATATCCTGAATACACACTTCACACAACCCTATAGACGTGTTTATTGTTGTTCCACGGTACTCGTGGTTCCTGATACCCACGACACTGGGAATAGTGTGGGGTCGGGACTATGGATGAGTTTTTGATTATTCATTCATTATTCACGACGCGACGCGGAGGGAGAGCGTCGCGATCACCCACCCTGATGAAGACTTTCGGAATGAGTCGAAACTTAGATAGTGCGGTACGTGAAAATTCCCGTTTTTACAATACTAGCTGCGCCCCGCGGTTTCACCTGCATAAGTTTCGATTCCGTAGGAATATCGGCGATCTAATTACATTTTAGAACACAAAAGTTTGTGACTTAACTATGATAGTAAGATATATTCCCTCACGGACTTTTTTGTAGGTAATAATGAGTACTTCAATCATGTAGTACATAATTTTTATGTATCATCAATAGTTTTCTCAACGCACGCCAAATAATAAATTTTATCGGCAAAATTTTGCTACTTTGAGTTACATTATTGCAATTTTCTTAATGATGTCTATTTTTTTTAAAATAAATTATAGCCTATGTTATTTCCTGAAAACTTAGCTTTCATTTGGTGAAAAAATGGTTAAAATCGGTCCAATAGTTTCAGAGTCTATTCGATACAAACAAACAAAAAAATATTTTCTTCTTATAATATTAGTATAGATGAATGGATGAGTCTGTTGGATGTTTATTTATTATTAATACTAGCTACTGCCCACGGCTTCGCCCGCGTGGTACCCGAATAAAATGTAGCGTACGTAAGAAATGCATTCGCTCGACCGTTTTTCCATCGACTTACGTTGCAAAGTTGGTCACAACGAAAAGCCTTTTTATTTTAACGGGATAATAATATAACCTATGCCCACCCTGAAAGTTCAATCTAAATATTGGTGAAAGCATTTTTGAAATCGGATAAGTAGTTTCAGAGATAACTACCTACTACTATTATAAACGCGAAAGTTTGTGAGGATGGATGTTTGTTTCTCTTTCACGCAAAAACTACACGGTAAAAACTGATTTCTTATAGAAAGACAAATTGCTTTCCATTAAGACATTTTTATTACCTCCAAGAAAATGATTCTCTCCCTATAGACGCTAGACACAATAATTTCTTCGTAATAGTAAAAAATCATCTCATTTTATTTTATTTGTTACGAGATCAATAAATTTAATTAAAGAAACATATTGTTTTATTTAACACATTTATTTGATATTTATTTGATATGACATAAAATAAGTCTTGAAATAAACATATTTATTTTCAAGTAAGAACAAAATTGAGAAAAATATTGTCTTCAAAAAAGATAAGCAGTATTTTTGTTTTAAAAATATTGCATTAAACTAAGAAAATATATTTTTGTAACAACCAAATATTTCGAGAAATCAGTCTTTCTTATTCAAAGAAATCTTTTTTACCCGTGTACTGAACGGATTTCGATGAAACTTTACAGTAATATAGCTTATACATCAGAATAACACATAGGATACTTTTTATCCTAGTAACACGCGGGCGAAGCCGCTGGGAGAGGCTAGAATTAATAAAGATTTACTCACTTGTGTTCATGTAGGTATGCTAGTAGCTGGTTCCCGGGTCGCCAAGATGGCGGCGTCTGTATATCCTCTCCATCGTCACCCGTGTTCTCGTGACTTCTGGAAAATGATCAAAAATATTATCCTAGCAGATTTTTTTCTATTTTCTTCGAGGATAAGCTTACTTATATTATAAACGTGAAAGATTGTGAGGATGGATGTTTGTTACTCTTTCACGCAAAAACTACTGAACGGATTTTGATGAAACTTCACAGCAATATAGCTTATAGATCAGAATAACACATAGGCTATTTTTATCCGGGAATCACGCGGGCGAAGCCATGGGCAGAAGCTAGTATTGTATAAAAAACTGCTTGATATAAAAAAAAATATTTCTGTTTTTCGAGGATCTTCTTGTAACAGTCTATCCCTCGAGGATATCCTAGTAACTTGTAAATTTTTTTACGAATTTTTTTTACCGTAACGACTTCTGGAATTTCTGTTGCATTCTCGCTGTTAGGTCTCTCAGTTCCACACGACATGGGGCCATGCTATCTGAAAATCAATTAAGACATTGTTCACATATGAGAAGTGCAACATAGATAGATAGATAGAAAATTCTTTATTGCACAACTATTGTAGCATACGCATCCGCCGAGATGGCTTTCTGCTACACTGGGAAGACCAGATCCTGGCCTGACGATTTTACTAAATAAAATGATGTTCAAGATCTAGGCAGACAACAGTAAAGATATATGCAACGTACATACCTCAGACTGCGACCCACACTAGCCGATGAGTTTCCACTTTTTTATAGTCCTTGAGCTTGGTGCTGATGGGGTTGAAGTAAGAGTTTTAGGGTGATTATCACACGCGATTGGAAAAGCCTTTTTTGGCGGGCTTTCACGATAAGAGAACGCGTGCGTGCGTTTTCGTGTCCACAGTAGCGAACGACTGTCACTCTGACCTTTGACGTTTATGTCCGTGCATGACAACCAAAAAATTGGCGTCTCGATACTGTTGGTGAAGCCAGAGATACAAGAACATCGATATCGTTGAATTTGTGATTATGGAAACGAAACATCCCGCCCACCAAAATGCCTATGGTATTTTCTGGTTAAAGTCTAAAAAAACCTAATCAGAAACGGTATATAAAGCTACTTGATATGAATAAGATTGTAAAACTACGATTTTCTTAATTAAGATTTGCTTAAAAACTACGATTTGATACGATTTAAACTAGCCCTCTATCGGTAAAGGACACAGTTTAACCAACGGTCGATGTATGATATGATTGTTTGCGGTTTTAACTAATGCACTCCGAGCTACTCCATCAACACCAACCTGTAGGTCTACCACTCTAGCGAGGGCCCAATGCAATGGAGCGCGATTATCGTCTTTAATTATCACCAGCGAACCTATCGGTAATGGTTTTGAATCTTTGGTCCATTTGGCGCGTTGCGTGAGAGAGTTCAAATATTCGGTTTTCCATCTGGACCAAAAATGTTGTTGAAATGCTTGTAACATCTGCCACCGATGAAGTCGTTTTAAATTAGTGTTGGAGAAATCTTCATCGGGAACAGCTGTTAAAGGCTCTAAGGTGATGAAATGACCTGGCGTTAAACAAGACACCGAAATGTGGTGCGCCAGCTGGATTGAATTTGAAGTCAATTCGCTCGGCGCTAGAAGCCTTTTGCATTAGAGACGAGAGTTGATTTTTAGCGCCAACAAAATTGGTACCGCAATCCGCGTGAATCACGTTACAGCGACCGCGACGTCCCACGAAACGCCGTAACGCGGCGATGAACCCCTCAGTCGATAGCGTCGATACGACTTCTAGGTGAACCGCTTTAGTTGCTAGGCAGACAAACAAGTATAAATATGCTTTGTCGATCTTGGCCCCACGATGTGAACCCAGTTTAATGCGGAACGGTCCGCCCAAATCGACACCTACCACTGAAAACGGTTTCACTTGATTGACCCGATATGATGGTAGATCGCTCATGAAAGGCTGTAGCGGCTGTGGGTTTATTCGGAAGCATTGAATGCACTTTGAAAGGCGATGACGTATCGTACGTTTTGCGGCAACTATCCAGAACTGTTGAAGAAGTAAAAAATGTGTTGTGTTTATGCCCGGGTGCAGATAGTTACGATGAATGAAGTCAATGATTAAAAATGTTAATGGATGTTCAGACGGTAAGAACGCAGGATGTTTTTGTTCATATTCTAATCCTGATCTAGAAATCCTTCCACCCACCCTGAGCACTCCTTGGTCGTCAATGAAGGGATTTAGTTTACGAAATGGTTTAGATAACGCCTTTTTAGATTTAATATTAGAAATTTCTTTTGAAAAAGCATGATTTTGTACATGTTTAACGATTTCTATTAAAGAATGATGACGTTCAACATTGTTGAGAAAATCTTTGCGATTAGCCTGATAAGGATGTCGAGCATTGTTAATGAAGCGATAGATATATGTGAGTACATTAACAAGTTTGGATAACGAAGAGAAACGGTTTAGCAGATTTTCGATGATTGAAGCGTCGGCATTTACGCTCTTTTCAGTCTGTTCGGTTACTAAGACTACCGTTTTACGTTCCTCTGATTTTACGATCACATCATCGTCGTCTTGAGGTACGCTGTCCAAGCTTGAAGGCCAAGAAGAATGGTCTTGAGAAAGCCAACAGGGCCCCGCCCACCATAAGGAGTTGTGAACAATCTCATTCGGAAACTGTCCACGCGAGCAAATGTCCGCAGGATTATCTCCTGAGGATACGTGGCGCCAACATTCAATCGGTGTAAGCTCTTGAACTTGACTAACCCGGTTTGCAACGAATGTGGTCCAGCGAGATGAGTGTGAGCGCAACCATGAGAGAACAACAGTTGAATCCGACCACAAGTAGACGTCATCGATTTCGATACGAGCAAAGTAAGTGTCACGAACGAATTTGTAAAGATCTGATAGGAGAACTGCTGCACAGAGCTCCAGTCGCGGTAACGACGTTCGTTTGAGTGGTGCTACACGAGCTTTTGAACAGACCAAATAGACATGGACTGCATTGTCCTTATCAGTGACCCGCAAATATATAACAGCACCATACGCTATTTCGGAACTGTCACAAAAGCCGTGCAGCTCGCACGATTTTGATTCGGAGCAAGTAAGCTTGCGAGGAATTCGCAGTTGAGACAATTGCGGTAATTGATCTTTATACATGTTCCATGTTTTTATGACCTCATCAGTTGGCGTTTGGTCCCATCCAATACCGAGGATCCAAAGCTTCTGTATGTATGATTTGATTTGTATTGTAATGGGGGATAAGAAACCTAATGGGTCAAAAACTCTAGCGAGTTCGCTGAGAATTGATCGTTTGGTACATGGTCGATCTAAAGGCTTGATTTCGAAGAGAAATGCGTCCGATGGAGGATCCCATTTAAGGCCAAGGACTTTTAATGTTGATGGTTCGGAATTATCTAGAGATACAGACCCTGTGAGACAATCTTGACTAGGAAGGTCAGACAGAAGTTGCTCATTGCTACTTACCCATTTTCTGAGCTGAAAACCACCTAGTTTAAACAAGGCAATGAGTTGAGTTTTTGCCTGTTGAGCAGTTTCTAGAGATTCAGAGCCACTCGCCACGTCATCAATGTACACGTCAAACAAAATAATCCTCTTTGCAATGGGATAGGAATTCCCTTCATCTTCAGCAAGCTGTCGCAGAGTACGGCATGCAAGAAAAGGGGACGAAGATATACCATACGTGACAGTATTCAGGCGATATTCTTAAAGGCAATCATTAGGAGAGGCTCCCCAAAAAATACGCTGATAGTCGCGATCGGCAGGAGAAAGAAGAATCTGGCGATACATTTGTCGGGCGTCGGCCATAAAAACGATATTATGTACCCTAAATCGCAAGAGAATTTCCAAAATATTCGGTTGTAATTTTGGACCGATAAGTTGAGTATCGTTTAGGGAACGCGAATGAGAATCTTTGGCAGAGGCATCGAAAACAACGCGGAGACGAGTAGTGGCCGAATCAGGACGTAGAACACAATGATGTGGGATGTAGTACCTTCCTGTATTAAGTTCATCCACGGGGACCAACGACATGTGACCACTTACGATATAGTCTGACATGAAGTCTGCGTATTGAATTTGTAATTCGGGGTCGCGGGACAGTCGACGTTCAATAGCATGGAATCGTCGCAATGCAACATCGCGAGATCCCTTGAAGATAGGATCTGAATCATCTTTGAAAGGTAAGTGGACCATGTATCGACCAGACGAGTCACGAGAATGGCCGGATAAAAACTTTTGTTCGCAGGGTTTTTCATCTGGAGTCAAAAGTGACGCTTTCGGAATGGAGTCTAACTCCCAAAAATGTTGAACTAACGTGTTCAACTCGTTATCGATGTCTAAGGATGTGTGAACTAAGCTGCGAGAAGCCAAGCGAGTTTTCCCTAAGAGAAGCCAACCGAATACAGAGTTGAAAGCGGTGGGTTGGTTGGCAGTGCCCTTAACGTTTTGATTGAGAAGCGAGTCTACAAAGATATCCGCGGCGAACAATAAATCGATAGGTCCCGGAATGTCGAAACCGGGATCAGCTAACGGTAACGATTTAATATGTGACCATCCCGATGTGTTTAATTTTGCGATAGGTTGATCGCCACATATTGTTGAAATTACGTGTAAATCCAAATTAAAAAGGACTTTATTGTTCGTACCAACTGCACATGTGATGTCACCGAGAATTGAAGCTACTGCTTCTCCGATTCCGCTTACGTTGATGTTAGCCTGAGTAGGATGCAAGTTCAAGCGCTTAACCGCTGAAGCGGAGATGAAACTGCTCTGAGATCCTGTGTCAAATAAGGCGCGAAAAGACTGCATGACACCGGAGGCATCTCTAATTTGCACAATTGCAGTCGCCAGAAGAACGGTCGTTTGTGTCACTGACCTTGAAACCAAAGACGATACGGTTTGATTCGATTCGCTGGATTTATCCCGATGGAGCAGGGTGTGATGCTTCCGTTTGCACGAGCGACACGAAAATATCGATGTGCAGTCTTTTAATTGATGAGATGGCTTCAGGCAGTTAAAGCACCAGTTTTTTTTAGTAGCAATTTGCATGCGATCATCCAACGATTTTTTAAGAAATTCTGAACATGCTGCAATTGAATGAAAATCACTACAGAATGAACACTTACTAGTGTATGGAACGATAGTTGCACCACCTTCGGTTTGCGTTTGATTAGTGGCGGCGGAAATCGTGAGCGGCGCCGGCGGCATCGTAGCGACAAGTATACTACGCGTTTTAGATAGCGGCTGGACAGGCGTGTACTTTTGCGGATGTTTGTTTGTTTGGAGCGATTCGCTGAAGTGAGTATCTCGCACTAAAGCCTCACACTTGGATTGTAGAAACGATTTTAATTGTTGGTACGTCGGCATTTCTACTTCCGAATGTTTTTCCTCAAAATCACGACGCAAATTTGTGTCAAGTTTCGATAAAATATGATAAACTAAGATAAAATCCCACTCGCCGACCGGTAAGTTAATCGTCTTTAGAATGCTTAAGTTTTCTTCGAACAAGTCAAGTGATTTTCTAAACTCGTGAGCATCGTTATATTTAAAATCAACATTCAAAATGTCCCGCCAACATGTAAAGGCTAGATCGCGTTTATTCTTATAGCGCGCGGTAAGTGCATCATACGCGTCGCTATAGTGTTCGTGAGTTAACGGGAAAGGTTTGACTACAGTCAACGCATCGCCACTGAGAGATGATAAGAGATAGTGAAACTTCTCAGTCTCGGTAATCGATGTCGACTGGTGTATTAACGCGTTAAAGGTATCATGATATTCCGGCCATTTTTTGATGTCACCGCTAAAAGTCGGCAGAACGATTTTTGGTAGCCGGATATTCGATGCAGAACTTCTGTGAGAAGAATGAGTCGATTCGGTTTGAGATATATTTCGATGTATCGACAACACCTTATAGTACATTTCGTCAAAACGTTCCTGAATGTCATTATCCTCCGTTTCAGGATCATCGAGAATCTCCTGAATTGTAAAATGTGCATCCTCAAAATTCACAGCATGTTGTTTCACTTCTTGATGATATGAAAAGAACAAATCCCGCTGAGTAGGATCATTTGCGGCCAAAATACCTACTTCTAAAGCCTTAGTTAAACGTTTATACGCGATGGTTCGTTTCCTACGCAAGGAAGGTATATCTTGAGTAGTGTATTCGATGTCAATCGATTTAGACTTAGACTTCTTCAAGGTACTTAATTTGCGAGTTGATTGCTTCCCTAGAAGTGACATTTTAAATTAAATACGAAGGCACAAACCGTAAAAAATATTATTTGAATAGGTAGGAGCTTTGTTCTAAGGTAACCTACCTAGGTTGGTAATATCTTCCGTCAGGTTTTAAAATGTGTAGGTAACGATATTTGTACAAGAGTGTAGATATACGTTTAAAATATGTATCTATCTATACGCGTTCCGTTAAGTTAGGTACGGCGCGGCGCGTAGACAACGCAAATGCACCTTAACTTTAGATCCAACAAACTCATGAACGTTATTGCAACAAATAAGTAAGAGCGATCGCATAGATAACGGTTTGTTGACCTTGACACTACGCAGTACAAACAACCATATAAGTTGAGTTAAGAATAAATGTGGAACGAGAAATGTTTCCGGTACTTGTTGGTAGACTGTACCGCATTCGTACTAACTATGAGGTAATCTGTTCATTCACTTGGTTTTAGAATATTCAGAAACTGCGCTCAGTCGTTATGAGCGGTTGGTGAGTTTTCCAAGTACCCACAAAAGTGAGGAATCTGAGCGAAAATGAGACGAATAAATACAATACCAAGTCTAAAAGTTGGTTATGATTAGTAATTAGGATGCGGTAAAAATTATAGGTATTATAGGGCGGACGGATGAGTGAATTATTGCGAGCCGAAATAGATTATGCACCGATAAAAGTTGAATGATTGCACAAGTTTTGATCTCGCAATAATTAGCGATAAAAGCAGCGATGATATTTGAAAGTAGATACGATTATTTATTTAGATACACGTAGATAAGTAGATTTTGTAAAACCCTTGTTCGATGGTGATAGCTCGAGAACGTAAGGTATTGATGTAGATAAGTAGCAGGCAATTCTGATGGAATGGAATAACTTAGAATGCGATAAATAACTAGAGTTTTTAGCTAAAACAATAGGTTGATTGAGATATTCTAAGCTACGTTTTCTAACCAGAAAATACCAGACGCAAATTGAAAATGGCGATTTACGATTTTAAAAATGGAAGCTCCCTGGTTTCGGCACCATAAAGATGTAGCATACGCATCCGCCGAGATGGCTTTCTGCTACACTGGGAAGACCAGATCCTGGCCTGACGATTTTACTAAATAAAATGATGTTCAAGATCTAGGCAGACAACAGTAAAGATATATGCAACGTACATACCTCAGACTGCGACCCACACTAGCCGATGAGTTTCCACTTTTTTATAGTCCTTGAGCTTGGTGCTGATGGGGTTGAAGTAAGAGTTTTAGGGTGATTATCACACGCGATTGGAAAAGCCTTTTTTGGCGGGCTTTCACGATAAGAGAACGCGTGCGTGCGTTTTCGTGTCCACAGTAGCGAACGACTGTCACTCTGACCTTTGACGTTTATGTCCGTGCATGACAACCAAAAAATTGGCGTCTCGATACTGTTGGTGAAGCCAGAGATACAAGAACATCGATATCGTTGAATTTGTGATTATGGAAACGAAACAACTATAAAGTATTGTACATAGGCGAACTTAATGCTAGATAGCATTCTCTTCCAGCTAACCTTTGTGTTAATGGAGAAGAGTCTTGAGGTAGTGCATGAATATAAGAAAAATTATAAATTATACGCTAGAGGTAATCTACCTCGTGAAGACTTATGAACACATAAGTCTTGAGACACAGTAAAACTAAAATATTTTTGGAGCTAAGTTGAGTATTCATTTATTGGATATTAAAATTAAAACTACTGACATCTAGATCTGTATTTAAAAATAAATCATTCAAAATGGCCGCCTTTGCATTCAATGCAGGCCTTCAAACGCGTGGGCCATTCATCTATGGCGGCACGAATCTTTTCAATGGGAATCCGTTTCGATTCTTTAATAAGGGCTCGCTTGAGAGAATCCAGGTTTGGGTGAGACTTTCTGCATGCCCTCAGCTCCAATTCCGTCCATAAAGAATAATCCAAAGGATTCAAGTCAGGGCTTGACGAGGGCCAATCTTCGCTCCGAATGAAGCCTGGCAAATTGGCCTCCAGCCAACGTTGGGTAGTCTTAGCTTTATGGGAGGGAGCAGAGTCCTGTTGGAAAACCCAGTATTTTCCAGCGAATAGCGTATCATTTAATGGTTTTACCACCGCTTCCAATATGTCGGTTTGGTAATTTTGTGCCTTCACCTTGACGCCTTGCTGGCAAAAATGAAGCGAAGTGACCCCCTCGTAGGAAACACCCCACCAAACCATCACACTTGCTGGATGATGAGTGCGCTGGACATTGCGTACAGATGGCTGGACGTCCTTTGAACTTCTGGCGTAAACCTTATTGTTCTGCCGGTTAAACTTTTCTTCCACCGTGAAGATCTTTTCATCGGTAAACAGGATATTTTTTGGATCGTGTCTCTTCAATAGGTTCCGACATCGTTCCAGTCGCAATTTACGAAGACGCTCGTTTAAATAATGCACTTTCCTTCGACTGTAGGCCTTTAGTTTAAGATCATATTTAAGTATCCTGTTCACCGATATTCGCGAAATGTTGGTCTGCAGAGCTAATTTCTTTTGAGTCCGGCAAGGGTTGCGACGAATTCGCTCTCTGATTACTTTGATGTTGGCGGGCGTCCTTACAGACCGCGGGCGGCCACATCTTCCACGGTCTTCTAAAGAGCCGGTCTCCTTGTACCTCTTTATGGTATAATACACAAAGTTCCGACTACATCCCAAACTTTGGATTTCACTAAAAACTTGCATTGGTTTTTTTCCTGCTTGAAACAGTGAAATTACAGTCGCACGCAAATCTTTTGTTGGCGCCATTTTCACGGAGAATGAAACAAATATTCAAATGTATATTTTTTCTGATTCAAAACATTCGAAATTTAAAATTTTAAAAGTTTAAAAAAGGTTGCATGAATTACTTTCTTTTTAAATTAATTAAATAAGTTCGTCTCAAAACTTATGAACACACGAGGTATTAATAAAACTTAAACACTATTCCCTAAATAAACACAATTACATATACCTATCTACTTACATAACCTAACCTTACAAATAACAGATAATAATTCATAGACTACTACATATTCTATATAATATATATTATTCTCACAATATGTAGCTGAGAGACTGATTGCTTAAACTTTGTAGGATTCAAGCATGAGAGCTAAAAAGTAATTGTAAATTTTGGATCTGAAAACTTCAACAGAAGACACCTCACGATATGACTGTGGAATACTGTTCCATAGTCGGATAGCAGTGATTGTGAAGGAGTTCGTGTAACAAGCATTATTATGTTGAGGTGTCATTAGCTGGAGGTGTTGTGAAGAACGAACAGGACAACATAGTAGATTCTTCCACTAGAAAAAAGAAAGAATGATAGAAAACTGCTTTTATTTAATGATAAAAGCAGTTTTCTACAATAATAGTGCTCGCATTATCCTACACCCGGAACAAATATCTGCTGAACATACAAACATTTGTCCCGCAGCGGGAATCGAACCCGCAACCTTCTGCGTCTCAGGCGGGCTTTCGCCCATTGCGCCACAGAGGTAAGTTTGTAGGTGCTCTGTACACCTCAGAAGGTTGTTACCCGAATAATACCGAGCCAAGTCCAAAAATTTTGAATCTTGGTAAGAATTCACTATTCTACTTTCAAGTTTTAGTTAGTGTAATCGTGAGGGAGGGAGGAGGGAGGGGGGAAGGCACTTAACGCAGAGTGACCAAGAAAGAACCGATGCCTCGCAAATGAATGATATTCTTACATTGTACGTAGCTCGCGCTGTGTCCCATCTGTGAATGCGCAGGCTGAACTGAAGCCGTGGACACCGCGGCGCTGGATTGCGATATCCCAGTTTGCGATGTCTCAGCCACTGCACACAAATTAAACAATTTTCAATTTAAATTAATCAGTGTAGTTTTTTTACTCAGTTATTTGTGTGTGATTGAATGTTCGCATGGACCTATGTTATAATAAATAAGGTAATGCTTAGTCCCAGTTAAGCATGTTCAAGCAGTGCTAAATCAGTCTAGTACTTATTTACTTCTGGACTGGTTTTAACTTGCCTACCTGTATAATGATTTTAACTTGCCTGCCTCTAGAATGGTTTTAACTTGCCTACCTCTAGAATGGTTTAACTTGCCTACCTCTAGTATGATTTTAACTTGCCTACCTCTAGAATGGTTTTCACTTACCTACCTCTATAATGGTTTTCACTTACCTACCATTACAATGGTTTTAACTTGCCTACCTCTAGAATAAATAAATAATAATAAATAAATAAATAAATGCTGGACATTTTTTACACAGCATCATCTAGCCCCAATGGTTTTCACTCATCTACCTCTAGAATGGTTTTAACTTAACTACCTCGAGAATTTTCTAAGGTTACTTGCCTCTAGAATTAAACTTACCTCTAGAATGGTTTTCGTGGGAATGTCCAAACATATGCTGCCATTCTGTGTTCATGTGAGCCTCCTGTGACACTGACGTTTTGTGGGTTCGTCTAAAAATAAACAAACACAATGAATGAATGCACAAATGAAAATATTGTATACCACACCACAAATATAACTACAAAATAAACAAAAACGTAATATAACTCAATTAGTTTAAGAGTAGTAATTATATATAAGATAATTTTGATTTTTCCAACACCAAGCATTTTAGTGTTGTAACCAATTTGCAGCACCAGGGGCATTTCTTTTTTTTTTAGTGTACCCATCTGTTTATAATCGGTTACCGTAACCTATGGAAGCTTGCAATACCAGAGGTATAAAATAAATAAATAAATTTGGTCATTTTTCACATAGCGTCATTTAGCTCCAAACTAAGCAAGCTTGTATTACGGGAATTACATGACTGATAAACTTCTTATAATCTTTTTTTTTGTTAATACATACATATTATACATAACATAAGTTATGGGAATTATATGACTAATACTTTAATTTTTTTCATAGCTCTGCTTCCTTTGGGGCTAGGCTAGATGATGATGCTGTGTGATAATGTCCAGCATTATATATTTATTTTATAGTCCTGATCCCACATTGAGCTTCCCTGTATCACTGGTATCAGGAACTACGAGTATCGTAATACCACAACACCCATACCCAGAACATATCTGCGGAGCATGCAATTTTTTTTCGCGTGGCGGGAATCGAACCCGTAACCTTCTGCGTCTCAGACGAGCCTTTGTCCACTGCGCCGCAGAGAATCGCAATCTGAATGTGCAGTAGGATTCTTACTTGTTCTGTGTAGACATGAAGAGATTGTCAGTGGTTCTTACTTGTTCTGTGTAGACGTGTAGAGTTTGTCTGTGATTCTTACTTGTTCTGTGTAGACATGTAGAGTTTGTCAGTAATGTTGTGGGGCAGCGTCGCATCTAGCTGCACGGATCTCGATATGTTTGTGTTGATGATGATCAAACGCCCGGGGGCCTCGGTTATATGCTGAAACAAGGGTTACCATTTCAGAACCCCTCCTCATGGAACCAGCTTGTATTTTAGGGATCTTTTTTGAATTAGGCCTCTGCAAACGTACTCTGGCCAATTTGGCGGTTCTGGAAAAAGGCCAAGTCAAGAGTACCCTAAACGCCTCTGTGGCGCAGTGGGCGAAGGCCCGCCTGAGAAGCAGAACGTTGCGGATTCGATTCCCGCCGCGGCACAAATGTTTGTATGATATACAAAGAAAGATTTATACAAAAAAAAGTATATAAGTAGTATATTAGTCGTATAGTTTTCACACAGCATCATCAAGCCCCAAACTAAGGAACTACGTGACTGATAAACTACTTATACCAGTACTTTTTTTGTAAATCCTTTTAATCCTACTAATATAATAAACGCGAAAGTTTGTGAGGATGGATGTTTGTTACTCTTTGACACAAAAACTACTGAATGGATTTTGAAGAAACTTTACAGTAATATAGCTTATACATCAGAATAACACATAGGATATTTTTATCCGAGTACCACGTGGGCGAAGCCGTGGGCAGAAGCTAGTACATACATATTATACATAGAATAAATCACTTTCTATTATATTATATTCTATAACGTTCCTGTGTTTCTGTTGGGGGCAAATGATCAACGTACCTGTGTTGTTGAGCTCTGTATCTTAATCAAATGTGCGCTCATTGCTAGCAATTGGTTTTCTACGTGTTCTGTCATACCTAAAAAGAAAAAAAACACTAAATATATAAAATACTTGTATGACTGACTAACGATCAATACACAACTGAATAGGACTTATGCCTAAAGGAGACAAGCCTAAGAGGTAATTTTAATGTGAAGGGATAAATTAAAAAATAATTTTCCAAAATTCACTTTTAGGTTCTGCAGCCATAAATGAAGTAATTTATGGCTGTATTTGCTTTTTCTAAACCGAACGCGAAGAAAGTCGCGAACGTTCAATTAGTTAAGCATTATTTTGAAAGGATATTCTAAAATTACTCACATAGCGAAAACTTTTTGTACTGAAACTTTTCAAAACTACTTTTAATTGCAAAATGCGGGCTTGACTCACAAATGTGTTGCGTGCCTCTGACTACCCCGTACTTGGAATCCTCAAAGATCTACACCGAGTAAGAATCTGAGGATTATCACCTGAAGTCTTTTCTACTAGAAAAGAGTTTGTTTGTACTTCCTTGACGATCTTTGAATTCTCAACTTTTTTACAAACATCTGACATATTTGTATTTAATTTTACTGACATATTATTAATGTGCTTATTTGGGTCTGATCCAACTCTATGTACTTGTATGCCGATTATCTCTATATAAATTACTAGCCAATGCCCGCGGTTTTACTCGCGTAGGATAGGTAATTGATAGGTGCATCAAAAATAATTGCCTGCCTTGCATGCCCTAAGGGGTGTTTTTGAATACCCTGATACGTATTCAGTTCTTTTGTATTTTAAGTATCCAAACTAAGTTTACAGCAAATCGCACACTTCTGAGGGGTAGAGTTTTCATAATGCCTTTCTTATTGCACCCCTACACTATAAGAGAAATATACCCTCCAAGTTTCATGCTTATAGGACTTATGGTTTAGGCTGTGCGTTGATCCGCCAATCAGTAACTGAACAGTTTTATATATATTGATTAATTGATATTATGCTGACAATAATTTGACTTTAGCTTATAATTATATTACTACCAAACGTTTATTTCGTGATTGGTTTTGTCGGTTTTATTGTATAGTTGTATGGTGTTAAGTGATTTGTGTGTGTGTGTGTGCGTGTGTGTGTGTGTGTGTGTGTGTGTGTGTGTGTGTGTGTGTGTGTGTGTGTGTGTGTGTGTGTGTGTGTGTGTGTGTGTGTGTGTGTGTGTGTAATATGTCATCCTTTATGTAACATTCCGTATACAATATATAATTTGTTAATATTAAAATAAATAAATACTGAGTACTAAGGAATACGGTGTGAGTATGTATGTTCATTAGTATAGCCGTAGTATGCAGAACTTAACTAAGAAACTACTATTTATTCACTAAATACAACAATATTTTGTTGTAAGTAGTTACTTAGTTAAGTTATATATTATTTTATTTTTATTTCTTCCTCTTTTTCTTTATTATTCCCCATCTTTTTTTAATAATAATAATAATAAAATCATTTATTTCTCTCACATAGGTTTCTTAAGTCTTTCTTTTGAACTTTTTGTTTGGATATAGTCCTGAGAACTTACCTCTAATAGTAACTAGTTTTCATTTTTTTTTATTAATTTTATTGTAAATGGGTAACTTTTTGTGTTTTATTTTATGATGAGGATGAGATTCCGTAGCGAATCACTGTGGCCCAACAGTGCAGGCTCAACAGAGACCTAGTGTGGGGAACAGAGCTCCGTCAGCTACTAATTAATCTAAGTTAATTTTCGTAAGTACCAAATCATGTACCGAACACCATAAGAACTAAATGAAAGATTTATTATTATTATTATAATAATAATAATGTATTTGTTACTGTTATGATAATATATTATTATATTCTAATAGCCAAGTATTAATTTGGTTATAAGCTGTTAGCCTCACCGTCAGACGCAAGTCTTCTAAATAAGTTCCGCAGTTGCTGTCCCATTTCGGAGTATTGCGGCATGGTCCCTTGTTTTACCTGAAAGCATTTTAAACATATTTTTAGTATACCAAAATCACACTTGCGGAACCCATTATTAAGCCTACGCCGACCGTCTGTCTATCTGTCACAAAGCTGTTTGAAATTCAACATATCAAAACAAAAGAATGCTGAAAATATGCATTTATTTATTTCTTTTATTCACCAAATAATTTGTGTTTCCAATGCGTAGTACGGAACACTTTGAGTGAGTCCGACTTACACTTGAACAGTTTTATTTTAATTTGGATCACTATAAAACTGAATAACTTTAAATTGGAACTCAAAGTGCGGTATAAGTGGTACCTAAACCATTTATATATAGAACTAATAATACACTTAGGTAAATAAATTACAGATGAAACAGTCTAGGAATAGACCGTTGCTATCTAGAGATAGCTCAACTAATCTAGATCACAACCGTATGGTAGCGTCCCCAATATTCTGGCTGCATTCACACGATGAATGGCAATGCAAAACAAAAGCATAGTGTTACCTTGAGTCTAGTGTTCCTTCTCTCCCTTAATGTTTGAACGAGTCTGTCAACATCTCCATGTCTCAGCACTGCATCTAGAACTTTCCTAGGGATAGGATCAGCTAGGCTTTCTAGCAGCAATTCTGCTCTTTCCACCTGGGAATGAATGAATGGACAATGAATGAAAATACTTTATTTTACACCTTAAACAATATATCTCTGGGCTCTTCCCCCTCTGGCATTAGGATTTCGTGTCGTGGGTAAAGTTTTTACCTTGTAATTTTTTTTTAAACCGACTTTCTATCGCGGGAAGTTGATAAAAAGTTCAATATGAACTTAATTTCAACTAAATTTTTCCACCTTTAAAGTTGTTTTTTTTTCATAAAATGTATATGGGACCACCGTTGAAGTATAACCTTCCCAATAAAAACGAATCATCAAAATCAATTCACAATAAGCAAAGATATCGCGTAACATACACAAAAAAGACACTGACGAATTGAGAACCGCCTTTATTGAAATCGGTTTAAATTAGCAGTTGTGACACCGCTACTGCTATTTCTACAGTGTGATCGAGCTCTTAAGCATACCTGTATCAGTTTATGTTTAAGGTGCGGCCACACCAGGGGCAGTATTTTGCAGTTCACGTCAATAGGATTCAGCAAGCTCGCCACGCAGGATATAAGACCACAAACTTCATGTCGTATCTGAAACAAACACAATATACAAAGTAGGTTAAAGTTAAGTTAAAGTTATTTAGTGAATAAATAACTTTATAAGCTAGCTTCTGCCCACGGCTTCGTCCGCATGGTACTCAAAGTAAAAGTAGCCTATGTGTTATTCTGATGCATAAGCTATATTACTGTAAAGTTTCATCAAAATCCGTTCAGTAGTTTTTGCGTGAAAGAGTAACAAATATCCATCCTCACAAACTTTCACGTTTATAATATTATAATAGTAGGATTAAACATGTAGCATAACAGATTCATTAAACCTAAATCGCTACATCTTTTATATAGGAATTCACATATAAAATACCTACACTTCTTGTACACATTTATAATAAATGAGATCAATATTTATAACAACTAAATAAACATAAAAAACAATAAATAATCGTAATCGCATTTGTAGAGAAAATAACCTAATATATTATAAGTACCTACCTATTATTATTAGGTAATTAATTAATGAAATAACTTTATTGTACACCTTATGGTATAACAAAAAACTGGGCAAGTGCGAGTCTAACTCGCATACCGAGACTTCCTTACAAGCTTGTAAAGCACCAAACATTGCTCTAACGAAAATATAATTCAGATTGAAAGACAAACTTAACTTTGTAGTTGAAAATAAATTCGCCAATACATCTATATACGTCACAGTCAATTATCCAACTGCAAGTGTAAATTTGTAAACACAAACAATATTTTTTCATACAATTTTCGGACTTTTTCCTTTACTTGTGCATGAGATCTTGCTTCTTACATAATTTCATGATTCAACGGAACATACCCTATAGCACAGTTTTGATTTATTTGCGAGTATCAAAATATGTCGCATAAATGGGTGTATTTTTTTATTAAAACCTTTAGAACAGCGATTTAAAGGAATAAGAATATATTTCTACTTTACAAAATAATCGCAGACTTTTTTGTTGTGTGAAAGTAACTATTAAAAACCAACTTACCCATAAATTAGGATGCGCTAGACAGACCGCACTCTCTGCTACAAGATCGCACAGAGACTGTTTAGGCAATAATCCCAGCTCAGCTAGACTAGTGGTGGCTCGGAGGGCTTTCGCTATAATCCATTCAGACTGGTCTGTGAGGCCCTGGAACAAAGAATTAAGTTAGCGTAAGGCAGGTTTTAAACATAGCCATCAAATTAAAACAGATTACGACTTTGCTTCAACTCCTAGTATGTAGAGTATAGTATTATTTATACTTAGATACATACATATCTTACTAATATTGTATACGCGAAAGTTTATAGGATGGATGTTTGTTACTAATTTACGTAAAAACTACTGAACGGATTTTAATGAAACTTTACAGTATTATAGCTTTTACATCAGAATAACACATAGGCTGCTTTTTATCCGGGTACCACGCGGGCAAAGCCGTGGGCAGAAGCGAATGTATTATAAATGCTCAATTTTGTTGTCTGTGGGGAGATTTAATTTTTGTATTTGAATAGTCTAAGCGGTGGGTGCGTATAGTGGTCGGCCGACATGACCAGCTTAGTCCACCCGTTCGAAGAAACACCCGCGCAGCGCCGTTTCAGTCTGTGCAGTACCTGTTGTAAAAGCGGCACTAGTATAGGCGCGGCGTGCTGGCCCACGTACGACGCCACGCCGACCACCCGTTCGAAGAAACACCCGCGCAGCGCCGTTTCAGTCTGTGCAGTACCTGTTGTAAAAGCGGCACTAGTATAGGCGCGGCGTGCTGGCCCACGTACGACGCCACGCCGACCACCCGTTCGAAGAAACACCCGCGCAGCGCCGTTTCAGTCTGTGCAGTACCTGTTGTAAAAGCGGCACTAGTATAGGCGCGGCGTGCTGGCCCACGTACGACGCCACGCCGACCACCCGTTCGAAGAAACACCCGCGCAGCGCCGTTTCAGTCTTGTCATTCAGGAATGTCACCATGTGAGAAAGTATCACGTCATTTGCTGAAATTCAATTAAAACAAAACACTTAATTTTATTTTGACGACCTCTGTGGCGCAGTGGGCCCGCCTGAGATGTGGAAGGTTGCGGATTCGATTTCCACTGCGGAACAAATGTTTGTATGATCTGTAAATATTTGTCTCGGGTCTGGGTGTTTCCTATGTATATGTTTACAAAAAAAAGCCATTAAGTAGTATATCAGTCATATAGTTCCCGTAACACAAACTCTGCTTAGTTTGGAGCTAGATGACGCTGTTTGAAAATGTCCAGTATTATTTATTTATTCTACAAAATATAAATGCGAATAATTTAAGTAACGCTAACGGCTAGCGGGGGCTATCCCCCGTACCAAGCGGAAGGTGACGGATTTAAGTCTCCGAGGTTGGATTTTAGGGTTCAACCGAGGTTGAACTAATAACCATAAATAATTACCTTTCTGTTTCCCAAAGAAAATGCAGAGTTTCGTGATACCATTCTCAACTAAGGCCCTCTTAACCACTGCTTGTGAGTCGGTCAGCAAATAAGATACTGTTGAACGGACCTGTAAACAAAGTATTGTATGAAATGTAAATCCGTTTTTGGCTGTAACATAATGTTTAGTAAGAATTTTTTGTTAAATACGGGCTTTGGATTTTGTTTCATAAGTAAAAAAAAAAGTCATTTCAATATAAAAAAGGGTGTTAATTAAGAATATGTATTCATTGAAATCACAAGGATCTAAGAAGAAGAACTAAGTGAATTTATTTATAAGAACTAGACATTGCCCACGGCTTCGCCCGCTTGTTTATTCTACACGAACTATACCTTTTCCAAATTTCATCTAGTTGGATGTTAAACCGTTACGAAGATATGTAGCAACAAACATTCAAACATCCAAACTTTCGCATTTATATGATTACTAGCTTCTGCCAACGGCTTCGCCCGCGTGGTACCGGGTAAAAAGTAGCCTGTGTGTTATTTTGATGTATAAGCTATATTTGATCCGGCTACTTTTTATCCGAGTACTACGCGGGCGAAGCCGTGGGCAGAAGCTAGTGACTGTTATAATACTTATATACTTTTTTATGTAAATACATACAAATTATAAAAGTCTGTTATGTCATTTCAAAGAAACTTTATTCCCATGCAAGACCGAATAGTCACTTACAAAGGAACACAATAATTCTTGAAAATAGAATTTTTAGTCTTCGTCTAATTTATATATCAAAATGTCCTTACCATTTCGTGTAAGGCAGAGAGTTCCGTTTCGTAGTTGATATTGGCTGCGTCCTTGTCAACCATATTTTGCGTTTGGTCCAGGAACCTTACTGCTGTCTCCGCTAATTTAGCTGTAATTAACAATTAGCTTGTAAAACGGAATACAAGTGGCGAGCGAGGCGAGCTTTCTAATTTGGATTTGGATTAAAGTCCATATATAATTCAGACTAAACATTGATTGGAGAGAGAATTTTGCTGTTCATTTTGCCCTAACATTCTCCAAAGCTTACTGAAATGACGAGCGAAGCGTGCCGCTTCTTGTCTTAATGCAAGTAGGTCCATGCAACTCGTCATTGCTATGTATGTATTTACCAAAAATAATAATATAAGTAGTATATCAGTCATTTAATTCCTATAACACAATCTCTGCTTTGCTTTGGGGCTAGATGATGCTATGTGAAAAATGACAAAAAAAGTCTGCAGGATCCAGATTCTTTTACAAAATAGCTTCTACGTTTGTATGAGCAAGCGAATATGTTCTTTTAATCTGGCCATACACACTAGAAACTCCATTTATACCTGTACTTTTTCCGGCACTACGATACATATTTATAGCACCAAACATTTTTAGAGCATATCGCACATTTATCATGCGCGTCAATCCATGATATAATCAAGCCCCACGCAGCTAGCAGCACGCAGAGAGCTAGTCTACTAGTAGTGATTTATATTGATAGTGGTGTACCTAGGTTGTTGGCGTAGGCGATGCGCACGGGCACGGCGGGGTCGGCGGCGCGCGGCGCCAGCTCTGGCAGGATGTACTCCGGGAACACGTTGCAGTCGGCGCGCGGCAGCGAGCGCACGAGCCCCACGCAGCTAGCAGCACGCAGAGAGCTAGTCTACTAGTAGTGATTTATATTGATAGTGGTGTACCTAGGTTGTTGGCGTAGGCGATGCGCACGGGCACGGCGGGGTCGGCGGCGCGCGGCGCCAGCTCTGGCAGGATGTACTCCGGGAACACGTTGCAGTCGGCGCGCGGCAGCGAGCGCACGAGCCCCACGCAGCTAGCAGCACGCAGAGAGCTAGTCTACTAGTAGTGATTTATATTGATAGTGGTGTACCTAGGTTGTTGGCGTAGGCGATGCGCACGGGCACGGCGGGGTCGGCGGCGCGCGGCGCCAGCTCTGGCAGGATGTACTCCGGGAACACGTTGCAGTCGGCGCGCGGCAGCGAGCGCACGAGCCCCACGCAGCTAGCAGCACGCAGAGAGCTAGTCTACTAGTAGTGATTTATATTGATAGTGGTGTACCTAGGTTGTTGGCGTAGGCGATGCGCACGGGCACGGCGGGGTCGGCGGCGCGCGGCGCCAGCTCTGGCAGGATGTACTCCGGGAACACGTTGCAGTCGGCGCGCGGCAGCGAGCGCACGAGCCCCACGCAGCTAGCAGCACGCAGAGAGCTAGTCTACTAGTAGTGATTTATATTGATAGTGGTGTACCTAGGTTGTTGGCGTAGGCGATGCGCACGGGCACGGCGGGGTCGGCGGCGCGCGGCGCCAGCTCTGGCAGGATGTACTCCGGGAACACGTTGCAGTCGGCGCGCGGCAGCGAGCGCACGAGCCCCACGCAGCTAGCAGCACGCAGAGAGCTAGTCTACTAGTAGTGATTTATATTGATAGTGGTGTACCTAGGTTGTTGGCGTAGGCGATGCGCACGGGCACGGCGGGGTCGGCGGCGCGCGGCGCCAGCTCTGGCAGGATGTACTCCGGGAACACGTTGCAGTCGGCGCGCGGCAGCGAGCGCACGAGCCCCACGCAGCTAGCAGCACGCAGAGAGCTAGTCTACTAGTAGTGATTTATATTGATAGTGGTGTACCTAGGTTGTTGGCGTAGGCGATGCGCACGGGCACGGCGGGGTCGGCGGCGCGCGGCGCCAGCTCTGGCAGGATGTACTCCGGGAACACGTTGCAGTCGGCGCGCGGCAGCGAGCGCACGAGCCCCACGCAACTAGCAGCACGCAGAGAGCTAGTCTACTAGTAGTGATTTATATTGATAGTGGTGTACCTAGGTTGTTGGCGTAGGCGATGCGCACGGGCACGGCGGGGTCGGCGGCGCGCGGCGCCAGCTCTGGCAGGATGTACTCCGGGAACACGTTGCAGTCGGCGCGCGGCAGCGAGCGCACGAGCCCCACGCAGCTAGCAGCACGCAGAGAGCTAGTCTACTAGTAGTGATTTATATTGATAGTGGTGTACCTAGGTTGTTGGCGTAGGCGATGCGCACGGGCACGGCGGGGTCGGCGGCGCGCGGCGCCAGCTCTGGCAGGATGTACTCCGGGAACACGTTGCAGTCGGCGCGCGGCAGCGAGCGCACGAGCCCCACGCAGCTAGCAGCACGCAGAGAGCTAGTCTACTAGTAGTGATTTATATTGATAGTGGTGTACCTAGGTTGTTGGCGTAGGCGATGCGCACGGGCACGGCGGGGTCGGCGGCGCGCGGCGCCAGCTCTGGCAGGATGTACTCCGGGAACACGTTGCAGTCGGCGCGCGGCAGCGAGCGCACGAGCCCCACGCAGCTAGCAGCACGCAGAGAGCTAGTCTACTAGTAGTGATTTATATTGATAGTGGTGTACCTAGGTTGTTGGCGTAGGCGATGCGCACGGGCACGGCGGGGTCGGCGGCGCGCGGCGCCAGCTCTGGCAGGATGTACTCCGGGAACACGTTGCAGTCGGCGCACGGCAGCGAGCGCACGAGCCCCACGCAGCTAGCAGCACGCAGAGAGCTAGTCTACTAGTAGTGATTTATATTGATAGTGGTGTACCTAGGTTGTTGGCGTAGGCGATGCGCACGGGCACGGCGGGGTCGGCGGCGCGCGGCGCCAGCTCTGGCAGGATGTACTCCGGGAACACGTTGCAGTCGGCGCGCGGCAGCGAGCGCACGAGCCCCACGCAGCTAGCAGCACGCAGAGAGCTAGTCTACTAGTAGTGATTTATATTGATAGTGGTGTACCTAGGTTGTTGGCGTAGGCGATGCGCACGGGCACGGCGGGGTCGGCGGCGCGCGGCGCCAGCTCTGGCAGGATGTACTCCGGGAACACGTTGCAGTCGGCGCGCGGCAGCGAGCGCACGAGCCCCACGCAGCTAGCAGCACGCAGAGAGCTAGTCTACTAGTAGTGATTTATATTGATAGTGGTGTACCTAGGTTGTTGGCGTAGGCGATGCGCACGGGCACGGCGGGGTCGGCGGCGCGCGGCGCCAGCTCTGGCAGGATGTACTCCGGGAACACGTTGCAGTCGGCGCGCGGCAGCGAGCGCACGAGCCCCACGCAGCTAGCAGCACGCAGAGAGCTAGTCTACTAGTAGTGATTTATATTGATAGTGGTGTACCTAGGTTGTTGGCGTAGGCGATGCGCACGGGCACGGCGGGGTCGGCGGCGCGCGGCGCCAGCTCTGGCATGATGTACTCCGGGAACACGTTGCAGTCGGCGCGCGGCAGCGAGCGCACGAGCCCCACGCAGCTAGCAGCACGCAGAGAGCTAGTCTACTAGTAGTGATTTATATTGATAGTGGTGTACCTAGGTTGTTGGCGTAGGCGATGCGCACGGGCACGGCGGGGTCGGCGGCGCGCGGCGCCAGCTCTGGCAGGATGTACTCCGGGAACACGTTGCAGTCGGCGCGCGGCAGCGAGCGCACGAGCCCCACGCAGCTAGCAGCACGCAGAGAGCTAGTCTACTAGTAGTGATTTATATTGATAGTGGTGTACCTAGGTTGTTGGCGTAGGCGATGCGCACGGGCACGGCGGGGTCGGCGGCGCGCGGCGCCAGCTCTGGCAGGATGTACTCCGGGAACACGTTGCAGTCGGCGCGCGGCAGCGAGCGCACGAGCCCCACGCAGCTAGCAGCACGCAGAGAGCTAGTCTACTAGTAGTGATTTATATTGATAGTGGTGTACCTAGGTTGTTGGCGTAGGCGATGCGCACGGGCACGGCGGGGTCGGCGGCGCGCGGCGCCAGCTCTGGCAGGATGTACTCCGGGAACACGTTGCAGTCGGCGCGCGGCAGCGAGCGCACGAGCCCCACGCAGCTAGCAGCACGCAGAGAGCTAGTCTACTAGTAGTGATTTATATTGATAGTGGTGTACCTAGGTTGTTGGCGTAGGCGATGCGCACGGGCACGGCGGGGTCGGCGGCGCGCGGCGCCAGCTCTGGCAGGATGTACTCCGGGAACACGTTGCAGTCGGCGCGCGGCAGCGAGCGCACGAGCCCCACGCAGCTAGCAGCACGCAGAGAGCTAGTCTACTAGTAGTGATTTATATTGATAGTGGTGTACCTAGGTTGTTGGCGTAGGCGATGCGCACGGGCACGGCGGGGTCGGCGGCGCGCGGCGCCAGCTCTGGCAGGATGTACTCCGGGAACACGTTGCAGTCGGCGCGCGGCAGCGAGCGCACGAGCCCCACGCAGCTAGCAGCACGCAGAGAGCTAGTCTACTAGTAGTGATTTATATTGATAGTGGTGTACCTAGGTTGTTGGCGTAGGCGATGCGCACGGGCACGGCGGGGTCGGCGGCGCGCGGCGCCAGCTCTGGCAGGATGTACTCCGGGAACACGTTGCAGTCGGCGCGCGGCAGCGAGCGCACGAGCCCCACGCAGCGCGCACTCGCGTGAACGCCCGCCGCGCGCACGCGAGGCCATCCGTCGTGAGACAGGTGGATCTGGACACCACAAAGAGTGTGTTACAAGGATTCTGATAAAATCATGAGAGTAACAAAGCGCCCACTGCATGCATGCGGGGACACTCATCGTGAGACAGATGGATCTGGAGACAGGTGGATCTCGACACCACAAAGAGTGTGTCACAAGGATTCTAATAAAATCATGAGAGTGACGATAACTAATGGCTGAGTGTACTTACAATATAAGGTAGGATCCGGTCCAATATAATCTCTGAACTGACATTCTCACAAAGCAGCAGCAGTATTTCCAAGCTCTTCAATTTCGAGGTGCAATGATGCAACCCCCTAATACATGACGTCACTAACGACGTTATCAAAATTAACCCTTCACTGTCCGGCCCCAACTCTTTCTGCTCAACACTTGAATCCGTTTCCTCCTCAAAATCCGTCGTGTTAACATTGAGGACCTTAAAACCATCTTTGTGGTTCTCGATTGAGTCCGGTTTCTGCTCGGTGGTATCGTCAACGAGGTCTTTGTAATTTTTAGCATTGGAGGGTTGCGTGAAGATCTTGATGATGTTCCGTATGTCCTGATGGATGCGTAGTATTTTCTCGTCTGGTGGTAGGATTGGTTGGGCTGAGAATATCAGCATGTAGGATTGGAGGAACGAATAAAAGTATTCTGGGAATAATCTGAAATAGAACAAGTTTTTTTCAAGAAAAAATATAAACCGGCCAAGTGCGAATCGTCCCACACGCAGTGTAGGGTTCCGTAGTTGCCCGTCACATGTATACCCAAGCCAAATTACAGCGTTCCAGTACTAAGAGTCTCCGAGTTAAGCCGCGAGCATATATACGGACGGACATAGCGAAACTATAAGGGTTCTTTGTTGATTACGGAACCCTAAAATATATGAAGTTTTACCCTACCCATTAAAAAATAGAATCTTTAAATGGGTATGTTTTTAAAAAAAATCTTAGACAGTACCAACATAGTTGAATTTTTTAATGGTTTTTTACTGGGCATTCTTTATGTCAGAGATATCAGTAATCCTAATTACAGCAAATAATACTTACTGGCCTCTAGCTTCGTCCAGGTACAACTCAGCACTCCGCCTATCTCTAGGGTTCCTTTCTGTCATGGAGTGTAGCAGTGCCTTTAGCTGGGGTTCGTAGCTGTCTGACACTGTCATAGTAGGAGGACGTTCCTCGCCATTACGATACGCGAGTAGAGCAGGCAAGTCTAATGCTGGAGTACCATCGTTCCAGAGCTCCAAGAGGGCACAGCTGAAAAACAAATCCATTTCATCATCAGCTTGCAGAAAGTCATATGCTCAAATGAACAGGTTTGGATGAAGTTTGGAATCAATATTGTTCATGACCCGGACTAAGCTAATTTTTATCCAAGTGCATCGCGGGCGTCGTGGGTGGGAAGCGGGGTCATGAGGTGATTTGTTTATATAGTTACCTCAAACAATTTAAATAAAATTTACAGTATAAAGAGTTTTGGGTAATCAACTTACCCAGCTGAAAAGATATCCATGCTAGGAACTAACTCTCCAATCTTGCAGGGCGATTCACTTAGCAGCAGTCCTTTATCGTCACTCTGAAAAAAAGCACATTTAGGAACTCAGCTCATCAAATTTTAATCAAGCCTTTATTGCATAAAAAAGCCAAGGTTGCATTTTTGAGATAATATAAAATATTGTGATCTCTCTTAAGTGTCAACACTTTTAAAACCAAATAGAGACAGTCCAATTCTGAGTGAATTGGACTCTCGTTTAAATACATTACATTTGCTGTACCAAAATGCAAATTATTTCATTGACTAATGTGGTTTCTTTCTCCACAGAAGAAAATGTAGTCGTCCACGACTCCTTTGTTAAAATGTACATACCACATTCCTGGTATTAGGGTCTGGCGCTCGCACGAATCTCTCGGGGGCCACGTAGCATAGCCTGCGTCGAGACGTGTCAAAGAAGTAACTGAAGTCCGCCGGGTTATCGTCTGGAAGGAATGTCGGCTTGAAGGAGGCGATGTCGGTGAGTAATACCCAAAGCCAGGAAGTCACCATTATGTTTTCAAGCTGTGGAAAGAGGATACAAATTCTATATTTAGTTTTTCATTCATTTAATACAAAAGCGTTTGTTTAATAGGGTGTCCCAGAATATGTATACTAAGCCGAAAGGAGGTTATTTTATACAAAATTTTAAAAGTCCGACATATATATTTCAATTAGCTATTGCAGCGCTCCCTAGTGGGTTGTAGCGATAAAACCTATCTCAGAAATATACAAATTACAATTAAATTTACAATTGAAAATTACAAAAACTCACATAACAATGTGATAAGCCATTTCGGAGATATATGGTGACAGGCAGTTATCAATTATACTGCCTGTTACCCGACCCGTCGCGTGTTACTTATTTTTATTCACATTAAATTCATTAAAAAAAATATTTTTCACTACATTAAAATGAAGGTAAATTTATGAAATGGTGTAAAACACACAATAGTGTATGCACCACACAAATACCTATGTGAGCGACACCTACCTGTGCCACGGCGGGCGGGCGTCACTGCTTCTTAGACCTTCACAATCAGGCACCCTGCAAACTCGACAGTATAATCGGTCCCTAGCTCATTGAAGATTGGTTGAGGGCAATTACAAGTTAGGCGTATTTTCCGCGCGTAAACGCTTGTATCGCTCCAAAACGCGCGCCAGTGCAACATGCACTATATTACACATCAAGTAAGAGTGGAGACGAGTTTATGAGCTAGTATACGTGCGAAAGCCAAATGACTGAACTAAGTTAATTCACGCGAACATGCTGATATTCGCGCGTGCATGCGCGTTGTTTGTTATGCAGCATCCAAAAAAGAGCTTATACGCGTGATAATTACGCCTAATCTGCTATCGCCCTAAGATACTGACCTTGATATCTCCATGGCAGATCCCTAGTTTGTGCATCCGATGCAGAGCATAAAGAACTTGGAATGTGATCCATTTCTTCTCCAACACTGTGAGGAACGGCCGAGTGGACATGCGGTCATAGACGCTACATCTGCAGTACTCTCTCATGAGGAACCCTGCTTTGTCTGTGAGCTGAAAATAAGATAAGGTACAAGCTTAGATTATAGAACATAAATAAATAACAATTATTATAATGTTCTTTATTATAAGGGCACAAGTTTATCGCTCAAGATCGAGACAAGTGGAAAGGGTTGGAGGAGGCCTTTGCCAGCGGGCACACCGATATAGACATTAACAATGAAAACTAAATTTAAAAAAACTGTAAAAGGGCTATTAATAAAAAATGACTAAAGAATTGGTATAATTGTGAAGTATAATAACATATTGGCTAATTTTTAATGTAAAGCTAGTGGAAAATATAAATGCTCACAATAACTCTCTGAAAAGGCAGACAGTTGAAGGCCGATACTAGCTGCTCCTTGATCTTAAGTATCCTCTCTTTGTGCTCTGCAAGGGGCAGTGACGGATCTTGGATCGCAAAGACCTTTACTACTATGAGGCCTTCTCGTGACTTCGCTCTTGCTACTTTGAGGAACCTTGTAGAGCCAAGGCTGAAACATGAATTTGGCTATTAAAAGATTATTGTTTCTTTTATAATACTGAGTGTATTAATAGAAATACAACTTTTGAAAGCTGAAGGCTGATATGATGAATTTTTTTTTTTTTTTTTACTTTCTTTCAAATCAATAATTATTAAGTATGAAGATTTTTTGTTTTTTGTAAACTTTGTTCATATGAGCTAGTCTAATCTGATGTCGGAGTTTTTACACCGTCCGTAGGCCTCAAACAAAACAATTTACAGTGAAAATTAAAAATATAATTTCATACTCAATACATTTATTGCGTTCACATGGTAGGTACATAAATGGTGTTTATAGGTAGGTATCTCACATGAACCCTGTCTACAACAGACAGCTAGGTAGGCGGATTTAAGATTTAAATGGAAAGTTCAAGGTAGGTACTACAGGGGCAGATACTATACGTACCTCTGATCAAAATTAAGATCTGCATGGTCACTCAGATAGTGTTCCACTGGGAATATTTGGGAAGGAGCCACTCCAACCAGCTGATTACCCATTGTTCTATATTTTGAACTTCACCACTTTTGTTTATCACATCACGATTTTACGAGCTATATCGTTAAACGTATTTTACGGAGAGAGAGATTGAAAAAGAACTATTTACTTCAAGATAAGGTAATTTATTTTACAATTATTTATAGATTTAGTTTAGAAAAATTTATAGTTTTCATCCAACGTCGGATTAGATTTTTATTCCCAAAACCAAAACAAAGCTTTTGGCGCTGCATGACAGTGACAGCACAGAGATGACAGAATTGTGACATACGATACAAGTATCAATCTATGTTGTCAATTCTTTGGAAATAATTTACCTACCAAAGATCTGAGACCGTGGTGACCGTGGTCACTAAAGGAAGTATTGTTATTCTATGCTAAAGGATAGCTCCTTTAGTGACCATGAGGTCACCACAGTCTAGGGGAGGCCATAAGGGATAGTAAGATAATCTGTCGTCGAGAACGGTCGCGTGTCGGAGCGGAAAAACAATTTCAGCACAGTTTAAAATGATTTCAGTTTTGATCCTTAGAGGTTGACTTTCTTCATTTTTAAATCTCTCTATGAGAAAATCAGCAAACATTCAAAAATCTGAAAAGAAAGATCGTCAAAAGAGACTACCACAAATCAAAAAGATCTCTCATCAAAACGGAAAGTTTGCGATTTAATAATGCAATGTATTATAAGCAATATGGATGGCATGGTGATAATTGTCTCAAGTAAAGTACGCTTAAAATTCAAAGATAAAAGTGGAATGACATAAGTTGACATAGCAACACCTCATCAATCAATCTGTCTGTCACTCACTTCACTTGTCTATGATCTCTCTCTTCCTTCACAAATAAGCATTCCATCCCATCCACCCTATTTCATTAAATTTCGAAGTATTTTAGTAGTTTTATCACAAAAATGACTTCGAAAAGTGAAAAGGATCGTGCCAAACAGATCCAGGATCGATGTCAGAACATATTACTGCAGATGTTAAAAGATGAGGACAACAAATACTGTGTTGATTGTGATGCAAAAGGTAAGTTTATCTTTTGTTATTTTATTGCTATTTCCAGTTTTTCCTTGAATCTAGAAAGTAATTTAGCGTGGATACACGATCAAACCCCTCTATACATCGCACTATTGTTGTTGTAATGAGGCCCTTGACCTGTAATTAAAGGTACAAAATGATTTAAATGAGTCATGATATCTTCAGGCCTTGTGAATGATCGTAATCATTACCAAATAATTTTCATCTATAAACCTACTAAAACGGAAATGGCGGGATGAAATACAGCAATACCTAATAGACTCGAGCGAGGTAGCCAAAGACCACAAAGTCTGGAGAAAATGGGGGAGGCCTTGTTCAGCAGTAGGACACAAATGGCTGAAATAACTGATTTGTATTTAATAATAATACCTTACCAATTAAGTCAATTATAATTGACCTGAGTTATTTGCCTGAGCAGCTGGCTGAAAAAAAAGGTATCATAGTTTATCAATTGGAGATTAAAATTGTAATTTGTGAGATAAACTTGAAATATGTATTATATATAACTGTATTCATACATTTATATAATTTAAAACTGGTTTTTTTGTGAAACTAAAAGGATCCTTGTATAACCTTCTATGATTGTAAAATGGCAATATCATAAAAGTATATAACATAAGAAATAACTTCTATCCTATTTTCAGTGCTTGCAACTCATGCATGTTCACACCCATAATAACGCACACATCACTTAACATTTTACAGTATTTTTCACAATAATTGTGCTTCGGAATATTGTTATATGTGCTTGAACGTTACTGCTGAATCAACTAAGATCAATCAATAAGTATTTGATTATCAATAAGTGAAAGCGATATTCTTGTTAAAATTAAATTATTGGATAAAAATAAAGGCGTGGGACCCGATCAACTCCCCCCAGCTTTTATTAAATGTTATGGTAAAGAACTCTCTATTCCTCTTTGCATCATCTTCAATAAGTCAAGAAAGCTGCACATATAATCCCTATTTATAAAAGCGGTGATAAGTCCCACTGTGAAAACTATCGACCTATTAGTATTTTATCATGTTTTGCTAAATTATTTGAGTCCTTAGTGTATACCCATCTTTATCATCACATCAAGCCGATTCTTTCAGATAAACAACATGGTTTTGTTAAAAACAGGTCAACGGTAACCAACCTCTTGGAGTACAAGCATTACCTTTGTAAAGCTTTTGCCGTTGGTGTAGTGTAGACTCTATCTACACCGATTTTTCAAAGGCTTTTGACAAAGTTAGTCACCGACTACTCTGTCGTAAGCTCTTGTTTCATGGTGTCCATGGTAATTTGTACCGCTGGATATGTTCGTACCTTGACAATAGAAGTCAACTAGTGGCATTAAAAGGTTTTGTTTCGTCTTCAGTGGTGGTTTCCTCTGGAGTCCCACAAGGATCCCACCTTGGTCCTATTCTTTTTATAATTTTTATTAACGACTTGATTCAAAGTTTATCTTGCAACTGTCTTTTGTATGCTGATGATTTAAAAATTTATAATGTAATTTCTGATGAGAGCGATTCCATAACTTTACAAACAGACTTGAATACTGTATCTGAATGGTGTAAAATCAATCGTATGTCTTTAAACATTGATAAGTGTTTCATAATATCATTTACTAACAAACGGCATAAAATTTTAAATACCTATACCATAGATGGTCACGTGCTAAATCGGTCTCACATTGCTAAAGACTTAGGTATCTTGTTTGACGACAAGCTTTCATTTAGGGCTCACTATCAACACATTACATCAAAGGCTAATCAACTCCTTGGCTTTGTCCTAAGATCTACAAAAGGATTTAAAAACCCTTGTAGCCTTCTGTACCTTTTTAATGCCTTAGTAAGATGCGTTCTGAAATATGGTAGCCCAATATGGTCCCCAAACTACAAAATACATATCAGTGCAATTGAAAGAGTTCAAAGAAAATGCCTTAAACTATTGAATTGTCGTCATCAGCCTGGTCGTTCTAACCTAAGTTATATAGATAGGTTAATTAAATTTAAAGTTCAATCTTTGGAGAGTCGTCGTATCTATTTTGATTTAGTTTATCTGTACAAAATAATACACACTATAATTGATTCACCTGATCTTTTGTCCCAAATTTCTTTAAATATTAAATTTAGTGCCCGTAGATCTAACCAAACCAATATCTTTACCCTACTCGTTTATAGAAACAATATTTCTTTTTATAATCCTTTAACAAGAATGTGTCGACAGTATAATGAGTTGTCGAAGGCTAATTTGGAATTGGATATTTTGAACTCTAATTTATGTAAATTTATTAACACACTTAAAGACATCCTCCATTGTAACGGGGGATTTGACGCTCATACGCAGTAGCGTCTTGAGCCCTAAGGTCCATTAAATAGATAGTAGATAGGTTATTTTAGTTCCTAGTTTTCTTATACCTGTTTTTTGTTTAGGTACTTATACCTTAGTAGGTACTTACTAGGAGAAAGAACAGAGTAAATGAAGTAAAGTAAAGTAAAGTGGATTTTCTTCATATATATTGTTTTTATTTTAGTTATTTTTTTAAGAATCTGGTCCTCAAGCTTACTACACAGTTGTTTGTCTGCTCAACATTGTCACTCATTTATTGTTTTTGTGTGCGCACATAAGTTATGTTCCCAACCAGATCAAAACTGTATTTTAGATATTGTATTTTTTTTAATGTTTGTAACGTGACAGATGTTGTTCTGTGACAATATACAAAACATCAATTTAACAAACAAGAATAGTTTGTTCCAAAAACTATCGTGAACTTGACTATTCATATTGTTAAAACGGGAATTTTCACGTACTGCACTACTAGTGTACGGCGCGACGCGGAGGGAGCAAGTCGCGATCACTCACCCTGATGAAGACTCTCGGAATGAGTCGAAACTTAGTTGGTGTCTTCACCCTATCGGTGAAGACACCAACTAAGTTTCGACTCATTCCTACAGTATGTGAAAATTCCCGTTTTTACAATATGAAGAATAGTTTATAAGGGGCAATTTTTTTCCATAAAACCATAATTTACTATAAAGTAAATTATGGTTTTATGGAAAAAATTAAGAAAATTAAGAAAAAAAATTAAATTAAGAATATTTAAAAAAATAGCCATTTTCAAGTGATGAATTGAAAATTCCATTTTTACATTATGGCTTGCATTTTAGATTTAATGTTAACTTAGGTTTTTGATGTGAAACATCTTTCATTTCGATCAATAGGGAGGCGGTCACTTTCAAAAAACATATGTAATAAAATATGTTATAACAACATCGCTATTTATTTTGAAAGTATAGGACCTACTGGCATTATTTTATCACCATTATTTAGAGGATAGCTATTACTCGGTAGCGTTGTATGTAGCGACGTTTCACGTATTCCACTGTGGCTGCATCAGTGATACAGCCTATCCTTTTTTAACTCAGGTCCTCGCTGGGCATCATGGAACCTGGGTATATTCCTATGCATCCGATGCGCCGGCATCCACCGTAACCTCGGAGTCCACATCTCAAAGGTCAAGAGTGTGAATCTGGACTCCTGGACACCAGAGCAAGTGGTAAGATGCTTGTTACTTTTAAAAAAATCTGGCACACAATTACATTCCCCATAATTTGCATCCTCGGATTCGTACATAGATCTGTGAGAATACCAAGTAGTAAGAGGCAAGTCCAATTATTATATAAGGCACATGCCCACATTTGCAGTAGTTAGCATTCCATGTGGCTGGTTGCAAGTTATTGAGGTTGCTGACATGTGGCCCTAATGGCACATGACAAAATATTAAGTACAGGGAATGCCAATTTCATATAATGTTTTATAGAATCTGAATAAATTGTGCTCTGGGGCCTAACCATCAAGCCTTAGTGCGATTTGATTCAGACAAAGATGTGAAATCCCGCTTTGCGAATGACAAAGTTTTAACAATGCCATAGCGTCTTCAATCGCAAAGCGGAAAGTGACATTTTAGCCTAAACTGAATCGCTATAAGAGTTCCAAAATGGTTTCTTCACTACACTTCTATTGTTCACTATGCCCCCGTTTCATTACCACTCGTTACCACATTCTGTTGGCGTTAACGCCTGCGGAAAGATATGGAAATGACATTCGCTGTGGGAATGTCACGCGACTGCTGACAAGTTTTACCTTGGCAAATTTGCGTTAGCGTGAAAGGAAAACTAAGCGTGAGATATTTGCCTAGACCCCTGGTCAGTAGGGTGACCTAGGCACTTAGCAAAGCGGGTAGACGGTAGATGAATAAAGGCAGTGGCCTTAAGACTATGTCATATGCTTTAATATTCTCCTGCTAATGTTTCAATAACCGTTTAGAGATTTATATATAAATCCCATGTTCTTTAGGTGTCTCTCCAACAAATGGGTAATTCCCGCGCACGCGCTGTCTACGAGGCCAACTTGCCCGACTCGTTCCGGCGGCCTCAGAACGACACCTCGCTGGAAGCCTTCATCAGAGCCAAGTACGAACAGAAGAAGTACATCGCCAAGGAGTGGGTACCGCCCGCCAAGCCTAAAGTTAATTGGTACGTACAATGTCATGGACGACTAGCTTTTTTTGTTAATTTTATGTTGTAAAAATGACAAATGGGGGTTAGCTAACTTTGTTTTCACGAAGAGTTTATAGAAAAAGTGTATAATTTTGACACAGAATACTGTTAAATAGATCGCTTTACTTAGTTTTATTTTGTTTTGTTTTTCAGGGATAAAGAGATAGATGAAGAGCTTGAGAAGCAGAAGCGGAAAAAGAAGTCGACTTCCTCTTCTGGCGTCGGGCCACTTCCAGCGCCTTCCGCTAGTGATAAAAAGTACAATGTAAGTAACTGTACATATATGTAACTGTATAACTGTATTGCTCTTGCATGTAGTCTAAATTGCTGATGAACACTTTCTTGAAAACTAGCTGTGCCACGGCTGCCCTCGGCCCCCGACCAACCGCGTCGCATCGCCCGCCCTCGATATTACTTCGTTTTCGCTTAGCGTTCTTTCTGTTTTTCTCTGCTCGGCTTTTAAGGTTCTTAGCGTTAAATAGAATATAACCTTCCTTAAGAATTGGGCTATCAAATACAAAAAGAATTTTAGTAGTTCCTGACATTAGCGCGTACATACTCTTCAGCTTTATATATTATTATTGAAAATATAAACTTAGCTGACAAATTTTCCACTGAAAGAACTGCACATAGTGCATTCTAAACTTTTTGGAATCATTGGTGTTGATTTATCAGAGCGACATAATCGCATCGTGATTAAGCTCTTTAATAAAGAAAAAAAAAACTTTTTGGAATGTACGCTGAAGTACAATCATCAATCGCGGTTCACGAGTAGCCGACTGAGACGCAATATGGGTTCGATTCTCACTAACAGACTTTGTGTATGATCTGGAAATGATATTTTTTTCTAATCTGGGTGTTGTGTTACTATAGTACTTGAAGTTTCTGTTACCCACGACATGGCAATCTAAGTGTAAATACAGAACAATGTATTCTTTGTTCTTTAATGTACACATGGAAAATATAGACAAAAAACTCACATAAAGGATATGTAGAAAGGCGAGCATAACTCTATCAAGAGTTTATGTTAATTTAAGCGACTGTTATATGTTTATGCAAAAAAAAAACTTTAACGTTTCAGAAATCTGACGTGATCCCCAGTATACCAAAGCCGAAATCCTCAGTGAGTCCCAAACTGGGTCGCAACACGCCACCGACCGCTGTAGACACAAAAACGAACGGCGCGGCCGATCTGCTCGGCCTAGACACTACCAAAACCGAAGCGAAATCTAGCGATGACATTTTTTCGAGCTTCTTCTCAGCGCCTCAGGAGAAACCAGAACTCTTAAAGGAAGAAATTAAACCTGATTTGAAAACTGAAGAAGAGAATTTCTTCAAACAACCCGCACCTACAGAGAAAGAAAAGTCTAAGCTTACTAAAGATAGTATTTTAGCACTGTATGGTCAAACGCCGTCAACCAACTTTCAGACGCCGTCAACAAGCCAGTTCAACCAGCAGACCGGTTTCAACCAGTTTGGTTCTTTCCAGCAACAAGGATTCAGCAGTATGCCACAGAGTCAACAAGGTTTTAGCAATATGCCCCAGCAAAATGGTATGCCGTTCAGTCAGTTTCAAGGAAACCAGTTTCAGCAATTCGGTGGGATGCCGCAGCAACAGGTATTACAGCAACAGACGTTACAGCAACAGAACCTGCAGCAACAGCCTTTCCAGCAAAACTTTTTCAATCAACAACCTCAGAATGTTACTCAACAGTTTGGAAGCCTTAGCTTAGGGCAGAATTTCCCAAACGCATTTACGCAGAATACAAACGTCAGTAACGCATGGCAGTAGAATTAAATTTTATTTAAACAAATGAGCGCACTTTTGCCGTCTCTGTCACATCCCAGTGGCATGAGCGAGACGGCTTTTTTGTACAGTCAAGTTGAAAAGTGCAGAGTTCTTAGGGTTTAGTTATTATAATTTTTTTTGTTGAGAAAAAACCCGCTATAATAACCCAGCTAAAATAAAGTCAAGTTCACTCACATAATTTATTAATACTATGGTATAAAATGTATATGTTAGCTCGCTAATTTATCGTTGTCCTTTTTATTCCAGTCTATTGAAAAAGGATGACGATAATTTAAGATAAGATATACTTCATGATATCAAATTATTTTTTGACATTGAAATGAAGTGAATTACAGTGCAATTGTGATTAATTGAAATACATACATAGTAATTATCAAATTTTTATTTTTTTACTGTATTATAAATGCGATGGGGACTAGTAAATAGTTTGATCTCTTTCCCCTTCGCCACAAAATATAGCAGAATGGCAAATGGGATATAACGGGAAAAAAATCCCGCTGTCCCCTTGCCGAATATTCGCTTGTTACTCTTGTGATGTGGCCTAGCGATGCTAAAATAGGTAAGTATTATTTCGTGACAATGTAACAAGAAATGTGTTTTAAGCTCAGGCAAAGACCCAATAAAGCACGGACCCTCATGTAAAAAACTTTAGGAAAAATGTAAACATGTCTTAGTGTTAGTTTTCAACCGACCTCAAAAAGGAGGAAGTTTTCCGTTTTAAACGGGATTAATAAACAAAATTTAACAATGGACTTTTTTATCGACTTCATGTTATGAATGTCAGTTTTTATTTTTTCCTGTTTTTTTATTATTCTAAGTAAACTTGTCATTAGGCACCAACTTAGGAGCTGTTAAAGTTTAGTGGAAACGGGCCTTAGACGGGTCTTTGCTTAAGCTTATAGTGTAGGCGGGATTACGTTTTCTTACGGTAATATTGCAGCAGAATCAACTGCTTAATTAATGAAGATGACAGATTTATATGGTTGAATGTATGGTTGCTTCATCGGTGTCGCGGCAGGCGAGTGGCCTGCTGTAACGCAAAAAATACGGGATCGATTCCCGTTGTGGCACAACCCGTAGTTCCTGATACCCACGAAACAGAGGTTCGGACTATATGTTCTTTGGGTGTTTTTATTTATTGTCTCCCCATTGTATTTTAGCACATAAAAACTATTGCACATTTTGTGTTTGAGTATACTTCGCTTTTTAGGTATTCTAATTCGAGCACTATTTTGGATCATACGTATTTTAAAATTCTACGAGTATTTTAATATGTGTTTGCATTGATCAGTTGCACATTTCGTTCTTTTTTGGTCACCCTACGTTTGATCAGTGAATACGGCCTATTGACGGTTAGTGAAAGAGCTAGTGCGGTCAAACGGTGCACGTACGTTTTTGGTGTCTTTTCCCACGTAAGCGTATTTTCCCTATTGGCTTTTAGAATGGAGTATTTATCATTTAAACTATGTATGGTGCAATAATTTAAATTTATTTTTAATAGAATTAATTATTACACATTGTATTTAACAAAAAGTACTTATGATAAACAAGTTAAGAAATTAAACCCTCTCAAACTAAATGTTGAATTAATTTGAATTAAAACAATGTTAGTATAGAACAACACCTAAATAATGATTTTAGTCAAAAGACTGACAAATAAAAGTTCCGTGTTCTTTTGAAACAGGGTCAAGTCATGTCTTTTTCTGTAGTGAACAACAAATTAATTTTCATAGATTTATTGTATGTATACCTGCCTACATACAAACATATATATGATTTTTTTATCTGTAAAAAACTATTTTTTTTTCGTCCATGTATAAATGTTATCAATTCAATTCGCTTGAAATGACTAATAATGCTTTTATAATATAAAAAATGTATACTACTAGTTTCACTGGTATAATAATCCAGAGTTGATTTTTCAATGAGACATTGATCCATTTACAATTATTAGATACTATTTTATGTGTAGTTATTGTCTTTAAATTATTATAAATAATCACTCATAATTCCATAGTAGTTTAGCATACCTACATGAAATAAAAATTACTTACCAGGATTTAAAATAATTATTCTGTAATATTGTGGTATCTTGTTGATTCATTGATCATTGCGAGAAAGAACCAGTGTGGAATAATAAATACTAAGTCACGTGTAATTCATGAACTTTCATGCTTACTAGATTACCGAGTCTGTTCAGAGAGAACGTCTATTAGAAGGCACACTCTTGCACTTAAATGGAAGTGACAAGGACGCACTGATTGTCAGTGGTGACCAGTAATGCACATTCATCGGATCCCTATTAGTATTATTACTCCTTGAACAGAGTGTAGTATGGTTATCTAGAAAACATTAATGTTGATATATCGCGGCTATACCTACCTATTGTTAAATCAGCGATATTATAATCCATCCTTCGGGTCTAGCACTCGCCGGCCACTGCCGCGGTACGCTTCGCTCTGCTCGTGCATATTTTATGATCCCCCACTCGTATGTCCATTTATTGTTCCAACGAAGGCGGGACGTGTGAGGCACTAGTACCGGACTAAATGAAGATTTATACTATTCTAAAATAGTATAAATCGTGTCGGCGTCCGTAGCTAGGGATATTTTTTAATATAACTGATTTACAATATTATTATGTTGCTCTAGTGTTTTTTTTTATCCTTGTTCAGAAAAATGTGATTGAATAGTTATGTATAAATTGATATGATGTATTACTAGAATAAAATCAGGCAATGCTTAGTCATAAGCCTATTATTGGCTAGTGACTCTCGAGGTTGATCCTGTATTTCAGTTTACCTACACAAATAAAAAAACTTAAACCATTTTATTTTAATGTTTTATTTCTATCGTATCCAGTTACTTAATAATTACCTATCAATTTTATTCATAAAAACACTCGACAAGTGCGAGTATGAATCGCGCACCGAGGCTTCCGTA
The DNA here is from genome assembly GCA_958496245.1 of Perizoma flavofasciatum. Classification (NCBI taxonomy): domain Eukaryota; kingdom Metazoa; phylum Arthropoda; class Insecta; order Lepidoptera; family Geometridae; genus Perizoma; species Perizoma flavofasciatum. The sequence continues at coordinate 3,724,437 of OY292443.1, read as the reverse complement.
CAACCTTGTAGGTATGTTCACCAAAATAATTAACATTACTCAAGTTCATAAACTATGAAAGCACATTGCCATAACGAAAAGATTAGTCGGATTGAAAAGTAACGATTTTCGGATTTTTTCATTTGTGCTGTGGGACCTTTCTTCTTATCGAATTTCATGATTCTAGGTCAACGGGAAGTACCTTCCCCATAGGTTTTGATTTATTTACGAGTATCAAAATATGGCCATATTTTTTTATTGCATTGACTTATAAGCTTGATTTTTTAGAGCTATAATAGACCGTAGACCGTATTTGATATTAATTTTAACTTGATGTATCAATTTCGCGTTCCTGATAAAAATAGTCTTGCAGACAGACGGACGGACAACGAAGTGATCCTATAAGGATTCCGTTTTTTTCCTTTTGAGATACGGATCCCTAAAAAACATTTACTTTCACTTACGCACTTTTCATCGCCTCTAGGTAATTAGGTACCTTCCCAGATCACCTACCCTCTCGCCCTCGCCAAACTATGGTCCTACTGTATGTTTCTAGCGGAATTTCATGAACCTTGACTCCTGGGATCATTGATGCTGGTCGTTGAACTTGATCTTGAGGTTATTGACCTTACCTATCGAACTCTGTCGGGGTGGGCTCCCGTCAGAAGCTCTCGCGACTCTGCGTGCCGCTTCAGACTTGGTCCCGCACTCTACTCTACTTTTCAGTGCCGGATCTGTTACTAATTTTGAACCTAACCTCTTATTTCGGTGTTCGAACTACTATCAAGTTTAGCGCCAAATACTTTTGCATTCATTCATGTTTGGATCTAAGGGGTCAATGGCCATAGTGCTATAGCAAAGGTTTTATTAATTAAAATCTCCCGAAGGCACTTTAGTAAAAAATACGGTAAGCGACGGTAAAATCGTATATTCGACCCAAACTAACCTTTATTACGATTTCATATTATTTTACAGTAGGTAGGTACATAGGTACCTTAAAAAAATCAAACATTCGTACTTTTCTCGGTTTTTATTATATTGGTACCGTGTTGCTGATTAAGGAAGTCACCACGTAATCACAGACTACTAGGCTGCCATGCTAAGGATAATTAAAGTAGCTAAATAAGCACTTTGACAGTTAAAAAAAGGCCTTTAGCTCCAAAAACTATCGTGAACTTGACTATTCATATTGTAAAAACGGGAATTTTCACGTACTGCACTATCGGTGAAGGCACCGACTAAGTTTCGACTCATTCCGAGAGTCTTCATCAGGGTGAGTGGTTGCGACTTTCTCCTTCCGCGTTGCGCCGTGCACTAGTAGTGCACGGAATGAGTCGAAACTTAGTCGGTGCCTTCACCGATAGTGCAGTACGTGAAAATTCCCGTTTTTACAATATGAATAGGCCTTTAGCTATTTTCAATTTTCACAATTGTCGTAACTACCGTTCTTTTTGGTTCCCTGAAATAACAGTCGTAAGCGTTAAAATGCTATAATATAGCCCATAGAGTTCTTGTCATAATCGTAGTAACTACTTACAATGGGATTATGAGAATATTTCATATAAAAACTTTTATGTAGGAACTCGCAGTCTAGGAACTGAATTACTCGAAAATCTTATTGTATTAAATTAGTTTCCTCTTCACCAGACTCCCGAGAAACTTAAGATCGTCATGTTTTGCACAAGGACTATTGCTTATATTTGAAAGCTATGTTCCTCTTGGGCCAGTCAAGTTCCTATCTTTAAAAAATCCATACTCCTATACAAACTTTCACCCCCTCTGAACCCAACTTGAAACACGTTATTATTTATTTATGCACAGTAGCTGTAATTAAAATATTCATGTTTCACTTCAAAGAACTAAGTATTTTATACAAAGTTCCCCCCATTTTCTCCCCTTATCGTTGAAATTTCCAATAATCCTTTCATTAGCAGATACTCATGTTATAAAATAATCCTATGTTCTAAATTTCAGTTTCTAGACTGAGATTAATAGTTTTGGCTGTGCGTTAATAGATCAGTCAGTCAGTTAGGACAAACGATTTTATAAGTTTAGATTTTCTAATTTGTTATGTTTATTACTTTAATGTTTTAAAAGTATTTTTTGTTTAATTTTGAATATTCAAGTCTGAGTGAAAACTAGTGACTGAAATAATATTATGTTGAAGAATAAGGTTACTGTGTGTATCATGCTCTTAAATTTGATGTCCAAAAAAAAGTTTTTTATGTAATAATTGTTTTTATTTTATCTATGTAGGTTATTCTCATAATACGCTTTGATAAATTAAGAAATCAATTGTGTTATACCTAGTCCAATATATTATTTTTGTATATATAGCATTAGGAATGAATAGAATGCCGTAATCGATGTTGTTTTTTGAGTTAAAAATGAATTCTTAGCATGTATTCGTTAACATAGCCTTATAGAAGTAGTTACGGTGACTATGCTTAAAATTTGAAAATTCAATGACTTTATGACTATCTAAACAAGTAACGAAACATGGAAATATGATATGTATGACAAGATCGTATAGTACTGTGGAATTATAGCATTGGAAGTCATTATTTCATTCACTTCACTTATTGATTACGGCTTTTGTAATTACATATTTGTCACAATTCACCTACCATTATTTAGAACATAGAAGTCATTACTCGGTAGCGGTAGTTCTTAGGTCGTCTATAGCTAAGAATTAATACTAGAATATCAGATTTTTTGTAACGAGTGGTAACACAGAAATTCTTTTTGCGTCAAACGAAACGTTTTTGCAAACAAAAGTCAAAAAGTTTGTATTGTTTTTGGTTGGTGAGTGTAATTTAAACTAGTTTTTTTAGCTGATTTCCTCGAAAAGCGCTAGTGGTAATAAAAATATGGATTATGGGTAAGTTTCTAATTATTTTATATTGATTGGATTACTTTTCGATTTACATTTAGGTCATAAAATTACTTTTTCATAATTTCATTTTGGCGCCCCCGTTGGGCGAGCTAGAGCGAGCAAGCCGCCATTATTTCTTTCCCTCCCCACTCATGAGCGAAACGAAACAGAAACAAACATAACAGCTGCTTGTCTTGCATGAGCTCTGTTGTTTTTGTCGTATTTTGTGTAAAAAAATGGTTCTTGATTAATTTACGCGCAACAAACAATGTTAATTGTGTGCACCTAACTGTTTTGTGATAACAAGAACGTGAGCATAGTTCCGGAATGTTGTAAAAGCTAATGCCTCGCTATGGCTTGTGAAATGCATTCTTTCGACGATGTCCCCGTGGATGAATTGGAGTACCAAGCTAAATGGAGCAAGTTCTCGGACTGGTTGCATTGTATTTGCGTCGTGACCTTCGATTTAGAGTTGGGGCAGGCTATGGAAAGCGTGTATCCGCCGGGCGTGCGGCTGACAGATCAGGAGAAATGCAATATCTGCTACTTAGCGTTCCCGGATTCGAATTCTGGATGTATGGGCGACACGCAATTCCATGTGCGTTTACGGTCTAGGACGCCGCTAACTCGCCAACAGTTGATTTACAATGACGAAAGCGTGGCTACTTTACGCGCTGATTCCTCGCACTATTGGGGCTTCGTTTATTTCCGTCAGGTCAAAGATCCGTCGCTGCCTCGAGGTTACTTCCAGAAAAGTATAATCCTGTTATCGAGATTGCCCTTTATAAACCTGTTCTACAAGGTCATTCAGCTCGTTGCCCCAAAGCACTTTGAGGAGGGCGAGAGAAGTCTAGAAGCCGCTTGCCATGATATCAACAGATGGCCGACGTTAGACGCTGGCCAGAATGTTCTATTACCAGTATTGGGGTCAGTATTTCAGTCATACATTCCAAATCAACAGACTGGTAAAATTACAAGGTCTGACATAGCCAAGCCATTAGATTCACGTAATGTTCCCCATATTTTGGCATCTTTACAGGATGTTAATGTTTTTGATGCATTATCAAGTGTGATTTCTCATCTACATTTGCTGTGGGAGCTGGTTTTGACGGCTGAGCCTATTGTTGTTATGGCTAGTTCACCTACTGAGTGTTCAGCTTTGGTTCAGGCACTGACATGTTTGATCCAGCCACTACCCTTTTCTGCAGAATACCGTCCCTATTTCACAATACATGATAGTGAATTCAAAGAGTTCACTAGAAAACAGTACAACCCACCTTGTGTCATACTCGGTGTAACAAATCCATTCTTTACAAAAACTTTGCAACACTGGCCGCACACTATAAAGCTTGGTGATGCTAGTACAATAAAAACTAAATTAAGAAAAGTTGGGAACATTAAGCTATTAGACACAGCTCCTGGAGTTTACACACAATATAAGACATTTTTAGAAAAAGACAAGTCAATTATAAAGAAATTACACAATGGAATAAGGACAGACCGTCCATCGGAAGTTCAGACAGCAATGGTGAAACGTCATTTGCTTGAATTGACTCAGAGCTTCATGATTCCTCTAGAGAGATACATGGCTTCATTGATGCCTTTGCAGAAAAACATATCACCATTCAGAGCTCCTCCTGTACCCAATCCATTCAATCCAGAAGACTTTTTTGCCATGCTCCAGCAATCAGGCCCTCAATTGACTACTGGTATAAAAGGAGACTGGATTGGCCTTTACAGGAACTTTTTCAGAACACCCAATTTCAGTGCATGGTTCCATGAGAGGCACAGCGATTTAACAAATAAGCTTCAAGCGTTACAGCTAGAAGCATTAGCTGAAAGTGATCTGAAGAAGTGGTCCATCGGGAAGAAGGAAGTTGAAATAGTGGATATGGTGTTAAAATTGAGGGAAGTGCTGAGAAATAACCCTCCAGTAGCTGATAATACACGGACATTACTAGCGAGAAGGCTTGAAGACCTCAATTGTGTTTTGCCTGACGATATGAAGTCAATATTGAATGCGGCCTCATGACATCAACAATGCTGCGCCTCAAAACTGGGAGGCTGCAGCAACGACTGCAAGATTCAGTTTTCTATTGCTTGTTTATAACACTATCCTGTATTTTTATCCAGGTGAATAAAAGGCTTTCCACACCTATCCATCTTGTAGATGGGCCAGGGCATAAGATAGAGCTCCACATATCAAAAGTGAAGGCATATGCTGGCATACTTATAAAATAGTATAGAATTAAATAGTATTCCAATATGCTTCATTTTGTAATTTTATGGTGCATATAATTCAAAAAGTTTTTTTTCTGGGTACTAGTCCATCCACTACTTTAACACAGCTTGGATAGGTGTGGATACTGAATAACTGGTCTTAAGTAACAATCAATATAATGCAAAGTAAAGACTTCACTCTCAGTCCAGCTATTAATTTGGCTGAGCTTAAGATATTTGTCAAAATGCCACTTTGACAGCTCTCAATCTTTTCCTGAGATTTAAGTTAGAAACCCAGACTCAGACAGACAATGATAGAATAAGAATTGTTGGTTTTCCACTTTGAATAAAATAGATATTAATACCTAGTTTCTATGTATAAAACAACAATTGATCATAGATTGTTACTAAATGCCTATAAAATCTGCATATAATTAGAAATCACTTTCAATATATTTTAAGGGCTCAAACAATAGTAAGTCCCTATATAATGAAGTAAACAGCATACCTTACCTACCCACATAATTAGGTGGCACAACATAAAATATTACTAAAATACAATAACTATAATGTACTTATAATTTATTTGTACATTATAGTTATTGACCTTTCTGACTGGATGCGGCGGATGTATGGGCACAGACAGCGGAGAAAGCCGGTTGGAAAGTATAACGCTTTCCAACCAGATCCCTAGCGGTGCATCTGCAAGAAGCTAGCTCCTGGCAAATATGCTATCCCAGCACATGGGCACACAAGTATAGAGCCACTTGGAAAGGGTTAGGTATGTTGTGGTTTTTGTTACAAATAATTAAGTATACTTACAGAGTGTATAAATTATTATAACATATCTGTGAAGGTATATATAAGCATACTTTTAGTACTGTGCAACACAGAATTGCTGTCTACCTTCCCAATCAAACAATGCATCCCATCAGCCAATAATTATTATTTTGGTAGATCATTTTATAATCTCATCATTGTAATCTGTCATTTATATCTCTTATTAAGTTTTCATTAAATTATCATTGTTCAATAATAATCCACTCTCCTTAATATGTTAGCTACTTTTAGTTCAGTACCTACCACAACTTAAGGTTGCTATCTGATAAGTATCTTAAGGCATATTATATAAATGTTGTCCTGAGTTATTCTTAAAAACCTGTAAATAAGTAACTAGAATAAGGAATTATCCATAAACACCTCCTGTTTTAGCTAAACTAGTATGTAACAGTTTTTATTCTTATCTGTGTGTCTGTTTGTCATTAATTGCCATTCGCAAACAAGCATTGAGATAATAATTTTGTGCTTGCTACAAAGGTCACCTAATTAGTTATAAATATTGCTTGACCTTTATATGATCAATATATTTTTGGTAAAAAGCATGTTGGTGCCAAAATAGATGCAAATCTTTTATATTTTTGGTAAATACATGTCTAGACTGTTTGCTCAAATACTTAGCTGCTTATACTTTTGGTATATGAAAATGTTAACAAAATAACAGCATCCTCCACTACTTGTTACATAGAACCACAAATGCACTGACTACATTATGTGTAATAAAATATTTTTTTTCAAATAATTTGTTTTATTTAACTCTTATGTAAAATTGTGCTATCCTCACCGATCAGGGAAAACAATATCGGTCAACATTAAGACATGGGGTAAATAAGTCCTGTTGCACTTAACAGATCCTTTGGCGATCATTTGAGCATCCCACCCATTAATTAATAAATTAGCTTAAATAGAGCAAGTCGAAAACAAACTCTTGAATAAAAAACAAACTCTTGTATAGGAACAAATTACACCAATTGTGACATGTTTTATGGTGATTTAAATATGGTTTAATCTTCTCTAAATAGTTCTAAAACATCCAATACTATTGGTCATTTAGTAATGAGTGGAACGCATCAATAACATAAATAAAACTAAAAAATTAACAGTCTATTCACATAACACTAAAGGCGGATAGATCACAATCGGTTGTATTTTGCTTTACTCCAAATATTGTCATTGTCGGTAACTAGTGTGTACACTCCAGCTAGGGTGAGGCCTACAGCTGCGCCTAGACCCATGGAACGGAGGCCTGAGGTACTTTTGTAGATGATGCCGGTTGTGGCTGCGGCTATGAAGGTGTTGCCTGTGTCTTCTTTATCCCGGAGCCAAGTAACTCCAAGGGCTATGCACGAGTAGAATGATGCAATGATGCCTAAAGTGCAGCCAGTGGTTGTACCTGAAAATATAACAACAAATATTATTATGTAATGTTTGGACATGCCTCAAGCTAACCCCTACTTGGTATTACCCTACTTAGATGTGAACCTGACTACCCCCTTAAGCTTATGGATCTACATACTGAGTAGTGACCACTAACAATGGTAATGAATCTGGATGTCCATCATTGGAATTACCATTGTTATTGTGTTTGTTTTAAAAGCAAGTATTTAAGGACACAGTTGTTATTTAGTATAATAGTTGCTAGTTTATATAGTTCCAATTAAAAATTAACACAGCATGCTTTTAATAGTTTGGTGTACCTAAACATATTTTATAAAGAAAACCATAATATAAAGAATACCATGCATAATAATTTAACATGCAAAATTATTATAAGACAGTTTACCTAACTTCTACAACTTGATAACATTAAAATGATAAAAAAGCTAGTCCTAAGATCTGTCTCATTTGTGAGCTAGCTATGCCAAAATGAAGATGTTACATACCTTGCTTCATAATGTAGTTGACTACTTGTGTCCTCCGTACTTTGCCAACTTGTCCTGCCAAAGTGGTTGCCTTCAGACCTTTGTAAAGTCCAGTCACACTGCCTAATCCTGAAATAGGTACAAGTTCAAATAAATTAAAGGAATATCAAAAAATCTATGTTTGAATCGTATTCCAAGATGATGTTTAAAAAACTTCAAATATTAGTCAGTTTAGTAAATTGGTACCTCGATCTTTGAGTTCTGGTTTTTGTTTACACATAACATATAATTTCTTTGTGTCATTGGTTCTTTTTTTTGGTGACCCTGCGTTAGGTTAGATCAGGTAGAGGTATAATGGAAGGATTCACCTCACACAGGCTTATTATCATAAACAAAATAGTTATGTAAAAGATTTCGAGGTTAGAAGTTTCATCATAAATTACCTGAGCCGGTCATGAATGACATTCCAATAATGGGCAGGGCTACATTAGACCTCCGTGCTGTGGATGCCATGTGACTATCATCAGGGTACAAGAACTCTGGCTGGACTTTTGATATGTAGGAGGGATCGAAGTTGAGATATGGAGACAAGTTCGCGCCAGCCTGGCTTGGCTTCTCCTCGCTTTTAGGCGATAGGATATCACTCAAGAGCGACATTATTTCGTTTTATTTGTACTAAACCACTACAAATACACGAACAAACGTGTTTCGTTTTTCACTGCGTGAATTTATAGACATCGGATTTTAGTCGGGACGTCAATGTCACGAAATGACATTGACTGATTATGACAATAGACCATAGACAATAATAATGTTGCCAACAAAGGTTTTATAACCAATCCTACAAACGCGTTAAATTGCAAAATGATAGTACTATTTAATTAAATAGTACTATCATTTAGCAATTATAATTATAATATTTTGAAATATCCCCGTTTTTAGATCTACAATTTATTATAGAGCAAATTTTTTCACAGCGAGACGAGAACTTCTGAGCAAGTCAGAAAAGTTATCAAAACTGCTAAACTTCACGAATCTGAGCTGACCGAAACTACACAAATCTTGAGATTCCCTGAGTCTAATAAACATAATGAAAATCTCAGGCTTATGCTACTAGATGACAATCTGCTGAAGCAAATTGAAGCTGGAAATGAGCTTATTTTTAAGGGTAAGCGTCATACGATTGCGAATCCCACAGCTGGGACTCAAGTCTACCTGTGCCTGCAAGTGTAATTTTAACACAAATCATAAAGTCTCATTTAGATATGTTGGTCTAGCCTCGCTTAGGTTTAAAATAAAAGGAAAGACAGCTAAATTAAACCAAAGCATAGGTTATAATACGCTTAAAAAAACATCGAATTTTGCAGGTGATCCAGATGAAAACGTAGTCCTATGCACAAACGATAAAACATACGACGTCAAGGAAGCAGAAACATCCAACAGCCTTCTACTTGTCCCTGAATTACTATTCGCAGCCGCCACCGGTTTGGATGAAACCATACAAAACAATTCCATGGACGACTCTGATACTTCCCTCGATAAATCCAACGCCAGTCTAAACAAATCTACCGACTCCGACGACGACGAACCTCCAAGAAAAATTGAAAATAAGGACATAGTCAATACGTTCTTTACCTACTACGAACTGAAGCCTTGCAAACCTAGACTATCCAAACTTGTAAAACTGCTAGAATCCTCCAAATACCAAGGTCCTGAGCTGGAATATGCAGTTGATAAATCAAAACGTCTATGTTACGAATCTATTTTCGATAAAATACAAGCTTCCAGGAAAGAGTTAGACGAAGAACTTATAAAAATCCAAGCTATAAACATAGATGGCTTCTATCGACTTCTGGATTTTGATTTTGAATTCAGAGTGATATCTTACATGCTAGATCTGATTGAGGAGAACTCTTGGCCGTTAGATAAAGTCTCCAAAGAAGTAACGTTAGAGAGTTTGAAGGAACTAGTGCCAGAATGTATACTGGAAGCAGTTTTTGGGTTTTATACCACAGAAACGATTGTCGAAAATGGCATACAGTATTACCAGTATAAGCAAGATAAAGTATGCCGGTTCTTGGCGAGGGTCTTGTTGAAAAGCGCAGGAAAATTCAATCTCGTTGAATTTCTGCAAGCGTGGCGGGATTCTGTACCTGAAGGAATGATCACAGATGTGAGTTATTTTACCTTACTATCCTATAAATAAACAAACAAGCTTAATTGTTGGTCTCGAGAATGGCTCGAACGATTTTGATGAAATTTTTGGAGATGGGGGGAGGGGGAACGGGCTTGTGATGATCATTTGACTTGTCAAACGTTCATCACCGAGTGACTTTCACTTACATAATAGGCCCCTTCAAAATTACAAAATAGTTAATGTGTTCGGTGTAAATGTATTTAATAATGCATTGGGTTAAAATTTTCATAGTCACTTTCACAAGCATTTGTTGTTTTTACAAGAAAACTTACACTTGCCTGACTAGCCTCTGCCCACTGCTTCGCTCGCGTGGTTTCCTGACAAAACTACAAGATATGGCACTAAGTTACCTTTCTAGATTACATCCAAACTTTCATCATAAAAGATATATTATTTTAGTAGGAGAAAATTGATTGAAAGAAGAAATATTGATGCCCATTTGCACCTTCGGTAGCTTGGCAATCCAGCATTTAAAACATATAGAAACGAAAAAATTAGTTTTTAACTAAAATTGAGTGGGTGCAATCTCTTGAAATAGGCAAGCTTGAACAGTCACGAGATAAATGAGGAAAATATTTATATCTTTCAGGAGTCACTGTTATCAGGAATCGCGCTGATAGATAAGTCGAGTACGCCGCAAGTCGTGTGGGGATTTTCTGAAAGCGACCTACCGGAGAATATCAATGAACGATTCAAGATCTTATTCCAGACTAAACCCAAGTGGACCGTTAACCAGATCTCACCGTATATCGAGTGAGTTTACATTTAAAAAGGACTACATTCACAAGTTGGTCCCATTTCTGATATGATCCGGCTCGAAATACCAAATGCAGTAGGTAAATTTACTGCACTTTTCTTTCAGGTGTTATGCAACTGAGAAATTGAATGTCAATGCGTTATTAACAAAGTATGCAAGGGCTTCTACTCAAGATGGAGTGAGAGTATTTTCAGCTAAACACATGAAATAAATCGACAAGTCCAGGTAACTAGGTTAATCATTTAGAAAGTCTTTAGGCCGTTTTATGTACCTAATCATGTTTTGGATGAAATCCAGTAAAACAACATTTAAAATAACAGTGGGATTTTATTTGTAAAGTTTTAAAATTTCAGTAGCAGTTCATAATTTATTTATAATTAAGTAAATATTCCTTACAATTATTAATTAAAATACATTTATTCCTAACTAACACAGCCTGGTATTTTCAAATCGAAAATATCATCCATCAAATACAAAACATCGTTCTAAAATACCATATTATTTTATGTTAAACTATTATATTACAATACAAATTAAAATTCTAAAAGGGATGTCTATGAGTTTATTTTTGTAAGCGTTGGTAAGTCCTAATCTCTTTTGACTTTATTATGATTTAGTACACGAGTCGTCTAATTAAAATGTAATGGGCCATGAACGTTTAACGGTCTTATAAAAGTAGCTATGAATCTTTGGTTTACGATTGCTTAATGTTATTACGCAGCCTGTCTAGTTCCTCCCACATTGCACGCGGGAGATCCTCACCCACCTCCTCTTTGAAATACTTTTCGATCGCATCGGCCTGGAAAAACACAATTTTTTTTACATTATTGTTCAATTTTTAAATTTAACATCGGACATACCCATATATGCAATAAAATATTTTGATTTAAAAAATGTCCTGTAAAGTATATTTTTATAACTGCTCGTTGTTTAAACCTATAGAATTTTAAAGAGAAGGGACACAATTTCTTCTAGTTTCATTAATTTTAATTTGCTGCGGTGGACGTTTGAATTAATTTGTGAAAAGCCGCCGTTTCAATTATTTTCTCAAAATTACGAGTTTTCCTATACTTCAATGATGCTATCATAGCTTATATAAAATATTAATACACCTTGTAGATACTTTGGATTTTGGCGATGTAATACCGCAGGCTTGCAATTAAAGCTGGCCTTTTATATTTTTGTTGGTGTGGCTCCAGTATAGCATTGGCTCTGATATCAGAGTAAGGTATATATGTTCTGAGATGCTTGCAAATTATGTAAAACATTTCTGGGGGACACTTAAAAGTCTTACCTCTTGTAGCCAGAAGTCTTTAGGTATGCTGAAGAGGCTCTTCATGTCCAAAGCGCCCAGGTTGTCAGTGTTGAGAGCGTTGTCAGCGGGCACGTTTCCTAGCGGGGTCTCGGTGTAGCAGGGCTCGTCATCGCAACGGCGAAGGATCCAGTCGAGTACACGAGAGTTTTCGCCAAATCCGGGCCACAGGAATTTACCCTGTTGAGTGTTGGTCATATTAAAGTTTGAGGACTATGGTAAGTACCATACTAGCATTAAGTAATACTAGTAGTGAGCGAAGCGAGCTGCTACAATACAGAACTTAACATGTGGAAGCAAATTAATAGGCATGAAACAGCAAATTCTATGACAGTTCAGTGTAAAGTTGGCAAAGTTACCTACCTGGTCATTCTTACGGAACCAGTTGACGTGGAAGATCTTTGGCATCTTGCGTTCCGGCTGTGGCATCGACAGCCAGTGCTGCAAGTACTCGCCAAAGTTGTAGCCGAAGAATGGGCGCATCGCAAATGGGTCGTGCATCACTTCTTTACCCTAAAACAACAATTAATTAATATTTTTTTAGATGTCGGCTAAAGAGACGAGAAAGCTTGTAGAGTTTAATTTTTCAATAACTTCATTCGAAAGTTGATTCGTTTGAACGAACAAGATTACTAAATTCTTTAAAAGATCACAGGCTTGACTGCAATGTAATTAAAAAAGTTATGGATATGAATATATTCATAACTTTTTTAATTATAAAAGTCATTAATACGTTTATGCCTTTCTGGCATAAACGTATAATTTATGCATTCACTTACTTTAAACTCAGCAGCAGCAGTAGCCTCCGACCTCATAGTGGCGCCCATGAATACGCCATGCTGCCAGTCCCTCGACTCCACGACCAGGGGAACCCCCTCAGGCCGACGTCCTCCTAGCAAGATAGCAGAAATGGGTACTCCTTCCGCGCTTTCCCAATCGTCATCTATGATAGGACACTGTCCGGCTGGGGTGCAAAATCTGTGAAATAATTAGTAAATAAGTAAAAAAAAAACATGAAGCTCAAAGATCTAATTCGATTTAGGTTTTTCTAAGTAGGTACATGGAAATATAGGCGCATTCCAAAAGTATCAAAAATTTCACGTTCTAATGTCACTCAATTTTGAATTTGAATAAATCCAAATATAGGTGTTCATATTGCTGGGTTTTCGTTTTACACAACAGTTATGTTTGTAATCTCTGGCAATACATTCAATAAACAATATCCGTTACTTTTTAAAACAATAAATGGCTAGAGAAATTCCCGCTATTCTTCCACGAACCTGGAATTCGGATGTGCAGCGGGGGTGTTCTTGCTAGCGTCCCAAGGCTGTCCCTTCCAGTCGGTCAGACCCTCAGGGGCCTTTCCCATGCCTTCCCACCACACACCGCCCTCTCTTGTCTCAGCTACGTTCGTGAACACAGTATTTTTGAAGACTGTGGCCATCGCCATAGGGTTGGTTGCCTGTGATGTTCCTAGAAACACAAGTTGATAGTTGCAAAATTTTTAACCGTCTATTACAGGGCGCTCTAGTGACCACATAAATCCTATCTAAGAAACAGTCTTGAAACCATACAAATCAGAAACATTAATATCTGGTGCAACTACAAAGAACCCATTTTGTTTTTTTGTCTGATTGAAAGGACAAACAGAAATAATGTTCTTACCAGGTGCTACTCCAAAGAATCCATTTTCGGGATTAATAGCTCGTAGAACGCCATTCTTGTCAAACTTCATCCAAGCGATGTCATCGCCCACGCATTCCACCTTGTACCCCGGGAGGGTTGGAGTCATCATGGCGAGATTGGTCTTCCCGCAAGCCGAGGGAAACGCAGCGGCGATGTACCGTTTGCGGCCGTGAGGGTTTGTCACACCTACGATCTGAAATATAACTTTGTTAACCGCCGTTTCGATATAAAAAAAACCTGCCTTTGCCTATTTATTGTTTACTAGCTGTTGTTAGCGGCTATGCACGCGTGGAGTCGTGATAAAAAAAAGATGCATCCAAATTTTTACCCCTCATTTCCCCCCCTAAAATGTGAAAATTTAATAAAATGTGAATGAGTAGCTACAATTCCAATTTCCAAGTGCCTGCTTTAAAAAAAAGATACTCCTATACAGACTTTCATCCCCCCTCCCCCGTTATTGGTGTGTACCTACTTAGTACGACCTACCTACTAAATAATAGTTGGTAGTTTAGTAGGTACCTGACTAACATACGAGCAAAAACCATAACCGTCTCAGTCGGGCAAACAGTAGACTTACCAACATGTGTTCGGCCAGCCAGCCTTCGCGTCTAGCAATCACCGATCCCAGTCGTAGAGCGAAGCATTTCTTGCCAAGTAGACTGTTGCCGCCATAACCACTACCTGATAACAAGACGTGACATAACTATAAATAGGTAAAAAATATAGGTACCTACCTAAGTATAATGTGCTTGTCTGTTTTGATGGCTCTGTATAATTAACCAAGCCTCTGCCCACGGTTTCTCCCGCGTGGTACCCGGATAAAAATTAGCCATGTGTTATTCTGATGTACCTATAAGCTATATTACCGTAAAGTTTCATCAAAATCCGATAGTAGTTTTTGCGTGAAGAGTAACAATCATCCATCCTCACAAACTTTCGCGTTTATATTAGTAGTAGGATATGGTTAAAAAAAAACTACCTACCTATTAGGTAGATTTTTTTAAAACTTATTTGACAAAACCATGTGTACTATGAAGTTCCTCCGGTTAAATTAGTACCTATGAGTTTAATTATTAATACTGGTAGGTACTAGCGCAAGTAATCTAAAATGAAAACAAGACTGTTCATTATGGTACCTACTAACTACCTCGAATGAACCTATAACTAACCTACAAGTAAGAAAGTGTACAGGTTGCACAGATTTTTGCGTTAAAAAAATCGAAACTTAAGGTACCTAGTACCTACTTTTGTTGCTGACTGTACTTACCTACCTTAGAAACTTAAGTAATTTGAGGGATATCATAAAAACTGATAGAATATGGATAATGGGTAGATTGCAGAAAAGAAGACCAACAGTGGATTTTTATAGTCTGTGATGAAGAAATGATGCAAATACGTACCGTAGCTTATGATCTCATTTTCGTTGGGCTTGTGAAGGATGATGGTGCGTTGGGGGTCGCAAGGCCAGCCCGCCACGCTGCCGGCAGAACCCACCGCGTGCAGGCAACGCACGAAGCTTTCATCCTGACGCAGAGCCTCCAGGACCTTGGATCCTGAAGAAATAAAGAAGAGTTCCACTTCAAGAAGGAACCTTGTTTATACAACGTCTTACCTAATAAAATAGAATCGATAATTGGAGGTAAAACAAAAGTCAAAAGAGAAACAAATAAATTAGGTAGGTAGGCAATTTAAAAAAAATCAACATAATTTGAATTGAGAATTCCATGTCGAACCGCAAATATTTCGGTTCAATGTGGCCAGTTACACAAAACGGCATAATACGCAAAACATGAAAATAGTTTAATGGATTTATTGAGAGTAGAATCGATGTGTCAGCACCTCTGATCGGTGTCTGATCGGCAATGCGTTGAATGAATCCGCCATTTTTGAAACATTAAATAATTTACCTAAATTGTGCAGTTTTTACTGAAACTTAGCTTCAAGGAAAATAATTGACTTACCCATTCTTGTCATGACACGCATAGAATAGACGACGTAGGGTGAATCGGTGACTTCCACACCGATCTTGGAGAGTGGAGACCCAACCGGACCCATGGAGAACGGAATCACATACATTGTGCGACCTACATAGATAAATAAATTATTTCTTTCTATACGTTGAGCCATTTTGTTCTATACGTTGGATTGTTCTATAATTCATTCTATGGCTGCCTACCAGGACTGAGTATGGGATTAAGTGGGTAAGTAGCAAAGAGTTATAACTTAAAAAAAATAGATTTTGTTCTCCTTTTGTACAAAATGAACGAACATGTGGAAAGGTAATAATCTAAAAAAAAAAACTCGATTTAGTTTCCATCTCGTGAAAAAGAAAAAAAACAGTTGCTGACTGGCGCGGTGGCAGTGGTGATTAATAGGATTTGTATTTAGGTATCTATATTGACGCTAACTTTGACTACTTATGTACCTTTACCTGCAACTTGACCACCATCGCCACCGCGTCAATTTGCGATGCAAACGTCTACCAGACGGAAAAAGCGTCCCCAAAATGCCAGCTGCACTGGCCACGGTGAATAAAAATGCTAATAAGTATAAACTTATTCGTATGTTTCCGGAATTCACCTCGCATGCATCCCGGGAACCTTTCTCCCACCGCCTTCTCATAGTCGTCCGCATTGATGTAGTTGCCCAGGGCTGATTTCTGCCCCGCCCTAGCCAAAGGTACCACATCTCGTTCTCGCGGAGAGCAGATAAAGGTACGGGACTCCACGCGAGCCACGTCTGCTGGGTCAGTTCTTGCGAGCCAGCTGGTGAATCACATTCTAATTAGGTACATATAAATAGTGTATAAAGACATTATAATATTAGGTAAGCAACTTCATGGCTAAGCCATCATAATGCGAAGGAAAGTAGCATCCTTCAAAAGCAGAATGCTGCTGTACCAATATCAAGATGCTTTGGGCACTGACTGGCTGATTCGATCGTCCACTTAAGAGGCACTGGATGTCGGCACTAATTTACCCCATCATCAACAACATCCTATAGCAGTCCATAGGTCTCCCTTAAAGAGTGACGATACCCTTATTAGTTAGTTGCTCTGCTTAGTTTTGGACTAGATGGTGCTGTGTGAAACTTTCCAGAATTATTTATTATTATTATGAACAATCTTGGGCAGCTCCATCCACTGACTTCCCGCAATCTTTATAAGACATCGGTCATCGGTCTATTTAGTGGATATGGCTAATTCAAAACGTTGAATGATACAAGTGCTACAAAGTCATGGTTGAGAAGTAATAGGTTATCATGGAATGGGCATATCATGAGGAGGGAAGAATGTCATATTACGAGAAGTGTGTTAAATATGAATGTGGATGGAAATAAAAGCAGAGGTAGGCCAAAGAAAAGATGGATAGATTGTGTGAAGGATGACATGTTTAAGAAAGGAGTGAGTACTGAGATGACGGCTGATAGAGGAGAGGGAAGAAGAAAACATGGAGTCCCATGCCGACCCCACGTAATGTGGGATAAGGACAAGAAGATGATGATATAGATCTAGTCAAGCCGAGCCTGACTTCTCTTAAAATGTTCTTACGTGTTTTAAAACTCACCAATTGTCATACTTCGGCAGCTGTTTGACAGTCCCCTGCTGCTGCATGAGACTGAGCAGAGCACTGGCTTCGGCCTCTGAGCCGTCACATACATGTACATGTTCAGGCTGGCAGAGGGCCGCGCTGCGCTCCACGAATGCACGGACCTGGACAAATAACGTTCAGTTACTTGAGATATTAGGCAGCGTCTATCTGCTTGGGTCTATCGGATGCTCGAACACCTGTGGATATGAAGTCAGAGTTCCACCTGTAAACTGACTTAATCGAGCGTCATGTCATGCAGGGACGAGTGGAAGGCATCAGACCGCGTCCTAAGTCATCCATGGATGGACTGATCAGATCAAGTCTGCAGTGAGCGGCGAATGCATGAATGCATCAGAATAGTCTCAAACAGAGAGAAATGGCAAGATAATGTCAACGGATTACAATATCTTTTGTCGCGAACAAACAATACGAAAGTTAGAAGCTTTTCTGCATAATACTCTGTTGTGGGTTGTGAGTGTGAGAGTTAGCGGTTACATTATTGTGATTCCCGTCAATTTTCATTGTGTAAGTCGGTATGTTTAAAATGAAAAAATAGTTTACTTTTGGAGTGAGGGTAGCTAGTTGAGGATTTGGCTTGGAAGCTCCTCGCAGTGCCGTTTGGTGCGCCGCCCGGCTGCAGCCAAGTGCTATTTGCGCACATCTGTAGACAAGAAAAACATTACAGAAATTTGTTGTATGGAGATGTGATACCTACTTGGGCAGGATGATTCGAACAAGATTTAACATACCATGAGAGTGGTAAAGGATCTTATAGCCCATCATGTGGATAGTTGTGTATTATATGTAGTATATTGTATTACAGAACAAATGTTGGTGCAGATAAGGAAGACAAAAAAGCATTGCAACTGTCGAACTGTGTGGAGGGATGTTCGTTCATGTCCACGAACCACGACATGATGAAAAATAACCAAAATATGTTTCTGTTATTAATACCAAGTGTAGTGTTTAAAATGATAGAAATAACGACTGTAGTGTTAACTGTTATGTTATTTTCTTTTTAAATAAAATCTAATTTAATTATTATGTTTGACCATCATTACTTAATTTGTTCTAATTGTAGAACAAATAATGATTATGAAAAGGGTTTATATTACCCATAAAAAAAACTTTTGTTCTCTGGAATTGATTGCGAGTGATAGGTATTTTGTGTTGGTGTTATCGGTCGGCCTCACTTCGAGGTAAATAGGTTATTTATTTCTTAGACGGGCGAAGACATTCTGCACTTTGTTCGGGGCCGGGCACAGATAACATATAAGTTACTAGGTATTCATAGGTAGGTAGTTTGTATCTATCGTCAATAAATATCCCCACACAAGTAGATCAAGAAGGTTGATGTTATAATCTACATACTTGAACTTGTAGCAGGTAAATTAAGTTAAAAAAAAATCAAATCAAAAATAATAAGCCTTAGGTTTGATACTAGTTTATTTATTTAACAATGAACATTCGACTCATCTTCCCTGAACAAACATACCGAATCTAGATTAAAGCATATGTTTTTCACATAATTCGAATAAATAATGCTGGACATTTTCACACAACATCATCTAGCCCCAAAGTAAGCAGAGCTTGTGCTTGTGGGACCTAACAATCGTGGGAAAACAATCAGACCCGAGACAAATATTTGCAGATCATACAAAAAAATCTTGCGGCGGGATTTGAACGCGCAACCTGCGTTTCAGAATGATTTCCATTGAAAACTGGCAATTAAATCAATGCTTGGTTCTAGATCCAGCTTGATTCGAGAGATTCGCCCTGGAATAAGGGCCACCCGTTTGGACTAACATCTCCTAAATACAGCTTTTTTACTTTAGTCAGGAATATGTGCACTACATAAAAGTCCAGACAGAACTAGTTAAATATTTACAACTATTGTTAGATGGTAAAAAAAACTTACTGTGCTGACTTCTTCACGTAGTCTTCAGGTACAGTTTTAATATGCAACATTTTGAAAATACTAAACAAAATAAATTAAATCACAATACTACAGATCAAAATTTTAAAATAGGTAGCAAAATTTTATCAAAATTACTGAAGCTGAACAGGAATATCAACCACCTATAATATCCTATTTGATTTAATTTATCACCCATTTAATAATTAGATGTTTTGTAACGGGATAACGAAGTAAGAATGTTTGAAAATGTGCGCAGGAGTGCTTTATATTGAGGGAGTGTACAGACGGTACTACAGATTAGATGATAGTAACGGATCGCTGTGATTGGTTGAGAGTGCGGGTGTGTCTCTACGTACCTTTCTTGTAACCACAGGTCTATCACTAGTCACTGAGCAAAGATTACGTTAATATCGTGTGTTAATCGAATGAAAACAATTAATTCCGAGATTCAGAGTTGTATTTGTTTGTTTTGTTTATCGTGTGTTTATTTTAGAAAATTCCACATCATAAAGGCTTGGTTGTAACATTGCGTATGGTTTCATCAGCTCCACTCCATCCAAAGCTCAAGGTGCGATTTCATCAGACTTTGCACGGTTGTTGCTCGGACAGTGTAGGTACCTTACTTATTAATATAGCAAGAGTACTTATTATAAGCAAGGAAATAGCAAGGAATAGTATTTCATATCAAAGTACCTAGAGTATTACCTACCTACTATTAGTATTAGTAGTATTAGTAGGTACCTACTTAGCTTTGATCACAGGCTAACCTGCAGCAGATTTACTTGAGATACCTATCTAGGTATTTTACTCGTGAAATGAGGTTTTCTTTTATTTCTTTCCTTAAATTATTAGGTACCACACATAATTTCTCAGTTCATCAGTTTCCTTCTGTATAATTTATCCTTGATCCAAGTTATTTTGACAATAGGTATAATTAAAGGACCTACCTGTCCTTTAATTATACCTATTTCTGTAGATTTGAGGCATTGGGCCATTACCGTTAGGGACTCCAAATAAAATGGACTGCGAGTCCCTAGAGACACTTTCAAAATTAATATTATTTTCATTCCTAGTAGGGACTATCCACGCCTACTGCTTTTATGGTTTAAATTTAAACACTAAAAATCGCAAAGTATAATCAGTACCGCTAGCACGGTTATAAATAATATGTTCTAAAATTTAGACAAAATAGTAGGTACGTTTTGTCCTAATTCTAGAAATTGTTGTTACCTTATTAAAATTATGATACCTAACACGTCTCAAAATAATAAAACAAATCTAGTGTTGCAATGCGTGTTTGGTTGCATAACATAAAACGATTAAAACACTCTCCAAATTTTAATTTAAAATTATATTAAGTGCGCAAAAAAGTATTATCAAAGTAAGTATCTAGTTTGAGATAACTCGTATCATGACGGTCCATAAAATTTTGTGTCCGGGATCAGATTGCTTGGGTATACCTAAGGTACCTAATTAGATATTGATTAGTCAGTCTGCTTTACGACAAAAACAATGTCATCTCCATTTCAATAAACAAAGTCAATTTGTATGAGAAAATCTTAATAAATATTACTAATGCAAAAGCGCGGATGATTGTATGTTTGTTACTAGGTAACGGTTGAACCAATTTGGATGAAGTTCGGAATCAATATTGTTCATAAACTAGAATGGCTTTTATTATGGGCTAAGCCGTGGATAGAAACTAGTCCTCTAACATTAAACATCCGAAAAATTTGATTTTTTTGCTAATAATCTCTTTAACGGCCGAACATTTGGAACATTTGGATTTGGATAAAATTAATAGTTCGTGTCCAGATAAAGTAGTGGACGTACAGTCAAACTGCAATGCCACAGATCAAAAAAGAACCCACCTCATTGTATTAAAAGCGTTTAAAGAATTTTGGAAACCTGTCAAGTGTATGTCGGTCCCTTTATAACTAGTCGTAGTTTTTTCCTGCATATTTCGAAAAGTGCTTGATAGACAGATACATCTATTGTATTTACACGATTGTATTTACAGAAAAAAACTGTTTTATATTAAACTAGAATAATATTTTAGTTCAAAGTCTATACGATATCCCAGTCCTAAATACAAAAGCCTATAATAAAGTTGAAATGTGCTAAGGACCAAATAGAACGGAACTATTTGATAAATTCCCCCGTCTGATATAGCAGAAAAGTTAGTGTTTATCTACCTATTTACCTAAGAAAATATGTATACGACTTCATGCGTGCAAAACAGTTGGCAACAGTTAGTCAATTTATAAATACTACTGAATCTACTTAATTTTACTCTACATCTGAAATATTAAGAAACTAAAGTAAATCTTCATAGATAATGGTTATCTAGAAAAAATGGCCAGAATAATAGAATAGAATAGAATAGAATATATCTTTATTGTACACCAGTAAATACAGAAGAAACACGAAAAAGAAATTATAATTAATTGAATAATTAATTAGAATAATTTTGAATAATTGATGAATAATTCATATAATTATTTATTAATTAATAATAAATAATTATTACGTAGGCGTTATTTACCTACGCATTTTTTTCTAGATAACCATTATCTATGAAGATTTACTTTAGTTTCTTAATATTTCAGATGTAGATTAAAATTAAGTAGATTCAGTAGTATTTATAAATTGACTAACTGTTGCTTACTTATATTATACATAGGTATACTTTATGTGCTTTAAACTTTAAATTTAGGTTTACCTACATGACACAATCTAATCGGAAATGTTACCTAACTTCTTTTAAAGCAGCGATATTGGTGATCTATAATCCTTTGTCCTACAAAATACGCTGACATTGAATAAAAAATACTATATTAACCACAGCACATTCAATGAATTACCCAAGTGCCTTTTTTATATGCGCTTTTAAATCTATTTACATCTTTTTTTTATATAGATATATCTCGATTTTCTTTGTCTAAGTTACTGCGCGGTTATGAAGGACATTGACAATCACTTCAAGTGGCATAAGGAGAGCGGTTCTCCGGTAGGTATTCAGGAAGTTATCTGATTTAAACTACGACTAGCAACATGATTGTTTATGGTCATTCTGTTTTTAGTTTGACAGCACTTTAGGCATGGTGGCCCAGAAGATCATACCTGTAACAATGTGTTACATTGCAAAGGTAATCTAATCAGTTAATTTCATAATTTAACTTATTTGATCTCTAAAAATAAAATCATTTCAAACTTAATTACATGAGGTAAGAAAGTACATTCATGTATTATATGGTATCCGAAGAAAAATAAAATTAATCTTCTATATTTATAAACATAGGTTTATTTTATAACTTAAGCTTGTGCTAAGAAAGGATTTTGGGAAATTTCCAGGAGGAACTTTGTATGCAAGTCGTTGTACCTACTTTGAAGTTGGTATTACCCGCTTAAATACTATTTTCTACCATATAGTATTTAAGCAGGTAATACCGTACCTACTAGCCTCTGTCCACGGCTTCGACTTTGTGTACTTACCTGGATAAAATATAGCCTATAAGTTATTCTAGGTCACGAACTATACCTATTCTATATTTCATCGAAATCGGTTCAGCGTACCTATTATTTATTAGCAACAAAAGTACAAACATACATACTTGTGCATTTATGATGTTCATAGGAAGGATAAGTATTTAATCATGTTGAGTGATTATTACGCCATTAGATACTTGTAGACTAGTATTAGGCATACTTGCATTGTATATCTTACCTAGTATACTATTTGTACTTACTTTTTCTATTATTGATGGGTTTCAAAGTGTTACTTTAAATTATCAAAGAAGCAATTGGCAATTAAAAGGCCAAAGGTGGATAGCGATAGCAGCATCCTCTTTTATAGAAGTTCAAAAGGTTAGTCAAATAAAACATTATGACTTTTAAAATTGTTAGATAGGGTACCTACTGATAATACAATATACTTATGTATATTATAATAGGTATATTATTTGTTTCAAGAAGCTGCACACCAACTATTTGCTACAACGCGAAAGTTTGTGAGGATGAATGTTTGTTACTCTTTCACGCAAAAACTACTGAACGGATTTTGATAAAACTTTACAATAATATAGCTCATACATCGGAATAACACATAGGCTACTTTTATCCGGGTACTATGTGGGCGAAGCCGTGGGCAGAAGCTAGTCAATGTATATACAATGTTTTATCAGAGAACGAATATTTTTACGGTTTTGGCTTGATAATACATGACACCAATTTGTTTGGTATTTTTCATCCGTGTCGTCTGCACTAAGGGTAGAAGTAATAGTAGGTAACTACCTAGTTATCGACCCTGTTGAGTTTATTTTCTTAAATTTAAGGATTCAGAGAAAAGGTACCGATTATTCCATTCCAGTATAGAAAACAAAGTCGTTAATGGAAATAATAGTCGTTATTATAAAGTCCAAGATTAGGATATAAAAAAACAATTATACATTGTCATTTTTATTCTATGGATTCCTTTAAAAATCCTGTCGTAAAGGTTGGTTGGCCTACCTTTGAGTTTTTGACTTATAAAACCGGTAGACACACCTCCGATTGCGGAACCAGTTTCAAAAACTCGAATTCTGTTTACGAATCTATATCTTACTCTTACCTCGTATTCTGTGTAGGTAGGTAACGTTACCTTATGGTACTGACAGTGTTTTGTTCCATCAAAAGAATAAAATCCAGAAACAGACGGTTACGGGCCCATAACACGGCACACGCTATTCGTCGCTATATTGGTGTCCCGAATTAGCATGCCTCATTTGGTAATGTTTCAAATTAAGTAATTTTCGTTGGCAGATGCTATCGAATGTTATTTGATAATTGTGTTTGTTTCACACAACCACAATAGAGACGGGGTTTACTTATAGTCAGCTTCAAAGTGGTTTTAATGACCATCTTCATCGATACCTCAAAGGAAAATTATAAAAAATACGGGGTTTACTTTTTGTCTCCAGCAGCCTAGTTTAAAAGAGCTCGCACAAAACTTCAACCTAACTAAACTTCTAGGGTATTTTGCACATAGTTAGTTGACTATCAATCTCATTAGTAAGAATGGCTAATGTTGCATCAGCCGGGTTATGAACGTGTAATATAGGTAGGTACCTACTTAATTACTTATTATTGAAAAATACATAAATAGTCACGCCTGTTTCCCGGAGGGGTAGGCAGAGACCAAGGATTTCACCTTGCTACGATCCTGGCATACCTCTTTCGCTTCATTCATCCTTATAAAATTCTTCATACAAGCTCGGCGATTTAGTGTACTTTTGACCTGGCCTTTCTCTTCCCACTATCCCATTCACACTCGCCTTGTATACTTGTTTTGTAAATCTTCTTTGATTCATCGTTTCTATATGCCCAAACCATCTCAACATACTTTTCTCAGTACTTTTTACCTACTACATCTTCCTAGAGGGTTCGAAACTGAACTAAACTCGTGATGAATCGACAATTAAAAAAAACATGACGTTACGTTCCAGACGTTCCCCGTGAAATTCGAAATTAGCAAAACAAAAATTATCGTCATTATTGTTGTAAATTACAATAACAAATAATATGATTACAATGTGTTGACTGATGATGAAATAGGGGTGTGCGGCCGTGCCTCCGACTTAAGTCGTGACTTAGGTTATCAATCCAGCTGATACTGATTAATGTTATTGATAAACAAATCAAACTGTATTTCTATAACATTAAGGCTGATTATGCCAGCGGTGAGGTCTTTAGCCGAGCTAGAGACCTCGCTGATGTTTGATCAACAAATTAAACTTGAGTCTGATCAAAATAATGCAGAGAAAGTCACCAAATGGGGTGGAGAGCAAAACACTAAAGTTGACATCTTTACCTTAAAAAAGCGTGTTTAAAATAAGGATCTCAGTTCTACAAGATTTTTTTTTGAGAAGGTAGGTATGATGTTTCCCTTGTCCGATTATTTGTGATAATTTGGATAAAAATTGTACATAAAAACATTTCGAATGTTTTTCGATGAACTTTTAAAAAACACATAATTATATTAACATAGTTTACGAATCGAATCTTAAAATTAGCTCAATTTTGTTTAAAAGAAACGCCGATTAATCGATACTCCCTAATAGTTTATCTTACTTATTGATTCATTCTTTACGAATCTTTTCTGGACTTCAGTGTGATCCTGTAAAAATTCTATCCAAATCGAGCAGGTAGTTTTCACCAAAATCTTGATAAGAATTCGTTGATGTATGATATTTTTGTCGTTCTCGGATAGTCAATTAGAAAAAGATTATTAATTATACATTATGGAGTTAATAATATTAACTCCATATTAACATAATATGCTGGAAAATTTTAATAAAATAGTCAACAGAGTTCGGAATGCCATTAGTTCATGGACGAGCATTTCGTTCTAATTAATTAACACGTGTCAGTTGGATCTATAATTGTGTAAGAATAGTATTTTAGTTCTTTTCCAGAAGAAAACTTAGGATTATTTTTATGTATATTTATATCTACTAAACAGATACCTTTATGCGCATCCTCCCTCTCTTATCTTCAAAGATTCTATTTCAAACAAAGATTTATTCTTCGATAGGCATGTACGAGTACATGCTTCACGAAGAATAAATCTTTGTACACCTCATTCGTCTAGTTATTGATGAAAACAGAGACATGTTTCAGATAAGCAGACAAAATAACACAAAAAAAATCAGCTTTTATTGATTCAGTAACTTACTTAGATATAATTATTTCTTCACTTACTTTTTAGATATTCTCTTGAGGATGAACACCATCCTGGAGTATTTTTCGGACCCGCTTCTGTTGTTCTGTAAAAGGATAATTTCCTTCATTACCTAACTTATAGGTAGGTGGATATTTCTATGAGAAATAACATTAGGGTTAATGTTATTTTTCATAGGAATATCCAATCAATTATATTTAAATTATAAATTGCAATAATATCCGTATTATGACGTGATTTTCTTCCTACAAAACATCATTAGTTAGTCTTAGATTTTGATTAGGTAATATGTTTCACAGATCAATAATTAATTATTTCACTATCAGTGGGACTAACTAATGAGTGTTAAGTAGGTACCAAGCCCAAGTTAACGATCTAGGTACATACTTACACGCATTTCTAGTTAATAAAATTATGTTTCTAGTAAGGTTTTTGTTATTTTGAATATTATTATCGCGTGAAGATTGTGGCTTATATTAAAAGAGGCTTGCTAGCTTTATTGATTTGTTTATTAACACTTTATTGTACATTTTATGAAAAGTGAACAATAGCTTTAAGTGTAGTAAGGTACTATTGGCTAGCTATCCTAAATTTGAAAACCTAGCTTCATGTCACTTATAGTCATAACAGATCAGATTTTCCCTTAGGCAATTGCTATTGACCAATTTCATAAGGACAATAGCAATTGCCTGAGGGATCTTTTTTTTAACCGACTTCAAAAAAGAATCTTCGGCTATTACCGACTTAAATTATTGTCTATTGTTAGAATTTTTAAATTAAAAAAGTAAAATAGATTTTGAGGTTAAAAACTAAGTTGATTTGTTTACCATAAGACTACATAATTAGTGCTTACTTGGTCTCGTAAGAGTCTACAGTTTTTATTACATGTACTAAATATTTATTGTTTTGCAACCTCTTAAAAATTATTTTTAAAATCTCTTAGCGTTGTTTCCTTTGTCTATTATAGCTCCCCCCAGTAACATGTGGCGATAAAACTATCCTAGAAGTCATACAAATAGAATGCAAGAAACCATATTTCCTTCGGATAAAAATGGTAACAAACAATCAAACCAACTTGTAATGGCAAACGTATTACACGGGCACCTTGAAAAACAATGACGCCTAGTAAATTGTAAAAATGGTAAATTGCAATGATCAGGATAATGTCATTTGCAAATACATCATTTCAGTTATAAATATAGCATCCACGTCAATAATTATGTTGTTTTCTCATCTTATCAAAGAAGGTACTTACATACCAATATCTTGCTTGAGGGTCTTCACCGAATAATTAGTAGAAGAGTATCGACATACCTAATCAATATATATATAAAACTGTTCCGTTACTTACTGGCGGATCAGCGCACAGCCATAAGTCCTAGAAGCATGAAACTTGGAGGGTATATTCTTCTTATGGTGTAGGGGTGCTAAGAAAGGAATTTAGAAAATTTTACCCCTAAGGGGGTGAAAGCGCTAAGAACCTTTGTCTGAAAAATCGTATCCCTTGAACCTACAGTCTTGAAACTTCATATAAAAATTATTCAGTCCAAATGATAAAACTCTCATATAATTATTTCCCCAAAATACTCCTCAAAGGGGATGTAGGGGGTGTCAAAGTCTAAGTGAATCAACGCACAGCCTAAACCATTAGTCCTAAAAACATGAATTTTGGAGGGTTTACTTCTCTTATGGTGTAGGGGTGAACTAAGAAAGGAATTTGGAAAATTCTACTCCTAAGGGGGTGAAAGGGGCTGAAAACCATTCTATGAAAAATAGTATTCCGTGAACTTACAAGCCAAATAAATATTCTTCAATTCGAATGATAAAATATGAATATAATTATCTCCCCAAACTAACCCTCTAAGGGGTTGTAGAGGGTATTCAAGTTTGTATGGGAACTTATTAACGAGTGATCCATTTTGATTGAAACCCGGCATAAATATTATTTAGTACAAATGATAAAAGACAAATACATTTTTTTAAACTACCCCTCAAAAGGCGTAGATGGTGTCTTAAGTTTGTTTAAGAAATGTTTAACGCTTGGTGCGATTTGTTGTAAACTTAGTTTGGATACTTAAAATACAAAAGAACTGTATACGTATCAGGGTATTAAAAAATATTTTTGATGCACCTATCAGTTACTGTTCATGCATCGAATGCAAGTAACTGCCTACCTACAGTACTATAAACCCGTATTTATGCGTAAACTTGCAACAGACTCAAGCCTTCCTGTTTATTATTGTATTAAAGTAATCTGTGGATGACGTTGTGGGTCATACATTTACCTAACATTGTTCACTTTAGTTTGTAACTTATAATTTAATGTATGACTGTTTGTCGTTCCTAAAACAATAAAATAAAATACATATCCTACGCGAGTAAAGCCGTGGGCATCGGCTAGTTGCATATAATATGATTGTTATATGCGCCACTTCTTACTCGGTCTGCCTTGTTTGTAACGAGTTATTTAGAGAAAAAATCTTAAGTCTTAACTTGCACCGCCGTCTTTTGATTCCATTTTATTTGTACATCCAAAGGTTGTCTGGTATCGCTTTCAGCGATAAGACCGTCCATTGTACCTTTTATGTTTATGAATTCCTGTGTTTTGTATTTTGCTTTGGTGTGCAATATAGAGTTTATCTATCTAAGGCATAATATCCTGTCGACTATTATAAGACCAGTTATCACATTATAGCCGCATATTTGTAGCCCCCTCGGAATATATGGTAGGTAAGGTAGACTTGCACTAGAAAACTATTTTTTTTTGTTTTTATCTTATAATTCAGAATAAACAAATATATTTATATATATATTATATATATTTTGAAAAAAATATTGCAACGGTCCTTAGATAGACTTTCACTAGCTTTTTCATCTGTATTTTTGTATATACCTACTGTACATAGTTCAATACTCAATACATTTATTGCTTTCACATGGTAGGTACATAGATGGTGTTTATAGGTAGGTATTTCACATGAACCCTGTCTAAGGGTATAGCAACAGATAGGTAGGCAGGCCGAGGTTTTGCGTAAACAAACTAGTTATTAATATCTACAGTAAATAAAGTTAAGTCTCTCAAATGAACTTTGGCAGACCGAGGTTTTATTTTCATTGTAGGTAGTAATGGTCATATTATTTCATGTCAATTTAGATTTAATAGTTGTATGAATAAATGTATTTAATTTATAGTTAAAATACAATTTATAAGTCATGTCATTAAACAAAGTACACAATCAATATTAAAATAAAAAAGATATATTTAAGCATTAAATTAATTGTAAATTTTCTTATAAGTACTTAAGTAAAAAACTGAAATAGTAAACGGTCTAATCTTGACCTATTAGCATAGATGGGCATTATGAGGGTAGACCGACAAGTTTTTTGACAGTTCTC
Source organism: Perizoma flavofasciatum (assembly GCA_958496245.1). NCBI lineage: Eukaryota > Metazoa > Arthropoda > Insecta > Lepidoptera > Geometridae > Perizoma > Perizoma flavofasciatum. The sequence goes on along the minus strand of OY292443.1, from coordinate 3,695,090 downwards.
CAATCTGTCAAAACCAGGGCACCAAAGATAGCTCAACGAATGGAGGTCAATATGCAGTTACTCACCTGAGATTCCTGCAGCCCGGACGTTGGCACTGTCACAGAATAGGCAATACTATCTACAAGAGCACCCTCAGATGGGTAACAGACTAGATTATCTCGATATTTGAAAGGTGTGTATGCAACCCACAGAATAATTGCTAGTATTTACGTAAAGCCCCACAGTATCGGCACTAGTTACTAAAGGGAACTTACAGATGATCTACCAGTTAAGTAATAATTTACACTCTCCCTACAATAACAGACGTGCAGTGTTGCTACTAAGCAGTAGCTCACTGGCGTATTTCGTACAATGTAACTTTTCCATTCGAGATAGAGACTATTGATACGGCAGTTGTAATGCCAGACGTATTTTTGGCAGTGCTTCATTGATAGGTTTGACAACGAGATCTTTTAAATTTTCTTTGATACCTATCTAGGCTTGAATCTATGTGGTTTTTAGAAGCGCAGATTTTGATTTTATCTTTACTTTTTCTCAAATTGTAGACTGCTAACGTGTAGGACACCGCTACCGCACCACCACCATCGCCACCGTATCTGCACCACCGCTATCGCCACCGCTATCGCCACCGCTATCGCCACCGCCACCGCCACTGCACCACCGGCATCGCCACCACATATTATAATACTAGTACTTAAACATAGTGTTCACAGGTCCTTTGACGCTGTGACACAATATTCTAAGAACCTCCGGTAGGTAGGTAGGTATAACTTTTAAACTTATGGTATGGGAGGTTTTATGGTAACGACAAGTACGATTTTGAAGTACCTACATTAGTTTATTCAATTTGATCCCATCGTGTTTTTTTTGGTATTTGTGAAACTCTGGTTGAGTTTCAAAAATAGTCCCATACCTACCAAAAAAGGAGAATGTTGGTGTTTATAGAAATAATCAGTGTGGTCAGTCAGCCTCGCGCCCTTGCAAGACACGACAAACAGCCTCTTATAAAAACGTCATGATTACGCGGTAAATTACGAATGGTCGCTGCTTATTTGTGTATTATGAAGTTGATAAGGTGGAACGTTTTGATATCTTATTATTGTAACTTTCCACGCTCTGGTGTCTGTTGGTAACAGTAACCGGAATTTCTGACATTTATGTAGGTATATACAATATTCTAGTTGACTTTATGAATCCAGTTTTAAGTAAACTCCCGTGATCGTCAAAAAACGATCCTTGCACTTTTGGTATCGTTTTGTCCGTTAGTAGATTATAGGAGGTTTCCTTTTAGTTATTATTTATTTTTGTCTTAATTCCTAACCTGTTTCAAAAATTATGTCTTTTTCTCGTTTAATTATTAACCTACCTAGATAGTATAACAGATGTTTATTGTTTTTAAAGTAGGTATTTGCTAAGTAGTCACTCAAGTATCTATGATTTAATCTCAATGCAATCAATCTCGATGCCGCATGGCGCGTTTTACGAATTCGGTGGCGCTGTGGGCGAGTAACCTTCTGCGGCGACGCAATAGTTGTGGGTTCGATTCCCTCTGCGAGATGTTTATTTATTTTATTAACTTTTTATTGAACATTTAATTAAAAGTGAACAATAGGCGGACTTAATGCTAAAGCATTTTCTACCAGTCAACCCAATTTGATGTGATTGGCGGTAAGCGTGCTACAAATTTTTACAAATTTTAAATACAATATTATTTTGTACATATATCTAATCACATTAACTTAATATATATAACTATATATTTATAGGCACTTATACTTATACATATAAATAATAGTTTGAAGGTAGGGTAGATAAACTATGAATACTTACAACTCATCTAGGAAGTGTTTGCGAGTTAATCTTTTGAAGCATTCTATAAAGTCTACCTTTTTAATTTCAAATGGTAGTTTTGCATATTCTGAAGATATTTGTTCCGGGTGTTGTGGTACCACGGTTCTCGTAGTTCCTGACACCCACGATACAGGGATGTAGAAGCATTTTGCTAATGGTTGTTTATTAGACATTTTCTATTGAAATGTTACGTTCTTTTTCAAAGCCGCATCGAAACACTTTCTCCGGATAATTCTCAAAGGATCTAAAAATTCTTAGATCTATACTTTAAAACTACCCTTGGAACGGTTCTACAACAAAAAGAATATATTTCTTACACTCGTAAATAACTGACAATGGAGACCACAGAAGTAGCAGTTGGTTTGACGGCTGTTGGTGTGGCACATCGTGAAATGTCTCCGACAAGGCAAGCTATGTGAGTCAGAGAGGATGCATCCAAAGATGACCAATCAGCTCAATTATACGCCCGTTTGAATTTATTGTCTGCCTTTTTGGACTAAACACAGTGTTATCTAAGTAGTTGGCATGTACGAAGTACGCAGTAATATCTTTATGAATAGCGTTGAAACCACTGCGACCTGTCACAAATCAAAAGAAACACACTTATTGCGAGAGAGCGAGGATCCCTTGTGTCCAAACACAAGTTTTATACTTAGTTAGAGCAAGGTACCCAAGTAATTGAGAGTGCATCATACAAGCCTTTAAGTACATTTATAAAATATACAAAACTGTCCCATCTTACAACAAGATCACACAAATATTATTAACTAGCTGTACCCGCGACTTCGTTCGCGATTGCAATCGCTTGATAAGATGATGATGTTTTTTAAAGTTTTACGGGAAAAATAGCAATCCCTCAGAAACAAAACTTTTATGGGACCACTTCGTGATTATTTTTCGTGATCTTTGAATTGAGACTACAAAAATGATGGCACTAATATTTTGTAAATTTTACATATAAAAAACGATCCCGATCCCGATCCCGATCCCGATCCCGATCCCGATCCCGATCCCGATCCCGATCCCGATCCCGATCCCGATCCCGATCCCGATCCCGATCCCGATCTCGATCCCGATCCCGATCCCGATCCCGATCCCGATCCCGATCCCGATCCCGATCCCGATCCCGATCCCGATCCCGATCCCGATCCCGATCCCGATCCCGATCCCGATCCCGATCCCGATCCCGATCCCGATCCCGATCCCGATCCCGATCCCGATCCCGATCCCGATCCCGATCCCGATCCCGATCCCGATCCCGATCCCGATCCCGATCCCGATCCCGATCCCGATCCCGATCCCGATCCCGATCCCGATCCCGATCCCGATCCCGATCCCGATCCCGATCCCGATCCCGATCCCGATCCCGATCCCGATCCCGATCCCGATCCCGATCCCGATCCCGATCCCGATCCCGATCCCGATCCCGATCCCGATCCCGATCCCGATCCCGATCCCGATCCCGATCCCGATCCCGATCCCGATCCCGATCCCGATCCCGATCCCGATCCCGATCCCGATCCCGATCCCGATCCCGATCCCGATCCCGATCCCGATCCCGATCCCGATCCCGATCCCGATCCCGATCCCGATGCTGTATTTCGGTCCTACCCCGTAGTATGTCCTACCCCGTAGTATAAGTCAAATCATGCCAAGTTTTATTTGAATTCATTCAGTAGTTTCGGCGCTATGTGCGGTTCAGATTTACACAGATAGACAGACAGACAGACAAAAATGAAAAAAATTACATTTTTGGCTTCAGTATGGATTATACCTAGAGAGCCATCCAATGTTTTTTTTTCAAAATAACTTCAATTTACAGAATTTGACCTGTTACATTCTTACTATAGTAGGTATAGATTTGTAAGTGTGCCAATGTAAACCTTTTTCGAAAATAAATATTCTTTATTAAAATTATTAAATACTTCACGATGTGCTACATCACCAGCCGAAAACTGTGAGTTCCTTTATCATATGCGTGGTGGCCATTTTAAAGGGATATTGCCACCTGTTAGTTCCCAGGTATTGTTAGCTGTGTGTTGGACACAAAGCATACATCAAAGGTGACATATTTCGATGCGTCCATGGATCTTTGATAGGGTTTAGGGATTACGGTAGGGATGCTGTATTCTTTCGAGACGATAGTACGTGAAGCGATGTCTTTTACTGATGGGCAACTTTTCGTCGGTTGCCAAACACGTACGGAAAGCGTCACATATCTGTGGGGCATATTGGGTTTAAAGATTGAATTTAATAAACCTAGGCCAAATAAAACACACCACACTTGCAACAAGTAATTTTTGTTTTTGAAACCGGCGGCGGCGGCGGCGGCCCCTAGCAACTTGTAGCAATAAAAGCTATCTAGGAACCATCTTTGAAGTCATACAAAACAAACAGATTGCAAAAAACACTTTTCAGTGGGATAAGCCGTTTCAAAGATAGGTATGTTTGTCAGCCAACAAACATACAGTCTTTTACGGCCAACGCATATGCAACGGGCTCCTTACGATGCTAATATAAATGATGTCAGGAAGTGGCTGTGTGTCTCTCTCGCTGCAGCAGCAGAAGTCTGAAGATGCATTATCGCGATCACTAATTGGATGTGGTTACATTTTTCCAGATTTACACAGCTGACAAAGAATCGTCGGTTCACATGCACTGCAATCTGCGATGCGACTATGATGTGGTCGATTCGTGTGAATGGAACTTATAAGAAATCGTGTAGTTTAGAGTACCTACCTAGGTATTCTACACGATTTCTTATAAGTACTTACTTAATATTAAGTTTAATTTATCTTAGCTTCCATATTAAAATACTTGCAATGCCTTTTTTGAAAATAAATACTTTAATTTTATTATACAAATTCATGCCGGATTACTGATTTGCCGCTATCGTGTGGCTGTGGTGTGGTCGGGACGTCGTCTGTTTGAACACACTCTCACACAGTTGCCGTATTCATTAATCCATTCATAATTATTTTTTCAGCTTCATTTCTAAACCTATTTTTTAAATCCCCAAGCCAATGATTTCTAATTTCCTCGTAATATCAAGATTATTCTCTGATCACCGTATACTTAAAGCTGAAGTGCAAAACGGGACCAATTACGTCTTTTTAACGTGACATCAAACTTCTAAGGGCCCATTCTATCCTACACGCAAGAGTAGGAGGTGGTCTATTTTTTACGTGGTAAGAGGCCATAATCTGTGTTTTACTCCAAGGTTGAGAATTTATGGTATTGTTATAGAGCCGCTGGGGTTTTTGCAGGAAAAAGTCTAAGTATGTTAAAATGACATGCTTTGAAAGCTGGACCTTTTGCTCGGGAAATGTAGTCTTGGTTTTTTACTATAGTGACATTGACCTCGATTCTGTAGTTCACTAACTAAACTAAATTTAAACTGTCACTCTCTTTTACTGATAGTGCAAGCAAGAAAGAGCTAGCTACAATTTGAGTGCTGTCAAATCAGTTTACGTCTTTTCTTTGTGTTTATAGTCAGCAAGTTTTGAAATTACAACTAAATTTGTATAGAAAACTTAAATCTGACTAATTTGACAGCACTAAAATCTCTTTCTTGCTTGCACTATTAGTGAAAGAGAACGACAGTTTAAATTTAGTTTAATAAGTGAATTACAGAATCGAGGCCAATGGTTCTGTCTTGGATTTTTGCTCATATTTTTGCAATAAGACCTACTTTTATACAAAAAAAAAAACCGCCAGCTCTTGTATTGTTGTAGTCTTCTATAAGGTAGGTATATATTATAGTATATTGTTTGAGTAGCTTATCTCACCCGGTGCACTCTCTTTATTTAATAAATTAATGCATATATCGCCAACCCTTGATAATTCCAATTGAAATCCGATCAGAATTCTGAAAAAACTCTCATTGTAGGTACAGATAAACACACCTAACTCGTGCTAAAAGTGACGTCTGAAATAATAATATGGTGATAAGGATTAAATGCGGTTCACCAGGGACATCTTGTCTTGGTGTTAAGTATAGGACTAATCTTGTCCTCTAGACAAAGTCCTTAAGATCGGTCTTTTTTCCCCCATAAGGTTATTTCGTGATTGTGTAACCAATTGTACAGATTAAAACTAGACTTTATAAAATGTTCTTTAATGCAAATTCCCTAAAATGATGAAACCACAGTAGGTACTATTATTCTTTATACGTTTGAACAGCTCGTAGGTGTAACGAGATAGAACCTTAAGATGGAATAGATAAGACTAAGTTATAGAAACGTAACTCGTACCTTGTAAACACATGTCTATGCTGCCGTAGCCAAAACGTAGGTATATTCCGCTCTTTTACATCGCTTTTGAAAGCAGCGCTGTTTTAGCAAGTAATTTTGGTTTTCTTTTCTGATAACAAAACCTTTGTCTTGAGTACTTATCTGCTCATGCGGTGGGCCGTATGCTGTTTGTTTCCAAATAACATAACAAGGCTCAGGCATCAAATGTATGCATGCATGTGAAATACACCTGACGGCTTGTTTTATATACTCCTTGAGGCGAGAAATATTAGGAATCTGAACATTATAGATATAGGCTGATTTTATGTTAGTCGGCGAGTTTCGTTTCTACGCATTAATGCCTACGCTTACGCGCAGGTTCCCACAGGATTACAGGCGGTATATAAAGGATAAACGCGCATTTTAAAATCATTTCGGGAAGTGTTTCCGGTGGATAAAGTTGTGATACTGTGGTTCAATGAGATCTGTTCGGTGTGGGTGAGTTTAATTACTTAAGTGTACTTGAAAAATTGTGATTTAAGTCAATAAGGGGCCCAGAATACTTAGGCACGTAATAAAAACATGTCGGGGATTCTAAAACTGTGTTAAAAAACCTATTTCAGTGAGGTAGGTACCTAAATAATTTCAGTTAACAGATATATATTTACAAAACAGGGTTTGATTTTCGTTATTTAGAAATACCTATTCGATTTCTGTCTTCTGCCCCGACTTCACTCGCATAATACTGGTATAAAAGTACCCACTTATATACTAATATGTTATACAGTTATTTTATTGGTCACCTATTCAAAATTTCATCGAAATCGGGTTAGCCGTTACGAAATTTAGTGGTAGTAATAAAACATCAATTCGCGTATAAAATTTGAAAAATAGTAGGTGAAAATACTCACATAAAATTAATGATCAGCCACTCCCAGTACAATAACGTAGCAATGTGAAGTCATCTCTAAGCAGCAGGTTTGATTTCTGTGACATGAATTTGTAAGTTGTGTTCTAACTCGATGATACTGTAGAAAGAGCCCCGAATCCGATAGTACAATGATATATCTTAAACGTTTTGGGAAGTCAGTGGATGAAAGGTGCATGACCGTTCGCCATGGCACACTTTACAGGCCTATGCCCAGCAGTAGACTTCTTCACGCTGATGAAGAGTAGCCTACTAGAGGCTTGAAGTGTGAGCCATATGCTAAGCGACTATTCTCAATTCACCACATTACGTCGCTGTGGTGTGTATCTGAACTCTGAAGACACTATAGTCCGAATTCATAGTCAAATAGGGGCTCCCCTAGGGAACTATTCAGGCGCTATGTGAAAATTCAAGCGCAAATTCAACCTTTATGCACCCAACCATAAGTGCACCCATCATGCTAAATGATGGATTTTGGGGGACTGTTCAACCCCCGACTATGAATTCAGGCCTATAAGTGTTGTTTAGTTTATTTTACGTGGGTGGTGTGCCCGCAGGAGTATACCGGTGGTATGGGCGTGTGCGCTAGCCTGCGCGCTGGTGTCCGCGCAGATCACGTTCAGCCGCGACTGGACGGGCGGGAAGCGAGCCCCGCATCTGCCGCTAGACTGCCAGCAGTTCACCAGGCTCTGCCGGCATTTCGTAGTGAGTGTCCTATGACAAGCTGACCAACGAAAACGGGAAGTTGATAAGTCCAATATGACATATCCCATTTTTCACCTTTTTTTTAATAAAGCTCATATGGGACCACTCTTGGAGAACCTTAGGTACTCATAAAAAAATAGGATTATAAAATACTGTTCACAATTAGCGAAGATAATAAAAAATAAATAAATAAATAAATAATGCTGGACAATCCACACAGCATCATCTAGCTCCAAGTTAAGCAGAGCTTGTGTTATGGGTACTAGATGACTGATATACTTAATACAATACATTACATAGATAGATATTTTTTTTTATTATACATAGAAAATACCCAGAACACCCGGAACAAATATTTGCAGATCGTACAAATATTTGTCCCAGGGCGGGAATCGAACCCGCAACCTCCTGTGTAGCAGGCGGACCTTCGCCCACCGCGCCACATCGGTCGGTCGGCGAAGATATCGCGTTACATGCTTATAAACAAAAAAATAAAGATGAATTGAGAACCTCCTCCTGATTTGTAGTCGGTCGATTAATAGCCCGTTCTGAAAAAACGTGGCGGTGTATTTGCAAGAAACACGAAGCACATGGCGTACGAGCGCAGCGTCAGAAAGGGATAGTTCGGTATAATATAGCCCTTTCTGACCAGATGTGGCAGCGCATATGCAAGGAACTCAAGCTACTGGCTCATGAGCGTGGCTCTCTACGCTCATGAGCTAGAAAAGGGCTATAAATTTATAGAAAAATATAAAAACACATCTCCCTTTCTCCTGTTGGCAGCACGAGTTGAAACAGACGCTAACCTCAGAGATGGGGGGGAAGCGGCAACGCGACGACATGGACAAACCCCTCCTTTACGACGATGAATAACCTTTTACCTCGAAAATGGACCTCGAAGAAAATTTGCTGATTTATAAGCTGTTGGTAATGGAGAAATTGTAAATTGTAATGCTATTTTCAATACTTAAATCTAACGTAATAGTAAAGTAATTTTACTATTATACATATAGGTACAGTTCATAATTTTAGTTCCAAACTAGGATTCCCTGTCGCAGGGTATCAGAAAATACGAGTATCTAAGCTTTTCTTTTATTTAAGTTGGTTTAAAACACTCCGAACAAAATATTTCCAAATCAAGTAGGTAACCGGGTTATTCCTATTGTTGTCTTCCTCTGGTCGGCCCCTGGGTATGTTTGGACTTTTTCTCCGGTTTCCCCCGGTGGGGCGCCACGCCACCGAGTTACGTCAGTTTTTGTATGGTAAACAACAAAGATATCATGAATACTGATCTGGGATCATATGTGGATCAAATATTGAAAATGGCAGCTAGGTTACTTTATCGGTACTAGTTTATACAAGCAAGTAGGTATGATGCGATTCGTGTATAGATTGCATAAAATAGATTAATTATGTTTTGTAAATACCTTTTTCCTAGTCTATTCAAGATATACTTATGCGATGGCTGGATTGTAACGCTATTTATTATATTTAATTTATTAAGTTATTTGAGACTAGCTTCTAATTGCAACCATATAATTTTTTATACCTAACTTTTGATTTAAGGTACCGCATAATCAGTCATAGAATGAATGAATAATCATAATCAGTAGGTACCTATTAAACCGAGCATTGACAGTAAAGGCTAGAAAGAACATTGCAAATATCTAAGGAAGTGTTATTGACATTCAGGGAAAGTCAAGGAAACTCAGGGAAACAACATTGAGAAGTTTTTTTAGATTTGTATCCTTTGAAGCCATTTGTACCACACAAAAGCCACAGAGCCTTTACAGAGGCTTTCAAAATCTTTGGTATCAGCAGCTCTCGACAGCTGATTGCTGTCAAATAAGCGCCCGAATGACACTGGCGAAATGGTTTTTGGAATCTTTTTGCCAGATTTAGCAATGTTTATGACTTCCAAAAACTTGAAAATGGGAATGTTTAGGCCCTCCCTCTTTTTGAGTTAAGAAGTTTTTGACATTGCTAAGCCCATCAAAATGAGTTGTTTCCCATTGACATTTTGTGAACGTATTTTGGGGGGAAATTGCCATAGATCAAAATGAGATCCTCTCATACAACTTACTATTTTCAATTAACATTTAATTAAAGTTAAGGCGAATATATGTGTTAAGGAGAATAATTAAATTAAGAATTAAATGCACGACAACGTATTATAATTATAGTATTATATTGATAGAAATTGTACAATCTGCTAATATTCAATTAATAAACATATATGTAGCATTTGAATTAAATACAGAGTTGTTTTAATTAATAATCCATATTTTTATAAGTGTAAGATTATAACTATTATTACTATAACTACTTGTATTATAATATCTGTGCTATAACTGTATAATTAGAAGAGCGAGGTCATCTAACGCACTTTTTTTTAACTTAAAAGAAGGCCTCAACCTTTTAACACTAATTGTATTTTATGGCTACAGAAATAAAAATTTATCATTTTTCATATTTAAAAGCCTATTTGGTATACACACCGCTACTAATCCCAAATCAGAAAACATGCTCAAGCCTGTATTTACGATGATTGACATTCCCTAGATCCATACTTAGTACACAGATCTGTTAGGATACAAAGTAAGAAGTAGTCAGAGGCAAGTCCAAAAATATATTTGGTACTTGCCTAGGTTGTGTAGTAGTTGGCATTTCACCTTCTAACGCCTTCTCACATAATATTAGATAAGTAAGAACTTTAGATAAATAAAACCATCAAATTACTTAAAAATAATTTTATTGTCATGGATTAAATTGATTTTATGTACAGATTGCATATAATATACTACATTTATAACAAATCATAATTATTGCAAATTAAAATCAACTCTTTAAAAAGCTGCATTCATTAGTATGAGTTTTAAAATATCTTGAGGCTTGGTCAAACTGACGCTGTGCCGGCGGTGGCAACAAAGAGAAATGGTTTATAAGTGGCTGTCAAAGTTATCGTGGATGTTTTTATCGCCACCGCCAGCCACCACGTCAGTTTGACCAGGCCCTTAGCGTGTCATTTAAAAATGTCAAGTACAGCAAAGTACAGGCATAAGCAGTGGTGATTTAACTAAACTAATTTATAAGTATAGTTTTTCAATCAAAATTAAAAATACCTGCAATTAAACTACTGAGACTTTGATAACCTATTAGTAGTTCAAACAAATTATTCAATTGAATTATTGAAACTAAAAAGTCTTAGTAGTTCAATTTCATTATTTAATTGAACTAATAAGACTAAAAAATATCAGAAGTTCAAACAATTGAAATGTAAACTGAACTACTCTATTCTCAAACATTATTTTTGGATTGCCTTTGTGATAGCTTTTGGGCCCGTTACGACAGACATAAACTTAATCGACGAAAAACTCTCAAGACCAGAAGTTCACAGTCCCTATCTAATAGAACTCTCTATTAGATCTATCGAGTACAAAGACTAGTTAAACATGGGGTGAAAGATGACAATAAATAACTTTAAAAGAACGTAATATGCTGCCAGGGCGCATCTTGGCAGGTTTTTTTAACTTTTTTTGGATTGCACTTATTCTAGCAGGCGGTGTTGGCGCCTGTGAACGTCGGTCTGTATTTCAAGTAGAACATAATGAATTTAAAATGTCCTTTTTGCGATTCTAACTAATAATATAGTCTAATACCTACACACGAAACATCAGTGTTATATTTTTATACGTATAGCGCAAACCAAAGCGCGGGCGGGTACTAGTAATTTAAAAATAAAAAGTTAGTGTTAAAAGTTAGTAAAACACACAAATCTTTATTCTACGTTAGTGTGCGCAATTCCATAAATCATGTACTTTGCGAGTTTAAAGCTAAATAACTCAGTCTAAACCTAGTGTGATACAAATCTTAGAATACCATGTTGTATTGTTATAGAATAAAAACTAAAATATGAATAGATTATCAAATCGTTTCGATTATAATACAGACGCTAGCGAAGCGCCATTTTCGTCTAAAGAAAAACTATATCTACGCCTACTAAGCTTAGCCAAAGAGTTAGGAGTACTGAAATAATTTCGTAGAAATCTGTAACAAATGCCCCGCCGTTATTTAGCACGATGGATGGACATTTGAGTGGCTATGACACACTTAAGTGTTTGCCTAACTTTAGTGAAGACGCTGTATAAATTATCCATTACTTAAAATTGTTCCCGTTATTGTTTGACTTATTAGCGATTGGAGACGGGCGTAGTTTAAAATGTGTTTCTTTTTAATGATGAAAAACACTTAATGCTCTTACAATGAACGTAAAAATGTGTCCTATTGGTTCAAACGAAGTTAGACTTTGAGCAGCTTTTAATTCGGACTCAACCCATGGCGAGAGTGGTCAACACCTCTAATAGGCCACTCTCGCCATGGATTGATCAAGTCCCTCTGGACTTTTGGAACACATTTAAATGCTAAGTAAGGTAGCTAATGTTCAATGAAAACTATATTAGCCCTAAAATAATAACGTATAGTACTATTTGTACTGTTAAATCAATATGGCACTGCCATTCAAAAACCATTAAATATGTAGATTCGTTTAAGTACAGAAAATACTTACGAGCAACATTGTCATCTCTATAAAACTAAGTAAGTTGTTTGAATGGATGGACCAGGGCAGTACATCGTGGCATTCTGGAGATAACACCCAACTTAGCGACTGATGCCTTTCGGCGCGCAGTGTCTACTTCTCAAACTGAGCGCTTCCGAGAGGGCACGTTAAAATAATGATTCTATGAGGCCGTATCGGCAGCTAAAGCTTTGAGAATGTCGGTTTTGGGAATGATGGTCTTACTTCAGGTTTTAATAAAATCGATAAACCGGCCTCATTTAATCTACAAAAAATACTGATAGATAGAGAAACGTTTCCTACAACAAGCAAGCATCTATTCGTCATCAGTGGTGCAACAGCGCGCGTATTCCAACGTATCGGTGAGCCCAGCCAAAGGTCCCGGTCCGTCGCCGTATCGGCAGTTAGTAAATGTCTCCTTACGACCCCGTCTTCCAACTTGACGTACACTAGCGCGTAGAAATCAGGGACGATCTCTACAAAACTAAGCGGATTCTTAGCATCTATTCATCATCAGTTGTGCAACAGCGCGCGTATTCCAACGCTGCGTTGAGCCTCTCCAGCCACAGGTCCCGGTCAGTCGCCGTATCGGCAGCCAGTAAATGTCTCCTGACTACGCCGCTTTCCCTCTTGACGTAGACTAGCGAGCCGCCGTCGGGTACGATCAGGCCGGCCGGGACGGATGTCTCGAGGAGGATGGTGTGGGGTCGCGCGCAGAGATCGCGCGGCGCTCTGATCGCCTTATCCGAGATCACGGTGGACAGATCGATGTCGCCGATCGGCATCTGTATCAAATACATATTATATAGCGGCTTTCAGTCTCCGCATTTTTATGAGCGAGCTACATCCATCGCGTATCTATATAAGTAAAAATGAAATTGTTCGTTGGTAAGCGCATCGTATGAGAACGGCTGGACCGATTTGGATGTTTTTAATAGACCGAATTAGGTATTTATGGAAAGATTTTTTTTTAAAAATATCTTGAATTATGTAAAAACGATTTTTTCTTTCTCTCAAACTGTTTTTGGTGGTCGAATTGACGTTTCGTATCCGTCACATTCAAGGGCAGAACAATGTCTGTCGGGTCAGCTAGTAAGAGTAATAGTTTATGCAATATCGATTTCATCTTAGCAGCATTTGTTTTCAGTGCCAATTTTTTTTAAGGATTGGGTTGGACTTGCCTCAGTATAAGTCTTATTTTTCCTACCGCTCATTTTGAGAATAAAAAAAATACTAGCGCCCCCCAAAGTTTTTAAACATAACAACATTATGCTCTCCCCTCTACACCACCTTAGCGCCGCCCCCACTATCTTCTAGTCTTCTAGCGCCCCCCTGAAGGCCTCCAGCGCCCACAAGAGGGCGATATCGCCCACTTTGATAAACAGTGGTATATGTTCTCTAACAGGCTTATGTTAAATCATTGAAAAAAACGTAGTATTGTAAGAATGTGTTAAGTTACCTTCTTGTGCACATCGTCAGGATACTTCCAGTAGGCCAGCCTTGGCGCCTGCAGCTTGAACCAGCGGCGATGCCACGCGCCGAGTCCGGACACGTCGTCGAACGCGGTGAGGAACGCGCAGTGCGTGGACGGCGCTGACACGCGGACGCGCGCCTTTATCTCGATGTTTATACTGCCTTCCAGCGGACTAGCAGCTGGGACCTGATCACACCGAATATAGCAACTTATCAAGCTTATCCCACCACTCTCACAATCTCTTAATATCCTCACCATCCACAGGTTGTCTGGAGGAGATCGCTTCTAAGCGATAAGATCATCGTACTTTCTTTATAATAAGATTTTGTTATTTGTTTAAGGTGTACAATAAAGTGCTTTCATTCATTCAAGGGCACAGGTATGCATTTACAAAGAAAATTAATAAAAGTAGTATATCATCCATGTAGTTCTCATAACACAAGCTCTGCTTGCTTTGGGGCTAGATGGTGCTGTGTGAAAACATACATACATACATAAACTCACGCCTGTTTCCCGGAGGGGTAGGCAGAGACTACGGATTTCCACTTGCTACGATCCTGACATACCTCTTTGGTTTCATTCACTCTCATTACATTCTTCATACATGCTCGCCGATTTTGGGTACTCTTGTGTGAAAAATGACCAGCAATATTACCTATTATTATTATTACTAGTTCTATACTTGAAATTAAATTAAATTTATTGTGATTCACAAACATTACAGTTACATGAATCATTAATCATTAAGATCTCTAAGATTTCATCAAGGAATATTCCTTGATAGATAACATTGGAACCCAAACTAGGATTCCGTGTGTTGGCGTACCAAAAAACTATAACCCACCTCATTGGTCCAGTGTGGTTGGGTTGGTTGGGGATTTATCCTGGTACCACGCGGGCGAAGCCATGGGCAGAGGCTAGTTTGAAATAAATCAGGAAGAGACAAATCATTCATATTGTTAAAACGGGAATTCTCACGTACCGCACTATCGGTACCTTCACCGATAGTGCGGTACTCACCCTGATGAAAACTCTCGGAATGAGTCGAAACTTAGTCGGTGCCTTCACCTATCAAATTCATGATATTTTTTTTTAGACAAATCATTGTTTAGGTAATCAACTGTTTATAAATATTTTTAAGAAAGCTCAGCTCAAGAGCCACATATGATATCGCTTTACCTTATTGAGTGTGAAGTTCTTCCTATTGGCCTGCGGCAGCGCGAATATGCAGTATCCGTACAGTTGGAACTGAGGGCTCCTGACTGCATGCGGACCTGCGGGGCTTTGGACGACGGGAGTCTTGAGAGCCGCCGATTTTGACTTAGGTGTCAGTAGTTTTGAACTCGACTGAAAAATAGTGAATAAATAAATAAATATTGCAGGACATTTTCACACATTATCATCTAGCCCCAAACTAAGCCGGGTTTGTATTATGGGAACTACATGACTGGTATACTAATTATATATTTTTTTGTAAATACATACATATTATACATAGAAAAAAACCCCGGACCCGAGACAAAAATTTGCAGATCATGCAAACATTTGTCCCGCGGCGGGAATCGAACCCGCAACCTTCTGAGACTCAGGCGAGCCTTCGCCCACTGCGTCACAGAGGTAGTGAAGGTTTACTTTACTCCCAATTTCCATCTAGATATTAATTTAAACATAAATATAGACATTTTTTTATCATAGACGACCTCTACGCTATGGGCGATGGTCTACCTGAAATTCAGAAGGTTGCGGGTTCAATCCCCGCCGCGGGTCAAATGTTTGCATGATCTGCAAATATTTGTCTCGGTGTGTATGATATTTATGGATTTACAAAAAAAAACTACATATATGTAGTATATCTTCCAGCTAACTTCTGTGTAATTAAAATTGGGGCGTTAGTCCGTTTGGAGTATTACCAAAACTAAGAGAAAATTTTATTAAATATAATAACTACCTACTTAAAATAGAAGTAAACTACATACATATATGAAAATAATTCATACTTAAATACATACATCCAAATATATACAGAGCTTCTAAAGTATTTTTATGATGTACCAACTAACAAATTTTACTGATTCATCTATATTTTTTAATTTAATTTTGTGTGGTGTCAGTACTAATTAAGTGTCTATAGATTTATCGATTGATATTTCTGGAAGTTAACAAGGGATATTTTACATACCTTTTTGCTTGAAATGTGGTATTTCACATCGTGAGGCAGAACTTCTTTCGATGCTTGAAGCAAATATACTTCCACGGTGACCTGAAATTAAAAAGCGAAACATTGATCTAACTGGGCGCAACATAAAAGACAAGTTTAGACGGTAGTTTCTCGAATATATGAGGCGGCGCGAGGTACCGTGTTTACGACGGGATATATAAGCGCGGCAAGCGACCCGTAGAGTTAGTTCTATTCAAGATAGGAATGTGAATAGTTCGAAGTGATAAAGAAGCGATACCCAGTGACTAGTGAAGTGACAGTTGTGCTAGTGTTGTACTAGTGATACAGAGTTTTCATTGTGTAGTTTCGTTGTACTGTTTGTTTTGTTGTAAATTTTAAGTGTTATTTGCTATTACAGTGTTCCTTTAGTGTACAATTAGACTTAATTATTATTATTTTATCTATTATCTTATTTTATTTATTATCTTATTTTATCCCGTACCAGTATCCTCAAAAATCTACTAACTGAGTATGTATCTGAGGATATCGGACATCCTCAGATACATACTCAGATATGGGGAATATTAGTACGTGTGTTTATTCTTTTTAGTTGTACCTTTCAAATAAAACTTTTGCCTATGACTTTTGATTCCTTTCAAAGTACTCTAACTGACCTTGAAGTCGCTAGTCAGCCCTAGCATTTGTATCTCGTCCGGGAAGTGTAGAAGTGTGCCTGTGGGCTGCGTCAGCTGCATGCTGGTAGCTAGCACTCGGTCGCGGCACTTCACGAGGCAAACTGCATGGTGACCCACGGCACCATCTAAAATACTCATTTACATTACATTCAATCTGTATAGCATCATCCTACTAATATTATAAACGCGAAAGCTTGTGAGGATGTATGTTTGTTACTCTTTCACGCAACTACTGAACTAAAACTACTGAACAGATTTTAATGAAACTTTACAGTACTATAGCTAATACATCAGAATAACACATAGGTTACTTTTATCCGGGTACCAGGCGGGCGAAGCCGTGGGCAGAAGCTAGTAATTATACGTTTATACGGGTCTGTCCTAGAAGGAGATACTTCCCTGACGCGGTGCGCTCGATGGTCCTGAGGTAGAAGCTGATGGAACCTCCAAATGGGTCAAAGCGTTTCTTAAAGCGTTTATAAATATATTTTTTAATTTTCCTTAACTAACGTGTAATATATTTTCCTTTATAATACATGCATTATCTCTTTTTTCTGTATTGCAACATGCATTTCAATTATTATAATGATGTTCTGCGTCCTGCTAATGTTAGTGAGGAATTATATATAAAAAGGTTTATCTTTATTATTTTCAGCATGCTTCGACGGACTCTGTGACGCAGTGGGCGAAGACCCGCCTGAGACACAGGTTGCGGGTTCGATTCCCATCGTGGGACAAATGCTTGTATGATCTGCGAAGATTTGTCTTGGGGCTGGGTATTTTTCTATGTATAACTTGTATTTACAAAAAAAAAGTGTAGTATATCAGTCATGTAGTTCCCATAATACAAGCTCTGCTTAGTTTGGGGCTAGATGATGCTGTGTGAAAATGTCAAGCATTATTTATTTATTTACATTTAAGTCCTGACGTCGCTCAGAAAGCCGACAGACTGAAATGGAATTGGGCTGGGCACGTCTGCCGCGTACTCAATGAACTTTGGGCAAAATGAACAACCGAATGGGTCCTCAACGATGGATGACAGCCCGGCATCGCGGCAGACCCAGATTGAGTTGGCGAAACCTAACTAGCGGGGCAATCACACAAATTTCTATGGCTATCGAGATGGAGGCATGACATTAGCGTGATTCGATTACTTGTCAAAATCACAAGTTTCGTTCGTTCATGGACGTTTCCTGGCCTTCAGTTTAGTCTGTGTGATATGGGAATCAGTGTAACCGCAATTTGATGGATGGGCCATTCAAATGGGGAAACTAGTGTCATAATTGATTGCCATCTCGATAGCCATGAGTTAGTGTGTTCGCCCCGCTGGTTTGAGAAAGTAAACCTTCTCAAACGAGACGGAAGAGGAGTTTCCTTATTAGCACAGGATCGTGAAAATACAAGCTCTGCTTAGTTTAGGGCTAGATGATGCTGTGTGAAAAATGTTCAGTTTTTTTATATAATTGAATAGTATATGTGTGTTACCTGCGTTGAGTTGCCGGATGTAATCTCTCCTGAGAGGCACGCTGAGGCTGTTGATGTGGAGGGAGGCCATGCCGGCGGTGGCCGCGCATCCGGCGCCTTCCACCTGCAGCCTCTGCATCTCGTGGACGCACGCGCTTCTGCGGTGGGCTGTGCATACAAATATTTAATATAAAAAATCTGTTGACATTTATTTATATCTTTTTCTCGGCACCTTAGGCTCGTAGCATGTTAAATAGCATATCGCTGGGAACAAATGTTTGTATGATTAGCAAATTTTTGTCTCGGGTCTGGATGTTTTCTATGCATAATATGTATGTATTTAAAAAAAGTATATAAGTAGTATATCCGTCGTGTAGTTCCCTTGATACAAGCTCTGCTTAGGTTGGGGCTAGATGATGCTGAGGAAAAAAAACCCGACTGTTGGTTCCATAGATTAGGGTGTTCAAACAAAAAAAGCAAACTATTGCTTTTTCAGCTTTATTATAAGTATAGAAAGATTGTTTGTCTAGTGGATAGTGTGATAACTTACTTGCTAGTAACAGTAGCCTTTCGCCTTCAGCCTGTTCAGTGGAACCACTGAATTCTACTGTGGCAGCGCATAAGTTGAGAGCTTGACTCGCCTAAAATATAAATCAAAATTAAGGTACAACAAACCAATAAAATAATCAAAAATACAATAAGACAAACTTCATAAGAAAAATTGTTTAATTATTTATTATTTTTATAACAAAGCCTTTATTCTCCCTTTTTTGGTGTATAAATAAGCAACCTAACGTTTTTAGAGTTCTATACTTAAATGGTGCCAACGGAGCCCCCATTACTAAACCTACGCCATACACCCGGCCGTCTGTCTGCACATTAAAAAAAAACAAATGTACCTAATTGTAAATTTTAAAGAATAGAATACGTGTTTATTTATTTATTTAATACATCCGCACAAACAATGTAATGCTAGGAGGACTTAAAGCTAAAGCACTCTCTACCAGTCATCCTGGACGTGTTGCTATGGCCTGTTCCATGACAAACAATAAAGTAAGAGGCGATCCGAATCGTTCGTCGTGGCACTCTTTACGCTAAGTCTTAGTCCAGCAATGGACTACTACATACTGCTGATGATGATTGTTAGTTAGTTGACGACCTCTGTGTCGCAGTGGACGAAGGTCCGCCTGAGACGCAGAAGGTTGCGGGTTTGATTCTTGTCACGGGGCAAATGTTTGTAAGATCTGCAAATATTTGTCTCGGGTCTGGGTGTTTTTCTATGTATAATTTGTATGTATTTACAAAAAAAAAGTATACAAGTAGTATATCAGTCATGTAGTTCCCATAATTCAAGCTCTGCTTAGTTTGGGGCTAGATGATGCTGTGTGAAAAATGTCTACCATTATTTATTTATGTAGTTTAGTTTACCTGCGAGATGACAGTTTGCTGTTTGCTGATCTCATTCTGCAGTTCCTTTATCCGCTGGCGGACGGTGGTGACGGCGGCCGCCGGCTCGTCCGGAGTGGGCGGCACCTCGCGCTCCGGGGAACGGTGCCGGACTTGACGCATCGGCGTCGACGGCGTTGATGACTGAAAACCGCAAGAAACATCAACGTAAATAAAATAGAATAAACGTTTATTTGGCACAAACGATAATAAAGATAAAATACATAAGCTGACAAGAAGAGGTATTAAATCTAAAACGAACACAATATAATTTTATTGTTCTTCAGCTCATGTGTCTAATAAAGCTGTTGAATTTAGTCTGTATCAAAAAGGTGTTTAGCTCAACATGTGTTGGATGAGTTTACACCCACCGCTGATTTTCAGATGTAAACAAAAAAAATGGAAAAGGTTGTGCAGCAACGACTAATATAGCAGTGTAAATAAAGCATATTTAATATTATTCATATAAAACATATTATAATATAAATTAAACATAATAAAAAACCTGAATATTTTTTTTAAATAGTTTAAATACAAAGGTATGTGGAAGTGAAGAGAAGAACTGATTTAAATTGTGAAAGGACTTGCATAGATACACATAGTTACATGGAAATGAAAAGAAGAAAGGTTGACTAGATAAGAGAGATGTCTACATTAATGTTACCATGTTGTATTTGGCCTTCTATAAGGAATTTTCTTAGTTTTAGTCTAAAACCATTGAAATTGACGTGATGTTGGTGGTAACGCCATATTCTCTCAATAACGCCATCTCAAGTCAAACTCATAGGTTTTTATTCATTGAAATCTCAAGGATCATAAAGCAACTTCAGCTTAAAAATTACGTGAAATTTAAAATTGTAAAGTGAATTTACACCGATTCCTCGCGCGCGATCTATGAGCTCAAGTAAGGTGGCTCACTCCTAAACACCTTTCCTAATTTAATAACGTGCGTCCGCGCCGGTGATTTGTACCATAAAATGGTTGCTGCTCTCAAGATTAAAAGCTTAGCTTTTAAAAAATGATTTTTTACAATATTTTACTAGTATTAAGCTCCCCTTTGTCCAAGCCTTACCATTTTTATATTTCTATGTACAAGAACGAATTAAAAGAATTACTATTATCTAGAAAAGTACCTAACAATAAATTCACTTACCTAGTTTTCCAAATTTATGTAGATAGGCTAGCTATGTTACGTTCACTACATACTATTGTTTACGAAGCAATAATACAAACTCACAAATAGTTATGTTTTTCTATTTCGTCAAATAAATTTTAAAAAAATATTATAAGAACTATATTTTTAAGTCAAATCCTCTGTTGATATACTCACAGCATGCTGCATCCTCCTATAGAAGCTGACGCTATGCACCAGCTCTGCGCCCTTGTCGCGATGACTGGCCGGGGTCGACGGCTGCGCCTTCAACGGCGACTTGAATGTAGCCTGCTCCTTGGAAGACTGCTCCTGGTACACGAAACTTGACGATGACAGGCCGTTCTGGAATACGGCAGTTACTTTACTAGGAGCCTCAGTAAACATAACTAGATGGAGATATTTTTTTTGATTTGTTATAATATTTGATTGAAAAAGGCCTCTGTAAATACCGCCGCTACATATTTAATATATAAATTTTATACTTGTGACATATTAATTAAGATTTTATATTAATTTACATGTAATTTTTACAAAGCCCCTATACAGCTGCCTCATAATTATTTATGTTTGTACCTGTTTTTTTTAATTGTGACCTAACTGTAAACTGACGTAACCAAGTATTCTATAAGTCCCTATGGTTTGAAATAAATGAATACTGAATATCCAGAGGGTAGGAATTTGTGTTCGCACTGCTGTTTGAAGAGTATGGGTGTCGATAAAATCAAGCCATAAAAATAAACACTAAAGTGGCAAAACAGCCCACCTGTTGGTAAGAGGTTACCGTAACCTATGGACGCGCAACATCAGAGATATCACTCGGGCGTTGCCGATCCTGAGACATAAAGATGAAAAGTACCATGTGCATGTAATTTCACCACATTTAAATTTAATTTATGAATTTGAAATTTAGGTTAGACTAGCTTCTGCCCACGGCTTCGCCCTTGTGGTACCCGAATAAATTGTTATTCCCTATGTGTTATTCTGATGTCGAAGCTACGAGTATATTCATATAAAGTTTCATCAAAATCCGTTCAGTAGTTTTTGCGTGAAAGAGTAACAAACATCCATCCTCATAAACTATCGGGTTTATAATATTAGTAGGATTATAAGAGCAGAGGTAGACCGAAGAACATTGTGAAGACAGATTCGTTTGCTTCTTTACCGCTCGAATATCAGAGCAACCTTGTGCGCAAAAAAATGCTGGTTGAAGAAGCAGTTTGCAAGGAAAGAACTGCTTAATGAAGAACGATGTACTTTTACATACGTAAATTACGGGTCTTTGTGGAGTCCATGATTTCCTCATGATGCACACACATTAGCACTTTTCGTGGTACACAAACATAAACAGCACCTGATCATAGCTCTCGAGATATTCAGAGAGTTAATCTATTTCACGAGTTTAACAAAAAAAAATCTTTTACTAATGTTAGCATTGTAAACACATTAATAGCGTGTAATCGAGAATATTACAAATCGTAAAATAAAATAGGACGATAATAATAGATGAGGAAAAACATGAGAACACGGTAAGTTGTAAAAACTGCGAGTACAATGGCATGTTGTCCCAACAACTATGCAGTAGGTAGGTAGGGCTATTGTGTCAGCTGTATCTATTGACCAAGTGAAAACGTCATAACGGGCGCAGTCATCAGGCGATGAACTTACAACCTGTCACGCGAAATGCTAACTACTGTGCTGTTCATCGAGGTACTAGATAATTAAATTTAGGTATCAAATAGTATCAAAAAGGTATTTTAATTTGATAGTTTCCAAACATTAAATAAAGCACTTGGTCCAGGGGTTATGACGTTAACAAATGTGGGCATCTACTTAATATAATGATCGGTCCTTGTACTCCCTTACCCTTTGACATAATTTTTGTCTCTTAAATTATAATGTCCCTTCATATTATTTCTGCACCCGGTTGTTCATTGACCTTCGTGTCATCACAAAGGCCCCGTTCGAAAACCATCGCCGCACCTTACCTAGGTTTTGGTTCAGCATAATTATGTCGAGACGGAGAACCTATATGACTCCACACAACACAAATATTTAGGTAGGCACTTAGTTTGTCTGTTTTTTGTTTCGTTTAATGTTACTTATTTTTGTGTTTTTATTATTTACAACTTTTGTGTAGAGTGACAAATATACTAATTTTTTTTTTTTTATTTTCTTTCTAAACATATTTATTATCCTCAGAGATCTACGTAGGTACTGAGTAGGAATCTATGAATGTCATGCATAAGGAATAGAGTGAACGATATATTTTATTTCAACTTAGCTGGTGGCTTGAAAGTGAGCTACGTAGCTCAATTCACTAACTTCAATACTTGACAACGAAGCCCTATGTTGTCACAAAACGTGAATAAGTAGTTTTTTTCTGCCGCATTTGTTGTGAGACTTGAACAGAAAATTCCTACTGAAGTGACTTTAAAATGCTATTGTGTAAGGAATCATTAATTTGTACTCTTTGAGGGAGTCCTACGTCCAGTAGTGGAATTTCACAAATGATGATGAAGATGTGAGTTTTCATTTCAATGGGGATATGAAGTAGATTATGATAGTTAATCTCACTCAACTTTGCCTCTTTCAAGGCGACTGGTCGGAGCAACGCTTGACAATGCAGCCAGCATTTTGGGAACGCTTCCGTTTGGAAGCGATCCGGACCAGTTGATCTATCTACAGATCGTTGGTAATGGTCTGTACATAGCTAGCTGTTTCATTTGTATTTTCTTGTACATACATAGTTGTTTTAATAATTGTATTACTTTGCGTTGTTTTCGACTTGCTTCCTTCTTTTTATTTATTTATAAGTCCTACTAACCCACGCGAGTTATATGATGGTTGTTGCTTTACCTTGTTAATTTTAGGCGGTGTGGGCCCTTCGCTTTCCTCCGCTAACGCTTCGTCCAGCATATCATCCAAGTCGCTGTCACACGCAGAACTCTCAGAATCACTCTCCCGAACTGCCTTTCTATAGCTCGAGTTGTTTTTCTTCACCACCTGGAAATATTCGCAAACATTGTATCACGTTAGCGCAGAGTAGGAAAGATTCCGTGCATCAATGGATTTGTCCACCGTGCTCTCAACGGTGAAAGGAAACTTCATGAGGAAACATGTTCTAGAACCAAAATTCAATGGCATGTACCAACGGAATGTTCCAATAAGCAGTGAGTGGCTTGCAAACTTTTAACGTGGAATTCTAACCACTGCAAATAGTGGGCAGCCGCGACATATCTATTCAATAAGCCGGTACCACCCGTTGCTTAAAAAAACCTCTTCGGCAATGTCACAATGTCGTTTGACCATCGGGCAGGTGGTCTATCCCGCGAGGCTGCCGCATGTCTTGGCGAGTCTCTGTATTGTACGTCCATGGAAAGCACACCCAGATAATTAAAACCAAATGGTTTGTAATACTGTTCTATGGTAGTCTTTGTTGGATTGCCGTGAACAGTGGTGTTGTAATCTAGGTACTTACGTTCATAACTTCTCGCCCGAAAGAAGTCTCAGCCCAGTTATCAGATTTGTTCAAAATGTCGTTTTGACTGACTTTCTGAGGGATGTTTTCGGTGCTGAAATATATGAACAGCAAGGTTACAAAAATATAAAGAAACATCAAAAATCAAGTGCGTTTTATTCTCCTTGTTACTGCGAAAATGACAATTCTCTTTTAATGTTCAACTACTAATCTATAATGTCCCGAAACGAATAACACCGAACAGAAACATATTTATAATTTATGCCACAGCCTTGCCCGCGGCATTTTATATCACGAACTATTCTTATTTAAAGTAGGTTCCAAAATATTGCAGAATCGAAACTATAGTGGCTGGTTATTCTATTTAAAAACTGAAAATACGACTGATTACCTACCACTGTTTTTTATGCTAAAATTAACTAAAACATAAACTAAGTAATTTAGCTACGAAACGTCAGGAAAACCGAAGAGAAACAATAGTAATCATTTTTAATTTATAAATATAATTATCCATCCATACTTTTGCATTTATAATTACAAAAACTAATTATGCTGACCCTACACAAGAATTTAAATGAGTGTCACTAGTATAAGAACCTTATGTGTCTATGGCACACCATAACCAGACTAAATGTTTTCAGAACGTGCAATTTGTTCCGCAGCGGGAATCGAGCCCGCACTTGTTGCGTTCCAGTCGGCTTTGTGCCCGCCGAGACAGAGGGCGCCACGATAACTAAAACCTAATTTTATCGACAAATTACGAACGTTTAAACGAGTGTTTAGCTTAACGCAGCCCGTTTATTATTTGTGATTTGAGGCCTCTAACATTGCTCGTTTGTGGGTGTTCTATGGGAATCCAACCAGCACCATCTATTTTCTCCATCCGCTATTTGCCGTCAGACTTGCTTACATCAATGATAAAGCAGGTAGCGACTTTGTGGTACCGGTACTCGTAGTTCGTGATAAACACAACACAGGGAATTTTGGTAGTCCAAGTATTGACGACCTCTGTGGCGCAGTGGGCGAAAGTCCGCCTGAGATGCAGAAGGTTGCGGGTTCGATTCCTGTCACGAGATAAATATTTGTCTCAGGTCTGGGTGTTTTTCTATGTATAATATGTATGTATTTACAAAAAAAAAGTATATATTTAGTATATCAGTCATGTAGTTCCCATAATACAAGCTCTGCTTAGTTTGGGGCTAGATGATGCTGTGTGAAAAATGTCTAGCATTATTTATTTATTATTTATTTATGGGACTGTTGATTACATATTTATAAACTTTTATCAGGCATTGGCTTAGTCAAAACTACACTAGTTATTTTTCCAGTATAGGTAAGACGTTAAGAGGACTCCTTTTTATCTACGGTAGGCCGGGCTAGCTCATTACACATATCTAGATGGCAATGCGTGTCAGCGACATAATATGAAGCCGTATTTTTCACGGACATACTTTCCTTTTTAATAAACTTATCGGTACGAAATTGAATTCCATTTAACTTTAACACGATACATGCAAAGAGTATGTATGGGTTTTGTATATAAATTTGCCACACATTCCTTAACTCTCATTCAGTCCATAAAAAACAAAACGCAAACCGTAGATGACAAGCAAGAGACCGTTTTCAAGTGCATTATTTATTCATATTTGCTTGGCGCTTTCGTATCGAATCTCATTTACAATTATCATGCACCGAAGGTGCGCTGGTCGATAATTTAAGTTCTATTATGAAAGTTTTAATAAAAGGCTTGGGAAAAGATCATTGTTTTTTTTATACCATTAAGGCAAACAAGCACGCAATTAATTACTTACATCTTAGACAAACTTATGTATATAGGTACCTATACGTCCTTATCATTTATCTATAAGTTCTATACCCACGAATACAAAAAAAACTACCATTGCCTAGTTAGCTTCATGTCATAGCCTAGGTACCTAAGTAACTTAATGTAAATTTGGAAATTGTAAATTTTCTGGTGAAATAAAGATTTAATACGTCCTACCTGTTGATAAACGGTTACCGTAGCCTACGGACGTTCGCAACACTAAAGCCTGAATTCATAGTCGGGGGTTGGACAGTCCCCCAAAATCCATCATTCAGCATTCGCCATGAAGAGTCCCCTAGGGGAGCCCCTATTTGACTATGAATTCGGGTCTAAGAGGCTTCACACGTACTTTGGCGACCCAATGTAACTAGTTTATAGTATATTTTACATGATTCCCAGCAGTGGTAAGTCGTAAGGCTGATTTTACCATACGAGGTATCGTGTTGATTATGATCGAATTGTCATTTTCACTGTAAACAGGGAGAATAAAAACATCAAATCGTTTGAGATTATTTAATTTACAAATTCGCAAAAAAATATGTTATTATCATTATCACAGACGACAAAATAATTATAGATTAATAATAACCTGAAAGTCAATATAGAAATGTGTTTTACGGTAAATTACATTATTATAACATAGAATTCATTGTAGGTATATATCATAAAATGCACTGGTGTGTGTCTAGTAGAAATATTCATATTCGCTGATCATCATGCAGTTTTCAAAATACGGTCCATCTTATCCAAGATCATGAAATACCAACGATCGATGGAATTGATATTGGATGACACACAGATGGATCATGCATTGAAAATGAGATTGTCATGATAAAAAAATCCTTTTAATCGACTTTTTCTATCTATGTGAGAATATTTTATGAACATTTCACAATATAATACTAATATTAACTAAGTATCTGCAAAATTGTACTTATTGTGTTATAATTGCATCAATAATGTACTTTAAGCTATCACTAATTAACACTGTTTAGGTAAGGCTGCCATATTTAAAACAAAATGTAACAAGGACAAATATCTAGTTAAGTATACAAAACTATACTATACTAGCAATATCTTAATTATCAGATCGGTATACATAATTAGAATATTTCATCGTATTCAAGAAACTGTTGCAATAATTTAAAACTAACCTAATCATAAGTTATTCTCAAAAAGGTTACAACTTCAACTACATCTAAATAGGCAACGTACAGTCTTATTTAATTAGTTAAATTGATATTCGAAATGGCAATATGTATGCAGTATATTAAGTTAGCTACCTTACATAATACAGATTAATCCCAATATCCCCCAATTCTCGAAACGAGCTATTATTTTGTTTGCTTGTAAGAAAAAAACAGAGAACGACTCGAACAATTTTAGTAACTTTTTTATACAAGTATGGAGGAAAAAAAGACGACATGTAACCAAAGCGCTGATCGAATGGAGGGCGAGAACTCGTAGCCATTTGGTAGCCACCTTAGTGGTATAAAATAAATGATCCATAGGACAACTGGGAACCAAAGTCAGTCCCGTGGCCAGGAAAAAAAAATTGAACCGACTAGCCAAATTTTTAAGTGTGGCGATAATATACCACCCTCAGCTGGACGAAAACTCGTAGTATTGTTAGCACTATATGTTATATAAGTATCAGTTTCCGAGCAAAGCTCTGTCGTCTTCTAGTTACAGTTAACAGCACTCATTAGTGACAAACGTATGCAAATCAGCAATACCTTTAGTGTGTTATTGGAACAAGCCACTACGGTGGTCTCTCATACATATTCATGTTTGCGAAATGCAGTCTAGAAAGTATACAAATCAAAAGAAATTACGTACAAATTTATGACAATAGACTTTTTGTCCGACTGAGATGGGTTATGTAAAACAAACTAGTATCACATCTCGAGATAACAACGCTAAGGGCATAGTACCTGAAACCGTTCAATGTAATTACATCTTTATTGGAATTTTCGTGGATAGTCTGTACCAATCTGTATTGTATTTTCATACCCAAAAACCTTCACTTATCAAACTTTCGAGTCGGTTCCGAGATTTTAAGTATAATCTTTAAAAAAATAGTAGGATGTTAATATCTTGCAAGGAAAGTGATTCGCCCCTGGCATAGTGCTTGGACGAACCGGTTCTTGCAAAACCGGTAGTTTTGCGCCTTTTTCAAGGTCTAAGGTAAACTTCCTTGTAATCTTTACATCCAGACACAATGCGTTCCTTATGTTGCTATCATTGCTATACAAAAACCTTAAATTAAGTGAAATTTTAATGAAATGAGTCACCTTTTCACGCATTTTGCGTGAACTCATAGTACCACAACACAGGCAATCCTATTGTGGGGTTAAGACAATGTTTTTGCCTAATGAGTGTTTTATTATTATTTATTTATTTGTTTAATTTAAATGGAAGAGCTAATTCATTCAAATTTCACTAAATTTAGTTTAAATGCCAGCAGAGTTAGCAGCATCAGTTGATCCAAAAAGTTTACACATTATCTATGAAATAATGATTTTAATATTTCAACAATAGATTCCACTTGACCATTAATTTACAGAACGTAAAAGCAATAAATTATTTAAAACTAATCGGTTATTTTCCAAGGCATCAATTCATTGTGAATCCTTGAAAAACTGCCACACTGTCCCCAATTGATATTAAGTGAACGTTCAAATGTTACATAATATAAAAACAGGAGAATTTATATTATGGAACATTTTAACGTTATTGGGACTAAGTTGTGGCAGTTAGACTTTACATCATACACTGGTTTCTCATAGTTTTAAGTATAAATCTCTTAGGCCTCTCTTGCGTTAAACACTTTTAGCGTAATTAAGTCAGATTTATCGTCATTGGGGTAAATCCTACCGCTCGATCGCTCGCTTGGCGCTATTGGGACCTTTAAAAAACTACAATAAAGTTACATAGGCCTTTATGTATCAGGTATTTTACCATCGTCAATCAATATAATTTTATAATTACGCGATATAAATCCATTTGTCATTTATGTTCGTCTGCACTAAGTTTAGGCTAATATGTAGGCAAAGTTTGCTGGTAGAAAACTCTGGTAAGGGTTAAGATCGCCTTTGTACGTGCACAATATGCTTTTGCCTTTTTAGCTGTATTCACTGGGGTACAAAAAAGAGGAATAACTTAGTCACACATTATTATAAAAAAAAACAATAAGAAACGCCTAACCGAGGGTTCCAATTAATTACAGACTTGAATAAACGACGTCTCGTGTCAAAACTGTCATTTTCTAAAGGAAAAACGAGACGTCACCGGTTAAGAATGTAATTGGGAGATCGGGTTCCAATTAAAAATCTTTTCCTATGCTTAGTGCTGACGAGCATACTATAAGTTATAACTACATAATAGGCAAGAGTATAGCAGTACCATAATATTGCTTATTAAAAGCCCCCAATTAAGGGTGGTAACATCGCAATAGCGACAGTATCTCTACAAATGTGTATAAAACGGATACTTATTAGTACGTGGCTCAGCAATGATGCAGGAACCAAAGATTATTTTCATCAATCATCATATTCAACATGGGACCGTCTAGACAAATACATCACGCTTCGTTTTTTACAAATACCAAACGCTTAGTTTTCCTTTCAAGCTAACGCTAATAAGTCATGGAAAAACTTGGTAGCGGTCACGTGACATCTCAAGAGCTAATGTCATTTCCTGTATTGTTGTCTAAGAGGGCTGGTATGAGTCCACCGCTGATCATAGGCAAAACCCAACTTCCCGCAACCTTTAAGATGTTATCGGTCCTTGGGGTGGGAAGATCATTTTAAATACCTATTTATAATTATTTCATTTTATTAATTATAGTGGGTGAATCTCTTAATTCTACAGCGTTTGTGCAGTACACGGATCTCTAGCGATCTTCAGCGAGACTAGGAGATTCGGTAAATTGTTGTGAGAGTACACACTTTATCTGGTTCTCTGTCATAAATTATGACAGATTACAGAGTAGCAGTACTTAAGAGTTTTCGAAACAGAAACAACAACACCAACGAAGACTTTTGTTATAACTGCGTCAATGTGCCATTTAAAATGCCGGTCAGGGAGTTATTATTTCAAGCGCCCAGGGCATTTCGCTTCTGGCACTTACTTACATTACTTTAACGAATTTGTATGATACAAATTGCATCAAGCACCCAGGGCGTTTGATATAATGAATCCCCTTAACGGTCCAATAAAATATGCATGCTGCGTTTCTCATCAAACGCCAGCTAGAATCAGCCTTTAACATTTTTCTGTTCCACCCGCCATTTTAGCCGCCATATTGACCGCCATGTTGGACGCCATTTTGAATCTGCAATTCAGATACAAAGAAAGAAGAATATACACTCAAGCGTGTAGTGTCCGCACCTTGATCCCCCACACTCAGAGTATTCTTCTTGAGAATTAGTATTATCCGTCTCGATGTCAGATAGGTGCGGGTAAAGGCGCGGCTGGCTTAGTACTGCGCCGTTGGTTTTGTCATTCACTTTTATTCTCTTTACGTCTTCGACCACTGATAGGGCTACTGGTGAGTCTTGGGAACCTGGAATGAAAAGAATACATGATTAATGTAACGTAAAACAAAATAAACATATGAACTCAAGAGGTATTTGTTGCCTTGTCGTTTTTAATAGATAGGAATCGTTAAGGGTAGTTATGCAAGATCACCATTTGGATGGGTGACCAGTAGTGACATTTAGAACGGAGCTTTTCCACGTATTGGAGGACACGTTAAAATATCAGTCCCGGCTATTACGGTCGCTAAGCCAAGTCAAAGGCCTTCGGGAGGCCTGAAAACTCCGACAGAGCTGGCCATGGCTACTAGCTCATACGAACTTGTTGGTTTTTTAAAAGAGTTGGTTTATGGTGGGCAATATTTATCTAGCTTACTGTGGACTCATCTAAAAATGACCACAAAATAATGATACCTAAGGCTTCCCTCTGCTTAACTACCTAAGAAAAAGAATTATTTTTTGCGCATAAGTGTGGAAATCTTTCCCTATGAGTGAATAGGTATCGGTATAACATTTACAGACACTCAAAAATATTCTTTATGTCCAATACCATTTCACAAGGAACTTTATAAAACTCAAAGTCGAATCCTATCTACATTTTAAAACCGGTCCTTGAGTATTTGATCATGACAAGATGAAAATATTGTGCAACAGCTAATACGAATGCCTAAATAGATAGGTAATCAAAACTAGAATATTGTACAGTATCAGCGTCTGGATCAACATGTTCTTATAATGTCATCAAGAGCAACTTGCAATTATGATTACGGTAGCTTTATGGTAATCATTTTGTGGTTTGAAAGTTTTAAGAAGTAGTAGAGCTTCTTGTGAAGAGCTTCTACGGGGAAGTACTACCATCATGCCTATCTTTTCCGCTAAGCAGAAATGCTCGCATTATTGTGTTCCGGTTTGAAGAGTAAACGCTTGTTTGCCACATTAGTTGTATTAAAAAAAAAGCAAGGTTTGCCAAATGTCAACCAGATAAAGACTTGAAGACTGTGTTCGATAAAAATACTGTCATGTTCTATGTCATGCTTATGACTGATGGATACTTCTCGATTTCAAAATTCCATTGAAATAAAACAATAGCCTTTCCACAGAAAAATGAACAATACTTTTGCAAGCGCAGGCACTTTGCGAATACCCGCTAAAGACAAAAACGTGAGTTTATGAGCGAACTCAAATCGTGTGACTCAAATAAAAGAAAAGTGTTACGAAGATACGTCGACCATCTATGACACAGAGGTTTCTTTGTAAATAAATTTTGTTTTACCGAGATAAATAGCTATATGGTACTGGCTTCTGTCCACGGTTTTACCTGTACCACACCAGGATAAAAAGTAACTGTCACAAACTAATTTCTAAGTTTATTCAAATCTGCCCAGCCTTCACGAATATTATAGCAACAAATATCAAGCCATACTTTCGCATTTTGAATATGAAAGTATGAAGGACAGAAACATAACATTATAGTAATAGCTTTGTATTAATATTCTTATATTATTTTGAGTTAAAATTATTTGTTATATTTCCTAAGAAAATTACTTTGCTTTATTCAGGCACCACTTTAGCGAATTTTACTTGTAAGCATAATTTTGAAAGTGGATTTTTTAAAGGAACCTCATTTCCTGTAAATTGTCCGTTGGTGCAAGCATGCGGTCATAGCTCAACAAAACTTTTTATGCCATCAGGTGACAAAATGGCAGATGTCTCGTCAAGCCATCACCTGCCTACTACAATTGCTGCTTGCTATAATTATACTTTATGGATAGTATAGGGCACATATTCATATTTAATTTTATTTTATTCCCAAAAACTATCGTGATGATATTCAAACGGCTAAACAAATATTTGCAAATTATACAAACATTAGTCCCGCGGCGGGAAACGAACCCGGAACCAATTGCGTCTCAGGCAGGCCTTCGCTCACTACGCCATAGAGGTCGTCGAGGAGATAGACAGTTACGCACGTTAAACTATACTCTTCTGTCTGCGTCGGGGGTTAAAACTAAAACATAGGAAGAAGACACTTACTTCTCCTTTTAATAGGTTGCGACCCAATAACCTTATCTTCTTTGTGCAATGCCGTCTCAGACTTGGTCTTTTCGAAGGTGACTTTGGGCACGTTGGCCACGATCTCGGGTTTCTTAGCGCTCAGACTGGTGGTACTCCTCATGAGGGGAGCCTGGTCTGAGGGCTCAGTATCGCTTTGGTCATCGTCCGAATCATTATGTGCTTCTTTATGCTGGGGTGGCTGTAAAAAAAAAACGATATGTTTAATGATGATAGATATACAAAGTGGATTTTTTCGACGACGAAGTTAGGGTAGGTGTCTTAAACGTTATAGCTACAGGAAAAAGTTCTTAGGAAACTGTCCTTAACTTTTGGATATTTTGACCTACATTAAAGATTTTGTTTGCTTGTCTATCCAGAATAAAAAGTTTCCTAAGAAATGTATGGGAAAAGCCCTGACTGCTCCATCTCAAACATCCACATTGTGTAAAAAAAACGATGGAGCTACGCAGCAAGCTACCAACACGGTTCTCCAAACGGGATTTTGCGTTTTCGTTTAAAAATCCACTTTTAAACATATCTTGCAGTGATTGGCAAGCAAGTGTCATGGTAATATCACCAGATACTATAATAATAAATAACACACTGATTGCAACACTATCGGCAATTTGTTCGAGCTATAGTATTAAGTAAATCGCTTTGCTTTGCCCTACTTAAGATTTTCCTCAACACGCACCACAGACAACATTTTCGAAAATTACAAACAGGCAGTAGAATAATGTACTTAAAATGAAACTTGAAGATTTTTTGAGGGAGTAATCTAGTAAAAAACTGCTAAAACAATTGCCTACTGGACCATGGGATTTTATAGTATATCCACTATGTTATTTTCTAGTTTCCTATTCCTTAACTTGAATTAATGTCATCATTGTAGACGAGAAACTAGTTAATGTATTCGGGAGCGAGGAACCGGCGTAAATTCACATACAAATTTTAAATTCACGTAGTTTTTAAGTTGACGTTTCTATATGATCCTTGTGATTTCAATGAATAAAAACCTATTGACTTTGACTTATTAAAGCGAATGCAAATTGTATTAGAATTGTGTTGATAGATCGGTTTAAAGCACTTCGGACACACTAAACCGATCTATCCATCGAGAAATATTAAAAAGAATAAAGTATACCGTATTTTTGAATCCGCTTTATTGGAAAGACTACTTTTGTCTTCGGCTTGACCATTACGTTTTTAGTGTTTAGTCAGTTACAGATAACAGTTATTTAAATAATAGTAATTGTAAAAAAAATAAAAGTAGGTATGTAATGTATCGTACATATTTCTTTGTTCTTGTTCAAGTATTTAAATATTTTTTATGAGTAATGGTGTCCTAAATCCAACATTTTGTGTTAACATTATCACATGTTTTGTAGATACAGTGACATCGTGTGGCAGTTGTTACGTCAATGAAATGTGCGCGTTTTTCTTGACCCAAAAACGTGGATCTTGTATTTTTGAGTCAAATAATTCACACATGTGTTGAAAATGTATTCATATTTGCATTACGTCTTATGAAGAAGAGAAACTTGTTAAAAATAAAAATACCCAAACGTTTGACAACAGGTTGTCAAACGTTTGGGTGTTTTTTTACGTCGTTTGGCAACGTCTAATGTAAGCTAAGTACAGTATTCTTGCAGCTTGGTGAAATACAATGAACCCCCAACCCGAGAATGCCCGTCTCGCGACTTCGTCCGCGTTTAGTTTTTTCATACTGTTTGTATGAAAAAAAACAACATTCTCGGTGCGCCCACTAGGAGTGTAATTTTGGAAAAATCTTTTGTGACCCTACTTAAAAAAAGAAACTGCCCTTAAAATTTCAGGTCTCTGGGGCTTCTGGCTTAGGCTCTGCGCTGATCTGTTAGCCAATCAAACAGTCAGAACTTATTTATATAATGTACAGATGTTGAAATCAAATACACTTTCCCAGTAGGAATCAACAAAATGATTCGAAAAGTGAAAGCAATGTGTTAAACAGATGCGATCCGTATGTTACTTTGAAACTTGCGTAGCAGAGCGGATGCGTAGGCGGCTGCCAAGGGTTACAAGTGTGATTACTGGCTACTCAGTTACATCATAAATATTGACCGAGCCTTTTTATTGACCATTATGCTATATCTAAACCAAAGTGTAGAAAAAATGCACCAGTAGAGGCATTACAGATATGTTGCCTGATGCGTAGCCTGCCATGACACGACAAAATGAAAGGTCTTATTATTCTTTAGCCACAGCCTATAGAAGTCAACTGCTGGACATAAGCTTCCCTTTCATTAATAGAGTTTTATAAGATGTAATCGCACCAGTTCATCGGGTGGGTCTCCCGTGTAAACTCACCTTATAATTAAATCTGTTCTGCAGCATTTCCATTTCCTTCTCCCTCTCCTGTTTGAACTTATTGGCAATTGTGGATTCACTGATCGTCTGTTCCTTGCTGAACAGCGCTTGCAACTTCCCCTTTATGCCACCACCGAGGGAGCTCTGACTGATATTATCATCAGGGATCTCCTCTTTGGAGTTACTTCTTGATGAGCTGGTGCTGGTGGATTTTGTTGGCGTTCGCTGTTGCGTGGGCGTTCCTTGCTGGGTGGGAGTTCGCTGTTGAGTTGTCTTTTTGTTGTCAGCTGAAATATACTAAATAATAAGTTCAATTGCTTATAAATGGAAATATAAGTATTACAAGCATAATCCCCATAATGGTCATCTTATCGCCTATGCTGAGTTTATAACATGTCAAAACGTTGACCGTATCGACAAGATTTCCATACAAAAATTGACGAAACGGTGATAGTTTTCCACAAGTTTATAACGTATTTGTAACTCAGCATAGGCCTTCAGATCTATACTAAAAGTATAGAGTAGTCAGATAAACTTCTCAACATGATATTTGGCGCATGTCCACGTTTTGTAAGTAGTTAGAATCATACTAGACAGGTTGCAAGCCCATGGCAGGTTGCAAGTATATTTTTAATAGATTGAAAACATGATTGTAAGCAAGAATTTGGTGTTTTGCCTCGCTTTAACCTATTAACGCTATCAACGGTCAATTGACGGTCCCTTCCTGCCCTATTTTATAATAGTTCAAACGGGACAGGAAACGAAAGAAATAAGTTTCAATTTAGTTTAGTTCACCCCCTTAGTACTTCTGAGGTAATCGTCACAACGAGCTGGACGATGTAGTGTAAGAAAGCCCACCACCCAATGGACCGATGACATCTTAAAAGTTGCGAGAAGTCGCTGGATGGGCGTAGCCCAAGATCATTCGCCATGACACTCTTTGCCTAGGGCCTCTATACAGCAGTTGCCTTCTACATAGGCTAGTAACACTAAGTCATCATAAACATCTAAAGCGAACTCTCAGATTCTTTGTTGTTTAAGTTACAAGTACCTACGCGATAAAGTAGACATAGTTCTTTATACTTTACAACGAGATAAATCCTGCAAGGGGGTCGAGGTCAACGATTCCAAGACAACTTAGCTAGGTGCCGACAATGAGGACTTTTTGTACATAATCTCTGATGTACTAGCTAATACAAGTTTATAAAAACAAAATATTTTGAAATACTCTCTAGTACACCATGATACAGTTTAAATTGCAATGACGATGCCTCAGTACGCTTTAGGTACATGTATTGAAGAGTTTAGCTTGATCAGGCAAAAAATATATTGGGAGGTGATACGGCACGTTTTTTGTTAGATACGGTTAGTAAATGATATAATTTTGTTAGTTTCGATATGATTACGAGCTTATGTGATGAAATAAACGTCAAAATTATGAGAGTTCGACAGGGAGTGTGTTGTTTCTGGGGCATTGTTGTCAAAACAACACCGACCGTAATCAAAATTTATGTTTTCTTTATCTTCCATCACAAACCAGAAAACCGATCATTTAAGCAATTTCGTACAATAAAACGTTTACAAGAGTGTCTTTTACTTTTTCGCGATTCGATAATCGATCCGTTAATTATCTCAATAGTGGGTTAATTGTTCCGTTTACAAGTTGAAACATCTGTTTTAATAAGTTCGTACCGATACATATCAAGATAATGCTATGTAGACCACCAAAATCTTGTATTTTTTTTTCTGGCCAGGTTATCCTAATGATCTTAAACTATTCTACTGATGTTATAGATATATTTTTTTATTTGCGAAAATGTGTACATTACATATCAAGTTTGCATAAGCAAAAAATAATATTTTGCGTCCTCCATAATCTACTTTCTGCATGCAAAATTGAAGCTACCTACTTAACTATTCAAAAATACAAAGGTAAGGACATACTTTTGTTGCTAATAAGTTATCATCTTAACGGCTGTTGAATGAAATTAGGAAAAGGTAGCCATAGTTCGGTACCGAGAATAACATAATTACGTTACTTTTATCCGGTATGTTACCACCGAGAGGAACCGTGACTAAGCTGTTTGTTTTGATATTAATTTCCGATGACAGAGTTACCTGAAGAACCATACCTTGCAAGGGTTTTATATATTTTAATTACGGAAACTGTAGAACTGTGCTTACATTGTTCATGGCACTTTGACACTTCAAACTGACTAGGTACCTACTAAAATGTCGAAACAATGTGCAATTTTACGCTTAGCTGACTAACGGGTATTTAAACGCTGAAAATTACCCATATTTATTCAAGACAGCATAAAATAAAAACGAATACCTACAGATGTAAAAAGTATGAAGGACGACTTAATTTTTTTTTTTTTTAGATTTCAGATTCAGATTTTTACCAAATTAAAACACTGGTTGTCAAGTACCTAGTCATGCATAGCAAATCTATTAATTTAACAAATTTGATTTTAATATTATACACATAATTACAAACACATTTTTAAAAATTCGAACATGATATCATATTCAAGATTTAGGATTCTTTTAGATTCATATTCAAGAACTTGTTCGAGCAAAAAAAAAGTAAATGCTGGCTCTAAATAAATATTTAAAAAAAATTGGAAGTTCCAAATATTTGAATCTACTTAAATCTTTGAAATTGTTCGTTCAGATAGTCACGATATTTCGTTAAACTGATCAGCTGTAATATAAATTAATCTACCGAGAAATTTATAAAGCAGCAAAAAACTCTTGTGTCGAAAAGCTCTTGACTTTGAATTCTCATTTTATCACGAAGAATTTCTCATAATTTATTTAAAAAAAAAAACACGTCAAAAGACCATAGCTACACATTTTGTCATTCATCTATTCAAGTGAATGGGTCCTAATCCTGTCGTTATCGGGTATTATAAAAAATAATCATACACTCAATATTCCAAAATTTTCCTCGACACAAAAGGTACAAAGGTTTTTCCTACATGATTCGTTGCTTGTTTTGTTTTATCCGTGATCATGATTTTGCATACAGCTTATTAGCATATTCAAGCACATAATAACTATGTACTGTGTGTACTGGTGGACATATATGTAAAATTATTACGAAGCAATAACGACATATTTGCTACGATACTACACTGATTCATTCAAATAATTTTGATCAGGTCTTTGGATATCATTCTATAAGACTATTGCATTAAATTTAATCAAAACCGCAATAAAACTTTCCGACTAGACTAGATAGTATTTATAGAATATATATATATATAAATATAGTATAAATAAATAACTACCAAACTGCTACATACATAATCCTGACCCCACACTAGGGTTCCCTGTCGTGGTAACCACGATTATCGTGGTACCACAAACAAATATATGCAGAACATACAAATATTTTGTCCCGCAGCGGGAATCGAACCCACACCTCTTGCGTCGCAGATGGCTACTCGTCCGTTGCGCCATCGAGATCGTCGAGATGAAAGCTTTTTAAGTAACTTTAAACTTATAACATTAAAGCTTTAGAAAATGCGAAAAATGAAAGAAAACCTATTTTGTTTTGATATACTAAAGATTTAGTTGTTTTAGACTGTCTGTTTTTTTTCAGATATCCTAAATGGTTGCACGAAGGAATTACAATTATTTTCAAACTCACATTAATATCCAGACTTCTGAGTCAATTTTCACATTATCATTCACATAATTACAAAACAAAAACTATTCTTAAAAACAAAATCTCATAAATCTCAATTTTACAACGTAAATAAACAAAGTTTTTAAAGAAGTAAATACATTACAGAATTTTAGACTTATAAGGTTTAAAGGCAGTCTGCGCGTGCGCACGTTGCGGCAGAATGGCTATCGCAAATCGACAAACGCGGGTCCACCGCTTTACCTCTGGCGGCCGATTACGTAAAACGCAACGTGTCCGGCTATCAGGCGGTAAATCTATGGTTGATTAATGTTTTTCCGTAGATGATTTTGTGACATTTTATTGAATAACATTATAAGAAAACTATATTAAAAGATAGCTCTTTCTCTTTTCACATCAATCAAGATAAGATCGTAACAACATGATGTCAAGATAGTCGATCGTGATTGTGAGATTACGTGTGGGATTACAATCAAAATCAGTTATGCTTATACCATGTGTAAAAAATGGTTTTATACTCCAGTTAATATATCTTGCCTTTATACACATTTCTTTTCAGGGTCTGGGTTTTGTGGTACCAAGGTACTCGTAGTTCCTGATACCCACGATACAGGAAATCTTAGTGTGGGATTAGGCTACCTTAATGTAAATCCGTTTTTGGCTGTAAAATATGTTTCGTAGGAATTATTTGTTTTCTAATAATGGCTGTTGATTTTGTTTCATAAATAAAAAAATAAATAGAATTATGTATGTGACTATTGGGTGTTTATTTATTCACTTTGACAGGAAATAACCATTTTATTTTAATTAGGTAACTTTTATTTTTTAGGTCATCGATACAGTTTCGAATATAACAAATATAATTTTCCAAGTCCAGACACGAGGATTAGCCCCTAGTTTATACGAACGATATCCAGAAAGCAACTATTTCGCTATAATCGCCAACAACTTACGTAATAGCTACCCCACTTCCGAATCCCACGGCCGATATAATTTCACCTTTGTCATTTTGTCACTATTATACGCATCATTGGCTATTCGCTGGTTCCATTTTCCAATGGCCGGTAACGGGAGGTGTTCGTTTCACTGCTGTGACAATGAACTGTTGAAATAAATTGTTCGATGACAAATTATGAATACCCTTTGAATTTGCAAGTTGAAGTGGCAACGTGCAGGCCATTTAGCCCGTAGAACAACTGCTGGGGAAGAAAGGTTCTCGAATGGTGACCAATAATCGGGTCTCAGTGAAGGAAGACCCGACTGATGACAAAAATTGCGGGAAGTTGGTACGACAAATGAAGGTGACACAAGTTTGACACTCTTACGAGGGAGTTCTTAAAAGAGAGAAATTTTAAAAGGTACTATTGACAAATTCCGTTTACAAGGACAAAGCTTCCCACACAATGTATGAGCAAGAAACTTGCTTGCTAAGCAAAGTAGGTACTTGCTGCGCCATGACTAGTTGTGTCGTCAGCGTCTATGCCAATTTATCGACATCCTGTTGAGAATTTCTTGACAGCCTTTCAGGAAAATACAAGTATTGGATCACTAGAGTATAAAAAATCAAGGTAGAATACGTTCCAGCCATCTAACTACCACTTATTATGATGATTACAGTCTTATAGCAATTTGAGTGAAAATAGTCTCTTTGGCAAGTGAAAACTCCCTAATCATGCGGTAGGTTGAGTAAATGACATGGTGCTCTGTATCATTTCGAATGTGGGACACTTTGTCTCTGACGATGTACTTCGGATTACAATACTGAAAAACCTGTTTCGCAACAATGCGACGAGAGAATAACGAGCAAATGCATCTGTTCTAACCTAAGGACTTTAGACACTATATTGTATCAAGTTACGTTTTTTGGCTTTTATTGCCATTCATCATCATTGAATGATTGAATGTCCTAGCAAAGGTTCTGAATATTACCTCTTGAAATAACTAAGTGGAAATAAAGAGAGTTCCACCATATACTTACATCTTTATTCCGGTAATGTTCACTTGGAACTTTCTCTGACCCCTCACTTCTTTCGCGGATCAATAAGTGTTCTGAATGTCACACCGTTATTTCGAGTCCCTGTAACCGTAACCAGGCTGAGACAAACCAACAAACAGAACTGTACTGCGGTCAAAATAACTAATTGGTTATCTATGACATTGCGAAACCATTGACCGAGTTAGCGACATCTCTGTTTTGTGACAATTTCCTATGCTGTGGTAATTATCTTAAATCTGTCTTACGAACTTATTAACACCTTATAAACTGTCTCT
The DNA here is from genome assembly GCA_958496245.1 of Perizoma flavofasciatum. NCBI lineage: Eukaryota > Metazoa > Arthropoda > Insecta > Lepidoptera > Geometridae > Perizoma > Perizoma flavofasciatum. The sequence goes on along the minus strand of OY292443.1, from coordinate 3,654,240 downwards.
GTACCTACCCTTTTTAGGGTTAAGCTTGCCTTTGCACATGTTCTGCCTTATGTGAATATTGTGAAAGTATAACGCTAAAAGTTCATAATGTTTCGTTGAAATGTATATAGGAACTCTAGTATAAATAACAACAAATTCAAAATAAAAAAAGGTCCATAACATTTCTGAGAAAGCAGAAAAACCAATTTAGTAGAACGTATAGAGTTTCTACCACAAGGTACACATCGATAGATACTATGTAGGTACCTAATTAGCATCGTCTGAAACACAATAACTGTTATTTGCATTTTAAAATGGTAATGTTCACCATTATGAGGTTGACCGTAATCGCTTATCATTGTCTAGTGTTGTAAATAAGTACAGCTAATAAGGTGTAAAGTGACTTTTGAAAAGACGTCGAAACTGTTTTCCAGGATTTCCAACAATCGAAAGTCGAAGAGTGGGCCCAAATTAGAATGAAATAGGTCATAATCTGCCAAGCCGGTTTAAAAGCGTGAAGATTAGAGAAGTCGGGAAGAAAATGCTATGCTCTGCAATGGCATTAGAAAACAATATACAACTTGGAAGACCATAAGGAAGCTTGTGAATACAAATGTCAGTCAACTCGTCAATAACATGATGGATTCGATTACACGAACTGTGGTTTGACCTTAAGGACTGAAACTTGCTGAGCAGCATTCTCAATGGGTGCCGTTTGTATTAAATGGTGTTTTGATGCGATTGAAGTGTGACATTGTGCAGAGTTCAATAACTTAGGCTGAACTTTGGCTGCTTGCGGATGTTGAGACTACAGAACGACGAGAACGATTATTAATAGTATGGTCATCCCATAGGTTAGAACTATTATATGGCTGATAGGAGGTACGACTAAGCGCCGCTTATTTATACTAATGGCAAGGGGAATACACTCATTTTAACAAGCTTAGCATTGTCCAAAACATCAAAATATTGAAAAGGAAGACCTTCTACGACCTAAACTGTGTCATTTTTAAGGTTTAGAGATAACCAGAACTGTAGGAGCTCCTACAACTTACTGTGACCGATTGGTAGGTGTAAATATTGCTGTCGCATGACATATCGTCGCAGTTATCCTTATTTGTTCCAAGATTTTTTGGTTGGACGAGAGTAGGAATTAACAAATCATAGATGGCGGTTTGGTCAGGAGGCTCTTTTGTGAGCCATGTTCCTATGGCTAGGTGTCCAACATAGAGCCAATGACACAAAGAACATCACTCTGTATAGATAAGTCCCGTATTGGATTTAGTAAGAATAGCAATGAACATACAATTGCCTGGTGGGAATCTAAACGTGAAATGAGGTCAGATATGACATCTTATCAGACCAGCCACCCATTGTACCAAATTTAGTCATCAAACAAACACACTCAGTCATATATCAATATCAAATATCAAATATTTTTATTTTAAGAAAAATGATTGTACAGACCACTTAGGAAAAAAAAATAACTAAAAACTATAGGTACCTAAAACAAAACAAAATCATCCGGTATATTATCCTATAGCTTATTATATAAACTAAGGTACAAATTACTGAAAATGTTGTATATATTATAAATAACAGTAAATATGTGTTTAGCTCAGTTTTGCGGTAACTAAAACAGATGACGCACAAAGATAGTTTGCAAAATAACTGCTAAAAGTACCAAGCTATTAACCGTTAAATGACACGGTCAGTTTTAGGAAGTGTGATGTGAAGTGAATAAATAAATATTGAACAGTGTTACTCTTTTACTTCGAATCGAAAGTATTCTACTAATCTGCATAAGTTTTATTATCTCACGTGAGATATATCTGAGCATATTTGCAATGGACAAGACTGAAACTTGAAAGGGACCACTACTAGTACTTTCGCTATCGATTACAAGGATATTTTCAGTACCACCATACATTTACTTACCTGGTCACTGAACTAAGCAGGGTTGACAAGACGGGACCCACACGACGAAAAATCTAAGATATTTCTAAGAACGTCTATGTAGAAAGCAACCTTACTCCGGTCCGTTTTCCAGAACGATATCAAAACGAATCTACACCCAAATCTAGATTTTTTGACAGTCCATTCGAAACTGACAGAAAATCTAGATTTTGTTGATATTTGTTCTTGGATACGAGTTTGCGCGTCAGTACGTTTGGCTTACCCGTCACTCGTGTGGATCGAGAATATCCCGGAAGGTTTTTCGTACGGAACGCTAGTGGTACCACGGGCAGCAGCCAGTTATTGAACTAGCTTACTACTTCAGGGAATTTCGTAAGCCTAAGAAAGCCTCGAGGTCTTAGAAGTATTACAAATGTTGCGCTTTCGACCGGTTCTTTTTCCTGTCCTTTTAAACAAGGAAATTCTCGGAATCAGAATATGTGGGAAAAATACAGCAAAATTTGAACGAATGATGACAAATCTGTTATTGCAAGACACTGCACCGGTAGCAGTTTATTTTCTGGGAATTTAGCGGTTGTTAATGTGGAATTTATTTTTAAATATTATGTTAAACGAAACAACCTGTTAAATTAATTTCCCACTAAGTTGAAACAGATTTGAATTTATCTCTCCATTTGCTCAGCTAATCACAATTTAGTAGATACCTCTTTTAAAATTGCAAAAAATAAGACACCTATTATTTAGAACGACGTTGAATCGTTGTCTCATACATAATTCATGATCCCTATCTTTTAAAAGCAAAAATCGATAGCATGACTTACAGACATCGTACTAATTTGTCTAGAAAAAAAACTGGTTCTAAGGTTGCTGTTGTCGAAGAATATAAGATCCAAAATGGCTGAATACCAGTTCTGACCTGGAATAATGTATTTTGACCTTTGAATGTTAGCTTTTGAGGTCAGAAGATTTTACTTAGCAAAACTGTACAAACCCTCTGATTACTTTATATTGCAACGTTCTTGATTATTTTATTTGGCAATTAATTTTGAATATATTATTCCAACGCAAAAACTATAATAAAATACAGTTTTGTACCACAAACTCAACATAATAAAATCCTAGTTTACTGTATGAGTTCGAGTTTCAATCGTCATCGTTTGATTTCAATCAGGTTAATCACCGGCAAAACCTTCATTTACTTCCTGACATTGCACGAGTTTAAGATTCTGTAATCAGAATCATGTAAATTAACCCAAAAAGGGGCTAAATTGATAAAGAAAATTACATATACACAACTTGAGAATCGTCATTGCAATTGTTCGCAGCTATTTTAAAACGATTATAGTAATCGTCCTCATTGTTGGCATGGCCGTGATTTTAATAAAGAAATTAACATGCAGAACTCACCTTTGTTGTCACCGTACAGAGTTTTGGTGGAGGGAGCTTGTCCGAACGGCGCTTTCGGCACAATAGCAGCACCCTTGTTTTTTTCAAATAGTGCTTTGCGCTCCCTAAGCGACATTTCCGCCGGGTCCTTCGCTTTAGGGCTCCCGGCCTCGAACATAGCCGCTTTAGATAACACAGAGGTCCGGTCCACATTTCCGTTCAATTTGGGCGCGATTCGTTTTATTATAGGGGATCCTTTATCCAGGATAGGTTTGTCCTGTCCATCAGCCGGTTCCGGCTTTGTTTGTTTACAATTTGTCGCGTCATTGTCATTTTCCGGCAGAGTTCGCACATTGTTCTCTTTGTCTTTTTCACTTTCACACTCATCATCTGTTGACGCGGTGTCGTTACTCGGAGGCGTAGGAGCTTTGTACTTCTTGAGGGAAGGTTTCTTGGTGACCGGCAGTGCGGGACCGGTCGCGACCATTGTCGCCATGTTGGGGGCTGCTATTGCACTGGGGGTTGTCGCACTCGGCTCCTGTCGGTCGGGATCGGCGCGTTTCGGTGCGGTGAAGTCGTAGACAAGCCGCGATTGGCTCGCGGAGACGCGACGGTAACCCTCGCCCTCCTACGATTGGACAACGGGGATAGACGCCGCGGGGTGAGCACGTGCGTTACGTCGATAGTGACCAAGTTTACGTTACGCCGCGTTTGCAAGTAGGTTAGCGCTAAAAGGGCCAGAGGCGAAGTTGCATCATGTTTCGCGTGTTTTCTCAGAGGTTCACTAATTAGCTAATTTGAAAACAAAGGCATCCATTGACGTGAAGCGTATGTTTTAGTTCGCGTGTGGGCGCGTGATCCGCGGGAGGCGACTTCCATACAACTGGCGGTTGGCCTGACGAGACGCACGTGTTAGATACCTACAAACCGGCCCAGCTGATAATTATTTTGACGCACAAAGCGTATGCATCATTATTCTAAATTGATGTATACCATTATTGATGTAACATTGACTGTCTACAAAAAAAAAATAGACAACCTATTTTTGGAAGCTATAAACAAACCGTGAATTCTCGTAACTTAACAATGAAATAATTATTAGTTAACTAGGGTCTATGGAAAAGGTCAAAACTAACTAGCTGTTCCCATTAATCAATTCTCTCTACTCAAAGTGTGGGCTACCCCAAAATTGTGATAGACGCTCCCTAGTTTGTGGATGTCAACGACTTGAACGAATATCTTAATGACAAATATTTAATTAAACTCTGTACATTAGCCTGGGGGCCTTGAAAAAAGAACCAATGACAAAAAAAAGAATAGTTTAAAAACTGCTATGAAATGGTAATAGAATCTACAATGCTTCGGAAATATTTTATATTTTTCGAAACTATGTTCTGGACAGGACTGCAAATAGGCAGGTTTGCCGCGTATTTGCACACTAAGACTTCTAAGCTTGCAATTCTAAACTGTAAGTTCGACGCAGTCAGAAAAGAATGCTCGAACTTCACAGTAAGCAACTGAGACGTTCGTAAAAAGTCGAGCTAGATTGACGCGTACAAACTGGTAAGCGGTGCACAAAAACTTAGTTCAACAAACTACCTATTACATCAGCTGATGCAAGGAAGCTGTACGCCTAGCGAGACAGTTCCGAGGAAAATGAGCATGCCATTTTGTTATAGACTTAAAATGACATAGCATTGAAATAAAAATATCCTTCCTACTAATATTATAAAGGTGAAAGTTTGTGAGGATGTTTGTTACTCTTTCACGCAAAAACTAATGAACGGATTTTAATGAAACTTTACAGTAATATAGCTTAAACATCAGAATAACACATAGGCTACTTTTTATTCGGGTACCACGCGGGCGAAGCCGTGGGCAGAAGCTAGTATAATATGTATCTATGTATTTAAAAAATACTAAGGTAGTAGTTCCCATAACACAAGCTCTGATTATTTGGGGTTAGATGATTCTGTGTGAAAATGACCAGCATTATTATGATTATCGTGGTTTCCTATCATTTTAGGATAAACTAGCTACTGCCCACGTCTTCGCCAGCGTGGTACCTGGATAAAAATTAGCTGTTACTGTTAATGCAGCGTTCGTATGAAATGCATTCGCTCGACCGTTTTATAGATAGAAAATTCTTAACTGCACAACTAAAAAGTACTGTACATAGGCGGCTGTTATTTTCGCGTGATAATATCCAGCCTCCTGAGGTAGGTACAACCTAAATATTGGTGAAATATTTTTTGAAATCGTATGATTAGGATCGGAGATTACCTTCTACATCCAAACGTATAAACTTACAAACTTTACCATTACACCGCCTCACGCCCATCGAGCGTGGTCGCGGGCGGTACTCATGTTAAAGGACCTTTAAACGGTCGACGAAACGTCAGCAAACATAAGTAAAGTACGTGTTTTGTTCGATATAATATCCTAAGACTCAGCCCCTTTGGGTTTTCCCTTCGTCCTGGGTGCTTGGGTCTTGGTGCTAAATAAGGGGACATGCGTTGCGCAATTACTTTGTCGCTAAGGCAAGAAATTTGGTCTAGTTGGTCGAAGCAGCGCCATGGCATCGCCTGATAGGCCTATCAGGCCTACTCGTGGAACTGGATTGAATCCCGATGTTTTTAGTACTAAATACAGGTGGTACAAAACAGTTGTTACCAGTAAACAAAAAAAATGGTCTGTTTTAGGTTCAGTAGTCGCTGTCATACATATTTTTTGTTTAGACAAGCTTACAAGATTTTCAGCTATACAGTTTGTTTTCTTCTGTTGAGTTCGAAATGACACATGGCACAAAGAGACAAAGCAGTGTTCAGTCATTTGAAGATTTCTGTAAATGAGACAGACGGTTATATTTGAGATGCGCAAAAACACAACTACGCCAGCTGATGCAAGACATAGGAAATGCTGTGGAAGAGTGATTCTGTAACAATGAAGTAGGGTTGGGAAAGGTGATAAATCTGTACCGGATAAATTCACATATTTAATTCACTGCATCTGAATGTCCGGGAATTCTAGAGATTCTATTGCGACGCAAGAAGTGCAGGTTTGGTTCCCGAAGCGGGACAAATGTTTGCATGTTCTGCAGATATTTGTTTCGGGTCGATATTTGTTTGTGGCTGTTGTGGCACTACGGCACTCATAGTTCCTGATACCTACGACACATGAAATCCTAGTGTGCGTCAGGACTATGCGTATCTGTGGGTGTTTATTTATTTTTAAAACTAACAAATAATATACCGAAATTTGGACTAAAGTCCAAGATATCAGCAAGTACGGATTAGGCATGACACTTAGTCAAACATAGTGACGACAGATAAGTTTAAACACTGGGGGTCTACTCTACAAACCGATAAACGATATATCGCTGCAATTATCGTGCTAAACCTACTCTACGTTACATCGTTTCGACTATCATTTGAACGAAGAAACGACCGACATTACTTTTGACAATCGATGTCGTAACCCTACTCCAGCATCACTAAAAACGATACGATAATTTGAATTTGACAACGAAACAAATGTCAACCGACGAACTTATCAACGATGCCCTTGATGCTATCGTGCGCATTATCGTTTCGGGTTATATTGTTGTGTTTTCTGATAAAATCATCTCCATTTCGTTTACCGGACTCCGAATCTTTTATACCTTCGAGCCCTGCTGCCTACTGGACTCTCTGCATTCTTTTCATTCGACCTCGGCCTGCTGCACTACGGACTCTTGATTTGCCTCTTGTTTTGGAATAATGGCGAGATTTATGCTTGCCATGGAAGCCATCCACGAGGAAAAGGCTTTACAAAAACAACATTTTAAAGTGACGAGGGACCAGTTGGATTTGAACAAAATTCCCGACTATAATTTCATCGGGAATTATAAACATAGTAAAAGTTTGTTTGAAGGTAAACTTGTATATATATTTTTTTTAACTTCATGATTTTTTTAATAATAAAAAATAAAATTGTTGTTAAAATAGTGCTTTAAACTTTAATGCTGTGTGTACTGGTATCTTTTTAATAAACAAATTTGAATATTCACCCCGACGAATTTTTGCTTCAACTTCAACTTCTTAATTATGGCTTCTGTGGCTAGTTGTCACAAGAATTTTACTTGTAAAGTTTTCAAATCACAGGCGGGTTTGTTCATTTGACATTGGTCGTTGTCACTTCATTTACTTTCATAGATAATTGTTATCATTTTGCCTAAAAAGTGACATAAACAGTCAAGCAAAAAGATTTAGGCTAAATGTCTATTATCCAAGCCTTTAGATTTTCCTATCATTCGTTCCGAAGATTCGATACATATTGTCTATGCTTTCGACAGACGACAAAGATTGCGAACATTTTTGAGAGTAGGGTACGGCCGAATAATTCGGAGCACTGTCGTATCGTAACGATAATGTCGATATCGTTTTACGGAGTAGACCCCCCGACCGAATGGAGGCCAGGAACTGGGAAGGGGTGTCCACCGTCAAGATGGGTCAACGGCATTGTTAAGACCGTGGGTAGTACGGGTTGACCGTTGGGCCGAGTGGCATAAAACATAGGCCTATACCTAGCAGTGAATTGAATGTAAAACCTGTGTAGCAATCTAGCTTTGAACGTGAGAACATAATGAATTAGCCAATTCTAGGCTTCCTATTCATGCGTAGGCACTGCAAGCCTTACGTATCAACATTTTTGTACCAAACCACACATTTTAGTCGGCAGATCTAACTTACAGATGTAATATATACCTTCAGATATTTTACCCAGGAGTTTTTATATTATATGATATAGTTTAACATGTCAAGTTAAAAAAAAAAAACAATTTATTAGCCTTAAATGGTAGTTTTTTGCGGCTCTTTGATAATACGTGGTCTTGAATACGAGATTGAGCGATTATCGTAAGCATATTCTTATTTTTATTTTAAATCATAACCACTGTAGTCAGTTCAATCGGGCCTTACAAGTCCTATAAACCTGTTTGAAGAGTAGGTTTCTTTTGATGCGTTTAGTGGTGCACAGAACTAAATAAAACAATCCTTTGTTTTACAACTCTGAGACAACCATAAAAAAATAAAAACTAACGAAACATTTTCTCGTAAGTGCTACCACAAAAATAGCCCATTTTGAGACACATTTAACAAACCTCAGAAACTAAGGAAGTTTTGGATTCGTTTATATACCTATACATTTTGTTAGACAATATATTTAATAGGCCTATAATTTAGGCCATTGCATCAGAAGGAGCAATATTCACATTTTGCTCTAAAAACCAAACACCTATTGAAAGTATAAAAAGTACTTTAACATACTGCAATGTGTCATCGACGGAGAAATTATTCTGAGGTCCTCGTAAAGTCGACATGCTGCATTGCTTTTAGTTTTCTGACGATAACTACTCGATTTTATCTGTAAAGTTCAACACTAATTGGTGACGGATACCTTTTTAAACGATTGGGTCTAGCAGGGATCAGTGACGTAGAGGTGGCACATTACAAATACGGGTCAGACATTAATTGGAATGTTCAGGCGTTTATTACAATTCTAGGAAGAGATTAATCGTATCTTGTAGGTAGGTAGATAATATACAGCTTATATAGGTGATAAATTGTGACAGATTTATCACACACACAGGAAGAAGAATTCCCATTAAGAATTTGTGACAAGGACATAGAAAAACGAAAGTCCGTCTACACTAAGCTAAGGTAAAAAAGACGTGTAAAAGCGACGAATAATAACAAAAAAACCAATAAGGCACTTTTTAATGAGAGCGGGGTGGGCTTGCACTCGGGTTATTCAAGATCGGGGGACAACAGGAATAACCCTAAATTATATCCTCACTATAGGGCATGTGCCGAATATGTTTGGGCGTACCTACTTGGTATCCTCATAGATCTGCGTACTGAGGATGTTCATCATGGGAATTACTGGCATGAGCTTTCAATGAACTTTTGAATATATTTAACGAAAAAGTTAATTCTTCTCATTTAAATAAATGACTTTTCAATTTTTCATATTGTAAAAACGGGAATTTTCACGTACCGCACTATCGGTGAAGACACCGACTTTTTGAGATGCCACGTGACTGCTGCCAAGTTTTTCCTTGACGCATTTGTGTTGAAAAGGAAAACTAAGCGTGAGGTATTTGTCTAGACACCCAGATATAGTAGGCAAGTACTTCTCAAAAAAAAATATTCAATTAAGGAATTATAGATTAAAAATGAGTGATAACTCTTTGTGATTATTATCAGAACCTTCATTGCCTAGGGGTTCAAAAACCGTTGCCTAGGGTTGCATTGCACATGCAACAACATGTGCAATGCAACCCTAGGCAACGGTTTTTCGACGGAAAAGGAGACAAAAAACATTTCTGTGTCTCAGAAAGTAGTAACGAAGTAATTTTAGTTTTTTGTTTGTCTAGGAGCTGCAGAGCTTCTACAGTATTATTAACAACATTACAATTCTGTCATCGAATCGTCGAGAATCATCTCCACATGTTTTAAACTCAGCAAAGACCCACAGTTCTTGAATACGGAAGTACTATTTAAACTATCCCACCGTCAACGTGATCCAGCGTTAACTTGAAAGGCTAAGATTTTCTCTGCTATTCTCGGAAACATAAACACGATCTGCTCCGTCGTTTTTACGACTTATTTTGAGCTTTACGGCTATATTAAAAGTCCTGCCGCCACGTCTGGGTGGCCGGGACAAAAGGACAGGAGACTTCTTTGGAATGACAAAATATGCAAGTATGGGTGCGTATAAAATGTTTGAATACGATACTGTACGCCCGGCTACATTTAACGGCTGAAGAATGGGTGTGCATTTTTCGATTTTTTTTAGATAGTCTCTGTTTCCTGTGTGCATTTTTCGATTTTTTTTAGATAGTCTCTGTTTTCTGACAACGGAGTCAAATTTTCTATGTAGCCCGATATTATTATCTCATGATTGTCCAACTGAAGCATACAGAAAGCACTGAAGGACTTACGCCTTTTTTTTATCACAGAACTATCAATAACTAGCTTCTGCCCACGGCTTCGCTGGTAACTGGATAAAAAGTAGCCTATGTGTTATTCTGATGCTACATTACTGTAAAGTTTCATCAAAATCCGTTTAGTCGTTTTTGCGTGAAAGAGTAACAAACATCCATCCTCACGTTTGCTTTTTTCTTACTGTTTTTTTCTCATTATGCCTTTTCCCTTGCTAACTACTTGCAAAACGCAGGCATGTGCAAAATGTAATGTTTGGGCGTGTCTCTGACTATCCCTATATGTTATTTCGGTTTAAAATAACATACATGCTATTTTCTATAAGGTTACCATGCGACTGAAGCATTGGGCAGAAGCTAGTATAGTAATACATATTGGAAAACCTTTTACTACCTACGGCTTTTGTCCAAAATGCAGGCGGCCTTTTTGTCCGAAATATTAAAAGTCAATCGCTTATGTAAAACAATACAGCATAAACCCTTTGTAAAAACTCAAAACAAAGGCAGCCACTCAAGCACACATAATTACCCCATCAGGGCTTCTATAGCCTGGAGTGCATACTTGCGGTTTTATGGCACCAGAGAATGAGGCATTGATTTTTTTTTTTTACTAATTTGGAGACGAAATCCATGAGCCGTCTGGCTTGCTTGTGAAAGTTCTTTGGGGGTAAAGCGTTCATAGAACATTCTATATCTATGTTAATTAGAAATCTACGTACCTTAGTTGTTTAATGACGTTCAATTGTCTTTACCCACGACGGAAGGATCTGTCATATCTGCGGTATGATTATTTGTGTGTTTGGCTGTTACCATTTCAATAATACTACTAATAATAAACACCCAATAGACACCATACATAGTCCTGACCCCACAATATAATCACCTGTGTCGTGGGTATCAGGCACTACAAGTAACAAACACAACACTCTATGTGTTGTGTCCCGGAACAAATATCTGAAGGTTATTTGCCCCGCAGCGGGAATCGAGCCCGCAACTCTTGTGACGCAGCTGAGCCACTCGCTCATTTTACATATTGCTCATGCAGTTTTTTGTAATCATTTTGTATAACTTAAACCAAGGTTCTTAAATTTTTTATAACGTAGATCCTGATGTTTATGATGATAATATTGCTGTCATTATTGTTAGCCGCGCATGCATGGAATATGTAAGAGATAGTAATGCCTGGTGGGTTTTCCTTTCGAAATCATCATGCGTGGTCAAGGTCGTCCTGATATTCGTTGGAAATATGACAATGATATACAAAAAATGTGGTTAATTGCAGATTCCTTTTATTATTTTCGATATTTCGACTGTTTCTTTAGTATTTAAGGTGTAAAAAGTAGTGCTTAAGAGCAAAGAGTCACTAGATAGATACTTATGCAAAAAAATAATTAAGCCTAATATGTGATTTGTTTCGATATTTAGACTGTTTTTTTTTTGGGATTTTAAGTTTAAAATGCAGTGTTTGTGAGCAAAGAGCCAGTAGATGATAAAGTTAGCGAGCTGAGCGAACTGCGAGAATGTAGTGTTTTAGAGCAAAGGGCAAACAAAATTGACTAAGGTTCCGTTTTATTTTAGTTCTTTAGATCAGCAAACAGTGACAATAATACCTCGTGTGTTCATAAGTCTTGAGACACAGTAAAACTAAAATATTTTTGGAGCTAAGTTGAGTATTCATTTATTGGATATTAAAATTAAAACTACTGACATCTAGATCTGTATTTAAAAATAAATCATTCAAAATGGCCGCCTTTGCATTCAATGCAGGCCTTCAAACGCGTGCGCCATTCATCTATGGCGGCACGAATCTTTTCAATGGGAATCCGTTTCGATTCTTTAATAAGGGCTCGCTTGAGAGAATCCAGGTTTGGGTGAGACTTTCTGCATGCCCTCAGCTCCAATTCCGTCCATAAAGAATAATCCAAAGGATTCAAGTCAGGGCTTGACGAGGGCCAATCTTCGCTCCGAATGAAGCCTGGCAAATTGGCCTCCAGCCAACGTTGGGTAGTCTTAGCTTTATGGGAGGGAGCAGAGTCCTGTTGGAAAACCCAGTATTTTCCAGCGAATAGCGTATCATTTAATGGTTTAACCACCGCTTCCAATATGTCGGTTTGGTAATTTTGTGCCTTCACCTTGACGCCTTGCTGGCAAAAATGAAGCAAAGTGACCCCTCGTAGGAAACACCCCACCAAACCATCACACTTGCTGGATGATGAGTGCGCTGGACATTGCGTACAGATGGCTGGACGTCCTTTGAACTTCTGGCGTAAACCTTATTGTTCTGCCGGTTAAACTTTTCTTCCACCGTGAAGATCTTTTCATCGGTAAACAGGATATTTTTTGGATCGTGTCTCTTCAATAGGTTCCGACATCGTTCCAGTCGCAATTTACGAAGACGCTCGTTTAAATAATGCACTTTCCTTCGACTGTAGGCCTTTAGTTTAAGATCATATTTAAGTATCCTGTTCACCGATATTCGCGAAATGTTGGTCTGCAGAGCTAATTTCTTTTGAGTCCGGCAAGGGTTGCGACGAATTCGCTCTCTGATTACTTTGATGTTGGCGGGCGTCCTTACAGACCGCGGGCGGCCACATCTTCCACGGTCTACTAAAGAGCCGGTCTCCTTGTACCTCTTTATGGTATAATACACAAAGTTCCGACTACATCCCAAACTTTGGATTTCACTAAAAACTTGCATTGGTTTTTTTCCTGCTTGAAACAGTGAAATTACAGTCGCACGCAAATCTTTTGTTGGCGCCATTTTCACGGAGAATGAAACAAATATTCAAATGTATATTTTTTCTGATTCAAAACATTCGAAATTTAAAATTTTAAAAGTTTAAAAAAGGTTGCATGAATTACTTTCTTTTTAAATTAATTAAATAAGTTCGTCTCAAAACTTATGAACACACGAGGTAGTAACGGTCCAATGCAGAAAGAATTATTTAAAAATGTGTGTATTAGTCGATAGGACCATATTTTTAATAGTACGGCATAGAAAACTTATTTGTAAATATGAAATAACATATTCGTTCCAATGGGTCAAATTTTTAGGTCATAGGACGAATGTGGACGAATGTGCTTTTAACGATATTAAAAGTACGTGAAAATTCGAATTTTATGAAATGAATGTGACGACCTCTGTGGCGCAGTGGGCGAAGGCCCGCCTGTGATGCAGAAGGTTGCGGGTTCAATTCCCGCCTCGGGACAAATGTTTGAAATCTGCAAATATTTGTCTCGGGTCTGGGTGTTTTCTATGTGTAATATGTAAGTATTTACAAAAAAAAAATTATATAAGTAGTATATCAGTCATGTAGTTCCCATAATACAAGCTCTGCTTAGTTTGGGGCTAGATGATGCTGTGTGAAAAATGTCCAGAATTATTATATTATTATTATAATTAATTATTATTATTAAGCATATTTATAGCAGAACAGTGTTCTCATAATACCTGAGCTAGATACATATCTGATAATGCCGACATGTGTTGATAGGTAATAAATAACGCTGTCCTCTGTATAGGATACAAGGTTGTGGTCTGTTATGGTAGCAATATTATTATTTCATGCACCATACAAATAAAGAAGCCGGAGTTTCATTCCTAAAAACTATGATGCATATTGAATGAACACAAGGAGAGAATCAGAGGAGTGGAGAAGTGTGTTACTCGTAGATATTAATATGGATGGATATAAGAGTAAGGGTAGACCAAATAAAATATAGATAGATTGTGTGAATTTGTTAGGAATAACCCCAATTTGTATACAAAACTAGATGAACTTCCTCGAAGATACGCTTTAAGACCAGGTAGGAATAAAATCATACGACCGCGATCACAACTAAAGATGCATAGCGACGGCCCATACATTATGTCAATTAAAATTTATAATAAACTTCCGACACAACTAAAACACATACAAAAACATTCACTATTTATAAAAAAACTTAAATCTTTTCTAATTGACAGATGCTATTATAATATTGACGATTATCTAGAACAAGCTTAGCAGTAAATTAATTTAACATTGTAAATAATAAAATGAAATTGAAAACTGACATTAAATCTGAATTGACATGAAATAATATGACCATTACTAACAAAATAATGCACCATCTACTAAAGTACCTACTTTGACTACCTACAATGAAAATAAAACCTCGGTCTGCCGCCGTACCCTAATACAAAGTTCATTTGAGAGACTTAACTTTATTTACTGTAGATATTAATAACTAGTTTGTTTATGCAAAACCTCGGCCTGCCTACCTATCTGTTGCTATACCCTTAGACAGGGTTCATGTGAGATACCTACCTATAAACACCATCTATGTACCTACCATGTGAAAGCAATAAATGTATTGAGTATTGAATGATGGTCTTACTTGTGTAAGAAAGGAGTGAGTGTTTAAATTTCGGCTGATAGAGGACAGTGGAAGAAAAAAACATGGTTTGCCGACTCCACGTAATGTGACAAGAACGAGGGCAAGAAGAAGAGATTGAATTCCTTCAATCTCTTCTTCTTGCCCTCGTTCTTGTACTAAGAAAGATTAAAAATTTAAATTAAAAAACTTGTCACAGGGTCTAAGGAAGAGATTTTTTTTGTGAATCAAATGCAAGAGCCCAGGCTCATACAAGAACTCAAAAAACTACTGTATCGTGGTCAGCTTTTAAAAATATTTATATTTCGAATTAGCGCTCCAAACAGATAAGATAAACCAAAACTTAGCAGTGCATTCATAACGGGCGAAGCGTAGCTAGAACGAATCCCTCAGTTCAAAAACTATCTTTAGATTTCAATGCAACACGTCTCAGTCGCTCGCCATTTACAGAATCTGTTGCACGCAGCCGTTTCTGTTTATTTTTTTTATAGTGGCCACATAGATGTTTATTAATACAACCAATTTAGAAGAAATCACTGAGGACTGCTTATACATGACTATATCTTTTAATTATAAGGAGTTAAAGTTTGTATAGAGGGGGTTATCGCCGAAACTAGTGGGCAGTAGCTAGTTATTATATAAACTAAAAATCTGTAGATCTGGTTTAAGTTAAATGTCCGTCTGCACTTATGTTGAAACTTACATCTTATACTACTAATATAATAAATGCGAAAGTCTGTGTGTGTGTGTGTGAATGTTTGTTACCAAGTGTCTCCGTAACTACTAAACCGGTTTTGATGAAATTTGGAATGTAGATAGTTTAGGTTCTGGAATAACACATAGGCATATCTTATTTTCGAAAATCAACCCCTAGAGTGGTAACGTTTGTATGAAAAAAAAAATTGTTTGATTCGCTCAAAACTCTGTACAAATAAACTTTAAAGTAAATAATGAAACACATATTTTTTATTTTTTTAAAACTACCCTTTGGGTGTGTGCAATTGAGTTCTAAACTTTGTATGTAAAATTGTAATCCTTGGTTCGATTCATTCAAAAGTTAGTGGACATAGTTTGAAGCCTGGAGAAGGTCATATGCTATTTTTATTAACATACCGCGCAGGTGAAGCCGCGGGCAACAACTAGTTTTTTCATACCACACGAATGGTAGCGAATTAGCCTTCGCCTAGCCTATAAGCCCACGTGTTGGTAAGCGGTTACCGTAGCCTAAAAACGATTGCAAGATCGGGGGACTCACGCATTTTCAACCCTCAGACATAACGGTAAAAAATCTCTTATGCCCGTAATTTCACCGTCACTCTTTAAACCGCTACACAGCAATACGAGCTTAACTGCTTGGCGGTAGAAATAGGTATGGTGGTGGTAGTATTTCCCCCGACGAACTTTCACAAGGAGCTCTACTAGTGCTCAATAGCAGACAGAAAGAAAGAAACAAAAACCATTTATTAAGCACGAAATAAAAAAAACAACAAATTTTGGAGGTTAGGATGGTGGGACAAGTTACGAAAGAATATTTAAGTTAGAATAGTCTACTTTATAAGTATAGCTGAAACAGAAATGCCCCACGCACCTAGAATAGTAGTGGGAAAGGCCTTAAGGTCGACAAACCCAGACAGTTCGAATTAGATTACTACGATTTCCGCGCCTTAACTTGTTACACAATAGGTAGTAACAATCAGCGATGCTAATAATGTTTAGATCGGCGATAAGTGATCAGATGATCACTGGTCGATTTGTATTCTATGCGGGCAACACCGGGCTACTATCGAGTCAATATGGTAAGGTAACAGGAGATGGAGTAGAGTTGCTTAATGACTAGTTTACACGAGACTAGACAGACAACTCAAACCGAGTTCTCGTATTAAAAAAAAGTTAATTCTTTCAAAATTTCAAAACTTCCGACGTATTCTATTATCTATTACAGCGCCCCCTAGTGATGTGGTACGATCAAATCTACCTAAGAAAAATCATTCTTGAAAACAATCATATCGGTTGCAAAAAACGCATTACAAACCGATATGACTTTTTGGAGATAAATGGTAACAGACGAAGAGACAACCTGTCGCGGGTAAAAGCAGACAAAGTAGTCTCGATCTGATATATATAAATACGTCAAAATCGTTATTCTCCACAAAATTCTTCCTAGGAAAACGTCAAGTTGAGGTTGGAAGTGGACTGACAACTTGGTTGTATAATAATTACATACCTATTTACCTAGTTATCAACTTAAGACAGTAAGTGTCTTAAGTTGATAACTAGGCAAATAGATCTGAAGACAGATGATAATTTGTCCCTTCTTTCTGTCCAGCTTCATGTAAACCAGACAGGTCCAAGAAGGAACTGGTCTAAGGGTGTTCTAACAACCTCTGACATTTTCAAAGCGATCTGTTTCGTCTATCCCTTCGTCTTGGTATGTTAGCCAAACGAATAAATCAAAAATTCGCTTAGTATTTCGTCGTAATTCGTGTGCATCAGTATTTAAATAATTTTGTGCGACGCTGTGGGCGTTGTTACAACTCCATAGATTCCCTGTGAACCCTTAACAGCCTGACAGTTGACATCAAAGGACGCGACTCGTACGCAGATCCATTCAGATTGTTTTGATACTTTTTTATTACGACCTCTGTAGTGTCACTTACAGAATAAGAGCCTTGTTGTAGGTCATTGTGGCATGCTAGAGTCCCTGTAGTTTCCGCTAGGGGCACAGACGTCGTCAATTTCATGGTTCAAGTCAATTCATGGATATAACAATGATAATTTTATATTAAGAATCGTCGGCTTATGAATTTTTTGAATTATTATTTTACATAATTATATGTGAATGAATTTACGCCAATCTCTAGCGACAACACGTTAAAGAATCAGGCAACATACGGGTAGGTTTTTTTATGATCCTTTATCCAGCCACGTGGTGTAACGAATCTGAGACTAAAGATCAGCTCAAATAGTTTAGTGTAGCTTATAACAAAAAAAAACAAAAAACACGTTCACGATTATATTCCTCATGATGGACATACTCAGAGCGTAATCTTTGAGGACACAAAGTAGGGGGTAGTCTTAACATTACATTTGACACATGCCTACGTTATGAAAGTAATTGAGAAATTAGTGTTTATTTATCGCAAGCAGCGAAATTAAATTTTTAAAAATTAACTCGTTATTTTATAAAGATGAATGACATATTTTTAGAGAACTTGGGCTTTTGTGGAACAATTATTAAATACAATGTGCACAATACAAACTATATTCCACTAAAATCGTCGACGTGGTTTGGATATCAGTCTTTGAAGAATTGGTAGGTACTCAATTACTCATGTTCATCGACGCTCAAAATCGAGATGATTAGTTACCACAATTTTGGGCTATTCCCGTTGTCTTCCGATCTTCGGGAGGAGACCGGGAATTTATTTCCTATTCCATCTAGTATGAAATCAATCATTGCGAACACGAATTTCGTGTTCAAAAACTCAGGGGATGCTGATTATGGCATTGAGTTTTATTTAGAAATCAAAGATTTTGTACTGGGTAGTCCACGTAGTAAAATTAATCTAATCTATATACGTTTTTTTAGATTATTTGGATACATTGTTTTTTTTTTAATGTGACGATATTTTCGTTTGACGATGATGCAACTTCGCCGTTTATAAACCGTCACCCACACAAAATAGTTTCCGATTTTCGGATAGTTCATTCACCCACACCAATCGTAGGAAGCTGAGAGGTAGTTAGTCGCAGAGAATACTAAGGTACTTTATTAGTCAAAAGGGGGATTCACAGAACGATTTAATAATAAAATAGTAGGACGGGTTGTTACGCACTATTTATATGAAAAACTCCGCTGTACAAAACACGACAGTGTTTCATACAATATAATCTCGTCTCGTCATAATATGAAGTCTAGGAAATATTATACTCACCCTCTTTTCCAACTTTTTTTTATTGTTTTCTTATACTGTTATTTTTTTATGATCACTAAAAGTGCTGTCAAAAAATCTAAATTACACAAAAAATAAAGTACATTGAAATATTGTATTGTTCGAGTTTCAAAACCGCGTAAGATTATATTAAAAAAACACATATCTTAGGATACTAGTGTCACAGTAGTATTCATCCAACCGAATTTGTCTAAAATCTAGAGATTACCTACGTAATTATTCATACCTTCACCTTAAGAAAATCACGAGTAATTTACGTTACGCTAGCGAGGAAAAGATTATTTATTTAAATTGCAATCAAGCATTCTACCCTCCTGCTGGCAAGCCTGGGCCCATAACCTAATAAAACCACTCCATGATTTTTCAATAGACTGACATTAATTTATAAGTGCTTCCTACACAATAACAGAGGGCGCTAGTAGTACCTAGTGATGTACTTTTGTTACATATTAACAGTTACCATGCCCTATGGACTCTTGCTAAACCAGAGGTATCACTCGCGCGTTGCCAACCCTGAGGCATAACGGGTGAAAGTCTCATATGCCTGTAATTTCACCGGAACCCATACCCTACAAACTGGCACACAGGCATGAGAGCGTTACTGCTTGGCGGCAGAAATAGGTATGGTACAAATATTCGCCGACCGACTTTAAAAGATATCTTCAGCCTATTGTTATCATATCGCTAGACACCTAACGTTAACTATTCGTGCTTCGCCCTAAGGGATAAAAATCAAGCGCCTTCTATAATTAAATAGCAAACGGTACGTAAGCGAAGTGCATAGTCGGTTCAGTAGTATAGCTACCACTAGTATAGTTATAAACGGTTGTCTGGAAGAGATCGCCGATAAGACCGCTCATTGTACTTCCGCGATTAGCTTGTATTTTGTTCTGTTCAAATTCGTAAGCAAGATATTGTGGTGAACAATTATTGGTCACTATTACCCGTGTTAATTAAAGTAACGAGCGGATGAACCGGCATGCTTTAGGTGCTTCATTTTTGAAGACTTTTTTTTAAATTTAATAATTGCACTTACGCGGTTTTGTCTCGTCATAAACGTGGTGATGCTTACATTCAAAGTACTTACCAGTTCAGCTACAATCTGCTTCTGAAGTCGCTGGCATTCGTTGACTGGCTTCTTGAAAGTCTGCGTGTTAACTGTTTTTGTAGTCTGAAAATGAATAAAAAGGAAAATGTTTCATTGGTCTCATAGATATATAAAAGTTCTCATTTAATATGCTTAATCGAACCTTGGGTGTTACTGTTGTCATCATAAACACTTGGTGAAGACGGAGTTGGTGTCGATTATTGTACTTTGAGGTTGGCTGGTAGAAAATGCTTTTAGCATTAAGCCCACCTTTTGTACACATTTATTTCTTATGCAATAAAGAATTAAGTAACTAAATAAATGGCCACTTTGTAATTAAGAGTGTACAAAATGGCATCCGTAGCGCTATAAGCGGCGAGCAAGTAGCGAGCCCGTTGCGCTCCAGTGTGATAGTTCCCTAGTGTAAGGTTCGCGAAAATCATTTAAGATTTTGCCTCTGAAAGCAATGTCAGTTGCAAAAAGTTATGTAAGAATACACACCTGTTTAGACTTAGTCGTGGTCTGTAGCACTTTGTTGATATCATTGAGGGAGTGGATGGAGACATCTAGCGTGGAAGCCTCCAGCTTTTCCTTCGTGTCAGGCTTCGAAGGTTTAGTGGGTTTGGTGGCAGTTTTCTTGGCTGGCTCAGGATTCTGAAAAATGGATTGAATGGCGTCAATTCACCAACCAAACTAAACTTTATTTTATATATCGTTCTCTTTTAAAACTAGTACCAAAAGAAAGAGATAGCATCGATTTTAGAGCTGTCAGATTTTAATTTTTCCATACAAGTTTAGTCGTGATTTCAAAACACGCTGACTATAAACATGAGAGTCTTCTGCAACACATAAACTAATTTGACAAGAAATTCATACCACCTCTTTCTTGTGCGCAATATCAGTAAAATGAGAGCGACAGTTTAATTTAAATTTAATTGGTGTGCAAGAGAATCAACGCCACAGCCTTTGAATGGCTTTAAAAAAGAAATCATATCACTCAGCAGTTAACATAGTCCTTACTAACAGTCCTGACAGTGTTGTTGATCTTTGAGGTTACCGAGTAGCGAAGTAGGGGGCTAGTCAGAGGCACGTCCAAACATTGCATTTTGCAAGTTCGTAAAAGGTTGCATGCAAGCCTATCGCCGCTTATTGGAACACTAACTGATGGCACATGCCTTCGGATTAAATGTGAAAGTATGACGATGATTATATGTGACCGATAATTATGATTGAATTTTTAATTATAAAAATTCAAAGTTGTTCATGAAAGATAATACCTCGTGTGTTCATAAGTTTTGAGACGAACTTATTTAATTAATTTAAAAAGAAAGTAATTCATGCAACCTTTTTTAAACTTTTAAAATTTTAAATTTCGAATGTTTTGAATCAGAAAAAATATACATTTGAATATTTGTTTCATTCTCCGTGAAAATGGCGCCAACAAAAGATTTGCGTGCGACTGTAATTTCACTGTTTCAAGCAGGAAAAAAATCAATGCAAGTTTTTAGTGAAATCCAAAGTTTGGGATGTAGTCGGAACTTTGTGTATTATACCATAAAGAGGTACAAGGAGACCGGCTCTTTAGAAGACCGTGGAAGATGTGGCCGCCCGCGGTCTGTAAGGACGCCCGCCAACATCAAAGTAATCAGAGAGCGAATTCGTCGCAACCCTTGCCGGACTCAAAAGAAATTAGCTCTGCAGACCAACATTTCGCGAATATCGGTGAACAGGATACTTAAATATGATCTTAAACTAAAGGCCTACAGTCGAAGGAAAGTGCATTATTTAAACGAGCGTCTTCGTAAATTGCGACTGGAACGATGTCGGAACCTATTGAAGAGACACGATCCAAAAAATATCCTGTTTACCGATGAAAAGATCTTCACGGTGGAAGAAAAGTTTAACCGGCAGAACAATAAGGTTTACGCCAGAAGTTCAAAGGACGTCCAGCCATCTGTACGCAATGTCCAGCGCACTCATCATCCAGCAAGTGTGATGGTTTGGTGGGGTGTTTCCTACGAGGGGGTCACTTCGCTTCATTTTTGCCAGCAAGGCGTCAAGGTGAAGGCACAAAATTACCAAACCGACATATTGGAAGCGGTGGTTAAACCATTAAATGATACGCTATTCGCTGGAAAATACTGGGTTTTCCAACAGGACTCTGCTCCCTCCCATAAAGCTAAGACTACCCAACGTTGGCTGGAGGCCAATTTGCCAGGCTTCATTCGGAGCGAAGATTGGCCCTCGTCAAGCCCTGACTTGAATCCTTTGGATTATTCTTTATGGACGGAATTGGAGCTGAGGGCATGCAGAAAGTCTCACCCAAACCTGGATTCTCTCAAGCGAGCCCTTATTAAAGAATCGAAACGGATTCCCATTGAAAAGATTCGTGCCGCCATAGATGAATGGCGCTCACGTTTGAAGGCCTGCATTGAATGCAAAGGCGGCCATTTTGAATGATTTATTTTTAAATACAGATCTAGATGTCAGTAGTTTTAATTTTAATATCCAATAAATGAATACTCAACTTAGCTCCAAAAATATTTTAGTTTTACTGTGTCTCAAGACTTATGAACACACGAGGTAGATATTGGCATATTAATTCACACCTAAGTAACTGACATTTTATATTCATTGTTCTTATATTTAAATTGATATTCAATCTACCTATTGACATTTGCTCACCCAGGATGACTGGTAGAGAATGCTTTAGCATTAAGTACTCCTAGCACTACATTGTTTGTGCGGAAGTATTCAATAAATAATTCAAAAAAAATTAGATGGTAGACTATGGGCCTGTGAAAATTTAACATCATGGTATAGTCTGACCTATATTCATGCAAATAAATGTTCTGATTTCTGATTTCTAACCAGGAGTCTAGAAAAATACCTCACGCTTACTTTTCCTTTCACGCTAACGCAATTTAGTCAACGTAAATCTTAGCGGCTGTGACGTGACATTTCCACAGCTATGTCAGTCCTATAAAATTCAACCTTTCCACAGACGTTAACACCAAAGTGATATTTGTCTAGACATGTAACCAATGTCAACAACCACTTTTTGTTGGCGTTAACGCCTGCGGAGCAGAAAGCTTGAATTGTAAGGAAATAACATAAGCTTTTCCTAGTAGTTTTTCCTAGACAAATTTGTATTAGCGTGAAATAACAACTAAGCGTGAGACATTTGTCTAGCAGCCCAGTTTTAAAAGAACTTACAAATGTATGATGGGTTAAATCATCTTCCCAGTTGTTGATCTGATCTGCTAGCGCTGCTAATCGACCAAACTTCTTCTTGCCACCTTGAGATGGCGCGTCTCTGACGGGCTCGGGGGGTGGGGGAGTTTCCGAATGGAAGTCCAACTCTGTCCGGTGAATCGGAGATGATAGGTTTGGGTTATCTGAAAAAACATAGATCAAAGTCAACAAGCATTCATAACTTGACGACCTCTATGACACAGTGGGCGAAAGCCCGCCGAATTTCAACGAACGTAATTAGGAGACCACGCATCCATCGTAGCACAGGTTCTCAAACTTATTTTTTTCACCGCCCACTTTGAGAATAATAAAATCCTAGCACCCCCAAAGTTTTTAAACATATAACTTATATTTTTCACCACCCACTTTGAGAATAAAAAAATCCTAGCACCCCCAAAGTTTTTAAACATAATAACCAATGCTTTCTCCTCTAGACCGCCTTAGCACCCCCAATATCTTCTAATCTTCTATCGCTCCCCTGAAGGCCACCAGCGCCCACAAGACGTTACCACTTTGAGAATCAGTGTTCTATAGTAATGTTTTTCGCAGCGTATGACCTTGGCATACGCTGCGACTCGAGGCTTGGCAAGGCTCGAGTTTGGCTCTGCAGTACCAAACCACAAATTTTTGACGACCCCTGTGGCGCAGTAGGCCTACCTGAGACACAGAAGGTTGCGGGTTTGATTCTCTTCATGGGACAAATGTTTGTAAAATCTGCAAATATTTGTTTCGGGTCTAGGTGTTTTCTGTGTAATAATCTATGCAATTAAAATGCAGATGTAATTACCTGAATACAGATTTCCGAGCCTGTCCAAGCGAGATTTGAAGTTGTTCCGGAGGCCTTTCTCTGATCTTAGCTCGTCTTCTGTCTTCTCCATCTTGCTGGATGCGTCTTGGTAGTCTGATGAGCCTTCTAAAAAGCAGATAAAGATTTATACAGTTAAAGTTGTCATCATCATACAGTAGAAGTATGATGTAGACAACTAACAACAGCGACATAGGCCTACCCCAAAGAGTGTCATGAGAAATGGTCATAGGACATGAGGCACAACAATATATAAAATTAGCTTTTTTTTCTTTTCTTTTAGGGAATGTATGTGGATTCGAAAACATTGTTCTCTCTACAAGGGAGTGGAAGAAGCATCCCCTTTTCAAGTTTTAGATAATAATAATATAATAATAGTAAACTTTATTGAGGACTTAAATAAATAAAATAAATAAATAATGCTGGATGTTTTTAACACAGCATCATCTAGCCCAAATGGGGTATTATGGGAACCACATGACTGATACTACTTAAATATATTTTTTGTAAATATTATAGAAAACCCTGACAGACCCGAGACAAATATTTGGAGATCATACAAACATTTGTCCCGCGGCGGGTATCGAACCCGCAACCTTAGGTGTCTCAGGCAGGCCTTCACCCATTGCGCCACAGAGTTCGTCATTTGACATATTAGATGTTTCAGACATTGTTTTGTTAGTGTATTTTATCCATTACTAATATGTAGCTGGAATTTATGTGATTTTATTTTCCCCGCAAAGGAAAACTCTTTCTTCTATTTTGAGTAGTAAAGCACCTTTTCAAGGGCTTGTTTGGGGAATTACTACCACCACACCTATTTCTGCCGCTGAGCAGTAATGCTTGCATTGCTATAGGTATGGGTGCTATTGAAATTACAGATGTCATGAGACTTCACACCCATTATGTCTCAGGGTCGGCAACATGCGAGTGGTAAATTTGGTGTAGCAAGAGTCCATAGGTTACGGTAACCACTTACCAACAGGTTCGCGGTGTCCTTGTATACACTTAAGTTGTATAAAAAAAAAAGAATCACAACATGAATTTATTGATACAGTAGCATAAAAGGTTTAGGTATTTTTATCATCATACATCCTGTGACCGTTAAAACCAGTTTAATTAGTCATCATTCACAATAATAACTTGTAACTGTAATAAGTTGGGTAAGGACATTAAGTACCTGATTATTTGTCTAAGCTAAGTGGGAGATAAGTGTTTCAATCCCTGTCTTCACCTGAATTGATATTGTTTTGTAAAACTTTATAAACTGCACTCATGAATATAACCGAATGAATTAAAGTAATTTTGTCCAAAACCACTGTCACGAAAAGCTCAGATTTTGTTTACAAGTGATTTCCTTGTAACAATAAACTAATTAATTTGCAGAATGTTATCTCTGGATGAGTAATGTTCAGGAAGCTTTGTTTATGTCATTAGTGTAATGAACTTTTAAAAACCAGACTATTAGTTATGAACTGGAGACTGATAAAAATTAAATCATAATGATTTTGATGTTAAAATCATGTGTTGACAAATTATGTAATAAAATAGCTGGCATACCCCCTCACACATGCACACATAGACACTCATGTTAAAATCATGTGTTGACAAATTATGTAATAAAATAGCTGGCATACCCCCTCACACATGCACACATAGACACTCATCCATAACAAGAACATACATATCAACCATGATAAAAATAAATAAGTAAATAAATAATACTGGACATTTTCATACAGCATTATCTAGCCCCAAAGTAAGCAGAACTTGTGTTATGAGCACTACATGACTGATATAACTTATATATTTTTATTAAATACATAGAAAACACAATGATATCCATGTTCATGTTAAAAAAGAAAAACAATTCTATGTGTTTTGTATTTTGCTTAACACTGCAATATTGCAAGACAAGTTGCAAACTATTTGCTGTTATTGGAACACTAACTGATTGCACATGCCTTCAAAGTTTTTGATTCTAGAGTATACTTGTTTCCTCAAAATGTATTCCTTTACTGTTGGAGCATACATGCAAACATGCACATTTAAGGCACACATGAGTTTTGGCTTGTAAGTAAATACTCAAATAGCTTACCTTCAATTTCCTTGATTATAACATTGCTCCCACATGCCTGAGAGTCATACACAACACTGATAGGAGCATCTCTCTCTTCAACTTGTACTTCAATCTGAACATCATTCCGATGAGAAATATTGATCTCGACTGACACATCCGAGTTCCGTCTGGTCATGCTACCTCTTTTAGGGCTTCTGAATTCCTTTTTCGTGACGATAACATCGTTGCGAGCACGTTGGGGTGATGCTAACACCAGGTGATCGGACTTTTGAGTACTTGACCGCCTGTTTGCGGTCTTCGCTGGAGTGATTGCCTCAGTGGACGGTTTACGCGGTGATGAGATTGAACTTCTTGTATTTTTAGCGGGCGGCGATGTGATAGAGCTTCTAGATGATTTAGCCGGAGATTTGGAAGAATTCTCGCTTTTGATAATGTTTTCGGCTAAGGGTTTCCGCTTGGGAACTGTTTGTCCTGAACTGGCTAATTTCTGGTCAATTTTCTCTTGTCTCACCCGCGCTCGCTCAAGCATACGCTGCGAAAAATATTTACTTATACTCTGTAAAGAATTTTAAATAAATACAATGTTCGTTGGGGATAGCACAGCAAAACTTACCTGAGTGAAAGGATCCATTTTATCTCTGATTATAACGCGCTTCACATGAATAACATAGTAACTTAGTATGTCTATTTTAAGTGTAATTTCAACAATCTATTTCACAAAATATTGTAAATTCCAATTCCAACACGAAAACACAAAATCCATCCGTTATTTTGATTTTAATTTGTTTGACATTTGCCAATTTTGACATAACATCATGACAACCAAACTAAACCAACCAACCACAAACCAACAACTTCTTCATTGGCATTTTTTTCGTTAAATTTTTAAATTTAGTTCCAAATTTATCTACTAGACGTCGCTGTCGCTTCAGTTGCATTTTCGTCGTTCAAAAACCGTAGAATACAATTTTTCTTTGGTTTTATATTATTAGTTAGTTGTGGCCTTTCTAAGTAAAAACTAGCTTCTTTCTGCCCGTGTGATACCCGGATAAAAAAAGTATTCTTATATGTTATGTATTATTCTAGCACACTAATCATTCCAAATTTCGTCCAAATCGGTTCAGCCGATACGGTGACAAAATAAACATGCATAAACACAAAATAAACATGCATAAGTACTCAAAGTATGATAGGGTATTTTTTCCCTACCCGAAGAAATACATAAATAAGTGATTCTGTGCCATTTATCTTTTGAATAGTAGCGTAACTAACTATAATGAAATGTAGTTAGTTCATTCTGTTTACTATAGATGACGCTGGTGCAAACATTAAAAAACGTGAACAAGGTGGAAAAATTAAATGTAGGTACATTAGGTAGGTAGTATAAATTATTAGGTTTTACGTTTATAACATCTGTGCCTCTAACAACCGCACTACTTTCACAACTTGTCAATCATAACATTATTCTGTGATGTCAATTCAGTTAGGGATAGGCTAGGGCTAGGGATGCTAACGCATTTATTGACGCCGATAACCACCCGTATTGTATTTTTATTGTAAATGGACGACGATATGTTCTCCGTTTCGTCTGTCATGTCGTCGCCCCGTATCGAGTTACTTAGTAAGAGTAGACATACACAGCTATTACAATAGGTACCTACTATTAACTAAGTAGTAGAGTACTGCAGGCCCATAGTGTAGGCTTTATGTAGTCACTATACATGTAGGAACTTACCTACCTACTTATTTTAATAGCTTTTCAATAGGTAGGTACCTATGTAGTTGCTTGAGATTCAAGAGAAGCGATGCGATGCCCCCGCAAACTTTAATAGGGATATTAACTACCTACTGACCGGATGCTTGACCAGACCAGTCCAGTCAGTGACCAGCATTCGTCAGTAACGCAGTGGTACATAGTTTTTTAACGTAGATTATTAAAATGGGTAAGTACCTACTATACATACTTTAGTTGATAGCAAATATTTACCGAGTCATTTGTTTGCGTAAGATGATGGAAGATTTTAAAATAAAGTGCCCAAGACGTGTCCAGCCAGACATGCTATGTTAGAGGTTCCTGGTAGGGTCTATAATCGAAAATAAATAAGGAAAACTTAACAGTTTAAGTTGTGACGTATTTAATGATACCCGACAAAGTAGGTGCAATTAAAAAAAACCAGCCCTTACTTTAAATGTATGTACTGCTAGGTGAGAGCAAACAAGTTAGAAGTAGGTATCTACCTAGTCCTATTCATACTTAGATGTGTATATTATTTTTTGGTTTTGGGTTATGGAAACAAGTCCACATTCCTTGTTATCTCTATACGCTTTAAACTAAGCTAGAAATTGGATTGCACAAACGACAGATATACAGGCGGACAATTAAATTAAATTAAATTAGCTTATTGACGAAACTCTGAGAGGGTTCTGTTTTCATCATTTGGCTTCGGAACCCACAAAACCGGAAACCCACAAGTTCGTTTCGTTCGGTTTAAAGAGTCAACATTTTTTACTTAGTAAGGTAGGTAGATAGCTCCATCCATCACCCAAGTGACCTTTCGTCGAGACAAGATATAGGTACCTAATTAAATCTATCTACCTATATAGGTACCTACTGAATTCTTTTATTTTAAGAAGAAACATATATTTTGGCGTAACAATATAGTAGGATAATAACATAAGGACATATTTAATTATTTTTTTCATAAGTAATTTCCTAGGTACTTACCAAATCATGTATTTTTCCATTTGAAAAAATACTTTTTGGAAAACATCGTGATGCCCTAGATCAAAAAAATCGAATGCACAAGCCATCGGTTAGTGTCCCAGTAAGCGGCGAAAGGCTTGCAACCTGTCACTTGGAATCCTTACTAATTGCAAAACGCGGGCATATGCCAAATAAAACGTTTGAACGTGTAGCTGACTATTTGGTATCCTCTAAGATCTACGCACTGAGTATGTAGGTACCTATCTGAGTATGTTCATCAAGGGGAATAGAGTCGTGAGAGTCGTTTTTGCTATTTCTACTGCTTGTGTTGTCAGCTTATTAGTAATTAGGTAGGTCCTCTGTGGCTTGGTATTCTCAAAATCGTTTTATAATTGATGGTTGACGGTGCGGGCTGCGGGACAAATGTATGCATGTCCTGCAGGTATTTGTTTCGGGTCTGAATGTTCTGGTAGGTACTTAGTTACTCGTAGTTCCTAATTGCGATACAGGGTCAGGACTATGTAGGTTGTGACTGTTGAATGTTTATTTGTCAGGTACGACGATACGATTTTACCTTGTCTCATCGCCTACGTTTTTGGGTTGGGTTCAAAGAAGAAAATACAGTTTTTTTTGTCAATGTACCGACCGTGGACCGTGGAAAAAATATTTCATCTAGCGAATATAGATGAACATTTTTTTCTTTAATGTCACATTTTGATGTTTTCAATGACTTCCGGTTCGCTCATCCACAGACGTCAGTCCTGTATTAAAATACATACCTTTGAAATATTTAATTGATATTTATGTAATTCGCTCGTGTACTATAGTCTATATCCCTTTTAAAGCTGTCTCTCCTCCACAGAATAAAATGTTTTTGCTCCTACTACAGCCTTCCTCCTGTAACACAAATTAAAAAAAAATATCTTTTCTGTAGTAGGTGCGTTGGCCTACTATAGGACTATACTATGGCCTACTATTAAATACAGAGTCTAGTTCTAATCTAGAATCTAGATCCTCCACAGAATAAAATGTTTTTGCTCCTACTACAGCCTTCCTCCTGTAACACAAATTAAAAAAAATATCTTTTCTGTAGTAGATGCGTTGGCCTACTATAGGACTATACTATGGCCTACTATTAAATACAGAGTCTAGCTCTAATCTAGAATCTAGATCTTCTAAGTTTAGACTCTAGCTAGACCCTTTAGACCATTTTTTTTGCAAGCAATGCGCTGGCTGGTATCGTTCTATTACAAATAACTTGGAATTGTAGAATTAAAGTCAAGGACGACGCGTAGGTCTCTCTGACCGTAGGTATCTGATTGCAAGATTTGCATGCGGCGCAGCGCGGCGGCGGCGGCGCCTCAGCGCGCAACCAGTTTGCTTATGCTTACTATAATGCAATTTATCGATAAATACAGTAGGTACCTACCTAATAGCTATAGGTATCTATACATAGCAACGCTTATTGGACTACACATTATGAATTGCCGAGATTTCAGTCAACTCTACGGTCTTCATTGCGGTTTTGCGTTAGTCTAGTTAAAAACAACACCATGAATGGGCGTAAATTCATTTTTGAATTTGAAATTCACGAAGGTGGTACAGATCCTGATTAATGTTTTTTTTTATATACCTTACTTATATATCTTTTAGATATTTTATTTTCCTAGTTTTATGAATAAAAAACTATTGACTTTGACTTTGAATTGAACGACTTATTCACAGTTTCGTAGCGGAATACATCGTAGCGAATGTCTACGAAAAATTGGACTTGCAATATTGCTTGATAGCAATATTGGAAGTCCAATTTTTCGTAGACAGAATAAAATTTACAGAATAAGGTTTACAGAATAAAATGAAACTTCACATTATAGAACAAAAAAACAACGTCTATTTTCAATACAAATTTACCTAGAAATAGTACCTTCTAAATTTAATCAATTTTGATGAGATTTATGTGCTAATCGCTAGGACTATATCATTTTGAAGTAGTATTCTGAAGGATTTGTTTTTCAAATACAATAGACTGTCCAATTTAGTAGTTACAATTACTTAGACTTGATGGTACAAATACCTACTTAGGTACAGATACAGGAAAAAATGAGAATATCCCTAAAATACGAAGACAAAATGTGGAGAAAATGACTGAGCCTTTTAGTTAGACGTAGTGGTTATTTCTATAAGATTTTATTCTCAAAATTTGGCAATCAAAAAAAATTTAAGACGTGTTTTTATCTGGACGCTGGCAGGCACTTGTTTCTGAATAAATAAAAATTGTAGCTTTACCTGTAACTGTATAGGTATACATAATTTGAACACAATCTTGATAAGCTAAAAAACTTGGTCCTATACTTTTATTCCAGCATCGGGCTTAAGTACCAATCAAACTCTTCAAAATTGATAAATAATCATATATTGAATTTATATTAGGTGTATTTGAAATATTTTTAGTGTGGAATGAACTCAAGATCCGTCAGTTAGCTCATATTTAGGTAGATACAATTAAAAAAAAACGAAATATTCAATAAACATCAGAGAATTCGTGGTACCTATCTAAGTATTTAATATACCTTGGTATACCTACTATCTGACTTTTTTTTTTCAGGTTCCTTCAGCCTGGTTGTGGCTATTATGGCTGTGGTGATTACGATTTCATATGTAGAAGCGGGTAAGTAACCAAATATTATCCATAGTAACCCATACTTATGTCAACTCTCTCTATTTTCTAGACTAGAGTTAGTAAAGACGACATTGATGGTGCGGGGGGCTGCGATGCAAGAGGTCCATTCCTACTGTGAAACAAATGTTTCTATATTCTGCAGTTATTTGATCCACATCTAAGTGTTGTGGTAACAATCTGTTACCAATTATAATTATATATTAATTAAATATGATTAGATATCCTATAAAATTATATTGTATCTATTATAGGTATAATTTGATAGCACGCTTACCACCAATCACAACAAATTGGGTTAGATGGTAGAAAATGCCTATTGCTCACTTTTCATTAAATGTGCTATAAAGAGTTAATAAATAATAAATCAATAAATATCCGTTGTACCCTACGGTACTCAAAGTTCCTGATACCCACGACACAGGCAATTCTACTGTTGGGTCAGAACCATAGAAGCATTCGAAGGACCTCCCCACTATTACATGTCATGTAGGTATGTGTTTGTTTGGTATTTTTTTATTTATGTAACTATAAGTAGGTAATTATTTTATTGTTATCATCAAAACGCCGTAGAAGTCCTCGCTTAAGTAGGTACCTACCTACCTACTAAGTAGTAGGTGTATTCGACACAAATATCGATGTTGTTTTTCCTGTTGTCTTGTAGATACAATTCGTATTGCTAATAATCTCCGTAGGTAATAAGCTGGGTCGATTTGATGCAATTTAAAATAGGTACCTATAGTACGTGACCTAGTACTATAGGTACCTATTTTACTAGCACCTACATACCTAGAATAACACATTTTATACCTAGGTACCGCATTGGCGAAGCCGTGACTGGGCAGAGGCTAGTAAAACAATATTAATTCGTACCTACGCAATCAAAAATTTGCTATTGACTTCACTCAGTTCCGAAAGCTGATAAATAATTTGTTATTCCAGCTGGAGAGTGTCCGCTTCCGTCCAAAGTGTACAGCTGCAGCCCGAAGTGTACCCAGGACTACGAGTGCACTAACGGCAAAGTCTGCTGCACTAACTCCTGCAACCACAAGAGTTGTACAGTGTCAGCAGCAGCAGGAACCGGCACCGGTAGCTCTAGCAAGAACGGATGTAAGGAACGTTGTGTAACCATTGTAGCGACATCTCTTGCCGTATGACCCAACTACGTTAAATCAACTTAAAACGAATAGCGTATCATCATACTACTTACAGATGGCACTTTAATGCATCATATCTTACAGCAGAAGATCGGTATCGCGCTTACCTACGACATTTTCCACATATCCGTAAATATTTAATATTAACCCTTTTATGACATGCCAATTTGAAGTACATTTTGCTACAAAGCTGCCAAATATTGCCTCGGTCGCAATAATCAGTACCTACTTGTTTCATGTCATAGTATGGGAAATATTCTGATACCGGTTAGTCTTAATACTGCAATGCTAATAGTTAGCGAAGCGAGGCAAAGGTAAATTATTTTACAAATTAAATAAATACTTAAATTAACACACAACAGTCACTGCAACTCATTATTTTCATCAATGTACCTACTTACCTGTAGTTAGTTATGTAGTTTACTTTTCGTTACATGTTTTTTGCTCTTATTTAATCCTAATCCTTTTTTAAATTCTATTCACACTACCGTCCTACTCTTCAAACAATCTACTTAAAACTTAGCTTGAAGAAAATGCTAATTAGCATTAAGTTTGCCTATTTTATCTTGTGTAATAATTATAATTTTATAATATGTTTTTATCTATCTATCTATCTATCTATCTATGACCAAGTCAAGTCATGACCCAACGATTATTATTTTGTGTGAAATTAATAGCTTGATAAAGTTATACGAAAGCAGATTCCCACTTGTTGAGTCATTTTTTTCTCAATGACAATTTATCTCTTCTAGCTGGAGGCACAGCCGTCTACTGTGACAACGTGAAATGTAACTCTCATGAGGTGTGCAAGATGGACCCCAAGACTAAGCGAAACAAGTGCAGTCGTGCCTAGATACCCATTAAGCTAACTATGTTCTATCCCAAGTCTGAGTACCATGACATATTCGTATAACACACCGTAAAATGATGTAGAATTACTACATCATTTTATGTGGCATAACTGATATTTAGGAATAATGATTGATTAAATCGATCTTCTGGCTAGCTCCATCACCAAATTTATAGTCGTATCACTCGTCTCATATCACACGCGATCCATGCTCATCCATGGGACAAAGTATATATTTAATTTATAAATATGTACTTTATATATACTTAAGAATTAGAATTATTAGGGGCTTGTTGGTCCATTAGCTAGAAGATCATATTCTGATTTGTACATTTGAGTCGTCAACTTGTCTCGTAGTTGAAGGAGAAGAAGGCTGGTATCAGCCGATTTAAACCGGCATAGAATTTGAGCTACCAAAATGTGAATGCGGTTTCGGTATTCGGATACATGTCCATTTTCTTCGAATAAAGATATTCTATAAAAAAATGTTTTTATGTGTCGACTGACATTACTTTATAGACGTGTTGATAACCTATAACAACAAAGGCTAGGTTAAGCCTTTGTTTTCTTTCTTATATAGTAACTTCTGCCCACGGCTTCGCACGCGTGGCACCCAGATAAGAAGTAGCCTAAGTAAATTCTGATGTGTAAGCATTATTTCTGTAAATTTTCATCAAAATACGTTCATTAGTTTTTGCGTGAAAGAGTAAAAAACATCCATCCTCACAAACTTTCGCGTTTATAATATTAGTAGGATTTCTACTCCGAGTAATTAAAATTATCTTTGCTCATAAGTAGGTAACTACAAAGCTGTGTTTAAGTGAACTGTTTAAGTTAGTATTTTGAATAAAACCATATAATAATAATGATAATAATAAATAACGCTGGACAATCCACACATCATCATCTAGCCCCAAGCTAAGCAGAGTTTGTGTTATGGGTACTAGATGACTGATATACTTAATACATACTCGTAGATAGATATTTTTTTATAATACATAGAAAAAAACCCAGAACACCTGGAACAAATATTTGCAGATCGTACAAACATTTATCCCAGGGCGGGAATCGAACCCGCAACCTCCTGTGTCGCAGGCGGACCTTCGCCCACCGCGCCACTTGCAGAATTATGCCTCACTTGCAGATTTTTTTCTATTGATTGTACTCTAGTCATCCTGATCATTTGAAAATGCATTCTGCAAAGATGACACGGGAAAAGTCTAGGTAATTTTTCCGTGGCTTCTTCGTACCTAGTTATTCGGCGATTCATTTTAAGAGATAGATATATTCAAATGCTACAAACGAGGATCTTCTGCTGGAGAAAGGTTTTCGAGTCGATGCGGTGGATAAAGGTAGTATTATAATATCTGTGATGAAGATAACCCCACCAGACATGGATCGTTTGCACTCTTTAGCCCACGTCCAGGTTCCTAACCATTAAGTCTTATTGCGATTCAATTCAGGCAAAAATGTGATTGACGATTAAGTATATGACAACGCCATTATGTCCTCAACTGCAAAGCAGGGTTTGGCATATTTGTCTTAATTAAATCGCAATACCTAAGACTTGATGGTAAGGTAAGATGTAATCGAATTCATTCTGTTGAAGTCCTGCAGTGGACTTCAACAAAATGAATCACCAATAGGAGTTTACAAACCACAGATAATCCAGTTGCTTTCATGTAAACAGATCCATACTGAGCTCTTTTATGACTAATACTTAAACCACAGATAAGTACCACTGGAATAATATACCACAGTCTACGAAAATGCATATAAACATGCAGATATTCCTGAAGGTTACATATGAGTTTTAGCTTTTCAAGTGAGGATACCTCAGCCAGTCATGGGTAAGTATTCTGAACTTTATAGATATTTCAAAATTAAAGTAAGTCAACAAAGTTTGGGCCGTCATTGACCTACTAAGAGAGAGTATATGAATGTAGGTATGTAAATATACTCCCTTTTACGCATTCGGACTCAAAGTTGGCCCATTATGTGTGAAAGCCTGGCTAGGTAGCTAGTCAGCCTAACTCCGCCCAGAAGCACATTAGAAGCTTCCTGGGATCTTCTCGGAGTGACCTCGGGTTGTTGAGGATTTACTCGAGTTGAGTTGCTATGCCCGTGCATTCTAGCATTACGTGGGCAGCTGATTCTTCTTCAGTTAGACAACCTCTACAGAGTGGGCTTTCGGTAGCTCCAATGAGAGAATGATACTTCCTTTGTGAAGCCCTATTATCGGTACCTATTGTACTCAAGAACAGATACCATCCCTCCTCGGGCCTCGGACAAGCAAATTTTACCAAAATTTTAAAACCCTGACACATTTTCCGTCGTCTATTTCAACGTCCTTTGTTGCTATAAAACACAACGCATTGCTCTAGAATCTATCTAAGAACAATCCTTGTAGTAGAATCATCAAGTAGGTACCTACCTAGGGGACTATCTCAGATTGTCGATCTCAGAATACCTAGTTTAGGGCTTAATTACTATTATTACATTTGATGATGATCACAAAAGATATGATTACTAATATTTTGCAAGACTCTTGATTTTAATAATAACAAGTAATAATTAAACTACTTTAGCGGACTATTTTCAAAGATTGTAGACTTAATAAACACTGTAGCAAGTGTATTAATACTCTTAACCAGTCTGAGATCGACAATCTAAGATTAACAGTGTCTATTAAAACTACAATCTTTGAAAATAGTCTTCTAAAGTAGTTAAACTAGCTTGGACTTTTTCCCTCAGGGGGATCATTTTGTACACCTTTTCCCTACATAAAAATCGATTGCAAAAAAACAATCGGATAAGCCTTTTCGGATATTAATGGTAACAAATAATCTCTCAAGGTAAACGCATGTATGTATATATACAATTTCTTTACATCGCAAGTAAAAAACATCAAAATTGCCATTGAGAGTAGACTGAAAGTCGACTGACAAGCTAGATAGTGCCTACTAGCTATGTTGACACACATGAATTGCTTGTGAATTAAGTTGGTAGGTATCTGATTATTATTGATATTCTTTGAGGCGCACTGAATCCACCTTCATACCCTTTCATGACGGTTCCTTTCGCAACTCTAGTAAGATGCGTTAGAATCCTAGTAAGTCTGTGGTTCCTTTCCCATTGCTTAGGTACAACCACAAACTTACTAGGGACGCTAACGCTCACAACTTATTTTTTTTTAGGGTGTAGGTATTTATTGATACTGTCATTAATTACACAGCAAGTCATTGACTAACCTTCACATATCTCCAAAAGTGTATGACACTAACATGAATCGGACATTGGCAGAATTGTGACACAAAAAGTAGTTAGAAAAGCCATAATCAAGAAGTAAAGTGAAGTGAAGTGAAATGAACCTTGCTGACACACAAGCCATAATCAAGAAGTCAATTCAAGTCACCCCTGCTGACAGTCAGTAAGAGTGCGTAAGAGCACGGACTTATTATGACACAGTTTTATTAGGGATGCCTGCTCATCGATATAATTATTACACATACTAAACAACTCAAAAATAATATTACGGTAAACAATACGAGCTATAGAGCTCCTTGCAGATACTATGGCAGATACCTTATTTGTAGTAACCTACTTAGGTTACTTATTCCGGACAAGTTTGCATCTAGTTAGCAAGATTTAAAATCATTTTTTTACAGGTTCCTTTGGAAGATTCGTCGCTTTGGTGGTCTTGCTGACAGCAGTCTCTTGCATCCTATCCAGCAATGGTAATCATTTGAGACTTTCGTATAGAGTACAGTACTGAGAACTCGTATAACTTGCATCGCTGCCGGCTTCTCACACGCCACGTCACGTAGGTCAAGTGAGTAATAACTTTATAATCATTTTTGTTTCATAATGAATTGATTCCAGGTGCTCGGTGTCCCCCGCCATCTTGGATTAAGCCGACTAAGACATGTTTATCCGACAAGGAATGCTACCCACGACTCTGCTGTCCTGACTACCAGGGTAGGAAGTCTTGCGCCCTCCCTCAAGGCAGCAATGGTTAGATGAAAAGGCGAAAAGGATAAATGTTTACGAAAAGCCGAATTCAAATAATCAATCTATCGTTCTTTTAATAATTGTGTTTTTGTCTTTCTTTTACATATTTAAATCAAGTCAAGTTTAATAATTATTGAGAAATTATGTAAAGGGTACTTTAACATATCGTCTTAATTATATTTTTGTCTGCTCTCATGTTTATTTATGGGTCACTCGCGTACAAATGTATGGCGGATTATATATGGGTATTCCGCCACAGATTAGTACTAAGTAATGATTTCAGGTACATATTTTTACCTGCAAATGTAATTTATCATTATTGGTAAAAATAAAAGTATTAATTTTCTAACAGTTAATAATTGCACGGATCTAAATTTAGTTATTTTAACCCAGACACAGAGTGTTGATGGTTTATCGTTTTAGTTTAGTCAGGATACTAAGTAAGGATATCAGACCTCTGCTTTCAGTTTTGTAGCAAGTAGTAGTCTTATTAGAACCTTGTATACAGTGAACCTATAATGGTGTGCCGCAAGGAAGTTTTAGGCCCTTAATTATACATTATTTACATAAATACTGAAAGTATTTACACCAATTTTATGTTTTTTTTTCAGAATAGGAATTATTTAATTATTTATTTAAATAAATAAATGATTCCGTTTACCGATGACAACAACGAATTAAAATTTTACATTAATGTTATCTAACAATAGGTAGGACATTATCAAATATTATTTTTAAGCGGACATTAAACAATTTAAAAAATAATTTTAAAAAGACATCAATTTAGCAACAGACAAACTGAAATACCATTACATGACATTCATTATTTAGGTTTCAAAATTAAAATTAACTTAGTATACAAAATGTTGTATGACTATAACGCATAGTGATAATTCCGGTATTTCGTAGCTACCGAGCGTACATACCGAGCGGTATTTACAGCGTGAGAGCGGTATTACAAGTACAAAGCGTGAAATGTTATAAGATATTGCATAACTACTCGTACCTACTTCTTTCAACTACCTACTTTCATATTTAAGACTATTAGCATAATTTTGGTGTGCCTTCTTAGTGAGTAGATGAACTTATACCTACCTAATTAGACTCACTTGGATGTAGCTTATTTATCTACCTATACCTACCTATAAATGTCTACGCGCAAAGTGGCCTTTTCTTAGCCAAACGTAAAATTGATTTTATTTTATTGTCACCTACCACATGAATGCAATATTTTACCAGGTGCAGGGGGGGGGGTCCTGATATCCTAAACACAGGGAAACCTAGTTAGGAGTTAGAGTTCGGCCATGTACTCGCTACTATAGTGTCATGACTGTGATCGCAGTTAACATAGATACTTACCATCTGTATGAGCCAAGGTATCAAGACATACTTACTAATAAGTTAATAACTAGTACCTACCTACTTAGCATGTAGTACATGGAATGTTACCTTAAGCAAGTTATGGTCAAATAAATAAATGATTATTATTATTATAATTATTATTATATAACGCATTGTAATAATGCCGACCGGTATTTCGTAACTTTTATAAAAAAACACCACCAGACGTTTTACCAGAGACGTCCATAGGTTGTTGGTGTTTTTTTATTTCAAAAACTATCGTGAAATTGACTATTCATATTTTAAAAACGGGTATTTTTACGTACCGCACTATCGATGAAGGCACCGACTAAGTTTCGACTCATTCCGAGAGTCTTGTGAGTTGTAATGAAACGGCTTATGCCGGTTTAATCGATACAAGTCACTAAGGGGGTTGCAGAGCGCCCTAGTGACTGTCCCCTGCACTCTCCTACTGCATATAAGAATTAGCCGCGCATTAATATGTGCTCAAATGGTAAAGGAAAACATCGTAAAGAAACCGGCATGCCCTCTAATCAAGAGTTCGAAGCATATGCCACAGCCATGGGTTATAGTGTTCCAATAAGTGGCGATGGGCTAGCATCTTGCATTCTGTCCTGAAATCCGGAAAGCTAACTACTATACAAAATGTGTGTATGTACCAAATATAATGTTTGGACGTGCCTCCGACTACCTCTTTTGTATCCTCATCTACCATGAGCTGAGCTCGTTAATTATTCATGTCCCTATTTGTGATGTATGGTAAGAAAAGTGACGGAAACCAATTCGCACTTCGCCTGTTTTCACAAACAGGCTGAACAAACTGTAACAAACTGTGTTGCTGGCGTTAACCTTTTGTGCTTTGAACTGTGTAGTCGATATTGTTCTTCAGTACCTCTCTGGCTGTTCGCACTGATTACTGCGGCCCGCGCTCTGAAAAAAAAAACACGCAAGCTTTCGAATTTTGAGCAAAGTTTTGTTTTGTACAATTGATTGTTATATTTACCTTTTTACCTATTGACATTTAAAGTCGTATCTTCGTGAAAATGTATCTTTTTTAACAGTGATGCAAATGAAACTAATAAGTTTTCTGGATGAAAGAGATCGTTTAACTTGATATTGTTAAATCGTGAATGAAGTTTTTATTTAGTTGTACCTATTTTACATTGGTACTACTTTATTAATAAAAAAAAGACTAGAAATCAAATAATGCTTATAATAATTACATAGTCATTATTGCACATACAGAAATTACAAATGAAAAATCTAGGCGCAGTTGTCTTCGGATAGATAGAAATGCCTCACGTCCCGCTTTTGTTTAGAACAATAGATGGACGTTTGTGTGGTACTTACCTTAGGTACATAACTAAGTAATTAGGTACATAGTTAACACACCATGAAGGTAGGTAGGTATTTGTTAGCAGCTGATTTATGGCGAAATCAATCTACAAACACATTTTCAAGCGTCATACATATATCATGTAGGTAGGAAGGTATATCTGATGTAAAATCGATTTATTGACTTATACAAAGCTGAATGCAACGAACTTGAGACACAGCAGGTATCAACACAGCAACAAAAACTGTCAATTCAGGATCTAAATTATTCAGAAAATTGTGTTGGCCTAATGAGGATTCCGAATCGGAGGTCGTGGGTTTGAATTTTTGATGCGAAAATTTATGTGGGCATTATGTAGGTAACATTTGCTCGAAACGCGAAGCAAAACTTCGTGAGGCAGAGAACCAGCATACCCAACGAACAATTGAAATATTGTGCAGAGGTTAATGTTTCAAAGAGCCGCGTTTTCACATGATTTCACGTTATATAGACTCATCCAGTAGGTACCTAATATATAACAGTATCCTTTATACATAGGTGGCCACCCCACAGAGTTTTATAATACCAGGAACAACCCTATTAGTAAAATGTCTATAGGAACAAGTCAATGACACTAATTTTGTTAGGCTCGGCAATGCCCAAAATTTAAATTAAGAATGTTTAGGTCGGGAAGTGTTCCTTTTTCAAGCAACAAATAAAAAAATCTTATAGTTTTACAGAAGTTTTTTTTTTAAATGTTATTACGAAACAGGCATACGGTCCACCTGATGGAAAGCGGTTACTGTCGCGTATTCAAAATCTGCAATACCTTGGTACTAGTATTATAATCTGACTCTTTTTTTAAACAGTTTATAGAAGTTTTGGAAATATCCAAAACTTAGCAATGGTTTAGCCTGTCGTTCCCCCATAGCCATTTTGTTAGTGTAATTAGGGTCCGGTCTAGGTGGCCCAAAACACTATTTTGGGGATGATGGTGTGTGTTAAAGTGAACTGAAGTGACAGATCTGCAACTGTTATCAAATGAATAGAAGCTTGTGAGATAATGAACGGTGATGTGAGTGAGGAGTCGCGCTGCGCTCCCTGGCGGCGGCTGAAATGGTCGCGCAGCGTGTGCGTGGGGTGGTGTCGACGACAACGCGTGGCTCCCGTCAATGGAACTACCACCAATAGGTAAGAAACTTATCTACTATCTGTATATTGGGTCTTCCATAAAAAACTTACGAAATATTACCGGCTGAGTGGGAGTCAGATTCGCGCGAGATGGGTTTTTGCTGAATTTAATTGGAGTACAAAAGTTATAAAATAATCGAGCGAGTTGAAAAATACAAAAATGATTTAAAAAATAGATTTTTATTTCTTAACTTTCAATAACCCTATAAGGTTATTGTTAAAACATACAAACGCCGGATTCTCCAAGTAGACTCAGATATTTTCACTCACTTCGCTCGCTCGATCAATAACCTATTAATACCTACAATTACCAAGGTCACCTTTTTTGTTTTTTTACATAATTAGGTAATTATGATTATGAGGTGCCCACACTATTTGTTAGTCGATAGTCTTGGATTTACCTATACCTTTGAACTAAAAAGGAACGTCACTTGGTTCCTTTGCCGCCAAACCCAGTTGACTTTTCAGAATATATTTTACTGTATATGTAGTAAACTTACTACAATATCAATTTTCGAGCAGGTTTCACCGTACTAAATAAGGCATTCAATAATAGAGCTGTCGTGTCGAAGTAGAAGCCTACTCAATCATTTCCTTCGATCGAGGAAAGCCTTAGCGACATGCGACTTGCCTCGATATAGCACAAATTACGGCAAGCATTTATTACTTTTCTGAGCTTTAATTATGGAAATAAGCCACTATACATTTAAAACGAATTTTGATTCTAGTTGTGGTAATTTATATGCACAGACTCGATGTTTGCAGACATTAAGTAAGTAAGTATCTACCTGCTAGGAATCAAATCAAATCAAATCAAATTAATTTATTGCATGAAATACATGTTTAAAAAGTTAAAAAGGAAGTTAGTGTGGTAACTATAAATTTACAACAAACCATTTTTTTAACTGTTTTTTAAAGCACAATCATATAATATGGACTTTTCACACAATATATTTTCGCCCTTTTTGCCTTCGAGGCATATCAAAACTTTTATCATCAAACTTTGTTATTTATTTGTAAGATCAGCAAAGAGTTCTATTCTGATGCTAGGCTCCAGAAAAATAAAATACCAAAAGTACTAAAATTGCTGGCCATAAAATACTTATTTATGCATTTTAAGGTCATGTTATTTAATTAACGCTAAATAATTACTTGCAAAACACGGGCATGTATCAAATGTTTGGACGTGCCTCTGACTTCCCCCTACTTGGTATCTTCAAGGATCTTAGCAGTGAGTATGTATCTATCTGAAAATGTACATCATCGTTAGCGTGTTTTTATTATGTTTTTTTAAATTTATTTATTTGAAGCCCATAACGTTATAGAAGGTTGCTTTTGTTACCCTAAAATATGTATTTAAATAAATAATGCTGGACATTTTTTACACAGCATCATCAGCCCTATTTATATCTTAAGTAGGTCCTTTGACAGTGTTTTTTTATCATTTTTTCCTTGCTGTTTCCAAATATGAATGAATGAATGAAAATACTTTATTGTAGGTACACCTTATGAAATAAACAAAATAAACAATAAAATATTTAAATTTAAGGTACTATGGGCAGTCTAATCGTTTAAAATCGATCTCTTCCAGACAACCTTTGTATGGAGATCATTTTATGTGGTATTTGACCGGGGGTGTACCTACTTTATAATGTGAAGGGGGATGAGTGCATGAGGGTACATACTACCTACCTATGTCGTTGTAGGTAGGTCACGCAACTGTGTCGCGTGACACATCCACCTATATTTACGAGTTTACTACTACCACAGTCCATAAACGAGACAGCCTGCTAACATTCGAAACGAAATAACGCAATTATTTTTAATTAGGAATCGTTCCTAATTCTGTAGTGCTTAATAATTTGTCTAATTTGTCTGTACCATGTAAACTTTTGTGTCTAAAAAATGTTATTATTATTATTTATTATAATTTGATACCACAAGATAATTTGATACCGGCCGGTAATATCACAATGCATTATTGCAATACTAGCTTCTGCCCACAGCTTCGCCCGCGTGGTACCCGAATAAAAAGTAGCCTATGTGTTATTTTGATGTATAAGCTATATTACTGTAAAGTTTCATCAAAATCCGTTCAATCGTTTTTGCGTGAAAGAGTAACAAATATCCATCCTCACAAACTTTCGCGTTTATAATAGTAGTAGGATATATTTATATAAGTAAGATGACAAACCATAACATTGACATGCATTTTGATTTTTGTATTGCAAGATAGTTCAATGTTCAGCCGTTAATGCCTTTCGCGTCCAATACAACAATACTTTCAGGATGTTTTTGGGGTTCCCGCCGTTCTGCAGCGCAGCCCTGTTAAAGCAAAACACTGTAACTTAATATACAGTGTAACTAAAGATACAGTGTTTTGCCTTACACTGTACAGCGCCTCCGGCATGTTCGCGAAAACGCGGGTTGACGGATTCGCCGCCTGCATGCGCAAGAGGGTCGCTTCGATAATGAGCAGAGTGCGCGAGACCACCAACACCATACTGAACACAGTGGCCAATAAATGGGATAGCCCTTTCTTTAAACATTGGGTTCGAGTGATGGTGGATTAGGTTAATTGGTTAGTTGATTGAATTATTCATTAATTAATTAATGGGCAGTTGCTTATTCCATCATCACCTCGATGGCTCAGGGTTATATTATGCATTTGTTTTTATGTCTAACATAGTCTAAGTCTTACTAACACATATGGATCATGTTATCCGAAATAAAATCAATTATAATTATAATAATTATAATTAAAACGCGCTTATCAGTTTATCCATACAATTATGGTAAATGTTATTACGAGACAGGCA
This sequence comes from Perizoma flavofasciatum, assembly GCA_958496245.1. Taxonomy (NCBI): domain Eukaryota; kingdom Metazoa; phylum Arthropoda; class Insecta; order Lepidoptera; family Geometridae; genus Perizoma; species Perizoma flavofasciatum. The sequence goes on along the minus strand of OY292443.1, from coordinate 3,610,333 downwards.
TACGGTCCACCTGATGGAAAGCGGTTACCGTCGCGTATTCAAAATCTGCAATACCTTGGTACTAGTATTATAATCTGACTCTTTTTTTAAACAGCTTATAGAAGTTTTGGATATTTCCAAAACTTCAAAGAGCGGCAGTGGAAATATGAAGTTTGGGTGAAAAAAACTCAACGCGGACAAATTTTATCGAGCTGAAGATGTCCATCATGGGAATTAAAGTCATGAGCATCATGTTTGATCAATTGATCATACTTGATCAAGTGATTTATTTGCAATCCCTGTCGAAACAGTTAAAGATTTTGCAGCAAGTCAACTGCGTTGAGACTTCTGATATCGTCTTTCTAAATATATTGGCAAAGTTACACTCACTTAAAGCACTTTAAGGTTAGGTAGTGCTTTTAACACTTTAATATTAATACCCCATTCAAAAGTTCATTTTACACTGCAATTAGAATCTACAACGCATTACCTCTAATTATTGAATCTCTTAATGGTTCCATTTCAAAAGAGTTTAAAAAATGGCTCTTATCAAAAGTTTTCTATAGCTTAGATAAGTATTTTGCGGGGACGACACGGCTTAACATGTTTTAAGTTATGTATAGCTGCGTCCCGCGGTTTCACCCGCGTAAGTTTCGATTCCGTGGGAATATCGGCGATCTAATTAAATTTTAGAGCACAAAAGCTGCTATTGTGACTTAACTATGATAGTAAGATATATTATTCCCTCGCGAACATTATTGTAGGTAATAATGAGTACTTTAATCATGTAGTACATCATTTTTATGTATCGTCATAAGTTTTCCCAGCGCACGCCAAATAATAAATTTTATAGGCAACATTTTGTTAATTTTGTTACTTTGTTATTGCAATTTTCTTAAGAATCTCTATTTTTTTCGAAAATAAATTATAGCCTTCCTGATAATTTAGCTTTCATTGGTGAAAAAAAGGTTAAAATCGGTCCAGTAGTTTCGGAGCCTATTCGATACAAACAAACAAAAAAATCTTTCCTCTTTATAATTTTAGTATAGATTATACCACAGATATATCATACTACTGAGTAGGTATGATTTTTAGTTAGCTAGCTTTTATTATAGGTTCCTTCCTATTTATTAGGAAAATTCCAACCTTTATGTCCGAAACGGGAAAGCTGTTTAAACTTAAAAAAAAACAATGCCACCTTTATACAAATTTGTTGAAATAAAGATTTACTTTACTAATTTAATAATTATGGAGTGAACTAGCTGGTCATTTGAAACTACCTTCTTTACACGCACACACGTATTTATTTTTTATACTTATAAACTTAATAATAAATTGCGGATCATGCACGCACGCCTGAAATAGGTTAATATGATTTGTGAATTATTCTGGATTTCAGTAATATCTACAGTATATAACAATGTTATATTTTTCGTCTGAGATATAATTCAGATGAGGTACCCTTCGTATGCAGCGAAAAATATTAATCTTATCCCAGCGTAAATGGAAAAATTTAAAAAGACTAATCAGTTTTCGATGCGACTATTCAAAGACCCGGACAGCGTAATTTACTAAGTATTTTTTAAATCTGTGTTACGCTGTGAGCGTGGGCAAAGAGTAGTCCATCATGAAAACTAAAAAAAGATACTCAAGTAGAATATATTTTAATGAATAGTTTTTATTTAATATCTTAAAAGTCTACGGATAATAAAATATAATTAGGAATTTCAACTGTTGTCTCAGGGTCGACAACGAGCGAGTAAATATTTTCAAAATATTTAAAAAGAGCATTTATTTACTTACACTTTAACCAATAAACCTACCTAGCGTACAATATTTTTGAATGGTGTTAAAATTAGAAGATACCTATGTCTGTATGTAAGTAAAAAGTTCGAGGACTCAGCCACGCTGTTTTTCAACCTCGCTTACTAATGTAGCTGCTTTTATTTCTATGCTAGTTGTATAAAAAAAATAGAATAAGCTAGGTTATATCAAACAGACAGTGGGATCACAAATAACATAAATTATTATTACAATGACAGGAGGGTGGTGCCTAAGCGGTGTAATCGCAGCTCGTCATCAATTTTTGTGACACTTGTCCACGATGTCCTTGGTAGAGCGATAGGAAAATGGAAGCTTTTTCGTTAGGAAATTATATCAATATCTGGCTGCTAGTCTTTGTGTGTATATGTAGTGAATTTAAATTAATTCCTATGGAGAAGCGATTAAAAGGAAAATATTTTCAACAGACTTTAATAAAAGGAGGAGGTTTTGAATTAGTCTGTTTTTTTGTGTGTGTATGTAACGCGATATCTTAGACAAATGTAAACCGATTTTAATGATTATTTTTTATTGCGTTGGGTGTAATTTCAAGGGTTTCCATATAAATTTATGGAAAACCCCACCTCTAAGGATGAAAAAATGGAGGATGAAATTTCATAGTGGTTCAACTTCCCGTTTGCAGTCGGTTTTATTTGTTCCTGAAAAAAGTTGTCACATTTTAAAATTATGAACGACGCAACTTTTTTTGGTGTTTGTAGGCATACCTACAGCCTGCTCATTACCACTCCTATTTGTTAATTCTAAGTGCTAAATAGTAAATATTCAAAGGTTTCTGCTATCGCTACTTTCACCTACCCCCTCCACTTTGTTTATTGTGTCCATAAAACAACATTTGAAATAGTACGCAAAGGGCTTTGAAAAGGCTAGCACGAATAGCTTTTTCACGGTTATTTCTAATTGTAGCTTATGCTTTGCATGCATCAGTCACCCACAAAGTGAAACTGATGATGAATATAATTATAGAACTGTAGTACTTACCCATTTATTTATAGAACTGAAGTACTTTGGGCAAATAATAAATGCTTATTTAATTTAATTCCAATAACAAAAAATGTCGAAAGTAAAGTTCCATAAGGAGCGAAGAAAGTCCAGCATCAACTGGGTTAATTTCCAGAGATTTCATTTTCTGGATCGGTAAGCACAATAATAATTTTATTTGCAAAATAGATAAGACAGAAATCCATATTTTACAAAATCGGGGTTTCGTAATACCTACCCTTTTTCGCCCACTTAAACTTTGACAAATTGTGATAGTTTTTTATTAACATAATAATCACAATGAAGAAATCTACATCTTAACGTTTTGCAGTTCTAAATTGTAACCGATTTTTATCATTTAAAAAAAAAAAAAAAAAAATCGCCCTTAAATTACGCCCAGATCCATTGATCTGGGCATCATTTTAGAACGGTTTCAGCTAGTTTAATAAGTACATTATTAATCCTATTACTAAGAAGCCTTTAAGCGGGCGTTGGGCTTGCAACCTGTCACGTTAAATGCTAAGTACTGCAAAACGCGGGTATTTACCAAAACGTATGATGTATACGTTGCCGAGTAACGGGTACATCGCCTTAAAAATCATTTTGTTACTCGCATTTGTCGTATGTCGTATGATTGCCAAAAGAAGTAGGAAAGGTGCTAAATTTATTGTTCAAAATATAATAAAGTTTAAATATTACATAATACATTTAGGTATTTTTCATACAAGTACGAGCAAAGTCATACCTTTGATACCATACGGTTATCGGTGCTTGTCTGTATCAAAAGTAATGAGTAATAATACGATAGCAACGAGTGCTGATTGTTTTAGTAACAAATACATACGGGTACAAAATTTCTCGTTACTTTCTCGTACACGATCCTGAAAGGTTAACTAAAAAAAACTAAACTCTTGTTCCCAGAACTCGCGAGTCAAGAAGACGCATAAACCACCCGCCATCAGCTTTATACAGCGCTCTGGGTGAGCGACTTCGCACCAGCACACCTGGAGCGTTGCAATGCGCGCTGTTCTGCGGCGGCTCTCGTTGTCAATATGAACTACCACAGCAGAGTGTAGCTGCGATACAGGGTATATACTCAGACTGGTAAGTCCACCACTTGTTTCTTGCCTTTTTTGGTCACGGAGGATCAGGCAGTAATAATCATAATACTAATAAATAAATAATGCTGGACATTTTCACACAGCATCATCTAGCCCCAAAGTAAGCAGAGCTTGTGTTATGTGAACTACATGATATACTACTGATAGGCAGTAGGTAAAATCGACGATTCAAAGTGATCTTTGTGATTGTCCTACTAATATTACAAACGCGAAAGTTTATGAGGATGGATGTTTGTTACTCTTTCACGCAAAAACTACTAAACGGATTTTAATGAAATTCTACACTAATATAGCTTATACATCAGAATAACACATAGGCTACTTTTTATCTAAGTACAACGCGGACGAAGCCGTGGGCTAGTAATTAATAAATGGATTTATTTTGACTTGACTTTGACTTGCTGGGAAAGAGAGGTTCTCGAACCGGACGATGCAGTGTTTGTAGGCGTCGATGGACAAGACATCGTGACAGCTGCGGGAAGTAGGTTAATTGAAGGAAATAGGTTTAGAAGTAGTAGAGCTCCTTGTGAAAGAGCTCGTCCAGGGAAGTACTACCACCATACCTGTTTCTGACGCCAGGCAGGAATGCTTACATTACTGTGTTCTGGTTTAAAGGGTATGGGTGACGGTGAAATGACTGGCACATATGACTTTTCAAACGTTATGTATTAGGGTCAGCAACGCGTGACTGATACCTCTGGTGTTGCAAGCGTCCATTATGTTACGGTAACCGCTTATCAACAGGTACCTATGCTTGTTTAAAACTTTAGAAAAAAAAAGGTAGCCCAAGATGGTTTGCGGGAAGACCATGGTACTCGGTGGAGGTCTTTGTCCAGAAGTTTACTTAAATAGTCTATCGTAGATGATGGAGAATAAGTACGTAAGATTATTGGTAAGTACAGGATGTCCCGGAATGTGTTTATAATGCCGGAAGGAGGTCATTGACACCGTGGGGTTGGGGAACATTGTTTGTTCTACGACATTTGGATTTCCATGTTTTTTATTCATGAAATGACCGTCTATTCATTTCATGTCGAATGTCACAAGAGGTCATTGTCACGTCACACTCAAAAGTCAACTAAACAGCTGTTTTGTTGATTTTAGGGATGTGCTAAGAGCAGGTAGTATGGAAACTTTGATGGTCATTTCATGAATGAAAAACATGGAAATCCAAAAAGTCGTAGAACAAACAATGTTCCCCACCACGCAGCCCTGTTAAGGCAAAACACTGTAATACAGTGTAACTAAAGATACAGTATTTTGACGACCTCTGTGGTGCAGTGGGTGAAGGTCCGCCTGAGACACAGAAGGTTGATCTGCAAATATTTGTCTCAGGTCTGGGTGTTTTTCTATGTACAATATGTATGTATTTACAAAAAAAAAAGTATATAAGTAGAATATCAGTCATGTAGTTCCCATAATACAAGCTCTGCTTAGTTTGGGGCTAGTAAAAAAAAAAAAAAAAAACACATTCCGGGACACCTTGTATAATACGAGGTCTCATTTGACGGATTTTTATTTATTGGATTATTATACAGGGTATCCCGGAACTAGTACATATTTTAAGCCTTAACAGGGTGTGAATCACCCTGTTCAGGCAACTATGAAAGTGAAATTTGAAGTTGTTTGAAACACTATCTCATCAGCTGTATTTTGGAATGTTTGCCAACAATAAGTCTACTTTAAATCGAACAAGGTGTTGGACGGAAACCTAAAAAAGAGATTTTTTTTTACAGATAACAGCCGATTTTACTCCCATTTTCTACATTGAAAATAGTCGAATTCAAAAAAGTCCTACCTAGAATGTTTGTTGTTCTCTTAAGTGTATACAACCACACCCAAAGGTATAACAGACTAGTTCCGAGACATCCAGCTAAATTGTGATTTATTACTCTATTAATAATATGCTAACTTTATTTAAATATGTAATAAATAAAAAACAAAGTTCAGGTATTCATATTGTAAAAACGGGAATTTTCACGTACTGCACTATCGGTGAAGGTATCCAAGGCCAGCACGACTCTAAAATGATACTTATTTGCCAATTATACTTTGTCCTCCCCATAAACAGCGACGAATAAACTTAAAAATAAAGAAAAAGGCCCTAGAGGCAGTATAGCGGCTGAACACATTAATAAATTAACTCTCAATGCACGCTACCATGCTAGACGTAGAACCTACCTACTATAGTATAGTTTTTAGGGTTCCGAATTCAAATATCAAAAACGCAACCCTAGTTTCACCATACCCCGACATCTTCTTCAGTTTTAAACTTCGATTTATTTTAAAAACGTATTATATTAATTTAGAAACCTTGTACTCCTAGGGGTACCTACCTACATATAAAGTGTACAGGTATACCTTAATCATTGAAGAGGTCTCTACTAGGTAACAGTTTTGAGGTATAACCTATTTTGTTGCCCCCATTCTAGAGAATATGGAGCTTCAAAGCAACGAAATTCGTGCCTAAGATATGAAACCATACTTATCGACTAGATACTCGTATCATTTGACAGGATTTAACCATTATTCCAATGATAACTGGTAGCTTAGAGACATGTCAACTTTTGGACCCTAACACGGATAAACACGATTTGGGCAGTTTTTTACAAACCCTCAATAATGTCGTAGTTAATCGTATCTTACCTACCTGCTATTTCAGACTGCCTCGTCTCATCTGCTACACGATTTTTATAGAACGAGTAGCCTAGCACCTATAAGTACCTACTTACCTATTGTTTGTTGCTTGTTTATTTTCGCGCGAATCTTGACTTGATTGTCATGTGCGCGCACGGACTAAAAAATACTATAGGTAATGGTTGCCAGCCTTGACTTGACCGACGAGACTGATTCGGCGGACAAAAAATTAAAAAATAATAGATAATTATTATAATTAAATTGAAGATTTATTTATCCTTATTTATTTATTACATTATATCCTTTTATCGTTTTGTCTTTTTACTGTATGTTTTATATCCGTTTTTCTTTTATATTTTATTGTAACTTACTGTGTTTTTTGTTTTTGTTGTCATTTGTACTTGTCTGTGCTGTATGTTGAATATTTTTTTATTTATCTATTAACTAATGTGGCATGTAGCTACTTAGGTATAATCACGAACGATGCGACTAACATCAGAACATAATTGACCAGCACTATCCTATCAATTTAAATACAATGTAAGTAGGCCTTGTTTTTTGTCGCATACATTAATTAGAAGTACTTTGGTACCACTTGAGCTGCAGTGTTATTAGGCGTAAACATTAGTAAGGTAAAATGAAATATTTTTATTATGATTACCATAAAATAGCAACAGTCACGCAATGGATTTCTTCTTTATGTTCAAGCCACACGGTGCGTTGTATTGCCGTAACAAACAACTGCATTATTTGTTAGGGTGGTAAATGTGACGTTGAGATGTGTGTTCTCATGGCTCAGTGGCAGGCAACACTATATATTCAATTTTTAAAAAATTGGACGCTTCGATTTGACCAAAATATGAAAAATATTGCACATGTTAATCATAGAAGAACGTTAATTAACCACTACGTTTATTAATATATTGAATATGGTACAAAATCGACAAAGTTTTCTAAATCTTGGACAAAGTCTGATCTAAAAATTAGACCAGCGCATGAGGCAAAAGTGAAAGATATTTGATCAAATCTTGGTTATAAAGATCGGACAAAGAAATTTGATGAGTGACATTGGTACCCCTAGTAGATACCCTTATAGGTATCTACTAGTGGAAGTGCCCCTTGAAAATGCAGTTGCCTCGACGATGAGCAGAGTGCACGGGACCACCAATACCATCCTGAATATAGTAGGTAGCTATAAATGGGATAGTCCCTTTTATAAGCATTGTGTTGGAGTGATGATGAAATTAGTTAATAATTATTCCATCATCACCCGAGCCCTCGCTTATTCTGTGCGTCTAACTATATTATTGATATCTAACATAGCATTTGATATCACAAGTCTTAGTGACATATGTACCTATTATGTTATCTGAGTTATCAGAAATAAATTAGGTAGGTTTGTTTTTAATTTTAAACTTCATCTTCTTGCTGTTTTGTTAGGGATACAATTTCGGTAGAACCTTAACACCCCTAGAAAAGTAACTTTGCTCTAAAATAGAATTAAATACTCTACGACGTAGTGTTTTACGTTTTAAAAGTAACGCGAGTTCGCGTCTAATTTCAAATGAATAAGTAAATAGCGGCAAATGTTATGTTGTGTTTTCTAGAAATAGCTTCAAAAAATGATAACCTGCTATTGTCTGTCACCAGGGTAACAGACGACATCTTAGCGATGGCACGGCCCAGCACAGCCAGCATTGCAGCTAGGAACATAATTCAGCAGTTCCATAGGTAGGTACATTGTATACTTCGATATTGAGAGCTATGCTCAGAGATTCACTACGTGATATACGAACGACCGAAGCGAGAAAATCCGTAGAAGAACTAAAGTCATCAACATACCTCTAGAATTAGAAAGTTGAAGTGGCGATGGTTAGAAATGAGGCAGGGCCGACACCTGCTGGGGAAGAAATGTTCTCGAATGGCGACCACAAACAGGATGACACAGTGTGTCCCCATCGTGGGGACCTTCCCCCACGATGGGCCGATGACATCTCAAGGCTTTGGAAGAAAGTTCCTCGAATGGTGCCTCAAACAGGATGACACAGTATAGGATAGCCCCCCTCCGATGGACCGATGACATCTCAAGGTTGCGGGAAGTCGATAGATGGTGGTGGCCCAAGAATGTTGGGCATAGCATTTTTTAGGGGAGGCGTATGGCCAGCAGTGGACTTCTGCAGACTGTTGAAGAAATCCGGGGCACTGACCGCGCGGGTTTTGAAGATATCGGCAAAGTTGTTAAGCATATTTAGAAGGCAAAAGCGAAAAGAGTGAAAGAATTACTCAGCAGTTGGTGATTCCGGACTGAAATTTTAATATGATGATGATGAGATGATAAATTGATCCTGTAACGTATTGCTTACGTAAATTAACGATGTGTCTCGTCAGTCGGTTGTACTAGATGTAACTGGTAAGTAAACCTTTTACCGTCTGCATTTTTAGTCTTTTAATTTCTTTGGTCAGGTGAGTGTTGAAGAGCACCTAACAATCATACATAAATACTGCTTATTGATGACTAGCCTCTGCCCACGGCTTCGACCGCGTGTTACCCTACCTGTCCAAAATTTCATCCAAATTGATTCAACCGCTAGGCAACAAACATCCAAACTTTCGCATTATATTATTAGCAGGAAGGATGAACGTACCTACATACTTAAGTAATGTGTTCAGTTCATCTTAACATTTTAATGCAGGTCGTAAAGTCGTACTTACGAATATAAATACTTACGGTAGGTATGTCTAGTGCACAGAATAACTTTATTATGGTCTAATACCTAGCCCTTCATATTGCAGGAAACGGTTTCCTATTCAGTACTAATTATGGGATTAGGTACTCATAAAAATCTGTCAAATATTGACATCTCTTTAGGATCAAATAATGCCAAATTTAAAAATGTTTCGATTGAACAGCGTCGTTGAGTAAGGTCTTGACCTGGAAAATTATGCCCCAAGCACGTACACCACTTTGAAAACATTGCCTTATGAACTTTAAAATTGTTTTACTTTGTCCAAAATTTTATGCGAAAACACGTACTCACGTTCCACCTCGAAGGATACTGTGGTCGTTTTACTTTCCGTCTGATTCTGTAGTACGACATTAAAGTCAAAGTCAAGTTCATTTATTTTATTCATTAAAATCACAAGTTATAGTTAAATTTAGTTTTTAAAATTTTTAATTGTAATTTTTTTGGGTATCTCTTGGGTGTTTGTTATAAAAACCATACCTAAACCATGCCCTTTAAACGAAAAGGGTAAAATGAAATGAAATGAAAATCATTCCATTTTCATTTTTTTTTTACAGGAATTTCAATCACACAAATGTCAAAATCAAGTATTCAACTTAAAAACAATAAACGGCTCAATGAAAAGGTTGCGGGCAGGCGGTGGCTGGAGGTGGCCAAGAACATTCGTTCTGGTACTTTTTTTAGGGTAGTGAGGGGAAGTCTATGTCTAGCAATAAAGTTCTACGAGTACAGGCTGAATCATTTACTCATGTTTTTCCAGTTGGGGTATTCGCACCGTTATCAACCTACAGACGCCTGGCGAACATGCTAGCTGTGGACCACCCCTTACTAAATCAGGGTTTACTTACGACCCCCACATCTTCATGGCCAATGAGAGTAAGTACACGAATTTTATCAAGGAAGTAATCAAAATATTTTCTTTTTAATTCTAAAGAAAGCAAGTATGATAGAAGGCGATTATCGTCGCCTATTGACATTTGTAACACTGCATCGTGTTACAGAAGCATTGCCTGTCATAAAGAGATAGTTGGAAAGTAAGTGCTTTTTAGAACAAACCGTTTCATTTGACCATGCCTGAACGGTGTATTGCCAATAGGCCCGACTTCAAATAAGTATGCCGGCTTATTGACTCCCGTTTTGCACCAAAGACACCAAGAGTGTCACAGGATCATTATTCCTCAACCTACACCGCCCTGTGACATATTAAGATAAGATAAGATAACGTTTATTTTGTTCAAGAATATAGTATACAGTTTGGTACAATTTTAGTAGGTAAAACAATTAATTAAAGTTAATGACATATTGTACCGTAATATTGGTGTAAAGTATGCTTCAAAAAATTATATAAAAAATATACCCAACAGACACATACTTGTCCTGACACCAAACTAGGATTCCCTGTATCGTGGGTATCACACGATACAGGCAGGTAATTAGGTACAAACATTTGTCTCGATGCGAGAATCGCACATGCACCTTTTGCGTTGCAGCCCTGGGCCTTTATGGACAGATCTAACCTAAGGTAGGAAATAATTGAGACACGATTATCGAATGACGCCTTTATAATGGTCACAGCATCATCTAGCCCCAAAGTAAGTAGAGCTTGTGTTATGGGAACTACATGACTGATATACTACTTATATGCATTTTTTTCAATACTCAATGCTCAATACATTTATTGCTTTCGCATGGTAGGTACATATATAGTGTGTATAGGTAGGTATCTCACTGAACCCTGTCTAAGGGTATAGCAACAGATAGATAGGAGGGCCGAGGTTTTGCGTAAATAAACTAGTTATAAATATTTACAGTACCTAAATAAGTTTGAACTCAAATGAACTTTGTATTAGAGGCTTTATTTTCATTGTAGGTAGTCAATGTAGGTACTTTAGGAGATAGGTTTTTTGTAAATACTTACATATTATATAGGTACTTACAAAATTTTGAAAACATGTTACTTTTCCAGTTTACTACTATAACTTCGCCTGGCCAGATTACGGAGAAGCCAGTCTCAGCGGACTACTGGATATGGCTAAAGTGATGTCCTTCGCGCTACAGGAAGGCAGGGTGGCTATCCATTGTCATGCAGGTAAAACCTCCTAAGCACACTAGCAAAATGGTTATTGGAACGAGCCATTCCTACTGATATTATAAACGCGAAAGTTTGTGAGGATGGATGTACTGAACGGATTTTGATGAAACTTTACAGTAATATAGCTTATACATCAGAATAACACATAGGCTACTTTTTATCCGGGTACCACGCGGGCAAAGCCGTGGGCAGCAGCTAATGACACAATAACAAAGAGTGAGATTTTCAGGCTAAAGCCCCAACGACAGCGCGTGTTTTGTCATTTGTAATGAATAAATAAACACCCAAGCTTCACCTAATTAGTCCTGACCTGCTGGGCGATCATACTAATTTCCCATGACTGGTATCATCGGATGGGATGAATCATCACGCTAACTTGTAAGCTGGATGAGCCATAGATGGATAATGCGAACGAACCAAATTGGTTACCTATTGGACGTTCTTTTTTTTGGATGGATGGGCCATTAAAATAAGGAATTAGTGTCAAAATTGATTGCCATCTCGATAGCCATGAGTTAGTGTGATCGCCCCGCTCACTCCACACTTCGAATTTCTTCCTAATTTTGTCAAAAATCCTAAATACTATGACACGCATGAAACCAAAAGTAATGCACACTAAATTTATGGATATTCCTATCTGTTATTCAAATATAAAACGGGTTATATTAATTATTAACTAGCAAATCGCCCCTCGACTTTGTTTACGTTGAGTTTTTTTGTAAAAAATTCATTTCCCTCTGCGCCATCTACTCTAGTGATAGATAGATAGATATATATCTATTGTACACCAGTAAATACAAAAGAAACACGAAAAAGAAATTATAATAATAATACTAATATTATAATAATAATTATAGTGGTAGTTTTGGAAAATCCTTTATTAGTGCACCCCTACACTCCAAAGCTAGAATACCCGTAGAACTTATGATTTAGGCCGTGCGTGGATTGTCATTCAGACAGTGACAGTGAGTCACGCAACGATTGTAGTAAATTATTTAGATTACACTTTGTTTGTCAAGGTAAGTTTAATATATGTATGTAACACGCTCGACAGCTTATATCTTTAAAATGTAACTCGCGGTGTTTTCTTGCATTTACCCTCAATCGCTTGCCCGAGAAACATGTTTCTTGTATTAATAATAAACTTTTTAACTTACTTTTTTTCGTACTTCCTCGGGACAATAGCAATTATTCTTACTGGTTTAAAAATATACACAGTATTAACAATAGGAAAGTGCAAAAGTGATGCGAAATTACACGGAAAAGTCGCGCTTGTAACTGGTGGGAATACAGGTATTGGATTGGAGACTGCTCGGGATTTGGCAAGTAGAGGAGCAACAGTCATCATAGCTTCTAGAGATACAGAAAAATCTGATAAAGCTGTAGCTGACATCATCAATACAACAGGAAACAAAAATGTAGAGCAGAGATTTCTAGACCTCGCAAAGTTCAGCAGTGTGAGAAAATTCGCTGAAGATTTTGACAAATCTTTCAACCGTTTAGATATATTGGTGAACAACGCTGGCTGTGCTGGCTTGAAGCATCGGATAACTGAAGATGGAATCAACGTTGTCATGCAAATCAACTATTTCGGACCGTTTCTGCTGACGAATCTTCTGAAAAAGAAATTAATCGCATCGAAACCCAGCCGTATTGTTATAGTATCATCAATAGCCCATCAACTTGCGAAATTAGATCTTGAAGACATGAAAGGATTGAACGAAATCCACTACTTTACTAACTACGCTAATAGCAAACTCTGCAATATCCTCTGGGCGAAGGCTTTGGCCAAAGAACTGCCTGAAGGGGTCACAGCAAATGCTCTACATCCAGGCATAGTAAAAACTGAGATCTTCAGTCGAGTGTATCCCGTTCTAAAGGATATATCTCTATTTCTAATTGGAGCTATATTTAAATCAGCAGAAGAGGGCGCACAGACGACCATACAATTGGCAGTAGCTGAGGAGTTGGAGAATAAAACAGGGGGCTACTATTCTGAGTGTGTGAGAGCTATTTTTACTGAATCGGATCTAGCGAAGGACCACGAGTTAATTGAAAAGGTCTGGACGAATAGTTTACTAATAACCAATAGTTAAATTGTTTTGGAACTTGCGAATAAATGAGGAGTAATTTGCTTATCACCGATTATAAAAGCTTAGTTAAGATACTAACATATTTTTAAGTCTTAATAAATACCGATGAATCTCTGATGTTGCTGAATTTAATCTAATAAAATTTCACTACACCTATACTATCTGTTATAAATTATAACAAAAAAAAACATTATATTTTACTTTGAGTTTTAAGTTAAGTATTCTACTATCCTACAAATATTATAAATGCCAAAGTGTGGATGTTTGTTGCTAATACTGTGATCTGTGAAATGTGGCAGCTGAAATGATAGAATAACACGTAACAAGTTATTACAGACGACCAAAAACAACAGAGGCCTAACCATGAAGTCTTATAGCGATTCAATTCAGGCAAAGATGTCAAATCCTGCTTTGCGAATGACAAAGCTTTAGCTACGCCATAGCGTCCTGAATCGCAAAGCAGAAAGTGACATCTTTGCCTGAACTGAATCGCTATAAGACTTCATGGTTAGGCCCCAGGACAGTGAAAATTGCAGAAGGAAAAACTATGTCGCAGTCATAGATACAACATAGGATAATGCCCGTCTGTGCCAAAGTCAGAAAAGCTTTAGCATAACTCAATAACAGTTTTTCTATAGTAACCTACCAGTCCTACCACTCTATGTATAAGGAGCTCTAGAAGCTGTCAAAGTTCAGTTTAGTTCAAACAGAAATAGGAATTGTAGGGAAAAGTCGGTAGGTTGGCAAGCTATGGTGTGTGTTGGGGTTTTTTTAACTCTAATAATTCTCTCTTTATATTCTAACTGTTTCCATTCTGTCTACGTGCAAGAATGAAAAGTTAAGTAGATAAGTACCCACAGTGAAATAATTTTATTTATAGACAGAATAATACAACTACTTAATAAAAATCTGTCTTTTATATGCTATCTACATAATATTAAACTAGGAAAAGAAGTCTGTTGTCGTCCAGAGTTTAAGTCATCGACCGCAAGCAGGATAAAAGGCTGGCGACATTACCTCGTTGGTACCAACCTACTATGTTTGTTCAATCATATGTATTAATTAATGTCTGACCTCAGATATATGGACTTTGGAAATCGGTAGTGCGTAAACATAATGAAGTATTTTTTTTTATAGAGAATAAACGTATTACTTAGGTACTCCCCCACACATGGGCAATAATAATGTTCCAGCTAATTAATTTACCTAATCGTAGAAGACAGAACGACAGACAGACGTCGTTGCATAGACGACCTCGGTGGTGCGGTGGGTCAGTGGCCCCGGTTGAGATGCAAGAGGTGCGGGTTCGATGCCCGCTGTGCTACAAATGTTTGCATTTTCAGGAGATATTCGTTCCGGGTCAGGACTATCCTACTAATATTATAAACGTGAAAGTTTGTGAGGATGGATGTTTGTTACTCTCACGCAAAAATTACTGAACGAATTTTGATAAAACTGTACAGTAATATAGCTTATACATCAGAATAACACATAGGCTCCTTTTTATCCGGGTACCACGAGGACGATGCCGTGGGCAGAAGCTAGTGTGTTTATATATTAGAAAGCCTCTACGTCTAGGTTAGCAAACAGGGGCCTATCTTCTAAGTCTTCTTTTGTACAATTAAGTTTTAAGTTATCGTCTACAATATAAAATAGGCTAGGTTTTTAGCATATTTTACCAAGCCTAAGTATCTCGAGAATGTTCTCCTGTATAACTTCTCAACCGCATTTTCCTTATAGAGAGCACTTCATACCACTCCCCTTACACACACGTACAATATGCACCAAACTCGTAAGAATACCAGTATACCACACTCTAGCCACTCTCGATAAAATATATGAAACAATAGCGTCCGTAGTAATCACCATATGCAAGGTGTGTACGTGAGCGGTGCCATGTGTGAATGAACTAGAAATAGTTACTTAGCTTTCGCAAAGATATATTATAATACGCTTTCCACAATTGAATGTGACTTATCGCAAGAGCCGGATAGCGTTTTTTCGCGCGCTCCGTCCGAAGGCTTGATATGTTGGCGGTTTGAGTCGGCGCGACCGATCAGGATATGCGAGGTTACGTAATCCTCGCAGATTTACATACTGAGCATAGATCTGAGATTGTCCACCATGGATTAAGTCTTCAGCGTTTTAGTGGTGTATTTTTGGTCCAGGCTGTACAATTTTAGGACTGCTAGGATCCCAGGCCCAATAGAAAATTTATATCATCTTGGCCAGATCTATGCTTAAGCAACCAAGGGTTCTTGTGTTTCTAGGTCTAGGCAGAACCGGCGTGCTGATAGCGTGCTATCTGGTGTACTCTCTGCGCGTCCGAGCCAACGACGCTATCCGCCTGGTCAGGAAGAAGAGGCCAAAGTCTGTTCAGACCTCGGGCCAGATTCTATGTGTGCAGCAGTTCGAACATTATCTACTGCCTCAGACCGTGGTATTTAGTTCAAAGTAAGTGTTTTAGACAGGAAATCTGTAGAAGTACAAAAGCTCTTAGAATTATAAAATTTTGTTGAATGGGCAGGCCATATTGCTCGTAGAACCGACAACCACAAGTAAAGGAGGAGGAGTTTCGGATGAGGGTGACTGAGTTATTGACAAAAAAATGCTATTACTCATTTAATGACTTTATGACTGTTAAATTATAGGTAGGTATATAACATATATTTTTTAATGATTGTATTATTTTTTATTCCAAAAACTATCGTGAACTTGACTATTCATATTGTAAAAACGGGAATTTTCACGTACTGCACTATCGGTGAAGGCACCGACTAAGTTTCGACTCATTCCGAGAGTCTTCATCAGGGTGAGTGGTTGCGACTTTCTCCTTCCGCGTCGCGCCGTGCACTACGCGTTTGTTTAATTTGTTTAATTTTTATGTCTTTAGAATTGGATTAGTTATATTGTACATTTTAATACATTGAACGCCCAATAGGGCGGAATACATTGTGACATTCCATTGTATTATAACAACTTTTATAATATGTATTTCATGCAATAAATTAATTTGATTTGATTTGATTTGAAAGAAGGGTTCTCGGATAGCGACCAAGAACTGGAAGACGCAGGGCGGAAGACGTATGGCCCCCGATCGATAGACCGCTGGTGAGAGTTTTTAAGACAGCGCCAGCGGGAAGTCGATACTTCCCGCTATCTAAAAAACACTTATCTATCAATCTATCCATCGGGATAGATCTGGCCTAAGATCGTTAGTCATGGCACTCTTCTGGGGAGGCGTATGTCCAGCTGCAGATTTTTACAGGCTTTTAATGATAATGATGAAGTGTTGCTGTGTAATAATGCTGTGTAACAAAAGTAGTTGAACCAATAAACCACTTTTCGTTCGTTGATAGTATTAGAAATACTTCCAACGAACAAACAGTGCCGCTTCGACATCCTTCAAATGTTACCAACATTTGAAGGATGTCTCAAATCGGCTCTTTCAAAAATAACAAGAAAACGTAATAAATGAATATATTACTTACAGAGAACCATTAAATCTCTGCAAAGACAATAAGTCATCCGAATTCACACTTCGGCAGTGCTTGTACAGACAACGGGCGACTCTTCACGGCTTGGAAGAACGTACCTTCAAGGAACTTCCCAAGGTACATCAGCATTTGGCAACAATCACAGTGCTATACAGTGTGTTTAATATGCTACGTAAGTTAGCCATTACGCGACGAGTTATACGCAACGTAGTCAATACACACGCAGCGTAGCCAATATTCTACAAGTGCCACACAGCGTAGCCTATACACAACACGACACGTGCTCTGATATGCAGCGAAGCCAATAAATTAAATTGTGCTACATAGCTTAGCCAATACGCTACGAGTGCTACGCAGCGTAGTCGATATGCTACAGTGCTACGCAGTGTGTAGTCAATGCACCATGTGTGCTACGCAGCGTAGCCAATACGCTACTTACAAACACTTTAGCGGTAGACGGCATACTCAGTGTGTATCTATAATTAATCTTTTCAGATAGTGTACTGTCTCTGTGAGCGACTGCTCAAGCTATGTGGGTGCCAGCACAGCGCCGGCCTTGACTTCCGCGTGAGGAGCCGTCCCTTCTACAAGAACTTTCTGGTCTACAAGCTGAGGCCGCTCGGATCAGACAAGCCGCCTGATCCGCCCACTCCCGAGGAATCGGTCAGTGGAGGTAAGCTGTACTTACTTGTACCTGTGAAGGAAGCAACGTATTCACAATTCAGAATACAAAGTTAAACGCGTATTTTTTTATAGTTAATCATTTTTGAAGCCACACAAATCGATTGGAAAAATCGGATAAGCCATTTCAAAGGTACCTCTAATTATGCATACATAATAACAATACACAATACATAACAAACTAATTTGTCCGATTTTAATGCGCACTAAAATCCTTTTTAGATCAGGTCACAGTTCCCATTCTTCCGATGGTGGAATGGAGGGACCCCGTTGACGAGGACATCCAGAGAAACTTGGAGACGGTTAGCAGGATCACCGGGGCTTCCACCTCCAACGAGACGGTTCCTGCCTTGGATATTCATGAGGTCATTCTTAATTTCTTACGATTATCACATTTTTCTCATACATGAGTGAAAGATGATTCTTCATTGTAGAGGATAGGGGCCTGGAGTGGTGTTAAATCGTGGTTTGACAAGACTTTTTTAACTTTTTTAAAATGCTGACTGTTTGCGCGACGCGAGACAGGTAACCGTTCGACCGTATCAACTTGCTCACTGACTAAAAAAAACCTCGTCTCGCTCCGCGCAAACGTAGGATCGATTTCCTTTAATAAGGTAAGTTTTTTAAATCTACCTACATGTATATTTCTGTTTGTTTACATTTACACCTTAAATTTAACTATTTTATTCATTATCAGATTCGCGAGATACGTCGTCTACATACATAATATTGTAAAAATGGGAATTTTCACTAACCGACGAAGCCACTGACTTAGTTTCGACTCATTCCGAGAGTCATCATCAGGGTAAGTGATCGCGACGCTCTCCCTCCGCGTCGCGTCGCGCCCTGAAAACTCTACGTGAAAATTCCCGTTTTTACAATATCAATAATCAAATCCACGATAGTTTTAGGAATAAAAGAGATGATTCTTCTTCTGTTCGCAGCCCGTGTGGTGTCATTGATCGGGTCCTTACAATAGCTATAAGATTAATTGTTTTTTTCTTTACTAATATTGATAGGAATCTCCTATCCAGGAATCATAAGACGTTAAAGTAAAGTATTTGGTATCGCAAGCGTCCTTAGTTAGTTTGTTTACCTCTTTAGTAGGATATAAAACTAGCGTCCGCGATTACTATCTAAGAGTAACTATTAGTTTTATAGTGTTTTACGGTTTTTTTTTATTTATTTACAAGTGGTAACAAAAGGTAAACGACATAAAGATTCGTCTTAAACTTATCATTTTCTTCTAAGTAGCAAAAATACCAGAGAGCTAGCTCTTATCTGGGTCAAAGCATTAGCATTGCCATTCAGCGTGGCAATGCGGCCAGTATTTTGTGAACGCTTCCGTCTGGTAGTGATCCGGATCAGTTGAGCTATCTATAGATCGTTTGCAACGTCTTTAGATAGCTAGCTGTTTCATCTGTATTTTTTGTAAAAGTATACCTACTTGAACACATTTATATGAATAAAGTAGCTAAAATTAGTATTGTTTCCTCATTATGTCACCATTGTAAAAAAAGTATATAAGTAGTATATCAGTCATGTAGTTCCCATAACACAAGCTAAGCAGAGCTTGTGTTATGGGAAAAACAGTTTGGGGTTAGATGATGCTGTGTGTAAAATGCCCAGTAATATTGTGAACACAATATAAGCATGTTTCTCATAACTTTTCAGGCATTCGTATCGGATCACAAGTATCTTCCAGAAGATAAACAGAAGTACCTCAGGGAACTCCGCAGTGAGATCAACCAGAGGAAAGAAGGATTTGCTAAGATTGATGAAGAGGTTTCTATCTATAGCCTTCCTTACTCGTAGTTAAAGTAGCGTTAAGATCCGACGATCGTTTCGTGTATACCTACCACTTTTAAAGGGTGATGTATGTGGCCAAACTAACTAATATTATAATGAGGCAATTTGAATGTTTTTTGCTAAGGATCATCGGTAACGGCTGAACCGATTTGGATGTAATTTTCAAATATAAGCTAAAATCCATCGAACTAATTAATGAGAAAGTATTGATGCATGTTTGTTGCTAATAATCTTGGCGACGCGACGGCTGTAACGTTTTGTATGAAATTTGGAATAGGTATAGTACATCTAAGAAACACATGCTACTTTTTATTAGGGTACCTCGCGGCCGCAGCCAAGGACAGAGGCTAGTCTCTCAATAATTTGTTGACACGAAACAAAAAAGAGTGGTGAAAATATCGAAAGGAAACTGATATGAACCTATATTTATAAAAAATACTAAATGCTATAATAAGGTAAGGTTTTACTAGAAATGTATATCTGGCTTCCGTAAAGAATAAGCCACACAATACCTACAATATTTTTTACGGAAATCAATAAAAAAAAAAAAAAAAATTTTTTGTAAGTAGGTAGGTTGGTACCTTAGTAATGTATTTATTCCCGACTACCATATGTATGTTGTTCGCACGAATTTACATATGTACCATTGAATTATTTTTTACTTCATATCTAGTATCTAAACAGCTTGGATTCCATAGTTTAGCACATAGAGACATAACAATAATCTCGTTACATACGAGAGGTAGGTATATAACGAGATTCGCCTTGCCTTCCTATTGTCAAAGTCATTTGGTAACCAACGTTTGTAAAGTCAAATGATTTTCACATGTACTTAATTACTATCAATATGGTCACAAAATACTTATGATGATCATTTGACTTTTTAAACGTTCTTCGTCACCTTTCAGATACATTATGGCAGATCTTGAATGGGGCATGTCAAAAACAAATATGGCGGCCGCGATTAATCTCACGTGTACAATAGTATACATATATTTATACCTAACTCTCCAACATAAGACCAAAAGAAAGGTAAAGGCTTGATAGGACAATTTCAAATAGTAAGAACAAAAATTTCGACCAGTCTTGTGGCTCAGTTGGTATACAAATTCACTACCTGTCGAGGTTGTGAATTTGTAGGATATTATAAAATCTTATCAAACTCACATAAACTGAAGGTGATATTTCATTTTATTTAATTGATCACTGGTTGTAATTTCCAGGAAGACCCCATGATACTGACGGGGTTACTTTTTGATTGGCTGGAAAAACTGAAGCAGCCAATTCTGGACCGAGACGATCTTTCTACCATCGTGGGCAGTGCGCATAATGTCGAGTCTTGCATTCTGGCAATGCAGAGAGTAAGATTCTTATCACCATACTGTTTTTAACATACTGATGCTATGTGATCGCATCACCCGTTCAAAAATAAAAGCGGCATGCATTCACAATAAAAAATGGTCTCATTTTTTAAACAAATGTCTGGTAAATCAGGAATCGCGATGGAGACCATGAATAACGAATAAGTATTATGGAATGTGTCCCAGAACGAAATTCAATATGGCGGTCGCCAGACGCCATATTGTGAAACCTGTACGTACCTATGAGTTGTACCTACACCCTAAAATATAGCAACAGAGGAGTTATCAAGCCGGTAAAGTAATGAAGTAATTATGAATAGGAGGGTTTCGTTTATATTGTGTGGTGGTACGAAACCCTTTGGTCCGAGAGTCCGACTCTCACTTGACTGGTTTCAAACTCTACCTTATTTCTTCGTTCACAGGAGGACATCATGCTAATAGAGTATTTACTACACTTCGTCATCCGTCTTCGGCCGCTGTCAGCTGCCAAAAAGGTCGAAATCATCAAACGCCTCATTGCTTCTCTAACCCACCAGTGTGTTAGTTTAGGTGGTAAGACGCTCCCAAACAAAGAGTTGCCTAAACTCAGGGACGGCACTTGCAGTCAGATCGTGAATTTTATGCTGAGAATGATTGTGGAGTTACAGAAGGATATGGTGAAGCCTGGGAGGGATGACACTGACGTGGTCGTACCTTATCGGCGGATGAAGAATAAAGCTTGGAAATAAACGACTTGTATGTGTTACTTTTAAGTAAAGAATTAAATAATTTTAAGCTACTTAAATACTGATTCACTGGCTCACTTCGACCCCTGCGTATTTAGGTGAGCGTTTAAAAAATACAAAAACAAAATATTTATTTTTGTAACTTATAAATTACAGTGTATACAGGTTTTGGAGTCTCCTTTTAAGCAATTATTTGATTGTAGTAGGAGAAACCTTTCTTCTATAATATTTAATAATAAGTAGGCACTTAATAGGAATAAGGACTTTAGATGAAAAGAAGAACCAACTAAAAATAAATTAATTTAAATAACTCGCAATAAATTGTTTCAATTCTAATAAACTAAATGTACTTGAATACCATATACATTTTTTAACAGTTAAGTATTGGACGTCCAAGTAAGAACTAACTAAACACAAAAAAATAATTTGTAAATATACATTTAATTAGTGATAAAACCGCCCGCGCCACCAATTCGAACATAGACGTTTTGATTTATTACCAAATATGCGGTTTCTTTACCAGCACCACCCGTTTGAAACCAAACATATTTATAAATAGGTACGTAGTTACCTACTTAAATTGCTAGAACCACACAAATTTTGGGAAAACTAGGGTTTATTGTCACCACTGCCATTTTTCCCGAATACCTATTTTCCACGTGGTCGGTGACCACCTCCGCCTCCACCTGGTGGGCGGTGACCACCCCCTAAATATCCCGGGGTTCCGCCAGCATCTTGGTAATCCTTGTAATCTACCAAGTATGAATCGTCTCCCCCACCACCGAGATAGGCTCCGCCATTTTCAGGGTATTCATTGTCTTCATCGCCACCTGCATAGTCACCGTCATTTTCAGGGGTTCCTGTATCCCCAGTATGTCCAGAATAGTCTCCATTATTGTCAGGGACTACATCGTCTCCGCCACCACCGTGATAGTCTTCGCCACTTACTGGGTATCCACCACCTTCGTCACCTCCTTGATAGTAACTGCCAGCGCCAGCACCTGGTTGTCCCCCACCTGCACTGCCTCCGAGATCGCCGCCTCCACCTCCACCTCCTTGGTACATATTACCTCCAAAATTGCCTCCCCCTCCACCACCACCTGGTCGCCCTCCACCCCCACCTCCACCAGGTCTTCCTGCGCCACCACCACTGCACTCCCGACTCCTCCTTCCCCTAGCTACGATATCATAGCTAGGCATAAAAGAATAAATTTGTTAAAATTATTAATATCACCTACTATTATTATTCGTACACTACCTCAAGACTGTTATCCATATTACACAAAGGTTATCTGGAAGATAATCCTATCTAGCATTATGTTCGTTAGAATAGATATAAAGAAAATCAAGAATTTTATTTCTCTCTATTATTATCATACATAACCTATCATACAAATACGAGTATTAGAAATGCGAATACGTAGATGTCTAGATAGTCATTAGGATGTTTGATGCTAAGGATCTTTGTAACGGCTCAACAAATTTGGATCAAATTCAGAATATTTATATTCGTTCATGACATAAAATAACACATGCTCCTTCTTGACCAGGAACCACGCGGGCAAAGACGTGCGCAGAGGCTAGTGTACTTACACTAAAATTATAAATTTGAATGATATCTGGACAGTGTCATACCTAGACCAACTGCTTTGAAGCAACTTGTATGAGATCGTCACGCTGGCTGTATTCTTATTAAACGTCACAGCCGGCGTGCTGATCTGGTTGTAAACATCGACCCACACGTATTTAATTTCCATGCATGTAGGCACCTGGTAATAAAATATTCATCAAACTAGAGCATCTGATTAAGCATAGCACACAGTTATAGTTTTTGTACTAGTAGCTTAGTGATGACGCCGACAGTAACTCCTAGATTTATAGCTCTCAGCATAACTTTAAATTAAAAAAATACATCTTCCACCTCTTCCTCCACTCCGCCCATAGAGGAAATTACTACCACTACGTCCTCCGGCATCCAGACCATTTTTTTTATCCGTGCCCTCCTTCGCCGCAAACAAGTTTATGTGAAGATTTGGCAGAAGAGGATTACGCGCAGCTTGGTCCAAAATCTTTGGCTTGGAGTCCAAAGTACGGTACCTACCTAAAATATCTTTGGTAGAGTAGAGAGAATTTGAAAGGCATTCTCAAATTCCACCAATAAAAAGACTTTCCAACGACTGATTTATTATGAAGATGACAACTGGGTCTCTGTGAAGTAGAAATCTTACTACGTACAGGATGCTAATGCAAGGTAAAGCAACTTACAGGTAGAGTAATCGTCTTGACTTTCTCCAATGGCTTAACGCGCCCTGAGCTTTGGGCAATGACTGACAAACTCCTGCTATCCTGTCCAAACTCCCACTTCATAGAGTCTGCTAGTCCAACTAGCAAAGACGCTGCCAAAAGGCAGTAAAAGCGTCCCATGGCCTGCCAGTTTTTCAGCAAGTACGGCACCAAATGGATAGAGAGACTTGATTGTAAGCAATTTGGCGAGGAACGTTGTAAACCATAGAAGAATGTAGCTACCTACTTCTATGGTTAAGGGTTCCGCAGGCTATGAAAAAGTCCATCTTTTTTCTGTTGTGTATTCATGGTTTCAAGAACAATACTGCTGTAGCTGGCTATAGCGACCTCGGTACAAATGTCGAATCAAATCAAATCCCGTGGTACACTATGGATTTTTGAACTGGAAAAAAGCAACGTAGGTGCGCAGAGAATATCATTGATGTAAATTGCATGAGGTGGCTACGAGGGGCATTGAATCCTTTCACCGAAATAGTTCTTTCGCCGTCTGTTATAGACGTACCTTAAAAAAAGAAATGGTGGTATAAAATAGTTTTATTTCATTTTGATATGCTAATTTAGTACAGAGAAATCATATAATTTATCCAGAACAAAATATTGTGGTCTTATTCATCTATGCAATCCCAATTACAGGACGCCACAGCGTGCACAAAGTACACGAACTGTAACAAAAAAGAATAAAGTTTAGGTAGGTACAATAAATATTGCCGAGTAGGTAGGTACCTAGGTAATAGTGATAAGTATAGGCACGCCTATTTTAGAAAAAGCTATAGGTAACTATGTACTTATTAAAAGTAGGCACAAACAATACTAATAACTTATGCCGAACAAAGTGGGACCACAATTCAAGCGATACCTAACTTTTTTTTATAGTAACTCAAACACTACCTACTCTAGGATAGTCAGTAGGTATGGCCCTGAAGTCTCGTAGGTATGGTCCTAGAAAATGCTCCAACTCGAACCTATTGTTTTGTAAAAGGATCAATATAAAGAATAACCAGCCTTGTTTTCTTCCCTTTCTTTCCTGGCTTGGTCGCGGAAGAACAAGTCGTGGCTATTCAGTGTCCCTGGCAGGGTGGTTACTTGCGTTTCAGGTGTGATATCGACGTAGGTACCTAAGACCTTAGTACTTACCAATCTAAAAGAAAGAGTTTTTATCTCTACAGAACTAAAATATTATGGAACCCGTAAGTGATTGTGTGTTAATACAATTTTATTAGCTGGTGATGCCTAACTAATGAATTAACATGTCATAATTAAAATTCTTCGTTAAGAAAACAATTCTATTTGGCAATCAAGAAAATTGTTTTCTTGTTTTCTCCATAGCTATTTTTTTTTAGAAAAACATCTATGTAACTAATCGTCTCTACTTATTTATTTGAACCTAACCTTAGGTAGGTCTAGCTACTCTTTAGTGGACGATTGGAAAAAAGGGGCATATAAATTGCTTAGAGCCAGCGCCATTACTCTTGTACATTATAAAATCTTGAGTAGAGTCGTATTTAGTCGAGAACTCAGAGCTAGCCAAGAAACTTGATAGAACGTAATGTCGTTCAGCTTCATCTATGTTGTACTTGTAACTTGACATAGGTAGGTACTTTATAACATACTTCTGCTACTCGTCTCTAGAGAGCAGTATTGTGAATGTCAGGCCATTATTTAATAGGGATTCGATAAGGATTAAGGATTTACATTTTCCGGTTTTATATGCAAAGGCAGTTTTTTAAGCAAACTTACTGATAATAACTAGTTATGATATAGGTAGGTAGTCAATAAACTCAACTTTTACAAAACCATTTGCAACTTGTATTTTTAACCGACTTCAAAAAAAGAAGGTTCTTAATTCGGCTGTTAACCGATTTTGATGATTCTTTTATTGTTGAATAGAGAATGACCAATGTTGTCTCATAAAATCTTATAGAAGTGTCGTCGTCATCGTCCCCCAAATGTGAAAATATAAAAACCCTGAAACACGTCATTATTTATTTATGCTCAGTAGCTATAAGTTAAAATTTACTTTGATTTTAATTTCTAATTTTACAATAACTTCAAAGACTTTCGTACAAAGTTCCTATCCCCATTTCCCCCCATGTGCTAATTTATGAGAATCCTTTCCATATAAGTATGTAGATAGATGCTTACATCATAAAATAAACCTGTGTTCCAAATTTCAGGTTTCTAGAGATAGTAGTTTTGGCTGTGCGTTGATAGTAAGTCAAGACAGGCAAGTTTTAGTATGCGACTACGGAAGTTCATGGAACTTTGCCCGAAACGTGAATGACTCATTTATTTTTTATGACATTTGCTCGTACCTAGTATTATATCTGTGCTCGTATTTACTCACACAATCGGTGACAATGACAATCGCAGCAACCACAGACTACACATTTTTTGGCTACCTGCTACCATGCATCTCTATAGTCTGTGCCTGCTCCGTGTAGGTTTAGGTGTTTTTGTACACGTTGTCGTCACTTGTCGTTGTAGTGTTATTAAACGTGACGTCGGCTTTTTTATACAATTTAACTCTATTTTACATACCACGATGTCGTCTGCTGAAGATAGCTCTCAGAACAAACTGGCTGGACATCCCCCAGCAGGTAAGAAAGTAATTAAAAATTCATACAGCATGTAACTTTTGTCTAAAATCTTATTCGACGAGCCGTATGGAATTCTTTCTATGGAGCGTCCTTGAGGCTTTCGAAAACCGAAATGAAACCTGCTTTTCGGCCTCTTGTATACACATCTGATGAGGAAACTCGTAGGTAACTCAATATTATGATGAACTACGAGTTGTGCAAGACCTTGCAAGCCATGACGTCAGTATCGGTGTTATGAATGAATAATGTTGTCAAACAAAGAAATTTAGGTCACTATAATATAATTTTTCAAGACTAAATTCATATTTTGAAGTGTAATTCGTCTGGTATAGGCAAACTTATATAATTACTTACCATGAATTCCTTATCAGATAAGTAGGCATTACACACCTAGTAAATACCTACTAGAAAGATTATAATTCTTGCAAAGAAAACCCCTCAATGAAACTGCAAACTGCTCATTATGATCCCAAACCACTGTCATAGATATATGGAGGAATTCCTTTGTCCATCTTTCATCTTCATCAGAATAACTTGCTGTAACCTTAACAACTTCACTACCAACTCCGCATGTTAGCATGGTTCGGAGAAGGCACGGGGTTCCAACAAACGCTAAAATTAGCATAAAGTTATAGCAGTTAAAGTGGGGTATTACCAATGTTCTCCCTCTGTCCCCCCTGAAATAGTAATAATAAAAAACATTTCCTCTGCAGTGAAAGCCGGAGGCATGAGAATTACCCAGCACAAAGTGCCTCATGCAAAAGACACTACCAAGGAACCTGCTAATGAGGACTTCACCGGCCTAGCTGGACCTAACCCAGTCCCGTCCAACCCTGTGTCTATAGCAGGGGCTCCCAACAGAGGTAATGCTGACTATACTCCAGAAGCAGCTCAAGTGGCCCACAGTCCTAAGCCACCAGCACATATCAACCAGAACATCAAGGTCAATATCCAACAACCTAGGAAGTAGACTGATATTGTACTGTCCACCAACGGTAATAGATAGGCAGATATAGGTACTGATGCTCATTTACACAAATTTAGTATGGGACAACTAACTAGACACTAGTAAACGATAATGCCGGTCTGAACAAATGTCAAAAACCTTAAGCATGCATCATGTCTAATTCTTGAGGCAGACTTCTTATTGGGAATATATCATCAAGATTCACCTAGTCTTTGAAAATTATACCAATCTCATGCCTTAGTCTTTGCTTTAGCTTTTCTGGCATTATAATCATTTAAGACACTTCAAATTAACAGATTTCCTAAAAAACTGAGTCAAGTGTCCCGCTTTATTGGTGTAAATGAGAATAGGCAACTGGTAATTAATCATCAATTAAGTCTGGCTTATTTAGACATTAAAAACTATAGAAGCAACCCTTCAACAAGAGGTCTTCTTTTTAAAGATCCTGGGGTTCTAGACAAATACCATTTTCGTGGTGGTATTATAAATATTGAATTGTATGGGAATGATATTAACTGTGGAAATGGTAAGTTTTTCCGAGACAAAGTTTTAGCATGTAAGGAATTGTGAGGTATTTGTCTAGACACACAGTTATGACAGAACTCTGGAGACTTATAAGAGGCTAATCCTACAATTGCCTATAGATGGCTGTCCAGAAGACAACCTCTAGCTTATATAACAGGGCAGGCCTCCTCACATGTTTTTTTTCTTGATATAAAATTATCTAAGCTAGAGGCAGTAGAGAAACATTATTGCTGTAATGTGCTGTTAAATAGTGCATAAAGCATTCTTCACAGTACCTATTCAACTTATCAGTTTACATACTTGCTTGTTCTTACTGTACAATGTCAAAACAATCCTTATCTACATTGATAAGTGTTTTATATGCATCTTAATACATTATTTACCTTCTAGTTTTGATTATGGTTGAAAATATTTCTTATTATACCTATTAAAAGTAAATAGTTCTGTCTATTGACAATTTAATCACCTAAAGTACTTACCATTAATAGTATGCGATAGTTATGATAAAGATAATCAAAAGATTAACCAAGCTTAGTTTGTTGCCTGATTCTTCTAGGTTTGGTCACGAGGAATCGGCGTAAATTCACCTAGATTAGAAAGCAATTCAAAACGTTCCTTATCATTTCGGCTGTTCCCCGTGACACGACCGTGTGGCACTAACAGTAAAAAGAAAATATTTCACCACTATAATTGTTACATACAATAGCAATTGAATGAAAATTTCTAAAAATCTAGTAAGTAGGTAGTGTCATGGTTACAACCAATTTCCTGTGACTGTGACTGATTATTTATCTTGTTTTAGCACAACCTTTATCCTCCTGTGACACTGCCACCACAGTTTAATAATACACCTGAAAATTTAAGTAATTTTACATGTTTATTATTAAACTATAAGTAACTTCATTTGCTTAATTTTGATGAAAACAGAAATACATAATTACAAAAAATCACCTATGCATGCATGTGCATTTGAGGTTTAGATTACATAATTTGATTAGTATCTGACTATCTAGTAAGACTAATTGATTAGTATTTACTAAACAAATTAAGTAAGTCAAAATGGGAATATTTCTAACCTTGAAACTACTGGTAGTATCATGGGGAACACCATGCATGGATACCTGTTTTGATAGCATAGTCATAAAATCTTCTAAGTAAGAGATTGAAATAACAGAGTAATCAATGTTTTGATTTTAATAGATTTTTCATATCATAATTATTTATAATAAGTAGAATGAATAATAAACATAATTAGCTTGTGAGTGGTGTACCTGTAGTTAATAGTTAAAAATCAAGTGATTTTTTCACATGTTTTGAAAATATAAGGTATGGGACCTACCACCTACATTTATTCCATCACTTATACAAATTCCATAGAATCATGATAAAACCTTTTATATTTTAATAAGTGAAAATATAGATAAAAAGTAATAAGTATGCAAACAAAAATATTATAAAAAGTATACTTACTGTATTATTTACTGTTAGTATAAAAAGGTTTTTTTTTATAATTGACTTTTAACGAATTTATTGGTTTTTCTTGATTTATCATTGTTGTAAAGAAAATGGTGCTAAAGTGTTATTTTCAAATTGATCGCATTTGTTATCATTCCTATTTTGAGTGTTTTACTATTTGAGTATTTACTATTTGTTTATTTTTTTCTATGTCCCTTACACATGATACTTGCTCCCATTTTCATCAACTAAATAAGGGATGAATTAACTAATGCCAGATTGTCTTCAAGGCAATCTGGACTAAAGTCGGGTGTCACATTAGTGTTAGATGCCCCATTATAAGTTGGTGAAAATGAGAATGTCTAGCTAAGATCAGTTTATTATGTCATGGGACCAGTTTTTATAGGTACTTTATTTTTAAATTTAAATAAAAGTTTCAAAAGCATTACCGAGTTTCAATATTCGAATAACCTTTTTTTTATGTCTTTATTGAGAATTATTAAAATAAATAATAAAAAAAAACAATATGCTCAAAATGGTTTTACAAATTCTTCATTGTCTATTATTCCTTCTTTCTACGGAAGACCTTTTTTTCTTCAATAAAGATGTGTTGTAAATCTGGAATAAATAATAAAGTTAGTAAGTAGATACCTGAGTGGAAATCTGGAATAAATAATAAAGTAATTAAAGTTAGTAAGTAGGTACCTAACTGAGCGGACATTGCAAACAATTTACTGGTCATCATCTAGGCTCAGTACTCAATAGTTTTTTTTTTATATCACTATCACTATACATCAAATACTATTTTTGTTTTTGTATTGATCCATTTTTGTTTTCAACATGAGTTCAAGGTAGTGATTCATTTTATTATTAATATCGTTAGCAGTTTAAATTTGAGCATCAGAGGCCCTCAAAAACATGTCGATGATGAGTTCACAACACAGACTAGTTAGGGATATGGTTCACAACATGTCAATTCGGTCATTGTATATTAGCCGTATCGATTATTAGTTTATAGAAATGGACGTGTTTTACGTGAGGCACCGTATCGTCCATTTTTCTAACTGGACTATTCTTTCATCGTTCCCTCTGCACCGTGATACGGTAAAGGATCGTCGATCTATTCTTCGACCTATTCATAAAGTCCCGACTTCCGATCCGGAGGTCCAATGAATTTCTAAGGTGGAGAATTTTATGTACAGATTAACACGTGTTCAAAACGGTGAAGAAAAACATTATGAGGAAACCGGCATGGCCTAGAACTAAGATTCGAAGGCATTTGTCATCATCGGTTAATGTTCCTAACATGGGCTTGCAACATGTCACGTGAATAACTAGGTAACTACTATGCAAAACGCGGATATACAGGGTGTAAAAATACCCATCACCAAGCTGAAAGCCACATATTCTAAACATCATTGAGATATTTTTTTCTACTAAGTAGACTATACCTGGAAATCCACTCGTTCTGGAGATATTGAAGGTCAAACGATCATTATCAAAATTTTTGATTTTTTTTTAATTATGCATTTGAAGTTGTAGAAGGGCAATTAATTTCAAACTCAAACGCACATCACAGATTATTTGGACGTGTCTATGTCTACCCCCTCCCTAGCGGGATCCACTAGAAGGGATTGGAAAAAAGGAAGAAAAAAAAATTTTAGCGACATTTTTACACAACTATGAGGACCAGAATGGATGAAAAGGCGAGAGATGGACGTATGATTTAGGGGAGGCCTACACTGTGGAGGCGACTATTTATATTAATTAAGCAAAAGGAGCGGTGGACGAGTAGCCGGCTAAGACGCAAGAGGTGTGGATTCGATACCCCCTGTGGGACTAATATTTGCCTGTTCTGCAGATATTTTTTCCAAATCTGGGAGTTGTGGTAACACGGTATACTCGTAGTTCTTGATACCAAGGACACAGGGAATCCTAGCGTGGGGTCAGGAGTATGTGTCTTATTTATAGTTTATTTAAGTATATTGCAAGCAAGCCTACGTATAGATACCTCTTCCTCAGACTCAACCACCTGCGGTATCCCGGGTGGACTCGGCGTGAGGAGATGCGATGTTCCAGAATCCATTTGCCTTAGTTCTGGAAAACATTAATTATGCAGAAAAGAAAGAATTCTCATGCTTACACAAACACAACCAACACTTTTTGTTGGAAATCTAAATTCGTAATTTCACAATTACAGTAAAGCTTTTGATACTTTAAAGCATGAATTACTTAAAAATAAGTTAGAAAACAGTGGTATAAGTAGTCCCCTACTCACCTTATGAGCAGGATATCTTCTGAATAGGTCATACTCTATGACCTATGCAGAAGAAATTCAAGATGATTCATGGTTACCTGGTGAAAGTGACTCATGGTATAGCCCAAGGCTCGGCTTTTTGCCCTCTATACTACTTAGCATACAGCAATGATATCGAAAATGTTAAAGTTCTGTTAGGTGGGTCTACGTACGCGCGGAGTCCAAAATCTTGGAGTCTAAAAAAATGTAACATTAAGTATATTTTCATTACTCAAGCCAATCAATGTTTTCGTCGTTAGCGTCAGTCAGTCAGTCCGATATGACGGCCGGTAAGTTTAATACTTTTTTGGTGGTTGGTGGTTTAAGTTTCTCAATTCACGTACCTTTCGGCTTATCGGACTCCAGTTTTTCTGGCTGTAACAAAAACACATCACTTTGATGCTGAAACCAGTATCATCGTTGGTGGCTCAATGATCTGTTTAGGCGAGCTGTGGCCTGTCTACTCTAGGTTAGGTTAGGTTACTTAATGTTATTGTAATTTAATTATGTGTTGTATGTTATTTAAATGTGTATTGTATATTCTATGGATCAATTTTTGGTCTGAAATAAATGTTTTTTTTACAACCACAGGCGAGACAATTCAGTAAAATAGAAAATACGTCTAATTGTTTACTAGTATACCTACTCTTTTTAAACTATGATACGCCCTCAGTGGACTTGTTATGTTATTTTGCATGCCTACATAGATAGATAGATACACTCTTTATTGCACACCAAAGCAAAATACAAAACACAGAAATTCATAAACATAAAAGGTACAATGGGCGGTCTTATCGCTAAAAGCGATCTCTTCATAATGACAGCATAATATTTACCATGTCCACCAAACTAGGCTTGAAGTATTTCGAGTTGAGTTCTTTCTCGCTGGCGCCTCCCGCCAGGATTGGGGTAGCTGTAAACAAATACTGACATTTCAGACAGCAAAATATACCCTACCTAATACCCTTGAAGACCTTTTGCTATCATAGGTACTATGAATATATGCAAAAATATGGATGCTGCGAAAATAAATATATCCTACCTAATAGAACCCTTGAAGACGTTTTGCTATCATAAGTACTATGAATATATGCAAAAATATGGATGCTACAAAAATAAATATATCCTACCTAATAGAACCTTTGAAGATCTTTTGCTATCATAGGTACTATGAATATATGCAAAAATATGGATGCTACGAAAATAAATATATCCTACCTAATAGAACCTTTGAAGATCTTTTGCTATCATAGGTACTATGAATATATGCAAAAATATGGATGCTACGAAAATAAATATATCCTACCTAATAGAACCTTTAAAGATCTTTTGCTTTCATCGGTATTATGAATACAAATACAAAAATATGGATGTTGGGAATAGATATATTGACAACTTCAGAGGCGCGGTAGGCGAGTAACCGGCTGAGATGCGAGTTCGATTCCCGCTGCAAGACAGATGTTTGTAATCATGTTATGCAAATATTTGTTCTGGATCTGAGAGATGTGGTACTATTGTATTCGCAGTTCCTGATAACCATGTATCGCAAAAAAATAAACGAATAAAGACGGACCTGGGGCCTAGACAAATACCACTTCTGTTGACGTTAACGCCTGCGGAAAGATACATTTGTATGGAAATGTCACGTGACATTTCCGCAGCAAATGTCATTTCCATACAATTTTATTTTTCCGCAGGCGTTAACGTCAACAGAAAATGGTATTTGTCTATCCCCCTGGCTATGGCCTATACCAGGAATGATAATCGAGAATGTGTATTAGGTAATGACCCAGCCATCGCTGTGTAAAATAATAATAAACACCTAACAGACACATAGGCACATATACCTAGTTCTGACCGCACACTAGGATTTCCTGTATCGTGGGTATCAGGAACTATGAGTACCGTGGTGGAACGGTATTCACGCGCGAGGAATCGGCGTAAGTTCACTATTAAATTTTAAATTCACGTATTTTTTAAGTTGACGTTTCTATATGATCCTTGTGATTTCAATGAATAAAAAACCTAACCTTTGACACAAATATCTGCAGAACATACAAACATCGAACCCGCAGCTCTTCCGCCGCAGCCGGCTTGTCGCTCGCTGTGCCATCGTGTTCGGCGGTAGGTGTATAGTGAGGTGCTTTATGAAATAGTTCTAACACGGCTGCTTCCCCCAGACGGACTCGCGGTAGTTGACACGTCGCATGCGACGTCGCTTGCCGCGCGTCACGCGACGCGTCACGCCACGTGATTCGTTTGAGAATTTCCTCGCCACTTTGTGGTAGAGACAGCGGGAGGACACGTTGGACACCTGTAAAAAAAAACATCATTTCAGTGACCATGAAAAAAAGTAGTATAATAGTCATGTAGTTTCCATAACAAAACCTCTGATTACTTTGGGCCTAGATGATGCTGTGTGAAAATCTCCAACATTACATCTGAAATTATTTGCAGCAAGCAAACATTTTCCGGAACGGCTTAACCGATTTGGATGAAATTTGGTACAGGTATTTGGTAAACCTAGAATAACACTAACCAGCCCCAGCCCCATAAGAGTTCACTTACGAAGACAGG
Organism: Perizoma flavofasciatum; assembly: GCA_958496245.1. Taxonomy (NCBI): domain Eukaryota; kingdom Metazoa; phylum Arthropoda; class Insecta; order Lepidoptera; family Geometridae; genus Perizoma; species Perizoma flavofasciatum. Next base: position 3,576,053 of record OY292443.1, on the reverse strand, counting down.
GCGCGGCCCGTAGTAAAATCAACGATATGGCAATGTATGAGAGCGTTTACTGAGAAGCTATTTTAGCGCGTTTGCTTGAAATAAACACTCATAAATCGCCATGTTTGATTTTACTGCGCGCCTCTGTAAATGAGCCCTTAGCTACTTTTTAAGCGGGCAAAGCCGTGGACAGTAGCTAGTATACAATAAATAACGTGAGACACACCAGCTCACACTGCGTATCATCTAGCTCATCCTCCATTATGTCCATTTCATCAGCATCCTTGGCCGGCACGATCAGGAGCTTCGTTTCTGGACAGATGGAACTCACCATCAGCTGCGATGACTTGGGGAATAACAGACGATGGGCGGTCCTAAAAAACACCTCACTATTAAATTATTTAAATACTTTAAAAAATACTGCAGCTGTAAAGCTCGCAAGACTGTAATTAAAAGATAAATTTATAAAAAAAAGCATGTACTCTGCCGTAACACAGTTAAATCTAGCACGAGGGTACGGTTTTGTAAAAAAAGGAAGCCTGTTGAAGGTTTTCACTTCTTTACATCACTATGATAGCATGTACCCTGCCGTAACACAGTTAAATCTAGCACGGGGGGTACGGTTTTGTAAAAACAGGAAGCCTGTTGAAGGTGTTCACGTCTTTACATCACTATGCTACCATGTACCCTGCCGTAACACAGTTAAATCTAGCACGGGGGGTACGTTTTGTAAAAACAGGAAGCCTGTAAAAGGTTTTCACTTCTTTACATCACTATGCTAGCATGTACCTCGCCGTAACACAGTTAAATCTAGCACGGGGGGTACGTTTTGTAAAAACAGGAAGCCTGTAAAAGGTTTTCACTTCTTTACATCACTATGCTAGCATGTACCTCGCCGTAACACAGTTAAATCTAGCACGGTGGGTACGTTTTGTAAAAACAGGAAGCCTGTAAAAGGTTTTCACTTCTTTACATCACTATGCTAGCATGTACCTCGCCGTAACACAGTTAAATCTAGCACGGGTTTAGTAGGGTGGGTAGATTTTGTAACTACGTACCTACCTTTCAAGTATAATAATAACCTGTAGTAAAGATCAGAGCAACTTTGTATATTAGTAAGATTTCTAGTATAAGTTAGTTCTACTATAAGTTATTTACTGCATTAGTTAAGTCACAGAGTTACTATTGTAGAACTACTAGTATAGTGTTATTAGTAAGATTTCTAGTATAAGTTAGTTCTACTATAAGTTATTTACTGCATTAGTTAAGTCACAAAGTTACTATTGTAGAACTACTAGTATAGTGTTATTAGTAAGATTTCTAGTATAAGTTAGTTCTACTATAAGTTATTTACTGCATTAGTTAAGTCACAAAGTTACTATTGTACCTCGTGTGTTCATAAGTTTTGAGACGAACTTATTTAATTAATTTAAAAAGAAAGTAATTCATGCAACCTTTTTTAAACTTTTAAAATTTTAAATTTCGAATGTTTTGAATCAGAAAAAATATACATTTGAATATTTGTTTCATTCTCCGTGAAAATGGCGCCAACAAAAGATTTGCGTGCGACTGTAATTTCACTGTTTCAAGCAGGAAAAAAACCAATGCAAGTTTTTAGTGAAATCCAAAGTTTGGGATGTAGTCGGAACTTTGTGTATTATACCATAAAGAGGTACAAGGAGACCGGCTCTTTAGAAGACCGTGGAAGATGTGGCCGCCCGCGGTCTGTAAGGACGCCCGCCAACATCAAAGTAATCAGAGAGCGAATTCGTCGCAACCCTTGCCGGACTCAAAAGAAATTAGCTCTGCAGACCAACATTTCGCGAATATCGGTGAACAGGATACTTAAATATGATCTTAAACTAAAGGCCTAGAGTCGAAGGAAAGTGCATTATTAAAACGAGCGTCTTCGTAAATTGCGACTGGAACGATGTCGGAACCTATTGAAGAGACACGATCCAAAAAATATCCTGTTTACCGATGAAAAGATCTTCACGGTGGAAGAAAAGTTTAACCGGCAGAACAATAAGGTTTACGCCAGAAGTTCAAAGGACGTCCAGCCATCTGTACGCAATGTCCAGCGCACTCATCATCCAGCAAGTGTGATGGTTTGGTGGGGTTTTTCCTACGAGGGGGTCACTTCGCTTCATTTTTGCCAGCAAGGCGTCAAGGTGAAGGCACAAAATTACCAAACCGACATATTGGAAGCGGTGGTTAAACCATTAAATGATACGCTATTCGCTGGAAAATACTGGGTTTTCCAACAGGACTCTGCTCCCTCCCATAAAGCTAAGACTACCCAACGTTGGCTGGAGGCCAATTTGCCAGGCTTCATTCGGAGCGAAGATTGGCCCTCGTCAAGCCCTGACTTGAATCCTTTGGATTATTCTTTATGGACGGAATTGGAGCTGAGGGCATGCAGAAAGTCTCACCCAAACCTGGATTCTCTCAAGCGAGCCCTTATTAAAGAATCGAAACGGATTCCCATTGAAAAGATTCGTGCCGCCATAGATGAATGGCGCACGCGTTTGAAGGCCAGCATTGAATGCAAAGGCGGCCATTTTGAATGATTTATTTTTAAATACAGATCTAGATGTCAGTAGTTTTAATTTTAATATCCAATAAATGAATACTCAACTTAGCTCCAAAAATATTTTAGTTTTACTGTGTCTCAAGACTTATGAACACACGAGGTAGAACTACTAGTATAGTGTTATTAGTAAGATTTCTAGTATAAGTTAGTTCTACTATAAGTTATTTACTGCATTAGTTAAGTCACAAAGTTACTATTGTGGAACTACTAGTATAGTGTTATTAGTAAGATTTCTAGTATAAGTTAGTTCTACTATAAGTTATTTACTGCATTAGTTAAGCCACAAAGTTACTATTGTAGAAATACTAGTATAGTGTTATACTCGTAATATTATAATATAAGTTACCGTGGTACCACAACAACCAGGACCGTTACAAATATTTGCAGAACATGCAAACATTTTTCCGGCCATGAGAATCGAACCAGCACATATTGCGTCTTATCCGGCTACACGCCCGCCCGCGTCATTGAGGTACGGGTGCCTAGACAAATACCGCTTTCTGTTGGCGTTAATGCCTGCGAAAAGATTTCATTGTATAGAAATGACGTTAGCTGTGGAAATGTCACGGGACTGCTGCTAAGTTTTAACTTGTCCAATTTGCATTAGCGTGATAGGAAAACTAAGCGTGAGGTATTTGTCTAGACACCCAGATGATTTGACTAAATAGTACTCTTTTTAGATAATTGAATTCACCTTGCTCGATTGGCTCCACACTATAGCTGAATAAAGGCACATATAAATAAAACTAAGTAAAATTGCCTCATTCTTCTAAGCTCACTATAAAATTTTTAATTCATGTTGTTTTAACGGTGACGTTTCTAAGTGATCCTTGAGATCTCAATGAATAGAAACCTATTAACTTTTAAGTTGAGTTTGACCACTGATATTATCTTACCTGGGAATATAACATGGTGGTTGGAAAATCTCTCTAGAAGCCATGTCTTGACAAACGCCGTCCAATAACACGATGTCCTCCATCAGCTCATTTACTACGAACACCTGAGGATACATTTTTGAATATCTTTATATATCTTTGAATATCGTGAAAGAGTAACAAACATCCATTTAGGATGGATGTTTGTTACTCTTTCACGCAAAAACCACTAAACGGATTTTGATGAAACTTTACAGTAATATAGCTTATACATCAGAATAACACATACGCTACTTTTCATTCGGGTACCACGCGGGCGAAGCCGTGGGTAGAAGCTAGTTCTAACTAAATATCAACAATAGTAACCGATATTTCAACGTATTTTATTTTCTGTGTATTTGATGTTTATCTTTTGTTTACATGCATTCAATCTTTCCGCAGGCGTTCACGCCAACAGAAAGTGGTATTTGTCTAGACCCCTGATGTAGCTACTGACGTCACAGCTACCACTCAGGTACCAATAAGGTATTTTAGTAGATTTCATTTCGTCATACTAGGCGTAGATCGGCTAGTATGACGAAACATTTGTACATCATACTTTACCTTGAAAGCCTTCAAGCAAGGCACGAAGGAATGTTCAAGTCGCATGCTGAGTTTCTCCGCTGACCAGCCGTGGTATGCCGGGACGGTCGCTAGCACTAGCATTGATAGTTTTATGCCGATTTCCCGCCACATTGACGCTTCAAGACTGAAAAAAAACCACATTTAGTCAAAGACTAAAGTCAAAATTCATTTATTCAATAAAATCACAAGGATCACTTTGAAACGTCGGTTTCTATCTACTGCCTGTTCCTCCGCGACCAAGCCAAGAAAGAAAGGCAAGAAAACAAGACTTGTTATTTTTTTTAATGATCCTTTTACAAAACATTAGGTTCGAGTTGGAGCATTTTCAATCCAAAGAGTTTTTGTCATCTAAAAAAATTACACTTAATTGAAACCATTTATTACTTCTCTAGTAAAATTGTTTTGCTAAAAATTAATAAAAAAAACATCGCAAATTCAATGCAAACAAAACAACGAAGCAGAAGAGCTGTTTCGTGACAGATTCCCTTGAAAACTGGCAGTGTGATAATATTGTTTTGGTATAGGTACGCACTCACCCCATGATAGGATGCGGTGCTAAATTGAACGTTTCCTTCAGAACTATAAGTGATAATATTGTTTTGGTATAGCTACGCACTTACCCCATGATAGGATGCGGTGCTAAATTGAACGTTCCCTTGAGAACTGGCAGTGTGATAATATTGTTTTGGTATAGGTACGCACTAACCCCATGATAGGATACGGTGCTAAATTGAACGTTTCCTTGAGAACTGGCAGTGTGATAATATTGTTTTGGTATAGGTACGCACTTACCCCATGATAGGATGTGGTGCTAAATTGAACGTTTCCTTGAGAACTGGCAGTGTGATAATATTGTTTTGTTATAGGTACGCACTTACCCCATGATAGGATGTGGTGCTAAATTTATCGTTTCCTTGAGAACTGGCAGTGTGATAATATTGTGTTGGTATAGGTACGCCCCATGATAGGATGCGGTGCTAAATAGAACACTTCCTTGAGAACTAGCAGTTTGATAATATTTTGTGTTGGTATAGGTACGCACTTACTCCATGATAGGATGCGGTGCTAAATTGAACGCTTCCTTGAGAACTGGCAGTTTGATAATATTGTGTTGGTATAGGTACGCACTTACCCCATGATAGGATGCGGTGCTAAATTAAACGCTTCCTTGAGAACTGGCAGTTTGATAATATTTTGTGTTGGTATAGGTACGCACTTACTCCATGATAGGATGCGGTGCTAAATTGAACGCTTCCTTGAAAACTGGCAGTTTGATAATATTGTGTTGGTATAGGTACGCACTTACCCCATGATAGGATGCGGTGTTAAATTGAACGCTTCCTTGAGAACTGGCAGTTTGATAATATTGTGTTGGTATAGGTACGCACTTACCCCATGATAGGATGCGGTGCTAAATTGAACGCTTCCTTGAGAACTGGCAGTGTGATAATATTGTGTTGGTATAGGTACGCCCCATGATAGGATGCGGTGCTAAATAAAACACTTCCTTGAGAACTAGCAGTTTGATAATATTTTGTGTTGGTATAGGTACGCACTTACTCCATGATAGGATGCGGTGCTAAATTGAACGCTTCCTTGAGAACTGGCAGTTTGATAATATTGTGTTGGTATAGGTACGCACTTACCCCATGATAGGATGCGGTGCTAAATTAAACGCTTCCTTGAGAACTGGCAGTTTGATAATATTTTGTGTTGGTATAGGTACGCACTTACTCCATGATAGGATGCGGTGCTAAATTGAACGCTTCCTTGAGAACTGGCAGTTTGATAATATTGTGTTGGTATAGGTACGCACTTACCCCATGATAGGATGCGGTGTTAAATTGAACGCTTCCTTGAGAACTGGCAGTTTGATAATATTGTGTTGGTATAGGTACGCACTTACCCCATGATAGGATGCGGTGCTAAATTGAACGCTTCCTTGAGAACTGGCAGTGTGATAATATTGTGTTGGTATAGGTACGCACTTACCCCATGATAGGATGCGGTGCTAAATTGAACGCTTCCTTGAGAACTAGCAGTTTGATAATATTGTGTTGGTATAGGTACGCACTTACCCCATGATAGGATGCGGTGCTAAATTGAACGCTTCCTTGAGAACTGGCAGTTTGATAATATTGTGTTGGTATAGGTACGCACTTACCCCATGATAGGATGCGGTGCTAAATTGAACGCTTCCTTGAGAACTGGCAGTTTGATAATATTGTGTTGGTATAGGTACGCACTTACCCCATGATAGGATGCGGTGCTAAATTAAACGCTTCCTTGAGAACTGGCAGTTTGATAATATTTTGTGTTGGTATAGGTACGCACTTACCCCATGATAGGATGTGGTGCTAAATTGAACGCTTCCTTGAGAACTGGCAGTGTGATGTAGTACGCTTGCACGGCTGAATCGCACCGCACAGTGTAACTGTACGGACGATTTGTCAGCACCTGGGCAGAGCACGGCCGATATAACATACAAAACAAACACGTTCACGACTATATACCCCATGATGTACATACTCAGTGGGTAGAGCTTTGAGGGTACCAAGTAGGGGGTAGTCAGAGGCACGTCCAAGCAAACTTTGTACAAGAGCACATGCTCGCGTTTTTGCAAGTAGTGCGCGATAAAACATACTAAATAAATAGGTATTACCCAACAGTCACATATTATATAGTCCTGAGAAAACCTATATTAGGATTCCCATTGTTCCCAGAAACTACGAGTAACATGGTACCTGCCACAGCACCCAGAACAAATATCTGCAGCTCAACTGACTCGGATCTAGAGTTACCAGATGGTGGGGATTCGTCGGGATAATTCCGACTTTTCATATTATATCCCGACTCCCGACAAAATACAAAATATCCCGACATTTAATATGTCGGGACGACCTCTGTGGCGCAGTGGGCGAAGGCCCGCCTGAGACGCAGAAGGTTGCGGGTTCAATTCCTGCCACGGGACAAATGTTTGTATCTGCAAATATTTGTCTCGGGTCTGGGTGTTTTCTATGTTTAATATGTATGCATTTACAACAAAAAAAATGTATATAAGTAGTATATCAGTCATGTAGTTCCCATAATACAAACTCTGTAGTTTGGGGCTAGATGATGCTGTGTGAAAATGTCCAGCATTATTTATTATTATTTATTTATTATTTAATATGATTTTAGTTTATACTCGTATGTAGCGCCTCCGTCCATCCGCGCGCTATGCTGTTTGTGTCTCGCTGTGTGCCGCCGTCAGTACTCCATACGTAAGTAACGTAACTACAAAATCTGGGCACAGTTTGAATGACAAATTTTTCGGAAGCAAAAATAAAACATTGAATAATGTATCTGTAAATTATAAGTAATGTGGCAACATAAAGAATAAGTGATTTTTAATATTTCAGTTTTAAAATTAAAAAAGTAAATTTTTAATAAGTTGTATTATTTATCCCGACAAAAATCCCGACATTTTGAAAATTTATCCCGAGTTTTAAATTTTCTGATCTGGCAACCCTACTCGGATCACTACAAGGCGGAAACGTCCCCAAAGTGCAGGCTACATTGTCACGCTGAACGACAATGCTAATGCTTTGAATCGCGTCGCTTGGACTTCTGGATCATTTAAGCTATCTACAGATCGTTTGCAACAATCTTTAGATGGCTAGGCTGTTTTATCTGTAAATTTTGTTTATACTTACCTAAGTTGCTGTTTTATTATTTATGTTAATCAATGTACCTACATCGAATAATCTGCAGAATATGCAAATATCTTATACTTAGTATGCAGATAACGAGTATAAGATGTTTTACATACCCCTAAGACTCCGACCGCGTTCCCAGAGACAATATAGTCGCAGCTCGGTTCGTGATATTTCAATTCCGTTAGAAATTCATAATTCGGTATAGCTTCGTCGAACTCTTCTTCCGGGGGGAAATAGGACGCTTCTAAAAGCCCCGATACCAAAATGTATAGTCCTTTAGGTTCGTCGCCTGAAAATATTAGATATAAAATTTTAAAATACAGCTGATTACGGTTTTACGGGTTAATGATCTTCTACCTCTTTAGTTTCAGTTTCTATGTATAATATGTATGTATTTACAAAACAAAATTATATAAGTAATCTATTAGTCATGTAGTTCCCACAACACAAGCTCTGCTTAGTTTGGGGCTAGATGATGCTGTGTGAAAAATGTCCAGCATTATTTATTTATTTATTTTATTGGATTTCTGAAAAAACGTATTTCAACTAAAATATAAATGATTACCTCGAGATATAAGCACATTGTTGTAGTTAAAATTTTGTATTTCAGAGTTCTCTAAGAAATAATCGGCTACTCTTTCGTTTCCTTGCAGCCACGAGATAGAACGCAACTGAGTCTGAAATACACACACATCGATATACCAAACCAGAACATTTTTTAACAATCATGATAACGTTTTTTATGTAGACAACTTGATCCAAGTAAGCTTAAGATAAGGGTTAGTACATAATAATTAAGGCAGATTTCGTCCTCTAGGAGAGATTCCACACCAGCCCGCTTAGTATTCTGTCAAACAAAGGAGAGGGACAGAATATTGTCTTCTCGGCGGTAGACAAAACCGATGTCTTGGGTCTTCATGCTAAGCAGGTAGAGGACATGCATTATTATTTGCTATTTCTTTTTTAACTTTTGTGTTGTTTGGGGAAAAATAAATGTATTTTCTTCTTTCTTCTTCTTTCAGGATGCTGTAATGGCTCGCGCGCACTCTGCTTATACTCATACTCATTTATTTTAACCATGAGAACATACAGCATACATGGGTACGTCGAAAAATATTACAGAACTTACATTGTAGGATTTAGAGAGAGCTAGAAACAGGCAAGTATTTTACTTCTTAAGCTATGAATGTTTACATACTTAGCAGAGGCAGTCTTTTTCCGCTAGATGGCGTCAAATTTATCGGCGCATGCCTAAAGCATTACAATGTTTCCTTGGACCACAAAATACTCAAAATACTACGCAGAGAATAACGCCTCGCTGCCCCACAGAGGTCGTCAAACTTAATAGTGTCGATTCTCTTGAACACTGACTAAACTAAAAAATTTATTCATACAACTATTTACAAGTAGGTATATACAAAAAATACAGATGAAACAGCTAGCCATCTAAAGACCGTTGCAAACGATCTATAGATAGCTCAACTGATCCAGATCAACTGACTAAATTTAATCTAAATTGTCACTCTTTTACTGATAGTGCAATTTTACTCCTGTCGAATTAGTTAACGTGTCGCTCTTCTTCATGTTAATAGTTGGCATGTTTTGAAATCACGACTAAACTTGCATGAAAAACTTAATTCTGACTAATTTGACAGCACTAATATTGTTGCTATATCTTTATTTTGTTACTCTTAGTAAAAGAGAGCGATAGATAATATTAAGTTTAGTCGCGTACAAGAGAATCGAAGCCAATATTTGCAATAAATTCCCGACTAGTTTTCGATCAAACGTAGCATCGTGTGGCGTTAAAACCTATTAAAGACAGGTTTAGATAACCTCGTATATCATATAACATTGTAGATAGACAGATAGAAGATAGAAAATACTATATTGCACACCAAATATTTCAGCTTAAATCTGTCTTATCGCTTATTAGCAATCTCTACCAGACAACCTTTGTACCTGTCTTGAAAACAATTTAATATCTATGCTAAGTTACAAATACGTTAAAAACGTGTCGGAACGTTGATCGTATCGACAAGATTTATATACAAAACTCAGCATAGACCCTTGAGTTTATTACCTCTGGGGAAGATGGCGCCACCAGGCTGCCTTTGTGCCGACATTGTTGCACTTTTTCTTGTATCGCATGCACTAACAATCGATATTCCATCTCGTCCAGAAAACCTGAGGGAGGATAATACAATTAATGGAATTGGACCACTCACCCCTTATTACACTAGCCAAATGGCTATGGTAATTTATGAGAATGGATGTTTGTTACTCTTTCACGCAAAAACTACTAAACGGATTTTGATGAAACTTTATAGTAATATAGATCATACATCAGAATAACACATAGGCTACTTTTTATCCGGGCACCACGCAGGCGAAGCTGTGGGCAGAGGCTAGTACTATTATAAACGCGAAAATTTATGAGGATGGATGTTTGTTACTCTTTCACGCAAAAACTACTGAACGGATTTTGATGAAACTTTATAGTAATATAGATCATACATCAGAATAACACATAGGCTACTTTTTATCCGGGCACCACGCAGGCGAAGCTGTGGGCAGAGGCTAGTACTATTATAAACGCGAAAATTTATGAGGATGGATGTTTGTTACTCTTTCACGCAAAAACTACTGAACGGATTTTGATGAAACTTTATAGTAATATAGATCATACATCAGAATAACACATAGGCTACTTTTTATCCGGGCACCACGCAGGCGAAGCTGTGGGCAGAGGCTAGTACTATTATAAACGCGAAAATTTATGAGGATGGATGTTTGTTACTCTTTCACGCAAAAACTACTGAACGGATTTTAATGAAACTTTACAGTAACGTAGCTTATACATCAGAATAACACATAGGCTACTTTTTATTCGGGTACCACGCGGGCGAAGCCAGCATAACTAGTCGTTCTGCGAACGACCTAAAGGTCTATCTTGTACAAAATATTCCACAAATAACCACTTAACCTTCCTCCTTCAGTTGCATCGCGTCAATCATCATTATGTTGAGTGTGGACGTGGTAGCCTGTCGGGTTTTAACTGTTATTGCTGTCCAGGGGCGATCCCGCTGTAGCAACCCGAGTTGACGGGTCACCGCTAATCTGAGGAACGAAACACTGAACTCAGTAAAAAGAAAGAAAATACATTTTTTACACACCTTTTTTAAATCTTAATAAATCTGTGACAAAATGGATCCAAGTAGGTACATATTGCATCCCTACCGTGATAGGGAAGCTGTTGTATTGTACTTAGAATAACTTAGTTCTGTCAGTGTCGTGCGGGCCAAGTTGGAAAAAATAAGTTTGAGAACCTGTGTTCTAGGTCATAACACTTTTCTCACTACATTTTCGTTCACAGTTTTGAGCATGTTTTAAGCGCACATGAATTGGAAATTGAATTGGTATCTTCAAAGATCTGCGTATCTGAGGGTATCGACCATGGAGATTGAGCTGTGAGTTGTGAGCGTGTTTGTTTTAACTTGACATAGATGCTATGATTTAGATAGATAGATAGATAAAAGACTTCAAAAAGGCCTTGGCTCAGCGTGGTATTTTGCTTAAGAAGCAAAAACACTGATTTTCAGCCATGACATATTGAGAGCAAGCAGAACGAGTTTCAACTTAATGTGTTATGTGTACCTAGCTACTAAATGTTTCTGTTTTTAATTTAATGAATTCCATATCCGACCTCTGTGGCGCAGTGGGCGAAGGTCCGCCTGAGACGCAGAAGGTTGCGGGTTCGATTCCTGACACGAGACAAATGTTTGTAAGTTCTGCAAATATTTGTCTCAGGTCTGGGTGTTTTTCTATGTATAATATGTATGTATTTACAAAAAAAAAAGTATATAAGTAGTATATCAGTCATGTAGTTCCCATAATACAAGCTTAGTTTGGGGCTAGATGATGCTGTGTGAAAAATGTCCAGCATTATTTATTTATTTTATATAATGTGGCGTTTCCTACCTCAGACTTACGATAAGTAAGTCTGAGGTAACCTATGACAACATAGTGCGAAGCGATAACAGATAGAAGTTATTTTTGGCAAACGAAGCGCTTAAGAATACCTTCAATGTGTTTCTGTAACAAAAACTTTTTAAAATGTATTTTAAATGTGTACTTGGTTTTTAAATTTCTGATCCAACACTTCGTTGCCTTCGTGGATTTAACTTACCGATCAGCCTCTAGCTTTGTGTAAAGTTTCTCCTGTATTTGCTTATTATCGACTAATTGAGGCAAAAGATTGCAGACCTCCTGTTCTCCGGTGACGAAGCCCTGGAAAAATTAAATATAGCTTAATTACGCACTGGAGGTAGCCCAAGGTCGTTCGTCATGGCACTCTTTAGAGGAGGCGCATAACCAGGTGTGGACTTCTACAAACTGATGATGATGAATTGCGTAATTTATATTTCGTACGTGACTGCAATACCTGTAGATAACTATGAAGCTTCTTTTTGTTATTTTGAAAATGATGAACTTTCCGGTAAGGAATAATTTTAAACCTACCTACTAAACTAGTATCTGTAACACCTGGGGCATTGTTAAAGCGCTACCAGCTCGGAGGGACGCTTTATTTTTTTTTTTAATCGTCGTATTTTGTAACTTTTGAAACGATTTATTTAAGTATTATTTAATATTGCACAAATATAGTGTATTAAAAGGTGGGCTTAGTGCTAACATAATTTTCTCTCAAGGTTTTTATAAAAGAAAATGAACTATCATGGTTACGAACAAATTTTCTACGAAAACTATGTTGATTCAGTTTCAGATAATTTATTTGTAAAGAACACAGCTAAAAATTATAGGTTAGTAAACGCACATCACTGTATTATACTAAGTTGTTAGCATACAAATATTCATCACATAAAATAACAATAAAATATCAATTTTCTATAAGCAGTACTTATCGGTTGCTTTAGTCTTACCTTTCCAACGTCATATCCAAACGCTAGCTGAATGTCTATCATACGATCGATGTACGCCATTACTTTTGGTACGGAAACCCTGAAAAACATACACGTCAAGGTGATATTACCAAAATAAGTTAACAAAATATCCTCTTTCGAATGATTAGAACATTATGTCAAAACATTTAATGATATGCGGAACGACTTCAAATAACAGGAAGTTGATCAATAATAAGAATGTTTTTTTTGCCTGACACGTTTTTAGAGGGTATATGTCAAAAAAAAACATGCTCTCGATCGTATAACTCATGATGGAAATCGTTAGAAATATATTCAGTTTAAATATGAGGGCAGAGATTTGATGTATGATGATTGAAATATATGAAAAATACCTATTTTATTGTGTATTTAAAATACTTTTACAAAAAGCTTTTTATATTTTTTTGAAATGCTTTGCTTTGCTTTGCTTTAGTACGATTCCCGACGCAAGACCAATATTTGGTATCTCGGGTCTGCGTTCTATTTATAGTATGTATGTTTAAAAAAAAAATATAAGTCATTTCGTTCCAATAATACAAGCTTTGCTTAGTTTATTGCTAGATGATGCTGTGTGAAAATGTCCAGTGTTATTTATTTAAGTATTCAATTTTGGAACGACTTTTAACTGAGCATTTGCATTTTGCATTTAAATCATTTTAATAAATTATTTTGCACATCTCTGTTTGAGGGTACCAGGTAGGGGGTAGCCAGAGGCACATCCGAACATTATATTTGGCACATACCCGCGTTTTGCAAGTTAGCATTCCGCGTGACAGGTCGCAAGCCCATAAACTACTTTCTTTGTTTCAGATTGTCAGAATTTAGGCATAGACTAGTCCACAAAACGAAGGCTGCAAATACATTACCTGGCTAATTTAAAGAGCCTGAGGAACCGAAGCATTCTCAATAATTTAGTAGCTGTCAAAAGACTTGAGTTGAGATTATTCCATTTGTCCCAGGGGGTTAGCGAGTCCAATATATCGAGTGCCAAATCTGGAACACAAATGTAAGAGAGATTTATTGAATCCTAGGTACGAGTACCCTAGCTAGTTTTTAAATTATACAATTTAGGTAGCCTATTTAATTAATTGAATTGAATGGAATGCGTTTACTTAATGCTTTTAATAATGCTGAACATGCAGCGTAGGGAAAACGTATTAATATTATTATATATAGAAGAGATGAAAATCTACCTCCTGTAGCCATAACAATGATGAAAAAGTCCAACTTATTCCAGTGCGACTTGAAGTATCCCGAAATTCCGAGCCCAAACATCTTTATAATCATTTCCAGTAAGTACACCATAAAGAAATATCTGAAACGATCAATAATAGACTTATTATTTTCTTCTGTACATGATGCTATCTCTATAATTACCTCTCTCTAGCTCAAGGTTTACTGGATGTAAACTCTTTTTAGGGTTAAGCTCGCTTTGATACATGTCATTTAATGCTGCCTTATAATTTAAAGAATATAATTTAAATTATCGTGGTTTAGATAAATAGATAGATAACTCTTTATTGTACACCACATAACATGTTGCTTACAATTTCAAAAAGATCAAATTAAAAGCTAACCGAGGGAGTATAATGGGCGGTCTTATCGCTTATAGCGGTCTCTTCCAGACAACCGCTGGATGGACAGTAATTGACGTGAACGATAAAGGACAGTGGTGTATAGACAATACATACCAAATATTAAATAATACAAACATACTTATACATATGTACATACATACGTAAATACATATACCTACATATATAATCTATAACCATAAATAATTTATGTTATAGCAACTCATCAGCTTTAACCCATTCAGACACAATCGGTCTCATTACGAAACGTGGTCTAAACTCGAGTTTAAGCCATGACTACTAAGTCCAGGTCTAAATATAGACCTTTAGTTTAGACTTGACTTTATTACAAAAGCAGATTTTTCCGAGGTCTAACTAAACCGAACTAAAACTCGGGTCTACGTGTATCATTCAATCATTCACTGACAACAGCCAATGATCTTGGACTTTGCATGCTCTAAACATCGATAACGTTCCATTCCTTCAAGAATATAATAATCGGATGTTTCATTTACTGACTGAGCATATACCTACTTCAATTTTGTGAGTGATGGTATGTTAACCTGATGAGCTAGCTTGATCTTGGCTCTTGGGGCTTTCTGGCCCTTAGGATAAAATGTTTGGAGACCCCTGGTTTAGAGGAACTCGTTCTGTGGTCGCGGTCGGCGCTTATGGGGAAGGACCTCTATAGGTCCAATGTATAGGATAAGAGAATAGTAAAGTACGTGGTATAGTCGTAATAATTTGTATAAGGACATTAAGTTACATAATTCTTATTCCTATTAGCTCTTAAACTATTCATAGTCTATAACTTGGCGGCCCTTTGTTTATTCTGAATCTTTGTTGGTAAAAATAAAAAGTGAAATTAAAGTAAGAGTAAAACATTATAGATATAGTGCTGTGCCTATTATAAATGTGTATTGTTTATTTATTTCAACTATGAGGGCATCTTTGAATACTTAGTTTCGTCGAGGTTTACAAGGTAGATAATAGCCTCGATTCTGTACTTCACTAACTAAACTAAATTTAAACTGTCGCTCCCTTTACTGATAGTGTACGCAAGAAAGAGATGACAATAATTTTACTTATATATACAAATCAGTTTACGTGCCGCTTTTCTTCGTGTTTATAGTCAGCATGTTTTGAAATCACGACTAGCTTTGTATGGAAACTTAAATCTGACTAATTTGACAGCACTAAAATTGTAGTTATCTCTTTCTTGCTTGCACTATCAGTAAAAGAGAGCGACAGTTAAAATTTAGTTTAGTTAGTGTAGAATCGAGGCTATAATTAATTACAACTTAATGTTTAAGACCTTAGAATAATGATAATCTTACTACTATTATAAACGCGAAAGTTTGTGAGGATGGATAGTTGTTTGTTACTCTTTCACGCAAAAACTACTGAACGGATTTTGATGAAACTTTACAGTAATATAGCTTATAAATCAGAATAACACATTTACTACTTTATATCCGGGTACATCGCGGGCGAAGCCGTGAGCAGAGGAAACTTATAAATTAGAAAACACAAAACAATTATATAAATCAACTAGCCTACTGTGTTATTCTGATGTATAAGCTATACCTATTACTGTAAAGTTTCATCCAAATCCGTTCAGTTGTTTTTACGTGAAAGAATAACAAACATCCATCCTCATAAACTTTCGCGTTTATAATATTAGTAGGATATTTTTCAAACAAAAATATTAAAGGCCAAAGCTCAAAAATGTTGCCATTTCACTACATCATTTAGAGGTGCGAGTGGTAACTTGTTCACTTTCATGGGCAGAATCATCCACTTTCGGGTTATACATATTCTGAGACATCCTATATACTGAATACGTGCAAGCAAAATATTCACTCACAAATTTAGTGCCTTGATAACGGTCATAGCGTTAGAGTTAGGCGACTTCAAGAACACCTCGCTGAGTATAACCGGCGTGTTGCAGAGTATCATCAGGTAGATGAAGAGGTCGAACCAAACGGTCGAGATGAGAGCGTGGCACCGCCGGCGGCACGCGGAGCGGGGAGTCTGCGAGACCCCGGCGTCCTGTGCTAGCATCGTCACCAGCTTGTGACGCAGCCAGACGGCGTGGGACTGGAGTTATATGTTCAAATTTATGGGTCGCTACTTTGCATCATATCTAAAAGATCTTCATGAAATAACGCAAAACCTCAAATACCTAACCAATTATTTTTATTATAATAAATTTTCAATTTGAAATACATTTCAAATGAGACAGCTAGCTATCTAAAGACCGTTGCAAACGATCTATACATAGCTCAGCTGATCCAGATCACTACCAGACGGAAGCGTTCCCAAAATACTTCGAATCTTATCAATAACGTGCATGCCGCCCCGCGCGGGAACTTTCAAGGATTTTTTTTAATAATAAATTCCCGTTGTCCCCCGATTCATCCTTTTGCCATCTAGTATGAAATCATCATAGCGAACACGAATTTTATATTTAAAAAATCATTGGGTATGCTGATAGATTTGTGTAAAAATCTGATCGTGTTTGCAACTCAGTATAGACCCTTAGGTTACCTTAGGCTTCCACAAGGTGCCGAGCTGATCTAAGTTGATCTTTCCATCGTCGCAGTCAGCAGCGACTTCCACGGCCTGAACGAGTAGCCTGACGCCATCCTTCAATGAAAATACAAAATAATAGACGTTATGGAACTAAAAAGCCACGGCCTTCATAATGAGCTGTGTCGACCTAGTGGGTGGTACCACGGACTTTTGATTCGAAGCTCGGGGACTCGAACAAAAATGTATGTGCTCAAAACGGTGAAGGAAAACATCGCGAGGATAGAACTAGGAAGTTCAACTCAATTTTAGCTCGGTTATTTGAATGTGCATCATAGTTTCATCCTGTACCAAAATTATCGGGTTTTCAGAAGGCACAAACAAGGCACTTCCATAGCGGCGACGTGTACCTCCGTCCGCTATAGTGTTCATGGAAGCCTTCAGTGTGATATTGGCCAAACATCCTTGAGGCACTGCAGAAACGAGGCAGTCCCAGAATCATCCTAAAGATATTAATAAATTTGATGCGTAGAGCAGAGCGTCTAGCGACCTTTTGGTGAAAGATGAAGAAAATAAAAGTTTATCAAGTTCATACCTTGCTAATCTTTCCGTGTTCGTACTGTCGCCAGTACGAGATTTTCATAGCTTTAAGGACGCGCTGGTTCGCTTCTCTGTTAGTAAACGAAAAAATAAGTTTAACTCTTGCTTAAGATAGATGCATTTTGAAACAGTCAAAGAGCTGGCTTAATTCAATAACCTTGCGTTCGAATTACGAGACCTGTCTACGCCTTAAGTACGTACTAACCTCATCATTTCAGCGAACTCTTTCTTGGTGGGTTCATTGGGTATCTCCCGTTCGCAGTCCGGGCAAGTCGTGTAATGGTAGCCCATGTATGCATCATCGTCGCTGTCTTCGTCGCGTCCTGAGATCTGCAGCTGGTATGGATGCTTTATGGTAGTTCCTTGGAGGTGAGAATAACGGTCACATACTGAATCCTGGCCCACTCGAGTTCAGTCTATTCTGGGCCTTTTGCACCCCAGAAGCAAGCTTAGCAAGAGCACCCAATTAAAAAAAATCATTAAAGAAAAATATATTGTCAATTCCAAATCCAAAGACAAGGGTGAGTCGACGGAGAAGAGAGAGAAGCATAAAAATATTTATGTCACTCCCTTTTGTCTGACGGAATGAGAGACGTTTTTTTTTTTGTCTTCTCTTTCATGGAGAAAACGGTTTCCTTGATGCTCATGCTAAGCCAGGTCTTCGCCTATACGGCAGCACTGTCATCCATCCACCTAGTTAGAAGTAGTAGAGCCACTTGTGAAAGAGCTCGTCCGTAAAAGTACTACTACCATACCATTTTCTGCCGCCAATAATGCTAGCATTGCTGTGTTCCGGATTGAAGGGTATGGGTGTCCGTGAGATTACAGACACATAAGACTTCTCTTCCGTTTTCTCAGGGTCAGCAACGCGGGAGATACCTCTGGTGTTGCCAGCGTCCATAGATTATGGTAACAGCTTACCATCGAGGAGTTAACCCCTTTCCAAAGATAAATTTTTGCTCACAAATTTATTCCATTTGTTTTATACTTAAAACAGATGGAAGTTTTGACACATCATTTAATAGAGTAGTAGGATTGTTGGACTTGGTCACGGTATTGTTTTAAAACAAAGTGATAAGGTGCACGCTGGGGTCCAATTTTTGGTCAGTACTGAAGCGACAATCGCCCGCGTTCTCCCGGACCTCGGCAACGAGTAGACGCGTTACGAGCCACGTTCAGTTATTTTTATTTTAAATAAAACGCAATTCCGTTCAATTAATTCATCTTGAAAAAATAGGCGAGCATAAATCAAAGGAGCTGTCGCAATCACGTCGCGTCGTCAAGCCAACACACGCACTTCGCACCCGTGAGTCACCTTCACACAAACGCACACAGACGCATCACTTCACCGCTACCTGCAACGCGTGGCTATATCGCTTGGCGGCCTTACCTGCTTGCATTCATAGTTGCCTGGTACTTCAACATCCCGCTTGCTTACGACTTGCCTTAGCTTATGCATACTAATTGCACAATTAGTTGCTGATAGTTTGCTGTAAGGGGCAAACGGTTGCATATTAGTTTGCTGTGACAAAACTGTCAGTACATAATCGAATAATCGACTCACCAAATCGACTGCTATACCATGTCTCTATTTCGATCACCGGGTAAAGCAGGATCTGATTCAGACCTTCTGAGTAGTAGAGAATTTCGAGATTCTCCGCCCTCTAAAAGAGTTGCTCCACTCACCAGAAGTAGTAAGCATAAACGTACCCCGGACATCTCAGTGGATGAAAAAATGTCTTACTTTGAGGAGAAAATAACTCGAATGCTTACAAGCATGAAAGATGATATTGATACTAAATTCAAATCCATTGAATCAAAATTATCCACTATACAAAAAAATACAGGAGACATAGAAAAGACACTGGAGTTTTTATCGACAAATTTTGAAGAGATGGCAAATAAGGTCGATCACCTTGAAAAGCAACTTATAGATAAGCAATCAAAAATTGATGACTTAGAAGAAAAGTTTGAAAATCTACAACGTAGCGCCCGTAGCTCTACTATTGAAATTCGAAATGTGCCGAATTCTGTAAACGAGACCAAAGAAGTTCTCACTGATTATATCATACAGATGAGCTCTACAATCGGCGCTAAAGTAGAACCCCGAGACATTAAGGACGTGTTTAGAGTACCAGGAAAACAAGACACCAATAAACCTATTATTGCGGAATTAACAACAACCCTTCTGAAGAATCGGGTCATCAAAGCCGTCAAGAACTACAATGTGACCAATAAGTCAAGCAAACTTAATGCTTTTCATCTGGGACTAAGGGGCCACAGTTCGCCCGTATTTATAGTGGAACACCTCACTAGCAAAGGGAACAGACTAAACTATCTAGCAAGAGAACTCATGAGGTCAGGTCGATATAAGTACTGTTGGACATCGAATGGGAAAGTATTTGTGAGGAAGGCCGATGGTGCTCCAATAATACTGATTAAAAGCGAGGAGCAGATAGATTGCCCTGCAGGGACAAAAATGACTAAATTATGTCATTACAATACAGGCTCCTCGCGATTCTATTAGAATAGGTCATAGTTATAATTATTTAATCTGCATGCACTTTTTTGATACAATTAATAATTTCATAGGTTGGCAAATTTCGTCTTGTTCGCTTAGCACACATGACACCAGACACATAACATCAGATACATCATACACTATTTACAACATACACTCACCAAAACACAACACTTCTCTCAAACTCCCACCCCCATGCTTAATCCCCGATGTTACCATCAATAAACTCCATTATGGAAAACAACAGAATCCTTAACGAAGTAGACGAGTTTCAAGTGGCTCGTTCTTTTGAATGTATGCCAAGTGACTGCCTTAGCTTAATCAGCGATCCGAATAAATATCTTAAAGTAATCACTCAAAACATCAGAAGCATCAATAAAAATTTTGATGCAATGTTCGTTTTGACTTCAACACTTAAATTTGATTGTGACTTAATAATTCTTACCGAAAGTAGACTCTCTGAAAACCAGACATTGCCGCAACTTCCTAATTACAATACTTTTTCTACAAAAACCTATATCAACCAAAATGACGGTATTGTCATCTACTGCAAAGATAGTATTGCCTGTAACATTGAAGAACCCATATTTCCGGAAGCCAATTGTCTAATAGTCAGGATATCAGAGCACATTGCAATAATTGCCATCTACAGACCACCATGCTTTCGTAACATTGATACTTTCTTACACTATCTAGAAAACGTGCTTAGGTCTCTCAGTGGTACAAAAAATGTTATTATCATGGGTGATATCAATATTGATATCAAAACAAATAGTACTGATGTTAAAAGTATTGACTATCTTAACTTAACTGCTGAGTTCGGATTTTTACCAGCCCACATATATCCTACTCGATATGGAAATTGTCTAGACCACGCTATGCTTAAGACAAAATTTCCTGCTTTATCATTTGTTCTGCAAAATGCCCTCACTGACCACTTGCCGGTCCTTTTGTGTCTCTCAATTAAAACAAGCAACACTCGATTACATCCAACTGTAGTTAAAAAAATTAATTTTGACAATGTTTTAACTTTATTAGAAACCTCTAACTTAAATAAAATTCTTAACATAAGCAATCCTAACGTAGCCGCTGACTATCTAGTTAATATTCTTAAAAACGCTGTACAACAATGTACGATCTATAAAACCATACCATGCCGCCAACGCATATGGAAGCCTTGGATTACTCCAGGCCTGCTTAGGTGCATACGTCACAGGGATAACATGCACCTTAAAGTCAGGAAACACCCTAGAGACTCCATTTTAGTGTTATCCTATCGCAGGTATAGAAATTTCTGCAATAATTTGCTTAAAAAACTAAAAATAACCCATGAACGTACAGAACTTGAGAAAGCTAGTAAAAACCCGAAGCAGACCTGGAAGGTGATTAAAACCATAGTAAATATTTCCCAAAATAATTCGCACCCCTTTGAACTACTTCAATCTGGACCTGACCCACAGACTGCAGTTAACGAAATTAATGCATATTTTTCCAAAGTTGGTAAGAATTTGGCCTACGAGATCGCTCAAAATGCGAACGTTTCCAATAGAACATCTGACATCAAAATACAATTTCACTCACGTTCATTTGTTTTACTTAACACCGACGAAGAAGAAGTTGAGAGAACCATTCTTGGCCTTAAAAATGACTGTGCAACTGGATGGGATGGCATATCTACTACATTACTTAAACTAGGTAAAAATCACATCATCCCGCCACTCACCCATATCATAAACACTTGCTTTGAGTCTGGTATTTTCCCAGATGTCTTTAAGCGCTCGATCATTTTACCAATTCACAAAGGCGGATCACGAGACGGAGTATCCAACTACCGCCCTATCTCGATTCTTCCGGCACTTTCCAAAATTATTGAGAAACTTATAAATAAAAGACTGATTAAATATTTAGAACATGAGAAAATCTTATCTGAATCTCAATTTGGTTTTAGAGCCGGTAAATCTACTGAACTAGCCATCTCAGCTCTTACCGAATATGTCGTTAGTACATTAGATAGCAAAAATAAATGCATCGGAATATTTTTAGATATGGCAAAAGCTTTTGACACCGTCTCGATCCCTCTCCTTCTATCAAAGCTTGAGAGAATTGGAATCAGAAATACGCCTCTAAAGTTATTCGAGAGTTACCTTTCAAAGAGGATTCAAACGGTCTCAATAAGTAATTTCATAAGTTCGGATGAAACAGTAACCTACGGAGTGCCACAAGGTAGTATCTTAGGTCCAAGCTTGTTCTTAATTTTTATTAATGAACTTTGCCAATTTAATCCCGTACATGGTAAGATCTTTACATTTGCTGACGATACAGCTTTGATTTTCGAAGGTAAATCATGGGAAGAAACTCGATTAAATGCGGAGCGTGGCTTAAACAATGTTATTCTTTGGCTACAAAAAAATCTACTCACACTAAACTATGGAAAAACTAAATACCTATGCTTTAGCATTTTGAAAAATAACATCCCTACTAATAACTCGTTCAAAATTCAGGCACACACGTGCAACTATCGCCATAACACTTTTTGTAATTGCCCTGCCCTCGATCATGTTAAGTCAATAAAATATTTAGGAGTAGAACTCGATAACCAGCTATCTTGGATGCCTCAAATCAATACTATTGCTGCTCGCCTTCGAAAACTAATCTGGATTTTTAGGAATCTACGAAGTGTTGCCCCTACTGACTTACTTAGAATCGTGTACTACTCACTCTGTCAATCAGTAATGAGCTATTGCATATCTGTGTGGGGAGGAGCATGCAAAACAATGATCATAAAAGTGGAAAGAGCTCAGCGATCAGTGCTGAAAGTCATGCTGTCTAAGCCGTTCCGTTACCCAACTGAATCCTTATTTGCTGAATGGCAATTACTCTCAGCCCGCCAATTATATATTCTTCAGTTAATAGTTGCACAACATAAGAAAAATACCTTTATTCCTGACTTAAACCACCAAATTAGGAAAAATAGACGAGTATGCCACGTTCCCCGTTGCAATACCTCTTTTGCTAGACGTCATTCATATTTTCGAGGACCATATCTTTATAATAAAATTAATATCAATCTTCAGTACTACGAAATGACTTCCTATAAATGTAAATTCACCCTGAAAAATTGGCTACTTGATCAAAACTACACAGAAACTGAAAATTTACTTGTCATCCTATCATAAAACATATAAGTACCTACCTACGTTCATTAAACATTTTAAATCACCATACTTCTTTCCTATACTCTCACACACAACACATCCATACACCCACACCACTCTCCCCCCACACACATCCCTCTACACACACTTATACATTGACAACTAAACATAGCACCTTTTCTCCAAATTTACCAACCTACCTACTTACAGACACTTCTCTCTTTATCTAAAATTGTTGGTGTCCAATCCACAATAATAAGTCTAACCTACTACTTAGTCATATTTATATATATATATATATATAGATATATAATGTTATCTATCTAATTACGTATTGTATCGTCACATCATGTCCGGAGGGAGGTATAGGTATGCCATCATACAGGTTCTAACCTAGTTTGGGTACCTATGTTTCTCCAATCTAAATTGTTTATCTTAGTAAAACCATTGTTAGAGAATAAGATTTGTAACGTTTGTCGTTTTAATAAATTATTCTAAATTATTCTAAAAAAAAAAAAAAAATAAAAATAAAAAAATATGACGCCTCTAGGGGATAAATGCTCGATGCCGCTTACCAACAGAGGACCGTATGGTTGTTTTCCATTTAAGTTATATAAAAAGCTGTTATTTAATTTCCAAAACCTGCAATTTCCAGGGGGTTTTGAAACTGTGCCCGGTGCAAGTTAAAACTACACATTGGAAGAAACATTTGGCATGCAAAGCTTCCCTTTACAGCTGGGATGTAAAGGGAAAACTGCGAGAAACTCACCTTCATGCACTAAATCCCAGTTGGCATCAGCAAGGAATTTGTCCATTTTCAACATAGAAATGCAGCGATCTCTCGTTAGCATGACGCGTTTCACGCAATTCGTCATGTTGGCTTTCTTGGCGAGCGATATCTCCGCCAGTCCAAGCATCTTAAGGACTTTGCGCATTGTCGTCGCATTTATCAGTAGAGATAGGATCACGAGGCCCGCCGTTTGTATTATAAATATCTAGAAGGGTAGCGAACGCACTGGATACATTGATTGGCTGCGCCATGACAATTTGGATCCTATAAAAATTATGGCGCAGCCAAAAGAAGGCCCGTTTCTTCAAGCAACGTATAACCAATAGCATGTAGAAGTCCACTCTATTGGCCAAAGGCCTCCCCTAATGAGTGTCTTTAACGATATTGGGCTACCTACATCCTACGAATTCTCGCAACCTGTAACTGTCATCAGTTTATCGAATGGGGGCCTTCTTAGACTGCGTCGTCTGGTTCGTATTCGGAAATCGAGAACATTTTTCTCTAAATACTTATTTCTCTAAATAATATTTACCTTGGAGTCTAGACAAATACCACTTTCTGTTGGCGTTAACGCCTGCGGAAAGATTGAATTGTATGGAAATTACATTAGCTGTAGATGACACGTGACAGCTGCCAACCTTGACAAATTTGCGTTGGCGTGAAAGGAAAATTAAGCGTGAGGTATTTGTCTAAAACCCCTTGTATTTGTAAATTTTTCAAAAACATTTAAATTAAATTTTGACATTGCCTGCTTTTTCATCTTTGAAAATGCTCATTATAGTGTCATTGTAAAGATACGGACTCACTTCTCCAGTGTCACCCGTGGCTGGTGTCTGCAGGACTATCAGCGCAAGACAGAGAGAAAGCGGGCCACGTAGCCCTCCCCACACGCACGCCATGCAATGCTGCCACGTCATTCCATAGCCAATGCGTTGGAGGAGCGGAGTTAGGACAGCGTACACCAACAGCCTGAGTGATAAAGCCTTTGAGATGAGCGAAGAGAGCCTCTTCGAACTAATCATCGAAATTCATGGCCCAGCAGACGAATTGTCGGCTAAAGCAGATGAAGTGTGGTAAACAGTAAGACGAGCAGTGAACCGCTTCGAATCTATCATAAATTATTTATTTGCATGACCTGCAAATATTAATTCTTGTTTTGGGTGATGTGGTACCATAGTGCTCGAAGTTCGTACTCTTAGTAGGTAACTATCATAATTGGGATCATAGTTCGCACTTAAATAGGAAACCATTTATTTGTGTCAAAATATCGGGCAACAATTAAACACAAATCATGATAGATATTTATCATAATTAATATCCCGTTTTAGGACAAATTATGTAAGAAACTATTGGATGTTATTACTATTATCAGCCTGCTTCTACTGCTGACTAGTCCTCTCCCAAAGAGTGTCATAGTCTCGTACTACTTCCATTCTCGACTTTGCAGAACAAACACGATGTCATCGTTCCATCAGGTGAGAGGTCTACCTACACTGAGTCGTCCGTTTCGTGGTCGACATTCTAGAATCCAAATCCCCCAACGGTTGTCATGTCAGTTCTAAGAGCTATGAGGGGAACCCGTGCCTTATCTATATCGGTAATCTCGAAACAAACAGTTTTTGAAATGTGACAAATTGACGCCAGATTCGTGTGGCACGTTATAGAATAAGGCTCACTTCGCTCGCATTTACCAATCAATCTTACTGTAGCGTATGCGAGTACATACCTTGAGCAGTAAATCGTCGAATACGTCACAAACACCAAAGAAACTTGCCGAACACTGATCACATAGCTTACTTTCTCGAAAATCACTACACCCACCATTGTAAACACCAACGAATTCGCTACATGTGCCAGAATCGTCCAAAAATTCGTCACTAACAATTCCACCTCACCTGCCACTGAAGATTTTGAATTGCTCACTATAACTCCTGCTATCACTGTCCCCAATAAACCTGATACATACAGGAACTTTTCACCGATGTAGTAAGTTAGATAGGCACCAGCCAAGGTCACAATCACAGCACATAACAGATCGTAATAAGTTAATGATAGTATCGTTGCGATGATTTTTCCCATCACGATACCGAATAGCAGCCCGCCTCCTCCGTATCTCAGCAGAAGCAGAGATATTTGAGACGCGTTCGTTAGAGCCATTGCTAGATAACCGAAGATAGCTGTGAACTCTATCATGACTGTGACATCTCCGATCAGCCCTTCGCCCAGCAGCAGCACACTGATGTATTTCCCTTTGCTCATCTCTTTCAGATTCTTCACAACTTCCATAGGATAGATGGGTGAGCACACTACACCGAAAAGCATTGCTGTAGGGAAGTTCCATGACGGTTCTATCAGGTAGTAAGCCATGAATGCAGTTATCAACGCAGTCAGCAACGCTCCAGGCACGCCTACTAGTAGAATTTGCGGGAAACTCTTCCAAAACGAATGCGCGTCTACGCTATACGACGTGCTGAATATCAGAGTCGGTAGAAATATGATCAGCAGTAAGTCGACGTCGATGTAACAGATCTCAACGATGGGTTTGAACTTCGGGTATTTGCAAGCACAGTAGCCTAGAACGCCACCGATGGAGAACATTATAACTCGATAAGGAAGGCAGTGGAGTCCAGTCCATAGCATGATAGCTCGAACTATGACGCCAATAAGCAAAGTCGTGAATATGAACAGAAATCCGAGTGACGTCGGGTAGCTGAGACTGGGTCTGCTCGGATCCTCGAAGTGTATACTTGGAGTCTCTTCTGTGGGTACAGCTGAGACATTTTTTATGTTACTGGGTGTTGTTGAGTTTGTTGTTTGGCAGTTCGCGATTATGAACAGTAAAAAAAGTAGTTTTAGTGCCATTTTTGTGCGGCATGGTCAACTAGATTGTAATACTGAAGTAGGAAAAAGTGGACACGTCCATTATATTAGTTAGTTGTGATACTGGATATAGGCCAGTATCACAACAAACTGCCGTGACTCTAATTTTATTCGCAGACTTTCGGTTCATAGTAGGTCATACACTATATCGGAACAAAATATAAAAAAAAAACAGTTTTACCTACAGATCAACAGGATTCAATTGACACAAAATAAAATGTAGGCTACAAAATGTATAACTAAAGGAAAAAATAATGAAAAAGCTCTCTATAAATTACTGTTCTAGGTAAATCAGAATCATCAGTCAAATAGTTTATTCCACACATTAACATAATCTCAGCACAAACATTACAAAATAACTGGTTCTTATCTAAATTCATAAAAAAACAATCAATAAATAATACTTAAAATAATAATATATGTCACTTACACAATGTTTTCATCATCCCAGGTCAAATAGAACATTATCTTTTCTTCTTTATAAGCGCCATCTATAATCTATTTCATAACTCTTGTGGAAAAAGAAGCCTCACTCCATTGATTTTAGCAGGACTTTTGTACGGCGAGAACTTCTGCGGAGTTTTCCTAGGTGACCGTCTAGGTGTCAGATTCTCTCTGTGAGTCTCAATTCTCTTTGGTTCAGATCTCTCTTTCTCTTCTAGTTCTTTCAATTCTTTGTAGGCTGCTTCTAGCATGCGTCGCTTCCAATCTTGATACGGTTCAATTTGGGGTTCTGTTAATTCTTCTTTATGGGTTATGTCGACTTCCATTGTCTCTGGTTCAACTAAAAAAAGAAATAATCAATAATGAGAAATTTTATAACTGTGGAAAGTGCAATTTTAAAGTTCAGCAAAGTAACACAGATGCGTTACACAGGGCGTTGTAGCAAAACCCTGCAGCCACACTGTAAATGTCTCGGGTTAAGCATGTTACAAGCATGTAAACTACATATGGTGAAGGAAAACATCATGAGGAAACAGGCATGCTCTTAAACCAAACACTCAAAGATCTGTTCCATCGGTAGTGTTCCAATAAGCGGTTATTGGCTTGCAACGCAGAAAGCCAACTACTGTGCAAAATGTGGACATGAGCTTACCAAATATGTTTGGATGTGCCTTTGACTATCCCCTACATGGAATACTCACGGATTAACTGAGTACAGATCTGACAATGCCCATAGTGGGGAATATGTTCGTGAGTGTGGTCTATTGGCGTTGCCTTATAATTAAATAAATACATTTTGCATATTATTAAATCAATAAGGTTCAAAATCTTTACCATTAGTCTCAGCATTCTTTGGGGGCCTTCCTCGCTTCTTCTTAGTGGCAGTAAAATATGTGTCAACAAATTTAGTCCAATCCAAGTCTAGTTTAGCCCACTGTGCAGGTTTGAGACGAGACTTCTCAATGACTTTGCTTTTAGCCACTTTCACTTTGTTAATCCTGCATGCGTGGAATACCGCCATGCAGACATATTGTGGTAGATTTAAATCTACTTCCTGCAAGATGGAAACACAAAACTGAAATTGCACCAGCAGATATTTATTCGGGGTATGGATGTTGTGGTACTGCGATACAGGGAATCCCAGTGTGGGGTCAGGACTTTGTTGTGACTGTTGGGTGTTTATTATCCTACTACTATTATAAATGTGAAAGTTTGTGAGGATGGATGTGTTACTCTTTCACGCAAAAACTACTGAAAGAATTTTGATGAAACTTTACAGTAATATAGCTTATACATCAGAATAACACATAGGCTACTTTTTATCTGGGTATATCATACAGGCGAAGCCGTGGGCAGAAACTAGTTATTAATAATCAGATTTTGTTTTTTCAAAAGAAAGTAGCTAACTCAAACAAACAAGTTTATTTCATCTCTTGCCAAAACATGTTAATGGTAAATAGTATTTTAAGAAAATGTCTATATAGTCATAAATACTGTTTACATACATGTTTTCCAAATAAAATAAAATAAATAAGTGGGCAAAAGTTACCATTTTGGCCTGTTTCTGGTACTCTTGCAGTATCTGATCAGCCAAGACCTGAACTCCCATACACTGCAGTGAGGCACACAGCACTGATGTAGTTAGCTTGTCACTGTCCAACTCTAGAAGATTTTGAATCACATTTTTGCTGCTGGTGTACATTGACGGCTTCAGGCCGGAATATTTAATTGCAGTTTTCTGTAATTATGGTATTTATTCTGTTAAACTATCATAGGTTGTCCCAGTGGGCGGAGAGGTGAACTCCGACGTGGCGCGTCCCCAGGGTGGTGGATAGGGGCACGGCACCCTCAATGTGGTAGGGTTTCTGCAAGCAGATTACCACCTCGACAAAAAAAAAAAAGATGGATGGTTATTTGGTTTTTAAAATGCCAAATATCTCAATAAGAGTTGAATCCATTTAGATGATGGGTATGGTTGCCAGTGAAATTACATGATATCTTTCATTTTGATATCTCAGGGAGGCAATGTGTAAGTGGTAGCTCTGGTTTGCAAGCATCCATACATTACGGTTACTGCTTACCAACAGGTGGGCTGTAAGTTTGTTTGCCTTTTTAGAAGTATTAAAAAAAGATGAAATTTGGAATAGGTAAGTACTCAAAGTTTGTGACCTAGAATAACACAGGATACTTTTTAACTAGGCACTCCGGGCAAATCCTGATACCCACAATACAGGGAATCCTAATATGTGGCTATTCTTCTTATTCATCATGTCACCATTTCTTTCTTGGTCACCCTGTTTTATGTATCTTTCACATCTTCAAACATTAGGTTATAAGACATGCACCTGAATGCATAGAACCAAAAAATCAAAGGCATGTGGAATCAGTTGGAGTGTGAATCAGTGTTGTGTGGAGTCAGTATTGTTTCAATAAACAGTGATTGACTTATAACCTATCACACAGAATATTAACTACTTATAAAACGCGAGCATGACACTTCCAAACATTACCAAATGTAATGTTTGGAAGTGTCTCTGAATACCTCCTTTTGGTATCCTCAAAAAGATCTACTCACTGAGTGTATACCTGAGGATGTCTATCATGGGGATTTTTTTGTTTTTATCTTCAAATAGACATACCAAATCCAGGTCAGCTCCAAGCAGCCCAGCAGCTAAGTCTAAGCATATTACCACTTTGCTGGTATCCGATAGATTACTGCCCGCTATAGACTTTATCTGCAGGAGTCTTTCAAATTCAGCTGCTTTACTAAAAAAAACAAATCTCGAATTATTTATGTACTAAATGAAAATAAATTATCTTATTAATAAAACTTTAAATACCTCAGAACTTTAACTTCACTAAGCCCAAGTTTCGAGGCTATCAGATGCAAAGTTTTATTGTGCGTTGCCATTTTTGTGGAAAACAAACACAAATCTTCTTGCTCGTTCTTCTGCAAACGTAGCCTACGTTAACTACGTTAGTACATATTTGCTTCCAGCTTCCGCAAATCTTAAAAAACAACAAATTTTCCTCTATGCTGAAAACTTAAAAAGCGCGGGAGGGACGTCGGTCGGACGGACAATTTAAGCAACTAATAATAAAGTATACAAAAAAAGTACTCTGCACTCTGTCCCCTGGTACATATAGTAGTCTGTGACTCTGTCAACAAGAGTACTTTTTAATTGCTGTCAACGGTCTGTTTTAACTGTCAGCCAACAGTAGGTAAATTCTAGGGGAGACCGTATTGTACGTCCATGCAAAGCACAACCATGGAATGCACACCCCTGGAAAGTACAACCAGTATTACAAACCATTTGGTTTGAATTATCTGGGTGTGCTTTCCATGGTCGTACAATACGCTCCGTACAAACTAAACACATGACGGTATTGCACACCCCTGGAATGTACACCCCGGATTACAAACCAATATTCTCGACGCTCATTGGTCGATAGTTCGTCATATCCGTGAGCTCTAATAGGTCGATGCGAATAAGTCGCATGACGAGGACGAGGCTCGTTTGCACTGAGCAAGTTCTAATATGTTCAACCAAGAGTTGCCATTGATAAATAATGTAAACAATAAGTTAATGTTGGCCTGAGAAATCCTTCCTAAGCAAATCCGTCTTGGATTGGTTAGGTTATTAGGTTTTTTTTTATTACCACTCAGAAAAGAAGGATTGCTATCCGAACTTTATCCAACAAACTTGGGTTCAAATAAATAAAATCAACCGGTTAGTTCATCTGCAAAAACTGACATAAATAACTAATCTACTTACTACATCTACATGAATTTACTAATAGCGTAAAATACTATGGCAACACAGTACTTGCCCCTGATAGCACTCGCACATGAAAACAGAGCATGAAATTGGTTCGTATTCCATGGCTGTACATTCCAGGGTTGTACAAAACTGGCCGTACAAGGTCAACACGTGTAGGGAATGCACGCCCAGGAATGTACGCCCAGTATTACAAACCACGTATTTGAAACCAATGGTTTGTAATACTGGCTGTACTTTCCAGGGGTGTACTTTCCATGGTTGTGCATTCCATGGACGTACAATACAGGGACTCAATTCTAGTACCTAACATTGCGATAGCTTCACTCCTAATTAAATAAGATAGTTTATAGAATTTGGCAAGTGTTAAAATAAAAGTAAAACAGAGGTAACATAATAAAATATTCTTCATACAAAAAAAATAATGAATGAACGCTCAACAGATAGAAAGTGATGCCTAACCCAAGCCGCTCTCAAATTTTATACTCCTAAGTGATTCTGATTGATGGATTGAATAAAATGAATCCCTTAGATTTGTATTTCGTTCGGCGCAATCCCAACAACGACCGAACAAAGTACACTGATGTGTGTATTTTTTTTAAGGGTGTATAAAATCGGCCTGACAATGTACAACAATAGAATAGAATGTACAGCCATATCAGTCGAGTATATTGTACAACCTGGGAGACTAGACAAATACAACTTTGTGTTGGCGTTAACGCCTGCGACTTGTACTGAAATGACATAAGCTGTAGATATGTCACGTGACAACTGCCAATTTTTACCTTGACAAATTTGCGTTAGCGTGAAGGAAAATTAAGCGTGAGGTATTTGTATAATTACATGATAAAATAATTTTGAACATATTTAATTAACAAGGTTATCATTTTTCAAATAAGAAAATAACGTAAATCGGTAATGAAATACTAGCTGTGCATACCTGCCCTGTCGGGGAGTTTACGGCCTGTATTGTACGACAAAGGACAGCACAGCCTGATTTATAGTTATAGAATTATAATATGTGGCCAACCCTGCATTAATCTACAATCACTAGCAGAGGCTAAAAACAACGTTCTATACGTTGTTTTTAGCCGATGTATTTTTTCATTTTATTTCGATAGTTTTATAAAGCTGGCCACGCGGAATAAAACGTCTTAATGCGAAAAAGTTTTATGAAAGTGTCTTCTTCAGAGGATCAGTGGCACTAGTGGCAAACGCCACCTGATAATCTTCTGGCCTCCCTCACGCACCCTTCTGTCGGCTTTAACTAGAATAATGAATCCAAAATCATTTTTTTTCGCTTTAGCTATTCTTGTCACTGTGCACTTTCCAAAACCCGGTAAAATATCGTTATGATCGATAAAAATGGAACAAAACAGCGGTGCGAGCACGGAGTTACCGATCGATACATTTTGATCGTACTATGGTTTTCGATAAAATTAGCTAAATACGGTATAATATCTCGAATTTATCTTCCCGTCGATAAACTAAGTTCAATGCTACCGACCTCGACAAATTTCGCCAAAACCTTTTTTGAGAATTTATGTCAAATTTGTTCATCGACACAACCATGCTCGGGCCTCAGATATTTCAAAGCCAGTGTCACGGAATGGAGGCTGTACAATATAAGGACGTACACTGACTGGTCGTAAATTACTGTCAACCGATTGAATAACGAAGACAAATAAGAACGAATGAATAACAAAAAAAAATTTATGAACGAGTAGCTGTGAGTCATATAGACCGTAAGTGTGAGGCAATGAGTGAGTAACATCCGATCAGCTGACATCTTACATTGACATTAGGATTTTTTATTGTGATTGTCATTCTATTTGTTCCAATCATAGACAAGTTAGACAATCAATCAATAGACAAGTAATAAGGATTACAACACGAACGATGACAAACGATATATAAAATCGAGACTTAATCGAAATATTTCTAAAACACTAGAGTTCTAGTAGGAGTTTTTACTTTTGAAAAATAATATTCTTACATTTTGTACATAGATTTAGTATTCATACATTCGAAAGTAATTGTCTAATTAGACAAAGGCTGCAATATCCTTAGAGCCCTAACTAGGTAGCGTTAGACACAGGTACCTGTGGAATGTACGTACATTACATACATTCCTCGAAACTGTGCTGTCTTAGCTGTTTTTTGTATGGCACCGCGCATTTACAACAATCTACCAAATGACATTTTAGAAACATGCTCAATAATTGTATTTAAAACTAAACTAAAAAGACTATTGTTAGAAAAAGCTTATTACAGTATTAATGAATATTTATCAGATATATTTTAATGACATATTTTGATTTAGAAACTGCTGTGACATTGTATGTAATTTGACATTATTATTATTATTATTTTGACTGTGTTTTTTGTATTATTTTTTTCAATTATGTTTAAATTATGTTTGTAATGGATGTATTAATAATTTTGCTTACTATATAATTTTTGCATGCTGTAGGGCTGATCATGGTTGTACCTTTATTAGTAATTACAAAATCTCATGAACCGATGTTTCGCAAAAAAAAACCATGTCCTACTGGACATGGTTTTTTTTTGCGCAGTAGCCCTAGCCTAGGTAAGTAATATCTTTTTGTATAATGTTATGCAAAACAACTTGTCAATGAACTACAAATTCATAACTATGAAAAATGAAGAAACCATGTCAATCACCACCCCACATAAACATAAAAATATATTTATTTATTTAAAGCCCTAGAATAAAACACAATTATTGTTTCGAAGATTCAATTATTGACCTATGTACCTATTAATTATTGCATATAAAATATTCCGGGTTACCAATCATACTAATAAAATAAATAGAAATATATTTTAACCTAGATTTTTTTTTAAAATAGCAAGAATTATACCTTATAAAAAAAATTATTTACCCCTACAATTACACCTAGGAATACCTAGTAGGCAACAAAAAAATACAATTATATTTCAAATACCTATTTAAAATATTATGTATTAAATATTCTAAAGTACCTACCTAAATATTGTTTAAAAAAAATTAAGGCCCTTAAGAAATAATTGCCATCTATTTGTATTTAGCCATTTTTTTAAATTATGGCGATATTAGTTGAACGATGCAAACAAATTATGTAAATTCATTAAATCAACAAAGTTCAAATTAGCTCCTATTATGACTTGGGCGTGGTTGGTAACAGTTTTTACAAATTAGTACTAACACTCAGGTGTCTGACCATTGTCATACACAATGTTTAAATAATATTCAAACACAATTATATTATTAATTAATTATATTATTATATAATATATATTATGTTAATTTACTACTGTGTTTGACATAATAAGCCAGAATATATTTATGTGTAAGACCGTGAGGAGTGGTGGAAACATAGGGAGACAGCAGTGGGCAATGCATGCTATGGATAATGATAATGATAAGTATGTCTAAGGACATTGGGGAAAAAATATTTGTGTCAATAATGGACCTTTATCTTAGGGATATCGGCCATCGTCAACAATATCGCCTTATAACACCCCTATTACTTCTAATACTGCTGAAACTTTAAAATGGAATCTCTTGAGTATTGTTGTTCTGTGCATGTCGGTCGGTCGTCGGTCGCGTCTTGCCCGTGTCGGTCATCGTAGGCAATATTCTACTGCAAGGAATCACTCAATCGATTTATGGCATCTCGAGTTGATCTGACCACGCCCCTTTATCTCGATTATGAAGTGTCAACGATAAAAAACCTCCAGAGAAGAGAGGGAGGAGGAGACATGTTGATTTTTTCATAGGTTCTGTGAAGCCGATACGCGGATAGCTGCTGTCTGTCATTGTTACAAAAGTACAAAATGTCTTTGTAGATATCAGGGTGTAGGTCATTAAATTGTAGTCTAAAACTAGTCCGTGCTAATTTTCTAAGTTAATGGTATTACAAAGAGAAAGAAGAGGACCCTCTCCACCCGAACCAGGGGTGTGTATGCAGTGACAGACCGATATAGATTTGTATCAAAATAATCCGAAGCTATTTATACATATTATTTTCTCAGCTTTTACTTATGTTCAAACATTAATAGTAACGTCTGGTCTATAATTAAACCGTGAAAGTTTATAAATATTACAGTATTCTACGGTGGAGTTGAGCTTAGTCGGTTTTCTATCGCCAAAGGTTGCCATTTTTCAGTGGAGTTTTGGCGTTGTGTTGTGATATCGGGGCGTGATCTGGTGTGTGGGATGCTGTAGACATAGCGAGTGCACATAGAAGTGGAAGTAAAGTGCGGTGGTTGGATATGCAACTAGTGTCAGTGTGGTCAAGTTGACTTGACAGGTGAAATTGAGATAATGTGGATGCTGTGAGGACATCACCACGGCTTCGTCTGTGGCGGGTGGCGCGCGGGGAGCCGAGTCTCCTTCGCAGGCCAATCAAGACACCGTGGATAACGCCCCACCCACCTGCTGGTGAGTCTGCCACTCTCTTCTAATGACTCCTTTCAATACTTAGGTTCATTGTCTTATC
Organism: Perizoma flavofasciatum; assembly: GCA_958496245.1. Lineage (NCBI taxonomy): Eukaryota > Metazoa > Arthropoda > Insecta > Lepidoptera > Geometridae > Perizoma > Perizoma flavofasciatum. The sequence continues at coordinate 3,540,543 of OY292443.1, read as the reverse complement.
CACTAAGTATCAAGAGAACGCACTTAACTTGTCTGCATTGAATCAACTTCTATCCGCTCATCTCTCACTTGGCAGTTTAATTTTGGATAATCCACTCTATGCACACATAAGAAAGAACATACTCTCCAAATTTCAGGTCTCAGTGACTTACAGTTTATGCTGCATTTTGATTGTCAATCATTTAACAATTTTCTATATAATATTTTTTGTTTTTTAATGTTAAGAGATGAACCTAAATGGCTTATTACTGTTATTAACAACAGAGCTTACATGCTCTAAAGCTTGTAAACTTTTGGACCTGGATATATATTAGAATTTTTAAAGCATATAAACACATGATTTTATTAAGGAGGTCCCTCCGTGGTAGATTTTTTTATGGTATTATTAAATCCGGATATATATATGTTGTTGAGACCTTCACATGCCATATTTACTCACCAATGCTTGACTAGCTTATACAAACTTTTTCGCCTGACTACCAAAACCAATACAAAACAAGATCATACAATGAAGACTAGCCTGAATAACAGATAACAATTCGACTCAAAGTTATTGTTTGATTTTAACATATTACACAATGATTTTGTACAAGTCTCCGAGCAAAACTTTACGCTACTGAAAATCTGTAACTATATGAGAGTAGGTATTTAAATTACTCACAGTTAGTATTATTTCGCGTCATACAATATACCTATTAGAAACCTGTTAATTGTATAAATAAAAAGGCTAAGAAAGAACTCAAACACCCTTATCAAACTTCACCTGTCTTTAAAACTTATTCAATACATTTTCTTACACAGTTTGACAGTAACAGTTTATTACCCAGTGAATATCGGACTCTGTTTATTTGAACATCAGAACACAATCATAAAATCAGTCACAAGGTGAATCAGTGACCAAAGTTTGTCTGTAACATTCCATGTAGCTGTTATTCAGAAACTTTTACAAAAATGTGTAGATTCTTGATTAAAAACCCAATACTTAGAGGAAATTACAGTATGTTAATATTTTTATTACAACAAATTTTATATAATGCTGGGAAATTTGGTCCACAGTAAAAGCCAACTGAAATAAGTAGTACACACAAACTTGTATGTGTCTGTTGGGTGTTCATTATATAATTCATAGTTATGTATACTTTGTATATACAAACAATTATGACAAAAAAACAGCACATTGTTCATTATGATGGGCATTCTTAGATACATACTCAGTGAGTAAATCTTTGTCATTTTTACATGTGCCCCCGTTTTGCAATTAGTTAGCATTCCACATGACTGGTTTTACAACCAGTCATATAGAATGCCCAAAATTTTATTCCTATCTTAGAATAATATTTTAACCACAGTGAAATGCTCTGTGACTTCATCAATTTATTTTACATAGCAAAGATTTCAAAATAAAACCTAGGTAATATCATGTTGTTTATTTTTGTTTAGATCTTCTGATTACTAATATTTCTGTAGTACTTTTTTTCATGTATATCCGACCATTTGTTCAAAGCACGAGGATGAAGCAGCTAAGCAGCGCTTTTTCTTCTGACTTGATTTACAAATATGGAGATTTCTAATTGAAAAACTCTTTTTTATATTTTTTTTTGGATTTATGCAGTAGGTCGAGAAATCACCCCTTTCCATCAAACAAACAAATTATACCTTATAATTATTTTATAGTATTCTCCCAGTATTTTTGCCCATAAAGAAAAGAGGTGAAAGAGGAAAGGTTGTTAGTTAGTGTTATTACATGTCCATTTTAAACTGTACAGCTTAAACTGTTTTTTTGCAATGTAAAGACTCTTAAATAAGATTTATCACTGCACATCACTAGGGGGTGCTGCTGTAGATAATGAAGCAAAGAATTAAATATAAATAACAGCAATTGACAGTGAAATTTTAAAATTTTAATTTTATCATGATTTAGTCATGATGTTTTCCTGTTGACAGCTATTTATATATTCAGTAAATCGGGATAAACGATTGGGATGCAAATTTTTATCAGCCAACACATTATCATCAGTAATGACTTGGTAAGCTAGGTATGATATGTCTAAACATAGACACACAGCCTTAAAATAAAAATAGACCATTATCTGATTGAATATAGTTGAAAGTAAATCCCCTCCAGTAAGATAGATAAATGGTTGGATATTTATTATAGATATATGTATGTTGTAGTTAAAATTATTTTATTTTTATTTTTTGTATACCCCTGCCACTCTCACAATCTCTTATTATCCTCCCCGCCCAAAGGTTGTCTGGAAGAGACTATTTCTAAGCGATAAGATCACCCATTTTACTTTCTTTAGAATAAAATTTTGTATATTATGTTACTTGTTTAAGGTGTACAATAAAGTATTTCATTCATTCATTCATTCATCCTACTAATATTATAAACGCGAAAGGTTGTGAGGATGGATGTTTGTTACTCTTTCACGCAAAAACTACTGGACGTATATCATTATACACAAATAAACAGTAAAATTTCAATATTATGTAATTACTAGCCTCTGCCCACGGCTTCACCCGCGTGGTACCCGGATAAAAAGTAGCCTACGTGTTATTCTGATGTATAAGCTATATGGGTTAGTTCCGCTATGCTCTATTCCCGCTATGCTCGGATTTTAAAATATCTAACAAAAAGTACCCCTATGCTACGAATTTCTCAGTTCTACCTTAAACAATACAAGGTACAGTTCGATAGAAAAGTGTTTCTAAATTATACTCTTAAAGCTAGTCTGGGCCTACATTATAACCTTTCTCAAAAATTCGGCTATAAAATTTAACTTTTAAAATCCGACTCCAGATATAAGCGCGTTCAAACGATTGATGACAAACAACCTTTTAAGCTTAAATATTAGTATAAATAGATTATTATTGAATAACTGCAAACTTTCAAAATTTCACGGTTCATTATCCTATCAATGTTTTTCTCTTTCATCATCATCATCATCCACAGCCTGACTCAACACACTGCTGGGTGCCTTACTCAGTTAGGGAATCCACCACAGTAAGAGTCTTAAAGAGTCATTGACTATGCCGATTTCACATCTTACTGCCAGACGTCCAAAGTTTCTGTTATCGGCGACCATTTCAATTAAACCTTTTTATTCTTGACGTTTCTTTGCAGCTTTCGTGGTCGCATATAGACTAGATGACAGGTATTTCAACAGATCTTCTAATTTATTTTAATTATTACTATGGAATTCCATTAAGAAGCAACAACACAATGTGTATAGTACATTTTAGATGTGATATTTTAACATAAGCATATTCCTTTCGACAGTTCGAGAATCTGATTCCGAGCATAGCGGCACTAATATTTAGGTATTTTAGAATCCGAGCATAGCGGGAATCGAGCATAGCGGAACTAACCCAGCTATATTACTTTAAAGTTTCCGTTCAGTAGTTTTTGCGTGAAAGAGTAACAAACATCCATCCTCACAAACTTTCGCGTTTATAATAGTAGTAGGATTAGTAGGATTTTGATACAAAATTGTTTAAAAGACAAGCTGAGTTATGAAGAAATTAATGTACTCATTGTACTTATTATAAAAGCGCCCCCTTGTGACGTTAAAACTATCTAAGATTCTTTCTTGAACTTGTGCAAAACAGTTACAAAAAACTGGATTACAATCTGTTGAGCTATTTTGGAGATAAATGGTAAAAGACAATGAAACAGACAACTTCTAACCCAAATGCATATTACGAACTCTTTGCGTCGTGGGTAATCAAATGTTACCTAATGGTTCCCTAAAATAAATCTACAACAGGACATAATTTTAGGTTGCTATTTTTAAGGTAATAAATACGTAAAATTAGATATTCAGGCTTATTAGGTAGTAAGTGAACTGTTATACAATTTTACAGAGATTTCTGTGTTCATCCAAATAAAAAATTTGGGAATCTCTGTAAAATTGTAATGTGTTGATTAATATAAAATATCTTATCTGAGTATAGCCCTGGTCAGCGCAATAGACAAAGTTAAATTATATATTTTACTGGTCATCATCAGACCCTGGAGTCTGAACTCTGGTAGGAGGTCCTCAAAACAAAAAGAGCTCAAACGAAAGTTTCTAGCAGCAACAATTCTAATAGATGAATTAAAAAAACCACCCCTCCCCAGTGACGGTTGGCGAAACCGACGTTTCAAAGTGATCCTTGTGATTTTATTGAATAAATGAGTTTTTACTTTGACTTTGAAACCTACAATACAATACAATTACTCTAATCATTACATATTTTAAATAAATTTCAATATATTAATTACTATTATCTATTATCTAGTCCCATCATAATTTGTCCGTCAAATATTCATGAATGTTATAGTATGCTTTAGTTGTCAATAACTTAATATATTTAAATTGTCCAATTCCTGTACATTTTTCGGCAGCTTATTAAATATCCTAGGTGCCATACATAACACACTTTTGTCAAACAGTGCCGTTTTGTGCGAACCTTCTTTGAATACGAAACCATGGCAGTAACTGAATTTCAACCAGTTAAGGCGTTTTGGAGAACAATGCTAGCGGACAAACGAACACACGAACATACATCCCTTTTCCTCAAAAGCATATGATACCGGCTCGTGGGTAAAAGACTGCCCATCAAATTAAAAAAATCAAGCAACGGCCATTCGTTTGCTTGTTTCATTGGCTAATAATATTGATATTTGCTATATTATTGTGAATTCGTATATCATTCGTGCTTGGTTTGGAGTACGGAAACTGTTCGTGGGAAATAAATGCTCTTGAAGGTTGCAGGCACACTATGGAGGTACCCGAGATCGTTATTCATATCACTCTTAGTGGAAGATTATGTCCAGCAGTTTACATTATACAGGCTGTTGATAATGATGATGGGCCTAGGTAAAGAAATAAGCTTCCAAGCTAACGCAAATTTGTCAAGGAAAAACTTGGCAGCAGTCACGTGACATCTCAAAAGCTATTGTCATTTCCATACAATTCAACTTCTCCGCAGGCGTTAACGCCAAAAGAAAGTGGTTGTTATCTCAGATGCTTGGAGTATGCCTAATTCGCGAAAAATATCTACCTGTTTTATTTTAGTACAGTTTGATTGTAACAAGAGATCTGTGATTAAGAGGAACCTTCCAGGCTCCTCTTTAGCTAGTTTTGATCACAAGAATGTGAAGAAAGGTGAAGATAGGTGTAACTGCAATAAATTATTTGGTAGTGTAGTTACCATATAATACATTTTATAATATACAGAGAGATAATGTTGTATATTTTGAACCACACCTCTGTGTTCGCCGCTTTCACAAATATAGGAAAAATGTATTTGGCTTGGTATTACGGTTTTCTTTTCAAATAATCAAAAATAACATTATTCATTCTGCTAGGTATATATGTGTAGCTATTTGTAAATATATTATATAGTTACAAATGCAATGTAGCACAATATTAGCGTATACCTTTTTTTATACATTAGATTATTAAACAAGCATACAGCCAACCTGTAAGTAAGCGGTTACCGTAACCTATGTATGCTTGCCACGCCATAATTACATAATAAAAACGTGACAAATAATTGTTTTCAAAATGTAGAAACCCCTAATATGTATTACATCACGTATTGCAGCACCCCTAATGGCTTCAAAACCTGTCCTAAGATCATTTAGAAACGGGTTATGGTTTTTTTTTGCCCCTAAATAAAAGTAACAAAATCTGTAGTTCTCTGAGCACGGTAACTCCACTCCTAGCTATTTTTTTAATCAGACTCAGTCCCATAATTAGCGCTCAAAGCTGCAAGACTACTAATTACAATCTCAATACTATTAACTAAACCGATTACAAAAGTGTGCAAAAACAACAATAATAGTGCTGTGGGAAGTTACGTCCTTATTAGCTCGAGCTAAATATAGAAGCATTTGTTTCATGGCAATTCATCAGCCTATAATGTTCCCACACCTGGGAGTTAGGCCTAAGGTGCAATCCTTATTACTATAGTAAAATGGCTATGGGAACGAGACAATGGCACTCATTTTTCAAGGCTCGGCAAATGTCTAAAGCTTGAAAATAGGACAGGTCGAGTAATGTTACCCTTTCATGTTGTAGAAGTTTTGGTCATTGCTAAGCCCGTCAAAATGAGACGTTCCCCCATTACCAATTTGGTAGCGTAATAAGAGGCTTGATAGGTAGATACGGCTTCTAATTCTTCTTTGTAGATGGCAAAATGTTGAGCCATTGCCATGAAATAAATGGATGGCGAAAAATCGTGTCCGAGAACAAGTGCTCTACTGGAGCTCAAATCAACCCCGAAGTCTTCGATCTACTTCTCGGCGTAAAGAGAATAATATGCACTGAATACGCCCGCGAAATTTTTCACCTAGAGGTTTTCTTTCGAAGTTCATCCCTTAGGGGTTGAAACCATTGTATTTTGATTATTCTTATATTTTTGTGCATCCTATCACCGCAATAGGAAGGTGCCCTCTACTGCTTAAAGTCTCTTGGACTTATTGCTTAGGCTCACCGTTTATTTTCATGTTTTTACGCAGTACATAATACACAGTTCATATTCTCGGAATCTTAAATTCAGGTGTTGTCTTTCAACGTTGATGAATGAATCGGCCTGACGTACGAGACACAAGATTTTTACATTTACAAATACAAAGTGACTTTGATTTCGTTTTTCAGACGGCCTATTTTCATCTGATTACGTTAAAAATAGCTAAAGATCCACAGTTTTTTCAACTTTTACAGTTCACTGGTTAAGACTATAAAAACCCTTTATACTGTACACTCACGCTGAGACTACACCCCGAGACCAGAGACTTCGTTTCGATGCCAAGATAAACTGAGGGCAAGAAATAAAGTACGTAGTGCTAGAAGTATAATGAAACATCATGAGGAAACCGACATGCTCTGAAATCAAAAGTTCGAAAGCAATTTTATTCCAAAAACTATCGTGAATTTTATTATTCATATTGTAGAAACGGGAATTTTCACGTATCGCACTATCTTGCACTCCCTCTCCCTCCGCTCTCGCGATCACTCACCCTGATGAAGACTCTCGGAATGAGTCGAAACTTAGTCGGTGCCTTCACCGATAGTGCGGTACGTGAAAATTCCCGTTTTTACAATATGAATAGTTCGAAAGCATGTGCCATCGATGTGTTCTAATAAATGGCGATGTGCTTGCAACCTGTCGCGTAGATGCTAACTACGACGCAAAACGTGGGCATGTGCCTAATATAACACTTGGACGTGCCTTTGGCTTCCCTCTTCTTGGCAACCTCATGTTTCTACGTACTGTTATAGGTAAGGATGTCTCGCCTTGTTTGTATCGTGCTTAGAAATGCCTGCTTTGCTTACCCGCAATTGATTTGTCTTCTTACAAATCGGCCTTATAAGAATAGTCCACATACGTACGTTTGGTACGTAGGGACTTTGGTCCCGTCAGGGTCAAATGTTTAATCAAGGAGATCCTAGGGTAAAGTAATACACCTAGGATCCCCTGTGTCGTGAGTCCTATGAACAACCACGGAACATACAAAGATTTGCAGATCATGCAAACGTAAAGTTACCATAGCGAGAACCGAACCAGCCGGCTAGCCACCCGCCGTGCCACTAAGGCCTTTGACCCTGACGGGACTAAAGTCCCTACTCTACACTGAAGGTTTCAAGTGGCAACCCTTGTCAAGAGTGTACAGCCGGGTATAAGTTTTTTCCGTGGATTTATTTGACATGCTATTTCTTTAAAGCATTTCAGTTGACCCTGCTTTTTTAAACCAGCTATTTATAGACAACTGTTGTGGTTTACCGAACTGTTAAATCAGCTAAATTGAGAGCTAGTAGGGTATGACGTGGTCTTAACGGCTGCAATAATAAACTCGTGTCACCCCTTACTTCCCACGTACGTTTTATACCCCTTAACGTAAAGGGGAGTTTTGTCACAATGACAATTTAACATATCAACCCCTCTGGGTTATGAAAACTGTCAAAAATATATGCTTGAGTTTCGTGATTTGCTCTGGAAATTTCTGAATAACAAAGGAACATCTGACTGACACAAGTAAAGGATTGTGCGGTTGGTGCTTTATAACAATTTATAAGACATTAAATGTCAAAAAACCGATTTCATATAACGGGAAATTGATAAAAAATCCAATATGCAATTTTTACGGGGAAAATAGCAATCCGCAGGAAATCAGGTAACAAACACACACGATAAATAAAAACATACAGTCGAATTGAGAACCTACACCTTTTTTTGAAGTTGGTTAAAAAATTCAAGAGAAACGTCACACAGAGCAGTGTGAGTCTTCTACGATTTTTTTGATTGACAGCTCAAATGCAAGGGCCTGTGTGAAAGAAAAGAAGAAAGAAAGAATGCATTTGCATTAGGCCCCAGTGCCTGTAAAGGTGCGCGAGCCTGTCTATTGGCAATTTCCTATTTGTTTCCGGGGTCCAACCGTCGAGGCGAGACACCAATCAACTGGTTCAGCTCGCTTGCAAAGGGCACCTAGGTTCAAAACAAGGCACTAGACAAAATCGCGTTTAACCCCTTTCGTTCGTAAGTCGTGTCACCGATTCGTTATTAGTATTTATAGTGGCCCTAAAAGGGCTCAGACCGGAACAGAAAGGGTATGGTGAATGGATTAGTGCGCTTTTAGGAGGCTCCATCATCACATGTCTCAAGATTATTTTGGTGCTATGACATGCCATTAACATATCGGCCTTCTGATCAAATGTCGGCGTCACTAATCACTACATCAGCAGTGTCCTTATTTAATGATGTACTAGTAATTTGCCTGATTTTGTATGGTTCTCCATGAAACTAACCTGGGCAATGTAAATTTTTCATGCTTTACTCGTTTCAAACTACTTATTTGGTTACACATGATGATGGTGTCGCTGATTAAAATTCTGCCTCCGAACCTCACACAATGGGACAAGATGTCCGATGAAAGTGTACCACAGATGATAACGTAGTTACATTGCGTGCTGCATTCCTTTATGACCGCTTTCGGGAAAGTACGATCCATTACATCACGCTTATCTTAATGGTTCTGTTTTATTTCTTCTGATGTGTGTCATGTCATGAAACACGGAGCACTGCTGAGTGCGTTGGTCGTGTTTGCTTCTACCGTACTCTTCATAGTGTTGTTGATTCCTAGTTTTGTTAGACCAGAATTCGGCTACTTCGACTGCAAGTACGAACTCTTTCTCAAATCAGCTCTTGAGAAATAGTTCGTACTTGGAAAAACTCTTGAGAGTTTTTAACTGTCTTTAGGAGGCATCACATCAGCAATGCCCCTGGTGTTACGAATGTCAATAAGCGACGGTAACCACTTACCAGCTGGTAGGTCGTAGCATGTTTGACAATTAGTCACTAAATAACCGGATCACCGTGTATTAAAACCTAGTGTGTGAATCAACCTCACTCAGACTTTAGCCGAAAAAAAAGTCGTAAGTAGGGAATGACCTAAGCTCATCCTGTTCGATAGGCCCCACATCGAGCTTCTTATCATCAAGCTGCTAGGTCGCTAGCAATCGGCGTAATAATCACGCCTTCAGTTGACGATTCAAAATTATCCCTGCGATTTATATGAATAAAACTTCGGATTGCGTTACTTCATTCATATGTATGCGTCTTTCTTTGTCACAAAGGAAAAGGTTGTTTTCATTTTCCTACTGACAAAATCTAAAAATATCACCAGGAAAATATTTCCTTCGCCGACAAAATACCTGACATATGCAGGACACAATCAACACGGTTAAGGTTCAGCGTGAATAGTACTTTATAGATCAAAGGGATAAGGAATAAGGACAAAGTTCGGCAAAAAGGCTCACCCTTAAAATATGCATAGCGTTGGAGGATACGATAGTTCCAGTCCATTAAAAGATTAACGGATGGGACGAAAGATAGTTAGTAATCCTGTCTCTAAGCTTCGTGGTGAATCAGATTGCTGTTCTGCTTACCGTTTTCTGCAATTCCTCTGAGACCAACATACGAGTACTTTTCAGTTAAATTCATACGCTCGTTGTGTCATCAATTATTTCTTGGTCACCCTGAGTTAGGTTACCTAATCAGGTTCAGGAAGGAAAAGGGCCTGGTGACCATTATATGTCACAATATTTTTGGTTCTTTTGGACATGACTATTTCCACAAAATGTGTTTATTGAACTTTTAAAAGCGCACTTAATTTATTCAAGCGGAAAACGACGGGACACGAACTCACGACATTCGGATTGAACCCCTACTTCTGAAGTTGATCTATCAAGAACGACCAAAATCACCTATAATATCAAAGCAAAGTGTTATTTTTGGAATCTTCATTATCAATTTAATTTTAACTTGTATGTTATCAATCAATCGCTAAAAGCAATATCTCCCAGATATGAACAGAATCTATTAGAATGGACAGAATCTAGAGGCCCAAATTAGTGTTAGAGACATTAAGTATTTTTAGTCTGTGCTTTTGATTCGTTCGCTTTCTTCCCAATAAACGTTAACACAATGCACACACGTATCATGTGTTTTCATTCATATAATTTAGCCAAGCATCCATTTCCATAACCAAACAGTTGCTCCTTCAATTAGAACGTCACGAAGCTTTGTTGAAGGCAAGCTATCCCAGTTTCCAAGTCCGTGCTAAGCTCAAGTGGCTTCCCATTCGCCTTCGCCGGATTATCTCTATAATATTATATTGTTTAATTTTTCCGCTTCTCTTTATCTCAAGGAACGCTTAGAATCTCTTCATATCTCCAATTGTCTTCGGTCATCAGAAACTCTTTCTCTAATGACTCCTGTGCACAGTAGTTCTTTCTACATTCACTCTTTACCGTGCAAGGGGAACGGCTGTGGAACTCTATGCCGGTATGGAGCAGGCATACTATTCACTGCATTCATTTAAAGATCGTGTCAAACTATTTTACTTACAGCAGTCTTCGTCATGTTTTTGTGTGGTGTGTTTTTTTATTATATTTTTATTACTATATTTCATTTGATCTGCTGATATATATGTTCTGTAGGTATAGTATCAAATATATGGGTGTGTGTATGTATATATTAATGTGTGTGTGTGTAATTACTCTTTCACGCAAAATCTACTGAACGAATTTTGATGAAACTTTACAGTTATATAGCATAAACATCAGAATAACATTATAGGCTACTTTTTATCCGGGTACCACGCGGGCAAAGCCGTGGGCAGTAGCTAGTTAATGTATATTTGAGTGTAGGTATTATATAAAAATATTTTATTTGTATTTTATGTTTATTCTTAACACTTTCAGTAAGGCATTTACACCGTCATTCTTTTAAATAGTTATCTCCAGTCTAAGCTTGTCTGGAAGATCGCTTTCAGTGATAAGACCGTTCATTGTGCATTTCGTTTGTTTTTATTTTATTTTATTATGTTTCTGTGTTTTTTACGGTAAAATGATGTTGTGCATAGTAAAAATTTATCTATGTATCAGGCCAGAGGTGTCTTTTTGGCTATGGCTCAATACTATTTATGATAGCATAGAAATATATATAAATTGATTTGGATTTCGATAAAAAAAAACTACCTTTACTGGGGAAAAGATTCGCTAAAACATAAGAAAGTACCTAACCTCATAAAAAAAGCTTCCTGAAACAGTCATTTGCTTGTTATCCTTGTCGATTCACCCGTATCTTTGTAAGTTTGTGTGCCTGTATGTAAATGGAACTGTTAACCACCAAAAGAGTTGATATTAATAATAATATTTAATAATAATAATGCTGGACAATCCACACAGCATCATGTAGCCCCAAGCTAAGCAGAGCTTGTGTTATGGGTACTAGATGACTGATATACTTAATACAATACATTACATAGATAGATATTTTTTTATTATACATAGAAAATACACCCGGAACAAATATTTGCAGATCGTACAAACATTTGTCCCAGGGCGGGAATCGAACCCGCAACCTCTTGTGTCGCAGGCGGACCTTCGCCCACCGCGCCACATCGGTCGTCATATTGTTTTAAGAGAAATTATAAGTCAAGCCACACATTTCTTAATTGGTCACTTGATCAAACTTCTCATTTTATAACTAAGCAACGGAAAAATGAGATAGCCTCTAATAAACTGATTCGTCTTTTTTACAACGCCAACTAAATATTCTATGGAAAGCGTCAAGTAAAGATCAATTATCTCCGTCTTGGATAGGTTAGGTTATTAGGTTTTTTTTTATCACCACTCAGAATTGGAGGATTGCTATCCGAACTTTACTCAACAATCTTGGGTTCAAAATAAATAAAACCGCCGGTTAGTCATATATTTATATTTTAGAAGTTTACTGCTTGAATGCATGTTACAAATTTTGATGCTAAAAAATAACCACCATGCTGAGTTGTATTTAGAGTGGCTTACATAGAAGATAATTAGTGGCTAAGATATGTAGTATCATTCAGACGCTCGTTAATTGTGGCTGACTTAGTAATTTAGAAGGCAATGTAGATTTTTAGAGGCGAATAATGCTATTAAAAAGAAGTCTGTTTAATTAGCACCCTTATTTTAATGAGTGGGGAGTCGTTAGACACGACATGATATTGAAATTTAATGATCTGATTTAAAGTACAAGTGACACTTACGACTGGTTGATTGACCCAATGATGTTCATGAATGAATGAATGAATGAATGAATGAAAATACTTTATTGTACACCGTAAGAAAAATAGATATATAACTTAACAAAACTAAAATAAAAACAGAACTTAAAGTACAATGGGCGGTCTCATCGCTTAGAAGCGATCTCTTCCAGACAACCTTTGGATGGAGATCTTCATTAGATCACCCTTAGATCTAAACTAGTACGGAGTTCCGTGAGGATACCCGGTAAGGGATAGTTAGAAGCAAATCCAACCATTATATTTGGCGTATGCTCGCGTTTTCCATGTAGTTAGATTCTACGTGGTAGTGGCCTATCGCCGCATATCGAAATAAAAACCGATGGTACATGCTTTCGAATATTTGGTTCAAAGGCAAGCCGGTTTCCTTACAATGTTTTCCTTCACCGTTTGAAACATACATTGTGACAAAAATAAAAAATGCCAGTCACCAGTCTCAAGTGTAAAGTGAAAAATACGGACCCGTTATGGTTGTGGTTTCGTTATGTCTGTCTGTAGTGTGTGGTTCACATACCAACTTCTAGTTCAGTTTAAAGTAAACAAGATAAAAATTGGTATGCAGGCATGTTTGACCAAAAAACAAAAAAAGGCGCACTTTTTCCATAAGTGGTTGCATATTTGTTTAATTGCATCTCTCCTTGTGGGGTTTAAAACCCCACATGCACGCTCCGCGTCGCGCCGTACACTACGACGCGGAGGGAGAAAGTCGCGACCACTCACCCTGATGAAGACTCTCGGAATGAGTCGAAACTTAGTCTGTGCCTTCACCGATAGTGCAGTACGTGAAAATTGCCGTTTTTACAATATTAATAGTCAAGTTCACGATAGTTTTTGGAATAAAATTACAAATTCCGACTTCAAATAAAGGGAAATTGATAAAAAAACCAATGTGAAATTTCGTCACCCATTTTTTGACCCTTAGGAGTGGGATTTTTTCATAAAATTAATATGGGACCACCCTACCCATTTAAAAGAATCATTAAAATCGGTTTACAATTGGCAATATCGCGTAACAAACACACAAAAAAAACCTACAAACGAATTCAAAGCCTCCTCCTTAAAAATATTCTCTATTTTAGTCGGTTGATAATAATTAAATCACGATATTCGCGATACGTTTGCACTTTTACAGTCCCAAGTTTACTGTTTCTATCCTGCAGGTACTCTATCATCAAATAAAAAAACAAAAAAAAATTTTTCGCCTAGTTTAATTACTAAATAGTAATTAAACTAGCCTAGCATAAGATGATGATGTTTATTAAGTTTTACGGGATAAATTGCAATCCCTAAGGAATTAAATTTTAAGCGACTACCTCGGGATCATTCTTTTTACAACAATAAAAGAATCATCAAAATCGGCTAACAATTTGCGAAGACCAATTGTTAATCAATGACAAATGTTAATCAAGTAACATACTCGATACGAATAAAAACCCAGCCAAATACAGTTGAGAACTTCCTCCTTTTTTTAAGTCAGTTATAAATATAAGGCTTCAAAGAAGCAAAAGTTGTGTAACTTTCTAACCCTCTAACTTTATTACCTCCTCAAAGTATGAAACAAAGTTTAACGAATATGATTTGATAAGAACCACCAACGGAAATGAATTCGAAGGTTTTCTAATGAGAACTTTCTGGACACGTCTTGGGCACTTTATTTTTTGTTCCCAAAATACCCCGATATTACAAAAGAAAAGTTTCGTCAAGAGAAACATTTTAGAAATCTTTCAACACCAGCCGAGATTTCAGTTTGATTACGTAATAGTAGAGGAAAGAACAAAAATGGGACTATCATTTCATCATACCAATTCCATCTGTAAGAAAGGAGAGGTAAAGTAACACTTTATTTGAGCAAAATTATACACGGCTAGTCTTGGAATAATATTAGGTACTGACATGACGGCTGACAGGTGACGACTAAGACAAGATGATGATGACTGTATCTGCCGCACTTCTGAACTTGAAATATCCGAAAACAGATCGAACAAAACCATCTCGACTCAGATATACAAGTTTACCAAAATCACTTTGCATATGTTCGCGTTACAAAAGGCGTTCACATAATGAGCCCATTAGAATATTTGTTGCATTACTGGCGCGTAAGTCGACGGAATGGCCCTACACTTGAGCCACAGCGTAGCGATGATCAGTGGGTGATCAAGGTCACACTGAAGCCACGACGATCTTGTGGTAGGTACTTGGATAAAAAGTACCAGCCTTTAGTTTTAAATGGCGGTCTATATAATATATATATACCAAATTGTCCAAACAGGCTCAGCCGTTACGAATTTTATTGAATATACAAATGCCACAAAATGAAGTAAAAAAAATATAGGTAATTATAAAGCGACTGTCAGTCTATCGATATTTGGCATGACAATTTCACTGTAGGCTTGCCTACTACTAAGTTTTCTTTATATTTTTTATCTGACAAGTTTGCCCATGCTGGGTGATGGTTAGACTTGCACTTCTGTTCAGAGGTTATGTCCATTTTCTGTGGTAGAGTCAATGTGAGAGCTTGACAGACGTGTGAGGTCGTCGTTTTGGGAATATTATTGTTGTTAGCTGTTTGCTTTGGCTTTTAAAATTTCATAGAATCAAGTCAAGAAAGATCAAGTGTTATCGATGAATTTAGAGTTTTATCGAAGAGCTTTGTTCACCTAGTGAGCTATATTCTGACTTCCGATCAGAAAGTCGTGGATTTGAACCTGCTCGTGGACCTAATACTGAAAAAACTGGCATATTCTAGAATCAAAAGTTTAAGGGCATGTGCCACTAGTGTTCCCTTCATTAAATTACTATGCAAAACATGTGCATGTGCCAAAACATGGACAGATCGAACTTTTTGTTCCTGTTTGTTCCTCTAAAGGGGACAGAGCAGACAGACACATTATATACGTAAACTCACGCCTGTTTCCCAGAGGGGTAGGCAGAGATTTCTACTTGCTACTCTTGACCGGGCCTTTCTCTAGAACTCAAATTTGATCAGAATACGTTCGTCGAGGTCTTTCCCGTGCAACTGTCCCATTCACACTCGCCTTATATAATATGGTTCGACAATCTCCTTTCGTATATCGTTTCCACATGCCCAAACTACCTTAACATACCTTTCTCGATAAGGGGTGAAACGGGAATAGTTCAAAATGCCCATATATGCGTTTTGCGTAAAAGTTTGTTTGTTTATGTGTTTCTCTGTAACCGAAACTGTTTTCTTAACTGATATCTATCTCCGAAACTGCTTTTAAACTGATTGGCATCCCCATTTCTGAAATCGTTTTGTAACAACGGTCGGGGGTTGTCAAATGTTATTTATGAACTCATTCACACACGTCCATCTTAGTGTCCGTGTCCGTGACGGGAGACGGTAACATCGAGCAGAACTTTCTCACTATTCAGACAGGTGTAAGGTGAGCCCTGCGATTGCTTGCCACCTCAGACTTTCAGTCATGTAACCCAAAACAAGATTGGCAAACTTTGAGTCAGCTTGTAACACTTTCTCTGATTCAAAATTGACAACAAAAAGGTCAAATGGATGTTGTTTGA
The DNA here is from genome assembly GCA_958496245.1 of Perizoma flavofasciatum. Classification (NCBI taxonomy): domain Eukaryota; kingdom Metazoa; phylum Arthropoda; class Insecta; order Lepidoptera; family Geometridae; genus Perizoma; species Perizoma flavofasciatum. Next base: position 3,524,385 of record OY292443.1, on the reverse strand, counting down.
AAGACAGAATTGAAGTCAGTCTCGGCCACAGATTGCATTAAAACTATGCAGTATGTAGTCCGTTCACCTATATTCAAAGTTTCTTAGAGCAATGATAGGCATGCACCTAGTTTGTATTCTGTATTTTTTTAACACTCGACCTAAGAATGCGTTTGCAGCAAGAGCTTTCTTGTTTGTTACCATTTTTCTCTGCAACGGCTCGACTGATTGCAATGGAGGTTTTGCAATCGGTTTGTATGCTATCAAGAGTGTTTGTTGAATAGAGGTTTTATCGCCACAAGTCACTAGGGGGCGTAACCGATTGTCAGGTAGATTTGGTATCGTTTTGTATAGCTCTAAGAATTTTTTTAACGCCAGACGTTACTAAAAGGCGCTATAATACGTAACGTAAAAACTTACTTGTGGATTTACCCAGTCACACCTCTATAACCTAGAATAACCACATCACGCATTCAGTGTTTTTCACAAACTATAGACATAAACATCTAGATAAACTCCAGTCTGGCCATGCAGCGAAAATAAACTCACAAATTAAACGGTATCATTATTTACCTAGGCCAGAGAAATATCATTAACTTCCAAACCCAGGTGTATAATAAAATTCCCGGGCATTAGTCACGCATAATATTGGTCTCATTGTACCACGCCGAATTAGTTTGTAAGATCTATACTATTGCCGTCAGCACGAAGCTTAAGGCGAAGAATTAGGCGCGGCGTACGACATTTTTCGATTGAAATCAGTAGGCACTGAATCGTAGGCTGTCTTAGGGATGATATGCTACGGAATTTCTCGATTCTCTGTGTGATAATACATGTCCGCATTATTATTATTATTATTATAAGCAAAGGCTAATGAGAGGTTTTTATGATCAGGAACAAATGTAGTTTTATAGAACTTATAGCCTCTGCCCACGGCTTCGCGCGCGTGGTACCCGGATAAAAGTAGCCTATGCGCTATTCTGATGTATAAGCTATAAGGTTTTATCAAAATCCGTTAAGTAGTTATTGCGTGAAAGAGTAACAAACATCCATCCTCACAAACTTTCACGTTTATAATAGTAGTAAGATAAGTAGGATTCACAAAGATGGCTATGTTGTACCGAAAAGTTATACTTTAAGTAAATATAACCTTCCGGTACAAAAGAGCCAGTAAAGTAAATTATTACAACATTCTAAAACTCTCGACATTTATTTACCTCATGTATTGCAACGCCAACTGGTGATGTACGGCTTTGAAAACTATACAAAACGATTACGACAAATTGCATGATGGTCGGTTTGTTTGTCTTTTACCATTATCTCAGAAACGGTTTATAGGATTGGAATCCAGTTCTTTGCACTCGATTTGTATGGCTTCAAGGATTATTCTTAGCCACAAGTCACTAGGGGGGCCAAAAAACGATGGAATACACGTCGGGGATTCAAATTTTGCAATAAATTATTTTTAGTTAATTTAGCACGAATCCCTTCTGCGTAGGAGCGATATTGACTGAACACAGTTCAATTCAGTCTAGTGTCATGTTACAGCTTCCAATGCCGATCTAGTAGTTTGCTGAACCGAAACATTGGATCCTTTCATTTTCTGGTGGTAGATTTCAATTTCGTGTATTGATATTGAAATGGAATTACATGGAACAAAGTCTATTACGACAAATGATTTTTGAGTCATTGCTGCATGCGTCCCATACAGTTTTACATGTGTTGTGGCTTTACCCGAGGCACAGAATAAATATCAGTGCCCTAGGTCAGGTTGGATGATGAATCTAAAACAATTACTCAGATTGCAACCAAAGAAGCCATGTTGCGAACGTTACTGGGAAACTGGAAAAAAAATAGGCGGCACGTGTTCGTCTCGTTCGACGTTTTATTGGTTCGTTTTCGATCATCCTGCGTTAGGTCAGAGACCTGACCAGATTAAGCTGCAGTGACTCGAAAGAAAACCAAGGGATTGATGATTGTGAAATAAGTCAGTGCGCTTCCTAAATACTCTCTTCATGTGCATTTCTTACGAACGTGGCACACAAGATCTCAATATCATTCAATATGTGCAATTACTTTTTACCTTAACTAGACATGCGAATGTATGTAAAACTTATGTAATATCTGATGAATTCGATCATCTGAAAAAAAAGTTATTTAAAAGAAATACGAATATTAATAATCTGACGAAACAGAACACTAAAAATACAGAATATTATGTACCTAAGCAACGAAGTTTTTCCTGTGTTCCGAAGGTGAATAAATGATACGATGAGGACTATTTTACGGTGCATTCCCACCACTCAATACATTTATTGCTTTCACATGATAGTTATTCTTATATGAACCGTGTATAAAGGTTTAAGGGCATAGCCGATGTTTTGCGTAAACAAATAGCAAATAGGTAGTACCTATAAAATATTTCCTTCTACTAACTTCTAGGTCTTCCCCATTACTAGGTACTATTCCGCCGTCTCCCACCAATCCTTATATTATCTGAAATTAACCTTCGATTTAAAGAAGATATCCCTTACGTTAAAGAAAATAATCAAAAAAGTCTGTTATTTAACTGGCATCCATACCTACCGTTCTAATAAAAACTCAGCCATTTAAATAATGCGAGCATTAATGCTTTGAACCAGAAATTGACGTTTTTCACTTCCCCGGGCGAACTCTTTTACAGAGGGCGCTGCTACTATTATGTTCCATTCCACCTGATTCAGCTTTCACCCCCTGCAGTGTTCTGTCTAGAGTTCACCCTCGATTTAAAGAAGGTCTCTCGTTGATTCCAGGTGGGCGGCGTGGTCGGCAATGGGTTGTTTCGGCTCACCGGGCGGAAAGAGTGGCGCGGAGGGTGACGACATCAAGTCTCAGAAGCGCCGCAGCGATGCAATCACGAGGCAACTGCAGAAAGACAAGCAGGTAACAATCGTCGTTTGCTGAAAACTTCCATAATTTCCTCAATGGAACAATGCCTTAACCGGTCTAGAGGGATCTCCATCCGACATCATCTCGTCACCTACGTGAGCCCATTTTTTTATGGCAATGGGCATAAAGTTCCAGCACTTCTATTTCGTTATTATCTTAAAAGAATGGTCATTGCTTCAAATGGCTGAAGCTCACTTAACAATTCGTCAGTGTTCGACCCGGGCAGCTCCCTTTCTTGAGTCCCTAGTAATGAAGCATCCGGTCAATCCGGTTTATTGCTAAAAAGTCTTGGTTAAGACACAGCAAAGTGACGCCGCGGCCAAACACGAAGAAGGTGGCGGGACGAACTGGACGCCTATGAGAAGGACTGGCCCATGGAGGTCCCAAAAGGAAGTGACTGGTTGAAATGGGGGAGGCCTTTACCCAACAATGGGACAACATGGGCTGATAGTAATAGTTTAGATAAAACCAGAAGGAGGGTTTAGTTGACAAAGGAATTCTCATTAATCAATAATCATTAAACTCACCATCTACACTGCTTCTCGCGAAGCACCAGATCGGCAACAAATTAGACCGAGGGCGAAGGAGTACTCTTGGCATATTCAATTTCAGGCCAGAGTTACTCATACATAGCATGAGTTTCCTATTCTTAGTCATACCGTATACAGAGTTAAACACAACAGGAATGATTTATGGCAGCCTAATTAATTACCTAATCAATTGTGGTTTTTAACCAATTCTCACGTTAACCATTAGGTAATAAAAAAATAATATTTTGAACATACTACAAAGTTAAATTTAAATAATGTCCTCATTATTATCAACCTGCCCAAATACACTTAGCAAAATGGTTATTTACAATGAAACAATGGCTTTGATTTTTCCACGTTTAGCAATGTTCAATGTTTCTAAAAACAAGTCACTTCTCGACTTTAACTTTCTTAATACACCCAGCGCCTTTTTTAGCCATTTTGGTAATTTTCAATTCTATTCATAGCTGAAACATTCGAAGGCGTGTGACGTTGATCAATGTTCTTTTTGGATGCCAAATAATCGTTTATTCCAGCTCCTCACCGTGTTTTCATTCATTCCGTGTTGTACCTCAATTGATTTTCTATTCAGAATATAAAATAATTGAATTATTTTATTATACAAATATCCAAGAAATAAAATGGACAAAAACAAACACGCTCACAACAGTAATCCTCATGATGGACATCCTCAGGCCCATTCTCAGTACGCAGATCTTTTAAAATACCATGTGCGGAGTAGTCAGAAGCACGTCCAAACATAATCATTTAGCACATTTTGCATAGTTGTTACACGTGACAGGTTGCAGGCCATCGCCGCTTTTTTGGCATACCAATCAATGGCGCATATCGATGTTTTCCTTCACCGTTTAAAGCACGTGTTAATAAAATTACCTGTTCTTGCTCTCGTCCCACATTCGTTTAGTTTAGTTTGTTTTTTGATAACGTTTATGAGTTACATGTCATGTTCTTAATTCTAATTAAATTGACAATAACGTTGTATAAATTAATATATACATAGGTCTTGCTAAAATAATTAATTTGTATAAATATAAATGTGGTCGAGAAATCGCAATTACGCGTGGTTGCCACTACGTGTTTTCTTCTTCCTCAGTACTCTAACAGCCGTCATTTCAGTACGCACTCCTTCCTTACCCATGTCATCCTTCACACAATCCATATTTTATTTGGTCTACCTTGCTCTTGTATCCATTCACATTAATATCTTAAACTATTTTCGTAATATGATTTTCTTCCCTCCTAATGACATGCCCATATTTATTTTACTTTATATACTCTATACTCTTGTATAGAAATAAAACTAGCCTCTGCCCACAGCTTCGCCCGCGTGGTACCCGGATACAAAGTCGCCTATATGTTATTCTGATGTATCCTTCTAATATTATAAACGCGAAAGTTTTTGAGGATGGATGTTTGTTACTCTTTCACGCAAAAACTACTGAACGGATTTTGATGAAACTTTACAGTATAGCTTATCAGAATAACACATAGGCTAGTTTTTATCTGGGTACAACGCGGGCGAAGCTGTTGGCAGATGCTATTAAGCTATATAGCTATATAAAGTTTCATCGAGGTCCGTTCAGTAGCTTTTGCGTGAAAGAGTAACAAACATCCATCCTCACAAAGTTTCGCGTTAACAAAAGTGCAAACAAGCTTACGGCCCACCTGTTGGTAAGCGGCTACTGTGAGCTATGGACTCCTGCAACACCAGAGGGTCGGTATCACTCGCGCGGAGACATAATGCTGAAAAGTGTCTTGTGTTTATAAATCACCGGAAGCCATACTTTGAAAACTGGAACACAGTTATGCGAGTATTACTACTTGATGGTAGAAATATTGTGGTAGTACTTCCCCGGGCGAGCTCGTTCACAAGTAGCTCTACTACACCTTGAAACTACTGCTTCTGCTCTATTTTGAGCTCTGTGGCGCAATAGGCGAAGGCCTGCCTGAGACGCAGAAGGTTGCGGGTTCGATTCCAGCCGCGGGACAAATGTTTGTATCTGAAAATATTTATCTCGGGATTTGGGTGTTTTCTATGCATACTATGTATGTATTAAAAAAATGTATATAAGTAGTATATCAGTCATGTAGTTCCCATAACACAAGCTCTGCTTACATTGGGGATAGATGATGCTGATAGATGATGAAAAAAAAAGTCCAGTATTATTTATTATTATTTATTTATAGATCCAGCAGAACGTTTGCCTTTTGGGTACGAGCTGCAGTGGCCAATTTGGAAATCGCTTAACAGGCTTCGCACCCAAGTTGGCCGCTGCAGAAGCAATCTAACCAAATGAGAGATAATTGATCTAACCCACGTCCAGTGTGAGTGCGGGGAACCTATACAGAATATGGATCACTTGCTCTCCTGCCCTCTGTGCCCCATCACCTGCACCCGGGAACATCTCATAGAGGCAACCGATGAGGCCGTACAAGTGACCACACATTAATCAAAACAAATTTAAAAAATAAGCCATTGAGACGAAATAAATGAATGAATTATTGATTATAATATTCCAGCTATACCGTGCCACGCATAGGCTGCTACTCCTGGGCGCGGGTGAATCCGGCAAGTCTACGATCGTGAAGCAAATGCGCATCCTCCACGTCAACGGCTTCTCGGACAAGGAACGCCGGGAGAAAATCGAAGACATCAAGAAGAACATTCGAGATGCTATTCTTGTGAGTATACCACAATGGTACTAGACGGCGGTACTAAGGTCACGAATTATTCCTTACATCCAAATCAGTTCAGCTCTTATAAGGATTATTAGCAATAAATATCCAAACTTTTGCATTAATAATAAAATTGCTGGATGGAACCAAGGTCCAACCCAATCCCAATCTATGATATTATTTTATTTATTTACTAGTTTTTGCCCACGGCTTCGCCCGCGTGGTACCCGTATAAAAAGTAGCCTATGTGTTATTCTGATGTATAAGCTATATTACTGTTAAGTTTCATCAAAATCCGTTCAGTAGTTTTTGCGTCAAAGAGAAACAAACATCCATCCCCACAAACTTTCGCGTTTTAGGTTTTTTTAAATATACTTACTTACTTGGTATCCCTAATGTATGTATGTTTTCTATGTATAATGCGTATATACAACAAAAATTATATAAGTAGCAGTAGTAAATTATGTAGTCCCCATAACACAAGCTCTGCTTACTTTGGGGCTAGATGATGCTGGGTGAAATGTCCAGCATTATTTATTTATTTATTTCATGCAATAGTTTGATAAATAACACATAAAAAAAATTACTGAATTCATATAAAAACATACAGTGGAATAGTCAATTTTCTCTGCAACCATATTGAGTGTATGTATGAATGAATGGATGAATTAATGAACATCTTATGAAATAAACAATAAAATATTGAAATAAAACGTACAAAAGGCGGTCTTGTTGAATTAAATCGAACTCTTCCAGACAACTTGAAAGGACAACTTTCCAGACAACTTGGAAGGACAACCTTCCAGACGGCATGGTGCATGGCTAAAGCGCTTTGCTCAGCAGTCCTTCCGCGATTTGTTGTTTTTGTCGATAAAAAATGTTGATGGCCTACTACTCGCAAAGCAAAAATAGAATCCGTAAACTATTCCGGCCAAACTAAGGCTTTCGGAAAAAGGTCAAGACTATGATCGATCGTCCACAGTATATAGACGTGTTTTATTTCATGTTTCAGACAATCACCGGTGCAATGAGCACCTTAACGCCCCCTATACCGCTGGAAAAATCTGAAAACAAGGCGCGTGTCGATTATATTCAGGTGAGATTTACATTATTTATTTACTAGTTTCTGCCTGCGGCTTCGCCCGCGTGGTATGTGGATAAAAGTAGCGTATGACCGTCTCCAGGCTTCAAACTATGTCCACCAACTTTTGAAAGATTCGAACCAAGGATTACAATTTTCCATACAAAGTTTAGAACTCAATTGCACACCCCAATAGGGTTGTTTTGAATAAATAAAAAATACGTGTTTCATTATTTACTTTAAAGTTTATATATACAGAGTTCTGAGCGAATTAAACAAAATAATAAAACTTTACCACCCTATTAACCCCCTTAGGGGTTGATTTTCGAAAATTAGGAACCTAAACTATCTACATTCCAAATTTCATCAAAACCGGTTTAGTAGTTACGGAGATACGTGGTAACAAACATTCACATACACAGACTTTCGCATTTATTATATTAATAGGATCTAACAAACTGACAATTGTAAGTTATTAGTATCATACTAAAATCTATGTTAATATAATCACCAGCCCTCTGTTTCATAATCACTCGCTAACTCTAGCAGCTCTCTGCAAAAGTTGTCTGCCTCTATCTTTTGTTTCATGTTAGAAAAGGACAGGGTTAGAGTTAGCGAGTGATTATGCAACAGAGGGTAAGTTCTCGAAGTGTTATAAATCTTATTGTATCCGAAACAAAAGTGCACAACAAAAACAGAGAAACAGAGTAGGCACAACGTTTTAGGTTTTATTTTACGGTCATAAATTCGTTTGAAGTATTTATGTACGACCATTGTCAAGATGTCCGTAAGATTAACACTGGTCTTCACTTAAAAAATATCACGTTTTGAATGGGTTGCAAAAGTCGTCACGGGTTGAGTCGACTCGCAACCATGGCTGTTATACAAATTGTAATTGTGCTTACTGATTGCGAAAGTTTGAAATTACTTTAACTATTTTTTTACAAAAAAACACTAGGGGGTCTTCTTAACCTGTGACCACGGCTTTTGCAACACGTTTAATTGTCGGAAAAATAATAAAAAAAGGAAATGCGTTAAAGGGGCAGTGATAACAGTATCCTGAAAACAGTTGCGGAGAGGTGTATCTTTCCTATTTAGAGACAGTTTGTGCGTAGTGTGGTCATTCAGTGAAATCAAAATGATTTTATTGTTTGATCATCTACCGTCGCAAAATGGACCTCTTCCTATCTTCACAGAATTTACTAACAAATAGTCTCAAGTATCTACTAACAAAATGAATTATTTATATTACTGTCCGAAATAAAAACTTTTGATTGAACGATTAATAAAGAGCCGTAAAACTATTAAAATTTATTTGGTTAATTTGAAAATTTTGTTATAATTAACTTGTTTTGTGTGACAGGATGTAGCCTCACAGCCCGACTTTGACTACCCAATGGAGTTTTACGAGCATACGGAGGCGTTGTGGAAAGACCAAGGTGTGCAGCGTACTTACGAGCGCAGCAACGAATACCAACTCATCGATTGTGCCAAGTAGTAAGTATCATCAGGCGACGATAGTAAAGGATAGTATCAGTAAAGGAGAGCGACAGTTTAAATTAAGTTAAGTTGGTTTACTAGAATCAATATCATTGTATGACAATTTAAAAGTATACATAAATATAAGTTTTATGTATTCTTTTAAGATTTACGTATATTGTCCAAACAAACTCTTTATAATATTAGTATAGACTAATATTAAAAAGAGTTTGTAAGTTTGAATGTAGGAGATAATCTTCGAAACTACTCCCATTTCAAAAATTATTTATGAATATTTTGAATGGACTTTTAGGGTGGCCATAGGCTGTATAGCTGTAAAAATAAAAGGCCTTTTCACGGAGACTAACTTTGCAACGTAAGTCGAAGAAGAAATGGTCGAGCGAATGCGTTTCAAAACGCTTTATGAACGCTGCCTAAACAGTAAGAGCTACTTTTGATCAGCTGCTTTATATCCGAGTACACGCGGGCGAAGCCGTGGACAGTAGCTAGTCTTCTATACTAATAATAAAGCTGAAGGGTTTTTTGTTTGAACGCTCTAATCTCTGGAACTAACAGTCGGATTTGAAAAATTATTTTTGCATTTGATTGTTCAATTCTTGAGGAAGATTCTTTCTTCAATTCTTCATTAGGTTTTTTAACATCACACTACGAAAAGAAGGCTAAGCAGACGATACGATGCGGTAGGTCGGGGGCCGAGGGCGGCCGTGGCTACTGTATAATAAAATGGTGTTTCCTTTTCCAGTTTCCTGGACCAGGTGCACACAATAAAGCAGTGTAACTATACGCCGAGCGAGCAGGACATCTTGCGCTGCCGTGTGCTCACATCGGGAATATTCGAGACACAGTTCGTAGTCGACAAAGTCAATTTCCAGTGAGTGCTCTGTTTGGTTTATTGGTAATCAACAGTGTTTACTTATAATTTAGGAAAATAAAACGTGTGTTTAAAATATAAGGTTCTTTATGCAAAAAAAAGGTGTTACGCTTGGAATACATTGCCGGAAATTAAATGGTGCTCCCAAAAACAGACTTGATAGTTATGTCGCAGATGGATTGCTTAATTAGCTGTATTAAATAACCGCTAGCTGTTTTACAAAACCGCACTGTTTTGTAAAGCGGCGTATTGACGTCCAGCCGGAATGTCATTGCGATACGTTTAACAAAAAGGCTGCCAATTTTCTTAGCTTGTTTTAGTTTAAATTACAAAACCGCGGTCCAATTTATAAAACGGCTACATTGTCAACGGCGCATTGGAAAAGGCGAAACGCTTTGTTTATCCGGATTACTTCCGGCTGGACGTCAATACGCCTGATTAGAAAACAGCTAGCAGAGTTAAACAGCTAACTAAGCAATCCATCTGCGACAGATATAAAAAAAAATAGTGCACTGATATAAACACAGTTCCATAGCTGCTAGTGTATCAATAATGATAAGTCAAACTGTGGCGCAGTGAGCGAAGGCCAGCCTGAGTCGCAGAAGGTAGCGGGTTCGATTCCGCCACGAGACAAATGTTTGTATCTGCAAATATTTGTCTCAGGAGCTGGGCGTTTTCTATGTACATATCTATTTACAAAAAAATATATATATTAGTAGTATATTAGTCATGTAGTTCCCATAACACAAGCTCTGCTTACATTGGGGCTAGATGATGCTGTGTGAAAATGTCCAGCTTTATTTATTTATTTCTATATAATAATAATATGGTCGCGCGCGAGGAATCGGCGTAAATTTACTTTTAAATTTTAAATTCACGTAGTTTTTAAGTTGACCTTTCTATATGATCATTGTGATTTCAATGAATAAAAAGTTATTGAATTTGACTTTGACTAAACTATTTGTACGTTCCGCAGCATGTTCGATGTGGGCGGTCAGCGGGACGAGCGCCGCAAGTGGATCCAGTGCTTCAACGATGTAACCGCCATTATCTTCGTGACCGCCTGCTCCTCATACAACATGGTGCTGCGCGAGGATCCCACGCAGAATCGACTGCGCGAGTCGTTAGACCTCTTCAAGAGCATATGGAATAACAGGTGAGTGTACTATGCCCCGTACGTTCTAGCGATCACTCAAATAAAATGGTGCCAACCTTGAGCATTTCACCTGGAAAAGATCGCCGCCCCTGGGAAGTCATTTTGGTGGAATTCGGGAAGCGAATATAAAAAGTAGGTATCAAATAGCTCTCTTCCGTGTGATCGGTAAGCAAATTCTCACCTAGGAGGAGATGCTTACGGTTCTTTACTAGGTGGAAGCTGTACTCAACAGCCGACCCATGTACGTTCTGAGGTCCGACCCCTCGGAACCGACTGCTTTAACACCGTCACACTTTCTTTCTACTAAACCGCTCGCTTTCTTACTCGCGGCTGACGTGAGTGGAGAACGAACAAATCTTTTGTCTCTTCATTACACTCATAACTCGAATAAAGTGCATTTGGTGATAACGGACGCGATTGTTTCATACATTTTCTTAAGGGTGGCTGGGTTTTGTGGTTGGTTAAGCACTGAGTGGGGTCCCACAGGGTGTAACTATGAGGCCGGCTGATTAGCTAAACAACATGCACCTAAATGTTTTTGCTTTATTTCATTTCCTTTCGTACCTATGTACATTACTTACATTATCATACCTACTTATTTAATCATATAATTGATAATTTTACTATTACTAGTTATTTTGTCTTACCTACCTAGTTACATATTGATGTAATTGGTAAATAATAATTCTGTAAAAGTTATTGTACCTCTATATGATCGAGCAATAAACTATTCTAGGGCCCGAGTTCACCAACACAGTAATGGGTGATTAGGTTCTAATCAAAGCATTTTGACACATGCTTTCATTGGATTCTGTCATCATAATCTATTAGATAGATTTGACCTTTTATTCTGTTGGTGAACACAAGCCTAAACATTGTAAACTTACTAAGATAGTTGTCGTTTTGTCCCAGATGGCTGCGCACGATATCCGTGATCCTGTTCCTGAACAAGCAGGACCTGCTCGCGGAGAAGGTGCTCGCGGGCAAGTCGCGGCTCGAGGAGTACTTCGCGGAGTTCTCGCGGTACTGCACGCCGCCCGACGCCGCGCCCGACGCGCGCGACCATCCCGAGGTGGCGCGCGCCAAGTACTTCATACGCGACGAGTTCCTGGTATGTAGCATTCATACGCGACGATTTCCTGTTTCGTTGCATTCATAAGCGACGTGTTCCTGGTACGTAGCATTCATACGCGACGTGTTCCTGGTACGTAGTATTCATACGCGACGAGTTCCTGGTACGTAGCATTCCTACGCGACGAATTCCTGGTACGTAACATTCATACGCGTCGATTTCTTGATACGTAGCATTCATATTCGACGAATTCCTGGTACGTAGCATTCATACGCGGCGGGTTCCTGGTACGTAGCATTCATACGCGGCGGGTTCCTGGTACGTAGCATTCATACGCGACGTGTTCCTGGTACGTAGCATTCATACGCGGCGGGTTCCTGGTACGTAGCATTCATACACGTCGATTTCCTGATACGTAGCATTCATATTCGACGAGTTCCTGATACGTAGCATTCATACGCGGCGTGTTCCTGGTACGTAGCATTCATACGCGTTGAGTTCCTGGTACGTACCATTCATACGCGTCATTTTTTAATACTACTGATATATATAGCTACTACCCACGACTTCGGCCGCTTGGTACCCGGATAAAAAGTAGGCGATTGCGAAGTACCTTAGGCAGTGTTCGTAAGAAACGCATTAGTTCGACCGGTTTTTCGTCGACTTACTATAAATAATAATTTGACTCGTGTCTAATTTGACATGAGTAAAATTCTTTCCAAAACTTTCTTGCGTGCACTATTTGTAAAAAAAAGGACAGGAAACGGCTTTAAAAACTATTAATCATATCGTAAAAACGGGAATTTACACGTAGCGCACTGGTGAAGGCATCGACTAAGTTTCGACACATTCCGAGAGTCTTCATCGGGATGAGTGATCGCGATGCGTCATGCACTCAACGAGGGAGAGCGTCGCGATCACTCACCATGAAAATTCCCGTTTAACAATATGACTATTAATATTGTTGACGTGTTGTAATAATGTTATTGACGTGTTGTATTAATGTTGTTGACGTGTCGTATTAATGTTGTTGAAGTGTTGTATTAATGTTGTTGACGTGTTGTATTAATGTTGTTGACGTGTCGTATTAATGTTGTTGACGTGTTGTTTTAATGTTGTTGACGTGTTGTATTAATGTTGTTGACGTGTTGTATTAATGTTTCAGCGCATCAGCACGGCGTCCGGCGACGGCAAGCACTACTGCTACCCCCACTTCACGTGTGCCGTCGACACGGAGAACATAAAGCGCGTCTTCAACGACTGTCGCGACATCATTCAGCGCATGCACCTGCGCCAGTACGAGCTGCTTTAACGCACTGTAAGTTAGCCTTTACCATTACAATGTATCATTCATTACACTTCAGAATTTACTTATTGATAACAAATATATTAATGTATAAATAATAATAATTCTTTACATTATTATTTACAAAGTAAGCAGAGCTTGTGTTATGAGAACTACAATACTGATATACTACTCTTTTTTTTGTAAATACACGTTATCCTTAGAAAACACCAAGACCGGAGACAAATATTTGCAGATCATACAAACATTTGTCCCACGGCGGACCTTCGCTCAAAGCGCACAGAGGTCGTCAAAAGCGTACAACTGATGCGGATGAACGAAGGTGTACCAATTGTTTAAAGGGTACACCCTACCCTTTAAACGATATAATAACTTTTAATAGATTCTACAAGTGATAGTCTAATAGAATGTGTTTTTTTTTTATATTTGCAGAGCCAACAGCAGCGTGCTAGTGTAGGAAAGCGGTTTCTCCGCATGTCCGGTACAGCAATACTTACTTATATTACTGTTGTAACTGTGTCTCATTGCGGGCCGGGTAGCGGCCGAGGCCACCACTGGGCCCACAAGCTCGGCGATACTCATCCAACCATAAAATAATAACCCTCAGTCACGCACATAATTGAAACTATAGTGGCTGGAGATCATATAAAAAATGCAGGGCCGTGTAAAGATTTTTAAATAGTTCATTAACTAAACATAGCTTTGGCTCTTTCTGATACGTGTCATTTCATATTCAACAGTAAAAAACTATCGTGAACTTAACTATTCATATTGTAAAAAAATTCACGTACTGCACTACGCACGGCGCGACGCGGAAGGAGAAAGTCGCGACCACTCATCCTGATGAAGACTCTCGGAATGAGTCGAAACTTAGTCGGTGCTTTTACCGATAGTGCAGTACGTGAAAATTCCCGTTTTTACAATATGGTAAATTTTTGTAGCTTAACAACTGTTGAAAAAACCTTAAAATAAATGCCCTTAAAATACGGCTCATTACCACTCGTCAGTCCATTGCCGGATGCGGAAAAACAGTGGTAATTAGCCGTCATTGTGGTTATGGTTTTGCCCGATCCCGAATATCGAATAACCGATAACTAATCAGGATATCTGAGAAAATAAAATTGTATTAATCCGATTAAGTTATCCGATAAGGTTAGCCAGTTTTATGTTCACAGTTCTTTATTTTTAAGTACGAAAGTAAGCGAAACAATAAATAGTGAAATACTATTAAACATCAAAAATTATAACTAAGTTAATTTGTGTTTCGATAAAAATGCTTAAATTTTTTAATCCGAACGGAAACATAGTACGAAAATAGCCGTATATTCCGGGTGCCGGATTATAAACGGATATCCGTTGCATATCTAAATGGAATATATATCAATGGCTGACTGTAATCATCATTTAAAAAGTTGAATACAGCTAAATTCCATAGATTTTTGTTAAAATCTCCAGCCACTCTATTATCTATTCTGTAAACATCATGTCAACAATACTAGAAACAGATTAAAATCTCCATCTTCGCTTGGTCGAAAATCTGGACGGGTCTGGCTGGACTAAGGAAATGTCCTAAATTTTACCCGCGAATAGAGTAATTAATGCCCATCTGCACTAAGGTTAGGCAAAGACTTAAACACTGAAATCGAAAAGTAGCTGTCTTTTTTGGCAAAGAAGCATACGGCCCACCTGTTAGTAAACTGTTACCGTGCTCGCAACACGAGAATAAACACACGCGCCTTAAAAAAATCATAACGGCCTTTTTTAAGAACCTTTGACTGTTGTCACGTAGGAAAACCTCAGCAGAGAGATCACTCCATAAAGTGTTCGCAGGAGGAAATTCCTCTGAACCCCACGGTACGCCACCACTCAGGCTCTAGGGTGTGAAGATGATCCCTGCCGATGGGAAATGGTGCAGGCGGGCATAAAACTAGCAAATAAAGAACTTAATCTTATGTGAAAATGGTATCGCCCTACTTTGTGTTTTGGCCTTAGGATCGCAACACAGTATATTTATTTACCTAAAGCTATAGACACACCGGCGTGGAACGTAGCAGTAAAGGCTACGTTTTTCGTACCGCGTAAACGTTTGTCAAAAGCTGATAGGCATTTCTGTTTGCGTCATTTCAAAATACGGGCATCATCTGCGCGAACATCGAAAACGCATTAGACGCGCCCCGGTCTGGCCGTAGCCTAAACTATAACACCTCAAACTAACACCAAAAAGTAACTTTATCCTCTAATAAATAAGAAGTACGTTTTACTTGTTGCGATCTTCAGTGGAGATGCCAGTTTAATAACTGTGATTCTAATTATTATATCTATCTTATTTCTGAAGATAATCGGTTTCGCTTCGAGATAGTTACCAAAATCATTCGAATATTCTGTTAAATCGATTGTTTGTATCGAGTGGATTACTACTGAAAAGCATTGAAAAGCATCTGATGTTTTGCATAAACAACTATTGTAACTATCAATTCTTAACAGAAAACCAGTTAATAAGCAGCCCATCTGATTTGCATATGTTTATTGATCGAGGCTAGCATCAATTTGAACGAAAGTCACTGAATTCATTAAACTAGGCTTCGATTGGTAGTATCGAAAATATCAGAATGTTGAGTTATATCGCTCGTACGTATTGTAACTAGACTTTTTTTTTCTATATGCCTATCAGATGTTTTTCTAGACTAATCGAAAGTAAGAAATTTCGTAAGCGAAGCAAAACCGATAGATTTCACGTCAAAAGACACAAAATGGTGTTTCCGAACGTATATGAGTCGAATCGCTGGCAACTGTATCGATATTGAAATGCACATCACTACGATAGCCAATTGTTTTTTTTTAATGAAATATATTGATAATAGTTACATATTTTAATAGTATTTTCAAATGTTACTGTTCTTAAGTTGAAACATAAGTAGATAAATTTAATTGACGTAATGAAAAGCTTATTGTAGATGGCGCTATCACGAAAATCACTGAAATTCGTTTCCGATTGGCCAAAAATTCGCCATATTGTTTTAGTTGGTTTGTGATTGGGGCATTTGCTAGTGGCGCCAAAGTTTCGAAAAATGCTACTCTATTACGGTATGTACTTTTTGCTAAGATAAAATATATAGTTCTAATAGGTAGTGATGTGGTAGTCGATGTTGGGTTGTGACGTTTCGTTTATATATTTATCGAATGTTTTCTCGTTAAAATCTTTATTTCGTTGAATTGCTACTTTGTACTGGGGGGAGGATTCTCGTGCCATAAACATGTCTAAATTGTTATTTTCATCTAGTTTTTACATAAATTTATGAAAATGTTTATTTTGACGTAACAATGTATATTGACACGAGAATGGGGGTGTCGTTGTTTTTATATCGATAAGAGAATGTTGCCGGACGTGCGGTGTCGATACCATATTTTATATTAAGGATCATCGATAATTAAATCGGTTTACCACGAGGCTAGTAATATTATTCTATTCACGTCTCTATAGAAAACACAAGCTTTTAATGCATAGTCTAGGTTTTGTTTTTGATTAAATGCATATCACATATTCGTTATATGGCAAATTCTTAAAGTAGGCCAAATTCTTTATATCACCTATTTATTTAGTAGCCAGAATGTATTTACACATAAAGTAACATTATACATGATTTTGTATAGTTTATATTGTTTTATAGTTTGACGTTTACTAAGTTTTGAATTTTAACTGTTATGTCTGTATATTTTTGATTACAGAATTAATATTTTATTTTTATTGTGACCTTTCACTTTTGTCACATTGTTTTGATTCTCCTAATGTTTATTTGTATTTTTTATTTTTAAATTTTACGTCTTCCAATAATGTTGTCTTTATTTCTATTAACATGTTTTTTGGACGTTGTAACAGCTACGTTGAATTCTAGCACAATTTTTTTACTTAATTTTATTGTAATGAATTCAAGCAATAAGTGCTTCGCTATAGATTTTAACTTAGGTTATTTAGTTTATGTTTTAATATTACGAGCTTTTAGTGTATAAGGTCCAAAGATGCAAGATTCGGCTCGTATTTGATGCGGCCATTGAAATAACGTAATTGTAGCAGTATTTTAATTTCAAATGCGTTCAAAGAATATTCTATGTGGAATATAAGATTATTTTATTTTTCTTCGTTTTAAGATCACGTTTTAGACTTAAGTACAAAATGTTACTAATCTATTCGTCTTAACATTTAATTTATAAAATAATAGCGTTATTATTTATGGAGAAATTGGTTATGTACTTACCCCCTGTTCTAATTTAAGAAATGTTTTAAAAAATTGATCTATTTCTATATTTCTTATCGTTATTTTGATGAATCTGCGTTTCTTTTTTGTTTTAACATAACTATCCTACGAATAAGTTTAGGGCTGACAGAACAATTTATCGTTATATTTCTGACTATGTCACATCACTATAAACTTTAAACATTTGTAATAATGCGTATTATTTGTAGCTTGATTTGAAATATGGTCCTTAATATAAGAATGTTGGATGAGTTAATTTTGTAATGTGCCATAATGTAGTGTTGCCAGGCGGAAACACCATAATGCTAATGTTACCATACTTAAAAATCAACAAATTATAAGAAATAAATTCCTTCCTTGTGTAATATAACGCTATTTTTGCTTTTTAATCGTAACAAAGTTATTTTTAATATAATATAATGTTTTTTTTGTGTTAACATTAAGTGTCTTTTGGATTTAAGTAGGAACGAAAATATACATGCGTATTGTAATTGAAATACTTTATACTGTTTGTCATTGAGTTATTTGCAGACCGTCGCACTCGAGGAAAATTTATACACATCTTTAATGTACCTAATAATTTTTGACAACATTTTATTCTACTAAAAATGTTATTGCCTGAAATGTTTATCACTTACCCTCTTATTAATATTCACTAACTTTATCAGATCGTTAACTCTAACCCTGTCCTTTTCTAAAATTAGACAAAGGAAGACAACTTTAAACACGCTGCTATAGTTAGTAAGTGTTCATGAGAAAGAGGGTAAATGTTTTAAAACTTATAAAAAACGTGGCGTTATGTCAGATATAACAAAACGCGTTTGAAGAAAGCATTTAACAAGATCGATTGGTTGCTTCTATATGTTCACGTATCTTTATTGGTCTTTTATTTATATTTTTATTATTATCTATGATTCAAGATTAGTTACCGTAGCTACGTTGTAATCGTATTTTAGATATTTAATGGAAATACTGAAGACTACAGTGATTCACGATGCTATCTATTTATTATATATTTGATAAATTTAATATACAGTCAGTTGCTCTTACAACAGCCGGTTATATCCGGATGATTTTCTTCCATGTAACGACGGTCTCCAGAACTAAGAATTACCTTAATATTCACTGTGTTCAACGGCATCTTGAATACGAACGAATAATTCTACAATTATTGAAATAGGTTCGGTAGCTAAGTATGTTTAGATTATCGGAAATTAACGGAAAGCGTTGTAACTTTTGTTTAGGTGAGTGCAGAATTAAATGGTCCCTTGCTGAGTGTAGCATTACTCAGTGCATCAAAGTGTACTTCCTCATTTACTACTAGTTGAGCAACAATATTGTACTAGACAAGTGGCCGATAACGAAACAGATCGCTTTGAAAATGTTTATGTAAAAAGTAGTCTATTTGAGACTGCTGTCGCAGTTGTGCCCGATGTACTAAACCTTAGTACAGCAAAGACTTAGAAGTGTCTCGGACATTTTTCATACAAATCTGTCACTAAGACACACCTAAGCCTGCCTTGTCTAAGTTTGACGGGCATTCGTGTTCTATATGGAATTCTATATGAAGAGCGTTTTGTTTTGGTGATAGCTACTTGTCAACAATACTTTTAAGGAGTCACTGAGCCGACTCCACACTCTCGGCGTGAAGGCACGTCATGAGTCATTATTCTTTTGCGAGTCTCCGATTTTATGCTGGATCTAAAGCGAGTCAACTTTAAAAGGTAAAAAATAAATATTCTTTCTGTGATGTAAATTTGAGTGTGGAGCCTATACATACAAATATATACACAGATATATATTTTTCTCTTAAGTAAACCTCACGGATGATTTTGGCTAAAGGATATAAATTCTAAAAAACGTAACAAAACGACTCTTTTAATTTACTCGACACAGAGCATTAATCGCGCCACAACTAGCAACACCAGCTGATCCCTTTGGCTCAGCATGTAGCCGCAGATAGAGCTGCAGGTTCGATTCCTGCTGCGTTACAAATATTTGCATGATCTGCAAATGTTTGTTCCTAGGATGTTTCGGTAACATAGTGTGAAATGTTTTTTATTTTGTGCTATTTAACTTATTTCTGGTAAAGAGTCTGGGCAAAAGCATGCTGTCTTAATCTTGCGTGATATCACGTTGCTAATATTTCAAGTTACAAACTATCTTTGAAGCTTTTCCAATAGTCCACACACAAATCTATATACTAAAGTAGCTGAATAGAATGTCCCATTTTTTAAGCTCACGTTTTAATTTTGGTTGTTTATTTACGTCTGAGACTTTATGAATACGTAAATTATTTTGTATATTGTATATATTTCGTCATCTCTTTCGCACACTTGCCTATAAATAGAGAGAGCATCAAAATCAGATACAACTTTAGCCCGTTGAATAGGTGTAAAGTGTTTTTGGATGTAACGTTCTTAATAAAGGCTCTTTTTGTTATATAAATTGAGATATTTAGAATTAAAGGAATGTGGTAATTATGATTAAACTCGAATGATCGTGTTAGATTAGAACTAATGTATAGTTATGCTTTATCAATTTATATTCCAATTGAGCCTTCGATTAACACCAACCCTTTGTATGATAAATCCGATCCCTCTGTTACAGTTTAAGTAAACGCAATAATTCAAGTGATTCATGTATAAAGTAGCTTAGACTACATTTTTCTATATTTTTTTCAATTTAGACGAAAAAAATACTGCCAGTGTCGTAATATTTGTAGATACGCCTATTTTGCGCTCAGTCATGGACGTAGGTAGCGTACTTTCGCGATCGGATTCTTCTAGATGTAACATCCGTTGCCAATACCCAAAATAGTATTGAAACGATTCTTGTAGTTAAGTGATGTACTTGCGCACAATATGTACGGGGTACAGATACCTCTATCAAATGCAGCGTTGGGCTGCGAATATTTTTGGTAATTTTTACCTTACAGGGCGGTCTACGCCGCTGCATACGTTAGATCTGTCTCGCTATAGATATTATTGATGGCATTTAACTAGTGCTCATAGATTTTCTTTCCATTGTAGCACATGAGTCGTATTTTTCTCTCGATTTTGTCCGTAGTGAAATTATTTTATAATAGAAATATTTTGTAGCCTAGCTCAACACAAGTACGTTTCTAGCAAGGTGAGCGAGCACTACCGATGAGAGATCACGGTTTAACTCTCATACCTACGTTTAAAATATACACTTAAAGTCTATATTTTTAAAACATTTTAATTTTAAATTAACCTAATTAATGAAATTCCTAAAGATAAAAATGAAATTTTTAATATTATGTGTATAGTAGTGTGTACTGCGAGGTGATCTAATGACAAACGCGCTTACTTTCTTATTGTCTCCACAGATACGTGCAAAGAGTATATAATTTTACTGTCCATGAAATTAACTCTTAACTGATGTATACAAAAATCAGTATGTTTCAGACATTTTGAATCCGACTTAATGTATGTAAAAATAAATGTTGTTTTAAAATTGTGATTTTTTATTTTTTAACCTATATCATTAATTGATATTAGCATAACTATTACTTTGAATTTTAAGATTGTTCGCAAATTGTCTACTTACGGTTACAAGTACGAAAATAACAAAATTACTTTATAAAAATCAATTTTATTATATAAAACCAAAGAACACATTCTGTGTAATTAACACAAGAGTAAACATGTATTTCAAAGAAATAGGATGCATGCGAGTCTTTAAAATAAAATAACACATAAAAACATCGTACAAATAAATATTATTTACACGGTTTAGGCAATACCTATGCTAAATTCTCTTGGGATTGCCATCTTGAGAATACAGGGGTCCCCGATGGGGAAGATCGGGGGCAACGGGAATAACCCGGTAAAATCGGCATCATCTTGTAAGAAATATAAGTCTAGAAAGTATGAAATATATCAATGTTAGAAAAAAAAAAAATTAACTTATTGACCCCGAAGGCTTGTGTCGTAGGCCACACAAGACTCACTACGAGTACCAAGGATTAAAACATTTAGGTTCGAGACACAATTTGCCCCACAGCGGGAATCGAATCCGCCACAAGTCGTATATTTTTAGTAGGAATATTGAATTTGCGAAGAAACGACCACAAAGTATGAGTGAAAACAAGAAATTCAGATCAAAGAATTACTCAAAAAAGGCCTTAAAGCAAATTACTCAAAAGTTAAAAAGTCTTCGATTTTAATTAAAATAAAAATCAAACTTCACAAATGGGAACTTAACCTAATCTTTTGGTCCTTTTGGACCCGTACTTGTCGACATACAAAATAATTATAAATATAAGCGTACAATTGAAAACTGACCTATCAGAGAGCTAGTTTGTAGCAAACCCAGAAACAACTTAGAAAAAAAAACAGAAAGTTATACCAAGGAGTATTTTAAAAAAATCTATAAAATAACAGATGGCAACACAAATTTATTTATAAAAATATCGTTAATAGAGTTCAGTTTTGACTAATATGGGGATGCCACCAAAATGGACCCCCATTGTAATTTTATAGTTCTACAAAGTTGTACAAATGGCGATGTGCCGAAAGGTTAAATGAAAAAACTAAGCCTTAGTGGCGTACCCTAGTCTTTAATAACAGGTAGGTTAAACAACTTTCCGCCTGATCACAACCATGTCAAACCATGTTGGAAGCCTTTGAGTCGTCATAAAACTACAATACCAGAGATTGCTACTCGCTCATACAAACGAAATAAGTAAGGATTGTAAAATCTGGCTTCGTATTGTGTCCCTGACACAGTGCCATCTATAGTTTGTTTAAGGGATCTAACTTGTCCTACCACAGATAGGTCATCAAAGTATAAAAACTTAATAAACTAAAGGCAGTTTGCATCGAAAAAGTTCACCTACATAACAATAATTGTAAAAAAGTTGTGGAATTAGCATTATATAAAATGAGGTATGCAGGCAGTTGTTCTAAAATTCAAGAACAGGTAAAACTAAATTAAGTGTGACATAATTATGACTAACAACTTATCATAGTTACAAAACCTAGTAATTTCTTAAAGTATCCAAAAATAGTAATCATATTCCTAAATTACTAAAATTGAGGCACTTTTAAACATTGGCACTAGTTTGTTTAGAAATACAAAATAAAGCTTAAAAAAAGTTTTTCAAGGTCTAACTAAAGTTATGACTTCAAAACAGATAAAATCCTGTTTTTTTTTACTTAAAAGCAAAACTAAAAAACATTACAATGTTCACGTTAAATATTAATATTTTATTGTAAATTCACATTTAAATGTGAAAATTGTAGTTTAATAAAAAATATTGGCAATATTTTCTATGAAACACCAAAAACTTAATTAAAAACATATGAATGCCTAACTAGTAATGTCTTTTTTGCTGGGAAATAGGGACTAGCCCTTAAATGTCAATCATTAAAATAAAGCTTACAAAATTCACATAATAAATTGAAATTTTAAAAAATCTACAAAATACTTGCCGTTTCAAGACAAAATCACAAATCTAACACGATTTTGAAACCGACTTACCGCATTCTAGAACGTTACTCAGCTTTATCTTGAGCGTTTCTGGCCAAATAAATTTCTAGAATACGGCGGGTAACATAACATAATTAGAAATTATAGTTCTCATGCATCAACATTTTGTATTATATTATGGGCCCAGAACCGTACAAAAAAATATAGTAGTATACAAATTCAGTCTAAATATACGTAAAAATTCTTTGTACCGCAATATTTGCTAGCAAACGCCTTGCCGGCAGTCGTCGGGGCACTAAATGCTAGGTCTTCGATCCTTAACGCTTCGCCGTATAGGAATGATGCGCGCGCGCAGTCTAGCAAGCGTCGCGCAATGCCGTGTCGCCGGTGGTTTAAGTGCGTCCATATGCGAGAGATTCCACATCTGCGGAAATAGGGAAAGTCAATTGTCAAATTCGCTAGCTCATTGTAATTTTGGAACTATAAGTCTATATTCTAACTGGCATCCCATCCTCGTCGCCATTTATGATGTACTAGCTTCTGCCCACGGCTTAGCCCGCGTGGTACCTGGATAAAAGTAGCCTATATGTTATTCTGATGTGCATATAAGCTATATTACTGTAAAGTTTAATTTTATCCGTGCAGTAGTTGTTGCGTGAAAGAGTAACAAACATCCATCCTCACAAACTTTCACGTTTATAATATTAGTAGGAAGGAAATAGGATGTGTACTAATTACTAACTGACAACACTGTGTCTAATAGTAAAATGATTTTTTTAAACATTTGCAACAATATACATAGAAAAAAGACATAACTAAGGACATAATTTCTAGGCTATAGTTCACCAGACGCTGGTTTCCTTACGATGTTTCTCTGGCTGCTAGGAGGACGGCATTAAACGCGCACCTATACTTTTAAAACACATTGAAAGTACATTGGAGGTTGCTAGATTAGTCTTCCAAAAAGCAGCGATGGGCTTGCAACCAGTCAATCGTACATACAGTACTACGATTTAAATTAGTTACTTCGGCAAATTTCATCTATCATCGGAAATACGAACGCCCAATAGATGATATCTATATAAAGCTGTTACAACAACTGTCTACATTTTTTTATAGTGTTATTGGTTTTTTTTAATAACATTCAATTTATTTTACAGTAAGGGACACGAAAACTAAAATGTAATCACAAAGTACATAATATACTGTGTATAATATATTCAAACATATTTGCCTACTATCTACCCCCTTCTTGGTATCCTCACGGGTATAAATACCGAGTATAGTATTGAGGATGTATGTCATGGGGATTATAGTATGTTTAGGGGATGTTTACTCACTTTACGGGATAGTCCTGAACACTGCAACAGTCCGGCTCTCCCGGTATCAGCTTGTAAGCTTTCATCTTTGTCTCGGCGATAAGGCAACCGACGATTTGCTTCTTCACTATGCAGAGGTAGGCCTGAAGCAATCAAATAAGGTAATTAATAATTGACTAGCTCAGGTACTTTCTTAAGGCGGCGTGGGCCGAAAAGTTTAATCTTTCATCACCCTATGTGACGTAATAAAACAATATTATACATAATGAAATTAAACCTTTTGAATGGATTAATCGGATTATTATGTCTAACAATCGTCAAAACGTAAAACAATTTTATACATAATTATTATAAGTTTAACGGGTCTTTGTCGCGTATACCTTTTTTATTTTTTTCCCGACGACGTTTCAACTTAATACAACCAACACGATAGTATGGTTAGAAAAAAACAATAGTATATTGTTAACAAACAGAAGTTTAAATACTGGCTTGGTCTCCTTAAAATAATATCGCAAAGTACCCTTTGTAAATAATTGGCGTTTCGCAGTTTCAAAATTTAGCTATACTATAATATTGAAATGTTATCACTCAATAGAGTTCTAAATTTGAGTAAATTAAAAGAAACCCGGGATTTTTTTACTAGCAACCATGACGTTACTGTCATTTTATAGACGAGCTTATTCGAATCTTACTTTCAATGGCACATTGGTATTAAACTATGTGCGTCAAATGCATTTCCAATCCCGTCCAGCCCGTCTTAAACTTCAAAACTCAATTTCTGGACGTCAACATTTCACTCTGAGTAGACCCTTACCCGTAGCTCCAAACAAAACAAAAAAAAAAGCTGCATACAACCCAATTGATTAAACCTTATAATGGACACCATCGTTTTTAAATTTGTAGCGACATCTCGCCACATGATTGAACTACGTTAAAAAGCATCAACGCATAGCGAAAAGCAACGAACTACTGATATACGAAGAGCTACCACAGACAATACGCAGATGTCCATCGAAGTGTCTAGATCGCGCAAATAGTTTTATCGCAACCTGAACATAAAATATATAATACCTCCGACAAACAACTGTCGGTCCTAGGAGCCCGGCCAAGTGGATCAGATGGATCAGTCCAGTGGAAGATCTTCCCCTTTGAAAATGGAGGTCATGCCACCTATATATATAAATTTTGTGTTGTATATAAAGTTTTACTCAAATTTATTTATTCATTAAAATCACTTTGAAACGTCGGTTTTATCTACTGCCTGTTCTTCCCCTGTTCTACTTACAGTCATGCTATGGATATTCGTATTGGTGAGAGGTCCCTCATAGCCTAGTTGTGGATGTATGACTCGGTTGAGCAGCGTCTCCACTCGTCGCCAGTTCAGATCTCCGCCCCGGACACGGATGCATCGCCAAGAGTCAGTTCGCTCGATCACGCATTCATCTTTCCAACCCTGTGAAATGAACAACCGATTTTTATTTTGAAATTGAAAATATTCCGTCATATTCTGATGTTTAGTGGGGCTCATGATAAAGAGCTTCTAAATTAGCTAACAATCCATATTTTAAAATTATTTAAATGAGTCTGGGATGTTACCATAGTATTCGTTGTTCCTGATACCCACGATACAGGGGATTCTTGTGTGGGGTCAGGACTATAAAGTAATTACTTTTATTCATAACCAGATACTTATGTATGTTAGTCTCTAAGTTTTGTTTAATGTTAGAAAAGGACACTGCTAGAGTTATCAAGCCGATAAAGTTATGGTATTATTAATTCAACAGTATTATCATACAGGAGAACGAAGCGAGCTACTAAAATACAACTTCTGAGAGAAAAGAATTGATTTGCGAGCGAAGTGAGCAGATTGAAGTGTCCTCTGTGGGACAAATGTTTGTATTATCTATAAATATTTGCCTCAGATCTGGGTATTTTCTATTTATTATATGTATATAATTTAATTAAAAAAAATGTATATAATTAGTATATCAGTCATGTAGTTATCATAACACAAGCTTTGCTTACTTTGGGGCTATAGATGAAGCTGTGTGGAAAATGTCCAGCATTATTATTAATAACTAGCTTCTGCCAACGGCTTCACCCGCGTGGTAACCGGATAAAAAGTAGCCTATGTGTTATTCTGATGTATAAGCTATATTACTGTAAAGTTTCATCAAAATCCGTTCAGTAGTTTTTGCGTGAAAGAGTAACAAACATCCATCCTCACAAACTTTCGCGTTTATAATATTAGTAGGATAGGATTATTATTTCATGGTTTGAGACAAGCAAAGTCATTTGTGTGAATGTTGAACTTACGTTGAACCTGAGCACATCTGTCGCGTTGTGATGAACCAAATGATCGTGCTCGTCTTGAGGATCGCCAATCTGCAAGAGAATCGTAAAATTAGCATTATATAGACTTTTAAAATTACATGCACGAGCCTTTAAACTTAGTCCAGAGCAGAAAACGTGTCAGCAATGCCCCTGCCGATGTGAATAGACAACTTTATTGTTCCACAATGGTTCAAACTCTATAGTTCAGACAATGGATGATGAAATCTTTCAACAGGCTATGAAGAGAGCTATGCTTGGGTCGGTCGGGAAGGCGTGAACGATCTGAGGGATTATGCTGAGTTTATAACATGTCAAAACGGTGACCATATCAACAAGATTTCCATAAATTGTGGAATGGTTATCGTTTCGACAAGTTTTTAACGTATTTGTAACTCAGAATAACCCTCTGGATTCACATGAGAGAGAACGGTGGAGATCGCCAGAGACCGGGATCGATGGTAGATTTTGGGAAAGACCTTTGCCCAGCAGTGGAACGGTACAGGTTAACTAAAAAGATAAAGGGTTAGGCATAAAGCTCACTTGATAAATAGTCCCGCACTCGGAACACTGTGTGGCGCCGAATTTCTTCTGCCCCGCATCTATCACGTATTGATCAATGCCGGTCTTGATCAAGGCTTTCTTGCTGTTTCTATCACCTGTGAATAAAAAATGATTAGAATCTATACAGACTCTGATAGCTAAATAAAAGAAAACAGACGAGTTCAGGCGAGTTTTCGCACTCTGGGCCTTGGGCCTCAGAGATCGTCTATATGATTCAATGAGAATGAGATCCCATTTTTTTTAACGGTCCCTTTTGGCCAATCTTGATTTTAATCTGGCATTAACCAATATTTTTTTAATATTTTCTCAACAGTGTTCATAATGAATTTGAACAGAGGACGAAATAATTTTGTATTTGCTAGTATATCATGTAGCAGGCGGGGTATTAATTACCTTTAGAGGTAGGTGTGGTCACTCCTGGGTTAGGTTTACTGAATATCGGGAATAGCTTGGGTTTGTCATCAGATGACGTTTCAGGCACTGCGGTTTTATTTGCGGTATCTGAAATGTTTGTTTAAAAAAATGTAGCAACAATAAAATTACTATACAGGTCTTATATAGATATTACTATACTGCGCCACAGAGGTCAGGTCGACCTCTGTGGCGCAGTGGGCGAAGGTCCGCCTGAGACGCAGAAGCATGCGGTTTCGATTCCTGTCACGAGACAAATGTTTGTAAGGTCTGCAAATATTTGTCTCAGGTCTGGGTGTTTTTCTATGTATAATATGTATGTATTTACAAAAAAAAGTATATAAGTAGTATATCAGTCATGTAGTTCCCATAATACAAGCTCTGCTTAGTTTGGGGCTAGATGATGCTGTGTGAAAAATGTATTATTTATTTATTTTTATTTATTTAAGCCGAAGTGTACAAAGGTGCCTCTCCCTATGGACCGATGATATAGAAGGCAGTGAATGGAGGTGGCCGAGTGTCGTTCGTCATAGCACCCTTTAGGGAAGCTGTTATTTTTATCTACATATTGTTCTGTGTATGGATTTACAAAAAATATATATGTCGTATACCAGTCATGTGGTTTCCATAACACGCTCTGCTTACTTTGAGGCTAGATGATGCTGTGCGAAAATGTAATTATTTTAATTAATGACATTTTACTATCATAATTTAAGGAAAAAAAAAAATAAAAAACAAAAGTAATTTAAGGCTTTGGAGATCCAACTAATAGTTGGTTAAGCAAAATGAGGTTAATTTTTTCATCCATTCTTTCATCTGTTTTTTTTATAATCACAGATAATTTTTTTGATGTATATAATGTTACCATTGACAACTGCAATCTCAGTTGAAGCTAGCACAGCCTCTGCGTTAATATTGTTAGTTTGCGCCATCTTGAGTATTTGCTCGTCCAACATTTTGAGTTCGCGCTCAATTTCATCCAAGTCGGGTAGTTCTTCTTTCTCTGAAATTATAACGAAATTTTTACTACATTATTATTATTATGAGATAAGACTAGCTTCTGCCCACGGCTTCACCCGGTAACCGGATAAAAAGAAGCCTATGTGTTATTTTGAAGTTCAAGCTATATTACTGTAAAGTTTCATCAAAATCTGTTCAGTAGTTTTTGCGTGAAAGAGTAACAAACATCCATCCTCAAAAACTTTCACGTTTATAATATTAGTAGGATAGATAGATAGAAAATGTTATATATTGCACAAGATAAAACAAGTCATAGGCGAACTTAATGCTAATTAGCATTTTCTTTCAGCTAACCTTTGTGTAATGAAGAGTGGAGTTTATTATTAAATATAATAAATAATAAAAATGCTTGTCACTTTTCACAGTGCATCATCTAGCCCCAAAGTAAGCAGAGCTTGTTATGGGAACTACATGACTGATATACTTATTTTTTTTTTCTAAATACATTATTATACATAGAAAACACCCAGACCAGAGACAAATATTTGCAGAACGTATAAACATTTGTCACACGGCGGGAAACGAATCCGCAACCTCCTGCGTCTCTAGCGGGCCTTCACCCACTACGCCACAGAAGTATATGCCTTATACTCGCTAGTCTTGTGTATCCTGTGTATATTATTCATGTATGTATGTACTGTTGAACACGTTCACAAACAAATGTTATTTCTTACGTTTTTCAAAGAGCGATAATTTGTCTCCTACAGTTAAAAACGAATTGAGACCAAGAACGAAAACTTAGTATAAAATATAGGCTGTGTTATTAGCCCTATATATTGGCATTATTATTGGAAATGTCTATGAATTCGATTTAAAAAAAATTATATGAAAATTACCTGAAATATCATTTTCTTCCACCAATATATACCCTCCTTCAACTGGCAGAAACTGGGCACTTTTCGCGCTGCCATGATTCGCTGCGTGGGTTTCCACTTCAGCCATCACCACATCTTGTAAAGGATCAGTCACTGGAGACATGGTCGTACCGTTTTGCGGCATAGTCGTCACATTTTGCGACATAGTAATCACATTCTGCGACATAGTCGTCACATTCTGCGCCATAGTCATCACATTTTGCGACATAGTCGTCATATTTTGCGACATAGTCGTCACATTCAAAGTAGTCATGCCATTTTGAGATATTATCGTCTCATGTCGTGACGTAGCTGTCCCATTTTGTGACATAGTCATTGTCAATTCTTGTGGTACTGTCATTGTTTCAAGTTGTCCATTTTGTGACAAGCTATTTATTTTACCCCCCAATTCAACAATCACAGATCCATTATCTGGAGGCATAGAGATGGAAGTCACTTGCACAGCAGTCACTGGTTCGAAGATCTGGCTTGTCTCCTCTATGACTGTGCTGCTGAAGCAAGGTAGCTCTTTGGGTTTGGAGTAGGTTAGTTCTGATTCCGGGATATCTTCTTCCTCCCATTGACTGAGCAGCGCCTCTATCGTTTGTTTCTCTTTATCGAACATGTCGTGTTTGTCTGTGGAGAAATTGTTTATTAAGTCTATGCGATGTTCACACATTAGCCCAGAGCGGGAGGTAATTTCAAATTAATGGTTACACATAAGAATTATGATTTATTGGTTTCTGTTCGTATCTACACAAATATAATAAAGAGGCAAAACTTATTAGTTTTGTCGTTTCTTTGTTTGTCTGTAGGAGATCTCTGGAACAACTGAACAATTAAAAAAAAAAACACTAAATGAAAGCAGTGCAGCTTTCATTTAGTGAGTTTATTTTTTTTAATCCATGATTAATATAAACTATTTTATATTGATGGACATAAGTTTTCAGTTCGAAATCTCAATATTCATAAATCAAGCGGAAGAAAAAGCATTGCTTGGCTGCTTTATTCGCGTGGGTTGATAATACAGTTTAGTTATATACGTGAAAATTAACGTATAGCTTTATATGAGTCATCAGTAGATCTAAAAAAAATAGCAATACAATATACTTTTATTTTTAAACCACAATAACGTTTTTATGTTAAAAATAAATCAACGAGGACGAAATCGCGGGGCATTCCACTATTACTTACCTACTTACCTACAAACATAGGTATTATTATGTTCTTTCTAAAGAATTGAAATTATCATGGTTTGGTATCATTTGTTATACCACATATAAGGAGCGTTATCACGAGGAGGAAAACGTCGCGTTAGATTTAAGGATATTGGACCTAGAGCTCATTCAAGATTCGTTCTCGTTGAGAATAGTCTCGAGTCCCAGCTGTAGGTACATTATAGCTAATTGATCATCATTATCATAATACCTATTATTGCAATCAACTCCAGGTGCTGGGAAAGTTTAATTTATGGCGCACCACTGAGGTATACTGTTTTCGGATCATTGCACCCTGCCTAAGTGGTCGGTCACTCCCTTTCGGCGCTCTAAAATCTCCCAGATTTGATGAATGTAAAACAAGTTCGGAGACCGTTTGTCTCCGAATCCGTTTTACATCAAGAACCTGTTTGATCCAACGGTTGTCGGTTCTTCTGTATAGCTGATTATGCCATGTTAATGGCGGTGGTATACGGAAGATTTAGCATGGACAAGTTTGGGTTTTGTAAGGATTTTTAGTCGCACGCTTTTGAATAACGACTGCAGCGTTTTCAAGGACTAAAAATTTGGTGGTCACAATTTTTGATCACGGTATTCTCAATTTAATAAAAAACTACATATGTTGAGCACTTAAAATATTTCCCTAGTGATATTAATTTATTGGTTAAGCTTCGCCCGTGTCTACCCAGATAAAAAGTAGCTAAGGCAGCGTTCGTAAAAAACGAATTCCCTAGACCGTTTTTTCGTCGACTTACATTGCAAAATTGGTCTCCATTATAAATCTTTTCCACCCTGAATGTCCATTCGAAATAATGGTAAAAAAAAAACGAAATTTGATTAGTAGTTTCGGAGATTACCTAGTGGCAAATTTGTATAGATGTAGGCATCAAATCTTACAAACTTTACTTCTTTATAATATTAGTATCTTAATGCATATTATACAGCGGAAATTTAATTTTGTTTGGCAAATAAATATTATATTTTTTAGTAAATGTGCCTAATTAATGAGTAAAATTTAAATTAATGATTAATTGTTAATAATTATACTAAAATTGACGATGTTATTGTGAGATCTTCATAAAAAAATCCATGCTGCTGTATTTACATAAATGAGATTAACATATCTACTAAAGATTATTTAAAATTACGCTTAGAAATGATAGCCTACTAGCAGCTAAACGAAAGGTCATGGGTTCTATCTCATCGACTATGTCTCCACACTGTAAACGCCAACTTAGATCGCAAGTCTGTAAAAAAAAACTTATGGTCAATCAACTCACCATTGCCAATTTCCTGGGAAGAGTTCTGGCTGATCATTGACGCATCATTCGTTGCATTGGAAACCGTCGAATTCACAGTCGAATTCATGATTGAGCTATCAACCATTGCAGTACTATTGTTGCCTTTCCCCGAGTTGTACTTCACTATAATTTTATTCTTATGGTGTTTCGGTTTCCTGATCTTGTGTTTGACTCCCAAATTGATTTGGCCAGGCTTCCGCTTCCGTTTGCTGTGAGAGTGGAATGGTTTTCTGTGATGATTCGTGCTCGCTTCAATAGCGTTTGATATCTTCGCTGTGACGGTTGTGTTTAACTCAGGATTTGTTTTGCCGTAGAATGACTTTGTTGACAGTATCTCTTTAAGTCTGTCGCTGTTGAAGAGGGATAGTCGGGCCTTGGGCGCGTTTTCTAACCGGGGATACTTCGAGATTGGACCACTTTCAGTTATACTTTCGTTGCGTAAGCGTTTGTAACTCTTTTCGCTGTCACAAGTTGATTCTGGACTTTCGCCGATTTCGATAACTGAGCGTCTGTTATGGCCTATCTTCGGTGGAGAGTCCGTTTCTGTCGTATTCTGAGGTGTTTTCAGTATCTGCGTCGGAGATATGACGCTACTCAGATCCATTTTGGTAAGGCACACAACAGCTGTCTTCATCGGGGATATCCCTGCTGTGATTGGGGAGAAATTCTTTTTTCCCAAAAATCCTAATCCAGGACTCGAACCTGCATCTTCATTCTTTTTCTGCTCAAGCAAGATGCCTTTGAAGCTGCAGAATTTGGGCGTGAGTTTTAAAGTTCGATTTGATCGCCGCACAGATTTTGTAGGAGTGTTTTCTTTGGAGTCTGTGCCGGAATCAGTGTCAAAGTTCAGGTCTTTGAGTGAGCTGCTGCAGCTCTCAGTATCAGCGATGAGACTGGCAAGGCTCTTCCTAGCCCGGCTTGATGTCGATGAAGTGGTATGAGCACTGGCGCAGGAGTGAGTAGAAGACGGAGTACCAGGGTGGTTTTGGAGGTGCGGAGTCACAGGGGTTGAGACGGATCTCGTGCATCTTGGTTCAGGGTATGAGTACCGGTTCTGGTACTTTTTGAGTGTGAACGGGGACTTGATGAAGTTCTTCAGATCTTGGTTTTCTTTGAGGAACTTACGTGTTTGGCTCCTTGTCTCATCTGAATTTATGTTAAGCAATGGCATATTCAATTAAGAAACTATAATTATTTTTAACATAATTTAAATACAATGCTTGCTTGGCCTCAAAAACAAGTACCTATTTTTTTTGGACATTCTAATAATATTATAAATGCGAAAGTTTGTGTGTTTGTTGCTAAGGATCTCCAAATGCCTGAACTGATTTGGATGAAATTTGGAACTGGTATAGTTTGTGGTCTAGAACATACATTATAAATTTAGGCTACTTTTGAAACCGCTACCACAATGGTTAAGCTGTGGGCTAGTTTTCAATAAACTGTGAAGCAAATGTTAAGTTACAATTTTTTGTAAATGTACCCACTTAAATTAATGTTTATTAAGTGCAAGAAATAAGATAAGTTTTCAGTTATATTGTTTCCAATAGAAAACTTAAAATAAGGTACACAATCCCTGATAAGGCATTGTATAGTATGAATTTGTGGACTTATAGAATCTGTTAAAAGATAAATAAATAAATTAACAGCTAACAGACACATTTATATATGAATACATAGTTCTGACCCCACAATAGGATTCCGTGTCTGGAACAACGAGTAGATAGATAGATGTTAGTCCCACAGCAGGAATCAAACCCGCACCTCTTGCATAGCGGCTGGCCCGCCCGACGCGCCACCAAGATCGTTAAGATAAACGTTTCTTAGAATATTGTCTTATTTTTACCACCAGATAATAACAAACAGTGAGTAACACCTATACACCTATTTTAAAAGATGATTTGATCTTTGTGATTTAAATTGTTAAAATACTATTTAGACTTTAACGAAGTTCCAATGTAATTACAAGTAAGCATGCTTAAATTACATTACTGTGAGTGAAACCAGTTATTATTCTCATTGAATGCAAGGACAAGTTATTTCATTTAGGAAGTTTTATGTAACAAGATACAGAAATGAATGTTGTTAGATTCTGTTTAAGATTTGTTCTAGAATATGGGCCTTAAAAGTTATTAAAGTTAGCATAGTTGCCATTTTGTATGGGAAATAAACAACAGGATTAATTAGAATAGTTGTAATATATAGTCAAAGTCAAAGTCAAAATTCATTTATTCAATAAAATCACAAGGACCACTTTGAAACGTAGGTTTTTATCTAGGTGCCTGTTCCTCC
This sequence comes from Perizoma flavofasciatum, assembly GCA_958496245.1. Lineage (NCBI taxonomy): Eukaryota > Metazoa > Arthropoda > Insecta > Lepidoptera > Geometridae > Perizoma > Perizoma flavofasciatum. The sequence continues at coordinate 3,490,246 of OY292443.1, read as the reverse complement.
GCGACCAAGCCAGGAAAGAAAGGCAAGAAAACAAGGCTGGTTATTCTTTTTAATGATCCTTTTACAAAACAATAGGTTCGAGTTGGAGCATTTTCAATCCCAAGAGTTTTTGTCATCTAAATAATCAGATATTTTATAGTATGCCTTTTTATAAAGCTTTTGTTTAATTACGTTTTTAAATTTGTTAATTGATAATTTTTGTATATCTCTTGGGAGTTTGTTATAAAAGCGTACACCATGCCCTTTAAACGATTTACCAACTTTATGGAGTCTACAAGTGGCAACAGCGAGTTTATCTTTATTTCTAGTATTAACATTGTGATTATCGCTTTTTTTCTTAAACAAATTTGTGAACATACATCAGCTTTTCATAAATGTATTGACAAGGGAATGTCATTATATTTATTTCTTTAAACTTTTCGCGAAGTGATTCTCTGGGGCCCAAATTATAAATTGCTCGAACAGCCCTCTTCTGCAGCACAAAAAAGGTATTGATATCAGCAGCACTCCCCCACAGCAGTATACCGTACGACATAATGCTGTGAAAGTAGCTGAAGTAAACTAGTCTAGCTGTGTCAACGTCTGTATAAAGACGGATCTTTTTGACTGCATATGCCGCAGAACTAAGTCTCTTCGATAACCCATCAATATGAGGACCCCATTGAAGCTTATTATCTAGGGTGATACCTAAGAATATGGTGGTGTCCACAAGAGCCAACTGTTCATCTTTGATTTTGATATTTGCTTTAACTTGTGTAACATTGGGTAGTATAAATCTAATACACTTTGTTTTATTTTCATTAAGTAGGAGATTGTTAACGTTGAACCATTTTACAACCTTAGAGATTGCATTGTTTACATTGTCAAAATTGGTTTGTCGTCGCTTTAATTTAAATAAAAGTGACGTGTCAAAAAGTGTTAAAGACAATTAATCAACTATAAAACAATCATAATTAATGTTTGGCCTAAAATTGATGAGTTTGTCTTACATTGCTCCTGATTTGATGAGAAGAAAAGAATTGAGGTCACTTTAATAAAAGTTTCTTGAGGTCATGACATAATAAAGCTTATGATAAACTGTGATCTATTTAATTCATAACTCTTTATTTTAGAAGAAACTACACTTTGCCCCTAGCTTCACTAATGGTACTTTTCAGGTACAAAATTATCTTCTTATTCATTATCCTTCTGATATTATCAATGTGTAAGTATTGATGTGTGTGTATTTACTAATAATCTTTGTAAGGGCTGAACTAGCCTAGAAAAAGTTTGGAATAGATATAGTTTTTGACCTACAATAGCTAGAATAATAGGTTACAGTAGGTATGTTCGTTTTCTGTTTAGTGTTAGAAAAGTATAGGACTAGATTTATAAAATGGAGAAAGTTATGGAATTACTTAAACTAGAGGGCTACCTAAATATTTTCATAATTTCATCCTAATTGATTCACTTACAAAGTGCATTTGGAGAAGTTAATTTGAATTTATGAATGTCCTAGTAACTTCTTGTACACCCAGCTTAAGATCAATGGTCTTTTTTGAAGTTAATTAGAGGTAAACATTTTGGCCCTGAAAGGAGCCATTTTAGGGTATTCTGTGAAAGTGAAAGTGAGCCATTTGCAAAGGATTCTTTGTTTTGCTTTTCTTCTTTAATGAAGTAGGTTCAATCAGGCTGTTTTCACCCCAAGGTCCTGAATATTGCGAGGTCAAAAACCAGTTTGTTAAGTTAATAAGTTTGGGTAAGTTTATATAAGCTGCACCAGTTAAGAGTAAAAAAACCAATAACATGTACTCCAAAACACATTGTTTAACTTATACAGTGGCACAGCAGGCAATTAGCCAGCTGATACACAAGAGCTGCAGGTCCAATTAACACTGCAGGACAAATGTTTGTATATTCTGCAGATGTTCATACCAGGTGTTATGGTATTATGGTACCCGTAGTTCTTGTTACCCACAATACAGGGACTCCTAGTGTAGGGCCAGGACTATGTATGTGACTCATAGAATTGAAATTATTGTGGTTTGGTATCATTTTAGAATATTATTATGACTATACCACATACTTACTATTCTCCTGCTGACATTTCGTTGACCGTTTAAAAGCTACATCATCATTAGCACTGTCCACAGGAGAATAGTAAAATAGGTGGTATAGTCGTAATAATATTCTAAAATATATGTGATTGGAAGTTTTTTACTTACGCCAAAGTGTTCTCTCAGGAGTCTTGGGCGTGCTGTGATCGTTCTCGTCAGAGCTGGAGTCCAAGGTACTGATGATGCCGAGATCACACTCTTCGCTGTCACTCTCACTATCCACCACAGGCAGCTTTCGGTGTTTTGTTAATGATTCCGGACGGGGTTCAGAATCACCCTGAAATAACCCCTTCTTTCTATCCGATAATTTGGGCGTATGAGTATGGGGAAGCCGCGAGGACCGTCTAGGAGTCGTCGCAGCCATGTCTTTGAAGCTGGTTTTAGCGTCCATGAAGTAAAAATCTTAAAAAATACAATGCCACACAACGCAGGAAGCGCGGCAAGGTCTACTTTGCAGAGCTATTTGCGATGTAAACACTAGGGTATTGACACATTTTAGGATACTAACAGTAAATAACTAATAGAAAGGTAAAGTCACGCTACTAAAAAGAATATTAGCCGAAAAATAGAACCGAAAATCGAGTAAATACAATTTTAACAAACGTTATTTTATGAGGCCAGCAACCATTGTTGTTTGGCGCGTAAACACCTGTCAAGTCATGACGTCATTAAGATAAAGTTACTTTCACACTGCACTTAGTCAGCGTGTTGGGTAGCTAGGTAAGTAAGTAAGTCTTTAGTAGCTACTAATAAATCTAAATATAAATAAGGTGAATTCATAAATAGGATTCTCTCCTTGTATATATTGTATATTATACCTGTAAAACAACTGCGTGAAGTAAAAGAGGGCACTCTTTTTTTCTTTTCATAATTATTAAAAAAAATGGCTGATTACTTGCAGTGTGAAAACAGCAACCATCGCTGACACTGACTGCTCTGACTGCGGTGCCACATGACATAACATGTTTTTTGTCTGTTTTCAAAATTAAATTGAAATTTTAGAAAAGTATGATTTGAAATGAAAGAAAACGGTTGAAGTTCAATTTGGATTTTGTGTGAATTTATTTTTGAAATTTGGAATTTTGTTGAACTATTGAGTTGTCTTGGATTGTTTCGTGTTTTGTACATAATTATGGAAACAACCTTTGTCGAAGAAGATATAAGCGACGATGAAATATACTTTGGAAAGATTACTATCAAAGAAATCAAAAAAATATTTTGTAACCGGCTACAGGGACCAAATAAAACGTAGGTACTTCATAAACTCCCTTATTTCCCTCCCAAGCTATATTCAGAGATTTGTACGTTCATCATATTTCTGGTCTTTAGGTAAGTCAGCCTTTGTTTAGGCCAATGAGATGTATTGAGGTTTACCTACTGCCTTAGAAGTTAATTAAACATTGGTCAAGTGAGCGTTTGATAGATTATTTAACCCAAAAGACAGCATTGGAAAGGAGAGATACATTTATGGTCAAACCAAAAGATTATAATGACAGACTATTAAAACATGCATCAAACAGCTTTGATTAGTCCCTAACCATCTATTATTGTGTTGATAAACTCAGGTCTCAGAATCTTCAAGTTAAATTTAGACTTCTTTCATTCCCTGGATTCGCACAGATTTCTAAAGATTTTTCTGAATCATTGTAGGATTGATTAATTTTTTTAATGTAATTTTATGTTAGGTAATAGATTGTGCTTTTTTTATACATGTTTAAATGTGTATAATTGCATGGTACATATTGAGATAGTATAAATGGTGAAACCAATTTAAAACTTTTTTGAAATTTTACTTTTTTGTATACATCTGAACTTCGACTTCTATGTAGAAAATCATGCACATAAAAATGTGGCAGGAGATTTAGTTTAACAAACCACAGAAACACTGTACCATTACCATCACCACACTGGTTCTACCATCTTAGGCTACTAGGCCCTTTACACCACTCTCAACAACCGAACACTGAGTTGACAAGAAAAATCGACTAATGATCAAACTTTTTTCTCATTTGAATATGCATCATCATCTGCATATAGTTAAGCATATGAGATTTATGATGTTTTTTTTTTAATTTACCCATTTATGTTTGTGTGATGTTTGTGATTTATGATGTTTGTGATCCAAACTCATTTGCTTCTTTTCCTTCTAAGGTTAAGGAGGTTATCCAGAATGAATGATCTATATCTCAAAATCAATAATACTTTTCTTTTTTATCTGTTGAAGGCTGCAAGATGACAGCTCTATAAACAACGACTGCAACAATAGCTTAAGGCTAATAGTAACGCATAGTCAACCTGACTTAAGATGTGGGACAGATAGTCCAATATTCTATCAAGGCTCACCTGCCGGTGATAGAAACTCTGATGAAAGCTTTATTGAAATGGAGAATGTTGTTTCCAAACTTTGTCTATCACCCAGAAACACTAGTGTAGAACTTAATAATACATTAGATGTTATTGACTACATTTTAAATCATGGGGCAAAGCTTAATACACAAGATCCTGAGAGAAAACATGATGAGGATGAAACTAGTACAAAAGGTTTACCTCTTGAAATAAATAATGGACAAAGTCATAGTGGACAAGTCACTGTTATTAAATATGAGGATGAACAAAGTCCACAAGCATGTTTGGAAATAAGCCATAAGCTGCAGCACACACCTGTACAGGATATACCTGTAAAGGAGTCACCTGTGAAAGAGATACTTGTAAAGGAGACATCTGTAAAGGAGATACCTGTAAAGGAAACTTCTGCAAAGGAGTCACCTGTAAAAGAAATAACTATTAAGAAAGAATTTGTAAAGGAGACACCAAAGGAAACACTTTTAAAAACAACATTTGCAAAAGAGACGCTTGTAAACAAGACACTGGTAAAAAAGACACATCTAAAAGAGACATCTGTAAAAGAGTTACTGGTACAGGAGACACCTGTAAAACAGATACTGGAACAGGAGGCACCTGTTAAAGAGATACTTGTAAAAGAAACACCAGTGAAGCACACTCTCAAAATACCTGAACAGGGCTCTCCTAATTGTTATACACCAGCTAAAAATCTCACAAAACCACATAATTTAGCTAGTCCATTATCAAGTACAAAATTTAAGACTCCACTATTCAAGACGCCAGCGTGTTCTGCTCTTAAAAAGTCATGCACTCCTAGGAATACACCTGGCACTAGAAATAATGCATATGGACACATTGCCAGTCCCATCGCGACTTACATCCGGCAATCTCCGCAAGTACCATTGGTGAGAGATGTGCATCCCAAGAAGCCGCTACCAGGAACCTCATCTATTCCGAAGCTTGTTAAAAACTCTGAGTGTAAAACGCAAATAGCTAAGAATAAAGAGAACGTCAATCTACCCTCCGTTGCATATAAAAGTGCTAAGAAGACTAAAGTGGTAATTTATTAATTTTAACAATTTTTTATTTTTGGCAAAGTGACACACTTTTAAAGATCAGCGAATTATTACTGTCTGCCCCCCACATCCCCGACGCTTTGGCAGACTATATTTGTCTTTGTACACCCTACCAACTTCATCATTTCTATCTCTCAAGGATTTGCTGGAAGAAACCCTTTTGTAGGGTTAAACTTGCTTTTGCACATGCCTCACCTAATATATTGTTTTATATTTCTGTGTACAATAAAGAATTTATCATAAGAATTTTATCAGCTATGCACTGAAAGCTCCCCCTTTCGAAATGTTGGTTTGCTTTTTATATTAATTAGTAATGCTATTCTCGAGTAGATCATCATCAGTCTGTAGTCCAATGCTAATGTGTGTGTCACACAGTCATGACTTCATGTGCCATCTTCATCCACTGACTTCCCGCAATCTTTAAGATGTCATCTTGATTACGTATTTTAATACAGTATAAATAGGTACTCTTGTAAAATAGACCCAATGGTTTTTTTTCAGATACATTTGCCAGAGGTAAACAGATTACCTCAAAGTTTATGGGTGAAGAAAATGACCTCATCAGTGCCTACAGTAATGAAACATGAAAATAGAAAAATTCAACGATTACCATCAAATCTGGAAGACAGCTTGGTAAATCTATCTGGTCATCAAGCAGAGGTTTCACTTTGCACTCAAAAAACTGCTTTTAAGTCTACTAATAAACATTAGTTTGTAACTTTTACAGGATGGCCCAATATGTAGGTCAAGCCATTCTCAAGCATGTTAAAATAACACGCGGAAGTTTAGGGATATAATGATTCTAGTAACTTTTACAGGGGGGCCTAATATTTAAGGTCAGGCTAGTGTCAAGTATCCCAAAATGTAGAGTCAAGCCATTTTCAAGCAACTCAAAATATCACGCCGAAGTCTAGATATAAAATGATCCTAGGTATACGAATCAACCAACTTTATGTTATAAATAGTTTACGAGAAATGATAAAAGTGTGCATAATTCGACTTATAAAAACCTGTCACAAGATAAACAATGCCTAAAGTTTTCTAAGGGATACACATATCTGTGCTTAGGGATTATTACCAGATAGTGGAAACTAATATTAAAAATTGTTAACATTGAAATAGCGTTTATGAGTAAGGCCCACAAAATCATGTTAAATAAAGTGTAGACGTGAGACAAACGCGATGGCATTTTCAGAAGTAGGTAGTGCATTATTTGAAATTGATATTCAAATATTTCAAATCTTGCAGGTCTAGGTGTTGTGGTACCATAGTACTCGTAGTTTCTCATACCCACGATACAGGAAATCCTAGTGTGGGGACAGGACTATGTATGTATTTTTTCGAGCTAATGCTCTGTAAAATTCACTGTTACTTTTTAAATACCTATGTGATCAAGTGATAAGTTAGGAGATGTGAAAGTGGCTTAACAAACACTGCTTTTTAGGACACCCTGTACATCGTATTTTTGTTCTATCTACTTTTATTTAAATATAAATTGCGGTATTTTAATGTGTGAGTCAATAAATTTTTCTAATTTCGTATATGACTGAGCATTTTCAACACCTCATAATTTTTTTAGGATTCTGTATAAACTCTAGTTCGTCCGTCCGCCGCAGCCAGTCTCTCACAGCGTCTCCACAATGTAAACCAAGTATTTGGAGCGTCATAATAAAGCATCCCGAGGTGAGAACTCAGTATACCGTGCAGATGATAATAAATCCCAAATGTAAGTAGGTACATTAGGGTAAGTAGCTTTTACTTTTTTTTACTTGCTTCGCAAGGTACGTGTACGGGACACGTGTCTTATTATAACGACATATTGATTGTTAGGCGGTAAGTTGCAGTTGTTTTGTGATTTCAAGAGAGGTTCTGAGACAGGCATTAACGCCACTAGGGGGCGCTCAAACGATAATAGAATATGAAACCGCATAACCGATCATCACGTTTTGATAATCATTTTGTAAAAAGGTTTTAACGCCATATATCAATAGGGGTGTTATCGATGAAGGAAAAACATGTCGGGGTTTTAAATTTGCGATCGCTTTGTGACTTCAAGGGTGGTTCCGAGGTTTTAACGCCATACGTCTGGCTGACGTATGGCGCAATGAGTCAGGTTCAACGAATAAAAAAAATAAGGTAGGTACTTAAGTTGTTTTTTATTACCTGCGACGCAAGGAGGCCTTACATGCGTTTGGGGTAAGAGACTGCTACTACCTTTCTACCTGTTCGATGTACCGACTGATAAAGATAAAATAAAACTGAAAAGAGATACATTATTTACGCACGCACCTACCTATGTGATACAAGGTATATTTTTATTAAAATTTTATAGCAGATATACCTACATAAGAATTTATATAGGTAGGTATGGTTTTTTTTTCGGGTGGTTACTTAGTAGTAATACTAGTAACTATGGAAAGAAAGAAAAGAAACAAAGAAAATATATTTAATAGTCCCCTTGAACAACAACGAAAGTTACAAAACATAAAATAATAATAAACAGATACTTAACATAAAACAAAGCGAAACGAGACGAAAATACAAACTAGTACCTAATTTTGTGTTGCGTGGGGTCAAATAGGTCCCCGTCTCAGCATTATGCTGCACGAAAACCTAATAGGTCAGGTGCAGCGCTGCTTTTCAGGCGGGGCCTTCATGATACCAAGAAGACCGGTGCAAAATGAAAGATCATGAAATAATAATAATAATAGCCTAACCAACTTTATCATACATACTATACATATAATAATATTAATATTCTTAAACAATTTTGGTGGCAAATACAAGTCTGTGGTCAGTTTGACTTGACAATTTAGCGGGCTTTTCTTTAATTGTCACGATCACAGACATTATAATAATATACTATAAGATATACCTATCTAACCTACCTACTACAACAGGCGAGTAATAATTGTATAATGAAATTAATAATAGGCCGCTAAATTAAGTAGGTACCTACTTATTTACCGCTACATAGAAAAGTTTTGAGCTGCGTTATATCTACTTACTCAACCGTTCAGAAGCTTGTATGGCGAACATAATAATTTCAAAAAGGGCAGAATTTATAAGTTTATACCACAAAAAGCTTTAGTTATTGAATTTATGGTCAAGTTCGTGTCAAACCACACCTTTGGTATGGTTCTGCAGCTGTGCCGTCAGGTACTATATGTGCACTGACTGTAGCGACGTAGTGTGTGATTGTGTGCTGGGCGATGTATGTCCCCTGTAGTCAAGAAGGCAGTCTAAGAAAAGCAATACAGGATGGCTATATCCGTGTGTAAGCTACACTTAAAATATTGAGGCTAAAGTTTCGAAAACAGACACACGCCTTAGTCGGTCGGATAAATATGACGAGTTTATCCTACCGCCCTACACTTACAAAATATCAGAGAAGGACTCTGGGTTGATGACAGCATTGTTCCAGTAACCCTGACCTCGTGGGAGTTGTTGATAAAGGAGAGCAAGAATTGATAAGCTCTTGTAGTTCCATCTTCCACCTGACTTAGTTTGTGTTGGTGCAGTGTATTACCACATGCTCCACAGTCTTATCACAACTCTGAAGACAACCTCGAGGTGGGTGATGATACCCACCATTATCCTTAGATACATACTCGTAGATAGGACGAATTTATACTTTAGACCAATTCCCGTAATGTCCATTTTCTTATAAATCCGTTCCGTTTCTACCAATGGCTGGGGAACTCTGAAAAGTACGTGAGCCGTGTCGAGCAGGAAGGGAGTCGAACCAGTTAGGTCATGCTTCGTCGAAATATTTTTTTAAATGCAGCATGCGTACCTACTTTATCTACGATGCGTGATACGGAAAGGGGCAAAGAACCAGAGAAAGGTAGTAGAAAATAGGACAGCGAATGAATGATGAAGTAACCAAATTGATATTATTGATAAAAAAAAAATCCCTTGAAATCTGTACCTACCTACCTGTTAATTTAGGTTAAGATTAAAATAAACTAGGTAAGTACAGTCATGCATACAAGAATACAATACTTGTATTATAATATATGTGACAATACTTATAAATGTCGAGCTATTTCAGAATAAACATGGAACAAAATATTCTTATAATTCTTTATTGTACACAGAAATAACACAGAAATATAAAACAAAATATTTGGTGACGTATGTACAAAGACGAGCTTAACCGAGTAGAGTACTTACAGTAAGCATATTATTATTATTAAATGTTATTAAATGTCTTGTTATTATTAGAATAGTTATCTATTGATTCATAATAAAAAAACATGTTCATAGTTCATACATCAATTTGACAAAAATATATTACCTTTTAATTAACATGATAATAACAAAATTAAAAAACACCCAACTGTATTATTATATTATTATTCCTCTTTATTTATTTTTAATCTCAGGCTTATACCTGGAGCCTTTAAAGGCATTAGTGGAGCCGAAGCTAACACTAAGAGGCCTTTTTGTACAATACAATATATAAAAACGGTTTTTCGTGGATGATGAAACTATTGGATATATTGGATGATAATCTGGACTATTGCAGGAGTATATGCTTAAGGAATGGTTGCTAGGCTATGTAGGATGAACGGCACCTGCCAATTCTGACTCAAATTCAAATCAAATCATAGGCAGTTGATGAGTTGCCGTCCACTAAACGGGCCCCATAAGTGTCGCCAACGATAGGCAGCGTAGAGGCAACGTTGGTGTGGACGGCTAAAGGGTGTCGAGAGGTGTGCTGCAGTTTGACTAAACGCTACTCCCGGCTTTATGCCTTTAACACTTCCACCCTTGGAGCATAGGTTCCGCTCTTGCGCCTCCACCTCCGACCGGCCGGCTAAGGCAAGCTGAGGGTCAGGGGTCTCTGTCGACACCAGGGAGTAATGGGGCTCCGCGGTGTCGCCACGCACCGAACGCTCGCCACAAGCGCGCCCTGGGGGAATATAATAATAATAATATTATTATATTATAACACCCAGACCCAGAACAAATATCTCCAGAACATGCAAACATTTTTACCGCAGTGGGAATCGAACCCGCACCTCTTACGTCGCAGCCGGCTTCTCGCCCGCCGCGCCACCGAGGTCTTCTGGCTCTGGTAAGCCTTCTTTAAAGTTTTAGTTTAAAATGATTCATTCGGCTTATACATACAATACTCTTGGTGCCATACAAAAGACACTTAAACAGTGCAGTATTGCTATTTGGGACAACACATTTTAGAGCCTTTTACTTAAAGGTTTAAATTATTCTATTATTTAAATTATATCTATTTTTTGTATACGGTGAAGACGAGGATACAAATATATTATTTATGAAATCAACATTAATTTAATGATGCTTTTCGGGAAACCCGCTAAATAGCGGAATCCTAATTTAAAAAACAAAGAAAAATCTTGTTTAAGTAAAACTTCTTTACTTCAATTATTATTCAAAGTATTTGTCTTCCATATACAATGGCCGTCGGACACACTGTATATAGAGTACATTGAGGGCAGTGTTGCTATTCTTACAATCATACAGTAGGCAAGTTATTTGTACCTACTTATTACGTAGTAGTGGTAGGTACTTACAATGTATGACGTAAAAACAGCTGCTCATATTTTTTGAGTGTTGAGGACGACAGGTTCACAACACTTACAAATACTTAACGAATCGCTTATTTGTTAACTTTGTGTTTTGTTGCTGTTTATAAACGTCAGATAAGCACGTAGATACCAGGGCCTCCTGAGGTATGATCAATACCTCATTTATCTCCGAAACTTTACCGAAGTTCATTAATATTAACTTAAGTTAACATTATGTTAAGTGAAAGCTACATTTATAAATTTAAATGTGTCTCAAAATTCTAACATTGTCTGGATTTTTATATTCGAAAATGCGCATACTTCTAATACTCGGATAATACTTGATAATATACTGACGGATTTGCTTACTGTGTCCATCATGAGAATAACAATCATGAGCGTTTTTTTTATATATATTTTTTTCTCTTTGTTGTTTCTTATACAACGACGACCTCTGTCGCGCAGTAGGCGAAGGCTCGTCTGAGACGCAGAAGGTTGCGGGTTCAATTCTCGCCGCGGGACAAATGTTTATATCTGCAACTATTTGTCTCTGGGTTTTTTTTTATGTATAATATGTACTTATGTATTTACAAAGTAGTATATCAGTCATGTAGTTCCCATAATACAAGCTCTGCTTAGTTTGGGGCTAGATGATGCTATGTGAAAATGTCCTGCATTTTTTATAGATATTACTTAACTATACACAATAAATATACAGAAGCAGCAGAGCTCCTTGAGAAAGAACTCGTCCAAGGAATTACCCACTACCCTCCTATAACTGCCCTGTATTCCGGTTTAAAGGAATGAATGTATGGAATGTATGGGAATGAATGAATGAAATGAATGAATGAAAACAATATTTGCTTGAATACAGGTACATTGGTTCTTATGCTACCTACATTATAAGGTATCACTGTCTGAGTAGTATACCTCGTGTGTTCATAAGTCTTGAGACACAGTAAAACTAAAATATTTTTGGAGCTAAGTTGAGTATTCATTTATTGGATATTAAAATTAAAACTACTGACATCTAGATCTGTATTTAAAAATAAATCATTCAAAATGGCCGCCTTTGCATTCAATGCAGGCCTTCAAACGCGTGCGCCATTCATCTATGGCGGCACGAATCTTTTCAATGGGAATCCGTTTCGATTCTTTAATAAGGGCTCGCTTGAGAGAATCCAGGTTTGGGTGAGACTTTCTGCATGCCCTCAGCTCCAATTCCGTCCATAAAGAATAATCCAAAGGATTTAAGTCAGGGCTTGACGAGGGCCAATCTTCGCTCCGAGTGAAGCCTGGCAAATTGGCCTCCAGCCAACGTTGGGTAGTCTTAGCTTTATGGGAGGGAGCAGAGTCCTGTTGGAAAACCCAGTATTTTCCAGCGAATAGCGTATCATTTAATGGTTTAACCACCGCTTCCAATATGTCGGTTTGGTAATTTTGTGCCTTCACCTTGACGCCTTGCTGGCAAAAATGAAGCGAAGTGACCCCCTCGTAGGAAACACCCCACCAAACCATCACACTTGCTGGATGATGAGTGCGCTGGACATTGCGTACAGATGGCTGGACGTCCTTTGAACTTCTGGCGTAAACCTTATTGTTCTGCCGGTTAAACTTTTCTTCCACCGTGAAGATCTTTTCATCGGTAAACAGGATATTTTTTGGATCGTGTCTCTTCAATAGGTTCCGACATCGTTCCAGTCGCAATTTACGAAGACGCTTGTTTAAATAATGCACTTTCCTTCGACTGTAGGCCTTTAGTTTAAGATCATATTTAAGTATCCTGTTCACCGATATTCGCGAAATGTTGGTCTGCAGAGCTAATTTCTTTTGAGTCCGGCAAGGGTTGCGACGAATTCGCTCTCTGATTACTTTGATGTTGGCGGGCGTCCTTACAGACCGCGGGCGGCCACATCTTCCACGGTCTTCTAAAGAGCCGGTCTCCTTGTACCTCTTTATGGTATAATACACAAAGTTCCGACTACATCCCAAACTTTGGATTTCACTAAAAACTTGCATTGGTTTTTTTCCTGCTTGAAACAGTGAAATTACAGTCGCACGCAAATCTTTTGTTGGCGCCATTTTCACGGAAAATGAAACAAATATTCAAATGTATATTTTTTCTGATTCAAAACATTCGAAATTTAAAATTTTAAAAGTTTAAAAAAGGTTGCATGAATTACTTTCTTTTTAAATTAATTAAATAAGTTCGTCTCAAAACTTATGAACACACGAGGTATATTTGCACGACAAATATTATCGACTAATATTTGTCGTGCAAATATATACTACTCAGAAAAAAAAACAATTAAAATATGAATTTAAATCTGAAATATTCATCTATGTTATAAGAACATCTGTCACAGAGCCATCTATATATTTTATAGTTATATATATACATATATATATATGGATATATGGGTGCCGGTGAAATTACAGGCACATGGGACTTTTCACTATTGTCTCAGGCTCAGTTTCGGCACGCGCGTGTATTTATTTATTTATTTAACAAAATCACACACCTCTCAAGGAATGATAACTTTAAAAACCAATAAAAACTTTGGATTCACATGTACTTATACAATAAATTGACGACAGTCGCTAAACTAGACTAGAGTACCTTTGTTAAAATGTTATGCCAGGCATTGTTAAAATCACGTGATAGCCTAGAAAAGCTTCTGCTTTTCTAGGCTATCACGTGATCTCGTGATCACGGATCCCATATCACGATCTGGATTATGTAGGTATGAGTAGGTACTTACCTACTCATAAATAAACTATTATCCAGTTCAATTTACTGTAGCGAAGTGAAGAACCGTAATTAGTAAGACGTCGGTACCTATCTATAGTTTGCAGGGTTCCGTATCTAAACTGAATTTGTATTTGTAGGTATTTAAGTTTATTTAAGTGTGCCGACGGGATTCTATTACCACAGATATTATAATACCTATTACTTAGCCTAAGCCGGTGGTTGTACATGGCCGTCTCCTCGAAATTGTTTCCGAATATACTTACCTTGGGCAGATTCTGCAGTTGGGTAAAAACAATTTCGAGAAGGAGGCCAAGAGGAGGATCCAGCTAGGCTGGGCAACGTTTGGAAAACTACGTGGAGTCTTCTCGTCATCCATACCGCAAGTGCGTCCTACCCGTCATGACCTACGGAGCTAAGACGTGGACACTCATGAAAGAGTTATGCTCGGAGTCTCTCTGAAGGATAGGATTCGTAACGAATACATCCGTCAGAGAACCAAAGTTATCGACATAGCTCATTGAATTAGTAAGCTGAAGTGGCAGTGGGCCGGTCATATCGCGCGAAGAACCGATAACCGCTAGGGTAAACGTGTTCTTGAGTTGAGACCGCGACTCGGCAAACGTAGTGTAGGACGCCATCCGGCCAGGTGTCATGACGATCTGCGAAAGACTGCAGGCTGATGCTGGATGCGGCAAGCTGAAGACAGGGCGCTATGGCGCTCATTATGGGAGGCCTATGTCCAGCAGTGGACTAATATAGGCTGATAATGATGAAGCCTTCGTCTCTTTCGTCTGCATACCACCTCACCTATCTTGACATCTAGGTAGTAGATACCTTCTTCACTTCACTAAACTAAAGTGGCTAACAGGTAAGCCACTTTGGTAAGCGTAACCGTTACTTATGGACGCTTGTAGCAGCTTGTGCTACAAGCGTCCATTGCTACAAGCGCTTGTGTAAAGTACTCCGTGACGGGTGGGGCGGGGGGGATTCTTTGGTCAATCTCCAGCCCTAGCTTGATAGGCGGGTACCTATGTGATTTTGGGGAGGGATGGGGGGGGGCATTTGTCTCACTCTGCCCCCTACTTACGCGGCCACTGGTTGGTATTAATAGTGTGTAGTGATACGGAACCCTATAGTGTGCGAGTCCGACTCGTACTTGGCCCGTTTCTAATTGCTACCAACCTGTGTTCATGTTGTTTTAGCAAAGCCATTCACAAATATATAATCCGTTTTGAATACGAGAGTCAGTGAAATCAGAAGAAAGATTTGAAACATACTTATGTAAATAAATAAATTAACATTAAACAGACACACATTAATCCTACCCCTGGGATTCCCCCCCGAAACGAGTACTTACCCATTCTATCAAAACGCAGCAATTATCTCCAGAACATCCAAATATTGTTCCTGCACCGGGAATCGAAGCCTTTCGTCTCAGACGACTACCCGCCCGCAGCGCTGATTCACAGAGGAGTAAGTGGAGGGAATGGTGATAAAAACATAGGTACCTACTTACATAAAACTTCATTACTTACTGTGCAATTAAACCTACCTATGATAAGAGATCTTAAGTTCAAAGGTGACACTGGGAATTAACTATGTAGGTAAGTACTACCACCGCCGAAGGGTAGGGGTAAGATAACAGGCACATAAAACTTTAGGCGAAACTCGTTATTTTAACATATCGTACGTTTGGGGTTGAAAAAAAAAACAACTGAAAAGATATTGTAAACAATTTTTTAAGATATTTTGGATACTTATTCTACTTCTTTTATAATAATAATACTGGACATTTGTCACACAGCATGTCACCGCAAGAGGTATAGAGCTTGTGTTATTGGAACTACATGACTGATAGGTATAATACTTGTATGTATACTTTGTAAATACATAGGTATTTACAAAGTATACATACTGCTAGAACTGCTAGACTAAAAAAAAGGGTTTTTATTTCTGTAAAAATAAAAACGGTTGGGACCTTCATTTAAGTAGAAAATACTTGTGTTAGAAGGCCCCGCTCTTCTAATATCTAAGATTAAATAGGTGTGTGCGAAAAGGGTTATTTGTTTGTGAAAAAATAGGTGACACAAAAATGTAAATAAGTATGTGTATGTGTCTGTGTGTGATATGTAGATGGTAGGATGTTTGTTTGTGCGTGGGGTATGTGGGGGTGTATGTGAGAGAGTGTGCCTGTAGGTTCTCCTGATACTAGAAATAAAGATAAACTCGCTGTTGCCACTTGTAGACTCCATAAAGTTGGTAAATCGTTTAAAGGGCACGGTGTACGCTTTTATAACAAACTCCCAAGAGATATACAAAAATTATCAATTAACAAATTTAAAAACGTAATTAAACAAAAGCTTTATAAAAAGGCATACTATAAAATATCTGATTATTTAGATGACAAAAACTCCTGGGATTGAAAATGCTCCAACTCGAACCTATTGTTTTGTAAAAGGATCATTAAAAAGAATAACCAGCCTTGTTTTCTTGCCTTTCTTTCCTGGCTTGGTCGCGGAGGAACAGGCACCTAGATAAAAACCGACGTTTCAAAGTGGTCCTTGTGATTTTATTGAATAAATGAATTTTGACTTTGACTTTGACTTTGACTGCCAGTCTCTTAAGAGTCTGGATGTCGCAGGAATAATGTGTATGTGTGTGCGTGTGTGTGAGTCTGTATGTATGTATGTGGGTGTGGGTTTGTGTGTGTGTGTGTGTGTGTGTGTGTGTGTGTGTGTGTGTGTGTGTGTGTGTGTGTGTGTGTGTGTGCGCGCGCGCGGGTGAATGGGTGTGTGTGTTTGTATGTGTATGTGTGTATGTGCGTGAAGGGGGGTGTGTTTGTGTGTGCGGAGGGAGGTTTACGCGTTTAGGTTGTTCTAATGCCAGTAGGGATAAGCCTAAGGGAACGACACCTCTTTACTAGCAATAATCATCATTTTTTATAGTTTGTAGACTCGAGACAAATATTTGCAGATCATACAAACATTTGTACCGCGGTGAGAATCCAACCCGCAACCTTCTGCGTTTCAGGCGGAACTTCGCCGTCTACGCCACAGATGTAGTTTTTCTAAAACTTATGACTTAACTTATTAAACGTAATTTCATGGGCAATTATCTCATTCGAGTACGATACGTAATTGTTTTGGGACACCCTGGATTGGCGTAAGCCAGCGCTATAATGGCAGGCAAATGTCAAACAGTCCATCCAATCTGTAGGTAAAATAGGTCATCGTGGTAACCTGAAACAAGGGGCGTCCATCTTGGATTTTATAATGAGCGCGCCAATCGGACGAGGGGGCGGCGCATGCGCTTGACGTTCTGCCAAGTTTTATTTACGCTGAAACTGAACTGAAAAATACAACAGATTCATCACGAATTCATGAGTTTCGTATGCTGTTTGTTCTGTCTGTTTGCAGGCATGCCTGAGTCATCGATATAAATAATAATAATGGATGTTTATTTTCTCAACACAATAAGTTCTTAATTTATAAATTGGTTACTAATAACGACCTAGGTACAGAATCTGATGTTACGTTTTTATTACCGTGGATGTGGAAAAAAGGTCGTTATCTTACAATTATCTAGAAAAGCCTTTACTAATAAGGTATCCGCATCATCATCAACATCAGCGACAGCCTGTGGAGGCCCACTGCTGGACAAACAGGCCTCCCCAGGGGACGGATGGTCATGACGAACGATCCTGGGCCACCTCCATCAGCAGACTTTTTGAAACTTTCGGTGTATCGGTATCTGCATTCTGCATATATTCATATTATATTGAATTATTACATATAAAACCCTCTAAGGTGCCTAGGTATGTACTACCTCGGCACTGGCTATAGAATCTAGGTATGATTTAAAATAGATTTTCTCAGCTTATGCACATAATAAGCTTTATTATTCCCAGAATATAATGATGAGAAACTGACACGGATACCTACAATAAAATCTCATTGTCTGTAACCTTGGAGCAGGAAAACTGACGAATTAAATAATATCGTGCGCAAGCGCACACTTTGCTATTCATACCGGTTAAGAGCCCTAACCTTGCCTATCGACCCAACTTGCCTGAAACCACTGGGCACTCTGTACTTTCCACTGTTCACTGTTACTGTATTAGTGACTAGCTACTGCCCACGGCTTTTCCCGCGTGGTACACGGATAAAAAGAAGCCGATGAAAAGCAGCGTTCGTAAAAAACACTCGAACGTTTCTTCATCGACTTACGTTGCAAAATTGGTCTCCACAAAAACTCCTTTTATTTTAACGGGATAATATATAGTCCATGTCCACCTACGAAAAGTCAGCAAATTGACAAAAACCAGTGGTAACAGCTGATCAACCGTAACATCCGATTCTACTTATAATCCTTCCTACTAATATTATAAACGTGAAAGTTTGTGAGGATGTTTGTTCCTCTTTCACGCAAAAACTACTGAACGGATTTTGATGAAACTTTACAGTAATATAGCTTATACATCAGAATAACTCACAGACTACTTTTTATCGGGATACCACGCGGGCTAAGCTATGGGCAGAAGCTAGTACTATGATAAATAAACTAAGTACCATCCCAAATTGTGCTGCTCGATCTAGTTCATCCACGAGTAAACTCGCTCAGATCAGGATCCATGGAACCACAATCCTTCAAAGTGACAACATAATTTTCGTCATTTTGAAATTTAAACACATTAACCTTCCTTTCTCTTCGCAATTGGTTAAACAGTCGTTTTCAAAGCGGAAAATAACAACATGTAGGCATAAACTAGTGTCGCAGCATTGAACCCCCAATGTAATAGACGCACGGGTCGGGGGGTCAAACCTGCTTACAAACAGTTGGCCAAGTGCGATCCAGTTTAATAAAATGAGGGTTCTGTGGCTAAATATAGATAGATAAACTTTTTATTGTACATAACACCATTTTCAGTACAACATATTAAAACAACAAAAAAGAAAATAAATGTACAATGGGTGGTCTTATCGTGATTTCTTCCAGATTACCTTAGGAAATCAGAACTCATTTATTGTAAAATATAGGTAAATACCGATGTATTGCATACAACGCTAAAGTTTATTACATATCTACTATTCTGATATATGAATGCCCTAGGTACGTTTTTGTAACAAAATTCTGTTTTGGTAGCGTTTCTAGTGTTTCTAAAATACGTTTAATTAGCCCTCACAATTATCATTTTATCACAAATTGTGCAGACTTCAAAATATATGACATGCTGGGCAGGGTGAGCAACTGAATCGATTTACATGATTTTCACGGTGGTATTCCGTGTATAGCTCTGATACATTTATTTTATGCGATGAAGGCTCTTGCATATCTATTGAAGTGCCCCAAAGAATAAGTCAATAAGCCAGTAATAAAAATAAAATAAAAAACATAGCCACATAATACGCTTTCATTACTGTACTTTGCGACGATGTTTTTCTTAGTTTAATAGCTTCTGGGAGATCGTTAATATACAACAGGTAGAGACGGGGTCCTAAGACGCTTCCTTGTGGTACTCCAAATCCACCAAAACTCTATCATGTTCTGTACCGCGTTTTATATATATATATAAAACGTGGAAGGAGAAAGTCGCAACCACTCACCCTGATGAAGACTCTCGGAATGAGTCGAAACTTAGTCGGTGCCTTCACCGATAGTGCAGTACGTGAAAATTCCCGTTTTTACAATATGAATGTTCTATACAGTTTTTAAACTTAATTTTTTTTAAGTCTTCTGTGCAGTGGTGACCTCTGTGGCGCAGTGGGCGAAGGCCCGCCGGAGACGCAGAAGGTTGTGGATTCGTTTCCCGCCGCGGAATAAATGTTTGTATGATCTGCAAATGTTTGTCTCGGGTCTGGGTGTTTTATATGTATTAACAAAAAAGTATATAAGCATTTATGTAGTTCCTATAATACAAGTTCTGCTTAGTTTGGGGCTACATGATTCTGAGTGAAAAATGGCCAGTATTTATTTTTTAATTTAGTTTTTATCAACTGCTATATAGCTTTGCATGCGCTTTTTACTTTATTATTACTATAGGATTACGCATCTTTATGGACTGGTCTATGCACTTACAAAGTAGTATTGAGTAGGTATTTTTTGTAATTTGACCAATTTGATTCAGTCTTTTTAGCATTTGTATCTTTTGTTCTACAAGTGACCTTAAAGTCTTTACTAATCCACAGGCTTTTCTTAATTTTATTATATATTTTTATATTTTTTATTCTTTATTCACAATAATGTGAAACAAAAAGTTAATAAAAAATTTCGAAGGCTGCTCAATATTTTTATTTAGAACTTCTAAAAAGAGGATTTAAATAACTATGTAAAAGATTAACATTTAACAACCTCGATTCGTGTTTGCTGTTCCCTATTGCAGCCCCCTTAGTGACGTACCTAGTCGTACAAAACGATTAAAAAAAAACTGCATTCTAATCGGTAACACAGTGTTACTTTTCCACATCCACAGAACAAAATTAAATTTACTCTAAAGAGTCCGCATCTAGTGACGTGAGGCGATAAGACCTATTTTAGAAACATCATAAATAAAAAACCGTATTGTTTAACCGGTTTTGTTAGGGAGCTTAACGATACCACAGATGGACAAAGGCTTCAAACTTATATATAGCACCTTTTTTGTACGGTGGGGGTAGAAAATGTTGGTACCATTTCGTACTATTTATTTATCAACACGTATATATTATGTTCGTTACATATTCAAATATACTCCATAAATTTTCCAAGAGGACCTAAAGATTCCCTCTCAACAAGCATAATATGGTCGTACTTGGTGATAGAATTCCCATACAAAAGATTTCAACGCGCACCTTAGAATTTTCCTCTTGAAAAAGTTGAGTCTTAAACGCTTAAACTATTCTAGTTATAGGAGTCAAGGCAAAAGAATGGAAGAAAAAAATTGTTATGCCGACCCCAGTAATCAGATATAGGATTAGTACAAAGTAGGTAGTAAAGTTTTTTTTTAATTTTCTTATTATAAAACGCCGATGAGTATGCCTACTTAGACTTAGATGTTTTTTAGATTTATTCATTAGTCAAGCAACGCAAACAGGCGTACACACAATAAAACTGACTATAGAGTGTGTGTCAATAACAGGTATGCACTGCTTTTATGAGTACAATAATACAAACAAAATAATGATAATCATAATAAAAAATAAAATTAAATATAAAATATTATACTTTGAACATCATCATCAATTTCGTCAACAGGCCGGTTGAAGTCCTCTGCTGGGCATAGGCCTTCTCTAAAGAGTACCATGACGAACAATCTTAGGCCACCTTAATCCACAGACTTCCGGCAACCTTTACGATGTCATCGGTCCTATGGGTGGAGACGGGAACATCTATCTTACTATACATCCTACTACTATTATAAACGCGAAAGCTTGTGAGGATGGATGTTTGTTACTCTTTCACGCAAAACCTACTGAACGTATTTTGATGAAACTTTACAGTAATACAGCTTATACATTAGAATAACACATAGACTACTTAACTACTTTTTTGTACTTTTCCGGGTACTACGCGGGTGAAGCCGTGGAAAGCTAGTTCTATTAATAAACCGAGACTGTGTGTTTGTTTTTTTTGTTTAAACGCGCTAATCTCTGGAACTACCAGGCGGATTATTATTTATTTTTTGCATTTGATAGTCTAATTCTTGAAGGTTATAGGCATATACCTCGTGTGTTCATAAGTTTTGAGACGAACTTATTTAATTAATTTAAAAAGAAAGTAATTCATGCAACCTTTTTTAAACTTTTAAAATTTTAAATTTCGAATGTTTTGAATCAGAAAAAATATACATTTGAATATTTGTTTCATTCTCCGTGAAAATGGCGCCAACAAAAGATTTGCGTGCGACTGTAATTTCACTGTTTCAAGCAGGAAAAAAACCAATGCAAGTTTTTAGTGAAATCCAAAGAAGTGAAGTTTGGGATGTAGTCGGAACTTTGTGTATTATACCATAAAGAGGTACAAGGAGACCGGCTCTTTAGAAGACCGTGGAAGATGTGGCCGCCCGCGGTCTGTAAGGACGCCCGCCAACATCAAAGTAATCAGAGAGCGAATTCGTCGCAACCCTTGCCGGACTCAAAAGAAATTAGCTCTGCAGACCAACATTTCGCGAATATCGGTGAACAGGATACTTAAATATGATCTTAAACTAAAGGCCTACAGTCGAAGGAAAGTGCATTATTTAAACGAGCGTCTTCGTAAATTGCGACTGGAATGATGTCGGAACCTATTGAAGAGACACGATCCAAAAAATATCCTGTTTACCGATGAAAAGATCTTCACGGTGGAAGAAAAGTTTAACCGGCAGAACAATAAGGTTTACGCCAGAAGTTCAAAGAACGTCCAGCCATCTGTACGCAATGTCCAGCGCACTCATCATCCAGCAAGTGTGATGGTTTGGTGGGGTGTTTCCTACGAGGGGGTCACTTCGCTTCATTTTTGCCAGCAAGGCGTCAAGGTGAAGGCACAAAATTACCAAACCGACATATTGGAAGCGGTGGTTAAACCATTAAATGATACGCTATTCGCTGGAAAATACTGGGTTTTCCAACAGGACTCTGCTCCCTCCCATAAAGCTAAGACTACCCAACGTTGGCTGGAGGCCAATTTGCCAGGCTTCATTCGGAGCGAAGATTGGCCCTCGTCAAGCCCTGACTTGAATCCTTTGGATTATTCTTTATGGACGGAATTGGAGCTGAGGGCATGCAGAAAGTCTCACCCAAACCTGGATTCTGTCAAGCGAGCCCTTATTAAAGAATCGAAACGGATTCCCATTGAAAAGATTCGTGCCGCCATAGATGAATGGCGCACGCGTTTGAAGGCCTGCATTGAATGCAAAGGCGGCCATTTTGAATGATTTATTTTTAAATACAGATCTAGATGTCAGTAGTTTTAATTTTAATATCCAATAAATGAATACTCAACTTAGCTCCAAAAATATTTTAGTTTTACTGTGTCTCAAGACTTATGAACACACGAGGTACATCACGCTACGACCCTAAGAAGCAGAGTAAAAAGAAATAAGTCAGAAATAACGCTAAGCGAAAACGAGGTAAAACGGGTGAGCGATGCAACGCGGCAATCGGGGAGCCGAGGGCGGCCGTGGCACAGCTATTAATAATATAATATTAACAATATAATATAATATTAATGATATAATAGTAAAAAATATACAGACTCCTAAAAATGGTAATTATAACTTTGAATTAGAATAGTGTTTGTAGGTGTGTATAATGTCGTCACAGGCAGGTTAAAAACGGCCTCTAACTTAATAGTGTCTGATAATGATCTCTTAACAAGTAGGTAGGTGGCTGACTTAGTTACAAATTATGTTTAATAACTGTACCTACCTACCTATTACCTACCTCTTTTCATACCAGAACATTCTTTAAAGAATTTTATAATAATTTAATTTTCTACAAAAATAAGTGAAAATACCTACTAAATTAGTTTTTATCAATTTGATAAATCAACTTTAAAATTATTGATCAATTTATCAAACTACGTATAAAAAACCCCTTGCCCAATCAAATTTTAAAACCAGTTAGGTACCTATGTAAGACTAATATTAAGTAAAAAATCCTTTCTACTTAGTTATTTTATCGTAAGCCAAAATATATTTAATAACATAGTTTTCTTGAGCACAATCTCTGATTAAACCAATATACCTAGGTATGCGGATGTGGATTCCATAAGCTGACCGGACGATTGTAGGAATCATTGAAATAATCACCTCACTGTGCCTTTTAATCCAACAATGATTATCAGCCAATTTCTTGCTGACCCAGCAATGTAACGAAAAATTACAAACATCTGTAAATTATCGATAAATCGACCTTGACTAATTGATGAACAGAGCAATGAGTCGAACAAACAATTGCATAACAAACAAACTAGATATTTCTAATTTCTCGAAATTACGCTAGAGAGGTCGTCAAACTGCAAACACTACTTATTTGGATGTAACAATAAAATTTTTAAAAAATTATAAGATTCGTTCTTCTCCACACAGCGACCGGTTTCGATAGTCAAAACATGCATACTATCCATTGAAGCCTCAAAAGGGATTATTTGAATATAGAATAGACCTTAAACAGCAATTTACCTGGTGGAAACGGACGGTGGTGCGTGAATTTCGAAATGACGTAGTGAGCAGCTATCTCATCAATGATAATGCTCGGTTTGGCAACGTCGCGTCGCTCACCTGGCTGGCGCTACCTGCGCAGTGTCAACAGGGGGGCTAGCGAGCGGCAGTCGATCCACTGATCCGACAGACACGCTCGTGTCGAGCTGTCTTGAGGTTTTTTTTTCAAAAAATATTTCATCAAAGCAATCGCTGCACAGAAAACAGACTCAAAAACCTGTGATCTTGCTATCAAGTAGTTAGTCAAACGTGCGAAGTGAAAATAGTGCCACCTAGAGGACAATAGCTGGTTCCATTTCAAATTTGGAATCAGAGGTTCGTCGACACGGCCTAAAAGGCAGCTTTTAAACTGTACTCGTTTGTAGGCATTCGTGTTACCAATAATGTGAGTTAATTCTAGATTTTCACCTGCAGCGGAAACGGCTTACGTCGACGACTAGCGGTAAAACGGCGTCCGCGCACGCGAGTTCTTGTTTCGTTGAGTAACCGTCAGGTTTCTAAAAAGTGCTTTCGACGCGTTCGAAAGAAAATTCGGACTCGGATTTTGTGACAGCGACTGCGTAGCGCGTCGGAGTGGTTTTGGTACTTTACCGTTAGAAAGTTGTTTATGATAGTGTGAAAAACGTATGGACAGTGAGTGAAGTGAGGGGTAAGGTTTGTG
This sequence comes from Perizoma flavofasciatum, assembly GCA_958496245.1. Classification (NCBI taxonomy): domain Eukaryota; kingdom Metazoa; phylum Arthropoda; class Insecta; order Lepidoptera; family Geometridae; genus Perizoma; species Perizoma flavofasciatum. Next base: position 3,465,592 of record OY292443.1, on the reverse strand, counting down.
AAGGAGTGTTTGATTGCATGGCGCGATGATCAGCGGCGGCTGGGTGTGTGCGCTGAGTGTGCGCACCGCTGGCCTAGGCGGTGCTGCGCTCGGCTCTGACGAGGAGGAGATAGTATATCTCGCCTATATCGTTATCGACGTACTCACTAATCAGGTAAGACAACACAATACTGCTAAACTCAAACAAAAATTTGGTGAAAATTTAAAATTGACTACGGTAAAAGTTTAAATGATGAAATAAATATACAAAGCAAACACGCTCACGAATTTAATCCCCACGATGGATATACTTACTCAGATTCATCATCAGTAAGTAGGTACATAGATTTGCGGGGAGAATTCTCCCGAGATTACAGTGAGTAGTAAGAGATCAAGCAATAATTGAATAGAATAGAATAAACGTTTATTTGGTACAAACAATAATAAACATAAAAATACCTAAGTCGACAAGTACAGGTATTAAATTTAAAACAAACACAATATAATTTTATTGTTCTTCGACTCATGTGTCTAATAATTAAGGCTGTCTGTACCAAAAAGGTGTTCAGCTCAGCATGTGTTGGATGAGTTTACACCCAACGCTGATTTTCAGCTGTAACCAAATAATTGAAAAGGTTGTGCAGCAACGCCTTATATAGCAGTGTAAATAAAGCAGCTAAGTTTAATATTATTCATATAAATACTATATGGTATATAATAATATATGGTAAGTTTATTATAATATAAATTAATCATAATAAAAAAACCTAATCACATTTTTAAATAATTGAAATACAAAGGTATATGGAAGTGAAGAGAAGAACTATTATAAATTATAAAAGGACATGAATACATAGTTACATGGAAATGAAAAGAATATGCAAAAATATGAATTGGCATAATATGCCCATGTTTTTCATAGTAGGTGGCATTCTAGGTGTTAGGTTTAAGAAAAAGAAAACTTAAATTTTGGTACGATCATTGTGATACCTATGATTAGGATGAAAATTTAGACAAAAATAAATAAACGAACGCACAGACAGCTAAAGCAGGTACCTACTTGACCCCAATATCAACGAATCAGTCAATTTAGAAACTAAAAGCATTAGCTATGCATACGTATTTCAAGTTATCGTAGATTAGAAACAAATTAAAAGTAGAATTTCAATTTATGATTGATATCTGATCCATTATGGAATAAATTAATAAATCACTACAAGTTATGATGGTTATATTTATAACAAAACCTACTTAACTACCTTGAAAGATTTAGAAAAATATGTTTATGTTACCGAACATAAAATTATAAGCCTTGATCATATTTGAGCATTAATTTTCTTATTTTTTTATTAGGCAACTAGAATGTTTTATCTGTTCCTACTTAGTGAAGTTAATAAATGTTCCTTAAATAGTCAGGATATAGACCGGGAGTTCAGTCGTCAACCCTATCAATCGATTACCAGGATATGAAAGGGGTGAAAAAGAACAAAAAATAATAGGCCTTACAAAAGATCTACTCAAAAAGTTCTTGAATCCTTATATTATTTCCTTGAAAACTATCATAAACTTGCAAGTTCCAAACAATACTTTATTAAGTACTTTGAAAGTGTTAGAAGCTACCGGCCGGCGTTGAAAGGTTGGGTTGAGCCCAGGTACAATTGAATACTTTTCTAAGATTATCTGTTCATGTCAATAAAATCATTATGATCTTCTGTCAAGCAGGTTCTTCTAGTCCTTCAAGGTTCCTATTGTTCTCCTGAGAAACAAGGAATGAGGATCTCATAGACTTTTATACCACCATAAAATTGTTGATAATTAAGTTGTAATAACAATAAAACTGAGATGGTACAGTCATTAGAAGGAATCATTTGTTAGATCCAACAATTCCCAGATAGCTTATTAATACGTTTCTATATGATCCTTGTGTTAAGAATAAGTCAAGAATAATATACTTTATTACAATTGCATGTTCTCTTGTTATTACAAAAGACGATGATTATTATATAATTAAATAATCTTTAATCTAATCATCAAACTATTAAAGTACAGTAAATCAAACAAAAAGTTCATGTACGGTTTTTAATACTTGTTTTGTAAATGCTGCCCATGTCAAAAAGTTAGAAGTCTTTCAATCCGCCATGGAAATAAGTATGCTCGGTAAAAGGAAATTAGATAAAATAAAAAACGAAACACTGAGAAGACGTGCAAAAATAGAAGATGTTACTCTTAAAGTAAAGGAACTAAAATGGAGATGGACAGGACATACAGTAAGGGGAAAGGAGAAATGGAGTAAAACGAACCTGGAAGAGGCCTTTGCCAAAAAAACAGATAATAATGCCGATGTCATGTAAAATATTAAATATTGTATTAAGTATATAATTTAATTGATATAAAGGGCTTATATTATTATTATTATTTTTGTAAATGCTGATTTTCGAATACAATTTATTGTTTCTTATTATTACAATGAATAAAAACTTTACTAACAGGTGGGGTAGTAGGTATGCTTATTCGCCATTTTAGTTGCATAAAAAAAACCTGTTGACTTTAACTTTGACTTATGGTACATACTTTTTAGCGGAGATTAGTCTCTAGGGTAAAAAACAAGAAACATTCGTGATTAGACAAACAGATAAATAAATTAACACCCAATAGACACAATACTAGTCCCCACACTAGGATTGCCTGTGTCGTGGGTATTAGGGACAACGAGTACCGTGGTACCACAGCACCCAGCCCCGGAACATGAAAACATTTGTCCCGCAGCGGGAATCGAACCCTTCTTGCATTGCAGCGGGCTATTCGCCTGTCACGCCACCGAAGTCGTCAATATAAATAAATAATACTGGACATTTTTCACACAGCATCATCTAGCCTCAAACTAAGCAGAGCTTGTGATAGGGGAACTTGACATGACTGATATACTATTTGTATACCTACTTTTTTTGTAAATACGAGTACATACATAGCAAACACATAGACCCGAGACAAATATATGCAGATAATACAAACATTTGTCCTTCAATAGACGTGTCTAAGTGGAAAGTTAAAGTTATTATTATTAGTACTTATTATTATTATAAATAATTAAAAACTTTTTATAGAAAACTCGCCCCCTTTTGCACTGAACTTTGACAGTTTCTAAGTCTCCACTTGAAATTTTTCAAGATTGAGTTTTTATAAGAAAATTGACAGTAATAATAATAATCATGTTGGACATTTTCCACATAGCATCATCTCGCCCCAAAGTAAGCAAAGCCTGTGTAATGGGAACTACATGGCTGATATACTACTTAGATATACCATAGAAAACACCCAGACCCGAGACAAATATTTGCAGATCATACAAACATTTTTCCCACGACGGGAATCGAACCAATGCGCCACAGAGGTATTAGAGCCAAATATGCACACAACCCCATTATTTTTAAACACGTTGTAAAAGTATACAAGTAGTATATCAGTCATGTAGTCCCCATAAAGCAAGCTCTGCTTAGTTTGGGGCTAGTTGATGCTGTGTGAAAAATGTCCAGCGTTTTTTTTTTAATACCTGTGCTGCCATTTTATACTTACTATCTGTATCTTCTATATCCTTGAAGTTAGCAAATTCCGTTCCGTGTCTTTTGAAAGACGGCTAACCTGCATTGATCTGCGCTTGCTGTATTTAAAAATCTGTTTTGTGATTTTACTTAAACAAAGATGGCAATATTTTTATCTAACAATAAGGGCCTTACTGCTGTATAAGAAACCTCATAATCCCTTTTTACTCGCGACGACAGGAGCTCGTTTATGCATTATAAGACTTTGATTATATGTTTGTTTGTATGTCTGTATCTCTGACACGGTTTATCGTATTTTAATGGGTTTTTTTTACAATCGATTTGTATGTCCAGTTGTAATAAAAATAGCTGGTGAATCAAGAATCTCCTCTGTTTTGAATTTGTTAAAAATGATAAATGATAATTATCATCAACTGTATGTAGAAACATTGCTCCCTCTCCCTAAAGTGGGCCATGACGAACGGTCTGATTCATCTCCATCCACCTGCATCCTTTAAGATGTCATCGGTCTATTGTGTGGGGGAAGAGTTTTTGCATAATAAATTGAAATTACTAGGTAAGTAAGAATACCAGATTATGAAATATTATTTCAAAACTACAATAAAATCAGGGTAATTTTCTTGTCACTTTGTTCGTGTCATAATGTTTTTTTATTTTGTAAGAGCAATGAAATCCATAGTTCATTCGATGATTCGTTGTTAGCGAGTACGTACTTAGATAGAGCTGTCCAGCGATGGGAACTTTTTTTTATCTATGAACTTTAACATAATAGCGTATTAAAACCCACATCAACCAAAACGTCTAAATGTAAACGTTTTGGTTCGAGTGTTTGTTTGTTTGTCAGTTACCATTTATCTCTCAATCGGTTTGCAATCGATTTGTATGTCTTCAAGGATGGTTCTTTACTTTTAGTTTTTTTTCAGGTATTTCACAAATTTTGACATAAAAATATGGTAAATAGCACACAAATTTGTAGAGATGATATCGTTTTTGTTTATTTTGTTATTTTTTAAGTAGGTGCCTATACCACTAGTGTACAATAAAGTACCTACCTATTAGATTAAAGAATGAATATTTCATTCACTCCATACATCATTAACAACTCTCAGCAACTTTTATACCTACAAATTATAATCAGCGAGGTTAGATAAGTCATTTCGGGCATTTTTTTACCGATTATTTAAATTCACTGAGAAAAACCATTTCATTCCCGTTAAAGGCTAATACTTATTTCTCGCATATTAACGTTATCTAATACTCTCCCTTTGATCGGACGGTGTTTATGTTACATTGGTACTGTAGAAGCCTAATTTCAAGTTAAAATTGTATCCGGCTATTCATAAAATTCGACCTGCATACGTCCCCTAATAAAAAGGTATTTCATACACAAGTATATAACTACATACATTGTAGATGTGTTTTGGTAGACAAAAATAAAATAAGGACCAAAATGGATTCGTGTAAAAAGTTCAAGTAATCAACTTAAAAATAAAACTGGTCAAAACGTGTCGCGACATGCCATGTTATGGTCCCGAATTATGATTGGAAATTCATCGAATCAATTTTCGTTGACAAGTTCTGCCGAGTGCTATACGCACAGATATTATATAAGTATCGTTATTATGTTAGATTGTGTATACTGCTGGGATACAAGGTTAAAACGTAGCTCCTTTTAAGTCTTTTTTTTTGGATGGAGGCTGCAGTCAAAAAAACTATTAAAGAAAAACCATTAAAACATTATTATTATTTTTTAAATCAAATCAAATTATTTATTGTTTGTGAACTTAGGTAAGTTACAGCAAGGTGGTAAATTAAAACTATTTGTATCACCAAATTCTGCCCTTGGGCTTACAAACATTGAATTAAATTAGGTATCGTAAAAACACTAAAATTTACATATAGGTACAGAAAATTAATTTGAATTTTAAGAGACCTTTTCAATGATTACCACAAAGCGGACAGTTACAATAAAAAATCTGTCTGCACTTTAGCTGTTAGGGTGCGCGTTAAAACTCTTTGGTACTCTTAGATTTAATTTTCATGTTTTCTGTTGAAAATTACGAATCTAAGGGTTCAGCATTTGTCATTCGGCTTCAGAACCCTAAAAAGGAGGAGGTACTTATGGGTAAACATATAATTATCTACCAATGATTTCGGAGCGCCTAGTAGGTATTTAAATCACCTTTTTAGCTGAGCGCGCATGATTTGTTTTTGCTAGAATTTTGTTCAAGTATAGAATAGAATACAATATATCTTTATTGTACACCAGTAAATACAAAAGAAACACGAAAAAGAAATTATAATTATACCTAGTAAATCAAGTTTTTTTTTTTTTTCAAATAAAGTTTCATTTAATGTATTAAATGAAACACTCAATATTCATATTATATCGTCCTAAATTCTTGACCCCATACTAGGATTCCGTGTCGTGGGTGGATATCAGGAACTAAGAGTACTACGGTACCACGATACCCAGAAAATAATATCTGCAGAATGCACACAATCATGCAAAAATCTTGTCACGTAGCGGGAATCGAACCCGCACCACTTGTGTCACAGCTGGCTATTTGCCCACCGCGCCATTGAGGTCTTCCGTAAAATGACCTTCAAATATTTCGAGAAATAAATTGATTAGTAAAATCTATACATGGAGAATTAATTTCGGCATCACAAATATATAAAACATGTTACCTTCTGACCTGTCTGACGTAATTTCCCATCTATTTCTGTAGATGTTGCTATTTCTCCAGGGCATTGACACCCAGCAGCCTTCTTATTTGATTTCGATTCTTTTTATTATACTAGCTTCTGCCCACGGCTTCGCCCACGTGGTACCCGGATAAAAAGTAGCCTATGTATTATTCTGATGTATAAGCTATATTACGTAAAGTTTCATCAAAATACGTTCAGTTGTTTTTGCGTGAAAGAGTAACAAACGTCCATCCTCACAAACTTTCGCGTTTATAGTATACGAGCTTCTGCCTACGGCTTCGTCCGCGTGGTATCCGGATAAAAAGTAACTTATGTATAATTCTGATGTATAAGCTATATAACTAAAAAAATTAATTAAAATCCGTTCAGTAGTTTTTGCGTGAAAGAGGAACAAACATCCTCACAAACTTTCACGTTTATAATATTAGTAGGACTAACTTCTGCCTACGGCTTCGCCCGCGTGGTATCCGTGTAAAAAGTAGCCTATGTGTTATTCTGATGTATAAGCTATATTACTGTAAAGTTTCATCAGAATCCGTTCAGTAGTTTTTTGCGTGAAAGAGTAACAAACATCCATCCTCACAAACTTTCGCGTTTATAGTAGTAGTAGGATAGCTCAGGTATTTTTAAGGATTCTTAAAAATAATTTGCAAGTCTCATAAATAGTGAGTTGACCGCGTTGACCTGTGCATAGACAATCAGCTTTTCTACTTTCTCGTAATAAATATCCATAATATTAACATTAATAAATATTATTTCGACTAGGGGAACCATGTGGTACGATTCACCAATCAATTCTGGTTCTTATTTTATTTTTATCTACCAATATATACTATCTACAAAATCAAGTTATCCTTCAAGGTTAATACCTATCTCATGGTACCTTACCTCAACGAATATTAACCTACTCATTAGAGGGCATCATGCAGATCTAATTATATAGGTACCTTCTACAGTAGGTACCTATTTTTTGACGACCTTTTGGCGCAGTGGGCAAAGGCCTGCCTGAGACGCAGAAGGTTGCGGGTTAGATTCCCACCGCGGGACAAATGTTTATATGATCTGCAAATAATATGAACAATGAGCTTATGCCCACGGCTTCACCCGCGTGGTACCCGGATAAAAGGTAGCCTAGGACTAATTAGCACAAAAATCTTCTCTTTGTCATGTCTTTGGTTATGCTAAAATCTTAGGTATTTATTGTGTCTATTTATCTATTTTCTCTTTGTGTAGGTACCTGTCCTTTCTGTCCTTTGTTGTTGTCAAATAAATAACTTTCTTTCTTTCTATGTGTTATTTTGATGTATAAGTCATATTACTGTAAAGTTCCATCAAAATCCGTTCAGTGTTTTTGCGTGAAAGAGTAACAAACATCCATCCTCACAAACTTTCGCGTTTATTATAGTTGAGAATATTAACAATGACTTAGCAATTTGAGGTCAAACAATTTTAGTAGTAGATACCTGATAATGTTTACCACGAATAAAAAGTATTAATTACCTACTTACTTAAATTACGTATTCTGACTATTTCTGACGCTATGAAAATAATGAGTTCTAAAACCCACTAAACCTACTAATCACATACTTGCGCAATCTAATTAGAAACTTTTGACATATTTTAATGTTCTAATTGTCATGGATGACATGAAAAGGAGATTACAAAAAAGAAGCTAAATTATGGATAATGAACTCACTGTATTGCCAGTAAAGCATTTATAATTTTATGTGACGAATAATAAAACGAAAAGTGAATGCGAGATCGGTTAATGACAAAGTCGAAGTTAATAGATTATTATTCATTGAAATCACAAGGATATAATTATACAAACGTCAACTTAAAAACTACGTGAATAAAATGTTATAATGTTAAAGTGAATTTACGGCGATTCCTCGCTCGCTAGTTATTTAATTTAATAAAACGTTATCTTATTTTGGTACCTTAATAAGAGTAGAGCACTACCGCCCCACTCTTCATTATACAAAGGTTAGCTGGAAGAAAATACTAATAAACATTAAGTTCGCCTATGTACTTGTTTTATCTTGTGCAATAAAGCTCATTTAAATTTCTATCAATATACCCGCAAAATATTTTCGTGATATTTTCTTAAACTACTTTCTATTAGAAAATGTTGGCTGTTAATACTTAATATATTTCTAAGTTATTTTTAGATGTGAAAATCTCTAATTAGCTTCCTGTGCTTATGGTTTAAATTTCTCATGGCATGGGGGGCCCATGTGAAATCTATTCCGCGAGTACAAAAATGTAGGAAAAAATTGTACATTTTTGTATCCGCGTATTGTATTTTTGTTCCTGTTACTTCAATGATTTTGCAAGAACCATATAAGCTATATTTGTTCCAATAATTAGCGTCAAAATCTTTACAGACCGATAGGGCTGAAGTATTCTAGTTAGCAGCACGCGCGTTGATGTCTTTTGTATGGAGAAACAGATCTTTAGGAGAAAATGTATATAAAAAACACAAACACGCTCACAACTGTAAGCCCCATGATCCATACGCAGTATGCAGATCTGTGAGATTGGTGGGCAGACACGTCCAAACATTATAGTATTTGGCACGTATCTGCGTTTTGCGTTGTATTCATAGCGCGTTAAGCATTCCAGGTTGTTAGTCCATCGCCGCTTATTGGAACGCTAACCCGTTGGCACATTGCCTTCGAATGTTGAATTAAAAACTAAATGTTTCATTCAATTATTTATTGTGATTATGCTATGGATCGTTTAATGTTAAGCAGTTAGAGGTGACTTCTAGAATTAAATCGACAATGAGTATTTTTACCATTCTTTCATTCATTCTTTTGTCTCAAGGTTGGCGCGTGAGTGATACCTCTGGCGTTGCAAGTGCCCATAGGTTATGGTAACCGCTTATCAACAGGTGGGCCGTATGGTTTTTTGCCACTTAAGTTGTATAAAAAAAGAATAAGAATTTATTTATTTAACACACATACACACACACAAAAAATATTACAAGACATAATACAACAATAAATAATCTAAGAACCTAGGTACTATTCTACAACATAAATAAAGAAGATGAAAATATTTAATAATTAGAAGAAAGTGACATAGACGTAGACATATATTATACAAAGTACATATTGGGTATGGGCAAGACAATTAAATGTAGGTACCTAGATCCTACGGACAAGTCTATCTGTCTTTCGCTGCGAGTGTGCGGCCAAACAGGACCAGTCTCAGCGTAATGCCACTCCCGAACAAAGTAGGGGGGGAGCAGCGCTTTATTTTTCTTGTTTGTTTATATATTTATATTTATTTACTCTCACAAAAACGATTCGGTTTCCTAAAGAAAAATTAGCAATTTGTGGGTAAAACCTTTACCGACAGTCTACTACAAAAATTCCATTCGTCTCGTCGTTATTTATATATTTTTAATTATCTCATGTTTTTTTTTTGTTTTGTTTTTTTTAAAATCGAAATTAAATTAGAAGAACGTGATAAAATTAACAATTTGTGACCAAGGATGCACCTTAACTTGAAGTTGTAAAGTCCCATAATGTCTGTATTTTCACTAGATTTACTCATAGAAAAATGTTGTTCAAAGATATTTCCAAGCATATACCTATAACTGCAAATAGAGCTCGGGGACAACGACCGTAGGATTCACACTGTAGCTATGTCAATATGGGATTCTGTTCACAATGATAGATAACATGATAAGAGCCATCCGTATCATCTGTACCTAGTGATTGTGCTGATAAGTTACTTACATAGATAATAATAATAAATAATGCGGGACATTTTTCACACCATATCATTAAGTAGCCCCAAAGTAAGCATAGCTTGTGTTATGGGAACTAAATGACTGATATACTTCTTGTTTACATTTTTTTTTTGTAAATCCTACTAATACTATAAACGTGAAAGTTTGTGAGGATGGATTTTTGTTACTGTTTCACGCAAAAACTACTGAACGGATTTTGATGAAACTTTACAGTAACATAGTTTATACATCAGATTAACACATATGCTAATTTTTATCCGGGTAACACGCGGGCGAAGCCGTAGGCAGAGGCTTATATTATAAACGCCGAATAACACTTCTAACTACACGGGAATTTTCACTAGTAAGTGAAAATTCCAGTTTATAGTCAAGTTCACGATAGTTTTTGGAATAAAATAACACTTAGGCTACTTTTTACCCTAAGCTTTTTGTAAATACTTGCATATTATACATAGAAACATCCAAACATGAGACAAATTTTTGCAAATCATACAAACATCTGTCCCGCGGCGGGTATTAAACCCGCAACCTTCTACGTCTCGGGCGGGCCTTCGCCCACTGCGCTACAGAGGTCGTCATTATATAGATGTTTGGTAACGTAAACTCGCCTCCGAGACACAGTTTCACACTAGTTTGGGGGATAGTGGACAAGCAAACTGGGCAGCTTTGCTGTTAGCGGCACGTCTTATTACACAACCTTAGTCTTAGTTTTAGTTTTTAGTATAGAATTATACGAGTCTGGAAGCTCACTACCAACAAGGTTGTCTGGAAGAAATCGCTACTAAGCGATAAGACCGCCCATTGTACTTTTAGTTATACTTCGTTTTTGTTATTTTATTACCATGTGGAGTACGAAACTGCTGCGTGTGGATGAGTAAACAACCAAGTAAGTTATAGTACGTGTTTTCTGCTACGCGGCGAAAAAAATATCTAAACCTTTTGTTGGATTTTGTGTGTCAAGTATGTATTGAACAAGTAATTCCATAGATATACATAAACAAAACAGAATTGGCAATGGCTTAGCTATGGCCTTATTCTTAGCCTATTTTTTTACAGGTGTTTGTCGTATTAGTATTATCTAACATATAAAAATGGTGACAAGTTTATTGGAGAACAATATGACATCGGGTTGGTGATTGTCTCGAACTACTCATACATAATTAAAGTAAAAATTTACATTATTAAAAATACTTAACAATCTGTGATTATAAAAATAACAATTAAGTATCATCAGATTTATATCCAACGCTTCGATCTTTGAAGATAAAAAGGGGGTAGTCACGCCCAAACATTACATTTGGCACATGTCCGCGTTTTGCAAGTAGTTAGCATTCCACGTGACATGTTGCAAGCCTATCGCCGCTTATTGGAACACTACCTGATGGAAACATGCCGGTTTCCACACGATGTTTTCCTTCACCGTTTCGAGCACCTGTTAATGCGCAAAAAAAAATCCACGGGAAAATTGCATTGGTGCACGACCGGGTTCGAACCCACGACCTCCGGATCGGAAGTGAGAGTACCGCCCACTAGACCAACACGGCTCACGACACTTGTTACTTTAGACACATTTATTTAATAAGTGTTCCAATAAGCGTGGATGGTCTTAAAACTGTCACGTGGATGTTAACTGCTTTCAAAAACGCGCGTAAATAATAATTGTTGCTTAAATTGAACGTCATATCAATTTTATTATCTACTAGCTGGACCTGCGACTTCGTTCGCGATTGCAGTCGCTTGATAGGATACAAATATACAAATACAAACACATTTATTTTACCGAAAATATAGATTACAAATAGAGTTACTGTGTTGGTCACCGCACTAGATCGAACCTGTATCGCGGGAGGCCGGTTTAAACATACATCGATTTCCATAAGAAAAAACAAGAAACACAAACAGGGCAAAACACAAAATAAAAATAAAATAAAAATGTTAAAGATAAAATTTAAACTGAAACTGACAGGGTCATGATGCTAGGGGTGATGATATTTTTAAGTTTTACTGGAAAAATATCAATCGCTCAGAAATAAAACTTTAATGCAACTACCTCGCGATTATTCTCTATACAACAACAAAATAATTATCAAAATCGGTTAACAATTGGCAAAGATATCAGTGTGTGGTTTAACAAACACACACCATAGAAAAACCGCAATCATTCGAATTGAGAACCTCCGATCCCGATCCCGATCCCGAAAGAACATTTTAAATCAATTTTCCACAAAAAGAGAATGAACGAAATCGGACTACACGTTCATGAAGTACACATTTTATTCATTTATTTATTTATTCAGAATACATTATGACATCATTACAGGTTTTTTTTTGAAGCCTAAATCGATGATATATATAAATATATAGTAGTATATAGTATAGAATATAATATATAGTAATTATATAATATATAAAATTTGTAGACTAATCTATAGTTTCTAAAACTACCTGTGCTAATTGTAGGAGTTTCGGGAGTTTATCGTAAAAAAATATCCACGCTGTTCACAGACAAGATATTTCATCCCCTCTCCCAAGGGAACCATGCTGAACTTCGGGATAATCATATATATATATATGAATATTAGCTACGAACATCCAAACTTTTACATTTATAATATTAGTAGGATTGGAAGTAGGTAGGAGTATTTACTGCGTAATCCTTTTTTAATTTGCTTTTTAGGGCGAAAAGTCTGCTGGGAACCCGTTATGTCATGTTTATGTCTGGCCGCCTTTTAGTTAAGTCAAGGTCAAACTAGGACGGTGCTAATCAATACATTCACGTGATTTTGACAACCATTTTCACCACCGCCACCGCTTCAGTTTAACCTGTCCTTTATAGCCGTTTCACTAGTGTTATCACACATAGAATACACCTACCTATACCAATCGGTGCCGTGCAAAGCTATGAACCAAAAACTTTGAAAATGGTGACGTGGTTGGCCATTTATTAAATAATTAGCCTCTGCCCACGGCTTCGCCTGCTTGGTACCCGGTTAAAAAATAGCCTATGTGTTATTCTGACGTAGAAGCTGTTTTACTGTAAAGTTTCATCAAAATCCATTCAGTAGTTTTTGCGTGAAAGAGTAACAAACATCCATCCTCACAAACTTTCGCATTTATAATAGAACTAGCTTCTGCATACGGCTTCTCCCGCATGGTACCCGGATAAAAAGTAGCCTATGTGTTATTCTGACGTAGAAGCTGTTTTACTGTAAAGTTTCATCAAACACCGTTCAATAGTTTTTGCGTGAAAGAGTAACAAACATCCATCCTCACAAACTTTCACGTTTATATACGTCGCGCGTATTTTCGCGTTAGTAGGATAGGATAGTAGGATATTTAACATCTATCTGTCATACATTATGTTATAGGAAGCCGCAACTTGTGGCCTGTCACTTTATGTAATAAAGTTACATAATAACACGTATAATGCGTTTACGTTTACGAGGTAACGAGTGGTCATTTTAAAAATCTCGCAATAATGAAATAAGTGTTATAATCTAACTAGCTTTTTCTCACGGCTTCGCCCGCGCGGTACCCGGATAAACAGAATAACACATAGGCTGTGTTATTCTAATGTATTTGCAGGAACATCAGAGACAGATTGCATGTCCTAAAGAAATTCAAAGTTAACCATTTCAAATAGTTAATTAAAATAAATGTGCCTTACCTGTTGCACGACTATATCTAAGGGCTGTCCGGTTTGAAGTTCATCTGAAGGCCTTCTCGTCGGTCGTACTGCATATTCCCGTTCTCCTATTATCTGAAACAATTGCAATGAGAATATTAAAAGTAGCCTGTGTGTTATTCTGATGTATAAGCTATATTATTGTAAAATTTCATCAAAATCCGTTCAGTAGTTTTTGCGTGAAAGAGTAACAAACATCCATCCTCACAAACTTACGCGTTTATAATAGAAGTAAGATAAATGAAAACGAAAAAACAAATAACCTCATTGCGGTTTATAATAGTACATTAGTTTGTTTGTTTTTCCTAACAATCTTTCAGCGCACCCACGAAAGTATACATCCACATGCTACTTTTATCCGGGTATCACGCGGGCCAAGCTGTGGGCAGAGGCTAGTATAATAATAATGCTGTACATTTTTCTCACAACATCATCTAAGCCCCATTTTTTTATATACATAATTATATATAATTATAATATGTGGAACTAGCCGTTGCTCGCGGTTTTACTCGCGTAGGGTAAGTTACATCTAAAATCATTGCATGCCTTGTATTAAGGGTTTTTTTAATACCCTGGATCGTATTCAGTTCTTTTACATTTTAAGTATCCAAACTAAGTTTACAGCAAATCACATCAAACGTTAAACATTTCTTATACAAACTTAACACACCATCATACCCCCTTTGAAGGGTACATCCCTACACTGCTTCTAGGAGTTATGGTTTAGGCTGTGCGTTGATCGGTCAGTCAGGAACAGAACAGTTTTATATATTTAGATTAAACACCCACAACCAACACAAATAATGGTAGATCATATAACTAAATATTTTCCCCGCAGCGAGAATTGAACCCGCAACCTTATGCATCTCAGGCGGGCTTTCGCCCACTGCGCCTCAGAGGTCGATATTTATCTCCGAAACAGCTTAGGTATATCTATCAAATTATATCTAAAACAGATAAGTAAGTAAGATTTTTCAAGAGTCAAAAATGACTGCAAATTTATCAATAAGTTTGTACCTATATTTATGTGACATGTCATGTTGCAAATTTAATCGAAATCGGTTCAGTCGTTAAAGAACGAACATAATCAAATCCAACATTATTTATTTTTATTTATTGCTTATTATAGTAAAACTATTTAGCATCCTACATAAAATATAAGATTTTATATTGGAAACTAGTTTCATCCGGTAAAGCAGATTTTATGTTCGTAGCGTTAAAAAAAACTCATAGCTTGTTTTGGTATTTGAACAGTATATTTTTGTTTTGTTCCGTTTGGTTCCTAGATCATGGCTATTTAAATTTAATTGCATCCATTTTAGACAAGTCACAAAAAACCTATAATTATCTTTAAAAAAGGACATGTTTTATAAACCTTCCTACAATTAGATAGATTAAAAAAACGAATGGAAAAACGAATATTTAATAAAGATACTTATCTTCCAAAAAAAATATTTCTGACAGAGTATTCCGCTGTTTATGGAAATATTTAGAAACCTCATAAAAACGGGTAATCTCTAATAATAGACATATAATTATTAAATATATTTGTGTAGGTTTCTGTTGTAATAGGTATATAAATCTACGATTACTGAGATTTGTTTGCTTATTATCTTATTAAGTAAATACTAGCTATTCCACACTATTCTATGTCATCATCTATTCTATGACGAACCTCGGTGGCGCTGCGGGTGAGGAGCCGGCTGCGACGCAAGGGGTGTGGGTATAATTCCCGCTGCACGATAAATGTTTGTATCTTCTGCAGATATTTGTTCAGGAATGGGTGTCGTAGTACCACGGTACTCGTAGGTCCTGATACCAACGACACAGGAAATCCTAATGTGGGTCAGGTCCTACGTAATATGTTGTATCTTGTTGGCTATTTTTTTTCTATAAATAAAGGCGGGGTCACACAAGCTAATTTCCCGTCTTGAAAATACAATAAAGGTTTATAAGCACAATTAATTTTATAGTCGTGAACAAGCAGCTAATATGAAAACTTGATCAATTTCTGTTCATTCTTGTTAAGAGGCTGAAAACTGCCGAATTACCATCACAAAAAGTTGCCATACGCATTTCGGACACCTGGGGTCTAGACAAATACCGCTTACTGGTATCGTTAACGTCTGCGGAATGATTAATTTGTATGGAAATGACATTAGCTGTGCAAATGTCACGTGACAGCTGCCAAGTTTTACCTTGACAAATTTGCGTTAGCGTGAAAGGAAAGGTAAGCATGAGGTATTTGTCTAGCGTGTACGCTAACGTCACGCGCGCTGGCAAAAAAATAGAATCACACGTTTTCACCATTAACAATTATTTTCAAAAATATAAAACAAGATTTGATTAAATATCTAAATGTCAATATCGGAGATATCAGCTAGGTTTAGCATGAGTGTTATTGATGTAACTTTGGCATTTTTTTATAGATTTATAACAACAAGATTCAAGCTTAATTATAACATATGCTTTTCCTACAACGACAAGAAAACAATAATTCGAAAAAAAAGAAAAGTAATTACCTATATTGGTTTAAGCCCGTCAGTCATTCTCCAGATTCTCTAGATCGTACTTACTTTAATAAAAAAATAAAAAAGGTTAACATTGTCAGTTAGAAGTTTTAATGTGTCTCATATTAACAATGAAATTTACAATCCTCCATAAAAACCATCTAAGACATGTCATAAAAGCATTGTCAATAGCAAGGTCATTAACGAACAACGATACCTACACCATATTTAAGTAATTTTAGGAAGATAATTCGTTTCCACGCAAAAATGTTGAGCGCTATATTTATAGTAAGAAAATATTTGGTTACTTTCGTATTTCGCTTGCTAGTTTAATCGAAAATAATAAAACATTTGTGTAAATTGTACATAGGTATGTATATATACGTGGTTCGAACAACTGGAAAAATATTGTATTGATGTGTTTTGTCTACTACAAGAAGGAGAACAGAATGGATAAATGAATAAAAGAACCTTTATGTTTATTTGTAAATAAACAGGTGCCTAACCTAAATTGGCTTTTTTCAAACCAATTTACAAAATACAATAAGTTGTCATGTCGGGGCGTTAGAATCAACGAGGTTGTATGATCCATAGAGATGTTGCTACCAACTTATAATTTATTCATATCTCTGGGTCCGTCGGAACTTTCCGTCGAATTAGGCCCATGTGACGTAACTAAAACAAACAAGATGGCGGAAGCTTATGCTAAGTTGGATTTTTTCAGCTTTGAATTTATATTCCCGTTTGTTTGCGTTAAACATACATAATTTACTAGGAACTTTGTTGCTAATAGTCAAGTTTTACAGCGTAATATGCTTTATTATTACTGTACAGATATAAAATTACAGAGTCAAGGTTTGCCCTGTCGTCCTCTATGATCTTAGTGTCAGCTGTCAATGTAATTACCTAGATGCAATAAAGGTGTTTAACATGATATGGCATATTTATTAAGCCAATCTGAGGGGTGATCTGGGCGTAATGAGTCGTATTTACCTACTTAGGTTTTGAATAAGTAGTTTGAAGGTTATAAGGATGCCGAAGGTAATGCAGGTACAACATAGTATCTATTATAATATCTGTGGTACAGCCTTGCAAAATATGGTACAAAAAATATAGACGCCATTTTAATTGCGATAAAACCTCAGTAACTTTTACAGGTTTTTGTTTTATTCGAATCTGAGATTTTAAAAACCCTGACATTTGAGCCCGAAACTCGAGTGAAACCGCTGTGCTGTACTTTTTATTATAAAATACGGCAATTACTCACTTTATCAACATCGAAAGTTGCCTCAATATGGCCGTAAACAGTTCTTAAAATTATCCAAAGTAGGTGACGGTTCGACCGGTCGACCGCCATCAGAACCTTTAAAAGTAAAGAGGTCAAATTGACATACGTCGAGAATTTTCTGTTTTTTACTTTTTACGCTTTCTTACATGTTTCACGTATAACAATAAAGATATTCTACTTATTCTATTCTATTCTAACTTGGCCTTTGGGAATATCCGTTTAAGCGCCCAATCGATAAATAGGAATACCTAAGTTGACACTTACCTATCATTTGGTGACAAAGTAATAGACAGATCGCACAACATATATAAATAAAAAGGTTTTAAAGCCCATAACTGTAGAATATATGCTGTAGTAGGTACACCTATTTGCCTACCGAATTAATTGATCTCAACTCTTGAGCGATCTATACTGCGATTCAATTTCAAAATAATAAATAAAGCTTCCCAGACGTTTCAAACATGCTTTGTTCAAACAACTTTACAACAGGTACTTTCAACTCTTATATTTTCTAGACGGGGGACCCTCGAATAAAAAATGATAAGTAAAACCTCGGGAGTGCTTTTCAAAGAGCTTATCAATGATACACCACACAGGAGGTTTCAATGGGGAAAAATATAAGAAATCGAGGTGTGACACGTGATCAGACAGACGGACATGATGAAACTATAAGGCAATTTGGCTTTAGAAAGAGGTCTAGTCGGTTTGTTAATCTTTTCGATAGAGCTTTTAGGTGCAAAACTGGGAAAAAATATATACGAAAAGTGGTTATTGGTTCACGAATAACGCATTCGCGAACCGATCCACTTGTGCCATTGCATCATCCGGGAAGTGTTTTAGTTCTTGAGATGCCGTAGGAATGATGTGCGCAGAGCGCTTTAAAACGTCAATAAAGTTACTCTTGACGTCAATTGACACCTGCTCCTTGCGTCACTCTATAAAGGCAAAGCTGAAAAAAAAAGATTGTCCAACATAGTCGAGTAACCGGCTTATTCAGAATTAGGGTAAATAAGTCCTGTAGTTTGGAATTCAATGTGCCAAATTTCTCTTCGATTCAGCGGGAAACGCCTCTAATCGGCATTGTGTTGACGGTCGGAAATATGAATCAATAGTCATGAGCCCGATTTTTTTTTAAATCCTAAAATGTTGCCTCGCTGTACGCTTGTTGCGGCTATCCAAGCCACTAAAGCCTGAATCCATAGTCGGGGCTTGAACAGTCCCCCAAAATCCACCATTTAGCATTCGCCTTATGGCTGGGTGCATAAAGGTTGAATTCGCACTTGAATTTTTGCTTAGTGCCTGAACTGTTCTAGGGGAGCCCCTATTTGAATATGAATTCGGGCCTTAGCTGCCAAGCCACCTACCCCTGCAGTGCGGTCCATGTATCGTAGCAAGCCGCCTGGCGTCTTGTAGCTTAGCAGCCTAGTTGCTGCAGTGTGGCCGCGACCTTACCTAGCTGCTAATTCGTTAAAGGCTATTCAACATAAATAAATACCTATCGCCAAACTTAAAATGTGTTAAGTACCAATGTATTTGTATACCCAATTAGTATCATTCTTGTGTTTAAGGATTACAAGCTTCTGCCCGCGTGGTTACACAAGTTAATAGCTTATGTGTCTTCCAAGAGTCACGTAGTAGGTATATGATTTCCAAATTTCATCCGTAAATCGGTACATACAGCGATCACGGTGATTCTTATTAACAAACATCCAAACATCTAAACATCAATATTTTTGCATATATAATACTTAATTGACATAAGATTTTATAATATTAAAAACCTTTTTAAAAATTTTATTACAAATTTAGATTTTATTTAGTTTTTTTACACCAATAATAAAAATAAATAATGCTGTACATTTTTCATACAGCATCATCTAGCCCCAAACAAAGTAGAACTTTTATTATGGGAACTACATGACTGATATACTACCTACTTCTGTACTTTTTTTCTAAATATATACATCTTATATTAGAAAACACCCAGACCCGACACAAATATTTGCAGATCATACAAACATTTGTTCCAATGACAATATAATGTTATTACGAGACGGCGACTAATTTAAAACTTTAAAACTTTCTTGTACATAATCCTGCATTATTAAAAACAATTAAATCAGTGCAATGAGCTTATAGAGTAGATAGTTATGTACCTATTTAATTGTTTTTGAAGGAAACCTCGCATTCCAATGCTATGTAATAAAGATGAAGGTGACATTAGTAGGTACAAAAAAATCTGTTAAACACTTTTAATACTCACATCACCTGCGTGACGCAGGTTTCGCATTTTATCCCGAGATTTTAAGACCTGATTAATCGATTGCGCAGTACAAAATGATCTGCGTATTCGTATAGTAACCTAGAGTTTAGTTCATAGTGGCTAGTATTAAAATGGCCTCGATTCTCTAGTTCACTAACTAAACTAAATTTAAACTGTCGCTCTCTTTTACTGATAGTGCTAGCAAGAAAGAGATAGCTACGATTTTAGTGCTGTCAAATCAGTTTACGTGCCGCTTTTCTTTGTGTTTATAATCAGCATGTTTTGAAATGACGACTAAATTTGCATGGAAAACTTAAATCTGACTAATTTGACAGCACTGAAATTGTAGCTATCAATTTCTTGCTTGCACTATCAGTAAAAGAGAGCGACAGTTTAAATTTAGTTTAGCTAGTGAACTACAGAATCGAGGCCAATGTCTGTGATAGTGGTAAGAAAGTTCTCAATTTTGAAGCTTTGTTGAATGGTTCTTTGCTGTGTGTGGGATAATCCTATTAAAGTACCTATTTAAAAATAAAACAACGTCCCGTCTTCAGACTCTTAAGCCAAAAAACCGACGTTCTGATGTAATTAAAATTAGAATTTTAACAGTAAACACAAAAACGTAAAATATCTTAATTAGCTGACAGAATAAAACTTACCTAAATCTTAAGTATACTCTCAAATACTGATATAGATATGTAAGACTATCGTTATAGATGTCTACTTGTCAGTAAATGTAAACGGCTGAAGTTAAAATAAATGTGTATTATCAAGTGTGTGTGTGTATGGCACCATCAATTCTATTTTTTCTCCTACTTCCTTGAAGCTGATGACCCTAGAACTGCACTCAACCTATTGACTCAACTCTTGGCTTGTTTGTAAAGCAATTTTGCAATACTGTTGATATTGTGTCTCACGTGCTCTGTGTATATTGGTACTTGGCACTGGCTAATAAGTGTGGATAGGTTTTATCGTTTTCTCGCAAGAAATTATTCGCCATTTTGTACTCAGTATAGGATGAAAGTGTAGGTTTGTCCGTCACAAACACTGTTTGTCACAATTTACGTTTTCTCACAAACGCATTTCGCAAAACTCGTGTGGCCAAAGTAAAAATTCCTAAATAGTGGTTAATGGCCCCGATTCTGTAGTACACTGACTAAACTAAATTTAAACTGTCGCTCTCTTTTATTGATAGTACACGCAAGAAAGAGATGGCAAGAATTTTAGTGCTATGTGCTGCTGTCAAATCAGTTTATGTGCCGCTTTTCTTCGTGTTTATAGTCAACATGTTTTGAAATCACGACTCAATTTATATGGAAAACTTAAATCAGACTAATTTGACAGCACTAAAATTGTAGCTATCTCTTTCTTGCTTGCACTATCAGTAAAAGAGAGCGATAGTTTAAATTTAGTTTAGTTGGTGTATTACAGAATTGAGGCCAATGTCTACCCAATCCTACTTGTTTTTTCTTTTTTAACAATAATAGGCCATCATTTTGTTTGAATGATCTGCAAATATTTGTCTTAATCCATAATACAAGTTCTGCTTAGTTCGGAGCTAGAAGATACCTTTCACTCTGACCTTGAAGAGACCTAGGTTTTATTTTTCAGGAAAGACAGATGAGGTTAGTTTGTTCCATAAATTCGCCGTTCTCGTTATAAAGGTGGAACCGAGACATTTAGTGCGAATGGGTGGTATACAAACAAGATACGGAAGGTACTTAGCCGTGCGTCTGCTTGTCTTTAGTTTTAACTATCATGATCTGATCCCACGTTTCAACGTGGGATATTCTTTCACAATTTTAACAATCAATAAGTAAAAATAGGTTCCGTGACGGTGGGCATCATCACGGGACACTATGATCTGAATCACCATCTCCTTAAGACGGGGGCCACAGACAGTGGACTCTGTCGAGGTTGCCTCCAGGTTGAAGAGACTGTGGAGCATGCGGTAATACACTGCAACGCCACAAATGAAGTCAGGTCGAAGACGGGACTGCAAGAGCTCATCAACTCATGCTCTCCGTCATCATTAACTGACAAGAGGTCAGGGATACTGGGACACTGCTGTCATCAACCCAGAGTCCTTCTCCGCTACTCCAATGAGTTGGGCTGGTTGGGGTCAGGTTAGAAGGGGGATAATGCACAATACACCCCAATGCGGGGCGTCAGTGCAGACTTTAGTTTCCCCACTTAGAATTAGAATTAGAAGTAAAAATATCATCAAAATTCCTTAGTCTAAATTATCACATGTTCATAATTCATTAATGGTATAAAAACACTTTTACAACAATATCTTTGTAAGTCTTGATTGGGACTTGAGGACTATCAATTACCTTCATGTCATTACTTACCCAAGCAAAAAAGTATTTTCTACCAATCTATTTAACTATTGTCCTTTTACCGAAATGAAAATGTTTCATACTGCATAACGCCAATAGTTTTTTCTTAGAAGTATATTTAATTAAGGAATCCTGGGTAGGTACTACTCAACTAGTTATTTCTCGATTTTCAAGAAATACCAGCTAATATTCCCGACACAAAACCACACGCGAACGCGGCCATTTGCAAGTCATCTCACATCTTGTCGTAATCGCTGGAGCTATTTTGTGGTGAAGCACATTGATGTTGGATGATCACTATGATCTGTGTTCTCAATAAACAGATTACCTTATAAAACTTAATGACTGACTGATTGGAATATCATTTGCGATAGGTATTTACCTATTACCACAAATTTGCCACATATTTTTTCATTTTATTGTTCTTTACTGTGTTTTTTTTGTCATGCCTACTCGTCTGTGCCAGTACCTATCTGTATTTGTCAAATAAATAATTTATCCATCTATCTAGCGACGTCTCTCTCCACATGATTGAGTTACGTAACATCACATCAACAAAGAGCTACCACAGTCAATGCACAGATGGTATTGCATCGAAGTGTCTAGATCGCAATCGAAGTTTTCACGCAACTTGAACATATGTAATATCTCCGACGAACAACTGTCGGTCCTTGGACCCCGAGCAAGTGGATCAGATGGATCAGCTCGGTGGAAGATCTTCCCCTTTGCAAATGGAGGACACAATACCAACCGTGTTCTCCTTATAGATATCTATCTATTAGTTATAAACTATTAGGCGACGGAGCTGAGCTAAAATAGAACTATTGTTTTTATTGAATGATTGAATGTTTTTTTACAAGCTTTTATTTGTCTTGCAACGTTTTTATGTTAGTTTGTTTGTTTAGATCAAATCTTACAAGCTGAATAAGAACCACTTCCTCTTATCCTATGTAGTTGTTTTTTTACATGTTGGTTCAGTTCCGATAACAATGCATTTTTATGGTAAACATGACCCGAATCGATATTCAGGATAAGCTCCAGATAATGGAACTCTTCAACGGTCAACAGCACGGACACGAGATTTTGTGTAGGCATTTTTATTATGAAAGCTGGTTTTAAGTTTTACCATGACATGGTTGCTGCACTCAGGGTTAAAAGCTTGTTTTTGAAGATGTTTTTTTACTATTAGTTTATTTGTTATGAAGAGATAAACAGACGCATTGCTTGCCTTAAAAAACTCTTTTTTTTTTAATATTGTACAGCATAAATAAATAGCAAAATAAACAAAATTTTATTTCGTAGTATACACCTACAGTAGATAGTCTTATCGCTTATTGTTACGTTTTTAACTATTTTATCATGGCGATATTTTACTATTCTTCATTACAAAGAATAAGAAGAAAGAAGAAAGTTAGCTAGAAGAAAATGCTTACTAGCATTAAGTTGACCCTAGTAGTAGGTACCGACTGCGTTTGTCTTGTACAATAAGGTATTTTGTATCTATCTATCCATCTGGATGGTAACGTACGATTGGGGAATAACAAATATACAAATATACAAATACAAATGTTTTATTGAGTTTCCAAAGGTACTTAATATTAACAATGATGAAATTTCCTTTTAAGTAAAAAATACTTGTCATAGGAAATTTCGCTCTTGCTTAGGTCTAATTTAACAATTATTTTGTAAGGCGATGAAAGTTTTTAACATTTTTTCTGATGCGAATTATAGTGTGTGTGTGAAGTGTAGTGCGAGTGTAAACTGTGAGTGTGAAGGTGGGCGATGAGTGTATGTTGAGTGAGTTCCAGGTATGATTATTCATGGGGTATATGCTTATAAGTTTGTTTATTTATAACACTTCCTAAAACCCCAATGAAGCCCAACAAAATAACATTTTGGCTGTTGTGACGATACTACAAACGCCTTAGTTAACGTAAGGTAACGTAAGCGTTTTTATAACACTTTTTAGAGTTCCATAACAAAGTCTATGCACGTCTCGTCCGTAAAATATCAAGCCAATATACAGTTTTCACAGATTAGGTACAGTGTGACATGGAAATACAAAATAAGTTAAAACCCAAGTCCGCCTCACAATTGCCCGGTGCATTTTTATTTTTTAACAGACTTTAAGAAAGGAAATGATGTAGGAACCTATTCTTTGCTTCCACATAATATATTTTATTAAATTTATGTTTGAAACCATGTTTCGTTCAAGCGAAATCTGTACCTAATCATAATTTAGGTACAGATTTCAGAGACCGGAAGACAGGTCAGTTCTTAGCAAAATTAGCAGGAGTTATTAAAAATATTTTTTAAAACATATTTTTTTCATGCGAAATCTTTACCCAGTCATAATTTGGCCGGAAGACAGGTCAGTTCTTAGCGAAATTAGCATGAGTTACTAAAATACAGGGTTATGGGAACTACGTAGGTATTAACAACACAATGCAATGGAGACACGACAGATGGTGACTGGTAGGAAATGACGAAGCCATCTTGAGACACGCGATTAGGTATGAGTTGGTAATTTTAACTAGCTTTTGTCTCCGGATTGACACGGAACCCGGATAAATTCTCTCACACACAAATTAAGTAAATTAAATTGGGATTCGGGGCCATCCGAAATCCCAACTAATTGTCTTTAAAATAGGTAACTATTTTTTTTGATCAATATAAAAAAAAATATTTATAAGTATATATTATGTGATGACTGATGACAGTCTGTTTCCACCCATTCCGAAAGTCTTTCATAAAATCAGCGATGAGATCAATATCGCTATAGTCGACGAAAATTTTGGGCTCTATAAGACCAAAGGACATTTAAACCAGAAAATCTTTCTTCTCATCTTTCAGTTTTAATTTTGATACGCATTTAAAATACAGCTTTGTTATTTCCTAGATTCAGAAGGAAAGTTGTACAGACAAGCTATCATACATTAGGCAAAATATTCCAATATTCGAATATCCAATACTTATAAATATGGAAATACTCAATACTTATTTCTAGACTCTAGGGGCAACAACATTGTGAGGTCAACTTCATAATTCGTAATATATTTATTGCGAAACACAGGTAATGGGATGGTAGGTACTCAAACAAAAGAGCATAAAAAGGCTTTTCCTAGTTTCTGTTAGAAAGCAGATGAGGTTGAACAAAAAACAAACAAACAAACACGCTTATGTCTATTTCCTATTATGGACATCCTCAGATACCATACTCAATGAGTAGAGCTTTAAGGATAGTCTTTCCAAGTAGGAGGTAGTCATAGGCACGGCCAAACATTTTCACTCATTTATATGGTTTATTTGTTTATTTGTTTATTATTTCATATACTTAGAACTTTTATTATGAATTTAATAAATTTAACATAACACCCAGTTGTTTCACGGTCCTGAGAAATAAAATTCAGTTTGAGATTTTTTGATAAAAGCAACGAGCTTACTTATGAAGTAAGCTACATACAGAATATTGCTAATTAGGCATTATGTTTAATTAACGTAAATTAATTAGAGATCTAGGTATAAGAACAATGTCCTCCCACACTTTTCGTAATAACAATAGCAAGGTCACTAAATACAAGTTTCTAAAAATAAACATAACTTAGATATTTTATTCTGTTTAAAATATTATATAAATCAATAATAAACTTATAACGGTGTTGCAGACTTCAATAGGAGACGGTAACCGCTTACCTGCATGCCTCGATCTAACATAAAAAAGTCATGTTTTATTTTGAATTTTTAAATTACTTTACAAAATCTTAAAACTCTATTTAGTAAAATTAAAAGGTAACAACCTTATAATTTTATTAAAGGAAATTTTAAGATTTAAATACTTACACCAACAGACCAACTAGGGATTTGTATACCTAGGGAGTAGAATACCTGGGGTTACGTAGACCTTGATTAGTTATAATTCACTTTGCTCATTCTGAATGAACGTCAACCAACCGTTTCGTTTCCCCGTCATTGTCAGTGACATTTGACCGCCGCATACGCAATGTGTGTCGCGACCTTTATTTTACATACAATGAAGTAAAAATTCGACTCACATGCTGAGCTAATGAACGTCTAGCAATTCGTGCCTACTGTGTTTACCTTTACAGTTTTATCAAATTGTGTAATCTTAATTAAGCAATAGATTTAAAAAATGCCTATTTATGCTGAAACATAAAGGAAAAAGTAGGAAACGGCCACATAAAACCGGTAATGTTTGTTTTACGTTTCACAATTAGGTACCGACATTAAATTTGTTTATGTAATTTTTATATTAATAGTTTTAGCTTGAAGTATAATTACTTGGCTAAAGTATAGGTACTTATACATCACACGTTCAAGTAGGTACCTACATAATTTTAAATTATAACGTGCATGAACTTAAGCTTTTGAGTGAGAACCAAAGTTTATAAATCTTCAGTACAAAACACAGACACTGGTTACAGTGCACAGGTAGAAACAATCTTTTTTATTATTCAGTGAAACTTATTTTGCAATCTGTTAGGTAACCTAAGTATTCATGAATGACTTTCCTATTTCCACAATAAAATAAAACAACATTTTATTGTTGATTTTATAGTTCTCTTGAATATAGTCAGAAACACATTCGAAGTATGAAACTAGATATTAAAAAAAACGAAATAAATAAGTTGATTTCATCTGTCATTCCCATTGCAATACCGCCATTATTGTTTAGTAATTCGTAGTCACTGATTGGTTGATCCTCGCGCATGCTTAATCGCATTGTTCTCTTATTGGCCGATTACAGCACGTCCCAGTTTGAAATTAGAACCGCGTGGGTTGATCTGGGAATTGCCGATTGATGTATCCTTTCGTTTGTAAACAAAGAGCCCCAACACAACGTAGGTATGACAGTAGCATGTGCTCGTGATATCTGTCTCATTCATTTCTGAAGCAAAAAATATGGATGATGAATGAGTATCAGTGGCACGTCCCAGTTTGAAATCAGAACCGCGTGGGTTGGTCTGGGAATTGCCGATTGACTTATCCTTTCGTTTGTAACACAACTTGTGAAATGAGAAATAAAAAAACAGAAAAGAATGAGACATATTAACTATCTGTCTCATTCCTTTCTGAAGCACAAATTATGGATGATTAGTAGGTACCTAGGTAGAAGACTGCCGGTAAAACTGTTTGTACCTAGGTACATTGCTTTATTCGCTGTTTTTATGGCGTTATATGTTTTTTAAGGAATAAATTGCAATGATTAATTAAAAAAAATAACTAATAAGAACTAACAATTCTACGTGTTCTCTCGTGGGTGAGCTAGTGATTGGCTGATTACATGAAAGTACCGGAAATTGCTTAATTGCACTGTAAAATCTTGATTTATTATTGTTGATTGAACTTTACGACTCAAAATATGACGCATTGCATTCAACATTCTCGCAGTGACAGACATTTCAAAGTTTCTCACTATTTTGTGGCAAAAAGCATCTGACCAAAAGCCACACGCTATCAAAATAATGAGCCGTATAACCTTACACACAACTGTTTAGTCTGAGTGTACAATCTTATACCAAAAATTGTTACTGAAGTCATAAATATAAGTCATAATATATACCTATTCAAAATCGAGCGATTTTAGGCGGTGACTTTGCGAACCTTCTACACCTTTGATGAGTTCACTAGCCTGAAACTATCCTTATGCACTAAAGTTAAGTTTTTGTACCTATTTATCTTTATGCACTAAACCGACGAGCTTTTAGAAAGAATGTGATAAGGATGAATGAAGCAAAAGAGGTATGCCAGGATCGTAGTAAATGGAGATCCGTGGTCTCTGCCTACCCTTCCGGGAAACGGGTGTGACTATTGTATGTACTACTGACGTGCATTGTTTCTGTATGAAAAATTAATAACTGACTTACTTCACTTCACTTCTTGATTATGGCTTTTGGAATAACTGACTCTTGGAATAATATTGAAAATAATATGACTGACTGTCACATGAAGTAATGTGTTGGATATTTTACGTCACATTGAAGATATTTATATTGTTGGATATTTTACGCTTGTCACAATCAACTGACATAAATTAACGAGTCATAAACATAAGATTTCATATTCAGTTGTGCATAATAAATGAGGTATCACCTTCTTCCTAATGAGATGTTTCTGATTGCAGCACTCATAGACGAGACGAGTACACTTTGTCTTGATATCCTCACAGATGTACGTAATAAGACACTGAATTTAGAACAGAGTATATCCGTCATGGGGAATAATAATTAATATAAATAAATAATAACTAACTATCCAACAGCCATATACATACATATATAATCCTGACCCCACACTAGGACGTACCTACTGATACGTCAGTTACTCGGTTGATTAAGCATGTAGGTGTACTAGCTTCTGCCCACGGCTTTGCCCGCGTGGTACCCGGATAAAAAGTAGCCTATGTAAAAGCTATATTCCTGTAAAGTTTCATCAAAATCCGTTCAGTACTTTTTGCGTGAAAGAGTAACAAACATACATCCTTACAAACTTTCGCGTTTATAATATTAGTAGGATAGAATAATGACACAACAACAAAGCACAGAACGGACAGTATTACACTTTACTTATAAAATTCTATTCAAAACTTTTTACGAACAGTAAAGAAATATGTTTATAGGTAAGTAGGTTACTTACCTATTCAAACTTGTAAATAATAAGTGCTTGGTACTGAACAATGAACCAATAAAGAATAACTTGTCTTTGAACTGTTCTTGAAACATAATATTTTTCTCATTTATGCAGTCATACAAAAGCATACTATTTAAATAATTTAAATGGATATAATGGCAATTAATAAGTAGATGCTATTTTATGCACAGAGCTAATCCAACTAACTATATATTACAAATGAGAAATTATGAATGGGTGTTCTAGTGTTAGTTAACAAGTACGTAGATTTAAAAATAAGTAATATGCATAAGAATACAAATTATGATATTATTATAGGCTATATACCTAGTTACTCATAACTAGCATCTGCCCACATTTCGCCCGCGTGGTACCCGGATAAAAAGCTTATGTGTATCACAAACATGGTACATACCTGATAATTATAACTTTTTAAACTATCATTTTTTAACATAATTTTTACTAAAAAACGGGATATTTACTATGATTTGTGAGTTTGAATGTTCCTCCCGTGATCATAGCAGATGCAACTGTGCCGAAATATCGGGAAACATTCAAACTCACAAATCATGGTATATATCCCGTTTTTTAGTAAAAATTATACTTTTACATATATGTATATCTTCTAGTTTAGCGACTGTCGTCAATTTATTGGTTAAGTACCTACATAAAATGTAAATCCTTAATTGGCAGTTAGAAAAGTTTTTATTGGTTAAAGTTATCATACCTTGAGAGCTGTGTAATTTTGTTAAAAATAAAATAAAATAAATAAATATTCAAATCGGTTACGAAGATTATTAGCAAAAACAATCCGAACTTTGATATTTAATAATAGGTATTAGTAAGATAATACTAAGCAGGTATAATATGTACGCGCGAGTAATACCTCTGGGGTCTAAACAAATACATCGCGCTTCCTTTTCCTTTCACGCTAACGCAAATTTGTCTCGGTAAAACTTGGCAACTGTCACGTGACATTTCCACAGCTAATGTAATTTCCATACAATTTTATCTTTCCGCAGGCGTTAACGTCAACAGAAAGTGGTATTTGTCTAGTACCCAGGTGTTGCAAGCGTAGGTTATGGTAACCGCTTACCAACAGGTTGCATGCATGTCTGCATCTTTAGTTGTAAAAAAAAGGTTATGTACGTCCTTTTTTAATATTCTCATTGCAATTGTTTCAGATAATAGGAGAACGGGAATATGCAGTACGACCGACGAGAAGGCCTTCAGATGAACTTCAAACCGGACAGCCCTTAGATATAGTCGTGCAACAGGTAAGGCACATTTATTTTAATTAACTATTTGAAATGGTTAACTTTGAATTTCTTTAGGACATGCAATCTGTCTCTGATGTTCCTGCAAATACATTAGAATAACACAGCCTATGTGTTATTCTGTTTATCCGGGTACCACGCGGGCGAAGCTGTAGGCAGAAGCTAGTATTACATAAATACTTAAAATAGTAAGTAATATTACTTAAATAGTTGCCTCTTGAAACTATTGCAAATAGATCTAAAAACGTTTAAAAAGTGGGGTAAAACTACTCGCAATAAGCCATTTTGTGCAGTTATTTTTGACCACATTAAATAATTTATGCAGTTTTATGAGGCGGAAAAATGTTTTACTCAAGGTTTTTTCCTTTAATATATTCCGGCAATGCATAAAATCCCCTTCGCTTGTACGTTTTAACTGACGTAAATAGAATAAAATCTGGGTAACATAAGACAAAATAAACTTTTAACAGGTTTTGCATCTTATAAATTACGAATCAATTAGAGCGGCTCCGATTTGCAACGGGCGGTGGTGAGACACTAAGATACTTGACTCATGTAAAATTAAGATATGTTAAAATCAAAATTCAGTGGGGCTATCCTTGACACTCGATGCGATCTTTATTCAATGTTAATTCAATCCTGTTTAGTTTCAAAAATCCAGCCTTTCATCTCTATCGCAAAGTATACTCCAATCTCGAAAGTCAACGTCAAAATCGCGTTAAGAGTACTAATGATAAAATACAGTTAATTTCATTTAGTTCCATAAGGTTCCACCAAATACTAATCCCAATTGTGCGCTAATATTACATTCAATAGTACTAAATTGCACGAATTCGATCCTAATACCAAATTGTGATTAGAATCGAGTGTTAAGGGTAGCCTCCCTGAATATTGATTTGAGAGAATCGACCTTACCTAACCCCAGCCCTGGGGCCTAACCATGAAGTCTTATAGCGATTCAATTCAGGCAAAGATGTCAAATCCCGTTTTGCGAATGACAAAGCTTTAGCTACGCCATAGCGTCCTGAATCGCAAAGCGGAAAGTGCCAGCCGGGTCCGTTCATTAGTCTTTGCGTGAGTAACAACATCCATCCTCACAAATTTTCGAGTTTATAGTATTAGTAAGATTAATATAACATGGATCAAACGGATATTGGCAGAATTGTGAAAGCTAGCCCCAGAAGCCATAATTCACTTTACAGATTTGTTTGCAGTTTTGTGTTTCATTTTCATAGTTTTATATTATCCATTCATGGTGTCCCTTTAGAGGTGACACTGTTTGTCATTGACAAGGGTTTAGAACGGTCCCCTGACACGACCGACTTCCCGTGTAGCTTAGGACTCCCCAATAATTAAGAAGTGGGGGTTAAAAAATGAGGAGTCGTTTTTTTTACATTGTAATTATTAAGTAAGAACCTTGATATTTGCAATCCTTTTCCTACCTACGTCCATCCTTCGAATCTAAAAAATAATAACGTGGTTATTTTTAACCGACTTCAAAAAAAAGGTTCTCAATTCGTCTGTATGTTTTTTGTGCGTGTATATAACGTGATATTTTCGGCAATTATGAACACATTTTATTAATTATTTTTTAATGGGTAGGTATTCTTCAAGGATGGTCCCATATCAATTTTAAGAAAACATCCCACTCTTTAGGATGAAAAATGGGTGATGAAATTAAATACTGGACTTTTTATCAATTTCCCGTTATTCATAGTCGGTTTTTTGTCATTTACAGTCTTATAAATTCATCATCATCAGCCTATATTAGTCCACTGCTGGACATAGGCCTCCCCTATAATGAGCGCCATAGCGCCCTGTCTTCAGCTTGTCGCATCCAGCATCTGCCTGCAGTCTTTCAGTCTTATACATTGTTATTATATAATTTTAGTAGGAAAGCTAATACTGCAACTTATAACTTTAGATGAAAGTTATAACATTTTTGTTTTTATATTATAATTTTCAGTGTGTATGTGTGTTACCAACCTTCTTTATTGCAAGAAAAAGCTTTGACATTTCGAAAGTATCTTTATTTTAATCTGTTATACTTACATGAGTTTCAATCAGAAAGTAGTTTAAAACTTTCACTGTTAAGGAAGACACGATCCAAAATAAAATAAAATCGAGTTTCTTCAATGAATACAACGAAAAAAATATATGCTCACTACTATACCTATCTGTACCCATGCCGTAACTGACATCTTTAAATCCATGTTCCGTGAGGATACCAATAGGAGGTAGATGGAGGCACGTCCAAACATTATATTGCTTAGGTACGTTTTTCAAAGAAGCATAGTGCGCACTAACCGATGGTACATACCTTCATACTTTTTTAATTTAGTTTCTTTTGGTTACTAAAATAATTTTATATTATTCCATTAAAGTTGTTATTTTAAAAGATTTTAGTAGACACAAAAAAAATGTCTTATAGATAATCTAGCTAGTTGATTATAAATATTATTAATAAAAAATTAGGTCCTACTATCAGACAGGCTGTCTTATTATCACTGTACTTATCACAACAACTATTGTTTTGGACTTTGAAATAAATCAATCTCTACTTTTGAAATAAGTACTTAAAAATAATTTTTAATCGTTCAAACATTTTTATCTTTAACTTAGATACTAATGAGTAGTGGAGTATTTAAATAGAATTACATAACAAAAAAGTACGAAACAGGATTAAAACCCAGGATACTTATTTCCTGACGATGTTTTCCTTCATCGTTTTGAGCACCTCAATTGGTGCACGTTCGTATTGGAACCTACGAGCTTCTGATTAGAAGTCAACAACTCCAAAACAGCTCATAACAAACTTCTATAGAAAATTCTATAACACTAAGATTATTATTATACATAGATATCATAATAATCTAATAAAACTAAGTTACACATCCACACGTGCCTTTTAAGTCTTGAGGCCTATGACCAGATTATTCTTAGGTCGGCCATTTGACCGCTTATGGTAACTTGTAGGTAATATGTATTGAACTTCTGTGAAATCCGTAAACACGCAGGATAAACATAGCATTTATGACAGGGTATTTATGATCTAGATGGTAATGCTCTGTTTCCATTAAATAAGTAGATAGATACCTACTTGTATATACATAATTTGTGGATCCCCGGAACTGAAATATGTAGGATATGATTAATGAAACCTTTTGGTTCAGAGACAAACTTTTAAAACATAGGTACTATGTCTTAAAAGTTTGATATTACTAGTATCATCTATAATCAATAATTGGCTCTAAGAAAAGTTTTTATCGGTTATAGTTATCATTCATTGAGAGCTGTGTGATTTTGTTAAATAAATAAATAAATCAGTGTATCCAACGGCCTTGCTACATGAAGGACATGTGTACTTACTTTAAATATTGAAGGTAGGAAGTTTCTTAAGGTACATAAGTACTGCATTAAAATATTTATAAAAAGTAACTGGCCTTATCTGGGTCTTATTATCTTATTATTATTTTAGCATTATTATTTATTGTGATTGGTTTAGATTTTACATAAATTAAAGTGCCGATTCATGTAACTTGACACGGGGATCTCTCTCGCTTCGCTCGCTCGATTAAAGGCTCGTAAAGTAAAAATACAAGATCACAGCAATATTTAATTTGAATATTAATCAGTAATTAAGCACACGTCGTTACACAGTATCATACTTAATAGCAGTTGTCGAGACTAGTAGCAGAATATATTAAATTAAGTTTATACCTACGTGGTCAGCGGTCATGGCTCTTATTTGAAGAACGTGCGCAGGAGTTCCTTTTACTAAGTAGTAGCTAATATTATAATGTTTGTAGGGTTGTTAGTAAAATATACTGCGCCCCGCGGTTTCACTCGCGTGGAAAACAATGAATTTGAAAGTATTTTACTGCTACATAAATACCCTTATCATAAAACTATTTATTTGAAGAATTAATACCGGCGACCTAATTAAATTTTAGAACACAAAAGCTGCTATTGTGACTCAACTATGATAGTTAGATATATTCCCTCGAGGACTTTTTTGTAGGTTGTTAAAGTACTTAATAATAAGTACTTTAATCATGTAGTACATAATTTCTATGTATCATCAATAGTTTTCTCAGCGCACGCCAAATAATGAATTTTATAGGCGAAATTTTGCTACTTTGGGTTTCATTATTGCAATTTTCTAAAGAATCTCTATTTTTTGAAAATATATTATAGCCTATGTTACTTCCTGATAATTTAGCTTTCTTTTGGAGAAAACAATGGTTAAAATCGGTCCAGTAGTTTAGAAGCCTATTCGGTACAAACAAAAGCTCGTTCCTCTTTTTAATATTAGCATAGATTATCCGTTTAAAAGTGTTTAGTTCACAAAGAACTGCCACGGAAAAAAAATGGAGGGCGACAAAAAAAACCCGCATTGGAATAACATTAACATGCCGAAAGTTGCAGCCAGCGAAACTCCACGTGCACTGTGAAAGTAGATGATCCACTTTTTGGACCCTTCATATGGTACCGACTGGTTATATTGCGATAACTGTATCTGCGTATGGGAAAATTGCGTTCTGGAATAAGGAAAGTTATATACTCGCGATGTAAGGAGCCCCTATATGTGCCCCGTTAAAGGATGTTTGATTGTCAGTTACCATTTATCTCAGAAACGGCTCATCCGATTGAATTGTGATTATTTTTCAATTAATTTGTATGACTTGAGGATGGTTTTGAGATTAGGTATATTGGCAAAAGTCACTAAAGGGTGCTACGATATGCAATTGAAAAACGTCGGTCTGACGGTTTCGGTTTTAAAATTTGAATCAACTCTCTTGTATTTACATAAAAGTATACGTTTATTTACACAAATTAACACTTAAGTCATCTTAAGACCATAGCAAACGATCTAGATAGGGCAACTGATCCAGGTCACACTGCCAGACGGAAGCGTCCCCAAAAAAGTGTCTGCGCGGCCTCGCTGAAAGGCAATGCTAACACAGATAAGAGCTACTTTCAGGTAACGCGTCGCTTCGACCAGACGCCCTGAAATAATTTTAAATACCTACGCGAATGGCTCCGGTTAAATCGAGAACAAATTATTATTTGCAAAATTCTACTTTCCCTTATATCTTTTCGTCGTCTTTAGCTGCGCCCCTTACTGACTTACTGGTTTCAGTAACCGCATTACAAATATTACAAGCTGATAAGCCGTTTGAGAGATATTTATCTCTCAAACGGCTTATCAGCTTGTAATGATTACGACTATCAATTAACGGCTTATCAATTGATGGTAACAAAAAAAAACAATCACACAAAAAAACACAATATTTGTCTCGGGTATGGGTGTTTTATATGTAAAATATGTATCTATTTAAAAAAAAATATAAGTAGTTTATCAGTCATGTAATTTCCTAATACAAGCTCTGCCTAGTTTGAGGCTAGATGATGCTATGTGAAAAATGTTCAGTATTATTTATTTATTTATTTACTTATGGCAAACGCACAGATGTACGGGCTCCTTATGAAGCGAGAAAAAAGTAACTACGAAACTATACATATTATACCTTTCTTATACGAGCAAATCAAACTGTATTTCCCATGAAAGACATCCTCAGATCCATACTCAGTGCGTAGTATTAGTAAGGGGTAGTCAGAGGCACGTGCCTCTGACCAAATATGACATACGTGCAAAATGTAACGTTTGGACGTCCAAACGTTACATTTGGCACATATACCCGCGTCTTGCAAGTAAGTAGGTAGTTAGCATTCCTATATAGTTAGCATATAACCTTTCATATATGTCAGACTAATCCAATAATTTCAGGTAAGATCTATCGTTGTGTGGATACCTACGTAAGCAGAGAAAAACCTATATTGACTAGTGCACAAAAACTCGACACACAATTGCTTATTTCAATGTTTATTTCGCATTTAGAAGGTCGTTTACGAACACGTTCTGAATGAGACTTGAGGAGGGCATTTTCTCACTGCAAATAATGACGACGACGCGTCGTCGGTGGAATGTTCATTTTTATTTATCGATTCATTTGTTTAATAGAGATATCAACTGCGATAAATTGAATTACCAATAAATATAAAATAATATATAGTAAGGCTATTAATAGGTTTCTATGTTTGAGATTTGATAATGAAAGGGATGATAACTATTCAAAATTCGGCTATTTCTTTTAAGAAAATATATGTAAAAATCGCTTATAATCCAACAAATTTGCTTGTTTTACTTCAAATAATTTTGTGTTTTGGTAAATATATTCGACTCTTTTATATATAAGAAAACTTATTGTCTTTCATAGGCGGCATCACCTTCTTTCAGTTTATTGTACACTGTAAACTTGAGGCTCGTATTCCGAACTTCAAACTCATACTAGTCAATGGCCTCGATTCTGTTAGTACACTAACTAAACTAAATTTAAACTGTCGCTTTCTTTTACTGATAGTGTACGTAAGAAAGAGATGACAAGAATTTTACTCCAGTCAAATCAGTTTACGTGCCGCTTTTCTTCGTGTTTATAGTCAGCATGTTTTGAAATTACGACTATGTGTGGAAAACTTAAATTTGACTAATTTGACAGCACTAAAATTGTAGCTATGTCTTTCTTTCTTGCTTGCACTATCAGTAAAAGAGAGCGACAGTTTAAATTAAGTTTAGTGTACTATAGAATTAGCAAACTGACAAAAAATATATAACGAATCTCTGAGTCTAGATTCAGATTTTCGTTCTAAAATTAAGTTTTATGTTTGCGCATTTATGTTTTAGTTTAGTTAGTTATTTGTTTTTTCTTTTTTATTGTTTCTATTAGGTACAACTTATAAGATAATTTATTATTGTTATAGAATAGCGGATTTTCCTAATACAAGCATATAATTGCTTAAAAGGAGACTCCAAACCATGTAAGCACAAATTTATAAGTAACAGAAATAAATATTTTGTATTAAAAAAAAATACGTATCCAAGTAATCCCATCCCAGTGCATTCCTATAAGTTTTTCAAAGGAAGCAGCAGACATACCGTCAGACTGCGCCTGCGATGTGGGATGAGAACCTGTTACTAACTGTACCGGTTGCATAAGACGGGTTCGACGCCCGACGTCGACGGTCGCATCGGGAAATATCTGTCGTAAAACAATTTCTGCTAACTGTCATTGGAACAGTTATTTTAGAAGATGAATGTAGGCAAAGATAATATTATTTGATGGTACCGTACTTCCTATTTTCTGTGACATAAGTACCTACCTAGGTGATTTACAGAGTGTCTTGACAAATAATACTTTCTGTTGGCGTTAACGCCTGTGGAAAGACGGAAGGGAATGACATTAGATGTGGAAATATCACGTGATATTTATATATTTTTATATTTTTATATTTTTATATATTTATATTTATATATATATAGCCAGTTTTGCCGTGACAAATCAAAATTACATCGAAAAGTATCGATATTATTTATAATTTTTCAAAATTATTTTCGTTAGGGATTTTCCTAGCTAAGATTACGTACATATTTTTTGAGAAGGTATCAAAGCCTAGCATATATTTACCATATACAACTAAATTGACAACAAGCATATGGCCTACATGTTGGTAAACGGTTACCGTAACCTACTTGAAACACCAGAGGTGTCACTATTTTATTCAGTATTAATTTACAGTCAGCCTTTAATTTTTTTTTTTCAAATTTTTGGAAAACTTACAGCTAGGTACAACAAGAACAGATATAAGTGTTTAATATGACTGGATAGACCAGTGCATATTTGCTGACGGCTAATTAGAAGTTTCCGCGACAAGTAATAAAATAGCAAGATACATACAAAGTAAGTTGACGACTTTAAGCATAAAATAATAGGAAAAAAATAGTTTAAACAGTAAACATAAAGAGGGATAGGTAAATATAGTTAGCTTTACACTTGGAAGAATTGATCACTAAGTAAGCGTTTTAGCTTACTTGTACTGGTGCTAAACAAATCTACCTCACTGTTTTTGTTTACTAGAGAGTTAAAGGAGCAAGAAGCTCTGTAAACAAATGTATTTTGCCTATAATTTGTCCTAACTAAAGGGACGTAAAGGGTGTTAGGTTTTCTCAGTGCAATCATGCTTGTGCGCATCGACTAGAAACGCCCTTAGCATAACCTTGCTTGGTCGTCTGACCATAGATCAACGCACTAAGCTACGCCTAAGTCTTTGCCTTGTTAGTGCAGACAGGCGTAAGTATTTGTGTCCATGAGAACTCCGCCCTCTTAACATTCAATCAAACGTGTTATTTTCGTCAGTTACAGACAACCTACAGTTTTTGCTATTAAGCGTAATTTAGCTGCAAATTATACGAAATTATTTTTGAAGTAGGTAAGGTTTGAAGTTAGTTTAAGACGCTACTAAAATGTGGTGGTTAGTAATTTTGAGTCCTTGATTTTTAATAAACACCTAACAGTTACATAATCTTGAACCCACACTAAGATCCCCTATATCGTTGGTATCAGGAACTACGAGTACCAGAACACTTAGATTCGGAACAAAAAAAAAAAACATGCAAAAAAAAAAAATCCCGCGGTTGGAATGGAATCCGCACCTCTTCCCTCTCAGCTGACGACTCGCCTGCCACGCCCCACCGTGGATGTCAAACTATTCATTCATAGTTCAAATAATAATATTGACGACCTCTGTGGCGCAGTGGGCGAAGGCCCGCCTGAGACGCAGAAGGTTGCGGGTTCAATTCCCGCCTCGGGGCATATGTTTGTATCTGCAAATATTTGTCTCGGGTCTGGGTGTTTTCTATGTATAATATGTATGTATTTACAAAATAAATATGTATATAAGTAGTATATCAGTCATGTAGTTACCATAATACAAGCTCTGCTTAGTTTGGGGATAGATGATGCTGTGTGAAAAAAAAAAAAAAAAAAAAAAACATAATATATTTATTTGGGTCAGAAACAAAATACAAAAACTTGAAAGAACGGTAATATCCGCGAATATTAGCGCCCTCCCCTGAAAAGAAAAGAGCCAAACAAAAAATATTTTAACTAACTTAGAGTATCTACTTAAACAGGTACATAATGGAAAGTTACAATTTAAAGTATCCTAGAGTGGTATTAATGAATGGAGTAAAATGCGTGTTTAGGTTATAAGTAGGCTAAGTACCTATTCTAAAGCATGTGTTTTCATTTTAATTTCATTTTTCTATATGTAGTAGGCAGGGTTTTGAAGAATAACTGTGATGATATAGATTTCCGAAGAACAAAAAAGCTCTCATTTTGAAATAGAATTTTGACTTATCAAGACGACCTTAATAAGTTGGGCGACTCCTATATTTTTCGATCAATAAGACACAGTCCAAGAATTCAAACTCGCAAATTATCTTATTAGTATCCTACTTCCTACTAATAGAATAAATGCGAAAGTCTGTGTGTGTGTGAATGTTTGTGTAAGTTTAGATTCTGAAATAACACATAGGTTATTCTTATTTTCGAAAATCAACCCCTAATGGGGTTAAACAGGGTAGTAAAGTTTCTATGGAAAAAAATATTCCTTGGTTTGATTCACTCAAAACTCGGTACAAATAAACTACAAATAAATATATAATTAAAAACAATTTTTTATTTTTTCAAAACTACCCTTTGGAGGTGTACAATTGAGTTCTAAACTTTGTATGGAAAATTGTAACCCTTGGCTCGATTCATTCAAAAGTTGGTGGACATAGTTTGAAGCCTGGAGACGGTCATATGCTACTTTTATTAACTTACCACGCGGGCGAAGCCGCGGGCAGAAATTAGTACTATTATAAACGCGAAACATTGTGTGGATGGATGTTTGTTACTCTTTCACGCAAAAACTACTGAACGGATTTTAATGAAACTTTACAGTACCTAATATGGCTTATATTTCAGAATAACACATAGGCTATCTTTTTATCCAGGTATCACGCGGGAAAAGCCGTGGGCAGAAGTTAGTAAGCTATATTACTGTAAAGTTTCATCACAATGCGTTCACTAGTTTTTGCGTGAAAGAGTAACAAACACCCATCCTCACAAACTTTCGCGTTTACAATAGTAGAAGGATTCTACAGGTTTTCGTCGTGAGGTCATTTAGTTACGTCCACGCTTGTTTGATTACTCAATTTGAAATATTTGATAGCTATATACTAATTACCTATGGCTTAGTGATTTGAGGTTTTATCTCGGACCTGAAGTATTATAATATCTGTGCCTGAAGGTTATGACGATTTCCGGTTTTCCAGGTACTAGTATTTAGTTATCTATAGATACAATATGCAACGAAACCTCTGTATCCGATACAATAAATATTAGGTATATTCCCTCTAAAAAATCTTTTAAAAAAGTAGCGATTTTGTTGTTTGACACTCGAGAAACTTAGAATTGAACAAAACAAAAAAATACGTTAACGACTGTAAAGGAGATTTTCAGATCCATACTCAGTGCTCAGATCTGTGAGGTAGTCAGAGACACGTCCAAAAATTATATTTGGGACAAATCCGCAATTGTTTGAGAATGCTCGGTTCACTTTGAATTTTTTGCAAGTTTTAGAAGTTTTAGACGTTGCTAAGTCTGACAAATTTATTAGAAAGAGGGCTTTTTTCTCTTAAAAAACTGAAAATACTCACGGCATAATTCCCTCGGCTATAGTAACATGGGCATCCTCTGATCTATGCTCATTACGTAGACCCGTGAGGATACCAAGATCAAACAGCTTCTCACGTTTTGCATAAAGTTAGCATTCCATGTGATAGATTCCAAGCTCATCGCCGCTAATTAGAACACTAACCGATGGACATGCCTTCGATTGTTTGGTTCCTGTTTCTTAGCGATGTTTCCTTTCTCGTTTAGCGCAATTAGCAAAGTAATTACGCTTAATTGTCTTTTTATTCTACACACAAAGACGAGTATAACACAAAAAACTTAACTTAACTTATACATAGGACGATAAGTCGAGCGTAACCCTAACAAGAGATTTCTTCCAATAAGCCTTCGAGTATAGCAGACCTTTGTCTCGAACCCATATTGATATTTTTATTATTAAAGGGCCGTAAGCTCTTGTTTAGGAATTCAAGCAAGATATTTTTTTAGTCCTAACCCCACACTAAGAGTATGGGTGTACCATAACACCCAGACCAGAAACAATCTGCAAAACTTACAAAAATTGTCAAGCAGCGGGAATCGACACTGCACCTTTTGCATCGGCTACTCGCCTATAGGGGTTGGCATTAAAATAAGTATAATACTTACCTTATTATATATTTATTGTGTATGTTGTCTATATGTTTCAGTTCGATGACTTCGTGCGATCTCTACAAGTGGACCCTCATTCACCTCTCTTCAGGCTGGTCACAGATGGTCAACCCCCACTAAGGTACAATATTTATTACTACTGCCCACGGCTTTGCCCGCGTGGTATCTGGGTTAAAAGTAGCTCTTAGGCGCGTCGCTAACAGGTAAGTCGAGGCGCGGTCGCGGCGGCGTCGCGGCACGATTGAGGCGTACAATTTTGAACCTACGACAAGCTGGAAAGAGTTAACTTTTCTAGATACACGCGCCTCGAGTTCACCGCCTCGACTCCTGATCCTGTGAGCGGCCTTCATACAAGAATCTTCAGCTCTTCCCAGTCCACCGTAGGTTCAAAATTGTACGCCTCAATAGAGCCGCGACGCCGCCGCGACCGTGCCTTGACTTTGCTGTTAGCGACCTGCCTTACTGATGCATGAATTCCGAAAAAACGGTCGAGAAATGCGCAACCGTTTTTTCGGCGACGGCAAAATCGGTCTCCACGAAAATCCCTTTTATTTTGACGGGATAATATTCAACCTATGTCTACCCTGAAGGTCCATTCTAAATATTGTCTTTTCAGCGATAAGACCGCCCATTGTACCTTTATCATTATGTGTTACTGTTTATTTTGTTTGTATCTTAAGGTGTACAATAAAGTATTTTCATTCATTCCATTCATTCATTTATCGGTGAAATAGTTTTGAATTCGGATGAGTAGTTTCCGAAATTACCTCCTACAACCAAACTTACAAACTTTACTCCTTTATAATATTATAGTGTAGAAAATACAATGAAGAAGTTTGTATTAACAAAATAAATATAAAAAAGTATTATGTCGTAAAAGTAGTTAAAGTTGTACGAGTTGCTTGGCAGGGTTTATCTCTTTCATCCTGGCTGTACTACACGGATGCTTAACAACGGTCACCCCCCGGACTAAAATAGAGTAGGTACTTATTATACTCTACCTCAATAGAGATATTGAAATATTAAAATCAGCTTACAGCTATTCAGTGCGATACCGATCTGGAACGTATCCGGTCACAAATTATGTGTGTTTGTTTCCATGTTACTACCTTATACGTAAGGGAATCTGAATAAATAAAATGGTTGCGCATCTGACTGACTGATCTAAACATCATTAATTTTAGAAAGTATGTTCGTTAGTGTGTAGAGGTGCACTCAGAAAAGGTTTTCCCGAAATATGCGGACGAAGTCGCGGAACTTTCCAATTTATGAATGAATGAATTAAAATAGGTGTTTTATTGTACACCACAAGATAAAAAAAGAAACAAAAACTGAATAGGTATAGGTAACTAAAAGTGTAATGGGCAAAAAAGCGATCTCTTCCTGACAACTTTGGGATTAAGAGGAATCTATGTCATTATTTTTTAGATTAATCTAGTAGTTCGCCTCGAACTGAGATCTTGCTATGTACCATAGTTCAAACACCCCTTTCCTAGCTACGAGGTTTCAAGATTGAATTAACGGTTCGGCAGTTATCGTCAAACAAACATACATACAAACGCCAAATAGATTCAGAGTTCTTCGTTCGCTTCGTTTTTGTCATAAAGTGGTCGGTCAATTTAGCTAAAAAAATATATATTTCATTTTTTTTAAATGCTTTCTGGTTAGGTATTTGCCGCAAAATTCGAAGGCGATCGGTTAGGGCAACAATCTTATTTTATTATTTTTTAAATACTGATTTTCTATAATTCCATTTTAATTTGTATCCTTTGATCATCAGGGTTACTCAAATGCCGTTTCCTACCTAAAGTTGTTTTAGTTAACTGAGAGATGTCGTCGCATAGCTGATTCAATGATCATAAAATATGATGGTTAGGTATTTTAAAAAAACAAGATATCAGCCTTGGTTAATATTTTTCGGATATTTATAATATCTTACGGCTTCCCAAATGTAAAGAACGAATACCTACCTAATCATTAGATAGGATAGACCTGTATATCTGCTGTACTAATAATAAAGCTGGACAGTTATTTTTTGTTTAAACGCAATTATCTCTGGAACTACCAATCGGTTTTGAAATAGCATTTTATAGCCCAATTTTTGAGGAAGGTAATATGTTGTTAAAGCTATTTAACAACATGCCACGATACTTAGGAGCCGAGCAAAATAAGTAACAGCGCCGTGGTCGATGCGACGCGGTCGATGTCGATGTCGGGGGCCGAGGGCCGCCGTGGTACAGCGAATTAGTTGCTCAAATAAAGAAGAGGTTGCTTGTGGCTATTTTATGCAAATTTATATCATATGTAAATTTATATCATATATCAATGAAAACAGGACCCGATTCAATCGGCTCATACATTATGTAGCTGTTCAAAATGCGGAATAATGAATATCTGAACCTATTTCCCGCGTTTATGTCCAAAGGTCACTTTAGATTTGGTTCCCAAATTGTAATTTAGGCTAAATTATGCAATCGAATGATCAAACATCCTGTGAGGTTATAGGGAAATTATTTGGAGTTTTATTTTGATTTTTAATTAGTATTTTTTAACGGAGTAGTAAGTTGAGATCAAAAATTCCTTTTCCAATTAAACAAAGGATTCATGTTCGATTTTCAAAACTCTATAGTATAACCCTCATATCTACCAAATTTCATCGAGGAAATTTGGATGAATTTCATGAATAGACAATTCGGCAATTATCATCGACCAACCTATGGAGCAGGGGGCTATCTAGTCGATGGACCAACAAAAAACCGCCGTATTGCCCAAGTAGACTCAAAGATATAGCTCGTTTAGCTTATTCGATACTTCATCTACATTTTTCTTTCCAGACAATGTCTCCACCCCGAAGCGTGCAGCAAAGACATCAGCCTACCGACATACTACGCGCGGTTCCACGACATCCGCAAGGAATACGTCCGCGCGTACACGCTCCGCGCGGTGGCGCCCCCCCGCGCCTCTGCACCCCCGCCACCGCCACCCCCCGACCATCCCCAGTCGCTGCACGATATGTTAACTTGTATCCTTTTACAATAAAAAAATACAGTAGGTATTTATCACAGCAAAGAAGGTATCAGATTTTTTTAACACGATAGAACACGTCTTAGATTTATTGTATGAATTTTCACAATATTGTTCTGCTGAAAACTTATAGGTATTTATGTAGATAGAAAGAGTTACTGTCGGCTTCCTCACTAAGCTAAGTAAGCCCTTTTTTGTGACGAGCGGGAAATCTGCTAACATATTCCCTACCACATTGAGGGTGTGATAGATTTATGTGTGGTTCGTGGACTCACTAAAGCCCCCTGGTAGCCGGCCTCGATTCATGTTAAGGGGTATCGGGATCTCCAAAGGAACGCTTCGGTGCCCCTCTCGCATAACGCCCTTCGCACGTCCCGGGCCAGTTAAAAAACCACCCCCAGCACCCTCGCGGTGCTAACGGCGGCACACACCATGATGTACCGCCGCCCTCCCGAGGCCTGCTTGAGGATAGTCAGAGCCCTCATTCCGACCACCAACGGGCCTGAAAGGTCCCCTGAAAGCTAAGTAAGCCTGTATCGAGGAAGCCTGATTGCCATAAAATAAATTTGA
The DNA here is from genome assembly GCA_958496245.1 of Perizoma flavofasciatum. Taxonomy (NCBI): domain Eukaryota; kingdom Metazoa; phylum Arthropoda; class Insecta; order Lepidoptera; family Geometridae; genus Perizoma; species Perizoma flavofasciatum. The sequence goes on along the minus strand of OY292443.1, from coordinate 3,420,743 downwards.
AGCTGGACTCTCTGACTGACTATTGGCAGGATAAAAAGTTTGTGTTATTCTAGTTCACAAACTATCCTGTTCCAAATTTTAACCAAATCGGTTTAGTTATTACGGAAATTATACATCGAAGCATGATAACTTTCGCATTTACTATTTCGGCAATGGTGTTTCCTATAAATTTGTCTAGATTTAGGTATAACTCCATACACGGGTGACAACTTCTATGCCGCGGAAGTAAAAGACATGGCGTGTGTGATACAAAGGATACTCTCTGATGGTGAGCGCCTTGTGAATATTTTATAGCAAAAAAAATATCAACATAACCATAATTTGCCTGGGGCCTAGACAGGGGGTTAGGCCATTCTGTAAATTAGAGTTTTTTAGATTTTATTTGTGGCAAGGTGGCCCTCTAGTAAGTTTCAGTTCCCTGAAACTTACTAACTGTTCAATCACAAGTTTTCAAAGAGAAAAATCTACGCCTGTGAAATAATATAAAGCAATTTTTTTGACAGTTTATGTCTACTGGCGCCATCTGTGAAAGAATAACTAAAATAAGACATAGATGGCGTTACTTCAAAGTGTAAATATTTGTAGAAGATTGTAGCAGTCACGTCGTCTCTTCAAGTAATATCCCATGTTTTTTCAGGTTTTCGGTTAGAGATCCCAGAGACTATCGACTTAGTTTTAGAAACTGGAATTTGGTAAGTAAAATCTCCATCTCTTTATCTAAATATATAAAACTGTTCCGTTACTGACTGTCGGATCAACGCACAGGCTAGCACATAGGTCCGCACATAAGACTTGAAGCATGAAACTTTGAGGGTATATTCCTCTTATGGTGTAGAGGTGCACTAAGAAAGGAATATGGAAAATTCTACCCCTAAGGGGATGAAAAGGGCTGAAAACCTTTGTATGAAAAATCGTACACCTTGAACTTACAGTCTTGAAACTTGACATATACATGTATATTGACTTGTATATTCTTCAATCCAAATGATAAAAGTCTTATATAATTATTTCCCCAAAATATCCTTCAAAGGGGATATAGGGGGTGTCCTAGTCTATTATATGTACCTACCTTGTCCAGTTAGAAAGTTTTGTTTTCATTCCTGTCGCCCTGCGTTATCAGGTCGGTTATGTTGCCTGAAAAAGATCTACGTAGTAAATGACGGTGAAAAATCCAGTGTGGTGATAGGACTCTGACGCCTCCTAGAGACTCCTTACCTAAAATGTGTCACATGTCTTCGAGATTTTGGGCCATCCAGTTTCCTCATTATCGTTTCCTTCACCATTTGAGAATGATTATTGCGCAATGCTAGGAAGCGTTGCGCACATATTGTTTTCATGTTAAAAAAACCACTGGTGCACGACAAAATTCAAACCCACGCCATTCGTTTCGAAAGTAAATACATACATAATAAAATTGACCAAATGTTTTCTAATATTTCGTAAATTTTGATGAAAATAATAAATGCAAAGAAATTCATTCGCGGTAATAAACCTCGAACGAGTTTCTTTTATGAAAAATGTGTAGAAACAACGTTTTTATATTTTCTCGGAATCTTACAACTGAGACGTTACTTCGGCGCAAAGACAGATAGGAAATATAGTCGATTGAGTCTCACTTATTATTTTAAAATTAAGCATTTACGTTTTCTGAAGGCCATCCAATCTTGGGGTTAAAGGCGACCTCGATTGCAATTTGCATACAATTTGAAATAATGACTGGTATCATCATTTTGATAATCGGATAATGATATTATAAGATTCCGTGGAATCTTAGCAAGGTCGAGCCAGAGGACAAGTTAGCTATCAACAACTTATCAGAAGTGCAAACCTGCAAGTGCAAGATCACAGCCACAATCGCTACAACAGCTAGCTTATTCTTTGATTCTAACCTACGAGGGTTCTTAGACATTTCTCCAAATACTCCTCCACTCCACTCGACTCATGGCTTCTTGAAGTTTCCTGCAAAACTTCCTCGAGTTAAGTATTATAATTTGAACTTTCGAGGATTCATACAAAACCAAAATGGGTATGATTCGAGTTGGAGTCGAGTATTTATGTCATCACACGGAATTCGTTCGTGGGAATTTATACCAAACCTGCAGGGCTTGTTGGGTCTATAGGTTGCTGTTTTCAAATGTAATAAACGTCAACTTTGAGGAATTAATTATACTAGCTTCTGCCCACGGCTTCGCCCGCGTGGTACCCGGATAAAAGTACCCTATATGTTATTTTGATGCATTAGGTATATTACTGTAAAGTTTCATCAAAATCCTTTCAGTAGTTTTTGCGTGAAAGAATAACAAACATCTTATCCATCCTTACAAATCGAAATAAATCATCATCTGGGTTACTATACCATCTCAACTCGGCAATCCCTTGCTATTCTATGAGACATGTTGTAAGCACGTGTTCGTAAAAGTGTATTTTTTCTAGCACTATTGTATCAATAGGTGCGACTTGTTAAGTAGGTCAAAAAGGACAAAACTTTGTTGCTATAGTTTGCATCAATTGACTTATTTTTACACATACCTATTTCCATTTATTAAAAAGTTTTTAAAAAAATGTTTTAAATCAGAATCAGAAATCAGAACCCCTCAAATATAGAAAACAATAATTGATAGTGAATCTACACTTTTATCGGCACATACGTAATAATACGTGTGTGTGTGCACTGTGTAGACTTTTATACAGGATGTCCCGGAACTAGAATGTTATTCCTAGGGGGAGTGGTTCTCGATACCGAGAACAACAACCTACGACTTTTGTGGATACGATGTTTTTAACAGAGTAAAAAAAATAGGCGGTTCTCAATTCGGCTGTATTTTTAACGTGTGTGATATCTTCTCTACTTGTTAACGATTATTTTGTTGTTGTATAGAGAAAGATCTGGAGATGGTCGCATAAAAGAGAAATTTTATTATTGAGGGATTTATATTTTTCACGTAAAAATTAAAAAAATATCCTCATTTATGGAATCACGACTAGCAGAAACATGTTTTGTGGGCGATCTTACTATTGTTATTTGTAGTAGATTTTTTGATATTTAATATCTTATAAATTATTATTTGAAGAATACGATATTGAAAAACAGCTTAATTAAAAACGAATAAATTTGCTGTTTTAGGGATCGTTTCCGATATCAAACACCTTGTTCGATTAAAAGTAGTCTTAGGCTGGCACACGACTCAAAATTTTGCGTATAAAAGGAAATTTCAAACGATTTCATATTATTTTCCTGAAAGTAAAATCAGTTTTCTGCACCGCGTTTCTAAAAATGGAATACACCGTCCTATAAAGTTTTGTGTTTTTGGACTGACATTTTATATTTTATTTTCTATAACTGCCTATGTAAATTTTAGTGTTTTAAGATAGGTACCTAATTTTAATTTAATGTTTGTAAGCCTAAGGGCAGAATTTAGTTATGCAAATTGTTTTAATTTACCACCTTAATGTAACACTTACCTAAATTCACAAACAATAAATGATTTGATTTCATTTGATTAGGTTTTTATTCATTGAAATCACAAGGATCATATAGAAACGTCAACAATATTTAAAATATTGAATTGAATTTACGCCGGTTCCTCGCGCGCGACCAAGTCTAGAAGAATCAGGCAACAAACTCTGCTTGGTTATTTTTTTGATGATCCTTCATTAAGCTTTAGTGTGGTGCCAATCGAACGAGGTGAACTCTTTTATAGAAAAAAGTTCTAGTCAGAGAATTAAATAAAGTACTTAAATAAGTAAGTACTAGATGGTTTGACTGGCCATGGTATAAGTGTTTAGATCGCTAAGACAGAAGTGTTTTAAGTGGCACTTACCCCTTGTAAACGGTTGATAAGATAAATAAATGTACCTGAACCACGAAAGTCACGAAGTGGGAAGTTCATCTGTAAAATCTTAGAACCAATTCAACAGATGCCCTCTAAGGTCTTTATTTCAACTAGAAGACATACTTAATTTTATTTAATCTAAAAATATTTGGTTAGATGTTGATCTACGATATTTTATGATGCTCATCATCATAAAATATCGTATCATCATTATTGTGTCATTATTGTAGTGTGCCGTAATGTGAACATGGGCTTTTCTGAAACTGAAGATGGAATGAGGGTAGTTAATAACTTTATTTAACGACGATAGCTGGACCACGGGACCAGCTCCGGTGGTCACGGGTACCACGGCTGTTGCAACACAGTCGAAACGTCAAAAAACTGACAATCAATGAAAGTCACGAAGTGGGTAGTTCAGTAATAATCTAGAAATCAGTAAGGATCTGCAATTCAGTAGATAAGGTATTTATTTCAAAGCGCATCCTGAACCGTAACTTCTAGAGACTGAGGGTTGGAAGATAACGTACCTTTTGGTGTGTAAGGGGTGCACTAAGACAGATTTCCGATATTCTACCCCTAGAGGGTGTAGCGAGAAGCTTGTATGCTAAACGCAGACGTAGTCGCGGGGCATTTGCGTATTCTATTCTACCAATATTTTTTAGCGTTTTTAAGTTTGACTAATAATTAGCGTAACGGCTGAATCAATATGGATGAATTTTGGAAGAGGCATAGTTCGTGACTTAGAATTACACATAGGCTACTATGTGACATATAGATACCACGCGGGCAAAGGCGTGGGCAGAGGCCAGTATAATGTGTCTAGCCAGACCAAGAGACGAATAAAACTAATTGAATAAATACAAAATAAAAATAGAATTTGGTTATAAGTAAACTGAAGATAAGTTATATCTGTTTTAATCACCTGTAACCTTACAGATAGCCCTGTTACTACCTACATAACTAAGTAGGTAAATCTGATTGTGAACAGGTACTTAGGAAGCCAGCTGTAATCTGTACGCAGGTTCGATTACAGTAGCTAGGTTCGGAGCTCACTGATAGCGGCGTTTATCAAGGCTATTCCCGTTGTTACCCGATCTTCAGCCCATCTCGATCAACGGGAACGGGTAATTTTTTCTCGTTTCGAACTTTCGCCATCTTGTTTGAAATTAAAGATGGCGAAAACTAATTTTATGTTCAAAAAATCGTTAATAGGGTACAGTTTTGACACTAATTTGGGGTATACTGATTTAGGAAATAAAAACTATTTCCAATCCATCCATGTAAGTGGCTCAATCTCCAAAACAAAAAAATTCTATGTCTCAGTGAAGAAGTCCACCTTAAAGTAATAATTTTGAATAGGAGTTTTTTTTGTTGGATAGTTTGGCTTGTTAGCTACCTTGGGTACTCAGAATTATTTATGTAACGTTATTGTAAATATATTTTAAAAAAATCCGAAACCTTGAAAACTTGATTGCTCTGGGCTGTCCCAACTCCAGTTTGATTCAGAAAACCGTTCGTAACTTTTTTGTGTTGAAACATTACGACATTTTATTTATTTATCTAACATTACAAAAGGTCTATTTGTATGGAATTAAATTAGATTATAACAATAAATGAATAGTTTCGCTTCAATTCGAAAAATAAATTGTGTCCCCGCGTTTTTGTTCATCGCTCTGGACCAACATGAATCCGTGTTCACATTCCTAGCTGAAAGCTTTATCCAATCAGTTTTCACAATGCGCGCTGTCATCAGCTGTGCTCTGTCTACCGATGGGGACGGGCATGTTCTGCTTTGCCGTGGTGCCGAGATAAAGAGGTAAATAATTGATTGCTCTGGCTTTGGATTTGTAAATGTTTGATTGCTATGGTACATTTTTCTGATTTGTTATTCACTTATTTTATGTTTCAATTCAATAATAAGAACTGTTTTAGGGGTATATATGTTGTGTATAAATTATAACTTTCTAATGTTTTGCATCTCTGCAGAATCATTAAATTAGTTACTTTTTTTGATTGATATGGCATTGATCGCTCTGGTCAAAAAGACCAGATCGATCACAAAAATTAATTTTATAATAAAAAGGAAGCATTTTTTATACCTTAAAGTCATAAAATATTACAAAGTCCAGATGCCCACCTTATGTAGTGTTTCTGACTATGCTCTTAGACCATCATCGAAGATCTTGAAGATTTGAGATGATGTCTACCCTGCTTGTCTTACGTGTCGAGCTATTTAAGACCATTAAGGCGTTTAAAAAAACCGCGCGACTTTTTCTCAGTTTCAAAAGTTTAATAAAAGAACTAAACAATTATTATAAAGTTGTAGAAATAATGCTTCCAAAAAAAAAAAGACAAGAAAGCAAGAGCGAAAGAAGTTGGCTGAGCAACGCAGAATGGCTAAAATAAGCTTCTGGCAGCTTCTCTATGCTCAGGCTGATAAAATCGAGGGAAACCTAAAGAATAAGAATGAGAATAATTAAAGAATAAGAAAAAAGTTTTGATAGTGTTTTTTAGTAATTTTTATACTTAACCTAAGTAAAATAACGGTATCCAAATAATAAATTAGGATGACGGTATATAATATAGCGTGTGATTTAGATAAAAGTGTTTAGATGGCCTAATTGCCCTAAACTGATGTGGTTTGACTATTTTACAATTAAAAAATTAACTGATTTATAGTGTTTTTCTAATAAAAATCATGCTTTTGTTGATGGCTCTGGCATCAATATTGATCGCTCTGGTCTCGAAATTTTCAAACCCAAATATTTCGAAAACTGGTTAAGAAAATTAAAAATAAGTTTATTTAGACACTTCCTTTTCGAAATAAAAATACAGAACAGCAATAATAACAATATTTAAAAATCACCAGAGCGATCAACCAAATACGCTGATTTTGAAGATTGACCCAAGTTACCTTATCTTTCAGACCTAATCTGTCAGATCGAAACCCATAAATAAATTAATATGAAAAATGTAGGTAGGTAGGTACCTACCAACAATTAGTTTTTCAGGGGAGCAACGTAAAGCTATCTAGATAGGTACCTACTTTTATTTGGTTTGTCTTCTGGTGCTTTCAGAGAATCTCGAGAATAACAGGTAGACCAATTTTCTTTTAGTTTACAGAAGTAGGGGTAGCTATCTACCTGGTAGTTAGGTATCATTGGTATGGAAGGGTGTTTGGTGGCGAAACAACTACCGTTCTATCTAAACGATCAGCTACTTAGTTGGTAGGTAAGTGCGCGTTACTGTGAGGAATTGCAAATAAATGTAACAAAATAGCTGAATTTGATACCTTTTACCTGCAAAAACTACCGGACACAGCTCTATGAATGTTATTCGACACCCATACCTTCGCTTGCTCAGTAAAATCGTCACAGATAGACTTTCAGGTCACATTATAATTATTTCGTAATTGTCAAGAACGTTGCCAAAGTTCTCTTAAAGTCCTCATTTTACTTCAAAGTTAATACAAAACTCAACTCATAATCTCGAACCACGAAACACAAACAAATCATGCGCAAACGCAGCAATCGTCACCAAACCAAAGCGTCATTTTACCTTACCCCGCACCGCATTCCTCAGCCAACCGCTGCACGGAGCGGACGTCTTCAATGCGATAAGAGAGTCTTAAGTTTTGAAAAAAACAAATCGGGATTTACTTAATAAAAACGCGATAAGCAATCCTGGGCCTGCGCTGCGTTCGACTGTAGTGTTTGACTGTTTTTCGTGTGATAAATGTGCTTTTGGAACTTGGGTGTTATCGGTCCTCGGCTGCGACTTTAGATAAGAAGGTGAGTGCCGATAGCTTTACGATAATTAGTTTGTGCAGGGTGATATTTTCCTTCTTGGTTACTTCTAAGACGTTTGATATTTTCTCATCATGACTTTCAAAGCCCAGAGGTGCATTAAGCTCAAAGCCTTCATTCAAATCTCTCATTTAGTCATATTAAGTCTCTGCCCAAATTTTGTGCAAGCCAGCATAAGTCTTCATAGCCTAGTTTAAAGGTACTTCTGCGTCAAAGGAGTTTGCGCAAGGCGCATTGGATGAGCTAAATATTTACCTGAGAACGTACCTTCCTGAAATCGGTATTTTCGTTCAATTTTCTCCATAAGTTATTTTGTTTAGAACCTAAGTAATGCGAAACCAAACACCCTGAGCAAGATTTATCCATTATAATACCCAAAATCCAGTTGTGGCGAAGCAGAAAACAAAAGTTAGTTGTGGTTACTCTCTGATTAGCGAAAAGACGGGGCCCATTTCTCAAAAAGAAAAAATACAACGTAGGTATTACGAGCGTATCACCATAGAAATTTATTTTGCAGAGAACAATGTGGCCGTAGCGTAAATGTGTTTTTAATGGCCTGTGAAAGACGAAAAAGTATTAAGTATAAAGAGTTTAGATAAGAATTCGAACCGTCATGATTTTGTATTCATCATTTTAGATATTCTAGCTTCTGCCCACGGCTTAGCCCACGTGGTACCCGGATAAAAAGTAGCCTATGTGTTATTCTGATGTATAAGCTATTTACTGTAAAGTTTCATCAAAATCCGTTTAGTAGTTTTTGCGTGAAAGAGTAACAAACATCCATCCCCACAAACTTTCGCGTTTATAATAGTAGTAGGATTATACCTACTATCTAGGGTGTTATTTAGAAAGCCAAAACAGGGATGGTAACGTAACCTCGGAATAGCGTTCTTTGATCGTATACATGTAGTTCAAGAATCAAGATGTACCTACTCGTAATAAAGAAGATTTCAATGAAAGATGAGAAATATTTTTTAAAGTCTTTAATTAAGACTTATCAAACAATATGTAAAAATAATCCTTTAGAACATGCAACGTATTAGCAATGGCCGAGATGTTGCAGATGTGGTAACGACCTTGCATCGGGAGGAAATAAAATAAAATATAGATCAATATCAAGGTGTAACAGGGGTCCCCAAACTTTTTATCCTAAGGGTCAGACTGATTGCTCCAGAAAGCCCCAAAAGGGCTAAGATCAAGCTAGCTCATCAGATTAATATACCATCACTCACAAAACTGAACACAGAACATCGTCAGTCAGTAATTAAAACATTCGATTATTATTTTGTACGATTATTTTAGTTGATTTGATTTATCAAAATAATTTTAAGAGTGGGCTTGATATCAGGCACGTTAACCCAGATTGGTGTTGCTCGCGAGCAGGTGTTGGCCCGAGGGCCATAGTTTGAAGACCCCTGGTCTATAATAACTGAAGCTAGGCAGATTATTGGCAAGAGTAGGTGATGGCAGGTGAAATAAGGACTGAGTATTGGCTACACAAGGGGCCTTAACAGACCAAAATCTAAGTTGATGGTCGACATCGTCACTTTTCGGGGCAACCCGGTCTTACCAAAGACCTGGATGACAGAGGCCCAAGACAGACAGGAGTGGCGTTTGAGGGAGGAGGCCTATGCCCAGCAGTGGGTTTCTACGAGCTGCCAATGATGATGATAAAATCTAGTCTTAAAATGTTTGATGTACAATTAATTCTAATGAATTACTCAGTCTTTTGACTAAGTCTAAACATTTTTATGTTTGTAGCGTTTTTATTCATACGAAGTTTGCAGAATATAATTGAAACAGTTAACATTAAAAAAAAAAAAAAAGGCACCAAAAACAAGTAAAGTGAATAATGATTAAGTTACAGATTATTACTTTATGGACTAAAAAAAGATGAAATTGATGGAGTTGGTTGATAATGTTTGATTACTTTAGACGCTTATACCTTGAGGAAGAACGCTAAAACATAAATATTCCTACCTTTTAAGTAACAGCCATAAGGGAAAAAGCTGCGACTGTTGAATGTTGAGGAGGAAGCTTGAAAATTTTTGACCCATCATAACAAGACAAGTCATCAAAACTAAAATATAACAACAGAGTAAAAATCCAGTTGTGCAATAACAAGTTCTATAAAGGGTGTAAAGGTACCACTCCCAAAAACGTACATATTTTTATTCCAAAATCTGTTGTGTATCTATCTATCAAATTCATACTGTGAAACGCACTTTAGGTGATTCTCGATTTCAATGTTTAGCGCACATAAATTGTTAAATTAATTTGTGTACGACTGGGTTCAAACCCACGACCTTCGGATCGGAAGTCGGGCTACATTAGGTCAACACAGCTAGGCTGATCTATTTATTTTTAATTTACCCATTTCTCCAAATCATCATTTCTGAATGAGAGCTAACAGATTTCGTTTTTATTTGGTTTCAAGGTCAAAGTAACCTCTATCATAGCTTCAGAAATTCCAGGAACCTAGGGTTTCTGTGAAAACGATATTTAAAAATTCGATAAAGCAAGATTCGTGCAAAATAGCCTGTAAGATTCACCTAAGAAAATATCTACTCTTATAAATAATTAAACACACTACCGTCCCACTCTATTACACAAAGGTTTACTGGAAGAAAATGCTACTTAGCATTAAGTTCGCCTTAATACTTGTTTTATCTTGTGCACAAAAGGCATTATCTCTATGTGAATATATGATTTTTGAACCTTTCGTTTTCAGAGTATTTTTGCTACACCCAGTATGATAAATTGAAGGTAGGTAGTAGTCTGAATTTCAGCTCGGTTTAAGTAAAATACATAATCGTAAATTACTAACTTTTCAATTTTTTTCGCATAGAAACATTTTATTGGTTTCTTATCGGAAACAAGTGTTCAACTAGAGCGTCACGTAGTCTTGCTTTACAAGTTCAGAGTCCTGCTATATTGACAGTAGGTACTGCAAAGAAAAATAATAATTAATGTTATTTCATATTTAACCCGCGAATTTGGTGCCCGGAAATTTATATGCGTTTGGGAGAAGGTTGTTTGTTGATATGTCGGTTACTGTTTCTAGATAAAGGGCCAAATATTTGCAGCTCTTGCAAACAGTTGTCCCGTTGCAGGAATCGAACCGGCACGTCGCCCTACAACTGCAAGGAAATTCTTCATAACACTTTTTTCGCAACCTTATTTGCTTGCATGCTTCGTTAAATCCTAAAGCAATTAATTTTCTTGCAAAACTGTACGATAGTGGTTATCTGGCATTATTGCCGGTCTGACGTCATAATTGATTCATTCGTTGCCCTTCTCCTGATTAAAATTTTCATAAAGCGACTGTTGATTTTAGAACAACAGGACTTGAAAAAAAAAAAACTTGATTCAGAAAAACGGTGCCGTATTTTTACTGTAAAATATTCCAACCACTTAGTTTCTCTGACTGTAGATTTTACAAAAACAGGACTTGAAAAAAAAAACTTGATTCAAAAAAACAGTGCCGTATTTTCACTGTAAAATGTTCCAACCCCTGAGCAAGGTGCACTGTGAATCCTTTCACCTTTCTTTTTAAGGGGCCTTTATCAACACAGCAAATATAACTTGTGATGCGAACATCACAAGATAAACTCAAAGATCAATCAGCTCAAAGATGATGATCTAAATAATATATCAAAAAGGCCCTCCTATTTTACGACTAATCATTTGTTTTGGAAATAACTTGTGTTGCAGATGTCATGGGCCACGGTAATCGTTCATAATATTGTGGCCCGTTTGATTGTTTGCGTCCAAATAACTTTAAAAAGAACATAAATTCGGATGTTTCTATTTATTTTTAGCCCGGGCATAACTTTTGCATGCCTTAACCGATGTCGATGCTTGTTTTTTGCATTTATGCAGTTAATACACACAAGAGTCAGAAGTGATTTTTTGATTAACAAGTCGTAAAATCAACTCTGACGTTAGTGAAATGCTAGATTTTGTCAGCATTTAGCATTTTCATAAAAAAGTCTTCGCTGGTTCTTGTGGGTTTTTTGACTAAAAACTTGACGCTTACGAAACATTATCACTTTTTCATAGAAACCTGTATTTTTTTTAAACCAATCGTTCCTTTTACATTTTAGAGACACAACTCATAAATATGACATTTACAGTTTTTCATAGAAACCTGTGATTTTGACTCCAAATATTGTCTAGAAACTTAACTTATGTCAAATTGATAGGTTATCGAATAGGTATGATACGAGCTATGTCAAATGATAGGAGTCCCGTATGTTAGGTCGTTTTCAGGTAGGAATCAGGTAAGAATCGAATCTTCCCAAATTCCCAGCATTCTTGTTGAGAACTTACGATTCGACGCAGTTTGCGAAAAGGATTTCAAAGAAATTGCTTTGTAATTTACTGCTTTGCTCGTAACCTGAGACCATAAGCCCTAACTCGACTCCTGTTGTTTGAACAAACAAAGGTTGGGTTTACATAGAGCACGTCAAACTGTAGATACGCTATGAACCGTATTTAAGGGTAATTTAGAATGAATGAATGAATAATATTTCTTTGCAAGAATATTGGTAATTACACTTTTACATGCAGTTAGCTTCTCTATATTCGACATTCGGTCAAATTTTTACATGTATTTAGGTAGTTATACAATGAAAATTTATAGATTTTTTAAAGACTAGCTTCTACCCTAGACTATGTTAGTAGAATTCCGAAACAAATAGATAAAATGTAGTCACAGTGATTATTGTCAGACGCGATGCACGTGTTCGTGATTCAATCTACACTCTGCCTAATCCAAGTTTTGCAACGCACACACAACTTGTTTGAGAAAGAGTGCAAATTGTCAACAAGCAAAATTCTCCGTTTGTAAGCAAAACATTAATACCTCGGTAAAACAACACTACAAACTATTAGCTGTTTATATATAGGTATACATTTTTGGGTTGTTTTATAATTTTACTAGCTTCTGCCCATGGCTTCGCCCGCGTGATACCCGGATAAAAAGTAGCATATGTGTTATTCTGATGTATAAGCTGTATTATTATATTACTGTAAAGCTTCATTAAAATCCGTTCAGTAGTTTTTGCGTGAAAGAGGAACAAACATCCTCACAAACTTTCACGTTTATAATATTAGTAGGATGTATATATATATATAAGTAGGATTTTTATATGACGACAGCCTACAACTTCGCCCGCGTGGTAATGAGTAGCCGCTGACTGCCGCTGTATATTTCTAGTATCATGAACTATGTATAGGTACGAGTATACCTGTTCAAATTTTATCCTTTTGGTGAAGTCAACTTTTGATACAAAAAACAAATCAAACTCTGTATTCCCCATAATAACATCCTCAGTCAGAGGCAGTCCAAACATAACATTTGGCACATGCCCGCGTTTTGCTAGTAGTTAGTAGGTTGCAAGTCCATCGCCGCTTATAAGAACACTAACCTATGGGGCATACCTTCAAATTTTTAGTTTCAAGGCATGCCGGTTCCGATGTTTCCTCACCGTGTTAATACGCACATATATTTTCGAGTTGAACCCACGAGCACAGATTTGATTGATTTTCACAAGCTTGTAGACAGATTAAATAGGTATCGTACCTATCTATATGTACTTATCTACCTAATGCGTGACTAAACTGTCGTAACATTGATTGTGTGGCCGTGTTTTGATTCACAGCCGTCCGTCTGTCCTGAGGTACTTGCAGTAGGTGGTGAGATTCTACACATGTGTCGCACAATACTGTCCGACTGGTTACGACTGGTTTGAATGTTATACGTACTGATACCTAGGTACCTATCTAGAGTATAATAATTAAAGGCGGACACATCATCATGATCGTCAGTATATAGAAGTCCACTGCTGGACAAAGCCCTCTTCAGAGAGTCATGACGAATCTTCTCCTCCACCTCTATCCACTAAATTGCCACAGCCTTTGTGATGCCCTCGGGTAAACAAGTAGGTATCTTTCGAACTTGATATTTAGGGAAAATTATTAGTTTTATACGGATCTTTATCGCGTTTACCTTTTTTATTAATTTCCCGATGTCGCAACTGGGTCAACTGGAGCTATCGTCGAGAAATAGAGGCAGTAGCCGAAAGTACCCTAATTCCATCATCAAATTCAGAAAAGTCTATGTTCTCATTACGATAAAACTTAAGTATAATTTATGTTTACTGATTGCGAATATTTGAAAAATACTATATTTTGGTAGCTTAAATAAAAATACATGGTCCAACTCCGCACTTGGTACCGCTATTAAGGCAATTTCCTATCGTACATTACTTAAACAGTAGATAAAATGGAATAAACTAAGATAAGCGACCGCACTAAAGTGTAGGCAAATTAATTTAACTATTACCTAATAACTTAATATTCATTAAACAGTTCTTTCCAAAAAGTATTTACATACTAACTCACCGTTTTGTGAAATTTAAATTTAAGGCTGTAAGTAGCACGTTAAAGGAAGAGTAGTAATTTCCATTGATACTGTTTTGCTACTAGGGGTCTAGGTCCTGAACTATTGGTGATATGGCGTTGTGATAAGAATGAAAACCGTCTTATTTATAAGTAGATTAGAAATATCGAAAGCATAAATTCGTTTCTAGAAGCTATTAAGGCGGGGCGAGCTTGAAAGTGTAGTCTTTTATCACCACGTGTGACAAAATAATATTAAGACGTGTCCATTTTTGTGATCTTTCAACGTTTATTACTTCATGGCCGTGGCAGATCAGTTTTTTTTTTAATTTAAAATTTATATACAAACCCATGACGTAACTGACATTTGATGAACAAGCTGATTTTTGTCTTATATTTTTTGGTTATATTGTCTGCGTCACAAAATACATTTCATATCCGGGTTCTATCTCGTCAGCTTGTTTATAAACAACACTAAATTTGTACCTTACTTACGCTAAGTTCTAACGTATATTTCTGTTTGTCGTAGCTCAAAAGACGATGAAATAGACGGGAACTGCATAGTGAGAGCAAGGGGTCTACCGTGGCAGTCTTCAGACCAGGATATCGCCAAATTCTTCAGGGGACTCAATGTGTCCAAGTAAGTAATGTTGTTAGAGAACAAAATTCATGTGATATGTGCAATAAAATGATACTCTAAAGATGCATCTTTTATATAGCATTGTATAGCATTTGTTTCTCCTTTAGTCACTAGATCAGGTTCACCATACATTTCCCTTCATTATTCTAACAAAATGGGTAATTTTACCACGTAGCCAAAATATACTAAGCAATAACTTCTAAGGCTTGAAATTTATAAAACTTCACATATTTTTGACAAGATTTGCGAGCGCGTTTATGTCTTTTGTTTGAACAATTTGACTTTTTATTTCTTTTGATGTTGTAACTGATCTTGAGATTTTAAGAATGCCAAGTAGTAAAAATCTAGTACATTTTTTTTATGTACTATATTTCCTGAAAATGTAATTAATTGCTCTAGTCTAACGGCTTCACTACTAAAACTTGTTTTGTTGTTTTATTCTTTCTCTAAATTCTTTGCAGGGGAGGTGTAGCGTTGTGCTTGTCGCCGCAAGGGAGACGGAACGGCGAGGCGCTGGTGCGGTTCATATCTCAGGAGCACAGAGACATGGCGCTCAAACGACACAAACACCACATCGGCCCGCGGTATATTGAGGTACCACATATTCTTCTAAAACACCTCGTATACATACACACAAACATATAGCCACGCCTATTTCCCGGAGGGATAAGCAGAGACCAAGGATTTCTACTTGCTACGATCCTGGCATACTTCTTTCGCTTCTTTTCTTCATACAAGCTCGGCGGTTTAGTGTACTTCTGACCTGGCCTTTCTCTAGAATGTCTCCAATTTAGTCAGAGTATGTTCGCCGAAGCCTTCCTCTTCCAACTATCCCACTCACACACACCCCGTATGGAGGTTTATTAACGTTTTTAGGAACCCAAGTAAACCACACCAGCCCTTAGTGCATCCTGACCAACGGACTTGACCTACGGAGTTACGATCTCACCCCCCCCCTTAATACTATGTTTAGTCACAAAACACAAACGGCCTGCTATTTCTGGCATCGACATCTTAAATATTTACGACCTCGATAATGCGACGAGTAGCCGACTCCAAGAGGTGCGGATTCGATTCCTGCTCTGTGACAAATGTTTGTAAGTATGTTTTGCAGTATGTTGTTCCGGATTTGGGTGTTGTGGTACCACGATACTCGTAGTTCCTGATGCCCATCATACAGGGAATGTGTATGCAGGACTACGTATGTGTATGCTGGGTGCTGTTTATTAATTATTATTTACTAGCTTCTGGCTAGGCTTCGCCCGCGTGGTACCCGGATAATAAGTAGTTATTCTGATGTATAAGCTATATTACTGTAAAGTTTTATCAAAATCAGTTTAGTAGTTTTTGCGTGAAAGAGTAATAAACATCCATCCTCACAAACTTTCGCGTTTATAATATAATAGTAGAATTTTTCATGCATTTAGGTGTACCGGGCAAGTGGCGATGACTTCCTCTCAGTGGCTGGTGGAGCCACGTGTGAGGCGGCTGCCTTCCTCTCCCGAGGAGCTCAAGTCATCGTGCGTATGCGCGGATTGCCATACGACGCCACGCCTAAGCAAGTTGTAAGTATAAGCCTGACCCATAGACTTGAAAAAAATCTTTGGCACCTTTTTGGGCTGACTCCAAAGGCCAGTTTTTAAAGTCTATGGATAATAAGGTTCAAGGTTTTGGGGTGTAGACAAATACCCCACGCTTACTATTCCTTTCACGCTAACGCAAATCTGTCTAGGTAAAACTTGGCAGCTGTCACTTGTCATTTCCACAGCTAATGTCATTTACATACAATTCAATCTTTCCGCAGGCGTTAACGTCAATAGAAAGTGGTATTTGTCTAGACATCTTGGTGGGATTCCCAATGCAAATTAATGCTGGACATTTTTAACACAGCATCATCTAACTCCAAACTTAGCAGAGCTTGTGTTATGGGAACTACATGTCTGTTATATTAATGGATAGATAGATAAACTCTTTATTGCACACCAAAGCAAAATACAAAATACAATGAAATTTATAACAATATAAGGTATAATGGGCGGTCTTATCGCTAAAAGCGATCTCTTACAGACAACCTTTGGATGGACAGGATAAAATAGAATCTAAAGATGGCGGTGTACGAGTACCTAATCGTACGTTAATGATATCCTTTTTTTTGTAATTACATACATATAATACATAGACGACATTGACGACTCACCTGAGACGCAGAATGCAGCGGGGTCGATTCCCGCCGCTGGGCAAATGTTTGTATGATCTGCAAATATTTGTCTCTGTTCTGGGTTTTTTCTATAAATAATATGTATGTATTTACAAAAAAAAAATAAGTAGTAAGTATATCAGTTATGTAGTTCCCATAATACAAGCTCTGCTTTGTTTGGGGTTAGATGGTGCTGTGTGAAAATGTCCAGCATTATTTATAATTTATTTAATTTATTAATTTCATCAGCTGGACTTCTTCACGACTGGCGATGATCCCGTGCAAGTCCTGGACGGCACAGATGGCGTGCTGTTCGTGAGGCGAGCGGACGGGCGCGCCACGGGCGACGCTTTCGTCCTGTTTTCTAAAGAAGACGACGCACCAAAGGCTCTCTCACGGCATAGGAAGCTCATCGGAGCTCGATACATCGAGCTGTTCAGGTCCACTACCGCTGAGGTCCAACAAGTAAGTCAGATAACAATAGCTTAACGCTTAGTATGCTTAAGCACAGAGCAGCCGCAAATTACACTAGCAAAATTATAATGGGAACTAAACAATGGCAATTATCTTTTAGGCTTAGCAATGGCCAACACTTCTTGAACTTGAAAATGGGAAAGTTCTGGTACAGAAGTATCCTGTTTTAGAATCTTAAGAGTTCTAAGGTTAAACGATGATAATCTAGGAATTCCGTAGAAGAAAAATTACTATGATAATACTATTCTAGACGCAGTGTAGGAGATACCTTATCCGATGGACTGATGACATCTTAAAGGTTGGAAAGTGGCTCAAGACCATTTGGCTTGAAATAAATATAATGACATTCCCTTGTCAATACATCTATGAAATGATGTATTGACAAGGGAATCTTCTGATGTATGTTCACAAAGAAAAAAAGCGATAATCACAATGTTAATACTAGAAATAAAAATAAACTCGCTGTTGCCACTTGTAGACTCAATAAAGTTAGTAAATCGTTTAAAGGGCACGGTGTACGCTTTTATAACAAACTCCCAAGAGATATACAAACATTATCAATTAACAAATTTAAAAACGTAATTAAACAAAAACTTTTTAAAAAGGCATACTATAAAATATCTGATTATTTAGATGACAAAAACTCTTGGAATTGAAAATGCTCCAACTCGAACCTATTCTTTTGTAAAAGGATCATTAAAAATAATAACCAGCCTTGTTTTCTTGCCTTTCGTTCCTGGCTTGGTCGCGAAGGAACAGGCAGTACATAAAAACCGACGTTTCAAAGTGGTCCTTGTGATTTTATTTAATAAATGAATTTTGACTTTGACTTTGTCATATCATTCTTTGGAGGAGCCCTAACAAGTTAGAGCTAGCAATCTGCATGCACTTTATGATGTGAACCTGTTTGGTGGCAAAACTGTGCATCAGTTAGTATAACTAACAATATGGCAACGGCACCGTATTTATTGGGTCGGATCGGATGTTGTGTTAATAAAGTATAAAAAAATATAATAAAGCAATGATTATTTTAGTATTCTCAGTTATTTCTTACTAGTTAGGTAGGTCTGTGTCGTCTGTAAATATAAAATGCTATGTTGCGGAAATATAATGTTATCAGGAACTATAAAACAGTTTTATAATGCCGTTTATTTTCTCGACTTTCTCGTGTTGCCATTTACATAAAAAACAAATAATTGTTCTTTGAAAGTATGCTTGTTTGACACTTTGTTGTATAGTCACGTGGTGGACAGCAATTGTGACGATTTTTTTTTATGAGTACCTAGAATATCTTCGTATGAAATAGTACCTAGTCTTCAATATGTCTCTGGTTTAAACCTTGAGTACAGCCTGGAAAGTCATCTATACTAATATTATAAAGATGAAAGATTTTTTTTTTTAATTTTGCCTATAAAATTCATTATTTGGCGTGCGCTGGGAAAACTATTGATGATACATAAAAATGAGGTACTTTACTCATGTATTAAAGTATTCATTATTACCTACAAAAAAGTCCGCAAAGGCATATATCTAACTATCATATTTAAGTCACAATAGCAGCTTTTGTGTTCTAAAATTTAATTAGATCGCCGGTAGAAACAAAAGTTGGTTATATTCGTACCGTAGTATTAATTCTTATCCAAATAAATAGTTTTATCATCTTGATGATGCTACATAAATACCCTTGGGTATTTATATAAAATATAAAATACGTAAAATAAAGTAAAATACGTTTTAATTCATTCGAATCGGACATTTAATTTCGATGTTATCACGAGTATAAAAATTCCACACGCGAAACGACGCGACGTTCCCTGCTCTGTAGAGCGGGCGTTGCCTAGGAGCTGGAGCTAGGTTACGTCTATGAGTAAGGTACCCGCGCGGCTCAGACGCATCAGTAAGTATGTATGTACAATACATAATATGTTTGTTACTTCTTCACGCTAAAACTAATAAACCGTTTGCGATGAAACTTGATAGGTACGAGTACATAACTTTTACTTTTTATCCCGATATTCCCACGGAATCGAAACCGACGCGAGTGAAACCACGGGGCGCAGCTAGTAAACTATAAATCTTATCACCTCTAGGTACGACGAATGCAGACTATTATTGTTTACCATATTTTTATGTTCCTAGCGCGCCCTTGAGTGTCGTGGTAAGTATGTCTGTGTGCACTGAATTGCATGAGAAACATGATTTCACTAGATACCTTGAACCTTCTTGAACAAGGTTATGAATAAATCGCGTGCATGTCAATAGTAGGAAAAGTACTAGCTAGATTTGTTTAATGTGTTTTACAGTCTGAAAAAATGATTTTGTGTTAAATCCGAATATGAATTTATACTACCCATGAAAGCGAGCAACTTTTGAATAATTCAGTTATTTACAATGGAAAAAATGAGAAATATTGGGTTGTATTACCTAAAATAGATGATTATCGCACCTTTATTAGATTATACCGAAAACAGCGAACTGTACCGTTTTTTTAATCAAAGATAACAGCCATATCACAACAAAAATTACATTATAGAACGGCCTAATTCTGGTAGTACCTAACTAGTAGTGTCCGACCAAAACATGTTTTTTCCCGAAACCGAAACCGAAGGTTCGGTTTTGATTATAGTTTCGGCCGAAACCGAACCCGAACCTTTTATAAACGTGATTAAAACGTTGAATAATATGTCAGTGGACCGTTCTTTCCAGATATATGAATAATGAAACATCTCGCTAGCCTAATATTACAGGGTTCTACGTTTCACTTTTATCGAATTGAAATTTCAACATTGTCATAGTGACACTGGGTCTAAATTAAACTACCCTTAAAAGTGAAAATTTAACATTAACTGTAATACTGAGGCATCAATACCAAGACTAACCGTAAGCGTACAAAATCGACAAAATCCCTACTCAAATTGACCTTATTTGACTTCCAAAATTTGATCAAAACAATAAAATGAAATTACGTTACACGTCAATATTAAAAGAAATGCTTTAAGATATTAATGCACCCATCATTTTATTACGTAGGTACCTACAATCATTATTTATTACTTATTACAAACACGCAACTAAGACGAATTCTAAATTCGTTTGATGAAATTAGTAAACTTCTGCACTTATATTCTAAATAATAATCAATATATCCGTCAATCTGCTTATAAACTATGGAAATAAGCATTAAGAATTACACTTTGACATGATAAATTCATAACAAAAACAATAAAATACTAAATTACTTACCATTATTGGGGGTACAAACACAAGCGTCACTTCACTGAGCAAAGTGATTCAGCGGCCGGCGGAGTCAGGCGAACAACGCCATATTGCCAGCCGTGCCGAGCGCACCCGACTTTAAAACATCGAAAGGTTCGGCTGTTTTTTAGCCGAAACCGAACCTTTGGCCGGAACATGATTTTTATCCGAAACCGAAACTTCGGTCGGACACTACTAACTAGTATTTAACTTGAAGTAAAATGGCGAAAACAGAAATCGCATCGAGATAAATTTTTTGATAAAGATGAGTTTTTTAGACGTCCATTCCATATATTTTTTTATGAAACAATTCCACCCCCAAGGGTAATAAAATAGAGAATGAAATTTCAGATTGGACTTTTTATCAACTTTTCCTTATTTGAAGTAGATTTGTCTTTCTGCCTGAAAACTAATTATCTTCCTTGCAGGTCCTGAACAGGTCTCTAGAGACGCGATCGAGCCAGAACAGCACGCCGGCAGCTGCGCCCGCGCCGTCTGAGGGTCTGCTGCCGGTCGCTCTGGTTCCACAACACGTGATCACCTCCGGAACCGCCAAGGACTGCGTCAGATTGCGTGGGCTACCTTATGAAGCACAGGTGAGCAGACAAGACAATAGCTTTGTTGATGCCGGAACAACGGAAGAGAAAACAGTGATCATTTCTGCCAGTCCCTTTTGTTTGATGAAACAGCAGGCTATGAGTACCAAGACAGCAGTTTTGCCAACGGAAGAGAAGATAGAGATTATTTTTCTCTCTCTCTTTTTATTGACGAAAAGAACGAATGTACTCCTCTCTACATTTGTGAACGAAAAATTAGAAAACAATAATCATTTCTGCCAGTTCCTTTTATTTGATGAAACAGCAGCCTATGAGTACCAAGATAGCAGTTTTGCCAACGCAAGAGGAGATAAATATTTTTTCTGTCTCTCTCTTTTCATTGACGAAAAGGAGGAATGTATATCTCTCTGTAAACGGAAAATTATTCAAGTACCTCCCGTTTGTGTTGATCGAGAACCAGTATGAAATCAAATTAAAATCTGAGATGAAATAACAGGCGTATGAGAGTTTCCACCCGAAATGTCTCAGGGTCTGTAGCGAGTGATACCAAGAGTCCTGGTATTGCAGGCGTCCCTAGGTAACGATCACTGCTTACCAACATGTGGCTGGCCCATGTGTTTGTTTGACACGTTGATAAAATAAAAATTAAAAAAAAAACTGATACGCTGTGGCACGTCCAATGGGATTTTTTTGAAAAAATCGGGCAACCCCTACTAATCGGAAGACCTTGGTGGGAATTTCCAGAGTAATGTTAAAAATGGCAATCATCTTAAATCTAATATTTTTTTACAATGTTCGCAAATCATGGTTTAAATGCTGCATACATTTTCGGGAGATTGTTTATGAGTAGTAAGATTTCTCCATCACGATGGCATTATTTTGTAGGTGGAGCACATCCTTACTTTCCTGGACGAGTTCGCAAAGAACATAGTAGTCCAGGGAGTCCACATGGTGTACAACGCGCAGGGACACCCCAGCGGGGAAGCTTTCATCCAAATGGACAGCGAGCCTAGCGCGTTCCTCTGCGCGCAGCAGAAACATCACCGATACATGACCTTCGGGAAGAAGCAACGATATATCGAGGTAAGTATTGCTGGGTTCCCAGAGGAAATATACAAAGTAGCACAAAAACAAAGTCGGACTCACGAAGGCTCATATTAGCGAGCGAAACATAAACTCAATAGATTTTTTACCAGTCTCGGAGCCCTTATGCATTTGTCGTAAGAGGTTGATAATTTGTGTTCCTCTGTCTGTTACTATCTATCTCCCAAAGTCACTCCGCGAAGTCTGTGAAGACCCCATGAAACTTCTGTGCTTCTGGGCAGAGTAAGGCTGGCTCTAACTAGTCAGGAACTCCCACGCATAATGAACCAATCAAGAGTTTGAATGCGAAAAAGTGAGTGCACACACACATTACATGGTATTTTTCTCCAAAACGGCTAATCCGATTGAAATGTAGTTTTTACATTTTTAAAAAAGTTTTAAAATGATGCAAAAATTTACTTCTTATTTTCGATTACGATGAAAACTGTAAAAAAAAACAATTCTTCGGCCTCCTCCATTCACCGACGTCCAGCAAGCATTAACTGGCGTCTCAGTGCCGCTATGGGTCGATAGCCGGCCGAGGCGCCATAGGTGTGGATTCGATTCCCACAAATGTTTGTATGTTCTGCAGATATTTGTTTCTGGTCTAGGTGTTGCGATACCACGGTACTCGTATTTCCCACGATACAGGGCATCCACAAGTGGGGTCAAGATTATGTATCCTGATTCTGTTGGGTGTTTATTTATTGCTAAGGAAGAAAGAGCTGCCGAACTCCTTTCCAGCTTCTCACACTGAATCCCTTTCCAGGTGTTCCAATGCTCCGGCGAGGACATGAACCTAGTGCTGACCGGCGGCGTCACCCCCGCCACATCTCCCAAGGTGCTCTCCCCCGGTACGTTGATGTCCCCCCCTCCCCCCGCGACCCCCGCGCCTCGTCTGCTGGCGCAGCACATTGCCCACCAGAGCCTCCTTGCGAGACAACACGAGAACCTCCTCCTAGCCTCCCTACGCCCACCCATGCTCCCAATGCTGCCAACCTACGCATCCCTCCGACCCCCCACCCCTCAGTACCTCCCGCAGTTACAATCAATGTTGCCAACCAAACGGGGCTACGACCGCGCCTTCACGCCAGAAGCGACGCCCGCGAAACGTCAGTACGTCCCGCAGATGTCCATGGCGCCTATGTCGCTTCCGGTGCTCTCGTACGGCGCTTCGGCCCCTATATTCTCTTACGCGAACACAAGCCCTATGCTTTCAACTTACGCGAACAGTTACTCGCTACCGACAGCGGTGCCTACTGCTTTGCCGGCGGGATACGGCGCGGCACTATCCGCGGCTATGCCCGGCTCTATGGCCTCCATGGGCTCTATGGGGAGCCCTTTCCCGTTGTCTATGTTCCCAACATACCCGTACTACCCAGGAGTTTAAGATTCCTCTTTGCTGCTAAAATCTGCTAAGATGTCAATTGGCAGAATGACGTTAGAACTATATAATTTCGTATCTTATTTTTGATCATGCAATGATTAGTATTTCAACTTGTTATGACAATGCAGTAGAAACGCTACTGTTAAAGTGGGTACCTGACAAAATTGTAACCTTGGGTGCCTTGTACGTATGTACCTAACGTATATTTTTGTTTAACTCAGATCTACCAACTCGCATTGATCTATGCATTCCTATTATATTGATAGTGAAGTAAAATTTTATTCGTTAAAAGTCGGTTAGCTATTCGGCAGCTTTTAAAAACAGGGTAAAAATATGATATGACAATAAGCTCAAAAGCTAAACAGCCACGTTGTGCCTTCTATGCATTTTGGATGGATATATTTACTAATTCCATTTTATGAATTTACTAAGGACCTTTAATCAATTTAAGAATAATATTACCTAAGTATATCACTTAAAAGATTTTATAAGTAATATATATATATTTTTGTAATAACATATGTTTTGTGATTTATAAAAAAAACACTTGATTGATTAAAATCATTTTGGTAGGCACGTCTGATGAAAATCAGGAAAAATACTTTTTAATGGTGATTTCAGAAATCATAGGTGATTGTTAAGAAAATGGCATCTTGTTAGCAGCTTCAGATATTCCACTAAGCTAAGATTAGTTAGGTACTTAAAAACTTATTGTTGAATTTATACTGACTTAAAGTTGTTAAACTCTCATATTTTCTAAATAAATACGCGTTAGTGAATCAGCGGTTGTTACTAAGGTAGTTAGGTTATTATTCTTTTCGTTGTGATTTTTAATCATAGACATTCCATGTTAAAAGACAATGATTTTCATGGTTTTTGCCGATTTTCAAGGCTGATTTATAGTCTGAAAATGTATTTCCATCAAATCGATAATTAATTTTGTTTTTTATTCAGTACAATGCACTTTATTGTGGTTAGTTATACACATTTATTTTATAGGTAAGTGTAGTGTGTTGTTTTTGTTTGCATTTTTGCACTTAATTAATTAAATAGGATACCTATTTTCTCTGTTGGCAACATTTTCCCATTCCGTTTCCCTTGACCCTGAAACTCTGGTTATTATAGTCACCTAACAACAAATGCCTTAACCTAGCCACCTAGCTTAACGTCATCGATACCTCACACCACATATTGTAGCCATTGTCTTCTATTTAATATTAATATACAATTTATAAAATATATTTATCGATAAAACGCGAAACTTTTACTGAAACGCGTTGAAAAGACACAAAAAAAACGAATTTATCGAAAACATATTTTTCAAATTGGGTGAATAGTATATGGATAGTAATAAGTTAACTTCATTGTTTTATGGTGTTGCCATCGTCTGAATATTTCACAAATAGGTATATGGGGCTTCAGTCACAAATACACGGTGTAATGGCTAATCTTTGTTCTGTCATTCTGAATATTATCTAACTGCAGTTAGCGGTATAATTTGTTGAACTTTGCAGGTTTTAAATCTAATATTTCAGTAATTTGACTGTAATGAATAGCTCGAAGGTTTTATGTTTTATTCAATTGTTCTACTGTTTTTTTTCTAACATAAATCAGAGGTGGTTTTAGACGCTTCAAGGCTTTTCGTTAAAAAACAAAGCCTCTAAAATATCTTGTGTTGCTTTTGCCACAGTCAAATTATTGTAAAACTATTTATTTGATAAGCAATTACTAAGGAAGCTTCGAACACAAAGAAGCAAGATTATCTAATTGCTTTTTCAATGTATTGTATTTACTTAAATATTCAAAATGTGTTCATTTTGGTAAGAAATAATTGTATCATGGTGTATCCGAACGGGGTTGTGTTTTGGAAAATTGCATGATTCTGCGGGTAATTGGTAAGTTTCGCACAAAATTATACAGGAAAATAGTAAAGTGCCTACCTATCATGCGCCTGACCGGATGTCCATCATAGAAGAGGTAATTAAACACATACCTAGACTAGAATGGATTAAATGGAGGGTAGTTCAACATATACATAATTAAACGTTTGTTGATAAAAAGGATGGTGGCATGTGCTTTGTCCGAGGAATTTGTTGCATGAATTGTTTTTATCGCTTGGTGTAAACTAGCGTTTTCCACAGCACAAGCGCGCCCGGATACAACAATTACTGATATGTTACTGCCGTCCGGAATCAAATGACAGTTGCCATACGATCAGTTGTTTTTTTACACGTGGTTTTGATAATGTTTTCATCACTTTTATCTTACAAATTATTAGAATTATTAATAATTCTACCTCTAATCTATCTTAAAGTAGATGCCCCAATGATGGACGACTCCCAGTCATGGACCAACAAAACAGTGAATAATAAAATAATAAAAATTAATTGACGTAAAACATAATGGCAACACTAATGTAAATGTATACTTACATATGACGCAGCCATATTTTTCAATCTCAATTTTCGGTACGTAATTGGTGGTTTTACTGTTATTTAAAAAGAACTGAATTGATTCTATTGCCCTTTGGTTTTGGACTGTAGCTTACGTTTAATATTTTCCCCCGACGGCGACGGCCTAAGAAGGAATATGTAATCGTGTATCTTCTTAGCTTCCTATAGAATCGGTAGGCTGCCTCCAGTTATAGACTTCACAGCTTTCTATCCTATGCTCTTGACTATTAAGCTATCTTTAAGCTTTATATTGATGTCTCAAAACTTAAAACCGGTATTTCAATAAGGTTTAGTGCATGGTACGATTTTGCCAATATTTGGTTGTTGTGTCTAAGAATTTCAAGATGCCAAATGTTTTAATTCTTACTCTATCTACCTATTTATTATATAAAGATAAAATAAATTAACCTTTATTGGTGAGACATTTCGAGGAACTGATATGGTTGGAGGGATTTTAGATTATAACAGCGACAGTAACAAAGTAATTGAGTACTAAGGGCTTACTTTAAGACGCTGTTTAAATTTGATTTGTTTAAAATTAGCTCTGTCACTGTGAGTCGCTATCCGATGGTAAGGGGGAAGAACTACAATACTTAGGACCTTAGGACTGCTGTGATTCCAGTAAGAGTAAGTCCTAGTCTCAACCATATCTGTGCTTAGGGCATACCAAGGATTGAGCATTGTTTATCAGATTTAAATGAGTAAGTTCATAACCTACTAGATATCTAACTACCTACTCGTATCTTCAATTTTCTTGTAGGTACTTACGTATTAAGTAAAAACAAAACTATCATCTACAAAATTTTATTGAAATATCCGCTAGTGACTGTGGTGTGAGGATTTCGTATATTTTATAGCATTTATTACTTTCGGGGTCACAACATTGTTTATTACATCTTCTACAATGTGTTGATTCTTTTGTTTTCATAGTTTTTTTTAATTGAATCAAGAATTTTTTGACACATTTTGTTGAACTTGCATCATTTTATAGATTAGGATTAAAACTGTTTATTTCTCGTTAGATTTACAGTTATTAGTTGATTAATTATACTTTAAACTTAAAAATAAAGCAGTAATTTACGTGTTAGAATAACATTGCGAGTTTTATATGGTCTATGGTTGTGCTATCGTATCTTTTTAATAAGTATTTGTATATTTTAAGGTACCTACTTACTTGTGAAGGAGGGTTTACTAACTTATGCTTATTACTACCGTATTGTCTGTCCGTATAATTATGTGTACTAACCCTATTTCATTTTACATTCATTTCTGGGTGATCGGGAAAGATATTTCTACGAGGTGAGTTGATTTATTATGAGGGTTATCTATTTATTTGAGAATTATTTCAGTACTTATTAGTTTATAAGTTTTATATATAAAACTTATTTTAAAAAATCTAATCTGGGTAATGAACCAGGAATTAGTAGTCATGTTCGTTTGTTTCCTAAAAAACTGGCCACCTTAATATAAAATACTAATTATATAACAGTTTATCTTAATAAAATAAAGCATTGTTTTCCAACCCGCCATTACAAAAGTTTATTAAAATACAAATTCAAATATAAAACTGAATATACTTAGTACTAGGATATTATGCAATACAATTTAAACTGTAATTCTTATAATATAGGTACAAAGTTACAATACTTATATAATTATGTGACCATTCGGTTAAAAGCAATTCTGCAATATAATATAATTGATTGCAACAAATACTCACATATATTCATTACTAGTAACTTTCCTTCACAGAGTAAGTACATCTTGATACCTAGCACAATCATCCCTTTTCCTCCTAACAGCTTTTTACCTAAGTTTTGTTAAATGTATGGGACTTGTACAAACTTATGACAAGTAAACGTGAACGGTTTCTTCAAAGCACTTAGCTTCGATTTAACATGGCTAAACTCGAAAGGAATTCAATAAACAGTGGTATAAAAAAATAATTAGAAAACATCATCAATGTCTCAATCAATAAAGAAAAATACTGTAAAAACCAATTATGTTTAACTTACATTTTTAAATCATTTTCAACTAATTAGGTAAATGTTAATCACTTTTTTTGTTAACATAAATTCACATAATTCATATAAACATCAAAATATAATACATAAAACGTACATATTATTTACTTATATATAAATATTTCACTAAATATATTTATATATAATAAGTATTGATAATTCTTATAGTATCATAATATTTAAAATATATCAAAATATCGATTTACATTATTTAGATAATAAAACAACTTAATTTTTTTTGAGCTCTCTCACCTGTTATTAAAAATACTTATTTAAAATATATTTAATTTATATAACATATATTGTTAAACATTTTATAGCAAAAATTTTGATTTACTTTCGAATTTAGACCAACTGAATCCAGTAGGATCTACATAATTCCGCTTTCAATGCATGGAAACTACAGGTGAAAGAAACAACGTCTTTTATGGGATAGCTTAGTGTGTCGTAGAAGGAACCAGATGTTTGTGCTTAATGACCGATCATGGGAAGGTCCTAAGGCCTTAGGTGTTTGTTAGTGCCACAACCAACAATAACAAAGTAAGTATCTATTCTTCATTGTTGGGATCACATAATGAAGCTCTCCTTACTCTTGAATTTATCGCATTATAATAAGGTAGCGTCCTCAATTTCTTTAAAAAAAATGGTTGTTTTGATAAAGTTTATAAAGAATTTGAGGTCGAAACAACCGGTAATAAAGTACCAGGGTTACTAGGCGAGCATAAGTTTGCTAGCGTCCGCAGCTTGGTGTTGGCGGCAGCGGCGACGTGTGTAACAGAGTATTGGTGTAAATGCACTGCTTTGGTGGACTGTTAATGCGTTCTGAGACCCTGGTGAGTGTTCATCTTGTTTTTAATATTACACAGCATTATAAGGCATGGAAAAATAGGGGTTATTTATATTATTCATGTGGGGCATTTATCAAATAATCGGATCTTAGTAAATATCTAGTCGTTGTCATTAAGAACTATGTTATGTTCTGTCTTCTTTAGTATTAGTATTCACACACTTGACTTCAATGCCTTATAATTCTATAACATTATTGTGTACGTCTATCTCTCCTACCTCGTATTGTACTGACGTCACCGCACAAAATGCTTAACGTTAATTAGCACTGTAACTTGAGCTAGCTAAGCATTTTATTTAAATTTATACACAGATTAATGTTATATTTGGGTGGACAATGAATATTTACAACGTGACCAAAATGCATGACTCATTATCATGAATCTTGTATATTTTTTATGGCTGCTCAATGTGGAGGTTAGAATTCTGTAGGTACGCAGGGATGGGGAAATCATATTCAACAGTTCATTGTTGGGTAAAAGGTATTCCTGGTAAAAATGGTATAAGATAAATAAGGGAAACAAAAATTCATCTTGGACTTCTCGCACAGTGATAATTATATTATTTCATAAGATTTTAAATATTTTTGTGTGACTAACAAATGCATGAGAAAAATATAATTAATAGCAAATTATTATTAGTGTTTTAAGTGGCGATTTAAAAAAAACAGCAAAATTATCAATTCATTGTATAGTATAAATTGCACAATATGCGTAACATTGAAATATAATTTAGGCATCTCCTGTTGAATTTTCATTTTAATTTTAATTTTAACGTTCTTTATCTAGTTTAACGTTAAGTTCGCGCTCTTTTTAAGTTAGTCGTAAGTTTTATCTTTGCAAGTCATTATAAAAATCTGACAGTAATTGTATGTCCCAGGTCCCCTTACCTACTACTACCCCGCAATGGGGCCGACTCTGCCGCCGCCGCTGGTTTACTGGGGGTACCCAACCCCCCCAGTGTCACCTGCCCACTACTATCACCCCCCGCATCACCCGCAAACTATTGTAAGTTTTATTAAAAAAATATCATTTCTACCTTGCTTTTTGTAAGTAGATAGGTATGTAAACAAAAAAATTAAAATGTCTGCTAACTAAGCATTCGAAACAAGTATCAGATTTACAGGTCTTCTTTGGCAAGCATCAAAAAGGGCATAATAGAGCTGTATACATATAGTATATCCTACTTAATTCCAATTTGACATTTATAATATTTATAAATGTCAAGTTGGCCCTCTTTTGACCCTCTTATAATAACTCGCTAGCTGGTAGCCAACTCTAATCCTGTCCTTTTCTAACACTAAGCAAAGGTTAGAGACAAACAACTTTTAACACGCTGCTAAAATTAGTGAGTGATTATGAATAAGAGGGTAAATGTTTATATATATTTCCGAACATTTAAACATCTACCCATCTGTTTGCTCAGTAACTGCGCTAGACCAATTTTTTTGAAAGCTTTTAGCTTGTAGCTCTTGCCATTAGAGTTCCTGTTTCATAATAAGTTTTTTTTTCAGGGCTTTGCTTTTATTTATAATTATATTGTTTTAAAAAATATATATATACTTACAGATGCCAGAAGTGATGTCTGTGAATGGTGGGTCGCCCATCCCTATTCCGCCCCCTGCTGCTTGCCCTGAATGGCCGATTTTCATGGTCAACTAGAAATTGCTTAGTTTAATCTCACTAAAATCAACAAGACGACCAATATTTTGACGTAGATTTGATTAAATCATCACGCTGAAAACCCTTACTCATAAGGGTTGGTTAATTGATTTTTCAAAGTGCTAAGCGACACTTAAGGGAAATCCCTAGAGTACCTCACAAATTCAAACTCGGCGGAACTGGGTTCCGCGAAATCCCGCGGTTGGTACAATACCAACTAAGCTACGTGATTGTTACCAGTTGGTTGAAATTCTCGGGATGCTTGGGCTCGAAGCGCTGAGATTCCAATTATAGGGGAAACTTTGCAGATATCCAAGTTTAACTTAGATAACATTGCACTTCAATGACTAAAGTTCTAAAGCTACATTTAACCGCGTACTAAGCGGGAAGTCCCGCCGAGTTTGGTTATTTAGGATTTTATAAAATCTTACTCAGGGTTTTCCTGTAATAATGTGTGTCTTTTAAAGTTTATATTATTTATAATGTTATGTTTATAGATTTTTCATGCTTCCTTTAAAGCTATATTTTTGGACTTATTCATAATTTACGTTGAGTCCCATATATATAAAAACTTATTATTATACTGAAATTGATTTTTAAGGTAAGTACTTTATCATATAGTAGGTACCTAACAAATATTTACAATTCTCTTTGTAAAAAAGTAATAATAAAATTTTACCTCTATTTTTTAGAAAGCCTGTCTTATTGTTTAAGAAAAATAAGTACCTACCTTATTTTATTTTTCTTTCTCATGTTGACCCAATACCCAAAAAAATCTCAAATGTAATTTACTGCTGTCGATTTGTTAGATTTTATTGGGCGTATAAAATATTTTTCAATTTACGAAATAATCCTATGTAGAGATAAATATTCCTATTACGTATGTAGTACTTTTAATTTGACTCCTGAATTGAATAATCTACCTACTAATAACACATATTTAATTATAAGCAATTTTTATTGTACATTGTAATGCAGGCTTGAAATGAAAATATTTAGTTTACCTGAAACCACAGATTAAGAAACATCGAATGCGAAAAGTGATATAAAGGTGCTGCTGTTGATTACTTTTGTAGATTTTAAACCAAATATAATTGTACCTAGTGTTTTGCTTTTTTAGACTGTAGGTTGATCGAAGCTCAATTAGTTTAACAAATAGTGAAATTATAATATACAAAATATTATACAGTCAGACTATATTAAATACTATAATAAAATATAGAAACAAATATAAAATATTATATTTGTTTATGCTTTAACTTTTATATCGCAAATAAATAACTTGGTCTGACTGTATATCCTTGATAGAAAATATGCCATAATTTAAGTTTAGATTATAACTATCATGTTATTTTATAAAAAAGCAATAATCTTAATGCTAATGAAGTTGGTAGGCTACACTTTGATTTCATTTTTATGATCACGGATGTATACAAATAAAATATTGTTGTTTTTGTAGAAATACGATTTCAACACATCAGCTCAAAAAGTAGCTCAAAAAGTAGTGCTTGAAAACAGGGGAGAATTTTTTTAAAAACAAATTAGCATTTCTAAAAAACACCTAAAAACAAGAACTTAAAAAAGCGCTAAAATTTACCATTTCCAGTAGAGTTGAAGAAACAAAACTCAAGTGATAAACTCAGCTTTCTTTTACCTATTCCATTTTACTCCCATGTATACCTCCAACTCGTTGAAAAATGTAAGTACTTAAAAGGATCATTAAAAAGAATACCAGCCTTGTTTCTTGCCTTTCTTTCCTGGCTTGGTTGCGGTGGAACAGGCAGAAGGTAAAATCGACGTTCAAAAATATCCTTGTGATTGAAATAAATTAATTTTTACTTTTACTTTGATCTTCTCTCTAAAACCATGGTGGGGCATTTGAGGCACAATACAAAAAATATCCCAGTGATTTAAATAGTTCACCGCACGTGCGCATCGCTCGTTATTCAATTATAGAATATTTCACTTGCTTTGGGTTTACCTAAATCAAATCCCGCGATAAAACAGTACCCCTACATATATTTTGCTCTCTTCGTTCAAGTACTATTTTAATTTACACTGTGATCTTTATGACATGAAATCAGAGTAACACCTAAACTATAGGTTATTTTTTATTTAGATATAAATCAATCTGCCTCAGGCAGGTATTATTTGCTCACAATTTAATATTTTTCGAAAACTCTATCGAGTCAAGCCAAGTTTATTGATATCCTATTGATATTAATGTAATGGATGAAAAATCTTGTTTTAATTTATTATTTTTGCCCGTATAAAAGACTATGGCAATAAGTTTGGCTTGGTAATAAGGCTTAATTTATATTTAGTATAATTAATAATAAAACTGATTTCACCAGAGTTTAAGTAGGGAAATAAAACACAAAAAACTTTTTTGGTAAATTACAAATAGGTTGATAATTTAAATAGTTAGATAGCAATCATAATCTCGAAGCTTTGTGTTAATAATGTTACTTATAGATTTAACATATTATGTTTACATCTTAGTAAAAAGTACACACCCACAGAATTGTAATTAACATAATCTTTATTATTTATTTACATCGAGGTATAATTAATCGATTTTTTCACGCATGACAGCAAAATCAATTATTTTTAAAGCCCCTTGTTTTACAGGAAGTTTAGACATAAATTCGTTTGATCATTGGTTAACCTATATTTTTATTGTTATAGTGTAATTCTACACTATCACGTAACTAGTTAGGAAGATCGCGGATTCAATGCCGGCAGAGTCGTTAATTGTTGGGTTAATCTACCTATTATTAAATCTTTCAAAATATTACTGATCAAGACCCTTCTATTTAGGCTCACACTTATCATATTTTTGATGTATAAAGATTTTTTTTCTTTATTATTTCGATTAAGGAAGATGCTTATGGTATATTAAATAGGTTATCATATAACATTCAATTACATAATAGGTAATATAAATTGATATTTTAGGATAGATTAGTGACATTAAGGTACCACTTATCATCGATTTTCGATGGTAATTTTAAGCAACAAAATCGAAATGTCTTCCAATGTTTTTAGTAGATTTTATATAATTTAATAGATTATCTAAGTTACTACAATTTTAATATATAAATTGTCACAAATCGTGACAATTTTGACACAATCGTTGTGATAATGTATACAACATTAAGGTTTTATTATAACATTTATATAATAAAGCGTGTTAAGTAATAATATTGTGTACCTAGAAAATATAATATTGAGTACTTAGTTTGTTTTGTATAGTAAAGTTGTTAAAGTGCATAATTATTTTATTTATTGAATTTTTGTTTCGATGGATTTTTATTGTAAAAAGATATAACATAGTTTTCTTAAATTGTTACAAAATAGGTACATACCTACTTATATATTTTATGAAATTATCACTGTCGACGATAAAAAAGGTTAGGTACTTTACTAAGATTGAATGTTGTTTATTTACCATGACATAGTGTTACTAACAAAATTATCACAAAAACTATGAGGAGTATTAACTCCTATATAATGTATAATAATAGGTACTGTTATATGTATATTAACAGCGATGGGCTTGCGATCTGTCACGTAGAATGCTATATACTTTCAAAATGCGGGCATGTGCCAAATGCAATGATCTACTCACTGAGTGTGTGCCTGAGGATGTACATCATGGGGGATACAGTTGTAAGCGTGTTTGTTTTGTTTTTATATTATTATGATAAATTATGTTACCGGTAACGTGGTAACGGTTTGTTACATTACTTCATTATTTTATTTTGTTTATTTATCCAGTGTAGTGATATTACCTTTCGAAGTGATCTTTAAGTTTATTAATTTTATCTATATTTCAGAACAGACAGAATCGTGATGAGTGTAACTTGGTTGGTTTACCTACCATCTAAGAAAATATTATACATAATTTTTTAATAAAATTGCAAAAAAAATTATGAAGGTTCAATAATTTCCAAAAATAATATCACCTACTTCTCTAAATTTTTTTGAGCAATTTATTCAGAGTTCAGTTTTTATACAATAGTATTTTATTAGATGGATATTAAATTTGTTTTGACCTGTTAATGAAGATATATTTCAGTTTTATTGAGAAAAACGGAATACCAACCTACCTGCATATTATGTCAATTTTCTGTCAGTTCTTAAATACTTAACTATTCGTTATTATCCCTCACTTAGGTCACTTGATGTAAAAAATATTCTTGAGACTATGTAGACTAAGAAACTTAGTTATAGCGTAGAACGTGCAATTTTATCATTAGAATCAGATATTTACCGCCAAAATATTTTTTTGGCTTAGATACAAATTAGTGAATGTTCCGATAAATAAATACATAAAATTTAGTTGAAAACTTGTTTAATTATTTTTATTTCATTATTAAGGTAGGTTCTCGCAACTACATACTGGTACCAATATATCAGCAACCAAATAAAGTCCTAGGTCTGCTGAGTCATTCTTCAACCCAGACCAAAACACTCGACAGAACTAACCGTGTCTATAGGAATATTACATAAATATACACAAGTGTTTCCTCAAAATGGCATTGCATCTGTAAACTCATAGTCAGTCAATCAGTCAGTCAGAACAAACGATTTTATAAGTATAAAATACCTACCTTGTTTCTACTGTCTCTATCTAGTTTAGTTACTATGGAAACCTGTTATACAAAAATAGTTTATTTTAATATGTTAAATATAGCCCAATATTAAAGTTTATGAGTTCTTAAAATGTTCTAGTTATAAATCGTAACTGTTAATCTACTTTTGCCACTAACTGTACCGATATACCTATGACCTACTGATTAAAGTGATGCTTAATGATGTTTTTTCAAAGTTGGGTAACGGTAAATGAACAGAATTTTCTCCTTTTGCAGGACCAAAATAATAATTAAATTGAGACTATTACAACCTGAGTAGGTGTAGTATGGAACAATCATAACTCCGTTATGATTTAAAAAGATTTTATAAATGAAACCAATAAATGACATCATTTCGATTTATTCTTACGTCACCAGAAATATTATGACACTTATAACAGGATGAAAATCTTAAAGTTATGATAAAACTAAGAAAATTCATCCGATACCGTCGCTCTCAGATACCGACCACAATGCTAACAAAATTAAAAGTAAGTAATTGCTACGCAATACTGACCTACACTCATTTAAGCAACATAGGCTTTATAGTTTAGGTCAAAAATACCAAACATTTACATAGTGTATAATCGATATATACTTCAAAATGGTACTTAAATTACGACAATATCAAGGACATGTTAAAACAAATGAAAACATCTCTGATTTAGACTCAGGGGACCATTTCTTTAAAAATATAAGCTACTAGTAATACTAGGAAATTGATTAGGTTTGAACCTAAACAAGGAAATGCACATTTTCACTACCTATGCGAAAAAACAACATTGCCATAGCGACACACTTGTAGTTCGTAACTTGTATTTTAAAGAAACTGTCCCCTGGTTTACAGACAAAGTCTTTTGAGTCAAAAGATCTTAATGCGAATGTATACAATGCAATAACCGTCACGGCACATGTCCAGAAACAATGTCAACCGACTGCCAATAGTAAACACAACCCTTAAGCTGGCTTAGCCGACGAATAGAAATACCTAACGGTAGCATCTGAGAGTGACCCGATTCATACAAAATGTATGAAAAAAATAGGCATGACCCTATCATGATTTTTAGTCACATGATTCAAGTATCAAGAATACAAAAATATAAATACAGCGTTAGAAGTTGGCAGGAATCGATCGATAGGGTTCTTTTATTTTAACAAAAATAAAAAAGCATTCAAAAATCATGTAAACCCCCCTCCTAATCTCTCACAACCACCTAATCTGATCACAGCTTTACAATGTTACGTACTAACTTTTATTTTACCAGAAGCGACAAAGAATATTTTCCGTTATCTATAACGTTGATGATGGCTTGGTCCAGATTTTAAGACCAGTGACGCCATTAATTCCAGAAATTAATTCTAGAGATTAGTTCCAAATGTGTTGGAAAACTGAAAATAACCTCTGTCCAAATTTAGAATTTGGAAAAGAATTTTATATTTACCAGATAACAGTACAGCTTGGTTTTTGTTGTATAAACAAAATCTAAGCAAAAGTCCAGGTTTTCTATCAACGTGAATTTTAATGTAATTTAAAAAATATACATTTTGACATGAAAACTTCATAGGCTTCCTAAAATAATCGTCACATGACTTGTCGAAAAACTGACGTCAATTTTTCGCTGCTGCTGTAGAGCAGCAAATATATTAAATTAATGCTCAGCTCGAATCTGGTAAAATAAAAAAACATTTTCCAGTCCATACAAAAAAAATGAAACAAACTGACAGTACTCATTTAGTTATAGAGTACCTACTTTAGTTTCACGACAAAATTTCATAATCGAACAGTCTAATAAGTCAAAATACTTCTAGACACAACATGATCACTTTAAAACTTATGCTGCTTTCATATTAAGGCCAGTATAATCATTTAATTGAATGAATAGTAAACTTGTTCAATATGATTTCAACGATAACGTTAAGTTTATAGACATTTATGTCTCAGAAGTCACTAAAATGTTCAATCTTTTCACTCGGTCGATGATTTTGACATCTCTGATATGTCAAATGTGACTCGTTTGAATGAACAGAGTTAATTTTGGTTATTTGGTTTTTTAAAGTATTAACCCACACTTAAGGGAAAACACAAGAACTTATAAAAACCCGCCGAGATTTTATTTTTGGGATATTATAAATTCTTGTGTAAACTTTTACACTTAAAACTTTAAACACATTTTCATTTAACGCTCAATCTTTCTACCGGATAATTTATCAGACGGGCTACTGACCCGACTGACGTCACTGGTTTTAAAGTGATCATGCGTCATGCAGTCCATAGTATCTACACATTGAAAAATGGCTAGAAAAATTGGAAGTCACAAGCTTTAATACTATTGATCATAATCTGGAATGCTTCTCATTTATATGAGCGATTTTAGGGCCCACTTCATGGAGCTATTTCCATACACACGAAGTTTGAGTCAAGCACCTCGCGTTTTGACTGTAGCCGTTAGTTTCAAGCTTTGTTTAAAATACTTGGTGCTAGGCTTGAACTGCGTGGAAATATGCCCATTAAAATTATTGGATTAGTAAAAAAAAACCTTATTGATATTATTAATGTTTTTTACAATGTCACACATTGCGTAGACCGTGATCCAATAAACCTAATGTACTTATTAAGACGAGTTTTAATTACAAATATTCGATGATTTAGCTAAGTTATTTCACATTTTATTATTCAGCTGCAAATTACCAAACATTGAACCAATTCTAAATTCTTTGAACGTTTAAATTACATTCTGAGTGTGAATGAAGAGTAAACATTTTCGTTCAAATTAATAAACTGTTGAACAAAAAGTTCACTATTTTCAGTTGAATGAAATATGCAGTCCACTGTAGTGTACGAGTACAATGGATTGTTGTAAACTTTAGTATATTTTAGAGCAAAGGTAGCTCTAAAAAATACGTTTATTTTATTTATTATTTATGCTATGTCTTTTTTATTCCAAAAACTGTCGTGAACTTGACTATTCATATTGTACAAACGGGAATTTTCACGTACTGCACTATCGGTGAAGGCACCGACTAAGTTTCGACTCATTCCGAGAGTCTTCATCAGGTAGAGTAGTGCACGGAGCGACGTGGAAGGAGAAAGTCGCAACCACACACCCTGATGAAGACTCTCGGAATGAGTCGAAATGCTATGTCTAATGCCGTTAAAGGAAACTAAAATTGTTGCGGTCCCTTTTTAATACAGTACAATTTAAGCGCACTTATTAACGTCAGTAGCGGCAAGAATGGCCTTGGCACTAACAGCTTTAATTTAATAGCTCAGACAGTGTTTCCGATGTATAAATTCCCTCAAAAAAAATTAAGCCGAGATTTGTTTATAAAAACATAAGGAATTAACTTTTCTCGAGACGGGGTTTTAAGTAGATAAAATAATTTAGCTAAATCATTTTTTAAGGTAATTATACTAAATACATAATACCCTAAATGCATTTGAAGCATACCTAGAAAGAGTAGTGTGTATTATTGCATATTATTTTAGGAGAAATTTACATCTTAGACAAGTGACGACCGAAAACGTAAACTAGACAGGACTAACAGAACTAGTTTTTAGCGACTTGCTAAGTTAGAGAGTGATTATGAAACAGAGGATAAATATTCAAAATCACTCACTAACTTGGCATGTCGCTAACTTTAACCCTGTCCTTTTCTAACACTAAACAAAGGATAAGGGCAGAACTTTTAGCACGCTTCTAAAGAAAGCGAGTGATTATGATTATGAGGATAAAACTATATAAAAAATATCTGGAAAAGTTGACAGGGAAATGCTTGTTGATCGTATATCATATCACACACAATGAGCTTAGCGCTGTCGATGTCATCGATTGTCATTTATCTAGAGTAAATATAGTCCAAGCCCAACTGTACAGTACACAAAAGATGGTAATGCTTTACAATTTTACACACAGACTTTGCGCCGAAGAATGTACAAGATGCAGAGTTAATTTACGTATGATTACGTAGTAATGTGAAGTAATGTCATAGACTCGAGTTTTGTGCGAGACTTATGAATAAAGATACGAACGAAACACATTCAAATAGCGTTATAGCTATAATAGTAAAATAAACGGGCGGTACGGTTTTATATATAGTAGTTTACACCGGCCGACGACAGCGCTGACATGGCAATATAATCCACTGATGTGTCTGACCATTGTCATAGACAATGGTGGGACAGCTCAGTACCTACGCATGTGAAACGTAGGTAACTCTATTAAATAAGTCTCACATTACATAGAAATAGCGTGTCTGCTGGTGATTTACAAAATAAATTAACGGAATACTAAAAAAAGCACCGGTAGAGGTAGAAGAGTGTTTGATGAGTGTCCCAGAATTTATATTTTAGTCCGAAATTGATTTTATTTAAAACTTTGTCCTACGACAAAAAAACTGTTTTAAAATCCAACCACTTACGGTAAATAAACCTTGTAAAACACTAAACTTTATTTGTTGAACTTTAGTTTTAGGGAAGATATCCAAAATCAGCCGTC
The DNA here is from genome assembly GCA_958496245.1 of Perizoma flavofasciatum. Lineage (NCBI taxonomy): Eukaryota > Metazoa > Arthropoda > Insecta > Lepidoptera > Geometridae > Perizoma > Perizoma flavofasciatum. The sequence continues at coordinate 3,380,989 of OY292443.1, read as the reverse complement.
CTAAGGGTGTTGCTAAACAATTTCAACATATCCCTAAAAATTAAATCCCAGAATTCAATTTTTCAGGAAATCTTATTCACTTAAATGGACCGAGTCATCGAATTTCGTATTTATATATCTTCTGGGACATATATCGAGTATCTATTTATTTGTCAACTTCAAAGAATTTTACGAGCTCGCCTGTAACACGAGATCATTTAATTTCATGAAAACGTCGCACAAATACGAACACAGATCTGTGTCTGTGCGGCTGAAACGCTATAGATCCGGGATCGAATCACATATTCTTCATAATACATTTGTTCCCGGTTTGGTTGGCGTGGTACCATAGTACTCGTAGTTCCTGATACTCGCGTCACATGAAACCCTAGTGTGGGGTCAGGACTATGTATGCGACTTTTAGGTGCTATTTGTCATTGTTTAGCTTCAACGTTAATTACCAGGATTTGTTTTTTTTCTTGCTTTTTTTTTACTTGGTTTCAACAAGTACATAACCTATCATTGAAAATCGTGGTTGCGTCTCATTTTAGGGTATTATAACGATTATACCACGTACTTAACTATTCACCTGCTGACGTTTCGTTGACCGTTTAGAGGTCCTTCCTCATGAGCGCCGTCCGCGACCGCGCTGAGACGGAACTCCCGTCTCGGTTCCGTCCGTGGTATAGCCATAATAATATACAAAAAAGTAAATAACTGACCTAACGCAGGGTGACCAACAAACAACAGGTGACACGAAGAAGAACAAGTAAACAGATACGCAACATTAAAAACACGCATAAATGAGCTTTCCAAGAGTTACACACGAAATGTATACACTACGACAAAATGGCGGCGCTGAGTGTGGACTGAGAAACAACTGAACCGATTTCTATGCGGTTTCATCGGTCTTTTCAACCTGTTTTGACGATAATAATGAGCACTAGGGCCGCGATCGACCAAAGCGAAGATATATTTTTATATTTATCAACTTCGTTATTAAGATTATTACGTTTTGATTAAACCTCTTATTCAAAAGTCGATCTGGAGCGCCTTCCATTTCATAAACTCGAAAATAAAAAGTTCTGGCGCACTCAAGATTGCTCTCAGATGTGAGATCCATTAGTTATCGATTAGGTACGTAAACCTACGATTAAGATACAATGAGAACTTTTCTTTTTATCTGTTCCAGTTACTTTCTGTGTATTAGAAATAGTCAGAACTATTTTGGCGTTTGTAAAGAAAGGTTGAAAGAGCCATTCTTTCAACCTTTCTTTACAAACGCCATCTCTTAACTAAGAAATGAAACTTGCTGCAGATACAAAGGAAAACTCCTTTGACAATTCGTTGTCTATTCCTCAGACCGCACCCAACAACGCTCTCACTCTATAATCTATGGCAACATAGTTAGATAGTTCAATAAAACCACTTAACACGAAAATGACAAGATACACCTGATCACCTGATTGTACCAAAACAGTCCTCGCTAATTCGTTCACGCTATCTATCCGTCTCTTTCACTCTCCTCGCAATCTGAAACAAAGATAATGGAAATAATTATTATTATTTATTTAACCACGTGATAAAGTAAGTCCGAAACTAGGAAATCCGAAGAAGAACTTAAGAGGTCTGCGTTGGATGAATTGCCCATACAAACCTAATACCATAGTCATTTGTAATTAGAACTTATTTCCACCATATTATACTATTATTTGTATTCGAATAGTATTTATCTACGTACCTTGCTATATATTTTTTCAAAATACTTACCTACCTGAAATGAAATGTAAACGAATCGCATTTTGGATATTTTTACGTCATACATGACATGTTTTCTTCTTATTTGTTTCGTATTAAAAACAACAATACCTTACGTATCGTCTGGTTTGGTACATAGGATTATATTGTCTAGTTACAGAATAATAACACAATGTGGAAAATAGAACAAGTTTTCATTCATCTTCTTTGGTATTACGGAACATCACCAAATTTATAACAAATTCTGAACGGCTAATATTGCTATCGCGCAAGCACGGGCGGGCCTGCATCAACCAAAAAGAGGATTATTTTTGGAAGCGCTTCGAATTGAAGTTGTGAGCGCTGTCCGCCGGATCCTTAAGATGCGGCTTCACATTCAACAGAACCCAACCAATTTATGCTTTTGTAGATAAGATACATACCGACCATGCTACTTCTTGTGAAACTGCTCAATGCAGAGTTTGCAAGACCAGGAACCTTCAGGCGGGGTCTCCAGCGGCGGCACCAAGCAATACATGTGGTAGCCGCGATCGCAGTCATCGCAAAACAGCAGTTGGTCCTGTAAGACATTTATAAAATTTACTAGCTATGCCGCGGCCGCCCTCGACCCCCAGCCCACTGCGTCGCATCGCCCGCCGCGCTATTACGTCTTTTTCTCGGCTCCTGAGGGTCGTAGCATGATGTTAAACAGCCTATAAACTTTCTCATGGGCTATAGACGACCTCTATAGCGCTGTGGGCGAAGAAGCAGAAGGTTGCCGGTTCGATTCCCGCCTCGAGACAAATGTTTGGATGATCTGCAAAAATTTAGCTTCTCTTTTTTTTCGAGGATGAGAGAGAGCAAAAGGGTTGAGTTTACGATAGAGTAACTATTGAGTTTACGATAGGGTTACTATTAACTTTACGATGGAGTAACTGTTGAGTTTAAAATACGAGGTGCATTCAATAAATGGAAGCGAACATGTCGATCGGTTTTACAAAAATGGAAAAAGAGCAATATCGTTCGGTGATTCGATTCCTATTTTTGGAAGGGAAAACGCGCATCGAAATCAAAGAGCGCTTGGATGCTGTGTACGGTGACTCTTCTCCATCGATGGCCACCGTCATGAATTGGTTCAACGAGTTTGCACGTGGCCGTACGTCGGTTTTTGATGAACCACGTCCAGGTGCACCGAAAACAGCTGCTACGGAGGAAAACATTAAAAAAATACATGATCTCGTATTGGCAGATCGCCGATTGAAGGTTCGGGAGCTAGCTGAGACTGTAGGCATTTCAGAAGGAACAGTGCATCATATTCTTCACGAGGAACTCGGCATGAGAAAGCTGTCGGCGCGATGGGTGCCGCGTTTACTCACACCGGAAAACAAGCGCAACCGTGAGACCACATCGGAGACATGTCTGGCGCTGTTTAAGCGGAATCCAGCTGAGTTTTTGCGTCGTTTTGTGACCGTCGATGAAACCTGGATCCACTGGTACACACCAGAGACCAAGGAGCAATCAAACCAATGGATCCAGACCGGGGAACGTGCTCCAAAGAAGGCGAAAACTGTAAAATCGGCCGGAAAAGTTATGGCCACCGTTTTCTGGGATTCACAAGGTGTGATCTACATCGATTACCTCGAGAAGGGTAAAACAATTACAGGGCTTTACTATGCCGATTTATTGGGCCGATTCGACGCCGAATTAAAGAAAAAACGACCCCATCTGGCGAAGAAAAAAGTGCTGTTTCACCACGACAACGCACCGGTTCACACGTCTGCCGTTGCCATGGCCAAATTGGTCGAATTACGCTACGAATTGCTGCCCCATCCACCGTATTCTCCAGATTTGGCCCCTTTTGACTTCTGTTTCCTAATCTGAAAAAATCACTGGCCGGGAATAGATATGGATCAAATGAGGAGGTCATCGCCGCCACGGAGGCCTATTTTGCAGAGTTTGACAAAAACTATTTTTCGGACGGGTTAAAAAAGTTGGAGCATAAGTGTATCGAACTAAAAGGAGACTATGTTGAAAAATAAATTGCCACTTTTCCAAAATTTTCGTGTACTTTTTGTAGGCTAAGTATTTATTGAATGACCCTCGTAGAGTAACTATTGAGTTTACGATAGAGTAACTATTGAGTTTACGATAGGGTAACTATTGATTTTACAATAGAGTAACTATTGAGTTTACGATAGGGTAACTATTGAGTTTACGATAGAATAACTATTGAGTTTACGATAGGGTAACTATTGAGTTTAATATGCACTCACGTCATTATCACTGGTCCCGCAAATAGAGCAGCACTTGCATTCAATGCACTGCCAACGGTACTTGCAAACACTCACGATCATGTTATCCGTGAACTGCAGGCACGTTGGATGACCTGTACATTAGAAAACACTTTAAACACACAGTAAACGAATGCAGTGTAAATAAAACTCAAGTGAATTGCACTATTCTTAAAGGACGCTATCTATACACAGAGTCCGCCGGCCTGGCTAGGACTTCCATCATCATCAACAACCTGTAGAAGTCTTGTGCAAACGGACAAAACCTTGAAAGCTCCTAAGTTAAGAGACTGGCGGCATTATAACCTACACCACATATATTTACATATACGCACACACACACACACACACACACAAAACTTTAAAAGACACAACAACTAAGTTTCAGTTTTCAATATTAATTTTAAATTCTCTTTGAATTTCCTTTCCATTTTTTTTCTATTTGCTGTTTTGCTAGATAAAATGTTTTTTTTTTTTTTTTTTTTACAAGTTCATAGGCGAATTTAATGCTAGCATTTTCTTCCAGTATATCTTTGTGTAATAAAGAGTGGGACGGTAGGTCCCACTCTTATGATTTTTTTTTTGCATTACCCTTGTCCCACATAACGTGGGGTAACGGCACAACATCTTATCTTCCTCAATCCTCCTCTACAGCCGTCATACCTTTCGGCTACTCACTGCTTTCTTAAAAATGTCATCCTTCAAACAGTCCGTCTTTAATTTGGTCTATAATACTGTTACATCCACCTACTTTTTAATTTTTAGAACTATATTGGGTGGGAGTTAGGTTGTTATGCAGTTTCAATAACTTTCCATAACCATTCATAATCTGTATGAATAGGTTCAGATAAACTATTTTGAAAACATTTGAAAACTCATGTCTAGATACAGGTTTCTATATAAAAAGTATATGCTTAAGTTAGAAATTGGTGTTGATGTGCATACAAGGTATAGCTGATCATTTGTCATGTCACACTTTTGAGAGAGGCTTATGTCAGCAGTGGACTTCTAAAGGCCGTTGACAAAGCGTGAAGGATGAAGTTTTAAGATTCTAAGTTATAAAACAACATTATTGTAAGGCACATAGCATTCTTACCTTAAATTGAAATCTTCTTTAAAACTCTTCTTGCAACTAATCACAGGTTAAAAGTAAAGGAGTAAATGACATGTGCCGAACAATAGTGAAATAAAAATAAAAACAAAATAAAACAGTTCTAGATTCATACAAAAATACAAAGTATCAGACAATGTTGTTAGGAAGTGCTCATTCACTATTCTTCAGCACAGCTAAATGAAACTAACTCGTCGAATTGCTCAGTTTAATGCTAAAACACTGTCGGCCTTATTAATAAACGCGATTTTGGCGAACACGACAAGTTGTGGCGGGGAATTCTTACACAGGTGATTTAAGAAAGATGGTACCAAAGCAACAGGGGTTGTTGGGTGTGGCCAAATTAACCATACGAATCACCATGGTCTACGATAGTTTAGGAGAAATATAAAATATCTGACCAATTACCAATTTTTTTAGAGGATGAAGCAGGTTTAGCGCTTTTTTATTTTTCAGTATAAATAGTTCTTGAAGTGGGGAAGTTATGAGATATCAAATTTAAAAAGGAATTGACTTAAAAATAAAATTTATAAGGTGATGAAAAAATTCAATGATCTCTGTTACATTTGGAAACACCCCGAATATGAATTTCGCGTGACAACTTGCGCTGTTCACTTAAATTGCGTTTATTAATAAGGCTGTGTACAAATTGAAATATAAAAAGATGTGTAACTTGGTCTTATGCTAAAAAAGTTAAATAAACATACAACAGTATTATTTCTTTGGGTGTAATGACTTGCACTTCCAAACTAACATTCTCAATACTTTGGTTTTGTATGTCAACAAAAGAGGAGAAATGTCTCGACTTATAAATAGTTATGATGTATAATATGTACTTAGATATGTAGGTAGGTAAAGGCCGGCACAGACCAAGGCGGGATGCGGAAATGCGTAAATAATAGTAGAATACCAAAAGAATAGTGTCAAAATGACTCAACATCAAATTTACCTATAATTCCATCCGCTTTGGTTGATGCAAGTCCCATGCTTATTATAAGGTAAACTATGCAAAATCTATCTATTTTGCTCCGCTTTTCTGTATATTTCTCAGAACATAATGATCTCTTAGCTTAAGTCATTCCATTTTTTAACTAATGACAAAAATGTATAAAATTATTGCACAAAACCGTGCACAAAACTTTGTAGCCAACATTACATTTTCATGTAAATTTAAAAATTTTATGATTACTATTCTAAAAGGAAGCAAGCTTAACAAACTGGAATAACTCCTTGAAAACACAGAGAAACGAAATACAATAACATGTTATTTAAAAGCCTACCGTGAAGGTAGAATTGCACTTATTAAGGCACCGAACAAGTAAACATTGCTAAGTACAAAGTAAAAGATAATTATATTTTGTTATAAGTAAGGATATTATATTATTATGTCCTACTGATTTACCTAAATCGTCATACTAGTAATTAGAACATTTATAGGTAAAGATATACATTTTTCTAACATTTATCAATAAATTTCTAGAATAAAACAAATATAAACTATAGGAATGATAGAATCAAAATTTAAATCAATAACAATAGGTTATTTCTCGCTAAATTTAATATACAAACGTAACAGTTTTCGTTTTAACATCTTTGGGTTAGTTCACATTCTTTATTTATTTTAGTATACATAATGTTGTACATAGTTTTAGTCAATGTACACTCTAGTTTCTACATACTTGTAGTTTTCAAATATAATAAACACATTATACGTCGTTTTCTAAATTGTTCTGATATAAAGTAAATCACTAAAGGCACTATGTAAGCTCTGGACTTTAATGTAGCTCGGAAAGCATTCTCTAGTGCTTAAAAATAGTGCTTAATTTCACCAACAAACTTATAGTTGACTTTAGCGCATGATTATCGTGATATTTACCCATTTAAACCTTAATTGGACACATGTAAGTTCCCCTTAGCCTTACAAGTTCATTGTAGCAAAAATTTGACTTTTAGACTCGTGACTAGAAAAGCTAGGATTGGGGATTGTAATGGCATACATTTTGATGTTATTATTTATAGACTTATAAAAACTATTTAAGTTTAAGCGTTACTCAAGTTATAAGTAGCGCCGTCACTGCTTATCATCATTCAGTGGTGAGAGACAGCAAATTTTTCAGTAATGTATGACTTTGGTTATATTTTTTAGCAAGGATTTTAGTTTCTGCTATGGTAGTATAGTTAACAAAATTTGGTGCCGCCAGCAAACATCGGAATCAACAATAAAGTGATTCTAATTTAAGCTGGCGGCAAGGAACATGTCTTTTTAAAATGAGACTTTGGAAAATATAAGGCACACTTTTACCTGAGCACATAAATAACAGACAAAAAAAATAAAAAAAAACTACGTTAATTTGGCATCACTTGAACATGGCAACACCAAGACTAAATACACATTTAGTAATTAGTAACAAGTACATTATTATAGTAATGATATTGATAAGTGTTATGAATTAATATTGAATATTTTCTCATGTTAGACAGAGCAAACCTATGTTCTTTTTAAAACGCAAAAAAATACGATTTGACTGTACTACAGTCAAATCGTATTTTTTTGTAACAGTGATAATTATAACGATAATGATATAAAAACATTAATTATATTCGATTTGAGTACTATCTATTTTTGTAGTCAAAATGTATCAATAATAATTGATTTTGTTGATCAATTATTATACACATAAGATAATTTATCTGCCTTGTATCAGATTCATTCCTGTTTTAGATAGGAATTAAAACACGCATTTAAATCTTTGATATTCATGAAAAACAATTCATTTTCATACTAAAACAACATTAAAACCTTATATGTCCATTTTGACCATCATAACTATAATTATTTATAATTTAAAAATATAGTTGTTATTTAAAATATATATCAGAAACTTAAGATTACTATGAAAAATCAACGTATATAAACTGTATAACAACGTTATATAGTCCTAGCGCCATTTATTGACATGTCATGCAAATGTTCTAGCAAAGAACCTAAAATGAGATTATAAAGATAATTTTTAAACTCTAATATGGAATGTCCAAAAAATATAACTATGTAAATAACATCTTTAACCGAATAACTTTGGTAAAACGAAAAGCGATTCAACTCACACACCGTTGTGACAGACTCGCGGTATTATCATCTCTATATTTATTGTGAAACTATTTGGGTGACGGTTGTAATTTAACCTGGTTAACTCGTCGATTGCGTGTGGTATTACCAACTTCAGACTACAATAATAATTATATATATGTTTAAAAACTCAGTATAAGTCGTTCTCTTTTTAATGGTAACTTGGACTTAAATGGTCCAAGTTATCTGCTTTTAACTAGATACCTTTAGACCAAGATCAATCTCCGCAAACACTATTCTAAAACACGGACCATTAAAATATTTGTCAATTCAGTCCACAAGGAATCAGTAAAAATATTGCATTTAAGAGCTTAACAATGGGCAATTTTGTCCAGTGTATCTTTTTAATCTGGGGACAGGTAGAACCCGCTACCCTAGTAGCTACAACCACTTTCAAATAATGTTCCTTCAGGAGTTCAGCCTGTGTGGCAAATGTATCGAACGCATCAGCTGAATCAAATTGACGTTAGCATTTCCACAACATTATTTTGTTTGCCGTGGCATAAAATGCTTATGTTTCCTGAACTATCAAACTTCTCCATGAAATTTAAACTACAATCAGTTTACAGAGTTGGTAAAGTACACACAATCATCCTTTAGGAGTTTAGTCTGTGTGGCACAAGTATTGAACGCAGCCACGAAATAAGCATTACTTGGGGATCTTGCCGTTGCATGAAAGGTGCTTATGGGCCCGAAAAACTTCCCAGTGACATTTACGCGATGCTACAATACGTTTACAAAGTAGGGCTCTGCCTTGATGGCGGTGAGACAGCATTCACATAATCATCCTTCAGGAGTTTAGTCTGTGTGGCAAAAGTGTCGAACGCATCCGCGGAATACGACATAGACGTGAGTATTTCGACCACGCCATTTAGCTTCACGTTGTCTATGAGATGTTTGTGGCGCTCGCAGACGCGGTTCTCGATGTGGAAGCAGTTACCTGAGCGTCCGCAGTCAGAGCAGCTGACCAGCTTTTCCGGTGTCCTGGTCTTTTTGTTCTCGCGGTCGTCGCCGAGGCAGAAGTCGCAGTATGGAGATGGTGAGGCCTAGAAGGAATATATTATTTAGAGTTAGCCAAAGCCTATAAAAAAAGCGGGATACAAATAACAACCCTGCGTAATGAATTTACGACTTATTTGAACTCAACTTGGTTTTGAATTTTAATTATAAGAAAAAAAACTTCTGTACCTACTTATTTTTAATATGGATAAACATAAAAATTACTAAAATATTCTTAATCTTTGGTGAAAAATAAAATCAATTACCAAGGGTATTTTACCAGTAGGCGAGTCCCGTAAAATGGTCCTGCCGAAAAATACTACTATCAAATTCAAAGGCCTCCTATGTAATTTTCAAAATCGCTGTTTCATTTCAGTCATGATATTTCGGCCTACCTATACGTAATTGTAATTAGTACCTACAGTTAGTCGCAAGCTTATATCGACGATGTCTGGCATTATTTTAATTTCTGCTTATATTTCCTTTGAATAAACTATTGAATTCTGACAACCTCTAAGACTAGTTAAACTACGCCAGAAGCGCATAGTACCTTGCTATGGCCGCCTAGTGGCGGTCTCGGCTCCGGCTTGTCCCCCGAGGGCGCGGCAGCAGGCGGCGTCGTGACAGGCGCGGCGGCCGACGCTGGTGGGACCAGCGGCGCGTGTGCAGAGTCCGAGCTGGAGGTGTCGGCCGAGGCGGGTCGCGGCGGCGGCGACGGGCGGCGGACCGGCGTGGCGGGCGCGGCGGCTGTGGTCGCGGCTGTAAGAAACGCACCGTCACACTTGTTTGTAGGGCTCCCCACTAGCACGACCCAGTTAGTACCCGCACCCGTACAGATTAGTAACGAAACGCTCGCGTTTTGTCGCTACATGGTCACATTTTAAGGTATGATTCAGAAGGCGGCGGCCACCGCAGAGAGCAGATAGTCGATCTGTTTATTAATCAATGGCTTAAAGACTTGCATCATAAAAAAAACAAGCCGAGTTTGTTGCTTGATTCTTCTAGGGTTGGTTACGAGGAATCGACGTATTCGTCGATTCTCACATAATATCACACGATAAATTCACATCATTGTGATTTCAATCAACAAATATCTACTCACTTAACTTTAACGACATTATGGATTTTAATCATATCTCAAAGGTCATTCGGGACACGATTTCCTGCACACGGTATATTCGTTAGAAAGTTGATGTCGCTTAGCCACTGATTATTTAACAAATATTACGACTACTGGTGATCTTTCGTAACAGTCGATCGTTGCCGACGCCTTCGATACCGTACTCATAGAGTTATACCCAAACCCGTATGTAAACTAGATTAGGTAGATACTGTTTTGTCACTGATGAATATACTCAGAACACACATTTTGTAAACAACCAAATACATTAAAATGTTCCTATGGAATACTATAAATTCTTGGTTAACTCATTTGTTACAAAGGTTCAGAGTAAAATCATAGAGCACCCTTTCATTATAAAATACCTGAGTTCCTTGTAGCACAGCAAACTGGAATCATTAGATCTAGTTTAAAGCAAATGAATACCTGAATCCATGACCAGTTATCTGTTCGGCTTTCTATCTGCTGAACCGGACATGCTTGTCTGACAAAGCGATGGGTGATACGGCGCAGTACATAGTACTCACCGTTGCTCGGTGCACCGGCAGGGTTATTCAAAAACGTGACGTAACTGTCTTGATACTCGGTCGCTGGTCCGAGCGATGAGACGGGCGGGGTGTGCGCGCCGCCTCGGCTGTCCCGCGAATCCCCGTCCGAGCCAGCGGCCACCGCTGAGCCGCTGCCGCTGCCGCTCGCGCTAGCGGACGCCGCTGCCGCTGCCGCCGCCGCAGCCGCCGCCTCCTTGTGCGTGTGAGTGAAGTGGTACGTCAGGCCGGGGCGGGTCTTGTACTTCGCGCCGCAAACTGTTTGAGATACGGACTACGTTGAGACGTTGTGGAGAGTGAGTGAAACACAATGATCGGACATGGGAAGGAACGAGTCGTTATCATAATACAAATCACATTGCATTGCTCATAGGGCGTGCGAACGAATAACGACAAAAGTTTCGACATTTTTTGTTTGGATATCAGAGTTATCCATAACATCCAGTTTTCACACAACATTTTTCGAAGGTTCAACGTTACTTGTTGGATAAGATTCGATATAAAACCTGCCCTCAGAACCCATTTAAATTTCTTTACAAACAATTAAATTTAATGTCTTCTAATAATATTTCTGATAATATAAATAAGTAATATTTACTATTCTCAGGCCCGTATTCCAAGACGAATCTAGACTGAGTTTGAATTCGAGCTTAAAATACCGTGTAAAGTTAATTATGGACAACTAATTGTCGATTTTTTTAAATTGCAGCTCATTCCCATGTCCTCGAAATAAAGAAACTCAACTCACCGTGATGCCTCCTCCTTGTTCACGCCTATCTAACGTTTAAAGGGGTTGGGTAGCCCGCGTCATCAGAACAGAGCATAGAGGAGGCACCACGAAGCAGCAGCCTTCCGGATTATCCGTCATCAATCAAACACATGTAGGAATAACGAGTTTATACGAACGTTTTTTACAAGACCAATAATAATAGATTTAAATGAGCAAAAATGATCCAAAGCAGAATCTATTTGAAATCATTAATTAAAAACTATAAAAACAAAAAAGATGAGACGATCATGTCAAAACTTAACAATGACTTTTAAACAGAGAAAGACAGTACTAAGAACATGCGTACTTTTGACTTGCAAATAACTGCACAAGAGAGAAAACTTATTTCTTGCACAATCGTAGTGAATGAAAACCACGGGACCCACAATTTGCTTTAATATTTCTTTTCAAACGATGTGTAAACAAAACAAATTGTTTCGACAAATGGGGGTAGTCTGAAATTGTTCGTATAAACTCGTATTAAAAAAGCCGGTCCATCGTGATGTCTGTTCGGTTCTAAAGACGCAGGCTCCCGCGGGGCTATTTTGATTGATGACTTCAAATCAATGGATCCGCCCATACGGTACACAGAGAGTAAATTAGATAATAAGAAAAAAGTTCATAGTTTTTTGTGACACGTTTTTGACTATTCAAGTAAGTGATAGCAAATGCGGCTCGCAAACAATCTAGCGTCGTGTCCAACGCTAGAAAATTACGAAATACACATTATTAGTCCACAAGATATGCCATAAGAGCAGAAGCGAATCTTGTCTTCTCAGTGTTACACGACACGACATATTCAGAGTGGACCAACTGTAGTCTGCACATGTCACAAAAAAGATCCAATTTTGGAGTCCAATCAAAACATTTTAATAAATCAGAATAAAAATTAATACATTGGATAGTTTTATTCGTTTATCAACATAAATATTTCTTGTATAAATTCATAACAATCTTTGGGTAATAATAATACACTGACGAGCAAAAATTATTGTCTATAGATACGGGTTTTTTTAACAGAATATTAATTTAATACAAAAAAAATCATAAACCTTTTCAAGCCTTACAAATCCAAAAACCTGTGTTTTAAAATGGGGATGAATTTTTGCTCGCTAATGTATTGTGGACCTTAGAATAAAATAGTCCTGATATTACTGTTTTGTCACAATAAAGTTTATCAAGCAGAGAGAAAACTGTTCACTAAAACTCAATTGTGTCCTCTCTGTTTGATAGCTATACTGTGGTTTAGTTTTCAGTGTCACAGATGACGGTAAGGGCCACTAACCGAAATTCACACCAAAGATGCATTCAAGCTCACAACTACCTAGAAGTTTTATCAATTAGACTTATACATCACATCTTTGGTGCGCAATTCTTCTAAAAGGTGCTTAGAAATTTGCCAACTTTTTCGTAATCAATATTTTCTCTTTTCAAACAAGCTTAGGACTATAGCAAAGCGCCATTTTGTCATGCCGTTTTATATAGTCAAACAAAATGGCGCCAGGACAGTTACTATTATACTTAAAAGTGATAAGCCCTAGTCGTTCTTACCTAATCAGTAGATCTTTTCGGTTTCGTCACATGTCGGTCCGACATTGATTGACGAAATGGAACAAATTCCGCACGCACCTTAAAGTCCTGCGCAAATTGGCGCGATGGCGTTGGCAGTAGCAATCAGTAGCATTTTTTAAGGAGGGGTAAACACTCACAGGAAGTTGACAAACTTTTTTCTGCAATTTGTACGCATCCGCCCCCGCGCCGATTCGCACGAGCTTTAAAACCATTCTGATTTTAACTATGCTTAACTAAGAACCTTAAATAGAGTACAGTCAATAAAATTTCTTACCGTACATAAACAAGAAATCGCGTAGCATACAAATATCTCGATAAAAATTGATTCTTAATATTTTATTTTTTTATGCGTTAAAACAAACATCCAAATTTCATCAGATTACGACTCACACGACCATATACTGAAACGCTACTCAAAATTTAAGTAGAGTTAGAAAGATGTGGCGCTATGAGCTAAATTTGTAATTTTCTAATCGTCATTTAACGTTGAGTAGCGTTTTAGTAATCGCTTGTCAATGACTAAAATTTCACTATAATACTGAAATTTTGAGATACGTTCAAAAATATACAATCCTCTATAATAGATTCTTGATTTTATTTTATTGTTATTTCTAACAAGTTCTGAAGAAAGATGAAATGGAAGACCGGAAATTTCTTAACGATAGGTAGCTAGGTATTTTTATTGAAATTGTTTTTGGAAGTCAAATAAGTGAGTACACAATTGTTTGTTATTAAAAAACAAAAGTGAAGATAAAACACAAACAAAGCTAGAGAAGTAGCCATCAAATGCTAAAAGAAAGCAAATAAAACATTAAATAAAAATAAATAGCAAAAATATTAAATTAAAAAACTCATGATAAAGTCCAATGTAAGATAGTGAATGAAGTTTCTGTCATTTTAAATGCCGCAAAACTTTAGTCATTGCACTAAATATTTTCCTAGGAGCATTATTTTATAGGAAATTAAATAAATAAACTATCACAGACACATGAGTCAAACACACAAACCAATCAGTGCTAAATTAGAATTTAATTGTGATTCATAAGATTCTGTTAAGATAATAGAGAAGCAATCGTTCTGTGATCGCTCCAACTCAATATGCGTTGACTCTCTTGTTTATGAAACTCAAGAGCAAAATATTATGCACAAATATTTATACAAAATTTTCTTAGAACAGCCTTACATACATATACTTCTACATCGATTTCTTCATCATCATCAGCCAAAAGACGTCCATAGGTCTTACTATTCCTATACATATACCTTTCTTATGCCGCAGCAGGCTGGTGGTAAATGCTTTGCTAATATGTCGAGCGAGATATAAGCAAAATCGGTATCCAATGGATTTGAAATTTTGGTTGCGTTTTTTTTATGAAAAAAAAAAGTATCTAATCTAGACTCAAGCATATTTTGTACCTCAAATTCCACTTACAGGCGACGTCGTTTAAATCAACGACACGACGTATTTCAAAAACTGTCAATTTCTGAAAGAAAAACGCGACTTCATCCGATTACGACCATAATTGGAACCCAAAGTTAGCATTATAAAAAAAAAAGATAAAAAATCCAACAGTCTAGATTTCAGTTTAAAATTAGTTCTGGAAAACGGGCCAAAGAAAACAGATGGTTTGCTCAACCGCAGTAGGACGAATCCAAAACTAAGGTCATGTTCTAAGTGCAACTTGCGTGAGCCAGAGTTATCAAATTAACTATGGGTTACTTTACTACGCAGGTCATGTATAGTGCGCAATCGACGAGTTACATCTCAATCCTGCGCCACGCAAGTGAGCCTAAGAGAATCAACGCAAAACAATTTAAACTACAACTAACCTATACTAATACACTACTTCGCTGATTAGTACAACTTGTGGCAGTGATTATAACTATTTCTTACTAAATTGGTGTTATACATTTTCTTTTATAGCAACATTTGAACTTTATATAATTGACGGTAAGCCAGTTTGTGAGATATTTGAATGTATTAATCTTGAAAGGAAAAACACACGCAAGTGATTTACAATACGCCAGTGCCTCATAATATTTATTTTTATTTCTTGTTACTTTTGGATAGTGTAACTCAGTTTTTAATTATATTTACGCGTTCATGTAAGCTACTCGTGTAAGTGCGCACTGTAGTTGTTTTTGTATGCATCATTTTAAAAGATTCAAAATATATTTGCTAGAAATTGGTTCATAACTTCTTTCTCATGTCCATCAAAAGGGCGTGAACACAACAAACGACATTACAATAAAAACATGATTTAAGATTTTTTAAACACTAAAAACACCTATACTTAAATGCACAAACGTTTCGATAAATAAGATTAAAATAAAGTAACCAACTACATGAGTGTTTCCAAAATTGCTGTTATCTAAAACACATTTTTATTATAGCCGCCTACAACTTCTCCTAATTTTTTCATAATTTTGTTTATAATTTGGAGTCTCTAATCCTTTACCGACTGAACGATTGTATGTAAAAGGATAGATATACTGCTATATTCAATATTTGATCAATCTAAGATCCAAGATCAGCTATATTAGTTTTCATACAAATTGGCCACAATTCTGTAGTACGCTTACTAAACTAAATTTAAAGTGTCGCTCTCTTTTACTGATAGTGCAAGCAAGAAAGAGATAGCTACAATTTTAGTGTTGTCAAATTAGTCAGTTTTAAGTTTTCCATACAAATTTAGTTTCAAAACATTCTGACTATAAACACGAAGAAAAGCGACACGTAAACTGATTTGACAGCAGCACACAGCAGTAAAATTGTTGGCATCTCTTTCTTGCGTACACTATCAGTAAAAGAGAGCGACAGTTTAAATTTAGTTTAGTTAGTGTACTACAGAATTGAGGCTATTGTCGACCTTTGATTCTTAATGGATAAAATATTGAAAATGGCATTTAAGCTACCAGTTTCAATTCACGCCGAGACTTCAAGCAATGCAAGCATGCATAACGATCTACACGACCAACATGTGATCCATTGGCGAGCTGGCGGCGCGGCGGACTAAAGGTTTGCAAGGCTCGTTGGTACGCCGGCTTACTTAGGTTATACACTATCGAGCCAGTATGCTTACACCACAGCCTTAGGATTTCAAGCATGCACGAGCCTGCAAGCCAATCCGTCGGTCCGTCGATTTTTTTGGTGATACATTGGCGAAACACACCGGCAAGCTGACTCGCCAACAGATCACCCAGTTTAAAACTCGTCCATGTTTTAAGACGTGTCATCCGAATCATTGAATTTCAATATAAACCCAGGATTTCAAAGGTCTAAAGGCCTAATTACTTGGGTACATTTTCCGAAAGCCAACGAAACAGTAAAAGGCAGATGGCCACACCTGCTTTATAACTAATGCAGATAACGCAGACTTCTCTTCTCTTCTCTAAGGGCTTAAAGGTTTCTTCGCTAGGGGTGCTTATCAGAGTTACGTACAAAAAACGTTCGTCGCTTGAACGCTGCATTACCTGTAATGCCCTCAGGAGATCTCGGCGTGACCGTAATCCATCAGGAGATTCTATTACCTAACTAACCAAAGTATTCCCACTTTTACATTATTTATTAAATACACAACGTTAAAAGGCATATTTGCGACACTCACTGACAAACGCATGTGTATTGTGTGTTGGTGCAGCGCCATGTTGCAGAGAAAATCCGCACCACAATTACACGTGTCAGCTATGAATCGTTTTAATACGAGGCTAAAAAGCCTCACCTATAATCGTGTAGAAAACTACACGATTATAGGATGATTCTGATTTCGTTTCATATTATTGCGTTTCTAATCTAAGTTACGAATTATAAACGGTCATTTTATCAACAACCAACACACAATAATATGCGTACCAACAAATTTCAACGTCATATTGCTTACCAATGCTCTAATTTAGATACAACTACATTAAGAGTACTCATTGGCCCTTCACTATTTAAACCATGTGATGCTTAGTATAATGATATAGTTCATTTTTGTCCACTTTACAGACAGGCAGGACTGTATGTTTATAAGACATTATGGAAGATATTGGAGCAGTCAAGGTTGAACACACAAATGTACGAAAATTTTTTTTTCATTTCTAAAGTTGTTCTGTTTATGGAAGACTTTAGTCACGAAACTATCAAGATATGTAATCTATCTGTAAACTGGACAATGATTTTAATAGAATAAATAAGAAGCTCAGGTCCTTCCGTATCAAAACTATTGAGCAAATCCATTATATTATGGACCTCTTCCGTTGTCAACTCTCAACATAATCTTAATATTAAATCCATTACAGGTGCATGAAAAGAGCCTGTGAAACACGCTGAATTCTTTCACCACGCTGGTTCTTTAACGATCGTCAGAGAATAACATTTTGTTGAACTAAATAAAGCACATCTATTTCTACATTTCTTAGGAATGTAGCCCTCAGAGAAATTGTTGAAATAATTCGACCAAGAATAACTTATGTAACGCCTATTACATAAGCAACGCTAGCATAATTAGCTCGGAGTTAATTGTAGCACTCAATATCTCAGTATAAGTTGAGGGTAGTCAACAGAAGTAGTCCTTTTAAAATGTAGAGGTATACAAACCTACTGTATCTAGGTAATATTCGTATTGCACTTATGGGAATGTCTTATTATTATGCTAGACTAATGGTTTTGTATTTATATACTGTGTTGCCATGCTTTCTTCATATATTTTGGTTATTCATCATATTAATAATTTTACAACTCATGAGTTTACAGTTTGGTGAGCCTAAAAAGATGTTTACAAAATTGTAATCAACCTATTGGTGAAAAACTTTTTGAAAATAAACTCTACGTGAAAAGGGTATCAATTTTATGGGACACTTTTAGTTACAAGAACAATACATTTGGTGCCTTCATTAATTGCTTACAATAACTTGAATCTAAGAGTCAAGGTGTATATATGTCTGGTGCCATATTCAAAATTTTTCATCATTTGCTAAAATGTACACAATTTTTTTGTGAAATTTACGTTACCAGAGTTAAATTACTAGACAGTCATTTTGTGCTGCGCCGTCATTGGGTTAAATCGTAACCTAACCTAGATTCCGATACCTAACTGCTAACTCTGGGTTGCGTAACTTGGCTTTAGTAGCTGGTAAATCATAATTTCTGACATCTTGTAATTCTATGTATTTACTAATAACCCTATGTATTTACTGAGAAGTTTTCATTTTCATCTATGCCATAGTAGCGTTAATAGGATACTATTCAATCCCGGTGTCCCCGGCATAAAGCGCCATCAAGTTATCTTCAGGAAACGAACCCGGCCTAAAGTTATAACAGAAACTTCTCATTGCTGCTTCATTTTAATTCCAGATTCTTTCTAAAATGTTGTAATAAATATAAGAAAGAAAGCACGGCTGTACATAGGAGCTGACCTGAGCTGTATGGAGGGGTTAATGCTTCCGCCTAGACTTACGTTCACAGCCAAATGGCTTTTCGCCGTCGCCGGGGACCTCGTATGGAAGTGTTCCTTGGCCAGCTCGCTTGCGACCGCGACCCTGGAAACAAACATTTTTGTAAAGAGGTTC
This sequence comes from Perizoma flavofasciatum, assembly GCA_958496245.1. Lineage (NCBI taxonomy): Eukaryota > Metazoa > Arthropoda > Insecta > Lepidoptera > Geometridae > Perizoma > Perizoma flavofasciatum. The sequence goes on along the minus strand of OY292443.1, from coordinate 3,362,186 downwards.
GAACATTAAGGAGTCTGGTATACGTACCATCCGTCTTTTTGAAAATAAAACCTAGTTTTGGCAGCCAATGATGCCCAATCGACAGAGTAAATAATTACAAGCAAAAAGTATTCAGTGACAAAAACTGGTAAATAAAATACTTTTTGAGTTATTTGAGTTACTGTAGGAAATATGAGATAGATGCAGACTAAAGACCAATTACAAGTTTCCGCAAATAACAGGGGATATCAGATATATAGAAAAAATAGTTTTAAAAAAAATATCAGTTAGTTACCGTTTATGCTTACTTGTTGCAGTGTTGAATAAATCAACATCAATGTTTGCTTTAGCTAGGAAGTTGAACGAGCGACTTGCTCTGAGCAAAAATGCATTTTGCCTATAAAATTGGCCCTGACTAGATGAGCCAAAGTACATTAAGAAGTAGAAGAGCACCATTTTTTCTGCCGCCGGAAATAGGTATGGTGGTGTTCCGGATTGAAGGGTATGGATGCCAGAGAAATTACAAGCACATGAGACTTTTCACCCGTTATGGCTCAGGGTCGGCAACGCGCGAGTGATACCTCCGGCGTTGCAAAGTCCAAAGATTACGGTAACCGCTTACCGACAGATGGGCCGTAAGTTTGTTTGACAAATAAGTTGTATGAAAAAAAATGTGTCGCCGGTCACAGTAGAAAGTAAGGTACAGTACAGTAGGACACATTACTCACGGCGCGTCCCCTCTTGGCGGGCGTGTCTTCGGGCTGCGACTTGCGCGTGCGTCCGCCGCGCGAGCCCGGGCCGGTGGGCGTGGCTCCGCCGCGGCGCTTGCGTCGGTTCGCGTACGTGTCGTCGTAGTAGTCCTCGTCGGACTCCGGATCGGGTTCCTCGCCAGTCTCCATCTCCTCCATCGCTAACTCGTCGTAGAACCATTCCTGCTGACAGAGTAACTATTATTGGTCCACTGACTTTTTTCAATTATCAACAGACTTCAAAAAAGGATTAAGTTCTTAATTCGTTTGTATTTTATTTTGTGTGTATGTAACGCGATATCTTCGCCAGTTCTGAATAAATTTTAATGAATTGGGTTTTTTTCATATAATTTATATGGGTCTACGCATAAAAAATATTAAAAAAGCCAGTCAGAGATTATGATATGTTTCAGCACTCTGTACCTGGCATTATCATTTACTGTCAACATCATTAGTTGTTTGAAACTTTGTGTAGCTACGAGGTGAATGCTGATTATGTTTTACAATTCTAAAAGCATTTAGTTAAAAAATACAACATAGTAATTTTTTTATACTTTTTTTTAACTTTTGTCGATTTTTGATCATGTGAGTTCCATCATTCTCTCTTGCTTGTTCATGATAGTTTCTTTAAACAGCCCATATATAGACCGGTAGAGCATGTTAGCTGTGTCAGAAGTGCCTACAACATTGTTGCTGGTCAGTCTGGGGTGGTGTGGAAGCAGTATTGAGGCTAGTCAAAATCTTATTTACCCACAGGGAATTCTAATATGAAGCCAAGCAGTACTAGGCACTTGAGAAAATAAAAGCTTGGATAGGGTAGCCATGAAATTACCTTAGGATCATCTTTGGCCGCTGTCTGTGAGCCATCCCTGCTGTCATCTCCACCGAGAGCCTCTCCGGGTACTCCAGAGCTGTTCTCTGCATCGCCAGTATTCTCTGTGGGATTCTCAGCTCCGGTCCAGCCCCAGCGCGTTGACGACATTGTGAGGTACTGGCGGCGGGACTTTCGCCATCTGCAAATTCCAAATGTTTAGTACCAGTTTTAGGACTATTCCTATAATAGTTGTTAGCTGATGCATAGATGAAATATTGAAGCAGTAGATATTATTGAATTTAATTTTGAAAAAAACTGGACAAGTGTGAGTCTTACTTGCGCACCAAGGCTTCCATACAAGCTTGTAAAGCATCAAACATTGCTCTTACGTTAATATAAGTCGAATTGAATGAAAAACTTAACTTTGTACTTGAAAAAATGTGCTGAGATGTGCTTTATTTGTGCTGAGACCTTGCTTCTTGCCAAATTTCATGATTCTAGGTCAATGGGAAGTACCCTAGGATAGAATTTGATATTTGCAAGTACCAAATATGTCATATAAATGACTGTATTTTATAAATGTGTTGACCAAGGGACCGTCAACCTATGTTTATGATATTAATTTGAATGTGTTAACTCCACATATTGCTGAGAAAAAAGGTCTTGACAGACAGACGGACCAAAGGACAGTGATCCAATAAGGGTAATGTTTTTTCCTTTTGATATTGGAACCTTAAAAATAATAGGCCAAACCAGCCACCTAATAACACTAACAAAATGGCATTTGTTTTATTTTAAGATTGCAATTTTTTACTAAAGTGGATGTGAGCAATCTGTCACTAGAACGTATTGCATGCATATTCAGATTGCATGCGGTAGGCTGCTTATTGTAAAGGGCACATTTGCAATGTCCACCTAAGTTCTTTTCTACAATCCTTCCATGTAACTTATAATTGAACTTGTTACCTTTGTGCAGGATATGTGTAAAGCTGCCCTTCTCTCTGGCCGGGCATTCGCTGTCTCTTCGTCATGAATAAATTGCAGTGGCTTTGAGCGACGCCTAAACAAAATACATTAAATTCAGACGAGTTTTTCACGGTAATTGTTTCAAATAGAGCGATGCGATATCTATACCTGATACGAACTGTCTTTAAACTGAACTTTAGTAGGTAAGTACTTACCTATACATTCAAACAAGGACACTGAAGCTATGGTAGTTAGGTATCTCTTGCACCCGAAATCGATAATTTGATTCTCACCGGTTTGCGTGTCGATGAAAGGCATCCGCATCCTCCTTTCGGCACATAGTCGCGAGTTGAACGTCGAAGAGTTCTCAATAATTTCCTTGTAACTTGGATCATTGAGAAAACTGCAAAAGTAAAACAGGTTGAAGTCACCATTTCACTGATATCAAATTTCACAATGTACACGGCACTTTATCCATATTTTTTTATTACGATATTATATTTTAAGTAAAACGTCGTTAATTACGTTACAAATGCAATAGTTACCTTTCAATTTTAGCTAAATTTGATGGATTTACTATCTGGATCTCAGCCGCCGCCATTTTAATTAAAAGCACATAGCCACAGACTAGTTAGGGATGTAATGATCCACGTCTGTTCCAGTCTGTTCTGTAGGATCAAAACATTTTAAATCTGTGGATGCACGTATAGATGCACTGTGTCAGAGATTTCATTTCACTGTGTTTTTATTGCCGGTTTGCCAGGTTTACTAGGGAGCACAGAGTACTTTTTAATATAGGAAACTAGGAAGGGATGCCGGGTCTGCACAATCGATCTCGCACGTTCGCTGCCCGCCAAGGAACAAAAAAATTTACGCGCTACAATGTCGCGAATTCAACTGAAGAGCATTTTACGGAAGACGAGGCAGTATACGACTATAGCCTACCCTAGACGGGTAAATGAAAAAAAAAAAAAAAAAAAAAAAACTGAAGAGCATGCGGAGTCCCTGTATTGTACGTCCATGTAATGCACAACCATGGAAAGTACACCCCTGGAAAGTACAGCCAGTATTACAAACCATTGGTTTTAAATACTTGGTTTGTAATACTGGGCGTACATTCCTAGGCGTGCATTCCCTACACGTGTTGACCTTGTACAGCCAGTTTTGTACAACCCTGGAATGTACAGCCATGGAATACGAACCAATTTCATGCTCTGTTTTCATGTGCGAGTGCTATCAAGGGGCAAGTGCTGTGTTGCCATAGTATTTTACGCTATTAGTAAATTAATGTAGATGTAGTAAGTAGATTAGTTATTTATGTCGGGTTTTTACAGATGAACTAACCGGTTGGTTTTATTTATTTGAACCCAAGTTTGTTGGATAAAGTTCGGATAGCAATCCTCATTTTCTGAGTGGTAATAAAAAAAAACCTAATAACCTAACCAATCCAAGACGGATTTGCTTAGGAAGGATTGCTCAGGCCAACATTAACTTATTGTTTACATTATTTATCAATGGCAACTCTTAGTTGAACATATTAAAACTTGCTCAGTGCAAACGAGGCTCGTTCTCGTCATGCGACTTATTCGCATCGACCAATGAGAGCTCACGGATATGACGAACTCGCGACCAATGAGCGTCGAGAATATTGGTTTGTAATCCGGGGTGTACATTCCAGGGGTGTGCAATACCGTCATGTGTTTAGTTTGTACGGAGCGTATTGTACGACCATGGAAAGCACACCCAGATAATTCAAACCAAATAGTTTGTAATACTGGCTGTACTTTCCAGGGGTGTGCATTCCATGGTTGTGCTTTGCATGGACGTACAATACGGTCTCCCAGCATGCGCATGAAATAAAATGACATTTCAGCATTAATTTGGGGATGCAAGCAACTTATCCGGTAAGTTTTTTACGATTTATTATCATAATCCCTCCCCCAATTAGGAATAAAAATATTAGTAAAGGAAATCCAGAACTTTTTAAAAATTTACATAATTCCACTAGCGGGGACCTTAGTATATAATAAATGCCACTGAAGTATTCAAGCATTTTTAAGTTATAATACGTTTTCTACAAATTAAGCCCTATTATGATGAAATAGGGACATAGATTTTAAGTCATAGATGTGTTATTTATGACTTAAATCTCTGTCTGTTGTCTGAAAATTGATTTATTATTTATTATTTGATGATCAAAAGTGAAAACTAGTAAATAGTAGACTTTTGAGACATGGTAGATTCTGCACCAATTGGGTGATAGTTGGAAGCCCTACAAACGTCAAGCTGTGACTGGTCATCGGTGGACGAATCGTGTTGTCTGGCGCATTTCCAGTAATTGGTGATTGGAGATCTCCAAATATTATCCTGATTATTGGCTATCGTGCTTTTATTAACTTTGTGCGGTTACTATTAAAACGTACAAATTAATTATATTTCAGGTGATTAATCACCTGTGTTCACCGTGTTTCTTACGCATTTTAATCTCGAGGACGATTTCTGTGATTGCAATTCAAGATGTCCGTATGCTTCTTTGTGAATGCGTAAGTTCCTGCTAAGACTTTTATCAATATTAGATTGTGGAGCCAACTTCACAGCATTTGCCGGCGTTATTTTGTTTTGATTAAGGTTTTTATAACTAAAACTATTGAATAAATCTTTATTTCTGACTCTTTAAGGTTTAGAGAACAAAAAATATTTTAACCTACCTACCTATGTTTCTGTTCTTAAACAATTTTAATGAAGTCATGTTTTTATTAAAAATAAACAGGATGTTTAATTTTGCTATTATTATGAATTCTTAAGGAAGTAGTATTTGATAAAAAAAATAATAATTTAATAGTGTTATTTCAGTGACCAAGCTGGCACGTCCAATGCTGATGAATTCGACGGTGATGGAGATCATCAATCGCAGGGCGACACCTCTCAGCAAACCCTCGAGCAATTCTGGGCCAAAGTCACTGATGACATACGGAATGTTTCTTCTGTATGTATCTGAATTATTTAAATTGATTTGTCTAATCTGTACAGTCACTGTCATTTTACAGTCTGTGTATTATTTGCTATAGCACTGATTTTTCAAACAACTTCACAAAAGGAGGAGATTGTCCATTCGTCTGTATGTTTTATGTGTATTCTCGCCAATTGGGAACCAATTCTAATAAGACTCATAATAGTTTGTGCCTCATAGCTAATCATATTTAAAAACTATGGACATCCTTCAACAACCATAAACATTAATCTTAAAAAAAACACCATTTTTGCAAAAAAAATCTTCTTTATTCCTCTTATTCTTAATTCTTTATGTACCAACAAGCAAAACAAACATGGTCACAACTATATTTTCTATGATGGACATCCTCAAATACATAAACAGTGTATAGAGGGGTAGCCAGAAGAAGTGGGTACTTCCCTAACCTACTTGTTTAATAAGGTTGGTTAAGTAGAGGGTAGTTGTATATTTTTTATTTCTGATTTTTACCTGTGTTCTGTTACAAAGCTCAATAAACATATTTACTGAAATAGGGTGTTTTACTGGACATTATACTTAGTGCATGACCGAGTGTAAAAAAAGTGAATAAAAAGCGTGTTTTATTTCTAGGAGGACTTTAAAACCCAGGCCTTACCCCTAGCCCGTATTAAGAAGATAATGAAGCTTGATGAAGAAGTTAAGATGATATCCGCAGAGGCTCCGGTACTCTTCGCTAAAGCTGTTGAGATATTTATACACGAGCTCACCCTACGTGCCTGGAGTCATACTGAGGACAACAAGCGAAGGACGCTACAGGTTAAATATGCTTCGAACTATTATATAAATTGTGCTGGACTTTTCCACACAGCATCATCTAGCCTCAAAGTAAGCAGAGCTTGTGTTATGGGAACTACATGAGTGATATATTACTTATATTTTTTTTATGTAAATATGTACATAAAACACCCAGACCTGAAACAAATATTTGCAGATCTTACAAACATTTGTCCCACAGTGGGAATCGAACCCGCAACCTTCTGCGTCTCAGGCGGGCCTTCGCCCACTGCGCCTCTGAGGTCCACAGAGGCTCTTCATTAAAGCTTCACTAAAAGCATTTTCTTAAGTTTTTAGTATTCTTGTAAAGGTTTTGCCTTTTTTATCCGACAAAAGGAGCCGGTGTTTGGTTTGAGGTAGATAATGTATTTGTCTGTTACAATATTTCTGAAACAGCTTAACCATATGACTCTAGAAATTGTTCAAAGATAGGTTTTATCACAACAAATTCAAAGGCTAATAGATTATGAACTTAAAACAACAAATTGTCTTATAGTTTTTTTTTTTAACTGGGATTAGATTGGAATAATAGATAATCGAGATATCTATCTAATGTTAGTATTTCGTTTCAGCGCAACGACATAGCAATGGCGATTTCGAAGTCCGACCAATTCGACTTCCTCATAGACATAGTTCCGAGACACGAGGTGAAAACGAGCAAGCCGCGTTATGAGACCGTTTGGACGCACGCCAAACCCACGCCTCCCGAACAGGTGGTGAGAACACAACAGGTGAGATGCTCTCTACGCCTTGTCCGTTGAACCGAATATGTAGGGACACTAGTTTTTGGTCCTTCGAGCCAGATGTGTTACGGATCACTACAGGGTGTCCAATAACCAAGCCTACTGTTCATCTTAACGAGTAACATTAAGGGAAAATGGTTGCTGGGAATGGTTCTTCAAGCTGAATTGAACATCCGTCAAAGCTTCTATTCACATATTTTGCAAAAACTTAATATAAAACGCATTTAGAAATTTAATGTTTTTCCAGCCCTGCCTGCAGCAAACGTCACAGCAACATCACACACTGCAGCAGACTACGCAGCAGCCGCAAATAGTGCTACAACCCATGACACAAGTTGTTCAGGTAAAAACAGTGTCCGCCATCTTTAATTACAAAATGGTGTCCATATTTTCATGAACAAAATCACCTTTAAATTAGTCTAAAACGATACGCATTTCGATTTAAAAAAAGGTATCCACCATATTTAATTTCAAAATGGGGCAAAACCTTTCGCGCCATCTTTAGTTTTAAAATAGACTACATTTTCATAATCATCATCTCCGAATCACTAATGAAATCCGAAACTATATTTTTTTGTAAAATTTCTGTTTGCCATCTTCTGTCTCAAACTAGTCATTTCCTGTGATAACGGCGGAGATAGGTCAGCGATCTTACCAGGCTGTTATAGTGAAGCGATCTTAGCAGGCTAAGTTATAGTAGCCGGTTAAGGCCTAGTAAATGGCCAACGGTGAAAAAGCCAGTGTGGTAAAATGATTCAGTGCGCCTCGCTCGTAGAGATTCCTTTTGCATTCGATTTTTGGTTCTAGTACATACCGGTTTCCTCACGATGTGTTCCTTCACCGTTCAAGAGCAATAGCAAAAAGTAATTGGGGACCTGGTTTGAATCTACGCCCTTCGCATCAGAAATCGGGGTCCCGCCCGCATGGCAAAAACAGCTTTCCAGTTTCTCACCCTCATTTAATGGTCTTTCAGAGCACGAACGCGGCGGCATCCGGCTCGAACAACCCGCATCCTGTTGCGTTGGTGCAGTCACACCAAGTTGTGTCCAACGGTGAAATACAGAACATACCAGTAAGTTCAAGTCAAGTACATAGGCGAACTTAATGCAAATTAGAATTTCCTTCTAGCTAACCTTTGTTTAATGAAGAGTGGGGTACTGCATTTGACTGATAACCAAAATAAGAGAAGAATACATACATCCATGTATTTAGATACATACATTTATATTATAAATGCTCAATTTTGTTGACTATTTTGTAGAGATAAATGTTTGTAAAGTTTGGATTTGAAGACTCCAGTGGATACAGCAGTGCGGCTTTCTGCTAGAATAGAGTTCCACAAGCGGATCGCAGTGACAGTAAAAGAGTCTGTATAAAAAGAGTTAGAATGCTCAGGGATCAGTTGAAGATGTTGAGAGGAACTAGTAGGATGGTCTTGAGGGAAGCGTGCATAAAAACGTTATTTGAGGTAGTTAGGAGGAAAATCATTATGGAGGGTATTGTCAAGTAGTGGGCTTGTAGTGTGGGTATCCCGACGATACCGAATTTTACCGGCCATTTTAACTGCGAGCGGTAGTGTGTGATGTGGTATCTGTTGCAGAGATTCAACAACCACTCCAGTTTTTTAACCTATTCTTCAGTAGCGTCAGTTATAAAGCTGCCTATGGTCCTATGGTAAGTTATATACCATAGTACCATAGGAGCAAATCTGCAGAATATTCTAAAATTTTCACTAAACACGAATCGAATCCACACCTCTTGCGCCTCAGCAGGCTTCTCGCCCGCTTCACCAATGACGCCATCTGTAAAAGTTACTCTGAAGTTGACTCTGCTGTGACAGCCTAGAAATTTCCATCCTAAGATTGTATCTGGAAGAAATCGCTGAAACGGTTAAGCACAGATATGCTATATCCCAACCATGCTTAATAAAAGCGAGTTGTGCAATTTTTTCTATGAAGTTGTAGAGGACGTTGTAAAGTGCTCTTTCGTGGAAGTACCTACTACCACCATACCTATTTCTGCCGCCAAGCAGTAATGCTCTCATTGTTGGGTGCCGGTGAAATTACAGGGTCATGAAACTTATCATCTGTTGTCTCAGCGTCGACAACGCGCGAGTGATATCTCGGTTTTGCAAGCATCCTTAGGTTATGGGTTATGGTAACCGCTTACCATCAGGTGGGCGTTATGCTTAAGTTGAATAGCAAAACTCGCGACGTAAGGAGCCCGTGTATCTGATTAAAAATCGATTTTTGTAATGGTTTTGTAAGACTTCAAGGATGGTTCTTAGATAGGTTATATCACATGTCACTAAGAGGCGCTGCAATAGACGATGAAAAAACGTCTGGGGTTTTAACATTTTGAAAAGAATCGCTTATGTTTAGTTATTTAAAAAAAAAAAGTTTATTTAACAACAACAAAGAACAGAAAGGACGGTCACAAAAAATCCTACTACTATTATAAACGCGAAAGTTTGTGAGGATGGATGTTTGTTACTCCTTCACGCAAAAACTACAGAACGGAATTTGATAAAACTTTACAGTAATAAAGCTTATACATCAGAATAACACATTGGCTACTTTTTATCCGGGTACCACGCGGACGAAGCCGTGGGCAGAAGCTAGTAATTAAATAAAATAGAAACTTTATACAAAGGTAAGATTTTAACACAGATTTTACAAAAAACACCAAGAAAGGAAGATTTTTGTGCTAATTAGTCCTATCTGTACGATGTGGGCCAAACAGGTCCTGTCCAGGTACGCACAGTAATGAGAAGCAGCGCTGATTTTCAGACATTACTGTAACATAGGCACAATGATTAAAGAGTTTATCTAAAAAATAATTCTTTATTTCAGTCCCAGATCCAGCTCACGCAAGCTCAGTTGAACATGATCCGTCTTCAAGTTCAGAACAACCCCAACCAGCCTATAATAATACAAGCGCAGCCGCAGCAATCGCCGCAGATTATACAGGTAACTAAATAATCATACGTAAAATAGTTGCAAGACTGACTGTCGGAGGATCAATGCACAGCCTAAACCGGAGGACTTATCGAAATATTTTAATGATTACCATTGTAAAATGAGTCAAAGCTTGTATCTATTTGCAAGTTTTGAAAACCTTTCCAAACCTTATGTTTATAATGAAGCGATTAAGTAAAAATAATTTAAAAAAGTTAAATAAAGCTTTGTTTAACCTAAAAAAAGCCGGTGGACTTACTGAGAAATTAGAAATTTGGAGTTGGAGGTGGCTTAGAACAGTTCGTTGTAGCACTCTTTGAGAAAGCCCTATGCTTAGCAGTGGACTAAGACCTATGATAATGATAACGCTTAACTTCGTAGGTTTATATGAGCTGGCATCCTATATGACTGTGATAGCTGGAACTGACATCTTAATATGTCCTTCGAAGCACAGAGGCGCTCAGTTAAAAATGCCACTTTAGTCAAGTAGGCGCGTGGGGTTAGTCTATAACTAGCTAGACAACTTTAGCAAAGAGTTCATATAACATCATGGATCTTTCGAGCCGAATTACAAGGTTTCGGCTCGAAGGACCATTTATAATGTAACCTTAGCGTTCTCTATTTGTTTTGTGCGGGAATATCTCGGCATTTTTACCGAATAGTACTAAAAGCCCCTCCGACCATTCATATAATAATCTACCCCCTATTGTTTTTAAAGGTCACTTGATGAGGAACGTTTGACAAGTCCAATGATCAACACAAGCCCGTATTCTGTGGCAATATTGATAGTAAGCAAGCGAAAATCATTTGACTTGCCTAACGATCAGACATATGACGGTCAATCAAATGGTGTTCTCAACTTAGAATTGTATTTATTTCAGGTTACGTCACAAGGCCAACATCAACCACAGCAGCAGGTTTACATCGCTCAAGTACAGACCTCACAAGATGATTCCTAAACCTAAGTGTCAGTCCCAATGAACCCTGCAGGTATCATAGGCCTGATAGGGGCAGTTGGTTTTTTCCAACCAGCTACAAGCGCGGTTATGACCCCATGCCCTTTTGCACCAACCAATACTTCATCATCATGTAACTCACTGCTGAGTGTAAGCCTCCTTCCTCAAACGCCAAAAGGTTTTTTTTTGCGTCCAGTTTTTTTGTGAATAATTTATTTTTATATATATTTTATACTAGTCTGTTGGTGCAATCGGGCATAACGGTAACTGCACACTTGCTGTAATGATATAGTTATCAGCACAGCAAGTGTGCAGCTAGCTAGACTAGCGTAAAATTACTTCATGGTCAAAAAATCTTTGGTTATGCAAATGGTGTATATTTTTGTATGGCTAGCCGTCTCTTTGTGAATTTTACCAGAATTTTCGGTAAACGCAAAAAAAAACTGATTGTAACTTAGTTGTAAGATATTTAATTTGTTAGTAAGGTATTGTTTAAGGTATTTAATAAAAATGAAAATTATAATTATAAATCATTGTTCTAATTGATGAAAAATACATTTTTACTTCCTAAAGTTAAATAACAACAAAATGTTAACTTCATAACAATAACATAAAATTATCTAATTTCGTAACAAAATTTTAACCAAGGGCTGTATGTTATATGGGATAAATTCCGCCCGAGATACTTCTGTTGTTCGAGGGTGCAATTGATCTTTTACATTCCCGGTTATCGAACATATAGGTCATATTTCTAATTCACAGACATTTATTATCTGCTTAAAAAATAGTACAATAAAATCTCTTACGAATTTTGCTTTTTAGCCTCAACAATAAAAAGGGCTGTTTCATAAGTCACTCGGGCCGTTGCTACAAAATACGAATCAGATGTTTTTTTATTTGTAAAAATCGAGTTCCTACCCAATCGTGTTGATTATGTTGCTACATTACAACGCAGCTTTCAGATTATCTGTTAAAGATGTACTTAGTTCCCTGAAACTAACAAGATGAAACAGTATGCCAAGCATTACCAGAGTCCTTCTGCACATATTTAAGAGTCATCCTTTCAACCTTGCGAAACCTAACAGAGGAACTATAGGTAAACTACTTAGCTCAGACCACTCCCTGTGATATTTACATAGGCACAGGCGATTTTTCAGGCGTGGCTTACTGCGTGGTAGCTTAGCCAATTGAGACAACTAAATCGCCCCGCCCGCACTCCTGCACAGTCGCAGGGAGTTAGGTGCGAATTTTTAAGTTAATCTATAAAACATGACACTTGCTAATGAAACAAAAAATCTCTTAGTTATTAATCTGCTTTCAAACCGTGTCCTGTGGGGCTGTATCATTCAATAGAATTAAAAAGTGAACTTTTTCGTTTAGAATACATTTTTTTTGAATGATTTCGAAAACTTATTCTTTTAAATAGTAAAGAATCTAATCATTCAACTGGCCTAGCGGCGGTGTGAAAGCAACATAAAAGTTTTAAACGTAAATCTTTACCTATAATTTTAAGTGTATCCAAAATCGTGCTACCTTCATAACAATAACAAAATACAATTAGTACCTGCACATTTCTCTTTACCTATCTAAAGCATTTTTGAGTGACAAAACAAAAACCGTGCTTCCTTCATAAAAATAACAATAAAATAGTTAAAACTTAAAGTACCTAATCTCTATTCTTACTAGAAAATTAAAATTACATTCAACAACTTCATATCCGCTCAGGCCCATTCGACAACAACCAATTTCTTTTGACGCCAGCGGAGAGGTTTAATTGTATGGCATTAGTTGACATATCACGTGACTGTTGCCATGTTTTGCCTAGACAAATTGGCGTTAGCGTGAAAGGAAAACTGAACGTTTTCTAAACTATTTGTCTAAACACCATGAACAGGACTTTGAACAATAATGTTTTAAAACGAGCAACGCATAATTGAAAGTGCAACAAATTCGGATCCGCTCGATTCATGAAAGTAGATCACGTCGTTTGCACTAAACTTAGGGCAAAACAAAATACGTGTTTCTGAGTTGGTGTTTATTTTTGTCTGTGGTATTGTAGCGATAATATCGACCGTTATAACGCAGCTGTGAAGGGGCCTTTAAGTGATGGCATGTTAAAACGGTTATTCTATTTCGGATACGCAGGATAACGCAGTTTTTTTAATCCACTAGGTTCATATATAGGAAAAACATTTAAAAGAAATTGGTCACTAAGACCAACCAAAGACATGTCAAAACTTATGCAGAGGGACATTAAACTATACGCAATTTCTTGCTGCAGGGTTGTATAATTGTTTATTTTATTTATGTGGCGTTATTACGCGGTGCCATAAGTCCTGTAAGTGTGAGTGAGTGCGCAAAATGCCCCGCTACGCTCACACGTTTATTGTCGCGCCTGCAGCGAGAACTTGTGTCTAGAAGTGAAAGAAGTCTACAAAAAATCCTTAAGACATGCCCTAGGGATTACACTCGTAAACGCATGTCTCGTTTCTCTCTACAAAACTGACTTAATTCAAAATTAAATTTATTTCAAGAAAAAACGAAACCTTCTTCTTCGACGACTAATTGGAACTCAGGGTTAGTCTTTACCTAAAATAAGCGCAGACGGGGGCAGCTTAAATACAGGGTAATTATTATACACCTACCAGGTTGTCTCAAATCAAAAAGGAATCTATTCTTCTTTTCCTATAAATATGGGCCACGTATTGCATGTTCTTATTTAGAGTGTGTGCCCATTTCAGGCCCTTTGTCAGCAATTATTTTCAACAGGTTCTCCTCGAATTCGGTGTCGGCAGCTGCTATCGAACTAGAAAAAAGTAAGGTTTATTCCCGGTGTCCCTTGATCTTTGGCCCCATCGGGGACAATGATTTTTTTTTCTTCCCATAAAAAAAACTTCCTATTGTATAGCTAATGCCTTCGAAGTTTTTCAAGGCATTTCATGTCATTACTGTGTGTGACTATGTTTTCCGTCACCATATTAAATAAATAATTAAATAAAACAAAAGGGCATTTATTTACTTACATTTAAACAAACATAACTAGCCTAAGTGCAATTTAATAATAATAAGTAGGTAATTAAAATACTAGTTATAAGTGAGAAGGTATGTCTGTATGTAAGCAAAAAAGTCGAGGACTCAGCCACGCTGAGTCCTTTTCAGCCTCGCCTACTGATGTAGCTGCTGACGTCACATCACTAAAAATTTATAATTGGTATGACTTAAACAACTAAATAATATTAGGTAGGTACTTACTTCTTTAATTTGACAATAATTTCGTGAGCAGTGGCATCGAAATTAGCATAACTCTTGCTTAAACCTGCAATTGTGTCGTTTATCGTTTTGATTGTGTGGCTATGCTGTTCCCTGACGGTGTCAGCGAGATGCACGAATGTTTCCAATTTTTTATCCGCTTCGTTCCTTCGTTCATTGACTTTCTCAATAAGTAATGTTAACAATCTAAAATTACAAAAAAGAATGTTGGCATTTTGTTGTAACGCGCATTACGCAGCATGTACAGCTTGAAACCTCTTTGGAACAGCGGCAGGTAGCCCAAGATCTCTGATACCAATCACCCTACTTGTATTATGACAGAATGAGATTGGCATGTGGTGATACGCTACCGAGGATCTGTAGTGATAAACAAAGTATTAATAAAAGAACGCAAAACCTCACGATACCCCAAATGTTTTTTCTCTCAAACATGCGCGGAAATATTGTCATAATTGACGACCTCTGACGGCGCAGTGGGCAAAGGCCCACCTGAGACGCAGAAGGTTGCGGGTTCGATTCCCGCCGCGGAACAAATGATTGTATGATCTACAAATATTTGTCTCGAGTCTGGGTGTTTTCTATATTTATAATATGTATGTATTTACAAAAAAATATACTTTAGTAGTACTTATATTAGTCATGTAGTTCAATAACACGTGTTTTGCTGACTATGGGGCCAGATGATGCTGTGTGGGAAATGTCCTTAATTATTGTTATTATTTTACTTAAAAAAACAAAACGCGAAGTACCGTATTTACGTACACAGCATTAGTTTTAAATATGGAACAAAAACACGCCAGTAATGTTGTATTGAAATCCATTACCGGCGTGCTGGGTACATGCTCAATGCATCGAGCACGCCGGCAATAATGACTACAATACTTCTTTGTTTGCCTCATTTGACTTTTGATCGCTTTCATAGAGCTTGGTACAAATAGGTTGCGTTCAAATGGTTGTATGCAGATGATTTTACCACAGATGCCTTTAACTTTCGGCACATGCAGAAGCTAAAATTAAAAAAAAACGATGGCGGTAAAGCAAATGGTCGGCTCGATTCCGTAATTTTGATGATGAATACATAAATAAAAATGAGTTCCAAAGGTGAAATGGATATTGACTGCACTCCACCAGATGTATGGTTGGAAGCCAAATTAGCGATGGAAAACCTGCTTCCAGCGAAATCAAAGAAAAATACGCAAAAGTATCTGTAGTATAATCAGTCATTATTTATTATTTATATCAATTATAGGGAAAATTGGTTTTATTCGATCTAGAAAGCGTTCAGCTGTTAGGGAGATCCTTAGAACAAACATACGAACGTTTGCATTTACAATATTAATAGGATAGGATTACAGCACGAGAATAGTACCTAAAGTCACGTGGTATAATCCTAAAATAGTATGAAGATTATTTAACTCACCTTTTGGTTGTATTTTTATCGCTCATAACGAGCGACATATCCAGTTCTAAAAGTTTTGGTAATGTTTCACTATCTGAAAAAAAAAACACGATTTGTCAGTTTAGATCAGCCAGCCACGTGCACGTTCCTACGTACTATATGAGTTGACGTTTCTGTATGATCCTCGCAATTTCAATGAATATAAACCTATTGACTTTGACCAGATATAGTTACAGTTTAATTGAGTGAACTCTATTTTAATTAAGGGAATATTTTCATTCAAATGAATGTGAACTTTTTGATAATTAATTAGCCAATAGTCTAGGCCGGACTCAGCCTAGCCGAAGTTGGCTCTTTTAAACCGAACCAGCCCCCCTATTCTCGATTAAAAGTCAATAACAGTCACTTGGTAACAAACGTTTGACAAGTTTAATTATTTACATTTAATTATATAAATGTTACCAACTTAATGTTATAATAATTGAATTTTGGAGTTCGAGCTCAATCGGTAGAGGGATTTTTGAGCTATAGGGGGGTTTCGGTAGTCGGGTAAAAACGTTTCTTCGCGAGATCTCAGTTCGTGAAGAACAACTAGTAAGTAAATTATTACAAGATTAGAAAACCCACGAGGTTTGCTATGAAAGAGTTCAGTCTCCACATTAAAAATCTAATTATACATATAGTCACGCCTGTTTCCCAGAGGGGTAGAGATTTCAAGGATTTCCACTTGCTACGATCCTGGCATACCTCTTTCACTTCATTCAAATCTAATTATATATGTATGTAACGCGGCACATTCGCATTCGTTGTACAAGCTCTATGGTTCGGAAATGTTCGGCTTTACTCGGTCGTCTTCGGCCGCTCGCGTGATGGAACGCGGGCGCTTGGTAACAGACCGACAGTTGGCTCGGAGCTTTGCCGCGTAACGCGTGTACGGAGCGACGTAGATCCTCCGCGACCCGGCCAACCGCCATTATTTTGTTGTACCTATCTAGATTTTGACTGTTCCTTTGTATTGTGTATCTTTATAATCGTGTTCCTTTC
The DNA here is from genome assembly GCA_958496245.1 of Perizoma flavofasciatum. Taxonomy (NCBI): domain Eukaryota; kingdom Metazoa; phylum Arthropoda; class Insecta; order Lepidoptera; family Geometridae; genus Perizoma; species Perizoma flavofasciatum. The sequence continues at coordinate 3,345,504 of OY292443.1, read as the reverse complement.
GTTTTTTTTGTATGACTTTTTGCTTGTGTTTTGTTTTTCTGTATTATACTTTTTTTTATAAACTTTAACGCCTGTGTTTGTGAAAATATATCCTGCGTCCCCATAGACTAGCGTTAAATATAGAAAACAAAAAAATATAGCTGAGTTACCACTTAGGGTTGCTAAGAAAGTTAAGACGAAAGGTAGGAAATGTCAGTACCTCTGTGACTACGGTCTAATCTCCGTTTCTTGGCCTCGCTCCGTAGAGGTGATGTGGACTTCCTCTTCACGAAGGTTACTGGTGTTTCTGCACGTATAGATTCTAAACTCTCCATATATTTTGTGGTAGGTCTGAATGAGTATTTCTTAGTTCTTGTTAACGTTTCATCGCCTGAACTGTCAGTAGCTTCAAAGTTACAGGCAAAGCTATTGACTAGTTTTACTGGAGATATCTTCAAGATAGATTTTAATGGGTTCCTATATGTAGACTCTACACTATCAACATTAGACTTTCGTGTTTTGTGTTTAATAGGCATTTCTGTAGTTTCTGCAGTTCCTTCATCGGAATCGCTGTCAATATTTTCATGTATACTATCATCTTTATTGATAAGGCTGGATCTGCGCCTCGTATTCCGTATAGTTATATGATCAGTAGCTTCAGAGTCGTTAGGCATCGGTAGCCATTTGTTGAATTCTTCGAACGACATTCTTGCTATAGATACAGTGGGGGATTTAGATTTGATGGATTCAGAAGTCGATATTTGACGACTGCCAGAATCATCTTCATTGCCTGGTATTATATAATTCGTATCTAAGACTTTTTCTTTTATGTTGAAAAGTATTTCGGTCTTTTTGGCTCTCTTGTTCACTTTTGATGATAATGCATCATTTGATTCACTGAAGAAATTTCGTTCCACCAGATTAGTTTTGGCGTTGTTTTTCGACACCAATATATCATTCGATTCGATATCTTCTATTCGTTCCATCTGAGGAGGTTCCACTGGTTCAAAATCTTCGGTTTCCAGGTCTATCGGATTTTCAATTACAATAGAAGTGTTTAACCCTTCTTTCACAGCATTTCTCATTCTTTCGTCTAAGAGATTTATCCTTTTATCGACTAAATTTACGACAGGAACATTAATTTCAGGTTCCGTTGCTTTGTGTGATTTATCATTTTTTCTGTTTTTGTTAGTTACTAACGTTTTAGGCGTTGGTAGCCATTCGCTAAATTCTTCTAACGATATTCTTGCTATAGATACGACAGGTGATTTGGATTTTATGGAATCAGGCGTTAATGACTGTGGGATAACTGAATCAATTTGACCCTTGGGACATTCTTGGTAGATTCTTTTAAACTTTTGAAGCATAGTTGTGCTCAGAGAATCATTGATGTCATCTTTGTAGATCGGCGATGATTCTTCTACTAATAGCCCTGGTAGCGGGCTACTAGAAACATCTCTAGTGTCTGGTATATCGAGCTCTGTTTTTTCGGATTCCCTTTTTCTTTCATCGGTAAGATTAATCTTTGCATCGACTAAATTTACGGCAGGGACTGTTACGTCGAGTTGCTGATTATTAGTGCGTTTAGCGACCTTTCTTTTACGTTTTTCATATCTAAATGTCTTTCCTTCATCGTAAGAGCTTTCAGATTCTTTAGTGCGGCGTGTGTTCCTGGTTTTTCTTGTCTTATTGGACTCAATGCCACCAACTGTGCCAGGATCGGTTCGTGGTTTTAGCTCAATTTTCTTAGTTACGAAATCCTCGTCATCACTGCTTGTAAAGTTATAAACACCTAAATTCTTATCGACAAGCGTAATATTTTCATTGCTTTCGACAATTTTTTTAAGGTTGTCAAACATTGTGTTCATTTTCAGAGTACGTGGTGACATTTCGATAACACTAGCATTCGATTTCCTCGATCTCGTTGCATGCGTATGTCTCTTGCGGTCTTTCTCTAGTTCTTTGTAGCATGCAGCGGAGCTTTTAGGCGTTTTAGGATTATTGTTAGTGTTTAACTCGGAAAGAAGAACATCGTCACTCATTTTTTCAACAGTAAACATCTCAGTAACAATCTCTTTATCAATGTGATCATCTGTAGGGGAGTATAGTTTTCTTTTCTTTTTTAACGACGGAGCGTCCTTTTTAGGGGTTATCTTATTGTTTTTCTCAGGCCTTCCTATTTTTACAACATCTATGTCTATTTTAGGGTTAACATATTCGCGAAAAGCATCTTCTTCTTTCTGTTCCACAATAGTCGACATATTTTTCGTATTATTTTTCTGTTTAACAGTTTTCTTTATTACGCGTGAGTTAGCTTTCTTCGTCGGTTTCTGTTTAATTTTCGGCCTTTTAACTTCTAATGCCACTGATTTAGGAACATTTTTAATTTTAGAAATGTTCGATTTTTTACCTTGGACAGTTTCGTTGGTGTCAGGTATGACATTTGGATCAATATTGGCGGCGACGGCTCGTTTCACGTCCTTATATTTATCTTTACTTTTTAGCTCATCAAAATACTTAATTGAATCTGAGCTTTTGTTGTTTTTTTTGGAAGAACTTGTTACTTTTTCTCCATTCATAATCTCAGCGACATGCTGCGAAAACACGTTTTCAACAGTTTTAACGATGGGTTTTTCTTCTGATTCGACATTAATTCTAGGCCTATTATGACTAATTGTGTTCCTTCTCCGGCACAAAAAAGCCGGCTTTTCATTTATAGCTTCTGTGTTGGACTCATCGTCAGTCGTGGATTTGCTGATAACTGTAAAATTTTTCTTTAACGATACTTTGCTTCTCGTACATTTTATTTCATTTGGTGTGTTTTCAATAGCTTCACTGTCCTCCTGGCTTTTTTTGTCATCAGTATTGATACCACTATCCGAGACTTCCATATTTTTCGATTTGGCTTGAAACGCTTGCTGCCTTAGTAAGTCGACTATATTATTACCCTGAAAGTCTCTGGGTTTGGATATTTGATCAATGGTTTCATTGATGACTGAATTATTGGAGCCTAACGTCGCTACTAAGTGAGAGCTCGCGTTATTATCTTCGCTAACCACTGGAGATAGCACCCCTCGGCCTCCCCTAGATTTCTGCGTTACAGATTCGCCGTCGCTTCTTGACTTTTGCCCCTGTATCTTAGTCTGATAGAAGATTGATTTCTTGAAGCTCCTAAAACCCAAAGGTTGCAATTTGACAGTTGTCGCGGAGTTGATGCTCTGGTCTTTCTCAGTGACTTCTGACACGTGTGAGAGAGCCGGCTGTGCACACACACTCACAGGTTCTTTATTGAACCGCATGTGCGGTAACGCTGTCAGCTTGTCTCTGAGCTGTAAAAAAACAGCTCTAGAGTTCCTACCGAGACAACCTTTTCTTAACTTGCGAGATTGCTATCACTATCTAAGACTTACCTGATTCAACGAAGAAGTCGAAACAGAGGACGGCGAGACTAATCGTCTAACTCGTGCAGAACTCACGTCATATTCTGAAAGTATAATTAAATTACTTGTAAATTTGTTTTTGCAAGGTCCCTTGCCAGTAATGCGAATAGCACTGAGATTTGATCGAACTATTGGCCTCATACATAATCTCGTAGTCACGCAATGAGCTATAGATAGAGTTATGCTCGAAATAATTTTTCGAGGAATTCCGTCCAAGAACAAAATATCACAGGCATTATCTCTTAGAATAAGCAGGTTGGAGTGCCAATGTTCAGGCCATATAGCTCGCAGAACCAAACACCGCATGGGAATAAAGGTTCTCGAATGGCGACTACGAACTTGATGACGTAGTGTAGGAAGACCCCCCACCTAATGGATGGACGCAACCTTAAAAATTGAAGTCGGACGATGGAGATGGAAAATCATGGCACTCTTTGGGAGAAGACTATGTAAGCTATGATAGCTTTTAGCGATAAGGCCACCTATTTAATCTTGTATGCGTTTTAATGCCCCTGTTTGCACTTTTCTTTGGTGAGCAATAGTGTAATTTTTCAAGTCCAGCAGTGGACTTCTACTTCCTGATAATAATGATAATGTTGATGAGGTTATATTTTAGTGCCCATCTTTATTATTATTTATTATTCAAAGTACCGCAATTAAATAAGGCATGCCACAGTGAAGTTTTTTAATTAAAGGCACATATTATGTGCCTCGAAGCACCTTAACAATATTAGATATGTAAATTCTCCTAGGTACTTTACTCAGAGGTTATACATTATGTGAGGTTATTCCAGCTCAAGATCTAGCTTTTGCCAGGTCTAGCTGTATATCTATTCTTGAATTCATTCAAATCGGTTCAACCGTTACAAAAGTTATCAGTAACAAATATCCAAGGTGAACCATTAACGAGCCAGACAATCCGAATTCGAATCAGATGCGGATTGATAATAACATTAGGGCCCTCAACATCTGTAGTAAAATCTTTATAGGTAAGGCCCAAATTATATTCCCATTTGTTACTAAGGTGTCAGTGCGTATTTAACTGAGGAGTTATTCTGTCCAAAATGTTATTCTATCTACAAAAGAAAATATAAACAAAAAATAATACCACATCGATTTTGCCGTTCGACAGGTTGCGAAAACCGCGTATCATCCTCCTAAACACAAATAAACAGTTGAAATTCACTATACACTGTTTTTAACACCGAAAAATAAAACTTACACTAAATATCTTCGACAAAATAACAAGCAAAAAAACTTCGCGGAAATGACATGATTTTATTGAACTACCCGCAAAATGCATTTTAGACGTTTCAAATGCAGGTGCTATCTATCTATCTAGGTTATAATGCACACACAAAGTAACTGTATTGTATATACATAAAGTTAAATTATAATGACAGCTTATTCAAATAATAAATGACATGGTACAGAAAAAAACAATGAGGTGCCAAATAAAAATCTCACAGTCATAGACAAGGATAGATTTATTTAACGTACTATTAGCAATGAGTGAAAAGAGAACGAAATAAAACGATTCTGTGAACATTTATAAATGCGAGAGTGTGATAACTTTGACACCAAAAATCCAACAATGCCGCAAAAAAAATATTTTTTTGCCATTCATCCAGGTTGTTGTTCCCTAGTGGTTTGGATCCCATTTACTTTCTATAGCTTTTATGGTTCAGTAAACAATTGTATAAATAATTCGGGAAAGAGTACATCTCGCCGGAGAGTCGTACGATTTTTCGGCTTGTATCTTGTTAAATACTAAGAAAGAGTTGAGAGTTGTCTGTCTGTTTGTTGATTATTTATTTACTAAGCGAACTTTTTCGTCCATCTAGACGGCGCAGCGGGCGCGTTGCCTGCAATAGTTACAGGTTTGATTCCCGCTTCTGGACATGTTTGCATATTCTGCAGGCATCTGTTACGGTTCTGGGTGTTGTGGTCCCACGACACTCGCACTTCCTGATACCCACGATACAGGGAAACCTAGAGTGAGATCAGGACTATCTATGTATTTGGTCTTTTTTTTAACTGGTCATGTTTCACACAGCATCATTCATTGTACCTAATTGATCCAAAAGTTGACGACAGAGTTCACTCTATTGACTTATTTGACTACACAACTGTTTCCAGCACTGTTTCTCAAAGTGGGCGATAACGCCCCCTTGTGGGCGCTGGAGGCCTTCAGGGGCGGTAAAAGGCTCTTGAAGATTTTTGGGAGCGTTAAAGCGGTCTAGAGGGGAGCGCATAGGTTGTAAAGGTTTAAAAACTTAAGAGGGCGCTAGGATTTTTTTTATTCTCAAAGTGGGCGGTGGGAAAAATAAGTGAGAACCTGTGGTTTACAGTGTAACGCAGCATACTGTTTCATTTCATTTATTCATATCCATTGACGGATTACGTGTTCTTGGGGAAATTTAAAGAATTTTCAATGAACATTATAATATAGGTACTTACAGAGTTGTAATTCTTGATTTTGTTGTCTTGCGGCGATTGAGGCAGATCACTGTTCAAATCGAACAGAGGCTGAAACAAATTCATCTTACGTTTCACACGATCCTCGGAGCCCGGCCAAGTCGATCAGATGGACGCTATTCATTAATAGCGTAATTTTGTAATTTATGTGTATTATTTTAATCCAAATATGTAAACAGAACTGAATTGTCTTGTATAACAACCAATGATATAGTATAGTTAAATAAAGGAAATGAAATGATCAGCCCCATGTAAAGTTCTTCCCATTTGCAAATGGAGGTCACTCCACCAACCCTGTTCTCCATACTGTCATAGAATATCTCTCAAGAGGCGCGCGTACCCAAAGTCTTATTTATTTTGATGGCATAGCCAAGTTTATAAATAACTTATGCATAGGCTATTTTTTATACGGGTACCACGCGGGCGAAGACGTGGGCAGAAGCTAGTAAATAATGTTGGACATTTTCACACAGCATCATCTGGCCCCAAACTAAGCAGAGCTTGTATTATGGGAACTACATGACTGATCTTCCGTCCTCGTCCAAGTCCCATAGGCAACTTTATGCCATAAACTTACCCTGTATTTGTCTCCGAAGATGTTTGTCATGGCCACGTCTAAGGTCCGTGAGTCAGATCGCGAGCTGACCATTATCGTAACCTGATGATCTTCACCTTCTATCTTGAAATCAGATGGCCGGATGTAGGGGACTCGCAGCAACTTCAAGGATATCGACAAACCTGGCGTTTCCCTGTAAACGATGATAAATAAATAAATAATGCTGGACATTTTTTCACACAGCATCATCTAGCCCCAAACTAAGCAGATCTTGTATTATGGGAACTACATGACTGATATACTACTTACATACTTTTTTTTGTAAATACATACAAATTATACTTAGAAAACACCCAGACCCGAGACAAATATTTGCAGATCTTACATACATTTGTCCTGTGATAGGAATCGAACCCGCAACCTTCTGCGTCTCAGGCGGACCTTCGCACATTGCGTCACAGAGGTGATGATTTATGTACGCTTGACACGTGCTCAAAACGATGTAGGAAAACATCGTTAGGAAACCGACATGCCCCAGAAACAAAACAAAAACGAACGCATGTACCATGGGTTAGTGTTCCAATAAGCGGCGATGGGATTGCAATCTGTCGTGCAAAAATGCATTATGCATGCATTATTTCACAATTTCATGGGGGAAAAAAAGTCGTGTGCGTGTTTTTTTTTTGTTTAAAACTGTAGATAATTGTTATGTAACTATTTATTGTACATAACACCATTTCACAGTACAACATACATAAACAAAATAAATTCACAATGGGTGGTCTTATCGCTGAAAGCGATTTCTTCCAGACAACCTTAGGTTGCAGATTTACCTACATAGCCAAATATTCTACCTGCGTAAGAGCACATAATCCGTAATGTCATGATCAATGATCAGCGCTTCGTGGGCTCTCTGCTCGACGAGGCCGAGGGCCACCAGAGCGCGCGACTCCAACAACACAGAAACTGACTTCCCCGGTACGTCCAAGTCGACCCAGCACGCCCTTTTCTCAGAACCCTGAAACATAGATAGAAGATAGAAAATACTTTATTGTACACCAAATAACACATCAGCTTAATTAAGTACTATCAACTTTAACAATGTTGTACAATGGGCGGTCTTATCGCTAGATAGCGATCTCTACCCAAGTCAAGTCACGTCAAGTTAGCCAAGTCAGAGCTAAAACTATTACCTACTTTTGATTTTTTTATTTTTCACACAGCATCATCTAGCCCCAAACTAAGCAGAGCTTGGTATTATGGGAACTACACGACTGATATACTTTATATTTTTTTGTAAATACATACATACTAGCTTCTGCCCACGGCTTCGCCCGCGTGATAAAAAATAGCCTATGTATTATTCTGATGTATAAGCTATATTACTGTAAGGTTTCATCAAAATCCGTTCAGTAGTTTTTGCGTGAAAGAGTAACAAACTTTCACGTTCGCTGGACATTTTCGCACAGCATCATCTAGCCCCAATGTAAACAGAGCTTGTGTTATGATAACTACATGACTGATACACTACTTATATATATTACTATACGTAGTTATTATGTACCTAGTGTTTAGTATTTCAACGCTAAGAGATACTTACATCGATAAGAACAAGTTTTCCAACGGTAAGCTGTTTGCAAACAACTGATAACACCTGTTTGTTTGCATTGTTGATCTCGTTAAGGAAACATCTCGTATCCTAGAAACAGTTTAAAAATTGATTAGTTCGTTCGTTCGGTTCACACACACTCACTCACACGTACCCCATATACTCTAACAACCCCACACATTACACAACTGCGTTATAACGGTCGATACTAACGCAATGCGTTTTTGCTATATCAGTTAACTGGTTAACTGGGTGAGGGACCCTTTTCAATGCAGCTATGTAGGGGATAGATAGATAGATAGATAGAAAAAGCTTTTTTGCAAAAGATAAAACGAATACACAGGCGAACTTAACGCCTACCAACATTTTCTTCCAGCTAACCTTTGTGTAATGAAAGGTACCTTTGTGTGCGGTAGTGCGTTTCAAGGAGATTACCAAAAAAGAGAAGACTTAATTAAATTAAAAATAACTAGCTACTAAAAATATAAGTATAATACATACGTAAAATACACCCATAAAATAATTCATACTTACTTCCAGGTACATTTTCTTCTGCTGCTTAAAACAAGACTGGTAACATACCGCTGAGAAGTTGATCCAGTTGCTCTCCAGGAATATGTACCGAGCGGCATCAGGGCAGAGGTGGGTCGGCAGCCACTTGTCCGCCGCGGCTACCCTCAACGCCGGCTCGTCTCTAGGCACCAACCAACGCAGGAGGCACTCCAGTGCGCTGTATTGGAAGGGAAAGAAGCTGGAAGCCAGCATGTCTCCTGCTAACTTTGCACTGTAACAAACCATTGTTGCAACATTTTAAAACCCCGACGTGTTTTTGATAGCCTATTACAGCGCCCTTAGAGGTTTGTGGGAATAAAACCTATCCTTGAAGTTTTAAAAACTGATAAAAACATAATTAATAAATAATGCTGGACATTTTTTCACACAGCATCATCTAGCCCCAAACTGAGCAGAGCTTGTGGTATGGGAACCAGATGACTGATATAATACTTATATAGATATTTTTTTGTAATTACATACAAAATACATAGAAAACACCCAGACCCGAGAAAAAAATATGATGCATAAACAAACATTTATCCTGGCGGGAATCGAACCCGAAACCTTCTGCGTCTCAGGCGGGCCTTCGCCCACTGCGCCACAGAGGTTGCCAAAACACAATGATATATCGTTAGTTGTTCTGTTAAATGCTGTAAAATACTTACAAATGTTCTCCAAAGTTGGGCCTCATAGCGAATCTGACTTCCCTGTCGGACTCCGCACAGACCATGTTGAGGCAATGCAAGACCTCATGCCGCTGGTTCACGTCCGCCTTGGGACTTGTGGCTAGGTTCAACAAGGATTCCGATACCAGTTCAACCAGCTTGTTGGGGATAGAGGGGTCTTTTCGGCGAATCGCCTGAGAAAACATTTAATCATTACGATTCTGCAGTTTATCTACCATGTACGTCAGGTAGCAAGTAGGACCTACTCTAGGTAATTACAGTAAATACAGTTTTAAAAAAATATTTATTTATAATACTATACACTTAATTTCTTGAGAGTAGTGTTTGCTTCTGGCGTCTGTGACGTCACTGCCTAGGGTCAGCAGTATTATAAATATCTGTGCCAGCGCACAGATGGATTAGTAAGGTGTGTGGGGCATCACTGTTCCACCATCTTAAACTTGCAAAGTTTGTTTTTTATGTCATGCTAAATAAACGTTTTTCTTTTCATATTTGCGGAGGGGCGATTTAATGGTTTCCATGCCATCATTCACAAAAAAAAACTGCCTCGTTGCTTAGCAGACTTATGTAGTACCAATAGCAGGCTGCAGGTCATACCTGCCTCTCATGAAGGCTTACATTTGGATCCTAGTCCATTAGTCTCGTAGAGACTGCTGTAGAGACTGAGATGGGAATGAGCAGGCTCTCATTCCCAGGTACATACTCAGGTATATACATACCTACCTACTTACATAGCTACAACACTAACATGGTTTTTTTTTCATGCTGTCACAAATGGACCTATCAACTCCGACTAGGACATTAATTTAATTTAATGACAAAAAAATACGCCCCACAATCAGTCTTGACTCCACAATAGGAACAATGAGTACAGTGGTATTTACAAAAAAAAGTACATAAGTAGTATATCAGTAATTTTGGGACTAGATGATGCTGTGTGAAATATGTCTTTATAATACAATTTTTATAATACTAGCTTTTGCCCACGGCTTCGCCCACGTGGTACCCGGTTCAAAAGTAGCCTATGTGTTATTCTGATATGTAAGCTATATTACTGTAAAGTTTCATCAAAATCCGTTCAGTAGTTTTTGCATGAAAGAGGAACAAACTTTCACGTTTATAATATTAGTAAGATAAGATCATGGTACCACGCAACACCCAGACCAGACAGATATTGATTGTTATGTGTTCTAATAGTATGGAAGTACGGTAATACCATCTAGCAATAAGTAATCGCACTAATGCCATGTTAGAAAGGGATGGAGTACATTTTTCGGCGGGGCGAATGTGCGCAAAAACGTCCATATCTACATATTACGGCGCGAAGGATCGGTATCGAGGTGTCTTGAAGGCTGATCGTTTTTTTTCTCTTGACAGCTTGCCAGTTGTCTGGATAATTTACCAGCTGGCAGAGCTGATTATAATGTTTTAATAGATTGTTATGATTCTAATACTGCTACCACACTTTAGTCAGGTCAGTCAAATATTTCCAGTTTATCAATTCATTTAAGTGAACTTTGAACTGGTCTGGCTACAGTGTGGAAAAACTGGGCTCAAAATATTTATAACAAACAAGAATATTAATTAATAACATAATTAACAGAACCTTTAATAATTTTGGCGGGATACAGAAGTACTTTGCCCGAAAATTAAGTTCGAGCTTATAATGTAAAGTGATTCGGAAATTCAAAGTGATCTAGTACTTACCTCTTTAGGTACTAGATCACTTTTAGTTGTTGGCTTATGTATTACCATTACCATTTGATTATTTGTGCCAATTAATGTTTATTTTATTCTATAAAATTTTAAGTGTCTTTGTATTGTGCATTTTAAATACAGTGTTATTTTGGTGTAAAATTTGCCTTGATTATTTTGTCCCGAACCTTACCTTGTAACAGTAGATACACATATCTTGGCTCGATATACATCTTGTATAGTTTAGTATTATTATAATATCTGTGGTTTAGTACATGTATACCCAAAATAGTAAATTTATCTTTTCTTGCGTACCAACAAATAATAATTACCTTTATGAATTTCAAGATCAGTTTCAGAAAAATCCACCAATGTCCATAATGGTAGATCAATTGTTTCCTAACAACCTCCAGCCAGTACTTTATCAGATTTATCAACTCCACGGCCAGAACCCCCCAACTGTCGCTTGGTGGTAGGGTGAGTAAACGCTCAAATACAATGCATGCTGCTCCATGCTCATCACATTTGACGAGATACTGAAAATAGAAAAAAGCAGTGTATTAACACACAAATCTGGTCGCGACACAATAGATTAGCTCAGTCTTAAAGTTAATGATTCATCCGATTCAAGAAATTAGTGAGAATGTTTATCATGTTCCACCAAGGAAGTTATATTTGCTTGTTAAGTTAATTCTTTCAAATTACAGAATTAACTATAGTGCCTGACTGTATAATAATTTTTTTTCAAAAACAGTGGTAAAAATTTAAAATACAGCTGGCATTTTCAATTTTTAACCCATACTCTGTAAGAGCTGAATTGATTTTGATGAGTTTGTGGCCTGGAATAGCACATAGGCTAATTTATAGCCAACAGTACTAATACCCAACAGTGACATACATGACTAGACCCTTCACTAGCAATCCCTGAGTTATAGAAACCAGCCACTACCCGTACCATGGTACTACAACACCAAACCCAAAACAAATGCATGTAGGTACATTACATGCATTTGTACCGCAGCGAATATCGAACCCGCACCTCTTGCGTGACAGCCGGCGCTACCCGCCAGCTGAGCCAGTGAGGTCATTATGTAGGTACCTATGTTATGTATCAACTATATAGTGAAGCAGAATGTGTTGCCAACCATTTCCTTTTTCATTGTTTTATATCGTATCAAAATCACGACACAGAATCAGCCTTTGAGACCTTGTGTGCTAAAAGCTGATAGCAAAGTCTAGTGGATGAGTCAGTAAGTGATTAGAGATTTATCGGTATAATTTAACTTACCTCGATTTCTAGTGATCGATTTTTTTTTAATGCTAGCACCGTCGCGTTATTGATTGTTGGTTTTACGTTTATATCCTTGACATGGTGGGTTGCAGTCATATAGTCGTTAAGGTTTGAAATGTTTTGTATTGCAAAATTAATATCCATCTTTACTTAAAAAAACATTAGAATTAAATAAAAAATAAATTCGTTATTTTTCTTTTATTTAGCTCTACCTCTAATTTTGCCGCCATATGCAAGATTTTACATAGAGGAAAAAAATCCTAGTAGTCTGTGGAAAAAACACATCACGCTCGCGCTCTGGGACCCGATTCTCGCAAAAGTGTCGCTAGAAACCTCAAAATATCTATTGATTCTAAATTTCGGTATTCTCGAGAAGTCAATTTCAAAAAATTACAATCGATCATTCGATTTGTTTTTTCAACAAGTTTTAGAGATTAATTTCCCTCAAACGTATTACCCCACTACACGGGATTGCAATTGTTCTTTTCCTCAAGTCAAAATTCAGAATTTATCATAATGTTAATTTAGTTTGAAATGTAGGTAGATGTCGTGCACAGTTTAAAAAATGTTTACATCTTCAGAAGATGCCTACATATGCGTGCTTGTCAGCCTTTTTATTAAGCCTTTTCCTCACTTATTTAAAATATTATAAATAACTAAGGGTCCAGTCAAACTAAGCCAGTAGCAGTAGTGCGGTGGAAATCAATACATTCACGCGAACTTTGACATATTTTCCTTTGTTTGCCCGACCCACCGTGTCAGTTTTGGCAGGCCCTTAATAGTGCCTGCCTACAAAAACGTAATATTTTTTTGCTGTTAAGTTAAAGTGTGTTTAAAGTCGAGAGAGAAGTCCGAGACCAAGAAATTCCTACTCCACACATCATAAATAAATAAAGACGTATTTCAGGGTTTTTGGATTATGAAATTTTAAGGAGGGGTAATCGGGGGTGAAAGTTTGTATGGGAGTATCGGTTTTTTTAAAGATAGGAACTTGAAAATTGGAGTAGAAGAAAATTATAGCTACTTATCATAGTTAAATGATATTTTTCGGGGATTATGGATTTTCATATTAAGGGGGTAAAGGTGAGTCTGGGAGTATGTTTTTTTATATGTCATGACTCCACGCGTACAAAGCCGCTGACAACAACTAGTTTATTTATATACGTAGGTAGGTAGGTAAGTAGCGAATACCTCATCATTCTAATAACCCCAGCTTTACAAGGTCATGTAGGTTTTCGAAAAAATATGCCATAATTTTCAATTTTAACTCAGAATTTTAAGGGTAACTGGTTGAGTAATATTGGCTGACAATAGCTAAAACCATGGGACTGTCTTGCCTTGGTTACCAAGCTAACATAATTACAGCCAATCATGCTCGATGCAGCCAATCAAAAGAGCCCTCTTTTGATTGGCTGCATCGACCATGATTCAAAAGAAACACAAAAACAATAATATTGGACAGTGACAGTTTAGGCGAGGAGAGGGGCTTTCAGTTTCTGGTGTCAAAATAGCCTTGGCCGTTTTTTTTAACATGATTAGTGCCGATTGAAGAATGAATGGAGTCCCTGTATTGTACATCCATGGAATGCACAACCATGGAAAGTGCATCCCTGGAAAGTATTAGAAACCATTGGTTTCAAATACTTGGTTTGTAATACTGGGCGTACATTCCTGGGTGTGCATTCCCTACACGTGTTGACCTTGTACGGCCAGTTTTGTACAACCCTGGAACGCACAGCCATGGAATACGAACCAATTTCATGCTCTGTTTACATGTGCGAGTGCTGTCAAGGGGCAAGTGCTGTGTTGCCATAGTATTTAACGCTATTAGTAAATTAATGTAAGTAGATATGTTATTTTGTCGTTTTTTGCAGATAAACTAACCGGTTGGGTTTATTTATTTATTAAAGTTATTTTATTATTAAAAAAAAGAAACCCATATTTGTTGGGTAAAGTTCGGATAGCAATCCTTCTTTTCTGAGTGGTAATAAAAAAAAACTAATAACCTAACCAATCTAAGACGGATTTGCCTAGGAAGGATTTTTCAGGCCAACATTAACTTATTGTTTGCATTACTTCTCAATGGCAACTCTTAGTTGAACATATTAGAACTTGTTCAGTGCAAACGAGGCTCGTCTTCGTAATGCGACTAGTTCGCATCGACCAATGAGAGGTCAAGGATATGACGAACTCTCGACCAATGAGCATCGAGAATATTGGTTCGTAATCTGGGGTGTACATTCCAGGGGTATGCAATACCGTCATGTGTCTAGTTTGCATGTATTCAGCGTATTGCACAACCATAGAAAGCACATCCAGATAATTCAAACCAAATGTTTTGTAATACTGGCTGTGCTTTCCATGGACGCGACGCTCTTTATGATCTCCCTATGAAATGAATAGAGTATTATTTTGTGTTTTTTTTTTTTTATTTACTTTCTGCGATCGCGTTGCGAAGAAATAATTTAAATATAGCGCTGCGTAACCGGCCACTAGTTTAATTAATGATAACGAGACCAATATCACAGACTACTTTATGTACCAACCAATGTAATGTTGAAGGAAAGGAATCGTATCCACAGATAAAAAAAAATTTTGCTCTACGTATCTCGTCTCGTATCGTTGCTAATGTAATGTGTGCCGATCCGATCCACAGAGTACTTTTTAATAATCCGATCCGCTTCATTCAGTTTGTGTGATCGCATCGTAGCGAGCGGCTCCCGATATTGTAAAACTGTTGATATTATGCGGCCCGAACGCGAGAACGTTATAAAATTACAATTATGATCCCTATGGTGTACACCGTTTACGGTTTTGCTATATTTTTTATGATAGCTTGGGTCGTTCTGTGGCTAATTCACCTGATGGCGCTCTCGTATTCGAAGTGGAAATTACATCGGGCGGTGGACCGGGCTCCGCCCGAGCAACCTTACCCAGGCGTCTCGATCCTGAAGCCGCTGACGGGCGTCGATCCGAACCTGTTCTCCAACCTCGAAACGTTCTTCTCGCTGGACTACCCGAGCTACGAGCTCCTGTTCTGTGTCGAGAAAGACAACGATCCTGCGGCGATGCTGGTCAATAGCCTAATAGCGAAGCATTCGCATGTCGACGCTCGCCTCTTCGTCGGCGGAACGAAGGTCGGTGTGAACCCTAAAATCAACAACATGCAGCCCGCTTACCTCGCCGGGAAATACCCGTTAGTGCTCATCAGCGACGCGGGAATCAGAATGCGCGAGGATACCCTTCTAGACATGGTTCAGCATATGAGGGAGGACGTGGCTATTGTGCATCAGATGCCGTTCGTTTGCGACGCTGAAGGCTTCGCCGCGGTTTACGAGAAGGTTTACTTCGGCACCGCGCAGGCGCGTATGTATCTCGGAGCCGATTTCCTCGGTATCAACTGCCATGTCGGCATGTCCTCGCTCGTTCGGAGGTGCGCGCTGGAAGAGACGGGAGGGCTGGCTGCTTTCGGAGACTACTTAGCGGAGGACTACTTTATGGCGAAGGCGATATGTTCGCGTGGCTGGCGGATGCGAGTGGCGTCGCTTCCAGCACTGCAGAACAGCGGGACGCGGTCTGTGGGAGCGCTACAGGCGCGACTTACACGCTGGGCGCGGCTGAGGATAGCCATGGTGCCAACAACTGCATTGCTGGAGCCGTTGAGCTACTGCATGCCGCTAGGCGCGGGCGCGGCATGGGCGGCCGGAGTACTGCTAGGAGCGGAGCCCCTTGCTTTCTTCCTAGTCCATGTCCTTGTGTGGTTCCTATCAGACTGGCTGATGCTACGTTCTGTGCAGAATGGTTCCCCTCCATTCACAAAAGTGCAGTTTTTGCTAGGATGGGTGTGGAGTGAGTGTTGTGCTCCGTTTGTGCTTGCCGTGGCACTCCTTAGCCCTGAGATCTCATGGCGGACTCGCAGTTATCGGCTGGACTGGGGCGGCCGTGCTCATGAGCTCAACCCTAAGCTCAAGTTCTGAGATATTCCTCCTCTTAAAAGCTTTAATTTGAGTGATTCTGGTGTGGATGCAACAGATTGAGTGTGGTTGTTTAGTTGGGATCAGAGGGTTAGTTTTGTTTGTCCTCGTAAGTGCTTTAAAAAGATCACTACTTGTTTATGTTCTTAAAGCTTGGACCAAATAACCAGGGTCATGCATGAATAGACATGTGTCAATTTCATGTAAACAAAGAATGATGAAAAAATTGCATTCAATCAGATAACAATAAAACACATATTGGGCATCATGACCCATCTGATCCCACCAAACATAATTTTAAGTTGTTTATTTAGCTAGTTCATTTAAATGAATGATTTGTTACTTTTGTTTTAGAAAGAAATGTATATTTTTTTGTTTAATTGTTTTTTGGTAATTGATTTACCTACTGGTGATTTTTTTAGCATAATTTTGTATAAAATATTGTAAATAACTATTATAATAACATGCCATATTAATGGGAAATTCATTATTTATCAGGTGCCAGCCCCCTATGGGCATTCATTTCCATTATCATTCATTCATTTATTATAGTAAAATGAAGAAAGCCTTAAAAATATACCAAGGCTACATCAAGTTTATAAATAACACAGAGATTCTCAGAACACTTGTTTTATCGTGGGAAATGTCAAACAGCATACCTTATCTAAAGTAAGTATCTTTAAAGGGGCGGATCATGGGTGACTCATGAACAAATCTTTCTGTGTATTTATGAGTGCTCAATGTGTGGAACATTATGATTCAAAAAACTTAGTCACCACTCACTTCCTGTCTTCAATGAATAACATAAATGAATGAAACAATGGTTATTTCGTTTTAATCTTCTTAACCCATACTTAGGGAAATGCCTTGATTTTATAACATTGCGAAAATATTATCAACTTCTGTAATTAGTGTAGGTAGCTCTTTTGTGAATTGAGTTTATACAGAGTCAACCAGTTAGTTGCACAACTGATCCAAATCTGATTGTTTGTCTAGCTGTGTTTAAAGGTAAAAGAGTTAATCTGGGAAGGAGTATTGCCATCTTATTATTCCTGTGCCAGTAATGCCTGCATTTTTGTGTTCTGGTTTGAAAGGAATGGGTGCCGGTGGAATAACAGGAACATGAATCTTTACAACTTTATGCCAGGCAAGCCTTTCTATCAATGGTAACCGGTTACCGTCTGGTATATGCTTTTTAGCCTCCCAGTAACAAAAACTAGTGACTAATTTTAGGCCTCCATGATGGCTTACGGCTTAGCATTTTACTTAGGCATGGGTCTCCGAATCCATGAAATAGGTGTCTTCCGGCAGTACTATACTCCAGCAAAGACAAAGGAATCTCTTAGTGTGAGTTTGTCTTAAAAATCTGTCACTTAAACATGCCAGCCTAATTTTATTACAAACATGGCAAGTGCGTCTCAATCACAAGAAAATCAATAATGATTTAGTAACTTTATACATAACTTAGTATGTACTAGATCCGTGGTAACTAGATCTATATTGCGTTGACCACAGTCATATAAACCATTGTAACATAATACCAGGAGCTCTTCTCACCAAGCTCTGTTGAGGACAGTTGCGAAAGCGGTTACAAGCAAAAAATGGTCTGCTTGTATGAGTCAGTATGAGTAAGGAAGTGACGCTCTTTATGTAATCTAGCGCCTATTTTTTTACGCTTTTGCATGGACTCTTTGTCTAGAGGGGCTGAGCATTTAGCCTAACATAAAGCCTCTTCCATAGTTGATTACGATTCTGAGAATTTTAAGACTTGTTTGTTGGTTGGTGATTTTATTGACTATATTTAAATTTCCTAATAAATTGCTAATGCATTAGACGCTATTTTATGTAATTTATCGCATGCGATAAACTGAATAGTGTAAAAGGCACATTACGCGAATCATTCCTGCATTGGGTTTCTGGCCGTTCTTGGTGAGAATAGCTCCTCTAATACGTAGGTAACGTAATATTTAGCAATAATCTTCACTTAAATAGGTACCTACGTATTTTTATTGTATACTACTAAAAACTTGTGTTAGGTACTCTTAGTCAAATCAAAAGCCTGTGATCGTCGCGTAAAACAAGGTGCCACGTGATTCAATGATACCTAAAGCGAATATAGGTCTTATCTTTGTGTGATCTACAAATGTTTACTCCTATCCCAGTCTAAACACACACACACCAAAGACACCAAGAAAAACCTATTAGAAATTTACTTACACGGAGATCCAGACAGTGATTTCTTGCTGTTCCCCGAGTTATTTTGTGATTTTCGGGTTATGTTTTTATTATGTTTAATTGAGAATACCTAATTGAAGTCGGTAATTTTTTTTTTTGCTTCAAAGTGTTACAAAATTGGTTGAATACAGACAGAACCATACTAATACTGTAAAAGTACATACATTTAATATTATATTATGTACTGGGTGTGATATTATTTTTAAGCAACTTTTTGCACGCTCTGCTAAAGTTGGCGAGTGATTATGAAGCAGAAGGTTTATCTGTTATCATTTGTAGTGGATAGGGCATTTACCACTTGTCAGCACTTGATGACAGGGGTCCTTTGGTTTACCTAAATCACACAATATGCACCAGACCCAAAGCACAATTTTTCCGTGTAGGAACTATTGTTATTTTAGGTATAATACTGTGCTACAGTATACATGAAAAATACCTAATTATTTGTATTAAAAAATAATCAGTATTATGCGCGCAATCGATGATAGAATGATCAGGATAAAATATTTTATTGATTTCAATGGAAATACGTCAGACACTCTTTACTTATGCCTACATAGCAAGTTCATAGGTAGTTTATAAAAGCGGATGCAATATATAGCAGATCAAACAAAAATAATTGATAGTTGGTTAATTTTAAATACACCTTGTCTCTTCATTTTGGAAAAACCACAGCAATATTATAGCAATGACGGGCCAAGTCAAGGATGCAATAACAAATCAATCGAAAAATGATTTAAAAGTTTGGTAATTTTTAAATTATTTTTCTTTCCATTATGCAATCAAACTGCATGCAATTTAGGCTTTGCAATAAATAATTTAATTTATTGCAAAGGCTGGTGAAACCGATCACTGTCTTTTAATGTGCAATCTGTTTTAACGGTCTTTCTTTACACTGCAATTAATCGCATGCATTTTCAGATTGCATAATGTAAAGAGCGCATTATGCATTATGGATCCAGTGCATTATCCAATGTTTAGAGAATGGACTGGAATAATGCACTGGAGAATGGACAAAATAACGGCAATTCCATAAAATAAAACAGTTTTTCTAATCTCTTTTACTAATTCCTGTACCTATCCTCAAAATTCCGACTCTCATAATGCGCCCTTTACATCATGCAATCTAAAAATGCATGCGATTAATTGCATTGCATGTGATTATTTGTTACCAGATAAATTCGTACACGATAAGGTAGGTACTACATCTACTTTTATGTAAAATATTGTATGTTATTATTATTAATTATTTTCGAGTAGTTTGAAATAATAATACCCCATAATTTAACCGACTGTAATGATATTCTAAATCCAAGACATACAGGGTGACTCAAAATATAATTTACTTGAATTTATTTCTGCTTTTATTTTAGTTAAGCAACAATTTTTGACAGTTTTTACGGTATTTAAGTGTTCCGTACCAAAAATGTTTTCAAACTCTGCACAGAACACTAAAATACCTATACAAAGAACGCATTTCTTTTTTCTAAACACAGTAGGTACCTTCCCTTCCTCTAACAATGATGTTGACGTTTGTTAGGCCATGGTATTATTACTGGAGCCGATAAATTAATCAAAAAAGACTATCACAATAGGTAGACACAGTAAAAGGTAGGTAGATACTCGTAGATCTCAAGTAACTACGACCTAAATCCGATGTCTAGTCTAGCCGCACCTTGGTATTTATCTAAACTGGATAATAGCTAGGTCACAGATATTAATAATACAAGTATAGGTTAAAAGTATAGTTCCTTATTTCTGTGGCTAGGGATAGGGAAATACGTAAGCGTTTAGCTTCATACATGAATGAATACAACTAATAAATTATGTTGATCCCGGTAAAACCTGATTTTACAAACTATTTTTCATGACAAAGATCGCTACGCATACATTAGCTAGGTATTATAGGTACGCATATAGGTAGTGTAGGTAATCTGCCCCTGTGAGCTAGGCAGAGAAAATTAACCGACATAATTTCTCAAAAATTGTATGATAGATAATACTAGCTTCTGCCCACGGCTTCACCCACTAGGTATCCGGAAAAAGTAGGTAACCTATGTTTTATTCTGATGTACCTATAAGCTAATTACTGTAGTTTTATCAAAATCCGTTCGTGAAAGAGTAGGTAACAAACATCCATCCTCACAAACTTTCGCGTTTGTCTCACCGGCACGGAATCTTGGCCACCGGCGATGTTGCGATGTTAAACAGTCCCCCAAAATCCATCATTCATAAAATATAAAAATATAAATATATATTGGTGCATAAAAGTTGAATTCGCACTTGAATTTTACTTAGCGCCTGAAGAGTCCCCTAGGGGAGCCCCTATTTGACTATTAATTCGGGCCTTAGACTGTTAATGAATGCTGTTGATAGAGGTAGGTCCAAAATGTTACCTTTAAGTTCAAGAGTATAATTCATTAAGTGAGGTAATTAATTAAGTTTGAGTGCACTCTTACACCCCAAAATGGTGTAAGAATTTAGTCGAAACGGGACATTTTTGCGACATAGACGAATTTTGATTTTATGTGTTTTGTAAAGTTTAGCTGAACTTAATCAATTTTTGAGTGATTGTGATTGTGATAGAACATCGAAACGAGCCTTATCAGAAAAAAAGTCATTATCAGCAGAACAGTTCGTACAAGCCGTTGCATTGATCGAACGAGGGCTGAAACAGCGCGAAGTGGCGTTAAACGTACCAGGTTCGTCCATGCAGTAGGTATGCCTTGAAACGATATCGGGATACTGGAAACTACACGCGAAGACCAGGTAGTGGAGGCGTAAGACGAACATCGGCTCGTGACGACCGGTTTATTGTCTTAGAGATATTGAGAAATCGCTTCCTTTCAGTGGTTGAGATACGACAGCGACTCCAAAACGTCCGCGGCATTATGTTAGCGAGCGCACGGTCAGAAGACGAATGGAGGAAGTGAATTTAAAAGCTTGTAAACCAGCACAAGGCCCAGAGCTCCTCAGACAGCACCGAGTAGCTCGTCTTCGATTCGCCCAAGAACATGCAAACTGGGCACATGAGCAATGGGCTAGAGTACTCTTCACAGATGAGTGCCGAATCGCTTTACGAGCTCCAGACGGTCGGGAAAGGGTGTGGAGAAGAAGAGGAAAGCGGTACCTACCCATTACCACCAAACAAACAGTGAGCTTTCACGGTGGCTCTATAATGGTTTGGGGAGGAGTAAGTCCTGATGCTCGTACAGAGTTGGTCGTCAATAATCGGCTAAATGCAACTCGGTATATTGAGGAGATCCTCCAAGACCATGTTATGCCCTATTCTGGGTTCATTGGATATGAACATTTTATTTTAATGCACGTCCCCACGTCGCGCGGTGCGTGGAAGAGTACCTTCAAGCGGTTGGTATTCAGAAGTTGCAGTGACCAGCTCGTAGCCCGTATTTAAATCCCATAGAGCACACATGTTCAAAAGAAAGCTCAAGTCTGGTTCCAACCCGCCACAAACGCTTAACCAGCTCCGCAACGCAGCGCTTGCTACTTGGGACGCCATACAGCAATTGGACATCAAAAACATAATCCAGAGTATGCCTGACCGGATGCAGGCAGTCATCAGGGCTAGAGGAGGAAACACCCTGTAGTAAAAACGTAAAATAATATAAAAAAGCAGGTTTTAATTTTTATTTTAAGTGTGTAAACATTCATGATAATTTGTGTTTTTGAAAAAACTGTTATGGAAAGTGCTGTAATTGTTTAAACTCATTAAAACATAAAAGAAAACTCGTGTTTGCTACTACTCTTGAATTATTCCATAAAATCATACAAAGTTATGGCGAAATTCGTCATTGGCCAAGTTTCCGTGCCGGTGAGTGTAGTAATAGGATTCTGAATCAATCATGCCAATAGAGACTTAAACAAACTTAGGTGTAACTAAAACATTTTGTAAAAAAATATCATTATGAGCCTGTGGCTTATCCCCCTGCAGGGTAAAAGCCTCCCTGGCCTCATTTCATTCGTTTATATTTTTATATTTTTTTTATATATTTTTTTAAAACATTTTACAATAGTCACATAATTCTTTCTAATCACACACTAGGGTTTCCTGTGTCGTGGCTATCAGAAACTACAAGTACCGTGGTACCACAACACCTAGACCCATAACAAATAAGTATCTGCAGAACATTCAAAAATTTGTTCCGTAATAGGAATCAAACCCGCGCCTCTCGCGGTAAAGCCGCGTACCTACTCAAATATCAAAGCCGAGTAGCCGACACGTCACAGATCGTCTATTGCTGGCTGTTTGGGAAGAATCCATCTAGCTCATTCCACCATCTCTGCTTGGGCCTTCCGCAAATAAATTAATGAACTTTTTTACAGAATTGAATACAAGTATTATAACATAGGCAGTTGCAAATAAAGGTAACTAAGTAGGTAGGTACTTACCTAACCTACTTTTTGTCATTGCTATAAGTAGATACGATAGTAGATACGAGTAAATTGTAACACAAACACACACTCAATTATACAAGCACGTTGGTACTTAGAAGGTCGTTCGTTTAATATAAAATAGTCGATTGTAACGTAGGTGTCCTGAGATAATAAAATACATATATAAACTCTATGATATAACTAACGTAAAATCTCTTTTGTAACTTATAAATGTAACACCAACAATAAGTCACTAGCGTTTAAAAGTATGCCTCTAGAGTCCTGCGCTTCGTAAAACAATACGAATTGTAATTGTTCGGGACTCATTCCACAAGGAACTAGGCACCATCAAACGCAGGCAGGTGTGATCATAAAAAAAAATGAATGAATGAATGATGAAAGCTACCTAGCAATTAGCATAATTATCTTTTTTTATGGTCACAATGCACACAATGGGGCTCAAGCCGAAAATATGCTTGACTAAAAACAATTTATGATATTACTAGCTTCTGCCCACGGCTTCGCCCGCGTGGTCCCCGAATATAAAGTAACCTTTGTGTCTATCGTATCTATAAGCTATATTACTGTAAAGTTTCATCACAATCCGTTCAGTAGTTTTTGCGTGAAAGAGTAACAAACATCCATCCTCACAAACTTTCGCGTTTATATTATTACTTAGTAGGATTTGTCATCGTATAGTAGGTACCAAGAATCTTATAATTTACAAAATACGATTGAACAAGAATATGAGGTACATTATTTTTTACTAAATATAAAAATAAAAAGCATTTTATATAGGTACTTATGTACCTTCAATTGAAATGTCACTGTTGTTTACAATAATACGTACTTAAAGTATTATAATATCTGTGTCCAAAGGTTTGCAAAGGTCAACAGTTGAGTTTTTTGTCTTGGGGTAAAAAGCCGCCGGCACACTCGCCGGCTTATAGGTACCTAGAGTTCTTTTGACTCAAAAGATTTGATAACAATATATAGGTACCTACGCTCATTCCAATGTTATATGGGTTGTAGAACCACGGTACTCGTAGTTCTGTTACTACTGTTGACGGTTTATATACTTAGGTACTAGCTTCTGCCCACGGCTTCGCCCGCGTAGTACCCGGTTAAAAAATATCCTATGTGTTATTCTGATGTGTAAGATATACTTATTACTGTTAAGTTTCATTAAAATACGTTCAGTAGTTATTTGAAAGATTAACAAACATCCACCCTCACAAACTTTTACGTTTATAAATAGTAGTAAGACTTGCAGTTGCCAGCGGCTTTGCACGAGTGGAGTCATGTATAAAAAAAATACACACTTTCACCCCCATTTCCCCACTTCAAATGTGAAAATCCAAAAACCCTGAAACATAATTATTCATTTTTTACGATTAGTAGCTACAATCCAAATTTTCTACCAAGTTTCTACCTTGGAATAAACCGGTACTATTAACCGATAGTACAAATATTTACACCCCACCTAGTTTTGGCTGTGCTACAGATGGCTGTGCGTTGATAGATCAAGATCAGTCAGGACAAACAATTTTGTAAGTACCTATCGTTTTATTATCATTATCACATGCCTTAACAGGACTTGAAATTTAGTACTAGTACTTAGTAGTAGTAGTAATAATAATGTTATTCCTAATACTTATCTAGTAGGTAGTTATCTAGATTCTAGTCACCGACTGCTGGGGCCGAGTGGTCCCGTAGCCCAGCCCTAGGTTATGGGACCCCAGCAGTCGGTGATGCAGGTTATTTTGAGGATACCAATACTTCAACATTTTAAAACCCTTGTATTCCATCGTCGATTGCAACGCCCTCTGGTGACCTATCTAAGAACCATCCTCGAAGTCCATTGAACCATTAAAAAACACAATTTCAATCGGATAAGCCGTACCGGAGATAAATCTTAACAGACAAGGAGTTTATCTTCTATAGCGAACTCATACCTTACCTAGGGTTCCTTACATCACGTCGTCGCTGACAAAAGCGGGAATAAATCATGATTAAATTTGTTCGTTTCTAAATATATTGGCACCACTGCACAAGAATACATAATACAAAGTACTCCCAGATAGTAATTTTAAAGATATTACATATCATATAGATAGTAATTACGGAAAAAAAACAAAAGGTGGTGGTAGGTATAGGTATCAGCCTTATTACTAATACTTATCTAGGTTGCAACCTTTTTACACAGTTTTCGAGACAATGCTATAACTTCTAAGAATTTGTTGATTTTGATATATATATATATATATGTGGAGTGTGTGGAGTTACTAGGATGGACAAAATAAGGAATGGGTATATCAGGGGAAGTTTGAAAGTAGCACCTGTGACGGAAAAGTTGAGGAGTAATAAGTTATTATGGTATGAGCATGTCATGAGGAGGGAAGAATGTCATATTACGAGAAGAATGTTAAATATGAATGTGGATGAGAATAAAAACAGAGGTAGGCCAAAGAAAAGATTGATGGATTGTGTGAAAAATGACATGGTTAAGAAAGGAGTGATTACTGAGATGACGGCTGATAGAGGAGAGTGGAAGAAGAACACATGTGCCGACCCCACGTAGGGTCGGCCAATCCCATGTGGGATAAGGACAAGATGATGATGATATATATAAGTATGGGCTTAAGTATCTAAAGCTTCGTTGCACGAAGATTGTTCACATTTTGAAAGTCTTCCATACTTGTTGTTTATGGTTATTGGTGCAATTTTATAGAACTTTAGGTATCGTAGTTATTATGTAAAGTTGATGCCCGGGTATACCCATAATGCCCAGTTAAGTCAAGATAATCTGAACAGAGGGTCAGAATGTTCATCGTCTTCTCTTATGGTCCGATAAAACGACTCTATGTTCGTCCCAGGGAGGTTTGACGATCAAACGCGTGATGGAGGAGACGGGCTGCCACATTCACTTCCCGGATTCGAACCGCACTAGCACGGTGGAGAAGAGCAACCAAGTGTCCATCGCAGGCGATATGGAACGCGTCGAACGAGCACGCGCTAGAGTCAGAGTATGTATGTTGTAGTCGCCTACCATTATACAAGTCTAACTTTTCATAATTTGTTGTATGTATATTTTCTAGGGAGTCGCAATATTGATGTCCAGCAAAAATCTAATCCTTCAGTTTTGGCCGCGTCAGATAGAACAGCCTTGATGCTTTCATGGTAAGATGCCCGGAGATATATACAAGAATCTTAGGGTCTTTAATGTTTGGAGTTCAACTGCTTATATTTATTCTTAGTGTATTTATTTACTTTATGAAGAAAATGTTCTTTTGCAAGGGTGCTAGATAACTCTGCTACTACTGTAGATGTGGCTTTCGGTTTGCTGGGCAGCCGATAGACATCGCGTAATTGATATGCATCTTGAAAATTCTATTCGCTGTATAGTTTTATTATCGTGTCAAAGAGGTCATTTTTGTCTTCTTTTTGTTATAGAGGAACATTTCTTATTTCCATGCTACTTTTTTATGTATGCGTTCAAGGTTATCTTTTCTCATGTCTGAAAATACTTTATTGTACACCTTAAGATACAAACGAAATAAACAGTAACACATTATGATAAAGATGCAATGGGTGGTCTTATCGCTTAAAAGCGGTCTCTTCCAGACAACCGTAGACAATGATATTTTTTTTCTCGTACCTACAAACCAATCATAGAAAGGTTTGAAATTTTAATTTTAAGCTCTTGAATTTGTTCCGATACGTAATCCATAGACTTTTTAATGTCAGTATTTGAAATCGTGATTGCATCATTTTGTTTTTAGATAGCGAGGATGTTTTTCTCTAGTTTATATATCCTGGAGTTTTTTTTATCAGCATTATTATTTCTTTTATTTTATCTCTAATAGTACTCCAGGGGTCTTGCCCTTGTCACTTGTCACTTATATGCTGAGTTTATAATATGTCAAAACGTTGACCGTATCGCAAGATTTTCATACAAAAATTGACGAAACGGTTATCGCTTCGACAAGTTTTGAACGTATTTGGGTATTTGTAACTCAGCATAGGCCCTCTGGCATCTATTCACAGAAGTTTCGCAGAGATCCTCTTGCTTTGCTCGGATTGCTTTTTTAGGACACTCGGAATATCCGTGCCCGAGACGTAGTGAGTCAAGTTGTTCATGTGGGGATATATTAGTAGTATTTATCTAGTAACAAAATCCCAACCCGGTAAGTATACCCGAGTTAAACCACCAAGTTGATCCTTATCAAATCCAAGGGTCAACTTCGGTGGTGCATCTTGTGCGTATGAAGGATTCTAGGCTCCCAAAAATATATTTTTTCTCTGAAGTTAAAGAGGGAAAGCGTAAATCTGGGGGGGGGGGGCAGTTTTTGTGCTCCTAAAACGCCATCTATCATCATGTGACATACCGTGTGTTGGTTGGGAAGAGCTTGCACAAAGACGGTCTGACTGGCGCAGTATCGTCCACAAGGCAACTGCGTAATTGTAAACAACTCGTCTAGAACATCTTGATACTAAGCGCCAGCAATGAAAGAAACCTAAACCAACCTACATCTACTCGTACAACAATTTCTGGTCATGTCACAGGACGTTTACAACGCAATTCGGTTTTGCGAGTCATATTCGTTCACACAATAGATACATTTATATAATAGCAAGGTTCGCTATCGACGGATACGTCGTGAAGGAAGATATCATCATCACCATGCGACTTAAGTTGTTGCACCTGTTTTAATCGTGATTGTCAGTTTATTTGCGATGCAGAGAAGTGGTGTGACGTTGTTTGCCGCGGTCAGCAGCGGTCAGAAAAATAAGGCACTTACATAGAATGGTTCAAATACGTCTGTTTGTTAGCAAGTCTTGGACGAAAGAGCTAAGTACTTATCTATTCTACCCGCTAGATAAAAACCTTCCTAACGCTTTAGTTTTACGCAATAATTGTTTTCATATCAGGTACATATTGTAATTTACGAGGCCATGCTGCAAAGCAGTTGCCTATTATTTATATACCTGGGTACCTATCCACTTACACTAAAGTATCGAGTCTGGACAACCAACATAAAAGAGTACCTAACTATGTCATGATAAGTACTACCACGTACTACTTACTAGAAGTCGCCGAACGACGACCATTAGTTTTAATTTAATTATTTTAGTTACTAATAAATAACTAAAACACGCGATCCAACAAATATTGATGTAGGTATCGAAAATGTTTAATATGATAGGTATTCTTACTAATATTTACCTTACAGCGAGAATCGAATGCTTACGTTTTATGTTTGATCATGATCACAGCATGTCGCTGGCATTGCCAATTTCTGGACGATATTCATGCTGTGCTATGATATTGTCTATTGTGATTTGTTGATCGAGTGAACGAAGCGTGCAAAGGTCTCGGTCTTCTTGGGTCTTCGTTGCGTTAGGCGTTTGTATGATGTATTCTTACTTGGACGCCTGTCCAAGTAGACCGAGTACTTATGTTTGTTTTACCGATTACAACTGCCAAGCCGTTTATTCAATCTTGATGAAACTTGGTAGGCAGGTTCGGTAGGGGGTTTTTGAACTATAGAGCCCTTAGAAATAATGAGAGAAGAAAATAAATTATCTGGTCATTTGAGGTACCTAGTTAAAAAAATATATACCTACTTACTAAGTATATGACACAAGCAAGGTAACGTTATGTTTGAAAAATATTGCAACTGCTAAACTCATCAACTCTCCTTTGAGTAATCGGGTGAAAACGGTACATCGCGAGTTCACAGTTCGTGGTGTACCTATATCTAGTTATTTTTGATTTAATAATTATTAAAAGACGGCCCGGGGACGACAGGCGGGCGTGGTGGTTTGTTCGAAAACTAAAATGAAAGTTGGCGCGAAGACCTTGAATATCTGCAAAAAGTATATCCGACAGTTGAGTGCAATTTACAATGACGACCTTGTAGGTACCTACCTACATACCTAGTAACGCGTCAGTTTATTTTCGAAACTGACGTATCTTCACACCACAATAAATAAGGCTTTGGAAAACCGACCGGTCCGCAGGCGAATGATGGACTGTTATTCATCGAGTAAGCGAAGCGAACAAAATCTATGGGAAATCTGGCGTTTGAATGTACTTACCTACCTATGTATGTAGGGTAAAACCGGGATAGATGCCGCACTTTGAAATGAGCTTCTAATTTTAAAAATATTAATTTATCAATAACCTCTATGAATATAGCTAGTTTAATCTTTTATGTTTCATTTTAACTTGTTTCAGTTAACCTAACAATTACAGATTTTGCAGAAATTCTTTTTTTGCAGAACAATTTATTTGGGTATAGTTGCCTACCTGTAAGGATACATGCCCCACCATGAAAATGCTGTGAAGGATAGATGCCTGCAGTGTAGGATAGATGCCCTATCGAATAAAATAAGCAAAATACATATTTTTAAAATGTTTTATTATTAATCTATAGATGATAATTCTAATATGATATACGCATAACCATAAAACTCATAAGCATTTGTCTAAGAAAAATATTAATATTTAAGTTGTAAAGTGCACAATGGTATATTTATTAACATTAAGTAATAATTATTTAAAATTTTCAGAAAAATAACATAATATAACGATCAATTTTTTTATTCTACTTAATTTAGGTTGAGTTAGAAAGTGATTTCAGTTTTCCACATCTTGAGCAATAGTTTCTGAAAAGTGTACAGGTTTCATGCAGCCACTTCTGGCACATTATACACTGAATCCAGTCGGATTTTAACTGTGTATTTTGATAGTTTTCAAAGCATTCTATGCAATATTCTTTGTCATATCTTTAGGGTCAGAGTGTTTATCTTTCTTAGTTATCTTTACAGACAAACCTTTAGTTTTCTTTCCTTTCAGTGTATAGTCGTTATGGGGTGGATTTTCTTCATCTTCGCTGTTTGAACTGTAAATAGTTTGTCGTTTTCGTGAATTCGACAGTCATTTACTTTTAAATAATTATCATTTTCTTTATCATAAAAATCAGTTCAGTCTTCATCGTCTTCTTCACCAGAATAATGTATTTTTTTAATAATGTAACAGTGGTATCGTTCGCAATAAAAGAATGAGAATGAAGGTAGATCGATTCGTCTGCCACGCTAACATCTACCCGCAAATTTGTCCTCACGTGTTATTTTCTCTCATGTATGTAGGATGTCGTTGGCTCGGTCGTTCAAAACTATTGGGGGTATGTAATAATCATTTTTCGATTTAGGGATCCTTTAGCGAAATATTACGCTAATAATTGTTAGAGACAAGTGGGGGACACTTGTCTCTAACAAATATTAGCGTAATCACACATAATACCTATTATGTGAAAAAATGTCATGGCGGCGGTAGTATACATCTATAATATAACGAAGTTAAAAGGAAAACTATCACAGCTAAGTAGGTTCTACAAGTTAACGATTAATAATAGGTAAAAGAAATATTCCATTGCAAATTATGTAAGTACTTAAATTAATTATTATAAAATAAAATGTTGTGTAAAACAGGTAGGTAGTAAATATAAGTTTATGGACAACTACGGAACCCTGCAATGCGCCTGGCCCGAAGTAAACACTATCCTATTAATATTATAAACGCGAAAGTTTGTGAGGATGGATATTTGTTACTCTTTCACGCAATAACTACTGAACGGATATTGATGAAACTTTACAGTAATATAGCTTATACATCAGAATAATACATAGGCTACTTTATATTCGGGTAACATGCGGGCGAAGCCGTGGGCAGAGGCTAGTTATGTTGATAACCATGATAGGTACTTTCCTAGTTTCAAACGTTTTAAGCATAGGTACCTAACCTAACCTAACATCATATTGAAAAAAATGTTCCTTTACATAAATAAACGCTTGCGACTGCACATAAAATTGTTGATAATATTTGAAAATTTCTAAGTGCATATGTAATTCGATTAGGTATGACTATGTATTAACCTGTTTTATAGTGTAAATAAATGGATCATGGATTTCTGGAACTCTTTTCCACAAATCCTTTAGCTTCCCCTTTGAGTACAGGAAGGGAATTTCTGGATAAAGAGTCCAGAAATCCCCTTTGCAGTGGATTATCGCAGGGGATTTGTGGAATAAGACGTTTTATGGGGGCTAGGTAAACAGGGCGATAGCGTTCGCTTCGGCACTCGTTGAAAAGCTCTAGGCGCGTCGACACACGAGTCCTTTGAATCGCGTCCAAAAAAATGCCCTCGACAACACGCGAGCGCGTGATTCGCCAGGCGAGTGACGAACGTGCCGTTCACACATGCGTCTTTCGCCACAGATTAGTAATAATAATAATTAAAAAAAATTATTTGATCTAAAATACTAAGTATTACATTTACTTGCTCACTTACCAACTAAGTTAGGTATCAATCCGGCAAACTTAGTAATTAACATAATGTCATTCGCCTTGCTACTCATGACGTATGGGTAATCGCGTTATAAATTGTCCGAATAGCTATCTCTTATCATTTTGCACGTGTTATTCACAATGATTATTTATGAACATGACACACAGGTTGGTAGATATTAATCATTCTAGGGAGGTTATGGAAAGATATAAAAAAATGCTGGACATTTTTCACGCAACATCTTCTAGCCCCAAACAAAGCAGAGCTTGTATTATGGGAACTACATGAGTATGTGTTGGTAAACACATACTTTTTATACATAGAAAACATCCAGACCAACATTTGTCCCGTGACGGGAATCGAACCCGTAACCTTTTGCATCTCAGACGGGCCTTCGCCAACGTAGTCGTCGAGATAGATATCCTATCCTACTAATATAATAAATGCGAAAGGCTGTGTGTGTGAATGTCCAGAAATATTTTCGAAAATGAACCCCTAAGGGGGTTAAACAGGGTCGTAAAGTTTCTATGGAAAATTTTATTCCTTTGTTTGATTCGCTTAAAACTCGGTACAAATAAGCTTTAAAATAAATAATGAACACATATTTTTTATTTTTTCAAAACTACGCTTTGCAATTGAGTTCTAAACTTTTTTTGGAAAATTATTTACGTTGGTTCAATTCACTCAAAAGTTGGTGGACATAGTTTGAAGCTTGGAGACGGTCATACGCTACTTTTATTAACATACCACGCGGGCGAAGCCGCAGGCAGAAACTAGTATTATAATAAGAGCAACTTATCACCTAACTATCTATTTTCCATTTTAAGTTAAATAAATATGACGCAGTTTAGTCTAGCTTCATTCAATACCTTTTGAACGAATTAAATTATCTTGGAACACATGCGCGTACCCACGTAATAGTAGATAGGAAAGTAACCTTCATGTGGTGAGTCAGATATCTAGCATATCTACCTGCTGATAATATGAAACAATTTGATTTATGAAAAAAAACAAGTACCTAAATACAATAGAAAAACTTAGGCAGGAAAAAAATAATGAAGCTGCATGGACTTTGAATCAGAGTTGAACCACAGGGTGAACTGACAGAAGACTCTCCGTGCCTGTGAGCCGGGGCTCAATGATATTTGCTCGCTACATTTTGTATCACTGATGTGGTATTAGTTAATGGTTGGGTAAAAGTTATGGTTAGGCAGGTAACCCATAAGGCGCCGAAGCGGAAATTAAGCTTTACTAAAAGTAAAATTAGCAAATTCGATTTACTTTGTGGCAGTTGGAATTTGGATCATCATCATCATCAGCCTATATTAGTCCACTGCTGGACATAGGCCTCCCCTAATGAGCGCCATAGTTGGAATTTGGATCATGTTGTTTCCAAAATACGACTACCTCTAAATAAAACTTGCTAATAAAAAAATATCTGGTATTAGTCAACATAATCATCATGTAATTTAGAATATTTAATTATACTCGAATAAAGAATCTCGATGCTTAAAGTGGTTATCATTTTCTAAAATTAATCGTTAGAGAAAAAGATGCATAAAATGTGTGATGTTTTCTGTTACGTACCTACTTAATGTAGGATTTCCTTTTATGTTTTAGTTTGTATTTTTGTTTGTACCTCATGTTGTCTTGTTGTGTGTGTGTCAAATAAACAAATTATATTCTAATATTTATGCTCATTTTTTGCTAGAGGGCTTCGAAAGAGCCACGGTGTTTCGTAAGCGGCTATAAGTTTAAATTCAGTGACTTTCTGTATGTATCTTCTGTATTTCTTTTCAATGCTTTCGAAAGTATGTCTATTTTTATGGTCAAATTCGGCAGCTGTCTGCTTCTTAACTCGTTTTTTTATCTTATATTTGCCTAACAACTACGTATCTAATCTACCCATATTAGCTAAGCGTGGCTAAGCTGTCTACGACCCACATACATGTGACCATTCGTCCATTCGTTTCAAGCGTTCAGGTTTTCAGATGCACCGAATGACCCGTTTTCAGAAATTTCGCCTACTTCTACCGTTTATTGTACAAATTATGTATTCAGACCTTGTACATAACATTTGTACAAATAAATCAAGTCGATAGGTACCTACGTCTAAACAATTGGCTACTGCCTACTTTTTGCGCCTAAGCCACAAAAATCGCTCAGTATATACAAAAGTGTTACCTGTATTAAGCGGCTACCTCAAACAAATATTACGAAATGTGATATGATTTTAGTTCTTAGTTTTGTCAGCCTGTCTCATTTAATTAAAAAAATATGGTAAGAAATAAATATTTACAGATATTACTAAACGCAGCACGCATGCTTCCACAATTGCCGGGAAATCTTCCGACGTCTTCCATGACGGACGGTTGCCGTATAACTAAAATACTATTAGTTACCTACTAAATAAATACTTCGCGATTGTGTGAACGTCGTGTCAACATAATAACCTTGAAATGTTCAACATTGGCGAGGCGAACGCGAACACGATTGTGTAAGCCCGGTATTAAGATTTCACCCGGTTGTTAGTCGGGTTGGGTTCCATCCTAAAACTCTTCCATAGTCCTCACTAATCGATGCTTCGTAGTAAAGATTGGGTTGAGTATGTAGGTTGTTCAGATCTGTAGTTCTTGAGGTTAGATAAGGACTGGAAGGTATCCTGGTTCTGGCAAAACAAGCTTTTTGTGGCAAATGGCTTTGGCGAAGCGCTATCCCCGTGCCGTGGTGGGTACGGACTACGGACGCGTGCTGGGGCCGGGGCGCAAAAATATATCCTCGTAGAAAATGGATCTCTAACTTGCGGTCATTAACGTACCGAGCCGTATTTACGTACGGCTCGGTACGTAAATGACATCTTAGAACCGATTGTCATGCCCCATACATTGGAGATGACAATGCGCGGCCCCACATTGCAGCGACAGTTTGGGGGTATCTTCGAGAGGTAAAACGTTAATTTCGAATTAACGTTTTGCCGTGGCCAACACGCTCGCCAGACCCCATCGAACATTTTGGGATAAGCTCGGAAAACAAATAAAACAGCGGGATCCAGCACCAACAAACATAGGAGATCTTAAAAGGGCACTGGAAGCAGAGTGGAATAGAATAATCACAAGATTTTATTGACAACTTAATCAAGAACATGCCGAGAAGATTGCAGGCAGTTTTAACAGCTAGAGGGGGTAACACCAAATACTGAATGTGCCTAAATACTCGACAAAAAATCTCCGTAATGACAATCACATTTTCAATGTGACGATTGAAGGGTTAATTCTTCAAAACATCGTTTTTGAAATTTCTGTTGATTACACTAATTTGTGTATTTTACTGAAGTAGGTAAGTTTTATTTTCATTCAATATGGTAAAATTAATCAAATGCTTAATATAATTTCTATATAATACAAAAAAAAATGCTTCAGTTCCGATCTGTCTCTTATTTGTTCCGTTCCTCTAATTATGTCCATTAGTGTATTTGTTTCTTGGTAGTTGGTAATGTTGGTATCAATGGTATCCATATAAACTAGTGCATTTCTAAACAAGTAATATTTGTTGAAAAGTATTTTCCATTTTACAAATAAAAAATATGTAATACTAGCTTCTGCTTTGTTAGCTTCTTAGCTTCTCACGGCTTTGCCCGCGTGGTACCCGGATAAAAAGTAGCCTATGTGTTATTCTGATTTATAAGCTATATTACTGTAAAGTATCATCAAAATCCGTTCAGTAGTTTTTGCATGAAAGAGTAACAAACATCCATCCTCACAAACTTTCGCATTTATAATAGTAGTATGATTATGATGATGTATGTATATAAAGAATTTCACATATTGTACTTTTTATCAACTTCTCGTTCAAAATTATACTTTTTGTAGAGCGCGGAAGCCTATAAAATCGATTAAATAACAGTATCCTATATATTTAGACGTTCACAAAACCGCAAAAGTCCTTGCTGCGTCATTCTGAACAGTTTGACGTGTTTCCCTATACATGCCCACATTTGGGTAACGAGACATGGGCATGGGCCTAATAAATTGCAACTGTTTGTTGAATAGGTACGTTAGTATTCCACTTGTGGTAGGAATAAAAAAGTTTTTCATACAACCTCCTTGGTATCGATTGTAGGACATTAACTAAGTATAAGACATTAAATGTCAAAAAACCGACTTCAAATAACGGGAAGTTGACATAAAGTCAAATATGACATTTCATCACCCATTTGTGGATTTTTTCATAAAATTGATATGGGAATCATTAAAATCGGTTGGCGAGGATTTCGCGTTATACATATATACACATAAAAAAACATAGGTAATACAGATGAATTGAGCACCTCCTCTTTTTGTGAAGTTGGTTGATATGAATTAAGTTTGTATGACTGTAATCGTGACTCGATTTTAATGATAATTTTTTTAATGCATAGGGATATAATTATGTACTTCAAGGATGGTCCCATATAAATTTTATGAAAAATACCTCTCGTAAGGTTGAAAAATGGGTGATAAATTAATTATAAATTAAATATCATACTTTTTATATTTAATAAATAAATTATGTTGTTAATTTTTACAACATCATCTAGCCCTAAAGTAAGCGAAGCTTGTATTATGGGAATCAGATCATACAAACATTTGCCCCGCGGCGGGAATCGAACCCGCAATCTTCTGCGTTGCTAGCGGGCCTTCGCCCATTGCGCTACGAGGTCGTCAAATATTATTCAAATAAAAAACAAAAGTAAAAGCGCCCACAAAAAATATTTCAGATAGTCGTGATTCCGTAAAATGATGTTTTGTTAAGTTTTACTGAAAAAATAGCAATCCCTCTGGAATAAAACTTATGCGGAACCACTTCGGGATCATGTTTTAAATAACAACAAAATAACCATCAAAATCTGTTAACAATTGGCGAAGATATCAACAAAAACACAATAAAAAAATACAGAATTGAGAACCTACTCCTTTTTTGAAGTGGGTTAAAAACAGAAAGGTACCGATTAGGTTTAGTGAATATTAACTCTGAACTCTGTCCCCACCACAGACTTACTGGATGCTAACGCATGTCTCATTCTGTAATGAATTAAATTCAACAGTAAAAAAACAAAACGCTGTCTACCTATAAACAACTGTTTAAAAATATATGAAGCAATAACTAAGTTACTTACCTAAGTAACGATGCTGGCTGACCCAATTACTAAGCAGGTGCTAAGATGATAGAGTTACAAGCAAAGGTCAATTAATTGTACGGAATCCAGGTTAATTAACGGTTGTTAAATTAGCAGTACCCTCCCTCCCTACAACTAGGTACTATTAATGAAGTGCACAAGACGTGTCGAGACTTACACCCAAGATGACTGGTAGATAATGCATTTAGTTCTGCTCTCACTGCATGGTCTGTGCGGAAATCTGTCGAATCAATTTATTTACAAAATGAAGAACGTTTAGAACGTTTTATTGAAGACCCTACGCTAGTTGAGAAGACGACATAAGAAGACAGCTGGGCCAGCTGCCAGCTAGTTGGGAAGACGACATAAGAAGATAGCTGGCCCGCACTGGCATCAAATAGCGCATGATCTCGATCTTAGCTATGGCTATCATCTGACTTTTTTTTTTTTTATTTTTTTTTATTTGGTCATAACCAATGGCTATCTTTGGAGGAGGCCTTCATGTAAATATTATTTTTATGTGAAAAAAAACAGTAGAGTAATTTTCATCTCTAGGAAAGTAAATTGGTATGACTCGTTGAGATTTTTTTCTTCCATTGAGTCACTGTTAGTCATTGGAACTTTTTTTATATATGAGTTCCGAAAAATATCCCAACGAGTCACATTGTGACTGGATCTGGTGTGACTCGTTGGGATCCCATCCCTTCAACTGTGAAGGGGTTCTTGCGGAATATAAAAAAAATAGAAATACAATTCAAATCAATAAGTAGTTTACCTACCTTTTTATTGAGATTTAAATGTAAAAAAAGGAACCTAATGATTTTCTAACTCTGTACAAAGTTTTTTCTTTGTATAATATTGTGACGAGCGCGGCCTAGCTAACTACGGTACGCTAGCGCCATCTCTTATCAAGTGGACGCACTACTTGTAACCGCCATCAGCACTAACCGCGCTAGAAAAGGATGGAAGTTTCCAGAATGTTCGGGACGGTACGAGATGGGGCGGAGCGAGGATACGGGCCACGCCCCCTACGAGATTGTTCTGGAAGGGACGTCTTACGAGATATATAAGCGCGGCAAGCGGCCGGCAGAGTCAGTTTCTTCTCAAGATTGGAAAGTGAATTACTTGAAGTGATAAATAAGCGATACCCAGTGACCAGTGAAGTGACAGTTGCGCTAGTGTTGTACCAAGTGATACAGTGTTTTTATTTGAATTGTGTTATTTGTTCTGTTGGCATTTTTATTAAGTGATTTATTAATACAGTGTTTAATTGGACTGAATTATTTTATCCCGAACCCTAGCTCGTAACAATATGTATTAACAAAAATAATGTTTATGAGTAGTATATTAGTCATGTAGTTCCCATAATACAAGCTCTGCTTAGTTTGGGGCTAGATGATGCTGTGTGAAAATGTCCTGCATTATTAATTTATTTTATACCTAGTACCCACTTGGTATACTTTTTTAATATTCTTGGATACAAAATCAAATTCATTGAAATAACAAGAGTCGTCTTCGATTTAGAATGCACCATGCTCCTGACTTGTATTCCTTACTCATAATATGTAATTCTGTATCAATGGATACCTTTTTCTATTTAGATTATTATAAATACCTATTCTCTGTCTAAGAAGAACACAATTTCAGGCTTCTTTGAACTACTCAAAATATAAGGCTGCACCTTATATTTTTTTAATGGGGGACTTCAAATCAGATGTTTGGAGTCCTTTCTATTGATTGATAGATAACTAACTCAAAGGTATGCTAACTGTTAAAAAACACGTCTGTACGATATTTTATATGAATAGGTAACACCCTTTATACCTCTACTATTCATATTATACTTCTGATCGTGGTGTGTAACACACAGACAGACAGACGGACATGACTTTATTGGTTCCGTTGTCGCTTTTTGATTTCGGAACATTAGATACATTAGTGGAAATTTTAACATTTAGGTACTTGCTATAGAAGTATCAGATAATCGGAAAACAAAACTTTATATTATTAGGTATAACACATATGGATTACACAAATAACATTTTGCTAAAAACAAATATTTTGAGCAAAAAACCACTTATTTTCGTGACATTTACGAGAAATCTCTGGAAAATACCTACACCAATGTATAGGTACCTACCTAGCTAGCTAGCCTAGTTAGGTAGGTAGATAAAATACTGTATATTTTCTGGTATAAATCCATATAATACCTCTATATAAGCAGTAGATAATCAAGATTAGGAACCAGATAGGTATAAATCTTCTGATAGCAATTTATAAATGCAAATTTATCAATGGATTTTTGTTGCTAAGTTGTAATTCGTACCTAACGGCTGAATCGATTTGGATGCAATTTCTTTGGTCACCCCTTCAATATCCAGCCCTGGCTTGGCAGGCGGGTACCTATGTGATTCTAGGGGGGGCATTTGGTTCCCTCTGCCCCCCACTTCCGCACTTTTCAGGTTAGTATGCATGTTCTGAGCCTTGAAGAAAACATTCAATTTAAAAATTAAAAGATTTTTCGGTACGTAATAGTTTATTGATTTTTTGGTATTTTTTGAGACATTTTTTTTTGTACGTACTCACTTCAATGAAGTATAAAACAGTATTGCTGACATTTTTCCCAAAATACTAGAGCACAATTCTTCATATTAATTAGGTACAGGAGCGGTCTTTAATTCGTGGGCCAATTTGATGACATTTAGTCCGAAATGAAAATATGGTTACATTATTTATCTACGTTAACGTTTCTGCTGTTTATCTGTAGATAAGATAAACAGTATGAATTAATGACCGAGACTGTCTAACAAATTGATGAAAACATAATTGTAACAAGAATATAGAATGAACACATTTGAGATTTTCTCAGTTTCGCTTTAATGAACATTTAACTTTAATTTGAATTACGTATAGACGGCCTACGGGTACGGTACAGCTTAAGGAGAAAACCTTTTGCCCTCTTATTCATAATCACTGCCTAATTTTATCAGTTCGATAAACGTTTGTGATTGTTTCGTTTGTCAAATCTGAAAATTAGAATTTTCAGTTTCCAACTCCTCAGAATACATGCATTTTGTTTTAATTGTTAAAGTTATCGTGTCTGGAATTCTATATGATGAGGGTTTCGATTGCTTGTTAAATTCCGAAGTTTTAGGATCGTCCAATCCATAGTGATTAGATGACAAAATGTAAGCGAACATCTTGTCGCCCGGCGCGCGGCAGCGGAAGTGTTCGCGATTGCGCGGGAATAACGCGACAGAGTGCGCGCACATTTTATGAATGTAGGTATACTTGCCTACCTAGAGAAACATTTTGTGTCGCAAATTGATTCGCGCCCTTATCATTTGTAAAGTTAGATAAGGACAGTGCTAGAGTTATCGAGCTGATACAATTATGGAGTGATTATGATAAGAGGCAACTTTTAGAACCATCCAAAAATAGATGTTCAAGACATTGAAGTTGATTATTCGAAAACGGTGGTTTAATTTCCACTCTTACAATGAGATTTACTTTGGGCGCAACGGATTCTAAGCAAGCACAATTTTGCTTGCAGCAACCACAGTTTTTAACAATCGACAGACAATATTTTCTGAAAATATGTTGGCCCGAATTTTATAGAAGTTACCTGTAGAAGTAGATACGAAGAGTTGCCATAAATTGAAGTTTAAGGCTGTGAATACATTAAATAAGAAACGTATTAACAGTTTAGCTTAATTCAGTTAATAACCTGTTTAGAAATGACAGGACAAAAATCAGATAGGTACGTACACACTTTTATTTTAATCTGTTTCTGGTACTTTGTCTAACCATTATTTGAAGTTTTAGTGATGTTTTTTTTATGTCTAAATAGATAATGTATCAGAAAGTTTAAAGTAATTTGCAGAATTCAAGTTATAAGGGTGCCTATAAAA
Organism: Perizoma flavofasciatum; assembly: GCA_958496245.1. Classification (NCBI taxonomy): domain Eukaryota; kingdom Metazoa; phylum Arthropoda; class Insecta; order Lepidoptera; family Geometridae; genus Perizoma; species Perizoma flavofasciatum. Next base: position 3,305,194 of record OY292443.1, on the reverse strand, counting down.
TCCTTATTTGAAAAAACGTCCAGATATTTGAACAAATCATCTTCTTTTCAACAAAATCAGTATTTTTTAATATCTAATGATTATTTATGACATTGTAAAAGCTCCCTTAGATTTGACTACAGAAAATACAACGCTACCTAAAGATTTATTTCTTGGAATGCTTTCAAGTAGAAACCTACATATTTGCTAAAATTATATTATTAATTCTTATGCTACTGTTTTATTACTTCATTATCACCGAATAACTGAAATATTGAAGATTACTTATAAGTCATACTTCAAATTATAACGTAACCTTTTTTTTCTCTCATTTTTGTATATTATGCTATGGGTTTACGTGTTCCATTTCGTTTATGGCAACTCTTTCCTTGTTATTTTTAGAATGTCTTTTTAGTTCATACGTTTTTGTACTGTTCACCAAAGCCTATAATAAAACACCAATCATTTGGACATAACAAATTTCAAACTAATCGTATTCGGTAATTACTTGAGACCAAATGTACAAATCCAACTATTTTAGCTACACAATAACAACTGTTTCAATAATATAATAATGTAACAAAATTGTCTATTTCAGAGTGTCGTTTACCGGCTCTGCAGTTTCGAATCTGGCAACACACAGAAGCGACATCATGGCAAAGGACCTTCTATATACAGCCAGGCGATGACATTTAAAACTTTTCGAAAAAGTTTTAAAAATAACATTATTAGTTTTTAAAAAGTATTCGGTTTATTATGCCTCTTGAAATTGTTACTACTTAAAATATAATAAGTAATTAAGATGCAACAGACATTTAACCAGCAAAACACGGCCGAATTCAGGCAGAAAATAATATGGGGCCATATAATTTCAGCTCCATATTGTTTGACTACACTCATAGAGAACATGTTATTAAAATGCCCATTAATCGAAATCCGCGTCATCCCGATTCATCGTGAAATTTCATCGCAAAATTGTCAACGCATTGTCGATATAATCAAAGGTGCTGGTTCGAGTCCAGCTGAATTGGAAATTTAGTAACATATTTAAACGTAAATCCGTTTATTCTCTTAAGTTAAGGCCTGTTCCATCTTCATGTAATCAAATTCAGACCGTTGAGAGTGGGTCCTATAATCACTATCATAAGGGTTGCTATGTAACGCTAAATGCATAATATAACACTACTACACGTATAATATACAAGCTATCGTTATATTATACGATCCATAATGTCAGCCTTTTTTGGGGACTACGAAGGTGAAAATCGGGTCACATTAGACTCATATCAATTTCAGAACAAACGAAATTTTTCTAACATGCTTTTTTAAGTTCGATATAAATTATACCCAATTAAGTAAATAATTAATATATTTAAAATTATTTTTTGTGCACAAGCCCCCTAACACACTGATAATGTTTAAACCGGTTCAATTAAAGTATGTTTTTAGTTCGACAAAAGGTTGGGAAATAGCTAAAAGGCTGACATAAATACATACAATCATTATGAGTAAGTGATTCACACCGTGACGATTACAGAGCACAGTGCGACAAAAGTATTCTAGTCATTATAAAAAATATAAGACTGCTGTGTGTGCAAATATGTCACTGCTTGACAACAAAGTTGAAGACAATATCAACTTATACATTTAAGTCTCGTTTTATTCATTATACCAAGATGATTCACGATTACTCAACAGTCAAGTGTATTTACAAAACACAAGTCACAATAACATATTTGCACACCAACAAACTTGGTTGTAGCGTAACGCCACCTTAAATTTAATACTTTTTTTATTACATTATTTGTCGAATTTTTTAATTTTTTTTTTCGTTATATGGCACCATAGCCATTTTATTTCACACGATAATCACACATACTGTGATTTCTTGTGCCTAGTAAAGTACTTAACGTACAGTATTATTACTTTTGAACTGTTTAAGAATCACGCATAAAGGTAAATTATATTACATTTTACAAATAAATTGACTTAAATATGTAGATACTTATAACATGCTTTCAACAATACTAAAAACATCATTCAGATAAGCTTTGTGGTTTAGTGTCGCCAGCGACGAGAATAAAAACTATAGTAGCCCCCAACAAAGCATCCTTAATACGGCCCTGTACTGCCCATTCTTATCACATTAGGTGACATCGCTTGGCCTAAACAGTTCAAAAAAAAATACGAAATGATAGTTCTTATCACCGAAGGTAGTGTCATATACCTTACAGCAGTTATACATTTCACAACCAACCGCTGGCCTGCCAAAGCCTAAATTTAAGCTCATTTCCAAAATCATGACTTACCCCGTATTCCAACTAATACAATCGGAATATGAAGACTTCTCGTTTTTCCTTGAAAATATACATTTGGTATATTTTCAAGTTTGACAGTATTCCATAAAGAAACGAGATATCATCCTGGTGTAATTGGAAAACAGTGTAAGGATGTACAGAGTCCTATTTCGCAAAATATTGGCACTTGGAAAGCGAACAAATTTGTTGTAAATTCTAAAAGTCACTTAAATCACTGTCGTTTTTGCTTTTATCCTATCAATATACGTAAAATTTTGAATACAAAAATAGGATATTAAAAGTAATTTACAAGATGCAATGAATCTTATCGTTTGAAGGTGAACTGATATCATGTTGTTTAGAAAGCTCAATTTTTATAAATTGATGTGTGCGATCCTGCCATGGTTATTTATTAAGACACCTAATGTTAATATTAATTATTATAACAATTATTAAATTACACTTAACGCCAGCATAATCGTCGAAAATCAGTGGTAACAAGCCGTTTTATATAAGGGCGAATATGGGGAACTACATAACTGATATATTACTTCTTTTTGTAATAACATACATATTATATATAGAAAACACCAAGACCCGATACAAATATTAACAGATCATGCAAACATTTATCCCGCAACGGGAATCGAACCAGCAACCTGCAACGTCTCAGGCGGGCATTCGCCCACTTCGCCACAGAGGTCGTCTACTATAAGACTATAAGTATTTGGGTTTATTTTTATTAGCTTGCAGTTTTTATTGTTCATAAAAGCTTCATTATATGTTAAAACAACGGTTTATTTTAAAATTTTAATTATTTATAAAAATCAAGAGAGCAAGCCCTTTTTCAGTTCAGCCAAATTTTAAGATACAAATCAAATACGGCAGTGATTGGACTCAACTCAGGGTGTCTAAACACATATCACTTTCTGTTGGCGTTAACGCCTGCGGGAAGATTGAATTGTACGGAAATGACATTAACTATGGAAATGTCACGTGACTACTGCCAAGTCCTTCCTTGACAAATTTGCGTTAGCATGAGGTATTTGTCTAGACCCCAGTCCAGACATTCAAACGGCTAATTTGTGACCAAACCATAAAGTGTAAAATTGGAATTACATATTTTTAATTCACACAATGCATTAAAACACGCACAAGCACACACGAGTCTACTTTTCTAACTTATTTCAAAGAATTGCGCTTTTCCTGAGCACTTTTTTTTTTGTCAAATTAATAATAAATATACGATTCAAAGTCAAATAAATTATTAATATCCAAATATTAGATAAAAAATAAAATCATCTTTATGATTTTTAACAATATAACACTATGTTTGATAAAAAAATTGACTCCCAAATGGCAAATAGTTCATGATAAAGATTGAATAATATAAAAAAAATCTGCATTTTTCTATGAGTATCTTCAAGTTTAAAGATACATTGTCACAAAAAAGTAGTTACGCCAAATACTTTTCTGCTCTGTCCTTATTAAGTAAAAAAATCAAATATATACCAAATATATAATTTATTCATTTTAGGCCATATTGCATCAACAAAGGGCAACCCTTTTTTGACCCTAGGTATAATCTTAATCAGAACTGGCCTAGTTTGAAACGAGTGAGTGCTGGATATAATGAATAATTAGTTATTTCTGACTTTAGTACTCTTTGACCCTTGGTAAATCTACCAAATCCTAAAACGATACTCAAGATTTAAGTGAGTTAGAAAGAGATGGCGCTAGATCCAACATAAAGTTGTTATTTTCTAATCTTCTTTATGTCGTGATTAAACGTCATTAGAGTTTCAGTATTCGGCTGTAAATGCAGTATTAAGGAGTAACTACGAAAAATTTGCAGCGTTTTCGAAAGACGCCAAATACTTATCATTGTCTACATGCAATTTCAGAGTCACGTCATTGTAATAAAACTATTAAAATAATGATAAAACATCAAAACACAGAATTTCATAAACAGTGCCGTTTTAGATAAAACATATTTTTCGCACGTTCATATTAACACACCCTTAGCATTATAATTAAATTTACAGTAATTTTAGAAAAAATACATCGAAATATTTTACATCTTTTGAAATATCTAGTCTAATTTCTAATTCCTTGTATGTTGTTTTACGGTCTTGATTGTCATATTACGTGCAAAATACCGTATCAAATTATTAAGTCATAATTTTTTTCGGAAGGCAATTTTTGCACAACACAAGAACAGAATAACTTAAAAAACACGATTGACTATGATCAAAAATAAATGTCTTAAAATTATAATTTAATTATTTTCATAGAAATAAAAACTCCTTACATATAAACGCTATTTAAATTTAAGCGTTACCAAAAACGATTCCCGTCAATGTTACTGACAAATATATACGAGAATAATTAGTAAGTATTACTTAAATTTAAATGGAGTTTATTTATTCTACAATTAAATAAACTCAACACGCGGTCTGAGATCTATCACTCACTTGCAGAGTTATTTTTTTTTTCACAGTTTTTATCACATTTTTTAAATACTGTTATCTTAGGTGCTTCATGGTAAGATATGTTGGTCAGTATTTACAGATTCACACGATCAGTTTAGCGGGACCGCCAGTATTCAGTATGAGTAGACGCTGATGCCAGCCTGCGAGATTTAAAAACATGCAATAAATTTCTTGAATACTTACACCGGGTCACAACTATGCCACTATGATAAAAATGTGTGAAACAATCACTCTGTAATCAACACATGCATGGTTTGTGTACGATGACGTTATATGTGTGAGTGAATTACAAATGTTCAAGGTTGGCATCATTTCATTTGTCGCCAGAGCGTGATGACATGCTATCGCGCGCTCCGTCCGTTGGCGGTTTAAGTCAGCGACGGCGAGGCCGGCTATTGATGACGTCAGAGTCAGTTAAATTTATAAACAATCTTTCGCTGACGTATGTCAGAACAAATGAAGTGTCTATTGAAATCCGGGCGGGTTGAGGTAAGACGAATCGGCGGGGCGGGAGTAAGTAGCCATCCTGTACGTTATACTATTATGTATTCTGTGTCCGGGTTTCACGTTACAACGAAATGGGTGAATATTTTTTCCAGCCCTATAGTTTATATTCTGTAACCCTCATATCTATACCCAGAACACAAATCCTTGAGAATACCAAGTAGGGATTAGTCAGACGCACGTCCGTACAAACAAAAGCAGTATAACATAAATATTGTGCGTACCTGATTTCGTCACGCGATCGAGTTGACAGCGTAATTGGGTCGCGTGCCCTCAGGCTGGTACAGAGTTATCGATGCGATGTAGTTGTTTGACATCACCTGGAAATAAGAGAAACGATGGTAAAAATCCTCTCATAACGCATAAACACTACCATAGCTGATACCGTCAGCTCCACCTTCCCTACGAAGCCTAAGGAAACGTCCGAAACACGAAAGATCGCCGTTCTATGATTTTTACTGTTACATTCAGACATAGTAATCTTGTAGAAATGGAGCTATCCGTAGTCCAAAAGGCAGTATGTTAAAATAGTAATTGCCATCGTGCGTATCAATTAAATCATAAATAATCAATATTCAAATATATAATCCTGACCCCACACTAGGTAGATAAGACCTGGATAGTAACTACTAGTACAATGGTCATACAAAACTCAGACCACCAATATCTGCAAAATATGCAAACATTTATTTAGAATGGAACCAAAGCAGCAATACGAAATGTTCATAAGAACCACTGGAAGAGAAAGCTTTTTAAATGGCGACCACGAACCGAACGACAGTGTAGAAATTTTAGTTCTAAAACTCACCTCGAAAATCATGTCCTGGTACCCGTAGCAGAATGTGGATCCGAAGGGGTTGGTTGTGTTGGTGGAAGAGGCCCGGTTTAGCACGACGGGCCGCTCACACACGCGCAGCGCCCGCTGCACCCCCTCCCATTTGGAGTACGCCGTGATCTGCGCGACCCCGCGGCTTTCCACCAGCGAGTTAGTTTCACATCTATGAACACGAGAGTATTTGGGGAAATCAAAAATTGACAATGTAGTTTAAGCGAGGAATTAGAGTTCAATTCATTAAAACGAAATAATTATAAAAGCATCACTAAATTCTCAAAAATAATGATAATAACAAGGGTCAATCAGAGATGCTAGTTAATAGAGCTGTAAAAGTAACAAGACATTGTATTCGTTACTAAAACAATCAGCACTCGTTACTATCGTATCGTTACGTTACTCGTTACTTTTGAAACAATCAAGCACTAGCATGAAGCGTCGCATCGAGTCGCGTCGCGTACAGTATGACTTTATTCGTACTTTGTATCAAACTGACATCTATACGACCAATGCCACGAATTACCGAAACCTTACTCAAAAAATCATGTCGTTGCAAATGACAACGAAATTATTTTTTGAGCAACGTTTCGTTACTTCGAGTCAGGTGATATACTCGTTACTCAGTAACGAATACATACGTTTTGCTACAGTTCTACTAGATTATAAGAAGGGCTTGTAAGCAAAATACACTTTTATGATCGAGTTATTTTTACGAGGCGGAAAATAATATTAACTTTTCAAGAATTACCAAATTGAATAAAAACGAACTAAGGAGACGAAATACTCACTTGTCCGGCTGCACGGTTAGTTCGAATTCACACCGGTGGTACATATTGAAGTTATAGTGACCGGGGTAGTTGGTGTGGAGAACAAACTTCTTCACCTGATGCGTACGCGCGTCAAACAGAATGTCCTGAAAATTATAAAGATTCGTTAAAATCAACTCGCATCATAAGGCATTTTGCGGGTAGCCCAGAAAATAATAAATCGTTAAAATCAACTCGCATCATAAGGCATTTTGCGGGTAGCCCAGAAAATAATAAATCTATATGTGATTTTTTCAATCTTTGTGTAACAACTACAGGCAATTTAAGGGCGCTTGTAAAAACACGCTCACGACAGGATAATGAAGATTCTCATAAATAATCAGTACGTACGTGGGGATATCAAATAGTCAGAGGCACGTCCGAACATTATTATTTAACACACGCCCACGTTTTGAATTATTCTCAATATTCTACGTGACAAGACAATCGCCGCTTATTAGAACACTAACTGATGACGAATGCTTCGAAGTTTTAGTTCGACGGTTTTCACACGATCCTTTACTTCCCTATTTTGAGCTCGTATTAATGCGCACATATCTTTTTCAAGCAGAAAAATCTATTGATGCACGACCAGGTTTGAACCCACGACCTTTGGATCGGAAGTTGAAGGTATCGTCCACAACGTCACGGTTAGCTTTCGGTAATAGTTACAGAAAAAGCACTTTCCAGTCCGAAAAGAAGTGTATTAAACTATTAGTGAACATTAAGCATCTTTAGTAACTAAGGTCAACTTCACGGTCAATTTATTAGCGTTTACGATCAAGGTCAATTCACTACTCCTCAAGTAGGGCCGAGTAATAAACAATAGTAAACATTGGTAGTTTAAACAAATTATAAAGGCCTCCGGCCACTTCAAAGTCACATATAATCCTCTCCATCCAAAGGTTGTCTGGAAGAGATCTTTTTTAGGCGAAGGGACGGCCCATTGTACCTTTATCATAAGATGTACAATAAAGTGTTTTCATTCATTCATTCATTGTGCGTTTTATTAGCGTCTAAGGTCAAGGTCAACTCACCAATCCCAAGGTAAAGTAGTTAAAGAAGTAGTCGCTAGCAGGCGGTGGTCGGCGCCTGGTAGGCGTGGGCCGGTGAATGCGCATCTTGTCATCGCTCTTATAATAGAGACGCGCGGGCGCGCCGAGCACTCGCGCGACATGCTGACAGGAGTCACCGAAGCGTATCACGCGGCAAATCGGAACTTGCAGAGGTTCTAGTGATCGGCTTGTCCCTGGAAAACATCCAATAAGTTAATGTCCACTGTATACCCCTAGCACCCGAACACCTAGAGAAGAAAGGTTCTAAAACCACAAATCAAGCGATACAGTGTAGGAAGGCCCCCGATGGAATAGTGACATTTCAATGTTTGCAGGTAGTAGGTTTCCCGAAATCGTTTGCTATGGAACTCTTTTAGTGGAGGCTTATTTCTATTTAAGTAGTGGAATTCTACAGGATATTGAAGATGATGATACGAACACCTGCACAGGGAAGTTTTCTATACGGCCACACTTTAAGCTAATTGTCGCCTCCGAGTTCAAAGGTTTGCCGTGGGTAGTGTTAGGGCTGATACTGATCGGCTCGCATTTCTTTTAAATAAATAAAATCGTTACATGACTCACTAACTGACTAACAATCAACGCACAAACTAAACCGTAAGTCTTGACGAACTAGATATTGGAAGGTATGTTTCTTTTAGTGTTTAGATAATCTTAAAAAGGTGCAGAGGGAAGATTAAGTTTTACGCGGACTACTTGTTACAAAGCAAAAGTTGATTGAGTTGAAAAACTTTATGCAAAATAATGTATCGACGTTTTAGTATTTGAGAGCGAGGGTACCTTCAGTGAAGCAATGAAGACGCAAGCCTCTGGTGGCAGACTGGGCACGCAGCACAACGCAACGCCTCAAGTGCAACTGATGCCGGTAGCACGATAGAGGGAGCTCGGGAAGAGGACCAGTGCCTACCATGGTACCACTCGCAGCGGTGTTGCTTGTCTGAAATACAATAGATCAAGATTTTTATGTTGATGTTGCGCTAGACAGTTGGATCGCATGTATTGTTCTATTGCAATACTTCATAAGATATTTAATAGACAGTCAATTTTAGTACCGTTTCTCTATTTCTGTCTCTATCTCTCATATGTTGTTTTGCGACTCTGCTATATTGAGAATCTGATTTATGGATGTTCCCTTACCTGATGTTGAGATCCGTGGTATATGGTAGTCCTCGAAACGACGGGCGATCCACCGTTTGGGAACTGAAGCGAACCCAGTCCGTGCGCGTAACCAGGCTGAAAGGTAGTACAATCTAGTTGTATTCCACAAAAAACGTTTAACACGCACCATGATAATGGAAGTAGGTAGCTAAAGTCTGTATTGGTAGACGAATCGATCTACCCTCTTTCTCACTTCATTGCATACGATACTACTTCTACTACCGGTTTCATTGTTAAAACTCTTTGAATCCAGTGCCTAATAGAAAAAAAAATCCCATCAATAGATGGCGCTATAACAAACTTTACCTCGAATTTGCTATCAACAGGGAAGTAAAATGATAGTCCTCTGAAGTTGAGAGCGAAGAGATTGCGCTGCGAGTCGTACAGGCCGGGGTGCGTGGCCCCGAAACAGTGCTCAATCTGCTCGATAGATGGCGTTATCTCGGGAGAGTTGAAGCACATACCGCTGGAAATCAATAAGGGCGTTTCATTATGATTAAAAAAATAAAATCCTACAACTACGATAGATGTCAATGGCTTGATTAGGGCAGTACAATTAAAGAAGTTTATTATTTTCGTTAATTACTTTCAAATGAATTTGCCATCGTAAGTAAGTAATCCAATAGGCGATGAGCTTGTCACGTGGAACAATATTTAAAATGCAAAACGCCAAATATAATGTTTAGACGTGGCTCTGACTACTTTCTACTTGGTATCGTCACGGATCGACATAATGGGTATAGGTCTGTGGATGTTCAGTTGTCCATCAGGGAGATTAAAGCCGTGAGCGTGTTGGTATATTTTATATTACATCGGAGGTAAACGGTAACAGGAAAACGCAGAAACAACCTCTTACCCCAAATACACATATACCGGCTCCTTGCAACGTCGATAAAAATAAATATCGTCCAAAGACCTTTCGTTTAAAAATACTGGAATAGCAAATTGCCATCAAAATGTCATTAGGTCAGAGATACGAGCATAAACTAACTATATCGACTTAGCAACAGACATTACGATAAACGTACAATCGATTAAGAAAATAATATGAATGTATTTAAAAAAAAAGTATATAATGAGTTGACCGTCATTTAGTTCCGATAATACAAGCTCTGCTTAGTTTGGGGCTAAATGATACTGTGTGAAAAATATCCAACATTATACCTCGTGTGGTCATAAGTCTTGAGACACAGTAAAACTAAAATATTTTTGGAGCTAAGTTGAGTATTCATTTATTGGATATTAAAATTAAAACTACTGACATCTAGATCTGTATTTAAAAATAAATCATTCAAAATGGCCGCCTTTGCATTCAATGCAGGCCTTCAAACGCGTGCGCCATTCATCTATGGCGGCACGAATCTTTTCAATGGGAATCCGTTTCGATTCTTTAACAAGGGCTCGCTTGAGAGAATCCAGGTTTGGGTGAGACTTTCTGCATGCCCTCAGCTCCAATTCCGTCCATAAAGAATAATCCAAAGGATTCAAGTCAGGGCTTGACGAGGGCCAATCTTCGCTCCGAATGAAGCCTGGCAAATTGGCCTCCAGCCAACGTTGGGTAGTCTTAGCTTTATGGGAGGGAGCAGAGTCCTGTTGGAAAACCCAGTATTTTCCAGCGAATAGCGTATCATTTAATGGTTTAACCACCGCTTCCAATATGTCGGTTTGGTAATTTTGTGCCTTCACCTTGACGCCTTGCTGGCAAAAATGAAGCGAAGTGACCCCCTCGTAGGAAACACCCCACCAAACCATCACACTTGCTGGATGATGAGTGCGCTGGACATTGCGTACAGATGGCTGGACGTCCTTTGAACTTCTGGCGTAAACCTTATTGTTCTGCCGGTTAAACTTTTCTTCCACCGTGAAGATCTTTTCATCGGTAAACAGGATATTTTTTGGATCGTGTCTCTTCAATAGGTTCCGACATCGTTCCAGTCGCAATTTACGAAGACGCTCGTTTAAATAATGCACTTTCCTTCGACTGTAGGCCTTTAGTTTAAGATCATATTTAAGTATCCTGTTCACCGATATTCGCGAAATGTTGGTCTGCAGAGCTAATTTATTTTGAGTCCGGCAAGGGTTGCGACGAATTCGCTCTCTGATTACTTTGATGTTGGCGGGCGTCCTTACAGACCGCGGGCGGCCACATCTTCCACGGTCTTCTAAAGAGCCGGTCTCCTTGTACCTCTTTATGGTATAATACACAAAGTTCCGACTACATCCCAAACTTTGGATTTCACTAAAAACTTGCATTGGTTTTTTTCCTGCTTGAAACAGTGAAATTACAGTCGCACGCAAATCTTTTGTTGGCGCCATTTTCACGGAGAATGAAACAAATATTCAAATGTATGTTTTTTCTGATTCAAAACATTCGAAATTTAAAATTTTAAAAGTTTAAAAAAGGTTGCATGAATTACTTTCTTTTTAAATTAATTAAATAAGTTCGTCTCAAAACTTATGAACACACAAGGTATATTTATAATAACAGATGTTTGTTGATTGTAGTGGCAAGTGTTCCCAAAGGTTTTGGATTCAAAAACCGATGCTTACCAATGGATTTTCACTATATTATGTACTATATTATTATATTACAACTATATATCACGACTATTCTCCTAACATTTACATGACCGTTTCGAACTTTTAAGCTTGGCGCTCATGAGGATCGACCTCTTAACGGTCATCGAAACGTCAACAGGATAATAGTCAATTAGGTAGGTTTTTTGTTTTTCTTGTTTTTTTTGCAGCTCCAACTTGATACTCACCTATATCTAAGTTTAACTAATTTCATATTATATATCTCTATAATCTTGAGACGTTGCGCGACCGGATCGAAAACCAGCCGCACGCCGTCCTGTGGCATATTTATTACTAAGTCTACATTCAATGGATTCTGGAACAAGAAAAACATATCATTACTTCATCGTTAACAGCATGGATAACCCACTGAAATGGTTGCCTGGAAGAAATCACTGATTGCGATTAGACCACCAATTGTAAAACCTTAGAGAATTTTGTAAAAGTGCATAAAATGAAAATTTAAGTCCTCAATAAAGTTAATCCTACAAACTTTCGCGTTAATAATAATTAACGCGATAGTTTGTGAGGATGGATGTTTGTTACTCTTTCACGCAAAAAATACTGAACTGATTTTGATGAAATTTTCCAGTAATATAGCTTATTCATCAAAATAACACAGGCTATTTTTTATCCGGGTACCACGCGGGCGAAGTCGCGGACAGAGGCTAGTTGTTATTATATCCCATCCCCCTGCCCACTGTACAGTAGGTATTTGTAAATTTTGTATGCCAATACCGGTAGAATTTTAGTGGAACACTCTTTAGCAACCTAAGACCTCTTAAATTATGTACCAGAAATTCTAAAAAACAAAATAAAATATTAGTATAGAATTCGTAGTTACCTGATCACTATAAAGTACTTGTACTCCTCGTATTGTTCCCACTTGACTCTGTATGATTGCTACGGACTGCGAGAAATGCATCCCTGAAAATAAATAAATAACATCCTTAGAACTTTTTCTCAACGAAAACATTTACAATGTCAGCGAATATTTAGGAAATGACTACACTGACTTCAATTCTAACTCAAATGTTGAGTAGGCAACCATTAGCTACTTATTGTTATTTACAAAATGACAACCTATCCAGTAAGGACTTATTTTAAAAAGGTTACTTAGTTATTATTTATGGACATGTATTAATCTACACTCGCCCGCAAAAAAAGGGTCACCTAATTAACTCCAAATAACTTTAAAACCACCCAGGCTAGCTCTTTAAATTAAAAAGTCTCTGAAAGAAAATTTAATTGCGCATAAAATAAACTACAGTTTGATTCAAAATACCCATTTATTAATTTGAAAATGAAAAGAAAATTGAAATTGACAAACATCGTCAAAATAAAATAATTAACTTCTTGTCAGTTTCGTATGGAAAGACGTGGCCACCTCATATTTAGTATCTTGTGTTACCTCCATGGGTTCTTCTCAAGGTTTGTATGCGATCAGGCATGCTAAAAGCTAAGTTCCTCAAGCGGTGTTGAGGTAAATTCTCCCATTCTTCAATAAGGGCCTCGTGGAATTCGTTTCCTGACTAGCCTTCAAAGCTCATCCCATGCATGCTCGATAGGGTTCATGTCAGAACTCCTCACTGGCCAGACCATGAGATCGATACCGACTTCTTCAATGTATCGTCTCACAGATAATGCAGTGTGAGGGCGAGCATTATCGTGCATAAGTATTGAACCATCGCCCATGTTTAATAGGAAAGGACCTGCATGTTCATTAAGGATTTCCATTATGTACCTTTCGTTTTTACTTATAAAGCATTTTTTTATGCCATTACAGTAAAAAAATGTTAAATGAATGGTTGCATACAGTCCGCATATCCTATTTTGGTTTAATTTCATAAGCAAAAGAAGTTATCTTGATCATTTCTTGAATATATTGCTATTTTCAAATGTGACCCTTTATTTTTGCGGGCGAGTGTATTATTGTCAAGCATTCGATAAATTATTTACATTTATTAAGATATTCACTGATTTATATCATTTTGTTGAACTGACAAGATAATGGTGTCACACAAACTTTATTAATTAAATTCAAGAATGTTAATGCGTTGTTTTTTTTAATAAATTATATTTTATTGTATTAATCCGCAGTGGCTTAGCAACACTAACATAATAGAAATACTAACACGCATTATGCTAAATGAAAGCTCCATTGGCTCATTATAACATAGATAAGTATTTGTCTCAAGATGGATAGGTACTTTCATCGTAATTTTTGGCAAACAAACCTACGGCCCACCTGTTGGTAAGCGGTAACTGTAACCCTACTCTTTGCTATAACCTATGGACGCTTGCAATACCAGAGGTACCTATCATATCAGACATAACGGGTAAAAAGTCTCATATGCCTGTAATTTCACCGGAACACAGCATTGCGAATTTGCGAGCATAACTGCTTATCATCTGAAATAGGTATGGTGGTAGGTTATATAGAAAATATGACCGGACTTCGTTTACACGGAGCTCGCAAGAAACGTAGCCCTAAAGGTATACAACTGCCTACACTACGCGCGTGACGTCACTGCATTCTTCCCATAGATCTACAACATGACAAATAGCGTTAAAAATACCCGCGATACGCAGAACAGGCGACAAAAACATGTTTTGCAAATTTTTATTGTTTGTTGATGTTTGATAACGATAGTGATCAAGGTCAAAACGTAACGATGCCGAACATTGAACTAGTTTAGCATAGGAATACAACCAGCTAGCTCAGCCCACGCAAACCAAATGCTTCATTGAGCGATACTAGCAGGGTATCCGTTGTCTGGTAGAGATCGCTAATTAGCGATAAGACAACCCATTGTTAAATTTTGTCAAAATTAATAAAGTAATTATCTAAGCTGATGTATTATTTTGTGTAATAAAGTATTTTCTATTTATCTATCTTGCCTACTATGGACACAACAAACCGGCAGGTTAGTATTGCACTTTAGCAAAATTTATATAAACATTGATAAAGTAATGTCCAAAATTGATAAAAATTAAAAATGGGGAAGTTTATGTAGATATGTCTGCTGTGTGGAACTTAGAAGAAAGCTAATTTTTTTATGTGTAACAGCTTTTACAACTGAGCGCTTTCGAGGTTAGAGTGAAGTAGCTGTTTCCATCTTTAGCTGTGAAACTGTGATTTTTACAAAAAAAATAGTTTTGTGAATTTGCCCATTCAAAGTAAAAAGGTTTTTATTCATTGAAATCACAAGGATCATATAGAAACGTCATCTTAAAAACTACGTGAATTTAAAATGTTAAAGTGAATTTACGCCGATTCCTCGAGAGCGACTAAGTCTAGAAGAATCGGGCAACAAACTCTGCGTGTTTTTTTTTATGATCCTTCATTTAACTTTAGTGTCGTGCCAATCGGACAATGGGAACTCAATTACCTAAAAACGAGTACTTGTCAAAGAATTAAATAAAGTCAAACAAGTATCAACCTAAGTTCTTAATACAATACACGATACGCTTTATAACAATAATACTTAAACTCATGTTAAAAACTATAATACCTACTACAGATATGCAATTTGACAAGTAAGCTATCGAGGGAGCGGACGACATCAGGCCATGCAGTTTTATCGTCAATATAATCTTTTTCTGTACATAGGATTTAAATCTACGAATAGGCAGCCCTGTTATATTTACCAGAAGTTTATTGTAGAAGCGTACCGAGTTCCCCATAAATGACCCATTGTACTTTTCTAATCTAAATTTCGGAATGTAATTTATTTTTATTTCTAGTATTCATATTAGGCACGTCACTTTTTATAAAACTAGTGCTATTTTTATGCGTGTACATTAAGTTTTCATAATTATAATGTGAAATTATTTACTTTGAATCGTTCCCTCAAAGAGTCACGAAGCTTCATATTATAAATGGCACATATTGCCCTTTTTGTAAGGTTGTCTGCTGTCTTCCCCAACTGTAAGATGCCATATGACATGACACTATAAAAGTAGCTGAAACATACTAACCTAGCTGTCGCTTCATCAGTAAGGTGTCTAAATGTTCTAACTGCATATGCAGTAGAACTAAATCTACCTGCAAGTACTTCTCTTTGTAGACTCCATTGCAATTTTGAAACGTTATGGAGTTCTAAAATATAGTAGAATCTACAAAATCAAGGTTTTTCTCCATTTAATTTAATGTTGGTATCATATTGAAATTGTAACTGAATTATCATATCGGTTATGGAATCCGTAGTCTCTGCCTACCCTTCCGAGAAACAGGCGTTACGTACGAAATATGTTATAACTATAACTTAACTTTCTACTAATATTATAAATGCGAAAGTTTGTGAGGATGGATGTTTGTTACTCTTTCACGCAAAAACCGCTGAACGGATTTTGATGAAACTTTACAGTAATAACACTTAGGCTACTTTTTATCCGGGTACCACGCGGACGAAGCCGTGGGCAGAAGCTAGTATATTATAATGTATGATCTGTGATTTTATGTCACTCAATTGTTAAACAAATTTTCCTTTACTACTGTATAATACATAAAATAACAATGAACAACATAAGTTACTAATGGCCTATTGTGCCTATTGTCCCTTTTATGTAGGCCATTTGTTTGTTGTATGATGCGTCCATTAAATGATTTACAAATTAAAACAATTAGACCGCAATCGCACTGCAGGAGACTAGAGAGCTAGCCGACCAGGCAGTTAGCCGACAAGGCAGCTAGGCGGCTTGCTAGTGGTACGCTAGACGAATTTTTGCTAGTGTAATCTGGAGGATGATCTGATCACAGAATGACCAAAAAGGGACCGGTGACACGATCAAAAAAAGAGGGGGAACATTAGACAATACTAGGAGGAAAATTTAATCAGAAATCTTATGACATTGACACCAATGCTGTACTATGCATACTAGGTAGGTATGCTGTACTATGCATACCTACCAAGTATGCATAGTACAGCATCAACTTACAAAATATTGATGTAGTACATATGTACACACTGCTTTTTGTGGGTCAGGATCAAAAGATGTTGGTGTTTAGGTAATATCTATACTAATATAAAGCTGAAGAGTTTGTTTGTTTTCTGTTTCTTTGGTTTTTGTTTGAACGCGCTAATTTCTGAAACTGCTACTAAAAAATATTTTTGCACTAGCTTCTGCCCACGGCTTCGCCCGCGTGGTACCCGGACAAAAAGTAGCCTATTTGTTATTCTGATATATAAGCTATATTACTGTAAAGTATCATCAAAATCCGTTCAGTTGTTTATGTGTGAAAGAGTAACAAACATCCATCCTCACAAACTTTCGCGTTTATAATATTAGTAGGATTTGATAGCACAATTCTTGAGGAAGGTTATATGCTTATATGCGACCCTTAGGAGCCGAACAAAAGAAGTAATAAGGCGGCTGTCTCAGATGGTATTAAATCATCATCATCAGCCTGTAGAAGTGCACTGCTGGACAAAGTCCTCCCCAAGAAGTGCCATGACGAACGCGATAATCTTAATAACGATAATCTTTCAGATTATATCGGTCAGATGGGAGGCCTTCCCACTCTGCGTTGTCCGAATCTTGGTCGCCATTTGAGAACGTTGCTTGCCCTAGGGGGGGTATTATAACTCTGCTGACTGACATTCAATGACCGGAAACATAGAGACCTAATATTTGAGGGTAGGTTCTTTTTGATGAATGTGCCACCTCATTTTGGTTCAAAAAACCTAATTTCTAGGAGAAGTAATAAATGTGAAACTCTAACTAGGTAGTCTTCAAAAAAATGAAATATAGGTCAGTGAATTTTCCAAAACCACCTCCAAAAAGAGTGCAACAGGGTTGTAAAGGACTGACTGAAAATCCTTTACAACCCTGCCTGTCTTAATGTCTATTTTTGTTATCTTTTGGGTGTATTAAGAAAGGATTTCTCGAAATCAACCCCTTGAGGATGCAGCTAAAAGATACAGGTATACCATGAGTAGCACCAATATTAATGGGTTGATTGTACCTACATGAGGCATTGTTGCCTGCAACATCTGTCCATCAACCCTATTAGCTTTTAGTTTTATTTTTGTTTTTGTTTAGTCCTATTATGAGTCATTGTATGCCTTGACATAAAGATTCTATAAATGGTCCATATCAAATTTCTAATGATATGGCTCATTACCATTGTTTTTGTCAATTTTGCTGACGTTTTATAGCTAATTTACTGGTTCTTCATTATGAGCTCAACCCACAACCACATTCGATGCTGGACCAGCAAATACAAGCTCTCTTGGATTACATAGACTGTAAATTTGTTGCTGCTAAGTTAGCTATGTCAACAAAATTATCAAAAAACAGTGGTAATTCATTTTTTTATATATGATATCCAGTTACTATAGTTTAAATTCGGCACCTACCATAGTAAAAGACATTTTTAATAATATTATAGGTTGTAGGGAGTACACCCACACTATTGTAAAGATTTGTAGATTATTATCTGTGAACAGAAAAGGAACAACACTAGAACGACACCGTTCCTCGTTTTAGCTTCCTTTTGGCCGGCAGTTGAGTTTTTGTATCCAAGATGATGACTTGTGATTAAATGTTCTTTTATACATACTACAAGGTACAATATGTATAAAAATATTAATAGTAGTAAACAATAAAAATGATGCAATACATTAAAATAACACAACTCATTGTCACTGACTGATAAGGAACACAAACTTATGAGTGCTGTTCAAATAGGTTTTGTCACAAACAATACAATCTGGTTTTCTGTGATTTATGTGTAAATGTAAGTTTGTTTTCAGTTTAAAGTTTACTGACTTTTCCTTTGTTACAGATATGAATATATTTACAGATCCTACTACTTTTATAAACGCGAAAGTTTGTGAGGATGGATGTTCGTTACTCTTTCACGCAATAACTACTGAATGGATTTTGATAAAACTTTACAGTAATATAGCTTATACATCAGAATAACACATAGGCTACTTTTTATCCAGGTACCACGCGGGTGAAGCCGTGGGCAGAAGCTACTATGGAATATATTAAATAAAATATTATCTACCTGATACCTGATGTGGGATGTGAAAAAATAGCCCTCCTTTTCTTTTCACAATACTAGTAGAAGATCGAGCTTTACTTAGGAACTCAGATGGCTACACCGCTAAGAGTGGCTAATGGCTGGTTGAACTTTCAACCCCTGAACCCCTTCAATTCTTTCTATTATTAGTATACCCCATATCTTGTTAGTTTCTTCTAATTAGAGCCATATTCAAGTTACTGAGCGGACAAACAAACAAATGTACCAACATTGCTTGATTGAGGAAGTTTTGGCTATGCTAAGTTTTGGCTGAGTGTGTGTAAAATAGCTAACTGTAAAAGATGGATTTTGCCTGCAATTAAAAAGCTCCCTAGGTTCACTTAACTACAACATTTAAAAATTAAGCCTAGCAAATTGCAATTTACATTTAATCACTGCATTAAAAACTAGATTTATGTTAACAATCATTACAAACATGAAAACAACAGCCAAGTGATTTCACGGTCAAGATAACGAATAAAAACTAACGAGTATGTACCACTAGAGACAAAGAGATAAGGAACGACTCAGGAAAAATCAATTAAACCAAGCGTTTTGAAGGTATCAAGGGTAAACATCGACAGAATCATCAACTACGATGTACCAGCGAGCAAAACACCATTGCGTAAGACGTTTCCCGCAAAAATAAAGCGCAAAATATTGACGTAAGATTATAAACAGAAACTCTTGACTCACCCAAAACGAATTCCCAGGCATCAGAGCCCAGGGAGCGCTCCGGGACGATTTCCAAATCCAACATTATGAACAAAACACTCAACCAAAACTATACTAAATAACTTTCACTTCAAAAAACTGTTTTTCTAGATAAAATACGCAATTACGCTGCCTTTTCTTTGTTTGCCAACTTTAGTTTTCAACCATTTTGTGTTTGTCAGGGAACTGTCATTTTACAAACAGCTGATTGTATTTTGCCAGGGCCGCATCGAGTGCACCAGTCTTTTGGAACGTAAATTTAAAATTTTAATATAAAGTGAATTAACGCCGCTACCCCGCGCGCGACCTGGATTTTTTTATGATCCTTCACTTCATGAGTGGGTGGTGCCAAAGTCATTCAAAATCACAATACCTACATGCCTTTGAAAATACCATTTCATTCCATTAGCTTGTCTACATACCTATTCCTAATTGTATGCATTCCACACGATATGATTTGATGAACAACCTTCTACAGTAGCGTTGTTCAAGAGCAAGAGTTTTGGTTTTAGCAGCTGTACTACAACGTACACAGACAGACAGACTTACAAGGGATGCTATGATATTGCATGTATACGTAGGTAGGTAGCTTCCTATGTTATGTAGATACCTACCTAGTTAGTTTAGTTCCTAGTTATAAATTTAGACAGTTAGTCTCGTTTAACGGTCGTTGGTTTGAATAATTTTGACGAACACTGAAAACACAATCATATGCACGAGGCCAATTTTATTGTGCTCCACCAGCTCCGCAGCTTAAACCAGCGTGAAAGAAGACATGCATGACCTTCGGTCGTGCTTCTTTCGTCCTAGAGGCGCAATTCTTTCACTAGTTGGTCCACTAATTCCACCACGCATAGATTACTAGTCCCTTTTCAAGCCAAATAAGTTCACAGAAAGAACCTGCAACACGATGAATAGCACTGCGAAAACCAATAATGAATAAAAAAAACAGAATACGTCCCTGACTATTTTCTATGACGCATGCGTGCCCAATCACAGTAGAAAAATAATGGGCATACTATCAAAGCTATAGTTATTTCATTCTAACTCATTGTAATTATTATCTAACCTTCTCACTTGCATCAACAGTTTACCTGCTATCTCTGTTTTACTATATAACGTTGTATTATGCCATCTCTTTTCGTTGGACTTGTTATTGATATTTTAACCGCGATTGCGACATTTCTATACGCCTAGTCCATTGTGTGTCTTGTAGAAGATATTGTTTCATTTTGCAAGTTCAAGCAGCAATGTACTGAGAAATCTTGAGTTCGCTGTCCGAATTAATTTTGCTGAATTTCAAAGTTTGTTAGACTGTCAGTCTGTCTAGCACCAGATTTTAGAACAAAAGGAGAAACCCAGTAGATTAGGTCCAACTTTTATGTAGGTACCAAGGTTCAGTTTCTATCGGGATGTTGCTTTTGCTTCGTTTCCCGCCATTCTCAAAATAACCTTGGGAAAGTCTTGACTCTACGCCCACCTCCGATACGATAAATAGTTAGTAGGTAGGCACGTAGTAGCTACGTAGTATGTAAATAGATAGGTATATGTAGTTGTTTTTGTTTAGGTAGGTATCTGCATCGAAACAGAAAATTTTCCAAGAGATATGATCATACGATATTGTGAGGGCAAATTGCACATCCGACTGGCTTAATATCACCTGAGAGGGGGCTATGTTGAGTTACAAACACTTTAAATCATGGCCGTATAATGTATCTACCTAATGTACTCCTCAACTTCCCCTGATATATATTCATTGCTTACCATTCTTGTAACTAATGCCCTAGATTGAAAAAACAATTATGTGTGATAGTTGTTTTTTCAATCTAGGGCCTAAGGAATCGAAATATACGATTAGCAGCTACTTTCAGAACTAAAAATCTACACTTAAAGCGGGTAGACCAAAGTTAGGCCTTAAATTGATTTTAATGTTTAGTCGATTGTTGTTATATAGCTCCATAACTGCAGGTGATTTGGATGACATTTGAAACAGGTATAGCTCATGACATAGGCAACCTTTTTATCCAAGTATGTACCACGTGGGCGAAGCCGTGGGTAAAGTGTACCATAAACAGATGGGTAGATTAAACTAGTTTGAGGTTTTAATCACAAAGATAACTTGTGTGTTAAAATTATTTATTGACATAAAAAAGTATTGACCTTAAATCGATTATAATTTTATTGCTAACACAATATTTAAGTTCACAGACCTACATGACATTACACATATCATATTATGTAGCGCTCCTCTCGATTACAACTAAATAATCTGGTAAATCCAGCGCAGAGTTGAATAAAAAAAAAATACAAATCCATTTTTGAATATAAATTACCCAGTAAATTCTGACTTAACGTCACTCGATTCATGGCGAAATTGGAAAACACATTGTTGATTCGAGGCCCGCGCTGTAGCAGAATTTATGGGACACATTTAATTTAATGTTCTTTATAGGCATAGTTTTCACTTTTATTGTTAACAAATACAAAACTAGGAACCATAGGAAAAGTTACTTATAGTCCCGTTATCTTGCCACACCCTGTATACAAATGAAAAACTTACAATAGCAGATGTAGGAGAAAAGCCCCAAACTAAGCAGAGCTCGTATTATGGGAACTAAATGACTGTTAAACTACTTATATACTTTATTTTGTTGGTAAATACATACATATTATACATAGAAAACACCCAGACCAGAGACAAATATTTGCAAATCATACAAACATTTTTCCCGCGACGGGATCGAACCCTCAACCTTCTGCGTCTCAGGCGGACCTTCGCCCACTGCGCCACAGAGGTCATCATGCCGGTGAAATTACAGGTACATGACTTTTCACATGTCTTGTCTCAGTGTTGCTAACGCGGAGTGTTACCTCTGGGGACTAGACAAATACCACTTTCTGTTGACGTTAACGCCTTCAGAAAGATTTTATCAATTCAAAATTTTCAATTTTATCTTTCCGCAGGCGTTAACGTCAACAGAAAGTGGTATTTGTCTAGCACCCCTGGTGTTGCAAGTTCATAAGTTACTTATAGCACAGACTTACGGTAACCGCTTACCAACAGGTGGGCCATGCGATTGTTTGACACTTCAGTTGTATAAAAAAGGAGGACCTCTAATTAGCTAAGTTTTTTGTCTATATTATCTGTGTGTACGATCGTATCCTACTAATATTATAAACGCGAAAGTTTGTGAGGATGGATGTTTTTTACTCTTTCACGCAAAAACTACTGAACGGATTCTGATGAAACTTTACAGTTATATAGCTTTTACATCAAAATAACATATAGGCTACTTTTTATCCGGGTACTATACGGGTGAAGCCGTAGACATAAGCTAGTATTATAAACGCGAAAGTTTGTGAGGATAGATGTTTGTTACTCTTTCACGCAAAAACTACAGAACGGATTTTTCATATTGTAAAAACGGGAATTTTCACATACTGCACTATCGGTGAAGGCACCGACTAAGTTTCGACTCATTCCGAGTCGCGACTTACGAGAAAGTCGCGGTCACTCACCCTGATGAAGAATATGAATAGTCAAATTCACGATAGTTTTTGGAATGAAAAAGAACGGATTTTGATGAAACTTTACAGTAATATAGCTTATACATCAGAACAACACATAGGCTACTTTTTAACCGGGTACCACGCGGGCGAAACCGTGGACAGAAGCTAGTAAAGAATAAAGAGACAAAGAGAAATTTGGTACAAATTATAAATAAACAATTTCTAATAACATCATCTTCAACAGCCTATAAAAGTTCACTGCTGGACATAGAGTGCCATGTGAGTCTCCACTAAAGAGTGCCATGACGAACGATCTTGGGCTACCTCCATTAACCGACTTCCCGCAAACTTTACAATGTTCATATTGTAAAAACGGGAATTTTCACGTACTGCACTATCGGTGAAGGCACCGACTAAGTTTCGACTCATTCCGAGAGTCTTCATCAGGGTGAGTGGTTACGACTTTCTCCTTCCGCGTCGCGCCATGCACTGTTATTGCTCATCGGGTGAGAAGCCTTCCTACACTGCATTCTTCAGTTCGTGGTCGCCATTCGAAAACCTTAGCTCTCCCGCGATTGTCGGTTCTGCGAGCTAGATAATGATCTTTGTGATGTCACCGGCCTACATTGCGTTGTCCGGTTCGTGTTCACCATTAGAGAACCTTCTTCGCCAGCGGTTGTCCGTTCTGCGAGCGAAATTAACCGCCTATTGTCACTTCGACTTGCTAAACTCTATTTAGGTGAACCAAAATATGAATAACTGCTGCGTGTCTGCTGCAGATCTGAAAATAAAAAAAACATTACATTAATTTGACGAACTCGGTGGCATGACGGGTGAGTAGCCGGCTTGGACGCAAGAGGTGCGGGTACGATTCCCGCTGCAGATAAATGTTAGCATGTTCTAATTTGTCTAATGAGGCACCCCCTAATAACTCGAGGCGATAAAACATAATTAAGAACCATCCTTGAAAACATACAAATTGATTGCAAAAAAAACGCATTTTAATCGGAAAAAGTATATAAATAGGTAGTAGGTGTAATTATCAGTCATGTAGTTCCCATAATACAAGCTCTGCTTAGTTTGGGGCTAGATGATACTGTGTGGAAAATGTCCAGCATTATTATTATCCATCAATAACTTCAGAGATAAATGGCAGGTAACAGAAAAGCAAACAATCTCTCATGGCAAACGCATGTACGGGCGCCTGACGTCGCGGATAAAAAGAAATACATACATTATGTAGGTTCATTGTCCTCATGATTTAGGTCGCCTTGACGTAGAAGGCGACGAGATAGCTCGCCGTTTTACTGGTTTCGCCTGGAATAAACAAATTTATATCTTACTAGCTACGCCACGCTCGCCCTCGGCGCCAGACCCACCGCGACGCATCGCCCGCCCGCTCTTTTACTTAGGTATGTAACTGTATACCAGAATATGTCTTAGGATACCACATTTGGGGCATTCCCGCATGTTTGCAAGTAGTTAGCATTGGCATTCCACATGGTAGGTTGTAAGCCCATCGAAGCATATTGGAACACTAACTGATGTACACCCTATGATATATAAACAAAATAAACAATAACACATTATGATAAAGGTATGTACAATAGACGGTATTACCGCTTAAAAGCTATCTCTTCCAGACAACCTTTGGATGGAGAGAAATATATATATATTCTGCAAATATATATTTGTGCAAACGAATTGTGGTAAAGTGTGACGTTTTACCTAAAGACAAGTTATACTTCTATGCAGTGAAATGACTTTTAATTTCAATTTCAATAGCCTATATATATATTAGTTTTTTAATCTAGAGTACATAATAAACTATAAGTTTAGACGTTGGTACGTATTATAATTGTTTTGCTTTCCAGCATAGGCCTCCCTAGACTTCCAAAGCTCGTGATCGCGGGCTTTCCTTCTCCATAGAGCGCCCTGTCTCTTTTAAATCATCTTCCCATCTTCGGAAACAGTCTTTTTTAATTGAATCAAAGCACCCGCTTTATCCTAGACGACCCCTAAGCCGAAGAGACGCGACTTACGCGACACACTCTAGAGGTACTAGAGCGCGTCTCGTCTATCTGTTAAGAGGGTTGGTATTGGTAATAAGATTACTAAGTTGGTAATACCAACCCTCTAAACAGATCGACAAAAAACATAACGAGTGTGTCGCGAATCGCGATATAGACATGACATTTAACTATCATCCCGCATACTCGTACTAAGCTAAACAATTACGAAGTACCAAAATATTCCTACTCTCTCACACATTGGCCCTTACTCTTTCATTTGAGTTTACCATTATTATTATTATTGCTCTTTTTTCTTTTTTATTTCCTATCTTTTGTTAAGATATAGTCCTGAGTACATACCCACTTACTTACCCCTAATAGTATCTAGTTCTCATTTTTTTTCTTATTAACTTCAATGTAGATAGGTAACTTTCTGTATATTATAATAGGATGAGGATGAGAGTTCGAAGCGAATCACTGTGGCCCTACAGTACAGGCTCGACAGAGACCTAGTGTGGGGGACAGAGCTCCATTAGGTACTTATTAAGTTAATTTTCTTAAGTACCAAATCATGTACTGAACATCTATATGATTATTTATTATATCAAGTAGTACTACTCCTTATGAAAGAGCTTGTCCGGGAAGTACTACCACCATACCTATTTTTGCAGTGGAGCTGCTGTGTTCCAGTGTGAAGGGTATAAGTGCTAGTGAAGTTACAGGCTAATGAGACTGTCTCAGAGTCAACAACGTGCGAGTGAATCCTCGATGTTGCAAGCGTTCATATGCTACAGCACGGGGTCTCATCCCTAAGTAAAAAAGATTAGTTCGAACAAATCTCAATAGATGGTGTTAAAGGTATCGCTTTGTTATTGAAGTCTGAGAATAAATCCGAAAATAACAAAATTAGGTCCTCCAACATAAAATATATGTTCATATTTTAAAAAAAACTCTTTTGTATTAGAAAACGAAATAATGAACTCATAAATCACATTTTCTTATTTTCACCAAATTCGATGTTATCATTGTTCAAGTGGAAATCATTTGTACTACTATGAGTTTGGCAAGATTTATTTTGTTTAGTTTGTACTGCATAGTGATAGATGGCACTATTTGCAAACTGTTGCGTGTTGTTTAGTATAGAATATAGGTTACTACCTGTATTTCACACTACCCACCGCTGCTAGCGGCATCTAATACATATTTATGGCAAACAAAATAGCCCGACTTAGAGCTATCCATTTCTTTTGTATGTCAAAGTCAAAGTCAAAGTCAAAATTCATTTATTCAATAAAATCACAAGGACCACTTTGAAACGTCGGTTTTTATCTAGGTGCCTGTTCCTCCGCGACCAAGCCAGGAAAGAAAGGCAAGAAAACAAGGCTGGTTATTCTTTTTAATGATCCTTTTACAAAACAATAGGTTCGAGTTGGAGCATTTTCAATCCCAAGAGTTTTTGTCATCTAAATAATCAGATATTTTATAGTATGCCTTTTTATAAAGCTTTTGTTTAATTACGTTTTTAAATTTGTTAATTGATAATTTTTGTATATCTCTTGGGAGTTTGTTATAAAAGCGTACACCGTGCCCTTTAAACGATTTACCAACTTTATGGAGTCTACAAGTGACAACAGCGAGTTTATCTTTATTTCTAGTATTAACATTGTGATTATCGCTTTTTTTCTTAAACAAATTAATATTTTTGTGAACATACATCAGATTTTCATAAATGTATTGACAATGGAATGTCATTATATTTATTTCTTTAAACTATTCGCGAAGTGATTCTCTGGGGCCCATATTATAAATTGCTCGAACAGCCCTCTTCTGCAGCACAAAAATGGTATTGATATCAGCAGCACTCCCCCACAGCAGTATACCGTACGACATAATGCTGTGGATGGGATGAGGTATCTGTATTTGTATTATAATATCTGTGGCTACAGTAACCAATAACCAACAGGTAGGTTGTTTACTTTGTATGCTTCTATATAAAAAAGTCTTGATTGTCTGAAATATTTTGGCCTAGCTAGCTGCTGCGATACATAAATCATTGACAGAATCTTACCATTTTAGGCACAATTTCAGTGCTTCCTTCCTTATCTTGAATGTCATTCGAATCTTCGGGGTTTAAAACATTATTTTTGGAACTATCACTAGCTATGTCGAATTCTATTTCACTTGGTTCCGTTTTGATAAAACTTGTTGGTTCTGTTTCTTCATATTCTGGTATGTCGGATTCTGTTTCACTTGGATCCCTTTTGATAAAACTTGTTGGTTCTGTTTCTTCATATTCTGGTAAGTCGGATTCTGTTTCACTTGGATCCCTCTTGATAAAACTTGTTGATTCTGTTTCTTCACATTCTATCTTAATATCTAAAATCTCAGATTCATATGATGTCTGAGGTAGTAACAAAGGATCCTTGGATTCAGTTTTGATGTGGATGTCCAAACCTAAGCTTGCTTCATTGATTTTTTGGTGCTCTAATGTGGTGTCTAGTCCTTGTTTGGCTGATTCTGAAACAATGATAAGAACTTAAAATCACATGATGCATATTCTGATAAACTAACCCACCCATTTTATTTGACAATGTCACAAGAGGTTCATGTTTTCATCCACATATTTATGAAATCTCAGATTTTCACGTGCCAATCATTTTGATAATAATCTTGCTGAACTACCCATGTTCCCTCAATGTCATTTGACATATTTGTGGGAAAGAAACAAAGTTACACAATATTATTAGATCACAAAATGTCATGTGAATTTTGTAACAAACTGTTCAGAGTTTTTATCAAAGTATTATCACACTGAGGGACCGCACACCACTTATAGGTACACATTAGAATTCATAATATTCACGCCTAAATTTTGTACGGGAAGCCAATGTTTACATTCGAAGTGTTGATATTTACACAGAAGTGACGTCAACACCGCCTAGATATAATTTAACTTAAGCCGCACGTGGTACCTGAATAAAAAGTAATAGTGTGTTATTCTGATATATAAGCTATATTACTGTAAAGTTTCATCAAAATTCGTTCAGTAGATTTTGCGTGAAATAATAAAAATGCAATGTTTATCAAAAAAAAAAAAAAAAAACCTTATTTCATGCAGTATTTCGATATTTTTTTGGAAATAGTAGACACGTCCGAACTTCATAGAATGGTTATTCAAAATCAGTCATCATAGTAATCACTTTAGAAGCCAATATTTCTTAAGAGCTTGTACAAGTTCAAGCAAATCCCAGTTATTTTACTTTTTGTTATTTAACAGGTAACATACGTACGGTAGATCCAGGACTTTCTACGTTTCGTTTTTTTCTTCTCTAGTTTTCGACGTCTTAGTGTTAGAAAGTAGTAAACCAACAAAAAATCTTCGTCATCACTTGATTCAAAAGGCAAGGACATTGTTATTTAATAATAATAATAATATTTAACATTAAATTTATAATTATATCTATTCTATTTACGTGTGAAAAAACATTGCAAATACACGTATTAGCTATTTATTTTCAAACTTCACTAACTTCACTTCTTGCTAAGGCTTGTCACCATTCTGCCAATCTCCGTTTCATGTCATAAACTTTTGGATATGTGTGGTTATTAGGAATATGATCGCTGTTACAAAATATTGGGAGAATCATCAAGATTTTTTACCTTACAAGATGATTTTACAATAATTATGTTACATAAAGACTAAAGACTATGAACATATTAAAAGGATTACTTATTCTGTAGGTATATATTATGATATACGTATTTAACAATTTTATATTATTCTTAGTTACAAATTTAAATAGAATAAAATTAATTAAAAGTAAGAGATAGAAGTCATTTGAAGGACGTAGGACGGGGAACATCAGGAGGGAGAATATCGTAAAGGAAACATCGTATTTTGGTTTGGGACAGCTGAAGAATACGTGGATCCACGTTTCCATCATCCAGGCCACATTCACACATCGAGTGGTCCTTGATTGATCCTAAGTTTGGCCAGAAATACAGGAGTACAAGCGTGGCCTATTCTGAGACGACAAATGCTCGAAGTGGAGATTTTATTAAACTTACGGAATTTAAAAAATCAGGGAATGTGGGAATATCTGGCTGAATTAAAACTATACTAAAATAAATAATGCTGGACATTTTTCATACAGCATCATCTAGCCCCAAACTAAGCAGAGCTTGTATTATGGGAACTACATGACTGATATACTACTTATATACTTTTTTTTTGTAAACACATACATATTATACATAGGAAAACACCCATACCGGAACAAATATTTGCAGATCTAACAAACATTTGTCCCGTGGCAGGAATTGAACCCGCAACCTTCTGCGTCTCAGGCGGACCTTCGCCCACTGCGCCACAGAGGTCGTCAATAACATCCCACAATCCGACACGAGGAATTCCACAAATCCGACCAAGATTTATTAAGGAGTGATTAAGGCAGCAGGCATAGGTCGTATTAAGAGTATGTTTTAAAGTGCTCAAGAGAGCCTTTTTGGCACCCGCTTTTGTGACATTGAAGAGGAAATGTTTAATTTTAAGAATTGATGGAAAGCGAGATGAAGATCGGAAAGGATTAGAAAGGATAGATTGAAGACAACTTTTAGAGTCAGAAAAGATGATAGAAGATGATAAAATTTTGTTCTGTCCCAAAATTACCTGGGTAGGTATTTGTTATAAAAGTGTCGAGAAATCATAGATTGTATTGTAAGCCACGCCAGCTACCTAATCTACCTATTTAGGAGCTACAAAGCTGCAATTACCAAACTACCACTCACTCCCGGTAGCAAAAGTAGCAATATATATTTATAAGGTAGGTACCTACCTATTAGAGAATAGGTATATAATTATTTGTGTAGGTAAAAGTACATTCATCTTATTTATCTAATAAATCGTTACCTGCTATGTAGGTAGGTATATACATTTATTGATTGACTATGAACCACCGTCCTTTATCGTTCACATCAATTAGGTAGGTACCTACTTTGCGTCCATCCAAATATTGTATATGTCTGTAAGACATCGCTTTTATCGCTAAGCCAGAACATTGTACTTCCGCGATTACCTTGTAATTTGCTCTGGTCTATCTATTTATCTTTTTACTAGGATATCTACTAGGCAGGCACAGACACCTAGGTGGTTATGTAGGTGCCTCCATACTACCACACACACCACAATGTTTCTAGAGAGAAAAATAATTGTAGGTAGGTAGTAAGCTCACAACATTTTGGATGCTACCTTCCAAAGAGCTCCTAAAAGAAGGTAGATTTTTATAATAGATTAGTTTACTTTAGCTTATAAGTACACTTCTTTATACTAGAATTACATTCTCTTTGTTTTATACTATAAAAGTGCTTGTCAAGCCTCACGAAGTGTAGGATTCCGTAGTTGCGCATAAACTTATATTTACTGCCGGTTTTACACAACTAACAACTTCATCTAAGTAATTTTCAATGGAACTTGTACGAAATTTTTCTTTAGACTTCTCAAGGTACATTTTATAAGTTGGTCGACTATTACTAACTTGTAAAGCCTACTTAGCTGTGATATTTTTTTAACTTCGTTATAATATATACTACTGCAGTGAGATTTTCACATATCCAATATCAACCGTTTAGCTGGAAAGGGAAGGGGGCACTAAAAATGGTTTCCACCTACCTGAAATATTTTTGAACGACCTATCCAACGATATCATGGGATAGACGAAAACTTAATTTATCTTAAATTTTTCTGTAGGGGAGAAACCCTAAAAAAATATTTTCAAGATTTTTATTTCATCACTTTATCGGCGTGATTAATATTTATACCCATGCCAAATATCTTTCTTGTTCGCTATTATTAAGAGTCTGAGCTAAGCCGTGGACAGACAGACAAACGGACGGATATGGCGAAACTTTAAGGGTTCCTTGTTGACTACGGAACCCTAAAAAACCAAAGTCTAAGTTTAACCACACAGGCATAGGTCCGTCGTTTATATCAAAATAGGTAATGTCTTGGTCTCACTAGAAATATATTAGTTAGTACCTATAATATTGTACCTATGTCCGCAATAGACAAACACAGAAATTTCAAAAAAAAATCAATTTCTAATATTTGGTGCAGAGGGGCAAACGGGAGATGCGAAATCTTAAATTGAAATAACCACGGCCGTTTTCTCTAGATGGATTTCTCCAATTATTTGTCTGCCGTTCTCCAAGATTCATCTCTGTTTAGTGTTTACAAATTTACATACCAACGGCAGCGGTCAGTATAAATAAAAGCTAAACGTAGTTTCGCAATGGCAAAAACGTGCGACACTATTGATTGCTGAATTTAAAGTGAATCCAATTTGTAATGAGTGATTCGGATTCTGATGAGCACGATATCCGCTACGGGACACCGCTTGAGCCCTATGAAGAAGGTTAGATTTCTACCTGATTTTATCAGGTTTTTACCCTCAGTCTATCTTAATATCGTACCTCGATGAATTTTGCATTCCTTAGTAGTGGTTTAGCTAGACTTCTTTACAAGCTTTATAAAATATATCTCTGTACCTTTTTTAGTCAACTTGTATTTTCCCACAGCTGGGAAAAGGTTCCCCCAAATTTTCCATCCATCCCATCCATAACAACAGTATTTTTTTTTAATTGAAATTTACACTATGTTACACAAACATCACATTACCTACTTTTGTATGTTTTCAATTCTATCTTTTCCAATCTATATCTTGTTTGCCATCAATTTTAAAAATAAAATATTATCTCTTTGAATCTCACAGGCTTGGATTCAAAATTCTAGATCCCTGGCAATGAGACATCAGATTCTTGTCCAGAAGTGGCTTTTTTGAGAACTTCTAAACACTCTTAAGACCTAAGCATGCTGCCTCAAATCACACCTTAATGAATATTTGTTGGATTTATGGAATCTAAAGTTAATATTATGATGACATTCAGCCAGACATTCCCCACATTCCCTGTTCAGATGTACAGATGAAACAAAAGTACATTATGTTACAGATGAAGTACCATCTAAGCGCAAGTACCAGGAACCAACAGATCAGTATGCAGTGGATGCACATGGCCGGAGGAGGTTCCATGGAGCCTTCACCGGAGGCTTCTCAGCTGGTTTCGGGAACACAGTTGGCAGCCAGGAGGGATGGACGCCGCAACACTTCAAGAGCTCCCGTCTCGAGAAGGCTTCTGTCTCTGTGAGTATTCCAGGAGTTGAAGACCTGTAGGAGGTTCCAAAACATGCTCACATCAGAACTAAACACCATTATTGACATCCTAAGATGCTTCAGAATCAGTAAGCAAATCTGGGAGAATATCAAGATGTCCGAGGATAGTCCATACATAATATTTGGCACATGCCTATATTTTGTATGTTGTTGTTAGCATTCCACTTGACAGTTAGCTCTAATGTAACTTTACAATGGCACACACCTTTGTATTATGGCACACACTGTTTTGTATGGCGCACACACTTTGTACTGTTTACCAATGGCACACACCTTTGTATTATAAGTTTTACAACATGCCTTCTTTCTCATGATGTTTTCCTCCACAGTTCTGAGTGAGTGCACATCCATATTTTAGTTTAACAATAAATTTCTGACTGACTAGCTTCAAATCAACAACCTTGGAATCAGAAATTAATGTACTGCCCATTATGCCAGTACAGCTCTTTCTATATTATTATTATTTTTCTATTTTCAGAGTCAAAGGCCAGAGGATTTTATGGATGAGGAAGACCGCAGTGAATTTGGCATAGCGCCCAAGCATATGCAGACAAGCAGTGAATTTTCAGGTCAAAAGCGCCAGAGACCACGAGGCTTCCATGATGGTCCTATACCAGGTAAATTCCTATTCTATAAGGACTGGAATTTAACATTGTATAATCTTTTTTCATGTGCTCATATACTGGTATAGGTATTGCAAGCGTGATAAACGCTTATCAGTAGGTGGGCCGTTATGCTTGTTTGCCACCTTAGTGGTATGAGAATAAAAGTCACCTTAGACAATCATAACCATGTAACTGTAAACTTTATTATGAAGAATAAATATTTAAAAAAAAGTAAAGACAAAGGTAATCTCGTAAAGGCCAAGGGAAAATCTCTGATATGTGTTCAAGGTGCTGACGAGACTGCCTCATTATTGCAGTGCCTCTAGTATAATTAGTGTAGCCCTACAGCAATTCTCTGACTATCCAACAAGTTGCCACTGGATGCAACTATATATGCACAAAGGTTGAATAAACCTCTGGTGTATGAAGGTTTTTATTTGTACTACATAGTAACAAAAATTAACCGATTCCGTGCGGATGGCACTGCAGTGCCATAGGCAGTGTAGGGCGTAGAGGCACGTCAAAACATTACATTTGGCACATGCCTGCGTGATCGAGGAGTTATCATTCCACCTGACATCTTATATTAATATTATTAAAAAATTAAT
This sequence comes from Perizoma flavofasciatum, assembly GCA_958496245.1. Taxonomy (NCBI): domain Eukaryota; kingdom Metazoa; phylum Arthropoda; class Insecta; order Lepidoptera; family Geometridae; genus Perizoma; species Perizoma flavofasciatum. The sequence goes on along the minus strand of OY292443.1, from coordinate 3,271,768 downwards.
TAATTAAAATAACACAATGTTTTTCTTTACTAACATGTAAATTTAATGATACATTTGGTTCTGTGTTTTTTAGTTATTATTTTTTGTGTTTGTGTAGGTAGGTCCCTTACCTACCGACTTACCTAGCCATGCATGTTGCTCTCACTGCATCTAAAATGCATCTTAGTACCTTCTTGTTAAGTAGTATAAGAATATTGTGATATCACAGTAAGCGATTTATATTGTAAATCTTTTTGACTAATAAATGATCTTAAACCGTTTTAAAATAACACATTTTCCAGGAGAACCAGTTTTAGAGCAATTGCTCCGTCCAGTGCATGAGACGGCCGCGGTGCGTATGCTGCGCAGTATGGGCTGGCGAGCAGGACAGGGCGCCGGGGACAGGCTTCGGAAGAGAGAGAAACGCAGCGCAGCCGACCGACACAAGGTCTACGGGTGCTACATGCCGCCCGAGCTGAGGCCTGTGAGTATATTGAGCAGTTAACCCCGAGAGGCGTCATATTGAACCACACTGTTCTGTCAACACATCAGTCTTTTAGGACTGATGTTGACAAACGCGGACATTGACATTTTCATTGCGTCATGTTGCCTGCTGTACTGATTGGTTGAAACGACAGTTTCGGCCAATCAGAGCACAGCAGGCGTGGTAGAACTCGCACGACAGTTGACAGAATTGTTTCCTAGCAAATTATAAAACATTGCGTCTCTTGAGGATGTCTACTCTATGTGTGAGTATGATTTTTTTTTTAATCTGGCAGTCCCGTCAACACCCTGAATGCATTTCAGAGTATTTTGAGTACCTTCCCTTGGCCCTTACGATATTACCTATGTCTGCACTTTTATTTTTTACTATTTATTATTCACTAGCTTCTGCCCACGGCTTCAGCGTGGTACCCGGATAAAAAGTAGCCTATAAGTTATTCTGATGTATAAGCTCCAAATCAAAAAAACTACTGAATAAATCCATTCAGTAGTTTTTCCGTAAAAGAGTAACAAACCTCCATCCATCCTCACAAACTTTCGCTTTTAAAATAGTAATAGGATTGAATTGAATTGTGTATGGTACATGAAAATTTCCGTTTTTCAATATGAATATATCAAATTCACGATAATATTTTGAAACATTATTTTCTTTCCACAGAAAGAAGATTCAGATAACGAAGACAGCTCCGACTCAGAAATAGACTACGAGACATTGTTCGCGCCAGATGACTATGAGCCTTATATCCTGAGCCAGAAGAACGACCGCTTTGGCCTCGGCTACAAAGGGCTAAGTAGGCATTCTGTGCTTGGAAATCTCACAGGGGAATATGGAAGCTCTGATAACTCCAGCCGGCTGGTGATGAGAGAAAAAGGAAAGAAGGTAGGTAACCACACACAAACTACTAGTTGCACTCACCCACTGACGACCGTTGGTGGATACCCACCTACTCACAGAATTTAATTATAAGTTCGAAAATATAAATATATAAAACATGTATGTATAAGATTTGTAAACAAACAGTAACAAAAGAATTATTTGAGTGAATTTACGTCGATTCCTCGCGCGCGACCAAGCCTAGAAGAATCAGGCAATAAACTCTGCTTGGTTATTTTTTTGATGATCCTTCATTCAGATTTAGTGTGGTGCCAATCGAACGAGATGAACTCATTTATAGAAAAAGAGCACTAGTTAAAGAATTGATTATAGTCTAAAAAGTAAAAAAGCCTTGGGTTTTTGCGACAGTAAATTTGAATATAATGCTATGAAATGAAATAATTCTGATTTATTATTATTATTACCCAACTGATTCGAACTGAAAAGGGTTATTGGAGGCCTTCGGGCAGCCTTAAAACTCCACCAAAAACACTGAAGTTGGACATCAAGATCCATATAAAAAATCAGCAATTTATGTGTAAAATCCACACATTAAACTGAAACATAAGCTATGTTTCAGTTTAATAATTGTAACTATGTAATAAGATGTGTGTAGAGTTTCATTTATGTATATAATTAGTATCTACGTTATGTATTTTTGTAGCTAGTTATTTTAAATTTATAATTTTTCCTCTTATTTGGTAATCTCCTACAAACGCACTACGCCCCACTCTATTACACAGAGGTTAGCTGGTAGAAAATGCCAATTAGTATTAAGTTCTCCTATGCCACTGATTCTCAAAGTGGGCGATAATGCCCCCTTGTGGGCGCTGGAGGCCTTCAGGGGAGCGGTAGAAGACTAGAAGATATTGGGGGCGCTAAGGCGGTCTGGAGGGGAAAGCATTGGTTATGTTTAAACACTTTGGGGGCGCTAGGATTTGTGTATTCTCAAAGTGGGCGGTGGGATAAATAAGTTTGAGAACCTGTGTCCTATGCGCTTGTTTTATCTTGGGAAATAAAGCATTTTCTATCAATCTATAGTTCTGTTCAAAATAAATATGTTCTATTCTCTTTTCAATTCTATTACAGGTTTCAATTCGTGGTCAAGCTTTCGGTGTGGGCGCGTTCGAAGCAGACGACGAAGACATATACGCCAGAGAGGACATGTCTCATTACGACTTTGCGCTCGGCCCTTCCAAGGACACGCAGACACACAAACCGATCAAAAAAGAGGGGCTAAATGTGAGTAACTACTTCTAGTAACATAAGTCGAAGTCAATAGGGTTTTTATTCATTGGAATTGCAAGGATAATTAAAAAAGTCTACTTATAAACTAAAGGCCTTACTTATAAAAAATATTAACAAAACACTGCTTTATATTATTCCAAGTCTAAGATATATATATACGTTTCTTCATACAAAAAGGTTCATACGTAGTATTTATATAATATAGTAACCACATAAACCAAGTTAGGTTTTATGTTGGTTACTCACATTCGCTAGGTTCGCACTTTATATTAGCTAATTACATTAGGTATTACCGCCCATTGTACTTTAAGTTTAGTTATATTTATTTTTCTTATAGGGTACAATAAAGTATTTTCATTAATTCATACGTTCAAAGTTTATTCCACTGCTTGATATTTTCAGATTCTGCAAGGTTTCGTTCGAGCGTCGAAGCCGATGCCGTCGGTGCCATCATACCCCCCGCCCGCTCTGCCGCGGGACTACGCCCCGGCGGCGGCAGGCACGAGGAGGTCCCGCTTCGAGCCGACAGAAGCACCCCAAAGAGACCAAGGTAATTCTAATAATATTATAAATGCGAAAGTCTGTGGGGATGGATGATTGTTACTCTTTTACGCAAAAACTACTGAAAAGATTTTGATGAAACTTTACAGTAATATAGCTTAATTATATCAGAATAAAACATAGGCTTCTTTTTATCCGGGTACCACGTGGGCAGAAGCTAGTAAATAATAAAATGATAGTAATATAATCATAAAAAAAGTATATAAGTAGTATATAAGTCCTGTAGTTCCAATTACACAAGCTCTGCTTACTTTGGGGCTAGATGATGCTCTGTGAAAAATGACCAGCATTATTTATTATTATTATTATTATCCTAGTACACAATAGATAGATAAATACCTCTTAATTCTACACCACATTCTGACCCGAGTTCAACACCACAATAACCTGGATGGTCCTGAACTTAGGCCTTCTAAAGACCTAAATATCTGTTTAGAAAATCTTTGAAGTTTGAGGTCTTTGTTAGTTTCGATTCCACTTAATGTCACAATATCTTTCCCAGGTCTCGGTAGACACGAGCTAACCGCCGAAGCCCGCGGTCTACTCCTAGGCGAAGCCCTACCGGCTAAAGATACAACCACACAAGTCGACACACAGAACGCTCCTTCAAAGAAAGACGAAATACTCGCCAAAATCATGGGACGAAGCCTTGATTTCGTTTCCACAGAGTCAAAAACTATGGAGATTATAGACATGACTAAAAGTCCAACTTCAACAGTCAAAGTTATAGACATGACGGTAAAAAATGAAGAGAGCCCAGCAGATTTTATATCCATCAAAGATTCGGGCAAAGAATTAACGAACGTTTTCAAACCGTTTGTGATGAATCCTAAGAAACAAGCGAGATACGAGAAGTATTGTGAGAAAGGCGTGCTAGAAAGTGATAGCGATATGGACAGGCTGACCGAGTGGGAGCGGGAAAGGGAGATGGTGGAGTTTGAGCAGGCGGCGAAGTTGTACAGACCTCTTACTGGAATTATGGGAGACAGGTAAGGAACTCAATTAATTAATGAGCCGCCTTCTGAGGTGCTTCCGCTGGAATATAACATGGCTCGCTTTAAAAAAATTATAAAGAATCCTTCAGAGTCAAAGCTTGAGCAATGCTCCAAGTGATGAAGATATAAATTGGCGACAGTAACCGCTTTCCATCAGATGAGCCGGCAGATTGATTTGTTTTATACAACTTAAGAGCCTAACATGCATACAGTTCACTTTTTTTACCGTAAACTATGAACGGTTCCAAAACCAGAGGAACCAATTTTCGTTATTCTTTTTTTAATGGGTAGTATTTCAAGGGTGATCCTATATAAATTTGATTACCAATTAGTTGAAAAAATGGAGTATAAAATTTCATATTTGACTTTTTATCAACTACCCGGTATTTTTCTGTTTAACATATATGTATTTACAAAATAAAAGTATATAAGTCATGTAGTTCCCATAATACAAGCTCTGCTTAGTTTGGGGCTAGATGATGCTGTGTGAAAAAAAAGTAGCATTGTTTATTTATTTGTAGTTGGTTATTATTTTCTCCTTATGTTTATGTCTACGATGAAGAAGGAAAACTCGCGATCGGATTATACCGATAACTAAACGTGTAGTTTATAAAACTTTAGATTACAAGATTATAAAACTAGTATAAGTTGCTAATAAGAGCTATTGAAATTGAAAAATATGTCTTGTTTCAATACCAGGTTCACCCACGCATCGCAGCCCGACGACGCGGTCAACCCTCTGACCGTCGTCGCTAAAAGCACCACCAACTACGGCTTAGCCACGGCAGAGCAGATCGAGGCGGCTAAGCGAGGCGTGTACGGGCTCATGACGCGGACGCAAGTCGCATGGCGGCCGGATAGCGCTGTTTGCAAGCGGTTCAACGTGCCAGAACCCAATGTTACCAGGTAATATAGTGAAACCAAAAATACCAGTAGCTTTGTGCTACGATTTTTAGTAACATAACTTAGTGAGAAAATGCACAATACACCCTAATGCAGGACGTCAGTGCAGATTTTAGTACCCCACTTCGGAATGAACTAGTGAGAAAAAATCATCTCAGTATTTCTGTGCAAATAACGTTTTCTATAAATTATGTGTTTTATTTGCAGATTGGAGCCAAAAAAAGACGACAGACCCAAAGTATCCTACTCAGTTTTTTCGTACATGGAGTCTTCTGTCCATGATAAAAACAGTTTTACCAAAGAACAGGGCAAATTCAGCGGATCCAAGTCGCATCGAGATCAATCTGAAACTACTAGTTATTATCAGAGTACTGATCAAAAAGCACAAAACACTGATCCAAAACCACAAGGCACTGAACAAAAACCACAAAGCACTGATCAAGTTACCGAAACTACTAAAACTACTGATCAAGCAATACCAGTTCAGAAAATAAGTGAACAAACGAATCCATTTAAAAGGATGACGGTAGCTGAACTTTTCATAAAAGAATCAGAAAGTACCAAAAAGCAAGGTAAAGAAGTCACAGAAACTATTGATAAATTCGACAAAATGGATCTTTACAAGTCTATTTTCCTCAGCGATAGTGAGGATGAGGAAGATGTTTCGAAAACTGAGGTTAATATAGAAAAAGTAGATTTTCTTGAGGCTCCCAAGAATGTATCAAGAAATACATCACCGCCGCGAGGTATCTTCGCGAATATCGATTTCGACGAACTAAATTCATGGAGAAGAAATGACGATAAACCGACAGAGAATCCTAAAAAGCTCGAAAAGGATAAAGAAATGGAAATTGAAACTTACGGTCCGAAAATACCGGAAAGTTTGAAAAACCGATTGCAATCCGACAAAAATGATACGAAACATCCTAACTTTATGACAAGTAAAGATCATGAAATAAATTATTCTAAACAAGATGTCCAAGTCATTGGTTCTTCGTCAGACGATTCCTGGGTAGACGCGAAAGAGGTTAAAGCTAAGAAGTCGAAAAAGAAAAAGAAGCATAAGTTAAAGGAAAAGAAGAAATCCAAGCATAAAAAGAAAGATAGATGAATATATACGATTGTAAATTGTGATAGGGTGAACGTATTCGTTATCTGCTTAGTCAAGAAATACCGAACGCGATATGAAATAAAAATTGTTAAGAAAAACAAAATGATGTATTTTTATTATTTCTGAGTGAAAACAAGTAGGTAAATTTTTATCGACATCTGTGGCGCAGTGGGCGAAGGCTCGTCTGAGACACAGGTTGCGGGTGCGATTCCCGCCGCTGGACAAATGTTTGTATCTGCTAATATTTGTCTCGGGTCTGGGTTTTTTCTATATATAATATCAATATTTAATATATACAATATTACAAAAAAAATGTATATAAGTAGTATATCAGTCATGTAGTGCCCATAATACAAGCTCTGCTTAGTTTGGGCACAGATATTAGATGATGCTGTGTGAAAATGTCCTGCATTATTTATTATTATTATTTATTTTACAAAAATTTAAGAACTCTTGACTATTTATTTTTTAATAAATAGTCAAACTAACGTCCCTTCTGGTGGTAAGCGGTTACCGTACCTAGCTGTGTTATAATATCTGTGCCGTAGCCTATGGACGCTCGCGATACTAGAGGTATTTCAAGCGTCACTCACGCGTTGCCTTCCTGAAATATCAAGATGAAAGATCACATGTCTGTAATTTCACAGGTAACCATACCTTCAATTCGGAACACAGCAATGAGAACATTACTGCTGGGCCGCTTACGTGCCATGCTGACTATATTTGTGTTTATAGTCAGCATGTTTTGAAATTACGACTAAATTTGTATGGAAGACTTAAATATGACTAATTTGACAGCACTAAACTTGTAGCTATCTCTTTCTTGCTTGCACTATCAGTAAAAGAGAGCGACAGTTTAAATTTAGTTTAGTTAGTGAACAACAGAATCGAGGCCATTGTATGAGCGCGTCGCTAACAATGTGTTTATTAGGGAGTGTCAAATGGGTCATTCCATTGTGACGGGTGGGACGTTCTAACTCCTTATTACTTAAACTTTAACTTATTTATTTCGATCGGCTACTATATTTGTCTTAAATACTATTTTATCATAGAGGTAAATGTTCATTTCAGCCTTCACCATTAAAAGAAGTAATAAAATGGCATTTTTAGGACTATAATTAATAATATTAGAAGTGTGACGGGTGGGACATCAAATGGCCCCACCTATCTGAGTTGGCAGGTACACTTACAAAATCAAGACAAACTATGCTACTTTTATTAACCAACTTTTTTATATATTGATTCTGAAATTATAAGAATTCCTAATTTATAGTAATTTACATAAAAAAATTCTAAAATTATAATAAAAATGCGTCTCGTAGCTTGTGACGGATGGGACAGCACCTTGTGACGGGTGGGACGAGTAACATGCAGGTTTATAAAGGTTTGAAGAAAAGGAATACAAATCAGTTTTTGTTCACATAAAATGAGCTTTTAATGAAATATTTTATAAAACAAACATTAATTCAGGTTTTTGAATTAAAAATACAAACAATTCCTATTATTTTTTCTCATCAATGAGAACCGGTTCTTTATATTGGTAGTAAACCCTATCCCGCAGGTTTTCATGACAGGTTCAGGCAAATTCTTTAAAATTTGACTTGCAGTAATGTATGCAACGTCATTTTCATGAATACAAAAGATTTCACCAGTCTTATTTATGCATTCTAGAAACATGACCTTTATTTCATCATCGTCATCAACTGTACTTTGGGAAACAGCAACATATTTATATTATTTTCTTACTAAAGTGTTTTGGTTGTTTCATCTTCATTCACGCGTTCTTTATTTTTCCCCTTTGAGAATCTCGCTCTTTATTTCCTTAAACGATCTTGCCATTTTTCAGGGGTGTTTTATAATTTCTCCCTGAATATTCGTTTTCTTCTTGCTGAATTCATGATTTTAAATCTGATAATGATTTATTTGAAGCAAAACTACCTTAAATAAATATAATTAAACAGCCACAATTTGCTAAGTATGAATAAAACATATTTTTAATACTTTCAATGCTAAAAAGTCATATTTATCAAATATTAATTTTAACCCATCCGTCACTGTGACGGGTGGGACACACTTTCAAAAGTGACTGCAGTCACACATATTTAATAATACAAAGTTTGTTAAGTCAAAATAGTTGCCCTTAGTCTTATTGTTACTTTCAGAAAGCCAGAAAACTTAAGGTTAGATATTATTAGGTTAGTATAAAAAAATATTGTTTTGCCGTGACGGGTGGGACATCAGTTAAGCATTTTTTAGAAGCTATTATAATCCATACCATAAAACTATATACCTCGTGTGTTCATAAGTTTTGAGACGAACTTATTTAATTAATTTAAAAAGAAAGTAATTCATGCAACCTTTTTTAAACTGTTAAAATTTTAAATTTCGAATCTTTTGAATCAGAAAAAATATACATTTGAATATTTGTTTCATTCTCCGTGAAAATGGCGCCAACAAAAGATTTGCGTGCGACTGTAATTTCACTGTTTCAAGCAGGAAAAAAACCAATGCAAGTTTTTAGTGAAATCCAAAGTTTGGGATGTAGTCGGAACTTTGTGTATTATACCATAAAGAGGTACAAGGAGACCGGCTCTTTAGAAGACCGTGGAAGATGTGGCCGCCCGCGGTCTGTAAGGACGCCCGCCAACATCAAAGTAATCAGAGAGCGAATTCGTCGCAACCCTTGCCGGACTCAAAAGAAATTAGCTCTGCAGACCAACATTTCGCGAATATCGGTGAACAGGATACTTAAATATGATCTTAAACTAAAGGCCTACAGTCGAAGGAAAGTGCATTATTTAAACGAGCGTCTTCGTAAATTGCGACTGGAACGATGTCGGAACCTATTGAAGAGACACGATCCAAAAAATATCCTGTTTACCGATGAAAAGATCTTCACGGTGGAAGAAAAGTTTAACCGGCAGAACAATAAGGTTTACGCCAGAAGTTCAAAGGACGTCCAGCCATCTGTACGCAATGTCCAGCGCACTCATCATCCAGCAAGTGTGATGGTTTGGTGGGGTGTTTCCTACGAGGGGGTCACTTCGCTTCATTTTTGCCAGCAAGGCGTCAAGGTGAAGGCACAAAATTACCAAACCGACATATTGGAAGCGGTGGTTAAACCATTAAATGATACGCTATTCGCTGGAAAATACTGGGTTTTCCAACAGGACTCTGCTCCCTCCCATAAAGCTAAGACTACCCAACGTTGGCTGGAGGCCAATTTGCCAGGCTTCATTCGGAGCGAAGATTGGCCCTCGTCAAGCCCTGGCTTGAATCCTTTGGATTATTCTTTATGGACGGAATTGGAGCTGAGGGCATGCAGAAAGTCTCACCCAAACCTGGATTCTCTCAAGCGAGCCCTTATTAAAGAATCGAAACGGATTCCCATTGAAAAGATTCGTGCCGCCATAGATGAATGGCGCACGCGTTTGAAGGCCTGCATTGAATGCAAAGGCGGCCATTTTGAATGATTTATTTTTAAATACAGATCTAGATGTCAGTAGTTTTAATTTTAATATCCAATAAATGAATACTCAACTTAGCTCCAAAAATATTTTAGTTTTACTGTGTCTCAAGACTTATGAACACACGAGGTATGTAATTACTCACCACTTGCTGAAACTGCGTGAAATATACTTTTTTTTACAATTATCACTTTCCAGCGTAGCGTAAAGTAACGACGGCAAACAGTGCTGTCAACTTAGAGTGAAAAATACGCCACCATAGCCAATGGTGCTATAGGTAGCTTCACACACGAAAAAACTGCAAAAATCATGAAAATTCGAAATAAACTTATAGATTTCTAAAAAAATGTTTCATGAACTTTATTTTAAACATTCCAAAATAGCTGATTTATTTTTTACATCAAAGTTGTTGTTTTCGCTGGAATGACCCAAATGCAACTTTTAAATGGTGATATCGAAGTACCTATGTTTATGAAAAAAATCCGTCAATCGTAAATAAATATTACGTTAAGCAGTTTAAATTTGTCAGATATAAAATCACAGAACTAGTGAGAAAAATATCCCAAGTTCTGTGCAAGGTATGCTTTTTAGTCACAGAACTAGTAAGAGAAAATATCCTAGTAGGTCGGTTAACAGAACTACCGGGAATAAACGGTGGTACTCATAGATACCCACGACAGAAAATCCTAATGTGGGGTCATAACACCCAAGAGACACCTTTGTGTCTCTTGGGTGTTTTATTATTACTATTTAGACTGACTCGTGTCATCGCAGATAATAAAACAAAAAACAACTTTAGATCATAGTTTATTTACAAACATCACAAACAAATAAGTAATAACTAAATCACAGATGTAGATATTTTACAACAACATTGAAAACTTGACATTTCTTCATTTCAGTTCAAAACATGCCATGCATGAATAGAGCATAGGAGTATAAACAATAGCACAATCATCTAGCGAGATGATTGCGAGCTGAAGAGCGCTTCAGATAGAGGATTTATTAGTGGGCAGAATGAAGATTTATATTTATTTATCAACAATACAACAGATGTTGGCTTATTCCCAGTCAATATGAATTAGCGATAAGACCCTCCATTGTACAACATAGGCGTCGATTCTTTTGTACACCGACTAAACTTAATTTTATCTATCGTTCTATTTTACTAACAGTAAAAAAATAAAAAGATAGTAACAATTTTAGGGCTGTCAAATTAGTTAGATTTAAGTTTTCCATAAAAGTTAAGTCGTAATTTCACAACATGCTGACTATTAACACGCAGATGAGCGAATCGTAAACAAATTTAACTGAAGTAAAATTTTGCCATTTCTTTTTTGCGTGCAAAAAGAGCGACAGTTTAAATTAAGTTTAGTTGGTGTACAAAAGAATCGACACCACTGTCTAAGTTGTGGTACTTGTCTAAACTTGAATATTATTTGGTGTGCCATATAGTATTTTCTTTCTCTATCTAACCATGCGTCTTCCAAGAACTGGGACGGACTGCATTTGAAACATACATTAGGGCATAATAATAATCCTACTACTATAATAAAAGCGAAAGTTTGTGAGGATGGATAGATGTTTGTTACTCTTTCACGCAAAAACTACTGAACGGATTTTGATGAAACTTTACAGTAATATAGCTTATTCATCAGAATAACACATAAACTACTTTTTATCCGGGTACATGCGGGCAAAGCCGTGGGAAGAGGCTAGTATAGCCAAATTGTCCAAAAAATCCTTAATAACAAATTTTATTGTTTTATTCCAAAAACTATCGTGAACTTGACTATTCATATTGTAAAAACGGGAATTCAGTGCACGGCGCGACGCGGAAGGAGAAAGTCGCAACCACTCACCCTGATGAAGACTCTCGGAATGAGTCGAAACTTAGTCGGTGCCTTCACCGATAGTGCAGTACGTGAAAATGTTATTGTAGTTGGATATCTCTATCTAGGTGTTTGTTATTTTATTTTAGGGCATAGGGCAAAATAGGACTACTACATATCATAAGGGGTCGTTTCTATCCCCTCTAGTACTTCTCTTTTTCTTCCCAAAAGTTATTTTATACATAATTTTAAACCGCACCAGTGTTTTCCATCACCCCTGGATTTGATAAATCATTTATTTTATCAAATCCAGGATTACATCACACCCTTCCTTCAAGTAACACAATTGGATTTTTCTTTAATTGTCAAGTATTGTAATTATAATTTTCTATGCATTTAAATTTATTTCATTAATTTGACATTTATTAATTTTGCTTATAATATGCTGACCATGGCTACTAAATATATACTACTAGGTATACCTTTTACCACACACTGTTACCAAAGTTTCGCAAATAAACAAATCTGAATCTGAAACTGAACAGCCGTTTCGGAGATAATGTTAACAGACAAACAAACAACCTCTTACGGCAAATGCATATCCATGCTTCTTGCGTCGTGGGTAATAAAACTAATAATTTGAGTAACTAATAGAGATCTTATAGCCTAACAGTCTCATTATGTGAGATGGTTTAATATAAGTCTTAGACTCTAAGATATACCCAGTACCCACCCGGGTATAAAATATTCCGAGCAAATTTCCATGTGTACTTTCTACAGTGTATTTTGTAATGACTAGTTGCAAGAGCTTGGAACAGCTGCACGCTGTTAGCTAAGGGCGCGGCCGCACTGCAAGCGGCTGGCTTCGCGTTTGCGGCTTTGAGAAAACTAATGCATGAAAATACACTGCGCGATTGGAGAATCTCGGATTGCCTGTTTAACGAAGCGGCCCCGATGGACGGTATGAACTGTCTGTTCTAAACGCCTGCAGTACATACATTTAAGCGACCATCTGCCAAACCGCCAGCAGTGCTGCCTTTTTAGACCTTTCGTAATGTAACAAATTTCATATTCACAACACTTGAATTTCACTTAATTTTCTATAAGGCCTATGGCGGTCTAGACCTATATCCAACTACCCGCTCATCTTCCAGCATATCTTCGATCACACGCTGCAGCTTAATCACTGTTCGGAACCGATCATGTCCATTTAAACACTCGCTCAACAAGCGGTCAAAATGCGGCCGAGTATCATTAACTTCCTTTGGTATAGGATATAGTAATGGATTGTGCTCATTTGCCAATACATGACAGGCCGCCCAGATGTTATGGTCACTTAAGTGGTGCTGGCATATTTGAGTTATTTCCATAGCGAATAGAGTGCCGAAAGGACTTTTGTAACGTTCATACCAATTTGGGAAGTCCTTCAATGGGGATATGTGCTTGTCAAGGATAATGAACTCTTCAAGATCAACAAATGTTATATCATCCTTCTCATTGGCTACTATGTTGTCTATTGACCAGTCCATCAGGTAAAAGCGGTATCTAAAAAATTTATACATAAATATTAAATATATTACTCAATAATATAATAATTTTATAAAATTTCATACCCACAAAATCATGTTAACTAAATAAAACATGGCACATTAGCATGTGCCATGTTTTATTTAGTTCTATTGGTTATATTTTAGAGTGAATTTTGAAGAAAAAAGTTAGAAATAATTTATAATTAGCAGAATCATGTAGCAATTAGCCAATTTACCTCTCATGTTTATAGGTGAAGTCCATGGCTGCGTCAAGTATCTTCCCAGCATACTTTAGTTTCCGATGCCATTCCACATGCATTAGTGAGGATAGCGGTGTTCCCTCATAACCTACAAGCTCGAGCCGGCCGCATACCCCTCCATATGCTGGGACTGGCCATCCATGGGACTTGGGTATCACCTGAAATCCATTAAACCATTCAAAGTCAAAATTAATTTATTCATTAAAATCACAAGGATCACTTTGAAACATTGATTTTACACCTGTTCTACTGCCTGTTTCTCTGTGACCAAGCCAGGAAAGAAGGGCAAGAAAACGAGGCTGGTTATACTTTTTAACAATCCTTTTACAAAACAGTAGGTACCTACATTTTACTATCATTACTATACAATAATATAAAAAGCTGGGCCAGGACATGAAGTCAAAGTCAATATGGATATATTATAGGTTCGGTACCTGCAAAATTATAGGTTCAGGGTTGATCATAAGCATTGTCCAAATATACATTCGATCAAACCTATTATTGGCCTTTGCATTCAATGCTGGCTGCACAAAATCATAAATGCTGTATGCATATGGACACAGAGTCAACTTCTGACCGACAGTTTCTCCGACAGTTCTCTTACTGGGCTTAATATGTTGCACCAGTTTCACTATCTTCTCATCTATGTTGGAACCATTCACTAAATCCATAGGTTTGCAGTTCCGCGGTAGATTCCAGCGCTTGCACAGCCTGGAGTCTAGTTCCTCCAGCTCCCAATCGTGGGCGAGCTTTTTCAAAACGACTTTTCGGTTGGAGTTCGTATAACCGTAGTACACATTTTTAGCATTGAAAAGGTTCGACCAGCCGGTATCTTCTACTGTAATTTGGTTAGAATACAGCTCTGGACATACTGACACACCATAGCAGGCCGGGCAGCGGTCTAAATCGGTAAGACTCATCACTGAGGGATTCCTTAGGTCGCCGAATAGGAGACGGGTTAAGAAGAAGGAAATGCCACAACACACGGTGAAGAGACACACCCGTTTACAACATCTACGACGTAGCAACATTCTTCTGTACATTCTGTCCGTCATCTTTTTGAGTTTCCGTCGTGATTTTCACATATAATTTTTATATTTCTTATTTCAAATAAACAGACTGATATTTCCTATAGGCGACCATAGACTGTAAGAGTAGCCATGGGTAGTTCGCGAACGAATGAAGTAAATGAAGTACTTCATACGTTAGATTGTCTTGTCATTTAGTTCACTACTCATTCTAATGTGTCTCTAGTTCATTTAGTTCACGTGTCTTTTTACTTCAATGCTTCGTTTAGCATCACGCTTGACGAAGATAGAAAAAAAGGTGTTATGGCGTGTATAAAAAGACAATTTTATTTTGCACATTTTTTTAAACAATAGAAACGAGAGTAAAGAGTGATAGCTGATATGGTATCTCTTTCTAAGAACTTGCAATTAAAACAAACACTTACGTCGTTGAGATAAAGTTCTTTGATTCTTGCTAAAGTAGATTGTTTACGTTTGTTTGGTTTTTTGATTATTAATATTTTGTTTGAGTAAGAAAGTACCTATTTTGCATTGTTTGAATTTAGTAAGTTATTTGCGATTATTACTGCGTCGTGTTGCGCATGTTACGGGTTTTTTTTAGTTTTGCAAAAAAAAAATAAGTTGAGTCGTTTTATTAATAGCTTGAAATATTAATCAGTTTAATTAACAAAATTAAATTGTACATATCTAAATTTTTAAATACGTATTTATTATTATTATTATAAAAAACATATTAAATTTACCTACCTACCTATTTTATAGTAAAAATGTTTGCCCCTGGTTGTCAATCCTGTAAAGTACCTATGAAGGAAAATCGATATATAAAAATAAAAACATTTCATAGTTCATAACACTAAGAAAGCAACTCATTTCTTCATTTCGTTCATCCATTCATAATTCTCCAAGAACTAAACGGTATACCTGAAGTAAATGAACTACTGAACTAAATCAATGAAGTAGTTCACTTAGCCAAAAGATATACTTCATTCTTTTCTTTTCACTGACACAATTCGCGCATGACTATGAAGATCAAAATAACTGAAACAGTGTATGTATGTACATAATATGTACTTATAAGGTGACCACCAAGTCACAGACTATAAAGATAGATACGCACAGATTATTTTTTTTGTTCTTTTGACTCCCGAGTCTCTCATATCTATCAACTATTGTTGATAGATATGTACTACGTATCTGTCGCTTCCGCAGTTGGGGCCAGAAGAAATAGCTTTCTTACCTACACTTCCCGAACTGGTTGAGGTATAAGCGTAAAAGACAACTATGTTGATAATCAAACTGACAGTGACAGATGACAAATTAACTTATTGGGAAAATGTACAATGAAAATAAAGATATAATTTTGCTGATGAATCCAAAAATTAAATAAACAATGCGATATTTGACCTTTTATTGTGAAAATTTCGTAACACTTGCTACATACCATTATTTTTGCTGCAAGTTCAGTTCTGTGCGTTTCGTAGTGGAATCTTTAAAATCACTTGTGAGTTAACTATTCATTCAAGATGAGCTATTTATCTGATTTTATGGATAACTACACACCGAGCTTCTACGATATGATCGGTGAGTGTTTTTGCATTCATTTACATACAATATATCTGCATAGTCATGTCCATACTTAGTGCAAATAAGCTACTATTCGCCTAAACCGAAAACCAATTTATGCAAGTGTTTTCATCAAAATATTATTTTTCTGTCATTTTTCAATCACCTGTTTTAAATCTTTCTTATCAGATACGTAAAAAAACTTATCTGCCTATATCTGAACTTCATCTGAATGTGTCTAGTGATAGATATTATTTTTTCCCTATTTGATGTTTTCTTTGAACATACCCTATTATTTTGTAGGAAATAAGATGAATGTAAGAAATAAAACAAGTTTTTCCAAGGTTAACAAGTATAATAAAAAAAAGTTTGGAGTTCTCATAGTACAAAGGTGCAATAGACACAAAATATTATGTGGACAGATAGATTGAGGGTAAAATGAAACTATATTTTGCACTGTGATGCACAAAACTGCTGTAATTTTTGTAAATTTAAAACAAACCAATAACCAGAGAACTATAAAGTCAGTTATAAGGTGGTTAAAGATTGCCAGAGTATGACACCATCTGACAAACTGATAATTTAGCATGTCCGTGAGTGCCCTAGATTAGCACTTAGGAAATGTTTTTATTATATTAACAAAATTTCTTTATTTGTCATTTTACTTAATGAAATTAAGCCCCTTTTAGGAACAGGAGATAGGGATAGCCACATAGGATAGGTTGGGTAGTATCTCTAAGTATGGCCACCAATATTATAATAGTATGGCATAAAACATCATTAAGATGCAGGACCTGGCCCAAATGCCACAGCAAACACATTTTACTATACCTACTATTATTGTAACGTTTATTGTTTTTTTACATAAATTTATTGTATATTATATATTATAATTTTGTTGCATTTTTGTGTATTGAATAAACTACCTATGTTCTGTTCTAGTTTACTACATACAGATACATCTTTATACCATTTGTCATCTACAAGTAAAAAAATGTGCATTTAGAGTAAAGATCTATGTAGTGTGTATTGGTGGTACATTGAACATCTTGCATCGAGGACATAGTTGGGGTGGGGCAGGGGTTGGACATTATATCTCCCAAGTTATTTATAAGTTTGTTTTCACAAAATACAAAACCTGATTCATGTATTTTAACATTAATGCATCACCAATAGTGATGTGTGATGATAAAACCCTTTCTAAGAACCTTCCTTGAAGTCACAAAAGATGGTTGTTAGGCTAACACAAATACAAATGAACAACCTCTTACTCCAAACACATATTGGCTCTTTGCGTTGCAGGTAAAAATACTTACACGAAATTTTCGCGCTATTAATGATTGCGGCTCGCTAATCGTGTGGCTTTTTTCCTGTTCCCTGTTCCCGACAATGTAACGGATCGCTTATCTCTCTCAGACTTACCTCGAGCTGCGTCGTGCAGTGGCGGGCGGCGTGTCATTAACATACTCTTTCTTTCATCATCTGCATACAAAAAGCTGGTTAATAACTGATAAGCCATTTTTTCCGCTCCTGCATCTCTGGCCGCGTTATTTATAAACGATACTGTGCCTTGGTTTACATATAGCTTTGGTAAATATTAAGCAATGGCTGAAAAGGCCTCTTGCTGATGTTCAATGAGTTTAGAGAAGTTGGTCATCACTATATTTCCTCTGTGAAATGAGACATAAAAACATGGTAGCATGGCTTTGTTTATAAATAACAGGGTAAGTACATTAACATTCTTGTTTCAAGTTTTTTGTTCAGTACAACTATTATATAAATATTCTGAGGTAAATAAATATGTACTATATCAGGATCATAAACTCTTTGCTAATATAGTTACTCATACTCATACTCATACTCATTTATTTTTAACCATGGGAACATAGAATACACTTGGTTACGTCGAAAACTTACTACTTAGAATGGTGCTAGAAACAGGCAAGTATTTTACTTACATACCTATGAATGTTTACATAATTATTTTAAATTATTGCTGTAAAGGGGCATTGACAAAAAAAAAAAAATGTTGGTACAATAATAAATTAAACAAAAAAATAATAATTAACAAGTAATAATAAATAATATTTGCTGCTGTAAAGGGGCATTGTCAAGTACATAATGTTAAAATTATTGGGTTAAATGTCAATAATTATTATGGAATGGTTCTGCTGTTGCATTGTCAAAGAAAGTGATTAAATATAATAATAATAATAATAATATAACATACCTATATAATGTCAGATCTTTTAGCTTATTGTTGCTTAGTCAAAATAGTTTACAATCTAAAAAGATATTAAAAAAAAAAGAAATAAAAACAAACCTGTCATTCACTGTAAGTTACTATCTCGTGTGTTCATAAGTCTTGAGACACAGTAAAACTAAAATATTTTTGGAGCTAAGTTGAGTATTCATTTATTGGATATTAAAATTAAAACTACTGACATCTAGATCTGTATTTAAAAATAAATCATTCAAAATGGCCGCCTTTGCATTCAATGCAGGCCTTCAAACGCGTGCGCCATTCATCTATGGCGGCACGAATCTTTTCAATGGGAATCCGTTTCGATTCTTTAATAAGGGCTCGCTTGAGAGAATCCAGGTTTGGGTGAGACTTTCTGCATGCCCTCAGCTCCAATTCCGTCCATAAAGAATAATCCAAAGGATTCAAGTCAGGGCTTGACGAGGGCCAATCTTCGCTCCGAATGAAGCCTGGCAAATTGGCCTCCAGCCAACGTTGGGTAGTCTTAGCTTTATGGGAGGGAGCAGAGTCCTGTTGGAAAACCCAGTATTTTCCAGCGAATAGCGTATCATTTAATGGTTTAACCACCGCTTCCAATATGTCGGTTTGGTAATTTTGTGCCTTCACCTTGACGCCTTGCTGGCAAAAATGAAGCGAAGTGACCCCCTCGTAGGAAACACCCCACCAAACCATCACACTTGCTGGATGATGAGTGCGCTGGACATTGCGTACAGATGGCTGGACGTCCTTTGAACTTCTGGCGTAAACCTTATTGTTCTGCCGGTTAAACTTTTCTTCCACCGTGAAGATCTTTTCATCGGTAAACAGGATATTTTTTGGATCGTGTCTCTTCAATAGGTTCCGACATCGTTCCAGTCGCAATTTACGAAGACGCTCGTTTAAATAATGCACTTTCCTTCGACTGTAGGCCTTTAGTTTAAGATCATATTTAAGTATCCTGTTCACCGATATTCGCGAAATGTTGGTCTGCAGAGCTAATTTCTTTTGAGTCCGGCAAGGGTTGCGACGAATTCGCTCTCTGATTACTTTGATGTTGGCGGGCGTCCTTACAGACCGCGGGCGGCCACATCTTCCACGGTCTTCTAAAGAGCCGGTCTCCTTGTACCTCTTTATGGTATAATACACAAAGTTCCGACTACATCCCAAACTTTGGATTTCACTAAAAACTTGCATTGGTTTTTTTCCTGCTTGAAAAAGTGAAATTACAGTCGCACGCAAATCTTTTGTTGGCGCCATTTTCACGGAGAATGAAACAAATATTCAAATAATCTACATTTGATACATTTTCTGATTCAAAACATTCGAAATTTAAAATTTTAAAAGTTTAAAAAAGGTTGCATGAATTACTTTCTTTTTAAATTAATTAAATAAGTTCGTCTCAAAACTTATGAACACACGAGGTATAGTTTCACGACTATTGTTTTCCACCGCCATCTTTCGCGAACAAATTAAAGTAAATTAAAAGTTTATTTTGATTATAACTATACACAGCTACTTTTAAAATACATACCTAGAACCAATTAAGTAACATTAATAACATACCTCCTATTACTATTTAGGTACCTATGAAACCTAGGCTTGCCTATGAGATTTTATTTCATAATTATAATAAATAATCAATTAATAATTAGTTACGCAGGTCCCATGTTTATCATCACTCATCATCATATCAAACTACATTACGTAAGTTTGTACACAAACTTTGAGGGTCTATGCTGAGTTTAAAACATATTAATTCGGTCAGCGTATCGAAGCCGTATCGAAGATTTTTGTACGGAAATATGGACGATTCGGTCACCGATTCGACATATCTTCAACGTCTTTATAACTCAGCTACCTACCCGAGGCGGTGGAAAACCATCTCAGCAACCAGGCGGCGACACGACTTGAATATTCAAAAGTCGAGCGAGCGAAGTTTTTTTTCCATATTTTCGCTCTTAACTCAAAAAGCGAAAGGCGTAAACTTTAGCCTATTTTTTTTACAATTTAAAATTTGGTAACTTTTATAAAATGTGCATTAAAAGCTCTTTCATATTAAAACCTCATTTTTTTAGTTCACCTGTATTACCTGTATTACACGTACACTAGGAAGCTAGGGGCAGAAGATATCACTAGGACCTTAAATATTATTAGACGCGTCCATAAACGTTTCATGCGTCATCGCACCTCACACGATATCACTCACCATAATCATTTGCCAATGGCCAATATCATAAACTCGAATGTTATTTGTAAAAGGATGTAAAATTGGCCCATTGTCTTAACAAAACAGTTGAAAGACCTGAATTCAGTTTGGTGACTTTAGACAAAGATTTCGCAGTAGTGAGAAAGTCACCTCAATAAAAATATTTTTGTTCCGTTTGGGATGTTCGTTGTCTTTTTCCTGTAAATATGTGAACTGACAGATAACCTAAAGAAAATTGAATATATCTAAATTGGGAATTGCCTCTTCACATTCATTATCACTAGTCGATAAAAGTTCATTCCTGGTAAAACTGCTGCGCATTATTCTTTCTCTATAAAATGCCACGTTTAACTTCATACTCCATTCAGTCCGTCCTCCTTCCTGTCACCTTAATTTAAGAGGCAGACAGCTGCTGAATTAAGACATGTGTCATTTTGACGTTCAGATAAATCTTAGGTGGCTGTCAATTCACCGGCACTCATATTGGTTTAAAGCGGAAAATAATATTTTATCTAGGTATAAGTGCGAGCACTTAGATACTGCTTTGTGGCAGAAGTAGGAAGAAGTTGTCTCGATAGTGTGAAAATATCACCAAGGAAGTCGGTAAATCAAACTTTATCCGTTATTTATAATTTAACTATATTGTTTTTGACAAGTAGATAGGTAGACCTATTCATATGCTCTCTCTCTCTCTCTTTTCTATAAGTTAAAATAATACCTCGATATATACTCGACTCGACCTTACTTTTGTGTTTTGGGTAAAATGACTTCAGACTTTCTTCTCGTCAGAATTCCTCGATTGAGTGAAACATTTCTGCTACCACACTGCTACACTGTCATCTCAAGATACCTTACGATTTACATCGAGCATTTCTCAAACTTAACGTTTACGACATTTCACAACAGCCATAAACCAACAAGATCAGGCTTGATATAAATTCACTCGAACTAATGACTTGTGATGACGTAAATACTCCACTCCAATTCAAATCATGTTTTATTTTTTTTATTACAAATCATAGTTTTGTTAGGGTAAAAGTTCAAATAATAAGGGAGGGAACTTCCAAAACGCCTTGAATCGAGTTGCATTGGAGGAATATTTTGAGAAACGTTTAAGAATACGAGAGTACTTGTGAATCGATTCCTATATTTAAATATAAATTTAAAAAAACATGTATATGATCATCTTTTAAGTAACCGCTACAGATCTCTGTAATACTAATACTTGAATAACTAGTAATTTATTAGTTATATTTGTTAGTTCTTAAGCTCTTTATAAGTGAACCATGTTCTTTATGAGTATTTAATAAACTTCTATAACCGTGAGCAAGGCTATGTCATACATCAAATGCATCATAATGAATAAGCACTCGGTTAATAGGTAGAAATCCCGCGATTTAAAAATGAGCTGTTTATTTTTGTGAATAAAATTGCATCCTTTTAGTATATACCTAAGTACATAAAGTAAATAAATATAATATTCGTACTTCCATCACACGCAAGATAAAAACATTAATCAGTAATTATAAACTGGAAGGGTCGCTTGGCGCTTCCAGTCCATCCACTCATTCCACGCAAAGCCAGCGATCGCGACGGTCAAACGTTTTATACTCGTTTTTTTTGTTATTCTTTTTTTTTCTGGACATGCAGCCACTGTATGCATATTAGTATCTGCCGGTCGGTGGGTTATCAGTGCATTTTGAATAACATTTTCGTTACCGATAAGTATGGTTAAGAATCAGTGCGACGCGAGACCTGTTAAAAATTACATCATGAGTGATCTGCTGAAGAAGTTCGACCAAGACACCAAGAATGATTTCGTGCAAATCGCCGTTGCCGTCGTCGGGTTCTACATGGGGGTGTTTTGTCGTATGTATTAAAAAAAACACTACGTAAATAATTACTTACTTAAAATATAGTTTATTTCTGTACTTGTTCCAGAGTTCCAGGTTTGCTTCCAAAATCTGGAAGCAAACCTGGTTATAAAAATATATCTTTCTAAAAAAAATCTATGTTTTTTTTTTTTTCGCTTTATGCTGTGCGATTTATTTATTAATTTATTATTAGAAATCAAAAGTGATTATATAACTTAGCATATATTCTAAACAAGAAAACAGAACAATAAAAGATCTCAATTTTTTTTTTCTTGTTTTACCAGCTCTTAATTCAGACAGAGGTAAGTAATGCAATCTTGCAGCAAAATCGCAATCTTGGTATTTGCAAGATAACAAAAACCGAATATTCGAGATCTTGGTATTTGTGAGATCTCGCAATTAGCGGGCGCATATTAATATTTTTTTGCTAAAAAGTTTTGTTTTGACATAGGTTGACGAAGATATTAAATCAAAACTAGTATTATTGTGAAAAAAATATAAGAAACAGAAATTAGCAGATGGTACAATTTTTTGAAAAAAACTTGGTAAGAAGCATGGAGTGTCAATGGTGACATCAGTTAATCTGCTTCTTACGTGCAACACGAAGTAGCCTGCTGAAGAATTGCCCTTTCCGATTCCACGCTCGTTGGCACTAATATCACCAGACTGTCACAGGTATCTTTCTCTTGATCCGCCATATTCAAAGATATGCATTTTCTTTTATGATGATGGAGTTAAGTGTCAATATCGAGGTGTGCAATATAACCGGAGAAGAGCGTTTAAATGATGTCAGGGTGTTTTCCAACTCTTTTGAAGTGATTTGCTAAAGAGACGCTGTGGTTGAATTTGCAATTTTCTATTTTCTACTATCGCAGAGAGTGGCGCTCGCAAGATTGCACTATCTTCGATGCGAGATTGATCTTGCAAGATCGATGCGAGATCGTGGTATTTCGAGATCTCGTTATACCGAGATTGCATTCCTTAGACAGAGGTCATGCCTTTTTTTTTCTTAAAAGCGATTGGAACTTAACATGACCCGTAACGTTCTACTAATATAAAAGCCAAGTACTAACCTACTAAAATACACTGTTTTTATACATTATTGTTTGCTAAATTACTTATGTACCTAAGCTACACAAAGACACAGTTTTCCTGTATATAATAAAATAAAAATACTGTGGGTAAACACGACTAAAATAAATAAGTTTTGAGTCATTAAGTAGAATATTTATATTAAAAAAATAATAGATAGATGGAGCTTACGGCCAAATACTGAAACGCTATTCAAGATCTTATTAGAGTTGGAAAGTGATGGCACTTGCAATAAAAGCTGTAATTTTAGCGTTATATTCGTAGTTTAATTGTATTCGTGTAATAATAAAAACCTTCCAAGATGTAAAACTTGGAAATAATAGTCTTACCGGTTTTTTTCTTATTACCTAGATAAAATGTCAAAAAGTCAAAAGTCAACAGGTTTTTATTAATTAAAAATCACAAGGATGATATAGATCTCTTTTTAACACAAAAAACATCTACTTTACCTACCTATGCGCACTGTATCATTTATTTGGCCGTAAGAGAGTCGAAACGCGATGTAATATGAAATTTTAAGTGATAAGAGTTATCGGTCAGTTTTTTAAAGTAACAAACATCTGAAAATAAACGATGCATTGAGTTATATCTTACTTTTAACACTGATATTATAATACTAGTACTTTTAACTTACATAGCCAGATTTATACTGAACCTGTTTATTTATCCTTTATTGTACAATAAAGTGCCTATGCCTAGCTTAGCTAATCAAGATTTTTTTTAATTAATGCTCTATAAATGAATACCAAGATTATTATTATCATCATCACCATGTTATTACATGACATTTAATTGAATAGTTATCCCTTTGATAGCAAATTTATCATATTTTCCTTGTATTATTTTACTGTTTATTTTTAATGTAATGAATACAACTATGCACAATAGGTATAAAAAGATCGTAACAAACGATCTATAGGTAGGTAAACTGATCCAAATTACAACCAGACGAAGGCGTTCCCAAAATGCTGGCTGCATAGCCACGCTGAATATAACAGGGGGCTAGACAAATACCTCACGCTTACTTTTCCTTTCACGCTAACGCAAATTTCTCAAGGTACAACTTGGCAGCTGTCACGTGAAATTTCCGCAGTTAATGTCATTCCCATACAATTAAATCTTTCCGCAGGCGTTAACGTCAACAGAAAGTGGTATTTGTCTAGACCCCAGTAGAATATAGTGACACATTTACTATTCTGACATTTTCATTGTACTGTATAATCTGAATCTATATTTTTATCAGACGTAGGTAACGTAATTTTCATCATAACAAAATCAAAGAGTAAGGACCTCTAAACGGTCAAAGAAAAGTCAGCGGGAGAATAGTAAAGTACGTGGTATAGTCGTAATAATAACCTAAATGATAATGAACCACGATTATTTCAATGCAAATTCAATAATTAACGTTGCCCACATTCAGGAAGCCCTGATTATCTCCCTTGCCTTCATCTGGTAAAGCCACCGATCAAAGTCCGCCCCGGTAAACCGCACGATCTAAAATACTTTCCTGCTACATAAGTAGATATACTTAACCATCCTACTTCATTACATTATATTACGAAACAATTGGAGTGCCTTACATTTTCCATACAAATTTAATCTCGCTGCAGCAGAGGGATTTACCGGAAATTCCTTAGTGCACCCTATATCAAAATTAACATAATCTCAAAACAGCACCTTATTACACTGGCAAAATGATAATGGCGAACGACCCATCGCCGAATACTGAAAAGCTCAACTCATAATCAAACGTTTAATTAATTTATTCTTTAAATTTGCGAACAGTTTGTACATCAATACAAGAATAAAACGGTATAGTCTACATATACTATATAAGTCATGAAAAACTACGTATAATTACAGATAAACACAATATGCGCAGATTATGGTAGATAAATAAAAAGTTAAACCTTTTACTTAATATTGTAATTCGAATAAATATGATGAATCTGGTAGAACCACAGATAATACGTAGAACTGAACAAAAATGCCACACGCGCCTTCCTGATTTATCTAGAATTCTAGACAGTTCAATGTCGCGCCAGAAAGATTTCAGCTCAGAATAATGCTAGGTAGGCAGGATACTTAGCGCTGGTATTCTGTTAACACTTGACCCTAACTAGTGATGATCGACAAAATTAAACAACTAATACGGTGTGATCGAAGAGAGTTTATATGGCCTCCCACAGCCCCCGAGGCTTGGCTGTTATAACTCGAAACGATTATGTGCCTCCCGAACATCCTCGCACAGAATTGCCAAATGTTGCCTTCTAAATGTTGATCGCGATGTATGTTACTAGCTAGCTAAGAAGAACTAGCAAGTAGCTAGTTCCTTAACTAGCAAGTAGCTACTTCTTTATATACAATCAAAAAATCAAAATCATTTATTTCAGACAAGTATAAAAAAGTATAAATATCAGCTATAAAATTATTAATTATGAAGGTCAGTTTTAGTTAAAAAAAACTGTGTTACTGACAACAGTGTCTTTCACACAATCAAGGTCTAGATAAAGTGGTTTAGGAACCAAAAAATGAAAATATTTATGTAGATTGGTTTAGGCAATGTAAGAATAAACTATGTGCTACCATGATTTTGAGTGATTTTTTTAAAATGTTTATTATAATATAAAGAAAATTTACTTTGTACGATGAAAAACACAAAGCCCATACCAATACCACCTATAAAGTAAACTTACTTGTACTAGGTACGAGATAATATCTGTGGTACGAGTATGTTTATTTACGCCATACACATTATGAGACACGTTAAGGATAAATACAAACAGTTACTAAATTTATTTATTACTTACTAGCCTCCGCCCACGGCTACCCGGAGCTATATTACTGTAAAGTTTAATCAAAATCCGTTTAGTAGTTTTTGCGTGAAAGAGTAACAAACATCCATCCTCACACTCTCGCGTTTTTATAGTAGTAGGATTTGAAATTGATTTACAAACTATTGATATTACCTGCATACTTTACAAAGTCACCTATAAATAACGACTTACAAACTTACCTACTAAAGTTATCCAAAAAGTTTGAAATTCGACTAGAATTAATCCAGAAAGTTCTTATCAGTTATTTTTAAATACTAGTCTCTTGTCCACGGCTTTGCCCTTCTGCTTCGCCCTATAAATTATTTATTATAAAAAAAGGCATTTATTTACTTACACCTAAACAAGCATACCTAGCCTAAGTCCAATATAATCATAAGTAGGTAATTAAAATAGTAGATATAGTAAGAAGGTATGTATGGTAGGTATGTATGTAAAAAGGTCGAGGTCTCAGCCACACTTTTTTAGCCTCGCCTACTGATGTAGCTGCTGACGTCACAGACACCACTAATAAAAATCTATAATTGGTACGACTTAAACAACTAAACAAATTAGCCGAACCACTCGCAGTAGAAGACCAGCTACCTACCTACATTTCAGCTATAGGTACCTAGGTATACTATCTGTGAATTATTTTAATTTTTCATTGTCTTCTAAACTATGCGACCAAAAACACGCTGTAAAAGTGATATTTTATTTTTATCAAATGACCTAGATGCTTGAAAATCAAAAAACTTTTTGGGGCTTGTATATAAAAGCTATATCGCTGACCATTTTCAGATCTACTGATGATTAATATTTCTGTAGTACTTTTTTACGTACATATATCCCAACCATTTGACCAACGCACGCGGATAAATCAGCCAAGCAGCTTCTTCCGACTTCATTTACAAATATTGAAATTTCGAACAGAAATCTTATTTTTATCAAAATAAAATATAGCTTACCAGCTTCTGCCCACGGCTTCGCCCTCGTGGTACCCGGACAAAAAGTAGCCTATGTGTTATTCTGATGTATAAGCTATATTACCTACTGTAAAGTTTCATCAAAATCCCTTAAGTAGTTTTTGCGTGAAAGACTAACAAACATTCATCCTTACAATTTTTCGCGTTTATAATAGTAGGAGGATGTTAATCGGGGATAGTGTAGCTATAGTCTATAAGTGTTTTTTTTTTAAGAATCGTATCTGTTGCTCTTGAGATTACCCCCTACAAACAAACGAACATAGAAACAAATGTTACCTTGTATAGTGCAGATTCTATGCCGTTAGTCTAAATTATGTTTAATTGTATGATGTTATTCACAACTGAGAGTGTGTCCACTGCCGCTCGTCACCAAAACCGAGATGACGTTGACGAATTAGCGATACATACATTATTAGCTTCTGCCCACGGCTTCGACCGCATGGTACGCGGATAAAAAGTATTCTTTTTATCCGGGGACCGGCAAATATCTACGCACAGTACGCACGGCATAGATCTACACTATACAAGGTAAAATTTGTTTCTTTGCTCGTTTATTTGTAATCTCTGGAGCTAAAGATACGATAAAAAATATATATACCTCTATAGAAAGCTACACTATCCCTGATTAACATCCTACTACTATTATAAACGTGAAAGTTTGTGAGGATGGATGTTTGTTACTCTTTCACGCAAAAACTACTGAACGGATTTTGATGAAACTTTACAGTTATATAGCTTATACATCAGAATAATACATATGCAACTTTTTATCCGGGTACCACGCGGGCGAACCCGTGGGCAGAAGCTAGTGGTCGATATTTTTCCACTGAGATCGGTCGCGGTTGACACACGAACCCGGTCGTTTTTGTCGCGTCGTCCGAACTCGGTCCGATATTCTCTTTTATTTATAACGGCGGGTCGGTGGGCATACGCAGCCGATGATCATAAATGTCGATACAGGATCAACTAGACGTCTACCTGTCAAGCAGGTGATGCAACAGGTGCATGCATATATTCATAATTGCGCCCCTAGGCTGATCTATGCAGACGTGTACTAAAACAGGACCTGGGTGGTGGCCTCGTTAAGGTGTTTTTGACCTTAACGCATCCTCTCATCATCGTAGCTTGTAAATGTGTTACGCATAGTCCATTTGAAATATCACTGATTTTAGCGGATTATCTGATATTTCGTAGCTAATTTAGAAGCCTTCCAAAAAAAACTTTTTTTTTTGTTTTAAAATGATCAGGGATAATGGTATAACGAGACTTTAGAAATAAGTTGGCTCCCTAATTACGATAATAAACTGGCAATGGGGAGCGACTCGTCTTACTTGGATTAGTCCAAAATCAAAAAGGGCACTTTCCGCTAACCAACGGGTTGGCCCTATACTTGTTTGCGGCAAAAAAAAACATATTTGCTAGTTTTTGAAGTTTAAGATATTGCTGCTAAGCCTGGCAACATTAGTGCCATCGACTCGTTCCCATTTGCTTTGTACTTCTCAAACAAAGGTCAAACTGATCAATTATTATTGTTAAACTTCTAATACTAAAACACAAAACTGCTAAACTGAAAATAAATAATGTACCTCCTGGCTCTTTGAGCGTACAGATCTGAACATTATTTTACCGTAGGAACTTTGTAATTTTTTTACGTTATGAAGTATGTGTTTAAGGTATAGGGTTTGTTTGGATAAAATGCAGAGAAATACTCGTGCTTGACAATAACATAGCAATATGTGGGCATAATGTGGTTGACGGTTACAAATTATGTGTAAGTAGACTTGTCCTTAGTGTTGCGCTGAACTGTTTATTAAGAGCGTGAGAATAAATATAAATAAATATAATAAATATTGCTGGACATTTTTCTCACAGCATCATCTAGCCCCAAACTAAGCAGAACTTGTATTATGGGAACTACATGACTGATATACTACTTATATACTTTTTTTTTGTAAATACATACATATTATACATAGAAAACACCCAGACCCAAGACAAATATTTGTAGATCTTACAAACATTTATCCCGCGGCGGGAATCGAACCCGCAACCATCTGCGTTTCAGGCGGGCCTTAGCCCACTGCGCCACAGAGGTAGAGAATGTGTTTGTAATTCGTATAACTTTTCGAGATCATCATCGTACGACACGAAATGATGTTGTCAACGAAAAACGCCAGTACCTTGGTACCTACAAGGCTGGCTCATATATTTTGGGTGAAGCTGTGAAGGCTATCTGAAACTTGGAGTCATAATCAATGACCGTAAAGCGTTGGATAATATATATTTTATCACATCCATAACAATACTATTCTTGAACTTTCAATGTCACGTTTTAAGTCGAATATAAAATAAATTGTGTCTGTTCGTTGATCGTTCTACAGAGGAATGTTTTCCAAACGTTTGAATTGATTTTCATCAAATATGACATGAGCCATCTGAGTTTTCAAAGCTTTACAACCATTCTAGATGACTAGCTTCTGCCCAAGGCTTCGCCCGCATGGTACCCGGATAAAAAGTAGCCTATGTGTTTGTCTGATGTACATATAAGCTATATTACTGTAAAGTTTCATCGAAATCTGTTCAGTAGTTTTTGCATGAAAGAGTAACAAACATCCATTTTCACAAACTTTCGCGTTTATAATATTAGTACGATTGAAGTTATGAAACAATACCTAAAACAGTAAATGTCATCTGTCATTATTACAAAACACATTTAAATTTGTTTATTACTAAAATCAGATCTAAAAGCGCTCGTATATGGGCTAGTGTTGTGGCAATTTCTTGCTGTAATTGTATAGGAAGCTTCTCTATACTATTTAATTTTTTTATACGACGGCTGTACAAGTGCAGAAATAAATTGTCACAGAACTAGCTTGTTTACGAGCGCCTTGAGAATAGATACAATGAAGCAGTTTGGCGCATATTTAGCGAGATAATCATGGACTGCTAACCGTCTTTGCATGCGTCTATGCATTTAATTTTTGGTTTTAGAACGAAAGTTCTAAGGAATCCGGCATGCCGCAGATTTTTAACTTCATCGTTGTAAGCATGTGCATTACTCTTTTTAAGTAGGTACCTAAGTAAAACTCAACTTATAAATCCCATAATCCTGAATTCCGAAGTATTTTTTACATTATAATAATAATATGAATGCCTCAAAGTAAGCAGAGCTTTTGT
Source organism: Perizoma flavofasciatum (assembly GCA_958496245.1). Classification (NCBI taxonomy): domain Eukaryota; kingdom Metazoa; phylum Arthropoda; class Insecta; order Lepidoptera; family Geometridae; genus Perizoma; species Perizoma flavofasciatum. The sequence goes on along the minus strand of OY292443.1, from coordinate 3,241,524 downwards.
TATGGAAACTACATGACTGATATTATACGACTTATATATATATTTTTTTAAACTTTCGCGTTTATAATAGTAGGAGGATATTTATTTATTGCCTAGAATTTCCAGGATTCCGATAACAAATAGCTAAAAAGAAACTGGTCAAAATTTATTTATTTATTTATTTTATTTTTTTAAATGTCTATTGAAGCAATTCTCCTACAGAACACTGAATTCAAATTACATTATGCAACTACAATTTGCAGTTAGTTAGTAGGTTCGTCTATAAAACAGTAAATGTTATAGATAACTTATAAAATATACAGATGTTTCTAATCTATTTGTAAGTGGGTTCGCTAGCTCCCACCCTAGGATAACCTGTGTTGCGGGTAGCTAGCCTCTTTCGAACAATCGCGTCAATAAAGTTTTACACGCTTGAAGAGAGTGCAACGAATTAATAAAATTTTTATAAATTTGAGTTGTATACAATGGCGTTATTGTAGTGGCGTGGCAAGTTGCAAAAAAAGTTTTCAATAAGTTTTATACGATCTTATATTCATTTTTTTGTAAATACATACATGCATATGGTATATAGAAAACACCCAGACCACGAGAGAAATATTTGCAGATCATACAAACATTTATCCCGCAAAGGGAATCGAACCCGCAACCTTCGGCGTCTCAGGCGGGCGTGCGTCCACTGCGCCACAGAGGTCGTCAAAATTAGATTGGATTGGAAACATTGGATGTGTTTTGCTTAAACGTAAACGATACCTATCGCGGTTATACTCAAAACATTTCTTATCAGTTATTATAACTTTCATTATGAGCATATTTTGCTAAATGAATTATGTTTAAGCGTATACAGCATGATATAGTTAAATATTATAATGTTCATCCATTGTATTAATAAATATCTAATATTCAATTAATATCTGATGGTATCTTAAAGGTTTCGGGAGGTCGGTGGATGGAGGTAGCCCTAGATAAATAAATAAATTAATAATGCTGGACATATTCACACAGCATCATCTAGCCCCAAAGTAAGCAGAGCTTGTGTTATGGGAACTCATGATTGATATACTACTTATATACATTTTTTTTTATACATACATATTATAAATAGAAAACACCCAGACCCGAGACAAATATTTGCAGATACAGACATTTGTCCCAGGGCGGGAATCGAACCCGCAACCTTCTGCGTCTCGGGCCATTCCATTCGTCATGACACTCTTTGGGGAAGGCTTCTGTCCAATGGACTTCTACTTGGAATCCACTACTTCCTATTGATGTATTTATTTCGTTGAAGTAATACATGGCACTGCTCAGGCCCCTATTTCTCGCAGAACCGACACCCGCTGGGAAATATCGGTTCTGGAACGACCACAAACTGGATTACGCTGTCCCCCATTCGACTGAGTATAGGGCACTCAGCTATACTTTAACGGTATAGCAATAAAAAACGGAAAACATCCTGTATTATCAATTGATATATTCAAGAGTAAACATTACAAGTTGAAGGTCATACGAGCGTCCCTTACTGAATAATGAATGAATGCTTTTTTATTGTTTTATTTTTTACAAAGGGTTTTATTTTTAAAACTTGGGAAAATTTTACCCAAAGGAGTATATTATGTCGAAATGCGTATGTGAGGTTGCATATCTTGCTTGTGTGACGAATTTATGACGTATGTTGTTTCGAATAGGTACCGTTTGGTTGATCCGCTAGCGTATGATCCGCTTTAAATCTTTCACTGATAAATACATAATGTATTTATCATGTAATGTATGTATTAGTTTATAAATAGGTACATGTAATGTATTTATCAGTGTACAATGTAAAATCCGTTCAGTAGTTTTTTCGTGAAAGACATCTATCCTCACCAACTTTCGCGATTATAATATTAGTAGGATACATCAGAATAACACAAAGGCTTCATTTTATCCGGGTACAGCGCGGAAGAAGCCGTGGGCTGAAGCTAGTATTTTTATAAGAAAACAATGTTCTTCCTTCCTTACGTGGATGTAGGTACCTAAATGTCAGATAACGGTGGCATCTGTTTGATGCATGTCACCTGCCAGGCTTCTAGCTAGTAGTTTGTCGCAGTAAAAACCCGACCTTTGCACCAACGATTTCACATTATTATGTCCTTAGAATAGTTTTCTAGGCCGGATCTTACTGCCGTAGTAGTTAAGGGGTTGAATACAATTTTATTTAAGCAAATTCGGTTTACATTAAAAATGAAAAACATCGTTATGTTAATTCAGTATACCATAATTATACATAACTAGCTTCTGCCCACGGCTTCGTCCGCGTGGTACCCGGATAAAAAGTAGCCTATGTGTTATTCTGATGTGTTAGCTATATTACTGTAAAGTTTCATCAAAATCCGTTCAGTAGTTTTTGCGTGAAAGAGGAACAAACATGCATCCTTACAAACTTTCGCGTTTATAATATACGTAGGAAGGATATAATCCATACTATTATCAAGAATCTTGTAAACCAAACGAAATATATAAAAAATGTATAATAAAATAAATAAACAACCAAACACGCTCACGACTGTATTACTTTTGGCACATGCCCGCGTTTTGCAAGTTAGCATTCCACGTGACAAGCACAAAGATCTCTTTGAAACGTCAATTTTACCTTTATTGCCTGTTCCTTTGCGACTAAGCCAGGAAATAATTAATTAATTTAACAATCTAACGCTCTCTTAAGTTTGTACTCAAAGTTCGGCAGCAATTGTGAAATGTAAATAAGGATTGTGTCGTCACGAGTTGATCTTGATCTTTGATCCGTTCCTGAGGAAATAAATAATTTACATCCTACTAATATAATAAATGCGAAAGCCTGTGTGTGTGTGTGTGTGTAAATGTTTGTTACCACGTATCTCCGTAACTACTAAACCGATTTTGATGAAATTTGGAATGTAGATAGTTTAGGATCTGGAATAATACATAGGCTCTATCTAATTTTCGAAAATCGACCCCTAAGGTTAAATAGGGCGGTAAAGTTTCTATAAAAAAAAATTGATTGATTCGCTCAAAACTCTGTACAAATAAACTTTAAAGTAAATAATGAATTTTTTTTTTCAAACTACCCTTTTTGATGGGGGTGTGCAATTGAAATCCTTGGTTCGATTCATTCAAAAGTTGGTGGACATAGTTTGAAGCCTGGAGACGGTCATATGCTACTTTTATTAACATACCACGCGGGCGAAGCCGCGAGCAACAACTAGTATTATAATAATATGTAGTGGTAAAATATGTCGCGGCCAGACACCGCTTCAGTTAAAGGAAACACCTACCAAACTTCGACACGCAAAATCGTATCTACTAGTTTTTATAGATAACCGTAGCTTACCCCAAGAAGCCTACCTACATTATTCACTCCTTCGAATTCCATAGTAAGACCACCGTGTAAGATCACACAAACTTTGTAATTAAATCATTTAAAATAGTAAAATAAACATTATTGAAGATTTCCGGTTTTATTTCCAATAATATAAAACTCAAGCGGTCTCATTACGAAACATGGTCTAAACTAGAGTTTAGACCATGAGGTTAAAATTCAACTCTAGAGGTTAGAGTTTTGAACTCAAGTTCTGTCAGATCCACTAAACCATGGTTTAAATATACCTTATCGAAAAAAAAGTATTATTGCAAAGCCACTACGGTCGACAATTTAAAAATAAAATAAAACCGCGGGATGACCGTTTAATTAAAAAAAAACACTTCTAAACCAAAATAAAAAAGAAAAACATAATTTTGATTGGCTACCAAAAAAAAATAGGTTCTTAAAAGGTTGAGTTATTGTTAGAGGTTGAGTTATGACAGGAATAAACTAGGTCACCGCCTGGTTTATCTTTTAGCAGTTATTTGTAGTCAAACCTCTTTTTGAAATGTCACATAGACTGTCGGCTATTATACTATAGCATTCAATTTTAAGCCTTGTTTCCTTTGCACAACAATTTGTCTTGAAAATCAGGAATCAAAGGTCTAAAAGATAAACCACCGATTTAAACCACTTTCGTAATGAGACCCAAGGTGTCTGTGAGCAGACAAAATGATATTATAACGAAAACTGTTTTTCCTTTCATTAGTTCATCTTATTACGTTTGTAGGGTTCTGTATCCGAAAGGTTCCAACGGGACCCCGTTACTGAGCGTAGGCACGCTTAGGTATGCTGTACGTCCGTATGTCTGTCTGTCGCTGAGCTGTATCTTTTTAACAGTACTTTGTTTTAAATTATAGAATACGTGTTAATACGGCCTCTACCAGGAAAAATAAACATGTCACTGCTCTAATAGCAATTCTCATGATAAAATAGTTGAAAAAATGCAAATCTTGTGATTGAATTTCTCATGAATTTGTGTTTATATTGTGTGGTTGTACGAAACCCTGCGATTCGCAATTGACTGGTATTTTAGTGTCCCTGTTATTATTGGTTATTTTCTGCTCTTAGGTCAGTTAACAGATTAAAAGGGTAATTACGCGTACTCAACATGCTCTTATTGATCCTGAATCGTAGTCCCCTTTGACCACATAAAATGGATAAGATCGACTTATATGTACACGATGAGGGCCATCCCTCATTCAGTGCCCGCCCGGTCGTCTCATCCTGTGCATGCGTGCATGTTATGAGAAACGAAGCAGTGATCGTACACTGTTTTTTGTATGTTAATCAAACAGCAATAGGTCGGTAAGGTGAACCGTATTTACAAGTGGGAGCAAGAGATCAAAACACAGACGTTCCAATGGTAATTAGCGCTCATTTACGGAGATGCGGCGCGGGCAGCAGTAAATTCTAATATATAGCGTAAATGAACCCTTAGTGTTCCAATAAGCGGCGATGGGCTTGCAATCTGTCACGTACTTGCAAAATGCGGGCGTGTAGGAAATGTAATGTTTGGACGTGCCTCTGACTAACCACATCTTGCAGAACATGCAAACATTTGTCTCGCAGCGAGTATCAAACCTGCATCTTTCACGTCTCAGCTACCCGCCCGCCGCTCCACCGAGATAGTCAATATACGGGCTCCCAACGTCGCGAGTAAAAACAGACTATTTTACTGCCTCTGATGTTGCTACATATTTATATCTCCATTTTTAACTCTCCAACACCCATGGTTCTGATTGTGGCTTTATCACACCGGATTTAATTATATTAAGTCCTTGTTCTTTTCCATTGTTTGTTGCCTGCAGGGCAATGCCCGTGACACTTGTCAGTGTGTGTCAATGTCAAAATTAAACTTAGCAAAAAAATATTTAAGCAGTCTGCCAGAGCAGAATGGACGTGTTCCAAAACTAAATCAAGCATTCCATTCGAAGAAAAGCTAAATTGAGAATTCTTTGTTTTCCTTTTAAAAGGGAAATGATACCTCTACACAAAATTTAAACTACAATATATACTACATTATCGTATATATTTTTTTAACGTTTAACAATATAGTTAGCAGGTTAGCATGGTATGGGCATGTCATGAGGAGGGAAGAATGTCATAATACGAGAATAATGTAAAATATAAATGTGGATGGAAATAAAAGCTGAGGTAGGCCAAAGAAAAGATGGATGGATTGAATGAGAATGACATGGTTAAGAAAGGAGTGAGTACTGAGATGACGGCTGACAGAGGAGAGTGGAAGAATAAAACATGTGTCAACTCCACGTAATGTGGGATAAGGACAAGAAGATGATGAATATAGTTAGCAATTAAATTATTAAGCTGTTCAGTTTTTTAAAAACAGTTTTTAATATTTAAACAGTAAGATTAACATATCAGATTATATTGTCGTACAGATTTCAAACGCAACTTCATAAAGTTATAACAGCATGCGCAAGACCGAGTATTAATAATTATTCTGTTCCATGGCGCTCAAAAAAAGTGTGGAAACGCATTTACTCTCTCATAACCTATTACTATAAAAAAACCTATAATAAGCCTGTTAATTTCTACATTTAAGTGCTACCTATAAATGTTCCAAACGCCCGCGCTGTTGTCGTTTAGGTGTAAAACCCGACTTTCGGTCAAAAAAGATTTGTAGTTTTTTCATGCAAGTGAAATAGGTAAAGTTATATCAAATAAATAGTTTATAGATAAAATGCCGTAAATAACATGTACTATTTTCGAAACATTTATATTGACTCTACTCAGAACCCCTGAAGGGTTTCTTTACGAGAGATTTTCATGCGTAGCTATAACGTTACTGTCATTTTCTGAATAAGCTGATCAATCTAATTAGCTTCATCAAAAAGGCGCCTTAAGGTTAGAGACAGTTGTGCATCTCATGATTCCATCATGCTGTGCGATAATGCCAAAGGGTATCTTATTACGAAATTGTAATCGTAATGAAGTTTCATAACATAATGTTTATCTTAGTGGTCGTTTTATCCGTTAGCGGTAACGCTTGTTGCTGATACATGCACGTAACGAATGAGCAAGTCTTCTGAACAAACATAAGTCAAATTATAAATCATCATCAACATCATTAACATCCTCTAGAAGTCCATTGCTGGGCATAGGCCTCCCCTATAGAGTAGACAGCCTCAAGAGACGCAATGTTTGCTAATTTGCTAAGAAACAATTCTATCAACAGTCGTGCGAGTCCCGCCACGCCTGCAGAAGGCAACATGATGCAATGATAATAAATAACAATGTTCGCGTTTGCAAACATCAGTCCTAAAATACTGATGTGTTAACAGAACAGTGTGGTTCAATATGACGCCTCTCGGGGTTAACTGCTCGATGGTCTCCCCTAATAAGTGCCATGACGAACTTTCTTTGGCCACCACCATCCACCAACCTTTCGCAGTCTTTTTTATCCATAAACATAACATAACACAACAAAGTATTTTCTATATATGCCTGCCTGTAGGAAGTTTTGCTTTTTTACAATTGTGGCGTCTATTTTGATAGCTTAAAACAGGCAAAAAAAAAAAAAAGTTCATACTTTACTTTATTGATAATATTTGATGCGGTTAAAAACAAATCTGTTAAGTGAGTGGTGTTATGATTTTATCTTCATCGTTTAACCTATTTTTTGTCGGTTACCCTTCCTTAAATTAGTGACCTGGGGTCTAGACAAATACCACTTTCTGTTGTCGTTAACGCCTGCGGAAAGATTTAATTGTATGCTATGTATTAGCTGTGGAAATGTAACGTGACAGCTGCCAAGTTTTACCTTGACAAATTGCGTTAGCGTGAAGGAAAAGTAAGCGTGAGGTATTTGTCTAGACCCTCTGACTAGGTTGGTATAATGTACCAGTGGGATGAAAGAATTCAGTGTGGTTTGTAACTAACAGTCTCCTTTACTCAGTTATTAGGTAGGTACCGTCAAAAGAGGCAGCATGAAAAAAAATATGGTAAGCACCTACCGAATAACTTACTCAATGCTATTATCTTCTTCCGCCAGGCTTTAAAAGTAATTTATTATAACCTATGATCCAATTTACAGGCCAGGCATACCTATTACAAATGTCCATAAAACTTCCGATAACAGGGGAAGCCTCGCGCCGTACGCGTGATTCGTGCCTGTCATGTATATGCATTCAACACCAATCCTCCAATTCGTCTTTTATTCTCTCGACGATAGCGCTGATATTAAGTTACGAGCTGGGTAGCTCAGAAAACGACGCATTATGTTGCTTAAGTTCCTGTAAATAAGGCTGATATTCTCAAGCTGTGGATATGAACCCAGACGGCCGATAGACACTGTTTGATAACACCCGGATGCTGTGTTAACTAATATCGGTCAAGTGCGAGTCGTTGACTGGGGAAGGTTTCGGCACGTTCACTCCAAAATGGTCTAAAGTCCATTTAATAGCTGCAATGAAGTCCTAAACTTTAGGGCTATGGTCAATCTTTGGGATATATGTTGCCTAGTTTACGAAAATCTTGGTTGCTTTGTAAGATTTGTCTAAAAATATGTGAAATATTTACACCAGATTAAAAAAACATTATAAATTAGGAATTGAGAGCATTGAATTTAGTTCATAATAGGTCACCAAGCAATAGGCCGAAACATGGATTTTCCATCTAAAATAGCTCAAAGGGGGGCTGGAAACTATGAATGAATCAGAATTTGGAACAGAATTTTCCACCCTACGTGAGTATTTATAAGAAATCATTGATATAAAGAAAGATAGGTAGAATAATATTACCCTACGCAAATTGTAAACAAACACTTAGGGGTGTCTCAAATTTCTAAGATAATTATAATGCAAAAGTGTATGGGAATTTTAAATGCGACGTATTTAACCTTTGCACACGTCAAAGAATTCACGTGCTTGGTCAGAATAAATCAATAAATCCCCTTTGGACTAATAGGGGTATAAAGTAAAACGTTGTATAATGGTCTAAAATAATATCTGATTATTGTAAGTAAATTAACATCCACTATCATACATAGAGATCTTATCTTATCCCACACTAGGGTTAAGCCAGACCAGCCTTTAATATTTGAACATGTAAACATTTCTCCCGCCGCGGGTATAGAACCCGCTCCTTTCGTGTTTCACCCGGCTACTCGCCTGCCGCAGTCCATATTCAGCAGTGGTCTACGATGATGATGATGATACCTATCCAACAGTACCTAACGTTCCGGTTGATAATAACTTTTACCATACGTACTACAAAGGCGGAATGTTATTTTTCACGATACAAATAAACTGTATGGAGATAGTTCACGTCCTGCTGATTATATAGTCCTGATAATATCCGACAGATGTAATGTAAATACAATGAATACTTAATACTTGCACACTCAATTGTAGCTTGCCTGATCAAGTAGGGTAAGTCAAGGAGTATAGACTTTTCGCGACATGATTTTCACGCAGTCCTATACGATTCTATACAGGTTGTGGCGTAAATAGTAGACAGTACTTGACCTACGGGTTAGCTCTCAGAATAAGCTAGTTTAAGTTGGCATGGGCAGGCTTATAGCATGCAGAACCGAAAATCATTGTGGGATAATGTGTCCGAATGGCATCCGCGAAGGCCCCCATCGCGCGGGGATTAAGCTGGTATGTTCAGCATTGTAGTGAAAAACAAACTGAATCAATTTTCAGCAATATATTTTAAAATTGTTTGAAATACCCTTTAATCATTTGAATTTGGGATGTGTGCTAATCCTCGGTCAGGTCGCTAACTCTATCCTTTTCTAACACTAAACAAAGGATAGAGGTAGATAACTTTTAGCACGCTGCTGAAGTTAGTGAGTGATTATGAATAAAAGGGTAAAAGTACCAGTTTGCATACTACTGACATACAAGATGTTTGACATCGGAAACCTTACTTAAACAATTGTTTCAGTTTATTGTTTAAGCCAGCAGATTTTTACTGCCATTTTGTCTAATTAAAAAAACCGAATTGAGAAAATTGCTAGAACAAAAGTTGTAACCTATTAATCGACAACCTGCAAGACGACGCCGATATGGAACGGGAACGCAAAGCATTGTCAGTCAGGGCCAATATGCTGGCCCGCAGATTTGCACGATATACCTACTGTCAAAATTACCCTTTTAAGGCGTACTGTAATTATTACGTCATCCATTTACTCTGCTAGTCTGTGGTTTCAGCATACTCAAAAGGCTTACAATGCTCTGCGGGTTCAATTTAATAACGCTTTCAGGACGCTGTTGTGGTTCCCGCGCTTCTGTAGTGCTTCAGGCATGTTCGTAGATGTGCGCACCGACACATTTGACGCCATCTGGCAGAAAAAGACTGCCTCACTGTTAAGCAGAGTGCGTGCGACCAACAGCAGCATCCTGAAAGAAATAGCAAATAGTTATGCATGTCCTCTGGTGTGGAAGCTCTCGCAGAGGACGAAATCAGTTTGAGTTATTAATTACTAACCCTTATCTTCAGCTTACTAACACTTTTGGATCATGTTGTTTTTTTAATAAACGTTATTATTATTATGTATAGCATAACCCCCATTCGGGGTTATAACGTATTGTGAAACAACCTGTATGCAGATTTTTTTTAGACTTTTTTCTTATTTCCAGTGGAGTACGTGGATACTGAATACAGTCTGTGGCTCACGTGGTTCCTTACGCCGGTGGTGGTGACCTTCCTGCTGCCAGCTGTCCTCATCATACTCATATACACGAGCAGCATCATATTCTACGTGTACAGGCTGTATAGGTAATTTCCCTTCCTGGGCAGTTCGTACAATTCCTAATTTGTACAATCGATAAAATCCTGATTCACACAATTTTTGTCATGAATTCGTATAATAACCTTCAGCTTGAAATAGAGGTCAAAATAAAAAAAAACTTTCCAGAAATTGCATGATTATTGCTGGTCTTGTTTTGTACATTCATCTACCATCAATTGAACTTAAAAGTACTAAAGATATTATAGTAGTTTATTAGTTAATTAGCGTGTTTCAAAATTTCCAGCAGAGCACCACAGTTTCGCCGTCGTAGACATAACATATCTTTCTTTTGCGGCGTTTCTTTTCCTCGTTTTTGCAAGTAGTTACCATACCACGTGACAGGTTGCAAGCTTATCGCCGTTTATTGGAACACTAACATATGACACATGCCGGTTTCCTCTGTTTACGATGTTTTCTTTCATCGTTTTGAGCTTGTGTTAAGCGCACATAAATTGAAAAATTAATTAGTGCACAACATTTCAGTCGAACGTCGGGATACAGACCACTAGGCCAACACGGCTCAATACAAATCGATTATTAAAAAAACTCATTACAATCCGATAAGCGGATTCCATAATCTCTTATGGAAAACGTTTATACGGCCTTATTGCAACACAGGTAAGAGAATTCAAGATTCCCAATTACCTATCAGGTCAATTACCTGAATTTATAAATCAAATAATATTCTTAGTAGTTATCAAACTATGCATAATTAAAAGCAGACATCGCCCAGACATAACACTTAATTAATTAAAGAGGTCTACCTAATTATTTATTTTATCTCTGTCTACCTTTTCCATTTAAATACTTTCAAGTAAATCAACAAAATGTTGCATCAGCCTCCTAATTATACACACGAAATGGCAATGGCGATCAACTCATTTTGATAAGCTTACGGCCAAATACTAAAAAAGCTAGTCTATTTGCATTGTGTTTATTTAGTACTAGCTGCATTATATTGTGGTTTCATGACATCATAAAATATGTATGTGATTTTTCGATTTACTTTATTTCATAATCTATTATTATTACACTTTATTTATTTTATAATCTCGCTTTAATAAATTTTTCACTACAAATTCAATGTAAATTACATCAAAACATTGTAGTAAAAAACATATAAAAACGGAGAACCACAAGGCAGAGCCCAAGCGGTCGGTGGCTAGGGCTGCAGAGAGAGGAACCTCCTGACGATGTGCTTCGGGTCCAGGAGCACCGCCTTCTGAATCAGTGATAATAATAATTATTAATTATTATTATTATCACTGTAGTTAAACATCACTGCCCCTATACAGCTGCAACTTTCTTCACTATCTTTGTAACTTTGTTATTTTCCATTGTTTACACTTTTTTAAATTGACGTCGCTAAGTATTCCTTATGATCCCAAAGTATCAATAAATAAGAATATGTATATTTAAATATTCTGTGGTTTATGTCCAAAATCATTAGGTTTTAATTCATTAAAAAACGAAACCATTAAAAAGTCAACTTATAAAACTACGTGAATTTCACATTTTGACGTGAATTTACGCCTATTCGTCGCGCGCTATCAGGCTTGGAAGAATCAGGCATCAACATCTGCCTTACTTTTTTTTTATTTTAGTTAATTCAGCTTCTTAAAAAACTTATAAAACTTGAAAAAAATTCTCGACCATTTTTTTTTCTCTTTTAAATTTTTTGAAGTTTAGGACAATGCTGGAAAAATATGAACCATTGTACCGTTAGCCATTTTGCTAGTGTAAAGTGATCGGACAGTTCGGGTTTGACTCATTTGACTGTAGGTATATTAACTTTGTTTGTGAGCATTGTTGTTCCCAATAGGTATCCAGACTTCGAATCCGAAGGTCGTAGGTCCAATGCGTGCGTATACCAATGTATTTTTCCACTTGATTCAATATAATATAATAATACGTTGCAGTATCTGAATAATATTTGCTCTGGACATGCTGCTTTTACTGAAAAGCTTGAAAGCTTGTTGGTGATATCTTCATTCAACGAAAATAATGATTTTTCCAAAATCATTCAAAAATTTAAATCAATATTTAATGATGTTTAATAAAAAAGTTCACAGATTTCATTCAGTCGAATGATTTGACTGGCCGCAGTTAGATGCAGCATTATGGATATTAACCCGGCTGTGAGAAAAATCTGGCTAAAACGTTTGTTCCGTTTTCGAAATTCCCTATTCTGTAAATTTTATCAAAACCGCCTGAGCTGTTCTTGAGATATTTGTCACAGGAAAACCAACAAATATCTGTACATTTCTCCTTTAAGGAATACGGAATGCTTAAAGGTGTCTTAGGCACCGAGGTGGTCACCGAAATTTTAAACCCATAAAAAAAAATAGATGTGATTAAATGGTGTAGTTTTTTCGACCGTTTGTCGATATGCCTCAACGAAACGATTCTTGTAGTGTATTGTATATGGGATAAGTGTATATAAGAGTAAATTAGTTTACAGGCCCACCAGATGGTATCCGATTGCCGTAGCGATTACTTGCGGAGTACAACTACTGTTTTTTTTCCGTTGTAGGTTAAGGGTAGTGGATGGAGTGCAGAACGATTGGCGAGCCGCGGCGAGAGTAGCCGTCTGCGCACTTTGGGATGCCCACGGCTGGCTATGGCATGGTAAGTTTGATTCTCGATTTGAAAGACGTAAGTCGACTACCTTCTTATTCATAATTTTCTTGTCCTTATCCCAAATAACGTGGGGTCGGCACAACATGTTTTCTTCTTCCACTCTCCTATATCAGCCGTCATCTCGGTACTCACTTCCTTCTTAACCATGTCATTCTTCACACAATCCATCCATCTTTTCTTTGGCCTACCTCTGCTTTTATTTCCATCCACATTCATATTTAACATTTTCCTCGTAATATGACTAATGTACTACCCTCTTATTCATGATCACGCAATTTAGATAAAAGTTGTCTGCCTCTATCCTTTGTTTAGTTTTAGAAAAAGACAGGGTGGAGTTAGCGATCTGCTAAGTTAACGAGTGATTATGAATAAGAGGGTTAATGTATAACCCGTGCCAATAAAAAACGAATCTAAGATGGCGGCGCAAATGTGTTTTTTGAAAATTACTTTGAAGCATGTCAAAGCCTTCTAGACCTTGACCGTAATTGTTTTAATGTTTTTGTTTTATCCAGGTTACGAGATTCGTGGGCTGGAGAACATCCCCGACGGTCCATTCCTGGTGATATACTACCACGGTGCGCTCCCCATCGATATGTACTACTTCACGGCGCGCATGCTGCTCTTCAAGAAGCGGCACATACACACGGTGGCCGATAGAATCCTCTTCAAAATACCAGGTAATACTTTGTTGAGGGATATTATCCGTGCTGTGGCGTCTAAAGACTGCTATGGGCCAGCACAGTGCTGACTACATTATCATAATATTATTTCATACTTAGCCTCTGCCCAAGACTTCGCCCGCTTGGTATCTGGATAAACAGTAGCCTATGTGTTATTATGATGTATAAGTTATATTACTGTAAAGTTTCATCAAAATCCGTTCAGTAGTTTTTGCGTGAAAGAGTAACAAACATCCATCCTCACAAACTTTCGCGTTTATAATAGTAGGATAATCATACAGATACAATGTTTTGCAGTCTTCGCCTGTCTGTCTTAGGAAATCTGTTTTGAATTAGCACCGAAACACGCTCAATGAGAAGTACCAATATGGCCGTGTTATCTTACAGTTATGATAATAATAATACTGGTAATTTTTCACACAGCATCCTCTAGCCCCAAACTAAGCAGAGCTTGTATTATGGGAACTACATGAACTGCAATATACACTTATATACTTAACATTGATAAAATTAAAAACTGATATTAAATCTAAATTGACATGAAATAATATGACCATTACTAACAAAATAATGCACTTATACCCATCTCCTAAAGTACCTACTTTGACTACCTACAATGAAAATAAAACCTCGATCTGCCGCCGTACCCTAATACAAAGTTCATTTGAGAGACTTGACTTTATTTACTGTAGATATTAATAACTAGTTTGTTTACGCAAAACCTCGGCCTGCCTACCTATCTGTTGCTATACCCTTAGACAGGGTTCATGTGAGATACCTACCTATAAACACCATCTATGTACCTACCATGTGAAAGCAATAAATGTATGGAGTATTGATAATGATATTGTTTTCATGCTTATATTGTATTAGAATTAACTTGTAAAAAATAGGATGTGAGTTGAAATAAATAAATAAATAGTTATACTATTAACTAAGTTAGGATCTTATTAACTTTTATAATTTTCGGAGATGAGATTTAAACTGGCTAATGAGGAGTGTCTCCTGTGTGTATTGTTCCCTACTTCATCCTACAGATAACTTACTGTTTTCGATTCGTTTACTCTTACTCAATGACCTAGACTTAGTCCAAACTTGATAAATAATTAGGTAATTGATTAACTAGGAATTGGTTTACAAGAATTAAGTATTATGAAAAGAATTTAAATTTTCGCAGTACATTAAATTTTCTAACTATTTTTATTGGCACCGTTTTTGTTAGTGGTTATTTAAAGACTGTATATTGTATAACCAATAATGTACTTGTTCGCAGGCTGGGCTTCTCTCCTGGAGGGTCTGTGCGTGATCCCGGGGACCATCCAGACATGCGCCGGGGTCCTCCGCGCCGGCAACCCGCTCGCCATCTCACCCGGGGGCGTGTTCGAGGCGCAGTTCGGAGACCACTACTACAAGCTGAAGTGGAAGTCGCGCAAGGGCTTCGCTAAGGTCGCACAGGAGGCTAAAGTTGTAAGTTTAGCTTAGTCCTTTTCGTTAACTTAAAACTCCTTTCTTGACGAATCGAGGAGAACAACAGATTCATATATAGTATAGACTCCATACAATAAATAAATAATAATAAATTAATAATGCTGGACATTTTTCACACAGCATCATCTAGCCCCAAACTAAGCATTGCTTGTATTATGGGAACTACATGCCTGTTAAACTACTTATATAATTACTAGCTTTTGCCCACGGCTTCGCCCGCGTGGTACCCGGATAAAAAGTAGCCTATGTGTTATTCTGATGTTTATGCTATATTACTGTAAAGTTTCATCAAAATCCGTTCTGTAGTTTTTGCGTGAAAGAGTAACAAACATCCATCTTCACAAACTTTCACGTTTATAGTATTAAGTAGGATTATTTTTTTGTAAATACTTACATATTATACATAGAGCACACCCTTGTAGATCATACAAATATTTGTCCCGCGGTGGGAATTCTACGACTAGGACCTGGACCCTGAACAAATATCTGCAGTATATGCAAACAAGGACATACCGTCCGAGATTTTTTTAGGTAGACCTAAAAAAATCTCGGAAAAAATCTATTATATACCGTTTCGGCCTCTCTTTGATTGTCATGTCATTCAATTATATAATCGTGATGATGATGAGTTAGCCGCGCAAGGAGTATACTTACCTATCTTGGAAAACACTTAACCCTGAATTCATAGTCGGGGGTTGAACAGTCTTCCAAAATCCATCATTCTGCATTCGCCTTACGGCTGGGTGCATAAAGGTTGAATTCGCGCTTATATTTTCACATAGTGCCTGAATAGTCCCCTAGGGGAGCCCCTATTTGACTATGAATTCGGGCCTTTGATTGCTCATAATGTAGCTTTTCTCATATAAACGTAGGTACCAAGTTCACGTACTTAATACCATATTAAATGTTATAATAAAGTTTCTAATCTAATCTAACGGTTAGTGGATGAAGAGTACGAGCCGATGCCGACAGTATCTGTTGTTCTGTTCACTGACGCGCCCCTACGTACATGAGCTTACCACGGACGAGCCTCTTCTTCAATGAGATGGGTTCGATGGTTGGAATAATTGTTCCAGAGCTTTTGCGTGATAAATATATAAATAAACTCTTTATTTTGCGCATAACACCATTTTATAATACAAAACACAGAAATATAACAAAAGAACACAAAACAAAAGAAATGCACAGTGGACGGTCTTATCGCTGTAGCGATTTCTACCATGCCTTAGGATTGAGAGATCTATTTATTGCCTTACTAAAAGTGTGGAGTATAAACATAAAATATAAATTAAAAATTACTTTTATATAATACCTATACCCAAATATATAGTAATACATCATAAATATATACAAATTACATACACAAACCCACACATTTGAACCTATACTTACAGAACATATATATCAGCAGATCAAATTAAATATAGTAATAAAAAAATAATTAAAACGTTAAACAAAAACTGAAGAACGTGACGAAGACGGCTGTAGGTAAAATATGTAGTTTGACACGATCTTTAAATGAGCGTGACGCTCGCCTGAAAGGTTATACAGGGTTATTTGTAAACCCTGTGTAACCTTTCGGGCGAGTGTTACTTATTTAAATAATGGTACATCAATACTTCGACATTCATATCGATAAAATTTGTTTAACATCACATATTGTTAATCTGTAGTCATTATTGTGTTATCTATGGTAAAAAACGGGAGATAGCCCGGCCCATTTGATTCGATGAAGGGAAAGATGGGAGGTAATTTGGAAAGAGGGTTTGAGGATCATTTAGAATAAAAGGTATTATGTCCAACTTGGTGTCTGATTTTAACACGAGCTTTCAACTAATGACTTGTACTTCCTCCAGCCGATAATTCCGATGTTCACGCAAAACGTCCGCGAAGCGTTCCGCACGGTCGGCTGGCTGCGCGGGCTGTGGCTGCGCGTTTACGCCGCCACCCGCGTGCCGCTCGCGCCCGTCTACGGGGGATTCCCCGTCAAACTCATCACGCACCTCGGCAAGCCCATCTACCCGGCTGAGGCGGACGCGCCGGAACTCATACAGCAGAAGGTGACCACCATACACATTTTATTTATGTTGCTAGTAATATAGTTCTGAAATATACAACATCGAGATATATATAACTTATAGAAATTCCATAGACAAACACAATTACATATACCTACCTACCTACATAACCTAACTTTTCAAGTTAAGTTAAGCCAATGATGATGATGATAATTGCCACTTTGATTTACAAATTTTGAGGGTTATGTGGTGTATTTTGGTGTCTTTAATTCATTTTATTCCAAAAACTACCGTGAATTAAATCATTCATATTGTAAATTGTATTTTACGGAAATTTTCAAACACCGTACTATCGGTAGAGGCACTGAATAAGTTTCGACTCATTCCGAGAGTCTAGTTCTACTACGGACTCTATTATAATAATGATGTTATAATGATTAATTTCAGGTTGCATCGGCCATTGAAGCGTTGATAGAAGAACACCAGAGGGTGCCTGGAAACATACTCTTAGCTCTCATGGAGCGAGTGCTCGAGATGCCCAAGAAAAGACCGGAAAAGGTGGAAAAGGTGGAAGAATTTGAAGAAAAACTCCCGGAAACAAACGGTAAATGCAGCAACGGAGCCGTCAAAATGTCAGACGACGCGCTGAGTGAAAACAGTCAAAGTGAAATGTTAAAAGTGTCATAATTTAGTGGTAAGGGTTGTGGATGAGGCAGTTTTATGATTGAGCGGTGACAGTTGGTGGTATAGGCTGCGTGTGAGTTGATGAATGAGAAATCGGAAAAATGTATGTGCGCATTAATGAGCGCACAAAACGACGAAGGTAGTGTCGTGAGGAAGCCGGCATTCCCCGGCAGAACCAAAAAATCGAAGTCATGTGCCATCGTTTAGTGTTACCAGCGGCGATGGGCTCGCAACCTGTCACGTGGAATGCCTATTACAGTAAAAGCTCTTTATACACGGTAAATATGCCGCGAATACAGAAACCGTGAATATGGAATGGTAATTTATTTGGGATTATAGAGGATACGTTCCTAGGTGACAAAATAAAAAACAAGTATTTTAAAAAATGAATTTAATTAAAGTTTTTGACCATATTGATCTTCAGGCTTAGGCAATGGTTTAAAGAATTTTGTAATTGTTTCTTGCTTGACAGTTTTTAATAGCTCGTTTAATTCAGACTGATATTCAGCGGTGGCATTAGCAATTTGCCTCTTAAAAATAAGACTTCGTTCCATAGACCGATTAATTTTTATTTAGTTGTAATAAGGTTTATTTTACTTTTTTATTTTACGTTTACAAAGCATATTTAGTTGGATACCTACATATTGGAATCCTTTTTATCAATGCGTATGTACCGATGTACCGATTAGATCCGCGAATAAAGAAATCTTTAGCCGCGAATATAGGAATTGGGTCGCATTTTTTTAATCAACGAATAGTGAAAACGCGAATGAAGGAAGCGCGAATAAGGAGCTTTGACTGTACTTGCAGAACGCGGGTATGTGCCACATCCATGGAGCAGACAGACAGCCTCGAGAGACGCAATATTTGATATTTGCTAGGAAACAATTCTGTCAACTGTCGTGCGAGTCCCGTCACGCCTGCTGTGCTCTGATTGGTCGAGACTGTGGGTTCAACCAATCAGAGCACAGAAGGCAACATGACGCAAAGACAGTGACAATGTCCGCGTTTATCAACATCAGTCCTTAAAGACTGATGTGTTGACAGAACAGTGTGGTTCCATATGACGCCTCTCGGGGTTAACTGCTCGATGGACACATTTAATGTTTGGACGTGCTACTACCTCTTTGGTATCCTCAGAGATCTACGCACTGTGTATGTATCTGAGGATAATGTCCACAATGGGGAATACAGTAGTGCGTGTGTTTGTTTTGTTAGTCGGTGTCATGGCTATGTGTTATCATACGATATCAATATATTTTTTGGGTCCGCGATTCATACGGGTTTGGAAATGAAGATCGCTTTATAGAGAAAATCGATACCAAAATTAAAATGAGTTTAAATTAGTGATAATAATGTAAAGATTTTGTATCCTATTTCTGAATAGATATATTTTGTATAGTTTTACTGTTTTATAAGCTTGTTATATTAATAATCATGAACTATCGTTACTTAAAGTTATTATTATAATAGATATATGATAGACAAGCCTCTGCCCACGGCTTCGCCCGCGTGGTATCTAGACAAAAAGTAGCCTATGTGTTATTCTGATGTATAAGCTATATTAATGTAAAGTGTTATCAAAATCCGTTCAGTAGTTTTTGTGTGAAAGAGTAACAAACATCCATCCTCACAAACTTTCGCGTTTATTATAGTAGTATGGTAAAACTTTATTGTACTTCACATAATTTTGCAAACATAATCAAAATAAAAATTATAAATAAATCCAATAATGGCACTTTACAATTAAATGTATAGACTTCACACTAGGATTCTCTGTCGTGGGTGAAACAATGAGTATCATTTGTGTCGTAGCAGGAATCGAATCTGCACCGTTCGCGTCTTGGCCGGCTACTAGCTATCGTAAATATATACTTTATATTATTTCCCTTTGCTATTTATAAACTTGGTTTTGCCTCGGTACAGTGTAAAGTATTTACCCCTTTTGTTTGTTAAGTAGACAGGAAAAAAAATACATTTGACATTCTTTCGAAGTAGAACGTGGGTGAACAGCGTTTATTAATAACGGATTTTTGTCTGGAGCAACGCACCTTTTAATAGCCACATGTAACCATATGTTGGTGCATAATTAAAATAAATATGTGTTTACCGATTAGAAATAATTCTATATTTATATAGTAAGCTTATAGTTTTTACCAAAATGCTAACTATATTTAATTAAAACTTAAAAAATCTTATAAATAAAATATTAATGGATAGGCATTAAAGATGTAGACATGCTGGAACTCGGGCCAAGTAAGCCTGTTTTCTAAGAACGACGGGACTAAATAAGACGAGACCCGTCTTATTTATAAAAGTTATTTCTTACTTTCTGACATTTGAGACAGTTATAGCTCTACTTTACCGAGGCTCAAGGTTTAAAAATATTATAAAATATCTAAAGTGCCAATCTTTCATAGATTGAATCTTAATTTTCATAATATGGTATGTTTTAATTAACTGAATTATGTATCTAAAACATTAGTTTATTTACGACTAGCTTTGGCCACGGCTTCGTCCGCGTTGTACTTGCTCTGAAAGAGAGCGCGATGCTCTGGAGAGAGACCAACAACAGATTAGCCAGGGTGACAGGTGGCATTTTGAGCACTTCCGTTCTTCGGAGGACACGTTAAGATGTCGGTCCCGGCTATAGCAGTCGTGGAGTCGGAAGCCTTCGGGCGGTCTAAAACTTTTAAGATGTCGTCGGTCCATTCTAAATAACTATATATAAATACTAAACTAATATATTTTTTTTAGGGCAAAATATTAAAACTGATTTGAAATAATGGAAAGTTGATAAAAGGTAACACACAAATAAGGTTTGTAATAATTTGGGTGGGTTTTTATTCATAAAATGTATATGAACCACCCTTTAAGTTATACCCAACCCATAAAAAAAATGATTAAAATCGGTTCACAATTAATTGGCGAAGATATCGCTTACATACACACAAAAAATACAGACGAATTGAGGAACGGTCTCCTCCTTTTTTGAAGTCGGTTAAAAACGGCTTAAACTTTTCCGAAAGCAGGCAGTCACAAATCCTACTATTTCATAATGGCCCAGTTACTCTGGCTAGACGAGTGTAGACTTAATCCGATCTGTAGGTACAAAGGTTACCTTGAATTTATACATATTTTCATTCCTTTTTACAAAAAAAATATATTTGAGTGATTTCATTAAGTATAACTCTTATTATTTGAATTTGTATATATTTTCATTCCTATTTACTAAATTATACATTTATTCATATAACTATGTACAAGTACATAAGATAACAGCTAGCTATCTAAAGACCGTTGCAAACGATCTATAAATAGCTATAACTGATCCAGATCACTACCAGACGGAAGCCTTCCCAAAATACTGGCCGCAACGCCACGCTGAATGGCAATGGTCACGCGTCGTTTCGACAAGTCGCCCTGAAATAATTTTGAAAACGCGTAGGGCCCCGGCTCCCCACAGAATTAAATCGATTTGAGCGATTTTACTAAGTATACGTATCATATATTTATTTACAATAGGTAATGATACAAAATGTGAGTGCTAAAGCTCACTATCCACTGAAGCTTCGCTTTGTCGCTTCAATTGTAAAGTAGTTTTTAATCGATTAACTTGCCTGTTTGAACTTCGCGACTAGACTACATATTTAGTTAGATTATGTATTTTGACTTCGGTAACTCTTGGTCTGCTAAAGCAAAAATCTGGAAAAATGACGTTTAACATTATTTCGAAGTAGAACTTAACCATCTAAATTATAAATATCGAGTATTTTGTTTCTTTAGAGCAACGTACTTTTTATTAGCTACATGAACCCATTTTTTGCACCGTAATTAAAATAAATATAATATATTTACGAAGTACCTAATTGGTTTGAATATGTTTTTTGGTTTGATTAAGCAATCTCTCCTCTCCCCTCCAATTACACTAACAAAATGACAGTGGGGAATTCATTTCAATTTATGCTTAACAAATGCCCAAAACTTCTTAAAAGATTTTCAAATTTTAAAAATTACGAACATTGCTATGCATAGAAAAATAGTCCCGTTGTCTCGTTTCTATAGCAATTTAATTAGTGTAATTAGGGTCAAAACTGGAATCCTTGCAGCCCTGAAGGTGGCTACCCACGGTCTATGATTTTACGGATTACCTCAACCGGCGCGCACCGTGGGTAGAGGCTCCTCCGTGGTAATCGCAGACGTGTCCGTAGCGGTGCGTCTGCCATGGCGGAACGTGGCATCAGAACTTAAAGTTAATGTGTTATTCATTTCTTTAAAGTTTTCTACGTCTAGCTATTTTTACCGCTTCGTCGACAAGCGGATACCTATGATTAGTTATGGAAGCAGTATCACTGGTGGGTAGCGGTCTTTAGTCCATTTATGTATCTTTGTAGATACCTACTTATCTTATTCCGTAGGTTTAGTACATAGGTGAAGCAATTAATGTTCCAATGAAGTAGATAGACCTAA
Organism: Perizoma flavofasciatum; assembly: GCA_958496245.1. NCBI lineage: Eukaryota > Metazoa > Arthropoda > Insecta > Lepidoptera > Geometridae > Perizoma > Perizoma flavofasciatum. Next base: position 3,219,405 of record OY292443.1, on the reverse strand, counting down.
TTATTTGTTAATAGGATTTTAGTTTATATAATTTTTCGGCTCAAGTATGTCATCTCTATATAAACTAGAGTAAGAAAGAGAGGGATATATAGTGTGATTTATACAAACATGCATTGAATGCGAATTAGATACAAAATTATAAGCATTTGTTAGATCTAAGATTTGCTAATAAATCTGCTGTACGGATTTAAACTTATTTATCTGCAACTCTGCTCGGAGGAGTGCTTTATTCCCATGCTCTTCGCAGTTTCTTCTCACTAGTGTTGTGACATTGGTTGGGGGAACGATCATGTTTTTCACATTTGCTATGTTGTCTTTCTCCACACTGCAACGCTCGCAGACAGATTGTGAGGTGAACGACCATATATTTTAATTTTCATCCTCCGCAGTCTCCCCACTAGTGAGGAAATGGGTATACCCCCTTTACGAGACAGTTTGATTTGTAGATGTATTTAGTTAGTGTCACAAAATGTACTAAAAACGAATATGTGTTTTAGGTTCATTCATTCTGAAAATACTTTAGATGGATAAGATAATCTTATCATATTTATATTACATGAAACAATGCAATGATTTTCATATTGAATTATTTAAAACAAAATTATTCCGATTTATAAGACTATGCAAAGATAAAAGATAAATTTTAGTTCTATTTAATTGTGTGTGCCTGATATGAAAACCAAATGTATGTGTATTTTACTCGTAAATGGAGCTTCTGTGTTGCTTATTGATTTTTTTCACCATTTTGGTTAAGCGGAAGAATTAGTGAAACAATGATCGTACCAAAGAGGGAATAAACTGGGGAGAGCCCAACTTATTTCCTCTTAAGCATTTTAGCAAGCTAGTGATATATATTGTGTATTTACTTAATTCTCAAACAAATACTTAAATAAATGTGAATCATTCTAACTAAACTGGTTTCTTTTTCTTGAGCACACAATTTTTTTTGTGCAAAAAAAACCTCACTTTGAAATCCGCTACCTATCAGTTGGTGGATATAAATATAAAAATTGTTACTAACAAAATGATGATCGATGAATAAATAATATTTAGTTCGTTACTGCAGAGGCCGCGAAATAGGCAATTGCAGGTCGATTAACATTCTGTCTCGTAAACGAGGCAGACTTCAAATTCAAATGAGGCAAACAAAAAAATAGTTTTATCGTTGTCATTATGGCCGGCGTGCTGGGTAGGTCATTTTTTTTAATCTGTGGTGCTGGGTGCATGCCCAATGCAATTAAGCCATAATCAAGAAGTGAAGTGATTTTCATACAAAATTAACCGGCGCGTTTTTCGTTCCAAATTCAAAACTTACGTGAAGTACCTATACGTAAGTTTAGAATTTGAACTTCGTAAACGCGTGTTCTTTTTACGAAACCAACGACAATATTTCCGGGCATATTTGAGACAATTATTATCTAGACGGATGGCGCTTGAGATTCAGACTCATTGATCGTTCTGTTCGAACAAAAACAGAGGCTCTTTTCTCAGCTGTTCCCTGAATTCTTACTGGATTCAGTAAAGGAATTATTTTACAGTATTTATCTACCCGTTGTTCTATCATTTTAAGTTTTTGTTTTTTGAGCTCCCAATATAAATTAACATCTCAATAGACACATGACCCCACCAGGATTACCTGTGACGTGATTATCAAGAACTACGAGTACGGGTATATATCAAGTCACGGGACATGACAAGTTAAGAACCCTAGGTTACATTATTTTGTCCATGTAGTGTAGTGGTTGAAATGAGAAATGCTCAGTTCATTCCAAATTGTCTTTTATTTAACAATCAACGTTTAAAAATAACAAAATTATAATATCTGTGATAAAACTAAGGTCATTGGACTAAAACAACATTAAACTAATATTATTTACAAACATAACTTCAGTTTTCAGACTTTAATCACAAATTAAAATTATAGATATTTATTATTCGCTAACATTATTATTGATTTTATTTTGCAATGTCAGTCTTTGAGAATCATCTAAGTACAAAAGAGGACTAATTAAATCACTATGTTCAATTACTACCTCCTTAGTATCTTTACTAAGGTAGTAATTGAACATAGTGAGGCCTTAGGCCGAATTGCTCAAAGTAAATTAACTCGGGGCTATTATTGCGCTATATTGAGTTAGTTAGACTATAGATAAAACTTATGGCCGTCTGAACTACAGTCATACAATCAGACCCTCTTTTTCTTAATAACTCATTAACTTTAGCAGGACGCTAACTATAGCTCTGTCCTTTTCTTATACTAAACAAAGGCTAGAAGCAGACAAATTTTATCACGCATCTAAAATTAATGAGTGATTATGAATAAGGGGTTAAGCAGAAACATTAAGTTGAATACTAAAACGCTACTCAACGTTTTATCACTACTTAAGGCCAATCTCTTACCAACTCTATATTATTATTATAATATTTTGCATGTAGTAGGTTTTTTTGCATAATATTATTTAAGCTGGTTTACACAAATTATAACGTACACCCCCGGCCATTTCAAAATCATATATAATCCCCTCCATCCAAAGGTTGACTGGAAGATATAGCTTTTAAGCGATAAGACCGCCCATTATACCTTTATCATAATGTGTTATTTATTTTGTTTATATCATAAGGTGTACGATAATGTATTTTCATTCATTCATTCAACTGCAAACTTAAATATTGAGTAGCGTAGGCTGTTATGCACGTTTTAGTATAAAAGTTTTTTTTTTATATAAACTAGGCATAATATATATAGGGCATCACTCAAATACCTAGAGCTTAACTAACGCTGCTAGACTTTCAAACTATAAATTATAGAATTGAAATTATCCTCATTCAACCACTCACCCTGATGAAGACTCTCGGAATGAGTCGAAACTTAGTCGGTGCCTTCACCGATAGTGCAGTACGTGAAAATTCCCGTTTTTACAATATGAATAGTCAAGTTCACGATAGTTTTTGGAATAAAATATCCTGGTTTCGTATCATTTAAGGATATTATTACGAATGTACCACCCCGTTTTATATACCTATTATATGTAGTTCCTGTCTCACTTGTGTGCTCGCGTGGGCGCGGACGGTGCTCATGAGGAAGGTCCTTTAAGTAAACGGTCAACTAAACATTAGCAGGAATATTAAACTACCTACATATAGTCGTAATACAATCCGAAAACTATAAATGCTTAGTTTTTCAATCAATTGGTTTCTAATAGTGCTCACATTATGTTGTTGTACAGAACCCTTATCGCGCAAGTCGACGTGCACTTGGCCGGTTTTATTTCTGCATTTAGAAGCCGACCTTTGATGTCGTCGCCAGCGAGGCGCTTTGCATAAATACTATGCACCAATCTGTGCCATAAAATAATAGTTATTAATTGAGAATGCGATACCTATCGATACGCAACGACGCACATTTTCAACCAATTTCTATTACAAAGCGAACGAAAGGCAAAGGAAACTATTTAACTTTCAAAATTAACGCATACTTTTATTGGGTTATTCCCATTGCCCCCCGTTTTCGGCCCATGAATCGGGGGACAACGGGAAAAAAAATCCCGATTCACATTTTTGCAGGAATGAAAATACTTCATTGTGCACCATAAGAAAAATAGATATAACTTAACAAAACTTAAAGTACAATAGGCAAAAAAATTAATGGGCGGTCTTATCGATTCTATTAATTATTTATTTGTTTTTGTTGATTTTTTTGTTGTTTATGTAATTTGTTTTTACTTTTTCTCCAAAACCATCTGCTTGCCGTATAGTTTCCTGATCTCCTTCTTATCGAGTTTGCCCATAGCGTTCCTCGGCATGGTATCAACGATGACCAAGGTCCTCGGCAGTTGGTAGGGGGCGAGCCGCTTGCCGACCTCACTCTTCAGCTCCTTCAGGGTCATCTGGCATTCCTCCTTGACCACGACCACGGCTGATACGATCTCGCCTGCAATGGAAATGCAAATAAATATATAAATAATGCTGGACATTTTTCACATTACATCATTTAGCTTCAAAGTAAGCAGAGCTTGTGTTATGGGAACTACATGACTGATACTTAGATACATTAAACATTTTTTTTTATTTTGAAACAGTAATGGCATAAATAAATACATAACGGCCTCTGTGGTGCAGTGGGCAAAGGCTCGCCTAAGACGTAGAAGGTTGCGGGTTCGATTCATGCCGCGGAACAAATGTTTATTCAGAAAACATTTATCTCGAATCTGGTTGTTTTCTATGTATGAGATGTATTTTTTTACAAAAATAAATATATATTTATTTTTGTAAAAAAAATACAATGATGCTGTTCATTTTTCACACAGCATCATCTAGCCCAAACTAAGCAGAGCTTGTGTTAGGGGAACTAAATAACTGATACACTACTTATATAATTTTTTTAAATAGTTTTTATTACCTAGGTAGGTAGGTAGAAAGGTAGGTAGGTAGGTAGGTAGGTAGGTAGGTAGGTAGAAAGGTAGGTAGGTAGGTAGGTATTTAATATTCAAGCGAGTACACCAATCCGGGCAAGTGGCGCGTAGGTACCTAGGTACATACCTAGAGTTTCATCCTCAACCCCCAGGACGGCCGCGTCCGCGATCGAAGGGTGCTCCAGTATAGCTGACTCCACTTGAAGCGCGCTTATTTTGTAACTGCAATGAGGAACATTATTTATATTTATCTATACTATGGGATAATTGGAAAGGGTAGACCCCGGCGAACGTACTCTGACCAGATTGGAGACGTTCTGGAGAAAGGTCAGGTCAAGAGTACCCAAAACCGGCGAGCATGTATGAAGAATGTAATGAGAGTGAATGAAACAAAAGAGGTATGTCAGGATCGTAGCAAGTGGAAATCCGTAGTCTCTGCCTACCCCTCCGGGAAACAGGCGTGAGTTTATGTATGTATGTATTTATACTATCCTATCTTATCTTACTACTTTTATAAACGTGAAAGTTTGTTAGGATGGATGCTTGTTACTCTTTCACGCAAAAACTACTGAACATATTTTAATGAAACTTTACAGTAATAAAGAAGAAGAATATTTAAATTTATTGTTGTATAGAGAATGATCATGAGGATCACCCATGAAAGTTTCTTTTCGGAGGGATTGCTATTTGTCCCGTAAAACTTTAAAAAACATCATCATCTCATCAAGGGATTGCAATCGCGAACGAAGTCGCGGGTACAGCTAGTAAATAATAAGAATAAGAATTTATTTATTTGACACACACACACACACAACATTACAAGACAAAATAAAAAAATCTAAGAGCCAAGGTACTATTCTACAACATAGATAAAGAAGATAAAAATACAAAATAATTAGAAGAAAGTGACAGAGACGTAGACATATATTATACAAAGACATATTGGGTATGGGCAAGACGATTAAAGGTAAATACCTATATAGGTAATATATCAGAATAACACATAGGCTACTTTTTACTACTTAAAACTACTTTTTACTATTTCGGGTACTACACGGGCGAAGCCGTGGGCAGAAGCTAGTAATATTATAAAGATGTAAAGTTTAAATGTAGGGGGTGAATTTTGTTAAATAAATAAAATAAAATAAATCTCCCGAAGCTACTCATCTGGTTTCAAAAAATATTTTACTAATATTTAGAATGGACTCTCAAGGTGGACATCGGCTATATAATATTACCTTGAATTTGAATGTTCATATTGTAAAATCGGGAATTTTCAATTTGAATAATATTATCCTGTTCAAATTTAAGGGATATGTAGGCTGAGGGCCAATTAAAAGTTTCCATTTAGAGGCTAAAACTAAATTATTTATTATTATTATTACAACACAACCTCGCGGCGCAGTGGGCGAAGGTCTGCCTGAGACGCAGAAGGTTGCGGGTTCGATTCCCGCTGCGGGACAAATATTTGTTTGATCTGCATTCATTTGTCTCGGGTCTGGGTGTTTTCTATGTATATACAAAAAAATGTATATAAGTAGTATATCAGTCATGTAGTTCCCATAACACAAGCTCTGCTTACCTTGGGGCTAGATGATGCTGTGTGAAAAATGTACATCATTAATTATTTATTTTAAAAAAACTCACCCGCCTGACTTGATGATGTCTATGGAAGTCCTTCCTAGGATTCGGAACTTGCCGGCGGAGTAAGCCGCGGTATCACCTGAAAAACAAGTTAGTTTAAGCTATATTTTAAAACCTCTTTTTCTTACATCTATTGCAACGCCTTCTACTGTCTTGTGGCGTTAAACCCTATATAAAAACATTGGAAATACAAATCGATTGAAAATCGAAAACCGCTATAATAGGTTTTTTCAATAGATTTAAATTTTTAATCGGATAAACCGTTTCGAAAATAAAATACATAAACTAAACAACAAACATAAAATGTTTCCCGGAAGCAGAGACTTCACTTGCTACGATTCTGACGGTATGTCAGAATCTTCAGTCTTTTGCTTCTGTATGATTATCCTATTACTATTATAAACGCGAAAGTTTGTGAGGATGGATGTTTGTTACTCTTTCACGCAAAAAACGACTAAACGGAATATGCTGAAACTTTACAGTAATATAGCTTATACATCAGAATAACACACAGGCTACTTTTTATTCGGATACCACGCGGACGAAGCTGTGGGCAGAAGCTAGTTCTGCCCACAGCTAGCTAGTTGATGAAATTTGGAATGTAGACAGTTTAGGATCTGGAATCTAATTTTCTAAAATCGACCCCTAAGGGGGTTAAATAGACCGGTAAAGTTTCTATGAAAAAAAATGTTTGATTCGCTCAAAACTCTGTACAAATAAACTTTAAAGTAAATCATGAAACACGTATTTTTTATTTTTTCAAAACTACCCTTTGGGGGTTGTGCAATTGAGTTCTAAACTTTGTATAAATTGTAATCCTTGGTTCGATTCATTCAAAAGTTGGTGGGCATAGTTTGAAGCCTGGAGACGGCCATATGCTACTTTTATTAACATACCACGCGGGCGAAACCGCGGGCAATAACTAGTTTTTATATATTTTTGGAAGCGAGTCATATCATAGTTTAGCAGAAACACCTCAGCCAGTTTTACAACGTTGCTCGAATTGATAAATACCTGTACGGAACCACCCGTCGGACGTAAAGTCTGTGTTAAGCTTGGGTGCTCTGTTCCAATATCTGAAAGTAATAAGCATTTTGTATTCTTATATTCAACTTGTCTTATTCAGAGTCACCATACCAGACCAGAGGTCATAAAAAAACAAGCAGCTTTTTGCCTGATTCTTCTAGGCTTTGCGCGAAAGGAATTGGCGTAAAATCACTTTAAAATGTTCTATTCACGTAGTTTGTGAGTGTGTGTATCCCACACACACACACTCACACCCCCACACACATACGTACATACATACACATACACACACCTTTTGATATTTTGATATTGTAACTGTAATGTTTGTGACTGACAATAAAATAAAATAAAATTTATTTCATATTTACGAGTTTTAAAGCCGACATTTTAAATTATGATCTTGTGATTTCATTGAATAAAAACCTATTAACTTTGACTTTGAGGTGTGGATATCATTTGTGCTCGATGCTTTGGTCAGAGATTCAAGCATAAATGATTAATGGCAAAATGGCAAAGACGAGCTCATTTTGACAAGCTTACTTTGGTAAGCTTGGAACCAGGGTGCGTAGACAAATACCACTTTCTGTTTGCGTTAACGCCTGCTGAAAGATTGAATTGTATGGAAATGACATTAGCTGCGGAAATGTCACGTGACTGCTGCCAAGTTTTACCATAACTTATTTGCGTAAGCGTGAAAGGAAAAGTAAGCGTGAGGTATTTGTCTAGACCCCAGGGTTACATGTCTCGGACCAAAGCCCGAAACATGTAACCCTGGGTTCCAATTACAGACGTATATCGCCTACGTCTCTTTTCGTGTTACGTTTTAGTTGAAAAACTAACAAAACTTTGTCATTTTTGTCACCCGGTTACGACCGTAACTTTAATCTAATCTAATTTTCCCATTTTCAAGTTCAAGACGTCTTGAAAATAGGTGGAACTGGCAAAATTAGTGGCACTGTCTCGTTCCCAAATCCATTTCCCTAGTGTTATTAGGGGGCAAGTCGTTATCGCCGTTCCCTTACCTAGTGAAGACGGCGGGTCCCTTCAGCAGCAGCTCGCCCTGATGTACCCCGGCCTCGCTGGGAGCGTGCTCGGTCACCTGAGGCTCCTCCCACTCGAAGCCTTCGTCTGGCTCATGCCCTTTCGTGGCCACGCCCAGCCGTTCCAGAGATATCTGGTAAATAGTGTTAAGTTCCAATAGTGTTAGTGTTGGAAGCCAATGTATGGACTGATATTTTACATATATATTTTTTTTAATGTAAATACTTACAAATTATACATAGAAAACAACCAGACGCTCGGGCCTGTGTTTGTCTCGACAAATATTTGCATATGTAAAAATGGTGAGCCTTACTATAAGGTGGGCCGTATACTTGCTACTTTAATAGTATAAAATTAATGATAAGATGTTTCTTGCGGGCTAGTAGCCAGCTGCGACGCTAGAGGCACGGGTTCCATTCCCGGTGCGGGACAAATGATTGCATGTTCTACAGATTCAGACTTTGGCATTGATATTATTAGTACCTGTGTATTTGGCGCTTCCGTCTCAACGGTGACGAGTGGTTCCAGCTGCCCCCCTTCCTTGGGCGCGGCGATCCTCGCTGCCACTCCGGGCAGGGGGTTCCCCACGCAGCCCACGGTGCGCTGCTCCACCGGCCGGTACGGGTTACTCAGCGCCATGCCAACCTCGGACATGCCGTAGCGTTCTAGCAGACGGAAACCGGATATCTGTCAAGAAAATACTTGATGGATAAACACTTTAATGTACAAATATAAAATACATACCTTCATAAGTTAAATACAACGATGATACACAATGACAAGTTATTTTAACATAAGACGTGTTCATCATCAACATCCGCCATTTTTTTTTAACTGCATTCTTAGTGACCAAAACACTTTAAAGCCATCACCTGCTCCCATTTCTCAGCGAATGTATACGACAAGGTAACTTAACCCGCACACAGATCACATCCTAGTGACCAAAACACTTTAAAGTCATCACCTGCTCCCATTTCTCAGCGGATGTATGCGGCAAGGGCGCTTAACCTGCAGACACAGACCGCATCCTAGTGACCAAAACACTTTAAAGTCATCATCTGCTCCCATTTGTAAGCAAGTGTATGCGGCAAGGGCGCTGAACCTGCAGACACAGACCGCATCCTAGTGACCAAAACACTTTAAAGTCATCACCTGCTCACATTTCTCAGCGGATGTATGCGGCAAGGGTGCTGAACCTGCAGACACAGACCGCATCCTAGTGACCAAAACACTTTAAAGCCATCACCTGCTCCCATTTCTCAGCGAATGTATACAACAAGGTAACTTAACCCGCACACAGATCACATCCTAGTAACCAAAACACTTGAAAGTCATCACCTTCTCCCATTTCTCAGCGTGTGTATGCGACAAGGGGACTTAGCCCGCACACACAGATCGCATCATAGTGACCAAACTTTATAGTCATCACCTGTTCCCATTTGTCAGCAAGTGTATGCGGCAAGGGCGCTGAGCCCGCACACATAAGCCGCATCCTAGTGGCGAGTGCGCTCTTCACATACTGCTGAGTCTTGGCGTCAGCGAACATGCGCTCGTGGTCCGCGCACAGCTTGGCGTACATCGCTGGCACGCCGTGGAACACGCTCACTCTGACCTCCTCACGCTCGCCCAGCCCGAGCAATCGTGCCCATACCGTGTGCGATGCGAAAGAGCCGATCATTCGTATCCTGCGGGACATTTAATATATTTAAATTGGCGTAGCGCAGCGGGCGAGTGGTCGGCTGAGACGAAACGATGCGATCTTCGCGGTTACTGAGATATTTAGCAAAAGCATCCAAAATAAAAAAATAGATAAATAATGCTGGACATTTTTACACAGCATCATCTAGCCCCAAACTAAGCAGAGGTTGTATTATGGGAACTACATGACTGATATACTACTTATATAATATTATTTTTTATGTTAATACATCCTACTAATATAATAAACGCGAAAGTTTGTGAGGATGGATGTTTGTTACTCTTTCACGCAAAAACTCTTTCACGATTTCGATGAAACTTTACAGTTATATAGCTTATATATCAGAAAAATGCATAGGCTACTTTTTATCCGAGTACCACGCGGGCAAAGCCGCGGGTAGAAGCTAGTACATATTATAGATAAAAAACACCCAGATCCGAGACCCATTTTTTTCCAGATGATACAAGCATTTGTCTCGGGGCGGTATTTTTTTTCCCGTTTGTGTACACGTACCCACCATTATCAGCTGTCCCTATCCTCAAAGGTTTGCTGGAAGAAAACTCTTGTTAGGGTTAAGCTCGCCTTTGTACATGTCCTGTATGTAAGTTTTTTTGTCTGTATTATCTGTGTGTACAATAATGAATAAAGAAACATTTGCTAATCATACAAACATTTGTCCCGCAGCGGGAATCGAACCCGCAACCTTCTGCGTCTCAGGCGGGCCTTTGCCCACTGCGCTACAGAGGTTCTGTATTTATCATTAGTTTTGCGCATTAGACATTTTGAGCATAATCCGGTAACTGTGGTTACCTAGCCCCAGCGGCGAGGGAAGCCAGCATAGAGTTGAGTTGTCCGTGGATGTGGTGCAATGGGAGCGCGTGCAGCACCACGTCCTGACACGAGTATTGCCACGCGACGTGCAGTGCCGATATCTGGGTTTGAAGCATCTTGTGCGTCCACACCACGCCTTTGGGCTTGCTTGTTGTACCTGATAAGATTTAAACAATCATTGCGCTGAGATTGATATTTTCTCAATAAAGCTACCGCTGTTCCGTAAGTTCATATCTGAGAACTTGACAAGTAAAGTTATTAAGTCTAAATAAGTCACTCAATAGAATATGTAAGCCAAGTAACCATTTAAGCAATTATCAATAGTTTAATAAATTTAGAGTCTGGGTGCCAACTTCACCACCGCCAAGTTGTAAAAACTGTAAAACTCATTTCGTATTTTTATTCACAATAGGTAACTCAATATCTTGCTTGTAGGTGGTGAAATTTTCACTTAGATCGTCATTTCTATAATGTTACTTAAGTTTATCCTGTTATTATTTTATAGCATGCCAGTGTCCACAAGTAGACCAAATAAACAAATAAACTTAACTAAAGTGAAACTTTCGAACATAGCACCAGATTCTATGATAAATCCTTTAGGACTCTAGCAGTACGGCTCTAGAACGCATTACCAATCTCGGTAAGGAAGGCCTCGTCTCTAGCGATATTCAAAGCTCGCGTTAAAACCTTCTATCAATCCCAGAAGTCATTGTTTTAGCTTGATCCTGTTTTGCTGAATTGCGACTGTTCGCATGTGTAAGTATTGTATTTTATGTAAATAAAATAGGTATATGTTATTATGTATTATATTTTTCTGTAGTATGTTTTATATTATTTAAGGTAGTTTATACAAATTACAAAGTACACCCCCGGCCACATCAAAATCATATATAATCCTCTCCATCCAAACGTATATATCACTTTTAAGCGATAAGACCGCCCATTGTACCTTTATCATAATGTGTTATAGATAGATAGATAGATAGATAGAACACAGAAACATAGTAAAAAGAACAACAAAAAAGAAATGCACAATGGGCGGTCTTATCGGTGAAAGCGATTTCTTCCTGACAACCTTAGGATGGAGAGAACTATTTAAAAGAATGACGGTGCTATTGCCTGAATAAAAGTGTGAAAAATAAATATAAAAATACAAATTAAACATTAATTTATAGTTTATATCATAAGGTGTACAATAAAGTATTTTCATTCATTCATTCATTCATTCAAATTGCTAATGACATATCGAGACACGATATATTGCTATGTTAGGGTCCCTTACATCTCCAAAAGTATATTGTATAACTGTAACCGGCCTCTCGCGATACAGGCTCGACCTAATGCGGGGGACCAACAGCAACCATAGTTTTATATTTATTTATTAAATGCTGCATTGCACACAAACAATGTATAAAGGGAGGACTTAAGGCTAAGTATACAACATTTTCTAGCAGTCGTCCTTAGCGGTATTGTAATTTTGGTTAAATAAATGCATTTGTATTTTGTATTAGTATTTTTATGTTTAAGTGTATTTGCATATTTGTTTTTGTATTTAATATCAACTTTTTGATTCAAAAAAGACTACACTTAATAAAAACATCTGCCCTTCTGGCACTCGCCGGTCACTACCGTTGCACGCTTCTCTCAGCTCCTGCATTCTTGATTGCCAATCAAAAACTTTTACACCCAGAAATCCTGGAAGCTATATGACCGTATGCAGCCATTTCCACAATAAAAAGATAAGTAATCTCACCGCTAGTGTATCAGTAAACTTACCACTAGTGTATATAAGAAGGCATCAGTAAACTTAACACTAGTGTATATAATAAGGCATCAGTAAACTTACCACTAGTGTATATAAGAAGGCATCAGTAAACTTACCACTAGTGTATATAATAAGGCATCAGTAAACTTACCACTAGTGTATATAAGAAGGCATCAGTAAACTTACCACTAGTGTATATAATAAGGGCATCAATAAACTTACCACTAGTGTATATAATAAGGAATCAGTAAACTTACCACCAGTGTATTTGTCTCGGGTCTGGATGTTTTCTATGTATGTATGTATAATATGTATGTATTTACAAAAAAAAAATTATAAGTAGTATATCAGTCATGTAGATCCCATAATACAACCTCTGCTTACTTTGGGGCTAGATGATGCTGTGTGAAAATGTCCAGCACTATTTATTTATTATTTATTTATATAATAAGGGCATCAGTAAACTTACCACTAGTGTATATAATAAGGGCATCAGCGTCCCCGTACCACTGGTTGGACTTTCCGGCGTCGTTCAACCCCTGGACTTTGGGCTTCATGAAGTCTGTGTTGGGCTGGTATAGCTGGGCGGTCAGCTCTTTGTCTCGTCCGGTGACCAGGAGAGGCTTTGAGAGATCCAAGGTGATAGGGCGAAGAACCTTAGCGAACAATATAAATGTATTATTTTACAAACGTCCTTGGTAATCTTGGTTGGAGGAAACCTTATGTAGTTAAGTATCTCAAAAGTTAGTATAGTGTAATTTACACTATACTAACTTTTGGTTTTAATTTATTAAACCAACTTCAAAAAAAGGAGGAGGTTCTATGTTCGTCTGTATTATTTTTTATTTTTTTATGCATACTTAATTACCGTTATTTTCGTAAGTAGTACTTATCAATCAAGAAGTCGGTTAAACAAGTGAAACATATTGCAAACTTTTCTTAGAGACTTTCTTTCTTGGTTTAATTTTCTTTTCATAGTGTCATCTCAATGATAACAGCAACAACTTATAAATAAGGTCTCAAAAAATATGCTGAAAATGTTTATAAAGTTAGATACAATATTCGCACCATGCACGTTGGAACAGACGTGGTTGGTACAGAACACACAAACAAAATGTCTTCGCCTTAAATAGAGACATTAAGAAACGTATCAAGGACACATTCTAAGCTATACTTTATTTTATAAAACTAGGTCAATGATAAATTTTATTACTAATTAGTCAACATAGGCTAGATTGTAGATTGATATTACTAGGATACATTTATTATTTTTTAAGTACCTACCTATAAAAGTATTTTAGATAATGAAAAAGAATTGGACTATCAAATGCAAAAATATTTTTTCAAATCCGACTGGTAATTCTAAAGATTAGCGCGTTCAAACAAACAAACTCTCCAGCTTTATTATTAGTATAGATATAGACGCAGGCCCTAAACCAAATCATTTTAAATTAAAGGTTATTTGAATGAATGAATGAATGAATACTTTATAGAGTTAGGGAGTGATTATGAAACAGAGTCAGTGTGTATATCTTAGGATACCACATTTGGTAAATCCCCGTGTGTTTGCAAGTAGTTAGCATTGGCATTCCAAATGATAAGTTGTAAGCCTATCGACGCATATTGGTACACTAACTATATGCCATCGAATTTTTGGTTCAGGGGCATGTCAGTTCAGTTCACTCATAATGAATGAATGAAAATACCTTATTGTACACCTTATGATATAAGCAAAATAAGCAATAGGTAACACAATGGGTGGTCTTATCGCTTAAAAGCGATCTCTTCTAGACAACCTTTGGATGGAGAGGATTATATATGATTTTGAAGTGGCCATGGGTGTACTTTATAATTTATTTTTGAATCTATGACTCTTTTTGTACTTATAAGATAAGTCCTGATTTCTAAACATAAAATAGAATAGTTATTTGAATAGTGATTTACCTTCTCATACTCCTGTGTGCATATGGCGAGGTCTGCCATGCTGTCATTTATGAAGTATTTGAGCATTTCCGGCGGGTGGATGGGTGTGAGCGGGACGGCTGCAGAGGAGAAAACATAATCTTAAATAAGCAGTGAGAGAGGGACGGATTCGAGCAGGAGTTTCCGGTTTGAAGGGTACCGATGAAATTACAGGCACATGAGACGTCAAATGTCTGATTTTCGGTCGATAACGCGGGTACCTCTACCTAATATTGCAAGCGTCCATAGTTTACGATAATCGCTTACCAAAAGATGGGCGGTGCAATTGCTTGCCACTTTAGTGCTATAAAAAACACTAGTTTTTTTTAACGCGTAACATACACTTACGCGTTATCTTCACTAATTGTGAACCGAATTTATTTTTTTTAAGAGGAAGGGTTTACTTCCAAGGCCATACACATTTTATGAAAAAAAAACTCTCTCAGCTCTCTACGCTCACGTCCCATGTGCCGGCAGCGCATCTACCAGAAGCTTATGTTTCTTACAAGTACGCCGACACGTCTAGTCAGAAATACTTCTAACCATTTCTATCCGGCTCTATACGTTCTTGCCGGTCGGAAAGGGCTACGGGTAGAAAAATGGGGGATAAAATTTAGTTTTTAACCAACTTGTTATTATTTGAAGTCGGTGATTATTTTTGCCTGAAAAAAGATATACTTTTTGATAATCTACTTACCAATGTTCCCTGACATCCAAATGGCCCATTGTACGATGATGTGAGACGCGTCATTGCCCGACATGTAGACAATGGTCCTTTCCGTGTCTCCCACTGAAAGTAAAGAAACAAAACCTGAACAAAATATATATAGTTCTACCTCTTGATCACCGCTTTCTAGCCTTATAGGTAAGCTGGAAGCTTTTTTTTTTGTTTCCGGCCGGGGCGGCGTCAAAAGTAGATTAACTGTTACGATTTTTCTCAAATATTTATAGAACCTGTAGACGTTTGTTCAAAATAGTCCGCTATATTTGAAGATCTACCTTGGCCCCTATTTGCTTTTTGTGGCTTTAGTATCACTGCGGCCGTCACAGGCCTATTGTGATCTACCTTGGTCCTTAACTTTTGCTTACATTGTAAATTGTTAAGGGCTGAGTTAAGTATCCATTTTCTTAACCGAAGGGTGCATATCTAAAACCTCAAATTGTTAAGCTACTCCTTACGCTGACTGTACATGTAGGTAATATTATCCCACCTTCTGTAAGTGTTAATTTGTGTTTAAAGTTTCTGTGAGTCCTTCAGTCTTCATCAGACTGCCGCAGAGGATCAAGGATGCCAATGTCACTCCAATATTTAAAAGCAGGCTCAAAACGTGCCTCTTAAAAGAGACATTTGACAGCATAAATAAGTTTTGCCTGAGCTGTAGAGATAATACTGTATCATCATTTCTATAAATAAGTATGTATATATTTATTGTTTAATCATATACTGGACAAATCTTAAATATTTTTATTTTATAACTTGTTTAAAAGGTTTTATGGACAAATTGTTGTATTCCTTTGTATTGCGAGATGTTCAAACCGGCAATATTCTGACAGTCTGTAGAGTCTAATTTATGAACCGAGAAGAGCATTAGAATTTACCTGACTAAAATTAAAATTAGAAGCCTGTCTAAAAATTATACTTTTCCCCACACTAGGATTCACTGTATCGAGTGTATCAGGAACTAACTAAACAGTTAAACTTGAACCATAACAATTACATAATCAAAACAGGTCTTACCCAACTGCGCAGCAATCTCCTGGCTAAGTACGGCAGCCGCCTGGTATAATCCTGCATAAGTGTAAATGCCGAATTCATCTTGCAACGCAACTCTTGACGGGAACAGCAATGCTCGACGGAAAACAGGGACAGCACCACCTAAAACAATGGTAAAAAGAGTTATTCATGAAACAAATCCTACTAATATTATAAACGTGAAAGTTTGTGTGGATGTTTGTTCCTCTTTAACGCAAAAACTACTGAACGGATTTTGATGAAACTTTACAGTAATATAGCTTATACATCAGAATAACACATAGGCTTTTTATCCGGGTACCACGCGGGCGAAGCCGTGGGCAGAAGCTAGTATTATATATGAGTTATTATTATTTGTATACACTCTCACAATCAAAGTCAAAATCAATAGGTTTTTATTCATTGAAATCACAAGGATCATATAGAAACGTCAACTTAAAAACTATACGTGAATCTAAAATGTATAAAGTGAATTTACGCCAGTTCCTCCCGCGCGACCAAGCATAGAAGAATCAGGCAACAAACTCTGCTTGGTTATTATTTTGATCTCTTGCTCTTATTATCCTCTCCATTCAAAGTTTGTGTGGAAGAGATTGCTTCTAAGCGATAAGAACCATTGTAGGAATAATATTTTGTATATAATGTTGTTTGTTTAAGGTGTATAATAAAGTATTTTTATTCATAGTAGTATTTAAACACAAATAAAAAAAAACTTTTTGTATACAAAAATAATCCGAATTCATATCAAAATTACTGATTGTACAGCAAAATACTCAACTCAAAATATTATTAAATAAACTACAATTTATATTCATGGCGAACCGCTATTTATCTTAAAGTAAAGATTTTTTTATGAATGCACAGCTAATAATTATTAATTCATTTATTTCAGATTATAACAAATCCATATAAAACATTTTTAAAAACACAATAATGATTAACGCACATTATACCTATTAACTCTTTTTTTTTTAATATAGCTTCTATTTTTATATAACATACAGCAGTTTAGATAAATGTAACAGCATTTTATTTGACATATCATTTTATTATTTATTACTTTAAGATAAATAGCGGTAAATTAATTTAAGTAGATTAGTTATTTATGTTGGTCTTTTTCAGATAAACTAACCGGTCGGTTTTATTTATTTTGAACCCAAGTTTGTTGGGTAAAGTTCGGATAGCAGACATCCTTTTCTGAGTGGTAATAAAAAAGAAACTTAATAACCTAACCTATCCAAGACGGATTTACCTAGGAAGGATTTTTCAGGCCAACATTAACTAATTGTTTGTATTTATTTTGTCTATAGTCCTACCTCTTGATCACCGTTATTTCAATCAACCTTGAGCAAGTATTGAGATACTTATTAGGATATATGCCACTCGGATAGGTATTTTGCTATGAGAATGAGTATTATCTATGCACACTCTGGTTAATTTGTTGTGCAGTCAGTATTTATGATAAGACTGTCATATTTTTGTACCTAAAAGAATTTATTTGTCTTGCATTAAAAGGAAAAAAGTAATGATGTATATGTGTTGATGTATATTTTCGAATTATCTGCAGTACTAGTTTTGTTAAACATTTGGTTTATTTGTAGTGAAATAATTTAATTGATGTAAATTAGTATATAAATTATGAAAATAAATTGATAGGTGATTATTTATTTGATATGCAATTAATCATATCCCATTCTTTAATTCAAATATATTTAATGTAAAATTTATGGAAAGATTATTTAATTTTCTTGAAAACTTACAATTTGATTGGATGGGCTACTTTTTTTTTTTTTTTTTTTTTTTTTTTTTTAATGGCAATCGTTCTACTTGAACATTTCTGCCAGTGTCACGTCATAATTATGAAGTACGGCGTTGAAGCAAGCTTTTGCTACTGACATAGCTGACCAGAATAGCTGAAATAAAATATTAGTTTGGTTAGTTAGACAGACACAACTACAGTTAGTAATAATTAGGCGAAATAAACAAACAGATACACAATACATACATATTTTTTTATAATTTCAGATTATTGAAGTTTATGAATTGGACAAGGGTTTTATAGATTTTAGGGTCTTTAGAACATAAAAGTTCCGGAATATAAGTAGGGAAGGAAATTTTTAATGAGATAAGAGACTGAAATAATTTTGAATGATTCAGAAGGGGGCAGGAAAAAAATATATGATTAAGGCCACCTTCATCAAGGCCACATTCACAAATAGAAGAGTCTTTTATATGAATTTTGTGCAAATGAACAGGAATACAACAGTGACTCATTCTCATACGGATTAGCATAGACGTAAGGCGTTTTCTGATTTTTAATTTAGAGAACCAAGGTTTACATGGAATTTCTGGTTGGATTTTTGCAAAGAAGACGCCTTTAATTTTAGATGAATTTCTCCAGTGGGCCGACCAACGTCTAGAAAGACGAGATTTAGGAAGAGAGAGGAGATCATGACAGTAATTTTTAAAGGGAACTTTGTCCCCACATACGACAGCATCTTTTGCAACTTTATCGACCCTTTCGTTGCCAGTTATGCCAGTGTGACCAGGAATCCAAGCTAATACAACTTCAAATCCCTTGGCATTACATTGGATGATTGATTTTTTTATTTGAAATATTAATGGGTTATGATTTCTAGAAGAAAAAGGATTGGAAATAAGTGATTGAAGAGCACTACGAGCGTCTGAAAAAACTATGGTATGAGATAGTTTAAACAACAGGATATATTTAATGGCTTCTAATAAGGCTAGACATTCTCCAGTAAAAACAGAAGTTTCTGGAGGACTCTTCACTTTTTGAACTATATCGTATTGAGAATGGAAAACTCCATATCCAACACATCCTAGAGGAGACAGTTTAGAGGCATCTGTAAAAATAGTATGCCAACCACGCCATTCTCTACTAATGATTTCTCTGAAAAATTCATCGGCGTTGTTATCATCTTTAGCAATACCAAAATTAAGAGCAACGCGAGGGAGGAACAAAATAGTTTCATAATCAAATTCGAAAAGAGGGAGATTTGAGAATCTAAAAGTAGGATCTTTAATGGATTTAAAATTTTGAAAACTTTTAACCAGAAGGGGAGGATGTTTAGTACGCCAATATGGAGAAGTCAGGGTGAATCGGTCCAGGAGCTGTAACTTAGGTATGATAGGATGATGGAGAAATTGAAGAGAGCGATAAAAGTAACGATCAGCTAAGAACTGTCTACGAATATGTAGAGGGGGATCAACACATTCAACTTGTAATGCATTTATAGGGGTAGATTTCATAGCACCTGTTATAATACGTAAGGCCTTTGATTGGATTAAGTCGAGTTTTTTGAGACTAGCCTTGTTTGCTGGTTCTAGAAGAAAAGAACCATACTCCAAGACACTACGTATTATAGCATTGTATAAAAGTTTAAGAACAAAAGGGTGGGCTCCCCACCAAACCCCGGAGAGACATCTGATGATATTAAGATTTTTTTCACATCTAACAACAATATGATTACAATGGTCGACACCATTTAATTTTCGATCCAAAACAAATCCAAGAAACTTTATACTATCTTTAACCGGAATGGGGCAATCATTCAATTTAATTACTATTGGAGGAGGGGTTCTTTTACGGGTAAAGAGGACTATATTACTTTTATTAGCAGAGAGTTGAAGACCGTGATTTTCCGTCCAATGATGCAGTTTATTAATAGATGTTTCTAGGTTTTCTACAGCAATTTCAATATTCTTGTGAGCAGAGTACAGGAGGATATCATCAGCATATTGTAAAATGCGACATATACCAACGGAAGTTTCCAAATCAAAAGTATAGAGATTGTAAAGAATAGGGCTTAGAACAGAACCCTGGGGGAGTCCACGCCATGTGATTCTAGAGGAGGACACAGAGGGGTCACAGCAGCGAAAATGTATAAATCTTTCGGTTAACAGGTTCATGATGAAATTGCTCAGCCTCACTGGAATTCTCAGCTTGTGAAGTTTATTCCTGAGAAGAGGAAGTTGAACGTTATCATATGCCGCTGTGATATCAAGGAATGCGCCTATGACAGACTCATTACGTGTGAAAGATAGTCGAATGTCTGTGGTTATGATACTAAGGCTATCCATAGTACTTTTTCCTTTTCTAAAACCATACTGAGTTTTGGCCAGAAGATTGTTATTTTCTAGAAACCATTCCAAACGATTTTTGATGAGATGTTCAGCTAGTTTGGTTAGAACTGAAGAAAGAGCAATCGGCCGATAAGACTTGAAATCAGCTGGGTCTTTATTAGGTTTAAGAATAGGTATAATTAATTGCGATTTCCACGAATCAGGGACAGAACCAGAATCAAAGATTGTATTTACAAGGTCTAGATAATATTTTAAAAGAGAGTCAGAGGCTTTAGAAAAGAAAGAGTAAGGGATGCCGTCCAACCCAGGAGCGGAATCTTTAACTGAATTAAGAACATTTTTAAACTCTTGGAACGAGAAAGGTTGATCTAGGGGGTCTGATGATGTAGTGTGCGAAGAGAAAGGAAGTTCAGATGGGAGAGGAGAATACGAGGGAGCTAAAGAATCCATAAATCTATCTGCCCAAGATTGAGTTGGGCAACTGCGGGAAGTTGGATCGACCCAGGAACGCCTATATCGATGTATCTTCTGCCATAACACATAGGATGGGGTATTAGGATTAAGACCAGAACAGTAGTTTTTCCAACCATTGGATTTCTTGATTTTAAGCAGCCGTTTCGTTTTCGCTGTTATTTTATTCAGTTCAATATAGTTCTCCCTGGACATATTCGTACAGTATGTAAATTCCGCGGCTTTGCGAGCTTTAATAGCTTCAGTGCATTCTTTGTCCCACCAAGGTGGAGAAGGAATATTTTTAGGGGGCGGTTTTTTGAGAGGAAAAGACAATTTAGCACAATCTGTAAGAGTATTAATGAGGTCAGTAGAACATTGTTTAATATTACTGATTGAGATAGGGCTTAGCTCCGGAGTTTTATCATGTGACAAATCACTGAACTTTTCCCACAAATTATGATGAACATTAAGGTTAAATTTGAGGAGGGGATTATAAACGAAAGAAGGACGGGAAAATTTACTGAAAACAGTCAACATGATAGGGAAGTGGTCACTTCCAAAAGTGGAAGAGAGCACCTCCCAAGATGATAGTGAAGCTAGTTCCGGGGAGCACAAGGAAAGATCAACAGCACTAATTGATTCGTCTGTACGACGTCTTCTAGTGGGAATGCCGGAATTTAAAAGACATAGATTTAAGTGATCTAGTGAATCCAAGAGAAAAACCCCAAAGCCTATCATGGTCTTGTGAAATTACAGACTCAGTGTCTGTAATTTCACATCCCCAAACAGGATGATGACAGTTTAGATCACCTAAGACCATGATAGGCTTTGGGAGTGATTCAAGAACAGAAATAAGATTACGAAGAATAGATTTGGAAGGGTAAGGTATATAAACCGACACAATGGTAACATCCATAACACGGGCAGCGACGGCATCGAAGCCTTCACCACGGTAAGTAACAGGGAGGCAGGAAAAAGATATGTCATTTTTAATAAAAAGGGCAACACCACCGTGGGCGTCCTGTCTGTCTTTTCGGATACAGATGTAGCCCGAAATTCTAAAATTAGAATTAGGAGCTAGCCATGTCTCAGAGACAGACAGGACGCACGGCTTATATTTATTAATAAGAAAGATAAGTTCAGATTTTTTATTCCTAACGCTACAACAGTTCCATTGTAGGATCCTTTCTATTGGATCCATTGGAAAGGAGAGTTAAGAAATTGCTAATCATTGATGCAACGTTGTTCGGTTGGTTGGTAGAAGAGGAAGCAGAGTTATTGAAGAATGAAGTGATGATGGTTAATAATTTAATAATTTCGGCAATAAGTTGTGGGTTTGATAGGATATTTTCCAGTGGATTATTGAGAGCGCATCCATTTGGAGCACTTTCAGAATAATCTTCTCTGATTAAGTTATTGTGCACTTCACGATCATATCCAATCCTATGAGGGGGAGAGCGTGGCTGACGGGGTACTGTTTTTTTATATGAATAGGTTGATTGGCTGGAGGAGCCAGGGGAGCCAGATTGGACAGGGGGAGGGGCAGAGGAGGTGACTTCTGCAAATGACTTTCTGGATGGAGCGAAAAGTTTACAACATTCAGCATATGAGATACATTTTTCTGACATTGTTTTTTTAATGTTTTTTTGACGTTGAAGCTCTGGGCAAGATCTACTTGTAGCAAAATGATTGCCTTCACAGAGTATACATTTTGCATTGATAACTTCCACCTCACAAGAGTCCCCAGTATGATCCTGGGAACACTTAGAACAGCGGGGCTTAGATCTACATTGGGTTTTTGTGTGTCCATAGCGACAGCAATTGAAACACTGTATTGTTGGGTAAGTGTATACATCAACAGGGAATGAGTTGTAGCACAAAAAGATTCTGGTAGGCAGAACCTGGCCGTCGAATGTGAGGACTACTGTTTGAGTCGGTTTCCATGTAGGAACTCCTTCCAGAGTGATCTTGAAGTTGAGTCTCCTCATCTTCAAGATTGGACCACATCCTTCAGGGACCTTCATATTACCCAACACTTCTTCATCAGACATATCCGTAGGAATTCCACGAACAATGCCCATCCTGGTGACATTATAAGTTGGAATGAAAGCTTTGTAATTATTATTACCTAGGGATGGGGATTGCAAGAAATTGTTAGCAGAGTTGGCTGTACAGAAGTCTAGGGATATACAATTCCGCCCATTGCTTTTCACCGAACCATCAATAAGTCCTGTGAACTCACGGTGCCTGTCATAGAGGAATTTACCGAATGTAACCGGATGAAGAGTGCTGCCTAATGTTTGAGTAGCTTCAATCCTTTGTACATGAACAGTGAAGGGGCCTTTGTCAGATGGGCCATACAATTGACGACCAACCTGAGTATTGGGAGTCATTTGAGTTTGTGAAGACTGACTTGGAATGGGCAGAGCAACAGTTTCTGGTGCTTGAGTAGTTAATGAGTTATCAGGGTTTGTTAAGAAATAATTAGGAATTGGTGGACTTGCCTGGAGAGATTCTTGTTTGCTACGCGACGCTGATATTGAGCGTGAGCGGGATCTTTCGTTCTCTAGCTTGGTTCTCTTTGCCTTAGATCGCTGTCTACGCGATTCATGAAATATTTCAAAATCCTTTTCATTAACGGAAACCGAAGCAAGCTGTTTTGGGGATGGAGCCTGAATATCTTCAAAATCCATCCCCGAAACCAAGCCGCCGGGCTCGCCGGTAATGGAATCAGTCGGGGGGTCGTTCATGACGACGAAAACACATTTAGGTAACTACTTACAGACGCAAACACAATAAACTTACCACCGAACACAAAAAACTACCCTGGTCTGGCGTAAATTACAGTGAAATGCGAAAAAATCCAATTGAACAAAACAACAAGTTGTTTACGCGTATGACGCTCAACCGGACTCGATGGGCTACTTTTGGGGCAAATATTCCAGATAGAATATACATAGAGTCAATGGAGCTCCTAATTTTTTTTTTACAATATTTATTCAGATTAAGTAAAATACTTCATAAACTACAAAAAGTAAAATTAATTTGATTTTTGAATTATTTTACTTCTGCCTAGTATAACAATATTAATATTATAATTAACATAGACAAAAATATATGTAAGTAAACACGAAATTATTTTAATGGTGTTCTTAAAGATGCCAACACTGTTTTTGCACAAATTTTTCAGTAGATAAGTTATAACAACATAAGAGGAAATTATCTAGAATGTTATCAAATATTTGTCTCAGGTCTGGGTGTTACATTAGTATGTATGTATTTACAAAAAAAATGTAGGCATATAAGTTGTTTATCACTCATGTTGTTCCCATAGCACAAGCTCTACTTAGTTTGAGGCTAGATGATGCTTTGTGAACTGTCCAGAATTATTTATTTATTATTTAATTATCTAGAGCCATTTTAACAGGGGATTAGATGCTCATGCATAGTAGCGTCTTGAGCTTAAGGTTGATTGATAGAAGATAGGTTATTTGAATCTATGATTTTTCTGTTTTTGTCAAAACTACCTTAGATTTTTTTTATTAATAATGTGTGATATGTGTGCCTTGATAAATAAAATAGAGCTATGTTGACCTAGAGGGTAGAACTCCCGCCATCAGGTGGTTGTGGGTTCGAAAGTGGTACAAATGGATTTTTCGAAAAATTTATGTTTTAAGTTTTCATACTCAAATGGTGAAGAAAAATATGTTGAGGAAACCGGTATGGTAAAATCCAAAAATTTGAAGGCATTTTTTAGTGTTCCAATTAGTGGTGATAGTGTTCCAATAACTTGTCAGATGGAATTATAACTACTTGCAAAACACTTGCATGTGCCATATACATTTAATGTTTGGACATGCCTCTGACTACCTCTATGTGGTATCCTCAAAGATCTACACACTGAGTATGTACGGACAACCTAAGAAGGTTGTCCGTCATGGGGAATAAAGTCATCAGTGTGTCTGGTTTTGTTATTATAACTTTTGTTTTGTTCATATAAGTAAACCCAAAATCAAGGAAACCACAGTTTTATTAAAATAAAAAAAATTTTTTTTGCTCTAACGGTTTATGTTTTATCTGTATTTCTTACAAACCACTGTGCTTTATCTTAGAAGATAAGATAAACAGATTTTCTTTACACAACAATAACTTTTTAGGCAGTGCCAGTCTTTAATAGCTTTGGTTTTGAGAGATTGGTATATGATTAACCTATTCATATTGTAAAAACGGGAATTTTCACGTACTGCACTATCAGTGAAGGCACCGACTAAAAATGATTTGAATTCAAATGAAATAAATTAATATGTTCATGGTATTCAAAATTATTTGTTATTTGGAAAATCTGTCATGTTACATTTAGTTGAATAAAAAATTCAAATGATTACCCTTCCCTTTGAAATGCAGGCATTTCTGCTAACTGACATAGGTATGTTGGTAGTACATACCTAATTTTGTCTGGGCTAACTCTTTCACAAGTAGACTCTGTCTTAGTCCTCAGGAGTCATTATTTTTGTAGTTACTCATCTTACCAAGTTTAGTGTCCTGATTGAAGGAGTTCAGAAGTCCTGTATTGACTTCTTCCTTCACAGCGGTGCCCGTAACAGTTCTATACGCAGTAATCCCGAAAGGTTTCCGAAGCCGGTTCAAGATTCGGATGGAGCGACAAACTTCCATACTTTTAGTACAAAACTTTGGGTAGCCTTAAACTTAAATGTTAACTAGGAGATAAAAAATATCCGCAATTAATTTAGGAGAGAATACGGTAAGAGATTATTGACTATATAACTCAACTAACTTCATAGAATCACAAACGTAACGTTAACTCGAAATAATCACTTTGGTCGATTTTAGAGACTGAGACTGAGTGACATTTTTGAACTGAAACAATTATAGTTGACTTGCAAGACATGACAACTGACAGCTAATCAGCTGACAACTATATGATTTAAAAAATGCGTGTAATGAATCGTAATTGTGCTCATTCTGTTAAATAATAATTTAAAAAGCACCACAATATTATAATGTAAGCACCACCTGCTTTTCACTTACCATGATGTGTAAATTTTAGTATGTATTTTACAAAACAAAAATGAATAAATAATATCCATAATTAATTAAATTTTGGAAAAAAACAGAAAAAAAGGATAGTAATTGATATTATATTGAATAAATTTTCTGGGTTAAAACGCCCGTAAGGATTATTATATTTTAAGAAATACACCGATTAAGGTAGTTTTTTTTTGTGTGTAAAACGAAACGGTGGAATATGAAAGGTATTGTGGAAAGTAACATGAAAAGCATTAAAAAGTATTCGTAGTATAACTAGTCTGTGTAGTATCTCTATCTTCTTGTCTTGTTGTGCTCTATCACAGATTATTTCATTTACTTTAAGCATGCTGTCGAAGTGGTTCTGATATAAAAAAAAATGTGCTATGCATTGCCACCCACCTAATGCCAAAATTTGGAGGCCAAATCCAAAGAGTATAGCGTTAATACGATGATTTTGTTTAATCTGTGCGGGGATCAAAAATGTTTTGCAATATAAGCTATGATGCAAACAAGCTTTCTTAGACTAAAAAGTAGCTATGCAAGAAATGTGTCAGTGAAAAGAAAAGAATGAAGTATATCTTTTGGCTAAGTGAACTACTTCATTGATTTAGTTCAGTAGTTCATTTACTTCAGTTATACCGTTTAGTTCTTAGAGAATTATGAATGGATGAACGAAATGAAGAAATGAGTTGCTTTCTTAGTGCTATGAGCTAAGAAATGTTTTTATTTTTATATCTCGGTTTTCCTTCATTGGTACTTTACAGGCTTAGAACTGTCAACCAGGGGCAAACATGTTTACTATAAAATAGGTATATAAGTAGGTAAATTTAATATGTTTTTTTATAATAATAATAAATACGTATTTAAAAATTGTGATAATTATGTGTCCAGTACTTTATACGCATGAACTTTTAAAATCAGTAGCTAATAAACCATCTTACAGAGCACTCGTGTATTTTAATCCAAACCTTCCTACGAATCTAAATTGAACTCTAATGTACTGAACATAATGGTCAAATCGAGCCGGATCGATTAGTAGGAAGGCTTGCGGACTCGGCCAGCGCTTGAGAACAATAGCTGCCGCATTCCTGAGAGATAAGGAATAGTTGTTTACACCTTACGAAAGTGAATAATTTGAACTGTTTTTAAGTGTAATATTATAAAGGATTGGTTTCGTTTTGTGGACAAATAGACGGTTTGCTGTGAAATATAAATAACAATTGTGTTTGTGTTACCTACTTTTAGAGTGAATTGAACTTTGATTTTGATCGTAATTTAACTAGGTATTTGGACAAATCGTACTTTAGATTGCAGTGAATTTGGATTGTTTTAACTACCTACATACCTACCTACGAATGAATTGTTGTAGGTATGATATGAGTGACATTTTGTGTGCATTGTGTTTGAGCTGACACTAAGTGAACTGAATGAACACCTACCTAAGTTCCGTTGTAAACTTACATAACAAAGTGTAATAACCTTACGCCGGGTTTCGCATGGGACCGGGTGTTATTCGAATATTGTTTTTTTTTTGTTTGAAGACCTACCTACTTAATTTATGTTACTAAAATGTCGCCGCCGACTGCAGAACAGAGTCAATACCTATCTACGTTGGAAGATGTTGCCAGTATGTTACAAAAGGCCCAGAGTAATATAAAAAAATGTCCTAAACAAAGGTTAACAGAAGGTTATGTGAAGACTAGGATAAAATGCATCGAAGATTATTGGGAAACTTTCAAACAAGCTCACAACAAACTCACAAAGTGCACGCCTCGAGAACAACGGGGAGTTATGCCATACTTTCTGAATGAAGAGTTTTTTAAATTCGAGGATAATCTTCAATCCTTAATCTTCAAGCAGATTTAATGGATCTTTTATTGAAAATGGAGTCTGATCAGAAGATGGAAGCTTCGATTTCCTCAGCTATGACACAAGATAGTCATCGTCATTCAGCGTTCGCAAAACTACCTCGGATTCAACTTCCCACGTTCTCGGGAAAGTATGAAGAGTGGCCATCCTACCAGGACTTATTCACTGCACTCGTCCACAACACCACAATTAGTGACGTGCAGAAACTGCACTACTTGAAGACCACGGTTTCTGGTGAAGCGGAAATGTTACTTAGAAACATACAAATCACAGCCAGTAATTATACTCAGGCATGGGAATTGCTGAGAGAACGATTTGGTAATAAACGAATGATTGTTAATTCTCTCCTTAAGAGACTTTTTGGTCAGCAGAAGGTGACCGCCCAGTCAGCGACACAAATTAAGGCTGTACTCGATACCACGACGGAATGTATTACCAGCTTAAATAATTTGGAAGTTAGCACCGATTCTTGGGATCCTTTAATAATATTTCTGGTTGGGCAGAAGTTGGATACAGAGTCGTTGAAGCACTGGGAGGAATACATACAAAAGGAAGATGGTGATGCGATGCCAAAATGGGACGAGTTAAAGAAATTTCTCGCGTCTAAGTTCCGCACACTGGAACTCATTGCACCCCTTGCAATTTCTTCAAGAGAGAAACTACAGACACACAAAACATTCCACGCCACAACCGAAGAAACTATGGAAGAAACCGAAGGAGATTTATTTCAATCTGCACACGCCGTCGTTACAAATTCACAAACAACACCGTCATGTACTTACTGTAAGGGCAAAGGGCACTACATTTACAGCTGCAAAGAGTTTGTGAATCTATCGGTCGAACAAAGACAAGATTTCGTGAAAAACAACAACCTTTGCTTTAATTGCCTAATACCAAACCACAGTGTATTTAGATGTAAACATAGAACAACATGCCGAGTCTGCGGAAGAAGACACCATTCCCTTCTTCTCAAGGTGTACGAAATCAAACAAGAAGGGACTGAACAACAAGACAAAGAACCGGAACCAGAACATAAGGTTACCAGCGCACACTTTTCAAATGAACAGCCCGTCAATCAAGTGTTATTAGCAACAGCACAAGTAAGTGTCAGATCGAGAAATGGTGACACACATTTGCTACGTGCCTTGATTGATCAAGGCTCAGAGGCGTCCTTCGTATCAGCGAGAGCAGTCGAATTATTGGGCTTGACTAAGACCACCATCAACGGGGTCGTCTCTGGAGTGGGAGAAGGAACAACTGTTTCAATAAAACATTTAGTTGACCTGTCGGTGATGTCACGATTTGATGAAACTAAAGAAATTCGAGTAAAGGCTTATGTGCTGAAGACGATTTCTACAAAGTTACCATCGACACATATCACGATTGACTGGCCAGAGCTCCAAACTTTATCATTGGCTGATCCTACGTACTGTACACCGGGTAAAATAGATATGTTACTCGGCGCTGAAGTCTTTTGTAAAATTATAGAAGATGGACTAGTGAAAATGCCCGAAGGCGCAGTGGCTCAAAAAACAAGTTTGGGTTGGATTATTTCAGGTCAAAAGAAAGACAAACTATATAGCAACCAACACAAGGTCATCACCCTACATATTACGAGAATGGTTGCTGAAGGCAATGACATGCTGAGAAAGTTCTGGGAAATAGAAACAGAGTTATACAAAAAGAAGAATTTACTGACAAAGGAAGAAGAAGAATGCGAAAAAATATACAAACAAACAACTACACGAGACAATAGTGGAAGATACATAGTACACTTTCCTTTGAAATATAGCATCGAAGAAACAGTCAAGTGGTGTGGGGATACAAAACAACAGGCAATAAATAGATTCAAAAATTTAGAAAGGAAATTCGAAAGAGACCCGAAACTCAAAAGTGAATATACGAAAGTTATTAACGAGTATAAAGAGATGGGTCATATGAAAAGGTCAGAAACACCAGATGACAAGGTTGCAATATACCTTCCACACCATGCGGTCGTACGCGAAGACAAAGATACTACAAAAGTCCGAGTAGTTTATGATGCGTCTGCTAAAGGATCTAATGGGTACTCTTTGAACGATGCCATGATGGTAGGCCCTGTCTTACAGCCTGATCTTCGAAGTCTTATTATAGCTTGGCGAACACACAAAATATGCGTAGTAGGAGATATCGTAAAGATGTACAGAATGATAAATATGACAGAAAAACATACTAATCTACAGCGCGTCGTCTGGCGTGAAGATATTAATCAGGAAATCGAAAGTTATAACCTAACAACTGTTTCATTCGGTACAGCAGCAGCTCCTTTCTTAAGTGTACGAACGCTAAGTCAACTAGCTGAAGACGAAGAACAAAACTATCCGGAGACTGCACCAAAAATAAGAAGGTCATTTTATATGGATGATTTAATGACAGGAAATGATAATGTGAAGACAACAAAAAAGATGTGTGAAGAAATTAAAACAATACTACATAAGGGAGGATTCGAAATGCAAAAATGGTCGAGCAATTCTGAAGAGATTTTAAAACATTTACAAACGGAAGATAGTGACAGCACAAAGGATAAAATTGAAATTAAACTAGACAAGATTATAAAAATTTTAGGTTTGACATGGGATAGAAAAGATGATACATTTAAAATCACAGTAAAATTACCTGAAATCAGCTATCCTATAACAAAGAGATCCATTCTCTCTGATGTTGCTCGCCTGTTTGACCCGTTTGGATGGCTGGCACCAGTTATCATCACGGCTAAAGCTTTGATCCAAAAGTTGTGGCTATGCAGTTTAGGGTGGGATGATGAATTGCCATCAGATTTGAGTGAAGAATGGATCAACTACAGAAAAGAGTTAATACATATGCAAAACATAAGAATACCAAGATGGTTAAAAACTACTCTGGTCAATAAAGATGTGCAATTACATGGTTTTGCCGATGCATCCACTCAGGCATACGCTGCTGTGACTTACCTCAGAGTCGTTGAGGATGACGTTGTGCACGTAACGATGCTTGCTTCCCGAACAAAGGTAGCACCGTTGAAACAAATGACGATTCCTAAATTAGAGCTTTGTGCAGCAGCATTACTCGCAGAACTTATTAATGATCTAGAAGAACTTCTGTCCATACCCAAGGACCATATTTTTGCATGGAC
Source organism: Perizoma flavofasciatum (assembly GCA_958496245.1). Taxonomy (NCBI): domain Eukaryota; kingdom Metazoa; phylum Arthropoda; class Insecta; order Lepidoptera; family Geometridae; genus Perizoma; species Perizoma flavofasciatum. The sequence goes on along the minus strand of OY292443.1, from coordinate 3,188,643 downwards.
GGATTCGATGGTTGTTCTGTCCTGGCTTCAATCTCAACCTAGTCGTTGGCGAACCTTCGTTGCTAATAGAGTTGCTGATATAACAAGAATTCTTGACAACGAGCGATGGAGACACGTCCAGTCTGCCGATAACGCTGCGGATATTGCCACAAGAGGCATCCACGCCAGCGAGCTAGCTGATTTAGAAACATGGTGGACTGGACCGCAATGGTTGAAACAAAAAACATTTGAGTTTGTTGGGTGTGATATTCCAAAAACAGACCTGGAATTGAAAGTAACTCTTCACACAACGTTACAAGACGAACCAATTTGGGAAAGATTTTCAAATATGACAAGGATGAAAAGAGTACTAGCGTACTGTAGAAGATTTTTTAAGAAAGAAGAACACGATGTAAAAAATAAATATTTAACCTCAGACGAATTGGAAAGAGTATTGGAAGACTGTATCAAATATTACCAACATTTTGTTTACGAGAAAGAAATAAAAGATTTAAAGAAAAACGGGCATGTAAAAACTAAAAGCTCCCTTATCACACTTTCACCGTTTTTAGATGAGAAACAGATAATAAGAGTTGGTGGAAGACTTCAAAATGCTGCAATTCCTGATAAGACGAAACACCCTATTATAATACCGAGTAATCAGCACATTACTAAATTGTTGATTAGTGAAGCTCACAGCAAAACACTCCATGGTGGAATTCAGCTAATGATGACATATGTAAGGACTAAATACTGGGTGATCAGTTTAAAATCTGCGGTAAGAAAATGCATTCGCAATTGCAAGACATGTATCATTCAAAAGGCGAAATCGAAGCAACAATTCATGGGGCAGTTGCCAGCAATGAGGGTAAATCCACACCGAGCATTTTTGAATAGTGGAGTCGATTATGCTGGACCTATAATGATGAGAACTTCAAAGGGTCGTGGTCATCAAGCTACCAAAGGATACGTCTGCTTGTTTGTATGCATGGCTACTCGTGCCATTCACCTGGAAGCTGTCACAGACCTTACTTCACAAGCGTTTATAGCCGCATTTCGGAGATTTGTAGCTCGCAGAGGACATTGCTCTCACCTATGGAGTGACAATGGCACGAATTTCATCGGTGCGGCCAAAGAGTTACGAGAACTCTTTCAAAGAGGCACTGACAACCTGGCAAAGGAAGTGGCTGAGTTATTAGCTAACGATGGAACAACCGCTCACTTCATCCCACCGAAAATGCCTTCCTACGGAGGTTTGTGGGAGGCAGGAGTTCAGTCAGCCAAAAGACACTTAGCCAGGGTAAGTAAAGATACCAAGCTCACCTATGAAGGCCTATGATGGCCACCTTGCTAGCGCAGATAGAAGCCTGCCTCAATTCTCGCCCACTTTGTCAAATAGATAATGAGGTAGAAACACCATTGACTCCTGGTCATTTCCTAGTGGGAGAGCCTCTAATAAGTGTTCCTGATTTAAACTATACCGATCATAAAGTCAATATGTTAACCAGATGGCAGCTAATTCAGAAGATGACCCAAGATTTTTGGCATAGATGGCAGAACGAATATCTCAATACACTGCAACAGAGGTATAAATGGCAAGTTGCAGTCCCATCGCCTGCTGTTGGTGATATTGTCATCTTGAAAGATGAGGATCTACCCCCAACAAAATGGTTACTTGGAAAGATAAAATACCTCCACAAAGGGGTAGACAATCTTGTACGAGTGGTAACAGTCCAGTGCAAGGGCAATCATGAACTAAAAAGACCACTTTCCAAGGTAATATTGCTCCCAAAGGAGACAGATGAATGAGTCACGGCGGGCGAAATAATGTAGGCTTTATCTATGTGTGTTCTAATATATATATACATATATGATGATTTATGATACTGTTTACTTCAGTAAAATCAAATTAATTGTTTTTTTGTTTATAATATCAAAATGTATACAGTCCATTCTGTTTAAATATGTTGATTAGTTAGATTATTAATTAGTGTTTAATATAAAAACAATTGTTTTTGGCGGGCGATATGTCCAGTACTTTATACGCATGAACTTTTAAAATCAGTAGCTAATAAACCATCTTACAGAGCACTCGTGTATTTTAATCCAAACCTTCCTACGAATCTAAATTGAACTCTAATGTACTGAACACTGATGTACTGTACAATTTACTTTTGTTAATTAAACTGATTAATATTTCAAAGTTATTAATAAAATGACTTAACTTATTTTTTATTTGCATATAAAACTGGCCCGTAACATGCGCAAAACGACGCACTAATAATCGCAAATAACTTATTAAATTCAAACAATGTAAAATAGGTACTTTCTTACTCAAACAAAATATTAATAATCAAAAAAACCAAACAAACGTAAACAATCTACTTTAGCAAGAATCAAAGAACTTTATCTCAACGACGTAAGGGGTTGTTTTAATTGCAAGTTCTTAGAAAGAGATACCATATCAGCTATCACCCTTTACTCTCGCTTCTATTGTTGAAAAAATTGTGCAAAATAAAATAGTCTTTGTGTACACGCCATAACACCGTTTTTTCTATCTTCGTCGAGCATAATGCTAAACGAAGCATTGAAGTAAAAGCATTGAAGTAAAAAGTCACGTGAACTAAATGAACTAAATGAACTAGAGACACATTCGAATGAGTAGTGAACTAAATGACAAGACAATCTTACGTATGAAGTACTTCATTTACTTCATTCGTTCGCGATCTACCCATGGCTACTAAAAAGTACTCTGTGAAGCAAGCTGAAATGATCGAATCAATAGATATATGTTTTTTGTTTTAAAATTCTGTGAAATTACTAAATATGCTGTAGTTTAAAAAGTTTAAAATGGTCGTAAACGCCCCGGACTCGCCTGTACAGGCACAAGTTATATTCGCTATAGAAGCGACTGCTGCTAACGGAGCATACATCAACGAGTTGAAATCGAATTACATTATTCCCACACTTGAGTAAGTTTTCTTACCAACTTTGATCACCTACGTATTGTTAAATGTATCTATTAATGTCTTCTCAATACTTTGCATACAAAGTTCATATGTCAAGACTAGCAATGAGTCGAAACTTGGTGCCTTCACTGATACTAAATATTCCTATTTTATTTACAACATGAATTTTCTTCCCAGATATTTCCACGGTGGGGCGTTAGAGGAAGCTGGGGGCAATGGCTCTGTTTACTGCATTGTTACATACCGGTCAGCAGACTGCATCCCCAGTCTACCAATTGCCACATACGGACCATTTCACACACCACAGAACATTTTAGATGCTGTTGAGAAGATACAGTAAGGATCTATTAATTATTTTATTTCTAATAATCCATTTAAAATAATAATAAGCTTTGTAACTACTGAACCAATGCTGTGATGATTGCATCCTGTTATATGCCATGCAAAATATGTGCTAAATGTATATTCAGATGTGCCTCTAAATAGGGATGAAACAATACCACTGAGATATCAATACTTTTGCTCGATACTGCATTGGTCACAAAGTTGTTAACTACAAGTTGATACCTACTCATGTTGAATGAAAAGTATTTTTAAATGCTTATGCAAATTAGAAGTATTGCCACAATACTTCACGTCTCTAAAGGATTTCTTGCAGGATGCATTTTTATCATCTTTTTGTGTGAAATATTGCTACACATTAGATTGTGGAGGTCTCATTTTCATTTCAAATCATAACGATCAACCCTATGCTAGTCCACATAATTTAAATCGGTAAAGGTTTTTATGTTTGGAGAATTGGAAACTTACCGCAGTGTTACCGCACATTGGCTCATGTCATTATTATTATTAAAGCCTTGCAATTCTGAACCGATTCTCAATAGGTGTGTTTCATGCTAGATTATGTTTCTCAATTCAGTGTGCCTCTTGGCAAAGGCACACTGAATTGAGAACCTCCTCCAGCATTTTCTGTTGAGATCTGTCTTTGATTATTTTCAGTTAAAAGTACAATTTATGTTATACCATCTCCAGGTTCTACGGAGGTCATGCAGAGAGTAAGGCGTGCCTCACAGAAGCAATGACGACAGCGCTAGCATGCTTCGAAGAGCTAGGCCGCAGTGAGACTGCCTCTCACGTGCTGATCCTATGCTGCTCGCCACCTTACTCCGCGTATGCTGGAGGCCTGGCGCCACCTGGTAAGGAAAATAACATGCTCACTATAATCAACAGATTCATACTCAGTATGCAGAACCTTGGAGATGCCAAGAAGACTAGTTAAGAGGCATGTTCAAACATTATATATGGCACATACCTACATTTTGTACAGTTTAAAAAAAACGTAAGTAAAGACAACTTCAAGAAAAACAACAAAAACAGGCACTAAAAAGAGAAAAATAATGAAAGTACATATTATGCGCTATATGTGCACTAACATGACTTCAAAACGATGAAGGAAAGCATCAATTAAAAACCTATCCTAGGACCAAAAAAATGTGCCATCAGGCACGAGTCCAGTCCTCAAAATAGGTTGTGGTCACTAAAGTATTCTTATAAAGATCTTTCAAAAACATAAACGCTATAAGAATTTTTTTCAATCATTTCACATTTAATAAACTTAGATAAAAATTTGGCTGTTAATATACAGGAGTACTTGGTTGAACCCCCCTGAAAATGGGAGTAGCCTATCTAGCGGAACCAATGACATATTTGTTTAATATGGTACTGAACACATGTCGACCACCAAATCAATGGAAGCAGTCGGACATCATTCTACTCTACAAGAAAGGAGATCCACAAGATGTAGCAAATTACCGACCAATCAGCCTTCTCTCGAGTCTCTACAAATTGTTCACATCAATCTTGCAAAGTAGAATGAAAAGCAATATAGACAATCTGCAACCCGTCGAACAAGCAGGCTTCCGGTCAGGCTTCTCAACAATGGATCATATACATGTAATGGAACAAATTATCGAAAAATATAAAGAATACAACAAGCCCCTATACGTGGCGTTTATAGACTATGCTAAAGCATTTGATACTATATCTCACGAATCTATCTGGAGAGCACTCAGGCAATGCAAAACGAACGAAAAATACATTCAAGTTCTGAGAAATATTTACAACGACAGCATTAGTAGAGTAAAACTCGAAACTAGAGGAGATGAGATCCCAATTAGTAGAGGCGTGCGGCAAGGAGACCCATTGTCACCAAAACTTTTTATAGCAGTGCTGCAGAGCATCTTCGCAAAGCTTGACTGGGACCATGAAGGAATCAGAGTTGCTGGACACAACCTTCATCATCTCCGATTTGCAGACGATATTGTCCTATTTGCAGAGACAAGCAAAAAGCTAGAAGAAATGATAGATCTTTTAAGTGTACAAAGCGAAAAAGTAGGCCTAAAAATGAACGAAAGCAAAACAAAAATAATGACGAATAGCAAAGCAAATAATATTTATTTAAAGAATAGTCCCTTAGAATACGTGAACAGCTACATATACCTTGGCAAACAGATATCCTTTCACGACAGAAACACGGAAAAGGAAGTGGAAAGACGCATAACTATGAGTTGGAAGAAGTTTTGGAGTTTAAAAGAAATTGTGAAAGGCGACCTATCTCTCCATCTGAAAAAAACTGTGCTAGATACCTGTGTCCTACCGACTCTAACATATGGTTGCCAAACATGGAGCTACACAGCAAAAATAAAATCACAAATATCAACCTGCCAGAGGGCGATGGAAAGAAGCATTTTAAAAATCAGAAAGATACAAAAAATCAGAAGCGAGTTTATTAGGAAAAAAACAAAAGTAACAGATGCTCTCCAGCATGCGCTCAAGTTAAAATGGAAGTGGGCAGGCCACTTAGCCCGATACACCGAAAAAAGGTGGACTATCGAGGCGACTAGATGGACAGGACCTAGTGGCAAAAGAAAACCTGGTCGACCAAGAAAAAGATGGACAGATGACATTATAGAAACTGCTGGGAAAAACTGGATGCTCATAGCTAGAGACAGAGAGAAATGGAATCAACTGGAGGAGGCCTATACCCAAAGAGGGGTTCCTAATCAACATTAGTTGTATATATATAGCTTTTAATATGTAAATTTAGTTGGTAAGGAAATAAAAAAGGCTTTATTATTATTATTATTATTACTTGGTTGAACAAATTTTTACATCAAATAAAATTACTATAAAAATATCACTAAATGGTTGAAGAGAATTATCTCCAAATTCAAGTTTATTCAAATTATCTAAAGAATTACTAAAATGGTGTAAAAAAAATATCTCCTAAACATGAGAAAATTAGGAGTGAAAATACTAGCAAGATTAACACTAGGCACCATTCAATGCTAACTTAATACCTATGAGGCGAAAATGTTGACCAAGTGTGATGATCATTGTCATAAAACATGTAATAAAAGTTTTAGTTACAGGATTATTCTACAAACTATTGTTTTTTTTTGTTAAATCCGCAATCAGTTGATGGACTATAAGTGGATGGGTTGGATAAATGGCGCTTGGGATCCTGACTCATTAGTCTTTCTTCCCTTTATTTATGCAGTATATTAAAATGATTGTACAAACTATTGTAGAAAATTGTAATTGAAAAAATCTAGAAAATGTTATGAAGCAAATTAAGTACCATTTCATTTAATTGAATGCATAATCAGCCAAAGAACTGTGTCCGATAGCGGTACTTAATTTGCTTCATAACATTTTCTAGATTTACCTAATAATCATAATAATCATAATCAGCCTATCGACCTTAATTATGGTTGTGCCCACTGCCAACAGGGCTGGATCCGCGTCTAATTTGAAAGCGCCCTAAGATTACTTTTTATCTGGGTACATAGGCTAGTTCTTCAGTAGAGTCTGTTCTTGTTATCCAGGCGTCCCGGCCACAGTGGAAGGCGCAGCCCGGCTTCTCGGCGAAAGGGGCGTTCAGGTGTCAGTGGCGGCGGCGCGGCGGGTGCCGGCATTGCACGCGCTGTTCGAGCACGCGGGCGGTGAGTTCCACGCGGCGATGCAGCGGAACTACGCGAAGGACCCGAGGCACCTCGTGCTGCTGAGAGGGTACAGCTTGAAGGAGCGACCGCCGAGCCCCGCGCCGCCGCCCGCACCTGATATACAGACAGACGTCTATGGGTATGTTTTATGGAACTAGCTTCTGCCCATGATAGCTAGATAAAAAGTAGCCACATAGGTATTTTGGCTTTGATTATTATAAACACGACGATGAGCAACACGTAAACTAATTTGACAGGAGTAAAATTCTTGCTATCTCTTTCTTGTATACGCTGTCATTAAAAGAGAGCGACAGATTAAATTAAGTTTAAATTACGCTATTAGTAAATTATTTCTTAGTGGTCGCCTTTATACCAAAAGAGCTTACTCTCCGCATTTCAGGACTCTAGGTCAAAATGGTTGATTGTCAGTCAGTCACGATTGATTGACTGACGGTTGACAAACGGTTTTAAGCCATCTCCATCTACCAACTTCCTACACCTTCCTACCTTTAAGATTTCATTGGTCAATTGGGACACCCTGTTCGTAGTAACCTTTTGACGACCTTTTATAGTGGTTGTCGCTTCTCCGAAATATAATTAATTTGACGAAAATCAGTGTGATTACAGTTCATATTTTTCTTCTACAACTATTCTTTATGTTGCTCATATAAAGAATAGTGTGCTAAACTTGTGTATTTCTACATAACAGCCAGCGCGGTGGTGCGGTTCCTCCCCGCCCAATGTCCACGGTCCCAAATCCAAGCGTGGGCCCACCAGTGGGTGGCCCGGTTGGCCAGGTTGCCTTCCCCCGCGCGGGCTGCGGTGTACGCGGTAACTGGCTGGGACCTCCGCGGCAACCACTGTACGCGACGAACTCTGCACTGCTCACGCAACTGGCGCAGCCGTCCCATCCACCGCCTTCGCACCATCCCATACAGGTATTTAGAGGAATCAAGGTCACCGTAAATCATGACTAAGTCTTTAGAAGTCTACTGCTGGGCATAGACGGCCCGTTAGCGCCACTGCTGTGCGTGACTGAACTGGCGCAGCCATCCCTTATATTTCTTTTACATCATCCTATACATGTATTAGCTTTTTGAATATAAGATAAATACATTATGGATGATTAAATTATTAGTAGCATAACTGTTAAAGGCTAACCCCCTTCATACAAATTGTAATCATTAGTGATAGCAAAGCCGTTTATTTTCAAAATATGTAAAAATAAAATAAAGTCTTTCTCTTCCCCTAGCCTGGCCACCCGCGGATGCCGGGTATGGTGACCCCCCAGCAGCCGTCGACGTCCGCTCCACCGGGCGCGGTGCCGCCAGGAGCCCCGGGGACTCCCGCGGGGCTTCAGCGCAGCTACATCTGGAGCGGGGTCATCGAATGGATGGAGAAGGGCAAGTCCCCTGGGGAACAGCAGAAGACAACCAAGCATCTGCCTTGCCAGGTACGGGGGTGCACCCAACACAACGCTATACTCGTCGGAAGGGAAAACAGAAAAAAAAAACAAAATTATTAATATCTCTTTCTTTTGTTGGAGGGTAAAGATAACATTAACAGTATCATGAACATCCAAGACAAAGGTTTTGTTTTGGGAAAAAGTAACTGTTTCATTTGTCTGAAGGGAAAAAAATATACTGTTTCTCTCTTTTTTCTGACATAAATTCTTTTTTCTTGATCAGAATTATCTGCAAGTAGTAAATAATAGTTATGGTTAAGCCTAGTACATTAACTAGGAGATCATACTAACATACTTAAAAAAAAAGTTCCGCAGGCGTTTATAGTTACGTTAACGCCTGCGGAAAGATTGAATTGTATGGGAATGACATTAGCTGCGGAAAGGTCACGTGACAACTGCCAGGTTTTACCTTGACAAATTTGCGTTAGCGTGAAAGGAAAATTAAGCGTGAGGTATTTGTCTAGCCCCCCAGATCAGATAGATCAGCTCGGTGGAAGATCTTCCCCACAGCAAATGGAGGACACAATCATCACCAACGTTTAATCCATATAAAAATGTTTAGTTTAATTGCCCTTCCAGGTGTCAGCCAGCACAAAGGATATAGAACCGGAGCTGAAAGTGGACACGTGGCCGAACAAGCTGCTCATGCAGCTGATGCCGAAACAGCTGATCAGCAGCATCGGCGGACAGTACCTCAAAGACAGCAAGTCTGTGCTGTTCCACCTGCAGCCGAGCGAAGCGCTCGATGCACTTACGAAAGTCATGGTCAATGGATTTGTGAGTACCACATAGTCATATTCCACTGCCGTGATGGTCAAAGAAGTCCGTCTACGACGTTATTTTCTACAAGCTTTGCCCACGGCTTCGCCCGCGTGGTACCCGGATAAAAAGTAGCCTATGTGTTATTCTGATGTATAAGCTATATTAATGTAAAGTTTAATCAAAATCCGTTCAGTAGTTTTTGCGTGAAACAGTAACAAACATCCATCATCACAAACTTTCGCGTTTATAATAGTAGTAGGATAGGACAATCGCGCCGATTCTCTTGTACACCAATTAATCTTTCGCTCTGGTTTACTGATAGTGCATACAAGAAAGAGATGGCGTGAATTTTACTTCCGTCAAATTAGTTTATGTGTCGCTCTTCGTGTTTATAGTCAGCATGTTTTGAAATCACGACTAAACTTGTATGGGAAAATTAAATGCATACATACTCTCCCAATAATTATAACCAAAACCAAATTAAAAAGTCATATTAAAACAAAGTTCAAAACTACAGAGACGAACGTCTCTGTAGTTTTGTAGTGTCAATCGGCTTGCCTATCGCTCGCGCGTTTTTTTTTGTCTGGGTACCCGCTTTATACTAGGTACTAATGCAAAGGTCCTTTTCGATTTATATTTTTTTATCTATTAAGTACTTCCTTCAAATGCTCTGCATGCATACTCTAATTTTATAAAACTTACTTTAAATTTCTCATTATGTATTTCACATACATGATTCCTTTTGAGAATAAATTCCTTCAACCAGAAGTCTGACTAATTTGTCAACACTATAATTGGTGCTATCTCTTGTTTGTAAAAGAGAGCTGTAGATAAAAATAAGTTTAGTTGGTGTACAAGAGAATCGATGTCAATGGATACCTATCATGTCAGATATTTCCTGTCAGTCAAGTCAAGTCTTGCAATCGCTTTTTGTGACTGTAAGGATATGTAGCCATATTCCTTGCCACATGATTGTACTACGCTACATAACATAAACGAAGAGAGATTAACTGTTGATATACGAAGCGTGGCTGTACGCTACCAACAGATGGCGCTATATCAAAAGATGCAGTGAAATGTCTGAATCGCGCTAACGTTATTTGTTGAACGTAAATTTATAATACTTTCTGAAAACTTGTTAGCTGACCTCGGGCAAAATGATCAGATGGATCAGTGAGATGCATCTGATCCTTTAGCCCTGCTTTTAAATGGGTAAGTCTTTCTTTAAATGGCAAGACATACCCATTTAAAGACAGTCATATTGAGTAACTTGTCCCCAGGCCGGCTGCGTGCATTTCTCTCCGATGTCGTCGCCGCCACAGTGCGATATCAAAGTGCTGATCCTTCTCTATACGCCGGATAAGAAAGCCTATCTCGGATTCATTCCCAACAACCAAGCCACGTTCGTCGATAGACTGCGGAAGGTTTGTACAACAGATAAATCAATTTCAATAATAATAATAAAAATTTAATTGGAATAACTTGATGTTAGTAAAACTTAGACTATATCGGACATTAAAAAATCATTAAAATCAAACATAAGTACATAAATCAACCATTACAGCCTCATTACTCCTTTCAAGTGTTTATGGGACGAATATACAGTCCCTTTTATGTATTAAATGTTCGCAAACTATCGCAGGTGATACAACAGCAGAAGATATCTCAGATGATAAACAAGCAAATGCCAGCTGTGAGCTCGTCCGGAGGTATGGCCCCCAATATGCCGCAGTCTACTATGGCAGGTACTAAACCTAATAAAATCCTACTTATATAGCTATCATATCTTAATACAAGACATTTTTGCAAAATTTCAAAACGGCCTAATTGCTAGGGGCGCTGAAATTGACAATTTCATTTTCATAGTCAATTAAATTAACGATGAACAGATGACAGAATGAATTGACTGGGGCGTTAAAACCTATCTAAGAACCTTCCTTGAAGTTTTACCTAATGTATATATTCTGACTAGTTTCTGTTCACGGCTTCGTCCGCGTGGTACCCGGATAAAAAGTAGCCTATGTGTTATCCTCATGTATTAGCTATATTACTGTAAAATTTCATCAAAATCCGTTAGTGGTTTTTGCGTGAAAGAGGAACAAACATCTATCCTCACAAACTTTCGCGTTTATAATATTATTAGGATATATACATTAGGTGGCGTGTTCAAATTACGTCGGAATCATCAATTTACTTGATGTATAATTTCTGTCCTTCATTATACAGTGTTTAGTCCAAACATAGTCGGTGATAAATTTATAATGTAGGTGTTAATTACAACAATTACAAGTGTAATTGTTAAATCTGATGAATCAGATTGTAAAGAGATTCAGACGATGAGGTCTGTTTTCACTTGGCGGATCAGATTGTAAAGAGATTCAGACGATGAGGTCTGTTTTCACTTGGCGGATCAGATTGTAAAGAGATTCAGACGATGAGGTCGGTTTTCACTTGACGGATCAGATTGTAAAGAGTTTCACGACGATGAGGTTGGTTTTCACTTGACGGATCAGATTGTAAAGAGATTCAGATGATGAGGTTGGTTTTCACTTGACGGATCAGATTGTAAAGAGATTCAGGCGATTCCTGATCTCAAAAATGAACTTGTTTTCATCGTAGGTTCGTCAGGCATGTCTTCTGGTGGTATGGGCGGTGGCATGTCCTCGGGCATGGGGCAGATGGGGCCCAACCAGGGCATGGGTCAGCCGCAAATGCAACAGCAGCAGCATCAGGTGAGATCCCCCCTTAAACTACACCAAAAGATCCCCCCTTAAAATGCACCAAAATAGCTATGGGAAAGAGACAATGGCACCTATTTTCTATCCAAAGTAACCTCAGATTTAAAACGTTTTTTCTTAATTATGTTTGTTCTTATCTTTTAAACGGTTGACGATAAATAAATGATCAATCTCTATCATTTTACCAGGTGTAAAAACTTAAGTCAATTAAGTCAATGTCCAAAACATCTATAACGAATTGATGATTAGGCCGAAAAATTTGGACATTATTAAAATCAACATTCAACATACACGTTGAATGTTTATCTGCAGAATATGCAAACATTTATCCCGCAGCGGGAATCGAACCCGCACGTATTGCGTCGCAGTCGGCTACTCGCCCGATCAAAGGGAAAAGGTTGTCATGTAAAATAGTGTTGTATTCTTTGTTTAGAGTTTGATTCAGGCGTTCCCATGAAAATATTTTCTCAATACGATTCATAGTTTTTCAAATAATATTAAACAACGACATGTTAATTGGTCGACGAGCACATATATATTGATGGTGTTTTTTGTGCTTCAAGCACAACCAAATGGAAGTCGGTTATTTGACTAGAAAAACTGTCGTAGTTCCTATGAAAAATTATCTTTAAAGGGTCAAAAATGATCTGCCTCATTTACAGGGCATGATGATATCTGGCGGCATGCAGGGACAGGGCATGCAAGGACAGAGCATGCAAGGACAGGGCATGCAGGGACAGGGCATGCAAGGACAGGGCATGCAAGGGCAGGGCATGCAGGGACAGGGCATGCAAGGGCAGAGCATTCAAGGACAGGGCATGCAGGGACAGGTCGGCGGCGGGAAAGGCCCGCGTGCCAACCAACTAGACGGGCTGGAAGCAGCGCGTCAAGAGAACCTGCATAAGATACAGCAACTTCAGCAGACTTTGGATGCAGCCCATCAGCAGGTCAATATCGCGCCAACACACTGTTCCTTAACCCTATCTATGCTGGGATTCCAGACACAACAGAAAATCTATTGTGTCTTGATTCGATGCATAAGCATACCAAAAGTTAGACGACCTGCGCATTATTTGTACTTACAATAAGTCTTGAGCCTAGTTAGGTAGGTGTATGTAAATTTTTATATTTTAGTGGAACACTTTTTAGCAACTAAGGTCTTTTCTTTATTGTACACATAAATAAACACTTAAAAGGCAGAATGAAACGATATGAACAAAGGCGAGCTGTACCCCAAATAGAGTTTTCCTCTTAGACCTCTTATTTGAAGTACCTATAATTCTCACATGATAAAATATTTGTATACTAGTGTCTGCCCGCGGCTTCGCCCGCGTGGTATGTTGATAAAAGTAGTGTATGACCGTCTCCAGCCTTCAAACTATGTCCACTAACCTTTGAATTAATCGAACCAAGGATTACAATTTTCCATACAAAGTTTAGAACTCAATTGCACACCCCCAAAGGGTAGTTTTGGAAAAATTAAAAATACGTGTTTCATTATTTACTTTAAAGTTTATTTGTACAGAGTTTTGAGCGAATCAAACAAAATTTTATTTATTTTCATAGAAACTTTACCACCCTGTTTAACCCCATTAGGGGTTGATTTTTGAAAATTAGATTAGCCTACGTGTTATTCCAGAACCTAACTTATCTACATTCCAAATTTTATCAAAACAGATTTAGTAGTTACGGAGATACGTGGTAACAAACATTCACACACACACACAGACTTTCACATTTATTATATGAGTAGGATGTATTTAAGCCGTGTTGGTTCAGTGGATGGTATCCACTGGTACCTACTGTTCTTTATTCTGACACTTGGTTTTCAATATGATAGCAGGATCTGTTTCTAATTTAATCTTACGACTTCACACATTCTTAGATGAGCTTCATCACACGTCACTAGAAAGCATAATAATAAATACATATTTCTGTCCAGACACATACATATTTCCGTCCCAGACTTGGATTCCATGTGTCCTGGGTAATGAATACACGAGTGAAGGGTTTTTAAACAGTGTAAAGATTTACTATGCTTGATAATAATAATAAACACAACGCGGGTAAAGCCGCGCGCGTCCGTTAGAATAAAAGAATATTGTGTTGTCAGGAGGCGCAGTTCAAGAGCCAAATGGACATCATGGGTCACCTCCAAGCCGCGCAGCAGCAGGAGCTTCACTACAAGCAACTCGAGGTAACATTTCACTCACTGCTAAACTGCTTCACTCACTACTAAACTTCTTCACTCACTGCTTAACTGCTTTACTCACTACTAAACTTCTTCACTCACTGCTAAACTTATAAACTCACTGATAAACTGCTTCATTCACTACTAAACTTCTTCATTCACTGCTAAACTTCTTCATTCACTGCTAAACTTCTTCACTCACTGCTAAACTTCTTCACTCACTGCTAAACTGCTTCACTCACTACTAAACTTCTTCACTCACTACTAAACTTCTTCACTCACTGATTAAGTTCTTCACTCACTGCTTAATTGCTTCTCGCACTACTAAACTTCTTCTGTTCTAACGGATTCTCGGTAACGAATACATAGAGTTTGAACAGAATAAATAATTTAAAAAAAAATGTACACCATTATGACTCTCCTATTGCCACGCCAACTTACTATTCTGAGATCTATATCGGTGACTTTAGTGTTTCCCTTTCCACTCAAAGGTTAGCTGAAAGAAAATGCTAACTAGCTTAAAGTTCGCCTGTTTTCTCGTTTTACTTAATTGAGGAGCTGAATCCCGTTTGCACTAAATTTTGATAACTCTTAAGTAGATGCCTACATACATTTCCATAGGAAAACTGTCGCTTTCAGCGATAAGACCGTCCATTGTGCATTTGTTTTGTTTTTTATTCTTTTATTACGTTTCTGTGTTTTGTACTGTAATAAAATAGTTATATGTTATACTAGCTTCTGCCCACGCCTTCACCCGCGTGGTACCCCGATAAAAATTAGCCTATGTGTTATTCTGACGTAAAAGTAACTGTAAAGTTTCATCAAAATCCACTCAGTAGTTTTTGCGTGTAAGAGTTACAAACATCCATCCTCACAAATTTTCGCATTTAGAATAGTAGTAGGATAAAGAGTTTATCTATCACGGCTTCGCCCGCGTGGTACCCAGTTAATAAGTAACCTATGTGTTATTCTGACGTAAAAGTAACTGACAAGTTTCATCAAAATCCGTTCAGTAGTTTTTGCGTGAAAGAGTAACAAACATCCACCCTCACAAACTTTCGCATTTATAATAATACCTAGTAGGATAAAGAGTATATATTTTTCTCTCACTTAGACATGTCTATGCTTTAGCTATTTTGAAGTATTTTTAAGGTCTTGTCTAACATCAATTGTTCTTTAACAGGAGCAACAGCGCAAGCATCAGTTGCAGCAACAGTTGCAGCAACAGTTGCGCAACAGTGGCGTCGGCGTGGGGGGACATCCGCCGCGCGTCATGCGACCCTTGCTACCCTCTAACCCTGGCCTGAGGCATCTTTTGCAACAGGTAATATTAATATTATAAAATAAATAATAATACATTTTTAAAATAATAAAACATGTATTTAAGGGAAGCGTGAATGGGATAGTTGGAAAAGGTAGACCACGGTGAACGTACTCTGACCAGGGGACTAACCATCAAGTCTTGATTCGATTAAAGAACTGTATTATGTAGAAAGTTATTGCTATACCTACCTCACTCACTTCGTTTATTAGTACGGCTACTAAGTACACTATTATTAAACTAATTATGATGTAGAGTTCGGGGTGAGTCTCTGTGACCCGGCAGCACAGGCTCTTTGAGACTTAGTGTAGGGAACAGTGCTCCTTAAGAGGCCAGCGTTGGACGAATTGCCAATACAAACGTAATACCATAGTCATTTGTAATTAGAACTTATTTCCACCATATTATGTAATTATTTGCATTCGAATACTATTTATCTACGTACCTTGCTATATATTTTTTCAAAATACTTACCTTAAATGAAATGTAAACGAATTGCATTTTGGATATTTTTACGTCATACATGACATATTTTCTTCTTATTTGTTTCGTATTAAAAACAACAATATCTTACGTATCGTTTGGTTAGGTACATAGATTATATTGTCTAGTTACAGAATAACAACACAATGTGAAAAATACAACAAGTTTTCATTCATCTTTTTTGGTATTACGGAACACCACCAAATTTATAACAAATTCTGAACGGCTCATATTGCTATCGCGCAAGCACGGGCGAGCCTGCATCAGTCAAAAAGAGATAGCTATATTTTTGGACGCGCTTCGAATTTAAGTTATGAGCGCTGTACGTCGGATCCTTAACGTACATAACATTATTATGTTAAGTAATCTTTAGTCATACTTGTATCACTGGAATTGTACCAAACTGTATTTTTGAACTAATAAACTTTATCTTATCTTATAATTGAGACAAAGGTGTTGCATCCTGCTTGGCAGTTATGGACGTTATGGCGTTGTCATAAAATCGTTAAACGCAAAGCGAGATATGACATCTTTGCCTGAATTGAAATTGCCTGAATCGCAATAAGACTTGATGGTTAGGCCTCAGATTCTGGAGGAAGGTCAAGAGTACCCTAGACCGGCGAGCATGTATGAAGAATGTAATGAGAGTGAATGTAGCAAAAGAGGTATGTCAGGATCGTAGCAAGTGGAAATCTGTACTCTCTGCCTACCCCTCCGGGAAACAAGCATGAGTTTATGTATGTAATAATAATGTAGACATTTTTCACATAGCATCATCTAGCCCCAAATAAAGCAGAGCTTGTATTGTCGGAATTACATGACTGATGTGCTACTTATTTTATTTTTTTAAATACATACATATTATTGATAGAAACACCTAGATTCGAGAAAAATCTTTACAGATGATAAAAAATATTTGCCCCGCGGCAGGAATCGAGCCCGCAACCTTCTGCGTCTCAGGCGGGCCTTCGCCCACAGAGGTCGTCAATGTCAGAGGTGTAGACGCTTCAAGTCTGTCGGCCGACGGCCGGTTCCTGATATACTTACGGTCGGTTCTGAAAGTCTAATCAAACGAACCCTATTGTCAAATCTCGGGTCAAATTGATTGATACCTTTTGACTTTAAATAGAACTTGATGGTTAAAAATAGAACGGCGATGGCAAATTCGATATGAACGTAAAATACACGAAATACACAAGCTCTGCTTACTTTGGGGCTAGATAATGCTGTGTGAAAATGTCCAGCATTATTTATTTATTTTGGGAACGCTTCCGTCTTGTAGTGATCTGGATCGGTTGGGCTAACTATAGATCATTTACAACGGTCTTTAGATAGCTAGCTGTTACATCTGTATTTGTTGTATATACCTACTTGTACATATAGAATTAAAATTATCGTAGTTTGGTATCATTTTAGAATATTATTACGACTATACCACGTACTTTACTATTCACCTGACGTTTCGTTGACCGTTTAGAGGTCCTTCCTCATGAGCACATTCCACGACCACACTCGACTGTCGTGAGACGGGAACTTTTTTTGTCAGTTCCCGTCTCACGACCGTCGTAATAATATTCTAAAATACTTGTACATAGTTGTATGAATAAAAATGTTAATAAACATTCCATTTTCTGCTTCGTAACTAAGACCTTATTTCCAGTGGTGCATTCATGTTTTGTTTTTAAAGCTTTATAAAACGTAGACTTATTCATCTGAAAGACTATCATGCTTATCATCGTCTGTTATCTATACTTTTTAGACTTTATTTAACTATATGACTAATAATACTCTTATTCAATAAGAGTTCATCTTCATATTGTAAAAACGGGAATTTTCGCGTACCGCACTATCGGTGATGGCACCGACTAAGTTTCGACTCATTCCGAGAGTCTTCATCAGGGTGAGTGATCGCGACTTTCTTCCTCCGCGTAGTGCACGCCGATTTTACATTATGAATAGTCAAGTTCGAGATTGTTTTTGGAATAAAATTCTCGTATTTTTTAAGTTGAGGTTTCTATATGATCCTCGTGATTTTGA
This sequence comes from Perizoma flavofasciatum, assembly GCA_958496245.1. Taxonomy (NCBI): domain Eukaryota; kingdom Metazoa; phylum Arthropoda; class Insecta; order Lepidoptera; family Geometridae; genus Perizoma; species Perizoma flavofasciatum. The sequence continues at coordinate 3,170,694 of OY292443.1, read as the reverse complement.
TGAATAAAAACCGATAGACTTTGACTTTTGCTAGTGTTATCAAGTGTCCGGTATGTCAGACGATATACCGTTATCGGTCAGCTAAAAAACGTTGGAAGGCTGATTGCACACTATGTTTCTAGCAACAGCAGGCGCCGCGCGGCGGTCGGCCGCACATGTGAACCCACCTCATCACCTGTTTCTCATCTCATCTCACACTCACGCACAAGTAATGCTTTACTCACCTTTTCATTTTCAACACTAATTTACTGTACAGATTGATTCAGTGACTCTGGTCCAAAAATACAAAAGACACTGCAGTCGGGTTCCTTAATTTTTTTTTTTTTTTTATTATAAACGTGAAAGTTTGTGAGTATGGAGGTTTGTTACTCTTTCACTTAAAAACTACTGAACGGATTTTGATGAAACTTTACAGTAATATAGATTTACATCAGATTGTAATTGTACGGGTACCATGCGGGCGAAGCCGTGGGCAGAAGCTAGTATTTTGATATAGTCAAGTTGTTTAGCTAAACAGTGGCGCCGATTCTGTAGCACACAAACTAAACTTAATTTAAACTGTCGCTCTTTTACTGACAATGCAAGCAAGAAAGAAATAACAAGAATTTTACTCCTGTCAAATCAGTTTACGTGCTCGTGTTAATAGTTGTTTTGAAATCACGACTAAATTTGTATGGAAAACTTAAATCTGACTAATTTGACAGAACTAAAATTGTAGCTATCTCTTTCTTGCTTGCACTATCAGTCAAAGAGTGCGATCGTTTAAATTAAGTTTAGTTGGTGTACTACAGAATCGAGGCAACTATCTGGTTTAAGCTGTTGAATTTGGAATGACACGCCACAAGTTCGTGTTCAGTTAGTAAACTGTTTAAAAGTCATTTTACGTAAAGTTCCTTATTTAATACATACTGGATTACGCGCTGTTAAGGGCGGCCTAGTTATTTTGCAGTCCTTTTCATTTTTCTTATGTATTGCTCAAATTTGGGTACTAAATGGCTCTTTACATTTCTCTTAAATTATACAAAATCGTAAAAGATGGGTCGTTTCGGATGGGACACGAACCTTCGCTATCACTCGTTTCTTACCAAGTTTTGGACCATGGTGGCTGAATCACCCGGTATTTTTCCATTGTCAATCACTATAGTTTGCCTATCATTCTTTGTATCGCATAAATACACGATTTTAATTGCTTTTTTGCTTGCTTTACAACAGAAAAGTTATCAAGTCAAGTCCATTGAGTGTTTTCAAAATTCATGAATGTTTTTGAGAAAAGAAATCGCGATATGTACCTACTTTAAAATCGTGAATGTATGTTATCATTTTCATTTACCCTCCTTACCGGTTTTACTAACATACTTTGATTATGACGTTTTACTTTTGATGATGACGATGTCGCGCACGAGCTGAATGAAGAAAGGCCCCCCACCTGGAAAGACCTACGACATCTCAAAGGTCTCATGCAGGAAGTCAGCGTTGGAAGTAGCCTAAGGCCCGAATTCATAGTCAAATAGGGGCTCTCCTAGGGTAGGTACTATTCAGGGGCTATGTGAAAATACAAGCACAAATTCAACCTTTATGTCACAGGTTCTCAAACTCATTTCCACCGCCCACTTTGAATTAAAAAAAATAAAAAAGCGCCCCCAAAGTTTATAAACATAATAACCAATGCCATAGCGCACCCAATATCTTCTAGCGTCTTCTACCGCCTCCCTGAAGGCCTCCAACGCCCCCCCTATAGGCCGCCAGCGCCAACAAGGGGGCGTTATCGCCCACTTTGAGAAACAGTTTATGCACTCAGCCATAAGGCGAATGCTGAATGATGGATTTTAAGGGACTTTTCAACCTCCGACTATGAATTCAGGCCTTAATCGTACGTCATGGAACTTTTTGGGGAAGGCCTATGTCCAGCAGTCGACTTCTATGCGCTACTGATGATGATGATTAAAAAAAACGCACTTTAGGATAGTCTGGGACCAACTCGTACAACCAGCTCTCTACTAAGCCCCTGCCGTGAACGTATCCAATTCACGGCAGGCGCTTAGTTGAGGACCACTTCGTCCCCTCAGCCAATGCACAGGTTAATAAATGCCCAACAGTCACATTCATAGGTCCTGCCTCACTAGCATTCCCTGTATCGTGGGTATCAGGAACTACGAGTACCTTAGTACAACACCCAGACCCGGAAACAAACGTTTGCAGGAAATGCAAACGTTTGTTCCGCAGCGGGAATCGAACCCGTATTATTGCGAACCAGCCAGCTACTCGCTCGCCGTGCCACTGAGGTCGTCTTAATCCTTAAAACGTCGCCATTTTTAAATTATTAATACATTTTCAACGTTCTAGCAGCCGCAATACAGGCCTGGCGGGACCGCAGCCCGCCCTCCGTCACAAACGCAGCCATTTGACGACGTGAATAACTACGATTTTCTATAATCACATAGTTACATATAGTAGGGCCGAAAACTCGCTGCTAGTGCGGATATGAGACTGCTAGTGATGGGCAGATGCGATATGGATTATCGATGATTTATGTTAGTCAATATACCCTTAAGCCCTTATCGCGAGCACACCTACACTTCCTATGTCCAGCCCGCTTAGCATGAGCACCCAAGACAACGTTTTACTACGAAAGAGAAGACAAAAACTATTTCTGTTGCCTATTCTGTCAAACAAGAGAGGGATAAAATATGTTTTGTCTTCTCGGCGGTAGACAAACCGTTATCTTGGGTCTTCATGCTAAGTAGGCAGGGCGTCCTAGACAAATACCTCACGCTTAGTTTCATAGAGAAACTAGGCATCTCAAAAGCTAATGTCATTTCTATACAATTAACTCCTTCATATTAACGCCTGACGCCAACAGAAAGTGGTATTTGTCTAGACACCCTGGTTCTTCCTTAAGTGGACTGTATTGTTGGTGTTTATACGATGTTTTTTACAATGTTAAAAGTGAAAACTGTGATCTTGAATCGATATGTTTTCGCTATTTTGCCCCTCTCTGATTTTGTCGACGAAATTCTTAAATCTATTGAAAATTATGTTTTGCGGAATAATAATAGAGTAAATGAAATCACATTTAGAACTGAACTCTTCAATGCTATAGAAGGCACGTTAAGGTGTCGGTCCCGGCTACAATAAGTCCGTGATCAGACTTGTTCACTGACGCATAATGTAGCGTTTTGAGTAAAAGCTTCTGCCATTTACTCAAAAATGAATGAACTGATTCTTTATTTTTAAATTAGTTGGTATATAATATTAATAAATGTGTTTGTATAAGTACCCAAATAATATATTTTATCTCAATTGTCGTAAAATAGAATTATCAAGAAACAAAAGTAAATCTAGAAATTTATTGAAAACAAATATTGGTATCATACTAATTAATTATGTAGCTTAGCTTCGATTATTTTTTTGTCAGTTTGACTTAGGCTTAAAAGTGCCCAAAAAATATTATATTTTATGCGGTCCTTTATGACTGAGAAAGCGTTTGTGATCGAATCGTAATTTGTAGGTAATCAAATATATAGTTGTAAGTAGATGTTATTATTATGTGTAATGATTTGATATTGATTACAATCTATGTATTATCAAAACAATGTTGTATTGACTTATTTATTTCTTTATTTCTGTACATACTATCTTACTACTATTATAAACGTGAAAGTTTGTGAGGATGGATGTTTGTTACTCTTTCACGCAAAAACTACTGAACGTATTTTGATGAAACTTAACAGTAATATAGCTTATACATCAGAATAACACATAGGCTACTTTTTAATACTTAAACTACTTTTTACTTTTCCGGGCACTACGCGGGCCAAGCCGTGGGCAAAAGCTAGTAACTCAAAAGGAAATGTACAATTGTGTAACAAATGCTAAAATGTATTCTCAATCCGCATAAAAAAGGGAGAAAACTTAGTTGTTTTACTTAGTAGTGATCTTTTGGCAAAAGTAGTGCAATTTTCTGGTTTGGATTTAAAGTTATATTTCAACTAAAATTCTAGCTTCTTAGTATTAAAATTCTATTAAATCTAAAAAGAATACATTCAAATAAATATCACAATTTCACAGGTCATTAAAAAAACTTCTAGCAGCTATCGTAGCGTTTATCAAGCACGGTGGTGAGTAAGTCGCGTACTGTATAGAGTTAGCCCAGCTTGAATACGTGGCTACAACAGTCGCTCCCATCCCCATACTCATAACTATCAACGCAAACATAACATCGTACCATTTTATTGTATAATCATCGTCTGTATCTGCATATATTTTTCTGTAATATTTATCCGTAAATGTTTTATATCGCTTTAAAGAATCTGTTACAATGAGCGGGGATTCGTCGCCATTTTGAATGTGGCCTCCATTTTGTGTTGCATTGACGCCATTTTGTAGACCGTTTTTTCTTAAATTGGCAGTCAAGTTTTTGCCGAACTTAAGAGGGTCTTTCTTCATCATTTGGGATTTTAAATAGCATAGTTTGAGGAAGAAAATAGGCGGGAATATGAACATAAGTGGGCCGGTTAGTGTGGAGCCGACCAGGCCCATAACTAAGTCGAATCTTGGTACCGACTCGGCGAGAAACACGGCGACGAAGACAATGGTCGATCGGATGAGGATGCGTTGCCAGCAGAAGTCTGAAAATTACATTTTAAACCGTTAAAGGGCAATTTTTTCATCTATGATTCAAAATTGGCGTTATCATTTTTACAGGAAAAATAATTGCTGTCTATTCTTGTAGGTAATAGATTTTTGACACGTATTTTTTTGGGCTTTTCCCATTGTGTTATCCCGACACCAAGATATTTTTCTGATGTCCCCCAGTGGGGCCCAGTGGGAATGAATTATACCGTTGTTCTATATCTAAATAGGTTAAAATTAAAGATGCGGAACACGAATTTAAGTGTCCAAAACGTTTTGGTTTCGTTTTTGTTTCATTCGGACACGAATTGCATTTAAAAAAAACCTAAAATTTAACTGATTGTGACTATCAGGTCGACCATTCACATAAAATTCAATACCTGTGGTCATTAACCCCATCTCAAATTAATCAAACACCCAAATGACCTTTTCCAATAATGACCATTCCTAAAATTACCTCTTCCCCTTATAGCTGTAAAAGAGAAATTTGTGTACCCTTATGAATTCGATACTAAAACAACTAGCACTCATAACTATCATATCGTTACGTTACTTTTGATACATTCCAGGCGGTCTAGACAAATACCACTTTCTTTTGCCCTCAACGACATGTGGAAACGTCACGTGACACCTGCCAAGTTATAACTTGACAAATTTGCGTTATCGTGAAAGGAAAAATAGGCGTTTATCTAGACCCCTGCACTAGCACTAGCGATATGACTTTGTTATAAACTGACATATGTAAGACGAATGCGAGTAACGGAGGATTTTTTGAATAACGTTTCGGTACCTACCTACCATCAGGCGGTGTACCCGTTACTCGGGAACGTATACATACGGTTTGCTACAGCTCTACTTCCCATACAGTCCAGTTCCTAAGGAATTTTCCACTATGGCCACTTCACGAATAGTATGATTCCTGAATAATATCGTATATTTACTTCTTGGAATCCGGAAGTAGTCTTCGATCTGCTGAAACAGCACCGAGTTACCGACAGCTGATGATAGACAAAGTTGCAGTGTGACCAGCAATGCTACCACGTACAGCGGGATTGATGGTGGGATACCTGTGCGGTCAAAAAACAATACTAAGTGACATCAAATAAAAGTGTCTACTTACGAATAATAAGTATTTTTTCTGCGCGGTCAAAAAAATACTAACAATGACAAAAATATTTGGGTTGGTACCTATTTCGAAAAGCCAGAACCACCCATTATCTTAGACGCTATATATGAGTGAAGCGAGTCACTAAGTGTTTAGAGGTGGCGAGCGAAGCATGCATTAAAATGTACGTTAAGTACATTTTATACGCTAGGTACTAAGCTTCTGCCCACGGTTTCGCCTGCGAAATACCCGGGTAAAGTAGCCTATGTGTTATTCGGATGTTTAAGCTATATTACTGTAAAGTTTCATCAAAATCCGTTCAGTAGTTTTGCGTGAAAGAGTAACAAACATCCATCCTCACAAACTTTCGCGTTTATAATAATACTAGCTTCTGCCCACGGCTTCGCCCGCGTGGTACCCGGTTAAAAAGTAGCCTATGTGTTATTCTGATGTATAAGCTATATTACTGTAAAGTTTCATAGTGAAAGAGTAACAAACATCCATCCTCACAACTTTCGCGAGCAAAGCGAGCCACCAAAACCCTAAACAAATCTCATGTCTAGGATCCTTTGAATGAGAGGTGAATCAATGTTCGGCTAGTGTTCTTAGTTCTTACCCTGTAGAATATTGTTGTCGATGTCCATGCCGTAGCGACGCGCGGCGAGGAAAGCCGTGACAGTGAACATTGTGAGGGTAGTCAGAAACCCGCCAGCCACCGCCTTGTTGATCTGCCGACTGTCGCGCATGTCCACTTGGATCGTCAGCAGCATCGGGTGGATGTCGAACTAGAAACACATCATGCAAGTACTCAATGAACCACTCTTAGGCCCGAATTCATAGTCAAATAGCTAGGGGCTCCCCTAGGGGACTGTTCAGGCGCTAAGTAAAAATTCAAGTGCGAATTTTACCTTTATGCACCCAGCCATAAGGCAAATGCTGAATGATGGATTTTGAGGGACTGTTCAACCTCAGACTATGAATTCAGGCTTTAATAGTTCCGGTTCACTGACTTTGACCACTTTCCACTTTGATCACTTGCCATAATCTACTTTCCAAATAGACCACTTGACATTCTACTAATATAATAAACGCGAAAGTTTGTGAGGAGTAGGTGCGCAAAAACTACTGAACGGATTTTGATGAAACTTTACAGTAATATAGCTTATACATCAGAGTAACACATAGGCTACTTTTTATCCGGATACCACGCGGGCGAAGCCGTGGGCAGAAGCTAGTATAAAAATACGTCGCTTACGGAAAACAGTGAGGAAACATGCCCCAGAATCTCAAATGCGAAGACATTAGTCATCGGTTAGGTTTCCAATAAGCGGCGATTGGCTGGCAACCTGTCACATGAAATGCTTAGGTACCATTTTTTTACACAGTAGGTACCTGTGCATGTGCAAAACATGGGCATATGCAGAACATGGTCATGTGCTATAGGTACCTAGATAGATACCTGGAAAGCCAGTATGCCGTACGCGCTGAGGAAGTCTCCAAGCTGCGGACGGTAGGCTAGCACCGTCTGAGCGCTGGCCGGAGACACGTCGTCCAGCGCTATGCAGGTCCACGTAGACACGGCCACGGTCGATACTATCAGCACCGACGTAAATGCTATGGGCCTGAGTTAAAGTACACTTTCAATTATAATTTAAAATTAAAAAACTTTTATGGGAACTCCCTCTTCGGGATCATTATGTATACAACGACAAAAGAATCATCAAAATCGGTTAACAATTGGCGAAGCTATCAAGACACAAACATTAAAAAAGCAACCGAATTGAAAACCTTTTTTTGAAGTCGGTTAAAAAGTATTTGAAACCCCTAAAATCCTATTTTGTGTCATGTTGTGTCAAATAAAATATGTAGGTACCTAAGTACCTACCTTTATAGGTATCTACTTATTTATTTTATTTCATGACCTATTTCGTTAGTACTTAGTAGAAACGCATTTTTGTGACCGACTATGATAATTTCAAAACAAATGTTTTTTTTATTATTAAAAATCCATAACATTAATGGGTCTGAGCATAAAAATATCAAAAGAAAAATTAAATAATTCATATTTTAAATGTAAAAACCCTGTACCTAAGTAATATTCTTGCCTTTCTTGATGACACAAGGATGATCAAGTTAAAATAAACAATAATCTGTACTGTTTTTATTTACATTTTATTATTTAAATATACTTGAACAGCGAAATACGAGTACCTTATTATTATTAGACGCATTGGATAAGTAAATTTACTAGGAAAATATTTTGATTATATTTCAGACATTTTTGACCCTTTACCAGACATTCTTAGCCCATTAGGGCTAAGATTCCTGCTTCCAAATGCGCGTCGTGATTATGATTCAAACTTACGGAGAAATACAGGATGAGAGGACCTTCCTATATTCCTCTATATCTCATCCTGTTAAGTACCTAGGTATGTAATGCTTTTTTAATGCTTACTTCATATCCTTAGGCGAACCAAGCCACATAACAGGGCACAGCAAGAGAGCTAACAGCAGCATCCACACGCAGTAAGTGACGTCCACCCCGCCGCCTGTGATTTTCCACCAGAACATTTGCAAGCTTTGTGCCGCTGTGGAATGCAAAGATAGATGAAAGCAGATGACTTTTGCTTCGTGGCTCAGTCATTTTTAACAGAGGTTATGCGACGTTCATTCTAGGCAACATTTTGACGGGCGCGAAAGTTTGTGAGGATGGATGTTTGTTCCTCTTTCATGCAAAATTACTGAACAGATTTTAATGAAATTTTACAGTAATATAGCTTATACATCAGAATAACACATAACACAAAAAGTAGCGTTACTTTTTGTCCAGGTACCACGCGGGCGAAGCTGTGGGCAGAAGCTAGTAAGATATTATTTTGACAACCAAATTAGATGTAGGTAAGTAAAGTATTTTGTTTACCAAACTTTTTACGGAACATTAAAATCTACCGAGCCTACTAGATGAAGTATCCATAATTTATTTTAATTATTTTTATTGTTCTCTATACCAATAATATTCTAAAAGAAATATTTCAACCAGCAACTGGTTTTCATGTAGGTAACTAATTAGTAGATACAAAAAAGTTGATACTACAGCCTAGAGCTTAGATTTGCTAATTTACTAAGCAGTGACATTTGGTAACGGGGTTTCTGCAATTTAAATTATAAGGAAGTATAAAAAATATTTTATAAATAATTATTTGTGTCTACGCGTCTGAGAATTATTATATGTATTGCCTAATGAATTTAAATGAGCTCTTAAATAAAAAAATAAACGGGAAGCATTTTGTGACTATTAATAATAATTTATATTTTTTGTCAATACTTACTGGCATAAATAAATTATTACAGATCTACATAAACTAATAAAATGCAGTTACAGTATTTTTGGCTAGCTTATTGTTTTTCAATTTCAATTTCTACATGTAAAAAATCAACTTATTTACCTAAATACGCCCATTTTTTGTGTGTTCCTAGTTACATCTAGGTACGTCGATTAGATACTCCGTGTTGCTTGGCTTGATCGTATTCAAAAAATAATTCAAAAACGACTAAGTAGCGAATTAATTAGTCTAATTTGTGTGGATGATAAGCATTTTGTCTTATGTATGAAGTAGTATACATATCTGTTTGCAACAACAAATTAAAATCGGTATTAACTAAGATACTGTTTTTCGGTTTGAAATCGACAAATTTTATGAACATATGTCATAATATATATGACATATAGAAAGGATGGACGAAAGAAGATAAACAAAACTAGTATACCTACAAGGCGAGCGTGAATAGAATAGTTGGAAAAGGAAGGCCTCGGCGAACGTACTCTGACCAAATTGGAGATATTCTAGAGAAAGGCCAGGTCAGAAGTACACTAAACCGCCGAGCTTGTATGAAGAATTTGATGAGGATGAAAGAAGCGAAAGAGGTATACCAGGATCGTAGCAAGTGGAAATCCTTGGTATCTGCCTACCCCTCCGGGAAACAGGCGTGATTATATGTATGTATGTACTTCTGTAATTTTATGTTTTTTTTTTACTAAAATTTTACATTTCGCCGCTTACCAAGAATAAAATTGGGTATACCCGATCCAAAAACTGTAGCGTTGAGGAGAATGGTCACTGTTCGTCTTCCCACTTTACCGAAAGCAAGTTCACCTACCGCTGCATAAGGATACCTGCAAAATTATATGTTTAGGTAGAGCACAACCTAGTATTATTATATCTGTGGTATAACCTAGTGGCAAAAGAAGACCTGATTAAGTACCTAACAATAAATGCAGGTACCAATCTGGCTGACGAAAGACCATGTTTAACTAGGTATGTACTAGCACATAGGTAGGTGTCCTGAGAGAGGGGAAGGGTGTCCAAGAAAACACCGCGAAACAAGAAGACCAGATCGACCGAGAAAACTATGGACAGATGACATCATAGAACTGCTAGGAAAAAATGGATGCTCATAGGTCTATACCCAAAGAAGGGTTCCTAATCAACATTAGTTTTTATATATTATATCTAACTAAAATAATTTGTAAAATTAGTTGGTAAGGAAATAAACAGGCTTTATTATTATAACTTACAAACAATAATACGTACGCATGAACGCTCTACTTAAAAAAAAATGCTCTCGACTGTATGTTCTCTATCGATGGTCGTCCTTAGATGCATAGGTACTCAGTGATTAAATCTTTAAGGATACCAAGTGGAGGTTAGTCAGAGCCACATCCAGACATTACATTTGGTATATGCCCGTAACATTCCATGTGACAGGTTGCAAACCCAACATTTTTATAAAAAGTTCCCATCACATCATGATCTAGGTACAAAATTTCAAATAAAAATCCCACAAAAGGACTATTTAGGTACCTACCTAAACAAAATTAGGGTTTGAAATAATTTAGTTATTGACCTATTTTTTTCTCTGATGTGCGGTGTGATCTCCTGAGCCAGCAGCCAGCATCTTCCTAGAAGAACTGCTGTGTACAGCTGGAGGCCAATCACCGATAGCACCAACGGTATGCCATAAATACCTGAAAGTAGGTAGATAACAAGAAGTATAAATTATACAAATAAAAAAGATAACTTACTGACCTTATTATTCTTATTTCAATTTATGTGTGTCCAAATTTTATGTAAATTTTACTAAAATTATAATTGCGAAATTTTGAATGTTTTTTGCTAATAATCTCGTAACGACTGAACGAATTTGGACGAAATATAGAACAGTCTGCTTAGCATGAAGACCTGAGATAACGGTTTTGTCTACCGCCGAGAACACAAAAAATATTTTGTCTATCTCTTTTGTTTGGCAGAAAAGGAAACAGAAATAGTCTTTGTCTTCTGTTTCGTAGACAAAACGTTGTCTTGGTTGCTCATGCTAAGCTGGCAGATATATGACCGAGAAAAACACATACCTAATAGGAAAGTAAGTAGGTAAGTAAGTAGGCAACTTACTGGGTACAACGCAGGCGAAGCCGTGGGCAGAGGCTAGAAGGATATACAAATTAGACATTTGTATATTCTACTAGGAATAAACATTCATTATCACCATCATCAACCACATGTGGAAGTCCATTGGTGGACACAGGCCTCCTCTTCACAGGTCTAACATAACTTGCGAATTTGGGCACCTTCATTCAATGATTTCCCTCAACCTTTAAGATGTCATCGATCCATCGGGACATCTTAAAGGTTGAATTTGAGAGACACGAAGAAGCCGGGATGAAAAATAAAACTAGCGGAATGACCACCGCAGCCGATTAAGCGGCCAATGTATCGCCACTGCTGGGAGACTGCTAGCGGCGGCATCAAGGTGGTCATTAAATAAATAAATAATTCAGGACACTTTCACACAGCATCATCTAGCCCCAAACTAAGCAGAGCTTGTATTATGGGAACTACATGACTGATATACTACTTATATACATCTTTTTTTGTAAATACATACATATTATACATAGAAAACACCCAGACCTGGAGCAAATATTTGCAGATACAAACATTTGCTCCGTGGCGGGAATAGAACCCGCAACCTTCTGCGTCTCAGGCGGGCCTTCGCCCACTGCGCCACAGAGGTCGTCAAAGAGTCGTTATTCGAGAACCTTTCCTTGTACAGAACTCTAAATAAAGGGTTATGTAGGACTTACCACAAGATATAACACTTTTCGGCAGCGTCACAACGGGAAACACTCCAAACAGGTCAATAATGCACATGATCGCGAACAAAACGCTCAGACCGCCTTTGGATAGTTCGGGGGTCTCTTTTGCTGTGTCTTCATCATCATCATCGATCTCGGCGTAGTCTTGACGGATAACCTTCATGATTTTACTTATCTGAAAATACGGTTTTTTATAAAAAAATATTAACCCCACGAACCGGACGACGCAGACTAGGAAGGTTTCTAACCCGATGGTCCAATGACATCGTCGGACTATGGAGGTGGCTCAAAGTATGTAGTTTGTCGTGGTTCTACAAGTTATTTAGCAATTGATGTATATTTGATCGATTTGGAATCAGTACCTAAGCAATATGCATTTATCTGCTTTACTATTTAGGTACTCTATATTTTGCCGTGTTAAACAATATGTAGGTATTATGAAATATGTTTTATGTTGTATCTATGTAAGTACCTACCTACCTACTTAGGTATATATATAAATAAAATAAAGAGTTAAGTATACTAACATACATTTCCGTTTTATCTTATTTTCATATACATACTATAAAATTGATAGAAAATATTTAGTAATTCATACCAACATAATTAAAAAAAAAAATGAAACATACCTGCAAGTAAAATTTCCTTCTTCAGAATAAATTCGCTTACACGAACACCGGACAGAAACCGACTGATATTAGCTCACTGACTTCTCACGACAATAATTACTAATTAATACTTTTATTAACTGGTTTCAAATCAAATGCAACAGTCAATTAGCTATGCGTCCTGCTAGCCGCGGTATGAAAACATTTTTTATTAAAAATAATATTAAAACTGACCGAGAATGGTTCTACGCTTGCTATATTCCGTGACTGTTCACGAACGGATTAACGTGTAATAGGCCACCCTAATCAATGTACTGTGGGGAACAGTCGGCGTTCGTTGGAACATAAGCTTGTTAAATTATTCTCTTTTTATGTTCTTCTACTTACTAGACTCAACCACGGCATCAACCGCGTGGTACCCGCATAAAAAGTAGTCATTGTCAAAAAAATTATAGAAAGGTGTCATTCTAGCTAGATCATGAAATATTAAAATTTCATCCAAATCGGTCCAGCAGTTACGGAGGTTATTACCAATACACATCTAAACATTCAAATAGTCATGGCCTCGATTCTGTAGTACACTAACTAAACTAAATTTAAACTGTCGCTCTCTTTAACTGATAGTGCAAGCAAGAAAGAGATCGTTACAATTTTAGTGCTGTCAAATTAGACAGATTTAAGTTTTCCATACAAATTTAGTCTAGATTTCAAAACATGCTGACTATTAACACGAAGAAAAGCGGCACGTAAACTGATTTGACAGCAGTACACAGCAGTACAATTCTTGCCATCTCTTTCTTGCATACACTATCAGTAAAAGAGAGCGACAGTTTAAATTTAGTTTAGTTAGTGTACTACAGAATCGTGGCCAATACCTAGTAATTTATTGGAAAACAACCTTTACAGGTCATTTGTCAACAATTGTAGGTGTTATAACGGGTGTAATAAGACCAATTACCAAACTGAAAGCCACATATTCTAGTAGGTATACTCGTATCATTGGGATATTTTTTTCTACTAATCTGAAATTTAGGTAAAATATTAGTTAGGTAGGATAAAAATATTGATTTTAACGACGAGATTGACACAAGGTATTATAATAGTACTTAGTAGGTATTGTATAATATCTATACGTCTACTAATTATCTTTAGTAAATAACTTAGTTAGATAAGAGAATAGTATAGTTTTTTGTAGTGTAACGTAGGTAGGTACTTAATTTCGTGTCCTACCTACCTGCTAGGTTAGGTAGGTAGGTATCTAGTTAAAATGTTTTTCGAACATTGTTGTGTACGCGACTGTACTTTCCGTAATTCAATACGGTGAACTCGGCCGCTGCCGTCTGGAGTTTCAACCAGCAAGCATGTACCTACGATACTTTCTATTGACATTGTACGTAGATACCTAGATAGGATATTAAGATAGAAAATATTGCACACCAAATACCCTCATGACACTCGCTATCTACTTACTCAATATCTTGTCTGGGAACAGCGTGGATATTTTTAATAAACTGCTGAAACTCCTATATATAACACAGGTCGTTATATAAACAAATTGTTTAGATTGGTATGCCTATCTTATATTATATCTACTTACATATATCATCGCTTTATGGTAAAAAAAAACTGTAATGATGTTATAATTTATTATAAATAAATAAAAAAAAACAGCTTACGTAAATAGTACAAAATTTTACATAGTTGTACAATGATCGCTAATTACCTTATCGCTAATTAGCTATCTCTACCAGACAACCTTTGGATGGAACGGACTGTACGAAAGATTACAAGGGGGTTGTAAGTGGTGTACCACATACTATGAAAACACGCTAGGTATATTATTATTTTACCTCCATAATTACTTACGTACGTACCTACCTACCTTGTATCTAGTACCTACCTACCAGAATTCTATAATTTCTTATGATTTTATAGGCCTGTTGCCAACGGGTAACACGCGCGGCGTCGTGTTTAAAAAAACCATGCTATCATACAAATTTAGACCCTCCTTAAAATACAAAAATCCAAAAACCCCAAAACACGTTATTAGTGATTTATGCTTAGTAGCTGTAATTAAAATTTTCATGTTTCTAACTTCGAAGAACAAAGACTTTCATTTTTACATACGTACCTACTGCGTTTTGTTTGTTAATCATAACCAACGTTTGTTATTCATACAAACATTTGTCCCGCAGCGGAAATAGAACCCGCAACCTTCTGCCTCTCAGGCAGGTCTTCGCCCACTGCGCTACAGGTTGTCAACATAGTTCCTCCCCCCAATTCTCCCCCTTAACGTTAAAATTTCCAAAATTCCTTTATTAGCACATACGTTACAAAATAAACCTATGTTCCAAATTTCAGCTTTCTAGAGTTAGTAGTTTTGGCTGTGCGTTGATAGATCTGTCAGTCAGTCAGTCAGGATCTTATTACTCCCAAAAATTCAACCGGCGCGGCGGCATGACCCTTGTCCCCTGGGGGAGGGGAAGGCCTTTCGTATGGGACGCCACATGCGTAGATACTTAAATCTACGCATGTGGCGTCCCATAAAATCTTGTCTTTATTGCAGGTCTTTATTTATTTTACTTACTTTTCCAGCTAAATTCAACGGTTTATTTTAAGGTAAAGTGCATCTAGCGTTTAAAAACGAATAAGGAACTGGCTGTGAAACATTTATAACGCATTTCCTGAGAAAACGTTTCGTTTCTCAAAGACAATGAGCGATGATGTTCAAAATTAATGGTGAAAAAATATTTCATACTTTATTTTTATTTTACAAGCTTACAAGACAGACATACTGACCGCCAGTTTTGCCGATGTTTGGATGTTGCTAAATACTTGCTACGGCTGGACCTATTTGGGAAACTTTAGTTCGAGACCTAGAAAAGCTACTTTTTATCCATTTTGTCTATATAAAATATCTATATTTTTTATATGCCAGGTAATTACGGGGGTACATACTAGGAAGCTCGCGAGCGAAACTGAGTGCATCAGGGGCTAGACCATAATATTTATGGCCGTAATATTATAAGTACCGCTTACCTATACACCTGATTTAGAAATAATCACTAACATCGAAAGTTGTAAGTGTCGGTGGTACACACCATTTTGGCTTCCTGAAAACATAGAGGGCGCCTCTTGGTAAATTGTACACACTAATCGTCGATTCCGTACTACTATCTACTACAGTACCACGGCCTGCGTTGCCAGCTGTTGGTCTGTAGGGCCAACTATCGGGCACTCGGAAACTTTTTAGGTCCTTCATTGGCCTTGATGATAATGACGATGTCGGTCGTCTGCCAATTGTTTTGAAATCAAACCATTGGTATTTTAATATTTACTTAATTATATATTTCATGTTTTACCCCATCGCACTGATAAATTGTTTGTGTTTATTTGTTTCTCGATATGATTGTAACAGATAAGCACCATTTTTGTATGTATTCATTTGATTATTCTAAGGTAATTCACTAAGTGTATTGCTGGTATAGCATAATATCTGTGGTATAGATAAGCCACATGATTGTTTACCTGTTCGTCACAGATAACAAATGAATAAAAACTATATTCCATTAAACTTACAAAAGATAATGTATTACATTACATTAGCTTTTGTAAGTTTTAATGAGGGAAAATGGGGTATATACTTCTTATGAAAGTCTTTGTTCTTTAAAGTTAGAAACATGAAAATTTGAATTACAGCTACTGAGATAGATTAATGATGCGTTTCAGGGTTCTTGTATTTTGACATTTAAAGGGGTTAAAATGTGTATGTTTTTTAAACACGACTCCAAGCGTGCGAAGCCGCTTGCAACAGCTTGTAAATAAAATAAACAGCTTAATAACCCAGTAAAATATAATTTAGTACAACAGTCAGCAGCACGATACGTATTTGCCGTCCTATAATTAAAACATAGCTAAGTAACGTTTTGTCAAAATTCAGCTTTTATTACTGGAAGATACAGAGTAAAAACTCTATCGCGTGTTAAACAGGTGAGGCTTTTTTCTTGACTACGTGTTGGGCGATTTTCAGATTTACTGACTATTTGGCAACACTGTTTTCGGCCCTTTTTGCTGAGGTTATTGAGAACCGTCCAACTGGTTCTTTAAAAAAATTAAAAATCCGTAAAATCACAAAAGGGCATGGTCTCTAAAGTGTTTAGCTCCACAAGTCACAAAACAAATTCGTCCTGCGCGATTTTTTTTAGTGCCAAGTGCAAGTAAACTATCAAGATTCCGTCGATAAATAGAAGCCTACCCAGTGGGTGGCTAGTCTTGGTAAGTCTTCAATGCTATGTCACGCCACCACCGCCACATTTACAATTATTATAGACTATCTACAAGCTGCGCATATGTTTCCCACAACATCGCCACGATTAATCACAACTGTGCTCTAAATCCGATTCCAAAATATATTCATTGCTGTGATACAAGCCAAAGGATCAGACAGCTACAGCGTGCTATTTCTCTAAATCGTGGCTCTTGGCTCAAAGTATCGAATGCTCATGAATCGCCCATCATAACAAAATGTCTGACTTAGATCTGTGACGAAATTTACGTCACCAACTCTACTGCTGAAGATATTTTAGGTAAAGTACTGAAATCATATTTCATTAGAGCTACTGACAGCATATTTTTATTACATTACTTCTCATCTTGTTTTGTAGGTAGGAAGTAG
Organism: Perizoma flavofasciatum; assembly: GCA_958496245.1. NCBI lineage: Eukaryota > Metazoa > Arthropoda > Insecta > Lepidoptera > Geometridae > Perizoma > Perizoma flavofasciatum. The sequence continues at coordinate 3,153,520 of OY292443.1, read as the reverse complement.
GGTCAAGTTGATTTGGTTGACAGGTAACTAACCTAGCTATTACTGCCTAAAATATATAAATAAATACCACTAGATGGCCAATCTAACCTTACACTTAACCTTTGGGAGATTCCAGATACAATAGAAAATTTATTGAAATTGATCTGTTCATAAAAAAAACAAGAGTGAAGAGGATATCTCGACTTGAATGTGGCAGTGGTGCCCTAAACAATTTAATCTACCAAACCTAACAAATACTTTTAAATATGGTACCTTGTTTTTGAATGAGGTCCTCTAAGTTTACTGTTATTTTTTGAATTATTTTTAAATATAATTCTAAATCTGCATAAAGCCTAAAATGAAATGAAAAAGCGTGTATTCTCTTTCATTCTGTTTAAACAGGGTGTATTTGCATGTATTTTTTACTCTCATCCCTATAGAGAGTAAGCCAGTATCCCAATATCGGGAACAGAGGCTTTGTTGTACTTATTTCAATTATCAAACACGCTTTCTCATTTCTTTATAGGTCTGAAGATAACATTGTGCTAAAATGGAAAGAAAACGGGACTCCTTCTTCTTATCTGCCAAGAAGCAAAAGACTCAAACATCTGATAAAGGGGCACCGGATCAAAACAAACACCAGGAAAAGTTTGACAAGAACCGTGACCTGAAACAAAATAAAGCAGCACATAAAGGAGAAAAACCAGAGAAAAAACCTTTTGACAAGAAAACTTACCGACTGAAGAAGTACAGCAATAAATACAAACTCGAGCAATGGGAAGAGCAAAGAAAAAAGAAACTTATCCGTGAGTATCAGAAAGATGTGAAAAATGAACCTGTTGTTGGCTTATACCAGCAGAAACCTTTTGATGAAGACATTACAGACTCCAACCAAGATGTTGGCAAATATGTTCGGCACCCAGACATAATCGAAAAGGAAAACATTAACGTCAAATCTAAGAGAGATCCATTTAAAAAAGCAAAAGAACATTTCAGTAAAGTTAAGGAAGAAAAAATCAAGAAACGTGAAGAGTTGGAGAAGGTGATCGCTGAACGGAATAAGAAGCTGCAAGAGTATAAGAAGACCAAACATGAAAGGTTCAAGAAGTTGAGTCAAAAAACCAAGAAAGGGCAGCCAGTGATGACGGGCCGGCTGGAACTGCTTTTAGAGAAGATACAGAAAGGATCCAAGTAGTAAATTGATCAAGATGATAGGTCCAAAGCATGTCTTGAAACTGAAACATTCTGTGGTTTTTAGTTATGCAACATGACTTCACTTTCAACACTGAAAATATTTAAGTTTTGTGATATGACTTGACTTCAACTGACATGACCTCTTAATTAATTTTCATAAAACGATTGTCAACTTCTATCAATTATTAAAATGTGTTTTAATTTTCATAAAATCATTGTTAACTGCTCCTATCAGCTTATTGTAAAATGTATAAAACATGTTGATGTATACAAGTATATGCCTTTGTTAAGCATAACTAGCTGATCTGCTGCCTAAGTTTTTAGTAGTTATGTATGGAATCCTGTAGTATTTTTCCAAGCAATTTAACTTAAGTAGTTTCTTATAATTAAAGTTTTAATATAATGTAGTTTCTAATAGTCATATTCATGTTGTGAATTGTAATACAATTTAAATAGTGAAACAATTATTAATATTGTTACAGCCATGAAATAACGATATTTTGGTGACATTGAATATGAATTTAATCAAGCTCTTAAAAGAGTAATGATGGCATTCCATGGCTATTAGAGTTGATAGATTTTAAGATTACTTCTCTAGTTAATGAAAAATGTTCATGAACTTGATCAGCTTCTGTCCCTAGTTAATAACCATGAACTTTTAATTTTGTATTGTTCACTAAGCATTAGTGCTAACTTACTGTGTGGACTACCCAGTTGTTCTCATTGTAATCTGAAGATTCAATAAATTGTGTATTATAAATTATTGTGAGTAGAATTTTATTCTTATTTTCTGAAGCTTCAGCCTTGCAGAAGCAGGTGCACTGATAGCTTTCACTGCACAGGTTATTTCACCATTGCTCCACTAGGCCCTTTTCAGGGCTACCATACTGCAACCTAGTCAGAACACTGATCTAATGCCCGGTGACAAGAAACCTGTGGTACAGTAAAGTTTTTTTTTTCATTATCGGCCCACTTTAGTCCACTGTTAGATATATGCCTTAAAACTTAGTTTATTTAACAGGCAGGTAAACAGAACACACATATTTTAAATAAAAAGTTATTCTAGCTATCTTCCTTCTTAACTAGGTACGTTATCATAATCTAGTCGTAAAGTAATCATCTCTGTAGTAAAGGTAGAGTTGAGCTAAGGCTCATATTTATCTGCGCGAGACGAGCTTAAATCTTAAATATCTTATTGTTTTATTAGTCGGCTAAAAGCATTAAAATTGCTTGAAACTTGAGTGCTAAATGCAAAGCTAATTATCGGAATCATGTGAGCAATGCTTACAAAATCAAATAGGTACCTATCCAACAATTAGTGGGTGCAAAAAACCTTCCTGCTTTCTGCTAGGAACTTCTCTACACCTTGCGTTTGGAAGTCAACCGAGACTGGATTGCAATGTGCTCCAGCTGGATTCGTGCTACGGGATCACTGGCAACCAGCCGTTACGATTGAATCACGTCGGGGTCACCTGTTGTGGTGCAAGTACCGACTATGTACGATTGATGTCGAATTGCTGTTTTTTTAGAAAGACCTCATAATTTGCCCGTAGAAGTCTAGTCCAGGACAAAGGCCTTCCTCAAAGTGTCATAACGAATTTGCTTGGGCTACCTTCATCCACTTATTTTCCGCAACTTTTAATGTCATATGCCCATTGGGTCGGCCCATGCGACTGCTGGAGTATAATGGTTCTAGAGCACTGTTTCTCAAAGTGGGCGATAACGTCCCCTTGTGGGCGTTGGAGGCCTTCAGGGCGGCGGTAGAAGGCTCAAGAAGATATTGGGGGTGCTAAGGCGGTGGCGGTTTAGGGAAAATCATAGGTTGTTATGCTTAAACACTTTGGGCCCGCTAGGATTTTTTTTTATTCTCAAAGTGGGCGGTGGGAAAAATAAGTTTGAGAACCTGTGTTCCAGAGTCTAGAACCATTATTCTCTAGCTGTTGTCGGTTCTGCAAGCTAAATAGCCTGCCCATTGCCACTTCAAATAGTACTTACGTACTAAAGAGTGAAAAACAATATGAAGCACTATTGACGTTTAAATCTAAATTTCCAAGTCTACACGTCTGGCAATAATCCATATTGCCCCGTAACAAAAAAATGCACCTAACGGGTGCAACATACTTTTAATAATATATCGCGCGTGCCAAGCGAACACTGTCGATAAGACATGGTCCCCCTTCTTCGTGGCCATTCTTGTAAATGTGTTGCCTCACCTAAATCATAAACACGCACGCACACAAATGCGCGGTCAGCGTGCATTACATAACGCGCTACAAAAAATGGCAATTTTTTTAAGTCTGTAAGCCTTTATTAAAAATAAAGGCTTTAAGGAAAAGCCTTTATTTTTAATAAAGGCTTTTCCCTAAATGTAACTCGTTAAGATGAACAGTATGCGTAGATTTCGGCTTGGTGATTGGTCTTATTAAACTATATGCCTCGTCGGAAATGGCAATTGCGTGTCTCGTATTATTGAAGTCCTCGCCTGCGGTTCAGCATTCAAACTGATACTCGGCCTGCAATTGTCTATTTCGCGGCAATTGCAGTCATATAATGCTGCAATAATATACTGTTCCAGTTTCTATCTTATACGCACCGTGCAAAGCCGTGGGCAGACTGAAACATTGTTATAAGTTTTTTACGGGTCATTGTCGCGTTTACCTTTTTTATTATTTATTTATTTTAAAAACTTATCAAAAATAAAAGACGACCTCCGCAAAAACTGGCGTTGAGTATTAAATGGCGCCCCCAGATAAAAAGATAGCCCGCTAAAGCCGGTGACCCTAGATAAACACGTGAACTGTCGATAGGTAGTCTGTCACTAGGGCCACTCGTGATTGTGCAAAAGACCAATCATTATACAGAGAATTAAGCATCATTATCATTTACCCCGTTGCGCATAACTGAGCATACCCTACAGTTACTCTCTTGGCAAACGTCGATCCACACGACCCGACTGTAAACGGATCCCACCTATATTAGGGTTTCAACAGTTGAATGAGCAACAATGAGGACTTACGAAGAGTACCTATACGAAAAGGAAGTAGCTAATAGGTTTAATTAAAATCATCATACAGTGAAGTGACGCAGTTCTGTTGCAATTTCTAGACTTGGCCACTGGCCAATTCTTAAAAGATCATTATCATTGTGCCGCGGTTACTTGTTTAAATAAGACTGCATACAACACAATTCAACTCGACCAATAATCCTGTGTTTTTTCCATTCATCAAGAACGCCAAGTTTAAAAACTTTCTGCTAACAAAAATACAGTAGATATCATTTGGTGGACTGACTCCTCAATCTTTTAAATACGCAATGCGACAGACGCCGTAAGACAGATCATCTTAATTACATTCAAGATTACAGAAGGTAAATAACAACTAACTGTTGAAAATCAAGTTTTTCAGATAAAATGGAAAGAAATATGTAACCCTTTACCTTTATTTAGCACGACATAAAAAAAATGTACTATCCTTAAAAATTACAAGGAAGTTTTGTGTGTTTGCACAGAGTTGGCAAGAATTAAAAAAGACGGCGCTTCTTCCCTTTGTTTTAAATAAAACGTCTAAGTCGATCCCGTCCGGCTAAACAGCCGCTAAGCCATGTGGAAGTGGTCCGAGCGGTCATTTATGACGACACTTCAGTCGGTTTGGTCTTGAGATCTATTTATAATGAATCGGACATAGCAGTGTAGGAAAGCCCTTCACCCGATAGCATATTAAAGGTTGCAAGAAGTCGGAGAATGAAGGTATACCAATATCGTTCGTTCTCACTCTTTGGGGGAGGTCTATGCCCAGCTGTTAATTACTGTTGGTGATGTTACTTTAACGTCTATTGCTAACAGAAACGTGAAACTCTAATGGCACATATCAGTTACTATACCAATGCTCTTATCCGTGATTACTCAATGTAATATGATAAAAGGGTCATAGGTCGTCAGACCCCTACGGACAATCAATAAACGTTAATGAGGATAGATAGGCCAATCAAACTTTATAGACCATACATGCAGGAGTTTTATGTAAATAAACAAGAGTTGATTAAACAAACTGAAATATGTTAGCACTGATTTGTCTCGAAGGGTTTTGTTGTCTGCTAAAGGTCACAAACGCAACAGATCTCCCCTTTAATCAGCCTTCATTTAACGAAGTCACATACAGTTGTCAACTATCGATCTGTTACTGATTCACAAACTAACTGACGATACCTTTAATAAAACACGCTCTTTCTTACCAGGCTAAAAGTGCAAATATGCTAGTGGTCATCTCTGGTGTCGAGAGTTTTTAGGCTGCCGTAAGGGCTTCGACGTGGCTTGAAGACTGTTATTGCCGGACTGACATCAAAGCGTATCCTCCGAAGCTCTCATTTCTAAATAACATTACAGTCACCTATCTAAATGATGACCTGGCGGAATATTGCTTGGCCTAACTAATTTGTTAAGAACGATCAGTTATGCTATGCCACGAGCGCTTCTCAGCCCAGGTAATTTATATGATAGCTGTTACTGTTGGCAATTAATAAATAAAGCTTTCCAGTTTATTCAGAAAGATTATTGCAGGATTTGCTGAGATTACTTTCGAAGAATTATCAGTTGTATCAACAATGAATAATCTTGCTGTAAGATAGATTACACTCTTTACTGTTTTCTGACTTATCGTACATTATGTCTAGACAAACTGGTTTCCAAGGATCAATTTCTTTATTCTTTCGTGGCCTTTTCAAAGGTTTATCATCCGGAATTATTTTGTAACAATATTTTTTACCGTGTCGCTTAAGGGTTTCATGTAGCACCACAACGAAATAAAATCGAGCCATCGGAAAGTCATCTCAAAATTTAGACCAGGCAGAGACTACGTATTGCGTCCATGATCTGATCACACACAACGTGAATGAGTTTTATGTCGGTCTATTGGAATAAAGATGTCTTCCAGACTCCTAATTCCTGAGCCCCCTCTAGAATTCTCCTATTCTCCCCTAGTGGGTGGGATGAAAATAGTCTCTACTTACATAGACAAATGGATGCCTGAAAATCGGATCTCTTAGGTGTACTTCTAGTAAATTTTAGGTATGAATGTTAAGGTACCTACACCTAATTACCTAGTTTGGAATGTATAGTACTTACTATAGTACACACACATGTGTGGTTCCGTGTTTGGTTAACCTCTGGGGTTCAAAGGACAAGTCTATGTCACGTTTTCGCCCGCGGTTCACGTGTATGATAATAATTGTGGTGTTCTTGATAATTGAATAGTCGTGATTTAGGCGGTTCGAAGTAACCAAAGTTCCTCATGAGTGTATGGGTCTTTGTCTTGTCTCAGTAATTTGACGTTCCAGGTGACTTGAGTTTTAAGCCCTTTCAATGTAATATACATAATTATATATTTATTAAGTAAATGTGATTAGATATATAAAATAATATTGTATCTATTATAGGTATAAGTTGATAAAAAAATGTAGCACGCTTACCGCCAATCACAACTAATTGGGTTCGCTGGTAGAATATGATTTAGCATTAAGTCCGTCTATGGTTAACTTTTTATTAAATGTGCAATAAAGAGTTAATAAATAAATAAATGTCGAGCAAGACAGCCGTTGCCGGGGTCGCTTCCAACTACCATCCGATGTCATGTATTTAGGTAACATTTGGCCTTATAGCAGCTTACATACGCCATACATAGACTAGGTCGTCAGGATGGCGTCTGCGTCAGATAGATCAGATTTCAGAGCGCTCCGGGACTTATTTTGTAAAAACGGCAACTTTTCACGTACAATATGAATCAAAGTCGCAATAGTTTTTGTAATAAAAAAGTTCTGGAACTTGTTGCAGAGACCCTACCCACTCATCCCACATAAACACACACTGTGACTTAAGAAACTTAATATGTCGATGTGAGCTTCCTATTTAAAACATCAGTTAAACGAAACCTAGTAAAACTAATTTGCCAATGTTTCTATGAATAACAATTTTTTCATACTGCTGAGAAAGGGTCTACCTGAAATCCTTCTACACCGTGCGGTCACTTACTACTTCCCATCAGCCTTCCTGAAAAGCATCAAGGTTGTCCGTCGACGTCAGACTAGAAACTATAGCCTTTAATTCGACCAAGGTTTGTTTGGTTGTGCTAGGGATCATCGTATCACTTTATTTACCAAATGCCTGTTATCATTTCTAAGGAAGTTATCTTAATTGTAATTATTTAACTAGACAAATATAATACACGTGCCAATAGAAATATTATTATTTATCATACATGATATTTCAAATATTTGCGTCTTAATTTAACGACTGTTTACATTGCCACGGAGGTATGGATCGTCAGAATCGGAAAAAGTGAAAATCCGTGGTTTTAGGCTGCTCATCTTAAAAGTCAATGATCAGGTAGATCACGAACTTATCTACAACTTGATAATGCATGGAACGCACCGTAACTTCGTCTGCGTCGTGTTTTGTCCACATATAAACTTTATCTTCCCGCTGGATGGGATTTCGGAAACTTTTTATAGTGCACCCTTTCATACACACGAAAAGGAACTTCAAATTTAAGATCTTTATAGCCTACGGCTTAGGCTAGGTTATAATGTCAGCCAGTCAGTTAGAAAGTCATGCAACAAAAAATAAATAAAAAATAACATTAAAAAAATGTGTCGCTATTTCGATAGTGGGATTATCTGGACATGTGGTATTTCCGCATGACTAGATAATCTAACTTATCTAACTTATCCTCATTTCTTAAAGTCTTAAGAAGGCAGGTTTTGAACCCCATAGTTCAAAACTTCCCGAGTAAGCTCATTATTTGAACTAAAAATGTATATTTGTATGAACCAGCTACCTACCCAGTTTCACCACGAATAAACGATTCGGCAGTTATAGTCGGACAAACAAACATCATACATACAATCAATCATCTGATTGTCCAAGTTTTCCCAACACTAGCACGACCACACTACGAAACAAAAACAAACAGATAACAATCCGATAGACACAGTCCAGGCTCGTGTCTCGTGACGTAAAGTAAAGCGGTTCAAGGCAGAACAGACGAGACAAGAGGACAGTCTACATCAATAATGAAACATTTACTTGAATATACAGACTATAAATTAAAAAAATAAACTGAAATCCCGACTGCAATTTCATCGGATTAGTTCTTAAACTTATTCGTTTTTTGAAACTTATTCGTCATTTTACCAAAACCATACTTTTGAAGCCCGTGTATCGGTGTGATTGGAAGAAAAAAACGTTACTCGTGAGGTGTTAAGGATGGCGACCTCTATATTTGTTTTTTTGATACCTCTTGCACTCCCTTGATTAACGATACCCCATCTCAGTCATCATCTGAAATCTATCAATCCTTTTAGATGAAACGAGGTAATACAGACTTCCACTAACAATCAAACAGAAAGATACGCGCGAAAAACTTCCCTCCGGCAGTCCGGAAATTACCACTTTATGTAAAACAACATGCGTAAAAGTTTAAAAGGTTTAGGTTTCGTTCGCAATAGAGGGAAGTCAAGAGAGAGAAGTCAAAGTCAAAATTTATTTATTCAATAAAATCACAAGGACCACTTTGAAACCTTTTTGAACCGTTTTTATCTAGTGCCTGTTCCTCCGCGACCAAGCTAGGAAAGAAAGGCAAGAAAACAAGGCTGGTTATTCTTTTTAATGATCCTTTTACAAAACAATAGGTTCGAGTTGGAGCACTTTCAATCCCAAGAGTTTTTGTCATCTAAACAATCAGATATTTTATAGTATGCCTTTTTATAAAGTTTTTGTTTGATTACGTTTTTAAATTTGTTAATTGTCAATTTTTGTATATCTCTTCGGAGTTTGTTATAAAAGCGTACACCATGCCCTTTAAACGATTTATTAACTTTATGGAGTCTACAATTGGCAACAGCGAGTTTATCTTTATTTCTAGTATTAACATTGTGATTATCGCTTATTTTCTTAAACAAATTAATATTTTTGTGAACATACAACAGATTTTCATAGACGTATTGACAAGGGAATGTCATTATATTTATTTCTTTAAACTTTTGGCGAAGTGATTCTCTGGGGCCCATATTATAAATTGCTCGAACAGCCCTCTTCTGCAGAAAGAGGGTAAATCGATTCCTCAGCCAATAACATCCTGCCGCAAAGATTTTCTCTCCTGATTATGGCGCATGCGACTGCTGAAATATCGGAAAACAATCAAGCTCACAAAATAACTAGCCCATCTTCAGTGAAAATTTGTTTTCAAAAGTTCCGTCAATTGCTGTCTGTTTGAGATTATTAATACGAACTTCAGAGTTCGCCGACTGTGGCCGTATTACATCAGACTAGGACATAGTACTATTTGATAACTGGGCCATCCCGCAGTACTGATAAGTTGATAACGCGTCGCATAAATACGCGTGGTTCGCGCCGTTTTTATCAGTTTAGTTCCAACTTTGCTGTGTTGCGCTCGTTCGGAAACCTATTCTAAGTTTCGGCTTGGTGCCTTTGCTCGATCGAGTTTCAGTTTTTGAGTTTATTTAGCAACAACCTAGGGTTGTTGCTTAGCAGATTTTGAAAGCTTCGAGAATTACGCTGTTAAAGGTAAATTTTGATTTTCTAAAACTGTTGATAATAATAAGTAGGTGCTTATTTGAACGTCTAGTTCTAGTGAGCTCTATCACAGACTGTATCCTAATTTGAGTGTACTTCTGGTGGTTTTTAACGAAAGTGTTTTTAATATTAATTTAATATCAACTTAGTAACCAACTATTACAATATAAACTCTAGCAAAGACTGTGATTATGTCGTGTTGTTAATTAGTAGTATTTCCTATTAATTAACAGCACAACATTATCACGAAGGTTTTGAGGAGTAATAGGTGGGCGTCTCATGAGAAGGAAAGCAAGTCATATTAAGAGTAGTGGTAGGCCAATGAGAATATGGAGGGCTAAGGTGAAGGTTGACATCGAGTAAGAAATGAGTGCGTACTGAAATGACGGCTGCAAAAGGGGAGTGGAAGAAGAAAACATGTTATGCCAGCCGAACCCATGTATGTAAAATGGTACAAGAGCAAGAATATGATTAAGTAAAATTAACTTTCCACTACCATAATACGAGGGCGGGTCAATAAGTCCGTGACTTTTTGAATTTCTGACCTCTTTACTGAAAAAGCAACACTACTCCTGTCAACAGGCATCTGTCAGTTGACTCCTGTCAAAATTTGAACTTGCTGTGTCAGTTAGTTTGTGTTTGACAGCTATCTTTATCAGACTACCCACTAATTTGAGGAAAAAATGGAAAAAAGTGAATTTCGTGTGCTTATTAAGCATTATTTTTTGCGAAAAAAAACCATTACCGAGACCAAGGCTAAGCTTGATAAATACTATGGGGACTCTGCACCATCGATTTCAATGGTAAAAAAGTGGTTTACTGAATTTCGTTGTGGCCGTACAAGCACTGAAGATGCCGAACGTCCTGGACGCCCAGTTGAGGTCTCTTCACCCGAAACAATCGAAAAAATTCACGATATGGTGTTGGCCGACCGAAGATTGAAAGTGCAAGAGATTGTGGAAGCCGTAGGGATCTCGCATGGCTCAGTGGTTTCAATTTTGAATGATCACTTGGGCATGAGAAAGCTTTACGCAAGATGGGTGCCGCGTTTGCTCACAGTCGACCACAAACGCAATCGTGTAACAACTTCACTGGAAGGTTTGGCGTTGTTTAATCGCAATATGGAGGAGTTTTTGCGCCGTTTTGTAACCGTGGACGAAACATGGATCCATCACAACACACCAGAGACCAAACAACAGTCAAAACAGTGGGTTTCTAAGGGTGAATCGGCGCCAAAGAAGGCCAAGGTGGGTTTGTCAGCCAATAAAGTTATGGCGACTGTTTTTTGGGATGCACGCGGGATAATCCACATTGACTACCTTCAAAAGGGAAGAACAATCAATGGGGAATATTATGCCAACTTATTGGACCGATTCAATGACGATTTGAAAAAAACCCGACCTCATTTGTCCAAGAAAAAAGTTCTTTTCCACCAAGACAATGCAAGGGTGCACACATGTGCAGTTGCCATGGCAAAAATCCAGGAATTGGGCTATGAATTGCTCCCTCATCCGCCCTATTCTCCAGATTTGGCTCCGAGTGACTACTTCTTGTTCCCAAACCTGAAGAAATGGCTTGGTGGAAAAAGATTTGACTCCAATGATGAAGTCATCTCGCAAACAAAGGCCTATTTTGAGGACCTCGACAAATCCTATTTTTTGGAAGGGATAAAAAAATTGGAGAAGCGTTGGACAAAGTGTATAGAGCTCAAGGGAGACTACGTTGAAAAATAAAATTATTTATTTATCAAAAAATCTGTGTTTTATTCCAAAAGTCACGGACTTATTGACCCGCCCTCGTATTATGTCAAACGGTCCCAAATATATATAATGTAGAGGAAACTACCAGCTTGCGTCTTTAACATTGGCCTTGATCTCGGCCGAGTCAACATGGCGCTATGTCGTCACCACCAACTGTTAATACCGGGCTAATAATTTTTATACCGGGCTTACACATGCGCGTTCGAATTCGTCGAAAAGTTCGTGTATATGTATCAACGTGTTTGTACAATTGCGGAGTCTTCAGTCAGTCTCGCGAATGGCGAGGCGAGTGACGAATGTGTCGTTCACACATGCGTCTAGCTACATATTAGTACTAAGTAGTAATTCTTCATTCACCTCGCTACTCGCGTCGCATGTATATGGCCCATGTCACTCGTTAATTCATGACGATATGTTAAAATTTATGGGTCGCTACTTTGCGTCATATCTCAGTAACTAACTATGTAGAGTATTAGAGTAATAAACTTGATATTTACAAAGTGTTTACTTGAGGATATAATCTAAATAAATTTACGACAAAAACACTTATTAAAACTTTTATTAATTTTTTTTTCTCGTGTTTCATTTTATACAGTTTCTGTAAAATTTCTTATCAAAAGATCAACAGCCATCATAAATTATTATTGAAGTGTCATACATTCTTGTCTTCAAATTATTGAGTGGTCTAGATTCTAGACTCTAGAATACTTTAAAGAACGATATCAACATTGGCATCGTTATAGTAATTTGATTATCTGTAATGTGTAGCAAATTGATTCGTTTCATCTGCTTCGAAGTCCTAACATTTTTATCAAGAACATGTTTGTTTACAGACTCTGTTCATAACTTCAGTTTTTTGTAGAATATGTATGTATTTCGTTAAAATTTCTTCACATAATAGAGAACAACTTTTGTTTCTATGACTTTTTTAAATATGGTAATAAAAATCTGATGTTTTTGGTGAAAATCTACGATGTCAAATATCTTGTTCATATAATGGTAGTCTGAGTTGGTGAGTTGGTACACAGTCCAACATAAGATTCCGACATTGTTAATGTCCGCATGACATTCAGATCAAATGTAGCGCTTTATCAAATGTATACTTAGCGCTTTATTTATTCATACAATTAATACTCGTAAACTCGCTAGATTGTACCTACCTATCTGTTAAAACTGAAAATTACACGTTCTAACAAGCCTGTTTTTAAACTGAAACATGTACCTATTAAGTTTGCTGTTGAATATTTAGATTAATAGTTAGGAAAAGGCGCTTTTATCATTGTATTTCCTCAGTTTTGAATTCCCTGAGCAAAGTTGTTAATCAGATGTACTTAGTACCTAGGTACCTTAACTTCAAAGCCATCCGAAAACCAGCTTAATATTATTGTATTGGTTTACAGTATGGTAACCCATTATAAGATTATAATATCCCAAATTATCATTACTTTGAACAACATTGGTTATTCTACCACTAACGCGCTGTACAGGTATATTATATCGGTAAACCTTAAGTTATATTATAATATTTTGCCTGATTCATATTTTATCGCCTATTAAGATGAAAGAATTCAACTATTTCATCAATATCAATAAAACGTAAAAATATATTTTGAGTTAGATACGTACAGAATTTTATAAGATTAGATATTCCTAAAAATTTAAATGGATTGTATTTGGGTATATTTGTGATTAACTTAAAATTATTCATAACTCTTAATTTCTAGTACTCAAGTGTTTTCTGCAAATACGATATTTCGAGAAGCAGGAACAAAAACATTTATAATTTGGACATCCTTTAGAATTAATGCGATTGATATTTTTTTGACAAAAGTGTATAACTGTACATATTTTCCACACGCACTTCACTTTACGTAAAGCGAGACAATATAGATTTACGTAATCTACTTTAATGTTTATTTATATAGTTTATTGTTTTATTACTTGATATCTGAATTATTTCTGATAACTGTAGCTGAGCTACCTACAGCTATCGGAAACGCCATTTTTTTATCAGAAACACTTCAGTTCAAGGACTTAACAATATTTGAACAAAGTATGCATCTGCCTATTGAGTTAGTCTTAGCAGAACCACATATGTTATAATACGCAGCACTTATCCCGCTTATCGTTATCATATTCGAACTGTATTTTGCGTTTTCCGGAAAATGTATAAGCTGCCTGAAGTTTGAACTAAACCTGTCAATTTAGTGGAATTTCAAGTTAAGTGGTACTTAGATATTATACCTATCCATCACTCGTATTCTGACAAGGGACACATCCACGTCGAGTCAAAGTCAAAATTCATTTATTCAATAAAATCACAAGGATCACTTTGAAACTTCGGTTTTTATCTAATGCCTGGTCCTTCGCGACCAAGAAAACGAGGCAATAGGTTCGAGTTGGACCATATTCAATCCCAAGAGATTTTGTCATCTGAATAATCAGATATTTTATAGTAAACGATTTTATAAAGTTTTTGTTTAATTACTTTTTTAAATTTGTTCATTGATATTTTTTGTATATCTCTTGGGAGATTGTTATAAAAGCCTCAAAAATACGAATCTGAACTTCTGACTCAGATTCAGTCATTATTCTATTTAAAACTATTCTATGAATCCTTAAAGTTATCATCAGCCCGGAAACGGATCGGCACACGATCTTCACATGCTAGTGAAAATCATTTGACAACGTTTGACAAGTCAAGTAGGTACTTATTATGTTTACATCACCGAGTGACTTTTAGATACATGATTGGGAGGCTAGTATGTGTACGATAACCTTTATTAAGCTACCTCACATCATAACCTAATTAATTTATCCTGAAACTACAATCCAGACTCCTGCAATTCAGTACTGTCATAGTTCCATAGGTCACTAGTATAAAGCACGGTGACCAAAAAGAGCTGTGAAGATGACTAACATCTCCGTATTTCTCGACATTGCAAATGGACCGAACGACGATGTAACATGAATTTTTAAATAGAAATTATCCTTCAATTGTTTTGGGCTTGACCTTTCACTGATTTTTTATTAAGGTCCATTGGTAAATCAAAACAATTCAGACTGATTAAAGTTCGTACAACTTGCTGCTTCTTACAGCAGACAAAGTACCTATATAAAATTGTATTTGTAGTGATCGATAAATACATTAATGTTCTTTGTTGGGTACAAGATTTCCCGGGTAAACCGGGCTGAATTGGGAGTCGGGGGTGAATAGAAACAAAACCAAAAGTGAAATTCCAACAAACACAATTATTACCTTCCTATTAATAATCACTGTTTTACTCTAGCAGCGTACTAAAATGTGTCTGCCTCTATCCTTTGTGTAGTGTTAGAAAAGGACAGGGTTAGAGTTAGCGACCTGCTAAGTTACCGAGTGATTACGAATAAGAGTGTAATTGTTCAACACCATTTCTAAATCCGGGTTTGTCAGACCCATCGCAGGCATACAGTATGCCGCATACTATACATACATAGAGTTAATAAGTGATGTTTGTTTCCTTGGGTAGGGAGCACCGGACGAGTCCGGCGCGACATTCAGTGCCGGGCGTGACGGACGATCGAGTCCGTTGTGCGAACCCCGTCCCGCGACGCGCTGCTGGCGACGAGCGCTCAACGTAGACCCGCCCTGGCGCCGCGTGCGGGCCCGCTGACGCCACACCACGCCCGACACGTGAGTACATTCCCGCTACAAGCAGGGCTATAGCATGCTGGGACCACGCTTATATACATCGTCCTAGAATCGCGTGGCTCGTGGCGCGCTTATTGGCTGACGCAATCTGTTCAACGGCTGATCACCGAAACAAGAAAATCAGCAGGAGAATCAAGTCAACGACATAGGTCTCAGAATTAACTAGTTGCAGTGGCAGTGGGCAGGCTGTTTCTCGAATGGCGGTCATGAACCAGCCAACAGATTGTAGGGTGGCCCTCAACTATTTCTGGGGGAGGCCTATGTCCTGCAGTGGACTTACTGGCTTTTTATGATGAAAATCTATTAAATGTCGTCGATTCAATGTGTTCTGTGTGTGACTTGTACTAACAAGTCACACAACTACTAAGCTACCCGACTATTTTTAGAACGAGTTCTTGAAGTTTTCCTTGTTCCAGCTGACACCCGTGGACTAGCGCTAGTGGGCCTCCACTGGGCCCTCCCACTTGACACCGGCTCATCTATCCGGATCGTTGACCCGTTCGCAGCATAGCGCCCGATTCGCCTCGGCACTGCCGAGGCTTCGGGCCTTAACCGACAAAACCTTCGGACTACTGAGAACTTCTTCCTTGGTGAAGACACCTTCGGAAGTCTTCGGAAACCTTCGGGCTCAGTAAAGAAGTTAACATCGTTTCTTTGGGCGATCTTTGGATAATCGTGACACGGATTTTGAAGACTTGGATTTAACTTAGAACTGAAGAATTGGACATTTGCAAGTTTTGACTTGATTGAGAATAGTCTATAACAACTAGGACTTCAGTGACATTAAACAGACGAACAACACTTTTGACGAAGAGATGAAGGTAAGATACTAATTAACATATGATTTTTCATACAGCGTCATCTAGCAGAGCTTATATTATGGGAACTTCATGTCAGATATACTTACTACTTATATATTTTTTTGTAATTAGATATATTAATATACACAGAAATACCCAGACCCCAGACAAATATTTACAGATAATACAAACATTTGTGCCGTGGCGGGAGTCGAATGGCTAGATTGGTAACGCACGTGGGCGCGCACACATACCAGTTGATTTGCGACCTGTGCGCTCCTCATCATCCGCAGGTTAAGACCTTCGATAGGCTCGTGGAGTTCATGACTTGCCACCTAGAACCCAAGCGATCAGAGATAGCGAAAAGACTGCAAATGTTAAGGAGGCTTTTTCCAAATGACTTAAAAAAAAGGAGGAGGTCAATTCGTCTGTTTTTTCTTGTGTGTATGTTACGCGATATCCTCGCCATTTGTGAACCGATTTTAATAATTCGGTTTTTTATGTGTAGGGTATACTTAGTGGTCCCATTTAAATTTTATGAAAAAATCCCACCCCTATAGGTGAAAAAATAAGGGAAGACATCATATTGAACTTTTCATCAACTTCCCTTTATCTGAAATCCGTTTTTTCCTTTCAAAACAATTATATTTTTGTTCAGGTCCCAATGGAGATGGAACCGCGTGTGCGCGTGATGAACGGCGACTGGACCCCAGCATCTGTCATTCAGGACATAGTCGCCAGCGGGGTACAGGAAGATCCCTTCTACGTCATGGACCTTGGAGAGCTGGTAGCGAGATACCAGCGCTGGACAGAGCTCATGCCGCGAGTGGAGCCTTTCTACGGTGAGTCTTTATTTGGAGTTAATGTAAAAACTGTTAAAAACTGCTTTGCTAAAAACTGTATGTACCTCGTGTGTTCATAAGTCTTGAGACACAGTAAAACTAAAATATTTTTGGAGCTAAGTTGAGTATTCATTTATTGGATATTAAAATTAAAACTACTGACATCTAGATCTGTATTTAAAAATAAATCATTCAAAATGGCCGCCTTTGCATTCAATGCAGGCCTTCAAACGCGTGCGCCATTCATCTATGGCGGCACGAATCTTTTCAATGGGAATCCGTTTCGATTCTTTAATAAGGGCTCGCTTGAGAGAATCCAGGTTTGGGTGAGACTTTCTGCATGCCCTCAGCTCCAATTCCGTCCATAAAGAATAATCCAAAGGATTCAAGTCAGGGCTTGACGAGGGCCAATCTTCGCTCCGAATGAAGCCTGGCAAATTGGCCTCCAGCCAACGTTGGGTAGTCTTAGCTTTATGGGAGGGAGCAGAGTCCTGTTGGAAAACCCAGTATTTTCCAGCGAATAGCGTATCATTTAATGGTTTAACCACCGCTTTCAATATGTCGGTTTGGGAATTTTGTGCCTTCACCTTGACGCCTTGCTGGCAAAAATGAAGCGAAGTGACCCCCTCGTAGGAAACACCCCACCAAACCATCACACTTGCTGGATGATGAGTGCGCTGGACATTGCGTACAGATGGCTGGACGTCCTTTGAACTTCTGGCGTAAACCTTATTGTTCTGCCGGTTAAACTTTTCTTCCACCGTGAAGATCTTTTCATCGGTAAACAGGATATTTTTTGGATCGTGTCTCTTCAATAGGTTCCGACATCGTTCCAGTCGCAATTTACGAAGACGCTCGTTTAAATAATGCACTTTCCTTCGACTGTAGGCCTTTAGTTTAAGATCATATTTAAGTATCCTGTTCACCGATATTCGCGAAATGTTGGTCTGCAGAGCTAATTTCTTTTGAGTCCGGCAAGGGTTGCGACGAATTCGCTCTCTGATTACTTTGATGTTGGCGGGCGTCCTTACAGACCGCGGGCGGCCACATCTTCCACGGTCTTCTAAAGAGCCGGTCTCCTTGTACCTCTTTATGGTATAATACACAAAGTTCCGACTACATCCCAAACTTTGGATTACACTAAAAACTTGCATTGGTTTTTTTCCTGCTTGAAACAGTGAAATTACAGTCGCACGCTAATCTTTTGTTGGCGCCATTTTCACGGAGAATGAAACAAATATTCAAATGTATATTTTTTCTGATTCAAAACATTCGAAATTTAAAATTTTAAATGTTTAAAAAAGGTTGCATGAATTACTTTCTTTTTAAATTAATTAAATAAGTTCGTCTCAAAACTTATGAACACACGAGGTAGAGGTGGTAGTATTTTTTGTTGATTTTTTTCTTTTTTTTTATGTTTCTGTGTTTGTGTACTATAAATATTTATAGTTTATCTATATATCTATTTTAGTGAGTTGCAACAGTTTGCCCGTTTCGGTATAGTGTGGTTCATGAAGACCCATAGTGGGGTCATAGAAAACCCGTAGCGAGGTCTGAGGAGATCTATAGTGCGTTCTGAGAAGACTCATAGTGGTGTCGGATGAGATCCATAGTGGGGTCTGTGAGGATCTATAGTAGGATGTGAGGGGACCTCAAGTAGGGTCTGAGGGGACCTGAAGTAGGGTCTGAAGGGGCGCATAGTGGGCGTCCATTTCCAGTTGTTTACATTTTTAATTTTTACTTCTGTCAGTTTTTAAAGTAAAATTAACCGAGCATAATATGTACTAGGCATGGAAACGATTGCTACTTTTAAATCATTTTTATTTGGTGAAATTATTTTTTTTTCTCTACTATTTCACATGCGAATTATCACAGTCAATGATTTTTATTTCGATAGCCGCATTATTTCGCAAATTTTGCAATAGATTTGGGGACAGACAATAAAAATGCTTATAAATGTCAAGTAATCACAATACTAAGTTGCACCGTACGGCGACGGCGACGGTTTGGTTTTATCGACCGATGTCTCACGATGAAATCCGAACGATCTGCGATTTAATTTCGCTGCGATTTTTAGCAGCCTGTGCAGAGGAAAGTCGCAGGTGCGACGTATGAAAAAGTATTTCATATGATTTTTCACTACTAATGAAATGTTCCATGCCTAATATGTACGACCCTGTAGCCCTAACTATGCCACGGATACCGGGGCAAATCATAATAGATCTGTGATATTATGACTTTCTATCGTAATATGAGCTGCTGGTTTTCCTAAAACAAAATGATGATACCTTTTTTCCCATCTCTTCCGGCACCAGGGTGGTAGCCGGGAACTTTGTCCTCAGATCGTACACATTCCTAAAGTTGTCAATTCTAGTAACACCACATATCCATCTCAAAATTCGCATCTCAGCCACCTGCACTTTCTTTTTATCAGTCACTTTGGTTGTTATAAATAGACAGGTTATTTTATATATGTATAATATTGTTGTAGCGGTGAAATGCAATGACGACCGTTTGTTGGTGAGCACGCTAGCGGCCCTCGGCGCCGGCTTCGACTGCGCCTCCAAAGCCGAGATTGAACTGGTCACTGGCCTTGGTGTGGCCCCTGAGTAAGTACTGTTACTAGCCAGGATTCTGGATAAAGTTATAAAGTCCAATTGTACAACAAATAAACACTGTATTACTAAAGTCACGCTATAAAATCTACATCAAACAATACAACAGAATAACACAATTAGAACAAAATTCATAGTTTCCGAATCACTTCGATAAATAAAATAAATAATGCTGGACATTTTGCACACAGCGTCATCTAACCCCAAACAAAGCAGAGCTTGTATTATGGGAACTACATGATTGATATACTAGGAACTTTTTTTTTGTAAATACATACATATTATAAAAAGAAAACACCCAGACCCGAGACAAATATTTGCAGATCATACACACATTAGTCCCGCTGCGGGAATCGAAATCGCAAATTCTGCGTTCCAGGCGGGCTTTCGCCCACTGCACGACAGAGGTCGTCAAATTCTCGTTCAAAGCTTGAGCTTCTCACATTTATTTTAACATTCTCTAAACAGACTTACGCGAATCATGGTATAAAACACGTTTCTATTGAAAACTTTCATAACCATGAGATGCAATAATTAATCCTCTTTCCTCTGACGAACAGGCGCATTATCTTCGCGAACCCCGCTAAGATGAACTCCCACATCCGCCGCGCGATGGCGCTGCGGGTCAGCACCATGACCTTCGACTCGGAGACGGAACTGCTCAAGATCAAGCATCTCTTCCCGACCGCACAGTGAGTACTGTACATAGAAGTAGCAGAGCTTCTTGTGAAAGAGACCATCCAGGAGTCTAGACAAATACCACGTTCTGTTGACGTTAACGCCTGCAATTCAATTCAATTCTTTGTTTATGGCCTTTGCGGGTTAAGGGGACCGCAATTTCGCCAATGTCACGTTACAAGTTAGGCCTTGACACGAAGGAGAATGACCGGTGGTGAGAAGAAAGGACAGTGGTGCAAAATATCCAGCTTATTGATTGCATGCAAGCAAAATAATTACATCTGAAAAAGGACAACACTAACTATTACTAACTACTTGTTTTTTTTCTTATATATAATCGCTTCATTATAATTATGTACCTACCTACAATAAAGTTTATAATGTTAGTTTTAATGCCTACCTACTTATTACTCCTACTTATAATTCACTGATGTTTTTGTTGTGCATTTTTATCTGAAATACAGTAACACATCGAGAACCTAGTGTCTAGACAAACCTAACATAGGTTTAAAGATGCTACTAACTAACTATTGTACCTACTTAATATGTTAATAAATAAATAAATATATATATAAATATAAATAACCATAGGTTTTCTACAGTTTTATTTTATTTTTCTCAATAAATTTACATAAATTATTTACAAAGGGGGAAAACACAAGGGAGAGGAGATTAACGCCTGCGGAAAGATTGAATTGTACGGAAATTACATAGCTGTGGAAATGTCACGTGACAGCTGCCAAGTTTTACCTTGAAAAAATTGCGTTAGCGTGAAAGGAAAAGTAGCGTGAGGTATTTGTCTAGCCCCCCAGGGATAGTACTACCACCTATTTTGTAATCCTACTAATATTATAAATATGAAAGTTTGTGAAAATGTTTGTGCCTCTTTCACGCAAGAATTACTGAACGGATTTCGATGAAACTTTACAGTAATATATCTTATACATCAGAATAACACATAGACTACTTTTTAACCGGGTATCACGCGGGCGAAGCCGTGGGCAGAGGCTAGTGTAATATGTTTCCTAGTCGGGGTATCACTCATTCGCGTGTTCCTACAGTTGAGTGATGTTTGAGTAGATGTTTTTAAGATGTGAAATTTAAATATGTTCCGGTTAAAATTTTTAATTATTTATTTATTTATTTAGATAACTTTATCCATAATTTGTTATATGATCAGTAAGATAATGTCATCATCACTTATCAATATCCCGATTCAGTAGGCTTTCTGTGATAGTAGGAAATATCTTTTTATAACTATAGAACCACCTAACTATGTGTTGTTTCAGGCTGGTGCTGCGCATCCGTTGCGACGCGGCGTCCGCGCAGTGTCCGCTTGGCATGAAGTTCGGCTGCAACCCTGTGACCGAAGCGCCGCGGCTGCTCAAGCTGGCGGCTTCGCATCAACTCAACGTAAGCATCATGCCATCTTCCACGCATAATATACCAACTTTGAGTCCATCCTATACGCATATTATACCAAGTTTGAGTCCATCCTCCACGCATAATTTACCAAGTTTGAGTCCATCCTCCACGCATAATATACCAACTTTGAGTCCATCCTTCACGCATAATATACCAAGTTTGAGTCCATCATCCACGCATAATATACCAACTTTAAGTCCATCCTCCACGCATATTATACCAAGTTTGAGTCCATCATCCACGCATAATATACCAACTTTGAGTCCATCCTCCACGCATATTATACCAAGTTTGAGTCCATCATCCACGCATAATATACCAAGTTTGAGTCCGAGAGTCTTCATCAGGGTGATCGCAACGCTCTCCTTCCGCGTCGCGTCGTGCACTGAACCTTTTTTACAATTTTAATAATCAAACTCACGATAGCTTTTGTCGTGGCTATTCAGGATTCCCTGTGACGTGGTTAGGAACTAAAAGGATAGTAACAAGTTGTTGTTGTGTTTGTAGGTGGTCGGTATCTCGTTCCACGTGGGCTCGGGCGCCGGCGAGACGGAGGTGTACTCTCGCGCTATCCTCGCGTGCCGGCAACTCTTCAGCGCGGGCGCCAAGCTCGGACACAGCATGCGTCTGCTGGACATCGGCGGCGGATTCCCGGGAGGCAAGGACACAGACATATTCGAGGTATGTACCATGTAGCTTGCTTAAAGCTTACTATCAAATACGATATCAAATGAATAGTTACCTCTTTGTTGACATGTTTTAGATGATTTTATTGTTAATTTTTTTGATGAATATTTGTATACTAACTACTTAGTAGAATATGGTGATACGTTTACTAACCTACAAATTTTATCTGCAATGTTTGTTTGCCTGTGTTCTGTACAAATAAATTATCTGAATCTGAATCTGCTGTAATGCGGGAATGCTATGTATCTGGAATGGTATATGATCTAAGTAGCTTGCTGTAATGCGGAATGGTATGTAGTTTGAGATTGGAAATTTTGAGGTTTTTAAAAATCTGTCTGCACCTATAAATATCTATGTAGCTTGCTGTTATGCGGAATGGTATGTAGTTTGAGATTGGTAATTTCAAGGTTTTTAAAAATCTGTCTTACCTATATCTGTTAACCTATACAGATCTATGTAGCTTGCTGTTATGCGGAATGGTATGTAGTTTGAGATTGGAAATTTTGAGGTTTTTAAAAATCTGTCTGCACCTATAAATATCTATGTAGCTTGCTGTTATGCGGAATGGTATGTAGTTTGAGATTGGTAATTTCAAGGTTTTTTAAAATCTGTCTTACCTATATCTGTTAACCTATACAGATCTATGTAGCTTGCTGTTATGCGGAATGGTATGTTGTTTGAGATTGGAAATTTTTAGGTTTTAAAAATATGTCTACACCTATACAGATTAACCTTATTAAAGACATTTGTGTGTGTAATAACTTATGAAAATAGGGACTAGGGGCCATCAAGCACAGGATATTCCAAAGTCAGTTCAATTATTTATTGAAATCACAAGGATAAATAATAAATAATACTGGACATTTTCACACAGCATCATCTAGCCCCAACGTAAGCAGAGCTTGTGTTATGGGAACTACGTGATTAAATACTACTTATATATATATATATATATATATATATATATATATATATATTGTAAATATATGTATACATATTATACATAGAAAACACCCATCACTTTGAAAATATCAATTTTACCAAGTCAGGAAAGAAAAACAAGAAACAAGTTATTTATGTATGTAGCTTGGAAATTACACTGACAATTAGGAGGCTTACAGCATAATAGAGATAATACATTGACATTCTGTATTTTAAATTTGTTTCTATAAGGATGTGATGTTCCAGGTGTCTCAAGTGATCAACGCGGCTTTGCTCGCGCACTTCTCTGACACGAGCGTGCGCGTGATCGCGGAGCCCGGACGTTACTTCGCGGCCGCTGCCTACACCCTGGCGGCCATGGTGCATTCCACACGCGAGGTGACACACTTTTACACTTCTAACTCAAAAGTTTGTAGTAAAAAACTCGAAAGTTTGAAGTCAATAGGTTTTTATTTAATAAGGGGATCTAACCAAATACTACTCTCTGTTGACGTTATAACGCCTGCGGAAATATTGAATTGTATGGAAATGACATTAGCTGTGGAAATGTCTCGTGACAGCTGCCAAGTTTTACTTTGACAAATTTGCGTTAGCGTGAAAGGAAAAGTAAGCGTGAGGTATTTGTCGAGACCCCTGATCACAAGTATCTTTTAAACTTATATTTCTATTTTTGCTTACTACACATTTATTCATATCACTATTTACAAGTATGTATAGTACATATTCGAAAAATACAACAGCTAGCTACCTTAAGACCGTTACAAACAGTCTATAAATAGGTCAACTGATCCAGATAATTACTTGGAAGCGTTCACATAATACTAAAGAGCATTACCATGCTGAATGAAAATGCTAATACTTTGGCAAAGATAAGAGCCAGCTCTCTTGTCACGATATGTTTAAAGAACTAACATTTTCAGAAAGATCAACTTATAAACTTCAAATAATATACTTTGTGAGAATGAGATAGACAGCTAAACTATCTCGCGCTAACAATGCTACCTTTTCTCTGCTGATCAGGCGCCTAGCAACTTAAAAGCGTCAAGTATTTATGAGGATTTTCCCAGCTGTGGGTTTTTCTGGTTATAGCCAGATTATGTAAGCATGGGTTTTACAACTTCGCCAACGGCTAACGATGATTTCTGTTTAATACGTTTATCTATTAGTTACAGCTGCTGGTGGTTTTCGTAACCAGTAAATTAAGAAATAAACAAATCTAATTGAGCCGTTCGTTATCAGAATTCATCCGCTAGTGGCGCTGAACAAGTTTCCATACAATTTCAACAATCGCATCGATTTTCGTCCCTAAGGCTGCCTGTTAGGAAACATAAATACATACGTAAACTCACGCTTGTTTTCCGGAGGGGTAGGCAGAGACTATGGATTTCCACTTGTTACGATCCTGATATACCTCTTTTGCTTAATTCACTCTCATCACATTTTTCATACATGTTCGCTGGTTTAAGGTAATCTTGACCTATCCTTTCTCCAGAATCTTTCTCTAGCATTTAATGAAAATCAAATAAAAATACTCAATACCAATACATTTTAGAATATTATTACGACTATACCACGTAGGTACTTTACTATTCTCCTGCTGACGTTTATTTTGTTTATTTTTGTTTATTTGTTTTTTGGTGATCAACAGTGTTTACTTATAATCTAGACAAAAACATTTGTATCAAGCATAAGGCCAATAACAGTTTCGTTTCGTTGATAGTTTAGAGGTCCTTCTTCATGAGCACCGTCCGCGTTGTATAGTCGTAATAATATTATAAAATGATACCAAACCACGATAATTTTAATTCTACCAATACATTTATTGTTTTCAAATGTTTACAAACTTACTAGTAGTCTCATATGAACCCTGCGTTAGGGTATATCATCATGGCGGCAGATCGAGGTTTTTTTTAAACATTTTATGTAGGTATTCAACATAGGCACTTCAAGAGATAGGTCTACGTTACGTAGATATTTTCGGAGTTAGTTGATTTTAAGTGTCGGTATTTATAATGTACGTTGTTTAAAGATATGTTTGTCTGTTCGTAGATCGTCTCGACGGAAGAGAACGGCGAGAATCACATGATGTATTTCATCAACGACGGAGTGTACGGCTCATTCAACTGCATCCTGTACGACCACCAGCAGATCGTCGTCAAACCGCTCAAGGTTCATTACTTTGTTTATTTATTTCATTTATAAATTGCTTTCATGCATTGTATTCATACATTAAATAGGCAGTTAGATACATTTTCATTTGTTAATTGCTCTCATGCACATACATCGTTTATATGTCTTAAGCGATACATACATTAAAAAGGCTGTTAGGTACATGAGTTCAATCATGCAGATTCGTTTTACAAAATAATACAGTTTTAGCTCTCCTGCTTACGAAACATAATAAAATTCATGTAGTTAGAGATTAATGTGCTAAATAGTTTGCGCGTATATATAGAATATTGATATATTTTCTATGGCTTTAAGCGCTCTTACGCTCTTAAAATTATGCGATTTCTCATGCAAACGCATGCGATAAAATTGCATAATGCACTAATTGGAGAGACAGAATGTCTCACATCACCTGTCTTTTCGATAAAGAGAAGGCTGGTAAAATGGCATGCAAATGATGCGGGTCAATTATGTCGGCGGGCGCAATACAATACGTAGTTCCAGACGCCCTCGATTCATACGTAACCGACAAGAACTCCTTCTGTTCTCAACATAAAAATCTGAATTAAATAATGAATGAAAATACTTTATAGTTCACAATATACAATATACAAAATAAACAATATCTTATTCTTGTGTATCCATATAATAAGCTTAAGTTGTGTTCTATCTTATAATAATAATAATAAAATATATTTATTTGACATAATAAAACGTTACAAATTGTATATGAATCTATAGGCTCCTGAACTAGTAAAAACTAGTTATGTTAAATCTGATGCCTACTTGTTTTTTGCTGTAATAAATACTTGCAGTCTGGAAGGGATCGCTTTTAAGCGATAAGACTACCCAATGGGAGACTACCCTTTTAGTTTATTTTGTTAACTTGTGGTGTACAATAAAGTATTTTCATTCATTCAAATACTTATTTTTATGCTCAAACAAAAACGCACAATAATAATGTATGTATGTGTGTGTTTGTTGACAGGCATCTACAGGCAAGAAGGGTGCGTGCTCTGTGTGGGGTCCGTCTTGCGACGGTCTGGACTGCGTGCTGCCGGCGACGCGACTGGCGCCGCTCGCGGCCGGCGACTGGCTCGTGTTCCCGGACATGGGCGCGTACACGCTGCCCGTCGCCTCGCCCTTCAACGGCTTCCCCGTGCCCGCGGTCACGCCCGTCGTCGACCGCACGCTCTGGTCAGTTCACTAACAATCACTACGCTGTACATTTTCAATTATCTATGGGCACATGAAGATCACAATAAAGCATTTTTATTGCGAACTACTACCGATATTTGTCATCTAAACATGTTTAATTACTAATCTGAAACGCTATGCAAGATTAGTGAGAGAGTAATGTTGGGTGTATGCAATTCATAGAGCTGTTCTTTTTCAAACATAAAAAAAAAACATCCTTAGGACTGGTGGGATTCCAGAAAAAAATGTGTTTAGTAGATACTTGTATTATAATATCTGTGGTAGATATATACTATTTTCTATATGTATAGGAAATTCTTTATTGAAGGGATGATCACTTTAACTTAGTTCTAATCTGCATAACTATTTATATCAATATTCGGTGGTGAAACTGAAAATTCGGTTCAAGAAAAATGTTTTTAGTAATAATTGTTGTTTTAATTTCAGGGCTGTACTCAAAGACATGCTGCCGCTAACATCTGCTGTCTTCATCGACGAGCCATGCATCAACGCGGCACTAGGCTCTGATTCGGATCCCTCTCCGCTCTCCACCCCGCCGGACACCCCCTCGCCCCCTGGAAGCCCCCTGCCGGACCACGAAGCACTCGACCACCAGGGTGTCTTCATTGAGTGCGCTCTCAAATGAAACGAAACAACTCTACACGGAATGGTACATAACAAAGTTACCGATTTTCGCAAAAGCATGCCTTTCGATCTACGTTCATTTATCGTACCACAGGTTGTGTTTTGGAGTTTGTTTGTGTTTGTCAGTTGACGGACGGCCGGCGCGGACTTGCCACTTTTATCCTTGTCTGCACTTAAGTAAAAAGGCTTAAACAGACTTAGGTATACCTCAGTGACAGCTTTTGATAGAACTTTTGAAAGTATCGTGTTTCTAAACATTTATCTTCTAAAAACGGGATATTTATCTTGATTAGTGACTTTGAATGTTTAAAATTGAGCTTCTATAGAAACTTGTCACTAAGCATGAACTTAAGAGCTGTCAAAGCTTAGTGTAGACAGGTGTAATGTTCTTCGGCTTCACTCAACGCATAAGCATTAGTTAAATTAATCAAGCAACGCAAAATATGGGAATATTTTAAGTAATGCTTAAGAATAAAGCCGTTATAACGTGGGCGGTGGTTCGCGTCGGTCCATTCACCGACAACACTAAATGCATGTCCGTACTCAGAGAAGCCATCGAATTCAAATGGTTCTTTAGTAGAAAATTAGGGTACAATTTAATGAACCATTAAGTTGATTGGGGACTCTGGTTGCGGGCTCAAGTTGTTGAATTACCAACACAGGGTATGAAGACTATAAGGAAATACGGAACTAAGTATGAATTTTAAAGGATGAAATGACTAGTATGCAACATTAACATTCCCACGCAGTTGTTGTGCGAAAGTTAAATACTAATAGGCAATTGTCATCTTGTACTAAATTTGTTTCCTACAAATTCATTCGTAGTTTCAACTAGAAATGCGAATTTCGGTAACGATTCTTCATATATTTTGTTTTGTACCATTTACACTGTATAAGCGAAAACGGAAACTAACGATAGGCTAGTGTCTACAGATTTGCTTGATTTTATCTATCATCTGGATTATCTCCCACTTGTCTATTGTCAGCAGATTCAGTTTCAGATTTGTTTGCTTGTGTAACATGGGTTACAGTGTGTGGTAAACAATAAAGTAGGTAACAGCCATGGTTAGCATGCACAATTAATAGGTTAATGTAAAGTTATTTCCAAAGTAATGTAAAAAAAATAATCAATTAACATGTCATGCAAATGAATAAAATTAAAAGCAGTACAGCTAAAGGCTTTCAGCTAGAGAATACTTTACACTTGTAACTGATTTTTCTTAGTCACCTTTCCTGTGGCCCTGAAAAGCCTGATCTAACCAGACGCCAACCAGTTTCATAGCAATGGTAGAAGAACCAGTGCTGTGAAAGGGTTCAGTGGTTCAATTCCGAAGAGAGAACAAGCCAAAATCCAATAACATAATATAGCAATCAGCAGTCATATACATAGTTGGATTCCCTGTGACGTGGGAATCAGGAACGAAGTGTACCCATGGTACCGCAAAACTAGAGGCAAGAACTTTTTTTACGGAGACCTTTTCTGAACGTATTTTCTAAAAGACTAGCTTCTGTTCTAGCTTACCCGGAAAAAGTAGCCTTATAATGTTATTGTTTTTTTTTTATTTCCGGCTCTGGGTGATTTGGTATGATATATGCAAAATGCAAAAACTTTGTGCTAGTACAAAGTAATGTGTAATAATGTGGCTACTAATGTTGAAAATAAGCAAGTCTGTTGGCACTTTTTGTTTAAAATGGTATTAAGCTAACTGAATGAACAGCTCTCTTATATCCACTATAGAGACATTACATCACAAAAACATCATTCATTCAGTTTGCCTCGAATATGGTATGCTTGTTTTTACGTCCTGTGTTTTGTTCCAGTCAAATGCTGGGTTGTAAAAAACTTATGAACTGGAATCTAACACGATCCATAGAGACAAGCCTTAAGTCACAGTCAAGTTGAGATTTTAATAAAAGTTTAATCGGTTTTTAGTTTGTTGGTGTGGTATGATGACATGATTTTATGAAATTACTTTAAACTTCTTACTTGTATCATTTTCTTTTCTTTTTGATCTGTGGCAAGTATAATTATATAGCTCTTTAAACTCGCACAGATAGAACAGTACTGCAAGGTAAGATCCAGAGTGCCATCTATTTTACAGTCTGCACTGACGTCCCGCATTGGGGTGTAGTTTGCATTATCCTTCTATTCTGACCGCAATCAGCAACTCCTTGAAGTAGCGGAGAAAGACTGGGTTGATGACAGCAGTGTTCCAGTATCCCTGACCTACTGTCAGTTAATGATGACAGAGAGCATGTAATCTAGTGCCATCTATGCTATGCTAAGCTTTTGGGTTCTGACCCAGCCTGCCACAGATAAAAAAGATAATCTATATTTGACTGTGATTGTTTTTTTTTATTTGTGGATTTTTATATTCAAATTCTCTGCTAAAAAAAGATAAAACAAATTATTAATTTTAAATTTTTTGTTAAGTCTAATCAATTTATTGGATTTTAAATTTTTGAATTTCTATAAATGGCTTTCAAGTTTAGTTTGAGTTCAAATTTGTGATTTGTGTGTTCTATTATACTGTTCCCTATATGATTGTGAGTAGTGCGACTCAAAACTATGTAACTAATATCACACAGGTATGCCTGCATGCGTCCTAGGTGGCATTGGATTGGAACGTATGTTGGCTTGGTGTGTCGCTAGTCGCAGTTATTTTTTTATGTACATTGTGTATTATGTATTTTATTTGTTTTTCGCGACTAATAGTAAATTGCAATTTATTTATGAAATATGTAGTAGATACGCTGCAAAGCCCATCTTTAAAAAATATTTTCAACACACACATATACACAACACGACTTTGTTTAGGCCTGTTGTGGTAGGCCTTTTTCATTTTAAGATGGGCACCTTTTATGAATAATTCATACATTCAATAATTAATAAATTATTTATTCCGCTTTATTTAATTTTGGTGAATATATCCATTTGTTAGTAATTATATAGACAATTTTTGCTAGGAAAATATTTTAAAATCACTTAATGTTGCTAGGACACTGTTTGTTTGAAAAAAATCACTTTGTTTGCAACTGCCTAATGTATTTAGTAGCTTGTAAATGTATAAGATTCACCTTTCTGGTAAATTGCATTACCATTTTTGTGTAGTAACACCTACGGGAAAAACAATGTGTTTTGTTCACAAGTAGTTTTTTTTCATAATTTAGATAAAGCACACTTGTTGTAAAACAATTAAAGCACGTCTATTTTTGCCGTGGTTAAATTATCTTACCGTCATCCCGAAACACAACATTCCTCTAGAATTGTGAATCTTTATAATATTTGTATTATTTCCCTTGTTAGATGGATTCCGGAAAATGTATCGCAAATTGCTTCTTCAATATAATTTGATCAATAGTTTATATTGTTTTATTTTTACTTACGACTCGCCGTGTATAAACAAGTTAGTACCTACACTAATGTATGGTAGTTGGGTACTAAGAGAATGGTTGGGTAGGTATGGCCGCAGATATTATACATGTATTGCATGATAGCAAACATTATTCAGCTCGTACCTACTGTATGTGTTTATTTTCATAATAAAGTAAGACAATAGATGGCGATAAAACCTATAAAGGGATTTGTTTCAAACTAGCTAGAAATCATGTGAACTGTGTTATACTTATCTTGATGTCAACCTCAAGATAAGTAGATACCTATAACACGTAGTACTAACTTCAAGGTTCAAGAGAGAGCAGTGTGGAGTGAATAAAGATGTAACGAGAGTTGAGAAAGGTATTTTGTGATACCTTTCTCATTTAGAAAGGATTTATAGAAGAAGATTAACAAAACAAGTATACAAGGCGAGCGTAAACGGAATAGTTGGAAGGCCTCTGTGAACGTATTCTGATCAAATAAGAGACGTTCTGAAAAAAGGAAAAGTCAAAAAGCCTGACGAGCGTGTTTTAAGAATGTGATGAGGATTAATGAAGCGAAAGGTATGCCAGGTTCGTAGCCAGTGTAAATCCGTGATCTCTGCCTACCTCTCCGGGAAACAGGCATGACTTTTATGTATTTTTACTTGTAAAGAAGAAATTACCACCTAAACCATAAAAGAAGTCAGACCTTGCTCAATAGAAATAAGTATTTTTTTGGACATCGGGACATGCGATGTGCAACTTTATATATTATGCATATTAGATTGTAAAACTCAGCTTGAGAATACCGTAGGGTTCTGAAGGTCCAGCCAAAAGCTGATGCAGTTTTATAGATTTTCGGTTTGGAGATTTTACATCTCAAGTTTTATGTGTCCGAATATCATACTCTAAGCTCATACCTAATAGATACCGATCGCTAAGCATTATCATTCGGCGATGGTGGCTAAATGCGAAGTGTATAGTTTCGTTTGATCAGTGTTGCTATTTCGATTAAATAAAAGAAATGTACCTTATAATTCTCAATTTTTTTATTGAAATACCAAAGACAAAGGATCATACTATACATATATTAGTATAATAATAAAATACTTTTATGTATGATAACATCAAAGCAGCAATAATAAAAGAGCAACAAGGAATCTCGGCGAGGTGCAAAGAATCCTTTCACCACATCGATTGATTCATCATCAATCGCGGCCCTTTACAGGGATACTACATAGTAGCATGCATTAAGGTAGGGTGACCAAGAAAGTTAGTGACACGAAAGAATGACTTGCCAAAACTAATTAAACAGATTCTACGCGTCATGACCGGCCTTCTAAGATTAAACAATATCGATTAATTATCACAATTCTCCTAAGTTTATAAAAGTGCAATAAAAAAGGCACTGTTTGGACAAACATCAACAATTGCATGTGAACATCTAATGGTTCGTTTTTGTAAGCTAAAATCTGATAACCGTGGAGGCTGGGCTCTGTGGTGGTACAAGTATTTGAGTGCCGGCCGTCAGAAAGGCCGTTTTCACCTGTTCCGGTAAAGAATTCAAGCAAACATCCTTGAGAGACTCACTCCGTTCTTTTCCGGTTTGATACGTCAACATCCTACGTCGCTACATACACCACGTTCCGTTCCGGTCCGTTGACGGGCCGGTATAAAAACCACCGGAGTGCGTCACCCCGAAGTCATTTCCGTTGGACAGGTAAGAATGAAAATGGCATTCTGCCACGATGCGCCCGTTTTCCATTTCATTATTAACGGAACGGACCGAACCGGATCAAAACGGCTTGTCTGTCGGTGCCCCTAGTTAAGCTATACCTATTACAAACTGCCAACGCAAAACACTATTCAAAAGTACACAAGTTTATAGTAACAGGGATTTAGTTTAAATTAAGCATATACTAATTATACATAAACTCCTTCGTTCTCCTTAAGAAAGGTGGTCTAAACTTGAGTTCTGTCAGAGTTGCTGAACCAATGTTTTAATTAGACCACATCGACATTTCAAAACATTCATTTTTAAACCTTGTTTATAATAACAATTTGTCTTGAAAGTCCATATTCAAGCCTGGTTTATCTCCAAGAGATAAACCACCGATTCAAACCAACTTTCGTAGTGAGACGATTTATGCCTTTGACAGTTATATCCTCATCCATTATGTTTTAAAACTTTAACATTGTTTTTATACAAAATAACATCCACAAATCATCAATCATTCAATTTCAATTCGATTTGAACACCTACATAAAATAGCTCATAATAAATCATCAGCTTGAAGTGCACTGCTGGATATGGGCCTCCCCAAGAGTGCCTTGCACGCAAACTTTCACAAACATTAACAAAATATTCCGAATTTCATCCAAATTGGTTCAGCCGTTTCAAACATACTTACTTCTACATATAACAGGACATACCTCTGCCTACACTATAACAACCAGACTCAACCATGTAACTAAACGTACCCTCTGTTTCATGATCACTAGCAACTTATCAAGTATCTAACCCTGTCCTTTTCTAACACTAAACAAAGGATAGAGGCTGTCAACTTTTAGCACGCTGCTAAAGTTAGCGAGTGATTACGAAACAAACGAGATATTTTTTACAAACATATCGATCATAAATTCATACTCCTAAATACAATCATACTCTATCCTATATGATACACATACATACATAATATACATACTGGAATACATTCATTATACACTTCTGGCACATAATTATTTGGGTAATGTGTCTAACTAAGGTAATGTGAACTGTAAAAAATAACGACCTATTTGTTACAAAATATTATAAAATTGAAGTTACTCCATATTTTGTATTCAGTTACATTGATAGATGTTGAATGCATCGAGCTATGTGCACAAATTCACAGTCACACCAATTACATAATTTCATTTTTGACAGTGTCAATTTTCGTGTCTTCTTCAAGGTAAATTTTGCATCACTCACATGTAAGGGGTCCCATTATTGGTTAACGATAATGGATGTTAAGGACACAGCTTTATCATAAAAACATTACTTTTGTCTAAATACTACAAACTCTATATTTTATCAGACCCTTCCCAAAGCCCATCGAAGACAGGATAGTAACTAGGAATGAAATTGATTTTTATTCCTTTATCCACAGCAATGATCTTGACTTGATTGGAGATAGAGTTAAACACACCCAGCCTTATCGTAAAAACACTACTTTTGTCCAAGCTTTGTAGATCTCTGTAGATTTTGTTTATTATGGTATTTGTTTAAGGTGTACCATAAAGTATTTTCATTCATTCGTTCATTCTTTTAACAGATCATTCCCAAAGCCCACCAAACACAGGACAGTAACTAGGAAATTATATTCCTTTATCACCATATCTGGACTTGTACTTGATGTGCTTTTATTCATCTAATAAAAAATATCGAATAGTACTACTTAATCGATATTTATCACCTACAAAGTCTCGTGTACACTTTGTTAACAATTGTGTACTAGCAGCATCAATTCGCATTGACGTACCGCCATTGACAATGATAATTGTCTGGTACTGAAAGTTCGTTAATTTATTCATTACATAAAATTATAGTAAGAAAACGGCCAAGTGAGAGTTAAACTCGCGTACTAAGAGTTCCGTACTACCGCATAATATAAACACTTATCCAAATATTTTAGAAAGTAGTTGAGATAAAATGTGTTTTGTTTTTTTTCATATCATTTGGAATGACAAATATCAGAAAGAGACAAAGCAATGTTTTGTTAATCAACCGTTTAATATCGTATTGAGTAAGGCCCCTAATCTTTGGTAAGTAACAAAATATTTGTTTTTTTTTTTCAGTGTTTGGGGTTGATGGGATATAGGTTAATTTCCCTTGGGTATGTTAAAAAATATTTTTTATCTTAGTTCGTTAAGTGGCGAAAGCAATGCGAATTTCAGCTGATACAAATGGATCCTTTCTAACGAGCTCTAGTCGAGTCCAATTAACTCTTAGCTAGCTCTAGTTAAGTCCAGTGTATAGTGTCAGATTGCCGGAACGCGCCTGCTGTTTTGTAAAATCAGCGATCGAGTCAGCAAATCTGGAATAAAAAATACACTGTGGATTAAGATTGACGAACCTTGAAATCAGTTCATCCTTTTAGGAGCTACGCTCATGTCTAAGAGCTAGACACACCGCTAAATACTGACACGCTACAAAGAAACTGACAGTTTATATAATAAATAATGCTGGACATTTTTGACACAGCATAATCTAGCCCCAAACTAAGCAGAGCTTGTGTTATAGAAACTACATGACTGATATTATACTACTTATATACTTTTTTTGTAAATACAATCTCTAAATATATGTAAGTAATAAAGTACAATCTCTTTCGAACTCTACTTAAATCTTAATTGTGTTGCAACAGCGATGGTCACGGGTTGTTCAGACGAAACGCCGGGAAAATAATAAAAATATACGCGATAAAGACCCATATAAAACTTATAAATAAGATTTATGCAGAGTTTTACGTTTCCTGATCGCGAAAGTTTCAAAAAACTGCTTAAATTTGTAGTAGTTTAGTAGTGTTTCAGTATTTGGCTGACAAGAAGGCTTAAAACTTGTATCACCCCTCTTATTACGTTTGAGTGTTTGAAAACAGTGTCCCGTGATTATTTACCTGTACACTGTAGGTTGCTAGGTAACTTTGGAGGGTTTCCTGGTATCGCGGTTCCAGCGAGCAGACTCTGGGCGGCAACAGACCGGGGTATTGCCGCGACAGGGCGCCGAAACTCTCCGCCAAGTAACGTTTCGGGTCGTCGATGCCTGCGAACAATGAAATATTGGTCTAAAACTTCTAAAACTACCACGGCCTCTGTACCGACTTCGGTAGTGCAACGGGCGAGTGTCTAAGTTCCCGTCTCAAGACGGTCGAGCGTGGTCGCGGACGGTGCTCATGAGGAAGTACCCTCTTAAAGTCAAAATGGTTAACGAAACGTTTACAGAAGAATATTAAAGTATTTGATATGGTCCTAATAATCCTAAAATTATACCAAACCACGATAATTTCAATCCTATGAGTATAATCTTCTCGTGATCATGATGCAAACAACTGTGCCGGAATATCGGGAAAGATTCAAACTCACAAATGGCATACATGTCGCGTGTTTAGGGTTCCGTGCCTCAAAGGGAAAAACGGAATCCTTATAGGATCACTTCGTTGTCCGTCCGCCCGTCAGGCTGTCAAGACCCTTTTTCTGAGGAACTCGTGGAGGTGTTAAGTTGAAATTAATATCAAATACGTAGGCCTACGGTCCCTTGGAGCTCTAAAATCAAGCTTTTAAGTCAACGCAATAAAATATACGGTGGTTTATGAGACATATTTTGATACTCGCAAGTAAATCAAAACTTATAGGGTACTTCCTGTTGTCCTAGAATCAAGATTTCACAGCACAAGAAAATGAAAAAGTCCGAAAATAGGTAATTTGTAGTTTAATCATTTTTTTTTAGATTACAAACATCAATATTTTTTTGACCGTGACATTTATCAACTACGACGTTTTTTCAACTACAAAGTTTGTCTTTCAATCCGACTTATCTTTTCGTTAGAGCAATTTTTCGTGATTACATAGTTTATGAATTTTAGTAATGTTAATTATTTTGGTGAACAAACAAGCTTGTACGGAACCGTCGGTGCGCGAGTCAGACTCGCACTTGTCCTATTTTTCGGATATTTCAAATGTTAATGCTTAATTGGTGTTTAATTGGCTTGGGCTCATAAAACAGATCTTACGTTTGTAAGATCTGTTTAATGTTTATTAGTCCCGTGACAGGAATCGAACCCGCAACCTTCTTCGCCCACTGCGCCACAGAGGTCGTCAATTATGTTTATGATAGAGTTGACTCACTGGCGAGCGGATCATTGGTGGTTCCCTTAGCGCATGTGAGCTGTGAGTACTGCGCCTGGTAGCCGGGCGCGTCGTCCACCTCGATGAAGTGGTCATCCGGCAGCGTCGTGTCGTTCGGAGGCAGCTCGAACAGAAGGATCAGAGCCTGGAAATAAACACACAGTAGTACTACGTGCAGGGTAATTAACTCACTTAGAATATGCGTTCCGTCGTTCAAGGGGGGCTAGACAAATAGCACTTTCTGTTGACGTTAACGTTTGCGGAAAAATAAAATTGTATGGAAATGTCACATTTCCGCAGCAAATGTTATTGCCATGAGTTAGTGTGATCGCCCCGCTGGCACGCTCAAGCACGATGGCAATTTTGACACTAATTCCTTATTTTAATGGCCCATCCATCCAAAAAACTGAACGTGCAATAGGTAACCAATTTTGTTCATTCGCATTGTTCATCTATGGCTCATCCAGCTTACAAATTAGCGTGATACGATCCATCCCATCCGATGATACCAGCCATGGGAAATTAGTGTGATCGCCCAGCAGCTTTAGTTAACCGACGTATGAGTAATGGCAGAGCATACCTGCATCAGCTCCGGCCACCGGTGCGCCAGCTCTCCTTGCCGGAACGCTTGCGAGTCGCAGAGCAGCTTGACGCAGCCGACAGCGGCCGCCTTGCGCTCGAGCGCGCCCGTCACGCGCTGCAGGTCCGTCAACAGCACGCGGTCCACGTACATCGCGAATAAGCTGGAACAATTTCATCTTCTTACAATTCTTTATTGTACACGTATGGGATAGTTGGAAGAGAAAGGCCTCGCCGAACGTACTCTGACCAAATTGGAGACGTTCTAGAGAAAGATCAGGTCAAAAGTACACTAAACCGCCGAGCTTGTGTGAGGAATTTGATGAGGATGAATGAAGCGAAAGAGGTATGACGGATCTTAGCAAGTGGAAATCCTTGGTCTCTGCCTACCCCTCCGGGAAACAGGGGTGACTATATTTGTGTACAAGTATATAACATAGAAATGTAAACTTAAGGTAAGGCATGGTCAAAGGCGTGCATCACCCTGAGTTTTCTTCCAACAAACCTTTGAGGAAAGTGAGAGGGGGGATGAAATTCAAACGTTAAATCTTACTACTATTATAAACGCGAAAGTTTGTGAGGATGGATAGATATTTGTTACTCTTTCACGCGAAAACTACTGAACGGATTATTATGAAACTTTACAGTAATATAGTTTATAAATCAGAATAACACATAGGCTACTTTTTATCCGGGTATCACGCGGGCGAAGCCGTGGACAGATACTAATATTAATATATTTACAGATAGGAGTTAACAGTTTCTAGGGCCAGCTCTTTCACAAGGAGCTCTAACTTCTTTTAAGTTTAAGTTTAAGTTTAAGTTACTTATAAGTTTTTACGGGTCCTTTTTACCTTTAGAAATTATGAAGGTGCGGCCACTGCTTTTATTTCTTGTCGATAGCTTCTTTAACAGCTGTTGCAACAGTCGAAACGTCAGATAAATAATAAAAGGTAAACGCTAAAAGGGTTAAAGATTTATATAATCACTACCTCGTGTGTTCATAAGTTTTGAGACGAACTTATTTAATTAATTTAAAAAGAAAGTAATTCATGCAACCTTTTTTAAACTTTTAAAATTTTAAATTTCGAATGTTTTGAATCAGAAAAAATATACATTTGAATATTTGTTTCATTCTCCGTGAAAATGGCGCCAACAAAAGATTTGCGTGCGACTGTAATTTCACTGTTTCAAGCAGGAAAAAAACCAATGCAAGTTTTTAGTGAAATCCAAAGTTTGGGATGTAGTCGGAACTTTGTGTATTATACCATAAAGAGGTACAAGGAGACCGGCTCTTTAGAAGACCGTGGAAGATGTGGCCGCCCGCGGTCTGTAAGGACGCCCGCCAACATCAAAGTAATCAGAGAGCGAATTCGTCGCAACCCTTGCCGGACTCAAAAGAAATTAGCTCTGCAGACCAACATTTCGCGAATATCGGTGAACAGGATACTTAAATATGATCTTAAACTAAAGGCCTACAGTCGAAGGAAAGTTTATTATTTAAACGAGCGTCTTCGTAAATTGCGACTGGAACGATGTCGGAACCTATTGAAGAGACACGATCCAAAAAATATCCTGTTTACCGATGAAAAGATCTTCACGGTGGAAGAAAAGTTTAACCGGCAGAACAATAAGGTTTACGCCAGAAGTTCAAAGGACGTCCAGCCATCTGTACGCAATGTCCAGCGCACTCATCATCCAGCAAGTGTGATGGTTTGGTGGGGTGTTTCCTACGAGGGGGTCACTTCGCTTCATTTTTGCCAGCAAGGCGTCAAGGTGAAGGCACAAAATTACCAAACCGACATATTGGAAGCGGTGGTTAAACCATTAAATGATACGCTATTCGCTGGAAAATACTGGGTTTTCCAACAGGACTCTGCTCCCTCCCATAAAGCTAAGACTACCCAACGTTGGCTGGAGGCCAATTTGCCAGGCTTCATTCGGAGCGAAGATTGGCCCTCGTCAAGCCCTGACTTGAATCCTTTGGATTATTCTTTATGGACGGAATTGGAGCTGAGGGCATGCAGAAAGTCTCACCCAAACCTGGATTCTCTCAAGCGAGCCCTTATTAAAGAATCGAAACGGATGCCCATTGAAAAGATTCGTGCCGCCATAGATGAATGGCGCACGCGTTTGAAGGCCTGCATTGAATGCAAAGGCGGCCATTTTGAATGATTTATTTTTAAATACAGATCTAGATGTCAGTAGTTTTAATTTTAATATCCAATAAATGAATACTCAACTTAGCTCCAAAAATATTTTAGTTTTACTGTGTCTCAAGACTTATGAACACACGAGGTAGTTGTTGCCCGCGTGGTATGTTAATAAAAGTACCATATGACCGTCTCCAGGCTTCAAACTATGCCCACCAACTTTTGAATAAATCGAACCAAGGATTACAATTTATACAAAGTTTAGAACTCAATTGCACACCTCCAAAGGGTAGTTTTGGGTAGCATGTTAACTGATCGCGATTGTAGTGTGGGGCGTCCCTCGGCTAGGTAACGATGACTTAAGGATCCGGCGTACAGCGCTCATAACTTAAAATCGACGCGCGTCCAAAGGTACGTAGATAAATACTATTCGAATGCAAATAATACCATAATATGGTGGAAATAAGCTCTAATTACAAATGACTATGGTATTACGTTTGTATGGGCAATTCATCCAATGCAGGCTTCTTAAGAAAGGCGTCAGGCAGAAAGTGGATGAAAAGAACCGCGTATTGGCAGAGGCGTATGCCCAGCAGTGGACTGATGTGGGCTGATGATGTTGATCGAGATAATTTGAATGCTTCTAGGAATGCTTCTAGTAATTCTTACTTGTTCTGCACTGAGTTGACGAGGTCGACCAGCGCGTCGGCGCCGAATTGCGCCGCGTAGAAGCCGAAGAACGCGATCAGACCGCGCACGTACTTCGTGGTCTTAGACGAGGACAGCCTCTGGAACAGCAGCGTCACAATCTGCTTCGTGTAGTCTTGCATCACCGTCCTAGAAAACGATCACCGTTTAATTTAAAAAAAAAAACACAGCTAAAACTACCCGCTGTTTTAAGACGATGTTTCGAAACGTCAGAAAAAAAGAATCCTACTTACTAAAACTACAGAAAGGATAAAACTTTACAGTATATTACTGTAAAGTTTCATCAAAATCCGTTCAGTAATTTTTGGGTGAAAGAGTAACAAACATCCATCCTCACAAACTTTCACATCAGAATAACACGTAGACTACTTTTTATCCGGGTACCACGCGGGCGAAGCCGTGGGCAGAAGCTAGTACTATTATAAACGCGAAAGTTTTTAATGCAACTTCACAGTAATAAAGCTTATACATCAGAATAACGCATAGGCTACTTTTTATCCGGGTACCACGCGGGCGAAGCCGTGGGCAGAGGCTAGTTTATAATAATGTCAAAAGTTCAATCTGAGACCTCTGGCAGAGGTTCTAATAAGGAGATCACATGTTTGAGTCCCGCTGAGATTGATTTTTTGATATAATACTAATTCTTGTGACGTACTTTAACTGTGAGTTGACACTTTAAAAGTCAAACACCCGTCAGAAAGATAGACGAACAGTAAATTATTTTTTCAACACTATTGCGGCTAACAAACACAATGTGCTGAACATTGTGTTTGTTAGCCACAACATGCTGATGTTGGTAAGCAGTTACCGTAACCTATGGAGGCTTACGATACCAGAGATATATTTATAACTTACAAGCCGTATTTGAAGAGTAACGTCTGGACCAGGTAGAATCCCTCGTGGTCGTTGGTTTTCGAAGCGATCAGCTTTTGGAAAACGCCAAGAATTGCATTCTGGAATAACAAGTTCAAATATTTGCACGTTACTTTTATCATTATTATCAATTAACAGACAAACACATACAAGGTCCGGCTCGTTACGATCTCAATCGCCAGGACTCCTTCGTCCTCCGGTACGGGTTCTTGCGCACGACACAAACAAGCAGGTCATTGCTATCAACCATTCTGCTAATCACACAATGGCCGCCGCCGGAACATGACCTCTCCATTCCAGGCATGGACAAGGTCCATTGCCCTTGCTAAGACAGAAGACAGAAATGCCATGATAAACAAGATAACTCTACAGTGGATAAAAGGACACAGTGGATCAATGGACAACGATGCTGCAGATTAACCAGCCAGAAGAGAATCGGAAACTCTTAACAGAAGCTCCATTTCCATTCCTTCCACTGCCACTTTCTCAACTGCGCACGTGGATACGACGCCATACCCTGAACCAACACAACGAACGCTGGGCACGGGCAACGGACTGCAGACACTCGAAAGAAGCCCTACTCTTTATCTCGACTGACACGTCGCCTACTCAACCTTCCAAGACTGGACCTTCGAATCAACGTGGGGACGAGTGTCCCCACGTTGATTCGAAGGTCATTGCAATTGGACATTGCACCTCAAACAAGCATCTCTACAACATCGGAGCCACCCACAGCCCACTCTGTAGAGCTTGCCTAACTGAAGAAGAAACAGCAGTCCACGTAATCCTGGAATGTGTGGGCGTAGCTACTCAATGCTAACCAATCCTCAACAACCCGAGGTCACTCCGCGAAGCCTGCGAAGATCCCAGGATTCTTCTGTGCTTCTGGGCGGAGTTAGGCTGGCTAGTTACAGGGGCCGCGGAAGTAGCCCCTACGTCCGCGACCCCTCGGCAAAGGGGGCCAAATTTGTCACTGTGGCAAACACAGAACCTTCCTCGCTCATACATATAATATCTCTAAAGGTTGTCTGGAGGAGATCACTTTAAGCGATAGGACCGCCCATTGTACCTTTTATGTATATGAATTCCTGTGTTTTGCTTTGGTGTGCAATAAAGAAAATTATCTATCTATATATATTTCTCTAAAATAACTAATTATCTAAGTATCAACTTATCTGTCACCATACTCATATATGTTAGAGGAGCGGGGCCTTCTGACATAAGTACTTTCTACTTAAATGAAGGTTCCAACCTTGTAAACCTT
Organism: Perizoma flavofasciatum; assembly: GCA_958496245.1. Lineage (NCBI taxonomy): Eukaryota > Metazoa > Arthropoda > Insecta > Lepidoptera > Geometridae > Perizoma > Perizoma flavofasciatum. The sequence goes on along the minus strand of OY292443.1, from coordinate 3,111,489 downwards.
TTACAAAATTAAAAACCTTTTTTTTTTAAATAGCCTAAACTTGCTACGATTATAAGGAGGGTGGGGAGGGGAGGATAGATACTCACAAACTTCCCTCCGTTGAGCACAAGCTCTGAGCGCACGGCGACGAAGGCGCACAGCAGGCGTACGAGCGGACGCACGTTGGCGGCGCGCTCCCACAGCGGCGGCGCGACGAGGCACGGCAGCAGCGCGGCGTACGCGTCCGTGGCGCCGCCCGCCTCGCCCGCGGACGCGCCGCGCAGCTCCAACAGCAGAGATAACATTTGGAACACGTACGGCATGAATTCTGAAAACAGAATTTACGTAAGGCGGGGCCGAGATGGTAAATTATATTGCGGAATAACACGTATTCATCAACATCTTCTTGTCCTTATCCCACATTACGTGGGGTCGGCACGACATGTTTCTTCTTCCACTCTCCTCTATCAGCCGTCATCTCAGTACTCACTCCTTTCTTAACCATGTCAATCTTCACACAATCAATCCATCTTTTCTTTTGCCTACCTCTGCTTTTATTTCCATCCACATTCATAATTAACTTTCTTCTCGTAATATGACATTCTTCTCTCCTTATGACATAACATATATTGCAGAATGTTATTGAGAGTCCAGGGGTTATTTGGTTTTTAAAGTGTTAACCTATACTTAAGGATCCGACAGCGCTCATAACTTAAATAAGAAGCGCGTACAAAAATATATCTCTTTTTGACTGATGCAGGCCCGCCCGTGCTTGCGCGATAGCAATATTAGCCGTTCAGAATTTATTATAAATTAGGTGGTGTTCCGTAATACCAAAAAAGATGAATGAAATCTTGTTGTATTTTTCACATTGTGTTGTTATTCTGTAACTAGACAATATAATCTATGTACCTAACCAAACGATACATAAGGTATTGTTGTTTTTAATACGAAACAAATAAGAAGAAAACATGTCATGTATGACGTAAAAATATACAAAGTGCGATTCGTTTACATTTCATTTTAGGTAAGTATTTTGGATAAATATATAGCAAGGTATGTAGATAATTACTATTCGAATGCAAATAATAACATAATATAGTGGAAATAAGCTCTAATTACAAATTACTATGGTTTTACGTTTGTATGGGCAATTCATCCAGCGCAGGCCACTAAAGGGAGATTATAAGATTTTTATAATATCTCAAAAATCGACCAGGCCAGTAAACAATATTATAAAAACGTCTAGGGTTAGTATTGAAGATTGGTTTAAATTTAATTGTAACATATTTTTTTCATTTCATCGTGTAGGATCAATATTGCGCGATATTTTTTCACTTCTCATGCCCTAAAAGCATAGATAGCTAAGCGAGGGCGGACTAAAGTGTATCATTTAAAGTCTAGATTTTTTTTTTTTTATTTTACTAGTTATTATCAACAGATTATAATAAAATTAATGTGATCCTTTACAAAGGCTCGGTATTAAAAAAAACACAACACAAACACGCTCACAACTGTATCTTCCATGATGGACGCCTCAGATACATACTCAGTGATCTTTGAGGGTTTGCAAGTAGTTAGCATCCCACGTGACAGTTTGCAAGCCCATCTCCGCTTATTGGAACACTAATCGATAGCACATGTCTTCGATATTTTGGTTCTAGCCGGGCATGCCGGTTACCCCACGAACATATACATAACTAGTTTCTGCCCACGGTTTCGCTTCCGTGTTACACGGATAAAAGTAGCCTATGTGTTATTCTGATGTATAGGCTATGGCTATTTTACTGTAAAGTTTCATCAAAATCCGTTCAGTAGTTTTTGCGTGAAAGGGGAACAAACATCCATCCTCACAAACTTTCGCGTTTATAATATTAGTAGGATAGGACTAGGATAAGTGGAATTCTTAAATTTAAGTTCAGGTCTGGTACCTTGAATGTCATTCTGCAGAATTTCCTGGAATATCGGGAATAGAGCGTCTTCGAACGCCGATATCGCATTAGGGTTTGACTTTGTTACCAATCTGAAATGATAAGATAGAGAAACATCTTTATGAAAATTCTATTGTTTTAGGTGTTGGCAACACACAATAAAACCGGTCAACTGTGGAAGGAGGCCTATACCCAGCAATAGATGATTCCCGACTGACCTCTTTGGCGCAGTGAGCGAAGGCCCGCCTGAAACGCAGAAGGTTGCGGGTTCGATTCCCGCCGCGGGACAATTGTTTGTGTGATCAGCAAATACTTGTCTCGGGGCGGGGTGTTTTCTATGCATAATATACCGGGTGTAATAAGACTACTCCCGAAAACTTCGGGGAGTGAAAGTACCCATCAATGTGAACAACTTTTACTATGGAACCAACACTGTGAACGCGAAAAAAAAAACAGCTGTTCCATACTAAAGTTTAATACCTACTTGGCTGAAATGTATGAAACAGCTAATTTTTTTTTCGCCTTCACCATGTTGGTTCCATAGTAAAAAATGTTCGTATTAATGGGTACTTTCACCTCCCGAAGTTTTCGGGAGTAGTCTTATTACACCCTGTATAACGTATTTACAAAAAAAATATATAAGAAGTTTATCAGTCATGAAGTTCCTATAACACAAGCTCTGCTTACTTTGGCGTTAGACGCTGTGTGAAAAATAACCAGCACTATTAGACTAGAATGATGATGATGATGATGATGATGATTCAGATACTTACGATACAGCCAGTGAGAGCGTCTCGAACAGGTAATGGTTGAAGTGAGGCTTGGAAGGGTTCTTCGCGATGACAGAGAGGATGTGCGCCAGTTTAGGCAGAGCCTCGCCCAGGTAAGGTAGAGCAGCATCTTGAAGGCAGGCCAGGGTACGGAGCACAGCTGGGAGAACACGAAAACGTTAGTATTTTTTTTTAAATCAATTCTAGTTTGAGAATCTATGTTAGCCTGGAACAGCGCCTGCAGCAGCGCGGGCGCGTGCGGCATGAGCGCGGACTGCGGGACCATGCCGCCTATGATCAGCTTCTCCATGTCTGAGAGCTTGTGACTCACCCTTCATGACGTATTCGTTGTGTTCCTGCGCGTCGTGCTGGACGGCGAGCGCCTGGAACAGCGCCTGCAGCAGCGCGGGCGCGTGCGGCATGAGCGCGGACTGCGGGACCATGCCGCCTATGATCAGCTTCTCCATGTCTGAGAGCTTGTGACTCACCCTTCATGACGTATTCGTTGTGTTCCTGCGCGTCGTGCTGGACGGCGAGCGCCTGGAACAGCGCCTGCAGCAGCGCGGGCGCGTGCGGCATGAGCGCGGACTGCGGGACCATGCCGCCTATGATCAGCTTCTCCATGTCTGAGAGCTTGTGACTCACCCTTCATGACGTATTCGTTGTGTTCCTGCGCGTCGTGCTGGACGGCGAGCGCCTGGAACAGCGCCTGCAGCAGCGCGGGCGCGTGCGGCATGAGCGCGGACTGCGGGACCATGCCGCCTATGATCAGCTTCTCCATGTCTGAGAGCTTGTGACTCACCCTTCATGACGTATTCGTTGTGTTCCTGCGCGTCGTGCTGGACGGCGAGCGCCTGGAACAGCGCCTGCAGCAGCGCGGGCGCGTGCGGCATGAGCGCGGACTGCGGGACCATGCCGCCTATGATCAGCTTCTCCATGTCTGAGAGCTTGTGACTCACCCTTCATGACGTATTCGTTGTGTTCCTGCGCGTCGTGCTGGACGGCGAGCGCCTGGAACAGCGCCTGCAGCAGCGCGGGCGCGTGCGGCATGAGCGCGGACTGCGGGACCATGCCGCCTATGATCAGCTTCTCCATGGCGCACGCTGCGTACGTGCCCACCACGCCGCGACACTGTATGTGCTGGATCTGAAATACAAACAACAAAGGTAATGGCACTAAGGAATTCAATGTGGCTGTGGTCTGCACCATGGATCGGCTCTGAGCCCTTATTAGTCCGCACACTCATAGTCCTGGCCTAAAACTAGGATAACCTGTGTCGTGGGTATCAGGAACTACGAGTACCGTGATACCACAATATCCAGACCTGCATATTGGCAGAATAAAAACCTGCAGAACATGTAAATATTTGTCCTGTAGTGGGAATCGAAGTCGGACCTCTCCGTTACAGCTGGCTACTCGCCCGCCACGCCACTGAGGTCGGACATGCAGGAAAAGGCAACCTGGTGCTTGCTGTTCGCCGAAGGCACTGTTCTTGAAAATGAGTATATCAGGGGAAAGAAGTGACGGAAAAGCGGAGGAATAGCGTGGAATGGGAGGACTTAATGTTAGGAGGGAAGATGACACATCATGAGAAGAGTGTTACAGCCGATTTATATCGATAGATAGATACAAAAAAAACAGTTAAAGACACTTACAATGAGCGGCACGGCCTGAATGACGAGTTCTTTCGGCAGCAGACTGCGGAACGTCATGAAATATTTTATGGAGTCCGCTTTCAGCACAGGCAGCTCAGTTACTGGAAAAGTTATATTTATATTAAAACATTACCCCATTTAGGCGCACTCGACAGTGAGGTGAGGTCAGGGGGGTGAGGCAGGAGTTGTATAACAAAACACAAGTGCTTATTACTGGTTAAACATATGTATGTATGAGTGGCTCACACTACAACAGTCAGAATCATCTCTGAATCGTCTCAAAATAACTGAGAGGTTTTTTTTATGTGGCAAGTGTTACTTTATTGTTCTTCAAGGTAACACAGATGGCGTTGTACCAAAATAAAGAAAGGCTGGCCGTCAAAACTACGCCTTCATAATATCTTAATCTCTGATATACAGTGCCATCTAGTTAGCTAAAGGGAACTAACTAAATCATCCCGTGACCACGGCTGTTGCTAAACAGTCGAAACGTCGAGAAAATAATAAAAAAGTAAAGGGGCGAGTAGCCGGCTGCGACGCAAGAGGTGCGAGTTCGATTCCCGCTGCGGAACATATATTTGCATGTTCTGCATATAATTTGATCTGCACCGCGGGCAGTACCTGGCTGTCTCTGCAGCTCGGGCAGCGCGTGGCTCGCCGCGAACTGCGCGAGGTCGACGAGCGGCGAGGCGCGCGTCACGCCCGCAGCCTGCGTGCCGCCGCGCGACGCCAGTGACGTCACCAGGTACATCGCCGCGTCCTTGCCGCGCCACGCCGACGGACCCGACTCCGCGTATTTCGCCAGCATCATCTGGAAACATAACACTGAAATTTTTGGAACATAGATACTATTGCATCCTCTATGTGGAGTAAACTTAATATACTAGATGTGTGTAAGAACCGTAGTGGTTATGTCAAGACTACAGTCTGTGCTCTCCATTGAATGTGTCAGGTCATGTTATATTTTATAAATATTTTATTTATTTATCTGCTACGAAAAATTTACTAAAAGTGCATGCTACAAAAATTCACTACAATGAGACTGTGAGTACGTACAGTCTTTTCGTAGCGTTCGTGGCTCCCATTTAACTCTTTTTTTCTTCGCAGACGAAGTTAATCCCTGGATTCCCTTTAAGTTTAAGTAGTTTTTAGTTAGATTTTGTCTTAGATGACTTTAGTGCGAATTTTGTAAGTTGTTAATAGGTAGTTTATCAGAATATTGCATCGAGCAGTTAACTTGAGGCGTCATATTGAACCACGCTGTTCTGTCAACATCAGTCTTTTAGGACTGCTGTTGCAAACGCGGACATTGTCATTGCGTCATGTTACCTGCTGTGCTCTGATTGGTTGAAACTACAGTTTCGACCAATCAGATCACAGCTGGCGTGGCGGGACTCGCACGACAGTTGACAGAATTGTTTCCTAGCAAATTATCAAACATTGCGTCTCTTGAGGTTGTCTACTCTATTGAATATTGTTACGTGCGCGGCCAGCTATTACGGTACGCTAGCGCCATCTTTAGCGGATTGACGGATTACCTGGTATTGGAGCACGATACCGCAATCTAATCTAGTACTAGGTGGAAACACCACCGTGATAGTAAGAGACAGCATTGTATTTGAATGAGATAGCACGCTGTCGAGAAAAAGCGCGTCAAGACTGGTTCGTACGGGAAAGTAAAGTAAAGTAAAAGTTTATTATAAAAAACTAAGTAAAAGTTTATTACCAAAAACTATACACAGCTACATTTAAAATTGGTACTTATAAGTAATAACTATAACATAATACTTATTTTTTATTTTTTAAAGTGCTGTGTATAGTGCCGTCAAAAAAGGTTTGTGCTCAGCATAATGCTGCAGATAACTGCAGCGCTGATTTTCAGCACGGACCTCGGTTGACGCACGGACATGGCACGAACCAACTACATATTAAGTAGGTGTCGGTATGTAACCAATAAACAATAAAATCCTAATAAAAAAGCAAATGAAAAATCTACAACAGGTAGGCCAGCACAGGTGTGAGTAGGTAGGTAACTAACTGTATATATATACATGGGTACTGCTACTGTTAAAAAATACAAATAATTAGGACAAATAAATTATAATAATAATTAGTAAGTATACTATTTTTTTAATATCTAGCTAATTTGACAAAAACAAGTAGATAGTAGCAAGTTGGTATTCATATATCGCCTCCTCCTTAGGTAATTTGGTATATAGGTACTAGATTTCCTAGGTAATGTGTCAGGTTAGGTTAGATAGTTTTGAAAAAATCTCTTAAGATCGTATATTTATATATTTTTTTGTAAATACTTACATAATATACATAGAAAACACACCATGTAAACATGTTTCTGGAAACTGAACTAGATATGAACTTGATGTTATATAAATTGTACTGTTTTTTAATGTACTGTCGTAACTGTTTCTTTTCCTGTATTGTTTGCTGAATAAATATAATAAAATATGGACAAACTGACCTGCACATACTGTCCGAAGATGTGCATCATCTTCTGTTCGTAGTGCTGTGCGAGCGTCCTGACGAGGTCGCAGGCGGCGCGGCGGCGCGTGTCCACGTCTGAGCCCTCGATGTCGCGCCGGACGTACTCCTCTGGATTGTCCTCGAACAGCTCCATGTCCGACTCTGAAAGTTATCGCAAACATTATATAGCTTCTGACCACGGCTTCGCCCGCGTGGTACCCCAGATAAAAAGTAGCCTATGTGTTATTCTGATGTATAAGCTATATTACTGTAAAGTTTCAACAAAATCCGTTCAATAGTTTTTGCGTGAAAGACTAACAAACATCCATCCTCACACATTTATAATATTAGTAGGATTAAGTCAATCAAGGCAAGGCATATAATAACTCTAATATAAGGGACGGCTAACTACATGCAAAGAGTGCCAAATATAATGTTCGGACGTGCCTCTGACCAACCCTCAAAGATCTATACACCAAGTATGTATCTGAGGATGTCAGATAATTTTATTCTGATGTATAAGCTATATTAGTGTAAAGTTTCATTAAAATCCGTTCAGTAGTTTTCGCGTGAAAAAGTAACAAACTTTCAAACATTTATAATATTAGTAGGATTGTTGTGTAAGACCGTACTGAATACGTTTTTTATTATCATTATTTATCAATATCATTATTTAAGTGAAAATACACCTCTTAGGCCCGAATTCATAGTCAAATAGGGGCTCCCCTAGGGGATTGTTTTGGCGCAATTTAAAAATTCAAGTGCGAATTCAACCTTTTTTTCAACCAGCCATAAGGCGAATGCTGAATGATGGATTTTGGAGGACTGTTCAACCCCCGACTATGAATTCAGGCTTTAGTCATCAAGGTTAGTCACCTCTGAACTCCATGTTAGGAATGACGACCTTTTCACAGATACTGCTCAGCGTCCCCGGGTCCTCGAAGAGACTTTTGTAGTTATTCTTCTCAGCCACTTTAGCTAGGAATGTAAGCGCGTTCGATACCAGCTGCAAATGAGATTTACTATCATTCAACTCTAGAAAACTATGGTAAAGAAAAAGTAGAAAGAGATGAAGGAAATATTCCACTTTATTTTTAAGAAATGGTGAAGCTAATTAATAATCCTATTGCAACTTTTATGCAGATCACACACACTACGAAAAATCGCTAAAAAAAAACGGTACCGTTCGAACATATCAGTGCATTAAATCGTAACGTATGTGATACAGTAAATCAGTGAAGTTTCGTAGTTCGAACGAGTAGTTCAAGTAGCGTTCGAACGGTATCGTGTTATCGGAGCGATTTTTCGTAGCGTGTGTGGCCTCCATTAGAAGCCTCTAGAAATTATTATTACGGCTGCATTGCAAGACGCCTCGCTTGGCGTCTATCATCTGTCGAGACGCCAAGAGAAAAAAGCAAACGTATGGAAATATACGGACCCGGCGGCACTGCGACCTTCGATACGACCGTACCATCTGTTTTTTTTTGTTTTTCACTCGATAGAGCATAATCTTTTAAAATGCTATAGACAGCCCGAATGCATTGTGAGCCGCCAACTCTTCCTCGTACTTGAGCGCGTATCATACCCCACTTGGTCTGCGCCGTTGTAGACAGGAGCACAGTCCACATGGCGGTGACGAAGGCCGGCGCGTGAGGCGCGGACTCTCCTCGTACTTGAGCGCGTATCATACCAAACAGTGAGCAATGACACGGGAGGAGGCAGGTGTACTCACCGCGTCGTACTTGGTCTGCGCGGTTGTAGACAGGAGCACAGTCCACATGGCGGTGACGAAGGCCGGCGCGTGAGGCGCGGACTCTCCTCGTACTTGAGCGCGTATCATACCAAACAGTGAGCAATGACACGGGAGGAGGCAGGTGTACTCACCGCGTCGTCCTTGGTCTGCGCGGTTGTAGACAGGAGCACAGTCCACACGGCGGTGACGAAGGCCGGCGCGTGAGGCGCGGACTCTCCTCGTACTTGAGCGCGTATCATACCACACAGTGAGCAATGACACGGGAGGAGGCAGGTGTACTCACCGCGTCGTACTTGGTCTGCGCGGTTGTAGACAGGAGCACAGTCCACACGGCGGTGACGAAGGCCGGCGCGTGAGGCGCGGACTCTCCTCGTACTTGAGCGCGTATCATACCACACAGTGAGCAATGACACGGGAGGAGGCAGGTGTACTCACCGCGTCGTACTTGGTCTGCGCGGTTGTAGACAGGAGCACAGTCCACACGGCGGTGACGAAGGCCGGCGCGTGAGGCGCGGACTCTCCTCGTACTTGAGCGCGTATCATACCACACAGTGAGCAATGACACGGGAGGAGGCAGGTGTACTCACCGCGTCGTACTTGGTCTGCGCGGTTGTAGACAGGAGCACAGTCCACACGGCGGTGACGAAGGCCGGCGCGTGAGGCGCAAACTCTTCCTCGTACTTGAGCGCGTACAGGGACGCGCACTCGCACACTTCCGTGCGTAGCTGCTCCATCACACCCGGTTTGTCTTCGTCATCCTGCACAACAGTTAATAAATAATCACTCAACCGTTACATTTATATGTACATATATATATATATATATAGTCCTGAGCAACACTAGGATACCCTGTTTGGTAGGTATTAGAAACTATGTGTTCTAAGATTACAAAACACCCATACCCGGTACAATTATCTACAGAACATGCAAACATAAGTCCCGTAACGGGAATCGAACCGTCCTTGCTCTTGCGTTAGGATTTTTCAGTTGTGTTAAGGTGACTCATAGCATTTTGAAACCACCCATTGTAATTTTAGTTACATTATGTTTTTGATCGATCATTCATTCCAGGGGGTCAAGACAAATAAGTACCACTTTCTATTGGCGTTAACGACTGCGGAAAGATTGAATTGTATGGAAAAAACATTAGCCGTGGAAATGTCACGTGACAGCTACCAAGTTTTACCTTGATAAATTTGCGTTAGTGTGAAAGGAAAAGTAAGCGTGAGGTAATTGTCTAGACACCCAGGACTCTTGGGTATATTTAAAATCATAGAGAACTAGAATGAGACTTGTATTGTATTTATTATTGCAATTTTTTATTGTGATTGCATCAAAATATTAATTAAAGATAATAAAGATAGTAATAATAATAATGCTGGACATTTTTCACACAGAATCATCTAGCCCCAAAGTAAGCAGAGCTTGTGTTATGGAAACTACATGACTGATATACTACTTATATACTTTTTTTTGTAAATACATACTTATTATACATAGAAAACACCCAGACCCGACACAAATATTTGCAGATAATACAAACATTTGCCCCGCGGCGGGAATTGAACCCGAAACCTTCTGCATCTCCTTCTCTGTGGCGCAGTGGGCGGCGGACCTTCGCCCACTGCGCCACAGAGGTCGTCAAACTTCAAAAAAGGTAGTACTTACACTGTTTTCCAAGCAAGGCACCTTGCCCTGTAATAGGTTCAGCAGGTTCGGCATCCACGTGGGCATGTTGTCCTCGAAGAATTCCGGTAGATCCTGGTAGTTGAGCGAGTAGAACACCTTGCAGATGAGCACTAGCGAGCCGTAGATCACGCCGAGCGCTTGAGGGTTGCTCGCGTGGACTGTTGTCAGCTCTATCGTAGCCTGGGACAAAGAATTATGCAAATCCGATCTGCCCCTCTGCCCCTCTGCAGTGACTGTGAAGTGACTGTGTTCTTTGAGTAACAGTGTTCTAAACTCTCCGGGCATGAACCATTCCAAATTACCAGAGCCTTTGACAAACGGTATACCAACCAAATCTTAGCCCTAAACAGAAACAACCTTCGCACTATGGTAAGAGCCTTAACTGGACACTGTCGCCTTAACACATGTTCAAATTAAGGCTGTGTGACACACAAACCTGCAGATTCTGCAATGAGGCGGACGAATCGCCCCTTCATCTGTTAGGAGAGTGTGGACCACTGATACATAAGCGTCGCCTTCATCTGGGAAAACACATTCTTAGCCCAGATGAACTAAGACTCATCACACCCAAAAAGATCCTGCAGTTCCAAACAGCTGCAGGGCTAAGCGGTGAACTTTGAACGCCCCCTGAAGGGAAAAGTAACACAAGTGGCGATCACAATAGGCCTATGACGGCCGCAGTGATACCAAAGCCACAAATAGCAAAAAAAAAACAAAAAAAAACTATGTTCTAGAGAATAGAGTTTTCAACCAAAACAACCAACAAATTCTTCAGCTTTTTTATTAGTATAGATTACAAATAAGGTGTTATAACATCTCTAGCAGCGACTTACCACGAACAGATCAGTGAGAGGTTTAGCGAGTGTGTCCAGCACGTGTTTGATCTCCTCCCACAGTTTCTGTGTCTTGAACTCGTATCTGTAGCGTTTGAAGAGGGAGTGCGCAGTCCTCAGCACACCGTTTATCATGTGGAAATCACCTGCCAACAAAACATATCATGTACATTATCACCCATTGCACTCTGCTATTATTATTATTTCCCTTTATTAACTTAAATCTATTCCATCACTTCAGAAGCCTGTGTTGGATGAATTGCCCATACAAACGTAATAGTCATTTTGTAATTAGAGCTTATTTCCACCATATTATGTTATTATTTGCATTTGAATAGTATTTATCTACGTACCTTGCTATATATTTTTCAAAATACTTACCTAAAATGAAATGTAAAACGAATCGCATTTTGGATATTTTTACGTCATACATGACATATTTTCTTCTTATTTGTTTCGAATTAAAAACAACAATACCTTACGTATCGTTTGGTTAGGTACATAGATTATATTGTCTAGTTATAGAATAACAACACAATGTGAAAAATACAACAAGTTTTCATTCATGTTTTTTGGTATTACGGAACATCACCAAATTTATAACAAATTCTGAACGGCTAATATTGCTATCGCGCAAGCACGTGTGGGCTCTATCTCTTTTTGACTTTTTTTTTTTTTTTGAGCTTTATTTTTGGACGCGCGTCGATTTTAAGTTATGAGCGCTGTACGCCGGATCCTTAATGTAGCGCCCCCTAGTGATGTCTATCTAAAAAACCTTTCTGGAAGTTATTACAAAATAATTAGAAAAAACTGCATGACAATTGGTTAGGTCTGTTACACTTTTTCTTCAAAATGGTTTGAAGAAAAATGGTTACAGACAGACTTCTTTACCCCAAAATATACTTTTGCAAATTGTTTCATGTTTACCTTTATGCGGGTTAGCATATAGGAGCTCCTTGCGCCGCGGGTAAAAATGGCCGCGCAGATCCTACTAATATTATAAACGCAAAAGTTTGTGAGGAAGGATATTTGTTACTATTTCACGCCAAACATACTGAACGGCTTTTGATAAAACTTTACAGTAATATAGCTTATACGTCAGATTAACACATAGGCTACTTTTTATCCGGGTTACACACTCGTGATTAATTGCTCAGTGTCTTTTACAACATGACAGCTTTATAAAAAAAACTTCATTTAAGGAAAAATTGTCTTAAAGGCATACCAGTAGCAAACTTATCCACCATCTCTGGAATGAGGCTGGGCCATTTTTCAGGGAAATCATAGCGTCCAATGATGGACACTGCATCGCTGAACTGCCTCTGGATAGACTCTGGAGACTTCAGCATTAACGAGACTATGAGCGTTTTGATGCTGATTCGGTCCTCTTCATGGATTCTGTTAACATTATCTTCCCCCTAGAAAGAATAGAATTTGTTTATTTGCCAGAACATTGTACAATGAGGTCTTAGAATAATTTGAATATGTGCAACTATGTTCTACCTTAACTAGCATGCAAATTTTACCTACTTAATAAATAATTAATCAGGGCTTTAATCAAGATAGTAGAACACTCTGTTAACAAGCTCTATAATTTCAAGATTAGAAGTTCCTGTAGAGCTCAATGCTCCATTAAAGTGGCTTCCCACGGTCCGCCACTCTGTATTCTATGTATGTAAATACATATATAGAAAACATCCAGACCCGAAACAAATATTTTACAGGTCATACAAACATCTTTCCTGCAGCAGGAATCAAACGTGCAACCTTCTGCGTCTAAATCGGACCTTCGCTCACTGTGCCACAAAGGTTGTCAGAGATACTTTATTCTAGCATGGCACGGTCATGGAGACAGTGGCAGAGGCATGACGCCAACTTTGACCACCACTTGACAACCTTATAACTTAGATCTGGGCTTTAAGCCTATAAATATTTCTTCTTAAACTTACCACTGGCCAGTTTCTCTTGATGTAATTCTTGAAAGCTATTGCTGCCGCCACTCGAATCGTCATGTCAATTCCATCTTTATCAATCAAGTTAAGTAGGAGTATAGCATAGTTCTGATTCACCTCTACACCTTCTAGAAATTTCTCCGCTGTGAAACACATGGAAGGCAGTGAGAATTTATGATTAACAATGGTAATTTGTTTTAGGAAATAATAAATTATAATAATAAATTTTCAAAGAAACTCGTAATCATACAAAATAAATATTAAATGAATCATTCGGTTTGACACATTTTCTTTGTCTTAAAATCTAAGTCCTGAGGATGAGATTATAAGCCGAAAGGGGGTTAGTCTACAGATTTTAAGCAACAACTTGTATTGACTTTTTGAAATTTGGCTATTTTCAATTAAGTGTAGGGAAAAATCATGTTTTTTTAGTATGTTAAGCAGAAGCAATAGTACTAATGGAAAGTGAAACTAAAGGCATGGCGAAATTCAAATGCCAGCATACTTTCTCTCTGCGATAGTTAATAATAATGATAAACATTTTCACACAGCATCATCTAGCCCCAAACTAAGCTTGTATTATGGGAACTACATGACTGATATACTTTTTTGTAAATACATAGAAAGCACCATGTCCCGAGACAAATACTTGTCATGGCGGGAATCGAACCCGCAACCTTCAGCGCCTTCTGGCGTGCTAGCAAGCTATAAGTGAGGTCGTCACCTATAGCTTGCTAGTACGCAGTTTCACTCTTTTATGAAATTTGTCAGTCAGTAGATCGACATCAGCCTGCATAGCATGAAGACCCTAGACAACGGTCTATCGCCAAGACAAAAAATATTTTGTCCCTCTTTTGTTTGACAGAATAGGCGACAGTAATCGTTTTTGTCTTCTCTTAGAGAAACGTTGTCTTGGGTGCTCATAAGCGCACAGGTACGTAAACATAAAATAAATAAACGGTAAATGTGCGTCTGATCAAACTGGTCGTTGACTCGCCTATGTACCATGCCAGCTTAGATTGTATGACCATGACAATACTAAATATGATTATTTCAAGCGAATACTGCAAGAAACACAGGATAGGAAGGCAAAAATAATGAATGAAACGTACCGGGCCGCCTTGTATTAGGATCAGGACTCAAAGTTTGTTGCAAGTAGTTCGCCAGGGTAACTAAGTTGTCGTCAGTAACTTCCATTATTGCGAGATAGACGCTATTTGAAAACGTGTGTTTGTATTTCTAAAGAAAGCATGCACGAAGCACAAGAATGATTAAATTTCAACAAAGTCAGTCAACACAATACCGGGCGGCGCATGGGCGATACCACAGATTAAAAATATTTTTGCCACAGCTTATACAAAATATTATAGGGACGTTTTCATAGAACAGCAATATTTCTATTGTTAAAAGAGCAGAAGGTATGTTTGCTTTTGCAAAGAATATAGAATCATGCAGAGTTGGGCAATTGAATAATGGTAATGGCTGGATAATATGTTTATCAGAACCTGTTATATGTTAAATTGTATAATTAATATAATGGTGATTCTCATCGGTATAACACTAGAAATATAAATAATATTGCCGCGCTTTAAGCCCTCCTTTTAAGGTGCATGCCTTACAAAACTAGCATCCAACCCTAGTACATTTTATAATAAAATACTTAACCTTAAAATGTTTGAATATTTATTTATCGAAAACCATTCAATTCCTAACTTTGGAAATGGTGCCGTTGGAATAGTGAAGTCCACCGTTTCTACCCCTATCCCTTTTTTATCTAAATTCATGCGACGGCTTTCTAATTCTCAACCCTTACTTATTTAAAAATAACACCAGGAATTCATTTACGTAATGAACTAAAAAAAAAGAGGCTTTGACCATCAATAACTCCAAAACTAGTGGATTCCCAGGTAAAATCTAGTAGAAAATAAATATCCCAATGGTGTATAAATTATGCGGCTTTCGGCTTGGTTATTGGTCTTATTTACAACGACCTTTTTTTTAAAAAAAAACTTGTTTTTTTTTTTCTCATATGTCATTGTCAAATAAATCAGCTGTTCGCCGTCTGCCAAGATCAAAATAGGTGCCGCGCACGCTGTTTTCTTTCAAAATTTTCATGTTTTCATTTTCTTTCCTTATAAATATAAACAAAGATCCGTAGTACCACCCACTTAACTCACTGTTGTGGTTATTTATTTCCTCTATGCACACTGTTGTGCCGCCTGCCGTAAAAGCCGGACGCGTTTTGTAAACATCCATTTTAGAAAAAAACAAGTTTTGTGCTTTCTATTTGTTGTGTATACATTTTGAAAATGTCTCAAGCTCGACTTGCGTCATGCATACCCTTGCCTCTTGAGCAAAAATCGCTGGTTAGCGTTATTGAAAAAGCCAAAGACTGGGCGCTGATGCATGGAGTTGGAATGAGAGATCGTAAACACTTCACAAAGGATGCCATACAGGTACCAAAATCGACTATACCAGTGTCATAATATTCTTACGATTACCCTTCAATTCGTGGTATCGTGGTTCGGTATAATTTTAGGATATTATTACGATTAAACCATGCTTATGAGGAGGTCTAACCCTAAACAATCAACGAAACGTCAGCAGGAGAACACTTAAGTATGTTAAGTGTTTTTTCTAAGGGAATCAAGGTTAATCAAGCAAAATCTCTATTTGTTGACAACAAAAGTAGTATATTTTAAATAAAATATTTCCGTAACCCTTAGACTTAAATTCTCTATAAAGGGCTTAATTCGAAATAAATGGTAATAGACAAATAAACAAACCACATCTTCTGGCATATACAAGTCGCGGGTATATAATAAAACTGTTAACACTATATTAACCCATGTAATTATTTCTCTGATCTTATTTTTAAGAACTTTAGTTAATTTTTATTTTTCAACTATGTCAGTTATATTGTAACCTCATAAACTACATCAAACATTTTCTAACTTGTATATGAACAGTTAGAGCATGATAGCTGTATCTGAGGGTTGTCCAGATAAAAACTTATAATGTAGTGTGTTGGTCAGGCTTTGTGCATTAATACTGTTTTTTTAACCAGATAGCACCGTTCGTGTTGCTGCCATCTCCATTCCCTAAGACCGAGTTTGAGAAGGCCATTCAACTGCAACCCGTCTTGAATGAGCTGATGCACAAGGTAACATGCATGCTTGCTTACCTATGTTAATGTTTATGTAGGTAGACTCTCTTTTCTGCATTCGGACTCTTAGTTGGTCCATTATGCATGGGAGCCTGGCTATATGACTAGCCAGCCTAATTCCGCCCAAAAGCACAGAAGCTTCCTGGGGTCTTCGTAGGGTTTGCAGAGTGACCAAAGGTTATTAACACATTCCAGGGCAACTAATTTTTCTTGCTTACCTACCCTCCACCTATATACCACCCTATACCTAGTCATACTCATTTATTCATCATAGTAACTTCACAGTACACTTGGTTTTGTCAAATTAGTTAAAATAAAGCCACATAATAAATCTGGTCAGTTATTCAGATCCATAATCAGAATAATCAATTTATTGGTAAATCATTTTACACAATTAAATAAACTATAACAATATTAAATAAAAAAATTAAGTAACTAATGAATTATTAATTTAATTATAAACACATAAACATTCAAAGTAAAATAATAATAATAATAGAAATAGTAAAAAATATATAATTAATTAAACATATCATACATTATAAGAGAGTTCAACTAAACAATGTTTTGTTTTCTATTGTTGAATTAAAAATGACACAACCCTCTATCTCTAATAGATAGCAGGCAGGGTGATTTAGTTATGTCTTAACCTAGCTAACATGATGGCAGTTAGGAGTTTATTGAGAGTGGTGAGCGTGCAAGATAGTGGGGGATTAGCGTGGGCTGCATTGCGGCACATTGGTACAGCTTGAAGTTCTTTCAAGAAGCCTAAGGATGGCTTAACATTTCAGCATGGTTGACAAACAAGAACTTTCTTAATAAATGAAAATACTTGTTATAGGTGGCCCATGATGATGAGTTTCTTGAACGCACCCTTCAGAATGCCCTTCAAGTGGACGAGTTTACTGCTAACTTGTATGAGATATGGGTGAAGGTCCGCAAAGAAGGCATCCCTCAGGTATGTGTGTGGACTCCCTTTTCAGAATTCTTTGCAAACTCTTTTAATTGGTTCATTATACGTGCATCCCTCAGGTAAAAAAGTGCTTGAGTCATAAATATTTTAATGAATGAATGAATGAAAATACTTTATTGTACACTTCAAGATATAAACAAAATAAACAATAACACATTAAGATTAAAGACATAAAAGGCGATCTTATCGCTTAAAAGCGATCTCTTCCATACAACCTTTGGATGGAGAGCATTCTATGTGATTTTAAAGTCACAAGAGGTCATTGTCGTTTCAAATATGTTTACTAAAGCAAAAACACTATAATTTCACTAAAACTACAAAAGGCCACTTTCCTCCAGGTGTTGCCCAAACATCCCTCGGTATGTAAGTTAGGCGCTTGTCAGCATGTTTGAAGCAAATCGACTATACCACGTACTTTACTATTCTCCTGCTGACCTTTTAGGTCTTTTCTCATGAACACCGACCGCGACCGACAGTCGTGAGACGGGAACATAAAAGAGAATAAAGTACGTGATATAATCGTAATTTATCCTAAAACTCTCACAGGGTGGGAATACTGAAACACTGCTGTCATCATTCCAAAGTCCTCCGCTATATCGCTATATACCTCAATAGCGCCGATCTTGGTTGAAATTAGTATGAGAATGATTCGCCCTCTGGTCGGATTTTTGGTTATGCTATTTCCCTAGTCCTAAGTTGGTGTTCTCTCGTAGCCGGTATCGCTAGGCATGCTGCGGTCAGACATCATGCTGGAATCCCGCTGCCCTCACACGGAGAACCAGTGCGCGAAGCACACGCCGTACTGTTCCTGGAAACAAGTCGAGATCAACAGCATTGCGTCGGGGTTCGGCCATCTTGGACCGATTTCCAGAGAGATACAGAGGTAGCGCCGAGCTGTGGGGCCGGTCTGAATAGGCGTGCGGATTGAACGAAGAGCGTTTGGCGGGGCGTGAACGCCCCAAAAAGCTGTTGTCTAATATGAATATTAGACAACTCCTTACGCTTAGAATGGAAGTGTCAATACACGGTTGCGTAAATAACAAATTTATTAAATTTTAGGGTCACATTCAAATTTAATTTTCTCCATACGTGTAGTTCTCACATTAAAATAAACAAACTTTGTGAATTCATTTTTACTAATTTTGAAACCGTGTTTTCCATTATACATTCTCACTCTCTTGTGCGCTGTGGGGCGTTATTGCTTATAACTATGGTAGTAGTTTTGACCTTCAGTCATCAAAACCAGCATGACTATCAGTTACTTCGTTTCACATTCCATCGTGTAGCGCATCCTAGTCACTTGTTGCTATAAAACCACATTGAAGTCATACATACCAGAAGTTTGCAAATAAGCTCATTTCAATCGGATGAGCCGTTTCAGAGATAAATTGTCGTCACGAGTAAAAATTACCGTGCTTTGTCGTTTATGTGAATTTTGTAACAAGTGTTCTCTTCACTACATGCCCGCCCCGCTAAACGCTTCAATACGCAATCTAAATTTTTACTTATGTAAAAGTGATATATGATAAATTGATTATATTTATGCCATATCACTTGAATAAAGCAATGTGTACATAAATATAAAGTAATGTTACATCAGATTTAAGTCAAATTATGCAATGGAATATCTCAAATAGCGATTTCAGGGCTAAGAACATTACGGATTATATTTGCTAGATAAAAAGAGCAACTAAGTTCATACTAATAGTTTTTGTATTGTATCGTCTTGCTGCTAAGTCATTGTATTTAGTGTGTAGATACTTTTTGCGATTAGCTTATGTTGTTTACCTCAGTGCGATGCATGATAATACTATACAATATTTTGGAATGTATCTAACACTATTATCTAATTGACCCGTTCTCATTGCAATTTCGATTAAAATGCTCGTGAATTACTATTGAATGAGAAATAATTAGTACCTAATAATAGTTGGTCTCCCATTTATTTATATCTTACTAGCTTCTGCCCACGGCTTAGCCCGTGTGCCCGGATAAAAAGTAGCTAAGTGTTATTCTGATGTATAAGCTATATTACTATAAAGTTTCATCATTATCCGTTCCGTAGTTTTTACGTATAAGAGTAACAAACATCCATCCTTACAAACTTTCGCGTTTATAATATTAGTAGGATTAAATACTTTGTTCAGTCAGACCAGGCCGAATTTGGTTATGAACGTATAAAATATAACGTTACATAAATTCAATGTTATCCTATTGGGACGAATTACTATATTAATATATACATAGGTAGGTACTGTGCTAAATCAGACATAGGTATGAATTTCAATTTTTGACTACTAATTCACCGTGTATTGAAACAGTTCTTTTTTCAGAAAGTGTTTTTTTTCTTAATATTCGCCATCAAAATGTACATAATCTCAACAATGAATGGACGATACTATAGGAATATAAATTATACAAGGCTATGTCAACATACATTATTATGTACAATTGTTTAAAGGGCATTTCGTAAGTGGCAGACAACGTATAGGGAAATGAAAAATACCTATCATCATACCATATAATATAAAAGTTATATATTATAGTGTTTATCTTAGTATTAATTAACTACCTTTATTCATTTGACTAGATTAATGATAAAAAAACTTGTTGTGCATTAAACCTGAATAAATATCATTAGATATGAATATTGATTTACCAGGACATTTGTCAAAGATTAAAAATTAATTTCAATATTATGATTCATCTATTTAATACATAAGCAGTTATCATGGCAAATTATTTTTTTATTTGAAATCTTGGATCATATTGAAATTGACAGAAATATAAGCAAATTAACTTAGGCATAAGGTATTATATCTTCATCATTCTATTCAAGTGCTGTCCTAAAACTGAATGTGCGTCATGAAATCGACTAGAAGCAATCGACTTGACAGCTCATGTGCGTTCGTTTTTGTCTAATCTCGAAAAAAAAAACGACTTGTCTGTCACTAACAATGCCCAATCTCTGACCGCCTATTTTGACAAGACCCAATATGATTTCCAGTCGCTCAGCCTCGGACTCTTCCGTTCGGATTACCTGATGCAGCAGCCGGACGGCAACCAGATAAAACAAGTGGAATTTAACACGGTCGCGTCGAGCTTTGGCGCCATTACTACGCACCTACCCTCCATGTCTCGGTACCGACAGCTAAGCGCGCGGGAATCGCTTTGGATATTTTTTTTATAGAAATGGCATTGCATCTTTGTGCTCAGGAATGGGAGGAAGGGCAATTAACACTTCCATAGATTATTTCTAGACAAAGAACATAGGTAAACTAAAAAATATCGTATTTTGATGGCACTGCCATTTTAAGCATGAATATAAAAATATCCAGGGCGAAACTTCGCGCGTTTACCGGCAAATCAGTCGACATCTCTCATGTGACTGCTATCTCTTTCCTCTCTGCACGCGTTCACGCTACATTCATCTCACTCTCGCATAGTGCTTGGTTTATTTACTTTTCTTATTTTCGTTCTGTACTCTGCTGTAATGCTTTCACTATATCGGTATCAGAAAAAAGACTGCAAAAAATAAGTTTGCTTTGACGTTGACTAAGTCTGTATGTTGATCTTATTTTTTGTGACTTAATACGCATTGTGGTATATCACTTTTAGTTTTGTATTGAGTTTTGCGTGCATGTATTTAGAGAATGCATTAGTAGGCTTGGTAGCATATCGCTTGAGAGATGTTACCTGATGCCTATTGTCGGTTAAAAGCGCGGAATGGTGCTAATACGTTTTTTCAGTGTTTTTTGTGTCTGTCCAATCATTGCTGGGTACTTACGGCTAGGGTACACATCTTTCAAAATTCTTTTGCGCTTCTTCCATGAGTACAGTATCTGACACGATTTCGCTTGTATTGTGTGCGTTTTGTGATACCTACTATCGGCACTTACCACGTCGTTATACTGCTTGGAATATGTTTAAAATAAACATGTCATACAAACATCTGTATAAAACGTTACAATTGTAAGTTTGTTAGATTCTACAACGTTCATGTGCTGAATCCAAAAGTCTCACTTCAAAAAACTAAAAACAGTTGAAACTTTTGATAAAACCCACTTGACTTTATTCAATCGAAAGTAGACCTAACTCCCAGCAATGGAGGTCAACAGTTGATTTAGTATGAGCATAGATTCTCAGCTTTTACAGAATCTATTATAGTTCCATGGTTCTATTTTCTCTCCTTATGTTTCAGCCAGGGTGAGGATCTCATCATCATCAACATCAGAAGCTTTTAAACTATTGAGAGTTCGACCAGGCTTTCTCTCTATGAATGAAAGTGTTTCAGACTTGTATATATATATTGGCGTGCTCTAGTATGCCATGAAATCGTACTGCCTTAGCACTTTCTACCCGAAATTCACCCAATTGTTAACTGTATCAAACGAATCTTGATAACTCGTAATCCAGAGACTAAAGATACAGGCTTGCACGCCTAGTTTGGGTCTCGCAGCTATCCATATTTAAAAACCTCGGGCATTACTCAATAACCTGTCAACATTAATCTGTACCACCTGTTTTGGAAAATAAGTTATATTCTATTTTATTCTGTAGGCTTGTCACGAAGTGGGGATTAAGATGTATCGCGGGGTAGGATAGATTTGACAGTTCAACTCTAAAATTACTGGTAGGGATTTATGTATATGTCCTTTCATTGTGATAATCACCAAATATAACTTTCTTTATTGCGTAACAATGTAAAATCTTATAATTATTCGCCGATAAAGGCTTCCCTTAATGATGAATTCAATTGAAATTAATAAGCTTTGATAAAATACATTAAAATAATAACCGTTGCTTAATGGATAAAGTTACCATGTATTCTTTCACGACAATTTACTATTGACATAACCGTTTCCTTGTTAGTTCTGAAATCAATTGAAAGGAAATGAAATCTGGATGACGAATGCAATGACAATGGGTCGTCTGTAAACATTATGAATAGTGTGGTATCTAGTCATTTTCAATGACCGATGATACAGGGTGACCTTCGTTATTTTCTTAGATAGAAAATACTAATTGCCTCACCAAATCATATTTCAACGTAGCGGCTTTGAATAAGTTGTATTGTATAGTGGGTGGTCTTATCGCTAAATATCGATATATACCTAACTTTTAAATGGAATAATTACATGATTTTTTAGATTTCTGCTCCTGTATACTTAGTTTTGTTTTACTACTCAATTTAATGACTTTAATGACAGTTACAGTCCTGTAAATGAGGCACTTTATATAATGTCGTTAGTCGTATTTTGTAGCAACATAAGTAAAACTAAGATGCTTAAAATCTTAATAATCTGTTGAATTAAAATTTGCTGTCTACTATCAATAGCGGGATCACGAATTCATTTGTAACGTGAATATTTAATTATTGTAGTATTAGACTAGCATGCAGCATGTTTTTTCTTCTATTATGAGGTTTCCTTTCATTCCTTTCTTATATGTTATTTCTTATATGCCCCTATGTTAAAAAAACGCAAAACGCTTTCACATTTACCACGAGTTATTGACGGAGTCCACGCGTTGGCATCCCTAGTAAGTTTGGGGTCCGTGCCAACCATCGCTATGTTCGAACGCCATCTACGACGCTGTGGATACGAAGTCGCCAGCGAGTCGCAAATTTTATATTTGCGACTCGCTGGCGACTCGTGAGAAAGAAACTTATACTGAGAGTGAAAGGGTATTCATTATACATTAATCATACATATTACATTAATCTATTACTATTGTGATTATTGCTTTTTATCTGATTGTAGTTTGGTATTGTACTGTGTGAGTCCGCTTGTGTGTTGTGCTTTCTTGTTATTTTTTGTATTTAGTGACTATAATGTTTTAGTATTGTATTTTGGATTTAGGTAAATGCAGGTATGCCTGATTTTGTACACTTTATACTACACTTGAAACCTGATTAAAAATTGCCTACTTCCGTAAAAATATAAAATGCTTACAAAACGAATCCGATTAGCAAAAAACTCATTTGTTTTGTTTGATTTTCCAGCTACATTCTCCAGCAACTAGGACGTGGGGATTTGACCAAAAATGTAAGCATAAAACCGTCATTATAATCAGCTGGTAGACATTCTTTATCCTTTATTGTACTCACGGAGAATACAGACAAAAACTTACATATAGGATATGTACAAAGGCGAGCTTAACACTAACAATAGTTTTCTTCCATAAACATCCACTCATCATCATCCATAGCTCCACCCAATACTGGGTTGGGCCTTCCTCATTTTGTGCCATCCACCACGATCCTGCGCCAGTCTAAACCATCCATGAGCAGCGCGTCATTGACAATATCGTCTGCCCATCTTGCAGTCGAACGAGAAGTGGTTACAGAAACGTAGGACGTTTCTGTAACCACTCCTCGGTCAACATTCAGTAGTTGTTATCAACTTATCATCACCATGTCTCAAGCTAGTGCCAGTTTTGAGCCGTGTTGGCTTATTTATTTGGCTGCACAAAATACGTGTGGGTTCGAACCAGGGGCTAGACAAATACCTCACGCCTACTTTTCCTTTCACGCTAACGCAAATTTGTCAAGGTAAAACTTGATAGCTGTCACGTAACATTTCCACAGCTAAAGTCATTTCCATACAATTCAATCTTTCCGCAGGCGTTAACGCTAATAGAAAGTAATAGAAAGTGGTATCTGTCTAGTCTAGACCCCCAGCGGGGCGATCACACTAACTCATGGCTATCGAGATGGCAATCAATTTTGACACTAGTTCCTTATTTTAATGGCCCATCCATCCAAAAAACGAAACGTCCAATATGAAATCAATTTTGTTCATTCGCATTGTCCATCTATGGCTCATCCAGCTTACAAATTAGCGTGATCGCCCCGCTAATCGGCCACCAAAGATATTTTTACACTTAAAAAGCGTACATGCGTAATTTCATATTTCATATTTATTTATTTATTAAAATCAACATTGGATCATCATAATAAATGTTAGGTATACATTTCTTATTCTAAGTTAGTTACATTCCTTGAACTATTTGGCTACAAAACAACAAGTAAACAAATAAATACGTACGTAATATTGGAATAGTAAATGTCAAATGTTTTTTTAGAAACAAACTAATTGAATTGGAATGGAATGTCAAAATTACTATGTCAGAAAGTTAAAATGTCATTACAACTAGAATAAAAAAGATAGTTTATTATTAAAATGGATCATAGAACAATGTCTGAGATAAGTTAAGTCAAATCTATCTGAGAATACCCTCAGTACTAATAATAACACAACACAAAATATTTTTTTCAAGATGCCTGAAAACCGTGCCCTTTCCGGCCTCTGCGCGGGAATCACAGATGCCTACGACTTATTCGGAGTGCCTGGAGCATTGGTTCTGTTTGTTGTTGAAGAGGTTTCCTACAACATATGCGATCAGCGTTTTCACGAGTTCCATATCTCAGAGACCAGGCCAGATATACAGGTATCATTGTTCATTCATATTGTAAAAACGGTAATTTTCCGGTAAGGGACCGATTAAGTTTCGACTCATTCCGAGAGTCCTCATCAGGGTGATTGATCGTGACGCTTTCCCTCCGCGTTGCGTCGTGCACTATCATTGTTCATGTTTGACAAATCTATGTGTACTAGCTTCTGCCCATGGCTTCGCCTGCGTGGTGCCCGGATAAAAAGTAGCCTATGTGTTATTCTGATGTACAAGCTATATAACTGTAAATTTTCTTCAAACTCCGTTCAGTAGTTTTTGCGTGAAAGAGTAACAAACATCCATCCTCACAAACTTTCACGTTTATAATAGTTTTGTCGGCTGTCCCATAAATAATGCGACGTCAAATTACCGGGGGCTTAAATGTCACGTAACATTTTCAAAAAAGAATACATCCAAAATTTTGGAATGGCAATTAATATCAGGCGGTTAACTGGATTTTCCAGTGTAAAAAAAAAGTTATTTGTGAAGTTTAGAGAATCTACACCGAATACCGCGTGGGGTTTTTGCCCCTCTGTCCCGTATCATAGATCCCTGTTTGTATATAGAACCTTTTTTACCTTATTATAACATATATAACTTAACGAGACATTATAATATCTATGGCGAGACGAACGCTCTGTAGAAAGAAGGTATATATGTTGTATGTATGCATTAACACCTTAATCAGCCGAAAGATGCGGACGGCTTATTACGTCTTAGCAAAAAATTACAGAAGCATACGGGGATGACGTTTCGTTTCTTTGTGACATTATTTCTAGAAAAAACGAGGCGTTATACGTATTTTTTCGTCTATAATTGGAGGTTTTGAGAGTTTCTCAAACTGCTTGCTATTTTCAGATCCAAAGAAAGACATTGAACGAAATCTTTGAAGAGACAGAGCTAAACGATAAGAAACAGTTAATACTGTAAGTACATTTTGATATGAGTACTAATCGTGTTGAGAGCCGTGTTGTGAGTTAAAAATAAGTAAAAATATATTTATTTAACATAATAAAATGTCACAAATTGTATATAATCCATCCATATAATAATCCATAGGCTCCTGAACTAGGCATGCCAAAAACGGGCGTATCTTGCTTGACGTAGCATGCCGTTTTTCTATTCCCTCTTTTTCTTAACGGACGGGACCGTATCGTAACGGATGTGTATCGTGATAGATAACGTTCGCATTGAATACTGACCTTCCGTTTTTCTTTTCTAACTGGAACGGGTGAAAAGGTGCTTTGAATAATAATAATTTATTTATTTATTCAAATAACTTGATCCATAATTTGTTAGTAAGTCACATTATGTCATAATAACACTATTCCTTATTTAAAATACATTCATTCAATTCAATTCTTCTGTCATCATTCATTAATGCCTCGATTCAATAGGCTTTCTGTGATTCTATTAAATAAGGACCTGTGGGTCGATCACGCTTACCCATGGCTATCAAGATGGCAATCAATTTTGACACTAGTTTCCCATTTGAATGGCCTATCCATCAAATTGTGATTACACTGATTCCCATATTACCCAGACTAAACTGTAGGCCATGAACCGTGCATGAACGAACGAAATTTGTGATTTTGAAAGTAATCGAATCACGCTAATGTCATGCCTCCATATCGATAGCCATGGAAAGTAGTATGATCGCCCAGCAGAATGTAAGATTTCATTATGGGAGAGTCATACTTATCTGCTATTACCTGCAAAGATATACCATAGGATGGTATTGTTGTTGCTCCGCACTCTGCAGAGCAGAGAGGCAGTCCGTTTGCGAACAATGGCATGAAACCCATCGACCCGCGCCTCCGCAAACATGGCGGATGCACTGCTGAAGCGAGGCAGCCGCATCAACATCCGAAATCCATTATTATATTGGACACGCAGAGCATTAAGCGACCATTTAGTATAATACAATTTGAATTTCAGCGACGGCCGACCAATAGCAGTTGTGTACTACAGGTCGGGATATGAACCCGCACAGTATCCTTCTCAGCGAGAATGGGACGCTAGACTGCGCGTCGAGAGATCCACGTACGTTTATCAAACCTCATACTTTCTTAGAGGACTTTTAGGAAAACTGCCATGGAGCGTAGTATCTTGGAAATTAAACTGTCAGACCGCGTGAGGAATAGCATACTGCCAAAACTCATAGGGTTAAAATAAACCGATAAGCTTTTATGAAGAACTAGCCTCTGCCCACGGCTTCGCCCGCGTGGTACCCGGATAAAAGCAGCCTATGTGTTATTCTGATGTGTAAGCTATATTATTGTGAAGTTTCATAAAAATCCGTCCAGTAGTTTATGCGTGAAAGAGTAACAAACATCCATCCTCACAAACTTTCACGTTTATAATATTAGTAGGATAGGATATAATCTCGCTAAAATATTTTTTTCTCGACAAAGTCAATATCCATTACATCAAAATAATGTAGTAAAAACATAAAAACGGAGAACTACAAACTATTATTAGTCCTTACATACATGGCTACGCAATAAAACTTAATTTTAATTTGCAGCTTATTTGTCTTTACATATATCTATCTATGTTACATACACGGCTACGCAATAAACTGTTATTACATTTGCAGCTTTTTTGTCCCTACATACATCTATCTATCTTACATCATTACATACATCTATCTATCTTACATCCTTACATATATCTATCTATCTTACATATACGGCTACGCAATAAAAGTTAATTTAAATTTGCAGCGCGATAAAATGCCCTTCGATCCAGTACCAGCTGGCGGGTACTAAGAAGGTGCAGCAGGCGCTGGCGAGCCCCGGAGCTCTGGAGCGGTTCATGGGCACGGGCGGCGCCGCGGGACGCGTCAGAGACATCTTCACCGGACTGTACTCGCTGGACTTCGACGAGAGCGGTGAACGCGCAGTTGAAATGGCGTTGGCTGACGCTGAAAGGTACCTACATCACGTGGCAACAGAACGGTACATTCAGAATCAGAATCAGAATTGTTTATTAAACATATAAAAATATTAAAAAAAAATGCTAGATATTTTTCACACAGCATCATCTAGCCTCAAACTAAACAGAGCTTGTATTATGGGAACTACATGACTGATATACTGCTCAAGTACTTTTTTTTGTTGTAAATACGTACATATTATACATAGAACACACCCAGACCCGAGATAAATATTTGCAGATGATACAAACATTTGTCCCGCGGGGGGAATCGAACCGGCAACCTGCCTTTCAGGCGGACCTTCGCCCACTGTGCCACAGAGTAAAATAGGAAAGAACATGTGTGCGGCGGCGCACTAGCTGCTACGCCCGTCATTATACCTAACCCGTCCAAGCAACGCCGGGGCGAGGAAGAACGCGAGCTTTGAATATGCTTTGCGATGCGGCATGCCTCATTGACATCGGCGATACATTCCACAGGCGCACTGTATCTGACTGTTGGGTGTTTTATTTAGTTCATAAGATTAAGCTACACATAACTAGATTTTTTATCGCCAGCTTCATATTGGACTTCAGCGTAAAGCGCTTAATGCGTCAATCTTGTGTCATTTAAAAACGGGTTTCGGAAGAGCCGATTTGACAAAAAATAAATCTATCGATAAAGTTTCACTAATCGTTCTTCTTCACTTGTTTGTAGATTCGTGTTAAAGCCTCAGCGGGAAGGCGGTGGCAACAATCTATACGGTTCGGATGTGCGCGAGGCGCTCCTCAGAATGCGACACAGCCGCGAAAGAGCTGCCTATATACTCATGGAGAGGATATTACCCCCTCTGGTAAGACAAAACACATCGTACTTTTACGATGACCTCCGTTGCTCTTAGCCGACTGAAACGCAAGAGGTGCTAGTTCAAACCCTGCTCCTCAGAATGCGTCATAGCCGCGAGAAGGCTGCCTATATTCTCATGGAGAGGATATTACCCCCTCTGGTAATATAAAACACATCGTACTTTTACGATGACCTCCGTTGCTCTTAGCCGACTGAAACACAAGATGTGATAGTTCAAACCCGGCTCCTCAGAATGCGTCATAGCCGCGAGAAGGCTGTCTATATACTCATTGAGAGGATATTACCCCCTCTGGTAATATTAAACACATCGTACTTTTACAATGACCTCCGTTGCTCTTAGCCGACTGAAACGCAAGAGGTGCTAGTTCGAACCCCGCTCCTCAGAATGCGTCATAGCCGCGAAAGAGCTGCCTATATACTCATGGAGAGGATGTTACCCCCTCTGGTAATATAAAACACATCGTACTTTTACGATGACCTCCGTTGCTCTTAGCCGACTGAAACGCAAGATGTGATAGTTCAAACCCGGCTCCTCAGAATGCGTCATAGCCGCGAGAAGTCTGTCTATATACTCATTGAGAGGATATTACCCCCTCTGGTAATATTAAACACATCGTTCTTTTACAATGACCTCCGTTGCTCTTAGCCGACTGAAACGCAAGAGGTGCTAGTTCGAACCCCGCTCCTAAGAATGCGTCATAGCCGCGAAAGAGCTGCCTATATACTCATGGAGAGGATGTTACCCCCTCTGGTAAGACAAAACACATCGTACTTTAACGATGACCTCCGTTGCTCTTAGCCAACTGATACGCAAGAGGTGATAGTTCAAACCCCGTTCCTCAGAATGCGTCATAGCCGCGAAAGAGCTGCCTACATACTCATGGAGAAGATATTACCCCCTCTGGGTAATATTAAACACATCGTACTTTTACAATGACCTCCGTTGCTCTTAGCCGACTGAAACGCAAGAGGTGATAGTTCAAACCCCGCTCCTCAGAATGCGTCATAGCCGCGAAAGAGCTGCCTACATACTCATGGAGAGGATATTAACCCCTCTGGTAAGACAAAACTGGCGAAGAAGCGATGGCGATTAAAAAAAAAGGTTGTCTAGTGGTTGTCAAACTTCGCGCCAGCCCTGTTTCTTGCCTTTCTATCCAGCGGTGCGAGCACGGAGTTACCGATCGATAAATTTTGACATTAAAAATCGAGTAAATGGCACTAATCGGCACTATTTCGAATTCGGTAGCATGGAACTCCCTATATTAATCGATCGATAAATTCGACAAAAAGTACCGAATTTATCGAAAACCTCAGCATGTATCTTGGTTTTGACATTTGTGATAGCTAAATTATGTCGATTTGACAACCTTCATCGATAATTTTGTCGGCTTTGGAAAAGTGCCCGATAACGTTTATCGAGTCAATTTTAAATGGATTTTGATCATTGTTTGCTGATTGTGGGCTAAAGGAGGGTGCTTTGGTACTTCGAGAGAATCATCAGACGGCGTCTAAGAGATACCAATGATCCTCTCGATCTAGCAGACGAAAGTTTCACGCGACTTTTTCTAGTGACTAAAATAATCGTCCTTGTCCTTATTAAAGGAATTGAGGACGATCTGACAAGATTGCGATCCAACGGACTGATGTGCTTATTTTTGTAGATACCGTCCACTTAACTTATAGGTTAACCTAGGTATCTACTAGAAAAATCATTTTTAGGCCCTCACTGCTGTACGATTCTACACTGTAGGAAGCTACTAAAGAAGCATTGTCCAAGAGTTTAACTTGGCGTGGGACAAAGGACTCATAATATCATAAGTTTCCTTTGCACTAGTGCAGAGACTTTTTCCAAGTTCTTTTTCTTTTTTCAAGTTGTTACGGAGGGCTAGGAACATCAAGTTTCCTAGCCCTCCGTAACAAAGGAGGGACCATTGCCCATGACTACCAGGATGCCTGATTGGAGGTTTGACATCGTTCCGTGTAGTACTTACGACGTTTATTTGTAACAAAACAAATAAACTATGTTTTATGTTATGTTTATTATTTTGGTACCAAAACGTGAAAATCTCATTGTGTGTCAAATCACAGAGAAAAAACCACTGCGTTTAAGAGACAGGACACAGCACCTAGCCAATTGAACCCATTTTTATGGGCATTGCATCGTATTCCAATACCAACATAAAGAAATTATATAAAATAAAAAATACCGTCATATCCTATTTGACGTTCACCATAAAAGTACCAACCTAACATGCCAAATAGTGCTATAGTACGACCTATCTATGTTTCGCGGGGTCTTGGACGTGCGTGGACGTACAAGTCGCTTAGCTATATTATGATGATAAAATTGTTGACGTAGATAGTCAAGAGGGGTCTTACGTGACAGTTTTAGCCACCTTGATCATGTTGACACCCCCAAAACCAACTGAAAATCTTTTATTATCATACTACATTTTTTTTGTTTGTGAACAAAAAACAATAAGGCAGTACTAAAGGGTATTTCCAAAGTCGCTTGAAATTATTCTCGCATGCGTGTTTTCATAACATGAAACGACAGGAGTAAACAATATAACCGATAGAAGATCCACAGAATATTGCAAAGATGTCTATATACCTTACCGGAACCCGGTTTTAGTGTGATAACAATATTCCATATTAAGCATCCCAGTGTTTTCGTGCCTAACCGTAAAACAGTATCCGCCATTATTTCCCATGCAATTTCATACAAAAGTTTCAAACTCCTTGTTTCCACAGGGTGTGTCGAATGATGAACGAATGAATGGTACTTTTCGTGTTGCCATTAATTGAATCGATAAATTTGACAACATGACAAATGAAAGCCCTCGACATAGACTATCGATCCCAGTCCCATGCTTCGGCCTGTCGATAAAATTCGATAGATAAAACCAGTTTGACGATTCGATAAGTTTATCGATCAGAGTCCCATACTTGCGCTGCCGGCTCGGTTGCGTAGGAACAAGCAGTAAAGTTGACGCTTTAAAGTTATCCATGTTATTTTAATGAATAAATTAATTTTGACTTGACTTTAACTTTGACGCGTGAATTTATTGATCGCGATTGTCGCGTCAGTTTGACCGGACGCTAACTTACTAGCTTTCTAGTAAGTTAGCTTTCTCATTACTATTCTGGCTTTTGTACTAGGTTGATGTGGCCGGCGAAGCTAGTATTCGATTATTATTTTTTCGGCTCGGCTTGCGAGAAGCCAGCTTAATCGCCAGGGGTCTAGACAAATACCACTTTCTGGTAAAACAAACGCCTGCGGAAAAATTGAAAAATACCACTTTCTGGTAAAACAAACGTCTGCGGAAAAATTGAATTGTATTGACATTGGCTGTAGAACTATCACGTGACAGCTGCCAAGTTTTACCATTACAAATTTGCGTTAGCGTGAAAGGAAAAGTAAGCGTGAGGTATTTGTCTGGACCCCAAATGCTACTTCGTTTCCCGTTGCGGAACGAATTATTGTAAATACTTGTTTGTTCCTGGTATGGGTGCTGCGTTCTCATGGCACTCATAGTTCCTGATACCCACGACACAGGATTCTAGTGTGGAGCCAGGACTATGTGTACGCGACTGTCGAAGAAAAAATATATAAAATAATTGTCCATCCAGGTGTCAGGATATGTGGTAAGGCCGGGCGCCGCGGTGCCGCCTCCTCCTACGGACCTCGTGTCAGAACTGGGCATATTCGGAGTCATCATCGGGTGAGAAATGCTTTCATAGGATCTATGCTGAGTTTAAAACATGTCAAAACAGTGACCGTATTACAAGAATTCCATAAAAATAATCCGCATTTCTTATCTCTATTTAATATTTTTTGTCGTACTCAATCTGGGATTCCGCGATACAGACTAGATAGGCCTAGAGCAGAGCTCATAGTGAAACCTCTAATTAGCAACATACTGAGGTTCCGTGAAAAAAAACCGTCACTGTTTCGACATGTTGTAAGTTAGCATAGCCATAGATAGACCGTCCAATTAAACTTGTCCTTTTTATCATACAAGCAAAACTAGACTACCATTTTTGGTTAGATTCAATACGACGCCTAGTATTATAATATCTGTCACGGCGCACACGTGATGGGACCATGGTCTCCCGAACTAAAAACAAAAATTCTTTGCTTATCCTTGCAACACTGTCGTCAAGCCACGCTGTCATTGTTAGATAATTATACTCTTTTGTATTCTATAAAAAAAACTTGCATATATATATTTTTTGTAATTCCTTATTGTTTCCAATTATGTCAAATCAAATCAAATGTTTATTTCAGTAACTTGCAGTAATTATGTGGTACACTGAATACTAGTAAATTTTTGCAAAATATTAAAACTCCTCAACGTGTTTTCTATCGTTTAATTAAGCGGCCCCTAGTGACTTGTGGCAATGAAATCTATCTGAGAACCATGCTTGCATCCATACAATTTTTTTTAAAGATTAAGATAAAGACGTTACGTTTCTGCCACGTATTAAGGATTTTTATCCGGGAAGCCGTGGGCAGAAGCTATATTACTATAAAATTTCATAAAAATCCTTTCAGTAGTTTTTGCGTGAAAGAGTAACAAACATCCATCTTCACAAACTTTCGGGTTTATAATAGTACTAGCTTCTGCCCACGGCTTCGCCCGCGTGGTACCCGGATAAAAAGTAGCCTAGGTGTTATTCTGATGTGAAAGTTTGTGAGAATGGATGTTTGTTACTCTTTCACACAAAAACTACTGAACGGATTTTTATGAAATTTTACAGTAACATAGCTTATACATCAGAATAACATATAGGCTACTTTTTATCCGGATACCACGCGGGCGAAGCCGTGGGCAGAAGTTATTATTTTATAATATTGGAAAACATGTGAAAATCACAATTTTCGTATGTGTAAGTTGACATTTTAAAAAAACAAAAAAAAAACTATTGAATGCGAAGTTTTTTTCTCGTATCCTCCGGTTCGGGACAGCTACCTATACATTTGTTTTCATCCACAGAACCAAAGACAAGATATATAGTAACAAACAAGTTGGGCACATGCTGCGGACCAAGTTGGCCGACGCGAACGAAGGCGGCGTCGCGGCCGGACTTGGCGCGTTGGACTCGCCCTATCTACTTGACATGTAGCATATAACTATGCTAAATACCGCCGTAACTTTTATGTATATGTATGTATGTATAATCGTCTGCAACTCCGCGTGACGAATTATATGTGCTTTGCATTAGAAAATTATGCATTAGGAGGTTACCCTGATCTGTGGTAAATTTTATAGCTCTCCAAAATCACAGAGATGGCGCTGTTACTAATTGTTATAGGTTGACAGAATGCCTGCATGTGGAATGCAAGTGTATTATAGCCGTTACAATCACAATCTTTGGCATATAGTGCCATCTAGTTAGCTTTAGAGAACTAAACTAGACTGTCACAGAAAATAAAACCTCTCATCTAAACAGAAGCAACAACTAATTTCCATAAAAATCTTAAAAGAGTTTTGAAAGTGATCACGCGGTCTTGTGGACTATTGTACGTCAAGGGTGGGAAACGGCACTAAAATTCGGCCTAAGTTAAACTATAAATAATTAAATTTAACTGAAAAAAATCGTAAACTAATGTTATAAATATATTCCAACATTGTGTACTTACATAGGGTACATAATGCCATATTCAGATGGAGGTCATGCAATTTATTTATAACGTGTTATTGTTTTATTTTAAAGATATTTATTATGTTCACATTAGGCAATATTATTAGTTTCCTTTTTAATATAATACAATATTTTTGTGTATAAAATAAATTTGACATTCCACGAATTATTAGATTGTAGTTATACGAATTTTCATAATAAGAAAAACATGCCTTCAGATGTTAGATAATTAATCTTTGATAATTGTATTATGATTCTGATGTAAATTCAGTTAATAGAGTCATATGCCATTAGCGTGAATCATAGAAGACTGCTGTCCAAGCGGCGATGAATGAATTAGTTAATTAATAACCGCTTTTAGTGTTTCTATCAACACGGCTGGACCGTATTACCATTCGTTATAGTAATTAGTTTATTTGAACAAAAACCTTGAATAATACAATAAACATCTAAATCTTCATAAATTTTGAGTCAAATATGGAACTCTATGGAAGTGAAATAAACTAGAAAATAACAAGGTGCTGCGCTGTATCGCAATATTTTACAAATATTTTAACTATTTTAATAAATTAACTTTTGTAAATTGTATTTCATTCTATATGATATCCCTCGTTTATATCTACTGATTGGGCTTCAAGATTTAAATATTGACTTAATAAATCCATGGTTGGCTGGATTATTCGCTGCCCTAAAATGAACTAAAATATTGCAGCTTTATATGTGACTGACAAAGTACCTCCGTTCGTCATGGATAAAAAATGTACTGTACCATAAATGGACACAAAAGAAACAAATGTTTGGATACCATTCAGCGTGCGAACGCGGTCGCGCGCAGTCATAAGAGAGCTTCTAAATTAGCTACGAAACGTCATCAAAAGTCGTATTTTCAATCATTGAAAAGGGATATATGAAAACAAGAAAGAACAATTAAATATTTAATCCCAACTCTACAGGGTGTTCTATTTATATATATTCAGTGTATTTAGGCAGCTTATTCTTGGTGAGGAGTCCATTCTCGCCCTTTGTATAGCCCGTTTCAAACTCAAAGCTAGGGTGATTGTAAATGATCTGCAAATTATAACAAAATTACAGTATTATTTAAACAATCAATTACAATATTTGTACAAAAAATAAATAAAAAAGGCTGAAAATAGGATACTTTAGTGGTTTTGGTGACAGGTTAATGAACTAGAACTAACCAAAAGTCCATGAGTCAGAACTAATCACATGTTCATGAGCCAGATCTAACCACTCATGAGCCAGAACTAATCACTAGACCCTAAGCCAAAACTAGAACTAACCACATGTTCATAAGCCAAACCTAATCAAATGTTTAAGAGCCAGAACTAATCGTAAGTTCATGAGCCAGAAATAACCACATGTTCATAAGCCAAACCTAATCACATGTTCATGAGCCAAACCTAATCACATACATGTTCATGTATTGTATTGTTCATGAGCCGGGTCTAATCATAATCGTTCACAAGGTAGAACATACCTGCTCTCTCTCATAGGCGTCTTCTGCGCTGGTGATGAGCTCCGGCACGTCAAGAATGGGCAGCGCGAATAGGTTCATGAGCCAGTACTTGCCGTTGGTATAATACATGCGCTTGTCTGCCCAGTCCACCTGTATAAAATTAAATAAATGAAAAATCATTTCGCAAGCACAACATGAAAAAAAACAAACTAATTTGGTTATATATCTACCTTATGATCCATAATAGGATAATATACACCAAAACGACTATTTTTTAGGATTTATTTGACGACCTCTGTGGCGCAGTGGGCGAAGGCCCGCCTGAGACGCAGAAGGATGCGGGTTCGATTCCCTGAGCGGGACAAATGTATGTATCATCTGCAAATATTTGTCTCGGCTCTGGGTTTTTTCTATGTATAATATTTTATGTATTTGCAATAAAAATAATGTTTATAAGTAGTATATCAGTCATGTAGTTCCCATAACACAAGCTTTGTTTACTTTGGGGCTAGATGATGTGTGAAAATGTCCAACATTATTTATTTATTCTTAGTCCTCCGCTATTTCTGGGAGTTGGGGTCAGGTTAGAAGGGGGGCAATGTAAAATACACCCCAATGCGGGGACATCAGTGCACATCATGGTCCTCCCCACTCAGAATCAGAATTAGATAACTATTCCCTCTACTATTGATATGGTACCCCGACTTCCGATCTAAATGTCATGTCATGTTGAACATGGTTGTACATCAATGGATTTTTAAATTCTAATAATTTGCACACATGCTTTAAACGATGAAAACTTCGTCAGGAAACCGCCATGGCCTAGAACCAAATAATTGAAGGCGTAGTTTCGCGGAATGTTAACTAGAAGTACCTAGAACGTGGGCTAAATTATGCAATTTAATCTATTCTTATAGTAATCTAATTATGTAAACATTAATATATATGCAAGTAAAAAACATGCTTGTTACTAGCACCCTTCGAAATCCTACAATGTAAGTTTTTCGACGTAACCAAGTGTACTATAGGTTCCCATGGTTACAAATAAAAAAGTATGATTGCCTCTTACTCGGTAACCTGATAGTCTACGTACTCAGTAATAGATCTATCTAGATATCCATAATGGGGATATTGTCACTTTATAATTTTTCTTGCACTACAATACTGTTTTACATATAGGTTAGCTGGCAGATAATGCTATCTGGCATTAAGTTCGGCTATGTACAGGACATTTACTTATTATACAGTTAATTTCTTGTTTGTTTCTGCGTCTGTGACGGCAGTGACGTCACAGACGCATTATGCTGAGCTGAAACCTTTTTGGTGCGACATTATACTGTCTAGGTGAATGGATTTTTTTTTTCTCATAACTTATCCCACCATTCTGTTTTACAAAATTTGTGTTTTTTATGACTTAATCTTTCCTATCTATGGGGATTACAGTCGTGAGTGTTTGTTTTTACCCGTCACTGTCTCATAGTAAAAAACACACTCTCAAAGCTCTCAAATAAATGTATGTCACCTCGCGCGGCAGTCGCCAGTCCTTCAGCTTGGGTTCCTCGCGTTCCGTGTACTTATCGAAGTCTATACGTTCAATGTCTTCCACCACCTGAGGAAGAAAATATAATTAAAATTCTTAAATTTGTAAACACAGGTAATTGGAGTTCCTACAGAGTATTTTTGTGTACTGTGATTTGCTCTTACGTGTACAAAATTACATTAAATTTAAAAATTATAAATGCCTTCTGTCTTAATATCATGAAAAAAAAAAAATTACAATAAAATTAAAATAATGTCAAATGCAAATAAAAAATCAAATGATGAATGTCTAAATAATAATAGTCATTGTGGTCAAAAATTATTTCATTGAATAAAATGTCCTGTCTATAAAATAATTAAAAAGTTTCGTCTTAAAAGTTATAAAATAATTTCAGTTTCTAATATCAGATGGTAATTTATATATGTTTATTTTGGGGGGCATTACAAAAACACTCAGAGCGATAGTGCAACGGGAAATGCTCGAAAACAATGATGAATGCAAAGATAGCAAAACCACAAAGAAAAAAGCTACGGCGAGCGAAGAAAGCAGCAA
Source organism: Perizoma flavofasciatum (assembly GCA_958496245.1). Taxonomy (NCBI): domain Eukaryota; kingdom Metazoa; phylum Arthropoda; class Insecta; order Lepidoptera; family Geometridae; genus Perizoma; species Perizoma flavofasciatum. Next base: position 3,073,850 of record OY292443.1, on the reverse strand, counting down.
TCACTTGACCTCGACCCATTGCGGAAAACTAAATACTTACGATTCAATCCTACACCCAGAGAAAAGCTACCACTGTTGCTCGCCAGCTAAGAGAGCCGCTATGAGTGAGGAAAAAACTGTGGAGCATGTGGTAATACACTGCACCACCACAAATGAAGTCAGGTCGAAGACAGGACTGCAAAAACTCATCAACACATGCTCTCCATCATCATTAACTGACAGGAGGTCAGGAATACTGGAACTTCAAAAAGTCGGGCTGGTTGGGGGTCAGGTTAGAAGGGGGATAGGAAGGGGGATGCACAAATGCGGGATGTCAGTGCAGACCTCAGTTCCAGCACTTAGAATTAGAAAAGATACTTACCACTTCAACTTCGCCACCCCCGGTCCAATCGTAGACGAGCAGTTCAGAGTGTGTAGCGATGTCGCGCAGGTAGCGGCTCTTGTACTGACGCTCCACCTCCGTCAGGAACTCCGGCGTCAGCGCCTTGCCGCACACCTCATGCTGCCAATTGCGGCATTTAATGGATGATAGCACCTAGAACAAACCCAACAGTCTTTTATGAACTTTCTATTTGACTATGTCAGTTCTTCCATAGCCATCATCCAATATTTTATGTTACTGCCTGCATTAATAAATCAAGGTTAGCTAGACAAATTCTGTTGGCGTTCTCGCCTGCGAAAGATTGAATTGTATTGAAATGACATTAGCTGTGGAAATGTCACATGACTTCTGCCAAGTTTTACCTTGACAAATTTGTGTTAGTGTGAAAGGATAACTAAGCTTGAGGTATTTGTCTAGACCCCCTGATGATTGTACTCGATATTGGTTAGGCCCCGAAAATGCCCAAATAAAAGAGGCAACAGCTAATTTAAGTTGCCCTAGTTACATTAGTTTTTAATTGTAATATTTGGACGTGCCTCTGACTACCCCCTACTTGGTATCCTCAAAGATCTACTCACTGAGTATGTATCTGAGGATGTCCGTCATAGGGAATGCAGTTTTTGCTTGTTTATTTTTCAATTACATTAGTGGTACTAATCTTCTAGTACAATCATCTTTACCATTAAAATAAAATAAAAAATCCTTACATTGTTGACTGGCATATCCAAGTAGATAACCAAATGAGGCCGCATCAGCTCTTCAATGGTATTAGCCCTCAGCTGATAGTATACATTCTTTACCTCTTTACTCAGATAATTCTGGGAGAACATAGCTTCCAGGAACACAAAGTCTGAGAATGGACTCCTTTCTAATACAACTCCTTGGCCAGTGTTCAACAGATGAGCCAAAGCATCAATATACTGCCCGAATCGTGCCGTATACATCATTATCTGGAAGTTTCCAGCCAAACGGTGATTGGGACATAAGTTGAAGTTCTTATGGTCAAAAGTCCTAGTGTCCTCTGGGACCTGATCGTCAAACATACGCAGATCACAGCCGTTGGGCCTGATGTAGTGGATATCCATGTTCGCTTCTGGGAAATGCTTCATGCCCAGATCCTGGGCTAAGCATGAAGCGAACTGAGTCTTTCCTGATGCCACTGGCCCTTCAACGACGATGATTTTAGAGTTGTCATCGAATCTATGTGTAGTACGGTCGAAAAGACTACGCAGCCAACTGTAGTCTTTATTCACATAGTCGAAAGGAGCCGGTTTCGGTGGCGGAGGAGGCAGGGATTCCCTCAGCGCTTTACCCGCGATGTTACGATTCTGGACAATACTGCAGGAAGCAACTTTGCAGCCTTGGCTAGGAGTTATTGCCCTCACGAAGGCGGTTCGCACAAGGGTCGCCATACTGACTCGAGGTATCCCTGGTTGCTGATACCTGCAGGAATTGCATGAATTTGTAAAGTAAGTATAAGGCTGACTTTAAGTGTGTAATTGTATCAAATACGGCGATTTCTTACCTCAAATCAATTCAAAACAAAAAATCCTCGCGATTCTGTGACATAACATTCGCGATTTGAAGATGCGTTCATATCGTAAGGCAGTCACAGATATTATAATACGTAGAGTTGAATAATTTCTTTATATTCATCAAATATTACTTGTTAATTTTTGTATTCTAAAAGTCAATTAAATATGGAAATTTTGATCAATGACTGATTAATCTGATTATACTCAACCAACACTCCCATCCTACAAAACAAAACAAATTGTAAAAAAATAATTAATTACTGTGAATGCAGCTTTACTTTTTTTTTTAGACATGTGTAATGTTTTTTTTTATTTCTTGACGTCTTGAGTGCACAGATAATACCAGTCGCACCAGTATAATATAGCACAGACTTATAAGGCATTCCTAGTAAGTCTGTGCTAGGATGCGTTAACAATGCTAACGCATGGAATTAGCATCCGAGTAAGTCTGTTGAGTTAGGAATGCTCCGTAGTATCGAACTAATCGTCACAGAGGGAATGCATAAGCATAACAGTTTAAAAAAATTCTCCTACGTTAGCATATCTAAGTCAGTGCAGACTGTGCAGAGTGACAAAATTTCATCATAAAAAGGAATGTGTGACATGAAAAAATCATGATTTTAATGAAAAAAACTTGTTTTGATTAATTGCTTAGAGACGTGTTGATTCATTTCTACTTCTAGTCGAGTGTACGAATTTTATGGAAGTGTGGTATCGATAATATACGGTATTTCAATATATATGGTAGTCTAATTATTAGACTTTGCACCACCGACCATTCAACTAACAACGGTCGTCGCAAGCACAGACTACTATATGTACCAGGGTAGTCGCAAGGCAAGATATAATCCCATTTATGATATTGACATTTACATTGAATTAGACTTTGAAATTCATGAATTGACATTTTCTTTTTGGTCTGTGGTCCCATAAAAACCATGTGTTGATTTATTTTTCATCAACAAAATATCTATTTATTCGATAATTTACCCGATTTACATCACGGTCTAGAGATAACAGTGAAAAATGGAAACAGAAAATATTAACATTGACGAGTTCCTGCCGGCGAAAAGGCCGATAAAGCTCAAAAATATAAAGCGAAGAGCAGTCTCCGAATCTGGTGATGGTATGGAAGTTGAAGAACACAACGGCATTCAAGGGAAGCCCAAACGTACAAGGTCGAAGTCCAAAAAGCATAAGAAGAATTCAAAGCCTAACGAAAGTAAGGAAAATATGAGAAAAGTTGCCGTGCCATCACACAGGTATATAACCTCAAACTAGACCATTTCTCGGTTTTAAATGTATAATTTTTCGATAGTATTTATCTCCATTTCGATTTTTATTGCCTCAATAACTTTGCCTGTGATATGGGTCTTTTTCATCTTGCTGATGAAAGCCTTAGGCTTAGGCTCGGACTAGGTAAAGTTGAGAAAAGAGTGCTTAAAATATCCTGCCAAGCTGTACCCTCTTTGATTTTATTCTCCTTCATGTATGACCCATCAGGGTACTTGATTGATAGGGATATGAATTTCCTGGAGTTTAATCCGGTTGCCATTTTATACTTTTCAGATACACTCCTCTCAAAGAAAGTTGGCTAAAGATCTTCACCCCGATAGTGGAGCACCTGCTCTTACAAGTCAGATTCAATACAAAAACACGTAATGTAGAGATAAAAGTTGGTCCAGAGACCAAGGATATTGCAAACTTACAGAAAGCAGCCGATTTTGTCAGGGTATGTATACTTTAATGCATTCATTCTTAGCATGTTGGTGTAAAAAGCGAAAAAAAAAACAACTAGTAAACACCGGTGTTGAACTCTTCATCATCATTATCAACAGCCTGTGGAAGCCTTCTCCTAAATGTAGGCCTTCCTCAAAGAGTTCCATGACAGACAATCTTAGGTCACCTTTATCCACATTTCCCTGCAACCTTTTAAGATGTCTTTGTCTGCATCATCTAGTTTGTGGACACCATTTGAGAATCTTTTTTTCCGTGTTAGTCCATGCTGGGTTTAGGCCCTAAATAATGCACATTTGTTCAGCTACTTAAAAAAAAAGTTAATCATCCTCAGATCCATAAACAGTATGCAGATCCGTAGAATAACATCTAGATCTAGGTGGTAGTCACAGACATGTCCCATATTTGTCACTTGTCCAGATTTTGCATTATTAGACAGTAGCCTCTGCCCACGGCTTCGCTCACATGGTACCCGGATGTAAAGTAGCTTATGTGATATTCTGATGTAAAAGCTATATTACTGTAAAGTTTCATCAAAATCCATTCAGTAGTTTTTGCATGAAAGAGTAACAAACATCCATCCTCACAAACATTCGTGTTTATAATAGTAGTAGGATTTTGCATTAATAAAACATTTGAAATAAGAGCAAATGACCACCATGTTTGCAAATTATTTGTCTAGGGCATGCCAGTTTCGACACAATGTTTTCCTCCACCATTTTAAGAATATACTTAAAATGGTGGAAGAAAACATAGTGAGGAAACTTGCATGCAATCAAACCCAAAATTTGGATCAGTTGATGCCAATAAACTTTTAAATTCTGCTAATATTATAAACATGAAAGTTTGTGAGGATAAATGTTTGTTACTATTTCTCGCAAAAACTACAGAACCGATTTTAATGAAATTTAACAGTAATATAGCTTATACATCAGAATAACACATAGGCTACTTTTTATCCGGGTACCACGCGGGCGAAGCCGTGGGCAGAAGCTAGTACTTTATACTACTATTATAAACGCAAAAGTTTGTGACTATAAGATAGTTTTTATTCTATTTCAGGCTTTCATATTCGGATTTGACGTAGAAGATGCATTAGCCCTCCTACGACTAGATGACTTATTTGTTGAATCATTTGAGATAAAAGATGTGAAAACACTGAATGGAGACCACTTAGGCCGCGCCATTGGCCGCTTGGCCGGCAAAGCAGGCCGCACTAAGTTCACCATCGAAAACGTTACGAAAACCAGAATAGTGCTAGCCGACTCGAAGATTCATATCCTAGGGAGTTACCAGAACATTGCTTTGGCGCGGAGAGCGATATGCAACTTGATTATGGGATCGCCGCCTTCTAAAGTGTACGGGAATCTGAGGAATGTTGCTAATAGAGTTGCGGAGAGATTTTAGCTGATAATAAATAGTTTATTTATATTGTTGTTGTTTCTATACATAATGATTTTTAATAATAATAAACACTCAACTGACACACATAGTCCTGACGGCACTACGATTATTGTGGGACAAAACACCCAAACATTTTACCTGTAGTGGGAAATCGAACACGCACCTCGTGCGTTGCAGCTGGCTACTCGCCCACCGCGCCATTAAGTCGTCGATTTTGTTCATATGGACATTGTGACAGGCAAAGCAGGACGTCGGTGCAGACCTCATATCCCTCACTTAGAATTAGATTGTGACAAGCAAACTTATTTGGAGATTCGAAATCCTTAATCTATGGATCTTTTTAGTAAATTATGTAATAATTTTCTTTTAAAAATAAAAAACAAGAACTTTAATAAATAAGCATTTATTTATTTCAATGTATGGTACAAACACAACATGGAATGTTATTTAGTCATGAGAGTGTTTGCCCATAAATTTATGGACTAGGCCGATAATCTATCATGAATAATTATTCCCTGTCTGAACTAAAGAAAAAAAATAGCTTAGTCAAGTCAAGTCTGTCTATATTTTTCGTACAAATCAGTTATGGCTCGGGCGCAACTCTCATGCTCTACCAGTCCATATACAAGCTTATAAATATTTCAGGCAACAACATGAACAACATTTAAAATGATGCCAATTGGCCCATAACATAAATACCTTATATACTGTTAGTATATAAGGTACATAGTTAATATAATACTACCACTACTTGTCATCAATATATTCATGAAAATGTTGACTGTAATCTATGAGGGTATGAAGGAGCTGACATCGTCGAAAATAATAATTAACTAAAAAATATTAATGCTGGACATTTTCATACAGCATCATCTAGCCCCACACAAAGCAGAGCTTGTGTTATGGGAACTACATGACTGATATAGTACTTAAATTATTATTTTTTTGTAAATTACTTACAGATAACCTCATGACCCAAGACAAATATTTGCAGATGATACAAACATTCGTCCCGCAGCGGGAATCGAATCTGCAACCTTCTACGTCTCAGGCGGGCCTTCGCCCACTGCGCCAAGCAGTCGGCAGCAAATCGACAGAAGTTTTTGAAAAAACAATAAAAAAGACATGACTAAATATTTACCTACATAGGCTTGATTTGAAGGAAGTATAAACGACGTAATATTATGATATGATCATTACAGAGAAACTTTTTTTTTGTCTCAGGTCAGGGAAGATTCAGTTTCAGAAAAGAATTATCCTTGAGAACATTTACAAAAGCAGTTTGTACTTAAAATGCCGTGGCACCCGTGACAGGACCAGCCTCGCGTCGTAACTGAGCGAGGCGAAGGTCCAGGGCTCCGCTGTGGACCACTCCGCACAGTACACGGAGTCTTCGTGTTGCTCGTAAGATTGTAGGACTCCGTCTTCTAAACTGAAACAGAGAAACAAGCGTGTTCTCACTATTATAAAAATAAAATATTCTTAAGGATCCGGCGAACGCATCTCGCAACTTCAATTCGAGGAGCGTCCAAAACTATCTCTTTTTGGCTGATGCAGGCCCGCCCGTGCTTGCGCGACAGCAATATTATTCAGAATTTGTTATAAATTTGGCGGTATTCCGTAATACCAAAAATGATGACTGACAACGTGTTGTATTTTTTACATCGTGTTATTCTGTAATTGACAATATATGTACCTTATAAATAATAAGTAATATATTGTTGTTTTTAATATGAAACAAATAAGATGAAAACATGTCTTAAATGACGTAAAAATATCCAAAATGCGTTTCGTTTATGTTTCATTTTAGGTATGTTTTGAAAAAAGATTTATCAAGGTACCTAGATAAATACTATTCGAATACAAATGGTAACTTAATATGGTGGAAATAAGCTCTAATTACAAATTATTATGGTATTACGTTTTTATGGGCAGTTCATCCTCCGCAGGCCTCTTAATATAATTATTTATTTATACTAGGTACTTAATGTATTTTATTTATCATCTATAGTAACTGTTTACTTGTGCAATTTAAGAATTTATAAATTATTAATACACCCCCGGCCATTTTTACAATCTCATTTAATCCTCTCCAAAGGTTGCCTGGAAGAGATCGCTTCTAAACAATAAGACCGTCTATTGTACTTTAAGTTTTTTTAAATTGTGTTTATTTTTCTTATGGTGTACAATATAACATTATCATTAATTTAATATAATACTTTACCCCGGGTACTAATTCCAATCGTAAACGTCATGTTTTTTCTTAATAAAATTACAGTTAAGTTTTGTCAGTTTTAGCAGTGACGTAAGGAGCCCGTTTAAGCGTTTTTTGTAAGAGTTAGTTAATATAAATACAGTAACATACTACAATGGTCTGTTACCTATTATCCGATTGAAATACCTTTTCTTTGCAATCGATTTGTTTGACTTCAAAGATGATTGGATGATGGAATTCAAGGCAAACATTCTGAATGGGAAAAAAATGTAGCCAAAAGTTTTAAACATAAATCATAGGGTCATAGGGTCTGGGTGTTTTCTATGTATAATATGTATGTATTTACAAAAAAAATGTATATGAGTAGTATATCAGTCATGTAGTTCCCATAACACAAGTTCTGCTTACTTTGGGGCTAGATGATGCTGTGAGAAAAATGTCCATCATTATTTTATTTACTTAAAAAACAGATTTAAACCACCTTCCGTGATAAGGCCTATTGAGTTTGATAATGTACTTACACGGGTGCTTCGTCATCATCATCAGCACAGACGCTGGCGGCGGCGGTCAGCAAGGCGCGCGCGTCGGAGCTGCCCGTCAGCAACAGTTGCTCGTGGTATGTGTTGTATCGCACTGTCCATACCCTACAAAACATATAAACAATACATTAATCACTGTATATGAATGTATGTATGTATATGAATTCCTGTGTTTTGTATTTTGCTTTGGTGTGCAATAAAGAGTTTATCTATATATCTATCCATCACTCAAATACCCAAGAGCAATAATTCTATGTATAATATGTATGTATTTACAAAAAAAACGAATATAAAAAAATGCTGGACATATTTCACACAGCATCATCTAGCCCCAAACTAAGCAGAGCTTGTATTATGGGAACTATGTACTTTTTATATACATAGAAAACACCCCAACCCGAGACAAATATTTCCAGATCATACAAACATTGGTCTCGCGGCGGGAATTGAACCTGCAACCTTTTGGCCTACGCCCACTGCGCCATAGAAGTAGTATATTATATATTTAGTAGTACCTATATCAGTCATGTAGTTTCCATAACACAAGCTCTGCTTAGTTTGAGGCTAGATTATGCTGTGACAAAACTGTCCAGCATTATTTATCTATTTATTTAATTGGATAAATAAATTAACAGTCAAAAGACACATCCATAGTCCACAGGATGTCTAGGCAAATACCACTTTCTGTTGGCATTAACGCCTGCGGAAAGACTGAATTGTATGGAAATGCAATCAGCCGTGGAAATGTCATGTGACAGCTGCCAAGTTTTGCCTTGACAAACTTGTGTTAGCGTGAAAGGAAAAGAAGGCGTCGGTATTTGTCTAGACCACTGTTTCTCAAAGTATGCGATAACGCCTCCTTGTTGGCGTTGAAGGCCTTCAGGGGGCGGTAGAAGGCTCTAGAAGATATTGGGGGCGCTAGGGCGGTCTAGAGGGGAAAGCATAGGTTGTTATGCTAAAAAACTTTGGGGGGCGCTGGAAGTGGGCGGTAGGTAAAATAAGTTTGAGAACCTGTGGTCTAGATCCCTAGTCATTAAATTATGTACAACGAACACGCTCACGACACGACTTTAATCCCCCTTATGGACATCCTGTCATCCTGACTACACCCAGTGTGTAGATTCGTGAGAATGCAAAGTATGAAGTAGTCGTCCAAATCTTTATTAATATTATAAAGAGGAAATATTTTTTTGTTTGTTTGTACCGAATAGGCTCCGAAACTACTGGACCGATTTTAACAATTTCCACCAATAGAAAGCTAAATTATCAGGAAGTAACATAGGCTATAATTTATATACAAAAAAATTAGATCCATAAGAAAATGGCAATAATGTAACCCAAAGTAGCAAAATTTTGACAATAAAATTCATTATTTGGCGTGCGCTGAGAAAACTATTGATGATACATACAAAAATATGTACTACATGATTAAAGTACTCATTACCTACAAAAAAATCCTCGATGGAATATATCTAACTATCATAGTTAAGTCACAATATCAGCTTTTGTGTTCTAAAATTTAATTAGATCGCCAGTAGAAATAAAAGTTGCGATGAAACTTGATAGGTACATAGCTGTTAGCCTGTTACTTTTTATCCCGATATTTCTACGGAATCGAAACTTCACGTTTCACGTAGAGTCAGAATTAGTTAATTTTATGTGTTTGTAATGATTTGTCAGTACCAGTGTGAATGGTCGGTCCTGCTGAAAATTGGTTCTTTCCCGTTCCTGTAGTCCCAGATATTTAGGGCTGCGTCGTCGCCCGCACTAGCTATGTGAAATTGTCTGAAAAAAAAACTTATATCGTGACAAGAAAAAGCATTATTATTATCCTCTTGCTCGTATAATAAGGCGAAGAACGTATATTCGTGTCTGACGACCTCTGTGGCGCAGAAGGTTGCGGGTTCGTTTCCTGCCGCATGACAAATTTTTGTATGATTTGCAAATATTTGCCTCGGGTCTGGGTGTTTTCTATATATAATATATATGTATTAACGAAAAAAAGTATATAAGTAGTATATCAGTCATGTAGTTCCCATAGCACAAGCTCTGCTTAGTTTGGGGTTAGATGATGCTGTGTGAAAAATGACTAACATTCTTTATTCACTAGCTTATGCCCACGGCTTCGCCCGCGTGGTACCCGATATAAAAAGTAGCCTATGTGTTATTCTGATGTATGAGATTTATTAATGTAAAGCTTCATCAAAATCCGTTCAGTAGTTTTTGCGTGAAAGAGTAACAAACATCCATCCTCACAAAATGTTTACGTTTATAATATTATAGGAGGATAGGATAGGATTATTTTAAGCATCCTTTTTTTTTAATATCTGTCGTTAGAGTACTGCACAGTTTCTTAAAGTGAGCGATAACGCCCCTTGTGGGAGCTGAAGACCTTCAGGGAGGGCGGTAGAAAGCTCTTGAAGATATTGGGGATGCTAAGGCGGTCTAGAAGGGAAAGCATAGGTTTTTATATTTAAAAACTTTGGGGAGCGCTAATATTTATTTTATTCTCAAAGTGGGCGGTGGGTAAAATAAGTTTGAGAAACTGTGGAGTACTGCATTATCTGTTAAGGAAATACCTATTCGGATTGAAGTCTAGATCCCGGACTAGTTGTCTATGCGCGTTGTCGATGCTCCAAGCCGGCTTGCCGCCGTCAGTCCGCGTGTCGTAGCATTTAATGTGCATATCCTGTAGCACCGCAAACTGAAAACACAAATTGATTACTTCATAGTATTTTTTTTTTGTAATTATATATGTTACCGGCCATCTGTATAATTCAGGTATTCTATACAAAACCTAGGCAATGTGTAGAATACCGGAGGCGTTTAGGCAATGTGTAAAATAAATAGATTTTGACCTACATTTAAAACTTTTTAACTGTGCCTGTTTTAGCATTTTCAACCAAAAGTTGCCATTGATAAGTTAATGTTGGTCATAAAAATCTTTCCCGATGAGATCCGACTCGGATAGGTTAGGTTGTTAGGTTTTTTTTGACAACACATAAATAATTGCTTGCCATTCAAACTTTACCAAACAAAAGTTAGATTTTTGCTTTGATCGGTGAACAAGTCGCGCGTTTACTGCCTCCCCGTGCATTTCTCTCCCTTACCTACGTTCGTCTTTACACACATTGCCGGCTGCGCATTCGGCAATGTATAGAATTCCTAGGCAAAGTATAAAATGAATAATATTTCATGTATTACCTTAACATTTTAGGCATTCTATACAATACCGGATTATTACAATTACACAACTATTTACAAGTAGGTATATACAAAAAATACAGATGAAACAGCTAGCCATCTAAAAACCGTTGCAAACGATCTATAGATAGCTCAACTGATCCAGATCAATGCTGGCCGCATTGCCACGCTGAATGGCAATGCTAATGCGTTGACCCAGAGAAGAGCCAGCTTTCTGGTTACGCGTCGTTTCGACAAGTCGCCCTGAAAGAATTTTGAAAAGGGCCCCGGTTTTTTCATGGACCCAGAGTCTCAATCCCAAAAGGTTCAAATAAGTAAGCTCGGTCGAGACTTCTATATTTGCGCCTCTTGAGATCCTCAGCCGAATCAGCCTAGATAGATAACTCTAAGACTAACTAAAAGAGTTATCTATCTAGATAGATAACTCTTTAATACACTCAGCATAACTCTTTATTCTGCCGTAATACAAATCTATGCGTTAAATCTAACACGGAGGGTACGCTTTTGTAATTACCTATTAGAATAACAGCCTAGTAATATCTAAAAAGGTTACGACTAGAGCTATTCTGTGTCTTAGTTATGGTTGTTAGTTTATAAGTAAAATCTTTTAATTAAGTTACAAACAATTGGTACAATTCAAATTTGAAAACAAATTAGCTTTATCTTTTACACCAGATTTCAAAATCACTAGCTTAAGATAAATAAGTTACTTTTCAGTACCTGGCAGTGTCCACGATGCGGCTCCCATTTCCCGTTAGTGAACTTGAGCCGGGCTCTGCCCTCGGGCGTCGCCCCCGCCACCGGAGCCCCAGTGCTTATGTCGTAAACACTCAGTCCGCTCTCGGTTACAACGCCCAATTTATTCACATCCGTCGGATGGAATTCTGAGCAGCGGATCTCTTCTTCCGGTTTCTGGAAATGATCAAGCGGGTGAGAAAAGCGAGCCACTGAAATACAGTACAGAAACAGTTATTATATTCAGAAGAGTTATGAAAATAGCAATGTTTTCATGTAGTTTGGCTAATGAAGGTGCCGCGTTAGCTTAGTGGGTAGATAGATAGATAGTTTTTTATTCAATACATACGATACAACACAGACAAGTACAAATGAAAAGACAAACAGTTCTAAAAAAAACACAGTAAATTAGAGAAGTAATTACGTAGTTGCTAACCAGTGCTAACGAGGCCCTCTATGTTGCAATGGCAGGTATGAGTCGAAAAGGTCCTATCTCAGCTTATTGCTGGTCCACCACGGCGAAGCAGCGCTGCTTTTCAGATAGGACCTAGGAAGTGAGGGGTGACCTCACGATCGCAGTGTTGCAGAAGGAAAACAGTGAAGAAAAAGTGAGTGTGGACAAAGAGTGTGTAGTACACTCTGTAGACTGGGTATTACCCAGTCTTAAAAACCGGACGTCGTTGGTTCGAATCCGGTCGTGCACCGATGAATTTTTGGAGATGGTGCTCAATACAGTGAAGGAATACATCATGAGGAAACCGGCATACCCTAGATCCGAGAATTCAAAGGCATGTTCCAATAAGCGGCGATGGGCTTGCAACTTGTCACGTGGAATACTAACTACTTGCAAAACGCAGGCATGTGTCAAAAGTAACGTTTGGGCGTGCCTGTAACTACCATTTACTTTGTATACTCAAAGATCTACACTCCGAGTATGAATCTGATATGTCGGTCATGGGGAATACAGTAAATAAGCGTGTTTGAAAATAGGTATCTAGACAATTTCGAGAAAGTTTTTTATTTGTCGTCATCACCATCATCTACAGCCTTCAGAAGTCCACGACTAGACATAGGCCACCCCCAAAGTGTGCCATGACGAACAATCTCGAGCCATGTTTTAAGTTTCTGGCGAGCAAAGCGTACTACTCAAACGACACTATCCAACCATCCAGACGTGGCTGTAAAACCACGTCGGCGAAACGGCGAGCAAAGCGAGAAGTAACAGGCACATTTCATCTTTGTCTTTATCCTGGTGTTGCAAGCATCAATCTGTAATAGATGGGCTCCATGCTTGTTTGCCACTTCATTCTACCTATAAAAAAACCTATACAAAGAAATCAAAATACCTCTGGTGTTATAGTTAAGAGATGCTCCATTTCTTCCACATTCCGACTCTGGATAGCACTTAAGTCGTCCATATCTTTGGGTATTACCTGCAATATTACATGAAATTACTAACCAAACAACTAACTGATACATCATTTTTAAGAGTGGTTTAATGCAAAATTTTTACGACTTTTTAATCCTACTACTATTATAAACGCGAAAGTTTGTGAGGATGGATGTTTGTTACTCTTTCACGCAAACACTACTGAACGGATTTTGATGAAACTTTACAGTAATAAGTATAGCTTATACACTTTTTATCCGGGTAACAGGAGGGCGAAGCCGTGGGCAGAAGCTAGTCGCCTTTGCTGCGCAGCATTCTGGTGAAGATCGGTTTGGTGGCAATAAAGGTTTTATCTGAAACTATTTTTAAAGACATACAAATGTATATACGTAGTATATCAATCATGTAGTTCCCATAACACAAGCTCTGCTTAGTTTGGGGCTAAATGATGCTATGTGAATATGTCCAGCATTATTTATTTATTTATTGCAAAGCTACTATATTATAATACGCTACGCGATTTTGGAGATAAATAGTAACAGACAAGCGAAACGAACATTCTCTTACGGCAAATGCATATACAGGCTCCTGTCGGCGAGGATAAAACCAAAAATATTGTGACGTGCGCGGCTAGCTAATTACTAGCTATCGACATCTTTTAGCGGATTACGGGTTATTGGAGTACGATAATGCCATCAACACTAACCACGCTAGTAAGAGACAGCAATATTTTGGAAAAGTATAGAGAGCATTCTCATACGGCAAATGCATATACATGCTCCTATCGATGCGGATAAAAACAAAATATATTGTGACGTCATCATCATCATCGGCCTTCTAGACTTCGACAAATGCGGGTAAGAAGCGAGCTTAAGCAACATATAGTGACGTGCGCGGCTAGCTAATTACGGTACGCTATTTAGCGGATTACGGGTTATTAGAGTACGATATTGCCACCTAGTACCGAAAAGAAAAACTAATCACGCTAGTAAGGGACAGCAATATGTTGGAAAAGGATAGAGAGCTTTTAGGCGGGGTCTGAATGCGCGGGAATGAACGCGTAATCCATAACCATTGTAATATATTATTACTGGAACATCCTATCTCACAACCATTAAGCGTGGTCATGGACGCTTTCATGAGGAAGGGCCCCTTAACAGTCAATGAAACATCAGCAGGAGAATAGTAAGTATGTAGTATAGTCGTAATAATATCCTAAAATGATACCAAACCATATTGTACCAATAAGGTGTAAGGTGTTTATATGTGTGTGGACTCCCTTTTTCACATTTAAACTCTTATTGGTTCATTGCACATGGGAGTTTCTGGTTAGTAAGTTAGCCAGCCCAACTCTGCCCAGAATCACAGAAGTTTCCTGAGGTCTTCGCAGGCTTTGTGGAGTGACATTGAGTAAACTAGGATTTGTGAGTTGCTATGCCCACGCATTCCAGGACTATGCCGGCAGCTGATTTCTCTTTGCTTAGACACCCTCTGCAGAGTGGGCTGTCTGTGGCTGCAATGTTGTAGAAGTGTAAGGTGTGTTACCTCAACGGTGGGAAGTCGGTACAGTGATACACCCATGCGGCATTGCATGGTCTGTGTGGAGTGTGCACTGTGAGTAGTGGCTAGGGTGGCAGCATCGTGCGGTGAGCAGCGCAGATGCCATATTTCACCAATGTCATGTTTGAACACCTGAAAACATCACTGTTGATAATCGACTTAATAGTGACATTGACTTAGAATTCCGCCAGTCTAAGATAATATGGAACAAAGCTAAATATCTCTGAAATTTAAGATAGCTGCATTTTTGCTATAGCAGTTTAAGTACATTTTGTATTAATAATGATACATTCCGATGTTTGTTTTCTAAATGCTATACACCCAACAGAGACCTAGATAGTCCTGACCGCACATAAGGATTCTTATGATAAAAATATTCCTGTATGATAGGTATCAAGAAATATGAGTACCCTGTTACCACGATACCCAGACCGGGAACAGATATCTGCAGAATATGTATCATTTGTCCTGTAGCGGGAATCGGAAGGTAGCCAAGGTATGAATTACGTTACCTTCGTGTGCAGAGCCCCTGTGTCTTCCTCTAACTCAACAACATGCACTTGGTTAGACATGGGCTTGAGGCTCTGTGTGCCGATGAGGAATCTGATTGCGTCGCTCTCTCCATATTGAGGGGATAGTGCTCTAGTCTGAAATAATGATATAGATATCGTTAGCACAAAAAGTCAATCCCAAATAAGTTGTTTTAGCTACAGAATAGGGATAATAAAGTTTTACCTGATATTCAAGTCCGTATATTATGGAATTGCCATCATCCATTGCTCAGATTATTTAAAATTCACAAATTAAAGCAGAATACAAAACTCAGAAAATGTATTATTGTTTTCCTATTCTTTTTTTCAATACGATCCGGGCACAGATTATTTTTTTAATGCTACGATCTGGCGTCCCACAGATATATTTTTTTATCCTTCAGCTGACGTCCATACCATAGAATATACTTTATGTTTATTTATACAATGGGACACCGTATTGTACATCCATAGAAAGCACAACAATGGAAAGTACAGCCAGTATTACAAACCATTTGGTATGAATTATCTGGGAGTGCTTTCCATAGTCGTGCAATACGCTCCGTACAAACTGGGCACATAACGGTATTGCACACCCCTGGAATGTACGCCCCGTATTGCGAACCACTATTCTCGATGCTCATTGGTCGAGAGTTCGTCATATCCTTGAGCCTTCATTGGTCGATGCGGAGTAGTCGCATGACAAGGACGAGCCTCCTTTGCATTGTAAGTTCTAATTATGTTCAACCAAGAGTTGCCATTGATAAGTAAAGCAAACAATAAGTGTTGGCCTGAAAAATCCTTCCTAGGCAAATCCGTCTTAGAAAAGCACCAACCATTGCTCTAACTATAAGATAACTCGGGTTGAAAGACAAACTTAACTTTGTACGTCAATTCTACAACTGCAAATGTAAGATGTAATCGCAATTTTTTATGTTTTTGATTTATTGGCGAGTATAAAAATATTTCGCATAAATGGCCGTATTTTTTGATTGTGTTGACATAAAAGCTTGATTTTTAGAGCTCCAAGTGACCATACATATTTGATATTAATTTCAACTTGATAACTCCACGCGTTTCTGAGAAAAAGGGTCTCGGCAGACAGGTAGACGGACGGACGGAGAACGAAGTGATCCTATAAGGGTTTCTTTTTTTCCATTTGAAGTACGGAACCCTAAAAATCAACAAAATAAATGGTCACGAATTACAAGCTGTACATAATTATTTGCTACACTTGCCGATATACCGAGAATACGGCCTGTATTATTGGACCCTGAAAAGCTCGGCAAGATAATTTTAAAGCAAGTGGCACGGAATATCAGGCTGTCTGTGCTTTCTATTGTTAGACAATGGTCGTACAAATTAGTAGTCGTACTTTACCGTCTCGTACGTGCTCGTACTCTATCTACCTTATAATAACCTTCACGTAACATTGAAATGTCAAAAAGACATTTGCTATCAGCGGTGTTGATTCGCCGACTGGTTTGTGCCGCACAATCCCCACATTTCCAGTTTCCAAGTTTTTCCACTCGTTTACTTACTCAAAAGACCATGGAACCCAATATCAGCTTGAAACAAGACCCTGCCTACCAAAAACTACAGGAATACTACAATATTAACGCTGAAAAAATCAATATTCAGCAGTTATTTGCTCAAGACTCTGAGCGATTCAATAAATTCAGGTATAATTTCTGCTTTTAATTTTTTGATGCTATTCGTTTATATATACAGCTTATTTTTATTTTTGCTTTGAGTTTTATTTGTATAAGACATAATTTACAAGTTTCGAGTCACAGAAAAATTGTTTTGCAAAGTTATATGACGTTAATTGAAAGTTCGCAGTAAAGGTCAACAACAATGTCGTGAATTTTAGGTATATTTTTCCTCGAATATTACTTGCAATTATCTTTCTTTCCTTTACTTGTAGAATGATACGTGCCGCCGTACCAATATAGATCCCACCCCTATTCACCTTAAAGACCTAGAGTATTCCTATTGATTATGTAGGTACTATTGAATTTTCATAAGCAGTCAATTGTAATTTTATTCACACACGGAAAGTTCCGTACCTATATATATTTTTTAATCTATATATCCTACTAATATTATAAACGCTAAAGTTTGTGAGGATGGATGTTTTTTACTCTTTCATGCAAAAACTACTGAACAGAGTTTGATGAAACTTTACAGTAATATAGCTTATACACTAGAATAATACATATGCTACTTTTTATCCGGGTACGCGGACGAAGCCGTGGGCAGAAGCTAATATACCTATATATATATATATGTGTATAGATAAAAGCACCACGCATGCATGTCAACATGTCAAAAAGTAAGGCTGTTTTAAGCTCCGTTTTTGTTATAATTTTTAGGCAATATACATATTTAATTTTTATAAATATTTTTACATATAAATTACATGTTTTGTTTGTATAACAGCCTCCATGTCCCAACTCCCAATGATGGTGAAATCCTCCTGGACTACTCCAAGAACCGTGTGAACGAAGAAACCCTGGGCCTACTCCTCAATCTGGCCAGGAGCAGGAAAGTGGAGCAAGCCAGAAATGCAATGTTCTCGGGTAGGTTCTGCTCATACCTATATGGGAGGACTATAAGCGGATGTGTTGAGAGATAAATGGCACTTGGGATCCAGACTCATTAGTCTTTCTTCCCTTTACTTATGCAGTATATCCAAGGCATTGGTCTTCTTCAACCGCTTTGTGTGCCTTGTATTTTCGACTAGCAGTCTTGCTAGTGGATTGGCGTGGTATTTGAGGCAAGCTAAGTATTGTCTTTCTCTATCCTTAATTTCTTCGTCTACTGTGGGGACTTGTAGGTAGTTATAGATCTTGTTGTTGGTTGTGAACCATGGTGAGTTAACCAGGATGCGAAGGATCTTGTTTGTTCCCTAGTTCCCCTTAATGGAATCAATAATAATGAATTCCCCTTAATGGAATCACATATTGGAATCATAATGAAAATCAGCGCTGCTTCGCCTTGGCGGAGCAGCAATAAGCTGAGATAGGACCTTTTCGACTAATACACACCATTGCAGCATAGACTGCCCTCGTTAGTACTGGTTAGCACCCACTTATTGTACCTACTCTTCTGTATTTACTGTGTTTCTTTAATTGTTTGTCTTTCTTTTCATTTGTACTTGTCTGTGCTGTATTGTATGTGTCGAATAAAAAACTCTATCTATCTATCTATATTATGTATATTTATCATTAATTATTATTGGTATTGTAATGTTTTTATAAGTAACTAGCCTAGATAAAAAGAAGCCTATGTGTTATTAATATAATAATAATATAATATAATAATAATAATAACACTTTATTGTACTCCACATGGTAATAAAATAACAAAAACGAAATATAACTAAAAGTACAATGGGCGGTCTTATCGCTTAGTAGCGATTTCTTCCAGACAACCTTGTTGGTAGTGAGCTGTTATTCTGATGTATAAGCTATATTACTGTAAAGTTTTATCAAATCCCTTCAGCACTTTTTGCTTGAAAAAGTTATAAACATACATCCATCCTTACAAACTTTCACGTTTCTTATATTAGTAGGATTTAAAATGATGATTGTTTTAATTAGTAATTTTTATTATTATTTAAAAAAATAATCCCAGATGTAATTTTTGGTTAACAATAAATTGATTATTCTGCATAACACATCCCAGATAGTATTTGATTATGGCTGAAGAGCGGATTTTAAATTAAAAAACAATTGCTAGCATAACAAGGAGCTGGTCTTTTTCACTTTATCATTGTGAAGATTCCAAACTATTTTAATCATCAGGCGAAAAGATAAACTTCACGGAAGACCGAGCGGTCCTCCACATTGCGCTTCGTAATCGCCAAAACAAGCCCATTCTGGTAAACGGCAAGGATGTAACTCCCGATGTCAACGCAGTGCTGGCTCATATGAAGGAGTTCTGTGGCCAGGTCATCGGAGGACAGTGGAAGGGGTATGTCATAAAACAAACAGTTACAGGGAATACGTATTCTCTGTGATGATCATCCTCAGATACATATTCAGTGAGTACCTAGATCTTTAAAGATATCTTAGAAGACACAGGGACCGCGGAAGTACTCCGTGACGGGGGTTAAATTTCTTTGGTCACCCCTTCAATCTCCAGTCCTGGATTGGTAGGCGGGTATCTATGTGTTTTTAGGAAGGGCATTTGGTCCCCTCTGCCCCCCACTTCCGCGGCCGTTGGAAGACCTAGGTATAAAAAAATCCTTGGTCTGTCGTCATGTTGCTATATACCCTAGTACAGGGTTCATATGAGAGACTAACTATCGAGGTACCGACAGAAGATATTCAGTGAGTAGATATGTAGGGGTTGTCAGGGGCATGTCCAGAAATAACTTTTGTCACATGCGCGTGTTTGCGCTAGTTAGGAGCATTTTATGTGACAGGTTGCAAGCCCATTGGAACCCCGCTTATCGGCACACTAATGAATAAATAATAAAAATGTTTTATTTATGGAAACAAAATATATAGGTGAGTTTCACAATTATTGCCAAAGTATTTAATAGTTTATTGGCATGAACTGATGGCATAATTATGCCTTAAAATTTTTGGTTTAAGGGAAATGCCGGTTTACTCAGGATGTTTTTCTTCACTGTTTTGAGCATGTGTATATTTCGCGCGTATACATTTTTCGAGTGGAAAAATACAACCCTCGACTTCCGGATCGGAAGTTGGGGTACCACCCACTACAACACCAAGCCTCACTAGACAATGCAAGATCTAGAGTTCTAGATAGAGTTTTCGTCCCTGAAACCCCTACCATTTGTCATGAAAATCTTTCGAGACCTTGTACAGTCGATAAACAAATAAATATACATTTCTGTTTAGAATAATGCTAAATACTAATGGGGTCTAGACAAATAGTTTTCCCTTCACGCCAACGCAAATTTGTCAAGGTAAAACTTGGCAGTCACGTGACATTTCCACAGCTAATGTCATTTTCATACAATTAAATCTTTCCGCAGGCTTTAACGCCAACAGAAAGTGGTATTTGTCTAGACACCCTGGTCATTAGAAACATTTTGATAACGGACTTTTCGTAGGTAAAACTTGTTTACTTACGAAAAGTGTTAAAATATGTATTACCTAAATGTTTTTAGTTACACCGGCAAGCAGATTACTGACGTTATCAACATCGGCATTGGGGGCTCCGATCTCGGCCCGCTGATGGTTACCGAGGCTCTGAAACCCTATGCTAATCATCTTAAGGTTAGTTATATTAATTTCAACTTCAAAAATGGAGGAAGTTCTCAATTTGTCTTTTTTTTGTGTGTAGATTACGCGATATTTTCACCAATTGATTTCAATTATTTTTTTTTAATGTGTAGGGTATTATATTTCAAGGGTAATGCCTAATAAATTTAATGAAAACATACCACTCCTGAAGGGTGAAAACATAAACAACAATAGGTATTAATAGGTTCCTACGAGGTAGGTAAAAAGAAACTTAACACTTTTAAAAACTTTGTAATCATGTGAAAGTAAAAATAAATTATGCTGTACATTTTTCACACAGCATCATCTAGCCCCAAATTTAATCTGCGCCACAGAGGTCAAATGTATTGAGTATTGAATTACTTCCCAAAGGTTCACTTTGTGTCAAACATCGACGGCACCCACTTGGCTGAGGTTCTGAAGAAGCTCAACCCTGAGACAGCGCTCTTCATCATCGCTTCCAAGACATTCACGACGCAGGAGACGATTACTAATGCTACGTCCGCTAAGACGTGGTTCCTTGATGTAGCTAAGGATGTAAGTATCTGACCTGTGGAAGTTGCTCTCATCCCCTCATCCCTCAAAGAGCTGGTGATCTTCAAACGGCTGAACAGATTTTCTTGAATCATAGCTAAGAACAATCTCGATCAAGTCGCCTTAAAAAAAATCGGTTTATCCATTTGGTAGCTACGATGCCACAAACAGATACACACTCATAATTTTAAGAAAACCTTTGTGGGAGAAAATAAATGCTTTTATTAATATTTTTTTATTATTATTACTCACGTTAAACTTATAACATCCACCTTTTTGCGTAAGGGGGTTGAATAATACCCCCCTGAATGAAATCCTGGATCCTCGCCTGAACTTTGATTTTTAATTTCATGTCACAGCCGTCAGCGGTCGCGAAACACTTTGTGGCACTCTCGACAAATGGAGAGAAAGTCACCGCGTTCGGAATAGACCCCAACAACATGTTCGGATTCTGGGACTGGGTTGGAGGAAGGTAATATATATTTTTATTATTCGCCTTTATAATCATGCGTACCGTACCCCACCGTTCCTATACCGTTTGCTATCTGGGACACTGTTGGAGCCAAATGTCCCGTAGTCGCACCAGTAAAAGGTCAGCGGGGAAAGGCCGAGGTTGCCGGTCGGCCACCGACATCCGACAGCCACATCACTACAAAGCACGTAAACAAATAGGCGCGCGTTTCCTTACATCAATACACCTACGTATTAGCTATAGTCCACTATTGTTTTATTGATACACCATTTGGGGTGTTAAGGTCATCATAAAATAATCTCAGCAACAGTATTGGCATTGGCTGCTATAAAATTGAAAAGTATCATAACCCTTCAAACTGGAACACAGCAATGCTTGTAGAATATGGAATTTACATTTTTGTGACCTACTCTCTGCTAACTTTGGGGCTAGATCATATCAGATATAGTCCACTATTGTTTTATCGAGACACCCTTTGGGGTGTTAAGGTCATCAAAAAATAATCTCAGCAACAGTATTGGCATTGGCTGCTATAAAATTGAAAAGTCTCATAACCCTTCAAACTGGAACACAGCAATGCTTGTAGAATATGGAATTTACATTTTTGTGACCTACCCTCTGCTAACTGTGGGACTAGATCCTATCAGATATAGTTCATTATTGTTTTATCGAGACACCATTTGGGGTGTTAAGGTCATAATACAATAATCTGGGCAGCAGCATTGGCATTGGCTGCTATGAAATTGAAAAGTCTAATATAATAACCCTTCAAACTGGAACACAGCAATGCTAGTAGAATATGGAATTTACTTTTTTGTAACCTACCCTCTGCTAACTTTGGGGCTAGATGATGCTGTTTGAAAATGTCCAGCATTATTTATTAACCCAAGAACTCCCTGTTTCGTGGCTATCAGAATCTACAAGCTCCATAGTGCACACTTACCAGAGATAAAAACGAGTATATGCAGGGCGTTTAAGACAAATATCACTTTCTGTTGGCGTTAAAGCCTGCGGAAAGATTGAATTGCATGGAAATGGCATTAGCTGTGGACATGTTACGTGACAGCTGCCAAGATCTACCTTGACAAATTTGCGTTAGCGGGACAGGAAAACTTAGCGTGAGGTATTTGACTAGACCCTTTCCTTTCACGCTAACGCAAATTAGAAGAGGAAAAAATTGGCAGAAGTCATATGATATTTCCACAGCTAATGTCATTACCAAACAATTCAATTTTTCCGCAGGCTTTAACGCCAACAGAAAGTGGTATTGTCTAGACCTCGGTCATATTAACATTTGTCCCGCAGCGGGACTCAACCTTGCGTTACAGCCGGCTATACTCGCCCACCGATTCATATCTTTTAACGCTAGGACTTTTACACGTATTCAGGTATTCCCTCTGGTCTGCAATTGGTCTCTCGATCTCGCTCTACATCGGTTACGATAACTTCGAGAAGCTTCTAGAAGGAGCCAGCTTCATGGACAACCACTTCTGCACCGCGCCGCTAGAGAAAAATGTGAGTTTTCATTGCTGGGTAAATTTTTTCCATAGATAGTTAGTTTTAGTTTTAAGAGCCGTGTCGGCCTGCTGGGTATATTTTTCCACAGATAGTTAGTTTTAGTTTTAAGTGCCGTGTTGGCCTAGTGGGCGGTACCTCGACTTCCGATCCGGAGACCGTGAGTTCGAACCTGGTCGTGCACCGATGGATTTTTCCACCCAAAAAATGTATGTGCGCATTAACATGTTCTCAAAACGCTGAAGAAATTCGAAGGCATGTACCATCAAATATTGTTGCAAGAAGCGGCGATGGGCTTGCAATCTGTCACGTGGAATGCTAACTCCTTGCAAAACGCGGGTATGTGCCAAATGAAATGTTTGGTATCTAACTACCCCCTACTTGGTACCCTTAAAGATCTACTCAATGAGTATGTATCTGAAGGTGTTTATCATGAGGAATGCAGTTGTAAGCCTGTTTGTTCGCCGCAATGTATTGCTTACATTGCGGCGAGCGGCCGCAATAAATAAGAGGGCGCGCGCGGTCAATGCCCCCATAACAGATAATGTCGCGCTTTACATTGCGTTTTTTGTTTGCAATTTTATTTGCTTACATGTTTATAAATAAAATTATTTTATTTATACCTATAGGTATTTTTACCTATAGGTATGAAGATGCACTCAAAAAACAATTTCTTTTCATGTTTTTTCATTCTCACTCATTTAGGAATCAATTATAAAATATGAATATTTTGAATAGGTATTGTTTTACAATTTCCACAGGCTCCGGTCCTGCTGGCGTTACTTGGCGTGTGGTACAGTAATTTCTACGGCGCCGAGACGCATGCATTGCTGCCTTACGACCAGTATTTGCACAGGTAATATCTATAGTGCCTATTCCGTTTTGTATCTCCAAGGTAGAGAAAGGTATTTTTTCCGTTCTGAATCCACAGGGCTAGACAGAAATCGGCAGAAATGTTGTGCCCTTTGCTTATAGAACCTTGAGGGTAGAGAAATTAGTTTTTCAACCGAGTTCAAAAAAGGAGCAG
This sequence comes from Perizoma flavofasciatum, assembly GCA_958496245.1. NCBI lineage: Eukaryota > Metazoa > Arthropoda > Insecta > Lepidoptera > Geometridae > Perizoma > Perizoma flavofasciatum. The sequence continues at coordinate 3,049,810 of OY292443.1, read as the reverse complement.
CAGTGGGTAGGTGGGCGAAGTGGGCGAAGGTCCGCCTGAGACACTGGAGGTTGTGGGTTCTATTTCCGCCACGAGACAAATGTTTGTATGGTCTGAAAATATTTGTCTCAGGTATTTTTTATTTGTATAATATGTATGTATGTATTTACAAAGAAAAAGTATATTAGTAGTTTATCAGTCATGTAGTGCCCATATCACAAGCTCTGCTTACTATAGGGCTAGATGATGCTGTGTGAAAATGTCCAGCATTATTTATTTATTATATTTACTAGCTTCTACTCACGGCTTCGCCCACGCGGTACCCGATAAAAAGTAGCCTATGTGTTATTCTGGTGTATAAGCTATATTACTGTAAAGTTTCATCAAAATCCGTTCAGTAGTTTTTGCGTGAAGGAGTAACAAACGTCCATCCTCACAAACTTTCGCTTTTATAATATTTGTAGGAAATAGGATGTTCATATTGTAAAAAATCTGAGGATAAATAAAAGGCTTATTATTGACCTTATAGTAAAGTTATGTTTTTTCACTCTTCAGATTTGCAGCATACTTCCAGCAAGGGGATATGGAGAGTAACGGGAAATACGTGACCCGATCGGGCCAACAGGTGGACTACTCGACTGGTCCGATCGTATGGGGTGAACCCGGCACCAACGGACAACACGCATTTTACCAGCTCATCCACCAGGGTACAAGGTAATTTGGACTTAACGTTTTACAAAACTAAATTAAAATTATGGCTTACCAAGAAGGCGTTCTATAACGTGGAGGACTTTATTAGCAAAATCTGCTAAGTTCAAAATGTGGGTACCTACCTACTACTATGTGCTTGTAACTAAAAAATAATTATTATGATTTTTTACTATTTCTATTATTATTATTTTCCTTTTTTTATGTGTGTTTATGTGTGTATAGTTTAATTAATTATTAATTTATACAGTAATTTATTTTTCAACTCCCTTCTGTCCACGTCTCCGTCCGCGTGGTACCCGGATAAAAAACTAGCCTATGTGTTATTCTGATGTAAATGCTGTAAAGTTTCATCAAAATCCGTTCAGTAGATTTTGCGTGAAAGAGTAACAACCATCCTCACAAACTTAGCGGTTTTAGAATTTTGTTAAAATTTACTTGTCACTAGGAGGCGATTTAATACACGAAGGAAAATACATGGAAAGGTTTTCCAATAAAAAAAAATACTTGTCATTAGGGGGCGATTTAATACGCGAAGGAAAGTACATGAAGAGGTTTTGGAATCTTGTAAAAATGTACTTGCCACTAGGGGACGATTTAATACGCGCAGGTAAATACATGGAGACGTTTTTAAATTTTGTAAAAATGTACTTGTCACTAAGGGGCGATTTAATAATTGAAGGAAAATACCTGTAGAGGCTTTTGAATTTTGTAAAAATTTACTTGTCACTTGGGGGCGATTTAATACCGAAGGAAAATACATGTTTAGGTTTTAAATTTTGTTAAAATTGACTTTTCACTAGACGGCGATTTAATACGCGAAGGAAAATACATGTAGAGGCTTATAAATTTTGTAAATAATTTACTTGGCACGAGGGGGCGATTTAATACGCGAAGGAAAATACATGAAGAGGTTTTTGAATCTTGTAAAAATGTACTTGCCACTAGGGGGCGATTTAATACGCGCAGTCAAATACATGGAGAGGTTTTTGAATTTTGTAAAAATGTACTTGTCACTAAGGGGCGATTTAATAATTGAAGGAAAATACCTGTAGAGGCTTTTGAATTTTGTAAAAATTTACTTGTCACTTGGGGGCGATTTAATACCGAAGGAAAATACATGTTGAGGTTTTAAATTTTGTTAAAATTTACTTGTCACGAGGGGGCGATTTAATACACGAAGGAAAATACATGAAGGGACAGGTTTTTAAATTTTGAAAAAATGTACTTGTTCCAGGCTTATTCCGTGTGACTTCATTGCACCCGCACAAACTCACAACCCCATCGCGGGCGGTATTCACCATAAGATACTGCTAGCCAACTTCCTGGCGCAAACAGAAGCTCTGATGAAGGGCAAGACTTCTGACGAGGTATGTCTTCTGTCATCTTTGTTTTAGGCAAAAAATTTAAAGCTTCTAGCTACGCAATCGACCTCTATGGTATAGTGGACGGAAGTCCGGTTGAGACGGAGAATGTTGCAGGTTCGATTCCTGCCACGGGATAAATGTTTGATCAAAAATATTTGTCTCGAGTCTAAGTGTTTTCTATGTATAATATGTATGTACTAGCAGCGCCCCGCGGTTTCACCCGCGTAATTTTCGATTCCGCGGGAATATCAGGGTAAAAAGTAACAGTTACGTATTTTATTGCTAAATAAATACCCTTGATGATAAAATTAATACTACGATACGAATGTAACCAACTTTTGTTTCTACCGGCAGGCTCGACGATCTTATTAAATTTTAGAATCATCAATAGTTTTCACAGCGCACGCCAAATAATGAATTTAATATCCAAAATTTTGCTACTTCGGTTTACATTATTGCAATTTTCTTAAGGATCTCTATTTTTTTTGAAAATAAGTTATAGCCTATGTTACTTCCTGATAATTTAGCTTTCTATTGGTGAAAAAATGGTTAAATTCGGTCCAGTAGTTTCGGAGCCTATTCGGTACAAACAAAACATATTTCCTCTTTATAATATTAGTATAGATTTACAGCTGTCACGTGACATTTCTACAGCTAATCTCGTTTCCATACAATTCAATATTTCCGCAGGCGTTAACGCCAACAGAAAGTGGTATTTGTCTAGACAACCGGTCACCATTTGGATGGGTGACCTATAAGTGGAATTTAGAACTGAGCGCTCCCGTGCTTCGAGTCGTCCTACTCAATCAAAGTCAAAGTCAATAGGTTTTTATTCATTGAAATCACAAGGATCATATAGAAACGTCAACTTAAAAACTACGTGAATTTAAAATTCGAAAGTGAATTTACGCCGGTTCCTCGCGCGCGACCAAGCATAAAAGAATCAGGCAACAAACTCTGCTTGGTTATTTTTTTGATGATCCTTCATTCAGCTTTAGTGTGGTGCCAATCGAACGAGGTGAATTAATTTATAGAAAAAGAGTGCTACTCAAAGAATTGAATAAAGTCTAAAAAGTATCAACCAAAGTTCTTAAAGACAACAGACGATTCGCTTTATAATATAATGCCTAACCTATTTATAAAAAATATGTGACTACAGATATATCCTCAATATAGGCATTTATGATGTAATACGTACAATCTTACCTGTAACTAACAGTAGTAGGTACACAAGATGTCGAAGTAGTGTCACAATATACGAAGTAGTGTCACGAGATACGAAGTAGTGTCACAAGATACGAAGTAGTGTCACAAGATACAAAGTAGTGTCACAAGATACGAATTAGTGTCACAAGATACGAAGTAGTGTCACAAGATACGAAGTAGTGTCACAAGATACGAAAGTTGTTGTGTATTCTACGGTCGCGGAAATACATTTACTTTGCCGTAGAGCAAACTACATTTTACTTAACCTGACAAAATAACAAGTACTTATCAACTTTTTTTTATATAACGTTTTGAACAATTTTTCTCGTAGTCGAGGTGAAAAGTGGAATGTCACTCTGGGCAAGTTATTTTCTCATGCATCAGTCACCTCCGTTCCACTTTGGTCCAGAGTGACATATGTGGGATATTTACCTTTAAATATCTTTTTAGGGTTCCGTACCTCAAAAGGAAAAAAACGGAACCCTTATAGAACCACTTCGTCGTTCGTCTGTCTGTCAGTCTGCCAAGATACTTTTTCTCAGGAACGCGTGGAGGCATTAAGTTGTATTTGATATTAAATATTAATTTTAATGTTTTGTTTTAATTGAAAATACAAAAAATATAATTATACATGGAGATATAATCTCAGAAGTATCAGATATAATCTCAGTAATAATATAATATTATTAAATATATTACAATATATTTAATAATTCGCTTCGCTGTGAATTCAACATTCGGCCAAAAAGTAATTTTGTTTTTTTATGTATTTAACTTTTTTTGTTTCATTCAATTATAGAATCATTAGCTTCACTCTGAATTCATCATTCGGCCATAAAGGGAATAAATACACTTCTTTGGTTTATTGACACACTAGCCTCTGCCCACGGCTTCGCCCGCGCGGTACCCGGATAAAAAGTAGCCTATGTGTTATTCTGATGTACAACCTATATAACTGTAAAGTTTCATCAAAATGAGTTCAGTAAAACTGCTTGAAAGAGTTCTCATCCATGGAAAACATCCATCCTCACAAACTTTCGCATTGTTTTTTATTTATTTTTTTACTTTTTTTTCACAGCTTCATCTAGCCCCAAACTAAGAAGAATGTTGATAATATTGGCACATTTACAATTTGTTCCAGGCTAAGGCGGAGCTGGAGAAGTCTGGCATGGCTCCAGAAGCAGTCGCCAAGATCCTGCCACACAAAGTTTTCCTCGGGAACCGCCCCACCAACTCCATCGTCGTTAAGAAAGTCACGCCATTCGTTCTCGGCGCTCTCATTGGTAAGAAAATAACTGTTGCTCTAGAACTGGGAAACTGGAGTATCCGAACTGAATTGTTGAAAGATTTTTCCGCCATGGGGCTTTTCAATGGCTGTAGGTTTTTTGTAGCAATGGGATCTAGCTTAATAATAATGTTTATTGTCGTAGTCAAAACGTATAATCCGTTCTTTTACATAACGGCTAGCCGTTTAACAAAACAGTGCTTCTAGTTTGGCGTATTGACGTTCAGCCGGTTCAGCACAGCTAAATAAACGCCAGATAGTGCTGGCGCGCCGTTTTGTAATTTTTAGTTCAAAAATTAATACGATAAACACTTAAATAAAAAAACCTAAGAACCTTATCCCTTTTTTGTTTTCAATATGGCTAAACATTGGCAGCCTTTTTGTTAAACGTCAAATTGAAAATAGTATTGTTTTATAAATTGGCTAGCCGTTACGTAAAATAGCGGATTATACGTTTTGGCTGCGACATATTTGAGTAGTACCTATATCATATCACAATTTCTGCTTACTTTGGGGCTAGGTGATTCTGTGTGAAAATGTCCAACACTATTATTATTAATATTAAATTATTAATCGAAATCTTTAAAAATTAATTATTAATCGAAATCCTCTAGATCGAAGTGGGGTTATACTTCGATCTAGAGGTCGCTCCCTTAAATTTTTCGGCTGGTAAAATATATTGATGCATGACCGGGTTCGAATCCACAATCTTCGGATCGGAAGTCGCGTTTCTGACCACTAGGTCAACACGGCTCATATTATTACCAGCCTGTATCGTCACACTGCAGGGCAAAGGCCTATCACCCTTCCACTTTTCGCGGTCCAGTGCTAATGAGGACCAATCCCTCTTAAACAAGTCTATCTCATGTTTTTTTTATTATACTACTCAAGAGGCTTACTGTTGGTAAGCGGTCCGGGAGCCCCTGACACCCGGCCGGCCACCGGTGGGGTTTTAGTGAGTTCTCGAGTCCGTGGACCTCGCATAACCCAATCACACCTTCAATGTGGTATCAGATTTCCTCCTCGTCACAAAAAAAGCCTAGGACGCTTGCAATACCAGAGGTATCACTCACGCAGTGTCACCCTGAGCTAACAAGTTGAAAGATCTCATGTGCCTGTAATTTCACCGGCAACCAGCAGCCTGTAATTTCACCCTTCAAACCGGATCACAGCAATGAGAGCATTACTACTTGGCTGCAGAAATAGGCATGGTGGTAGCATTTCACCGGACGAGCCCTTTCACTACTCAAAATTAACATAAATAATGTTTCCAGCTCTGTACGAGCACAAGATCTTCACGCAAGGAGTGATCTGGGATATTAACTCGTTCGACCAATGGGGCGTGGAGCTCGGAAAACAGCTCGCCAAAGCCATCGAGCCCGAACTCATGGACAACAATCCCGTCTCTAGCCACGACGGATCCACCAACGGACTTATCAACTTCTTGAAGGCTAACTTTTAACAAGTTAGCGGCCTATACACGTCTTTTTAACAGTCAGAAGTTCTGAAGCCTAGTTCAGAACCACTGGCAGTGCATCCCTATATGCAAAACGGAATAGTTGGAAACGACACGCGCTTGTTTAAAGCGCGTCCATTTCGGACTTATGAACTTCTTGAAAGTTAGCTTTTTGTGGAATATAGACATCATTTTATCTGTCAAAAATAGTAGAGACTTAGTGGGACCTTTTAGAGTTTCAAAGCGGAATATCTGGAAAATAACATGCACTTATGAAATGAGCCATGCGGACTTAAACTTCTTGAAGGCTAACTTTAAAACCCATTCAGCTTATAAGTTGACGTCACAAAAATTACGAACTGTTTTGTTATATAGTTAATTTACAAAGTGACTTAGAAGAAATATATTCAGTAAATGTATTGAATTACTGTGCTTTTTGTATGTTTTTGTCCGTTGAATACTCATTTAATTTTAGAAAAATATTTATGCTTTTTTCAGTTTTGTTTTTATTATAGGTGAAAATGTTGAATGTCTTGCAATTTTATTATTTAAATGCCGTTTTGTGAAAATAGTTGTGTTTTTCTGAATGAAGATCAGCCTGCTTGAACAATATTTTGATTATAAATAAAGAATGCTTGTTAAATTTGAAGTGCAAACTACTCTTATAGAGAATATTAAATTTAAATGTGGCCCAAAAATGTCTTTCAGGCGGTACTCGAAACCACACCTTCCTCTCTAATCGGCGATGCGTTGACAGATTCTGCCATGAATCGAGTGACGCTGAGTCCGACACTTTCTATCAGACTAAGCGCTGATGAATGCTATCTAGAGGATCCTTGGATTCCTTAATCGGAATTTATGGGACACATTTAAATGTACCATTAGTATGCGTCTAATTTTTCGACATAAAAAAAGACATTTTGTATACCTTAATGATGATCTACCTATATTATTGTTATTATATAAAAAAAAATGAAGATATAAACTAGAAAAAAATGTATTTATAGAATGCTGTTGTATATTGTAGAAAATAAAAAACTGTTTGAATGACTGTGTTATTCTCATTCGTTTTAACAACCAACATTCACAAATAATTGAGGAATCACATTCTTTACACAACTTTACAATCTTTATAATAATTTTATTAGAAGCAAGATCAATAAGAGGTAACAAAAAATTATACAATCCTATAACTCTTAACAACTCAAACAACAAAGTAGCTGCGAATTTTCTTATTTAGTCTGTTCACGGAGAGAGACTACAAATTGCAACTTTTCAAGGGTTCAACTTCTGAGCTTTACTCATTAGCTGAGAATTTTCTTATTTATAGTCTGTTCACGGAGTAATACTAATATATTACTCCGTGATACAATCGCAAATGTATGAAGACGCGCAGTTTCTTGATTTCCATAATACTTTAGAATAATTATTTAATCTCCAAATCAAAATTAGAGCAGTTTTCCCGCGGATTTTACAGATAAACAAACATCAAAAGCCCTAGAAGTCCACTGTAGGGTGTCTAGACAAATACCACTTCCTGGGGTCTAGACAAATACCTCATGCATACTTTTCCTTTCACGCTAACGCAAATTTGTCAAAGTAAAACTTGGCTGTCACATGATATTTCTACAGCTAATGTCATTTCCATACAATTCAATCTTTCCGAAGGCTTTAAGGCCAACAGAAAGTGGTATTTGTCTAGACCCCTGTTACTATATATTTGGCGTATATAGTATAGTATATAATAGACGGCGCATGGATAGATGACATCAAAAAGAATGTAGGAAACCTGTAGAGTTGGCTAAGTCTGTTGGACATGGCATTCTTTGACAGCCCGTTTATGTCCAGCAGTGAACTTCTGCAAGTTGTTGATGAGCGGGCGACTGTTTGGGATGCAGTGACCTAAGAATCACTGTTAGAGCAACCGATAAATATATCAAAACTTATCTTACACATATCTATAATGTTATTTAGGTTTCCTGCCTCTGCCGCCGCCGGTAGTTTTCGCTTTTTTTTGGGCTGAATTCTTTTTGTCATCGTCTGCCTTTCGTTTGGGATTGGGCGTTGTTTTTATCTGGAAAATACTTAGGTGATTAGTTTATAAATAATTAAATAAAAGGGCATTTATTTACTCACACAAAACACAAACATATCTAGCCTATGCACAATAAAATTATAAGTAGGTAATTAAAATAGTAGATACAGTAAGAAGGTATGTATGTATGTAAAAAGGTCGAGGACTCAGCCCCGCTGTTTTTCCGCCTCGCCTACTGATGTAGCTGCTGACGGAAAGAATTTTTTGTGGCAAAGCATACGGCCCACCTGTTGGTATGCGGTTATCGTAACCTATGGACGTTTGCAACACCAGAGGTCTCGCACGTTGACCCTGAGGCACAATGGTGAAAAGTCTCATGTGACTGTAATTTCACCGGCACATACCCTGCAGACCGGAACACAATACGAGCATTACTGGTTGGTGACAGAAATTGTATTGAAAGTAAAGTAAAAGTTTATTTTGACCAAAAACCTCGGTTGACGCACGGACATGGGACGAACCAACTACATATGTTGGTATGTAACCAATAAACAATAAAATCTTAGTACAAAAGCAAATGAAAAATGTACAACAGGTGTGAGTAGGTAGTGGTAGTACTTACCATACGAGCTCTTTCATAAGGAGCTTTGATTCAGAAAACAGTCAAATGGCGAAAACGATAATCTTATTCATATTGTAAAAACGGGAATTTTCACGTACTGCACTATCGGTGAAGGCACCAACTAAGACCGACGCAACTTGCTCCCTCCGCGTTGCGCCGTACACTACTACAACGCGGAGGGAGCAAGTCGCGTTAGCTCACCCTGATGAAGACTCTCGGAATGAGTCGAAACTTAGTCGGTGCCTTCACCGATAGTGCAGTACGTGAATATTCCCGTTTTTACAATATGAATAGTCAAGTTCAAGATAGTTTTTGGGATAATCTCCTGTAATGTTCCAATGCAGGGCAAAGGTCTCCCTTAACTCTTTCCACTGATATCCATTACTGGCTAATTAGGGCCACTCCTCTAGGTATGCGTCGGCATCTAGACAAATACTTAGCTTAGCTTTCCTTTCACGCTAACGCAAATTCGTCAGGGCTCCTCATCTTTTTATGGATAAGTTTAAAGCTTATCTATAAAAAGATGAGTAACTTTGTCGCACATAACAAAAGAGAGATTTTTTTTTTGTTCTTAGTACCAAAAATAAATTATCTTAGCAGTATATCAATCATGTAGTTCCCATAATACAAGCTCTGCTTAGTTTGGGACTGGATGATGCCGTGTGATAGTGCCGAGCATTAGCTATTTATTTTATTGAATAACCCAATGGTAGACCAAATAAATAATGTTACCGTGAAGAAGCCATCAAGCCTTCCTTGCGTGGTTCCGGTCCTGGCTTTCATAAGTTTCTTGGTTCCGTTCCTGACACGTTCCTCGTTGAACTGCCTATCACCACACAGGAACTTTACTAGCCCTTCCTCGTCAGGGTCTGTCCATTTTATCTGTACAAACAAGATTGCTTTTTAGTTTTAAACATTTACTTAGGGTATAAATCATTTAGTTTATTATTCCCGTGATCACAATTATACTATGATAACTCCTTTACAGTGCAGGCTGTCCGTTTATGGAATGAGCTGCCTATTACCATCAGACATGCTAAATCACTACCTATTTTTAAATCCTTATTTAAGGAACACTATAAGTGTTGCCTGTTTTTGGCTTACTTAAGTATGTATTATAAAATAGTTAATGGTAGTATGTAGGTATTATGTTGTGTCGTAAGTAATTATGTAAGTAAAATATTAATATAGTGTTTTCTTAGTGGTTGAGCGGGTCGATGAAATTAAATTTTGTAAGAAAGTGGACTGTATCTTTAGGGGTAGGCAGGCTGATACGTATACACTAATATTTCACCAATCGCAGTAGAAAGGGGTATTCAAGGATATGAAAGGAAACTGCACTCACCTTGCTGTCCTTTAACACTGCAATCCTTAGTAGTAGGTAGGTATCACACACGAATTGTTACAGCACACATTAAAACAGCTTATTAACGTGATTGTTCAGGTAAATTTGATATGATCAATTAGCGGAGAAAGTACAATACAGCTTGTGTCGTCGCGAGTCGCGGTAGCGGTAGCGGGTAGCGATAGCGGGGTAAGTCCCTCAAGTCGCGGTACGCGTCTCGCCGTTCCCAGTGCAGTTAGGATTAGGGTGGGGGAAAGGTAGCTAGGTATATTATCTGCGATTGGCTACTAATATTGGTAGGTATGTAAATAGTGGCGTAACCATTCCCCCCAGCTTGAAGGGTTTCCTTCAAAGGGAGAGCAAACTAATAAAGTCTAACTCTTGCTTAGCGATTACAATTAAATTATATAGCGGAGTATGTTTATATGAGAATTAAATATGAGTGCTAATTACTTAACTTTAAACAACTTTAATAGATAAAAGATACATAATAAGTATTTATATGTAACTAACGATAGAGAGTTGTAATTTGTTACTGGTTTGGAAGCCTAGCCAACCGAACAATTGGTCTGAGATAGGACTGTCCATTAGCGCAACGAACCTTCGCTATTCGAATCTTTCCATCTCCAGATGATGGGAAAGTCTCCTCTACAATAGCTAAAGGCCAGTGAAGGGTAGGAGCATTATCCGTTAAAATAACCACTACAGTGCCTACAGTAATAGGTTCCGACTCCGTATTCCACTTTTGTCGTGCCTGTAGAGTGTGCAGATATTCGGCTCTCCAACGATGCCAGAATGACTGCACAAGCTTATCTAAGAGCTCATGTCGCGCGAGAAGATGCATTTTATGCAATCTCTGTTATATTATTTGCGGGTAAATATTTAAGCGGTGTAAGCGTAAGAAAATGCGAGGGAGTTAAAGCTAGCGCTTCTGAAGGATCAGAAGAAAGAGTCCTACATAAGGGACGTGAGTTCATGACTGCTTCTATTTGAGCGAGAACAGTCGACATTTCTTCAATTGATAATATTTGTTCACCAATAACCCGAAACAAATGTGTTTTCAGACTTTTAATATTGGATTCCCAATTTCCTCCATGGTGGCAAGCTGTTGGACAGTTCAAAGACCAGTTTACACGATTTTCAGACAAAAAATGCCCGAATTCTGTTTTGAAATTGGATGAAGATAGCAATTCGTATAATTCATTAAGTCTACGTTTGGCGCCTATGAAATTTGTTCCGTTATCGGAATATAAGTTGGATACTGGGCCACGTCTTGAAAGGAACCTTTTAAAGGCTGAAAGAAAACTGGGAGTGCTGAGATCACCTACCAGTTCTATATGTACCGCACGAGTAGTGAGACATACGAATAAACAAACATATGCCTTTATTGCTCGAACGCCACGTTTGCGTATTGGTGTCACATTTAAAGGGCCAGCATAGTCCATTCCAGTGTGAATAAACGGTTTTATAGTTTCTACGACGCGACATGGTCGATGATTAGCCATTTCAGGAAATACTGGTTTCGGCTTTAATTTAAAGCATGCTATGCATTTATGCACTCTATTTCTGATGATGTTTCTGGCGGAAAATATCCAATATCTCTGCCGAAGAATAGACATCAATAGAGCAGGACCAGCGTGGCAGTTTGTTCTGTGATGATAATCAATAAGAAGATCTAAGACGTGATCTTTTCGTGGCAAAAGTATGGGATGCTTATGATCATAGGCAAGATCTGAATTTTGCAAACGACCACCAACACGTAGTAGGCCGTCAGATATAAATGGTTTCAAAGTTTGAAAAGCTGGTTTATTTATTTTGCCAGATTTAACTATTCTAATTTCTTCGGCAAAATAAAGATTTTGTACAGCTTGAAGAATGCGGGTTTCAGCACATTCCAAGTCTGTCGCTGTTATATAATTGTGATGAGGCAAGACCTTTATAAATCGTAAGACGAAAACTATGGACCGAAGCAATTTCGGCCAAGAAGAAAAGCGAGAAGCTAGCTCTAGCAGAATGGATGGATCGGGGGTTTTGGTGGAAATCAATACGTTATGTTTTTCTTCTGGCGGGTTAGATATATTTGATGAGTTGAAAGGTATCACAGGCCACTCTGAGATATCCTTTATTATCCACGTTGGACCGGTGAACCAAAGTGGATGATTATGAATTTGTGCTGGCGTGAGGCCGCGTGATAAACAATCGGCAGGATTGTTTACCCCTTCAATGTGGTAAAAATGTTGTGACGGAACTTCAGACTGTAATTTAGCCACTCTGTTTGCGACGAAAGTACCCCAGCGATGGGGAGAAGAGTGTATCCAACAGAGGGCCACTGTGGAATCAGAAAAGGCGTATATGTTACTGATTTCATGTCGCGGAGAACACGCATTTACTATGATTTTGATGAGCCTGGCAAGCAGCAGCGCTGCGCAAAGTTCTAAGCGGGCGAGAGATACAACTTTAACAGGAGAAACTTTGGACTTCGCGCTTACCAGGTGAACGAAATTAGAGCCATTGGTACATACGTGAAAGTATACAACCGCACCAAAAGCCTTTTCGCTAGCGTCAGCAAAGCCTACGACAGTGACAGCGCTGTTTGTATTTATGTTTACATAGCGGGGAATTCTTATTTCGTCAAGAGTTGGGAGTTCATTTCGAAACTGGTTCCAGGCACGAATGATATTTTCTGGAGGTGTGGCGTCCCAGTCGCATTTGCAAAGCCAAAGTTCTTTAATCAGAAGCTTAGCGTACAATGTGACGGGTGCGAGGAAACCTAAAACGTCCCAAATCTTAGCGACGCATGATAATATGGAGCGTTTAGTGCAACTTTCTGAAGGGACAGAAATTTTAAAGCTGAAGTTGTCTGTTAAATGTGACCAGCAAAGTCGCAAAACTTTGTGAGAGTCAGAGTCGTCAAATTCCTTTATGGCGGATAAGCGGTGCGATTGCGGAATGGCATCAAGCACTTCTTTTGAGTTGCTTGTCCATTTGATTAAGTCAAATTGACCTTTCTTAAATAAGGCTATAGTTGTGGTAGCAGCCTCAACTGCACTGTCAGCAGGAAGGCTGTAGACTACGTCATCCATAAATAATCCAGTTTCAATAATTTTGCGGGCTATGGGGTACTCATCACCTTCATCCGAAGCCAGTTGTCGAACGGTGCGTAAAGCATGGAAGGGAGATGATTTAATTCCAAATGGTAGACGGGAATAATTATAGACTTGCAATTTTTCATCAGGGGAAAATCTGTACAGGATGCGGGTGAATCTCCAATCTGACTCTCTTAGTCCAATACAAAAAAACATTTGACGAACATCAGCGGAAATAGCGACTTCAAACAATCGGAAGTTAACCAAGATAGAGTATATATTACCCTGTAAATTTTCGCCTGCGTATAGAATATCATTCAATGATAAAGAAGAAGTTGTTTTGGCACTAGCATCAGTGACGATACGAACCTTGGTCGTTAAAGAATTTTCCCTGCAGACAGGATGATGCGGAATGTAATATGCTGGCAAGTCTTTAGTTAGCTCGGTCTCAGGGGGGGCAAGAGATAGATATCCCTTTTCTAAATGATCTCGAATATTTTCGTCATACGCTGTTTTCAAATTAGGCGAAAATGTAAGCTTCCGCTCTAAAGAAAGAAAGCGTTTGTAAGCGGATTGATATGAGTCACCTAAAGAAGTGGCGTCCTCTTTAAATGGCAGTGCTACGACGTACCTACCATCCGCTTCACGCGTGGTGGTGTGACAATATATATCTTCACATTCGCGGTCCTCTGGGCTTAAAATGGGGGGGACTTGAACCTCTTCCATCTCCCAGAATCTATTTAAAAGTGTATCCATGCTGTTCAAAGAAGTACAACAGCATAGAACAGAAGAGGTATGCTTTTCAATAGCGGGTGCTTCGCCCATGATTATATAACCCAGGGTGAACTCGATTGCATAAGGTGAGCCAGCGAGAGCTTGCATTTTATGCGAACCTAACATTTGCGGGAAAAGGGAACCACCAATAAGAATGTCGATGTCCCCAGGAATGGCGTAAGTATCATCGGCCAAGGGTAGATGATTGAACTCAGATATGGCGGAGGTATCAATATTTGCGGTTGGAAGTTTATAAGTCACTCGGTCAGTGACCAAAGTTCTCATATCATAAAATATATTGCGGTCTAAATATGAGTAAAATCGTAGGTTAAGTGAGCCGTTAATGTTGGTAGGTACGCCACCAAAACCAATAACTGTCTCTTGGTAAGAATCAGGTGATAACCCTAATTTATTTAAGCATTGTCGTGTTACAAAGTTACTGTGAGACGCACTATCAATAATGCATCTACATACTTGTTCATTTCCATGCGAGTCGTAAATTATAATTTTTGCGGTGCCCAATAAAACCGAAGTCCCGTTAGATGCACAGAGCGCAACGTCCCTATTGTTTTCGTTATCAGTAAATGCGAGCGGCTGTTCAGCTTTCAATGCGGAGCCAGACGCCGAGGCGGACGGTAACACTTTGCATCGCTCAGGAATAAATTCATTATAAGCGCGGTCTGACATATCGGTCTTATTAAAATGTAAATACGTATGATGATGTTTGCGGCAATTTCTACAAGTCGATGTAGATTTACAATTAAACGATTTATGTGAATCGCTCAAACAATTTACGCATAAATTGTTATCCTTTACAAACTTAAAGCGATCACTAACCGATAACTTTAAGAATTCAGAACATTTATATAGATGTCCAGAAGTAGCGGGAGTCTTACATAACTTGCAGTCATGACTATAGCGAGCTTGAGATACATTTACAGGGTTGTTTACTGTACTGACGTAGGTATGCGAAACCTTTGGACGAGAATCATTTTCTGTTTTTCGTTCAGTAGTCCTTTTTGCGGTGGTACTTGAAGTCCGATTTAATATTTTAGCTCGATCGCGTAAGTATTGGACCAAACTATCGAAAGTAGGTATATCGGAACTTCTTTGGTCGAGTTCAAAGGCACGTGCCGTTTCCGTGTCTAATTTTCTAAGCGCAATTTGCAAGAAAATGAAATCAGTTGTATCCTTAATTTTTAAGTTCTTGAGAGCGGAAACAGCTGACGCGTAGGTATAAACGAAGCGTTCTAGGCTATCAGATGTGGCGGAAGTAAATGATTTGTAATCGATTATTTGATCTAAATAAGATGTGGCCAGAACCCGTTTGTCTTCGTATCTATCAACTAGGGCCTTGAAAACTATCTGGTAATTTTCATCAGTTGGCTGAATGCCATTAGTAATGAATTTTGCCTTGCCAGTAAGTTTACCCACCAAATAATAAAGCCTTTCCGAATCGGTAAGCTTTTCGTTGCGGTGTACCGTATTTAAAAATGTGGAATAAAATAAAGTCCAGTTTTTGGCATCTCCGTTAAACTCGGGAATCGTAATCGGAGGTAATTTGGGCCTATCAGGTTTTATACCTATAGAAGATTTCTCAGCTGCAGGCTTCATTAATTTATTATACTTCCGTTTTACGAAACAATAGATCTCTTCGAACGCAGTCCAAGCTTGAAAGTTTGGAATGAAGTCAGGTTCTATATCTAACTTTATTGCATTTATTTCTTCCAGTGTTTCATGGAATTTTTGACGAATATCATCCATTGTTTCGGCGGTAGCTAAGAAAGATTCTTGCTCATCAAAACCCTTTAATGATAAATTATAAGCGGTTTGCAGGCGTTCAAAATAGGTTAATCTAAGGCCATCTAACACTGCGAGCCTTTTCTCGTTTTTATTAGGAGGCATATTTGAGACTAAAAGACAAGTAGAAAATAGATAAGCAGATACGAAAAGATAGGTACCTATTTAGATTAACCAAATAAAAGATGCGGGTAACTATAAACCTACCTACCTATTCGCAAGTAGTAAGTGTTGATAATTAGCGGTTTGTATTGTATTGCAATTAAATGCTTAATATAAATAAATTGCGGGGGATACGGCCTACAATAGGTAGTATCTAGATATGTAATTATAACGAAGCCAAGACACAGCGTTAGCGTCACTGCATAGATTCAATGTGAAGTAGGTATTCTCCGGACTATTCACACAACCTCTGACCAAAGGCGACAACTATAAGGCAAATTCCTAATCGTAACAAATTAAGTAGGTATGATCGATTGTTATTTACTCGTATGTAACTATTATAGTTGAAATTGCGGCGCGGTTTAATATTAATGTTGGTTAACGTTTGGTAAAAGCACTCATAGAAGTAAAGATGGCGAACGCCTGAAGGAAAAAGGTATGGTCTAGAAAATCAATCATATATTAGAAATCCTCTTCAAAAATAAAGATTTCAATCCACAAATCAGTAGCTATGATAATTGTGCTGATTTTAAAGTAATAACTTTGTCGAAATATATGAACAATTTGGAGATGAATTCGGATTAGCCGAACAATATTCTATCCGGTTCGTTAGGACCAAATGGTTGAGCGGGTCGATGAAATTAAATTTTGTAAGAAAGTGGACTGTATCTTTAGGGGTAGGCAGGCTGATACGTATACACTAATATTTCACCAATCGCAGTAGAAAGGGGTATTCAAGGATATGAAAGGAAACTGCACTCACCTTGCTGTCCTTTAACACTGCAATCCTTAGTAGTAGGTAGGTATCACACACGAATTGTTACAGCACACATTAAAACAGCTTATTAACGTGATTGTTCAGGTAAATTTGATATGATCAATTAGCGGAGAAAGTACAATACAGCTTGTGTCGTCGCGAGTCGCGGTAGCGGTAGCGGGTAGCGATAGCGGGGTAAGTCCCTCAAGTCGCGGTACGCGTCTCGCCGTTCCCAGTGCAGTTAGGATTAGGGTGGGGGAAAGGTAGCTAGGTATATTATCTGCGATTGGCTACTAATATTGGTAGGTATGTAAATAGTGGCGTAACCACTTAGTATGTGGTACACCACTTAAAACCGTTTGTAATCTTTCGTACAGTCCGTTCCATCCAAAGCTTGTCTGGTAGAGATCGCTAATTAGCGATAAGACCGCCCATTGTACAACAATGTTAAAGTTTGTACTATTTATTTAAACTGAAACATTTGGTGTGCAATAAAGTATTTTCTATCATCTATCTATATGATATCATAATAATACTTCAGCTTAGAAAGTACTACAAAGTTTAACAAAATTGCTTGCTAATTAGCGATCTCTACCAGACAACCAAACCTAAGTGCAAGATTGGATCGAACCCACGACCTTGGGATTGGAAGTCAGGGTAGCTCCCACTAGGCTACCACAGCTCGTACCTATATCAATGGACAATTATTTTAATGGTTAATAAGTCTCACCTCTAATTCCTTAGCATCCTTAACTTCAGGTTCAACAAACAGCTCCCTAGCACGTTCGTAGTTCCAGTCTTCAGGTGGGGGGTACTTCGCGGTGTCGATGTTTTTCAACACCGCTTCTATGGAGCGGTGTTGGCGGATGAGCTCTATGGCGCGCTTGGGGCCGATGCCGCGGATGGAGCCGCAGTAGTCACAGCCGAGTAGGATGCACAAGTCTATGAACTGAAGATGGTTTAAAAAAACTCTTTACTCTATGGATGAAATCATATGTAGAGGTCTATGAACTGGGGATTGTTTAAAAAAACTCTATGTAGATACCTCTAGAAGACCTAGGGGAATCATCAGCATTTAAAACGAGGTAAAATAAATAATTCTGGATGTAGTTTATGACGTAATAACTTTATGATTTCAATGAATAAAAACCTATTGACCTCTTTCTGTTCAAGCTCAAGCCCTTTCAGCACATCGTCCAAGTGGAACTCCTGAACAGGCATCTTCCTGGCTTCGGAGAAAGTCAGGTGTCGTAGCAGGACATTGGAGCCGAACGTCAGGGCGTCCATGTCCTCTGTAGCTGCTGCGAAGACTTTACCAGCTCTGACCTGGACGAGAGAAGCAGTATGGAATGTAGGTTGGCAGAAACAAGGTGTATCGATTTTGATGCAGCTCCTGCTTAATAGGAATGGTATTTTTTTTTTACAACAAAATGACCAACAAGCATATGGCCCACCTGTTGGTTTGCGGTTACCGTAACCTATGGACGCTAGCAATAGTCTCATGTGCCTGTAATTTCACCCTTCAAACCGGAAAACAGAGTGCGAGCATTACTTAATGAAGGAAGCAATAGGCGTGGTTGACGCCTATTGCTTCCTTCATTCAGTAATGAAGGAACCATACAAAATAAATAAAAAGGTAGTTTAAAAGAAAACAGAAAACGCTTTTACCACACACTAAAAATTATAAAAAACAATTTCACTATCCACATCCTGACCCATTATCAGACTCTCGTTACCAAGCCTAATTTAATGGACTCGTCAAAACGAATCATATGAGCCCAAACTCGAGGAGTTTACTAGTAGCCACTGAAGAGTTCCACTATCCACCTCCTGGCTCCATCATCAGATCAGCTCCAAGATACCAAATTATAGTATTGTCATCCGATCTACATATATACATACAAAGTTTAATTTAGATGCTACAAATATAAGTAGGTTAAAATTGACTTCCAAGATTTGATTACATTGTTTGTTAGTGAAGCATGTTCAAAATAATGCTGGAAATTTTTTCACACAACGTCATCTAGCCCTAAACTAAGCATAGCTTGTACTATGGGAACTACATACTGTATACTACTTATATACTTTTTTGTAAATACATACTTATTATACATAGAAAACAACCAGAGCCGAGACAAATATTTGCAATACAAACAAACAAACTCTTCAGCTTTATTATAAGTAAAGATTAATGTAAACTTCAGTAGCACAAACTTCAAGCTTAGCAATCATGCTCTACCGGTCCATATACAAGCTGGTTCATGAAAATGTTTCATGTAATCTACGAGGGTACGATAGAACTGACATCGTCAAAAATCTACGGAGGTTCTAAAAAAAACAGAATTTAAAAAAAATAGATGAGTGAAGATTTACATACCAAAGCAGCACACTGTGCCTCGGCCTCGCAAGGTGCCTCCACCACCGGGATGCCCATCAGCCTAAGGAGTTCTCTGGCTTCATCACCATGCTGCCTCGTGACCTTTACTAGTCGCCGGTTGAATTTCTCAATGGATGCTTGGTCACCTGAAGTTACAAATTATAGTTTTAAATGTGCTATTTCTAATGCTTTGAGCAAGATTAATGTGGCCAGGGGGCTAGACAAATACCTCACGCTTAGTTTTCCTTTCACGCTAACGCAAATTTGTCAGAACTTAGCAGTAGTCATGTGACATTTTCAGCTAATGTAATTTCCATACAATTCAATCTTTCCGCAGGCGTTAACGTCAACAGAAAGTGATATTTGTCTAGACACACTTGTTTCTAGGGTTCTGAAGCGAAATGGCGAAAACAGTACCCATATAGTTTCGTCATGAGCGTTTGTCCGCTCGTGTGCCATACTCCGATATCTGCATCATATCAGCATATTAGGAAAAAATTAAGGTTTACAGACTGTACAGTACAGGGTGGCTAGACAAATACTTCAAGCTTACTTTTCCTTTCATGCTAATGCAAATTTGTCAAAGTAAATTTGTCTAGACATGTATTATAGCATTGCCCCTAGTGATTTGTGGTGATAAAGCTTATCTAAGAACATCGCTGAAGTCATACAAATGATTTTAAAAAACCTGAATGTCAATTATCTAAGCAATTTCAGAGATAATCAAATATATAACTTTTTGATTGAAAAACAAATACAAAATACATACGAGGTGCATTCAATAAGTACCTAGCCTCATCGCCAGAGGGCGCTGTAGTTTCAAAAGAGTTTTACCACAGTGTAGCACATTCTTTTTTAATTCTTTTTTCAAATTTTCATTCCAATCCCTTCATTTGTTTTAATTTGACAACTTATGGAAGCGAACGTGTCGATCGGTTTTACAAAAATGGAAAAAGAGCAATATCGTTCGGTGATTCGATTCCTATTTTTGGAAGGGAAAACGCGCATCGAAATCAAAGAGCGCTTGGATGCTGTGTACGGTGACTCTTCTCCATCGATGGCCACCATCAAGAATTGGTTCAACGAGTTTGCACGTGGCCATACGTCGGTTTTTGATGAACCACGTCCAGGTGCACCGAAAACAGCTGCTACGGAGGAAAACATTAAAGAAATCCATGATCTCGTATTGGCAGATCGCCGATTGAAGGTTCGGGAGCTAGCTGAGACTGTAGGCATTTCAGAAGGAACAGTGCATCATATTCTTCACGAGGAACTCGGCATGAGAAAGCTGTCGGCGCGATGGGTGCCGCGTTTACTCACACCGGAAAACAAGCGCAACCGTGAGACCACATCGGAGACGTGTTTGGCGCTGTTTAAGCGGAATCCAGCTGAGTTTTTGCGTCGTTTTGTGACCGTCGATGAAACCTGGATCCACTGGTACACACCAGAGACCAAGGAGCAATCAAAACAATGGATCCAGACCGGGGAACGTGCTCCAAAGAAGGCGGTTCTCACGTCTGCCGGTGCCATGGACAAATTGGTCGAATTACGCTACGAATTGCTGCCCCATCCACCGTATTCTCCAGATTTGGCCCCTTGTGACTTCTTTCTGTTTCCTAATCTGAAAACATCACTCGCCGGGAATAGATATGGATCAAATGAGGAGGTCATCGCCGCCACGGAGGCCTATTTTGCAGAGTTTGACAAAAACTATTTTTCGGACGGGTTAAAAAAGTTGGAGCATCGCTGGGTTAAGTGTATCGAACTAAAAGGAGACTATGTTGAAAAATAAATTGCCACTTTTCCAAAATTTTAGTGTACTTTTTGTAGGCTAAGTATTTATTGAATGACCCTCGTAAGTGCATTTATATTAGATTAGCTATTACCCAAGGCTTCGCCCGCATGGTACTCGTATAAATAGTTACTCTTACCATTAAGGCAGCATTCATAAGAAATAAATTTAATTGGTACCCATGAAAAGCCCTTTTATTTTATCAGAATAATATTATGTTCACCCTGAAGGTCCATTGTAAATATTGTTTTTCGTTTTTTAAATCAGATCAGTAGTGGCAGAGATTATCTCCTACTTCCAAACTTAACTGCTCTACTATTTAAAAACTAAGATTCATACTAAGATGAATCTTACCAGCTTCAGTAGCCTTTTGAAGTTCTTTCTCAGCTTCCTCTCGCCTCTCTGCCCTCTTGTTCAGCTGATGTGACTTCATTTCTGGAGGCTTCCCATCAAACACATATACAGGTTTGATACCATTCTCTACAAGTCTGATGGTACGGTAAAATGTACCCATAAGATGAGATGTGGTTTCCCCATCCACTGAGACCAACTGCGCACCTGTGTAAGTTCATTATTATTATTATTCTTGTCTATAATAAATTTATATATAACAAACCTTTGCATTTATAATATACTAGCCTCTGCCCAGTATATTATAAATACTGGGCTTCGCCCGTATGGTACCCAGATAAAAAGTAGTCTGTATATTATTCTGATGTATAAGTTATATTATGTAGTAGCCTTTGTTTTATTTATTAATAATTATTGTATTTACGTTAGTTACCTACATCAGGTCAGTTAAGCAGCTTGCAGTCCACCAGCCTCGACTGTTATAGCCGGGATTGATGCTTAGTGCCCTCCAAAACACGTTGAATGTTTATTTTGCTTATAATGTATAAAAATATAAATTATTCACTTACCTTCGCTTCTCACAGCAATAAGGAACTGATACAGACTCATAGAAGCATCAATAGCAATTTTACGACCTGAAAAATTAAAAGAATTTTCATTCGAATGTTCTGCTAGGTCAATGTTGTTCTGTGGATTTTAGACATACCGAAATAGTTTTTTATCTCCATTTCTTTAACTGCTTGCGGCGCTATGTCAGCTATAAGCTTAGATAAGCCTAGAATACCCATATTGATACACAATTCCAAAGAAATTCACAAAAGAAAGCGACGATTTTTAATACAATCTAATTGATTGACAGACTCAATTCAACAGACTCACAGAAAGCGGCGCGAAAAAGGTTTGGCTAAATAAACGTAGCGGCTATTTTTTTTCCTTTATTTTTTTGACATTTGTTTTGGTAACGATAAGTAGTGATGCACCATAGCAAAACATGGTCTGGGAATGGTCGTATTGAGAATCGATTTTAGCGATTCTCAATACGATAGTAAAAGACAAATTTACAAATTATTATTGTTAACGAGAAAGTATTTTTTTTTATTGCAACGAATGCTAATCGTCATAATACCCCCAGTAAACTGTATCCACTGGTGGAGATTATATCAAAAAATAATCCCAACTACCATTTCGAATCCTGATTAGTTGGGATTACGACAATAAACCTATAGGTCATTTTTATTGTCATATTTTCATTTTATTTACTCGGTACCTTTTATAATAAAAATAAACTTTCATGTGTCGGTTGGTGACACATGTATGACATAAAATTTACCAACGACCGAATTGAATGTTGGCTTTCCAGCTTTCGGTCCGAAAGTTGGCATTTTATCTTACCTGTGTCAGTCAGTGCCTTTGCTCTTGCGTTTAGGGTGCTGATGTGTTGTGTTGTGATTGATCGTGAATTCTAATAAAAATATCGTAAAAATGGGGAACTATTATAGTATAAATATGGAAGAAAATTTTAAAAAGAATCAGGAATTTATTCAAAGTATTAACAAAATAAAGGTAAGTTGATTATTTTATTGTCTTTTTTGATTAAGGTCGTACGACCTGTTTTCAATGATGGTGATAAGTATTATTGTTTTTTTATTAATTTATCTATTTATAGATGGAGCGGCAAATTCAATTACAATACCAAATGCAGGAGAGACAAATGGCCATGACAATAGCAAAAAATAGAGATACATGTTTGTGGTTTACTGCTTTTTACGTCACTGCTGCAGCTGGTTTATTTACTGGGTAAGAAATAAATCACTATTTTAATTTAGATGCTAGTCTCTAGACTAGCACATAAATTACTCATCTACAAAGATGAGTAATTTATTAGTATGGTAGGTAGATAAGTATTTAATATTACATGACGGGTGATGGGGTGAGCTGTTATTTAACGCTTTTTAATATCAAGTACCTACTATTCTTTAACCAGCCTACTTTAGTAGTTCAATTTTATACCTTGTAGTAGAAAGTAGTTAGGTACATATTTTCGACAGAAACACTAGTTTCTGTCGGCTATAACCGCATTCCTCAAATAATAAGTTAGTGATATTCTAGACTTCATTTTCAAACTATTTGCCAAATTTCAACAAATACTAAACGACTTTGACTTTGAGTAGGTAGGTATAAGTTAATATGTGCCTAGAGCAAAATCTAAAATTCCTACTAATTTGGTTTGATAATAAAATTATAATTTAGTTATTTTTTGTTCATCTTACAACTAATAAGGATTCCCTGACAGTTTCAGGAGAACGAAGAGACCCTACCTCTTAATGCCCCTTATACCTTTAACATTTACTACGCTCTACTACTGGGATCTTGCATATGGGAACAAAGTCCACAGGATTAGAAGTAAGTACCTACCTACCTTTGAGAGTCATACCTCAGGGTATGACTCTCAGTTTGTTCTAAAAAAACTGAATGAAAATGTGTCTTTCAGAGAGCAAAAAATTAAAAATATTATTGTATATATCTATAGAACTAGCTAAATACTTGTACAGATAAAGGTTTCTACATGATTTGAATTGAGTTTAATGATAAGCAAAATATGCTAATATTAATAAAAAAGGCTAGATAATTAGGTCTTCTTAAAAAATTTAAAGCGATGATTCAGATTATTTTCGTGTTTCTCTTTTTAATTTTCAGTGGAAGCAGAACACATAATGACCCATGAGGCAGATTATCTGGAAATGCCCTGCGGTCTTCCAACTCCATCATCAATCGACCTCGGCCGAGAAGACGCGGAAGAGAAGAAGAAAATACATCCTCCACTTCTATGAATATAGCGATTAATTATGTCTATTTTTTAGTAGTATTTAAATGGAAAATATTTTCTTCAGGTAGGTACTCAATCATTATGAAACTTGATCTTATTTTTTTTTTAATAATTGAATATACTGACCCTGACTATTCATATTGTAAAAACGGGAATTTTCACGTACTGCACTATCAGTGAAGGCACCGACTAAGTTTCGACTCATTCCGAGAGTCTTCATCAGGGTAAGTGGTTGCGACTTTCTCCTTCCGCGTCTCGCCGTGCACTACTTAGTCGGTGCCTTCTCCGATAGTGCAGTACGTGAAAATTCCCGTTTTTACAATATGAATACTGACCCTCTTTCTAATGGTCAAATTAACACAGTTTTAGACCTTGATAACACAAGTTTCTAAAACAATCTAAGGGTTTGAATAGAAATTTTGCATTTGGAATTGCATTTGCATTAATAATTTAGACATAATGTTTTCTTTTATATCTATTTTCCTACGTTTAGATGATTATGATATCGAATAAAATAATTTTCAAATTTATTGATTATTCAGAAGTATGCCTTTGCTTCTTTTGCAAGTCGTACGAGCAGAAACTTTCGTGAACGCACATTGTTTTTTTTTTACTGTTCGTAACTGTAGTTTATGTAAAGAATGTATCCGGAATACGGCCGCAGATAGTTGGCAGTTACAATCTGTAAATTCCATAAAATGTTGCTTTCGTTTAGTCACTGATTAAATTAAAGTTACTAAGACTTCTTGCGGTCTGCGGTTGAACTTGGTCACTGAAACCCCCTTCGGAATTAATGTTCAGGATTCAGTGACCAACCTTCAGTGATATTTATTCATTGCTGTGAGAGTGAGTCAGTATTACTAGTAAGTAAATATTTTTCAAATAGTTATGTCAAAATAAATTGACCATTCCAGATGGTTTATAACTATTGTTGAGTAGATTTGGGTAAGTAGGCCTATTTTTTAAAGACTATTTAACTTGGGTAAATATTAAGGATTGTTAATTATGTTTATAGCAGAAAAATATGAAGAGAGGTCACTTTTAGCAAGTTTCAGTGTCTACAGCTGGATAAATAACCACACAAACATCATTTTGATAAAATGTTCTATAGCTATTTAAATACTTTGATAGGGAAGTTGTGGTTTAAATACTATTTTAGCAGAGCCTTTATGTTAAATATTAAAAATAAGGTTATTTTTACTTATTTTTATTTATCTATAATCTACGAAGGAATATAATTATATAGATAGTACACACATTGTAATTGAGTACAAGCCTTATATATCCAACACAATATCTACACCCGAACATGTAGGTAGGAACCTAAGTATTTGGTATACCTACATAAACGACAAACAATGTCTTTGTATGCTTTCTTTAATTTAACTTTTGCAACTCAAGGTGACATATTCGCTAGAATAATGTACTTAAGGTTAGGTAGTAAACTATTATGTCTACGTATTCTTGAATTAAAATAAGTCTATATAATCAATCAGAGTTTTAACTTCAATTACAGACCTATCAAAGCAAAACATTTATACCTAGTAGGTAATTTAAAAAAAAGTTTAAAATCGATTCATTTTCCATCTCAAGATGCAGCGCCCCATAGTGACGTGTGTCGTTAAACCTAAGAACCTTTTTTGAAGTCATAAAACGATAGCAAAAACGGCATGACAAATTGGTTTCGCCGTTTTACGTGCCATCGCTAATTCCAGCCTCTCTAGTGGTGAGTCCCCTCATGGAGCCACTCTTGACCTACCTAATTGAAAACAATTGCAAAAACCGCATTTCATTTGGTTACGTTGTTTTGGACATAAATGGGAATAGACAAACAACCTCTTACGGCAGAGCATATTTATATCTACATAAAGGCTCCTGTTGCGGCGGGAAAATAAACATGTTATACAGTAAACCCGCAAATCACCGCATGAGGTTCTTTTGGGAATCGATATTCGCATAAATTTATAATGATTTATCGATTATACAATATTTTGTAATTTCACTTCTCTACCTATAGAGAAAGTTGTCAGCTGCGTCGTCATGGCAACTGACAAATTGTTTGGGCGCCGTAAACAAATGAAATTCGACAAGCAGACCAAACGTCCCGATAATTTCTTGGAAAATTGTGTAAAATTAAATATTTGGGAACATTTACAAATAAAATATGGAAATTGTGACACAAGATTGTTATTTTGTACGTGAGTAAACAGTTACATGCGCACCTAATTACCGCTCTTTATTATTTTGTTTGTGATTTTTTTATGAGCCTGCCAGATATTGAATTCCATCAATAAGTTTCGGTTGCTTGGAGTAAAACAATCAATAATTTACAATGGTTAGCGTCACGCTCACCTCTGGTATTCAAATTCGCTAACATTATCCGTTAATTTAGCATTTTACGTTCCATTTACAAGATTCTGACGATGTAGGTACCTATCGTTTCAGGTTTGAATTCAAGAACATAAATTGGTAAAAATATGAGTCAAGCACAGAACGTAAAGAAGGATGATAAAAAGAAGGATGCTCCACAAAAGCAGGTGGCGAAAAAGAGCCCAGAAAAGAATATGTCTGAGATCGACGAGCATATTTTAAAGAGGTTTGAAATAAAAAAGAGGTTGGGTAAAGGAGCTTACGGGATAGTTTGGAAGGCTATTGATAAGAAGTCTAAAGATGTCGTGGCTATAAAGAAGATTTTCGATGCGTTCCGCAATCAGACTGACGCACAAAGAACGTTCAGGGAAATCATATTTCTGCAGTCGTTTCGCAACCATCCAAACATCGTGAAACTGCATAGTATACACAGGTGAGTCTTTCCTTATGTACGAGCTTTCTTTAAGTACCTATAAATTGATATCTCACCGTTATGCACCTACCTTACTTAGGTACCTATCTACCAACTTACATAGTTTGGCAAATAAGTCTTGAAACGGAACTAAGATATTTTTCTGAATACAAATGAATGAATGGATTGAATTATCAGAGAAAAAGTAGTGCCCTTTCTATTTTCTACTTTTTTTTGCCAAGCTGTACTTTTACATGCCCATCTGCTAATCTATCTATCACTGCCCTGTGGGGTCGTCGTGCGTGCGACGTTTTCTCATTCTGGTCGGTTGTGGGTTCGAAAAGGATACCAGGATACCTATGATAAAGGGCGTTTACTTACACCTATCTGTCTACATACTCTGACATAAGATAATATAGTAATGATCCTTGTTATTTCAATGTGTAAAAACGTATTGACTTTGACTTTGACCCTACTTAACTATGTACCGAGAAATCTACATCTGAGTACCTGCCAGACCTGTCAATACCCGTGACCTGTCAATAGACCGTGATAACTATCACGGGTATTGATCATCAATCTTCTATTACCACAGTACCATGTTAATGGGTCAAATTTAATGGTATTTACTTTCTACGGTTAGTGACTCGCCTACTTACATTAGGTACCTACTTAATTGCCACGTAACTATCTACTTAGTCCTACTAATATTATAAACATGAAAGTTTGTGAGGATGGATGTTTGTTACTCTTTCACGCAAGAAGTACTAAACGTATTAAGATGAAACTTTACATTAATATAGCTTATACATCTACTTTTAATCTGGGTACAACGCGGGCTAGCAGTGGGCAGAGGCTAGTTCAATATAACGAAGATTTAAAGTGGCCAGCGAACATTTGTTTGGTACGGCGGGAAGTGGACCCGCATCTCATACGATGCAGCTGGCTACTGGACCGCGGCACCACCGATGTTGTCACTACAACATGCTTCATACTATAAGTAGGGAATAGATTTGATTAAAAGAAAACAATTGCTGTTCCATAAGTCATTCATTATTTATTATTTAGCCATAGCTGTCCCACTGCAGGGCTAAGGCATCCCTTCCTTTCTTCCAGCCATCGCGATCCAACCCCTTTTCCTACCATGTTGTTAGGTGCGAGTCGAGCTCATCCCTTCATCTCATTCTGGGCCTTCCACGTCGCCGCCTAACATTGGGTGGGATCCACTCTGTAGTTATTTTTGCCCACAAGTGACTTGACATACGACAAACGTCCGGCCTGTCCGGCCCAGTTCCACTTCAATCTAGTAGCTTAAGTCATTCATTACCTACTTTAAAAAAAATGGTATACTTAATACAAATTGACTTTTCTAAGGCCTGAATTCACCCACAATAACGGGCGGTTAGGTCCTAATCAAAGCTTTTTAACCGACTCCAAAAAAAGGACGTTCTGAATTCGGCTGTATTTTTTTTATCGCGTGTATTTGTATTTGACTTGAACCCGTCCGTTTATTTTGTTGGTCAACTGAAGCCTAAGCACTGTGTGTATCTAAATGAAATTAAATTATGTTGAATCTTGATTAAAAATTTTACTTTTCCTTCCCATCAGGGCTCTCAACAACCGCGACATTTACCTCGGCTTCGAATACATGGAGACAGATCTGCACAACGTGATCAAACGTGGGAACATTCTAAAGGACATACACAAGCGGTACATCATGTACCAGATGCTGAAGGCGACTAAGTACATACACTCGGGGAACGTGATTCATCGCGATCAGAAGCCGAGTAATGTGCTAATTGATAGCGCTTGTCGGTAAGTAAATACAATAATCCTACTTAATATTATAAACGCGAAAGTTTGTGAGGATGGATGTTTGTTACTCTTTCACGCAAAAACTACTGAACAGGTTTTGATGAAAATTTAAAGTAATATAGCTTATACCTACATCAGAATAACACATAGGCTACTTTTATCCGGGTACAACGCGGGCGAAGCCGTGGACAGAGGCTAGTATTATTATAAAAAATTTTGGAGCTAGGATTGTAGCAAGTGGAAATGCTTGGTCTCTACCTACCCCTCCGGGAAACACGCGTGACTATTATGTATGTATGTATTGGTGCAGAGTGAAGCTTGCGGACTTCGGGTTGGCACGTTCCGTCTCCAGTATGTACTCGGGGGGCGAGGATGGCGCGGACCCCTGCCTGACCGACTACGTCGCGACGCGGTGGTACCGCGCGCCGGAGATACTCATCGCCAGCAAGAGGTAATGCCCCTGATGCAACAAGTCATACTGCCAGCATAGCTGCCACATACCTACTGTATCAATTTGACACGGAATTGTGTCAAACTGATACACACGCCTGTGGCAAGCTGGCATGTCTACGTTATCTTTCATGTCTGAAGCTGAAATATCAGATACTGGCATAGTTGCCAGATAACTACTGTATCAATTTGACACGGCATTTTGTCAAACTGATACACACGCCTGTGGCAAGCTGGCATGTCTACGTTATCTTTCATGTCTGAAGCTGAAATATCAGATACTGGCATAGTTGCCAGATAACTACTGTATCAATTTGACACGGAATTGTGTCAAACTGATACACACGCCTTTTGCAAGCTGGCATGTCTACATTATCTTACATGCTTGAAGCTGAAGTATCAGATACTGGCATAGCTGCCAGATACCTACTGTATCAATTTGACACGGAATTGTGTCAAACTGATACACACGCCTGTGGCAAGCTGGCATGTTTACGTTATCTTACATGCCTGAAGCTGAAGTATCAGATACTGGCATAGCTTCATACCTACCATATCAATTTGGCACGGAGTTGTGTCAAACTGTTACACACGCCTGTGGCAAGCTGCCATGTTTTACCCCGCCCTAGTCAACAATAGCAGTCTACGTTATTTTACAAGTCTGAAGCTCAAGTATCAGACAAGCTATGCCAGATACTGGCATTCTCTGTCAAACTGATACACATAGCAAGCTGGCATGTTATACTCCGCCCTAGTCAACAATAGCAGTCTATAGTTCATAGTATCTTATGAGGAACTGTTAAACTAGAGCACCCGGCTACGTCATGTAAATAAACCAGCACCTTAGTCAACAAAGAGACTACGTCTACCCCTTGGACATAGAAAAAGGTAATCGTAGCACCTGACTACGCCGCGTAGACCGCAACCTTAATCAACAAAGATACATCGTTATTCCCTTAGGCACAGTTAAACTAGAAAAAAGGTGGGCTATGCCGTAGAACATCGCCATAGTCAAATGTCAGTCTGCGTAAATTTATCTAGTTTATTAGTCAATTCTAAGCGATCCTTGTGATTTTAATAAATATAAATTTCATTTTTGACTAAGGAAGGATGTGACCTTGTTGGTGGCAATATTTCCTAGTCATTACACTGTTTATGTTCAGTGCGCTCAAACTACCGCTTTCCACGGCCAAGGCCACATGCCAATTTATTTAGCTTGTTTATTCATAAAATAATCGAGTCACGACATTGCAATCTTGTGTTCTCGTAATGATTTTACGATCTCTTGTAAATTGGTTTTTAAATTCACGTTGCTTAATAACTCTGAACCGGAGAAATCCGTAGAAGAACTAAAGTCATCGCCATAGCTCTTTGAATTAGCAAGTTTAAGTGGCAATGTCACAGAATTTACAACCGCTGGGCATACAGATTCTCGAATGGCGACCACGAATCAGACGACGCAGTGGATACGTTCGATGGACCGATAACATTTCAAAAGGTGCTCCAGTTGGTGGATGGAGTTGGTTCATGAACGTTCGTCTTGGCACTCTTTCGGGGAGGCCTATGCCTAGTGGATTTTTACAAGCTGTTGATCCTAATGAAATAATTACGGCAAGATCCAAGCTGCGGGGCGATCACACTAACTGATGGCTATCGAGATGGCAATCAATTTTTGACACTAGTTCCTTATTTTAACGGTCCATCCATCCAAAAAACGGAACGTCCAATATGAAACCAATTTTGTTCATTCGCATTGTCCATCGATGGCTCATCCAGCTTACAAATTAGCGTGATACGATTCATCCCATCCGATGATACCAGTCATGGGAAATTAGTGTGATCGCCCCGCTGGTCAGTTTTGCATGCTGTTCCGTGTTCGGGTTATCATCAGATATGACAATTTCTTCTTATTTTTTATCAGCGTCGTAAAGAACTTGTATGCGCTTGCCATAAGAGGTTGTTTTGTTTATTTGTCTGTTACAATTTATCACTAAAACAGTTTTTTTTGTTTTATGTTATATTGAGGTTATCAGGCAAACACCTGACGGTGCGCGGTTACCGTTACCTATTGAAATCTGCAATACTTTGGGTATTGACGATGCTATTTTATTCAATCGATTTGTATGTCTTCAAGTATGGTTCTTAGATTTCTTGGATAGGTTTTACCGACGCAGGTAACTAGGGGCCACTGCTATAGACGATAGAAACGCGCCGAGGATTTTAATATTTTTTAACTACGACGATGATAGATTCGCTAGCGTTCTGACTAGGTTCATCTCTCCCCCTCAGCTATACAAAAGGCATAGACATGTGGTCGCTGGGCTGTATCCTCGGTGAGATGCTGACGGGCAAGCCGCTCTTCCCAGGCACCTCCACCGTCAACCAGATCGAACGCATCATGTCTGCACTCCCACGACCTTCTCCTGAAGGTAATTTTTTGCAGTTTTCAGGATAAACTACTAAAATGGCAATCAATCATACGGGCCCACCTATTTGTAAGTTACAGTAGCCTGTGGACGCTTGCGACAGATTCAGATTTGTTTATTTGCGAAACACAGGTTACAGTGTCTGGTAAAAAATAAAGTAGATCATTGTTGGCATTCAAGCATGCAAAATTTACAAATGTTCAAGTTGTTACAGAATTAATTTATAAATAGAAAATTATGTCATGCAAATGAATAAAATTAAATGTAGAGTAAGCATAGAAAAAATACAATTGTTGTCAATTTATAAAAAAAAAACAGTTCAGTTTATTAGAATTTGTCAATAAGATAAAATATTCATTTACACGATATGATGATACAGAAGTAAGCCTTCTGTATGAGTAATTTATTATATTAATTTGAAATTATGAATATATGGCCTATTTCTAAAACTTACTTCTTAGGGTATCGTGGATCACTTAAAAATAGATCAACGATACCCTAAGAAGTAAGTTTTATGTGACTGTAATTTGACCGGCATCCATACCCTTCAAGCCGGAACACAGCAGTGTGAGCTTCGCGGCAGAAGTAGGTATGGTTGTAGTCCCCAGACGAGCTCTTTCACAAGGAGGCACATTAAACTTTTAAATTAGTCTTGACAAATAGCAAAGCATGGTACCTAATAGGCATGATGACAGGTATCCAGAATCACTAAAATCATGTATCTGTTTAATAAAATAGAATTCAAGGATTAAGAAAAACTTATTTATTTTAATATTAAGCGTGGGGTTGATATTTTATTTGATAAAATAAAACTACGTTATACGACAATCCGCCATGATAGGTTCAAGATCAATCAGATTGAATTACGTCACGTCTATGTAAATATCATTTTGTTTCGTTTGTATTTCGTCAATCTGTGCACTTTTTAATATTCTTCACGTGCTCTTTGCAAGTATTTTGTTGTTACAAATGATCAGAAGAAACGAAAGGAAATAATTTATCCTACCTACTTACGTGACCATTTATTGCACTTATATAATATTAAGTTTAACTTAACCTCATACCTAATAGGATTCCCGTCTCTCGTCACGGATACGAATGCTATGCAGGCTTTGTAAAAGAGAATCAGTGTGTAGTTGCCACCAAGGTCGACTTATGGAATCATAGTTTGGGTCAGGGCTATAAATGTGACTATTGGGTGTTATTATATTCCATCATCTTGTAGACATGGCATGTGCCAAATGTAATGTTTGGGTGTGCCTCCGACTACGCCTTATGGGAGGATGCCCATCATGGGGAATACAGTCGTGAGCGTTTTGTTTGTTCTTATCTTGTAGACATAACAGCTGTCTGCAGCGGCTACGGATCCTCGCTCATACGTGAACAGGCTGCCAACGCGACCGGCAGTGTATCTCTGACGTCACTTCTGTCGTGTGCGCCGAGAGACGCGGCCGAGCTCGTGCAGCGGCTGCTGGTGTTCAACCCGGCCAAGCGGCTGAGCGCAGAGCGCGCGCTCGATCATGAGTATGTCGGGAAGTGAGTATGACTGACGACCAACGACAACCAGTCCATGGCCAATGATCGAGAACAACGAGTCCATGACGAATGACCGACGAAAACTATTCAACGACCATCAAATCAACCAATGACTGACAACAACGAGCCCATGCCCAATGACTGACGAAAATTATTCAACGATCACCAAGTCAACCAATGACCGACAATAACGAGTCCATGACCAATGACCGACGAAAACTATTCAACGACCATCAAGTCAACCAGTGACCGATAGCAACTAGTTGTTTGTTATAGTTGCACAACAGGCCGCAAAATGCTAATAGGCAGGTAGGTACGAGTAGGTAGGCTCTTGGCCGGTCGGCACTTGCGCTAAGCTGAACGTGGAACTCGATTCATTTCCTTTTATTCTTCGTCATGTGGGTAGGAGTGGGGTTTTAAATACAAGCGATAGATTTATATATTTAGTCCATTAAATATCATATAGGTATATCTAGTATAATTTATTATAATTATTTTTGTAAATGACCACCTTAGCAAATGCATACGCGCCTAGCGTATGTTTTTTTTCCTCATTTTTATTTATGTGTAACAGTTAGAACATAGTGAATAATTTACAGTAAATACAGTTTAAAAAAAAGTATATACATATAATACACATAATAATCTCTTGAGCGTAGTGTTTGCTGTTTCTGGCGTCTGTGACGTCACTGCGCAGGGTCAGCAGAATACCAGCGCTAAGTAGGTAGCCACCTACCTAGTATTATGCTGAGCTGATACATTTTTGGTGCGACATAAAACTGTCTAGGTAGATAGATTAAGCAGTAAGGTGCGTGGGGCATTTCTGTTTCAGTTAAAGGTAGGTACTTATAAGTAGGCTGTCCAAACTTATAAATTATTAGTATTAGGTATTCTCACAAATTATCCCACCATCATAACTTCCAAAATTTGTTGTATATATATATATTTTTATGTCGTGCTAAATAAATATTTACTTTCTTTCTTTCTTAGTATTTTAGCACGCCAACCTCTGTTTCCAACTGATAAGGATGACTGGTACAAAATTCTGTATAGCATTAAATCCTTTCGTACGTTGTTTGTGTGCAATAAAGCATTAAATAAATAACTAGTCAACTACCTACACTCGACGACGAGTAAGGTGCTACTCCTGATGATAACAAGTCAACGATAAGCGACCGAAGACGAGTCAAAAACTTGCGAGTGGTTCTACCATACTAACCCAAGTGTATTTTTTGTATATTTGAGTTTTCA
Organism: Perizoma flavofasciatum; assembly: GCA_958496245.1. NCBI lineage: Eukaryota > Metazoa > Arthropoda > Insecta > Lepidoptera > Geometridae > Perizoma > Perizoma flavofasciatum. The sequence goes on along the minus strand of OY292443.1, from coordinate 3,015,621 downwards.
GCATAGATGCACTATGTAGATATATTTTATCATGCCACACTGGTCTCGATGGCTGACTTCTGATGACAACGAGTCGACGACTTATGACCGACGACAGCCGACGACAACGAGTCAACGACCGAGGGCCTTTGCTGAGTTACAAATACGTTAAAAACTTGTCGAAACGATAACCGTATCGTGAATTTTTGTATGGAAATCTTGTCGATACGGTCAACGTTTTTACATGTTATAAACTCAGCATAGACCCTCTGATGTTTAACGTACGGCCGACGACAACGAGTCAATGACCAATCGACGATCGATGTCTACGAACTGATGTTTGACGTTCAACGACTAACATTACGTTTTGACAAAATGATATTTTCACATAAAGTTTTGCAGATTCCATCGCGAAAGAGATGAGCCGACGCTACCATCTGATGTTCTTCTACCTTTACGAGACGACAAGCAGGTGTCAGTTGACGACTACAGGAATAAGCTTTACAGCATCATGACCAAGGGCTCGCACTCCTTCAGCACGCAGCAGCAGAGGAAGAACCATTCTAGGTGAGAATAAAATGTGCAGTATGAAGAAAAAAAATGCTGGAAATTTTCTCACATAACGTCATCTAGCCACAAACTAAGCATAACTTGTACTATGGTAACTACATGACTGAAATACTACTTATAAACTTTTTTTGTAAATACATACTGTGATACATAGAGAATACCCAGCCCCAAACATGCTTTTATTACGCACTAAAAATTATATAAAAAGAATTCCACTATCCAGGCTGGGCAGCGTTTGGAAAACTACGTGGAGTCTTCTCGTCATCCATACCGCAATGCTTGAAAACGAAAGTTTTCAATCAGTGCGTCCTACCCGTCATGACCTACGGAGCTGAGACGTGGACACTCACGATAGGGCTGGTCCACCAGTTCAAAGTCGCTCAGCGAGCTATGGAAAGAGCTATGCTCGGAGTCTCTCTGAAGGATAGGATTCCTAACGAATACATCCGTCAGAGAACCAAAGTTATCGACATAGCTCAACGAATTAGCAAGCTGAAGTGGCAGTGGGCCGGTCATATCTCGCGAAGAACCGATAGCCGCTGGGGTAAACGTGTTCTTGAGTGGAGACCGCGACTCGGTAAACGTAGTGTAGGACGCCCTCCGGCCAGGTGGGATGACGATCTGCGAAAGACTGCAGGCAGATGCTGGATGCAGCAAGCTGAAGACAGGGCGCTATGGCGCTCATTAGAGGAGGCCTATGTCCAGCAGTGGACTAATATAGACTGATGATGATAATGATGATTATCCACGACTTGGCTCCATCATCAGACTCTCTTTGCCAAGCCCAATCTGTTGGACTCGTCAAAACGAATCATATGAGCCCAAACTCGAGGGGTTTACTAGTAGCCACTAAAGAGTTCCACTATCCACCTGCTGGTTCCATCAGATCAGCTCCAAGATACCAAATTATGTTATTGTCATCCGAACTATATAAAAACTACTAAAAGCGCGCGAGGAATCGGCGTAAATTCACTTTAAAAATTTAAATTCGTAAAATTTAAATAGTTTTTATGTTGACGTTTCTTTATGATCCTTGTGATTTCAATGAATAAAACCTATTGACTTTGGCTTAAAAATTATAAGTAGGTAGTTTAAAATTTGTCTTTCATGATTTGATTATATTGTTTGTTAGTTAGTGACAAGTGAAGCTAATCTATGCATGTTAATGAGCCAGTTTTGTTTACGTTTGCAACTGATGTTGAGCTGTATCTAAAGTAAGGATTGCCTGATTCTTCTAAACTTGTCCGCGAGAAATCGGCGTGAATTCGCTTAAACTTAAAATTTACTTATTTCTTAAATCGAGCATTGTGATTTCGATTAGAATTAGAATTGACTTTACGTCCTAATTTGTATTTTCTCGGATCCGCGAATTGACCATATATTTTTTTTTAATCGTCTGTAGTCAGACAGTATAGTGTGTGTGTTAGTCTTCATAACCTTTTTGTACCCGTGACTTATCCTTAAGTCACGGGTACATTACGGGCAGTACCCGTAATTACGGCAGTGCTGTTGAGGTTTTTTTGTTTGATTGTTGTTTGTCTCCGAAACGGCTTATCGGATTGAAATGTGTTTTTTTAAACGATTTGTATGACTTCAAAGCCATTCTTAGATATGTTTTATTGCTAGAAGGCTCCATGGGCGCTGTAATAGAAGATGGAATACACATAGGGGTTTTAAAATTTGGCGAAGCGTGACCTAAATTATTTTGTCCACAGCTTAAAATCGCAAACCCTCCCCCAGCCGACCACGAAAAGCAAGAGTCTCCTCGATACTGAGTCCAAATACAAGTCCAAGTTCAGCGTGTCCGCGGATGCGAAGCTACGTCCAAAGCAGGAGCGTCCTCTCAAGGAGTACCGCTCCGACCACAGCGTGGCCAAGCCTTTGAAGGTATACAAGTAAATTCCTAGTCTGTTATTTATAAAGCAGGAATATAAGTCCAAGCTAAGTGTGTCCGACGACGCTTAGTTACGCCCATGACCAAGCCTTTGAAGGTAAAACTACTATATTATCCTTAGGCTGTTATTTATAAAGCCGGAATACAAGTCCAAGTTCAGCGTGTCCGCCGACACGAAGCTACGCCCAAACCAGGAGCTTTCAAGGAGTACCGCTCCGACCACAGCGTGGCCAAGCCTTTGAAGATAAAACTACTATATTATCCTTAGACTGTTATTTATAAAACCGGAATACAAGCCCAAGTTCAGCGTGTCCGCCGACGCGAAGCTACGATCAAATCAGGAGCGTCCTCTCAAGGAGTACCGCTCCGACCATAGCGTGGCCAAGCCTTTGAAGATAAAACTACTATATTATCCTTAGACTGTTATTTATAAAACCGGAATACAAGCCCAAGTTCAGCGTGTCCGCCGACGCGAAGCTACGATCAAATCAGGAGCGTCCTCTCAAGGAGTACCGCTCCGACCACAGCGTGGCCAAGCCTTTGAAGATAAAACTACTATATTATCCTTAGACTGTTATTTATAAAACCGGAATACAAGCCCAAGTTCAGCGTGTCCGCCGACGCGAAGCTACGATCAAATCAGGAGCGTCCTCTCAAGGAGTACCGCTCCGACCACAGCGTGGCCAAGCCTTTGATGATAAAACTACTATATTATCCTTAGACTGTTATTTATAAAACCTTAATACAAGCCCAAGTTCAGCGTGTCCGCCGACGCGAAGCTACGATCAAATCAGGAGCGTCCTCTCAAGGAGTACCGCTCCGACCACAGCGTGGCCAAGCCTTTGAAGATAAAACTACTATATTATCCTTAGACTGTTATTTATAAAACCTTAATACAAGCCCAAGTTCAGCGTGTCCGCCGACGCGAAGCTACGATCAAATCAGGAGCGTCCTCTCAAGGAGTACCGCTCCGACCACAGCGTGGCTAAGCCTTTGAAGGTAAAACTACTATATTATCCTTAGGCTGTTATTTATAAAGTCGGAATACAATTTGAAGTCCAGCGTGTCCGCCGACGCGAAGCTACGCCCAAAGCAGGAGCTTTCAAGGAGTACCGCTCCGACAACAGTGTGGCCAAACCTTTGAAGGTGACACTACTATATTATCTTTAGGCTGTTATTTATAAAACCGGAATGCAAGTCCAAGCTGAGCGTGTCCGACGACGGTAAGTTACCCAATACGAAACCTTTGAAAGATCAAGAAATTACTATTATCTTTAGGCTATCTTTATCTGTACTAATATTATAGAGATCAAGTTTGTAGGTTTTTATGTATGGGGTAAACTTCAAAACTACTCGACTGATTTAAAATTCTTTCACTTATATTTAGAATGTACTTTCAGGATGAATATAGGTTCCTCACTAGTGTGGGGAACAGAACGTAACCTATCGTATGTTTTTATTAGAATTATGCTATTTATTACTTAGCTACGTAGCCGTAAAAATATGTACCTACCTACGATTTCTGTTTGAGATAGCATTAAATATATTTGTCTTGGGACAAGGTATTTTCTATGTATAATATGTAGGTATGTATTTACAAAATAATAATATGTTAGTAGTTTATCAGTCATGTAGTTCCATATCACTCTGCTTACTTTGGGGCTTGAGGATGCTGTGTGAAAAAATTCCAGCATTATTTATTTACTAGATAACATTAACATACCCACGGTTTCGCCTGCGTGGTACCCGGATAAAAAGTAGCCTATGTGTTATTCTGTTGTATAAGCTATATTACTGTAAAGTTTCATCAAAACCCGTTCAGTAGTTTTTGCGTGAAAGAGGAAAAAACATCTATCCTCACAAACTTTCGCATTTATAATAATACTAGCTTCGCCCGCGTGGTACCCGGATAAAAAGTAGCTTATATGTTATTCTGATGTATAAGCTATATTACTGTAAAGTTTCATCTAAATCCGTTTAGTAGTTTTTGCTTGAAAGAGGAACAAACATCCATCCTCACAAACTTACGCGTTTATAATAGTATTAAGATATTATAAACGCGAAAGTTTGTGAGGATGGATGTTTGTTCCTCTTTCACGCATCTTAAAACTTATACAACAGAATAACACATTGACTACTTTATATCCGGGTACCACGCGGACGAAGCCGTGGGCAGAAGCTAGTAGGAATTGTTTTATATATGACATAGTTAACTCTGTAATGTAACAACTGATTTGTAAATAATTATAATGTTAAAGGCGACCAAACTTTTTGAACGCCACGACTGGAGTGAGAGCAAATGCCACGGGGACTACTTTCAACCGGTGACGCGGCAGAGCCCCTCGGAAATGGGCGTCATGAGTGGCGGCAAGAAAACCGTACAGCAACGACGGAATTCCACATCCTTCTCCACTGTTACTATAGGTAAAAAGTAAAGTAAATATATATTTATTTGACATACTAAAATATGGGTGCTAATTAGACAGACTTATTTTTTATAGCATTACTAGCTTCTGCCCACGGCTTCGCCAGCGTGGTACCTGGATAAAAAGTAGCCTTTGTGTTATTTTGATGTATAAGCTATATTACTGTAAAGTTTCATTGAAATCCGTTCAGTAGTTTTTGCTTGAAAGAGGAACAAACATCCTCACAAACCTTCACGTTTATAATACAAGCTTCTGCCCACGGCTTCGCCAGCGTGGTACCCGGATAAAAAGTAGCCTATGTGTTATTCTGATGTAAAGCTATATTACTGTAAAGTTTCATTAAAATCCGTTCAGTAGTTTTTGCGTGAAAGAGGAACAAACATCCATCCTCACAAACTTACGCGTTTATAATAGTAGTAGGATAGTAGGATTCGCCTCTAAAAATCTACATTGCCTTCTAAATTACTAAGTCAGCCACAATTAACGAGCGTCTGAATGATACTATCTTAGCCATTAGTTATCTTCTATGTAATTCTCTTTAAATACAACTCAGCATGGTGATTATTTTTTAGCATCTAAATTTGCCTTCAAACAGTAAACTTCTCAAATAATTAATATATGCCTAACCGGTCGGTTTTATTTATTTTGAACCCAAGTTTGTTGGGTTAAAGTTCGGATAGCAATCCTCCTTTTCTGAGTGATAATAGAAAAAACCTAATAACCTAACCTATCCAAGACTGATAATTGTTGATCTTTACTTGACTTGACGCTTTTTATAGAATATTTAGTTGGCGTTATAAAAAAGACGAATTAGTTTAATAAGAGGCTATCTCATTTTAGACAACCTTTGTGGCGAAGTGGGCGAACGCCTGCCTGAGACGCAGAAGGTTGTGGGTTCGATTCCCGCTGCGGGACAAATGTTTGTATGATACAAACATTTAAATGTTTGTAAATGTTTGTCTCGGGTCTGGGTGTTTTCTATGTATAATATGTATGTATTTACAAAAAAATATGTATATAAGTAGTATATCAGTCATGTAGTTCCCATAATACAAGCTCTGCTTAGTTTGGGGCTAGATGATGCTGTGTGAAATATGACCAGCATTATTTATTTTTATTTTTATTTTTTATTTATTTTCCCGTTGCTTGGTTATAAAATGAGAAGTTTGATCACGTGGCCAATAAAGAAATGTGTGGTTTGACTTATAATTTCTCCTACAATATTACAGATTTACATTAATCCATAGGCTAACTAGTAAAAACTGTAATTCAGGAGCCAGTGGCTTCTCCCATCAAAAGGTACTGTAAGCTATTACTGTAAAGTCTCATCAAAATCCGTTCAGTAGTTTTTGCGTGAAAGAGTAACAAACATCTATCTTCACAAACTTTTAAGTTTATAATATTAGTAGGATGTACTTTTGTATGTCGTTTTTGTATTCAATAGGAGGTGATGCGGATTATTTGGGTGTGGGTAGACAGAGACATGGAGTCATCACGGCCAGCGCGCTGATGGATCTGCGGACCAGCATCCGATGATAATGAACAGTTTTGAAGGGCTGTGCAACCTTTATGAATATGATCTTCACTAAAAACGATACTTTTTAACGTGAATTGTTTAGTTTTTATCAATAATCATCCTAAAATTATACCAAAACACCATATATTAATAACGTGGCTCTGTCTTTGGTGATGAAGTTTTTAGGCCTCTGATGGCTTAGCGACTGTTTTATTCTGGACATCTTAGCGTGCCCTCTGAAGCACGGAAAGCGTTTTTTTATTCTCTTAGCGGTAGATACTTCGCGAAGCAATGCCCTAAGTCATACGTGATTATTATAAAATAGCATGGCCCTATTTCATTTAAACTTGTATTTTACGTACTGCTATTTTTAATATTTGGCTTATCTTTAATCCAAGATCAGTTGGAAGTTGTTATTTCCCTACAAATACCGAAACATTATTCCCAAAATTGTATATACATAGCTATATTCAGTCAGGTTGAGAATGAGATCCGCATTAGGCATAGCCTGTATTGCGGTAGAGCCTAGATTGAGTAAGATATGAAATCGAGATAAATAGAAGCCTCAATCCTTTAAAATACTTATAAAAAACAAAAAATCCTGAATAATATCCGAAAATAACGAGAGAGCAGCTTATATAAATTTTAGATTATAGATAGATCCAAAATTATAAATGGCAGTTACTCAAATATCGTAACATAATAGTAAATAGGTATGTATAATTAACCTTATGAAGTCGACTTGTGTAAATATTTTTAAACTGTGTTTTTTTCTAGTCACTATTTTACAAACTGTTTGAACTTAACGGGGGTAGGTATATCCGAACAAGGTACACTTAAGTAGGTGATAGCGGGAAGCCATTTATAGAGGGCGCTACCATCACAAGGTTTCAAAACCTGACTCTGATTTGTCAACTGGATCGCCATTTTGTTTTGGATGATCTGTGATTGGTCCTATGCTAGTGGCGGCAAAGTTTCCGCGAATTAAATTGTTTGTTGCTAAGGTTAGACTAAAAAGAGATTTGCTCACTTTTAGACATAATTAATACACATTATACACTTCTAGTCTTTAAATTACTTAGTTGATATAATTTTAAAATAATAAAGAAATTGTAGATTGGTGCAAGAGACACGTCACTATTATTGAGATAAATAAATTACTGTTGTGTAAATATAATCTTGTTTAGTGATAAATATTGGTTCAAGAGACCAAAATCTCTTATTGATATTCTAGTCACTAATTAGATTACAAATTGTATTGCATAATCAATTGTTGTGATGTGTTGTAAACTTAATTACTTTAACGTTGTACTTTAGTCCGGTTTCAGAAGATGCACAGTAATAAAATCACTGCAAAAACTTGCAGACTTAAAACTTGGAAAGGAAGCTTAACATAAACCCTGGCTAAATTAACCTTTTCAAGTTTTGTGGAAATAAATAGTTAATCTGTAAAAAATATTGCTAAAGTTTTAGTATATTTAAAAGATAAATTCCAATTAAAATAACAGCAAGATTAAGGTGTGATACACATAATAGGTAGTATGATAGCATGCTTGTTTCGTGTAAATGCTATCTAGTAACTAGCATGTGTAAGTACTTGTCATTTGACGAAAAAGTATGAATGATACCAGTTGTGTATTTGTTAACAAATACCATTCCTAAATAAACTGTGTTTCCAACCAAACCACTTTATATTAGACTGTGAAGTTATTGGGCATCGTCTGAAACAGGCTCTAAACAGCCCTAAACTTTGTACTTGCTCAAACTTATATTTGTCTACATTTGACGTCAAGTGGTCTTAATAAACCTTATATCTTTTCCCCTATTCTCTATCTGTAAAACACTAAGTCACGAACGTTTGACAAGTCAAATGATCACCACAAGCCCGTATTCTGTGGACATATTCATAGTAACTATGTGCAAAAAGGCACTTGGTCACGAACGTTTGACAAGTCAAATGATAACCACAAGCCCGTATTCTGTGGACATATTTATAGTAACCTTGTGCAAAAAGTCACTTGGTCACGAACGTTTGACAAGTCAAATGATCATCACAAGCCCGTATTCTGTGGACATATTTATAGTAACTATGTGCAAAAGTCACTTGGTCACGAACGTTTGACAAGTCAAATGATCACCACAAGACCGTATTCTGTGGACATATTTATAGTAACTATGTGCAAAAAGTCACTTGGTCACGAACGTTTGACAAGTCAAATGATCACCACAAGCCCGTATTCTGTGGACATATTTATAGTAACTATGTGCAAAAAGTCACTTGGTCACGAACGTTTGACAAGTCAAATGATCACCACAAGCCCGTATTCTGTGGACATATTTATAGTAACTATGTGCAAAAAGTCACTTGGTCACGAACGTTTGACAAGTCAAATGATCACCACAAGCCCGTATTCTGTGGACATATTGATAGTAACTATGTGCAAGACTTTGCCACCCAGTGACTTTCAGATACATAATACGGGGTCTTGACTAGATTGCTGAATTATGTATTTTGTCGTACGTTTGTCGTGTCATTGGTTCTTTCTTTGTTACTCTGTTTCCAATGGTGAAAGAACTTTTGTGATGAAAGGGTTCCGTACATCTTGCCTCTTCTCCTTTCAGATATAAACTATTTTAAGACGTTAGCTCACTATATGTACCTCTGATACCTTAACTGACTGAAAATTATATTATGTATGTAGTATATTTCTAGCATATTTTATCAACTGTACAACTGAATTTAGACCTTGTTTTTCTACAATAACTATATATATAATATTGTATACTATAAGGATTAGCGCAAATTATGGCAACGCAGACTACCAACTAAAAATACACACAAGTATTTTTTTTCAAGTAAAAATTAAAACCGTAGTGGAAAGTCCAATATGAAAATTTCATCCCCTTTTTTCCCCTTGAAATATACACTACCTTGAAATATATCAATATCATTTCACAATTGGTGTAGGTATCGATTAGCAAACAAAAAAAACCAGATGAACAACCTTTTTTGAAGTCTGCGCAGGTTATTCGTTATGTACCTTAATGTGCATTCACGCACTGCGTTGTCTGGGTATACCACTGTTCGGTTCTCATTAGTAGAAGCAAGTAAAAGTTCACTGCTGGATATAAGTATCTCCCAAAGAGTGCCATGGCGAACGATCTTGGGTTAATTCCATGAAAATCCATCCACCGTCTTCCCGCAAACTTTAAGGTACTATCAGTATGAAGTGGGGGTTTCCTACATTGATTCTGTATTGACTTCTGTTACGCTTCTTGGCCACAATCTACGCTCATCTAGGTGAATGAAAGGCACATAGGTGCAATTACAATGTCATTAGAGCAACACTAATGGGTTTGCCCATAAGCCTAATGTTCCATTGATCGGAAGGTTCCATTCATAGGAGGGCTGTATTGTATTTTGACCACACTAGCTCAATGCACCACGGTAGATCACGTGCCCTTGATATGTTCCAGAGCCTGGGGGATACATTTTTTGATTACGGAACGGAACAACTGTGTAACAATAAGATTTTAGTTTTTACTAAAAACAGGATATTTACTATTATTTGTGGTTATTCGGGAAACAGTAAAAAATATAACCATGATAGTTTAAAAAGTTATTGTATAAGATTTGTTTTTAAAAACTTTTAAACTATCATAAATGGCTTTCAAAAGTATCGGTGATCTTTTTGTCATCAGTGATTTAAAGATCTTTGGTGATATTAAAGAATCGATTCTCTGTCGGCTTCTTAGCTCCAAGTTTGGTAACTCTAGTTGGCGTAATTGGACTAAATTTTGTGGTCACCCTTATGTGCCTTTGTGTGGATAAATATAACTTGCAATATTTCTTTACTTTCGAGCTGGCCTAAGGGCCTGTTTTAGGGCACTTTTGTAATAATTTTACATGGTCCAATAAATGGTTTGAATTGATTTTGTGTTTACTTTATATTGTTAGAAACATCGGTTTTGGGAGGAATAGTTTAATTTTTCTCTCTAGGGTGAACAAGCTGCGAGTATAAAAGGAATAAGAGGGTGAAATTCTCGCTTAGGATAATATATTTCGTAACCATTGTTTATGGAAGCATACCTACATTGGAAAAAATAAGTGAGTAATCTGTTATTATCCCTTAGGATAGATTTCCATTTGTTTATGTATTTAAACACCCTGGAGGAATCCTTTTCTAACGGAAACTTATTTGTTCTCCCCTGGGTGGACAGAGAGAATAAAAAGAAAGAAATGAATGCATACTTTTATATAAACTAGAAGATTCTTCTTTGAACAAAAATTCTGTCATTTCTAGCAAAGACAGCTCGCGTCAGCATACGTCATCGATGACAAGTATACAAGGAAGCATAAAAATTAAAAAATCTAAAAAAATCAAAATGAATCGTCTGGTCCCTCTGATATTTGAATTAATATTTATTTTGAGTTTCATCGACACTGTTTTCGGGAAGAATGTTTTGCCAATTTTGACGTTGGATCCCAAGCTGAGGAGTGAAAATAGCACTGATCAGGATCTAAAGGTATTCCTTATAATACCTAATTAGGCCTACTTGTCTGGGTAGAGATTGACCCGACTGATGTAGAGTCAGCATTTTACACATACTTTACACTTATGGACGCATGGGGGCGTCCATTGTGAACGCTTGTCTGCTGACAAGCGAGAAGAAGGTTGCTGAGCCACCATGCTTGGTACCATCAGCAAAGGCACCTACTTCTCAGCCGAATGAGAAATAAAGACTTCTTGGCGCAGCAATTATTCCACAACACAAAAGGTTCTTGATTTAAAGTAAAACAAACAAACTAAGCTGATTTTTCGAACTAATCTAGAATATCATTACATACTTAGTAGCTAATAACATTGTGCTTTATGTATATAAAAGCTCTAAGAGTTACGAGTCCAATGTCAAGTTCGAAATACCCTACCCTCCGAACTAGTTTGAGACTGTATTTCGACGAGCAGTGCCTCTCGCTCAGATGCCCATTGACCGGGTCAAAGGTGCTGATTTAAATAATGTTTTCATAACAGTTTCAACAAATTTAATTAACTGTTTCATTTGTAGCAAGCCACAAGAAGAGCGAGGAGATTCGGGCCTGAAGAAAATGAGGTTCGTTCCTTTTTGTAGGTTATAATTAATCCAATTTTTAAACGATCATGAATATTTATAGCAGGTGCACCTGTGCGCTTTCATACGTAAAGTATTCAATTTGGCACTTACTGTGAAGCTTGCGTGTAGCATAGCGCATGCCACAACCTAGGGTACCTAATTGCGCATGTTTGTTGAGGTTTTAGGGCAGCAGATTTGAGATATGTCCCTCTACTAGGGTAGAGGGACATATCTCAAATATAATCATGATCTACTTGTTACTTCTAATCATCGTCAACATCATGTGGAAGACCACTGTAGGATATAGGCCTCCCCTATAAAGAGTGCTAAGATGAACGATCTGGGGATCCATCTACCGAATTCCGTTGCGTCGGTTGTCCGATTCATGGTCACCATTACAGAACCTTTCCCATCCAGCGGTGCTCAGATCTGCGAGCTATATGGCCTGCCCGTTGCGAAAGAGCTATAACGGTGGTACCACTTACTAGATAGATAGATAGATAATTTATCTTATCTTATATTATCGCTGAAAACGGTTTCTTTCAGACAACTTTAGGATGGTACTAAGGTTGTCTATGAACTATGTAAAAAAGTAGATATTAGGTATCTACTAAGAATGGTGGAATACTAAAAATTGTGAACAATTCCAAAAAAATGTTTTCCTTCCAGTACCTGCCCTTCATAATGCTGATAGATAGAAACCAGGATACGAGCGAATATTGGCGCGAGACAGAAATACTGTCCCTAGTCAGGACGAAGGAAGCTGACATAGATTACGATAAATGCGAGCAGACTCGGCCAGACAATTCGATAGTTGAATTCGCGAGCAAGAGGACCGTGAGGCCTATTTGTAGGAACAGGATTGGTGAGAAATGTCTATGTATTTTCATGAAAAACTTCTTTAGCCTGGACACTTCTCCGGACACATAATCCTCTGCCAAATAATGCCTTGATAAACGGAAACCATCTCTGTTCAACGAATCCCTGCAATGTAAGGTGGGCTGATATATATAAATAAATAATAAATGCTGGACATTTTCACTCAGCATCATCTAGCCCCAAAGTAAGCTGAGCTTGTGTTATGGAAACCACATACATGACTGATAAACCACTTATATAGGTACCTTATTTTGTGAATATATACATATTATACATAGAAAACACCCAGACCCGAGACAAATATTTGCAGATCATACTTACATTCGTTCCGCGCCGGGAATCAAAACCTTCTGCGTCAGGCGGGCTTTCACCCACTGCGCCACAGAGGTCGTAATAACTTACCTTATGTGGTGTTTTGTCTTCAGATCATCAACTTTGCCCGCAATGCCCTCATTTCAACAACCATACAGAGTGTGAATTGTTTCGGGACTCTTGCAGGTAAATAGAAGCACCTTTACAAAAAAGGGTATACGAAATCTTCTCTAATATCCCCTTATCCCTTAAACGAGTAATTACGTATATTTTATTTGTCAGTCCGCACAGGATCTAATGATTTTGATGAAACTTACTGGATTGGGGTTTTAGCGACGAAACAACCGGACAAGTGCGAGTGTGACTCACGCAGCGAGGCTTAAATAAATAAATAATACTGGACATTTTCGCACAGCATCATCTAGCCACAAACTAAGCAGAGCTTGTATTATAGAAATTACATGACTGATATACTACTACCATCCTCGTCGCCACTGGAAAGTATTAGGTATTCGGGAGCACAAAAAACACCACGATTCAGGAGTAGACAGAATGTTTATCGTACCTTGAAGGTACTTATATTAAGGCACAAAAAACTACCCACATTGGAGAAGATAAAACATCGTATTGGATCAAACACCACAACTACTTATATACATTTTTGTTGTTAATATATACATATTATACATAGAAAACACTCAGACCCGAAACAAATAATTGCAGATCATACAAATATCTGTCCCGCGGCGGGAATTGAACTCGCAACCTTCTGCGTCTGAGGCGGGCCTTCGCTTACTGCGCAACAGAGGTCGTCAAACAAGCTTGTATGTTCACCATTATAAACTATGAAAGCAACAAACATTACACTAAAGAAAAGATATGTCTGATTGAAAGACAAACTTTGTAATTGAAAAAATGTTCTCCCATACGTCACGGTCAATTATTATAAGTGCAGTTTGGAATCGCAACAAAAAAAAAATATGCGATAAAACTACAAATTAACGATTTTCGGACATTTTCCTTTACTTGTGCTGTGAGACGACCTCGCTCATTGCCAAATTTCATGATTCTAGGTCAACGGGAAGTACCCTACTTATAGGTTTCAATTTATTGTAAAAGTAGCGAGAAATCGTGTACCCGTATGTAGTAATAATAATATAGCCCCTTTAATTCCTTAAAATACTTAAAATAATCTTTATTGTACACACAGATAATACAGACAAAAAACTATAGGACATGAACAGAGGCGAGCTTAACCCTAACAAGAGTTTTCTTCCTGCAAACTTTTGAGGATAGGGACAGCTGATTGCAGCTTATTGTATAGTTGTATGTATTTTAAGCGCATTATGTGTGTAATAACTTTCCGTACACAATATAATTTTGTTTCTACATACATACATATATTCACGCCTGTTTCCCGGAGGGGTAGGCAGAGACCAAGGATTTCCACTTGCTACGGTTTTGGCATACCTCTTTCGCTTCATTCATCCTCATCACATTATTCATACAGGCTCGGCGGTTTAGTGTACTTCTGACTTGGCCTTTCTCTAAAATGTCTCCAATTTGGTCAGAGTACGTTCGCCGAGGCCTTCCTCTACCAACTATCCCATTCACGCTCGCCTTGTATACTTGTTTTGTTAATCTACTTTCGTCCATCCTTTCTATATGCCCAAACCATCTCAACATACCTTTCTCAACTCTCGTTACTACATCTTCATTCACTCCACACTGCTCTCTTAGCACGCTGTTCCTCACTCTATCACTCAAAGTTACACCACACATACTTCTCAAAGCTCTCATCTCCACTGCATTCACTCGACTTTGATGTTTCTTCTGCCATACCCAACTTTCACTTCCATACATTAATGTCGGCACTAACACTCCTTTATGCACGGCTAGTCGTGCCGTCTCAGACAATTGCCGGCTGCTCATGAAGGAGTGAAGTGCCCCATTCACTTGATTTCCAGCATTCACTCTCCTTTCAATATCTTTCTCATGCTTCCCATCTCTAGTAAACAAAGTCCCCAGATATACAAATTCTTTTACTTGTTCCACTCTCTCTCCGCCGATCACAATATCACATGCATTCATACATTCATCTTTATCAAAAACCATTACTTTCGTCTTACTCACATTAACTTTCATCCCTTTTCTTTCAAACGCTTCATGTATAATTGTTACCATCTCTTGTAACTCATCCAGCGATGACGCAAGTATAACCTGATCATCGGTGTAAAGAAGACATTTGACGAGTAACTCATTCATTCTTAATCCACATTCACTTTCTTTCAAATATTTCAAACAACTGTCCATGAATAGATTAAACAGCCACGGTGACGCTACACATCCCTGTCTAACACCCTTTTGGATGCTAAACCATTCAGTGTATGACCCGTTTATCCTTACGCAAGCACTGGAATCTTCATAGATAGACTTCAGAGCTCGAATTAGGTTGCTGTCCACTCCATACATTGACAGTACCGACCATAGTTCATTCCTCATCACTTTATCATAGGCTTTTTCCAAATCCACGAAAGCGCAATAGACCTTTTGACCCTTGGCCAAAAACTTTTCGGCTATGCATCGCAAGGAAAAAACCTGATCCGTACATCCCATACTCTTTCGAAATCCCGCTTGTGCGTCCCATATTTTCTCATCGGTTTCTTTCACAACTCTTTCAATCAACACTTTCGCATATAATTTGCCGACGATGCTGAGTAGGCTAATGCCTCTGTAGTTTTTACAGTCTTGCTTTGAACCTTTTCCTTTGTAAAGAGGTACGATGACAGCCTTGCACCAGTCACCTGGTACTTGGCCGGTGTTCCAGCACAAATTGAAAAGGCGATACAGCTGACTTGCTACTACGCCATGTCCGGCCTTCAGCATCTCGACCGTTATCCTGTCATACCTAGCAGCCTTCCCTGATTTCATACTTTTCAAAGCTTTCACAATTTCATACATACTAATATTACTTTCATCTTCGATTTCAACATTCATAACTGAAGAAGCTTGAGTCTCCTCTCTTTCAAACAAACTTTCAAAATACTCTTTCCATCTCCTTAATATACTTTCTTCTCCATTCACTATACTTCCATTCTGGTCTCTGATCGAGTTCAGCTCTGAGGTTTGATTTTTCCCTCTAGCCGAGCGAACTGATTTCCAGAAAAACTTTATGTTCGTCCGGAAATCCTGAGACAATCTTCTGTCAAGCTCATCTTTCCGTTCATCTTTCTTTCTTTTAACCACTCCTTTCACGATCTCTTTCAATCTCTTATATTCACTCCTAGCTTCATCCACATCCTCATTTGTAGCCCTATTCATTCTTTCATTAGCTCTAACTGCTAACCAATCTAACCATCCTTTTTTCTTCTCACATACAACCTTTTGTACATCTCTATCCCACCAAACATTCTTCTTCTTAATCCTATTGCTCCTTTTACTAACACCACATACTTCAGAAGCCACACTCACTACATTTTCTTTAAACGATCGCCACAATTCTTCAATCTCACAAATATCATCAAACCCAATAAACCTTTCACTCAATTTACTTTTATACTCATCTTTCACTTCTTCTCCTTGCAGGTTTTCTACTTTTATTCTTTCGAGTACACTTATGGGTTCTTGTACCCGGTGTCGCCATCCTTTGAATAGACCCTTTAATCGGCTCATAACCAGGAAGTGGTCAGTATGAATGCCAACCCCGCGATACACCCTAGTGTCAAGAACGTTCTTTCTCACTCTTTCATCCACTATTAAAAAATCACTCATACTTTTTCTTACATTCTTCGCCTCTCGAGTGTACAAATGAATCTTTTTGTGGTCAAACATGGTGTTTGTCACACAAAGATTCCACTCCAGGCATATCTCAAGCAAACTTTTACCATTATCATTCACTCTTTCATCACCATACAATCCAAGAACTCTTTCAAATCCATCACGCTTTACTCCCACCCATCCATTAAAATCACCTAACATTATTAACCTTTCATTATACTTGCATATTTTCAGGACATCTCTCAAACTCTTCCAAAAATCATCTTGTTCGTCCTGTGCTCGCTTAGACGCCCCTGTACCTATGTCCACAGGAGCATATACTCCTACGACAAAGATACGGGTTAAGCCTACTTTCATTCTGATCCATAACAATCTGGCATTCACACATTCAAACTCATTCACACAATCAGCCATTCGCGCGGAAAGTATAACACCCACACCCTGGCAAGCTCTGTCAGTACTAGGTACCCCAGACCAGTACGCCGTGTAGGGTCCATGCTTGGTGGTGTCACACCCTTTCCGCTTTGTCTCATTCACACAAAGAACATCAATCCGTCTTTCGTCCATCATCTGGTACACCTCATTCAATTTTTCTTCCATGCCTCCTCCAACATTCAACGTAGCAAAACGACTTTCCATGGGCCGCTTTTCGCCCTCACGAGAAACGAGACGTGACGGGTGGCGGACCGCGTCGCCGCCATGCGGATGATTTAATTTTTCAAAAATCTCCATTGCGTTCCCACGAGTAGCAGGGATCTAAAGGTCCACCCCCGCAGAGCCCTTTACGGGCTCAAATTAAATTTAATTAGGGTAATTACTAATTACCCTCTTGAGTAATAAATAATAAGTTTAATTAGGGTAATTACTAATTACCCTTTTGTTTCTAATGTAGAAATAAATGAATGTGTATTGAAATACTGAACAGAGAAAGAAGAGTGCATCCTTCAGAGTACAGAACCTATTGCGGCCGGAAGTACGGCAAATGGAGGAGCATGTTCCTGCCAGCCGATTACTCGCAATGCAGATGCTGCGATGAGTGTATATTTTACAGAGGTACTACCTATTTACTTGTACCTATTTACCTAATCTACCTATTTACTTGCGCTATTGATACCATGTTCTGCATACCATACGCATGTTCTGCAGATACGATGTGGTACCATGGTAACTCCTAGTTCCTGATACCCAAGATACAGGGAGTCCTAGTATGCGGGCAGAAATATGAATGTGACTGTCGGGTGTTTATACTCACATCTCCGTCAAACAATACATCATATTGTTTGTATTAAGTTTAGAAAGTAAAAAGTGCCTTAAATAAAAAAGAACCGAATTGTAGGTAGGTACAGCAGATTTATCTACTTACTATCTAAAATAATCGTGTTCTGCGTGCAGTACTGTCCAAAGGTACACCACAATGCTGCATTTATCAGTACGGAAAAGGAAAGTTAAGGGTATAGGATTTTGTTAAGCAAAATAAAGTAACTCTTGTAAGTTTTTTCATTTGGTGGGACCATGGACGTAAATTAATAGAATATACCAATAACATACAGGGTGTAAAAAGGCCCATCACCAAGCCAAATCTACGCATACGGTTCATCTTAACGAGTAACACTGCGGGAAAATAATTGCTGGGTAAAGTTTGGACGAAAGCTTAATAATAACACTTGAAATTAATTTCCGTAGAGAACTCAAAAAAATTGACTTTGACCTTCAATATCTCCAGAACCAGAAGAATCCCAGGTATAATCTAGTAGAAAAAAAATAACCAAATGATGTATAGAATAGGTATGTGGCTTTCGGCTTGGTGATGGGTCTTTTTATACCGTGTATATGACTTACGCAACGGTAAGAAAACTAACAACTTCTCACCTGTCCTAATACAAGTGTTAATTTTTTAACAAAATATATTTATTTACCAGCTACTTACGTTAAAATTTTGACATTCTAGTGGTTCTCGCACGAGGGCTGGCCTGTAACGCGGTATTTAAACTAAGCAAATCTATCGTCCCAACCACAGACTAGTTATAGGAATACTACGTAGGTCCCAATAGGTATATGTGTGGCGGATCTGAATACATTTAACGAAAGTTGCATTTTTTAACAAAGTAAATCTAGAATATAAATAATCGTGGTGAATTGTGAGGAAGAAAGACCTCTAATCAGTTAACGAGACGTCAGTGTGAGAATAGTAAAGTACGTGGTAGAGCCGTAATAATATCCAAAAATAAGAACCTAAATATAATTATTTCAGAGTTGGATCAATCCTGTATGCAAGATGAATACGTTTTTGATGCGGATGAGTTCTTGCCTGTCACCACAATAGGTAATAACCGCTATGTCTTAATACCATAAATTCGCAGATATACACGTGCATTAAAGGAGCCGCACTGAATACTTTCGCCACATTGGTCCTTTCATAATCAGTCACTAGGTCCTCATTATCATCAGTCTCTCAGAGTAAACAAGAATCGACGAAGAAGAAAACAGCTGAGGACTTTCAACTAACTTTTATATAATTATGGTATGCTGCCTGTCTCTGCCCATGATACCCGGATAAAACGAAGCCGTATTCTAGATTACGAACTTATTCTTTATACAAATTATTCCAACTTTCATCCAAATCAGTTCAGCCGTTATGGAGGTCTTAGTAATAAATATCCAAACTTTCGCATTTATTATTATTAGTCGGAAAACTTTTTCTTTTGAGAGGTTTCCATGTGGTACCTAGTGTTTCATCTTCATATGTTTCATTTATGTGTTTATAATTTTCAAGTAATTTTAAGTAAAATCATTGTTATTTGTAAATGGATAGATAACAAAAAAACTAAATCTGTACATTTTGCGTATTTTTACTTTACTTTACTTTTAAATTTTTTTACTCCTACTTACCTAAGTCGTTGTTATTATTGTTCCTGTAAATAAATATTGTTACTAACTTGGTAACAATATTTATTTGCACGAATAATAAGTATTATCTAAGAAGCATCCTGACTTTCACCGATATTTCCCATGGGTGCGACACACTGACCCACATGTTCCTGGAAACATTCCAAATTAAGTTTTGGAAGGTTTCCAGTGAAGCTCGGCGTTAGATTTCAGAGCGGGCTGCAATCCGTACTGGGGTCATCCGGAGCAAGAGTTCAAGGCTCTGCGGTGCGATAAGGTTCTGCGGAGATGTGAGCACTTAAATATTACCATCTTATCAAATCATCACACATTTGTCAACAAAAGTGAGTTTGTATGAACAAATAATCAAAATTCATATATTCATTAAAATCACAAAGATCATTTTGAAACATCAATTTAACCTACTGCCTGTTACTCCGCGACCAAATCAGGAGAGAAAGACAGGAAACAAGACTGGTTATCCTTGTCAATGATCCTTTTACAAAACAATAGGAACTGGTGGATTTTGGAGTTCTACGTCCATCGCAAAGCCACCATGGCTTAACGATAATTGTGCAGTTATTGGGTACCTACGTATGAGGTTCTTCAAAAAGGGCGTTTTGAAAATTTCAAAGGATCTGCAACGCGCGTTTTAACCTCTTGTGTTGCGTAGCATAGGCTACGGTAACAGCTTACCAACAGGTCTTTACACACTTACAACGAAATCATAGGATATGTTTTCAGGCGTTCCAGTCACGATACCATCACTGCCAAATGAAGCGCTTAACATGTGAGTACTGATGCAAAATCTTTGTAGTAAACTACGACGTACTATTAACGGACTAGCGTTTCGTTGACTGAACGTTAATTCGTTGTTGGAATGTAAAAGGCAGATATAGGTATTTCACGACCAGAACATTACATCGTTGTTTGAACGCGAAATACTTGTCTTTCACGTTCAAACAACGAATAAACATGCCCACTGGCTAGAACCTAACTCTCCCAACGGACATTGAACGCACCCCAGGGAAATCCCTCTATCAGAAATCCCTCTTTTATTCTTGACTAGCCTATGCCCAAAGTTTCACCTACATGGTACCCGGATAAAAGTAGTCTATGTATTATTTTAGGTTACGCACTATACCTGTTCGAAATTTCATCTCAATCGGTTTAGCAGTTACGGAAATATAGTTCAAAAAAGTACAAAACTGATTGATTACATTTTTAGTTTATATCGGTGCCATTTATGTCGGTTGAGGATCACGGTTTAAAAATAAACATTTCGGAAATGTTTTACTACAAATTGTATACTAAAATAAAATAAATAAACAACCTACAGACCTGATCCCACTCTAGGATTTCCTGTGTCGTGTATATCAGGAACTACGAGTAGATACCGTGGTACCAGAACACCCACAACTGGAAAATAAATCTGTAAAACATACAGTTTTTTTTTCAAAAGTTAAGTTAGTCAAAAGTTATATACAAACATTTGTCCCGCAGCGAGAATCGAAACCAGTCGCAATCTGCTACTCGCCTGCAACATTATTTAGGTCGTCAATATTATTTCCAGCCGCCGCAGCTACCGCTTCCAGCCGCCTACGGGTGGTACAGATTGTCCAGTCTCCTGTCACGGATACGAATGCTATGCGGGCCTTATAAAAGAGAAGCAGTGTGCTCCTGGAGCCTACCTACCAGACAAAGAGCAATGCAACTGCTGTGGACGCTGTAGCGCTTATCAACGTTAGTAGTTTTGTGTTACGAACGCTCCGTAGCGGGGAGTATTGGTCAATATTGTGTTAAATCAATACCTGTTAGCTATTCAATGCTACGGCATTCGTAGCGCTTACGATGTTAATGATTTAGTACTCCATTACTACGTAGTCCATTAATAAGCGCTACGACATGCGTAACGCTTATTAATGGGCCACGTAGCGCTACGCATTACGTAGAGCTTATCAATAGATAGATAGATAAATCATTTATTTGCAACTACTTATTAATTAAGTATATAACTAAGATGATTGGACTGCTGATGTGATAAGTAGCCACAAATTGTGATGGGACTCAGCATAAAGCGCCGCAGACCTGGTGAAGGTAAGCGCGCTGATCTTCCGTCCTGTCCCTATATCAGTAGCAGATAGCTTCGATATAAAACTAACAGTTTCTTATACAGATACTTATATAAGCTTAAAGAATAATAGTTTAATACATTCATTTACTATTTTTACGAACTTAGTTAGAAGTATATAAGTAAACTTTTTATTTTACAAATATTGAAAAAGAAATTTAGTCGCAATTTACATTCAGAGGCCTCATTCAAAATAATAGTAATTTATCGCTACAGTATTCATAGCCCTTACCGATGTTTATTTACTATAATGATTAATGTAAATAATCAGCTGAGTAGGCGCGTATACATTTTTATTTATGGGCATTTTCGTAAGAATTTGTCCAGGTAACAAAATGGATAAAAGTGGAAAAAAAATCTCAAATATATTGTTTTTATAGATATCCGTTGGAACGTATTAGATAATCTCGATGATTACAGTGAATACAGTTTTGAATGAATGAATGAATGAATGATATTTATTTGCAAGAATATAGGTACATTAATATAATTACATAGGTATAGTCAGCTTCTCTATATTCAACATTTTGAAAAGTATCCATTTATAATACTTATTATACACTTAATTTCTTGAGAGTAGTGTTTGCTTCTGGCGTCTTTGACGTCACTGCACAGGGTCAGCCGAATACCAGCGCTCAGTAGGTAGCAACCTACCGAGCATTATGCTGAGCTGATACCTTTTTAGTGGCACATTGAACTGCCTAGGTAGGTGGATTATTTAAGGTGCGTGGGGCATTTCTGTTTCAGTTATATGTACTTATAAGCAGGCTATTCTAATTTATATATTGTTTTCATAACTTATCCCACCATCCTAACTTCGTTCCAAAATTTGTTGTTTTTTTATGTCGTGTTAAATAAATGTTTTTCTTTCTTCTTTCTTATGTTAGTGATTTAGCACTATGCATCGATTTAGCCCTTACCGATGTTAGTAATTTAGCGCTATGCCTTTATCAATAATAGTTTATACGTAATACGTAGCGCTCTCATCGCTAATAGTAATAAGACCGCCTATTGTCTTCAGACAACCTTTATATGAACAGGCATTTATGTAAACAGTAAAGGGCGGTGGTGCATAGCCAAAAGAACATGCTTAATAAACATTATTAAACATATCACTTGTCGTAGCACATTTAAACATTATTATTATTATTCTTTACTAATCTTCATTGTTATTGATTTGCTGATGTTACACGTGCGTATTCCGCTGTTTTTTCATCGTCATAACTCGTTTCAGAATTAAACCAAAAATGTGCGGAGTTCAAGAAAACAGTTCATAAAATGAACGGAAGCGAAGAAATCGAAGTGAGTAATTAATGGAAAATACTTAGGTGTCTATACTGTTTTAGTGAAAACTACAAGGTAACGCTTACTTCTAGGTAGAAGAAGAGTTCCTCGAGCCAGGCTGTGATGATGGACTGGTTTGCAGAGAGGGTCGCTGCCAGGACATACACATTGTGCAAACCACCCACACCTCAGGCATCCGTAGAAGGAGAGACGAAGGAAATCCTACTGCTAACGGTTATTTCTATATTTCGTTACCCGTAAAGCAAATAGACCATATAAGCATTTTTGGTGAGAGGTTGGTTTGTTCATGTTGTATTTTTGTTTGTTGGTTGCCATTTACAAAACAATTTCCGATCGTTTTATGTGACTTCAAGAGTGGTTCTTAGATAGGTTTAATTGTAACGAGTTACTAAGGCGCTGCACTGCAATGGACAATAGAATGTGAAGCGGCGTAACCGATTGTTATCAAGCTTTTGTAATCGTTTCGTATGGCTATAGGAAAGGTCCTTGCATTAGATTAGGTTTTAACGGCACACATCACTAGGACTCGCTACTGCATGATAGAACACACACAGTATTTTTGTCCTTGATAGAATTGATCACGTCATATTATGAGAAGACTGTTAAATATGAATGTGGATGGAAATAAAAGTAGAGGTAGGCCAAAGAAGAGATGGATTGATCGTGTGAAGGATAACATGGTTAAGAAAGGAGTGAGTACTGAGATGACGGCTGATAGAGGAGTGTAAAAGAAGAAAGAAGTGAGTACTGAGATTACAGTGAATTAATTTAGTTATATCTTATCCTACAAATGGCGGTCTTATCGCTTATGTAACGTAACGCATCTTCTTATCTTATGTAACGCACGAGGGCTAGCCCTCATATATTATTAAACCAGATATTATTAAAAAGATGACGACTGATAGAGGAGCGTGGAAGAAGCAAACATGTTGTGCCGACCCCACGTAATGTGGGATAAGGACAAGAAGATGATGATGATAGAACTGATCATGCACCTAATTTCTTTTCATAGAGCCTTGTAAACGGGAGCTGAAGTATTTCAAGAAGAAATATGGAGAATTTGGTCATCTTCATTACTCAGCACCACAATGCACGCCTCTTTGGCTTTATGCTCCAGTGCAGGTAATCCTTTAAGAATCTATGTACCTATTAGCACACCCTGGTCACTCTTATACAATGTTCAATACAATGTTCGAAACAATCGCGTCTGTAATCACCTTATGCAAGGATTGTGTACGTGAACGGTGCCATTGTATGTGTGAGTAAATTACATTTAGCTTGACTCATCGCCAGAGCGTGATGCCATGCTTCCGCACGCTCTGTACGTTAGCGGTTTGAGTCGAGTCAGGCAGCGGCTGCGATGGCGTCCATTTCAATTCATTTTGTAAAGGAAACAACGCTGGGCGTCTTGACAAATACCACTTTCTGTTGACGTTATCGCCTGCAGAAAGATTTAATTGTATGGAAATATATTAGCTTTTGTATTGTCACGTGACTACTGCTAAGTTAACCTTTGACAAATTTGCGTTAGCGTGAAAGGAACACTAAGCGTGAGGTGTTTATCTAGACCCTCTAGTCTATGCCCCTGTGCTTAGAGCAAATTAAGTATCCTTTGATATCCGAGCGGGGTGAGGAAAGACGGATCGGTGGGAGAGGGTACTATTATGTGTTCTGTGCCATTACCTTTAAATAAAACAAAAACAAACAAGCTCACTACTGTATTTCCCATGATGGATTGGAATACTAACTGATTGTAATGCTTTTGATTTTTTAGTTATAGAGCATGCCGGTTTCCTTACGATGCTTTCCTTCGCCGTTCTGAGCACGTGTTAATGCGCACATACATTTTTCGAGTGGAAAAATCCATTGGTATACGACCGGGTTCGAACTCACGACAACTGGATCGAAAAACGGGGCACCACCCACTTGGCCAACACGGCCCTTTCAGGGCTCTCATACTTTCGCGATCAGTATAATACTTTATTTTAACATAATATCGTTTTTAATAACTATCTTACTAATATAATAAACGCGAAAATTTGTGAGGATGGATGTTTGTTACTCTTTCATGCAATAACTACTGAACGGATTTTGATGAAACTTTACAGTAATATAGCCTAAACATCAGAATAACACATAAGCCTACTTTTTATTAGGGTACCACGCGGGAGAAACCGTGGGCAGAAGCTAGTCGTAAATAATCATAAAAAAGTGTTTTATTTGGGCTGCTAAATAAATAAAAAACAAAATATGGGTAAATAAATAGTGAGGCGTTTGAAGGAAATGGAGTTAAAATCTAATTATTAATAAAAAATGTTCGCAGTGTCGTCGATTCGTTTGTTACTGTGCGTTGGAAGATGGCGCCTTCATCCACGGAATCAAAGTACCAAGAGTCGAGGTTTCCAACATGAACTGTGGTAAGTTTCAAGTCAAGTTTTCAATGCAAGTCCGTAGTAGGTACCTACCTACATTATAGCAGCAACCAGAACTACCTGTATAACCTATTTATTGATAAACGCATACATTAATAAAATTGCTAAAAATGCCGCCATGTAAAGCGCGGATATCGTCTGTAGCGAGGGCATTGACCACGCACGCCCTTTGACAGCATCTACTCACGATATTAGCAAAACATTGCTGGCTAAAACATTTATTTTGGAAACGAATTTAGTTTTCCCCGCTGTAGATCAGTTCTCAATGTTTTTTTATGCACCTATGTAATAGGTAGTTATACCTATTTTTTAGCATTCGGGAGTATTACACCCAGTATGATGATAAAAGGTTTACCTCCTAGATTGCGCAAGGGAGAAATGCCGCACCAATTCTGACGTTGAATGTGACGGCTACGGAAACTACAAGGAAGCTGTGTTCACACCGCACGTCGACGAGTGGACAGACGACGCTGACGCCAAACACGGTAAGAAATTTCTTTTCAGATTATAGGCACGGGGTCTACAATCTGCAAAAGTAAAAAAAATATGAGTTGTTGAAATTATCTGTTGATTGTCTGTTCTGACGTCAGTCAAGAATTTCGTTCCATGTTGAACTCTGTTCACATAACAGCGTACAATGTATGATAAACTCTGTTCACATAACAGCATATGAGCTATGATTTGCTCTGTTCATATAACAGCATATGGTCTATGATAAACTCTGTTCACATAACTGCATATGATCTACGATAAACTCTGTTCACATAACAGCATGTGATCTACGATAAACTCTGTTCACATAACAGCATACGATCTATGATAAACTCAGTATCATATAACAGCATATAATCTATGATAAACTCTGTTCACATAACAGCATATGTTCAACGATAAACTCTGTTCACATAACAGCATATGATCTATGATAAACTCTGTTCATATAACAGCATATGATCTATGATAAACTTTGCTCACATAATAGCATATGATCTACGATAAACTCTGTTCACATAACAGCATATGATCTATGATAACTACTCTGTTCGCGAGTGAGCTAAGAATTTAATTCTATGATGAAGACTGTTCACAAGACAGCATGGAATTTATTCACGTGACAGACGGGTTCAGATTGTAATTTTTTTGGCGTCAGCTAAATAGCGTAACAAAACACACCAATACGTAACGTAACGTAACGTACGATAATGTGTGAAACAAAACCACGCTATAATGGTATGTAAAGGGAATTATTGTAGGAATTAACCATTGTTCTGTTTAGTTTCTATTTACAGCTGGATCTCTATTCACCTCATTTTATCGATACTTTCCATAACTCAGAATTACTTTCAGGGTCACCACGGCCCGTGCCTTATCGTACCTCGCTCGATGCCAACCCTACCACGTCTGCTTAATTTTATTATATTTTAATTGTTTGATATTTATCTACAAGTAATAAATTACTTTATTTAAAACTTTATTTATTACGACTAGATTGTACCCGCGGAACCACCTGCGTGGCGATTATACCTAAATACCTATCTATATTAATCTTAAAAAAGTAAAGTTTGTAAGTATGTAGTTGGTTACTTCCGAAACTACTCATCCGATTTAAAAAATCCTTTCACCAATATACCTCTATCGATTGGACTTTCAGACTAGACATAGGCTATCACGTTAAAATAAAAACACTTTTCGTGGACACCAATTGTGCAAAGTACCTAAAACAAAAAAAATACGGTTGATTCTTACCACCGAACGCTATATCGGCTACTTTTATCCGGGTACCACGCGGGCAAAGTCGTGGTCAGTAGCTAGTGTAAAATAAAAAAATATTTTATTTTAAATGATGAAAACGCTTTAATTTCCAAGACCGTACGCAAAATTTCTCCAAAATTTCGCTTTGTAAACAAACATAATAATGTTGTAATACTTAGCTACCACATATTAGGTAAGTATAATTACCTATTATGTTACGATGGCCATAAAACTACTTACCTATCAGAACCATTTCGAGATAGATTCATATTTTTTGTGAAAATTAATAATAGACATACGGACGAACTAAGTTATAAAAAATTATGTCTATTTGATGTCTATTTAGGTAGTTAGAAATTATGTAAGTAAAATCTTTTTCTATTCAGTCAGTTTGCACCGTCAGCCTGGTGCATTCCATAGTCTCTATTGTCGCTACGTAGACTTTAGTTGTTCTCGTTACATCAAGTTCTCGATACGCCGCGTCCCCTACCATATCTGTCGTTTATCAAGGAATGCCTTTTCACACTGTCACATACTTTTGTTCTGTGCTAGTTTTAACTTCTGTCAAGCTTCAGCAATGATGACATCCAAAAATGAGGCGAGTTGGATGTGTTTTTTTAACATATAATCATTAGTGTTTGTATTGGCTTCCGTGCCTGCCCGTTCCAACTCGAACGGCAATTCAACTCGAATTCATGTGCGTGCAATTTGGATGAACTTTATTCCTAATACAACATTGCAGTTACGCCACATCATTCTAAAAGTAAACAGTTTTTTTCCAAATCCAATGTGTTTAAGATTTTTCCTGGTGTTGAGTTAAAACTCTTGTGTCAGACCTGGCTAGATCGTTTTTTTTTGTCTGCAAACCCGTCCTCTATCCTGGATTCATAAAACCCCACGGACCATTCTCTAGATTATTGCTTGTACTCGTATTTACATACAAATAATGTTTACATATTCATATTCATCAGGGTGAGTGATCGTGAGTGTCGCGGAGGGAGCAAGTCGCGATCACTCCCCCTGATGAAGACTCTCGGAATGAGTCGAAACTTAGTCGGTGCCTTCACCGAAAGTGCAGTACGTGAAAATTCCCGTTTTTACAATATGAATAGTCAAGTACACGATAGTTTTTGGAATAAAAATGCTTATGTACTTCGATAAATAATAGTGAACTGAGTAACTGATCCTGGATAAAATATGGGATGTTGGAATATAATCCCTGCCGCTAAGGGGGAGCGCGGTATTGGAATGTAGCGCCACAGTTGTGCTGCTTATCTGTTATAAACTTTAATTCAATGATCTTGCGTGTGAAATTTGTACGGCTACTTTTAATTGATGTGCTGATACAGTTTCTTAACTGATCATTTTAGCCCTGATAAAATGAAAACGTCACCACCACCTTGACAGTGCGCGCGACTCAATGCCACTTCGAATTTGGCATGGTAAACTTCCGCACATGCGTGTCGAACAGCTGATTGTTGATAATCATTATGTCAACAAGTCAAATTGATCAGCTAGTCCTTAAAAAAAGTAGCACAATATATACAAAGGATTCTAGTGCTAAAGTAAAAAATGCAAAACAATTTAAAAAACCATGGCATTAAGATACAGAGAAACTATAGACAAACATACACACAAGTTCGCTAACTAGCGAAGTATCGCTTAGAAATTGAACAGCATAGAAAAAGACGGCGGTTTTGATCATTCAGTTACTAAGAATTTTGAAATAGAAATAGTTACAGAGAAGATTTGATGGGTTCTATCGCGGGTAACCCGTAACCTTCACCTGGCCGCTGAAAGCGGGTATTTCTGTGCGCCCTTGTGACGTTACGTGTCACGCTTACGGTACTGCCGGTGTTGCTAGAGTATTGCCCATTTTCAGGAATTTATGGAGATTTCTTCGTAAAATTGGCTATATTACTGTAAAGTTTCATTAAAATCCGTTCAGTTGTTTTTGCGTGAAAGAGTAACTAACATCCATCCTCACAAGCTTTCGCGTTTATAATAGTAGCAAGATTTTCATAGTTACAAACTGATTTGGCTTTATGTATGTAAAGCTTTTATTTCCTTTACTATTGGTTCGTACAGAAGTGTATACTTTTGTAAGCGTTATCGAGATTCGAAGCGTCACATTATTTTTGGTAAATTATATATTTAAGAGCAATCAGCAACGGAACTAGGGTAAATTATTTCGATCCATATCCTGGTACCACCACGCGTGCCCGGCGGCAGTCGATACCCAGCCGTTGGGGGAGTGCGCTGCGTTGCGTGTTCATGTCAACATAGGTGCCGCAAAGTTCAGTTTTTGTGAAAAATGCCTAATATCATCAATGAGGTCAAGCTAGACTTCAAGGACGTGCTATTACGCCCTAAACGAAGCACACTGAGGAGCAGGAACGATGTAAGTACCTCCTTTAACTAAAATTTAAGCTGAAAGATCAAGCCGATGGAAACAATAGTACCTATACTATTTGTCTGAGTGTTTAGAAAAGTCTGTTTTGACACTTCTTAACACTTAAGTCTGTGTGTTATTCATTTATTGTGCTACGTACTTACCTCATACTGTTGCATTGAAAGTAAAATGCTTGGAATAACCAATCGATATTTAATGTTGTAGGTACACGTATAGAGTCGATAGAGTCTAGGAATTAAATATAGAACCGTGGAAATAGGTTTATATAATCATTGTATAAACTTAGGATCTAGAAATAGAGTGGTCTGCGGTTAGTTAGCAATACAATTACATTACACAAGTAGGTATACTGCGGGTTCATTATTATTGTTAGATTTTGTTGTGTTTTAAGCTTATAAGATTAAATTAAAAGTTTTGGTAGGTAGACAAAACTAATATAAGCGTTTGCCCTAATTTGTAACTGTTTCGAATTCAAAGTCATAATCAAAATGTATGTATTCATTGAAATCAAAAGGATAAGTTAGAGTCAACTTTATAACTAAAAGAGTGTATTTAGACATATTTTTCTTTCGCTAACAAGCCACGAGACGATCAGCGAAGTTGGATTGAACTTCAGTAGGTACAGTCAGGGACGAAATTAGTTTGCTTAATAGTTTCAAATGTTTATTAATTAGCTTAGGGAGCTTTTAACTATTTTCAATCTAAAGTTACCGTTTTTTTGGTAAACCCGAAGAAAAAGAGCATTTAAAAACTCAAATTGTTAACTTCCTCTCGACACTGACTATACTGATATTAAATCACTCTGCGTCCTTTTGATTTTTCACCCCTCTCGCATACTTAAGTTGGGTGGTAGGTGATTTACCTATCTCTTTATATTTTTCCGCTAGACTTCTAAAGGACTCATAAGTTTGTTCCATCATCCCATTACCTATATATACGTGCGTAGGTTTCTACACCAACTTTACCTGATCAATTTTACCCAAAAGAATTCGGTCATTATTGTACTAAGACCAGACATTTATTTTGTGACAGGGAACGGTAAAGTCCTGAAATATCCGTTCCGTAATTAGTTTGTAGATAAACATTATTTTTTAAGGCGTATCAATACATTTATGAACACGAAGCAGTACCTTCAACCCAGTTATATTTTAAAATAACAAATGAGTAGGTAGTACCATCAAAAAAGTTATTGTATCATGCGCCTAATAATCATATTTCCATGACTTTTTTCCAATCAAAAAACTAACTAACTACTCGTAGATTCATTAAAATTCACCTTGTTCCATGTCTTGCCATCGTAAAATCATTCTGTGCATATCAATTTGCATGACAAAAGAATAATGGGTCCATCAAAATGACTTCGTTCTTATGTAACACAACAATGTAACTCGTTTATTAGTCTATTAATTTTGTAAATGTCAAATATAATAATATGTTTGTTAATATGATGTTTGTTAGCTTAATAATCTCCGCAATGGCTGGACCTATTTGAAAGAAAGAAAATACATTTATTGACCTCAACAAAACAAAACAGGTGACAAAATACAGAACAAATAAACACAAACACAGAAAGGTTACATTAAACATTACAAAAAATAAAAATATGTGTTGTGTGGGGTCAAAAGATCCCAACAAAAACATCTTAGGTTAAATACCCCCCTACTTATCGGAACACAATTTATTAAAATTGCAGTCAATACATTGACTTATTGATTATAATCAGTAGTTTTTCTTTTCATATTTTCAAGGAACGCTGGAGCTAGCCAATAAAGTTTTTGCTTTACAGCCTTGAATGATTCGTTTACAAGATTTGCAAGATTACTTGTGATATCCAATGCAATCTGGTTTTTACACGCTTTGGTATTGGGTGTAGCCACGGAATAGGAAATACTCTTAGCTCTGAATTGATGTAATGGAGTCCAATCAAACGAATTAGTGATTGCCTTTGACTGAATTGTGGTCAAACATCTTTCGCCACATGATTGAGCATCATTACATCACATCAACGAAGAGCTACCATAGACAATACACAGATGGCCATCGCATCGAAGTGTCTAGATCGCGCAAGCGAAGTTTTCACGCAACTTGAACAAATTAAAATAACTCCAACAAACGATTGTCGGTTCTAGGAGCCCGAGCTAGTGGATCAGATGGATCAACTCGGTGGGAAATCTTGCTCTTTGCAAATGGAGGACAATACTAACCATAATCTCCATAAACTTACTTACTTTTGAAATTCAGTTACATCCTGCAAAAAATAGTTTTTTTATAAGAAGCCTTGATCATCATGCAGACCCTCAAATAGATCAAAATTAACCTAAAGAAACATTAATAGTCTACATACTCGATATAAGCCCGAATTCATAGTCGATTAGGGGCTCCCCTAGAGACTGTTCAGGCGTAAGTAAAAATTCAAGTGCGAATTCAACCTTTATACATCCAACCATAAGGCGAATGCTGAATGGTGGATTTTGGAGGACTGTTCAATCCCCGACTATGAATTCAGGCCATAATCAATCCGGAAGAGTTCCGTCGTGCACCGTCCGTTTTCATCATCTGATCAGCTTATTGTGATCAGATGATGTCTTGCATTGTCGTCGGAACTTTACAGGTAAACTACGCATAATGTTAATGCAAAAAAATATTATAAAAAAAAGATATTTTAAAATTATAATTTAAATCATTGCCGATCGATCGAATGACAGGAACTACCTCAAACAAAATCAAAAATCTTGAACTTTGGGTTCCGCAGTTTATTACATCACAACATTTCGTTTGCTTGGAAATTTTCAGTGGCCTATTATTTGAAGCCAAGGTTTGGTGACGATATCTATGTTTTGAGGCTAACTTTGCCGTTTGCCGATGTTTGTTGATAGTTCTACTTAATAAACTTCCTGTAAAACTATTGACATGACGGATTCAGAATGCATTGAAGGCAAGAAACTTTTTAGCAGTAGTATAGTTCCTTTGTGAGAGTTAATCCGAGTAAGGACTGCAATCGTATTTATTTCTAAAATCAGACAGTAAAATGCTTCCTTTGTCCTAGTTTGAATGGTGAAATTGCAGGCACATAGAAACTTCAATCAAATGCCTTGGTGTTACAGTTGCCAATAGAGTGACCATTTAATACAATAGTGAGCCTTATATGCCCGTTCGCCTCCGAAATAAGACGTTAAGGTGCTGTATACTAAACTGCATCTGTCGGTTCGTGGTAAACACTCAAAAACCTAAATATAAAGGTCGGTAAATTTTAATCTTTGTCGGCCGGAAAAGCAAGTACAAAAGAACGCAGTTGTTTGCTCGTCTCTGCTAAACTGTAACTCATTTGATAAGCGTTAACAAAGACAATCACTATGGCATTTAGCACGTGCTTCACACTATCACAACACAATGTTATGGTAGGTACCTACAACTATGTAGTTGTAGGTAGGTATGTAGTATGTTCGTTAGTCATCACATGACGACGCGAACATAGAGTAACATTGCTTTTCATACGTGGATCTACTCGCGTTCGTGTTGTAAATGCCTTTTGCTTTTGCTAGCGTTTAGATTTTTTAGTTGATGTTTTTACGTTTTGGATAAAAGCTAACCGATTTGATTATTGATATCCTTTTTTTATTTACACATCAGAAACAGGCAAGACGTGTTTTGGTAATAAACTGTTTAAAAATTGTTTATACGATAAATTTAAGTAAGGCTCTAAAATAATTTATAAAACATTAAATGCAAAAAAACGGGAAATCGATAAAAGTCCAACATTAAATTTCATCACCTGAGTGGGATTTTTCATAAAATTTATATAGAACCACCTACCTATAGAAGCCTTCCCATTAAAAAAGATCATCAAAATGGGTTAACAATTGGCGAAGATATCAAGTAACAAATGTAAACTATAAAAAAATACAGCCTAATTGAGAACTTCCTCCTTTTTTTATAGTAGATTAAAAAAATACAACATCTTCCTTTTATAAAGTCCATGGTTTTTGTTATCGTTAGGAGCACCATAATTCCCCCTGCGTTTTAAAAGCCCCGTCGATGTCCTGTTATTAAAATCCAAAGTAACATAAAGCCGCATGGTGCGTTGGGTTTTAATAACAGGATGATTTTAATAACAGGAGTAAAGAAAGGTATTTGTGTTCATTACTTGTAATAACATACCCATCGCGCAGGTAAGCGGAAACCACACATTGCAATCAAAACATTATCTATGTTCCTGGTTTGCTGTTCCTACTAGCAAAATAAGTCGTTTTATGTCTCTATTAGGCATTTATTTTGAAGTAAGTATTCCTTATCAGGGGATTATTGTCTAGGGTTACAAAGTATCCCACAACTTCTCATGTCTCACTATTGTACGTATTCTTATTCGAGAAATGTAAATAAAGACCAAGGGTTAGAAACTTAAAATTGCTCGAAACGGCATTCAGTATTTATGATTTCGATGTTGGCATGATAACTAAGTTATATAACTGTTAGCTGGAAAATTTCTCAGTAACCGAACGAAGCCTAAGGCTTGAGTTCATCAACAAAATAAACGGATGATCAAGTATTAACTATTGAAGTATAACAGATTCCTATGAAAACATGTGTCAAAAAGCTTTTGACAAAAAATTGAGTCAGTGAATTCGGGCCTAAGGCTAGTGATATAAAACGTGTAAATAGTTCTGCCAGTTAGCATAAACTTTTTGATAGGATTTTGTATCTGCTCACTTTGCAAAAGATTTTGCAATGTTATCACTAGGTACTTACGCAATGGAAAACATGCCGTTCAGATAAGGACTCGCTTTGCTCACTTGATGACGAAACATTTAATAGCTATCAAATCATCCAGCCAGACTGCATGCCATCTAAATTTTTATCTTAAGATAACTAAATTGTCATTCTGACGTTTAAATGAGGCTGATAAAAATATCCAGATAAAACTTTCGTTTGATTTTGCCTGCTAACAATGTTGCTCGGCATTTGGCACGCTGCCTAATTAATCAATGCTGCTTTAAGCCCTACTTTATTCCGAATTTGTATCTGAATCATGTCTTTATCAAAATCCTTAAAGCTGTTTTTTTTTTCTGAATATATAGACTGATAGACACACCAACCTAATTGTGGCCACAGATATGTGGCTAAAAATAGCTGAGATATATTTTTGAATTACCTAGCTATGGTATTTTTGTAAATCGTTTTTGCTGCAAGCAATAAATTGAGTTGAGTCGAAAACGATGCGTTTGCTCACGTAATAGTATACTATAGGTGGGTATCTACTTGGCTAGGTTGTAGGTACATGTTTACAAGAGGTGTAGTTAGGTATCCGTAGGAGCTATGTTTAGCCTTTAGATTAGTGCTCATTTTTACTAACTACATAATTATTGCGAGACACTGAACTTTCGAGAAATGTCATATTAATTTCTATAAAAAACTGACAAATTCTTTGTATCTTGTATGTGTTAGTATTTCGTCATTGGTTGTTGACACAAGTAGGAATGGAAAGTCGTTAGCACTTAGGAAATTAAACGTTAGGTTATAGCTTCATTCTGAGTAAAGAATTTAATATAGTTTATAATAGTTACAATACAATCTTTACTTTTCAAAGGAAAGGTAATCAATTTTCATTATTTTGTGTCGTTGTTAACCTTTTGATCACTATAACGGTGTGTTTATAGGTGGATGTGTACCGGGAGATCACATTCCGTAACTCCGGACAGACGTACCGCGGAGTACCTGTCATGGCCAGCAATATGGACACAGTGGGCACCTTCGAGATGGCAACTGAACTATCCAAGGTAAATAATCTTTATGTCAAATGTGTTACGGTATTCCGCAAGGCACCATGCTCGAACCTCTCGTACTTATTATATTCATGGTTGCAGCACGGACTATTTACATGCATCCACAAGTACTACAGTATAGAAGAATGGAAAAAATTCGCTAGCGATCATCCAGATTGCTTAGAACACATGGGTAAGTTACTTAGACAGATAACACTTTATTCTACACAACATATGTTGCTTACATATGTGGAGTACAATGACTTGTATTATTTATAATAGCGTTCTCTTTCAGTTCAGACAACCTTTAGATGGACAGGCATTGACATAAACATTAAAGCCACCTTGCTTTAATGTTTATGTCAATTTCTGTCTTAATCAGTAAAAATACATCCATAGTAAAGATTAGTAGATAAAAAGAACCAATATACTGACACATATAATTTATAAATTACTTATTTATACGTTTTGTCGAGTCTGCTTGAGTTATGAGCAGAAAATAGCATAAAATCTAGTATGGATAATGGATTCAGTATGCATCTAAGGGAGACTCCTTGCATGAATAAGTCTAATTTACAATACTTTTTAATTCAGGCTTCTTCTATTACAGCGGCCAGTTCTGGCACAGGAGATGCAGACTTCGACAGACTGACAGAGATACTGACCAATGTGAAGGACTTGAAGTTTGTCTGTTTGGACGTAGCCAACGGGTACAGCCAGCATTTCGTGGAGTACGTGAGAAGGGTGCGGGCCGCCTTCCCGACGCACACGATCATTGTGAGTTCTCATCGTCTATTATTTCATTATTCACGAACTCTGGAACTGAGATTAATGGGTTCACAATATCACTGTCTATACACAATAACCCATGTAGGTTTTACGCAATACTTATTACCTCTTACACTTTTAATATGCCTACCAGCATTATTATAACCAAAAAGAAGTCTCAATCCTACTAATATAATAATTGCGAAAGTCTGTGTGTGTGTGTGTGTGTGTGTGTGTGTGTGTGTGTGTGTGTGTGTGTATGTGTGTGTGTGTGTGTGTGTGTGTGTGTGTGTGTGAATGTTTGTTACCACGTATTTCCGTAACTACTAAACCGATTTTGATGAAATTTGGAATGTTGATAGTTTGGGATCTGGAATAACACATAGGCTAATCTAATTTTCGAAAATCGACCCCTAAGGGGGTTAAATAGGGCGGTAAAAATCTATGAAAAAAAATATTGTTTGATTCGCTCAAAACTCTGTACAAATAAACTTTAAAGTAAATAATGAAACACTTATTATTTTTCCAAAACTACCCTTGGGGGTGTGCAATTGAGTTATAAACTTTGTATAAATTGTAATCCTTGGTTCGATTCATTCAAAAGTTGGTGGACATAGTTTAAAGCCTGGAGACGGTCATATGCTACTATTGGGGATTTTTAATAAAACCAAATTTTAAAAAGGAAAATTACAAATCCCCTGGGCGATTTATTATTAGAATTTACAAAGAAAACAACTACAACAATAGTTTAGCGGAAAAACAACAGGAACGCAATAAAATACGTCCGTACAGCGCAAAGTCTCGAAGAGAAGAAGAGAGCCTGCGTCACTCGCGCTGCTCTTTATACAGCCGGCCGGTCGCTCGCGTTGCCGGCTTTGCTGCAGGTAGCTATCACTACTTTTATTAACATACCACGCGGGCGAAGCCGCGGGCAACAACTAGTAGATAAATAATGTGCAATTAGTGCAATCTCTTACCACTGGATAATGATAAACTGTGCCAGGACATTTTATTAATAATGTTTAAAATTAAATATAGAGTTTACGTGTAAGCCCATTTGGTTTTAAGAATTAGAATTATATATATTAGAATTATGTTTTGCTTTCAGGCGGGCAATGTAGTCACTGGAGAAATGGTAGAAGAATTAATTTTATCTGGAGCTGATATTATTAAGGTGAGTTAAGTGTAGGTAGTTAGTTTCCGGTAGAGCGGTGTCATCGACATAGTCGCGTGCTCATATGAAGAGATAAATTCATCTATTACTAAGCTGAGGCAATGATTTAGGCATAAATATCTGAGTGAACATTTTCAATTTAAAATTAAAAGAAAAACGAGCATTAGCATCATGCTTGAAAAAACTAGCGATTTTGGTAAAATCAAGCAGTTGACAAATTTTTCAGTATGTGTTAATTCCTCATAAAATATGATGCACACTTTTTTCTCTACTACCAGGTGGGAATCGGTCCAGGTTCCGTCTGTACAACACGCATCAAGACTGGCGTGGGCTACCCTCAGCTGTCCGCTGTCATTGAATGCGCAGACGCGGCTCACGGACTGAAGGGCCACATTATTTCGGTAAGCTCTTCTCAAAATTTTACCACAAGTAGCTACCTAGAAAATGTTGCACATGGTCAATCAAAATGATGACCTTACAGGCTTGATGATATGTATCTTCATACAAATTAAAAGAAAATGTATAGGTTAGTGTCGCTTGTCGTTGTTGCCTGTCGCTGCTGCTTGTCACCGACTACGGACAAGTAGCCTTATTAATTAAGGTGGTAGATTTGGTCAAAAACCTTTTCAACGTTCAATCATCACTGAGCTGGACTCTATTTTCTTATTCAAATTGACTTGTAACAATTTGACCAGTAAAAAATCATACTCATTGGAGTAGTGTTTGAGCACAAACAATGCAAACTAACAAGTGGTTGCGTCGTTATAACACCAATATTTATTTTCATATTCACTTTTCCAGGATGGAGGATGCACCTGTCCCGGTGATGTAGCGAAAGCATTCGGTGCGGGCGCAGATTTCGTGATGGCTGGCGGCATGTTCGCAGGACACGATCAGTGTGGCGGCGAGCTGCTGACCACTCCTGAGGGGAAGAAAGTCAAGCTGTTCTATGGCATGTCTTCTTCGACTGCCATGTTAAAGCATTCGGGGGGCGTGGCAGACTATAGGTCTTCTGAAGGTAAGCCCTCTGTTGGATACATCACACACGTTTAGCTTTAGGACTGCTGGATTCCAGACATAATAGGAAATCTTGTGTGTTAGATAATAAAGCATACCAAAAAGCCACGTTACATAATCCTAAAACCTACACTTAGGCTTTCCTAATAGTCACTGCTAGACACAGGCTTCTCCCGAAGAGTCTATATCCATATATCCATCCAAATGCATATGCAAATACTAAGCCATACTAAAAATCTACGTTACATAATCCTAAAACCTACACTTAGGCTTTTCTAATAGTCACTGGTCACAGGCCCTCTCCCAAAGAGTCTATATCCATATATCCATCCACATGCATATGCAAATTCAACACTCTTCTGGCTAACCAGAGGCAAAAATTCTTCTTATAAATAGGAACGATTAGAAAATGATATCTTCATACATTGCCTAAACCGCCATCACTGTCCAACTCTACTTATGACCAAATGGTTATGATCTGTTTAATAAAGTTTAATTTACGATCCATTCCATATCATCGTATCCAGGTAAAACAGTTCAAGTGGAGTACCGAGGCGACGTGACCGCGACCGTCAAGGACATCCTCGGCGGCCTGCGCTCCGCGTGCACATACGTCGGCGCCTCCAAGCTCAGGGAGCTGCCACGCCGGGCCACCTTCATCCGCTGCTGCAGGCAGGTCAACGACTCCTTCGCTTAAGGGTTAGGTACAGGAGGAACGCCCTTGCACGTATAGGTCTGACCAGTCTTTCCTGTGTGTGAACTTGTCTGGCCTATAGTATCATGGAGGTTCATGCGATAAGGCCTTTCATCGTAGCTCTGATTTAAACGTGTTTTTTTTTGTATGACTTATTAATGC
The DNA here is from genome assembly GCA_958496245.1 of Perizoma flavofasciatum. NCBI lineage: Eukaryota > Metazoa > Arthropoda > Insecta > Lepidoptera > Geometridae > Perizoma > Perizoma flavofasciatum. The sequence goes on along the minus strand of OY292443.1, from coordinate 2,976,663 downwards.
TGCTACTACACTGCAGCCAGCTCAGTCCAAAATTCATTTAATTCTATGAAACTGAATAACAAAAGGTACTTTTTCTTTCAAATTAATTTAACAGATCACTGATTTACTGCTGTATTATAATGTTGAGCATAAAATTACCTCAATTATGTTAATTCAGAAATAAGACCAATGGCACTTCTTATTTAAATAGCGAGTGCATGTTTTGGTTTGTCAATGTGTCACAGATGCCAGATCACAGATGTACTTAAAAGTTGAAAGGATGGCTGTAAAAATGTGGATTCATCTGGCATGTTATCAAGATTGCCAACAATAGACTAGATATGTTTACACACAGCGAATTCTACTGGCCTCTCTCTTAAGGTTCACAAAAGTTCTGGATACTGACTGGGTTGGTTGGCAAACTAAGTAGTAAGTAGTACAAACAACCTACAAATAAAAAAATCTGAAACTGTCTAGATTGAAGGTGCTACATAGCCTGTAAATTTTTTAAGTCGGTTCACAAATCAAGATCAAAGGCTTTTCTTTATTCCGAATGCGTCTGAAAGACACAATAAACTAATTTTGAAAAGACTTAGTTATTTTTTATCGGTATAGAAAGCAAGAGACAATACAATGAGGTCTCCGTGATAGAGAAAGCTGTCGCCAAATAAATGGAATAAATACATTGATCTCCGCTTTTATCCGAAATATAGCCGCTATAAAGCGAGTACACAACTGTCACAAACTGCCTGACAGCCATAAATAACAATTGAATACAATTACAATACAGTGCCTACCTACTTTAAGTAAGATAATTTATGATGTTTTAATAGCACAAAATTATACATATTGTCAAAACGGGTAGTACACGACGCGATGCGGAGGAAGGGCGTCGCGATCACTCACCCTGATAAAGACTCTCGGAATAAGTCGAAAATTAGTCGTTGCCTTCACCGATAGTACGGTATGTGAAAAATTCCCGTTTTTACAATATTCATAATCACGATAGTTTTTGGGATAAAAAGCACAAAAATAGTAATTTAGCTGATGTTATGTAAACTTTGCAAGTGAATGTGCTTCGTGAATTGGGAAGTCCAGGATGTGGCGCGATGTTCAATAATGAATTAGCGGTTTTAAATATTTTCTGCAAATCCGTTAACCATACAGTTATTATTTAAGTATGTATGAACTTTTAATAACGGCTTATTAATATTTGAACCATCATAATTTTATGTCTTTATCAGAGCCTTACGGCCTTATTCATAATCATTCCATAAATTTAGCTGGTCGATAACACTATCCTTTTCTATCACTAAACAAATGATAGAGGCCGCCAAGTTATATCGAGGCGATGAAGTTAGGGAATGATTATGAATAATATAGTTGGAGTACACAGAATGCGGTTGCGTTTTTTATGTAATACCAACTATAGGTACGTCAATCGAAACGCAAGCGTTTCTATTGTTTTAAGTCTACCGTTCAAATCTTGTTTCGGCCAATTTTATAGTCCACAAAGTGGTGTGCCAGGGCCTTTGTTAATATCAACAGATCTGTTATTTAGCACAATAATAATTCACAAACTTATTCGGCACGTGACTATGTAATTACAGAATCTGGAAAACTGGATTAGGTATTTGCGTTGTGAGTCGTAGGTTAGTCGTAGTTTACCTACGCTAAATTGTGGCGTGTATTGTAGAATGGGTAGCTCATTATTGGGACCACGCATTTCTGAAAATGGTCTAATCAAATGGGTTGGTGGAATGATCTAGCTAGGTCAAAATTTTTGTATAATCACATGCAAAGTTCCCATGAAATCGAGTTGAGGCGAGTTGTGTATTTATGTGTACATATTGTAGTCAAAATAGGTTGATCAAGCCGTGACTGGTGCATCAGATTTTTTAATAGAATGACAATTTAATATATTATAACACAAGTGTTTAAGTCAAAAGCTGATTATAGCTTGCAAATAATCAAATAGGTACTTAGCAGGATGTATGTATCAAAATGATTTCAGTATTTTAATAAGCTTATTTAATGTTGTCAAGCTTTCTTAAATTATTTTAATATTAATTTATATAGTTTTCTTTTATTTTTTTTTATTACGATGTACTGGGTTCTAGACAAATACCTCACGCTTTCTTTTCCTTTCACGCTAACGGAAATCAAGGTGCAGCTTGGCAGCTGTCACTTGACATTTCCACAGCTAATGTAATTTCCATACAATTCAATCTTTCCGCAGGCGTTAACGCCAACAGAAAGTGGTAATTGTCTAGATAATCAGAAACATCACCTAATTATTTTTAAAAATAAATTTAAGCACAACTTAGTTTTCAAAGCGTTTATTTTTTCAATTTTTTTTTTAAATTCTAATACCTGAACAAAAGACGTATTTATTGTGTTGTTAAAATTAGTAAAATATTGAATTATAGTAATTGAAAAAAATCCTACAGTTTTATTTTAAAATTTTATAGAAGCTATTATTCTTATATCCTAAGAATTGAAATTGTAGTTCAGTTTAAAGCGTGAAAATAATTTAGTAATCACAAAAAAACTTTAAAATAATTGCATATTTTTAGTTTTACACTCCATGGTGGTGCACAAAGCATTGCCATCAGTTAAGCAAAAGCAATAGTTACAGTCAATTTTGTAGGAATGTCCTTTGGGGCACTCTGGTATTTTTTGAGCCACGGGTATAATATCCAAAGATATTGACTTCGACTTACACGGCTCGTCTTTACAAGTTATGGTTTCACCATCAGGTAAGCAAAAGCATGTACTACATCCATTATAATATTTCTGCATCGGTTTACAATCTTGTTTTACAGAATATCCACTGTGTCTTAAAGTTTTTGAGTGATATTTTGAAACACACGCTGGATCAGTCTTACAAATCTCTAGCTTTTGGCCGTTGATGAAGCCACAGTGGCATAGTTGACAGTGCTTGCTAAACTTATCACCTATTTCACATTCTTCCCTCGAATCTTCTCCGTCACATTGCTTTACAGTGCAGCCGTATTTCTTTATTTTCCCTCTCGGTTGAAAACAGTAGCAGGTATTGCAGTCCTTCTTAAATTTGGTTCCTGGTTCACAATCTATATCATCTATCGGCCTTCTTGCTATTAGGGACTGCACCTTACTGTGCTTTAATATCTTTATTTCATCTTCAATGTCTAGGCATCTGTTGACTGTACAGTAAATGGTGCCTTTATCATCACAGTGGCATGTATTACAATCTATGTGGAAGTTCTCACCTGGACTTTTTCCTGAACAATGGGAGTCTGTTGTACATTTATCGCAAAGCAAGCGATTATTTCTCAGACAAATACAGGTTTTGCAACCTAATGTGTACTTTTTTTCCATATAGCATTGAGCGTAAACCTCTTCTAGCTCTCTTTCGTCAGTTCTAGTTGGTGGAAGATCATTTTTTGTGCACATCTTCTGAGTGCATAAAGTAGGGTCTATGTAACCAGATGACGGGCAGAAACAGACATTACAATCGGCTAAATACAGCTTGGTTGGGGAGCATTGTTGAGTTTTGGAGAGTTTGAAATTTTTGATTACTTCTACAGTGTGTAGGACCCTGAAGGTATCTCGGCAGACTGGGTTGGGCCAGGTGCCCTCTTCTGTGCAGACGCATAGGAGATCTCCCCGGTTATAGTGGACTCCAGGTTCGCACGCGGAGGCTATTGTTCGCCAGACTCCATGCCCTTCCATGCCTACGTTTATATCTTGAATTGCATCTAAAAATAGGATTTCGTATTAGATCTTTTAACTATTGATATTACAGAGTTATCACAATTCTCATTGATAGCCTGTCAATGCAATCAGTGCAATAAGTATCAGGGACTAACATCTCAACGTATCCTTTGAAGCACGGAAGTGCCGAACTAATGCTAGATGCCACAACCGGTCAAATAGAACGACGTTTATTTAGCTGACTACCGATGTTTTTTTACTTGACTTATCAGAAAAACGTCTCGGCAAGCTACGGCACAAGTGATTTCCCTTACCCTTGAAGTGCCCGAACATGTCAACTGTCCCGCAGACCCGCGCATCGCAGGTGTATCTGAAGTTTTCACTGCACCAACACCAGTTGCAGTCGTTCAGTACCAAAGAATTTCTTATGCATCGTTGGCGCCAGAGCTTCTCTGCTACAGCTGGAAGTGAAACTTGTTTGTTAACACTCTCAGAGTGAATACCGTGTGTGAACATGATCTAAGCCGCGAGCTTATAGTGCACCACGTCGTAAGTGTTCAAATCAAGTAAGTTTTTTTCTGTTTTTATAAACGCTAAAGTTTAGTTATACTGGCAATGGGTAGTTAGTTCGCAGAAACAACAACCACTGAGAATTGAAGGTTCTTGAATGACACATGATAAAGAGTTTATCCTATACTACCTATCTATGTTGATGATGGTTTTAACTATTATCTTTTTCATGATATAGTTAAATATATTATTTTGTCTACTTACGTTTTTGATAATCCCTTAAAACCACGAAAGGTATGCAATTCAAAAGCAGTATTAAACTGCCATGTTTCACTATCATTTTCCAATTGGTAATTTTGATTTCGTCGTAAAAATAATTTCCAATTAGATACAGTCTACGTTCACCATTTTTATTCCTACTATGAACTGCAGGTAATGAGTTTTCATTTACGACTTGCAATGATTGTTACCTATTGGAAGTTGCTGTACCTTTAATTAATACTTATGTCGATTTGGCTGTTTGAAGTTCCATTTACAAAAGTAATCTGACAGTATTTCTCATCGTCAACTTGAAGTCAAACCAAAAGTAAAATGTCACATTTAAAAGATGGGTGAATCACCCATCTTTTAAAAAAAAAATATCAAAAAAACGAATCCTTCTGTTTTACAGTATAATCAACTTTTACAAAAAAAATGTGACATTTTACTTTTGGTTTGACGGGCGAGACTGGCAAAAGCGTGAGAAGCTGGGTTCGATTCCTGCTGCAGGACTAATGTTTGCATGTTTTTCATAAACCGAGCTGTCGGTTTCAGGTTCATAAAGCCGCAATAATTCCTGATGCGTCAGGGAATTCTAGTGTAAAGCCAGGACTGCGAAAGGACTGTTGGGTGTTATAATATATTTTATATTAAAAACCATTTCATTGTGTATTTTAGACAGATATTTTATTATTCATTTTCACACACATTATTAGTACACAAAAGTTTATTCTCCTTCATACAGAAACAAATGTTACATTTCAATACAGAGGCTGCACCCGGAGTACATTTCGAATCTGAATCTACTGACACCATGGACTTTCTGAGAGCCATTTGGAACACCTTATCCAATACCATTGGTAGATTGAGTTTCAACGCTTCACCTAAATTGAAATTTCCTTTCGTAATTGAAGCTGGTTGTTGGTATTTGGAAACTGGTACTCCTTGTTCCCTTTCATTAACGGCAGTTTCAACAGGCTTAGGTCTCTGGTTAACATTTATTTTAGCTTCAATTTCAACCCCCATTTCATTATCTGTATCAATCTCATGTTCAGAATCTTGCCTCTCATCTCCTACATCATTCGGGCTTTCCTCTTCGTAGGGTAGTTGAGTACCTACTCCTTCTCTTCCTATCATGACTTTTGAAGGTGGGGTTTTCTCCTCGGAGTCCGTGTAGTATTCATAATCGTCGTTCGGATTCTTATTCGTGCTTGCATTTAGTTCATTTCTTTCGTGATTAATATTGACAGCTAAATCACTCTCTTGGGTTATTTCCATCGTTGTAGTAGTAAGTGATGTGGTTTCTTCGTCTATTCTTTTTTCTTTTTCAATGCCATATCTCAAAGACTTTTGATGATCAGGTATAAGCTCAATAGCTTCTCTGATAAGTTCTTTTCCACAAACACTTAAATTATAAGCGCCTAGCTCTAGTTTATGTGAATAACTATTTCCTGTATTACATACTAATTTATTTTCATTTATGCAGAAGCAAAATTGGCATGGGGCTAATGAGTACCAATTCTTGACTTCACAGTTTCCGTAGACATTGCTTTGTTTAGCATACCTTCGGCTTTGGCTAAAATTAATGGAACTTTTCGTGGCTTTACATTTATTTTTCGTGCAATGGCCTTCATCGAGCTTGCCATCCTGTCCACATTTGCAAACATTGCAATCTTTGGCGACGTAAGAGTTGGGTTTGCATTGATTTTGAGTTATAGGAGATCCAAAGGATTTGAAGACTATATTACATTTTTCATGTGGCCAGTAACCAGTTCTGTTACATATGCATATTGTTTCATTCAAAACGTAAATTGTATTTGGTAGGCAAGATGATGGCGAGTCATTTTGTGTAGTAAACAGACATACTGTTGATGATTTCGGAGAGCATTCGTAAACATGATTTTCAGAACATACGCATTTGGTGCATTCATTTTCGACTATGCTTCCTATGTCACACGACTTCACAAAAAGAGGATTTTCTGAAAAATACTAATTTGTGTAAGAATATTGGTTATCCTGTTAACTACAATTAGATATTAGACACTAAAATCCGCCGATAAAGTTACGGAGTGATTGAATAGGAGGATCAGTCTATATAGAGCGAGTGTCGACGGGAGGTCCACAACGCTGCCATATTGAGTTTAATGTGAGTGCGAGAAGTTAGCCCCGCACTTTTGCTTTTTCTGATACTTGTGCTGAATTGTTCTAGGTTTGTTTTATATTGTTCCAAAATATTATACGTCTAAAGTGAGAATTGACGTCAAAAATCTAAAAACATTCGTTCGGTCGTTTTTACAGTTTTCGTTTTTACAGTTACAGGTCGTTTTCGTGCTAAATGTCAAAACTTGTAAAATTCAAAAGTGCGGGGCCAGGTTTCCAACCGTTATTTTAGTTTTTCCGCTGTAATTTTCACTTTAGAGAAAAATATTTTGAAATGGAATAAGAACTAACCTAGAACATTCAGCACAATTATAATAATAATAGTATAATACTGTACATTTTTCACACATCATCATTTAGCCCCAATCTAAGCAGAGCTTGTATTATGGGAACTAAATGATTTTTATACTACCTACTTATTTATTTTTTTGTAAATACATACATATTATACATAGAAAATACCCAGACCCGAGACAAATATTTGCAGATCATACAGACATTTGTCATTTGTTTAATTATCAGAATTCAGAAAATGCAAATGAGTGGTCTCGCACTTGTTGAGAATTCTAGATTCACTATCGTTCGGTATCGTAGTTTAGCAAAATCAAAAAATGCTTAGGTTTAGGCTTATCTTAGTGACTGAAAAATGCCATATGGTAATAATTTCACTTTAATGAACATAATGGAATATATGCTTGATTGTTTTCTATATTTACCTTTAAAAACTGAAGCTGCATCACTCCATGCTAAAAAGGACACCAGACACAATCCTATCATGTTTAGATTGACTTCTAATTAAAATTATAGCATGAAGTTTAATTGGGTCAAACGATAACTGTTTTATGGATATTTTCATGATGATGAAAAAACAATCATCATTCAAGTTTTACCTATCGGTATCACGCATTAAATTAAATGTTTATAAAAGTTGTAAAATTAGAGACACATCTATGAGTGAGATTTGCAAAGGAAGCTGGTAAGGGACGTCACGTGGATCTGTTATTATGAGAACTCACTAAAATGCAAAAAGATCGTAATTTTTTTTCACAAGTAAACTTTTGCTAAATTTTAAAACTCAGACTTATTACTTTCGTCCCGTTTGTTAATATACCCCATTTTCTATCGTTTTTGTAGTGCCCTTAGTGACTTGTGGTGATATTGAAGTAATACCTACACATCGATTGCAAAAAATTGCATAACAATCGGATAAGCAGTTTCGGAGATGCACACATGCAAACATGTTCTGTAAATGTTATTTGTCCCTTCGGGGTTCTAATAATAACAGACAAACTTTTTACGCACATCGTTTTTATTGAATAATGTTGATAGTGATCAAATTTATTCACAGTCGCATATAATAATCCCAAAGCATAATTTAGAAATTATGCTTTGGGATTATTATCGTTACGCTTTGCTATTTTAAAATTAATTGTAGATAAACATTTTCAGCTACCATTCGAAATGGAACTATTAAAAAATTGAGTTCCACTGAAGAAAACTAAAGTCTCCCGCAATCTTTCCACTTGTGCCCCTATACTACTTGATTGTCATTCGCCATTCCTAATTACTCGTAAAAATCTATCACCCAGATCGAATGTTGGATGCTGGATAGTGAAAATAAATAGCAAACTCAATCAAAATTGGCTTTATTATTCAAGAAACTTGGTTTGCGGCCTCTGCATTCCTCAGCATCACTTTTGAAGCAGTGCTCTTCAACAATGCGGTTTTCCTCACAATCGCAGATATAGCACTGATCCATGACTCGGCCTGTCTTGTTGCAGGTGTGGATCGTATGATTGTGTGGTATTGTTATATTTTTGATCTTCGAGTCTGGTTGGACAATCGGCGATGTTGTCTGAGCTGTTTTGTCAATACCTAATAAAAATATGTTCATTAAAAAGAGATAAAAGAAGTTTAAGAAAGGCAAACAAATAGCCTCCCTGTTGGTATGCGGTTACCATAACCTATAGATGCTTGCAATACCAGAGGTATCACTCACGCGTTGCCTCCCTGAGATATCAAGATGAAGATCTCATGTGCCTGTAATCTCACAGGCAACCATACCCTTCAAACTGGAACACAGTTTAACGAATCGTACAAAAATTACATATTCGGTCTGCCCTTTACCATCTCTAAGATTGTAGGCATCGACATTTTTAGCGACGTTCAGTTCCGTAGAACAGAAGTTCAAGCTGGCTTCCAAAAAGATCGGTGAACTTAACAGAACAAATAAAAAAAACAAAGCCGTATTTCACTTTGTTTATTTATATTAACGCCAATATTATATTTCAATACTTATAATGTAGTCCGGGGTCTAACATTATACAACCTCTTTACAACCTCTCTACAACACAACCTCTTTGAGACTCAGTGTAGGAAACAGCGCTCCATATCCTTGAGGTACAATATGATATTTGAGGTACATATTCTAATGTGTCTCTAGTTCATTTAGTCCACGTGTCTTTTTACTTCAATGCTTCGTTTAGCATCACGCTCGACGAAGATAGAAAAAACGGTGTTATAGCGTGTACACAGTCTATATTATTATTATTATTATTATTATTATTATTAAATTATGAAATCGCTTTCATCTCGAGTTTTTCGACTCGGTTTTACTGAGAACCCGCCCTGAGACCCTCAGGGAAAAGGTTGCTCAGATTCCCCTTCATCTATATTTGATCCCCCCCGATTAACAAAAACTGTATCCCCAAGAACTTTGCTAATAATTGTGACTGTATGAATAGCTGCTTGTTTCTGGATGATTTCTATATTTGTGTGAATCTAACTTGTCGCAATATCTACGTAAACTCTTTGCTATTATTCCTGTGGCGCCTACTACAATAGGTATGACTTCAGTAGGTGTTTTCCAAAGTCTTGTTATTTCAGTTTTTAATGCATGATATTTACTAAGTTTTTCTATTTCCTTGGCTCCTATATTGTAGTCAGACGGAACGGTGATATCTATTAAATATGTTTTGTTTTCTACTTTATTTATGTATATTATGTCTGGCCTATTGTGTACTATTGTTATGTCTGTTTGTACTGGTATTTCCCACATGAGTTTAGCAGTGTCATTTTCTTTAATTTGCGGTTGAGTTAAGTTTTCCTTCCACCAAAGATTCGATACTTCAAATTTATGTTTTTTTGCCAATGTCCAATAAACATATTGCACGATGTTATTATGCCGCTTAGTGTAATAGGTGCCAGCCAGTTTTACACACCCTGAAACAATATGTTGCGTGGTCTCATCCTTTGTTAAACATAATCTACATCTGCCATCCACAGCTCTTTTTAAAATGTCTCTCTCATGCTGCCTTGTCACAACTGCTTGATCCTGTATCGCAAATATTGATGATTCTAACCCTGGCGTTATTTGTTGTTTTTTTATCCATGTGAATGAGGAAGCTTTATCTATGTTTTCTCTATCTAAAACTTTTTTATAAAATTGACCGTGAAGCGGCTTAGTTTCCCATTTATTTATTTTGAATTTTAGTACTGCCTTTTTTATTTCTGCATCTGTATAGTTTTCTTCATTTTCTAAACCTATTTCTATTAAATTTGCTTGTGATTCCTTAAGGATTGAATATTTTATTTTATCTTTATCATGTTTAACTATTGCCTTTATTAAATGATCTTGCTCTGCTTTAAAGTAGCTTTTGTATTTGATAATTTGTGTTTTATACAACATCTCTAAGTTCGTTAATCCTCTTCCACCTTACTCTACAGGCAAGTACAATCTTTCGACCTCAGCTTTTTGTTGATGTGCTTTATTCATTGCCAAAATTTTCCTAGTTTTTACGTCTATTTTCTTTAAATTACTTGTTTTATAATTTATAATACCAAACGTGTAGAGCAGGACCGGTACTGCATATATATTTATTGATCTCAGCAGGTTTCTGGCATTGAGATGTGATTTAGTGAGACGTTTGACCCTGCGAAAATATTCTTTTTGGATCTGTTGCCTAGCTTCATTATGGTCAATTTTACCAGATTCGTGCACTCCTAAGTACTTGTATTGCTCATCCGTTTTCAAATGCTCAAACTCCTCTCCGCTTAGCAATATATGGCCTCTTCCTTCATGTTCTTGTCTCCTACCCTTTGCCAAGTGTAAAACATTACATTTGCTCAGCCCAAATTTCATCCCGATGTCTTCTGTAAATATTTCTGTGCTATCTATTAAAACTTTAAGATTGTTTGCATTATTTGAGTATAGAGGTAGTTTAAGATCATCCATATATAATAAATGATTTATGATACTATTATTTTTCAATTGGTATCCTTTTGATTCATATTCATTTAATACATGCGAGAGTGGGTTTAAACCTAGGCAAAACAGGAGAGGAGATAGAGAGTCACCCTGGAAAATTCCCCGGCGGATGTAAATGGGGTCAGTGGTCATACAAGCATTCGCACCATAGGCTGTCATGATAACATTCCACGTAGGCATAACTATCTCAAGGAAACCCTTGATAGCTGGTGGGCATTTATATATATCAAGTACTTTAAGCAACCACTCATGTGATATACTATCAAAGGCTTTCTGATAGTCAACCCACCCCACACTTAAGTTTTTCTGGCACTGGTGTGCATCTTCAAGTATGGCTTTATTAATCATGAGATGATCTTTGCAGCCCCTGGCTCGACGCCTACATCCCCGTTGTTCTGGTGCTAAGATGTTATTTTTATCGCAATGTAAGTAGAGTTCGTTAGCTATCACAGATGTTAACAATTTGAACATTGTTGGTAGGCATGCTATTGGGCGCCAGTTTTTGGGATCCTCAGTGTTTTCATTTTTCGGGATCAGAATTACCATTCCTGTGGTGAACCACTGGTCAACAGGCTCGATTCCTCTCATAATCCTGTCAAACAGCTGGGCTAGAAATTAATGAGTACTTGTTAAATATTTAAGGTAATAGTTTTGTATTTTGTCTATTCCTGGCGCCTTCCAATTATGAATCTTTCTAAGAGCTATCTTGATTTTATCCATATCAATTTCTCTAAACTCATGTTCTTCATCTACATCCTTCATCATTTCCTCCACATCTGTGATCCATCTCGCAGTAGTATTGTATGGCACGGGTTCTGATAAGACGGATGACCAGAATCTTTGGACCTCACCTTGAGATGGAATTTGTGTTGGGACTTGTTGTTCACCGTTTAAACTTCTATAAAATTTATGCTGATTTTCTTGAAATAATTTATTCTGTGTTTTCTTGTCATTCATATCGCTGTATCGCTTTATTCTACCTGCTAATACTTTAACTTTCTGTTTATGTATCTCTATTTGATAATCTAGGTCCTGTTCGTTTCTTATATCATATTTATCAAACAAATTTCCTCTTATTCTGTTCATGGTTCTACTATTATTTCCTCTCTTAATTTCTATTAAACGTGCTAGTTCTTTTCTAAAAGCTTCTACTTTGTTCTTCAACCGTAATTCCCACGGTGGGTCTCGTTTAGGTTTTCGCGTACTTTGAGGTGTGTAAGATTTTTGATTATTGGCGCAAATTAATGTTTTGGCAGCCGAATAGATGATGTCATTTATTTCGCGTAGGGACGTATTTGTTATTAGTAGACTAGGCAAGAAATCATTTATTGCATTTAAATTTTGAATAAATTGTTTGTTGAAATTAGGTTTCGGCAGAGTTTCCCTGCTCTCCACTGACATCTCTCTAGTTTCGGCTAATGTCTGTAGAAATTGTAGGATAAGTGGGTTTTGGTCCTCACTTACTTCGATATCTGGATTGTCAGGGGTCTCTATTTGTTGATCTGAAGGATCTTCCTGTGTTGTATGCAAATCAAATATTTCTAATTGGGAACTGAGTTTGTCTGGTGTGCGTGTCATAGATGGCGGCGGCGTGATGTTCTCACTAGATGTCTGTGTTACTGTAACTCTAGGTGATGTTTGAATGTTTGGGGAGCTAGGTGCAGACACCGGAGACCCATGTGTGCTTTGTGTGTTAGACTGTTCTGCTTTAGTTTGAATTTCATCAAGAACTTGGGTTGATAAGACTTTACGAGATATAATGCTTCTAGCTTGATTTGATAAAGTGTTACCTGTGAATTTACGTATTTTAGGGTTTTGAGGGTTTCGGTCCTTGAATAGTTTCTCGAAACGTTTTTTGTAGCCAGGCCCTCCAGCTCTGGCTTTGAAGAAGCAGAACATGAGCTCATGAAGTTCTGCTTCTGACCACTTTCGTCTGGCATCTTCACTAACTGTAGCTGAATTGCCTGTGGTCACTTCTAGTGCACCGGCAGAGCTTGTGGGAGATATATCCCTACTCTGCAAAGTATCACCAGGCATAGATTGGGTAGTCTCGCTTTGTTCGGGTTCCCCGACAGAGGGCTGACACCTAAACCCTCCGCCACCGATGGTTCGTATGCTGTGACGTCCAGCATCGGCTCCAGACGTGCCCCGGCGATCGCCCCCGGGAAGCGACCATAAACGTTCATTACTATTACTCATATCTCCATAAAGGGGGGTTGCCATTGCCTTATTAGCTTGTATGTTTTTATTTTACAAGTGTCCCCCTCCCACGTGGAACTGGTGTTCGTTCCGGACGTTAAAGGCTGGACTTGGGGAGGGTTATTATTATTATTATTATTATTATTATTATTATGAGTTATATGTTTTTATTTCACGAAATGTTAAATTTCGGTATTTGTGATACACACGAGCCTAAGCCAAGTGAATATCATTTATTATGTTAGGGTCTTCTTGCAAAAACTTTCGAACAGTTCTACATGTATTCAGAATCGCTGCTTTCTGCATAGTGACGTAGGTGCTTTCAGGCAATTCTATTATTGTGAGGGATCTAATTAAATGTTTTGGGATAACACCCGTACTAGAGAGCACCAGCGGCACAATGTATACCTTATTCATTTTCCAAATTCGTATTATTTCATCTTTAAGTTCTGTATATTTATTTATTTTCAGATATTGTTTTTTGAATGTTATGTGTATTTGGAACTGCAATATCTATTAAATGAACAATTTTATTGAGTTTATCTATCACTGTTATATCTGGTCTATTGTAGTGTATCGTTTTATCTGTGAGTATAGCTCGATCAAAGTACATTCTGTGGCTGTCGCTCTCCAAAACTGGGTTTGGATTATATTTGTAGTATGGTGTTAATTTTCCAGAAATTAAATTGAATTTTTTTGCCAATTTTTGATGTATTACATTAGCTACCTGATTATGTCGATGTGTGTAATCTGTTTGAGTGAGATTGGAGCATGCCCCTGTTATGTGTTGAATTGTTTCCGGCTGTCGATGACATTTCCTGCACCTATCATTTTGAGCATTGGGATCTTTTAAAATGAACTTTTTATAATTTTTGGTGTTGATAAGTTGATCTTGGATTGCTATCATGAAACCTTCTGTTTCAGGGAAAAGAGAACCAAATTTTTGCCACTTATTAGATGCCTGTAAATCTATATGAGGTTGTTCAAGATCTTGTAGATGCCTTCCATGTAGTTCTTTGCTACGCCATCTTGTCATTTTAGCAGTTGTATTTTCTTGAGGAGTCGAAAATGTACGGCCTCTGTCGCTTAAATTCAAAGGTGTGTAATTTGTGTCCGATTCTATTACAGATAAGTGAATTTTACTTACTGTTGCCTTATCATAGAAAAAATCTCGAAGATTTTTAATCTGCCCCTCCCAAAGACCCCTTACATCAATCAGTCCCCTGCCACCTCTTACTCTTTGCGTTGTCATTCTTTCAATAGCAGATTTTGAATGTAAGTTATTATGTTTGGTAAGTGTACTTCTTGTTTTAACATCTAGTTTTCTAATATCTGTAGCTGACCACTTCACCACTCCAAAAGAGTACGTAAGAATTGGAATAGCGTATGTATTAACTGCTTTGAAAAGATTTTTTGAGCAAAGTGGTCGTTTGCATACCTGATTTATTCTATAAAAGTATTCTTTAAGTAGATCTTTTTTAATTTGTGTATGGTTTATTGTTCTTCCCTCATGCAAGCCCAGGTATTTATATGTGTCAGTTTCTTCCATTACCGAAAAATAGTCTCCCTGTGTAACCCTACCTATTACTTTACCTTTATGTAGATGCAACGTTTTACACTTATCTAATCCAAAAGTCATGTTAATATCTTTACTGAATTGTGCTGTTATATCTATTAGCTTTTTCATTTCTATTTGAGATTTAGCGAAAAGTTTAATGTCATCCATGTACATGAGATGGCTGATAGTTGTACTTGCTGTTAGCTTGTACCCGTTTTTGGAGTTGTTGAGTAAGCTAGACATTGGGTTAAGAGCCAGGCAAAACCACAAAGGGCTAAGTGAGTCTCCCTGGAAAATGCCATTTGCTATTGGGATTTCATCTGTAGTGATGGTAGTAGTATTATTTGAAAGAGTTAATGTGGTCCGCCAATTACTCATGGCAGTCTCCAGGAAGGTTATGATGTCGGGATTAATTTTGTATATCTGAAGCACGCGTATTAACCAAGAATGTGGAACGCTATCAAAAGCTATAGTCGATATAGGTAAGATGTAAGTCGATATAGGTAAGATGTAAGTTACGGTTATGGGCAGTCGCGTGCCTCAAAATAGTTGAATCAATAATTAGCTGTTCTTTACATCCTTTGTGGTTCTGTCTGCAACCTTTCTGTTCCTCAGCTAAAACATTATTTTGCCTTAAATGATCATTAATTTTTAAAGTGATGCAAGATGTTATTAATTTATATATTGTTGGTAGGCAGGTAATGGGGCGGTATTGTGATGGTTCTGCGGTATTATTGCTTTTGGGTAACATATAAGTGATACCTTTGGTAGCAAACGTTGGTAGTGCCTCTATGCCCTTTAGTATATTTGAGATTGTCTTCGCTAATATCTCATGGAACACAAACAATTTTTTATACCAGAAGTTATGAACCCCATCAACCCCTGTAGCCTTCCAATTTTGATTTTTTTTAGTTATTGCTGCAATTTCGTCTTTAGTAACGTCTGTAAATTCCATTTGTTCCATGGTTTTAACATTCTCTTCCTCTTCTTTTATCCAGTAAGCCTGCTCGTTGTGGTCATCCTCTTTTTTCCAAATATTTGCCCAGTAGTTCTTAAGTTCCAACTCTGTTGGAGTTTCTGTGTAAGTATCATTAGATTTGCCTTTGAGGGTTCTATAAAATTTCTTTTCGTTAGTAGTAAATAACTTATTGTCATTTTTTCTCTGCAATGCTTTATTATAACGCGCTAATCTTTGTGATTTAAGTGCCAATTTTTGTTTTAACGTGTCTAGAAACTCTTCTGGTCTTACATTGTTACTTTCATGAGTGGAATGAATTTTATATTTATCAAAAATGATTTGTACTTTTTTCACTAAGTTTTCATGTCTATTGTTATTTATGTATTGTGTAAGTCTACCTATTTCAGCTCGAATAATTTTGATGTCATTTTCAAGCCTAAACTGCCAGGGTGGTTTGTTCCTCTGAGTTTTTCGTCTTGGATTTTCCATATCAGTGCAAATTTTATATCCTAGTTCTTGACTGATAACCACAGCAGAACAATATACTAACGTGTGTATATGTGCTAAATTAGTGTTATTTGAAATGTATTTACCTAAAATCTCATGGTTAAACGCATGAACCAATTGATAAAGTTTTTTGTTTTCTCTTAAGCGCGGTAGTCTAGGCCGAGATAACGGGTCTGAGTCTGTGTACAAAGTAAGAGTTTCTTGAAATTTGTTCATAAGCTCAACTAATGAATCGTTTGAAATGTTTACTGTGACATCTGCGTTGGTTTCAACTATTTCTGAAGTTGAAAAATGAAGCGTTGAGGCTCCAGTAGATACACTCGATGTTAAAAGAATCTGTGGTTCTGAAGGTGATAGCAGTATGTCAGTAGTCAAAAAAGCTGTGTTTAATGAGGTATCATTATGAGACTCTAATACTTGTATATCAAAGTGTGCCTGATTTTCACGAACAGATGAGAATGAGACATTGTCATTTGGTCCCTCTTCATTCTGCAATAGGTCTGCTATGTCCTTTTTCAACGTATTTATTTGTTCATCTGATAGAAGCTTATTCCTAACAATAACCCTTCTTTGGTCAGCTACTCTCTGAGCTGATACATTTAAGTGAGGATATTCTAATTTGAACTGTTCGAATAGTTTTTTGCAATACATTGTACGGTCTGTTTCCAATTTAGTTGTGTATAAGTACGTACGCATGATGAAAGTATTTATCTCATCATTCCACTTCATGCGTACTCTAGGTTTGCCAGCTTTGGTGGTCGCAGGCTGAGTGGCTTGTGCCTCCTGCGAAACATCCTCAGCTGAAGTAACTGCTCTACTACTAGAGTCGTGTTCTGCTATCGGTTTTTCTGATAGCCTTCTAGATCGGCTGAAAGCTACCGAAGTTGTCGTTGAAAGAGGAGAAAGTGAAGAATATTTTATATGCAAATAAAAAAAATAAAAAAAAAATAAGTTAAGTAGTCGTATTAATTTTATATTAATAATATTAAAGTAAATTGTACATATCTCAATTTTTAAAAACGTATTTATTATTATTATAAAAAACATATTAAATTTACCTACCTATATACCTATTTTAAAATAAAATTGTTTGCCCCTGGTTGACAGTCCTAAGCCTGTAAAGTACCTATGAAGCAAAATCGTGATATAAAAATAAAAACATTTCATAATTCATAGCACTAGAAAGCAAGTCATTTCTTCATTTCGTTCATCCATTCATAATTCTCTAAGAACTAAACGGTCTAACTGAAGTAAATGAACTACTGAACTAAATCAATGAAGTACTTCACTTAGCCAAAAGATATACTTTATTCTTTTCTTCTTACTGACACATTTCGCGCATAGCTAACATGCATTGAAAATTGTTAACATTACCGACCGGTATTGAGCCCCTTTAGTCGAGAGACTTCGACCAGCGGATAGAGAGGATGCGTGTTCTTCCGCTTGTCTAATGGATTTTGTTCTGTGGAATGATTTAATATGATGCCTACAGCTACCTTTTATCACCGCACTGCTTGCCATCAGCAGAGGATTCATCCTCTACGGTTTAAGAGGAACTTCCTCTCGCGACTCTCAGTTTATGGAATGTTTGAGTAACGCGTCTTTTTACAGTAATATTTAGCATCTACATAATCTACTCTTTGCTTAGGTATTGTTTTTCTTTACCTTCAGTCCTTCTGCCCATGGGCATGTAGTTGATCCCTGGGAACGCTTGCTCGCAGTACATATTCTTGGGCAACGGACGGCAAAAATGGTTAATGTTACCCATGTATGGGCAAATGCATTTCTGGCATCTAAAAACATAAAATATTCAAATCATATAATGCAATAATATAATAATATAGGTGACTTTCAAAACATTTTTAATGACATAATATGCTTGACTGTTTCTGTTAAAATGTAATAATAAGTAGTACCGTACCTGATAATGTAAATGGAGCCTGGAGTACATTCCTTCCTTTCAGAGCTATTGGTTAGGTTGTACGTCATACAGCTCTCTCCTTCGTGGCGTCTTGCCCGTGTGTGGGCAATTTTGCTGGATTCTGCTTCTCCATCTATCTGTAATTTTTTTTTATATTGTATTGTAATTTAAATATTTTTGTCGGTCTTAACATAAAGAATTTATATGATTTTTCTTACTTCTTGATGATGTCTGTCGTCACCACACAGCATATGAGTGCAAGTTGCGTAAACTCTGAGCCCCATATCAGGACAGATACAGACCTTGCACCCAACTACAAACTCCTCTCCAGGAAAACATAGTTCCAAGCTTCTCGTCGTGTCTTCCGTTAAGTGGTTGCTCAATAGACTCTGAGACAGCTTAAAAATCTTCTTCCAAGGGGTATTTGCATCTGAACATGTGTTGTTTGTACAGATCCGGTCTGTCTTATCGCCGTTTGGTGGACATACGCAGATGTTGCAATTTTCGCTGAAGAGATCACCAGGGACGCAAACCTCAGTCCTCAAAAAACTCTTTTCGCATATATTTTTTGTGCATTTCGCCACGTTCTTGAGACCATTCTCCGGGCAGTAACAGGTGTTGCAGTCCACGTTATAGTACATTAAGGGCTCACAGGAGAACTTTTCGCTGGTCAATGCATATCGAAGCCCTGCGCAGCTGTTTTTCGTACAGGCTTTGTCTTTGAGCTGATCGCTTGCAGGACAGATGCAGAAGTTACAGTCTTCTTTTATGATGGAACCAGCAATGCAGGAACCGTTAGGTTTGACGGTATTGTTTGAATTCTCATGGCGTTTCTCAATTATCTTCTTAGCTTCGCAGTCATCGTAAGTGCACCATTTAGGATCCAGTTTTCCAGATTTTTGACAGTAGCAAGTGTTGCAGTCAAATTCAACAAAGGTGCTTGGATCGCATGAGGCTGTGAAATCTATATCGTTTAATGGCTTTTCTTGATTGGCCTTTTCACTTTCGCTTTCAGTTTTTTCTGTGATAGATGTACAGAGCTTAAACTTTGTGTTACCATTGTCCGGACATAAACAGTACTTACCTTCGTCTAAGTAGATTGAATTTGGGTCACACGCGTCGTTAGATGCAGCTTTTTTGATAGCCCCCTTGTCCATTACCCTATGATTACTGAGACTCTCGTTGATTCCCATCTCAAGAAGGATAAGTTTCTGCTCGTGAGAACAAACTTTTGTGCAGTATTTTGGGTCAGTCAGGCCGTTCCGTAAGCAAAGACACTCACTGCAGAACGGGACCATTTCTCCTGGACTGCACTTGTCCTTTACAAATCCATATTTAAGATTATCAATGTTCATACACTCTGATTCTAAGCAGGAGTTTTCGTTTATAGAAGCATCCTGGCTGCATTCACAATAGAAACATTTAGGGCTTGTGAATGTATTTCGATGACATCCACTCGTTCTATTCCATAAACTAATGAGAGAGTAGAGTTTAAATTGGTTGTTGCATTTGGTTTTGCTACACAAATCTTCGTTAGCAATACTGTTGGCGGGACACAGACAAATATTACATTCTTTTCTATAAAAAGTTTCAGGGATGCATCTTCTAGTAGAATCTGAAATAAGGGGCTTACGGCACGTCTCAACGCATTTATTGAGCAGGAAGAATCCATCGTCAGAGCAGTGGCATTGAAGGCAAGGGAAGAGATACATTACTTTAGGAATACAAACGTTTTGTTTAACCGCTTTTAAGAAATCCGATGAATCTTTGAAGGGACATGACGCGTCCTTAGCGCATCGAGCTTCGGCCATTTTACCTGAAGCTGGGCAGACGCATAGACTGCAGTTGATATAGTAGGAGACGAAAGGCAAGCACCAAAGATTTCCTTTATCTAAATCTTTTGTAATCTTAGACGAGGCAGTTTTATCTTCCCTCCCACAAGCATTGCTCATGCATTGCAGTTGGCCGTTCTCCTGACAAATGCATTGGTTGCAATCCTCCCATATTATTTGACCTGGCTGGCAAATCTTGCGACGTGCAATTTCACAATTCGCTTCACTCCATCGCCCGAGGCCGTCGCAGTAACAGATATGACCGTTCATTTGGAATTGTGTGTTCGGGATACAAGTACCTTGAAACATTTTGTGAGTTTGAATTATTAAATTGGAAAATATTAAACAGTTTCGGAAAATGAGGCACTTACGAAAAACGGAGACGACGACGCATGGAATCAGAGATATTAAACCGAAGAATGTAACTGCTGAGAACATATTTAGACTAAGAAAAAAATTTAATGTTAATCTATAAATAATTGTTTTTACGGTTGGCGGGCGGCCAATCTAATTAAAACCTTATCCTCAATTGCTATTTTACCTTTTTCTTGGATAGTTAAAATAATCTTTCCATTAAGGAATTTTCAAATTAATTTCTAGGATTCCTTTAAAATCACCATCTAGAGTTCTGTACTGAAGACAATTATTTAGAAACGAGCAAAGCCAAGATTTAGTATAGCTTCTGTATTGCTAAGTTCTGTCCCTGTCTATTTCTTATCGCCACCACCGTCACCACGTCGGTTTGGCCGGGTCATTAGAGTGTTTTTTTTGGCATGTCAGTCACAAATTTTAATTGGGTATAATAAGACCTATCTTAGTATTAGTATGAGAACGGTATTTAAGGGAGACTTGAAAAAGTAGGTATTCGTGTTTAAAAATATCATCATTCATAGCATGAATCCACCCGCTGCTGAGTATATCAATTCGTTGAAAACTAAGGGACAAATCGAAGTGTGACACACGGATACTACTAAATCGTATGGGTTCCATCCGAAACTAAATCGGACGGAACCCTTACGATTTCGTCGGTGATTCTGATGGTGAAAAACAAGTGAGGTGAAAGTGTACAGTGCACCGGCTTCCCTTTATCTGCGCCATCTCAATGTCATCTGCCCACCTCGTTGCCGTATTTTAATTGATGTTTGATGTAATTTTAAATAGGTAATACGAACTACTACTATAAACGCAAAAGTTTGTGAGGATGGATGTTTGTTACTCTTTCAGGGAAAAACTACTGAACGGATTTTGCTTATACAGCAGAATAACACATAGGCTACTTTTTATCCGGTTACCACGTGGGCGAAGCCGTGGGCAGAATACCTAATAATTCGTGACCGAACTAACTAACAATAACTAACTTCCGCCAACGAAACTGTTAGCGGAAGTTAGTTATAAGAAAAACCTTCATTCTTGCATGCATTTCTATATTTCGAGTAGGTTCCTACACTAAATTATAGTAAAACCAAATACGTGCCAAGTTAAAACCTAAAACTATAATCTCATTTTAAAATTAAAATGTAAGCATCTTAAACATACCTATCTAGGTAAGACCGCAATTCCTTTATTTAATGCGTGGTTCCGTAACGGCAATGTTTTAACTTTGGCTTAGCATTTGCTATTCAAAAAAGAGCAAGACAGCTATAACCAAGGTACCTAATACCAACACGTTGTTAAACAAAAAGGTTAATGTAAATATAGCAATATCTTAGGAGATAACTGTAGCTGGTGATTTGAAGATATCTAATGCTAAATATATCTTCAATTCACGAAGGCGCGCTACTGATTTCTCTTTAGACACTATTATGGATAAATTTTCGTTATTTACAGGCCTTTTTCTCTTATTTTCTTAAACTGATCATCCAGAGCCTTCGATTGTGAGTAGTTGAGGCAGGTTTTCTGGGTGCAGCGCAGAGATCCGTCAGGCTGACAGTAACATCTGTTGCAGTGCTCCCTGAAGAAATTAATCCAATGAATATACGAAAACAAAGTTATACTTGTACCCAATGCTCCCATGCAGAACACGGCTCAAGGTTGTATTGAGCCGTGTCTTCGGAACCATTACAGTAGTTGCATCTCTCTGAATCTTCCCTTCCGGCACAGGTACCTCCCGAAACAGCTATGTCTCGAGAGGACCTGCGTCAACCGGAAGGTCAGCGCTCCGTGTCTCCTTTCCAACCACTGCAACAGCACTGGTTGGATCGCCTCGATCGTTCTTTGACCGGCAGTTGGACGTGTCAGTCTCGTGAGCCCCGCATCAACCAGCTCTTGATTGAGCTCGGATCTTCGTTGATAAAGCCTAACGAACCTAACATGTCTCACTGCATTAATTTATAGATCGTATCAAACTATTTTACTTACAGCAGTCTTCGTTATCTTCTTGAGTTTTGTGTGGTACTTTAACGTATTACATTTTATATTATTTTTTATTATTATTTTTCAAAAAAGATTTATACCAGCTATTCCATTTTTAATCTAAATCCTAGGATCTATTTATCCGAACTTAACATTCGTTATAACACAGCTTCACTGTCTAGATATTTCAGCCGTATGTACTTACGTGTAAATGCCGTTAGGTACGCATTTGTCCTTAAGAGGATCTATCTTCATCTTTAACTCTACCTTCTTGCCCTTGGACAATCTTTCTCTAGTCTCAGTGACGCAGTTGTCTATCTGTTTGCACGATGTCTTGCCTTTGATACATTTGCATTCCATGCAATCTTGTTTTGTTTCTTTATCGCCTGAACATTTCTTCCCTGAAAAACATAAAACTCTGATACTTGCGTACCACCAGCGTTCCGGTTTGAAGTATATGGATGTTTTTTTTCTGTTATATAGACTTTTCAACGTAAAACGGGCATGCAAAGCATTAGCAATGCCACTGGTGCTGCAGATGTTAATGGGTGATGCTTACCACCCAAAAACACTTATGCTTGTATAAGCCTTTTTATCAACGCATAAAAGTACGTATTGCAGCGCCGCCTAATTATATGTGGAGATAAGTCGAACCATCTCGATTAAGCCCGTTTAGAAATAAGAAAGTGAATAGAAAGGTGGGATGAACCAATTACCTGATCTCTCGTGAGCTTCCACTCTGTTGATATCATCGAAGCTTAAGCACAATGCCTTGAATAAGCAAATAAAATAAGTTAAAAATTTTAATTCTCCCGATACGTATTCCATCATCTATTGCAGTACCTACCACTAGTGACAAGGAGCTATAAAATCTATTTAAGAACCTCTCTTCAAATCATACAAAACGAAAACGTAAAAACGAATTACGATCGGTTCAGTCTAATTGAATTTAAACAGACAAATAAATAAACAAACAACCTCTAACCCGAAACACATAATATACGGGCTCCTTGCGTTGCGGGCAAATATAAACCTACCCACTGCCTGAGCGCCCTTTTCCCTTGATTGAACAACAGATACTACAAAAGTTCTTACTCTCTCTATTGTGAATTCAAATCTCTTAATCGTGTAACAACTTTTTCAGATCATAATAAAAAAGATCAAAATAAAACATGGGATCTATGGCTACCTTGGTACATAACAGGTTGTATCTTTCAGTGCAGATGCAAGTGTTGCAACTGACTCTGAAAATATTCCCCGGTTCGCACTTCTGTGACTCGTTTGACAACTCTTTTATTTTTTTTAGTTCCTCTCTTCTGAAAGGAGGGCGGACATCCTCTGGTTGTCTTACTGGTCTCGGATGACCTGGAATACGATATTGTATTTAGCATATTTTTTTCAAATTATAAGATCCATCTCAATTTTGTTGTAAAGGGAACTACATTCCCATAATACAAGCTCTACTTAGTAGATGGGGGCTATATGATGCTGTGTGAAACTGTTTGGCAATATTTATGTATTTATTTTGTTTTTTTTTTAGTGATGTGAGATCTTGCTTCTTGCCAAATTTCATGATTATAGGTCAAGAAAGATAAATAGACAACGTAGGTAACTATAAGTTTGGCCTCAGACCCATAAGACTATATAAAAAAAATTCTTACCATTCTCCATCATGCAAGCAATCTTATCGTTCTTTGAGCACATAACCTTCGAATTATGATTACAAAAGCATAGCCTGCATCCCTTCTTGTAAGTCTTGCCAGGAACACAGCGTCCTTTTAAAAGGTCTGGCACAGCAATCAAGCCAGTACCTTTTTGGGTATAAGTCTCAATCGTTTTAGTGCTATCTCGAACAGCAGGCATAGAAGGACCTTTTCTGGTAAAAGTCATTATCTTCTTAGTACCCAGTTTGGGAACTTCAGTCATTATTGCTCCCTGTCTTAGTTTTCCACTGTGATGGTTGATGAGGTTCGACCAGTCAAGACAGGCAATTTTTGTACACATGAGTTTTTTGGCATTTGTGCAATGACACCTGTTGCAGTCCATCTTGTAGGAAAGCCCGGGGATACATGGATCTCCATTTTTTATTTCAAGCAGGCCTTCGTTACGATGGTGAGCTATGGTTACGTTTGCTGAGGATAAAATGAACATATACCAGATAATTTAAGATTTTCGGAAGTTAAAGTTGTTGATGGGCATGGATCAGGAACGTCTATCACTAACGATTCTACACTAATTCGATGAGAACTATGAAAGCAGCAGACAAATTAATGTGGCTGATGATGATAATGATGAAGAAATTGAGAATAATTAGGCATTAAAAGATTGATGAGCAAAAGAAATGAATTTATTCCGAACATTCAATAAGATACAATCATTCGTCTTAGAGCCGTAGCATCTATCACTACATCTTGTAAGCAAATCATCGACGTACAGATTGGATTCCCTTTTCTATTACACATGCATGTGTTACATCTAAACCTGTATTTATTCCCAGGAGTACAATTCTGATGATCGCCTTGAAGCATGGGCAGTGAAGAATTCTCCGTAACTTTGCCTTCTCTCAACACTGCTTTGTTGTCATAGCATAATCTGCTTGTGCAATGGTATGTATTTCTGTAACAAGTGCACGTATTACAATCTTTATAGATAGTAACATTATTATCACATTCGCTCTCAACAATTCTTGGGTAAGATCTTTCAAATTCGATTATTTTGCCCAAACTTTTATCTGATATTACTTGCGTAATATCTTCAACAACCTTGATACACAGGCGGTCTACGTAGTAGTTGATAACACTGCAAATACAAAGTTCGTTCCTGGATCGATACACATCACCTGGGTTGCAAAAATCGGTTTTATGACGCTTAGGACAAGGTCTAGTAGTGCAGGAATCGAAGTTGATGACACCACTAGCTTTGCATAGGCAGATGTTACAGTCTGTTATGTATAAACTGTTTGGCTTGCAGGCGATATTGGTTCGAACGTGCTTCTTTATAGGGTCCTTTTTTAGTAAGAGTCGATGGAATAGCTCTCTGCATTTCATTGAACGCCACTGGCCGGAGTTAGTGCAGGAACAAAACGTTGAATCCTGTCTATACAGCTGATTTGGTTCACAGGCATTCAAGCTTGGATCAGGAGCTTCTGAAAAAAAACTGTCAAATAAAGCGAAATTATTTTATACAGAATAATAATAATATTTTTTTGCATAGGTAGACGCCAGGAACTATTTTTTATTTTTTAGTAGTGCACGGCGCGACGCGGAAGGAGGAAGCGACCACTCACGACCACTCGCGACCACTCACCCTGATGAAGACTCTCGGAATTAGTCGAAACTTAGTCGGTGCCTTCACCGATAGTGCAGTACGTGAAAATTCCCGTTTTTACAATATGAATAGCCTGGAACTAGTAACAACCGCTGGGCAAAAAAGGTTCTCAAATGATGACCACCAACCGGACAATACCGTGTAGGAAGGTAGCCCACTCGTTGGATTCATTACATCTTAAGGTTGCGGGAAGTCGGTGAAGATTGTTCGTAATGCCACTCTTTGGGAAGCCTATGATCAGCAGTAGATTTCTACGGGCTGTGATGATGGCACATTAGCTAGATACTTGGGCGTTTCAGTCCGGTTATGGTTCTCTACACGCTAAGTTCTAGGTATACATGCGCGTCTAATCATGCATATAGGCGTGTATTAGGGAAAGTCTTACCGGTGAAACTCAGCACAACTCCTCGACTTCCCTTAATTGGACTTTTAAGTGAACGTCGTAAGCGAAACACGGAGCTCTATGTCGATTCTTGGACATGTTTTAATTTCTTTTAATAGGCTTACAATTTGAACACACGCTAAAGAACACATGTCTCACACATTTGGACTGAGGTGTTGCACAATATTTTTTTTGTGAACACCCAACGGAGACATATTCATAGACCTGACCCCACACTATCAGGAAAAAATATCCAGTACAAATATCTGCAGAAAATGCATACAACTAACTAAGCTATGTGAAAAAAAATAACGTACCAGCTTCCTCGCAGACTTTTCCCCGGCAGTGGTACATGCCGTCGGTATGGCACACACATACATGGCACGGACCGTGGATGGTAGCTGTCGGCACACACTTCCTCGACGGACGCACTGACACACGAGTTCCAAATGTACCCATTAGCAAATTAAACTTTTACAAAAATGTACCGGCTTGTACAAAATAATGACATTGGTTACAATGAATTGTATTTGATAAAGACTTGAAATTATCCCTGCATTTCTTAGGTGATCTACGAAAGTTAAGTTTTAAAATAATAGGCAAAATGCGGAAGAAAGAACAATGGCTGGGGAGGAAAGTTCTCGACACCACGAACGGACTATGTAGTGGGTGGCCCCGAAGAACCGATGATGTCATCTTAGGGGAACCTCCTAAGGGGGGAGTGGAGTAGGGGGAGAATAGTGGACTTCTACAGATTATAATGGCGAGGACAATGAAGCAAGGTTATCATTTCCGAAAGAAAATGTTTATTGTTTTAGGTGTAATATTTTTTTCCTTTCTAACTCATGCATTATCTTGGTAGTAGTATCTTGGTTGGTTCATTCAATAATTTATTTATATATATTATTGGTAGATATTATTTAGTATCGATTCCAGGTATTTTTGACATCCAAAACTAACTCAAACTATAAGATTACTTACATAATTTATCTCCAATAGTTATATCTAACAAAAACAGCGAAAGTATTACTACATACGCCTCCATACTAATGGAAATCAATAAATTATTTGAAGAATTATTTACGGTTAAGTAACTACTTAGCTGGAATGAATATAGTAACATGTGTAATTCGTAAATTAATGATCATAAAATAGTAATTTTACTCAAAGGCCGATTGATTGATTATATTTTTACGGCGCTTTTATTGTTCGTGTACCTACTGATCGCTCATTACATAAAGCCCTCCACACGGAGTGACAATATATTTAAATATCCCGAAAGAGGATCATTCTACACATAAAATATGTAACAAATTTTGTTCTAAGGCTAATCAAAATTAGTTTTTTTTTTCGAAACTGGCTTTTGTTAAAATCCAATAAATCTGGTCCGTTGCCAAAAGTTGTTGTTCGTTATCAAACTCGAGGCAGACATAAAGACGCAAAGTCGATCAGGAAGTTTGTTCACTCTTAAAAGCCAGAATCATGCCTTTCGGGATAGTATTACATTTTCTGCGACAGCCTGTATAAAAGTAAATGTTTGCCAAACTATTTAGGTAGCTATGCTCTAAGAATAGAGAAACAACAGTTATTTTGGTTGTACGTGCTATCTACTACTCACAATAAAAGTAAGTAGGTACTTAAATGAAACACAATAATCAATCGAAACTTTATTTTGCAATAATTTTAATTCAATATTTTTACGTATGTATATAGTAATACATAACGATACTAACTGTACCTCGACACTTAACTAAGTAATTTCACTAATTAACTTAAGTTACCAACAACTTATAGAAGGAATGAAAGTTAAGAAAATATGCTAATTGATGAATTGATGACCATAATTATAAATGATTGACATTGATCATGATTGATGATCGACAATCAATGTTTATGTTTTGAATAGGCTTGATAAAAATATAACTATGGATAACTAATATCTACTCTTAACATTCAATATAATATATTGATGCTACACTAAAGTACCATCAATGTATTTTGAACAGAAAACTGTATTTCTTATTCACTCTACAAACTCTAAGATTGCAGTTTTTCTCTATTTTTCAGTCACGAGTGGCACCTAAAAAATTGAAAAAGTGATCTCTAAAGTGATAAAAAAACAGTTTTCTCAAACCATTTATTTTTATCTTAAAAAAAATAGATCAAATACTTATGATTATAGACAGACGATCTAAAAATGCATAACTAATCTCCGTTTAAAAAATCACGAACAGAAACAAATTTCTTCCTTAAATATTTTTAGATTAATAGATCTTAGATTGCATAGCTGCAATAAGTTTTTTTATTTAATTAGGCTTGGGAACCCTATTTTAAGATTTCAGGTGACACGTTTGGCATAAAATCAGTCAGAATAAAATGTGTTGTGTAGGGTACGATCGAGCATTGACGTCAAATATTCTTATGTCCTAAATAAAAGACAATGGGTTCATACGTTTTCTGATTGAATTACTACAAGTCATAATTTTATTTTGCCTCTATAATTAAAATGAATTAGTGATCTACATCCAGACACATTTCGCAGAGGGGTAGGTAATGCACTTGCTACAATATGTAAGTTTGTTTTTATTTTCGTTAAAAGCCTAAATACAGTAAAATGTTTTGCCATCCGTCTCGAAGGCCCGTATTACAGAATAATGAAGTCACTCTTAAGACTCAAGATTTTTTTTTAATATTTGATTATTGTTTATTCTACTACAACTCTGATTTCGAAAACAAATAAACTGTTAGTTTTCGTTGAAACCTTTCTAACTGACAATTCAAATAGTAGGTATTTTTATATGAAAAGCTGTGATTTCTTTGTTTATCCTTCAGGTTTTAAACCAAAGGCTCGTATGCCAGGAAAAAGTTCACACTCAATTTATCGATGTAACTCAACGTACAAATTTAAGATGAAAACTGTCAAAAAACTGTGATGTTAATCGCCATGCTCGAGTCTAGATTCTATTTGAGTACGAGCCTAATACCACAGACCAGTTAAAATACCTAACATGTAATTATTTCAAGCAAGCCTCGATTTAATATCGCTTCAGTCTACTGTCGTTCCACTGTCAATCTAAATTTTGTAATTTTTCTGAGAAATAGCTATACCTACCTATTTTTTTTCTTTAATTGATTACTGATTTTGTGGTTTATGTGATCGAGATATTATTTTGACTATTGTAATAAATAGGTACGCTAATTGAGTTTGTATAGCCAAGGTAAAGTTAAGTTCTGGAATACGGGTCGAAATGTGAGGGTTCTCAGGGTTTGATCTCTGCTACGACTTCGTCGCAGAGACGGAGCGTGCAGTAGACGGTCTTTCCATCGGCGGAGCAGGAACAGTCGTTGCAATCCCGCCTGAATTGGTCGCCGGGTGTGCAGCGGAAGGCTGGGCTTGGCTCTGAAAGACACGATTATTGGAATGCGTTAACATTGTTTATAATGTAATATTATTTTGAGGGTAGTTGTTGTTCTGTTGAAAAAATGGTCTGTTTTGTACTTCATTTTAATTTGGACTAGATATTTAATCTATGTATAGAGAACTGGTAATTGTGGACTTAAATCATTTTACCACGAATTTTTCCACTCGACAAATAATTGTGCGCATCAATACGCGCTCAATCAGTAAAAAACAGTAAAAGAAAACATCGTAAGGAAACCGGCATGCCTTAGAACCAAAAATTCGAGGGTAAGTGCTATCGGTTAGTGTTCCAATAAGCGGCGATGGGCTTGATAATTATTTCCAGCAATGTCTAGTAAGATCACGGGAAATAGTTTTAACCACGACACTTTCAGTAGTGCAATGTCCGTGCCCTCGCAAAGGGCCCTGTCTTAAAACCAGTGCGATGCTGCATTAACACGTTCACTGCGCCATCATTTTCAAAAAACTTTCAGCTGGTGCTTTGGAGACCTAAAAGATCTCGAAACTAACCTACCCTTTGGTGCGTTTGAGACCTAATCAGTCTCCTAAAAATACAGTTTTGAAAATAATTTATATCTTCCAAAAAACCAATGACATAATATTTTGAAGTTTTTGTGGGTCAAGAGAGGCTATTGCTCTACATTTTGCTAAGTTCGCACGCAGTTATGACATTAGAATAAACTACAAATACCAAAAAAAAATTAGGTATCGATTGTATCTCTTACCGCAACCGAAGTTAGTTCAATATGTGTAGTAAAGTAGTGATGGGAATAAAATAATATCTCGTCGATTGAAAAAGTTTTATTAAAAGTGTTTTTCATTCACCTATAACCTAAACCTAACCTAAATGGTTATGTTTAGAACAAATTAAGATGTGTTTCTTCTAGAAAATGGCGGACTACAATATGATACTCTGCAAAAACGCAGTAGGTACACAAGTATGTGTCTGGGATTTTGAGTGCTCTTAGGCAAGAGGAATGGCCTAGTGTATCTGCGTTCTATTAGATGTCATATCACAATAAAAGCGCAGGTTTAATGCACGTTTATTGCCACCTGAAATGTATTAAAAATAGTAATTTGTGCAATAGTAAGTTTATCATACCTGTTCCAGAAATTTTTCGGCCTCCAAATATTTCGATTATTGATTCTGTGAATTCTTTTTTGGACATTTTCTTGTCTGAATTTGAATTGTATATTATCCATGCGTTTATGAGTGCAGTACCAAATAAAAATTCCATCATCACTTTAGACCTCGTCGTAAAGTAGTATAGTATGCCGACGTTTGATCTGAGTAGTCTATCCCTTTTTTATTATCATTATAAGTTAATATGCATAGTGGCTTTTTGATCATTTCATTAGTTCTCTTATGTATCTTACCTGTATCTACTAGAGATGCTTTATGTGCTTTACAGGAAGTTATCATTGAAACTTGGCGCTTATTGTGCCATTTAATAACTTTCACACCACTAGGCAGCATTTTCCCCTCAACTTCGCCCGTTTTAATTTTTTTTGACGTAAATTGCTTAGGTAGCCCTCTTTTATTTGATCTTAGCGTGCCACAGTAAAATGTTTTCTTTTCTATGAGTTTCTCTACTAAATCAAGAGAAGAATAAAAGTTGTCGGCTACTAAAACTCGTCCTTCATTTTCTAGACCCTCTATGAGCTTCATAACTACATTTTTACCATGGTTCACTTCTCTGCTATTTCCTTCTTTACCTGTATATACTATGGTTTTAAAAGTGTACCCCTCAGGAGTACATAATTTATATAATTTAATATAATAAATGTAATATGCTAGGACAACACTAAATCGAGTCACGCGGCGCCCGCGCCGCCCACCCTCCCTCTCTTGCGTCTACGAGGCGTACGATTTCACGAGTACCGACAGGTCTCCTAACGCAAGGAATGGAAATAATTATACTACTGTGCGTTAGGGACCTAATCCATCTCTATATATTTTTTTTATGTCCTTGAATTCACCTTTAAATAGGAAGCAAATATGTATATTTGTCTTACTCATACTTAAAGAACTTTACACGTTAGAGCCTCCCGCAAGGAGTGAAACAACACGATTATAGTCAACGCACAATACAAAAGTCCTGCAAGAGATCTGATAGATCTCGTAATGCAACGAACGTGTTAAGCTGAGACAGGGACCTATTGGAACCCCAAGCAACACATATTTTTCTATAGCCAGAATTCACCAACACAATAACGGGTGGCTAAATCAAAGCTTTTTGACACAAATGCTTATATAGGAATCTTTCATCATATTTGATGGTTACACTTGAACGTCCATCTATTTTGTTGGTGAACTCAAGCCTATGTTTGGTATTTAACCATCTGTTTATTTTTTGCAATAAAATAAATATATTTTTTCTTTCTTTCTTCTTTCCAGTGTCCTAAAGACTAACTCCATGACAGTAGAAAGAAAAAAAAGGATGACTCTCTGTGGAACTTTCCACGGCATACATAGTCCTGACCCTACACTAGGCTACCCTGTGTCGTATGTATCAGGAACTACAAGTACCGTGGTACCACACTACCCAGACCGTAACAAATATCGGCTGAACATACAAACATTTGTCCCGCAGCGAGAATCAAACCTTCTTACATGTTGGGGGGATTATCAGTTAGCAACGGCAGAACATGTAAACGTTTGTCCCGCAGCGAGAATCAAACCCTCTTACATGTTGGATGGGGAATATCAGTTAGCAACGGCAGAACACGCAAATGTTTATCCCACAGCGAGAATCAACCCCTCTTACATGTTGGAGGGGGAATATCAGTTAGCAACGTCAGAACACGCAAACGTTTGTCCCGCAGCGAAAATCAATCCTTCTGCAATGTTGGAGGAGGAATATCAGTTAGCAACGTCAGAACACGCAAACGTTTGTCGCGCAGCGAGAATCAAACCCTCTTACATGTTGGAGGGGGAATATCAGTTAGCAACGGCAGAACACGCAAACGTTTGTCCCGCAACGAGAATCAAACCCTCTTACATGTTGGGGGGGAATACAGTTAGCAATGTGTGTATGTACCTGTGGTGGTGATGGTGGAGTTACTGTCTTGGTGGCATCGCTTGAGCGTGCATGCGGCGTGATGTCCATCGGAGGTGCAGCGACAGACGTTGCACTCGCGGTCGAACACGGTGCCCGGGACACACTCCATCGCCGTCCGCGCTGTCGTATCTGGCACAATACGAAAAATAATACTCGTGTTACTTTAACAGTCGCAGTGGGTGAAGTTCCGCCTGAGACGCAGATGGTTGCGGGTTTGGGACAATTTTTTGGATTATGTGAATTTGGCTCTAAATATTTGGCCGGATTTTTTTTGGTGTTGCAAGCGTGGTGTCCCAGCCAATTTTCAGGAGCTCTTTTTTCAGAATTTTGACGAAACTTTACAGTAATATAAGCTTATAGATCAGAATAATACATAGGCTAGTTTTTATCCAGGTACCACGCGGGGGAAGCCGTGGGAAGCTAGTAATAGTATAAATGCTTACATTACACTACTGGTTTCAATCAATACATACTCGTTAAAACTCTACAGACAAAAAGCGATAATTTTTTTTTTGGAGAAGCCACTTAGCCAAAGTTTGAAATTATACTTCTAGCTAGGTACAAATTATATTGTTACTTTTGAAACTATCATGGCTGTGAACAGAATATTTCTCGATATTTTGGCACAGTTGCATGTAACATGATCACGGGAGGAACGTGATTCTTTATCATGAAGTCTTTGCGGGTGGATGCTATTAGCAGACCATTTGAACTCACAAATCATGGTAAAATCCCGATTTAGTTAAAATTTAACTTGTTATAGATAAAAATTAAGAAGGAATTTAAAAAAAAATTGGAAAAATAAGAGGAAAATAAAATAAGTTATGTGCTGTGTACGATACTGTCCAAAGAGGTCCATGCTCACCTCGCTTGGTGCGCGCACTGGCGAAGCTGTCGACGCCGCCATTGTTGTTGAGCGCGGCACAGTCCATCCTCGTGCATGAGAAGTCCTGCCCCTCGTCATTACAGAGGCACTTGTTGCAGTCCATGCGGAACTCCTGCCCCGGCTGGCAGGCCTTCGGAGCCTCCTACTGATGCAAATGTGACTTGTGTCATACGCACTATAGGTTATGGCATCCCAAAATGATTATAGATTCTTTAGGCACACTTTACCTAAAAGACTTTGAATTTGTCATCATGAAGTTAAAATAAATCCTACTATCCTACTAATTGTATAAACGCGAAAGTTTGTGTGGATGGATGTTTGTTACTCTTTCACGCAAAAACTACTGAACGGATTTTGATGAAACTTTACAGTAATATAGGTTATAGAGGTACATCAGAATAATAAATAGGCTACTTTTTATTAAAAACTTGTATTGTCAAGATTTCTGGGTTTTTAAAATAACAAAATTATTACCGGTAAAGCACGAACACTTCTTGAAGTAGCAGTCTGAAACAGAGAGTACACAACTTAGTAAAACTTCTAACTTAAAAAAAGTAACATAAAATTTAGACCAAGGTATAAGAAAACCACCACCAATATAAGCTAAGTAGATAGAATAGTATATTGTAGATTAAAAGTAAAGTCGAGTAAAAGTTTTCTGTATTAATTTGCTACAAAAAGTATTAAATAAAGTAGGTACCTATATCTGCCGAGTACGTAATTAAAAAAAACACGATGTGTTTTCCTTACGTCCTTAGATGCGCAGATTCATAAGAATGCTAAGAAATAAATGCAGGGAATCATTTTTTCACAAAATACTTAAAGCTCATACCATCCCCTAAGTATTTTATTGTTATTTATTACATATACCTACTTGTACATAGTTGTATGAATAAATGTATTTCCAGAAGAAAAAAAGTTTACGATTCAAATTAGTGAAATGCTTCTAAAATTTATGTACTTAAAAATTAATTCTAAAATAACAATTTGTAAAAGTTGGTTTCTCTTAGTTATTTTGATTACCTAGAGATTGACCTTCACCATGTTCCTGTTATTATATTTTAATTTAATTGAAATGTTAGCAAGACTTAGGCCAATTATACCGAACACCGCAGAAAATATCTCAAACCTTATCGTCATTATCAACGCAGGCTCTCCGAGTGCAAGAGAATGACTTTCCGTCATCATTGCATCGACACATATTACCATCCATTTCGAACACTTCATTCGGCTTGCATTCTTTCTTTACTACCCGAAGTTTCAGCTGAGAAAAAGAGTACTATTTAGTGCATGATAATACATGGTTCACATGTATGTGTATTAAAAATTATATAAGTAAAGCATACAAGAGCAAAATTACGTAACAAAATTTGCCCGATCCTATGGCGGCGTATTCCTACTTGGATATGAATGCCTGAGGAAAGTGTCAATAAAATGTTTCTCAAAAATCTAAAGTTACCTGTCAAATTTATAGTTTGAGAAAACCGACATGATCAATTAATCCTACTACTATTATAAACGCGAAAGTTTGTGAGGATAGATTTTTGTTACTCTTTCACGCAAAAACTACTGAACGGATTTGATGAAACTTTATAGTACTATAGCTTAAACATCAGAACAACACATAGACTATTTTTTATCCGGGTGCCACATGGGTGAACCCGTGGGCATAAGCTAGTATCCTATATTTTTAATGATATAAGCAAGAAATCAATCTAGCATTTTAAAAGCCTTCCAAGCTTCCAATCCATCACTAAGTCACCTCTTGATCAGGATTCTCTGCATCATCAGGCATCTCTACACAGACCCTCCTGGTGCAGAAGTAGCTGGTTCCATCTTCGTTGCACCAGCAAGTATTGCAGTCTTTGATAAACATTCGGTTCGCAACGCAGACCACACGAGAACTGTTTGATGGCGATGCTTTTGGTGTTGTTTGTGTCTAATGGGATATTCAATAGACAGAAACATTTATGAAATGAAATAAAAATATATAAATTAAAAAGGGCATTTTTTACTTACACTTAAACAAACATAGCTTAAGTATAATATTATAATAAGTAGGTAATTAAGAAGGTATTTAGGATTAGTAAGAAGGTATGTCTGTACGTAAGTAAAAAGGTTGAAGACATGGTTTATTTGCGAGAAATATGGTTACAAGATCATACTGTAAGTTTCACATATTTCACAAAACACATTGGCATGCAAATATTTAGCTAATACACCTAATATCATTTTTTTAAATTTTAAATTACAAGGTCTGATCAATTTAATATATAATTTTAATAACATGACACATTTTTAAATCAGATAATTAGGAACTATTAAGAAATTCGTTTTAATTAAAACTGTAATAAATCATATTTTCTTGTAGTTAATCTTGTACATGAAATAAAATTGAGTAAATATAACTTATTCCGCTTTATCTCTCTCTACGTGAATACAACACAATATACAATAGAAAAACTCAACAAGAAATGGACATGTGTTCTGCCTCTTTACGAAGCATCACCAAGAATACATTGATTCGCCATAAAATGACTTCACCTTGCGCAACAACTCCGAAGACGAGTAATGGGAATCAAGAGAAGTTGTGCATCTCTGCTGCCAAAAGATAGATTTTAATATAATGTATGTATATATACCTTCTTCGATATACTTTAACAGTTTCTAAATAGAATTGAAACTGTAGAATAGAGGTTGGAGAATATTTTAAAATGATCAGTAATTGCCAGCCTACCATCAAACGGACGATCATCTTGATGAAAAGCTTCTAAATTAGCTACGAAACGTAATTTTTTTTTACAAAAAACCGTAGTTAGCAGTATTTTCAATTTTAAATCATTTGTTAACGTCTGTAACGACGTCCATTACATTAACTTACGACGATTACATAAAAAATATCAGTATTTAATGATGCTGATGTTTCAATAAGTATTTAATACATAGTAATAGCATATTGGTGGTGGCTTATATTTTTTCTTACCGTTCCCTATAACTACTTAGGTATTTAAACCATCAAAAGGGCTGTAAGAAAATAGCATTGTTAAGGGCGGGTGTTCGGCGGTAATAAAAACACTTCGTGCCTCTAATAATTTTATTTATTCTCGTAGCTAATATCAAAATGTAGCAAAAAGTTTATTCTTATTTTACCAGATTATATTTTCAACTTCGAGATGTTCTTGAGTGTTTACAAAGACTTAACTTTGTAAGGAACTATTGGTTTCATGTCCTGAAAAATACAACAATGTTAAAAAAAAAACTGGACAATTGTGTACAAGCTTGTAAAGCACCAAACATTGCTCTAACAAAAATGTAAATCGGATTTTTTGCCCATACATCGATATACGTCACGGTCAATTATCCAACTAAAAGTATAAGTTTGTAATCACACTAACATGTTTTTTCATATTATCATGACTAATTACAGATTTTAACTGTTGAAAAAGAAAGGAAAACGTACCCTCAGCTCATGGAAAAGTTCCACATCCTCAGGTAAAGGACATGGTTTGTTGGTGCAGGAGTAGTCTGTTCCTTGAAAGTTGCAGCGACAAGTGTTGCAACCAACGTAGAACGTGGCTCGTGGTTTACACACTGAGTGCTGCTCTATGTGGTCCGTACCCTGTTAGAGCAACTTTATGAGTTAGGTTCATCCATATCAATTACAGAGACATGCTACTTCGACGATGATAAGCAAAGCGAGCCGTATAAATCCACACAGAGAAATTTACGGATTTAGAAATTATTTTAGTAATTTATTCGAAAGGACCTGACACTAGCATACCTAGGTATGATTTGGAAAACCAGGTTTGCTTTACTCATAGTTTTTAAGAAATATGTATACATATTTCCATAGCCATCTATTTGTTCAACAGTCAACACCATCTTGTTTCAATGCCTGTTTGATCCAGAGAGTGAAATTTACAAACGATTACTAGCATACTAGTTTCTGAATATTATAAATGGGAAAGTATGTTGATATTGATAAATTATCTCTGTTACGGCTGAACTGAATGATGTCGTTATAGTTTGTGACCTAAAATAACACACAAACTACTTTATATCCGGGTACCAAATGAGCGGAGTCGTGGGTAGGAGCTAAATTTACTTGAATTATTTATCTACAGATTTCTACAGATTTCTTACCTCAGTTTCCATAAATACTTCTACTTCTTTATTGGTGTTATCTCCCTCTAGACACTCGTTATGTGTACATGTGTAAGACAAGCCGTTGGCAGCGCATTTGCACGGGTTACAGTCCACGTTGAACTCCGTGTGGGGCTTGCATACTGTGCGCTTCACTCTTATGCTTTTAGACTGTAGGTTTAGCTGAAAAGGTTGAGGAATGTAAAAGTTTGTGAGGATGTTTGTTACTCTTTCACGCAAAAACTGCTGAACGGATTTTGATAAACTTTACAGTAATATCCTACTACGTGGATGGAGGTTTGTTACTCTTTAACGCAAAAACTACTTATCAGATTTTGATAAAACTTTACAGTAATATAGCTTATACATCAGAATAATACATGCTATTTTTTATCCAGATATCCACGCGGGCGAAGCCGTGTCAATAAAATGGATAATTTCATCAATTTCACGAAAACTCCATCAAAGTTTATGTATGAAAGATTGTTCAACTTGTGTACAATTAATAACACTAGTTTAATTTAGATCATCATCAACATCATTAGCATCTAGAAGTAAACAGCTGGGTATAGGCCTCTCTCAAATAGACATGACTTTCTACACCATAGGATGTCATCAGCAGATACATGAGGCTTTCCTAAACTGCGATTTAGTTCAGCACGATGTAATTAAATGAAACTTTGATTACCAACCTATATTGTCCCACTGCAGTGCCTGTTTTCCCTTACAATTTTACCCATCCAAATAATCCCATTAAAAAATCAATCGCAAAAAATTTGAAATAATCTAAACCTACCAATGTATATGGATATAAAAATAAGACTTATTTGAAAAATCACTCACCTTCCTTCTTTTCAGTTTTATTCACAACACATTTTGTTAAAACACTGTGCAACCCGATACCAAATGACGTGCTTGATTATAAACAATAAATAATGAGATTTATTTTACTCAGAACCTACTTTTTTAACACCCAACCAGTGCGAAATATTAGGGAATTGGCAATTTGAATTATGTCGTTCATATCATGTTGCAATGACACTTTGGCCAGTCCAGTCCAAAAATGATTGAACTAAATGAATTTCGAATTAAAAGTGTGCACTTTTCCATTTAAATGAACAAAAAAGTACAGTTAATTTATTCAAAGTTACCAATTCATCGATTGACAAAAATGTGATAAACGATGTACATAATTCAAATACGTACTAAACGGAATAATAAAGCACTGAGTAAAATGGGCTGAATAGGAATCTAGGGATGTATAGACTCGAAACCAAAAGTTAAATTCTTCCAATTACTCCCCATAACCACGAATAACAACATACATATAGAATATCTAAGAATGTGTGTGTACACTCCCCCGAAAGAGGATTATTTTACACATCATCATCATTATCAACAGCCTGTATAAGTTTACTGCTCCCCTAAAGAGTGCCATAAAGAATCTTCGGCCACCAATATCCATAAACTACCCGCAATCTTTGAGATGCCATCGGTCCATCGGGTGAACTTTCATTCACTTATGTGATTTCGGCCCGAGTTCACTAACACAATAACGGATGCTCCTAATAAAAGCTTTTTGACATATGCTTTCTTAGAATCCGTAATCATAATCAATGGTTAGACCGTACCGTTCCGTCCGTTTATTTTGTTAGTGAACTCACGGCATTAGATTAAATTTGTTAAATTAGCTGTTTAACAGCGGTTTTTGATGCTAAAATGTATTAAGGTGCTTATATTGGTAATGGTTCAGAATAAATTGGTTAGGGGTAGTTTTGTTGTTAGAGTTTTGGAGCATTTTTACTTTCTGTTTTGTCTCTATTCACCTCTCTATACCTATTAACCCCCATTTTACGGTAACTGAAATTTACTTTAGTTTGACATGGAAATTAGTTTTTTGATTAATAAAATACTTACAGCTTCAGGAATTTCTCTTTTCTTTACTCCTGGAAATAAAATAATAATATTTAGAAGTTGCTAAAATTATCATGTTTCCTGTCCACTTTTAAGAATCGAACTTTAATTGAAAATCCTATTGAGTGTTGTGCGTACCTATCGCACGATAAGACTTCATTCAAATTTTTTGTCACGTTCGGAGGGTAACTCTTTTCTGAGGCGACTTATGCATCATGATCATAAACTTTAAAAAAAATCCTACTAAATTACCAATTTTATAAATGTGACAGTTTGTTACTAAGCCCTTCGTAACGGTTGAACCAATTTGAATGAAACTTGAAACAGGTATAGTACGTGACCTAGAATAACACATTGAATACTATCTATCCGGGTACCACGCAGGCGAAGCCGTGGGCAGAAGCTAGTATAACATACATTCTAAATTATTTACTCAAAAGCGGTAAGTTAAAGTAGCTTACTTATATCGTCCAAGCAGCCTCGTTTCGTGCAGGCAACCCTGCCATCGGGCAAGCAGTAACAAGTGTTGCAGCTTTTCTTGAACATAGTGCCTGGTGTGCATTCTTCTTCGGGACCTGAAAAATACACACAACTGTATGCTACAAGAACCCTGTCCGAACCAATACTTTAAAAATGCTTTATTTTAGTCCAAATGGACTAAGACATTTCTCCAAATATTCCTCCACTCCAACTCGACTCAGGGCGCTTTGAGGTTTCCTCCAAGACATCCTCATGTTTGGTATTTTTAGATGATTTTTTCGAGTATCCTTACAAAACTCAAAAGAGGATCCGAGTATACTCGAATTGGAGTGGAGTAATTTCGTCACTATACGTCGCTTAAATTTTTCGCATGGAAATATCTGTACTCCTCTGCCACTTTCTCAACTCAATATAAATAAATAAAAACTTAATATTAGAGATCTTGAGTTTTCTTAGTCAAACAATTTTTTTGAGTGCGAGGCGATTCTCTCGCTCATGTGTTTGTAAAATACTCAAGACTTCCAATATTCAAAGCTCAGGCGATAATCGCCCATACGTGGACTTATTTTTGGACCTTTACTATTCATAATATATTTTAATATCCTACCTACAATCGCTCAACATCAAACTATAATGTTTGCAAACGATAACACGAGCGTTTTCACAAAAATAAATCTTTGCTAGAAACTTACATCAACAACACTCCTAGTGACATAGGTAAAAAAATGGTTGATCTCAATAAATTTAAAGATTACTTTAAGCATGTTTTTCAGAAATAGATCTGTTAGAATTAATGATATTCACATAAAATATTCAGGACCATAAAGTTATACACGTTGACTCCACGAAATTATTAGGTTTGAATATTGACTCAAATTTTAACTAGCGTTCACATGTTGAAGATTTGTGTCTCAAATTAAACCAACTATCCTACGCTCTGTACGATCATACACATCGACAGTTATCAGTACCTATCATGGTTATGCTGCATCAATCCTGAAGTATGGTATTATACCTATACCTGTTTTAAACATGTTACTTTAATCTTTTTTTTTTATGATAATTCTGAAATAACGTGACATTTATAAATTTTGCATGCTGACCACGGCTGTACCTACTATACCTTTTACCACACACTGTAATCCATGTTTCGCAAATAAATAAATCTGAATATCTTATTTGTCAACATTGTTGACATGAGGCAAATTTTATATTGTTTCGACACTTGCACCTACGAGGCGAGAAAATCTCCCCGTGTAAACAGGCCTTCACGCCAATTTCCAATAATTTACAATCAAATATGTAACTTTATTTTACACTGCTGTTTGACACATTTTTGACAAAACGCGTTAAACCTCTTTGACACACCGGCCAGACTATTTTTCCAGATTAATTAATTTACATGCGAAAAAAAATACTTATCCCATTTCCGTAAGTTTAAGTAAATACGTTAGGCCTTTCCTACTCAGCCTATTTGTCCTCAAAAAGGAGGCCAAACATTTTTTTAGAAGTGTTTACTTATTTTTCATAGATGGGTACATAATGCAGATTAATGTTAGGCAGATAGTGAAACTTACTTTTATTCACAATAGTGGGTGGCTGCCGTAGCGTGCACAGCCCTGATCCGTTTTCTAGGCATATGCAGATGTTTCCATCCCTTTTAAACGTCGTGTTTGGCTTGCAGGGCGTCGGATAAACTGGAATCAAACGTTAGAAATATTTAACATCTCATCATAAGGTTGTATGAATGTGAAAGAGATCGCTCTTAGCGATAAGGCCAATTGGAGATAAGGCCATATTTAGTTTAATTTTCAAGCTATGTTTACCTAGCTGTAAGTTTATTTTGAATGTTTGTTTTTTTGTGTAATGGTAAAATGAGGAATGGTATGACGACCTGGATGGATTCGAATCCAACCGGCAAGTGGCGGAAATGGACCGATTGACAAAATAAAAAGGGAAGACCTTTGCCTTTGACCTTGAAGCAGTGGAACTTACAGTTTCAGGTTAGTGCAACAAAACAGATATGTTTATACAATAAAGAGTAGGTAACTATTTATCTATCTACAGTCTATAGGTAAAGTCCACTGTTAGGCATTAGCATCCCCCATAGAACTAATACACCACTAGAAGTAATCCTAGTTTGATGATGAGGAAAAAATGTAAATCCAAACAGAGGGTAAAGTTGAAAATATGGCTATTACCAGCGTTTTTCGTCGATTCTCTGACGTTTCGTAGCTAACTGCTTAGAAGACGCGCTCGCGGGCGGTTATCATAATAAAAAATAGAATACAAAAAAAGGAACAAACTAAAAATTGAAAAAATAACAATTCATAAACATACAAGGTGCAATGGCTGGGCTTTTCGCTAAAAGCGATATCTTCTAGATATAGTTTTATAGTTCTACATAGAACTTTTGGATAGGCAGGATAAATGGAATCAAATGTGTATGAGTAAATCTATATTTAATATGACACGTAGATCTTACCAAGCTCTTCTGGTAAACAGGATTCTAGTTTTTTGCACGTTGCGAACCCTAATTCAGAGCAATAACATTGATGACAGCTACTCTCCCACTCGCTGCCCGGTAGACACTGCGATTCATCTGATGCTGTAACTATATCTTTCTGGATTGGTGCTGGAAAAATAAAACAGATGACACTCTAAAAATGAAAGCAAGTATTGGAGTCTTTAAGTAGGGTAAAGGAGGGAAATAGGATCGAGTCTATCTTCTAGACAAGCGTGCTAGATCCCCTCAACCACATTCACACTCGCCACAAAGTCAAGCGCATCCTAAGTATTACATCGATGTAATAAACAGCATTTTTAACGATTTTCACAGAAGCTAGAATGTGAGGTCCACTAAGGACAAATTCCCATGGAGAGGGATAGTAAAATCCAGAGTCATAATATAAAGGTCACGATGAATATTGAGTATATCGACGCAAGGAGGAGAAGAATTTGAAAACAGAACTTACGTACATATTTCTTTTTTTTCTAACGCGCACAACGGGTCTTGACTGCCAGGTTGACATTTTAATGCTGAAAAGAAACAAAAACGAAACGTTATTTTATTAACTTTATTAATAAAGGCACCTATTTGTACCTACATAGGTACTCGAATATCGTATGTAGCCTACAGTCATAGTAGTTTGGAATGCAAGGTTATGCGTATTTTTTCCTTTTTCGAACATTTCTATAACTTTTTTTCATGATGGCCGCCAAAGTCACGCGACTATTCGGGCGTCACAGCCGCCGCGCCTGTGGCCCGAACGGACCTCAATTTGCCCTTTAGCCTTCGCAATTATTGCAGTTCTATTAATAGCGGCTAACAATTACGGGATAATTGCAGGCGGCGATAACACTGTCAAAATCACTTTTTAAAGTAATACGGTATAACGCGTTAGCGATACATTAATACTACGACCGTAAGGCTGTTGTGGGTAGAAGCTGCGTAAGATCGTTTCAAAATTTCTAATTTCAAAATTCTACTGAGGTCAGCGGCGTATATACGTAGTAATATTTATAAGAATCAGATGTGTACTATATTTTTAGCTAAATTAAATTTATGTCATCACTAATACAACGGGTGGTTAGGTCCTAATCAAAGCTTTTTAGCAAATGTTTTCATAGTAATCTGCCATCATAATCATGGCTTTACTTGAAATTCCGTTTATTTTATTGGTAAACTCAGGACTAAGTTGATTAACTAGACACTGTGTAAAAACAAATAAATGTATAAATAATGACATTTTCACCCAGCATCATCTAGCACCAAAATAAGCAGAACTTGTATTATGGGAACTAAACGACTGATATACTACTTACCTATATACATTTTGTATTTGTAAATACATACAGATTAAACTTAGAAAACACCTAAACACAAATAATTCAACAATTGAAAGCAGAACACTGATTAGCCCAACAACTGTTCAACAACAACTGTTCAAA
This sequence comes from Perizoma flavofasciatum, assembly GCA_958496245.1. Classification (NCBI taxonomy): domain Eukaryota; kingdom Metazoa; phylum Arthropoda; class Insecta; order Lepidoptera; family Geometridae; genus Perizoma; species Perizoma flavofasciatum. The sequence continues at coordinate 2,932,900 of OY292443.1, read as the reverse complement.
AATCAAGAAGCTTCTGCAAAGTTCACTAAGGCCCGAATTCATAGTCAAATAGGGGCTCCCCTAGGGGATTGTTCAGGCGCTATGTAAAACTTCAAGTGCGAGTTTAACCTTTATGCACCCAACCATAAGGCAAATGCTGAATGATGGATTTTGGGGAACTGTTCAACCCCCGACTATGAATTCAGGCTTAAATCTTCTCACCACTGGTTATTTTACTGTATAGAAAACCATCACACGTCAAACCTGGCCACCTTAACCAAAATGGACAGGACTGAACAAACGAAATAAAATCACAATTTTTCCTTAAAAAACTTATTTTTTTACGATTTGTTTAATAACTTACCTTCCTCTATCGTTTTTATTGATTTAATTCTTTATTGCACACAAAATAAGAGAGTACAAAGGTGAAAAGCACTTTCTACCAGCCAACCTCAAAAGTATTTTAAAAGAAGGTTGGCGAGCTAAAAGTAGCTATTAGTAAAGTAGTTTTAAAGAAAAATAAATATATAATCGCTGTATAATGACACTATATGACTAATCTTATATTCCCAGAATGAAGCACCGTCATTTCCTCAACCCCATTATCAATAGGGATACAACTAGCAAACAATAACAACGCTATCATTTCGTAGTAACCCCCTAACAAAGACTGATTCATTCATAGCGTGTTTATGAATAGGGCAATGTTTTAGAACGTAAGTTACTTAAAACTTTGATCCGTAAATTTTATTAACAATTTTAGCAACATAGTAACTGTAGCTAGTTTTTTTTTAATTTAATAATAATTCGTTTTTAAAGTACCTTTAAGTAGGTTTAATCACGAAAAATATAAAACATGCACGTGCTGGGTAGATAAAGGAACCTCAATATTAGCAATGAGTATTAATGAACTAGTTTCCCAGAACGTATATCCTATTACTTTTTAATAATAATAATAATGCAGGACATTTTTCACACAGCATCATCTAGCCCCAAACTAAGCAGAGCTTGTATTATGGGAACTACATGACTGATATACTACTTATATAAATTTTTTTTGTAAATACATACTTATTATACATAGAAAAAAACTTAGGACTTTTATCCTACTATTATTATAAACACGAAAGTTTGTGAGGATAGATGTTTGTTACTCTTTCACGCAAAAACTATTGAACGGATTTTGATGAAACTTTACAGTAACATAGCTAATACATCAGAATAACACATAGGCTACTTTTTATCCGGGTACCGCGCGGGCGAAGCCGTGGGCAGAGGCTAGTTAGGTTATATATGTATGTACTAGTCCCTAAATAAATGGGTGACATGGTGACAATAACAACGGAGAGTAACGATATAATCTGATAAAAGAATAACAATTAAAGAAATCAGTTGGTGACTTAAGTCGGTTTTCTACCTATAGTGACTACAGGTAGAAAACTGAGTTTAAGTAACATTCTACTTTTTTTTAAAATATTATGTAGAATGTTAATTATATATAATATTTTTCTGTTTTTTAAGTAGTTCTATCATTCTGTTTTATAAATTATCATATCCAGTCCTTAATACTTATATATTTTTTTATATAAAAAATATTTTATATAAAAAAATATATAAGTATTTTTTTTTTGTTGTAAATACATACATATTATACATATCAATCGCCCAGACCCGAGACATTAAAAAAACAGTTCTTTTTAAGTTTTTTTGATATACGATATCTTCCGATTTCCTTTGTATCATATAGTATACCTACTTACCGTTATCTGTTCTGATTCTACTCAAACCAGCTTTGCTTTGCTTTCCAAGGTCCTTTCACTGCTGGCCGAGTAAACTAGATTATTATTGATTTATATATTTATTGATTTTATCTCAAATCGTTGAAAATATCATCTAGGTACTGGACTAACGAGTAAACAAGAATATAAAATTCTATATATTCTGGAAATTCAAAACTGACTCAATCTGATAGTTCCGGTATGTTAATATTTATTGCTGTCATGTAAACAGTTTAGTATAGGTGTTAAAACATACATAAGAAAGTAGGTACATGAACCCCGTTAGGGCGCTGCAACTTTGAGTTCGATTGTGTATGTTGATAAGTAACTGTTTATTTTTATCTATTATTAAGAATGAAATATAATTTAATAGGTTGAAGAAATCATAAAAGTCACTTATTAAAACATAGGTAATCAAATTCAATCACAATCTAGTCAACAATGAAATAAATAATTAGCAAATAAAATTTCAAATAATCTGTTTTCGTTTGGTATAATAAATTAAATTAAATATAAATGTCAAATCAATCAAAACAAGTTAGGTGAGGCCAAGTCAAATATACTTATACTAAGGTAGATGCATAGGTAGGTCAGTCACATGAAACATCGGAAGGAGAAAATGTTATTTTGTCTACAATAAACTCTTCAACGGAGTAATAGCATTTTTTTATCAACAGATTTTTAAGTTTAGCCATGAACAGTTTATCTTTTTGTTCTACTTTTAAAGTTTTGGGTATTTTATTGTAAATTCTAATCAGTCTAAAGTTATGTTATTATAAGTCCTGTCTATGTTATGTTATTATAAGTCCCTCCCTCCAACCTCTCCTCCCACTCCCATTATACTACACAAGTACAAAAAACACACAAACACTTTCTTCACACACACACACACACATATTCAACCCCCCAAATTCAAACTCAATCATATATTCTCAAATTTCCTATGAAAATGTGCAAGGCCCACCATGTCTGTTAGTTCCAAGATCCCTCACATTTTTCTTTAATGTTTTTATTTTATTTCAATTTTGTGTTGCCCTGTTTGTGTCAGTTTTTTATGGAGATTTATCTGTAACCGGCCTCCCGCGATACAGGCTCGATCTAGTGCGGGAACCAACAGCAACTGTATTGTAATTCTATATTTTTGATAAAATAAATATATTTGTATAAAGAATTCTGTGCCTGTATTTATGAGTAGAGATTGCAAAAAAACTTATGTCAAGGGAATATCTTATTCCCTACAAGATACGTTGTGCTGACGTAAGATGTAGGAACTGACCTAGCTTCAGATCTCTCAATAGTTTCCTGGTTGTTTCTTAAGGGTACAAAATGTACATTGTACAAATTGAGAGTTCTTATTACCAACTTGCGAAGATGACTTTATTGTTCTCTTATTTATTATTAGAGTATCCTTAGTTAGTTTAGTCCTAAGTTTATTCTTTCACTCCTTTATTACTTTCCAGATTGATTTTGTAACAATATTAGACGTTTTCATTATACCCATTTAATTATTATTATTTGCAATAAGTTACTTAATTCTTCATTGTATATTTGTGTCATTTGTTTAATGGTATTAGTTTGCATTTTTTTTTTTTTTTTTTTTAGTTTTTAATATTTTAAGCAGTTTTTCAGAGCTACATAGGTTTTATTATTATTATTATTATTATTATTCTTTTAAGAAAGAAATGTATTAGAATTGATACCAGTTAGCTGTACAAAGCTTTATCCCAAAAATATAACAAGTAAAAAAGTTCCAAGTCTCGCAACGCAGTTCTTCTATCATTGTAGCACGCTTACCTACCACCAATCACAAAAATAGGGTTGGTTGGTAGAAAATGCTTTAGCATTAAGTTCGCCTATTGTTCACGTTTTAATGTGCAATAAAGAGTTAATAAAGAAATAAATAAAAGAGTTGTCTATCCAACAACTTTGTCATAAATTGTTACATAATTACTCGTAGTTTACAAACATTTTATAGTAACCGTACCAATATTAGACATCTTTATTTCTTTAATAAAAATAATAACTTGGCAATCGCATACGGCAACAGAAACGTTTCTAGAATTGTCAATATATGAAATTTTGAGATTGTTAACTGTTCTTGCCGAAAGAGAACGAGTTATAATTATTAATAATTATATCATTACTAGTTTCCGCCCAGGGCTTCGCCCGCGTGGTACCCGGATAAAAAGTAGCCTATGTGTTATTCTGATATATAAGCTATATATTACTGTAAAGTTTCATTAAAATCGGTTCAGAAGTTTATGCGTGAAAGAGGAACAAACATCCTCACAAACTTTCAAGTTTATAATATTGCTAGCTTCTGCCCACGGCTTCACCTGTGTATTACCCGTATAAAACGTAGTCTATGTGTTATTCTGATGTACAAGCTATATTACTGTAAAGTTTTATAAAAATCCGTTCAGTAGTTTTTGCGTGAAAGCGTAACAAACATCCTCACAAACTTTCACGTTTATAATAATAGTAGGATAAGATAATATCTATATCGGGTGGAGTTTTTTCTAGAGTGGAGCTATATTTGGGTGAGCTTTATTTCCTTGTGTTTTTGGTGTTAGAAAAGGACGCTGTCGACTGGCAGCCGCTGGTGATTTTATCGTGATATGTTTGATGCCTGCTTGCTGGGCTAGAAAATTCTTGCAAAGACAGGGCTCGCATTGCCAGTATGCTCTACTTTTAAATAGGTCATACACTTGAAAAATGTAAAGCCTATGCTAGCACAATCTAGGTCAAGAATCACTTAGCATCAGGAGCAGGTCAAATAATGCCTTGTTATAACGGTTTGTTGGCACTTGACGCACGTAAAAGTCATTTTTAGGCTATTTTCAGTTAGTTTTGCATTGATCGTGAACCTAGTCATCTCCGTAAAAGGGCAATAGGTCTGTACGTACATAATATTATGTAACACATTGTGAAATTATTTTGTTTTTTGATGTTTTTTTAAACAACAAATAAACTTGTATTTTTAGTTATGTTTTTGTACGGTTGACTGTATAATAGTGTTGTGCGCAGTAAAGAGTTTATCTATCTATCTACGAGTACTTAATCGCATATTGCCTCAACCCGTAAAAGATAGATGAAATTAACCTACCAGTGTATCACGGCTTCATAATGTCTTATCACGTGGCTTCATGGGTCTTGGCTATGTTTTGATCACTCATGACAATAGCACAAAACAATCATGGACCATGCAGAGACCGATCGTGTACCTATTACTTAAACCATGGACAATGTAAGTATTACTTTACGAATCGTGACCGCAAATGTACCGTGCAAATACCAGATCTACCAGTTAGTGTAGGTTCAAGTCCGGGGGCATTAGCCTGGGCTGACCTGCTATCAAAACATCTAATACACCTACATGCGAATCCTGTTTAGGTCAAGTTGGTTGCCAAGTCGTTTTAATCTCTTTTGCGATCGCGAAACTCGAAGTTAGCTGAGTATTAGTAGGCATACTTATGATACTGGAAATTGGAATAAAATACTTTTTAGGAGAAGTAGGTATTTGGAATCTACCTTGAAGCAATACTCATACTAATACTCATTTATTCACCGTAAGAACTTGACAGTACACTGGGTTTTGTCAACATAGTATAACGATACTTAAGTACACAAAAAATCTGGTTAGTTATATAAAGCCACTAGCCTCTGCCCACGGCTTCGCCCGCGTTGGACCTGGATAAAAAGCAGCCTATGTGTTATTCTGATGTATAAGCTATATTACTGTAAAGTTTCATAAAAATATGTTAGTCAGTAGTTTTTGCGTGAAAAAGTAACAAACATCCATCCTCACAAACTTTCGCGTTTATAATAGTAGTAGGATTAAAACAGATATGCAATGCAATACAATTCAATACCTAAAATACACATAAATTTTTATACTTTTTTTTAAATAATAATAAAATGCAAGCTTGAACTAAGATTTAATCATTGTAATATTTATACTTATTGGATTTTTATTGAGAAAACTATTGAGTTTTCTATCATTAGCTAGGTTTAGGAAATAAGCCAGCATTTTGGGAACGCTTCCGTCTGGTAGTGAGCTGGAACAGTTAAGATCGTTTGCTTTAGATAGTAAGATAGCTGTTTCATCTGTATTTTATGAATATACCTACTTGTAAATAGTTGTTTGAATAAATGTACTATATTACATGGAAATAAGCATACCTATTGCCAGACGGTTTGTCACGCACTTCTGAAAGGAGAGTTTTGCTATGAGACGTAGGTAGACTATGATGAATAAATTCGAGGGCATTAAGTTAGATTAACATGCCTAACTAATTAGATCGGGGTTCTCAGAATCCTTGTGCTGTGACATCACAGATACGATAGCTAGTAGTGAATGAACGTGACTTTACGTGACCCGAGATATGCAGTGACGCGCCAGTCACATCGACGCCAATAGGGACTCCGGGCGGAACTGTTTTTTTAAACAATATGCATGGTAAACAGGGATTATAGCATCATCCGAAATAACAGAGCTTGTAGTTTGGAAATTGCTAATATGAACGCATTTCTCTAACAATCAAAGGCGTTCCTAAGTTCTATGACTTACACAGAAATGTTTTTGTTTAGCAAGTACTTACTTAAATTATTACTTACTTAAGTAGGTACATGGCTTAGTTTAAGCAACTTATATAGACTTTCATACCTACCTAATCTTACTTTTGTGCTTTTATTGTACTTAGTCAATCGAGGTCCGTGCTGAAATCAGCGCTGCAGTTCACTACAGCATTATGCTGAGCATGCATCTTTTTTACGGAACCACAGATAATATAATACTACAGTACCGTCATTACCTGCACACTAAATTGTAACAAATCTTTAACTATGTAAGATGCGTGTGTTGTTCTGTACAAAATAAATATTTTCTATTCTATTATAGGTATTCTGTTCAAAAAAGACTTATGCACATCTGCACATTTTTATAGAAATCTGTCATGAAAATATGCCTAAGTCTTCACGTGAGCTTAGTGCAGACGGGTACTACAAGTATTTCGATCCATAACACAAATCTAACGTCAGATCGGCATTATACGAGAAAATTACACTATAATCAAGACCAGTATATTTTAGGTTTGAATTTCGATTCCAATGGTTTTATAAATATATAGATAGATTGATAAATAACTTATAGGTATATCTGGCTTTGATGCAGTAAATAACGTAGGTCAGGCAGGATTGTCTCAGTTAGCAGGGAATAAAATTAAATGTATTGTGTTTCACAATCATTATATTCGCATTTAGAAACTGTAATTATTAACATTAAGATTCTTATACATAGTACATGCATAAAATATGTATCGGGATAGAGAATAGGCTGAGGCCGCTTATAATCCTCTTGGTAAATAAGGTAATGGAGGCTATTAAGGCCTAGCTAAGGGAGATTTGAAATAAAATAAAATTTATTGTAGAAAATCAACATGTTTTAACAGTAATCAGTCGGATGTTTATACTAGAAACAAAATTAAAACAAAATTAAACATTTTTTAAAACTGGACCAGTAGGATCGAGCACCCGCAATCTTGTACCAACATGTACACGCGTAAGGCGTGTGCTAATGTGACGTTTGTTTTCGGGCGTCCATTTTAAGAACGATTTCTGGTACTTAGGCCTTATTAACCGACAGGCCTTATTCCCCTCCGGTACCTTAGGTCTTGAAAAATATACCCACTCCAAAAATACCTGACTTCCCGAAAAGGTAAGCGCGGGAATTTCCAAAACAAAAGTGCGTACTACTACTAAGTTATGTCCTCTAGAAAGGATGGATGAAAGATTAACAAAATAAGTACCTATACAAGACGGACAGTTGGAAGGGGAAGGCATTGGCGAACGTATTTCTAGAGAAAGGCCAAGCCAAGAGTCAAAGTCAATAGGTTTTTACGACCGATGTGGCGCGGTGGGCGAAGGTCCGCCTGCGACACAGGAGGTTGCGGGTTCGATTCCCGCCCTGGGACAAATGTTTGTACGATCTGCAAATATTTGTTCCGGGTGTTCTGGGTATTTTCTATGTATAATAAAAAAATATCTATCTATGTAATGTATTGTATTAAGTATATCAGTCATCTAGTACCCATAACACAAGCTCTGCTTAGCTTGGGGCTAGATGATGCTGTGTGGATTGTCCAGCATTATTTATTCATTGAAATCACAAGGATATAGAAAGTAGAAACGTCTAAGGATCATTATAGTCGGTACACTAAGCCGACGAGCTTGTATGAAGAATGTGACGAGGATAAATGATGCCAGGTTCGTAACAAGTGGAAATCCGTGGTATCTGCCTATCCCTTCGGGAAACAGGGAAATGTGGCTATATGTACTTATGTATGTATTACCATTTTTGATGATTTTTTGGCTATTTGATAAAATAGCTATAATCTTTAGGTACACACCCTAAGATCTCATAAAAGTAGGTATAAATAAATTAAAAAAAGTCAAACGATTAACAACGAGCATTAGTAAGCCGTAAAATAAGCCTGTTTCATAATATAGCATGACCTACACTGAGACAGTTCGTGATGACAATGGAGGCCAATAATTACGGAACAATGATGCAATTAGGATATTGTGAGAACCGTCTTTTCCTTGTTTGTTTGACTATTTATTGACTACAAGTGCTAATGTGTTGATTCCTATTTTAGTACCCGGATGGGCTTTCTTCCTCACGCTATCCATAATTTAACCGGCAGTTCTGGAGAATGCTATAGCAGAATTTTTACTAAATTTTTACATTCAAACTCACAAATCATGGTAAATATCCCGTTTTTTAGTAAAAATTATGCTATAGCAGAAGTCTACAACTGGGCTTTAATGTAGTTATATTTTGTTTTTACTTTTTTTTATTCAATTAGTACGTCATCTTTGATTTGCAAGATCTACCCATGACGACATAATGAATGGAAAATATTTCAGCAGACCACTTTTTTATTTATCATCCCCAAATTAATACCTAGCAAATATCGATTTTTTTAAATAAATTTGCTTCCATCATCTTTGATTTCAAAATGAACCGTCTTTTTCACAACCAGCCTCCCGAATTAATCAAAAACGGGCACTAACGAAAATAGGATTTCCAATGATAACTTTAGGAGATATGATGCAACTTCTGGACACTATAGCCCTTCGTGAGCGGGCTAGTTTTGAGGCAATTCTGCGCAATTTCTAGCCGCAATTGTATAGCTGCCATCTTCCATATCGGCAACTCAGTGCAACACTTGGTAGTGTAGCCGCAAGCGTCCCATGTCTAGCCGGCTAGATTGCTACTAATATTAACCCGCTTTAATTGTACTGCAACATCGTATGCTGGCTGTATAGGTGTCTCTTTTTCCCTCGCCATATCTGGAGTCTCAGTGTACATGCTTAATTGCTCAGTATTGCAATTGTACATCCTTTCTGGAATATACCTCTTCAGCAATATATTGCACAATTACATTGCAGCAAGATTAGCGCTGTAAAAATTTCTGAGCTATTTCATGCAAGATGCGTTTTGTAGCCCGGTAACGTTCCCTTTTGCATATTTAAGTCCGTAGGAATGTCAGCAAGTTCTAAGCTCAAGGATCAATCAACGCAATTGGTAGCAATCGGGCTTTCATTTGCGTTAACTGGTGTTCAATGAAGTCGGCGCCGCCCGCGCCGGCGCTAAAACGCGCGTTTTTTGTTTGCAAATTTAAATTGGCAGACTTTGTACTTTTTATTGATATCAATTCATCAACTGCTAGACGCAAATTATTTTTCAGACTTCAAATCTAACCCTGTAGGTATTATGATCTGGATAATGAATGGTACCTAACTACTAAAAAAATAAATTGTTCGTATGCACTTATCAGAAGTTTCAGTGTAGAACGCATTACGGAGTACGTCTCAATCAAACAATGGACCCCAAAGAGGACTCTCGGAATGAGTCGAAACAAGACAGTACCTTCACCGATAGTTCGGTAGGTACGTAAAAAAATCTGTCTAAATTAATTATTTAGAAGCCTTCCTAAGCTTATATTGTACTAGCTTCTGCCCACGGCTTCGCCCGCGTGGTACCCGGATAATAAGTATCTTATGTGTTATTCTGATTTACCTCTCGTATATTACTGTAAAGTTGTATCAAAATCCATTCAGTAGTTTTTGCGAGAAAGAGTAACAATTACCCATCCTCACAAACTTTCGCGTTTATAATATTAGTGGGACTATACAGGCTGTCCTATGTGTATACTAATCCGAAATGCCATCAAAATAAATAAGTTTTTCTAAAATTTTCAGGAAAAAATAATTTGCAATTGCTTATCAGCTTAAATCAGCTGTACTTTGCTTTAAAACATATCATCCAGCATCCTTGAATATACTTATTAATCCCTTTTGTGTTTCGAAGTTAGTTTTTAATCTAGTTCGTTTTATGGCTTTTTCAAGTCAATACCTTTTCTTCCTTTTTATGTTTTATAGTGCTGTGCAATTTGAACTCGGAAACCACGAGATGTTCCATAAATAGATGGTTAATTAAATTGCTTACCACAGCCATTTAATCAACCATGTCTAGACTCGGGAACGAGTCGTGAGAACAATAATACATATTACGGCAGACTTTTCGGGCAGATTGGAAAATGTATGAGGCAGTAGTAAGTAAGTACCTACATAGGTACTATATATATCAGAATCCTCTGGGGTTGGGATTTAGAAAGCCGTCGCACGAATTTAGGTTAAAAAAGGATAGGAAGTGGAAGGGGTGGACTCCCCTATTCCAACGGTGGTACCGTTAGGAATTGAATAGTTTCAGAGAAATGTCGTATTTCAATTTTGTAGGTTAAGTACTCAAAAGTTCAAAAACGAACAAACTTTGAGTGAGGTATATCAGTTTAAAAACCCCTAATTTCCACAGAAAAGAAGAAGTAGAGTTAAGTTAGGTTTCGTGATTCACCAAAAAGTGTATCAATATGCTGCGTTCGGCCTGCGTGTGTTTTTATGTTCCCTAGTGGGCTGAAAAGTGTCAGACTAAAATTAAGAATTGAATAGCTTTGGGAGTAGAGTTCCCTTCGTAGACCCCTTCCACCCCATGTGCTATTTCACCAAATCCCACCCTCCTCTGGAGTTAAAAAAGCCTTTTGGTGAGACTTCGGCGTTTGTATTTTGCAGAGATACACACATAGGTAAGTACCGATCTAGCGATCGACAGTGGTACAGACTGGCGAAAAATTTGAAAGTTTCAGTGTTAAAGCAAAACATGGTGTCCTGGTTTTGTTGAACAATTTTTTAAATTTTTACGATTTTAAATTATAATCAAATATTCCTGGTAGGTATCATAGGTATTGAGCAGGGAAACCCACTGTCCCGTAAGATATGACTGCAAAATGAAGTGCTCCTTTTAGGTAGGTAGGTACCGCGCCCAGCACTAGGTAGATGGAATCATTTTGCCTCGTGTGCATTTTCACTACCACACAAATATGCCTTCTTAGGCATAACTAGTTATTTATTTATTATTAGGATGCCAAACACAGGTTTGCACTTCACATTACAAAAATAAGAACTACTTAATGCTGAATATATCCTAGTGTTCCCGTAATATTTTGACTGCACATAAATTAACATGATATAAGTAATGGCTAAGTATTTGTTGGGGTTAAATAACTGTTTTATATGACGTTAATCAAGCGTTCAATACAGCTCTCTAGCGCCCAACATCATTTCGAGTTATGTTCGTGCACTTACTTTGAGGAAATAAAGAATAGAATGGCAAAACTGTTCAGCATATAACTTAAAAACTAATAAAATAAAAACTAATAAGCTAAAAATAAATTAAATGCATACCATTTAATTGCCTACCGTGGAAGCTAAACTAGTTTCTCTCGGTTCTAGAAATATGATTTACATAGGTACTCAATGTTTTGCCTTAATCCTACTAATATTATAAACGCGAAAGTTTGTGAGGATGGATGTTTGTTACTCTTTCACGCAAAAACTACTGAACGGATGTTAATGAAACTTTTCGGTCATATAGGTAGCTTATACATCAGAATAACACATAGGCTACTTTTTATCCGGGTACCATGCGGGCGAAGCCGTTGTTTATAAAATTTGTATGCTGGCTGTGTACCTAATGTCTAATTTACTAGTTTTTGAAAGATTTATTCAATCATTGCAGAGTGTTGAGAAGATAGAATGTTTACTTAGGTTTGAAATGGGCATACATAGAAAAGATTAAATGCTTTAACTCTAGGCAGTCTGAAAGGGGCATTGATTAGTAAACTCATTAGTCAGTCAACTTTTCCATTAAAAAGTTTGTATAAAAACGCAAGATCATGTATTTTGCTGCGACAGTGCAGAGTTTTCATTAAGTGTTTGAATCTTGCTATAGCTTCAAATACGCCTAAATATTCACTATAATAGATGATTATAGAAACCTACGTTGAATTTTTTCGAAGCGTTTAGATTAAATTTCATATTGTGGATTCTATAGTATGCAACAGTATTCCATAATAGGAAGAATAAGTGCATTATAAAGTTTTAATTTGGTATGAGAGATTTTAAAACCTTGCTATGGCGTATAAAGGAGGGAGGGTTGACATATTTCTTACAATCCTTACATATCTCGGCCAAAATTTTTCTTAACAATTTAGTTCAAAACTTTACTAAAATTAAGTAAAAGTGATCAGGATATAAGAGACTGTAGGATTAGGTATCAACACAAACTGAAACAACTTTCGTGTGTCTCTATAGGAGAGTTGACACACGAAAGTTTGTACCGAGGTTTGTTGAAATAGAGGTTGAGTTGAAACGGCTGTCAATTTGAGGTTATCAATTAAAGTTTAATTAGAATTAATAAAGTATCTGCTGTAAACTCTCCTTGAAAATGAATTCCGTCTGAAACATGCGAAACTCTTCTGCTTAGGTAAATAAAAACCAACGTAGACCACAGTATAGCATCAAAATACAACAAGTGGATAGTAGGTTTCATAATATCTTTAAAATCATCAACCTCGGTGGGACTCGAACTCGCGAACTCTTCCATTCACCCGGCTAATCGCATGCCGATCCACGGAAGTCTACGAGCACAAATATTATAATACTAAAGTACCTTCTACGAGTTAGTAAACAAGTGTGACTTAGGTTTTGATGTAGCTTTATGCCTATTAAGTCTGTATTTTTTTGTTATCTTATGTTTTAGGTAGGTATTATTCTTCATCAACTTTTAATGGGGACAAATTATTATTTTATTTAAACTAGCTTTAAGAGAATTTGAAATAAATACCTACTTATCTATACGATTTCCTGTGCCTAAAGGTCGTCACACACGGCAGTTAACACGAAAGAAAAATATATTTATAGCAAAGACATAATATTTCAATACAAAGGTGGATTGAAATTGTATGCCTTACGACCCAACTGAAGCCCACACCTTGATGTACCTAAATGTTTCTAATTCTTGTACCTAGCTGCAATGTAAAAATGTATATTATTGCGAGATATCATTTCAGTATTATAGGTGCCTACATCTTACATTAGGATCCTACAGAAGCTATACACATTGGAAGCTATTTTGTCATCTTGCTTTTTTGTTACTCTGTTGTGGGTATCTCAAAACATCTCGATCTAATGTAAAACAAATTTTATAACGTGTGAGCTAAGCGTTAAGTGCAAAAAAGATTGATTTACATTGCGATTGTGATATATTAATCCCAGGGTATAATATACATTAATACAATTTGTGTTGAAGACCCTAAGTACTTTTTCAAGTTGGGTTTAAGAGGGTAGTTGCAAACTCACCTCCCGCGTCATTACATCTCGTCAGGTATAACAGAACACCGACCACCGTCAGCCACTGCATTTCACTCACTGTTCGAGCACAACACAAAAAATAAGCTCCTCGATGTGTCCGGTCAAGACGACCAGCCCCCGTCGCGTCCCAATCAAGACTGATACTCGTGCGCGTACAATCCTACTGATATATCCCAAGACTATTTCCCGCTAAATGTCAATCTTTGCCTCAATCTAGCCATTAAACACGGTGTTATAGAACTCATTTCGGTCGAGTTTTGTTTTCTGATGTAAGGGGTAACGTTGTAAAATGGCTATTAATTATGAATACTTTTAATAGTTCTTAATGCGGTAGTGAATTGGTCTGTTAGATCGGCGGCGGGCGGGGAACGTATACGTAGATAATTATGACCTCACAACGATAATTAATCTGGATCTTATCAGTGTTCGGGAGTTTTAATTAATTTGCTGTATTTTAACTAAACCAATGTTCTTACTTGAATTAATCATGCTTGTTAAAATTTATTGAAAGAAATATAAAAATATTGAAAGCTTCCTTCGCAGGGAACTTTTGAAGACCCTAAGGAGTTTCGTTATGACTTTTACCTTTCACGTAATCCTTTTATTTTTCAAAGTTTGTTAATTACAAAGTGAACGACACTTATGTATATCATTAAATTTAAATGTGCCCCAAATTCAGCTGAATAGAAATTGCCCAATAAATTCGGGCTCAGCGTCACTCGAATCGTGGCGTAATTGGCCAACGTATTGCCAATTAGTGACGGAGATGCGGGTTCAAGCTACGCTGAATCTAAATTTTAGGGAACATTTAAATTTAAATTTAAGGTTATGTAGTTATCTGCGACGTGAGGAGCTCTAGTACCTATACCTAGTACCTAACCTACCTGTGCGTAGGAGATTGTTTGTTTGACTGAACATTTTTCATTTTCACATTCCAAAACGGTTTATCCGATTAAAATGTATTATTTTTTATCGATTTCTTTGACCTCAAGCATGGTTCTTAGATAGGGTTTATCACCACGAGTCACTTGTGGTGATCACAAGGGGTGTTGTAATAGACAGTAGAAAACATGTCATGGGTTTAAAATTCTTAAAGAATAATTTGTCTTTTATTGCAACAATTTCATGAGATCGCAAATAAATTAGGCCACGTCTTTTGAATCAATGTTATGTGGCTTTTTTTACACCTTAAAGTTTTATCCATTGATAGACTTGGGTGTCTTAAAGGACCATACGAATTTTATATGAAGCTACTATTAGCTTCAAATAGAAATAATTTATTTTTAATAATAAATTATTTCCGAGAAACAAATTATTTAAGTCACATGTTTCCATACAAAGTTCCGCTCTATTTTGATATTATATTTTTTCTTCGCTATTTTGAATGCGTGAATATTAAACCACAAGATACGAAAATAAACAAAAAATATAACTTGGGTCTGGTCAAACTAACGCGGTGGCCACTGCCACTAGACGGTGCTTTTTTTCAGTTTACCCTTTTAGGGTAGGCTATAGTCGTATGACCATACTGCCTCGTCTTCCGTAACTTTCTTTTCATTCGTGAAAATGGTTAATTTTTTGTCTTTTGTTATACATATCATTTGGAGTAAATTATCTCATCAAAGTGCTTTGATGCATCTGAATGAGTGAGACAGTGCGTGATCAAAGGGAAATGGTTGTCAAGTGGTTGTCAAAGTTGTGAATGTAGGTACTGATTGCCGCCGCCACCGCGAAGGTACAATGGGGGGTCTTATCGCTTTTGATGTGTCTTATGACCATAAAGCTTCATTTTGCAACGTACCTATAACAAGGTTTCGGTCATTGAGTCCTGAGACCTAACAAAAAAACAGGTGGTTAAATTAGGTTTGAACTACGTCGTCAGTACAGCTAAAATGAACATTTTCATGATCCAGAAACTATTATACTTTATTTTGAAAACTTTTCGCAACTCCCCCGTCAGAGGTGAAAGATATTTATGAAATTAAATTTCATTTTAGAATTATACTTTGTATTTTTTCCAAACAAATGCGATTAACTAACCATTACAGACTGATTTGACACATCTTTGACAGCTCTGCACTACTTTGACATAAGTGACAATAGACTAGGTTGTGGTTGTGGTACCTATCCATTAGCCATTTGAATACCGGCTACACGGTATAATAAAATTTATAAATGCTCAATAAATTTCACTAGCAAAAGAATTATTTCCGTAAAAAGACAAATTAAAAAGACCAGCGTACGTAATCGCATAAGGAAACCTAAGTATTTTATCAAATATTAATAGGTATTGTGTGTGATAACGCGCAGCGCGCAGCCTAGGTAATCAACAAATATATAAATGAATACCTCTAAATACTATCCATTTCGAATTCAGAACCTCGGCGGTTTATATTTAGAACAGAATCTCGGGTTCCTAACGAACCCCCATCGTTAGCATAGATATCGCGTTCACATACCGCCCGAGCCTGCCTCAAAGGCTCCGCTGTATAGCTTTACTGCGCATTTTTACGACTAAAAACTCTTATTCCCTTTGGAATGTTCGGTTAAAGTTAGTATTCGTATTTTCACATTTTTATTTTCATTTTTAACGACCCGCGTCTGTTGCTAACTCCAATTTTGATTTTAATCTTTACGGCTGCCTTTGATCTGTGTTTTTGAACTTTTTGATGTTGTACGCTGTGAAGCCTATTTAGCAAACAAACGGCCGCATTCCTTACATTTTTCGTTGAAACAAATAAGTTTTTATGGGACCTACGTCAATGGAGCTTTTCCATTTCTTTGCTTACTTTATTTATATAAGTAAATTGTTTGCATAGTTTTTTAAACTATAAGTAAGCGTTTTTTTTATTCTTGTTTAAAGATCGAAAAACACGTTAAATTTTACAACGTGACGCAAGCATATACTTTTGCTTACATTAGACAAGTTGGTGAAATGAAATTGTAAACCAAACCAAATAAAAAAATAATATAAAAAAACGCGTTTATATTAATTACCCCAAACCCTCAGGACGTCTTAACTAAAGTAAATTATTTATTAAATATTTATTATAAAACTCACTTATGAAACTAACCAAACTATTTATTTTGTAGCTTTATCAAAGATATCGTTTAATTTTAAAGGTGTTTTTGTATGTTTTCCTCTTAATCAACCAACACCAACGTTCAATCAAATAGGCAACAGTCAATCAAAGTTTGTTCAACGACGTTAGAAAAAGTTTTTCATTCATGACATTCCGCTTAAACTTTTCTACAAAATGTACCTAGACACAACATATGGCAGCCCTATTTTAGTTTGTTTACAGCTGTTTTTTTGACCTTGGGTCATTCTAGAATTATTAGAAGTCCTATTTATTTTTCGGACACAACCTCCTGCAACCTCCTATGCTCAATATAAAGTTAACATTCGTTTTTATATGCAAACTATCACAAAACTATCAAATAAAAATAAAGTGGTGGCGAAATATCACAGAAATGTACCTTTGTACATGCCTCACCTAATATCTTGTTTAATATTTCTGTGTACAATAAATAATTATAAGAAAGTATCAGTATCTGTAAATAAGAAAAAACATTTCTTTTCAGCTAGAGAAGTAAGAGAAAAAAATATTTTAATCTGTGGTTTTTAGATAGGCGCTAAAAAATTAAAAAGTTTTACAGTAAAGTTTAAATCAGAAAATTCAGATTTTTCGCCTCATTGTGCTTAAAAAATTAAAAATGGTTGTACAGTTTAGATCAGAAAATTCTGCTCTTTCGCCTCATGTTATTGAGGTGAAATACGCCGAAGCATGGATTTTTCGTCTAAAATAGCTCAAAGGAGGGCTGGAAATTATGAATAAGTAAGGATTTGGAACAGTAAGACAGTAACCTATCTTCCATCATACATGAGAATTAAAAAGACATCATTTATATAAAGAAAGATAGGTAGAATAATATTACACTACGCAAATAGTAAACAAAAACTTCGGGTTGTCGCAAATTTCTAGATAATAATAATTTTAGTTTTTTAAGGGAATTTCAAATACGATGTACCTATTCAACCTTTGCACAAAGTATTCACGTGCTGCGGGGCGATCACACTAATTTCCCATGGCTGATATCATCGGATGGGATAAATCGTATCACGCTAATTTGTAAGCTGGATGAGCCATAGATGGACAATGCAAATGAACAAAATTGGTTTCATATTGGACGTTCCGTTTTTTGGATGGATGGGCCATTAAAATAAGGAACTAGTGTCAAAATTGATTGCCATCTCGATAGCCATGATTTAGTGTGATCACCCCGCTGGCGCTGGTCGGAATAAATTCCCTTTGGACTAATAGGGGTACCTATAAAGTAATATGTTGTATATTAAGCCCAGCTTTGAAAAGAGTTACCTACATATACCTACTATGCATCTAACATGATCGAACTCAAAATTGCAATTGCAACACCCAAACGGAGTTCATCATGTAGGTACCTATATAGGTATCTACAATCCTATTTTATGTTATCACCTATACCTACGTAGGGACATGAGAGCAATAAAAATGAATATGCTTCGGTAGCGGAGAATCGGTGTTACCTAATAAGACTGTCTACGTGGTTATTTGACTCCCAAAGGAAATAAACCAATAATATGACTTATTTCATATTTTTTTTCTGGTAATGAGATGGTTCTATCACGTGATAAAATAATGCTGCTGAACTGATATTTACATGATTTATATTTTGAATCATCACATCACCGACGTCATTTTCTTCATATAGGTAGGTACTTATGTATATACCTAAGTAGGTATATCTAGCTGATAAAATAATACAACTTATTTGTGTTGACAATTTTCAAGTTAAATGGGTCAGGGCGGGTCAGTGTTAAGTGCGTTTTCTTATTATTTTAATCGATTTCTAATAAATTATTAGTAAGATCGATAGAACAGATGTTTCGATTACGTCATTGTAAGATATGAGTTAGATTGTTACCAGCTACCGCTGAAAACTTAGCATTAGCTTAACTTTAGCTGTATCGGGATTACTGGCCAAATTAATCGTCAAATAATTAAAGTCTTTATTATTTATTTTACTTCACAAACGTACCTTAATCTTTTATTTATAACTCTCGGAATCGGTCTTGAAGTATACCTACAGTATGTAACGAAATCCCTGTCCAATCAACTAGAGAATTCCTACCTCAATTGGAAACTGAAAATTTTTGGTAAATATTAGGATACACCAATACACTTACAAAATAAATATTTAGATGAATTTTTTACAACACTCGGCACCACTTTGACACAAGTGATAATTGCCGACGTTGGTTTTAACCATAACCTAAACCGGCTATTTTTATCTCAATCCATTAACTTGGACGGAGCAAAATATATTTACTAATTTCCGTTATAGGACAATCCATCTCGTCTTTCAAGCGGTCGCCCGACTGGTCGTCGGTCGGCCGTAGGGAAAACCTACGCGTTCTACTAGTGGAAAGCTAACTAAAAGTGGCGCAGTATCTACAGGGACCGAAGTGTCAGTGGCCAATACCCTCTTTCGGGTAAATGTGCCAGGATAAATAAATATAGGACAGTAACTACATAATTGCATATACCTACTTTCATAACGATACCTAATAATACATTTTCGATCGGACGAGGTTTTTGTTACATTCTGTAATGGGGCCTAGTGGAGTTAGTTGTCCATTTATCAAAGAATAAGGTACACTTAATGCGTAGTTTGACGTTGAATGATTAGTAATGGAGCGGAAATTCAGGAGATATGGCGCCGGAACGGTCGAACGATATCCGTGGGAACATCCTACTAACACTATCCGAGAACGTGATGAAATTAAGCGAATGTGCACATTAATAGAGCAACTGTGGTGACCACGGTTGGCTGGAAGAAATGCTAACTAGCATTAAGTTGGCATCTGTAGTTAAGTACCTAGGTAGGCACTTGTTTTTACCCGCAAGTAAATCAACTTTTCTAACTGCCTCGGTGGCATACCTAGATGGCGAGTTACAGGCTGACATGCAAAAGAGGGTTAAGAACCCTCTTATTAGGCTCGATGATGCTGTGTGAAAATTTCCACCATTATTTTTCCTGCTGCAGGACAAATATTTGCTTGATCTGTAATTATGAGTTGATTGGAAAATATAGGTAGAAAATTTCCGAGTTTTCCCTACCATTGAAAATGCATAGGCATGTGCCATCGGCTGGTGTTCCATCCATCCTCTAAGCGGTAATGAAATTGCAACCTGTCGTGTCGCAACGTGGAATGCTAACAACATGCGAAACGTGGGCATGTGCCAAATATAGAGTGGTAATTTGACAATTACGTAACTTTTAATTTGGAACAGTTATAGTTCGTGACCAAGAGTTATTCTAGGTACTTAGGCTACTTTTTATCCGAGTACCGCAGGCGAAGCCGAGGGCAGAGGCTAGTACTATATATTTGATAAATTAGTAAAATAACTGAGTTCGATTTAGAATGGATACGGGCCCGACTTTCATTGCAAGTGGAGCGGGTTCTCAACGGACTCGCAACTGTAAACTCATATACCTACCTACCTAGTTCTTCCACGGTAAAAGAGTGATCAAGCAGACTGGAGTATCTAAATTATCTAAAGAGTCACAAGTTGCACTTTTCTATAAAATTCTTTCTGTGGAAGGCTACCTACCTACCTATTATTTTACTCGATTCCACTCGGCTATTTCCTGCTCCATGCTTAGGGAAGGCCGGTATTCGATATCGGTTTCTAGGTCTTTTGAAGTACCTATACAGTGCCATCGCCCGTCTCATCAATCTCATTTACCTAGAGGCCACAACAATAGCAACGACATTTAAATAACCCGTCTAATCGAGTATTTATCAGTAATTTCCTATCCTACAATAAAGTTAGAATTACTGGCGATTTCTTAGAATCCCTATCTATACTAATATTATAAAGAGGAAAGTTTTTTTTGTTTGTATGGAATAGGCTCCGAAAATACTGGTCCGATTTTAACCATTTTTCACCAAAAGAAAGCTAAATTATCAGGAAGTAACATAGGCTATAATATATTTTTAAAAAAATAGAGATCTTTATTAAATTGCAATAATGTAACCCAAAGTAACAAAATTTTGCCTATAAAATTCATTATTTGGCGTGCGCTGGGAAAACTATTGATGATACATAAAAATGATGTACCTACTACATGATTAAAGTACTCATTATTACCTACAAAAAAGTCCGCGAGGGAATATATCTTATTATCATAGTTAAGTCACAGTAGCAGCTTTTGTGTTCTAAAATTTAATTCGATCGCCGATATTCACACGAAATCGAAACTTACGCGGGTGAAACCGCGGGGCGCAGCTAGTAGCGTATATAGCTAGGTATGTGCGTATCATGTAGGAGCACCCATCTATACAGGGTATAAACAAATAACATTAAGGACATTTAGGACTTACCTATGATGATATTTTGATGATGATTTCTAATGTATATTATGTTTCCTGTTTGTTTTTGTAGATATATTTTTATTATTGTATGCCCAGGAAGAGTGACTGTTGTTACTAAATGTTACCAATATATTCCATCTTTGTACACACAGTAAGACAATAAACGATTATTCTATTTTATTCTATCCTACCTTTTCTGTTGTAGTTAGAGAACATTTTGTTTTTCAACATTTTGATGAAAATAAAATCTTTGGATTATTTTAAAACGTCAAATTGAAAATGATATTTCTAGGAAAAATATGTTGAGCTTAATCGACACTTCTCACTAATATAACAAGTTATACCTATTTCCCCAAAAGTAATCTTGTCAAAACAAGAGTTTGAGAAGACTATTATTTTCCATACTGTTTTAGTTTTATGTGTTCACCCACGTCAAACCCTACGATATTATCTTAGTACGTGTGATTATTAAAAACGGATGAAATATATTGGACGGTAAAATAAAATAAAAATGCTGGACATTTTCACACAGCTACATCTAGCTCTAAGTGAGCAGAGCTTGTTATATGAACTAGATATATGACTGATATACTACCTATTATTCGATCTCACCTATTATTATGTTTTATGCCATATGTTACCACATAAACTTTGAAAGGTATAGGTATAATGTGAAAGAAGAACGCTATTTAACCAGTTGCAAAAAACCTCAAACTACCTCCTAAAAGTTTATTTTTATAAAGTTTATATCAAAACTCGGGTTCCTTTGCTTGAAGTTAGTCTGTATGATTATAAAATTACTTATAAGGTTTAAAATGAAACATTGATTATAAAACTTAACCATTTATCCATCACGTAGTCTTCATAAGGCCGATCAAAAGATTTTAGAATTATAATCTTGAGCCTTTCTAGTAAAAGTAATTTATATTTAAATATATTATTTATAATGATTTTAGGATAATAATTTGCTGCTTTACTTATTAAGAACTAATTATAAAAGTTAAATACCATTACAACATAAGTATATTATGCAGTCACATAAGTTCCGACATACTAATGGAATCGTTTTTTTATGGTACCTACAAGCTTTAGATACCCGTAAAAAACCTTTATAATCATTTATAGATAGATCTTGTTATAAGTAAGGCGGCATTTTATTATTGGTGTTAAAATATATAACTCCATAGATCTCTACACAATTCACAGCTCAGCTGTTGTGGTGGTAAATTGTGGGGAAAGTTATCTTTATCGTCGTGGATACGTTACCTAAAAATATTCTACTGAGAAATTGAGCCAACACAACAGCCGGGTACTGTAGTTAGTAAATAATACGCCATCCAGGCTCCTATTACACTCATATAGGTTAACTACCTACATCATTAACCAAATCCTAACATAAACAGACCATAATGCTCAAAAGCGACAATCGAATTGGTCGCTTTCACAATTTCTTACAATACATACATTTTTTTTTCTTTATTTTTTTATTGCTCTACACTTGAGCAAGTTTATGATGATGCGAATAAAAAAAAGTAATTTAAACAAAAGTACTTTCAACATAAATAAAGTATTTTTTTAAGATATGATAAAATTATAGTCAAATTATATTTAATTCAATCAGCTTCAGTTCCGTTCTGCTACTGTCACATATTGACGTGAAATTCGTAACCTAGAATAACAATATGCTACTTTTTAATCAGATACCGCACGTGCGGAACCGTAGATGTTTGCTTACGAGACGATTTTGACACAGTTTCTGTCTAATTGTGTTTAAATTTTAATCTTGTTAGGCAAAAAATCTGGGCGATTCTCTCTTTTATCAATCACCGACCATATTCTTATTGTCACTTGACTTCTTGATTATGGCTTGTGTGACTATTTGTCAGAATAATGTCCGTTTCGTGCTAGTGTATTGCAACTTTTGGAGATAGATACAAAGATAAACTCTATAGTGTGCATAACACCATTTAAAGTACAAAACACAGAAACATAATAAAATAACAAAAGAAATGCATAATGGGCGGTATTATAGCTGAAAGCGATGTCTTGTAGACAACCTTAGGATGGATAGAACTTTTTAAAATAATGACGGTGTAGGCACCGGTGTAGCCTTACTTTTCAGTTTCAGTGAGAGTAAACATAAAAATGAGATGAGGAGATGTGTGTATGTTGTGAATATGATCGGTTAATGATGGTATATTTTAATTGACACACACATCTCCAAAGCTTATGACATTAGTATGAAACGCACACTGACAGATTTGTGTCAAATAGTCACACAAGCCATAATCAAGTGAAGTGTCAATAAATGACAAAAAAAAATAGATGAAAATGCTTTAATGCACAAGATAAAACAAGTTATTAGTACTATTTAGTATTTTATTTCAGATAATCTTCGTGCAATGAAGAGTGGGGTGGTAGTGCGTTTGAAGGAAGACAAATCGTCAGAAATCTATTTTTTTTAATATTCTCCAAAAATATTCAGGATAACGACGAAAAATGACGCCATGCCCATGATGATGGTAACCCAAGATTGTTCAACATGGCACTCTTTAGGGAGCCCTATGTCCAGCATTGAACACATGCTGTTTGTAAAAGGATCATTAAAAAGAACTACCAGCCTTTTATCTTGCCTTTCTTTCCTGGCATGGTCGCGGACGAATAAGTGATCCTTAATGATTAATTAATTTTGAAAGAAGATGTGCTACTTTGTAGAAAGCGTCGCTTTTAAAGCCCATGCAGAGCCCGAATAATTAAAAAAAAAATCAACTCAGAGCGATGTTAAGTGAGCTCCAATTAAAAAAAGTAATAGTAAAAATGTTTTTGGCGCATTTAAGATTGCTTTTAAAGAGATCGATCTATTTAAAATGGACCTCAGATAATTTTATTTACGAATATATGCCCTAATAGAATGAGCACTAAAGTATATTTTGGCCTTTTTAATGAGATGATTTAAATGACTGTTTATAATTTTACAATGATACATACATATGTTAAAAAACTTAGCTATTTAAAGCTTTAAAAGCTAATTATATTTAAATAACTAGACTACTAAATCTGTGGATAATACAAAAAAATAAAACTTTAAGACAAACATTTAGAGAATATTACTGGATATTATTTTTAAAATTTATAAATTTTATTATAAAAAAATATCTCTCTAATTCGCATTTACTGTGTAAGGTGACTTCTACCGCGATCCATAGTAATACAGCGCCGGCATGGGCCGCACACTATTAGTTCGGCTGTAGTTGGGAAGCCAATGGTTGGTTGTAGTCAACCGACACAACTGTGGTTGGGTAGCCAACAATTGGCTGCAGTTTGCTGTGGTTAGACTATCAATATCTGGCTTTAGGTGGTTAGCCAACAGTTGGCTACCCAGATAATAAAGTGTGATAAAGACGCGTTTTCCTGTGTAAGGTGATTACTACATCGAGCCATAGTAACATGGTGACGGCATGGGTGGACCACAATTGGCTGTGATTAGGTAGCCAACTGTTGGCTGAAGCAAAGCAGCCAACAATTGCTTATGGATTGGCATTCAGGTTATTAAAAGTTATATCACAGCGTGATAAAGACGCGTTTCCTGTGTAAGGCGATTGCCACAGCGAGCCATAGTAACATGGCGCCGGCATGGGCGGCCAACAATTGGCTGTGAGTTGGCGCGGGAATAGCCCAGTGTAATGGGAAGTGACGTTTCAGCAGCTCGCTACCCACGTACAGAAATAGCGCGTTTTGACCTGAAAAGAAATTAGGTATTTAGAATGGCCACATAGTGATCTTATTTTAAATAGTTATTTACATTAAAGAAAATAGTGGTCAAAATCAGTTGTTTCGGTCCAATAAATCAGTTGTTTCAGCTTCAGTACCGGTCAGCAAATCTTTGTATGTTTGATATAAACCTTGGGTTGGCACAAACTACAAATCATATATGAACAAAAAATTCTGATTTCTTTATGATTCCGATCTAATTATAACATTTACATAGATATTTTTTTGATTAAAATATTAAATATTCGATTCGGTTTGATTTGATTTTAACGGAGTTAAAAGATTAATTAAGTGTTTATTAACTTTTTTATACAATTAAAGTGGCACACAAGCATACGGCCCATCTGTTGGTAAGCGGTTATCGTAACCGATGGACGCTTGCGAAACCAGAGGTGAAAAGTCACAAATAGTAACATACCTGCATAGTACAATGGTCGCCCGCCCCATTTATTCTTCAGATCCACGATAAAGTACAAGACGGCTTGCGCGAACAGCGCAGTGGATGCGCAGACGAGGCAGTACGACACCGACCACAGGTTCTTGTTCAGGGGGATGGGACCGCCGTTCTTAGAGAACATGCAGAGTACGCCACCGGAGACACCGAAGACCAGGGACCAGAATATCCAGCGCATTATACGAGCCCTGAGAAAACAAACATTTGATATTGTAAATAATAATAATAATCTGGACATTTTTAGACAGCATCATCTAGCCCCAAAGTAAGCAGAGCTTGTGTTATAGGAACTACATGACTGATATTCTACTTAAATACTTTTTTTTAAATACATACATAGAAAACGCCCAGACCCGAGACAAATATTTGCAGATCATACAAACATTTGTCCCACAACTGTGTCAACATTTGTGACACAGAGGTCGTCCCTACCAAGTACAAAATAAAATATAGGGCGAGTAGCCGGCAGCGACGCACGAGTAGCGGGTTCGATTCCCACTATGAATTTGATAACGTAAATACCACCCGATTAGGCAATTCATCCTCCGCAGGCCTCAATTAAGAGGCCTGCGGAGGATGAATTGCCCATACAAGCGTAATACCAAAATCATTCGTAATTAGAGCTTATTTCCACCATATTATGTTATTATTTGTATTCGAATAGTATTTATCTAGAACCTTGATAAATATTTTTTCAAAATACTAAAACAAAATGTAAACGAATCGCATTTTGGATATGTTTACGTCATTTAAGACATGTTTTCATCTTATTCGTTTCATATTAAAAACAATAATATCATACGTATAGGTACATAGTTTTTATTGTCTAGTTACAGAATAACAACACGATGTGAAAAATACAACAAGTTTTCAGTCATCATTTTTGGTATTACGGAACATCACCAAATTTATAACAAATTCTGAACGGCTAATATTGCTATCGCGCAAGCACGGGCGGGCCTGCATCAGTCAAAAAGAGATATTTTTGGACGCGCTTCGAATTAAAGTGGTGAGCGCTGTCCGCCGGATCCTTAACAGTAGTTATTCTGTGATACATACCTAGCGTGATTGTAGACGAGCATGACTCGAGCTGCGTGTGCGCCGCTTTGCACCATTAATATACCAGAGAACACGCCCAACAGCCCTTCCGGGTCGTGTCGGACCGTCGTGCGGTATATCTCATGGAACGTGCCGCGCGAGTACATGTGAGATGACCCGAATATTATTCTGAAATTAGATGAAATAAGGCTCAAATCACTACACTAAAACCTAAATTCAGAGTCGGGGGTTGAACAGTCCCCCAAAAACCATCATTCAGCATTCGCCTTATGGCTGGGTGCATAAAGGTTAAATTTGCGTTTGAATTTTCAAATAGCGCCTGAATAGTCATCTAGAGGAGCCCCTATTTCACTATGAATTCGGGCTTAAAATATCCGTACTAGATTTTTTCTACAAACAACAGTCTACATAGATATATACATAGATAGAAAATGTTTTAACGCACAATATAAAACAAGTGTATAGGCATACATAGAATAGAACAGAATAAAATAGAACACAATAGAATGAAGTTTATATTGAAACACGATCAATATAAACTTCATTCTATTCACGGCTTCGCCCGCGTGGTACCCAGTAGCCTGAAAAGTTTGTGAGGATGGATATTTGTTACTCTTTCACGCAAAAACTACTGAACGGATTTTGATGAAACTTTACAGTAATATAAGGTATACATCAGAATAACACATAGGCCCCACGCGGGCGAAGACGTGGGCAGAAGCTAGTTTATTTTATAAATTATTTACCTGTCGATATGTCCAGCGATGCCGCCCGTGCAATTATGTAGGTTCTTCCCGTAAGCCGACAGATGGAGTCCGCCCGGGCCCATGTACCCGCGAGGGCAGCCGGGTGCCGCCACTAGTAATGTAACGCACACCTGCGAAGACATACCTTTATAATAAAAACTTTTACAACCTCGATGGCAGGCTGCGACGCATGAGATGCGGGTTCGATTCCCGCTACGGGACAATATTTTTGCAACCAAAAACACCTTGCTAAATTGAAAAAAAAAATTGCGTAGCTCAAAATAAATTAAAATATTGATTGATTTGATTTATTTTATGTATCATTAAATATATTATATGATCACTAAAGGAGGATTAATGATGATGAAAAAAGATGACCGTTTATTGTTTTTGCTTGCTGTTCTTGGGAAATTAAAAAGATCATTTAATTAAATGCCTAGACGACCTCTGTGGCGCAGTGGCCGAAGGCCCGCCTGAGACGCATAAGGTTGCGGGTTCAATTACCGCCACGGGACAAATGTTTGTATCTGCAAATATTTGTCTCAGGTCTGAGTGTTTTCTATGTATATGATGTATGTATTTACAAAAAAAATATATATAAGTAGTATATTATCAGTCATGTAGTATCCATAGCTCTGCTTAGTTTGGGGTTAGACGATGCTGTGTGAAAATGTCCAGCATTATTATTATTATTAATACACTTTATTTATTGTATAATCTCGCTTAAATAAATTTTTCACTACAAATTCCATATCAAAACATTGTAGTAAAAAACATAAAAACGGAGAACCACAAACCGCGGGGCAGAGCCCAAGCGGTCGGTGCCT
The DNA here is from genome assembly GCA_958496245.1 of Perizoma flavofasciatum. Classification (NCBI taxonomy): domain Eukaryota; kingdom Metazoa; phylum Arthropoda; class Insecta; order Lepidoptera; family Geometridae; genus Perizoma; species Perizoma flavofasciatum. The sequence continues at coordinate 2,905,094 of OY292443.1, read as the reverse complement.
AGGGCTGCAGAGAGGAACCTCCTGACGATGCGCGCATAATAATAATAATTATTATTATTATCATAATGCCTTATTATATAAGTTACCTGTACGGCCACAAGTAAGAGAGTCGCCAGCCACTGTTGCCAGCCGGCAGATATGTCGCGGAAGAGGGAACGGCCTGGAAAAAATAGTCATGATAATTATTTTGAACAAAATAATCACATACTTTCTAGACCCCTTGAGATATTTTTTTTCTTCTATAAAACAGGCAAGGTCTGGACAAATACCTCACGCATAGTTTTCCTATCATGCTCACGCAAATGCTTCAATGAAAACTTGGCAGAATTCACAAAATCTACTGCAATTTCCATATAATTCAATCTTTCCGCAAGCGTTAACGCCAACAGAAAGTGGTTGTTGTCTAACACTCTGTTTCATAATCACTCGCTACCTTTAGCGGCGTGCTAAAAGTTGCCTGTCTCTATCCTTTGTTTAGTATTAGAAAAGGACCAGGGTTCGATTTAGCGACCTGCTAAGTAAGGGAGTGATTATGAACCAGAGTAAGCCTCTAAGGGGCGGTGCAGCACATCTGCTAAAATTAAAGCTTATATAGTAGTAGTTACTACTTCTACTATATTTTTTAAATATAGTAATAGTAATAGGAGTAATAGTAGTGGGGAGTCGTAATAGTGGGAACTAGTAGTAGTTGTGGGGATTTGTAGTGGTGAGTAGGAGTTGTGGGGATTTGTAGTGGTGAGTAGGAGTTGTGGGGAGTAGTAGTTGTAGGGAGTAGTAGTGGTGAGTAAAAGTTGTGGAGAGTAATAGTTGTGGGGAGTAGAAGTTGTGGAGAGTAGTAGTTGTGGGGAGTAGTAGATGTGGGGAGTAGTAGTTGTAGGGAGTAGTAGTTGTGGAGAGTAGTAGCTGTAGGGAGTAGTAGTGGTGAGTAGAAGTTGTGGAGAGTAGTAGTTGTGGGAGTAGTAGATGTGGGGAGTAGTAGTTGTAGGGAGTAGTAGATGTGGGGAGTAGTAGTTGTGGGGAGTAGTAGTGGTGAGTAGAAGTTGTGGTGAGTAAAAGTTGTGGAGAGTAATAGTTGTGGGGAGTAGAAGTTGTGGAGAGTAGTAGTTGTGGGGAGTAGTAGATGTGGGGAGTAGTAGTTGTGGGGAGTAGTAGTTGTGGGGAGTAGTAGTTGTAGGGAGTAGTAGTTGTGGAGAGTAGTAGCTGTAGGGAGTAGTAGTGGTGAGTAGAAGTTGTGGAGAGTAGTAGTTGTGGGAGTAGTAGATGTGGGGAGTAGTAGTTGTGGGGAGTAGTAGTTGTGGAGAGTAGTAGTTGTGGGGAGTAGTAGTTGTGGGGAGTAGTAGTTGTAGGGAGTAGTAGTTGTGGAGAGTAGTAGCTGTAGGGTGTAGTAGTGGTAAGTAGAAGTTGTGGAGAGTAGTAGTTGTGGGAGTAGTAGATGTGGGGAGTAGTAGTTGTGGGGAGTAGTAGTTGTGGAGAGTAGTAGTTGTGGGAGTAGTAGATGTGGGGAGTGGTTGAGGAGAGTGGTTGTGGGGAGTAGTTGTAGGGAGTAGTTGTGATAGGAAGTAGTAAAAGTTAAAACCCCGTATACCTGGCGTAATATCCTGGTTGGTCCTCATAAATGCGCACTCCAGCGCCCCTACTATGAAGTACATAGCAGCGAGGCGTTGCAACACGCCCGGAAGTCGAACCGACACCCAAGTCACGTTCACTGAGCCGATAACGATTCCAATAAACGACATCAGAAGCGCGCGGCGGGCCACCTACGAATGACAAATCAAGACATTGCTGTGTTCTTGTTTGAAAGAAGCACATAGATTTAAATGCCACTATATGGTCACCCATCTCAATGGTGACTTTTTTGCTATGGGAAAATGCTATTACGCATTGCCCCCGGCCCGAGGAGCGCCGGAGGTGTCTGTCAGACTCACCAACCAATCCACTTACAGAATGCTAGTGGATGGTGGCAAATCGACTAAAACCCCATCGATATTTCGCTTTTACTATTTTCTTGTTTTCACTACCTCTTTTGCATGTTGTGCCTACTTCTAGAAGGATGTACACCGTCTCTGCTATTCTTTGTTGATCACTTGCAAGTATTGTGTAACACCCAGTTTAACAGGCCAAATAAAAAAATATATATTCCGCCGCTCACCTTAATGCCAATGCGTTGTGAAACCACTTAGGTAAGGGTCTCGACTAAAGTCTTTGCCCTGGCTTCGATTCGCAGGGGCGTCTGCACCTGGGTCAGTGGGTGTGGCCGCTGAGCGGCGGTACGCTGACCTCTTGGCTTAGCGCTGGCTGTCAGTTTGGGGTTCGGCTACGGGGTTCGACGCGCCGAGGAGGTCACGGGGCTGTGGTTGCCACGGTCCTTGATGGTCTGTGGGCCTGGCGTGCAGCGGGGCGACAGGGTTCAGATTGGCCCTCACATTTACCACAGAGTGAAGTGAGCCATTAAACTTAGCTTTACCTGATGGAAAGCACTGATTCTCGGCATAGCGGTGCGAAGCCTGGCGTTGAGTGAGAGTACCAATGCTTCGCCCATCGCGAAGGCGAACCAGGGGAACACTATATCAGCGACTGTGATGCCGTTCCACACGCTATGCGAGAATATCTGGTAGCCGCCGCCGCCCGCGTTCACGAAGATCTGGGAACAGAAATCGACTTTAGCGTAAAGTAAGTAGCTACAATATTTTTTTTTACATTAGTTTACTTTATTACTTGTATTTCCTTGTTAACTATATTAGCTGTTCCATCACTTTGATCGGAACTCTCAATCTTTTTAACGGAGGAGGGTGTTGCTGTCTGCGACAGTTTTTATACTTCTGCAGACATCATCGTTTTTCAATAGTATGCCATTGTTTCAGTTCCTCAAATATAAATATATATATATATATATATATTTGTTTCATTTTTTAGATTTTTCATGAAGTAAAACCTACTTCAAATACTTCGACGCAGAAGGTTCTAAGAAGGAGGGTTCGATTCCCGTCGCGGGGCAAATGTTTGTATGATTTGCAAATATTTGTCTCGGGTTTGGGTGTTTTTTATGTATAGTATGTTGATTAACGCAAAAACTACTGAACGGATTTTGATGAAAGTTTACAGTAATATAGCTTTTACATCAGAATAACACACTACTTTATATCCATGTACCGCGCGGGTGAAGCCGTGGCCAGAAGCTAGTATACACATATATATATAAAACAAACATTTTATGTAGCACGTAGGGACTGCGACTCCTATAGGAATAGGTATATCCCTATGGAAACTTATAGAAGCCTTGCTTACCATAAGAGCGATAGAGATTCCCCTGAAAATATCGAGCGAGCGAAGACGCGCTCGGGTCGGTGAGCGCGGCACGCTCGCCTCTGCTGTCAGAACACGAGTTTCCGAGCCCAGTTCATTATCCTCTCTGTAACGGAAACATTATTTGAGCAACTTGCTTCGCTCACCACGATTGCCTACACGGCCGGGAAACTTCGTTACCTTCACTCACATGAATTAGTACATTATTTGAGCAACTTGTTTCGCTCACCACGAATGCCTACACGGCCGAGATACTCATTTTTACTAAAATGGTCGTTGTCGTACTTCATTCGAATGTCAGCTAGCAACTATTCACATTGCTTGGCTCCGGTTTGAAGGGTATGGCTGCCGGTGAAATTACAGCCACATGAGATTTTTCACCATTGTCTCAGGGTCGGTAATGCACGAGTGATATCTCTGGGTGTCTAGACAAATACCACTTTCTGTTTGCGTTAACGCCTGCGGAAAGATTGAATTGTATGGAAATGACATTAGCTGCGGAAATGTCACGAGCTACCAAGTTTTACCTTGAAAAATTTGCGTTAGCGTGAAAGGAAAAGTAAGCGTGAGGTATTTGTCTAGGCCCCCTGGTGTTGCAAGTGCCCATTCTAACCTATTTGTTAGTAAATTCTGCGAAGATAAAGACATTTTGCGACGGGAGATGATCAAACAATAAAATAATCAACAAAACAAAATGTCTCCAAATAGGAGAAGTACACCACTCCGCAACATGTTCTCAGGCCACTGTTGTGAAATGACTCACCTAGCAAAGTACCGAGCGTACATCCTGCTTGCCACGAGCCGTTTGCCGATGCCCTTCACGACGTACCACAGCGTAGCCATGGCCAGCAGGACCACGGCGGCCGTCAGGATCGGCAGCGAGGCGGCGTCCGGCTCGGCCGTCATCCGTGGCTTGCAGCCGTCCGCTTCCGCCGGATTGATGGTGTACTGGCCGTATTCGCCGAACTGGTATGTGCCTGGAAAAGATCATCATAAGAGTACTTGAAAACTTGTATGCAACAGACTTTACAACTATAGTAGTTAATGGAAATCATCCTACTAATATTATAATCTGTAACAGCTGTGCAAATTTGGATGATATTTGGAACAGGTATAGTTTCTGACCTAGAATATCACATAGGCTATTTTTTAACGGGCACCACAGAGCAGATGCTAGTATCTTATAATAAATTTTGCTAAAATTTACGGTTGAGCCCTGACGTGCTTTACGTATAAAAGCACTTTTTTATTCCAAAAACTATCGTGAACTTGACTATTCATATTGTAAAAACGGGAATTTTCACGTACTGCACTATCGGTGAAGGCACCGACTAAGTTTCGACACATTCCGAGAGTCTTCATCAGGGTGAGTGGTTGCGACTTGCTCCTTCCGCGTCGCGCCGTGCACTACGGCGTGGTAGTTCCCGTCTTTACAATATGTATAAAAGCACGTCGTAAAAGCATATACCTGAATGACGTATGACGTGAATTTACCTCGTGTGTTCATAAGTTTTGAGACGAACTTATTTAATTAATTTAAAAAGAAAGTAATTCATGCAACCTTTTTTAAACTTTTAAAATTTTAAATTTCGAATGTTTTGAATCAGAAAAAATATACATTTGAATATTTGTTTCATTCTCCGTGAAAATGGCGCCAACAAAAGATTTGCGTGCGACTGTAATTTCACTGTTTCAAGCAGGAAAAAAACCAATGCAAGTTTTTAGTGAAATCCAAAGTTTGGGATGTAGTCGGAACTTTGTGTATTATACCATAAAGAGGTACAAGGAGACCGGCTCTTTAGAAGACCGTGGAAGATGTGGCCACCCGCGGTCTGTAAGGACGCCCGCCAACATCAAAGTAATCAGAGAGCGAATTCGTCGCAACCCTCGCCGGACTCAAAAGAAATTAGCTCTGCAGACCAACATTTCGCGAATATCGGTGAACAGGATACTTAAATATGATCTTAAACTAAAGGCCTACAGTCGAAGGAAAGTGCATTATTTAAACGAGCGTCTTCGTAAATTGCGACTGGAACGATGTCGGAACCTATTGAAGAGACACGATCCAAAAAATATCCTGTTTACCGATGAAAAGATCTTCACGGTGGAAGAAAAGTTTAACCGGCAGAACAATAAGGTTTACGCCAGAAGTTCAAAGGACGTCCAGCCATCTGTACGCAATGTCCAGCGCACTCATCATCCAGCAAGTGTGATGGTTTGGTGGGGTGTTTCCTACGAGGGGGTCACTTCGCTTCATTTTTGCCAGCAAGGCGTCAAGGTGAAGGCACAAAATTACCAAACCGACATATTGGAAGCGGTGGTTAAACCATTAAATGATACGCTATTCGCTGGAAAAAACTGGGTTTTCCAACAGGACTCTGCTCCCTCCCATAAAGCTAAGACTACCCAACGTTGGCTGGAGGCCAATTTGCCAGGCTTCATTCGGAGCGAAGATTGGCCCTCGTCAAGCCCTGACTTGAATCCTTTGGATTATTCTTTATGGACGGAATTGTAGCTGAGGGCATGCAGAAAGTCTCACCCAAACCTGGATTCTCTCAAGCGAGCCCTTATTAAAGAATCGAAACGGATTCCCATTGAAAAGATTCGTGCCGCCATAGATGAATGGCGCACGCGTTTGAAGGCCTGCATTGAATGCAAAGGCGGCCATTTTGAATGATTTATTTTTAAATACAGATCTAGATGTCAGTAGTTTTAATTTTAATATCCAATAAATGAATACTCAACTTAGCTCCAAAAATATTTTAGTTTTACTGTGTCTCAAGACTTATGAACACACGAGGTATAAAGAACAGATGTGCTTTTTATCGTCTATTACAGCGGCCCCTAGTGGCTTGTGGGCAGCATTACCAGAAGATATGTCAGATTACTTTTCGGTAACTTTTAGGTAACACAATGGTTACTTTTAGGTGTTTTGTTGGAAATCGTAGGATTCATAGGTATATTAAATTTCTTACTTGAATATAAATAAACAGAACGTAGTAACGCTCTTTGTTGCATATTTTTAAAATGTTGCCAAAAAATAGAGAAGAAAATATGGGTTAGAAAAAGAAAAGGTTTGGTCGTGAAAGATGGAAGGACACTACTAAATGATCACGTGAAATGCAACTTAAGATGGAAAACACTACTAAATCATCAATTTTTGTAAGTTAATACAACCAACATCTGTCTATCAACTTTTAGTACCTTTTATAGAGTAAAAAAATAAGAAAGGTTACTTTTCACACCTAAAGGTTACTTTTTATTTATTTTAGGTAACTTTTGTCATTACCCGGATAGCAACACTGCTTGTGGGCGATAAAACCTATCTAGGAACCATCCTTAAAGTGATACAAGTAAATAAAATACAAGAAATCGCATTATAATCCGATCAATCCGATACGCCGTTTTACATACCTACATATCACGCCTGTTTCCCGGAGGGGTAGGCAGAGATCAAAGATTTGACCACTTGCTACGATCCTGGCATACCTCTTTCGCTTTATTCATCCTCATCAAATTCTTCATACATGCTCGGCGGTTTAGTGTACTTCTGACCTGGCCGAGTAACGAGACGTAGTAACGAGAGTTGAGAAAGGTATTTTGAGATGGTTTGGGCATATAGAAAGGATGGATGAAAGAAGATTAACAAAACAAGTATACAAGGCGAGCGTCAATGGAATAGTTGGAAGAGGAAGGCCTCGGCGAACGTACTCTGACCAAATTTGAGATATTCTAGATAAGCCGTTTTGGAGATAAATAAAAACCAATAAACAAAAACTTTTGAATTTTTGAGGATACCAAGTAGGGGATCGTCGGAGGCACATCCAAACATATTTGGCACATGCCCGCGTTTAGCATGTGATTAGCATTCCACGTGACAGGTTCGCCCATCGCCGCCACATAAATGGCGCCGCGGAGATAAATGCTAACATACAAACGTTTTTTGCCTCCTGTTGTAAAGAGTTTAATTACGAAATAAGGTATAATTCAGGAAGTCAAAATTCCCAAATCCTTTTCACAATCGTATGGAATTATCTTGGATATTTATCAATGAGGTAAAATTTTGCATTCGCATGTGGCGACACACGTCAAATGAGCTACTTTACATCACATCAACGAAGAGCTAGCACAGTCAATACACAGATGGTATTGCATCTCGGTAGTACTACTCCCAAAGTTAGGGATTGAATAGTTTCTGAGAAATGACGCAATGTTCCTAGATAGTACATCTATATTGTACAACTTCAATAAAATCAATCCACACTGAGTCAGAGCCACATGACCCGAGATAACAAGGTTAGTAGTGCACTATTGGATTATATCCCTTCCTAGTGAAATGTCCTTGGTATATTTATGTGTAACTATTACGTGTATGTTGTCCCAGAAAGCGAAATAAAACATTGTGAGGAACTTGGTATGTTCTAAACTAGAATGTACACAAAAAACCTCCTTCTTTGGAAAACGACATGGCAAATCCGAGCATGTATTTTAGGATCACAAGGCCCTTTCGAGTGCCTTGTAATTTATATATGTCTCATAGAATTCAACAGATAACTTTTTCTCAACATTTTCTCAAGTATCTTTTAATTATTTTTACAATGTCTGTTAAGCATTTTACTTTATTAAACATGTAATCCAAACAGGTAAACCCAAATTGTAATAATTTTAAGGGTCTAGTAGATAAGAAAGAAGGCCTGTTTTATTATTCAGTCACATTTTTTGTTTTGTAAGGATACATTTTATAACCACATCAATTCCTCAGTCGACTTATATAAGTTAATACATATCCAAAAGACTAGCTTCTGCCCATTGCTTGCCTGTGTGGAAAATAACCAGATAAAAGAAGTTTATGTTATTCAAGGGCGGGAATAATATCTATTATTAGGTATATGTTAGGTAATTGTGTTTATTTAGGGAAGTGTTTATGTTTCATTAATAGATTAGCTCTAGCATATAATTTATATATTTTTTTATATTCATGCACTACCTCAAGACTCTTCTCCATTAACACAAAGGTTAGCTGGAAGAGAGTGCTATCTAGCATTAAGTTCGCCTATGTACAGTACTTTGTAGTTGTGAAATAAAGAATTATCTATCAAAATCACTTCTGGGGTTACAAAGATTATTAGCAAGAACCATCCAACATCCATACTTATGCATTTATATTATGAACCTTCTACCTATGCTAGAATATAATTTAATGCCCCTTGCTGAGAGGAGCGCTCCTGTAGCGATGCAGCTATGGTTATATGTAAATAGCTGTTGCTTAGTCACAGAACAACACTAGTTAGGCAAGTAATTTTGCTTATAAGTAAGTTGCATAGGATGAGTCATTGCTGGAATTTGGAGTGTACTGGCCAGCAAAGCTTCTTCAAACTCGCTTCGAATCAGACAAAGGATACAAATAAGAGAGAATAAGCAATACCTACGTCATGGTTCGCAAACTTACCATTGCATATTTCTCCGGTGGCATTCCGCACCGCATAATGCACTGGGCTCAGCGTGCTCAGCACGAATGCATCACTTCCAGGCGCCTTTTCAGTCTCCAGCAGAATACAGCCTTCACATTCATCGTACTGGCTCCAAAAGCTAATATTCTCATCAGCAATAATTTGTAAACAAGCTTGATCGTATTGCAACGTAGTACCGTTGCAGTCGCGGATAAATGAGCCCACGTTCTGGAAATGGTCGGCAGACATTTTCTATGCAATAATTCTACATTAGTTTCAACAAGGATAATTATCTTGCAATAAGAGAAAAACAATGAAAATTGCACAAAAACACGAAACTATGCAGATGGAAACTCGTGAATCAGCTGAATGAATGGTGAATGAATGATATGATAGAGCTGTAGCAAACCGTATGTATTTGTAGCTACTGCTTACCTACCTAACTGAGCGGCTACCTACTTCTACATAAGTAATTACCTCCGTTTACCTTTTACTGCCGATCAAATCTTCACTTCACTTCACTTCTTGATTATGGCTTTTGTAACTATTTGTCACAATTCTGCCAATGTTCGTATCATGTTAGTGTCATAAACTTTTGGAGATATGTGATATGCGATGTTTTTATGACACTGAACGTCTCGTGTTTCTTTGACAGAAACGTTAAACGGTGGTGGCGAATAAAGGTTTGCTTGCTGGGTGTTTCTTTTCTAATCCTTGCTTGATAGTAAAGTGATATAACTACTTGTCTTGTTTTGATTAATCCTGGTAATGGTTCTTCACAAGGTAACTGGTAAACTGGTACGTCTTCTGGACGGAGGTATGGTAAGAGGTAAACGGAGGTAATTACGTAAGTATGTAGAAGTAGGTAGCCGCTCAGTTAGGTAAGTAAGCGATAGCTACATATTCGTTACCAAGTAACGAGTACACCGTCTGACTCAATTTTTTTATTAAAAAAATAAAAATAAATTAAATATCGTAAATATAGATGTCAGTTTAATATCAAGTACGAACAAAGTCATACTATATGCGACGTGACTCGATGTGATGTATAATGCGAGTGCTTGATCGTTCAAAAGTAACGAGTAACGTAAAGATACGATAGTAACGAGCGCTGATTGTTTTAGAATCCATACAAAATTTCGCGTTACTTTTACAGACAGCTCTAATGAATGAGTGAGTGAATCATAAATTTATAATTTACTGTCATTTATCTCAACAGTAACGATACCGAAAACAAATTTACCTTCATTTCTGGCAAGTTCGCAACCGAACATAATATTCCACAGACTATTAAGATGTAATATTGATTGAGCAGTTTCAATTCTGAAATTATATGATTTTTTACTCGAGTTTATTCACAATAAATACTACTTTCGCATTAATTCCTGTTTTGATTTAAGGCCACTCTCAAGACCGGACGAAAAATGAACTACTGCTAGTGAAACAAATAGTTTCCGAGGTGATTGTAAATTTTCCTTTATAATCATCTTATAAGCATTTTTAGTATAAATGGTACGAGAACGAATTATCATCTTGAGAAAATAAAATTACTTCCAAAAAGTAATGACTCCTTCGAGCCGGATTTGAACCAGCGACCTATGGATGACAACAATTCCTCTACAGTCCACCGCTCTACCAACTGAGCTATCGAAGGTATATCTATGGATGCGAATTTACGCATTCTTTTAAGTGATTAGCAGCGTTTAGGAGGTCAAAAGTGAAAGGTATATTTATTATATAGTAAGATCTCTTCTAGGTCTTTATTGTGCAAAACACCAATTTACAGTACCTACAAACACAGAAACATAATAAAAGAACAAAATAAAAAAATAAACGCACGATGGTAGGTATGGAATTATAATATCTGTGCATATAAGTCCAAAATCATTTCTCAAATCTCCTGATCGATCTCCTGCTTACCTTATTAAACATTAGGTATCATTGCATAATTTTATCGGCTACGCAACGGTAGCCTGAACTAGACCTAGGTACGTTGATTTAAGTAAAAGCGTTAAACTTGTAAAAGTAATATATATTTTTATTATTATCTCGCCCATCCGATATTCCTAAGTTTTTTGTAATTTAAGAACTAGATTTCTAAAGAAAAAAAAATGCAAGTTTTACAAAGTGTTTTTTAATTTTTTTAGGTGGCGATTAACCGGTATTATACAATAAAATAACTCTGCTTAAATGATAAAAACGTTAAAGCTGAAATAAAAATGGATAAGTATCTATACATAGAGTTCACACGTATTTTCTTTTAAAGTTAGGCAAGACGCAATGAAAGACCGACTCTCTTTTCATACAATCGTACATACTTCAAGTCTTGCAGTGCAAGTTTTTAACGTAGCATTAAAATGCTACTAGAATTGAAGTGCGTTGAAAGAGCCAGCTTACAGCTGGTGTTTGTATTTGAATTTCTTTAAGTTACACTATTTTAAGTCGACACGTACTTTAAGGGCGCTGATTATACTTAAATGGTGATTTAGTGTTTCATTTACGTTACTCAGAAACGAAGGGGGGCTAAGGGCTCAGACCTGAAATAACTCAAGACCAATATCCATTTTTACCCCATCTATTGGATGTCCCAGAACTACTGTTTCTATGCCGAAAAGGGATTATTCTAGACATAATATAACTACGTAACAATCTTTGTTCTAAACCTAAAGGAAAATGTTGGTTAATTCTAATAAATCAGCTGTTATAAATAGTACTGGACATTTTTTTTTTCACACAACATCATCTAGCCCCAAACTAAGCATAGCTTGTATTATGGGAACTACATGACTGATATACTACTTATATACTTTTTTTTGTAAATACATACATATTATACATAGGAAAACACCCAGACCCGAGACAAATATTTGCAGATCTCACAAACATTTGTCCCGTGACAGAAATCGAACCCGCAACCTTCTGCGTCTCAGGCGGACCTTCGCCCACTGCGCCACAGAGGTTATGTAACCAATGTCTAACATATTGTTTTTTTAAACAGATATAAGGTTGGAAGAGAGTCTAAAATTCAACTAATTTATGCCAACAAATTGAAAATTATTTTCAAAATAATACAATTTTCGAAATTTAGAAAATTATAATATTTTTAACGACAAATTGCTTAGGTTAGTAAACATGTTCTGGTACACCTATAAAATAAATTGGAATGTACAGTACACCTTATGTGGTAGCGAATAAATACAACAATGCTTTGACAAACTGCACGATTTCAGAACCTCCTAGCTTAGACTCGCCGTACATGCGATCCACGAAAGTGATAGGTACCTCGCCGATTGTATAGTCCAGTTGCCGAGCCCTGAAAAAAAAATCCGTAAGAATTGATTCAGGTACATACATTAGATTTATAGGTTTAAAAAAATGTACGAGTATAAATATTTACAATAACAGGAAACGTGAACGAAAAGAGGAGAATCTTAGGCCTAAAAATTTACTATTTTTTTCTATAAATAAATTAATAAATTTTGATCATGCGACAAGGGTGCAAAGAGCACTGGCGACATTCCCTCACTAAATGACCAAGGAAATCCTTTATACGCATTCTCATTTATTCACCTTAGGAACTTTACAGTACACTTGGTTTTTTCAAATTAGAATAACAATACATAACATACACAAAGAATCTGGTCAATTATTTAAAGCCAATAAAACAGCCAAGACACAATGATTTCAGAATGGGTTTAGTTCAAATAAATTCGTTAAATTAATAAAAATATTATACAGAGAATGTATACTTTGAGAGAGGAGAGAGTCCTCTTGTCACCAGCGAAGGACCATAGGTGTGCTAACTTTTTATTTTACTTTGCCCTGGATAGTCCTATCTTCTTAACCCGAAACAGGTAAAGAAAGCAGTGAAAATGTATTCACTGGCAAAAGGAGTACATACATATGCCACTGAATAGTTTCAAATTTCTAATTAAGATAGTCTGTGAAAGTATCTATCTAGCAGTAGTAACTGTGAAGCCTGTGGAGTTAAGGAAGATGTGTACCGCTTTTTAGAGGAGTGTGTCTATGTTCTAAAAATCACTCTGAGATTTCAATAACCAATTGGTGAATCATCAGCACATTTGTCCCATAGTGAGAATCAAACCCACACCTCTTTAATCGCAGCTACTCACCAGCCGCGCTATCGATGTCGCCGAAAGACACATAAAATACAGATAACTTTTGATCCACTGAACTATTTAAAATCTTAAATGACATGTACTGCACCAACCTGATAATCATCTCCATTTGGAAGACGTATCCTTTGGACACACAGCTGTCTATTAACCTCTGAAGGATGTCTTTCTTATACAATCTGAAGAAAAAAAAATACTATGGTTCAATAATTTTCACTAACGGTGATGTTAAAATTAATGGATTTCTATATTACAGTACTCAGTAATGGTTAAGATTACAAACTTGATATTTATGCAGCACTTACTATCTAGATCAGCGGTTCTTAAACTTTACAGGCAATGGAACACTCAACAAAGCCCTTTTATTTTATGGAAGGAAGGGATGGCCCCACATCAAATAAATCGATTATAAATGAAAGATGCAATTCAAAATAAGAACCTTCATTATAAACATGTTCTAAGTGATACTTTTATGTGAAGAATGGGAATTATTTCACTGTCTCATTAATAATTCTCTTAAAGTTCGGTATTTTATAAAACAGTTATGTATATGTAAATGTCTGAGGCATCCAATCTCGACCAATATTTTGAATAGGTACCTACAACTCGAATTCTCACAAAATACAATTGTGGGTTCTTCTCATCACATTTATTGCGCTATTTCAAAATAATATTCGTAACTGTGCAATTATTTAACAGCCTAAAATAACAGTATGATTATATGATTAATATAATTTCGCGGAACTTCTAAAAGTCATAGAAGTTCCGTTCCACAAGACTTGTAGGTTCCACAGGACCCACTTTATGAATCGCTGATCTAGATAAATGAAGACAGAGTAATCTCCAAAATAAGATTAATAACAATTTTTAAAACTTCAATGTTATTTTATGTATGACATAATAATAATAATGCTGGACATTTTCACACAGCATCATCTAGCCCCAAACTAAGCAGAGCTTGTGTTATGGGAACTACATGATTGATATGCTACTTATATACATTTTTATTTGCAAACACATACATATTATAACTAGGAAAAGACCCAGATTCCGAGACAAATATTTGCAGATACAAACATTTGTCCCACATCAGGAATCGAAAACACAACCTTCCGCGTTTCAGGCGCGCCTGCTGCGCCACAGAGGTTGTCTCTACACATGCCCTATTTTTCACCCATTTGACCTGACAATAATATTAAAAATCATCCCACTTATAACATGTTACAAACCCTTTGTGACAGTCGAATTCTATTTGTGTATGAATTCTATTTGTGTATACACATTCATGAAGATTGGATTAACCCATTTGATTAACGCAAGATCTGTTTGTGGCCAACTACTAGTATAATTAGCTATTAAAATTAAGCTGATCTTATTACAGTAATATAGCTTATAGATCAGTATAAGCTATATTACTTATCTGTGGGCAAAAGCTAGTATAATAATATTTTGAATTAAAAGAAGGTACAATAGTTTTATGCAATTTCCTCCAACCACTCTACTCTAATTACCTCAAGCCATAAAAAACTTTTATACCTGAAAGAACCAGTCAAATCCGATGCCCCTGGTCGCAAGAGCATCTGAGTCACAAAATTGGCTCCTCGTGAAATAAGCTTCCTCCTGAAGTCCCAGCCGTGAACACCACCGTCTCCCTGGTACCGTGTGCCGGAGACCAGGTCATAGTCATGCTTGCGTTGCAGTTCTATGAATTGAGGGATGAATTTTGGCTGGAATATTAGAATAATCATTTTATATTAATGATTTTTTATACAAACATGCCCACTTACACCTGCTTCATCAAAGCTTGGTCTCAAGGAATGGACATAATTTATTGAATATTTTGACTTAATTAGTTCATATGGTGATGATTCTAATAATTATAATTTTAATTAATTAGGGCCTATTTTGACTTTGGTAGCAGGTAACTTTCATTGGGGAATAAATCAGAGTAAACTGGATAATAAGGCAATGTTTGATGACCTCAGGTTTAGTATTATAGTATCTGTTACCTCAGTGGTTGAGTAGATGAGACATAAGAGGTGGGAATTTGATTCCAGCTACAAGACAAATATTTGCAATCTGCTGATATTTTTTCTGGGTCCGGGTGTTGTAGTACCATGGTACTTGCAGTTCCTAATACTGTGGGAAACCAGGTGTAGGGTATGTTGAGAAGGGTCAACTATGGACTTTAGCTGTTATTTTTTTATTAATGGAGTCCATCTTACATGGTGACTCAAGTCTGCATCCATTATTATAATAAAGTTCCCTGTAGCATGTTTCATCCCATGTATGTACGCAGTGCCTAGTCCAAGCTTTTTATCTCTCGGCCGAAGTATAATTTTATTCGGCCCATAGATCTTCTGGAGCTGTTTGGCGACATCCAGGGTACCATCGGGGCTTCCATCGTCAATCACAATCACTTCGTAGTCGTAATTGCTGCCGGCAAAACAGAAAACTCGATAAAATGTTATCAAAACAAGGAAACAGTTGTCGATAAAAATTATGTCGAAAAGCTCGTAGGACTTACCATTTATCCAAATATTTAACGATTAGCCATATTATGATGGGCAGATTCTCTCTTTCATTGTATGTGGGCAATAATATTGAGTATTTATCACTTTTTGTAATTTCAGAATCTAAGCCTGTAGAAGCCGCCATGATGTCAATATGTCAAACTGACAGCAAATATCAGACAACAGCTGTACTACGTCACAGATATTAAAATACGTTCCGCGATTAATATATTCATTGTTCATTAATCGCGTAATGAACTCATTGTTGCGAGTTGTTCAGTAAAAGCTTCGAAAGAGTATGAATAGAAAACTCGTAGTGACAAAAATACCTATTTTTCAAGTACGATCGACTTTAAATGACTTACATTAAAAACAAATAAGAGTTGAACGAAACGTAAAATAAATAAAAATTGTTTTGAATGCTACAGCCACAGATTAAACATTTTTTGCTTGAAGGCTTTGATGTGGTTATTCGTGGTCGTGTGAAAATAAAAATGTATAATATTTTTTAGTGAATAGAATAATTAAATACAGAGTGCGGGGTATTCAAATAAAATTTATGGGTTTTCCCATGAGAAAAGTAGGCAAGTTACGCCACTGCGAAGAAAGAAACGACTAAATGTCGCGACAGTGAAAGTTTTTGTTATGTTTCGTCCTTGTATTTCTTAATAAATTACCATCAGGCCAAAGAAAATGGGGAAAACCAGTAAAGTTGTCATCTGCGGAATGAAAGGGGTAGGCAAGACCGCTATCCTAGAACAGCTGATATACGGGACGGTGAATCTGAAGTCATGTTTCTATCCCACGATTGAGGACATTTACGTCGCCAACATAGAAACCGATAGGGGTACGAAGGAGCGGGTCTGTTTCTATGATACAGCTGGCCTGGAGCCCCCGCTCACAGGCGAGTTCAAAGGTTTAAGATATTTCGTTATTTTAGCTTTTGGTGACAGCCACGCAAGCTTTTACAGCACCTTATTTTGTACATACCCCACCCTACCTATCTACCGGAGGGGTAGGTAAAGATCATGGATTTGCACTTGCTACGATCTTGACATAGGTTTGTCAGAATCATCGTGAATGAAGACCAATCACTTATCACCACTAGTTACCATGTAAGCTTACGTAGCACTTACTAGGTATTTGTATGTACAGCATTGTGGTTTCTTGTTTTAATCGATTGTAAATAAAATATAATAACAAGGGGGTTTACAATTTTCCTAATTCCTGAGGGTTTTAATTGAAATTTTCCTGAAGGGAATTTACTATTCTTGGTTCTTATAGATAAACATGTTTTCTGACATGTAGTATACATAAGCTAAAAATATCTTTTCACTTCGGGTTCAATCCCTGCTGTAGAACAAATGTCTGCATTCTCTGCACATAT
The DNA here is from genome assembly GCA_958496245.1 of Perizoma flavofasciatum. NCBI lineage: Eukaryota > Metazoa > Arthropoda > Insecta > Lepidoptera > Geometridae > Perizoma > Perizoma flavofasciatum. The sequence goes on along the minus strand of OY292443.1, from coordinate 2,888,305 downwards.
TTGTTGCAGGTCCGGGTTTTGTTGTACCAGATACTCAGTACCTGATACCCACAACACAGGGAATCCTAGTGTAGGGTTTGTTGGGTGTTTAATTATTTGTTATTTAAAATGGCTTGGTGATGAACAATCAGTGCACTAAAGGTATATAGAACCTTAAATTACTTAGTCAATAAATAATTGATTCGATAAAATAATTATTATTATGCTAGACATTTTTCACACATCTTAATCTAGCCCCAAACCCAATGTAATCAGAGCTTGTGTTATGGGAACTATATGACTGATATACTACTTATTTTTTTGTAAATATATACTTACTTATTACACATCGAAAACACAGACCTGAGACAAATACATATTTGCAGATCATACAAACATTAGTGTTGCAGAATTAAACCTGCAACAATCTGCATCTCAGGTGGACCTTCGCCCACTGCGCCACTGATGTTTTCCAATCAAAATCCTTGTGTTTTCAATGAATGTTCACTATGCCTATTCACTTGAAATTAGTAGCCCATTCCAAATGAAAATAGCTTACTATAAACCATTCAAACACATTTCTATATTTTAAACTGTATTTGCGAGGTCACAGCAACATCGAAATACTGGAAATATTTCAGAGAAAAACAATAAAGAACAACCTAAAAATACCTCTACACATAAACCATAAGTATATGTACATGGACATCAAGATAACACTGTGAAACAGGAAATAGAATCTTATAGGAAAAACCATCAATTTAGATAAGACAAACACAGAAATGAACTCGCCTCTCTGCTTCAAAGAGCTGAAAGTAGAACTTAGCAGAAAGATTCACAGACAAAAGTTAAGAGAACACTCACTGGACTGATCTCTCAAAACAAATTATAAACCGGATAATATTAACCATTAAATTGTACTATTGTTGTTAAAACAGATTGGCAAAAGGCAGAAAAGGAAAAGAAAAAAAATGCAAGGTCTAAAAGCAAAAATACCCTTTTATAGCTTTGTATATTTTAAGTCAACTAACCTTCTTTATCAGGTCCACCTCAATCTCCAACAATGCAGCTCACAGCTAACCAAGTCCTGCAACGTCACTACCTGGGCTTTGCGGAGGGGTATGTCATGGTGTATGACACAACTCGCCCGGAGTCACTCGATGTGCTTATGTACTTGAAGAAAGATATCGATCGGAATAAAGATAAAAAAGAGGTATGGTGATAACTTGCCAATGGTATTGTATGGTGTTGACCGAGGCAAGTGGAAAGGGTTGGAGGTCTTTGCAGTGGGTGCACAGTTATTGACATTATCAATGTTTAAACCAACTAAAAAACTAAAATCTGAAAAAAGGCTATAATTATATAATATTTCAAAAAAAAAGTTGTCAAGAAAAAAGCATGTTTTTTTGTTATTTATTTTAGTGGACAAGAAATTATGAACCCTATCATAATAGGGGCTTGTCAGAGTTGTGTGGGTTACCCACACCACACCTTTGAATTAGAAATCGCAGAACTGCTCACTAAAAAGCATATCTGCAAAAACTACTGAATGGATTTTAATGAAACTTAACAGTAATATTTTAATGAAGCTTATACATCAAAATTACACATAGGCTACTTTTTTCCGGCTGCCACGTGGGCGAAGCCGTGGGTAGAAGCTAGTTATTGATAATAGGTACTTTACGCTCCTTTACACAGGATTTATTAATTTATTAGCTTCTGTCCACAGCTTCACCCGCATGGTACCCAGATCGAAGTTCAAACTAACACACACCAGAAATAACACAAAGCAGAGAGACTCCGCTGATTGACTCAACAGTCTGGTTGAGTCGAATCAATGAGTCTCTAAAGTCTCTAAATTCAAGATTTGACTTTTTAGGTGGTAATGCTTGTGGTCGGCAACCGAACAGGACCTGACGACATTAATTGCCTCGAGAACACATGCTCAAAAGCCTCCAACTGGTGTTCCCGTGAGAAGATCCGCCATTTTGAAGTGTCTGCTATGGACCGAGCCTCTCTATACGAACCATTCATCTTCATGACCACGAGGCTAAATCCGGTGCAAAATAAAACGGCTTTTCCTCAATTAAGTACGCTGAGCAAGCTAACCCAGAAGAATAATAGAGGTGAGGCGATGTAACGGTATCTTTTAAGTCTATGCCCGTTTTGCTATCAGCCGTGAGTTGACAGATTTTTAAGACTAGTGATGATTTCTCTTGCTTTCTATAGTTTTCGATGGTATCTTTGGGCCGCTTGAAAAGAAAAGCCACTGGATCTAGGCAAACATTCGTGTCGTTTCTACACACGAACTTTGTAAACTGCCTCAGCGCTGAACAAGCAAAAAATTCTTGTATGCGCCAGACACGATGCGCTCCTTTTTGCTTCGTAGTTAACATGATTCTTATCTTCCCAAACAATCGAAAATTGACGACTCGACCAGTGCACAACATCTTACGTGCAACTTGTCACGTCACCTGCTGACAAGGCAATTATGAGCATGTACACGATAATATTGTTTTCGGACGTGTGTAAGGGTTTTGACAGATCTGACAAAATTCTTGACGTGACGTGATTTGCTCACTCAGTGCTGTTTAAGGTGCTGTGGTCAGAAGTGGCTTAAGGTTTTTCCTCATGTCATCTTATAAGCTGTTCATGATAACGAGTTTATATGGTTATTTGGTTTAAGGGAATCACATGATTTTATATTATTCCAAAAAATACCAACTAAGCTAGGTCAATAACTATCTCAATAGTTATTGACCTAGTCGAAATTATTGGGATGTTTCGGCTCTATATATCGAGCTGCCATCTGCAGACTCGTATCCCCTAGAGGTCGAATTTTTGGGACATTAGAGTTTGTAGTTCGCAAATGATCATCTCTTATACCGGAGTTCAGGGAAAGCAGTAGTTATACCACTAATAGTCATCTGCATTGACCATGCTGAAAGTGGCTTAACCTAGTTTATCTGTCAATGACCTTAACTACGCCATGAGCGCTTATTTATTTTATTAAAGTATTTTGATTCTTACAATTCAGTGGAAATCGTCACCAGTCTCTTTGAATGCTAATCCTAAGTTAACTGCTAAAGTATGTCGTTGACCAGCAGAGGCCACTGAAACTCGAAAGTCATGGGTTCGATTCCCATGTTGACACCGATATTTGGGAATTTGCAAGAGCCGTTAGTTACTTAAGAACCAGTGTGGTGTTCGAATTCAGTACACCTTTCTAGATTTTTTCTGATTAGATAGGTACATGAGCGGACTGGCTTAGCAGTTAATTTAGATAGTAGCTATTTGATTTTTTTAAATTGTACGTCAACAATCTGTGTGCGGTCATCTCATTGAAAAAATTCAATGTTTATTTCTAACCTGCTTTTATCGAATTTGTAAAAGTTAATTCACATGAGAAGTATTTATTAACATACAAATTTTTACTTTTAGTGATAAAAAATATACATTTGAAAATTAAATTTACGGTGAGTTCAAAACGTAAGTAATAAACTCAATACCTAAATATTTTGAAGTTAAAAACGAATTGTATCTCTATGTATGTACTTAGAATTTGTACCTTTTGTAAATTAGTAATCTCATTAGTATTTATTTTTAATTATTAGTTTTTATTTTTAATCAAATATACCTATTTATTTAGTATTATTTTGTAGGTTTATAATTATTATTGAACTGTCTAAATCGAATTAAATTATAAATGTACATTTTGAGTAGCTAATTGCGATACATTTAACCCTTAAAATAACCTTTACGTATCCCAAATTAAAAGGTTGAAAACATTAAATTTTAATGTATTGTAAATAGCTAATGAAAATGGTGGTACTCTTCAAAGACGGTTTACCCAAAAGCCCCGCTTTTATGTACTTAAATCATTCGTATCATCCCATCGTATGAATTTGTGTGGGGCATAGATTTAATAGTGAAATGTAGTAAGAAGATAGATCTAAAATAGTACTTAGCGCATTTTTTGTGTTATTTATTTGTAGATAAATGAGAAGCGTTAGCGCTTTTATAAGGTTAGCCTAATGACAGCTAGGTTTATAGACACAAAAGAAAAAAATGTTGTGCTTTGACCTGAGGGCCTAGATAATGACGATTTTCTTCGTAACTATTCTGCTTTTACTATAATTATCGTCCAAAAATATATGAAATAAGCTATCACAATATCATGTAAGAGGTTATGTCAATTCCATACATTTTTTGAAATACAAATAGAATAGCTACGAAGCGAATAAACATTGTCTAGGCCCTCTTATCTGTACTTAAATAAAATAGACCTAGGGTAGTTAAACGGTCTAGTCTAGGTCAACCATCACATCTATAAGTATCTGAGTGTTATCATACTACATAGGGAAAATTAAACACGTATCACACATATGACATGGTTGTCTACAATTTTTGATATTTTATCCTAAAAATTGCAGGCACCGTTCACGTACACAAAACTTGTATGTGAGATTGCGGGCGAGATTGTTTCATACAAAAATTGTGGTTTAAAAACACAAGAAATGCCTTGGCTGTCTCTAATGTTACATGGACGATATAACTAGGATGCCTTTTAGTAGTTTGATTCATTCGAATCCGAGGTGTAGTTTTCGGACAATACTTCAAGACTTCGTTTAGCTAATATCTTTAATATTAATTAAATAATAATTATGACACTTTTTAAAATCTTATACTTAATTAGACGCATATTTAGCTTTCAAAAAAATTATCATCAGAGATTTATTACTACAGTGCAATATATTATTAATTATTGATTCTAAGATTAGATAAAAAATAAATAGTATTTATTTTACTCATTTTACTCTAAACCTGTGGCGTAGCCAAAATTGAGATCTTAAAAAAATGTTCCTAACTTCTAGGATAGGTTAAATTATCGACTCTTTTTCATATTACTAAATTATAGCAAGAAAATAGTAGATAAATGATAAGCAGATTAATCACGATCTAAACGGCTTATCATGCTTAAGTTTTTGGGAGTAGTCTTTTATCTCAAGCATCTTAAATATGATTAATTACCTCCAGTTGAAAAAACTTGTACATACATGTTATTAGTCATATAAATTTAGGCAGACTTTACCAGAAATGTATTCATTATACTTCGTTCTCTAAAATTAAACATATATAATCTGTTTTATATTAATTATTATTATTGGTTATTAAAATTGCTCATTCTTTAATATTATTTGATTAGTTTTTAAGCCGATTTTAGATTAGTTAGGTATCAATTATTAGTGTTGCTTATTTTCTTAGTAAATAAGGAGCTTTAAAGTCTTCTTTGCTTGTGCTAAGATTTTTGGTTACTAAATAAAAACATATTTAAATGATTGTTAAAAAATAAATTTATTTTTAAAAAGATCTATAAATTGAATAAGACATATTTAATTGTTTTGGTTTTAGTTTAACTCGTAAATTAATAAATAAATCATATTTGTATTTTTTTTAAGTTAAACTCCGATTTAAAAATAGTTTAAATTAATGAAATAACATAAACAAATTTGGTTCCATTCACAAGTGGGTACATACGGATCATATAACATATTATACAGAAGCGTATCAGCGTTACGTCAATAAAACAAAACTTTGATTTGATAGCAATCTTTATTCGCATCAAAATTTAATTACATTTAATTACTTATAACTTAATATCAATATCATTTCGTCTACACAACTAATGGGATGAAATCCCTCTAACTACTGAACTGAGGTGCTCAGTTTTAAGCATATTATAGTAGCGAGTTATGACTGAAACGCATTTTTGTTAATAACTGATTGAATTGAAAATACTTACTTATTCGTTGAGATTTGTGAAGGATAGTAGAAATCTCTTAATCAAAAATATACCTAAACAACTGGCACAACGTTTAAAGTTTTAGGTTAGAGCACTATTAGAAATAAGAACAGGAAGTTACGTATTTTACAAATTGTTTAATTGACTTCCGGTTTAAAATAATAATTAGCGCGCTTTGCTCTTTCATACAGCTGTAATTTCTCTAAATAAAAACTTATAAATATGTCTAATAATCTCATAATTTAGAAACAACATACATATTTTGCAAAATATCGTCAAAAGTAAGCGGGATAAAAAACATAAAACGCAATAAAAAATAAAACATAAGACAAAATTGATGTCAGACATCGCAAAATAATACTTTATAACGATTATCATAAAACTCACAATCATATAGAAACATTTCATTCATAAAAGCTTCTTATTCATATTAAACAGCTTTCTTTCAGAAAGTATCTAACTTGTGTCTTACTTAACAACATGCGTTTTTGTGAGTTTTTGTTGTTTTTTACTTTCATTATGTCGAGGGACAGACTAGGTACCATTTTTGGATGACCATGGGTGACCTCGATGGCGCGGCACAAAAGGCTAGGGTTCAATTCCCGCTGCGGGACAAATGTTAGCACATTGTACAGATATTTGTTCCGAGTCCTGGTGTTGTGGTACTCGTGGTTCCTGATACCCACGACACAGGGAATCCTATTGTAGGATCAGGACTATGTATGTTGGGTGTTTTTATATTATTTTTTAGACAATTTATACTGACCTACTTTACATACAGAAATCCCAGAAGGGACCTCTTCTGGGATCTAAGGCTTTAATTTCCCTATCATAACTTAGCCTATCCAGAACCATGTTTTTTTTAATATTTTTTAAACTTGCCTAAACTCTTTTCCAGTCCATTCCTTTAGGACTTCTAACATCCAACAACTACCTAATTTTCTCTAGTTAAACTGATCTATATTCCTTAGACTCGTATTTACTCGTGCACTTAATTTGCTAGTCTCAATTTTGAGCCATTTTTGTGAGACTCAAAATCTCAGTTTAGCTTTTTTAGGCTAAACTTTACCAAGAAGCTCCAGCAATACTGAATCAACTATTTCTAAAGTTACGGTTAAATTGAGTTGCCAAAAACATCCGATCGGCAGTTTCCTAAGAAATAACTCAAGATTTTAAGCCAGTCTTAGAATTGACTTGATCTTAGTCTGCCCCGCCTGCGGTGTAAGTGTGTTATCTATCTACATTTATTCTAATGACTAGCATGTCTGCTATTTTAGACTTATTTTCAGTAATTTTACTTTAATATAGGACCTTCCAAGGCAATCGGAGAATTATCTCAATTGATGTTGCAGTAGCCCACCGCTAGATTATTTCATTCGTTTACATAAATCCACGCGTATGTTTTCAACTGTCATTATTCTTATACATTAATAAAATTATCTTATCACTATCTAATAAAGAATTTTAACTTAAATTAAGTAGGTTTGACTTAAATCCACCTACCATCGACACTTTCGTCCGTGGTTAAATATTAAAACGCTACACAAAATATAAGAAGAGTTGGGAAGAGATGGCGTTTTATGCAATTTTTCGTCACTAAAGTTATGACGAGGTTGAGTAGCGTTTTAGTATTCGGCGGTTAATATTTTACATTTAATGGCTTTACATTTGACCGAGTCACGCAAATTCTTGAGCTTTTTATACCTGTATTAGTAGGCTGTTATTTAACGGCTTACGAAAAAGCGAGACTTCTGTATTATACAAAAGATGTTTTTGTATTTTCAACCCATTCACAACTCGATCTTGGTAAAGTGGCGAGATCTTCGACGATTCTAGTTTCTACTTGCACTTAAGATTAGGCTATTTTATAGTTACACACAGATTACCAAGCTCCTTTTTAAACTTTCTACACACATTAAGACATTCCTGTTTTTTTCGCTAAATTTAGGATCTACCTAAAATATTTCGCTGCCTGCAGCCCTGGTTTCCTGTTCTTTTTACCTCCATATCATGTTGAATTCATAACTTTTTATCACATTGAGCTCAATCTGTGTGCTAGGATATCAAGTTATCAACAGCTCTATAAAAATCGTCAACAACTTACATCTTAAATAACTTTATGTTACTGTAACATCTTAATTTATTTCTTCGACCAACATTCCACAAATAAAATCAATCTGTTTTTCGTTTAAAACTTTCTACTAAAAATAATAATAATAAATAATAACGCCTTCAGGTCTCTGTCCATATTTGGAAATTAAGCTAATTTGATAAAAGTTGTGGTTTGTTCGGTATAGTGGCTAGTTTAGTTAAGAGAGTTTATTAAGACAATATCAACATTATAATTACTAATAATAAACTTTAAACTTAATCATAGCCCTGCAATATGGCACGATATCCTCAACAGATCTCAATTCAAATAATAAAAATAAACACGCACACAACTGTATTCCCCATGATGGAAATCGTCCGATATATACTCACCTCAAATAAAATTATTTAAAATTAACCGTTAATCGATGACGTCCATTTTGAAAGTTTGCTTATAGCCAATAGGCCGCATGGCGAGCCGGTGCGCCGCGGAGCTAGCGGCCTTTGTGCATTTGGTGTTTAGAATCTCTTCGTCATCACTGCTTGAGTCTTCGAAGTGGCCGGACGTGCGCACTTCCCCCTCTGAATCTGATGACTGAAGAAAAAAAATATGGTGATATATTATTTGAGTCAAGGAATATCAGCTAGATCATTTTAAAATTAAATGTGAAGCTAAAGCAGGTAAATATAGAAACCATAATCCCTGTAGATGACATAAAAGTAAAAAATGCGGTTAAAAATTAAATATAGACACCAAGTGCCTGAAATCAACTGAGAAAAGTAAACAATAACTTGTTAAAAAGAACAAAAACTGAAAGACCATGCACCAAGAAACGCAACGAAGCTTGACAAAAACGTAGCTGTAAAGCAAGTTTGAAAGGAAACTAGAAGGTACGCGATACTTGACGGTAGTTGTAGAAAATTATTCTTACTGAAAACATCCTGCCAGTTTTCTATTGCAGTAATTATAATCCAACTTAAATTTTAAGCCCCAAATTTTAAGTTTCTTAAAATTTGGGGCTTAAAATTTAAATTAGTGGGCGAAGGTCCACCTGAGACGCAGAAGGTTGCGGGTTCGATTCCCGCTGCGGGACAAATGTTTGTATGATCTGCATTCATTTATCTCGGGTCTGGGTGTTTTCTATGTATAATATGTATGTATTTACAAAAAAATAAATATAAGTAGTATATCAGTCATGTAGTTCCCATAACACAAGCTCTGCTTACTTTGGGGCTAGATGGTGCTGTGTGAAAATGTCGAGCATTATTATTATTATTATTATTATTATGTAATCACCCGCATGTGCTTTATTGATAAATTGAGTATTGTTAAAGTAATGGCACAGTAAACTCAATTTGCAAATCAGATAACAGAGTCTATTTCCACTGTAGGATAGAGAGAATCGACAGAACAAGGTTTTAAAAAAAATACGACTACCGTCATGCTTCGCTAAAAGTGAGAGTGAGCGAGACAAACATTTATTTCTTGGTTCGGCGTGTGATGCTGGTGGGCAGACGCTTGCTCGGCCTCTCGTCACTGCTGTCCACCCCCTAGAGTCATCGGATTGAAGATATTTACAACACATCAAACATAAGGCCTTACTTGTATAGATTTTAGAACAGTTTCTATTCAAACAATATTTGTTTTCTTCTGTGGCATTTGAAATGACGCTTACTCTCGTATCCTTAGACATCATCGCGAGATTTACTAGACTCAAATCATCCTCATTTTATTGTTTTGGTATATTAATCTTCAAAATGTCCTCCACTTGAATTATTCTTTGAAAGATTTCCTTGATTGAGTGAAGCAATCCAACTGTCATCTTAACGAACCGTATGATATACCTTGGCCTCATCAAAATCGCATCGCTTTTTGTCGTTGGAGTGCAGATATATTTGGAGAAATGTCTACGAATACTAGGGATAAGCTGTGTTAAGTTAATCAACTGTTTAAAATGTTTATAAGTAAGGCCTCTTATGTACAAACTGTCATGTATTGTTACATTTAACTCTATTAACTCTGAAAATTGATCAGACTAGATATACATTTAAGGATACCTACTTTACGTCTAATTTAGTCAAAAAATACCGTAGGTTTCAACCTACGGCTAAATTCATTTAGCCATTTTCCTGCAGACGCTTGTAAGAGCAATCACATAACAACATGAACAACAGAAGCCTCGAACATCTTACATCGAAGTCGCCGATAGTGAACCTAGTGCTGGCCGCCTCGGCAGCCAGCTGCGCCGGCGGCGCCGACTCCGGTGACAGCACCTGTGGGTTAGTGGGTTAGCTGGACTAAGAAATAGCGCTACATGTCATGTTAGAGGTTACATTTTAGCATTTGATGTTATGTTTAGACTTTTAGCAGGACAGTTTTAGGTAGAAGTTAGAATGGCAAGACTTGACGTCACAGTGGATACAATTTAGCAAAAAATAGCAAGATCTGGGAATACAATCTGAACTAAGATAGTCTTTTATCAGTGAGTGGTTAGAATTTAACAAGACTTGACAATGATATGGCGGATGAATGAAACTTGAACCGAGTCAGACTTAGCAGAGCAGTGTTAAGATTTAAATTCAACAAAAGCTACTATTTAGGAAAACTTAAACTTTATTGAACACCGCATAATGTTGCTTAAAAACAAATAGCAAATTACAATTGAGAACAATGCGCCACACTTTTAGCTGATACTTACTGATAGACGTCGTGTTAGAGGTTGGAATTTAGATTAAGATTTGACGTTAGTGGATGTAATTTAAACTTAGCCAGACTTTTAGCAGAGCAATTTTAGAAGAGGTTAGATTTCAGCAAGACTTGAGACTAGTGGATTTAGCTTGAACTTAGCCAGACTTTTAGCAGATTAGGTAGTTTTGTAAATGGAACCAGCATTAAAATATTTATTTGGTGTATCTATCTAATGGTAGGCAAGGATGATAGTGACGATTCTGAACGATGATACGAACGCCTTTCCCATCGTACCAGAACTTTAAAACTTCAAACTTACATCCTGATCGCTCATCATCTCCTTTGTAGAGACGGTAGTCTCAATCCTCCTAATAGATCCCTGGTGGATGTCCACGTCAAAGGCGAGGCATTGGAAGCGGCGGAGTAGTAACACGACGGGTATGGGCAACACCCCAGCTAGGATCATGCCAACTGCGATGCCAAGGACCCACGATGGATAGGGAGTCTTCACCACTCTTCCCTGGAAGGAAACAAGCCTTACATGCATGGCACCACAGAACAATTCGAAGGACCTGTGCTTGGCACTACATAAACGGAATGAACTGTCATAAAAAAAAAAAATCTGGACATTTTTTTGGATGAAATTTCATATTGGCCTTTATCAACTTTCCGTTTGAAGATTTCCGATCCGATTGAAATCCCCTTAAAGTATACCCTACCCATTAAAAAATATATATTAAAAACTGGTTTACAACTATCGAAAATATCGCATAACATACACAATAAGAAAACATACAGCTGAATTGAGAACATCCTCCTTTTTTGAAGTAGGTTGATAATAATTAAATCGCGATTTTCGCGATATGTTTGCAGTCCCAAGTTTACGGTTTCTGTCCTGTAGGTACTCTGTCATCAGATCCTCACGTGCTTACATTATTTTGCTCACTCGGAATGACTTTCTTTGAATAAAAAACAAATCGCCAAATCATCTAATCATCAAAATCAGTTAACAATTGGCGAAGTTATCAAGTAACAAACACGAAAAAAAAATTCAGCCGAATTGAGAACATCCTCCTATTTTTGTCTGTTAAAAAGTGGTTAGACTCTCAAAGTTGTAATCACCATTTTTACTTTAGGGACGAATCTAATTAGCTTCAGGTAGCTGTTGGTGCTGCCCCGCATCCGACGCATCAAGGGTGCTGTTCTGTTGCGGATGATCGCGTAAAAGTCATCAACGTGTACATCCCCAAACATAACCAAGAAGCGCGGCAGCCCCATCAGCACCCTGAAGCCATTATTGTACTGGACGCGCAGGGCACTCCAACATCGCTTTGTATAGCCGATATTGACTGCACGTATACAGGGTGTCCCGGAATGTGTATATAATGCCGAAAGGAGGTCATTGACACCGTGGTGGGGAACATTGTTTGTTCTACGACTTTTTGTATTTCCATATTTTTAATTCATGAAATGACCATCAAAACAGCGAAGTCAATGACGTCACACGAGGTCATTGACCTCGGGTGACGTCACACTCAAAAGTCAACTAAACATCTGTTTTGTTGATTTTAGGGATGTGCTAAGAGTAGGTAGGATGGAAACTTTGATGGTCATTTCATAAATGAAAAATATGGAAATCCAAAAGTCATAGAACAAACAATGTTCCCCACCACATTGTCAATGACTTCCTTTCGGCATTGTATACACATTCCGGGACACCCTGTAGAATTATTGGCAGTACGCCCTTGTTTCACAAATTCTGTAATGTTACATACCTCGGCAGCGTCCCAGGCGCCGTAAGTCGGAGGGTTGATCAGCATGAAGACGAGCGAAGACAGCAGGATGCAGGAAACGATGAACGGTCCCACGTAGCGCCACGTGATCTGCCAGTACAGCCCGGGTCGGTAGCCGGTCATCTCGTAGATGTCGTTCGTGAACCTGATGGAACACGGGTAAAGATATGAACGAATACGAACAAAGCAAAGGCTTTCACTTTTAAGCACCGACGTAAATGCCCCTCATTTACGTTATAAGTTTAACGTGTGTATAGCATCGTAACTTCCAAATGGATGAACCGATTTTGATTTAGTGTTTTTACTTGATAAAACAAAAATGGGCTTGTTTTTCTTTCCGTCAAACAAAAGAGTGAGACAGAAATATTTTTGTCTTCTCATCTGTAGACGAACTCGTCTTGGATGCTCATGCTATTATATGCTTAGTATGTCCACCAGTTGGGCTGGGTTCTCATGCTACTACAAGCTTTAGCATGATCATCTTTGTCTACTGAAAAGAAGACGTAAGTTACTTTTGCTTCTTCTTTCTACAGTCAAAAGTGACAGACCGTTATTTACTGTTTTCTCTTCTAGTTAAACCTGTTGTACTTCTCATGCTACTACAGGCTTAACATGACACCTTTGTCTACTGGAGAGAAGACATAAATTACTTTGTTTCTCCTTTCATCAGTCGAAAGAGACATGACTATTTTCTGTCTTCTAAATCCGTTGTCTTCTGAAGAGAAGACATAAATTCTTTGTTTCTCATTTCGTCAGTCGAAAGAGACATAACTATTTTCTGTCTTCTAAATACGTTGTCTTCTAAAGAGAAGATATAAATTACTTTGTTTCTCCTTTCGTCAGTCGAAAGAGACATAACTATTTTCTGCCTTCTAAATCCGTTGTCTTCTGAAGAGAAGACATAAATTACTTTGTTTCTCCTTTCATCAGTCGAAAGAGACATGACTTCTTATTTTCTGTCTTAAATATAATAGTCTAAATCCGTTGTAATCTAAAGAGAAGACAAGGATTAGGTAGGTACTTTTGTTTCTCCATTCGTCAGCCAAAGGAGACTGACAGGACTATTTTCTGTCTTCTCTTCTAAATCTGTTGTATTGGGTGTTGTATGTCTCGTCTAGTACCCTCACCTCTCGTGTCCATAGATGTAGATGACGGAGACCATCTCCAGCAGCGCGACCACGACCAGCCCGATGGTACCGGCGAAGGAGTCGAACATCTTCAGCCAGTACTCGCCGGCGCCCGTCGTGAAGATCAGACCGACGAAAAAGCAGAACGTGCAAACTATGCCTGGAAACAGATACGAGGTGACCTCTTGTGGGTAAGTACATTGTAATAATCGAGCAGTTAACCCCGTGAGGCGTCATATTGAACCACACTGTTCTGTCAAAACATTAGACTTTTAGGACTGATGTTGGCAAACGTGGATATCGTCATTGCCATTGCGTCATGTTGCCTGCTGTGCTCTGATTGCTTGAAACTACAATTTCGACCAATCAGAGCACAGCAGGCGGGGCATGACTCGCACGACAGTTGACAGAATTATTTTCTAGCAAATTATCAAACATTGCTTCTCTTAAGGCCGTCTCTAATGTTTTTCAGGAAAAATAAAAACTGACTTAAAATAACGGGAAGTTCATAAAAAGTCCCATATAAAATTACATCTTATTTTTTCATCCTCAGGGGTGGGATTTTTCATCATCATCGTCTAACCCTTTTGCACCCACTGTTGGGTATAGGCCTCCTCTTTATAACGCCACTCTTTCTGATCGTTCGACTACTGGACGGGTGATCTGCCTCTCGGTCCCGAGCCTCTCTTGTCCACCATTCAGTAACTGCCTTCGTCCATCGACCATAGTCCCTTCTAGCCAAGTGTCCGACCCATCTCCATTTGAGCTTTGCGATGTGCACACCCACATCGCGGTATTTTTACATAGAATTTATATGGGACCACCCTTGAGGTATACCCCGCTACCAATAAAAATAAAAAACCGATTTTAAGAATCATTAAAATCGGATCACATACCTACAACACACACAAAAAAATAACTCTTTCTTTTTTGAAGTCGGTTGATAATTAAAAAGCTTTTGTCTCCTGTCTTCCATCGTATATTGCAGCGCCTATATAGCAAACTAAAAGACATAGTTGGTTCGCCAGTTTAAAATATGACGTTTTTTTCAATGAAAAACAAGACCTCGCTCGACTATAACAGTCATTGGAACCCGCTCTAACAAGATTTAATTATTACGTGTTATTATTATTATTACGTGTCATTAGACTATTATTTTCATCTAAATATATCTATACTAATAATAAAGCTGAATAATTTGTTGTTTTTTTTGAACGCGCCTCTGGAACTTCCAGTCAGATTTGAAAAAAATGCATTATATAGCCCAATTCTTGAGGAAGGTTGTAGGCATCACACTACGACACTTTGGAGCCGAGCAACAATTAGTAGCGCGGGCGGGCGATGCGATGCGCTGGGTTACAGCTAGCTCGTTAATATACCAACCAGTTAGCACTGGCTTGCTGACGCGCTTGAAGATATCAATATCGAAGATGGTGCAAAGCATGCCCTCCATGATGCCGATCTGACTGCCCAGACCCAGCGACAGCAGCATCAGGAAGAAGATGATGGACCAGAACGGCGCGGGAGTCAGCTTGAGGATAGCTTGCGTGAACACGATGAACGCCAGCCCTGTGCCTTCTGCGGCCTGGAAAACAAAATGTTTCATATTGACGCATCAACGAACAGTTTACAGCAACGGGCGATGCTTGCGATGCGACACAGTATTTTTTTACTTCTGCGAGTATCATCGTTTTTCATTCTGTTTTCAATCATATGGAACTGTTCCAAATAAAGAGATTTTGGTATAAAAGATTATAACAACACTAGCTACTGCCTACAGCTTCGCCTACGTGGTGCTCGTATAAAAAGTAGCCGTTGAAAAGTAGCTCTTACCGTTAGGCAACGTTCGTAAGAAACTGATTCGTTCGATCGTTTTTTCGTTCGAAAATTGGTCTAGACGAAAAGCATTTTTATTATAAAGGGATAATATATAGCCTATGTCCTCGAAGTTCCATTCTAAATATTGGTGAACGAATTTGAAATTGGATGAGTATAGTTTCGAAAATTATCTCCTACATCCAGACTTACAAACTTTACCTCTTTATAATATTAGTGTAATAGGTGGTGTTTGCAACATAAGCGCTGATCAAAAAAACTTACCTTTTTAATATTTACTCTCTCTAAACTTTAAAAGAAAATAAATAGATAGCATTTGATTCAACGAAGATTTCCTTAAATTAAAGTTATAACAGCATTTGCAAGATCACGGCTGGCGCTTGCTACTCGTAAATCCCCATTGACGAAAAGTTAGACAAACGCACGTTTTTTGCGTAACGTGAATTCGAGAAACGTGAATAATTTTTACGTTTGTAAATATTCCCGATATTTTAATGCAAATTCCAAGCGTCTTTTTTCTGTCATAAACAGCTAGGCTTTTTTTTCTTAAGACTATTATTCTTAAGATTAGACTTATGACTAATCAGCTCAAGTCATCATCATCGTCCCCAAAAGGGTTATAGGCCTCTTTATGTTACACAGCCAAGCCTCAACCAGGTTCCAATTCAGTCTGGAGTTAGCAATGGTCTTACCTCCTCAAGCTGTCGGCCCATGCTGCAGCCTGTCAGGTTAAGGCGCTGCACCACGGTCCCGTTGGCTGCCAGGAGCTTCGGGAATTCCTCCTTGTAGTACTCGTGAGTGGTGTTCAGGTCGAAGCCGGGCACGTGGGCTTCCATCAGGACTTTAATTTCCCTGGAAGGAAACAGTTTATAGGTTACTAGGTTCTGCCCACGGCTTCGCCCGTGGTATCCGGTTAAAAATAGCCTATATGTTATTCTGATGTATCAGCTATATTATTACTGTAAAGTTTCATCAAAATCCGTTCAATAGTTTTTTGCGTGAAAGAGTAACAAATATCCATCCTCACAAACTTTCACATTTATAATACATAGTAGTAAGATCTTCGACCACGAAACTGAAGGCGAAGTTTAAGGAGTTATAATGGACTTGCATAAGATTTTTCTCCAACCAAATCTTAGCGCTAAACAGGAATAATCTTCGCATTATGGTTAGAGCCTTGACTGGACAATGTCGCCTTAATAAGCACATGTTCAAATTAGGGCTGTGTAACACACGAACCTGCAGACTCTGCAAGGAGGCGGACGAATCACCCCTTCATCTGTTAGGAGTGTGGATCACTGATACATAAGCGTACCCTTCATCTGGGCAAACATAATCTCAGCCCAGATTAACTAAAACGCACCTCACCTAAAAAGATCCTGCAGTTTCTACCAGCTGCAATGCTGAGCGGTGAACTGTAAACGCCCCTCTTAGGGGCGAAGAAAGCAATTGGCGATTACAATAGGCCTGTCACGACCGCAGTGATACAAAAGTTAACAAAATAAAGCTTTTTCTCGTCTCCAGGTCTTTTGTTAACAAACTCATGCCGGGGAAGTACTACAACGATATATCTATTTCTGCCGCAGAGCAGCAATGCGAGCGTTGAATGAATGAATGAAAATGCAATAACTATAAATATTCAAAACATATACAATGGGTGATCTTATCGCTGAAAGCGATATTTTCCAGGCAACCTTTGGGTGGAGAGGATTCTAAGTGGTTTTTGGAATAGCCGGGGGTGTACTTTACAATTTGCGAATATAGTACATTCTACATTGCTGGGTACCAATATGTATGACCATGCAACATTTTTGTGTGACAGCACTAACAGTGTAGTGGTAAAAAAGTAACTGCTCTGAGCACGACTGAGATTGGCGAATCTCACGGACAATTATAAAACTATAAGGGTTCATTGTCTGTCGAACTTCGTTTATTTACGTTTTCTCCTGCATTTGCATATTATGGATCTTGATAACTGCATTCCCTGACGAAAATTATTAGCACAACTATATATTCTTCCCATTTATTTAGCAAATGAAAAACTTTTCCCTCCTAGAAGTAAAGAGTCAAGTTCACGATACTAATGAACTTTGGACACGCAAATGTTTAATCGATTAATGAGTTTGCGAAGTCTGTTTTGCACGCTACAATTTTGCCAGTTTTATTTAGGTCTGACCTAGGTACCCGATCGATGGATTGATGATATCTCAAAGGCTGTATTCATTTGGGGAGTAATACTGCAGAAAATAAGCTTTTATTATAGTTGGAAATAGTGATGGCACATTTGGGCGGTCTTTGATTTAGCACCAACAAATGGTAGATGAAGTTCAGTGAAAATATATATTTTAAATTCATGAATAGTTAGTGATAAAAGTATATTGTCAATTGTAGTTTATAGTTTTCGTTTTCTTCGGGTTGGCCTCCTCTGAGTGACTTCTATTGTTTCGTAGTCTGTTGATGATACTGATAATATAATGCCCTATACAAAACCTCTATAAGTTAGGTGTAGAGCCAGATACTTCATCAAGAAGAATCTGCAATCAGTTTTCATCACATATACTCTTGTAAGAGTCGATTCCGCTGTAAATAAGTAGGAAGGTGGTAATTTGTCACTACCTACTGAACTAATTCCAAAAAATATTTTACTACTATACTAGGTACTCTATCACTGAGTTTTTGATAAAAATATGTTTACATTTCGGAATCACAAATTTGTAAATCAAGACGACAAAATTGCCGCTGCTTGATGCTTGATTTTTTTTTTATTTCTTTTGTTTAGTTTATCCGCGTGCGCTGACCAAACCGCTGACTGGTTGGGTATGCGAGGAAATAAACGTGAAAGTTTGTGACGATGGATGTTTGTTACTCTTTCACGGAAAAACAACTGAACGGATTTTGATAAAACTTTACAGTAATATGGCTTATACATCACATAGGCTACATTTTATCCGGATACCACGCGGAGGAAGCCGTGGACAGAAGCTAATATTTCATAAAGAGATAAAGTTACTCTAGTTAGGAACTTCTAATAATAGGTAAACAAAACAATTATGATTACAGACATTATTGTTATTTACGCCTCATATTTGAAACGTGGTACAAAATTGATGATCTTCAATAGATCTAAATGATTGCGCTATTGTTGACGCCACAATAAATAACAGAAGGTTTTGTACCTACCTAGTCACATTATTGTAATGATTGATGCCTCATGCCAGTCCGAAGTTCAAAGGAACTATTCATTTTGCAAATGATAAGAGTTAATTTATTTCAGGTAACACTGTTTACATGTTACATGGCCCATATGATACATAACTAAAATACATATAATTTTATCAGACATAAACTTAAAACAGCAAAATTAGAGCAGCGTTATCTACCATCTTCTTTATAACCGAAAGAGGTAGGAAAACAAAAAATTCGGAAATATAGACAGGCTATAGTTTCGCCGTAATTTGTAATTGACGTATCCGAAGTATACCATCAGGGCACGCTATAGTTTCGCCATTGCGGTAATTTGTATTTACTTTATATAACTATAATATATTGTTGTTTGTTAAACAAAGGTGTCTAGACAAATACCTCACGCTTAGTTTTCCTTTAACGCTAACGTACATTAATCAGGGCAAAACTTGGCAGCAGTCTCAAAAGCTAATATCATTTCCAAATAAAAAGTGGTTGCTGTCTAAGGGGTAAGGTAATTTTTACAGTCGTGAAACTTACACCATATGTTCTGGAGTTTCATTAATTAACCTTAAATATTACGATATTCTACGTTTTTTCTATTATCTTTATTTTTCTATTATCTTCGTTTAATATACAGATTCCATTTAATATTTTATTATACTTTTTTACCCTTTATAGCTTCATTTGTGTTTTTAAAGCCGTTGCTCAAAGACTTCGGACGGCTTAACTGTGCGTGTCCTGACACGCGCTTTGCTATTTATTTGGCTAGTCATCCTGGGCATGCAAAATGATGCGGCTTGTATTTTGAGTATGCCTTGGAAATGCTGTTACAAAAGCGCAGAATCTGTCCAATTTAGAAGAAATGCCTCATCTTGCAGAAAGTTGGCACCGGCACATTTCAATTTGCGGTGGAAAGGTCTATTCCGGCTTGTTGGCAAATTAGCTGAGTACTTGGCAAGGTTTCAAAACGTACAGTTTTCGATAACTTAGACATTTCCCACCGCAAATTGAAATGTGCCGGTCCAAGTTTCTGCAAGATAAGGAATTTCTTTTTAATTGGTGCTATTTGGAAAGAGTCTGCTTCTGTTGATTCAACTTCTGCTGTTCAATTGATTCGCACCGAAAATAATGTGACTACAATGACACAGACAGACAGACACACAAAGTCTTGAAAATAATAACACTTAATTGGTTATACAGTTATCGACCATAGTGAATGCCTTAAAGCTTAGAATGCTAAAGATGTCACCGGAATTAAATTTGTCCATATTTGGGAGCTATAATACCTTAATTAAGCCTTAGCTTAAAACCTTTAAATACGCACTTGATTACACAGCTCTTGACCACAGTGTATGCCTTGAAGCCCAGAACGCTGACGATGACACCAGACTTAAATTGCTCCATAATTGGAATCTACAATACCATGCACAACGGACAAACACATAAAGGTTTGAAACTTAATGGTTAAATTGTTTGTACAATTCTCGACCTTAGTGAATGCCTTGAAGCAGAGAATGCTAAAGATGACACTAGACTTAAACTGGATCATATTTGGAACATATACAATGTCATACAGATAGACAGAAACACAAAGCCTTGAAATTTTTAACACTTACTTGGTTAAAAACACTTATTTGGTTAAAAACACTTACAAGGTTAAAAACGCTTACTTGGTTAAAAACATTTACTTGGTTAAAACACTTACTTGGTTAAAACACTTAGTTAAAAACACTTACTTGGTTATACATGTCTCGACCATAGTGAATGCCTTGAAGCCGAGGATGCTAAAGATGACCACAGACGCGTAGATAGCAGTCAGAGCATTACACACGGACACCAACAGGACATCTCGCACGCAGTTGTTATTCGGTGGGTTGTAGGACCCGAAGGCGATTAGCGAGCCGAAAGCTAGGCCGAAGGAGTAGAACACTTGAGTGGCTGCGTCCAGCCAAACGGTCGGATCAAGAAGTTTCTCCAACTGGAACAGGAACAAAGCTCTAATGAGGAAAAAAACGTGGAATGCTAACAAGTTGCAAAACCGTGATGAACATACTCAGTATGCAGATCTGTGAGGATACCAAGTAGGAGTAGTGAGAGACACGTTCGAAAATTATATATATGGTACATGCTAGCGTTTTACAAGTACCATTCGCTAGCGAATGGTACGAAAAACTATGAAAAACTAGCGCTAGCGTTTACGAGTTAGCATTCTGTGAGAGGTTGTAAGCCCATCGCCGCTATTTGGAACACTATAACTACCTAATCAATGGCACATGCCACACATGCCTTCGAATTTTTGGTTCTTAGGCATGCCGGTTTCCTCAGGATGTTTTCCTTCACTGTTTTGATCTTGTATTAACGCATATGAATTAAAAAAAAAACATTTGAACACAAGCGCGCTGTGGGTTGTCAAAGGTTGTGGCAACCTACAAACTTTAAATAGAAATTCGCGATACAGCCCACTAGGCCAACATGGCTTAGGCTTCATTTATGCGCTTTTAAAATTATGTTATAAAACTAGCAAACTCTTATGGCATGAAGAACAAAGGTATATTAAAAAAAACACAATTGGGGCTAGATGATACTGTGTGAAAATGTCCAGCATTATTTATTTATTAAAATACTACCCAAGCTTCTGCCCACGGCTTCGCTCGCGTGACATCCGGATAAAAAGTAGTTTTTGTGTTATTATGATGTATGAACTATATTACGTAGTTTCATCAAAATCCGTTCAGTAGTTTTTGCATGAAAGAGTAACAAACATCCATCCTCACAAACTTTCGTTTTTTTAATAGTAGTAGGATATTTTACAAAGCTACAAAACTGTAAAAGAGTCACCCACTCAATATTTATAACAGGAAATATTGATTACCTTCGGTTTATACATATGAATGATGCCATCGGTAGACCCCGGCAGTGTGATGCCACGCACGAAAAATATCGTCAGCACAGCGTACGGGAACAGAGACGTGAAGTAAACCACCTGAAAACAGAAAATCATAGAAATTCAAGAGGTTCTATATCAGCTTAAAGTCGCAACGGGCTATGAAGAGAATTATGCTTCACTACATATACACAAATAAATTATTAATGAAGACCACCCACGCTAAGAATAATCGCTACGATAAGACGCTGCTGTTCCAACTGAACCGATAGATTGCAAATACGAAACAGCATTTCACCTACCTGCTCATTAACCAAACGCACGGTAGGAAAATTGTTCATGTTGTAAAATGGGAATTTTCACGAACCGTACTATGCACTGATTAAGTTTCGACTTATTCCGAGAGTCTTCATCAGGGTGATTGATAGCGACGCTTTCCCTTAAATTGTTACCTATCATTTTATTCATAATCGCTCGCTAACTGAGCAGCTTCTTACACTAAACAAAATATATAGGTAGAAAACTTTTAACAGGCTGCTAAAGTTCTAAAAAAAGGAGAAATGGAGTAAGACGTTGAATTGGTTCCCAAAATACAAAAAACGGAAGAGGGAGAGACAGTTCAAAAAGTGGGGAGGACGAGCGAAAGAATATTGCAGGAAAAACATGTGTAAGGAAAGCGAGAGATAGAGAGGAATGGAAGAGGTTGGAGGAGGCCTTTGCCAAAAAAGATAGCAAACAGATAACAGTGTCAATGTCGTGTAAAATATTAAATATTGTATTAAGTACCATGTAATTTATCTGAAATAAAAAGCTTATATTATTATTATGACTAATAGGGTTACAATTTATCCGTGCAGTTCAAACGGTACTAGGTACCGTGTTATAGCGATTTGTCGTGTGTGACCTCCATAAAGTATTAAGGGCATCAAAGGATTAGCAAGTTGAAAGCCAATGAGAATTCCATGAAGCTCGCAGAACCGATCACCGCTGGGGTATAAAGATTCTTGAATGCAACCATGAACCGGAAGACGGTTGGACAGCTAACAACACGATGGAATGATAACATATCATGGAATGGTACTCAGAAGCACGTCTAAATACGTAGAAAGTTTATTATAATGTTATGGGTGTTGTCAAAAGATTACATACCTTGCCACTGCTCTGAATGCCCTTCATCACAATAAAAAAGACGATAATCCAGGCCAGCAGCAAATAGCAGACGATCCACCACCGTGGTACTCCAGGGCTCTCGATATTCGGAGACGCGTCCAGAGCTTCGCGGTACCAGTAGTAAACGGTAGCAGAGGCCTTGTTGCACTCCACCGCCGCCGTACCATTCGCAGGGCAATGGGCCCATGGAAGCTGGTCTGCGGATAGCTGTTAGTAAAACAAGTCTGGGATAACTGATAGAACTGAATGAGCAGACTTGAAAGAGAAAACCTTCTACTTTACTCTATCAAGTCTTGGTCTGATGCAAAACTACGAGCCTACCTACCTACAATCTTCTGTTTTTATATAAACACATTCATCAGTTTATCAGATTCCAATCAAATGAAGTCACATTTTCAAACAAGGTCGCTTTAATTCGTTGCGTTCCAATATTGTTTCATTCCTTTATTAATTACGAGGAGGCATTGAGTACGTGCTTATTAAGTAATTCTACTCGTATTTATAACTAGTTCTACAGTACCTATCCTAAACATAGGTTTATTTCTGTTGTTATTTATTTATAGGAAACTATGCACTATATAGTTACAAAAATTAAAACGGCAAGATGTGCGTCTTAGTTTACAAAATGGTACCTACTTACACAGTAGAAAACTAATCTACCTAGTTGTAGGTACTATTATTTCTGTAAATAATTAATATTTAGCAGAGCACTATAGTGCTCTTAAATTCGATGAATTATAAACTTTATTCTGTAAAAAACGCATAAATACATAGTCCTGACTCCATAAGAGGATTTCCTGTGTAGTGGGTAACACCCAGACCCAGAATAAATACCTACAGAACATACAAACTGTTGTCCCGCAGCGGGAATCGAACCTCTTGTGTTGTGACTCGTCCGCTGCGTTAGCGAGGTCGTTAATGCATTGTCGTATTGTACATTTGATGCACAATGTGAATAGACGGTACTTGATGAGCCGACTGCTCGCTGGCGTGTAAGGTCAGTTCTCATTCCCCTTGAATTGTACTGTTTTTCACTAGCATTTCCTGTCCTATTCATGTATAATTACAGACGACCGATGTGGCGCGGTGGGCGAAGGTCGATTCCCGCCCTGGGACAAATGTTTGTACGATCTGCAAATATTTGTTCCGGGTGTTCTGGGTATTTTCTATGTATAATAAAAAAATATCTATCTATGTAATGTATTGTATTAAGTATATCAGTCATCTAGTACCCATAACACAAGCTCTGCTTAGCTTGGGGCTAGATGATGCTGTGTGGATTGTCCAGCATTATTATTATTATTATTATTATTATTATTATTATATAATTTATACTACTTACAGTCTGTTTTAAGGACACATAGGTTTTGTAGAATATTCTACATAGCACGTTATCTGTTCATAGCTCTCATCTTTGTGACTATCTAACTTTATTTTATTTATTGCTAAACATTTAATGATTTGTTATTTATTGCTCTTACTGTTACCATGTCTATATTCTTACTTTCGCGTAGTTGTTTAACATAATACTTCAAAACTTTTTTAATTAGGTAAATGGCATGCTGATATTGCTAATAAACAGTGTTGAAGGTACCTACTTACTATTAATTGTTTAATATATTACCTTTTTATTGATTTTAAAATTGTTATACATCATATCACATCGAATTATTCACACTGATACTTTCTATCAATTAAAAGAGCGAGAGACTCTTGGCTCATAATAAAATAATAAGTATAGATTTTTGATCATTATTGTTGGCAAAATCAGTTTAATTTATGTCATCACGAAGTAAGTGTTAACAGAATACCAAAGAGAAGCCTAATGAACTCGTATTGATTGTGCTGGCTGCTAATATATCAATCACGATTTACGAGACCAATTGCCCATCAAACTTCGGGTCTCACTGAGATGGCATAAATAGTCCTTGATAAAAGTTAGCTGGCAATGCAAAGAACACGATCTAAAGAAACTCCTCATCAGTAGGACTTAACATGGCGGGAATCACTGAATGAATGAACACTTTACTGGTATATCACACGATAAAATTAAAAGTACGATGGACTGTCTGAACTGTCCAACCATTCACTTACATAGCCTAGACTAGCTACTGTCCACGGCTTCACACGCGTGGTGGGAAAGAAGTAGCCGATGAGAAAGAGCTCTTACCGTTAAGGCAGCGTTTGTTTTTTCGTCGACTTACGTTTCAAAATTGGTCTCCAGGAAAAGTCCTTTTATTTGAACTGGATAATATTATCCCGTGCGAATAAAATATTTAATAATATTGAAATATTTGTTAATATTCTAAATATTGATGAAATATTTGTTGAAATCGGATGAGTAGTTTGAGAGATTATCCCGTACATCCGAATTTACAAACTTATTTGTAATATTAGTATTTATGTGGATGTACCAAAAAAAGCTACTCACCCTAATACTGTTGAACAGGTAGAAGAATACCCAGGTTATGATGACATTATAGTACAATGCCACGAACAAAGTCACGATGCAACTGGATATTCCGATGCCACCCAACCAGGGGTGGATGGTGTTCCACACCCCGAGGGATCCCAGCCGCATCTTTTGCCCGATGGCCATCTCGATCAGGAAGAGGGGGATGCCTTCGAGGATCAGCATTATAAGGAACGGGATCAGGAAGGCTCCTGGAGAAAGAAAACAAATGATTTACAAGTAGCTGTAGTCTTGGGCGATGCTGTGTTCTGGATTTAGATGTATTTAATATATCCGCACAAACATTGTAAGGCCCGAATTCATAGTCAAATAGGGGCTTCCCTAGGGGACTGTTCAGGCGCTATGTAAAAATTCAAGTGCGAATTCAACCTTTATGCACCCAGTCATAAGGCGAATGCTGAATTATGGATTTTGGGGGACTGTTCAACCTCCGACTATGAATTCAGGCTTAAGTGCTAGGAGGATTAAGTTTATTTGGAGGTGCTTAGGTTATTTGGCTGTAGCTTTGATTGGCTGTAAAGGTGGGTTCAGATTTATGAGCACGGCGTTTGATTACCGTGTTACCATTAGAATGTACCATTCATGGTACTGCGGTGTTTTTTTTTTGCAGTACGTATATAGACTCCCACTAGGATTCCCTGTATCGTGGGTATCAGAAACTACGAGTACCATATTACCACAACACCCAAACTAGTAACTAGTAACAAATATCTGCAGAACATGCAGACATTGTGTCCCGCACCTTTTGTGTCAGTAATTAAATGCCCTTTTGTTTCAATCGTTTTCTTGTAATCAAAACTACAAGCAAACTACCTGTAGCAAAAAACGACCCAATATCAATTCATTCATCATTCCTTATACCAATTTTAGGTAATCAATTCTCTTATAAACCAAATGTTGGATTGGACCAAACAAAGCCATTATCCAATCTATTAGATCTATTTACTTCAATCGCAATCATTGTTTGAAAACACCAGTAGCTTTCCACAGCTATTAAACCATCTTTATTTATTCAGCACTCTATTACGTAATGCATAAAATCTATATTTAGCTGCTGGTCTGTCTGCGCTGGGCTGTATCGATCGTGCTACAAGCTACATCGTAGCATAGCCGTAGCTCCGTAGACTAAGGGGTGTTACGTAAATGGACTTTAGGGTCTATTCATGGTGGTTGACAAAGATAATTGAAGTGGGACCAGACTAAAGAGATCTATGAGTGGGCTTGGCAAAAGGCGTTTGACCGATGACGTCACCGCATATCATATTTAGAATTGGATAGGCGCTCTGAAATCTTTGTTTAGGTTCTAAAGTTTAGGTTTCGCTTAAAAACTTAGGTACTTACTTAAAAAACAAACACGCTCATGACTGAGGATACCAAGTAGGGGATAGGCATTAAATAATCATGCAACAAACACATACATAATCCAGACCCCCCACACTAGGATTCCTTTAATGCGGGTATCAGGAACTATGAGTACCGTGGGAAAGCAACAAATATCTGCAGAAAAACTGTACCGGGAATCGAACCCGCTAGCGTCGCTGCCGGCTTCTCGCCGGCCGCGCCATCGAGGTCGTTAACCTTATTAATAACCCAACATTATATAATGGCACAATATGACCGTCCATCCACCTTTTGCAGAGTACAAAGTAGTTAGAATTTCGCGTGACAGGCACACAGACAAGCCCATCGCCGCTTATTGAAACAATATAACCAACGGCATATGCCTTCGTGTTTGAGGACATCGGCTTGCTAGCGTGCCGGTTCCATCACGATGTTTTCTTACACAATTTTAAACAAATATTTTTTTCTTAAAAACAAATTCAATCGGTCTCATTACGAAAGGTGGTCTATATTCAAATTCACACAAAAACATTTGTCCCGCGGCGATAATCAAACCCGCAATCTTCTGCGTCTTAGGCGGGCCTTCGCCCACTGCGCCACAGAGGTCGTCGAAACCTATATACCTACACCTTATCAAAAAACAATGTAACTTCAAAGTTTACTGGGATCCAAATTGAAATAAAACATAAAATCGCAGAAAAAAGCTTACCTCCACCATTTTGTTGACACAGATACGGGAACCGCCAAATATTCCCCAATCCCACAGAGTATCCAATAATGGACAAAAAGAACTGCAGCTTCCCTGACCACGCCGCCCTATCTTCATCCGGGGCTTCCCTCTGTAAGGACCCTCGCGAGCCTTGGAGGACAATGGTTACTCCATGAGGCCTTTCACTGCCATCAGCACGCGTTGTCAAAGGCGCTAACTCATGCCCGTTCCTTGGACCAATTGGCTCCGCTTTGGCCGCCATCTTGGAATTCGTTACAATTCAAGTTCTTTTCCGTTACAATTCAAATACCCTACTTAAAAATACTTTCTCTTTACAATTTCAATTTAACGAGATTCTTCAAATGATTGTATCCCAGGAATATGTTCATTTCATATTATTTATTGGTGAATCTCGTAGTCATAAGTGAAGAATCGAATGGCGTCCTTTTTGACGAATTCGACGACCTTGAAATAGGTCGTCGTTCTTTGTAAAAGCTTTTGGCGTAGTTTTAGTGAATCTCTGAATACGTAGGTTGCTTGCCTGTGCATAGATGGTGTGGTGCCGATCTAAACACCTCAATGGTCAAGTAACATCGCTCAGAGGGTTTGAATTTAGGAAGTGATTCGTTTTGATTTAGACATTTTCGGTTAGAAGAACGCTAGTACCTGGAACAAATAATAACTTTTGTAGGTATTTATCACTATTAGTTAGGAAACTGGACAGGCATGGAGAATAATATTTCTCCAAATATTATTCTACATGGGTATAGTACCCATGTAGAATAATATTTGGAGAAATATTTATTTATACCATCAAAGTTGGCTTTTTGGATCGCTCGATTCAGCTGACTTACCGAACTGATTGACACGAGTGGTCTTGTGCTAAGGATTGTAACACGTAAGAAATGCTCGATATTCCCAACTGAAAACACCACGCCATCGCCACATTACATTATATAACACTGTGTTCTCTTAAAATTATGCCCCGACTACAACGCGTAACTGTGTAGCGTAGACTCGGCATAGCTTTAGAACATAGAATACATAAATACTCTTTAATAAATAATAAATAATGCTGGTTTTTTAAACAACATCCTAAAGATCTTTCAGGTTGCGGGAAGTCGGCGAATTAATGTAGCCCAAGACCGTTCATCATGCCCCTTTTCGGGGAAGCAGTGCACTTCTAAGCAACAAGCTGTTGTTGATGAAAATGTCAAGATGATAAGAATTATGATGGTAAAACTTTACATAACACAATCCTAAACTGTATTTACGATTATGATCATTAGAATTCGGGTTATTCGTCTTTCATACGACCACGTTATCATTTGATCAAGGATAATTGATTTCACGCTTAGCGAAACAAAAACATCCTAGGGACATGACAGAAATATATTTCGGTTGAAATTGCTGAAGCATGTATAGGATCATGTATCATGAAAATATGAGATAAATTCCCCAGAAGAACCAAGCTCACCAATACACCAAGCCTTAAGTTGAAGTGACAATGTTTTATAACCGACGCCCACTATTGGGTGATTGGCTTGTGTAACATGAACTAAATCGAGCTGAATGAGGGTATAGGAACTGATGGCTTTTTAACGGTCGGAAAAGTAGGTGGATGTCGTAGCTCCTGACCGGTCGTCGTGGCTTTTGTGGGAGGCCTGAGTACCTTACAATAGGTACATATAGATTACCTAACTATAATCTAAATTCTAGCTTATAATAGGTACCTGCTAGTTCATATACTTAGGTATTCTAAGGGTATTCGGTTGTACTGATCCTGCCAAAATCAACAACTTATTTTTATCTATGGTTTAATTGTTTATTTCAAATGTTTCTCTAGATTCCCAGTCTACAAGAGCAGGTGATGCCAGAACCTACTTACAATGTAAGCTTTTTTAACAGAGCACTGTGACCTACTTTAGATCGAGCCCCTTCCCTAAAATGTGATCGCCAGACCCGCCCCATAGCATTCAATATTTTAACGGCGGGGCGTCCCATGTGTATTAACCGGTATTACGACATGCAGACGACTTACTTTAGCACCGTGTTATTAAAACCGTGGCTAATCCTCATGTTCTTCTTTTGATTTCTGAATTATTATTTACTAGCTTCTGCCCACGGCTTCATCCGCATGGTACCCGGATAAAAAGAAGCCTATCTGTTATTCTGATGCATAAGCTGTATTACTGTAAAGTTACATCAAAATCCGTATAGTAGTTTTTGCGTGAAAAATTAACAAACATCCATGCTCACAAACTTTCACGTTTATAATATTAGTAGGATTCTTTATTGTACACACAGAAAATACAGAGAAAAAACTTACATATACGAGAAGTAAGTATTAAAAATTCCTCCGCGTAACCAGTGGCCAAGGCTGTTGCATAATAGTCTAAACGTCGGGAAAATATGGAAGTCTCGACAGAGCTTACTGTTTTGGGCCTTTTGGGGTTGAGACTCCGGGTCCGTGGGGAACTGGCATCTGGTCGGAGCTGGCTGACTATTATATGGGTTAACGCATTAACATTGCTATTCAGCTTGGCAATGCAGCCAGCATTTTACGAACGCTTCCATCTGATTAGTAGTGAGTGATTTGGTAGTGATTTGGACCAGTTGAGCTATCTATAGATCGTTTGCATGGTGGACAAGATAGCTAGACTGTTTCACCTGTAGGTAATATAGCCTAAGAAGTTAGCTGTATTAATCTTTGTGTTACTATAAATGTATTATTTTCTAATAATCAAATAAACGCGATATTTAAACAGGCAAGGCGTTCATCGAACTCTTGTTCTTAGATTTTTCAATAATTGAAATTGCGACCCTATTTCTAACGTAAAACGATTACGAGGGAACTTGCCTGTATGTACAGCAAAGAATAAATAAAACACTTTAAAACGCCTGCGATTTTTTTTTGTCGTTCATGCAACCTCTTTGTGAAAATCGCATAACTAACTATTGCACATAAAACCTCAACGAACGGAGGGCCAACAGGAAAAAATCTGGAACGAAATTTTCCCTCTTTTATGAAAAGCAATCGGAGAAATGATAAAATTATCAATTACCATAAAATAGCATAGTTTGTAACGATTTAACGACATTGCTGAGGAGTTGCTTGGAGATTGATTGAAGTATACGTATTACTTGGTTATGCTTAGTTGGTATCATAAAATAACTGATAAGTAGCCATACCTACTTTTTTATATTCTTTTCGTGGCTTTTGGTATCAATGTGGCCGTGACAGGCGTATATTGTGATCGTCATTTATGTTTTCTTTGCCCATATAAGTTTGTTCAACTTGTTGTTTGTTCAAAAATTCCTAAATACCAAGGTACCTACTTGGTAAAAACTCTACCAACTAACGATGTATAAAACAAGTACTCAGGCAGGTACAATTGAATTTCAGGAAGTAGATAGATAGATAGATAAACTCTTTATTGTGCATAACACCAATTTACAATATCAACACAGAAACATAGTAAAAAGAAAAAACAAAATAAATGCACAATGGACGGTCTTATCGCTGAAAGCGATTTCTTCCAGACAACCTTAGGATGGAGAGAACTATTTAAAAGAATGACGGTGCCTGAATAAAAGTGTGAAAAATAAATATAAAAATACAAATTAAACATTAATTTTGATATAATACCTAATACCCATATCTAAATATATACATATTACATACACAAACTCACATATTTGAACTTATATATCAAATTAAATTGAATATAGTAAAAAAAAAAAAAAAACGTAAAACATACCACACAAAAACTCAAGAACATGACGAAGACTGCTGTAAGTAAAATAGTTTGACACGATCTTTAAATGAATGCAGTGATGGAGCATGCCTGATCGATACCGGCAAAGAGTTCCACAGCGGTACAGCTTGCACGGTTAAGTAAGTATAGAAGTAATTAGTGCTCCTTGTGAAAGAGCTTGTCCGGGGAAGCACTACCACCATACCTATTTCTACCGCCGTGCTGCAATGTCTGCATTGCTATGTTCCGATTTGAAGCGTATGGGTGCCGGTGAAATTACAGGCCCATTAGACTTTTCACCTTTATGTCTCAGGGTCGCCAACAAACTAGTGATGCAAGCGGCTACCTATTACTAGTAAGTATTAATTATAATACTACCGTACCGTAGGCATAAACATTAGTTTATGCCTACGGTAACCGCTTACCAACAAGTATAAAAAATATTTTATTTTTTATCGTTTGCAATGGTCTTACGATAGCTCAACTGATCTAGATCATTACCCGCTCAGTATACTGGCTGGATTTCACGCTAAATGGCAACGCCCAAGAGAAGATGACGCAAAAGCTAGCTCTTAAAAAAATAAATGAAACTTATCCTTGAAGAGTGGACAAAAAACTGCATTTTACAATCCGAAACGCTGTTAAGAGATAATCTAGACAGTCAAACCAACAAAGGGTTTCTTACGGTGGTTAGTAAAATATCATGATTTGAATCACAACTATTGATTTGACCCGACTAGATTGGTGGGACAGCTAAACAAGGCACGAGGAAGCATGTCAAGGGCAGTCTGTACCATCGGCAGCATAAAGAGGGTTCGGACAGTAGCCACAGTACACCTCGCTTCAGTCAGTGTTCCATCTTTGCCGAATGACCACCGGATAGGCATAAAAACCAGACTGGAAGATTAAGGGCCGGAAAACGCAAAATTTTAAAGCATTAGTCTATGACTTTGATATTGGTCTATGTATAAATGTAATCCTGCAAATATAGAAAAACTAAGGCATCCTTTCAAGTTCTTAGTACATGCTTACTGAGATTCAGTAGAGACTAGTTATTAATGTAGCTCTAATACGGGGGGATTATTTTGGATATTTTTATTATTTGATTAATAAATTGTTTACCGATAGCATGTTCTTTCACAAACGTTTAAGTAGCAAATATCAATTACAAGCTTCTGCCCATGGCTTCGCCCGTGTGGTACCCGGATAAAAAGCAGCCTATGTGTTATTCTGATGTATTACTGTAAAGTTTCATCAAAATCCGTAGTTTTTGCGTGAAAGAGTAACAAACATCCATCCTCACAAACTTTCGCGTTTATAATATTAGTAGGATAGTAGGAGGAATTCTTCTAGATTACAGTGATTATTTTTCTTTTGCTATGCTATAATTTGATATCAGTAGGTATTAGCTTTGATGTACTTCCCTTCCATTTCTGTGTCCGTATAGAACATTATAGAATAATAACCGACTATTCTCATCACTTAAATAAGGATTGAACGCTAAACTGAAGCTACACTATATTGCCTAGGCACCGTGGCTGAACCTTCATTTATAAATAAAGGGGGTAATAAACATTGCCGATTGAAGGTGCGCTACTTAATTCATAAATTTACAATGTTGCAGACATTGCTATTTCATCGCGGCCGTTTCGGCGAGGGGAGCCGAATTCAAAGCTTTTGATATGAAAAGCTTTATTGGTGTTAGCATACTAGGTACCTATATGCATACCATAAGAACGTGTTTTAGACTTAGGGTACCTAGCTCATAAAATAAAAAACGCTCACGGCAATATTCCACAATACATGCTGGATCATTGCGTAGATCTTTGAGGATACCAAGTTAGTACGACCTCTGTGACGCAGTGAGCGAAGGCCCGCCTGAGACCGGAAGGCTAAATTTGTATGGAAAATCACGACAAAATTTGTATGGAAAACTAAAATCTGACTAATTTGACAGCACTTAAATTGTAGCTATCTCTTTATTGCTTGAACTATCAGTAAAAGAGAGCGACAGTTTAAATTTTAGTTAGTGTACTACAGAATCTATATATACTTATTAAAATCAGTACCTATAATAGGGACAAATGTTTGTAAGACCTGCAAATATTTGTCATATTATTACTAGGTGCTTATTAAAATAAGTAGGTAGCTAGTAATAATTTGAGCGTTATCTGCGCAGAACAACGAGCACGCAGGTCATGATTGATGACGACTGTCATCAATGGACGTGTTTGTACACGAATCTGCTGTAATAATGATAAATTGATAAATGATAATCATTTATTATCAAGACCAGTTGCATTGAATATTGAAATTTGTTGTAGATTTGTAGGTATGATACTGACGTAGGTAAAAGGTATTTTATTTTGTCCATTAAAACAAACAATATTAATAAAAAAAACTTTTTTAACTTTTTAAGCACGCGAGGAAGTCGGTTTTTTGATATTTAATGTCACAGATTATTAATGATTGAGGTTGCTGTAAATACCTTCGCATTTTCAAGGACATGCGTAACTCGTGCCGTAGAAAAAGTACACCGTCATGAAAAGCGCAAACAAACAATTATCTAAGCAGGTACTCATCTATCAATCTACGCTTTATTAAAAACCCGGCCAGGTGCGAGTTGGACTCGCGCACGAAGGTTTCCGTAGGTACCACTACACAATATCCTATCCTACTAAAATTACGAGTATAAACGTGAAAGTTTGCGAGGATGGATGTTTGTTACTCTTCTACGTTAAAACTACTGAACAGATTTTGATGAAACTTTACAGTAATATAGCTTATACATCAGAATAACACATAGGCTACTTTTTATTCGGGTACTTACCACGTGGGCGAAGCCGTGGGCAGAAGCTAGTAAACACTAATATCTTTGGTAAATAATAAGGTAGGTACTTACTTGGGGTTTTTAACGGTTTTTGTGGACTCATTCATTCATTCATGAGGTCTCAATGGCTCATTTTTTAAATTTGTTTTGACCAATGTGTTGTACAGCCTCATCGGTTGCCTCTATGAGATGTTTGTGGACTATCTTTATCTATTAACTAGCTGGACCACGGCCGCCCACGGCCCCCAGCCCATCGCGTCGCACCGCCCGTCCGCGCTATTTTTATTGTGCTTGGCTCCTAAGGGCCATAGCGTGATGTTAAATAGTCTTTAACCTTCCTCAAGAATTGTAATAACAAATAAAAAAAGAATTTTTCAAATCCGATCTGGAAATCTGGTAGTTCCAGAGATTAGCGCGTTCAAACAAAAATTTACCCTTCAGCTTTATTATTAGTAGGTATAGATTAATTGTAATATTGTTGCAACTATCTTATTATTTACCAAAGAACTATATTTTTTATATTATGTGGTGGTCCCACAGATGCATTAATTAATAATACTAAAGTAAGTATTTTGTGACTATGGGAATCACAAAATACTTGGTACTATAAAGTAATTTTTATCACGTTTTTAGGATGGGGGTTTGACTTGTTATTGCAACTAACTACTTCCTCGTATAGCAGGTAAGAAGTGAATTGTTAAATAAACTAAAATGATGTGTAAAAATTATATAATCGATTGTGACACCTCTAGTGACTTGTGGAGATAAAACATATCCTTTGAAGACAAATCGATTGCTAAAAACCGCATTACAATCCGATAAGCTGTTTCGGAGATAAATGATAAAGGGCAAACAAATTCTTATGAGAAACAAATAATAATAATACTAAAAAAATATTTAAAAAAACCTCCCTCTGGACATGATGTGACGAGATACGATAATTAGATAGCACATAATATATAATAACAATAAATACACGGACTTATGTCGCCAGTAAAAGTACACAGTCCTAGCTGTGTCGTGTATGTAGACACGCGGCGCGGGCGTAGGATATGAAGGTACCTAATACCTATGGAACCCTAAAAAGCAGATTGCAAGCCAGCATCAATAATATTGCACTGAACTGAGATATTTTTGCGCACGCGTGAGAGGGCGCACTGTGTATTACCCGAGATAAACACGACACTTTTTTATCGTTCATGTGAGGAAACATAAAAAAGATTATCTGTTTGTAAAAAAACAAAAAAACTTGCATTTCCCCCGCAAGGAGATAGTAAGAAAAAAGCGTTTATCATCTAGCTTAAACTTCCTTACGCCATTACAAAATATTGTGGTGTGAACTCGTTCGGTTTACAAAACTTACATTCCGGCTCACTTTTGGCCTGCTTGCAGAGTATTTGTGATGAAAAGGAAATAAAGACATCTACACGTGAAGGGCCATAACCGAACACGTGATTCGTCAATGAAGAGGCCTGACCTTCCCCATGCGATTACGAGCCTTAGCGCATCCCCTGCATCCAACTCCCTGCGCATAATCAATAAAACTTCCTTCGACCTACGCGATACAACCTTTCTTAGACCCACCTCACCTTTTCCGAATGCACAGAATACAAATATAAAGAGATGACAACTATACTACAAATGCTTAACTAATCAATCGATTGTCTTATTAAGTAGATACTTAAATGAGTACCTAACGGTTACCAACCTAACAAAATTTTAGGAAATAAATAATATAGGAAGATTTTCCAGTGAAATTCACGTTTCCCAATAATTGTGAGATGGGTTTATACTTATATTGTGGCAATATTCTCATTTTGAATGATTAAATTCGCAATTAATCTAATTATAGAATGCTTAAATTTAATAAAATATAACTTACGAAAAAGTCATTCACCAAATCTTCTCATGAAATCAGAGATGATAGTCACAGAACACAGACGATTTTTTTTATAAATTCGCGGTAATTCAAACGTCCGCGACGCTGGGTGAGCTCAACTGACTGCCGTATTCTCGATAGGGTTAGTGATGCGACACCCTTAATAAAGGTGACTTTCGATATTTTATAAACAAGGCAAAATTCATCTTGGCTGTTTCAATCTTAGCGGTCAATGTTAATTTGTGACCTGAGGTGAATAACTCGATATTGCACAAGTCTTTTATGTAAACATTACATGCAAATTATTCAATAATTACTTTTTATCGCTGACGTTTCACACATTAATCACAAGTTTTACTATCGGTGAAGTAGGTATATTTAAATAACAGTTCATGTTTGAGAATTTTATTTTACGGTGCCTTCACCGATAGTGCAGTACGTGAAAATTCCCGTTTTTACTAAATGAATGGTCAAGTTCACGATAGTTTTTAAAATAAAAAAATATTTTATTATCGAATGAATTTCAATCGTACCTAAATAATTTCACAAATGTGGAATTTGATGTATAAAGATAAAAGAGTGAGTACCTACCTATTTATTTATTTTGGTGTCTTATATTTTTGAACGTGTCGCGTAGAATCACGTGCGAAGCCAGGGGTAGAAGCTTGCTAAGATAACAACAAATACAGGTATGCACTTAATTAAGTTTGTTTTGATTTCTGAGTTTATATTTGTTTTATAAATAAATCGATGCTTATTACTTAGGTATGTGTAGGTAAACATATAAGGTAGTAATCATTTCCAGCTTCTAAATATCCTATAAAAGTTATTGGACATAATTAACACATAATTATTTGTGCATTAATCATCAATTAGTATATGATTGCTACCTATTTATGTAATCACAGCAGACATAAGGCACGGTCGCATTGACCATGTCAATTGACTTTTATTGTTCCGTAGACATCAATGTCATACTCAGCCACCTATGATTGAAGCCCTAATAACTACATAACATAGTAATTCGCCACAAACTATCTTGATATGTACCATTTTTACTCGACTTCCGAAAGCAGGGTTATAAGGATAACCTTACTGAATATCTAGTAATTTTTTGTACTCAAAATATAAACTTATTTGATAATAATCAAAACTAAAAGACATACAAAAAATGTCGTAGGTATTGTATGCATGTATATTATATTTTCCTTTCAATCTATACCCCATATTTCTTAGGGCCTCTTGAACTCCATAGTTAAAAACAAACCTATCGATTGAAGCTCATATTCGAAATTAAAAATTATATTCCTACATACCAAGTTTCATCAAGATTGAATAAACAATTCGGTAGTTGTCGTCGGACAAACAAACTTGATAGGAGGGTAGCTCAAGATCGTTCGTCGATGCATTTTTTAGGGGAGGCCTTTGTCCAAAAGTAGGTTTCTACAGTTGTTGATGATGATGAATTCAGTAGCCTGATGCATGTCTAAAATTGTGTCCGTGATAATAACCCAAACCTAAAAATAACTGTTGACTGAGTATACGGAAGTGTCAAATTAAGGTGATAAAAAATGATTATCTAAAATTAATGAGGTACCGTTCATATAAAAATAGTATGCACAGTAGATAGGCAGCTGGGCACCTAATGTGCAATTTACCTGTTTGAACAGATTATAAAGTAGTTATCCGCGCGTTGACAAACATTTTAAATTATGTACGCAGATAAGTTCCTACTCTTAATCTTTTTACTTAGGTTGATAATATGCTCCGGCTGAAGGTAGGCTGGACCCATAACTCCTAAGTATATTAAATTAATGGAGATTGATTTTCGAGTTTCATAGTAAATAAGACTTTATTTTTTTTAATTATTCTAAATTATAGGCGGATTTACTGTGCCTAAGGTTAACCTAAGGTACATTAGGCGAAGGTTTATAAAGCTTTAGACAATTAACCACAAAGGCAACAACTAGTAAAACTACGATATCCTTAGCACCCTCTACCTTGGTAAGTACTTATAGTAAAAGTGTAAAGTCGATATCGATATACAGAGGGATGAAACACCTAGCATCACTATTTGACGTCACTAGCGGGTGAAGCAGATGAGCATGCGCGTGAAAGCCGCCATTTTGTTTTCACTCAAAATTCCATCAACCCTCTGCGATTTTCGTGGTGAGTGATAGCGGACTTTTCCAAGCCTGGCAAAGGAAAATGATGACTTTCCTTTGCCAGGAAATTGAAAATGTTAAATTGGAATTTTAACCCTATTCAATTGGGTTTACGAACCTAGAACGCTGCAATTGATGGCTAAAATGCTGCAATGACTGGACTGGAATGTTAAAAAGTGCCTACATAAACCTGTTTCATTTTAAGTGCCTATAGATAATGGAAACAACCAACATCAAATCTAATTTTGGTTATGGTATTACATAATTTTTTCAAGGTAGTAAAGTACATTAGGGTGGGATTATAGAACCCCGTCGCACGAATTTTGTTAAAAAAAGCAGAAGGGGTCCCCATTCCATGCCCAAAGTAAGGAATTGGATAGTTTCTGAAATTAATATTTAAACATTTTTAAGTTAAGTAATGAAAAATGCTGGAAATGGAGGCTAGTTTTGTAAGGCGCATGCTTAGAAATCATAAATTTTTTTTTATTAGGTACTAAAGCGCGGAAATACTGTGTTTTTAATTAATTTATTTTTCCTTTTTTTAATATGCTAATTTGTAATTTAGTATTAATTTATTTTGGCACACAAAACAGAATACAATCAAAAAGATACTAGAATTCACCATGCTTTTAGCTCGATGCTAATTTACTTTATACCTAAGGCATGTGTTAGTGTTGCATGTACCTTAGATACCTAGCTAGTATATATAGTCGTTAGCGATATCTCCGCTCCGACACTGAACTTTTCTTTGTTTTTTGAAATTATATTCAGGATAATAACAGATAGTTTCTAAACTATTTTCATTAGGTAAGTACCCACCCCCAAACTTTGTCATTGATCGGGTGCAATCACGTCAGCAGTTGCATCGATTTTACAATGTTGGATAACAGCCAGCAGCTCGGCTGAAGGTCGTATTCAAGAATGCTCATTGGAGTGCTAGCGCTTCGGGAAAAATAAATTATAGGGGTAATTTATCCTAAAGTAGGCATCTACGTCGTTTGTTTAGTTCTTACAGGGTTTAGCAGATCATAGAACTATTTATTCCCGAGTTCATCAAAACAAAAACCACCATTATAACTTTAGGCGTCTTATGGCCATTTTTTTTTAACTTTTTGCTTACTAATATCATTCCTGAGTTTTTGTGCAAATGGTAATTATTGTTATACGTAAGCTCCACCTATACCTACATTCAGATTTTCAGTTTAGTGAAAAAAGTGCAGTGTTTCACAATAAGAACTTTTTCGTCTGTGGCTAAGTAGGTACCAATTGATTGGAAAAGTCCCACGGGCTGCTTTCGCAAGCAATTTATGAACCTTTAACTATTGTTCGTGAACGTGATGAGTAATCTAGGTGTAGTCCAATCAATGGGGACAAACGGCTCACTAGTCCATGACCGCGGAATTAAAAGGTCATGGGGCTTGTGTATGCACATAGTAAAACTGCGTGCACCAGTTCTGTAAATTCCTTGCCAATTCAACACGACTTTGTAACAGGACCGCAAATACGCATCTTTTTAACACGCTTATAATATAAGCTTCACTAGTAACTAACAATGCTATCAAATCTTGGAACTTCTTCTAAATTAAATGACATGTACAAAGGCGAGCTTAACCCTAAAAAGAGTTTTCTTCCAGCAAACCTTGAGCTAGAGAGGTAATTATAGAGGTAGGAACGTGTACAGAAAGAAAATAATACTTAAACTACAACAATACTACAAAAAATAAATAAACATATAAGTATAAATATACATGTTTATATAAATCTAACTGTTGTATCGAAATGTAACTTTGTATGTAAGTATATAGAGGTATAGTTCGGATGACAATACAGAGCTGATCTGATGATGGAGCTAGGATGTGGATAGTGGAACTATTCAGTGGCTACTAGTAAACCTCTCGAGTTTGGGCTCATATAATATGATTCGTTTTGACGAGTCCAATAGATTGGTTACTAAGGTCTGATGATGTAGCCAGGAGGTGGATAGTGCAACTCTCTAGTGGCTACTAGTAAATCAAATCCAAGTTTGAACTCATATGAGCCCAAACTCGATGAGTTCGTTTTGACGAGTCCAATAGATTGGGCTTGGTGATGAGGGTTTGATGATGGAGCCAGGAGCCACTATCCACAATTCTTTTTTATAATATTTAGTGCGTGATAAAAGCGTGTTTTAGTTTTTTTGTTTATAACACTTTTTATACAAACGTAGTAGATATAAACAACCCTGTTAAAAACGAAGTCTTGTCCTTTAGAAACGTAGTCAAAAAATCCCCTCCATAGATGACCTCTGCGGCAGGCGGGTATATAGTCAGCAGCGACACAAGAGGTGGGTCCGATTCCCGCTGCGGGACAAATGTTCTAAAGATATTTGTTTCGGGTCTGGGTGTTGTGGTACCACGGTAATCGTAAAACCTGATACCCACGACATCCTAGTATTGGGTCAGGACTATGGCTGTTTTTTTTTTAATTTTAGCTCGGTCTTTTATAAACGTACTAGATTCTGCCCACGGCTTCGCTTGCGCGGTACCCGAATAAAAAGTAGCCTATGTGTTATTCTGATAAGCTATATTACTGTAGTTTCATCAAAATCCGTTCAGTAGTTTCTGCGTGAAAGAGTAACAAACATCCTCACAAACTTTCGCGTTTATAATAGTAATAAAGTATAGGATAGACTGCGACTGTCGTTGACTGTACGTATAGTGTATGTGGCAGTTTTTCCAATTGAAGCCACTGCGGGGTAAAAAGTATTTCAATTAATAAAAAACAATATTTAGAATTCAAATTTTATTGCCCAGGAAGGTGCTCATTTTTTTAGTCCAAAAAACTTTCAAACATACACAAAATATTTGGAGTTCTATAAATATGATCTAATTTAGGTACAAAAATGTTGCAGAAATTTTAAATTCTACTTCTCGAAAGGGATCGGCTACTCTGAAGTTTTTTGTAGATTACTGACCGAAAGATTATTGTATGTAGAGAATGTCTGAAGTATTGTGAGTTGATTGATAGTGTTATATGTGCTCTATCTGTAAATGAGGGTGATTTTTTTATGATCTCATTATTTTATTATTATTCTTGATTTTTTTAATTGTTGGTATTTCATAGCGCATTGGTGTCTACTGTAATACTGTGTTATTATCGTTAGATAAATAAATATTTTGTATGGAAGTCTTGTCGATACGGTCAAAGTTTTGATATGTTATAAACTCAGCATAGACATAGACCCTCAGCTGATTAGTGATCATGTCTTTGAATCCGTAAGTCGTGGATCGGAACCAGTCATGCATCAATGGGGTTTTCCACTCGATCCATCTTTGTACGTATTGCTAATTTTATTGTGCTCAAATAGTAATTTCCCACCAGGGTGTCTAGATAAGTAACACTTTCTATTGGCGTTAATGCCTGCAGAAAGATTGAAATGTATGGAAATTACATTAGCTGTGGAAATGTCACGTGACAGCTGCCAAGTTTTACCTTGACAAATTTGCGTTAGCGTGAAAGAAAAACTTAGCGTGAGGTATTTGTGTAAACCCCAGGTGTGATTGTGATCAGAGAACTTAGAATGACTTAGAACCAAAAATTCATGTGACAAGATCATGAGCGAGGGAATCTGGATCCTCTCACACCGCTATTACACTAACAAAATGACAATGGGTAACGACTTATTTCGACTCACTAATGGGGGCAATTCTCTACCTAGGACCTCTACCTCCTACATGGGAGTGTTTAAAAGTTTTGGACATTGCGACAATTAGTGGCAAAATTAGTGCAACTGGCGTCGATTCTAGGAAAGAAAAAAAGAAAAAACTATATTTGACACACAAACACAATAATAATAATGAAAGGATCCAGGTATGTAGTCCAGGTACCTACATATAGTGCCCCTACCGTGATAAGCTGGTTGTAAGTACTGCGCAGAATACCATAATTCCTTTCGTGACGTGTGGGCCAAACAGGTCCTATCTCAACATATTTTGCAGTTCTATACCACCGGGATGTGAAGCTGCACTAGTTTTCCAATTCTCTTATACACCAACTAAACTTCAATTCAAACTGTCGCTCTCTTTTACTGATAGTGCTCGCAAGAGAGGGATGGCAAGAATTTTACTCCTGTTAAACTAACCAACCTAGCGTTTTAACTTAATTTAAAAGCACTAAAATTGTTTCTATCTCTTTCTTTTGTTACTGGAAGTAATGAGAGAGATAGATTAAATTAAGTTTAGTTGGTGTACAAGAACCGACGCCTTTGTGTCGTTTCCAGCCATTTCGGTAGTGTAATTAGCGAGTTTCTGGGATCTAAGACGAGCGAACGATCGAAAGTGGAATACGTTTTTGAAATAACAATCATCAAAAACATACGAACCGTTTTTGTAAACTTTTTTATATCAATAGTAGACTTTCGTTTTACCACATTAATCAAAGTAGACTCCGACTAGTCTTTTAATTTTGTTCCAAGCGTGCCTATTCGTTAGCAAATCCTAATTCTACTACAGAAATGCATAGATCTACCTATAGCAAAATAGATACGAGTATAGCAAAATATTGAACTCTGCCTTACTAATTGACAAATACAACTTGGTAGCTTATAATACGAGTAGCTTAGGGGCTTCCACACGTTCTGCCAGTCTGTTAGGGACGAGGCAAGGACATGATATACTTAGAGCGAGTACTTAAAGTATCGATTATGGGTACTTTTTTTTCTGGCAACGTACGTCCATAGTTAAGTACTGTACACGATCACTTACTAAGTATTATACTTAGTTTCTTTTTTTAGGCTATCTTAGCCGAGGTTTATAAAACTTTGTAAAACCTTTTTTTGCAAGAAATATACTTACTTTTATTAACTTCACGGTTGACGATTCACGGGCAGCACGTGTGGAAGGCCAATATCAAGCATTAGTTAAGTCTTTTAATATCATATGAAAATACATATATTTTAGCAACAATTTAACTAGAGAGATGTCAGTAAGAGCTTACATTTTGAAACATACGCTTTTTTGTTTTGTTATTCTGATACACTACTTCTGTGCTCATAGTACACTTGTTCTAGTACCGATATGCTACAATAAGAATGAATCTTATTCATCTATGCACATCTTAGTTTAAGAATAAGCAAGAAAAGCAAGCGTTTTAAAATATAATTTCATGTGACACTACGCCGCTAATCTACTGTATCTAACCAACACAACCTAAGTAACTCTAATTCGCACTGATTACGACCGTAACGTAACCGTAATAGAAAAATAATTTAAATCTTTCACAACATTTATTATTGAAAACACATCTAAATCTAGCGAAAATTTAGTAAATTGTGGAAAAGCTTTTTACAGTTTTGTAACTACCGTTCTTTCTGTTGAGAACAATATTATGGGCATTTTAGTGGTACACACATCTGAAAAATTGGTAACATTTTAAAGTTTTTTTGGAACAAATTCGATATTTGACAGAAAATACTGAAACGCTTTTCAAGACTGAATTCAAGTTGGAAAACGATGGATGGTCATATATAAATCCTACTACTATAATAAACGCGAAAGTTTGTAAGGATGGATGTTTGTTACTCTTTCACGCAAAAACTACTGAATGGATTTTGGTGAAACTTTACAGTAATATAGCTTATACATCAGAAAAACCCATAGGCAACTTTTTATCGGGTACTGTGCGGGCGAAACCGTGGGCAGAAGCTCATATGGCTCCATCGCTTTCCATCTGTCATTTGGTGATTAAACGCTAAGTAGCGTTTCAGTGTTCGGCAGATAGCCTGCATGTATCAGAGTAGGTAGGTACCTGTTAGTTAAATTTATGACGAAATGTTCAAATTTAAAGGAGGTTTCGTCCAAAAGTTGCGCCATCGAAGGCATGCACCACCAACACCATTTAGTGTTCCAATAAAGCGGCGATGAACTTGCAACCTGTCACGTGGAAATGCCAACTACTATACAAAATGTGGACATGCGCCAAATAATGTTCGGACGTGTCTCTGACTACCCTCTACTTGGTAGTCAGACCTGCGTACTGAGCACGGATCTTATGATTCTATTATGGGAATATACAGTCGTGATAGTGTTTGTTTAGATTTTATTTTGATACTTAGGTTCGAAGTCAGGACGAGACTATAGTTAAAAACATATATAATGCTTTTCCATCCTATCTTAAGACCTACTGGGCTTACAACTCTGCTTCTCTACAAATAGGATCGATACTCTGACGAAATCAAATACCGAATGTCTTATTACGTATTTTCTTTCATACAACGAATACAAACTCTTTGGCACTGTTTTTTTTATACAATTTTATGACCCAGCTTCATGACAATAATCAAATTGACGGGAACACACGAGTTTTATAATAATTAAAATTATACAACCATCATTTTGTTTGGGGCCTTTCTCACAAAGTTAATGGCCTCAAGCCTTTTGACGAGTTATATATCCATAACTGATTGTGGAGAATTTTGCAATGGATAGAGACTTGGTGAGAAAGACACGAAATGTTTTTTTTTTCTTGAGTTATGGCTTCTGTTTAGAATGAAAGTGTTCCCAGTCCAATCAGCCACTGAATTACTAAGATTTAAT
Source organism: Perizoma flavofasciatum (assembly GCA_958496245.1). Lineage (NCBI taxonomy): Eukaryota > Metazoa > Arthropoda > Insecta > Lepidoptera > Geometridae > Perizoma > Perizoma flavofasciatum. Next base: position 2,844,020 of record OY292443.1, on the reverse strand, counting down.
TAATTTTCAAATGATGGAAAACAAACTTTTAACATTGAATATTTTAATGGAACAAACTCAACTCTGATATCGTTAGAATCCAATCAGAACAAGCTGACTGAGTGTCAAAATCATTCTGACCAATGAAAAACTGCACGTTTTTCATTTTTGCTGTCTCTAACGTCAATTTTGCTGTCTTTCTTTTTAGGCTTTTTGTACTATTATATTAGGCCTTTTAAATACCATAAAGTAAAACATCAAGTAAAATAACAAAACGTATTAAATTTAAAAATAAGATAGAATTAAAAATAAGACATTTTACAATGGAATACAAATAAAATCATACAAGCTTTTGATAATCGATGTAATTTTAAACAAAATGATAAATAATAAAATGAACTTAATTAATTTAAAAATAAATTATAACAAAGTTTTTAAAACCATTGCATGTAGATATCACTTTTGGATCACCGTTTTTGTACTAACGAACAAAAATAAGCATACTCAATGTACTCGTAACTCAATAACAGTTTTATCCTTAACTGGTTTTTTTCTTGTAACTTTTTATCCGATTGGAAAAACTCTACCAACAGCCACTTTGCGTATTTAAACCGAACCGAAATACATATATCTAGTTTTGAAACTAGTTATCAACGGTTTGACAACTGTTATATACGTTTTCATATTCATATTAACGGCAAATTACGCACTGCATCGACTTAATGTTCACGAAATTGTTCAATACACAACCAGGTTTTGGCAAAACTTATCTTATTCCATCGACATAGTCTGCTATTCGACTGAAACAGCTAGTCACCTGATGGATTATTTCATCATAATATCTAGCAACGAACCAGTTATTTGGTAAAAGTAACTAGTTATTCGTCGTAACGAACCAGTTATTCGAAATATCAAACTAAATCATCAACTAACGTGATTGGTTGACAAAAATTTAAACAACCAATCACATCAATTGACATTAGATTTGACTACTGATTAACGAATTATTGCTTTGATGAACATTTAGAAAACCAGTTAGTCACTAACTGATAACTTCGGTTACATAAGTCACTAATGCCCGTTTGCACTAAACTTTGACAGCTCACAAGTTCGCGCTTTATGACAGGTGTCTATACAAAAAACGTCAAAGACATGCCTAAATCTCCGCTAAAGCTTTTTGACTTTAGTGCAGACGGGAATTACTGTTAGTGACTTGTGATCAGTTACTGCACACAACTAACCAGTTATTTGACAAATAGCAGTTATTTTGCTACACATTTCTCAGAAACATTACCAAAACACCAAATAACTAGTTATTCCATTCATTCAACCCTACTCAAAACCACCGCACTTCATCAAACTTGTTGAATTTCTTCACAATTAAATTCTTTCATTTGTTTCTTCCTGTCATCTCCCTCACTTATTGACCTCTCCTTTCAACGCCCGGTCCAGCACGACTTTGGAAGCGATCTCGACGGTGACGGTTTTGCTGATGGTAGACAGTTGGTTTTGGTCGACAGCGGACTCAACGGTCGGCTCCGTTAGAATGCGGAGGGAGGTGATCTTAGCCTTTTGGTATGCTTCTGCTGTGTTGTTGCCGAGGAATCTGTAAGGTTGTAGAATATTAATTATAAGTTCTACTTTTAATTAGATTAAGTATTGTTTCTTTTTAATTCTACATTCACAATAAAGTTATTTAATGAATTCATGAATTCAAAATTTCAGGTTAAAGCTGAGCAAAGCAAAGTGCAAAGTGATTCGAATAATTCGTTTTGTTGGAGAATCTCTTGTCTGTCAGTATGACGAGCGAGGTGAAGAGGCTAGGACAGGTGTTTGTATTGTTGCACACTCACTTGATAGCGACATAGCAGACGAGCAAGGCCGCGCCGGCGCACAGCACGCGTATGACGGGCGAGGTGAAGAGGCTAGGACAGGTGTTTGTATTGTTGCACACTCACTTGATAGCGACATAGCAGACGAGCAAGGCCGCGCCGGCGCACAGCACGCGTATGACGGGCGAGGTGAAGAGGCTAGGACAGGTGTTTGTATTGTTGCACACTCACTTGATAGCGACATAGCAGACGAGCAAGGAAGCGCCGGCGCACAGCACGCGTATGACGGGCGAGGTGAAGAGGCTAGGACAGGTGTTTGTATTGTTGCACACTCACTTGATAGCGACATAGCAGACGAGCAAGGCCGCGCCGGCGCACAGCACGCGTATGACGGGCGAGGTGAAGAGGCTAGGACAGGTGTTGGTATTGTTGCACACTCACTTGATAGCGACATAGCAGACGAGCAAGGCCGCGCCGGCGCACAGCACGCGTATGACGGGCGAGGTGAAGAGGCTAGGACAGGTGTTTGTATTGTTGCACACTCACTTGATAGCGACATAGCAGACGAGCAAGGCCGCGCCGGCGCACAGCACGCGTATGACGGGCGAGGTGAAGAGGCTAGGACAGGTGTTTGTATTGTTGCACACTCACTTGATAGCGACATAGCAGACGAGCAAGGCCGCGCCGGCGCACAGCACGCGTATGACGGGCGAGGTGAAGAGGCTAGGACAGGTGTTTGTATTGTTGCACACTCACTTGATAGCGACATAGCAGACGAGCAAGGCCGCGCCGGCGCACAGCACGCGTATGACGGGCGAGGTGAAGAGGCTAGGACAGGTGTTTGTATTGTTGCACACTCACTTGATAGCGACATAGCAGACGAGCAAGGCCGCGCCGGCGCACAGCACGCGTATGACGGGCGAGGTGAAGAGGCTAGGACAGGTGTTTGTATTGTTGCACACTCACTTGATAGCGACATAGCAGACGAGCAAGGCCGCGCCGGCGCACAGCACGCGTATGACGGGCGAGGTGAAGAGGCTAGGACAGGTGTTTGTATTGTTGCACACTCACTTGATAGCGACATAGCAGACGAGCAAGGCCGCGCCGGCGCACAGCACGCGTATGACGGGCGAGGTGAAGAGGCTAGGACAGGTGTTTGTATTGTTGCACACTCACTTGATAGCGACATAGCAGACGAGCAAGGCCGCGCCGGCGCACAGCACGCGTATGACGGGCGAGGTGAAGAGGCTAGGACAGGTGTTTGTATTGTTGCACACTCACTTGATAGCGACATAGCAGACGAGCAAGGCCGCGCCGGCGCACAGCACGCGTATGACGGGCGAGGTGAAGAGGCTAGGACAGGTGTTTGTATTGTTGCACACTCACTTGATAGCGACATAGCAGACGAGCAAGGCCGCGCCGGCGCACAGCACGCGTATGACGGGCGAGGTGAAGAGGCTAGGACAGGTGTTTGTATTGTTGCACACTCACTTGATAGCGACATAGCAGACGAGCAAGGCCGCGCCGGCGCACAGCACGCGTATGACGGGCGAGGTGAAGAGGCTAGGACAGGTGTTTGTATTGTTGCACACTCACTTGATAGCGACATAGCAGACGAGCAAGGCCGCGCCGGCGCACAGCACGCGTATGACGGGCGAGGTGAAGAGGCTAGGACAGGTGTTTGTATTGTTGCACACTCACTTGATAGCGACATAGCAGACGAGCAAGGCCGCGCCGGCGCACAGCACGCGTATGACGGGCGAGGTGAAGAGGCTAGGACAGGTGTTTGTATTGTTGCACACTCACTTGATAGCGACATAGCAGACGAGCAAGGCCGCGCCGGCGCACAGCACGCGTATGACGGGCGAGGTGAAGAGGCTAGGACAGGTGTTTGTATTGTTGCACACTCACTTGATAGCGACATAGCAGACGAGCAAGGCCGCGCCGGCGCACAGCACGCGTATGACGGGCGAGGTGAAGAGGCTAGGACAGGTGTTTGTATTGTTGCACACTCACTTGATAGCGACATAGCAGACGAGCAAGGCCGCGCCGGCGCACAGCACGCGTATGACGGGCGAGGTGAAGAGGCTAGGACAGGTGTTTGTATTGTTGCACACTCACTTGATAGCGACATAGCAGACGAGCAAGGCCGCGCCGGCGCACAGCACGCGTATGACGGGCGAGGTGAAGAGGCTAGGACAGGTGTTTGTATTGTTGCACACTCACTTGATAGCGACATAGCAGACGAGCAAGGCCGCGCCGGCGCACAGCACGCGTATGACGGGCGAGGTGAAGAGGCTAGGACAGGTGTTTGTATTGTTGCACACTTTCTTGATAGCGACATAGCAGACGAGCAAGGCCGCGCCGGCGCACAGCACGCGTATGACGGGCGAGGTGAAGAGGCTAGGACAGGTGTTTGTATTGTTGCACACTCACTTGATAGCGACATAGCAGACGAGCAAGGCCGCGCCGGCGCACAGCACGCGTATGACGGGCGAGGTGAAGAGGCTAGGACAGGTGTTTGTATTGTTGCACACTCACTTGATAGCGACATAGCAGACGAGCAAGGCCGCGCCGGCGCACAGCACGCGTATGACGGGCGAGGTGAAGAGGCTAGGACAGGTGTTTGTATTGTTGCACACTCACTTGATAGCGACATAGCAGACGAGCAAGGCCGCGCCGGCGCACAGCACGCGTATGACGGGCGAGGTGAAGAGGCTAGGACAGGTGTTTGTATTGTTGCACACTCACTTGATAGCGACATAGCAGACGAGCAAGGCCGCGCCGGCGCACAGCACGCGTATGACGGGCGAGGTGAAGAGGCTAGGACAGGTGTTTGTATTGTTGCACACTCACTTGATAGCGACATAGCAGACGAGCAAGGCTGCGCCGGCGCACAGCACGCGTATGACGGGCGAGGTGAAGAGGCTAGGACAGGTGTTTGTATTGTTGCACACTCACTTGATAGCGACATAGCAGACGAGCAAGGCCGCGCCGGCGCACAGCACGCGTATGACGGGCGAGGTGAAGAGGCTAGGACAGGTGTTTGTATTGTTGCACACTCACTTGATAGCGACATAGCAGACGAGCAAGGCCGCGCCGGCGCACAGCACGCGTATGACGGGCGAGGTGAAGAGGCTAGGACAGGTGTTTGTATTGTTGCACACTCACTTGATAGCGACATAGCAGACGAGCAAGGCCGCGCCGGCGCACAGCACGCGTATGACGGGCGAGGTGAAGAGGCTAGGACAGGTGTTTGTATTGTTGCACACTCACTTGATAGCGACATAGCAGACGAGCAAGGCCGCGCCGGCGCACAGCACGCGTATGACGGGCGAGGTGAAGAGGCTAGGACAGGTGTTTGTATTGTTGCACACTCACTTGATAGCGACATAGCAGACGAGCAAGGCCGCGCCGGCGCACAGCACGCGTATGACGGGCGAGGTGAAGAGGCTAGGACAGGTGTTTGTATTGTTGCACACTCACTTGATAGCGACATAGCAGACGAGCAAGGCCGCGCCGGCGCACAGCACGCGTATGACGGGCGAGGTGAAGAGGCTAGGACAGGTGTTTGTATTGTTGCACACTCACTTGATAGCGACATAGCAGACGAGCAAGGCCGCGCCGGCGCACAGCACGCGTATGACGGGCGAGGTGAAGAGGCTAGGACAGGTGTTTGTATTGTTGCACACTCACTTGATAGCGACATAGCAGACGAGCAAGGCCGCGCCGGCGCACAGCACGCGTATGACGGGCGAGGTGAAGAGGCTAGGACAGGTGTTTGTATTGTTGCACACTCACTTGATAGCGACATAGCAGACGAGCAAGGCCGCGCCGGCGCACAGCACGCGTATGACGGGCGAGGTGAAGAGGCTAGGACAGGTGTTTGTATTGTTGCACACTCACTTGATAGCGACATAGCAGACGAGCAAGGCCGCGCCGGCGCACAGCACGCGTATGACGGGCGAGGTGAAGAGGCTAGGACAGGTGTTTGTATTGTTGCACACTCACTTGATAGCGACATAGCAGACGAGCAAGGCCGCGCCGGCGCACAGCACGCGTATGACGGGCGAGGTGAAGAGGCTAGGACAGGTGTTTGTATTGTTGCACACTCACTTGATAGCGACATAGCAGACGAGCAAGGCCGCGCCGGCGCACAGCACGCGTATGACGGGCGAGGTGAAGAGGCTAGGACAGGTGTTTGTATTGTTGCACACTCACTTGATAGCGACATAGCAGACGAGCAAGGCCGCGCCGGCGCACAGCACGCGTATGACGGGCGAGGTGAAGAGGCTAGGACAGGTGTTTGTATTGTTGCACACTCACTTGATAGCGACATAGCAGACGAGCAAGGCCGCGCCGGCGCACAGCACGCGTATGACGGGCGAGGTGAAGAGGCTAGGACAGGTGTTTGTATTGTTGCACACTCACTTGATAGCGACATAGCAGACGAGCAAGGCCGCGCCGGCGCACAGCACGCGTATGACGGGCGAGGTGAAGAGCTGCGCGGCGACCCACGCGGCCGCGCCGGCGCCCACCATGCACGCGACGCCGAGCGCGGTGCGCACCCAGTGCGTGCAGTTGAACCCGCGCTCCCATTCCACTCTGAAACATCACAGACAATACGTTAATATTCACCAGGTTACGCGCGAACCAGCGTCTGTATCGATGAAACTGTGCGTCTGTAGCCATACAAACAAGTGGTTCAATTCTTGGAACGTGTGCAAAGGTACACGGATACCGCTTAATCTCTCTCTGTCTCTGTTTAGTCCAACACAATGCAGAATGCGTCCACGCAATCTACATTAGAAACTCGACCATAAATCGACGCGCGCTTTGCTTCTCCGCGAACATCCACGAAGAATGAATGAGATTGAGCAGAATTAGTTATCTACTAGCCTTTGCCCACTGCTTCGCCTGCGTGGTACCCGGATAAATAGTAGCCTATGTGTTATTCTTATGTATAAGCTATATTACTATAAAGTGTCATCAAAATCCGTTCAGTAGTTTTTGCGTGAAAGTTTTTGCAAACATCCATCCTCACAAACTTTCACGTTTATAAATACTTACGTAATAGTAGTAGGATAAAATATGTATGTCCATTGAATATCACAAGGATCAAATGATCCTTCGATAATCGTGCGACGACGGTTCGAATAAACTAAGTGAATTTACGTCGATTTCTCGCGCGCCTGATGGTTTTAAAAAATCGCAATGGGGAACGCCTCATTTACCCAGGCTATCAATGTCTGAAACTTTTAACACTTAGAAGGTAGACAGCTCTCTGAATAAGCTGGAGAAAGCAATTACCTGTTTGTCTCTTGGACGATGTAAGGCGTATTGCAGACCTTGCACTTCAAACCGTCAGGAGACCCTGCACTCTGTAATGCAAAGGAAACCATAAATAAACTAAGAAATAAAAGATTCGTGGGATTTTTACTTCGGCACGGCGATTAACCGGTTGAGACGTTAGAGGCACGGGTTCCACTCCTGGGGCCTAACCATCGAATTCTTAAAAAGTCATGCACGGAAAATATCTGCCGCACATGCTTATGTCACTTTCCGCTTTGCGATCGAGGACGCTACGGCGTAGTTAAAACATTAACTTATCGCAATAAGACTTCATGGTTAGGTTTTGTCATTCGCAAAGCGGGATTTGACATCCTAGCCTGAATTGTATTGCAATAAGACTTCATGGTTAGGCCCTTGGACAAATATAAGCTTGTCCGGCAGATTTTGTCCGTGCATGACTTTTTAAGAATTTAGTTGTGGTCTCAGTCAACTACAATATTACGATAGGATTCGGACAGCATTTCATGATAAATCCTCATCTTGTGCTGCCGTCTATAACTGGTTTAACGAATTCAAACGTGGTCATACCAATCTCAGTGATGATCCACGTCCGGGACGTCCGTCAACAGCGACGACTTAAGATAATATCAATTCTGTGCGCCTCATGATAGAGTCTGACAATACCAGTGATACCAGCAGATTCGGGAAAGTTTTAGCATTGGTATGAGACAAGTACAAAACATCTTACACGAACATTTGGGCGTTAGGAAACTTTGTGCTAGATGGCTATATGTATATACCCCATAATTAGACCGAAGCCCAAAATGCAGTCGCATTAATTGGTTTCGCGAAATGTTACCAAATTTCGACGGAGGTGCTTCAAATACATTGACACAGGTGAAAGCTGGATTTACTGTCTCGAAATAGATTTTAGACGCCGAAGATGCGAAGGCATCCTTTGAAAAGACCGTGGAAGAGTGGGCCCACTGCTTCTCAGTGTTTCCATCGAATGCAACGATGCATGTCAAGGGGACTATTTTGAAAAACAATAAATTGCAAAAACTATCGTGAATTAGATTATTTTGTTAGGGCCTGATTGTTTGCTGCTTTCTTCAATAACGACGACAAATGACTTTTATCAATTTTAATTTTTATTCTTCAAAGGTTATAGAGACAATAAATTTCACGGAACATGCATTCGCGGCCATGTTGGTATTGAGAAGTAAAAAATAGAGATCTAACTTAAAATGGATCGATGTCGCGCTGCGACTTATGAATAATATTGTAAAAACGGGAATATTCACGTACCAATAAATTGGTTGAATAGTTGCTACTTTGTTTACCTTTTGATATTTTCAAAACTTTCAGTGTTACCCTGGAATATGTTGGGTGTTTATTTGTAAGTACCAACCTCGACAAGCCATCGGCTGAGGCAGGTATGATGGACGGCGGCCACGTCGCCCGTGCATCGACATGGTGTTATGAGGGGCTCGTTGCGTGCACTGTCATAACAGATCCAGCAGTCTCGGGACGAGCCAACGCTGCCGACCAGGGAGTCCGTCTCCGCATTCTGAAACAGAAAACGCAGGTCAGTATAGTTAGGACATCTCATATCATCATAAAATCGACTTACCTAAAAAAACTATAAACAAAACACGCTCACGACTGTAATTCCCTTGATGGACATTACCAGATCTATACTCAGTATGCAGTATATAAAGGGGAGGCCTTTTCCATGCAGTGGGAAACATCAGCATTTCCCTCTTTATTTATCCCTCAGTAAATGAATCTGAGAATATCGGAATACAGTTGTAAGCGGTTTTTTTTAATACTGTCAAAAGTGTCTTAATGAGTGGTTTGAAATGACATAAATATTTAGACCTAAGGTTTTTTCATCATAAACCTCTCCATAATAGATACTCAAGATTACTCATAAACGATGAATTTATGACATTTCGGTCATATAAATCATCAGATTTGCTTGACGTTGGTATATTTGAAAGATTTAGAAAGAGAGAGGGAAGTCCGGACCTCTGTATACAGAAGATCATTGGAAAACGTAGTTTTTTCCACATTGCAGAAACTAATCTATAGACAAAACACGACCTGACCAACAACTTCAAACTTACCAGGTTTCTTTTACACGTCTTAATAGAACCAGACGGACCATCTTCTATCTCATGTTCTTCTTTAAACTCCTGGCTATCTCGCTCTTTCAACGGCTTAGGTTTGACAACGGCGGTTATAAGCATGCGGTAGACCGTCCATTGTATGTTACGGACCATTTCGACAATGTAACATGCTGTTCTGTACCAAGCGAGGTCGCGGAACTGAGGATAGATTGTTAGTTTATTAGTGGGAGTTAGTTCGGGAAATGGAATGGATGGAGTTGGAAAGCTAGTTAGTTCGAGCGCAAGTTGTTATAAGGTGCAGTTTATTCTATCGACTAGTACAGAGATAGCAAGAATGTATTATTTCTAGAATTTGTTAGTTTGTCTATTGCCGTGCAAGGAACACACTCGCGTTAGCTTAAGGTGGGGTCGGCCGAAAGTAAGATCTTCCATCGTCTTATGTGACGTAACAAAATAATACAAAACAACTCAAGTTAATGTAGACAGATCAGAAAGTTCGAGTACATTCTGATTTTAATAGAAGTTTCAAATGATTTGGTACCCCTGCAATAAATTTCGCAAAGTAGGTAGGTACTTTTAAACATTTGTCATTTTGCAATGCTCATAATAAATTATCTATAAATTGATCTTGATTAAAATCAAGATTTTTTTTAACGATTAGTCCAATATTTCAAAATATCTAGCAAATTCCCAGTCAGAACAAGTTTATTTATCTTATTAATCATGTTTGCTGTCACAAGTGGTACCATCTGGGCCACAAAAGGCATTTCAAATTGGCTCCCCCCGTCTTAACTCCACCCCGTTTGATACAATAACCAAATTTAACAATAAAATTGTGTTGTATGGGTAAGCTTGCAGAATGATACATTGACGAAGCATGGTCCGTGACACCGCAATCTCAATTCATAGATAATAATAAATAAATACAACAGTCACATATACATAACATCACATAGTCCTGACTCCACGTTTAGGTGGTTTCTCACGGTCCGACAGCCAAGCTACGCTCCGAGGCTCTTGCCACGGTACATGACTTTACTGATCCAGAGATTCCAAGCTTTTATTTAGTCATACCTGAATGCCAAGTGAAAGAGAACGTATCGCTACAACGGATAAGACGACTGTCGACTGACAGTGCTCATGAGGAAGCACCTCTAAACGATCAACGAAGCGTCAGCAGGAGAATAGTAAAGCACGTGGTATCGTCGTAATAATATTCTAGAATGATACCAAACCACGGTAATTTCAATGCTTGTAGAAACTAGTCCTCGTATGCACCAAGTTGTTCAGCTAAACAGTATTTTGTCTTCTTTTGTTGAATTTTAAATTACATATATCAGAAATGTATTATCTTTAATAAGTAACGCCCTTACTCCTGAATCTGAAGACTTAGTTGGTTTTTTTTATGTTTGAACTACCAGTCTGATTTGAAAAAAAAAAATGTATTTGTAAGTTACAGGCTATTTAACATCACACTACGACAATCCTTAAGAGCCGAGCAAAAGTAACAGCGCGGACAAGCGATGCGACGCGGTGGGTGGGGGGCCGACGACGTCCGTAGCTCAGCAATTAAGCTTTACAAGTGAGGCTCTTAGTCTCAATCTCTTATTACATGACGAACGGTAGCCTATATGTTTTTCTGATGTATAAGCTATATTACTGTAAAGTTTAAAAATCCGTTTCTGTAGTTTATGCGTGCACAAGTAACAAACATCCATCCTCACAAACTTTCGCGTTTATAATCAAATCAAATATTTATTTTTCAGAAAACACAATACATTTTGTTAGTAGATAGTTAAGACTATTTGTCAGTAAATTCTGCGATGATAAATAATGAAATGTACATAGATACATTCTGTGACGGGAGATGATCAAACAATGAAATCATATTGATTTCACTGATTGACCACTCACTGATTCACTGATTTTGGTATAGCTGGTCCATAGGTTGCTCGTAAAATAATAGAAGTAGGATGTGTAAGATGCTGCATTGAGAGTTCGCGTTACCTTGGTGAGGCGTCTGTGCGCCAACAGGTCCGCTAGCTTGGTGTCATCCAGCTGCCTCGCGAGCAACCGCCGCGGGTTCAGCAGCCAGAGCCGCTCCGGAGCCATGGAGTTCCACAGCACGCAGGGGAACCATAGCGCGACGCCGATCTCCGCAAGACGGAACACCAGATCGTGCCAGTTGCGGGAAACTACTGGCACCCTGCATCCGGGAACAACGGGAGATGCATGTTATTGTTTTTTTTTTCTAATCTATTTATATATTATATATTTGTTTGTTTCTAAAAAAAAAAATATATTTACTGTATCAATTACGTATTTATTTGTTTACTTGTTGATTTGTAGCCAAATAGTTCAAGGAATGTAACTAACTTAGAGTAAGAAATTTATAACTAACATTTATTATGATGATCCAATGTTGATTTTAATAAATAAATATGAATATATTACAAAATTGACGAAGCCTTTGCTGATATTTTTTTTTTTGTGATGCTGACTAATGACTAATTTTTGGCCATACTTCATTTTTACAATAAGACAAAGTGTTAACTGATTATTAGTATTAACTTCTGATTTGTAACGTACCTTACGTACTTTTTTTAATTTTGTCTTTGACGAATCTTACATGTAACATGCCAAAAGATAAATAAAAATTATGATTTTGATTATTGTGTCCCACTGTTGGGCAAATGTCTCCCTCAATTACTTCCATCTGCCTCTATCTTCTGCGGTCTCCCACCATTCCGTCTCATGTTACTAAATTTAGGGAATTAAATATTAAAATAAATGTTTTTTTTGCATGCTATCTTAATTGATCGTGGCTGTACAACATTATTATTTTTACACCAGATTTTGTAATAATAACCCTTGTATAGCAAAAGAAAGTGAAGTTGAAGACAAAGTCAAAAAGTCATCATTTTTAATTCATTAAAATCACAAGGATCACTTCTTTACCTACTGTCTGTTCCTCCAAACAAGAAAAGAGAGAAAAGCAAGAAACAAGGCTGGTTATTCTTTTAAATTATCCATTTACAAAATAATGGTACATTTTATATATCATTATTTTGTATAATAGGTACAGTTTACATCGAGTTGGAGCAACTTCAATCCCATTGATGGGTTCGATTGGAGAAAATCTTTGCATGTTCTGCAGATATCTGTTCCATCTGTTCTGTATCTGGTTTGGATATTGTGGTACCAGTGTATTCCTAGTTACCAATACCCACGACACAGATAATCCTATAATCCTATAGTGTTCTTGATGAACACTACAATATAGGTGATATTCTTTACTGGACAGACCACACCACCAGGATGACTGGTAGAGAAGGCTTCAGCATTAGGTCCTCCTAGGACTACATTGTTTGTGCGGAAGTTTTAAATAAATAAATCCTAGAGGGTTTATTTATTTATATATTTTGATATATATTTATATTTTACTGTGGAAGCGGAGCGAGAGTCTGTATTCTAGAAATTACATACATTACAGTGGAGGCCAGGAGGGCATGGGCCTCCCGGCCTCCCCTAAAGAGCTGCATGACAGATCTTGGACCACCTGTACCCACCGACTCGCACTACGGTTAATCTGTGGAGGGCATTCCTAAACTGCGCCCGTCATCTTATTATGGGTCGCCATTCGAGAATCTTTATTCCTCAGCGTTGTCGGTTCTGCGAGCTATATAACCTACCCATTGCTACTTGAAGTTATCACCTTTTTTCACAATGTTCACAAATATTTATGGAGAACACGATTAGAGGTGTGTCCTCCATTAGTAAAGGGGAAGATCTTCCACCGGGCTGATCCATCTGATCTACTTGCCCGGGGTCCTAGGACAGTTGTTTGTCGGATGTAATATAATCAAGTTGAGTGAAAACTTCACTTGCGCGATTAAGGCCCGAATTCATAGTCAAATAGGGGCTCCCCAAGACAACTATTCAGGCGCTATGTTAAAATTAAAACGCAAATTCAACCTTTTTGACCTCTGTGGCGCAGTGGGCGAAGGCCCGCCTGAGGCGCAGAAGGTTGCGGGTTCAATTCCCGCCACGGGACAAATGTTTGTATCTGCAAATATTTGTCTCGGGTCTGGGTGTTTTCTATGTATAATATGTATTTACAAAAAAAAAACTATATAAGTAGTATATCAGTCATGCAGTTCCCATAATACAAGCTCTGCTTAGTTTGGGATTAGATGATGCTGTGTGAAAATGTCTAGAACTATTTATTTTGCACCCAGCCATAAGGCGAATGCTGAATAATGGATCATAGGGAACTATTCAACCACCGACTATGAATTAAAACACTAGACACTTCGAGGCAATGCCATCTGTGTATTGACTGTAGCTCTTTGTTGATGCGATGTAACTTAGCTCAATCATATAGCGAGAGAAGTCGCTACAGATTTATTTTTCACAGTGGTTACCAAAACTCATTGATTGGTCACTGCGCGGAATATCTAGAACAGGCAGGCATTATGCTCTTTTATGTAATTCGCTGAGTGAGTCATTCTTTTGATTAGCCACGACAATGGTCGCAAAGATTGACATACAATGCCTGCTGATCGCTGTGCGATGTGAATGATTGTCATATAATAATGTAGGTAGGTAAGGTATCTATAGCTAATTAGTCTGCAGAAGGTAGGTAGGTTTCCTCGGGATACTCATTGTTGAGCCAAGTGCACGGGATTTCTTTGAATAAGAAAGACTGATTTCTCGAAATATTTGGTTATTACAAAAATATATTTTCTTAGTTTAATGCAATATTTTTAAAACAAAAATACTGCTTATCTTTTTTGATGACAATATTTTTCTCAATTTTGTTCTTACTTGAAAATAAATATGTTTATTTCAAGACTTATTTTATGTCGTATCAAATAAATGTGTTAAATAAAACAATATGTTTCTTGAATTAAATTTATTTATCTCGTAACAAATAAAATAAAATGAGATGATTTTTTACTATTACGAAGATATTATTGTCTAGCGTCTATAGGGAGAGAATCATTTTCTTGGAGGTAATAAAATGGCTTAATGGAAAGCAATTTGTCTTTCTATAAGAAATCAGTTTTTACCGTGTGAGTATCCCGAGCACCGCATGCCAAACAGGCTTTGTAGCATGTATGTTACTTCACACCATGTGGGTGTAAAGCACCGCTGATCTTTCAGACAAAGCCGGTGCTTTGTCACTTCACGAACGTCGTAAAGTGCAAAATTCATCGAGAAGAAAGAAATTAAGATAATAGAAGAAAGCGAGTAATTAAGTAGATACTATTGTACAGTGTTCAGTGTGCGGTCGTTTAGGATAGAGATGTCAGGGGGGGAGCCATGGATACCGATAAAAAGAGATAAAAACCTACAGCAGCGTCGTAATGGCGTACATAGTTTAAGTAAGTATCTTTATTTTACTAGCGTTTTTGTGCTGTTCACAGTTCTTTTTTTAATGAGTAAATAGTATTACCCTGACTTTTGATTAGAAGGTCGTGGATTTAAATCTAATCGTGCAACAAAAGACTTTTTCATTAATGCATTATTATCCTAGAACCAAACACTCAAGGTCATTTGACATCTGTATGAAAGGCGAGCCTAGTTATTTAACCGTCAGTGTCATACCTGGTAAAATAATAAATAATATTAGTCTTATTTGCCTCGGAAACTTCTGAAGCCAAGAAACAACTTGTTATTTGCAGAATTGGGAAATTACTACTGAACAGGGACCGCGGAAGTACTCCGTAACGGGGGGGAGCAAATTTCCTTGGTCACCCCTTCAATCTCAAGCCCGGGCTTAGTAGGCGGGTACCTATGTGATTTTAGGGGGGGCATTTGGCCCCCTCTGCCCCCTACTTCGGTTTAAAGATTCTTTATTTTTCAAAGAACATAATTATAGGTCACTTAAATGAGAAAAAAAACTTTTAAGTACTTACTTATAAGTACTTAAAAGTCAACTTAAATATATATCTCAGCACGAGTGTGCTTACCTGTTAACTTAATTTACTTACCTATCTATAAAAAAACAAAAGAAAAATAACAGAAAAAAAACAGAAAAAACAGAGAATATAAAGCAACCTAATCTAACACAAGTACCTAGGAACAAAACGTACCCAGACACACTTCCGCGGCCGCTGAAAGAGGATCTAGCTAGTACGAGGTCTACTCACTTGGTCTTCCACAGCTCGCTAAGGGTCTCCGAAGCCAGGAATCCGGCGATGAGGATCAGCATCAAGGCTTGGCTGACGAGACCGACGCGCGATTGGTGCAACTGGGAGACGTCCACAGATTGAGGGTCGACGTTTCCGTTCCCATCGGACAGGTCTGTCAGAACGCCCTACGAAGGATAAACGACTACATTAACAACCAACAGACACACATACATGTACTAGGAATCCCTGTATCATGGGTATCAGGAACTACGAGTACCACAACACCCAGACTTGGAACAGAACATGCAAAAATTTGTTCCGCAGCAGGAATCGAACCTGCACCTCTTGCGTCGCAGCCGGCTACACGCAAGCCGAGCCAGCGAGGTTTTTAAAAATCGAAAAACCTATTTTGGATTTTTGAAATCTATTTCTCTCTGAAATATATATGGTTCGTTTATTTAAATTGTAAATTAATAAATGAATAAACAATTAAAACATCCTACTAATAATATTATAAACGTGAAAGTTTGTGGGGATGGATGTTTGTTACTCGTGCACGCAAAAACAACTGAACGGATTTTGATGAAACTTTACAGTAAAAATATAGCTTATACATCAAAATAACACATAGACTTCTTTTTAATCAAGGTACCACTCGGGCGAAGCCGTGGGCAGAGACTAGTAAATTATAATTATCTAGATAAATTAATGAATTGTATGACTTTTAAAATTGTATGTACTTTCAGTTAACTTTTGAATTTTGAAATAACAAAAAAAACATCATTGAATCAAATGAAAAGCGCGAAATGGTTCGTTCAAGATCATTCAATAGACCGACTAGCCGCGGTGTAAAACTAACATATTTTGTTCCTCTTTCAATGAATATTTCAATTACATACCTGTTTAGTGACAAGCGTGTCTGAGACATCGACATCATCATCATCAGCGGTGGAGGGACCCGGCCGAGGCGACAGGATGGTGCACACCTTAGTCTCTTTCACAAATTCGCCGCGAACCTGAGAGCAAGCGAGAAAACACATAGGTAAATAGCCTTACTATTAATATTATCTACTATTCAAAACGAGGGCATAAGCCAAATCTAATGTTTGGGTGTGCCTATGACTACCCTGTACTTGGTATCCTCAGATCTGCGTACTGAGTATGATCTGAGGATGCCCAACAAGGGGATAAAAGTCGTGAGTGTTTTATTTTGTTATTTTTTTACTTTTCTTTATGCGTGAATCATATTTTTAATAGTAAGGCTCTTTGAGTAAAATAGGAGAGAAGAATAAGAGGTCCAGGGTAGGTACCTAACCATGAAGTCTTATAGCGATTCGGTTCAGGCAAAGATGACACTTTCCGATTTGCGATTGGGGACGCTATGGGGTAGTTAAAGCTTTGTCATTCGCAAAGCGGGATTTGACATCTTTCCCTGAACTAACTTCAAGACCTACAAGATCAAGGTTAGGCCCCATTTCCCATAACTCAGAAAGCTTGGTCTGAATGTATTTAAAAGTTTATGTGCCCAAACTTTTTTCATTCTTCTACTGGGTTAATATTTTACTGCAAAGGTCACCTTTGATTAATCATAAAAGTTATTTAATAACATATTGTTTTTAATGATTCAAGGAATGCAGGAATGACGAACGATGTTTGCAATTCGAGCATTCCACACAGATGCGCCCCACCTCGGCTACGCCAATCATTTTGTCAGTCGTAGAAATGTCCATAACGTCTAGAAACTTCGAAAAGAGAATGTTACCTTTTCAGTTACCGCGTTTACACATGCGACGCGAGTTAATCACTTAGTACTAATATGTGGCGAAATACGCATATGTGAACGGCACGTTCGTCACTTGCCTCGTCATTCGCCTTGCAACCCGCGAGGCTGACTGAAGACTGCGCGATTCTGCGAACGATAGTTCGTGTTGGCAGTTGTAGAGTGTTCACGAAACAAGTCCTGCAGATACAGCGCTAGCGTCTATTATAACATTTATTTAAACTTCATTTTTCATGTAACGTCGATATTTTCGACGAGTGCCGAGGCGAATGCGAACGCGCGAGTGTAAATGCGATGGTAGAAGCTATGGGCATTGACAGTCAAAATGAATATAGCCGTGGTAAGACGGGTCTTCGTGAACTGTACGAAAAGTGACGACGGCAAATGGTAGAGAACAAATCGTGTTGATTTGCGGCCGTGTGTTGCATGAAAGGTAACCGATAAGCGGTGATTGTTTCAACAAATACGATAAAGACTCGAGTTGGAAAATTGTTTCTTTTGCAGGAACATAGCCGGGTTTTACTAATCGACATCTACTTACTTGAGATGCCTTTATGAGTAATGCCATATAACACTGACGACCTCTGTGGCGCAGTGGGCGAAAGCCCGCCTGAGACGCAGAAGGTTGCGGGTTCAATTCCTGCCACGGGACAAGTGTTTGTATCTGCAAATATTTGTCTCGGGTCTGGGTGTTTTCTATGTATAATATGTATGTATTTACAAAAAAAATGTATACAAGTAGTATATCAGTCATGTAGTTCCCATAATACAAGCTCTGCTTAGTTTGGGGCTAGATGATGCTGTGTGAAAATGTCCAGCATTATTTATTATTTATTTATTTATTATTATTATTATAATGCTGTGTTCCGATTTTAAGGGTGCCGAAAATTACAGACACATGAGACTTTTCACTCGTTATGTCTCAGGGTCGGCAACGCGCGAGTGATACCTCTGGTGTTGCATAGGTTACGGTAACCGTTCACCAACATGTGGGCCGTATGCTTGTATGCTACCTCAGTTGTAAATAAATATTTTTTTTTTTATTTAGTAACCAGCCCTGTCCGTGAACCAGCGCTGCACTAAACCTAAGTTTGGTGCATAAGCTGAGGTTTAGGTTTGACCCCCACACAACACATCTTTTTTATTTTTGTATTCTTTTGTTACTTTTTATATAGCCCAAGGTTGTCTGGAAGAGATAGCTTTTAAGCTATAAGACCGCCCATTGTACTTTCAGTTAAATAAAGTTTTTGTTTTTTTTGTTATTTTCTGATGTAAAAAGTGTTTTCATTCATTCTATGACGAGCTGTGTCGCAATGGGCGAAAGCACCCTTGAGACGCAGAAGGAAATGTTTGATGATGCTGTGTGTAAAACGTCCAGCATTTTGTTTTAATTATTATTATTCATTCATCCAAAACCCCTTACCGCAAACACATAAATATGAGCTCCTCGCGTCGCAAGTAAGAGGTTTGGAAGTTCTACTACAACTAATTTTATAATATAGGTCAATCCAGAATGTAGTAAACAAGACCTTTATACAAGGTTCTCTAGCTGAAAGTAGTTCATGAGGACGACGCTCTGTTTTAATGATATTTGTATTTATTTGCATTTATTTATTTTACTTAAAACGGTTAAAACCAATTACAAAAAAAGTCTACGACAGGAAAATCATTTGTACTCGTATTGTACTCAGGCAAATGCGTCGTACATGCCATAGCCTGCCAAAAGGGCGTACAAAAAGTAACCGCGCTTGCCCTTCAACTGTTCCGATCTCCCTTGATAAACGCAAATAAATGATCGGCCTTCGTTGCGTACAGTAAACAAAAACCCTGTTCGATCCTATCAATCTGCATGCAATTTCCTACATAAATAAAATATACTTAAAAAACAAAGAACTCGAAAGTAACACAAAATTTAACTTTAGTATTAACTAGATTCTGCCCGCGGCTTCGCCCGCGTGGTATGTTGATAAAAGTAGAATAAGACCGTTTCCAGGCTTTAGTCGTGATATAATTTTACATCCATACAAACTTTAGAACTCAATTGCACACCCAAAAGTTAATTTTGAAGAAATAAAAAATACGTGTTTTATTATTTATTTAAAACAATGTGTGTACCGAGTTTTGAGCGAATCTAACCAAGGAATAAAATTGTCCATAGAAACTTTTCCACCCTGTTTAACCACGTTAAGTGTTGATTTTTGAAAATTATGTGCCTATGTGTTATTCCAAAACCTAATCTATCTATATGCCAAATTTCATCAAAACCGGTTAAGTAGTTACGGAGATACGTGGTAAAAAACGTTCACACACACAGACTTTTATTCGCATTTATTATATTAGTAGGATATATGTTCCAAATAATTACATTCATAGGAAAACCATATTATGTATTTCATTTGCGTAACGGCAGAACCGATTTGGATGAAATTTGGTATAGTTCGTCTAGAGTAGGTAAGTACACATCCAGTTTATGAATACCTTCTGCCCAGATAGAAGCTAGTAACTAATACCTTTTTGGGTCCGACGGGGTTTTTGTTACTTGTATTTGCATGTTCTGCAGATATTTGTTCCGGGTTTTGTTGTGGTATGATACCACGGTACTCCTAGTTCTAAATACGCAACGACACAGGGACTACTAGCAAAGTCAAAGTCAAAATTCATTTATTCAATAAATTCACAAGGACCACTTTGAAACGTCGGTTTTTATCTAGTGCCTGTTCCTCCGCGACCAAGCCAGGAAAGAAAGGCAAGAAAACAAGGCTGGTTATTCTTTTTAATGATCCTTTTACAAAACAATAGGTTCGAGTTGGAGCATTTTCAATCCCAAGAGTTTTTGTCATCTAAATAATCAGATATTTTATAGTATGCCTTTTTATAAAGTTTTTGTTTGATTACGTTTTTAAATTTGTTAATTGGTAATTTTTGTATATCTCTTGGGAGTTTGTTATAAAAGCGTACACCGTGCCCTTTAAACGATTTATTAGCGTGGGGTCAGGACCAAGTATTTCACTATCATTTTTTTTATAATACTGGTATTTTTCATACATCATCATCTAGCCCTAAAGCAGTTTTTTTGTTAGGGGAACTACATGAGTGATATACTACTTTTTGTAAATACATACATATTAGTGGTGGGTCCTCAGCACGTGTGGCACGACTTTTGTAGCTACACACTTTCTCGAATCGAGGTCTCACTCTTTTCGTTTGGACGAGTTAGCACACCAGCACACCAACACCGTTGCACAATCGTGCGAGGCGCGAGCCGAGCCGCGAGGTAAGATCGTGTTGGCTCGCACAATGCGCCTCGCACATAGCACTCCACTCCATTACCACACCACACAACACGCACAGTGCACACTGTGTTCCCAATACTGCCTCACTCAACTACGTTCAGAAACCGCCTCGCTGCCTCGCCTCAATTGTGGTACCACAGTGTGCTGGCTCAGTTGTAAAACTGAGCGCCTCGCACGATCCTCGTTTTCAAACAGTGTGCTACCCATGACTTATATATATTATACAAAACACCCAGACCCGAGAGAAATATATGCAGATCATACAAATATTTATCACGCGGCGGGAACCAGAAACCTGCTGCGTCTCAGGCGGGCCCTCGCCCACTTCGCCAGAGGTATTCTTTATTATTGTTATGACTTTGTATTTTATCATAGTCTTTCTCGCCAATCGTGTGTAGGTAGTTCCCACAACAATGGCTGTATTAAACGCTCCTTGCATTCCGGTCGGATGCTAACACAATAGTGTCTCAGAGACCGATAAGGCGTTATGTTCTTATTGATAGCTCATTCGTAATTATCGTAACGAGTAGTCAGCCTAGATGAAGAAGGTTATCAATACGTCGGTTGTATATTTTATGGCCTACCGATCGTTTGGTATCTATGAAGACGACTTAAGGGTGACCCTATAAAAATATAAACAAAAACATATATGACATAGACAGTGAATTTTGAAAAGTTACTGTCACTCTATGCGGAAATAAGCAATGAAATACCCTTAATTATGGTTTCGTGTATTGGAATATAACAAATAACGTGTTGTAATAAAATTTTGGGAAAATAACAAATTAAGCCAGATTTTATTGCTACGAGACACTTATGCAGTGGACAAAAATAACAAGGTCTTGAATTTTTTTCATACAATTAGTTTTATTACATTCAATGTGAGAATTTTTCTGAAAAAATTTGACTTGACAAGGAGACCAGAGATATTTCAAGCTTTACTTTCCGTTGATTTATCATTATTATTATCAAATAGTGGAGTAGATACTGGACAACCATGGAAAGTGGGGGGCCTGGGGCATGGGGATGTATGATCAAATCGTATTAGGTATGTGATTAGGATTTCGGCATTAGTGATAAATCGAGGAAAACTTATAGTAAGATAATGGAGTGCTTACCATTATCTTACTATATGGTAAGTACACAAGAACAACGTGTCAAGGAATGCTATAAAATACGAGCTCGCATGCACTGAATCATGCTAGATGAACCGACGACGTACATAATTAAAATTACATCATAACTAACCGATGCCTTGCGGTTAGAGTTCGTGGCAATGAGCTGGCCATAGGGGGTGCAGGAGAACTGTGAAGCACTGAAGAATAAAGGTTCTGATGTGGCGACCACGAACCGGAAGACGTATTGAAGAGCGGTCCCTTACTCGGCCGCCCATAGATGTTAGATGGAGGCGGCTTAAGACCGTTAGATGTGGCATCCTATGGAGGCCTATTTACAGCAGTATCTAGACGTATTTCAGCTGATCATAATGTTACAGTAAACTACTAACATGTGTACCTACTGTCTATTGTTATGAAGACTGACAAAGTCGTTCGTAAAGACTGCAGATACAAATGATACAAAACGAGCCACAAAATCTTACCTTGAAGAACACCTCAACTCCGTAAATTAGGAAGAAGATGACCACAATCAAAAGCATCACCGCATAGCAGCCGTTGAAGACATGCTGGTAGAATGACTGCAACAAAACAAAGATGGCAATGAAAACACTGACCTCGTAATTTATTAGAATTTTCATAAAGGTTATTTACTTTTGATTGTATGTATTTATGTAAAAATTTCTTAAATACGATAAAGAATAAATAACAACATAAATTATCTACATTAAATTAAATCACTAAAATAGCAAAAACAAAACGACGAAACTTTCGATGTTTCGGGACCTTTTTAATAAATCTTAAAGTGACCTGTAATTAAGTTGATACTATTACGACGATATCTTTAAAGCATTTCCTATAGGAAACAGTATACAGTAATAACAGTAGTAATACAGTTAAGGTACAAGGGTTTCCCGAAAATATTACCTTCTGCTTCTCAGTTGTGCCAGGAACATTCGTGGTGAGGACTTCAGCGGCGAGCAGCGAGAAGCTAATAAGGTTAAAGGTCACGAAGGCGAGGAATGATTTCGAGAGGAATCGCGGACGCTCCCATCGGATATCACGAAGGTGGAATACCTGGGGACAAGTAATAAAATTAAGTTATTTTTTAAAAACGGAATTTTACCATGAATTGTATTGCATCGATGGAAAGATGGCATCGCAAAAGTTGCGGGAAGTTGGTGGCACTTTTCGGGAAGGCATATTTCTAGCAGTGGAACTCTTCAGGTTGATGAAAGTGAAGTACAAATAAGATTGTTCTGAAACTTAAGTGAAGCAACGGCCAGTACGTACTTGGAATGGCAAATCGAATCTTGATATCCTGTGTTCACCCACTCGTTTTCCATCAAGGTTAATAGGTATTTAGCAAACTCGTAGGTCATGTCTATTCTTAACAACAGTTAGGTCTTCATTTCCAACTATTTAGATCTAGATCTATACACGCTCGTGTACACCTAACATCCGGACTAAGTAAACAAACATACTACCTTACCTAGCGATCCGCAGTTAGGGCAATATGTCAATATGTTTATAACAATTTTATTACATGCGCAATCTATGAATGTATTTGTATTTTGTAACAAGATTACATTCATAGATTGCGCATGTAATAAAATTGTGACTATAATCTGTGGACTATCAAGAAGCGCGGATCACATTTTGACAATATAACCACTGAACTGCTGAAATCATTATATTCTGTGTTGAACAAAATCCTATGAACTATGGGTTTAAAACAGCCCTATATAACTTTTTTAATCTCCGATATAATATCAGACCGCCTTTATAGGAGGGGATGTTATAAGTGTTAGGCCACAGTGTGTTTGTTCGTTTGCGGCGTCGTAGCTCCCGAGCAGTCGCTCCGATTTTGATGCAGTTTTATGTCCAAAAGCTGGTATTTGCGAGATTTTTCTACCAACTTCGACTAACCATAGCTTAGATCTTTGGTTCGGCTGTCCGATTCTTTAATGCAGCTTTAAAAACTTATTTAAAGGGACCTTGAGCATTTTTGACATCATCCAACTGAAGTTTAGACTCCAGGGGGTGAAGATGACCAGCGTCCAGGATAACCAGGATATTGACCAACGGGTGCTCCGATTTCAATGCCATTATTTTGTATGAAAATTGGTGGTTGCGAGATTACATATAGGCAATAAAAGTATAAGGGGTTTGAAATATTTGCAAAATTATCTTGTAAACCTAGAGTATTCGGTACCCGCCGCTTTTTCTGAGTTGAGTTTTCCACAAAAACTTCATTTACCTGCTGCACCATCTAAAAGTGGAGTTTCGGAAAATCCTTTCTCAGTGCACCGCTACACGCATACCTCTAATTTCTAGGCTTCTAGGACTTACGGTTCGGGCTATGCGCTGATATAAGACACCAATTCACGCAGTGATTTTATATACTTCGAAGAAAACTATTGTCTTACGTTATTATCGTATATGCATTCTCGACTTTCCATGACACATCAAACTTTACATTTTAAACTAGCATTTTGCATGATTACTCATTTAAACTTATTTATGCTGTACGTTTGTAATACTAATTATTTTAGAAAAATTTAACTTTGGCATGTCAGCATCTCATTCTCAACATCGATACTCTTATTAACAGCTAAGTTAGTAGTCATCAAATGAAAAATAGCTTTGTCTTATACGCCTACGTTGCAAGTATAACAAGATAATAGACAAATTGTTAGCAATTATGATACCACTCGTATGTGTTTTAGCAAATTGCGCGAAAACAATTGAATTTGTACAATTTTTAATTACAACTGTGTTTTTGCTGTCATTATCTACTTATGTTTTAGGGTTCCGAAGCCAAATGGCAAAAACCCGGCCCCTGTAGTTTCGTCATGCTATTACGACCTCTGTGCAGTAAGCGAAGGCCTTAGACGCAGAAGGTTGCGAGTTCGATTCCAGCCGCGAGACAAATATTTGTGTCGTGTCTGGGTGTTCTTGATGTATAATATATATGTATTCACAAAAAAAAGTATATAATTCATATATCAGTCATGTAGTTCCCATAATACAAGCTCTGTTTAGTTTGGAGCTGATGATGCTGTGTGGAAAATGGCCAGCATTATTTATTTATTTATAATGAGTGTATTTAAAAAAAATGTATATAAGTAGTATATCAGCCATGTAGTTTCCATAATAGAAGCTCTGCTTAGTATGGGGCTAGATAATGTTGTGTGAAAACGTCCAGTATTATGTCCAGTCATGGTTTCGATTACCGCAACGGGAAACAATATGTACTGCATGTTCTACAGATCTGGGTGTTGTATCCATAGTTCACAGACAGGCCTTGCCGCCTCAAAACCGGCTAAGGGGGTATTATGCGAACCAATTCGCAGGACTACTCCTTCTGACAAGGAGCAATGTGAAAAGCATTACAGCTTCATAACAGTGCAGAGGAAGAAGAAGAATAAGCCTGTTACCGGACCAAGTTTTACGCTGCGTCTGGCGATTCCCGTGACTCCGATCTACGTGTCTCGCGTGCACGCGTGCACTGGCAGAGACTCATCAAGGCTGAGGATGTGGAGGAGTATCTGCGCGTGAAGAGCAAATTCAGTCTGAGGGACGAAAAATTGTAGTCACGCCACAGAGCTTCAACTCCTTCGTGGTGAGAGTTCCGACCGAACACCTGTCGACCTTCATGAAGGAAGATATGTGGCCTAAAGGAATCGTCTATCGACGTTTCCGGGATTGGTTACCGAACCCTGCCGCGCCCACGTTGCATTCAATACGTGCTAGATAAATACATCTTTCTTTTATATATTTTTTTTGTATTTAAGTTTTTAAGGTATTTATCATATTTGTACGTGTACTTTACTATGTTGTCTGAAATAAACTTATTATTATTGACAGTTCCTGACCCACGATACCGGAATCCTAGTATAGGGTCAGAACTGTGTGTGTATGTGTTGAATGTATGTTTTTTTTAATTGCTATTATTGCTACTTTTATTTAAGTCGTGTTTTTTTTGTTACTGTTATATCACGGATGAAAAATTACGCCCGTTATATTTTACACATAATTGTGTAATTGTGACCGTGGTTACATTTGTTTCCTGTTAGGTACGAGCGAGTCACATGAGCGAGTCACATGATATAAGTTAAACATATTTTTTTTTATTAGTTGAATGTTTTATATGAATATTCTTTTTTACATATATCCTACATATTGCACTTGATTGCTTTTTGTTTTTTTTTTTTCGTAATAATCTCATATAGCCGTGATTTTTTATATGTACCTATGAAAACTTTAGTAACAGTTACTACACTATTTTTTTTTAAACTTACTAACTTGTCTTTAGAAAAGACACAAACAGCTTATAATAGTTACCGGAGAGCGTAGCGAGAACAGAAAATTCAGCGGGTTTTAGGAACGAAAACCAGGAAACCGGTACTGAGTTAGAAGTATTCGGCGACCGTAGCGAGCCGCGAAAATTTTGGGATTTAGGACTGAACAGCGACAAATAGTTAAGAAATGTTACAGGAAAATGGAACAAGACTATTAAATTATTTGTTTGTAATAACGAATATTAAAGCCAATAAACCTTATTTACTTAGTCAATAACAGTCAATATGCACATCAGAAAAAGAACCCGGAGAGCGACTTGCAAAAAAATCTTGAAGCGAAGATCAGTGAACCCAGACAACGGTATAAGTAACCGGCGAACAAAGCGAGCCAAAAATCCTTTTATTTATGCAGGATTGAATAAATGCATTTTTAAACTCAAACTTATTTAATTCCCCTGTAGACTGTCTCAGCATCCCTCAATTTCTTTTAGGCTTTCTATCGCCTCTCTGAAGGCCTTCAGCGCCCACAATTCGCCGACTTTGAGGATCATTGCTCTAGGAGAAGCTTTATTACTGAAATAATTAAATCGGCCTTCGACCGGGTTCCAAACCGCGACCTCTGGATTGGAAATCCGGCCACTAGGCCAACACGGCTCCTTTACACCACTAGTCCAAAACCTAACTATATTATGAATGACACAATTCGGATGTTTGAATGTTTGTTGTTAATAATCTTAAACAATCGGCTCGGTGATTCCCGCACTAATTTACACTCCGATATTTGTTAGACCGTTGATCTTTTGCTTACCGAACCCAATTAAATCGTGATAACAGATTTGCTTTCAAACGTCTAGTTTTCGCTCCATTCATCCGCGTTATCAAGGTCAATAATACGATGAGTGACCTAGACACATATCGCAATATATTTGTACAGCCACAAACACCTGGACATGTGAACATACTTTTGCACTACATTAAGCATATATTGCATTACATACAAACTTTAGACTGGATAAATTTGATATTTATTCGGCCAAGAGAGATTAATGAATAGTACTAAAACCTAAGCAGTTGGACAGCAAATCAAATAAAAAAGCAACAGCTGTTTTTTTTATATTTTATCTGCGGCCAGGTAAGTTCCCTAAAGCTAACAAGATGGCACTGTATAACAGGTAACTCCACTCAATTTTGTTTCGTACCTTCCTACTTCTTGCCTCTACCGGGGTGTGCACCACACAAGTTGTAAAATCGTTCTACATTTTTACCCGCTTCACGAGGAGCCGGTTTATATATGTGTTTAGAGTAGAGTACTTCAGGTATGGTTGATATTATATAGATTTTATCGCCACATCACTAGGGGATGCTGAAATAGATGATGACAGACGGCGTTAACGATCGTCATGCATTTTGTTGTAAGCAAGTAATTGTTTTGTATGACATGTCGGGGGTTTTTAAATGTTTTAAAATGTAACTTGTAGTGCGTAGTTAAGTATTTTTTGTAGAGTTTTAAGATTAATATATTTTTGTCTGTTTTCCGATTAGGCGATATGGTCGCTCAGCGACAAAGCCTTTAATAAATAAAAAAAAAAAAAAAAAGTAACTTATTTGTATGTGAAGTTTAAAGCAGTATAACTATAGTGATATCACCACGTTTTCCACTTTACATGTCGTTACTTTACTAACTAACAACGACGTATATAAAACTAAGCACACAATAAATATGCAGCGCCTGCATTTACGAACAATAATTCTTTGTTCGGACATGGTTTATTTTCGGCAGAGATCATAGGACTAAGGAGACTAAGACGCCTACAGTTTCGATGGGCATACATTTCCTCAATGTCTGAAGACCAAACTTCTTCACCAATGTGTCTTGATTTTTTAACCACTATGATGGTTGATACTTGATTTTTTAACTACGGTGCCGAGACTTCTGGGCACTGAGTTATGAAGCGCGCCATCTCGACGAAATCTCCCTAATATATCGAGTAGTATCGTGATACAGAAACATAAAGTAGAATGAAGGTGGTAGACGTTGGAGACCATAGACTCAAGTATTCATCACTAAACAAGAAGTTTGGCAAGGATAGGTACACTTGCAAATACAAGCAATTTCGAATACAGAATGAAACTAGTCACTGGAAATTATTTTAACATGAAAACACTGGTAAATTACCACTGTATGTACTTTTTTCTTATTGTGTAACTGGGCTGCAATAGATGAAATCAAACTATGCACCTTCCTGTACTACAGTTTACTGTAGAACGTGTTTTTTTTTGTTATAAACCTATAGAACTGTGTCAGCACGCAGTCGTCGTTGTGGCGTCGTTCCACAAGATTTTATAACCGTTCACAAGGATATTTACCACAGCTTAAAAAGATTTTACTACAGTTAAAAAAATACAAGCATTTACATAGTTAGACAATTGTTATATGTACACATAACAATATTTGCAACAAAGTTATTTAAAGCCGTAAAACAGCACGTAAAAAATACAGCTACAGAAAACCTACATTCGCATAAGTAAGTACAACTTACAAGTGTTTATTGCCTGTTTAAACTTTAACTTCATCGTGATGGCAGATTATTGATAGGTTTTAAGTACTTCTAACTTGTTTCTCGACTAGAGAAGTATTGACAGGATTTTTAACTCTACATTTTTGTTAGCCCTCGGACTCACAGTAAGCAGCTCACATGCTGATAACAAAAACCATAGACGGTTCAACTATACTTTAATAGAAACTGTAATCTTTTATCCCGTAATCTGTGTATCCCTATTTTTTTTTACACTTTTTCAACCACTTACGGGTTTTATTTCAGCACGTATTCACATCCTGCGTTCACACACAGCCCCAAACAACTTTAAAATCTTAAAGATGTGACGTAAGAGGTGCAGCACAAATATTTACATACTCAGCAGATATTAACTCCGAGTCTGTGTGTACCACGATACTCGTAGTGCATGATAGAGGGAATCCTAGTGTGGGTTAGGACTATCTATGTGTTTGTTAGGTGTTATTTATTTATTATTATCTTCCACCTTTATCTCATTTGGCATGCCATCAGTTGAAGAATTCCAAGAATGGTTTTTTGTAAAGTCCGTCCGGGGAAGAACCGCCTTTTTAACAAGCAGAGTTTCGGTTAAAAGAGCATTGTTTCTTGTTCGGGGAAATTATAGTGAATCAAGTTCTAAAAAGGCATGTGATGTCTCACATGCCTAACTCGTATCTAACTCGTAAAAGGTACCTGTTTATTGGCAAACCAGAAGATAATATTCCTATGTATTAGATTAGGGTTTACCACACCAACCCATCGATCGACGGCTCGATTGATGTGGTAGCTTTGGCTGCCATCGATCTACGTAATACAGTGGGCTCTTCAGAAGAGGACGTTGTTGGTCTGTACGCAAGGTCCATTCTGTCATCGATAGATGCTCAGATCGACGACATTACGATAAAAGTCGAGCAACTCGATTTGATGCAGTGGGAACTGTCGATCGACGTCGACTGATTTCATATTAATGTCGATCGTGAATGGATCGATTGATGTGCTAACACCCCTAAATCAGCTGGCTTCGTATGACGATTTCTGACTATGTGATTTGACTGTTTCATGAAGGAATGAATGAAATGAATAAAAATACTTTATAAGTTACCATATCAAAAAAATAACAAAATCGTATACCATAAAATATAACAAAATAAAGAAAATCTTATTCTTATAAAGGTACAACGGGCGGTCCAATCGCTTAGAAGCAATCTCTTCCAGACAACCTTCTAGAATGTTTACTTTTATTATTTTGTATTTATA
Source organism: Perizoma flavofasciatum (assembly GCA_958496245.1). Lineage (NCBI taxonomy): Eukaryota > Metazoa > Arthropoda > Insecta > Lepidoptera > Geometridae > Perizoma > Perizoma flavofasciatum. The sequence continues at coordinate 2,814,344 of OY292443.1, read as the reverse complement.
CGAGCTACGCAAGACTATAAAGAAATATTATATGAGCAAATAAAAAATATATAGCGATCATCTAAACCCGTAATCTAAACACTTTATAGCGACGAATACATAATTAAGGTCGAATACATTGGTCGTAGTTTTTTTAAATCTATATGCCTTTGAAAGATCAGATCGAATACTTAAGTCCTAGAATACGAGAAGACGAGGTGATAGATAAATAATTATTTCATCCGGCATCCTTTGACATCCCTTTGGGTCCCCAAAGGGTTATCTCGAATCTAATCTTAACACCGCATCAAGAGTTATGTTCAAAGGTGTCTGAGGAAATCAAACATTTTTTATTTCCATTAACATCAAGCTGACTGAATATATATCTCATATCAAGCTGACAAGTTTCTAGAAACAAATGAGTTTACTAGGCATTATGCCGCTCGTGCATAATTTCATAACCGGTGACCCGTAAATTAATTTAACGTTTTAGTTAAAAAACATTCTTGTCATACTTCTGTTTCTCAGCCTTCTTCCACTTTTCTTCCTAGAACTTCCAGGAAAATAGTTAGTGAAAATAAGGGTCACTATTGAAGTTATGGTAATAATCCAAAAATAATTATTATTAATAATAATAATAACTTGGGTCCAGTCAATCTTCTCGTTAAATTATATCTGCTTCTGAACGCAAACACAGTTTTTGTCTGGCAATTAAAGGTTTCATTCGATTTCTAATTCCAAATAATGAAAACGGATTTGAAAAATCATGCTATCATGCACGAACAAAGACGCAATCAATGATACCAAGAAAAATATGATTGGGGATCGGTGCATAAATTACGTCTGTTAAGACTGGAAGACATGCCATGACATGGATAACAGCCCGCTTAGCATGAGTACCAAAGACAACGTTTTGTCTACGATAGAGTAGACAACAATTATTCCTGTCCCCTATTCTGTCAAACAAAAGAGAGGGACAAAATATTTTTTTGTTTTTTCGGCGGCAGCCAAAACCTGTGGGTCTGTGGGTATTTCAATATCAGCTTTGTAATAATCGTAAAGTGTGAGTAGATATTGAATAAATCAATGATGGCTACCGAATTATTGTTTCGTTGTTAGGACTCCACAAATTAATACTTTTACAGGGTCTTCATGCTAAGCAGGCAGATTTCCACTATGACGAAAGTAGGTATAGAAACACCCCATGATTCAACGGATATGTTGCAGTTCGTGCGTTATCATTTTGGAGTAAACAACAAGTAAGTTGCAGTACGTGCTTTCTGCAAGGCGGCGAAAAAAATACCTAAACCTTTTGTTGCATTTCGTGCGTCAAGTACAACTAAGTTTCACCATAGAGCAGCAGAACTTTTAACGCATTTTACGGTCACACGGGGGCCTTTGATCCTATAAAAAAAACTAAAAAACAAATATTGTTGTGTTGTGTTCTTGTGACTACCTTTGATTGATTGTGATTCAGTACTATTATAATAAAAAAATATAATCATACAAAAACAAACAACGAACTATTGATAAGCGTCTTTATAAATTTTAAGACTTATCATAATTATAGCATACTATGCTTATAATTTACATATAATATGCAAAACTATGCATGTAGTAGCGAATTTGTCCCCTTGGCCCAGATTTAAAAATGCTTTATTATAATGTTAATTTTTAAATATTATTTTGTATCTCATAAATACATACATACATACGAGTAGTCACGTTTCCCTGTTTCCCAGAGGGGTAGGCAGAGACCAAGGATTTCCACTTGCTACGATCCTGGCATACCTCTGACATTTTGTATCTCAAAGCACCTAGAAATGCTGAACATCGTATACTTATTTTCTTAACAAAATACAAGTAACTCAGACTAAACGAAATCTACACTAAGAGACAGTAAATTAATAGTTTTTAGTATCTATGTTATGAACATACTACCAAAATAATATCTGTAACTAATCAATAAAAATAATTACCACGAAAGTTAATACCTACTTATTTACTTGCGTATAGCAAACAAGACACGAAAAACGGGTCTTAAAATTACAACAATATTTATTTGTATAAATAAAGCAGAGCGAAAAGTACTGAACAGAATTTCTTCCTGTTCCTCAACAGACTACAAATAAATACTTTGAACGTATACGAAGCGAGGGCGAATCGCTAGTATTATTTATAGCTCTGTATTCACACGTATTAATACTAAATATCTGATTATAAATGCGAAAGTTGGTGTGTGTGTGAATGTTTACCACGTATCTCCGTAACTACTAAACCGGTTTTGATGAAATTTGGAATGTAGATATTTTAGGTTCTGAAATAACACATAAGCTAATCTAATGATTAAAGTACTCATTTTTACGTACAAAAAAGTCCTTAAGGGAATATATCTAACTATCATAGTTAAGTCACAATATCAGCTTTGTATTCTAAAATTTATTGAGATCGCCCGGTAGAAACAAAAGTTGGTTACATTCTTGTCGTAGTATTAATTTTTATTCAAATAAATAGTTTTATCATCAAGGGTAATTATGTAGCAGTAAGATACGTTTTGATTCATTCGAATTGGACATTTAATTTCGAAGTTATCACGAGCATAAAATCGCAACTTACGCGGATGAAACCGCAGGGCGCAGCTAGTATACTATAAAATAAATAATGAATTACGGTTTTTTATTTGTACAAAACTACCCCTGTGTGCAATAAAGTTACAAAATTAGTATGGTTAAAAAATATCCCTTTGTCATCACTCAAAAGTTGGTGAAAATAAACTTTAACGTAAATAATAATATACATATTTTTATTTTATTTTTTCAAAATTACCCTAAGAGAGTGTGCAATATAAATAAGGTAACATAAAGTTAGTATTAATTTTACAGTCCCTGAATCGGTCTTCACTCACAATATGGTAAAAATAAACCTTGAAGCAAACGATACTATTGTCTGTTTGATCAAGACAATCGTCCTATCAAAACTTAGTGAGAGTGTCTGTTTTGTTTTATTTTTGTAAATCTATCAATATTCGCATATCTGTCACAACTTGTGACAGATATGCAACTACTAAACCGATTTTGATGTGGTTTTCAACAAACGTGAACGGCGTTTCTGAAGAGCACATTAAGCTATCAGTCTCAGCTACAAGTTGACCACTAGCGAACTACGTCAAAATAGCCAATCCTACTACTTTTATAAACACGAAAATTCGTGAGGATGGATAGATGTGTGTTACCCTTTCAATCAAAAACAACCGAACGGATTATGATAAAACATTATAGTAATATAGCTTATACATCAGAATAACACATTGTCAGAGGCTAGTTAATTCTAAATTAGTATAATCGCTAAGGTCCACAGCCTCTAATCTACAAGGTCAGCGTTATACTTTAAAGTCAAGGTCACTATGAATTCTGTTATGGATAAGCTGATCAATAAAACGCATCAATATGCAAAGATGTGTGACGCTCGCGAATCTTTGCCCACGAAGCAGTACACAGTAGATAATCTAATGCCGCATTTACACATGCTTCATTCGCGCGAATGTAGAATACTTAGTACTAATCTGTGGCGGAATGTGTATTCAGCCATATATAAGTATTAAGCAGACGACATTCGTACGCGAATGCCGCAATATGTCAACGCGGTATAAAATAAAGCGTTGGATTTTTATTCAATTCAATCATTTCTATTTCAGACATTAATATTACACGATATCAAAACACAAAACAAAAAGTATAATATTGTCCATATATAAAGAAGACTATAAAACAAAATAAAAATACATTCCTTTTAGGTAAGAGGACTGGTTCCAACAGCTACCTGCAACTCATTGCAGGTAGCTGTTAGAACTGCCAGGCACCCGGCGCATCAGGGACGCCGATCTTTTGCGCATTATCGCTGCGAACCCATACCCGTGCGTCGAAAAGAATTAGTTCACTCTTGCTCTCATTATATCTGAGCTCCGCATAGCGCTAACAGATATTGACCAGGGGTTCTAGACAAATACCACTTTCTATTGTCGTTAACGCCTGCGGAAAGATTGAACTGTATGGGAATAACATTAGCTGTGGAAATGTCACGTGATAAGGTAAGGTCCTCTTACATTACCTTAATATGTGTCTATTTTATTATATTTGTACCAGGTAAAAACACGCTCACAACTATAGGTATTGCCCATGATAGGAATACAAGCTCAGTGCGTAGATCTTTGAGTACCAAGTAGGATAGTCAGAGGCACGCCCACATTTAGCGCATGCCCTCATTCCACGTGACAGGTTGCAACTGATTCCTTCCGATGCCTTCAAATTTTCCGTTCTAGGGCATGCCGATGCCAGTTCCCTGTCGATGTTTTCCTTCACCATTTTGATCAAGTGATAATGCGCACATATATTATTCCAGTGGATAATCACATTGGTGCCGGCCGGGTTCTGTCAGTAACCCGAAATATATGTACACGGTGTGTCAAATGTAAAAGTAAACACAGTAGAGCTGTAGCAAACCGTATGTATTTGTTACCGAGTAACGGGTACATCGCCTTATACGAAACATTACTCAAATCAATCATTTAGTACTCGCTTTTGTCGAATTTCTGTCAGTTTGATTCGTTATATCCAGGTTACGTCAAGTATTGAAGCGCCTCCCCTACTTCGTTTGCGAATCTGTCTCTAAATTTATAACAAGACGAGTTTAGTTCAAAATAAAGCCAAGTTCATGTTTCCGAACATGAACGACGAACGTTCATGTTTACGAGTTTGTAACCGTACAGTACAGCAGTGCGATCATGGAACTTCGGTAGATAAATTTATCGAATCGATAAACTGATTTTATCTATCGAATCTTATCTACAACCGGTAGCACAGAACTAGCCTCGGTATATTTTATCGAATGATTTCCTTGTCGACAGTTTATCGAAAATAAAGCTGGCCATACGGACTAAAACGTTATTGCGTTCAATTTTCGAATGAGTTATTTCTACGGCAATAATAATGTACTGAATTATTGAAATTAGATGAATAATAAATGAGCAAGAGCTAAAAAATAAGCGCCCACGCAAATGTAAAAGGTCTGCGATTGTTCGATTGGCACCACTTTTGATAAATAAAAGATAATAAAAAAACCCGAGCAGTGTTTGTTGCCTGATTCTTCTAGGAATGGGAGCGCCCAAGTATCGGCGTAAATTCACTTAAACATTTTCAATCCACGCAGTTTTTATGCTGACGTTTCAATATGATCCTTGTGATTCAATGAATAAAACCTTTTGACTTTGACTTTTAAGAAAGATAAACAACTTATTTGTTTATGCTTGGTTTATAAAGTTGGTTGGTAAAAAGTATTATGAAAATATCTTCATCTAGGTTCAGAGGATCACTGGCATCTCTTAAACGCCGCCTGGTAATCCTCTGGCCTTCCTTCACGCACCATTCACTCGACCAAAATCCATTCTTTTATTGATCTACACCTTGTCGTGCACTTTCCAAAATGAGATAAAATATCGCTAAGATCGATAAAAATTACCGATGGCAAATGTCGAAAAAAAGATCCATGCTACGGATTTCGATAAAATTCGATAAATACGGTATAATTTATCGAATTTATCTACCCGTCGATATACTAAGTTCCATGCTACCGACCTCGACTAATTTCGATAAAACCGGGTTTTAACAAGAATTTATGTCAAATTTTATCTATCGATACAACTATGATCGCACTGCAGGTTCGACAGACCTATGTGTGGGGGACAGACCTCCGTCAGGTTTTAAATAATAGATAAAATAACAAATAAATAATATAAATTATTTCGAGCTGTACAAAATGTTGTAAAATGTTTCAGATCTACTTTTACTTGTGAAATGCAATAAAATAATTATAAGACACTAGCTTCTGCCCACGGTTTCGCCCGCGTGGTACCCGGATAAAAAGTAGCCTAAGTGTTATTCTGATGTATAAGCTATATCACTGTAAAGTTTCATCAAAATCAGTTCAGTAGTTTTTGCGTGAAAGAGTAACAAACATCCTCACAAACTTTCGCGTTTATAGTATAGTAGTAGGATTAAATGTCAAAAAACTGACTTCCTCACGTGCTTACGTTATTTTGCTAACTTGGGATGACACTCTTTCGAATAAAAAACAAAAGTAAAATAGCTCACAAAAATGTTTCGGCTAGTCGTGATTCCATAAGATGATGATGTTTTTGGAGTTTTTTGAGAAAATATAACTTTTATGGGACTTCTTCGAGATCATTCTTAATACAACAAAAAACATCAAAATCGGCTTACGTTTGGCAAAGATATCAAGTAACAAACATTAAAAAAAAACGAATTAAGAACCTCTTTTTTTGAAGTCGTTAAAAAAATGAAAATTCAACCTAAAGCGTACTTGCCTAATTTTCTCCAAATCACCACACTTTGAAAACCAAAAACTAAACCAAATTTTACCTTTGATAAATTTATCAAATTATTTGATATTTTCCTATTTGTATTTCGGATATCACAATGCAGAACGCCGCGCCCGTACGTTTCTGTTTGCGTCCGAGCACTGGCTGAATGAACTAAACTAAGGAGGCAGTATTTTTTTTGCAAACGTATCGCGAATATCGCGATTTAATTATCATCAACCGACTTCAATAATGAGGTGGTTTTCAAGTCGTACGTATGGTTTTTTGTGTATGTTATGCGATATCTTCGCCAAATTGGGAACCGATTTTAATGATTCTTGTTTTAATTGTTAGGGTATTATACTTCAAGGGTGGTCCCATACAAATTGTATGAAAAAATCCAACTAGATGCAGGTGAAAAAATGAGTGATGAAATTTCATATTTTAAACTCATCACAGCTGTGGATATACCTGATGGAATTAGCCAAATCAACTCTGATTTAAATAATAACAATACTTGGGCGAAAGCTCATGGTTAATCCTTCCAAATCACAGGCGATGATAATCGGTAGTACTTACAAGCTTGACATTATCACACATTCGACCTCATTTATTTTCTGTTTCATTTATTATCCATTCATTTATTATTTATTTATGTGTACAATAAATAATTATTGGTCTTATAATCATAATTCCCGTTAAGGACGGTTTTATAACATTTAAAGTCTCATAATATGTAACCATTTTTAGCGCTTGAGTCTGACCCTCACTCGGCTATTATTTCCACGTGCAAACTTCAAAAACAACACAAGCTGAGGTTCGCGAAAAAAAATGGGGTTACAAGAGCGTCATGAGATGAGCAACTTTCAAGGGCGACTGGACGACCGTAAATCAGGACGGACAAGTATTGGTCGTGTATAGCTTTTTTCCTTATTCAAAAGGATAGTGGCTAGAAAATAGAGGAGAAACGCAACCCATTTTCATGAGTTAAATGATTAAATTTATAGGTCATGAGTCATGAGATAGCAAATTATGATGCTTAAGAAGATAAGGTGATACACGCTCTCATTACTACAAATAACATATTGTAAAAACAGGTATTTTCACGTATTGCACTATTGGTGAAGGCACCGACTAAGTTTCGACTCATTCCGAGAGTCTTCATCAGGGTGAGTGATCGCGAAGCTCTCCCTCCGCGTCGCGTCGTGCACTGTGCACATACCGATACCGCGTACCGATAGTGTGGTACGTGAAAATTCCCGTTTTTACAATATGAACTACAAACAACAGTTGAGTCTCATCAGAACTCAGATTAAATATATAGGTCCGTAATATGTATATTTATTTATGATACATGACATGACTATAATATAAATCCTAATACTACTATAAATGCGAAAGTTTGTGAGGATGGTTGTTTGTTACTCTTTCACGCAAAAACTACTGGATGGATTTTGACGAAACTGTAAAGTAATATAGCTTATACATCAGAATAACACATGGCTACTTTTTATCCGGGCACCACGCGGGCGAAGCCCTGGGCTAGTGAATAAATAAAGTAAAAGGGCATTTATTTACTTACACTTCAACAAACATACCTAGCCTAAGTACAATATAATAATAAGTAGGTAATCAAAATAGTAGGTATAGTGAGAAGGTATGTCTATATGTAAAAAGGTCGATGACACGCTGTTTGTCAGCCTCACCTACTGATGAAGCTGCTATATATCATTTGCTAGACTATAATAGATAAATCTATATATCTGTAAACTTACTCTACCTCATTAAGTAAGCCTTGCTGTTAATTATAAGATAAGTTTAGGATATTACAGTATGAAACAATACGCCTACCGATACTCTATCAATAATAATCCTTGAAAAAGTAATTCAAGCAATCTATGATCAAACATTGCAAACCCATCGCCGCTCATATATTTACACAGTAATATTTAGTTCTCAACCTGTCACGTGGATTTGCGAAACCCGGGCATGTGCCAAACATAATGGCACATGCTTCGAGACTACCATACTTGGTATCCTCAAAGATCATCGCACTATTATCTGAGTCGTTAGCGTGTTTTTCTAATATATTTTTTTTGCTTCCGTAGATAAACTCATTAACCAAGTACGAACGAATATTCTTGCATATACTTTACATAGTATACTTTTTGATACGGAGAAGTTGGTGTTTTTTTCTGTCAAACAAAAAGTATATTGTAAGCTTGGGCTGCTTGAACAACAGTTTCTGAGAAACGATGACATATACTTTTTAAACAATAATCAGTACTGATGTCCGAATGAGTTGATATTTTAAGACGACTTCTATGACAAAGTGGGCTGAAGCCCGCTGTAGACGCAGAAAGTTGCGGGTTCGATTCCCAGCACAAGACAAATGCATATCAGTCATGTAGTTCATATAATACAAGCTCTGCTTAGTTTGGGGCTAGATGATGTTGTGTGAGAATGTCAATCAATATTTATTTGTTTATTTAGACTCCAGTCAACAGCATCTCCTTATAATAAACTCTGTGTATAACACCATTTTACAGTACAAAACACAGAAACATTATAAAAACAAATGCACAATGGGCGATCTTATCGCTGAAAGCGATTTCTACTAGAAAACTATTTAAAAGAATGACGATGTTATACAAATGAAACATTATTTTATATAATACCTATACCCAAATATATATGAATACATCATAAATATATACATATTACATACACAAACCCACATATTTGAACCTATGTATATCTATGTTATTTTCGTTTGTCCGACGATAACTGCCGAAGTTGATGAAACTTAGTAGGTATGTTGGTAGGGCGAACATTATTTTAAACTTTGACAATGAGCCTAAATGGTAGGGGGGGTTTTTGAACTATGGGGTAAAAACAGCACATCGCGTGATCTCAGTTCACGAACTACCTAGATACTAGTTATATAGAATTACTAGGCCTTCCCTAAAATGCAACAAGGAACGGTCTCGAAGTATTTTTTAACAAATATTTTCATCCAAATTTAACCCAAACCAAATTTATTTTTAACCCAAATTTAATCAAGTAAATTTCGGGAAGTAGCTTATAATGAAGGCCTTAACTTTTTACATCGTATTCGAAAAAAGGAAGTAATTATTTTGTCGTTTTCCGTGTTTTCTCCGAAAGTCTGAACCATACGATCTTTCACTATTACCAGAACAGAGACAAAGAACAGAGACAAACCTTAAATGGCCGTGAATTCAAATCTGGAAATGTTTGTTTTTTTATAAATAAACTAGTTTGTGCCCGCGGCTTCGCCCGCGTGGTATGTTGATAAAAGTAGCGTATGACCGTCTCCGGGCTTCAAACTATGTCCACTTAATTTTGAGTGAATCGAAACAGGGATTATTTTTTCCATACACATTTCAGAACTTTATTGCACACCCCCTAGGGGTCGTTTTATAAAAATAAATACTGGTTTTATTATTTATTTTAAAGTTTATTTGTATCGAGTTTTGAGCGAGTTTGAGCGGAATGAAATGTTCCATAGAAACTTTACCACCCTGTTTAACCCCATTAGGGGCTGATTTTCAAAAATTAGGCCTGTGTTATTCCAGAACCTAAACTATCTACATTCCAAATTTCATCAAAACCGGTTTAGTAGTTACGGAGATACGTGGTAACAAACATTCACACATACTCACACACATACTTTCGCATTTATTCTATTAGTAGGATATCTACTGCCCGCAAGCAAATTAGATAAATAGTAACCAATGAAAAGTAGCTCTTACCGTTCGTGAAAAACGCATTCGCTCGACCGTTTTTTCGTCAACATATGTTGCAAAATTGGTCTCCACGAAAAGCCCTTTTATATTAACGAGATATTATATATAGCCTATGTCCACCCTAATGGTTCATTTATCGAATATTTATTATATCTGTGTCAATATTTTGATTTAAAAAAATCGGATGAGTAGTCGAAGATTTACACCAACATACGAACAAACTAACTTTACCTCTGTAGTGTAGATGACAATAACTTTCAATTTCATTGAATTATTTTTTCTCAGGGATTCTTATTGAATTACACCTTCATTGAATGGACAGTGTTTTTTTGCATACTGTATTAAAATAGACTATATAAAGGTTGAAGAAAGCCGGTAGTCGCGAGATGGAATTGAAGTTTGTGATCCAAGACCGTACGCCGAAACATTTGTTTGCGGCAGGCCCGTATTACTTTCCCTGACATTTACTTCATTCCTCTGATGATGAGGTTGATACAGGAAAAACATGGACTAAAACTTCATCCATATCACACGCACTCTCATACAAAAACATGCCAATAACACAGATTACTATGACATTTTCTATGATATCATTGCAGCGGAGATGTTTTGATAAGACTTGTAATTGTTCAAACCCTATTTTAGCTGCATTTATACAATTTTAGCTAAAATAAACATAAAAAGCATGTGCGGGTGAAATATCATTGTTTTTAATTGAACTAGTAACTACTTCAGGGGAACGTGGGCACGTGATATGAAGAAACAGTTTTACTGTATGATACAATCAGTGACAAAAGTAGATAACCATTTAAATGCAATAAAAAAATAACTTTTTATTCAGCAAAACATAAAAAAAAAAACAAATAAGATACAGTCAGCGTCACCAACTGGTTAACCAGAGGGTTCAAATATTGTTTTTTTTATTGGTAGAGGTATATTTTGTTATTTCCTTAAGCCAAAAGTGTAACATTAGACTTATAAACTAATTTATTTTATAATTTATAATGTGTGTAAGAAATGTGTATGTAATTTATTATTGCGAATTATTGTTAAATTGTATTTTTTTAATACATTCCCAATCTTCAATACACAAAGGTTAGCAGGTGACAATCTCTGTGGCGCAGTGGGCGAAGGTCCGCTTGAGACACAGAAGGTTGCGGGTTCGATTCCAGCTACGAGACAAATGTTTGTATGATCTGCATTCATTTGTTTCGGGTCTTAATGTTTTCTATGTATAATATGTATGTATTTACAAACTTATATACATTTTTGTATTTACAAAAATGTATATAAGTAGTATATCAGTCATGTAGTTCCCATAACACAAGCTCTGCTTACTTTGGGGCTAGATGATGCTGTGTGAAAAATGTCTAGCATTATTATTATTATCATTGTGTTCGCCAATGTACCTGTTTAATCTTGTGCAGTAAATCATTCCCTGAATTTCTGGTCAAAATTAAATTAAATTTCAATAATTAAACCCCAGCGGGATAACCAGTTAATGGGACAGATTAAGTGGGACTATAATGCTAATACTTTAGCCTATTTACTAGGAAGGTAGAGTTCCTCTGATGACTCTATTGCTGTACCTATCTATCTATCATCCTATTGATGGTGGGACTATAACGAATACTTATTTATGATTATTATATTATTACTAGCTTCTGCCCACGGCGTCGCCCGCGTGGTACGTGGATAAATAGCCTATGTGTTATTCTGATGTTTAAACTATATTACTGTAAAGTTTCATCAAAATCCGTTCTGTAGTTTTTGCGTGAAAGACTAACAAACATCCATCCTCATAAACTTTCACGTTTATAATAGTAGTAGGATTATAAGTAGAATGAACAGAAATACCACAGTTAACTTACCGATAAAAAAAAACTATGCTAGGGTAGGCTTCCTCTGATGAACCTAAGCATTGATGTCACAGACGCCAAAACCAAGCACTAATCTCGGCATTTTGAGTTATTACTCTCAATAAAAACTCAACTGTCGAAACTGTCGAAGCGATATTGATCCACGCCCCGGCAGGCAGCAATAGCCAATTTACCAAATTTTTAAAACGTGTTTTCCATCCTCTAGTTAGATAGATAAATCATTTAAGTTTAAGTTGACTTGTGGCGATAAAACTTAAACTTAACTGAGAACCCTATTTGAAATCATATAAATACATAGGCGCATTAGCCGTTTTATAGATAGATGGTAACAGACTATTATACAAAGAAACAACCTTTTACTTCAAATGCCTATACGGGCTCCTGGGGTGTCTGGACAAATACCACTTTCTTTTAACGCCTGCGGAAAGATTGAATTGTATAGATATGACATAAGCTGTGGAAATGTCACGTGACAGCTGCTACTTGACAAATTTGCGTTAGCGAAAAAGTAAAACTAAGCGTGAGGTTTTTGTTTAGACCCCTGATGTGTCGCCAGGCAATAAACACGCTTACGTCATAATCTCTAAGGTTTACATCCTGAGATCCATACACCACAGTACGCAGATTTGGGAGAAAACCAAGTAGGGGAGTAGGGGATAGTCGAAACACTCTGCATTAACCCACGTTTTGCATGATAGTTAGAATTCCACTTGACAGGTTGCAAACACATCGCCGCTAATTGGAACTAACCGATAAATATTAGCTAAAACATTAATAAAACACGAATATTTGTATGAGTAGATAGTCCTGATTTGGAGCAGCAAGACTATGCAGTTTGTTTTGTGTTCATGAATAGTTGGACGCAACAGTGGGTGCCAGCAGGATGGTAGGTAGGTACATTCTTTATATTTCTGTTCTTAGACGAAGTACTTATTCGATTTAACGAATTATTCTCATTTCGTTGAGATTCCTAGCGCCATCCTCTGACAAATCATCCGACTGAGCAACAACGCCATCTAACGGCCACGCACGGAACACTAATTACGCACAGACCGACCGACGCAGCCACAAAGGCTCCAATATGCGTTTGTGGAGATTGTGTTTCACCACGCATTTCAAACATAAGTCACTAGGTGTCGTTGTTAATGAAATTCGACTTAACCAAATAAAACAACCATCTTACTCATATTATAAATGCTAAAGATTGAATTTTTGTTGCTTAGTCTCAGGAACGGCTGAACCGATGACGACTCAACAAACGAGGCGGTGCTTTCTCATATAACGAGAAAAATCCCATTTTTACAATAGAAATAGATTATTGTAGTAACGACTTACCTCTGCCCAGAAGCAGACGATCAGCGATGACCCGGTCATGAGGAGTGGGTAGTAGGCAGACAGAAGACTGGTCGCCCATCCTTCTTGGAACGCCGACTGTGAAACAAAGGAATCACATTAGACCAATAGAATTTTCAACCTATTTCATCAATTTTAGCAGTTCATGCAGTCTTAGGCGGCTATCGCGGAAACTCTTCTGTGACGGCTATACTGATGTCGAGACCGGATAGTTTTAGACCTATGACAAGATAGTAACCGTCCAAAACATCTGACCAAATACTACTTCACTATCCGCACCTATCCATGCTTTGGAGTGGCCGTGAAAAATGAGATGTTGTTGCTGTCGGTGAACTGTGATCTATACTAATAATATTTATTATTTATAATATTATAAAGTGGTAAAGTTTGGACGTAGAAGGTACCTAATCACCGAAACATCTCATCCGATTTTAAAAATTCTATCAATATTTAGAATGGACTTTCAGCGTGGCCATTGGCCTCGATTCTGTAGTCCACTAAGTAAACTAAATTTAAACTGTCGCACTCTTTTACTGATAGCGCATGCAAGAAAGCGATTGCTACAATTTTAGTGCTGTAAAATCAGATTACGCGCCGCTTTTCTTTGTGTTTATAGTCAGCATGTTTTGTAATGATGACTAAATTTTTATGGAAACTTAAATCTGACTAATTTGACAGCACTAAAATTGTAGCTATCTCTTTCTTGCTTGCACTATCAGCAAAAGAGAGAGACAGTTTAAATTTAGTTTAGTTAGTGAAATACAGAATCGAGGCCAATGTGGACATAGGCTGTATAATCCCATTAAAATAAAAGGGCTTTCCGTAGAGACCAATTTTGCAACGGAAAAACGGTCGAGCGATTGCGTTCCTACGAACGCTGCCTTAACGGTATAGAGCTACTTTTCACCATCTACTTTTGATCCGGGCAGTTGCTAGTTTTACATATTATTTTTGTGATTATAGAGCTGAATATCGCCTTTCATGGTCGTTTTCGCTCACGGATAGGTGTCGATACCTTGTCTGTAATTTGTTATGCTTACGCCGAAGCGGCCCTCCTTTGAAAGTCATCAAAATGTAGGTAAGTACATAAATACGGAGTAACTTTATTCGTCACACCAATGAACAACACACACCAATGAACAACGGCTGACGTCACAACACACGTAGTGTCACGTCATTGGAAGCGTAAGCGTCTGGTGTCAGGTGTAATAATATTCGAGACATTTGGCAGTGGTCTATCCGTCTAGGCGGGCCTTCACCTGCCTGACTCAGAACCACATATCTGGGGTTCTAGACAAATACCACTTTCTGTTGGTCATAACGCCTGCGGAAAGATTGTATTGTATGGATTTACATTAGCTTTGGAAATTACATGTGCCAGCCTTGAGGGATATGCGTTAGCGTGAAAGGAAAAACAAGCGTGAGGTATTTGTCCCCTGGTTACAATCAGTTGCACAGCCATGAACGAAATCATAATGATGCAGACAAGCTTTTGGCATTTAGGAGACGGACACACACCACTCCGTGGCCTCGATTTTAAATAGAAATAGACGCTAGAATGATAACCGCAAACCGAAAGACGCGGTATAGGATGGCCACTTTGATACTACTTCGTTAAGATTATATTTAAGTTTTAATTTAAGACTAGCTGCCCGCCGCGGTTTCACCCGCGTAAGTTTCGATTTGATACTCGTGATAACTTCGAAATTAAATGTCCGATGAATTAAAAAGTATTTTACTGATACATAAATACCCTTGATGATAAAACTATTTATTTGAATAAGAATTAATTAAACGATACGAATGTAAGCAACTTTTGTTTCTACCGGCGATCTAATTAAATTTAGAACACAAAAGCTGCTATTGTGACTTAACTATGCTAGTTAGATATATTCTCTGGAGGACTTTTTTGTAGGTAATAATGAGTACTTTAACCATGTAGTACATCATTTTTATGTATCATCAATAGTTTTCTCAGAGCACGACAAATAATAAATTTTATAGGCAAAATTTTGCTACTTTGGGTTATTGCAATTTTCTTAAGGATCTCTAATTTTTTTCAAAATAAATTATAGCTTTTGTTACTTCCTGATAATTTACCTTTCTATTAGCGAAAAAATGGTTAAAATCGGTCCAGTAGTTTCGGAGCCTATTCGGTACAAACAATCAAACAAAAAAATCTTTCCTCTTTATAATATTAAAGTCAAAGTCAAAGTCAAAGTCAAAATTCATTTATTCAATAAAATCACAAGGACCACTTTGAAACGTCGGTTTTTATCTAGGTGCCTGTTCCTCCGCGACCAAGCCAGGAAAGAAAGGCAAGAAAACAAGGCTGGTTATTCTTTTTAATGATCCTTTTACAAAACAATAGGTTCGAGTTGGAGCATTTTCAATCCCAAGAGTTTTTGTCATCTAAATAATCAGATATTTTATAGTATGCCTTTTTATAAAGCTTTTGTTTAATTACGTTTTTAAATTTGTTAATTGATAATTTTTGTATATCTCTTGGGAGTTTGTTATAAAAGCGTACACCGTGCCCTTTAAACGATTTACCAACTTTATGGAGTCTACAAGTGGCAACAGTCACTTAAATAGGAAGTGAGAAAGTCTAGTATAGATAGTAGCATTTTGGTGTCATACTCACTATTTTTACGCTTATAGGATACCACTTTGATACTACTTCGTTAAGATTATATTTAAGTTTTAATTTAAGACTAGCTGCCCGCCGCGGTTTCACCCGCGTAAGTTTCGATTTGATACTCGTGATAACTTCGAAATTAAATGTCCGAACATTACCGCCAATATAAGACTCGATACCAAAGACTCGTCCAAATACTATATTTGGCACATATCCGCGTTTTTGAGTGGAATGCTAACATAATCTAGCATTAAGTTCGCATATGTACAGTACTGTTTAGTTGCGCAATAAATAATTTTCTATCTATCTATCTATAGTAGTTAGTGTTAGCATACCATGTGACAGTGTGGCGCTCATAAAATGTCAAAATCCAAAGTAAAGGTGTTGTGGATAGACGTTAGTTCTTGATACTTACGATACAGGGAATCCTAGTGTGAAGTCAGGACTATGTATGTCTGTTGGGTCTTTATTTATTAGATTACCGGACTTTATACCCCTAGGATAAGGGTTCGATTCCTGTCACAGGACAAATGTTTGTAATATAAAATATTTGTCTCGGGTCTGAATGTTTTTCTATGTATAATATGTATGTATTTACAATAAAAAAAGTATATCAGTCATGTAGTTCCCATAATATATGCTCTGCTAAATATCATGATAAGTCAGTAACTTTCAGATCTTTGGTGTCAAACAAAAGTTGCGAAAAAGAAGAACAATGAAAGTTACCGGGGTAGATTTAAACCGATTCTTCGCGCGCGACTAAGCCTAGAATAATCAGGCAACAAACTCTGCTTGGATTTTTTATGATACTTTATTCCGCTATAGATTGGTGCCAATCGAACAAGATAACCCTACCTCCACTCAATAGACCGATGTTGATATACCGGTAGACGGAAATTAACGAAAGAATATCGTCCTAGCATTTGGGAGGCAGCTAAGTGCAGTAAAACTAGGTAGTGATATACACGATTATATAAAACTGCTGCATTTATATATTTTTTAATAATTTTTCAGCTAAACAATATGTTGAATTTTAAACGACACTATCAGACAAATCAGTGTTCGGTTAATCAACTGTTCATAAATCTTTATAAGGCCACAAGGTTTGAGTTCACAACAAAATAAATGGACGGTCAAGTCTAACCATTGATTATGATGACAGATTCCTATGAAAACATGGTGTCAAAAAGCTTTGATTAGCACCTAATCACCCGTTATTGTGTTAGTGAACTCGGGCATCAAACTCTTGGAAAACAGTAAGCAATTCTTGTAAACTCACCGGTGAAACGAAGTAGGCGCCGCGGATTAGGGAAGCCAGGAACGCGACCAGGTATAACATCTTCTGCGTGGTGACCTTGCATGCTCGGAGGAAGGTGGGTGCCTTCAACCGTCGGTACTCTGTGAGGATGCAGATACAGAGCTGGACTGCGCAGACAAACGCAACCACAAGGAACACCCCACCAATGCCTGGAACAAAGAGTATAGATAGATAGTTTTTTTATTCAACACATACGATACAGCACAGACAAGTACAAATGAAAATAAAGACAAACAATAAAAAAAACACAGTAAATTACAAAAGAGTACAATACGTGGTTACCAACCAGTGCTAACGAGGGCAGTCTATGCTGCAGTGGTAGGTATGATTCGAAAAGGTCCTATCTCAGCTTGTTGCTGGTCCGCCAAGGCGAAACAGCGCTGATTTTCAGATAGGACCTAGGAAGTGAGGGGTAACCTCACGATCGCAATGTTGCAGAAGGAAAACATTGAATACAAAGTGAGCGTGGACAAAGAGTGTGTGATGAGAAATGGATAGATGTGGATAGTTAAGTTTAATAATTGTACATTAAACAGTATGATATCGTTTTAATAAAACATGATAATTTTTGTATTTGATTCTGATGCTTCGATTTCGGGGGAACTAAACGCAAGCAGCGGATACTAAACCGGTCCGGCGCGGTCTAAGTAATCAAAGCAATCAATATTTGCTTCGGATCTGCATGTTGTGATGTGACAGTGATCCTAGTGTGGAGGAGTTGTGGATCATGTATTTGATTCTTAAGTTAGGTACAGTCGAGAGAAATCGGTAGACGTGTCTTAGCGATTCTCACAATACAAAGGAAATATTCTAATATACTGTATGTTAGAATCCTAGGAAGGAGTTGGAGGACCATGGTATGTCCTGTTGGGTGTTATGTAAGGAAGCGAAAAATCGGCAGATGTTTTCTTTCAATAAACTAATGATTTATAAAATACTTAGCTAACGGGTTCGCTCGCGTACTTGGATAAGAATTTGCCTATGTATAAGAGGTTTTCTGTTTGTTTGTTCGTTATCTTTTATCTCCGAAACGGCTTATCGGATCGGTGCACATATAAATCCTCCATATAAATAGAAGGCGCTGCAATACGTGATGGAAAACTATTATTTAAAAAAAAAAACAAAAAAAAGTGGCACTGGACATTCCTTATAGCTCGCCAAACCGACAATCGCTGGGGAAGAAAGTTTCTGGAACGGTGACCACAAATTATGCAGTGTAGGCACCCCACCCGCTCAACCTCAAAGGAGGAGGGAGGATGGAGGTGCCTTCTTTTGTCATGGCTTGATTCGTTCCCGGGGAGGCTTATGTCCAGCAGTGGATTTCTACAAACTATTTTAGATGCTGATAAACTTTTAGAAGTAGTAGAGCTCTTTGTGAAAGATATCGTCCGGGGAAGTACTCCATACTAATGTATGCCGCCAAGCAGTAATGCCGTTGTGTTCCCGTTTAAAGGATATGGATGCCGTTGAAATTACAGACACATGAGACTTTTCACCCTTTATGTCTCAGAGTCGGAATCGCGCGAGTGTTATCTCTGGTATTTCATTAGCAACATGTGGGTCATATGCTTGTTTGCCACTTTAGTTTAAAAAAACAAGTTTAACTCACATGCATGGTACGGCAGGTTGGGGTCGGCGCACTCGACACCCGAGTACCGGATCTCGCAGAGGCAGGTACCGTTCATGCAGTCGCCCCGGCTGCTGCAGTCGCGCGCGCAGCCCGCGCCGCTCATCACTGTCGAGGCGTAGTACGCTAGCAGGGAGCGCATCTTATCTGCAGCGACGGTGACGACCGTCGCCTTTTAACCCTGGAAAGGAAAGAAGACTCTATAATTACCTCTCTCAAGGTTTTTTTTTGAAAGCCGGAATGTTAGCCAGATGACGCCCGCAAGAAAGCTAGGCCGATGAAATTAAGAAACACGCAGGATGAAACTAGATGGAAAAAGAGCAACCTGGAAGAACTTGGAGGAGGCGTAAACCCGAAATGGGCTTTAATTAAAGCTAGCCATATAAAAAATAATTTATTTATTTAGATAACTTTTATCTGATCTGGTATACTTTTTATCTGTGGCAAGCCGGTAGTTATCTGACGCTCATACTAGGCACATGAGACATACATGGTACAAATAAATACATGCTAGGGATTTTAGGACCTCGCTTATGCTTTAAAAATGATATGAAAATAATCCAGACTATTTTAAACCCAATTTAAACCCGTTTTCAAAATATATATGATGTAAGAACATAATTGTTAAGTTTTAAGTATACAGAAATGAGGCTGAGACGACTCCATGACTTTATTCCTATTTTCACACCCTCTGTTTATGAATGTATCATGGATCAAACGGACACTGGCGGAATTGTGACAAATAGCCACAGAAGCCATAATTAAGAAGTTGAAGGAAATATAAAATTACATTTGCAACAGATTTAAATTTAAACCTCTCAATAGCTGGCCGAGACAGGATACTCAGATACAATTAGGGGTTAACAGCCTAGTTTTAGCACATTCTTTGTGGCAGCCTAGTTTTTACAGTTTTAGAAGGCATTTTTCATACAAGTTGGCTTTTCAGATTGATAAAAGAAAAATCCTAATTGAAAGCAACTCGCTAGTTTTCTTGAAAATCTTCTTAAAAACAAAATTAAATTTGTAAACAAATAGATTACCAAACAAAGACCAGTATTTTACGGATTCATTATTTATTTGTACCTAGCATAAAATTATCAGATGAAAAAATAATCGATGTTTTTAAATTATATATCCGAAAAAAATGTTGATTCGAAACAGACAAAAGGAAACGACAACGACCTCGCGCTGCTGGCAAAACTAATGGCCATAATGACTCAGACAGACATTAAAAACTGCAAGTACTTTAAACCTCCACAAACTAAGGCAAAGAGTCTAGAATAGCTTTGGTTAGGTAAAAAGATCAGAGCACTTGGAAACTTAATGAAACTGTAAAGAGTTCAAAGTATGAAGAAGTAATTCCGACGACCGATGTGGCGCGGTGGGCGAAGGTCCGCCTGCGACACAGGAGGTTGCTGGTTCGATTGCCGCCCTGGGCACAAATGTTTGTACGATCTACAAATATTTGTTCCGGGTGTTCTGGGTATTTTCTATGTATAATAAAAAAAAATATCTATCTATGTAATGTATTGTATTAAGTATATCAGTCATCTAGTACCCATAACACAAGCTCTGCTTAGCTTGGGGCTAGATGATGCTTGTGGATTGTCCAGCATTATTTATTTATTTATTTAATTTGTTCGCATGGCGAAGTTTTTGTTTGGTAAATTCGCTTCCATGTCACATAATAATACAAGATAGCACACATATTTGAACAAAGTCCAACAACGCCAAAAGCTGACAGTTTTAACCTTGCTTCTTTCGAGACATGTATTTTCACCATCGATGCAATAGTGATATCGCTTCTAGTGATATATGCAAGTAAGACCTACTAAGAACCATCCTAGAAGACATATTAATTAATTGCAAAAAAAACAATTTCGCAATATTAAATTCAAGAGTTACATCCCTTCATCAACTAGAAAAGAGCTGATGATCTTCAAACGGCTGAACAGGTTATCTTGAATCATAGCTAAGAATACTATTGATCAAGTCACCTGAATTAATAACAAAAAAACTAATAAAATCACTAAGTCCATCTGTTTAGGAGCTATACAATGTCAGATACACAGACACACACGTTAAACTCATAACACCCGTCAGGCGTTAAAAATTGGTATCTTTCAGCCTCATGATTTGCACTGTGTCAGTTTTCGGTAGAAGTCCGCGCAAACCTCAAGATTCAGACCTTTTCGATTGAAGTATCGGCCCGATGGAAGATCTTTCCCTTTGCAATTGAAGGGCACACTAACAGCTATTTTAAACCGCACCTGTTAGCTGTCGTAACGCACTTTCAAAAATATCGGTGTATCTCCCGTTTACGTAATGCACGCTGAGAAGAGGTTGTTGCACTTACGCACCTATATTTGTCCGTCAGTTGACAAGCTTTTGGTGTCGAAGAGGTTTTAGTTTAGCCCTAATATTTGCTTTCTGATGATTTTTTGTCTTTTTCAATAATATTAAAGACCAGTCACATACGTTCTGATACCCACACTAGAACTTCCTGTGTCGTAGGTATTAGTTTTGAAGTTTGTTAACGTTTGTTATCTCAGTTATTTATTGTTATTTTATCCATGAATTTTTAGTATAAAATATTATATATAAGAGTTATTGATCTTCTAAGCAAAATAATCCCAAAGAAAAGTTGTTTTTGACACAAATATAAATTCTACTCTTAAACGACAACGCGACGCTTGGAATGTTTTAGCACTTAGATGTCGGGAAAGGTATTAATTACCTACAAACTATTTGATTAATTAGGGTTTTAAGTAATCAGTTTTGAGAGAGCTTATGCAAAACCTTGTTTTTCTCAGTAGAATCTTGTATGGCTAGTTCGGCATCTGTCTGCGCTTTAAATAATAAATGAATATAGGACAACCGGTTAACGTCACTTTTTTAATTGTTATGTTTCATCAGCATACTCTGACGCCTCGACAGAGTGTAAACGAACTCCTCCCAAACATTCAAACGGGCCGTTCAGACCATGATCCATTAAAAACAACATAAAATAAAAAATCAAGAATTTAGTTTTTTTTAATTTTGTTGTTTTATTCCGTTTTATGAATAAAAGTCAAGATATTTCAGTTTTATTTGGACTCACTTTAAGACAACGTAACCTCACAATACTCAAACAAAAACAGACAGAAATTGAATATCAGTAGCAAATTTAGTTTTCGCCCTGGAAGCTTTTAGGAGTAGTTTTATTACTCCTTGTAGAAACTACATCTGTATTTTTGAGTCAGGCGTTCCAACTGTTATGCTACTTGTAAATTCACAAATTAGACAGTTACACATTCAAGTCAAGTCTCAGCTCAATAGTCAAACTTCCACAATTACGGCATTAACTGTTTTTTTATGACGCGACAAACAGGCACACTACCTGATGGAAAGCGGTCCGGCGATAAGTGCAAATAGAGACCGGTCCATAAAACAAGTCATGTAAACGCAGCGCTGAGCTGGTGTCTATGCAAAATCTATATTTTCATCCTTATTTTCCACTAGCTGATATTTACTTCCTCAAACGGCCGCGGGACTTGTTTCAAGGAATGGACTGTAGTCATAAATTTCCATTCGAAGTATTCTGATTAAGGGGTATTATTCAGTCAATACGCAATGGCCTCCAAAGTGACGGTGTTAATTGTCCGTTGATAAGGACAAATAGCCATAAATGTCCATTTTAGTACTCCCATCATGAGAAAAACTGGAACAGTTAGAATAGTTTATTGCCCAAACGTAAAGGTACATTAAATTAAACGTTGATGAATTATTTCGTATCACATAAAGAAAAATAAACTAGGTAAAACAAATAACTAGTATCTAACAATAGATATTACGATTAAATAATTATGTATGAATAATTGGTGTAAACATTTTATGAGATGGTGGGTTGAAGGTCGAATGGAATGAACTGCATAGTTATCAGAAAGAAAATTTTCAGACATTATTTTCTTTGGGACATTTATATCTCATACTGGAAACAGCACAATTGCGTAGGTACTTAATTAATCACATCTCATCTAGATGCTAGGTATACATGCAAATACGTAATGTTGAATAACACACGCGGTGTCATTAACACTTTATCAGAATAAATGAAGTCATTGCCGTATCGTATATCCTTTGCGAACGCCCCTGTAGCAGGGAGTATACGAGGCTTCCTTGAATGCGGGCGGAAATCCAAAACTTACATAGGACTTGCCCTACATGCTTGGCAACATGCAAGGGATTTATGCGGCCATACTTTGTCTCTTACATCAGAGACAAATAAAAGGTCCAATAAGTAGTTCTTACAGGCAGGGTCAAAACTTCATACGTGCGGCAAATACGGGGACGCCGCCGGCACCGGTTGAATATAAAAAAAATAGTAAAATCACAATTAGAAGATAATTTCCTCCTTAGCTAAGCATTTAGTCATCGATACAATGATGCTCATAATGACACTCAATCAAAAGCCATTTTCATCAGCGCGATCTAGCGCTTTTAGAGATTTAGCAGCGCTTTCTACTTATGTTATTGTATAACAAGCTGCTAAGATAATTTTAATTGAACATGTCCTTTAATTTTACTGCTCGCGGCAGAAATAGGTGGCATTATGGCCTCATCAGACGAACCGTTTTACAAGAAGCTCTATTTAAACTGTATCATTAATTACAAGTAAAAAACGCCATTCATTAGGCGGCCTGTATATTTGGCGAATGAGTCAATCGCGCTAAATTCAACCAAGTGGTCGTTATAGTGTCTAATTATGATAATATACTTGACTAAATTAAGTGCATTGACTCATTCCACGCACTAAATTTAGAAAATTAAGACCGATTTAAGGATATCCAAACTTATGCGTGCTGTGTCCGTGCCGTAGACAGACCAAGCTCTCGGTCGGGACGGGTGTCAACGAAATCATTAAGAAAAATAACAAACTTATTTGCACCCCACTCAACCACGTCAAGGATACATTGGATAGTCCTTTACTCTACTAGAATGTGTACATTTGAATGAAAATCGCAAAGAGCGCAAGTCCCTTACCTCCACATTTCGAAAGTCCTTGAGGCACTTTTACCCTCTAAAGAGCGAGGACATCGCGTAGGGTTGAGAAGGTCGGGACCCACCCTATATTTTTTCCTTGAATCATGTGAACCAAAAATGTTATAAAGGTTGGATTACTATTTTTACGAGCAAAAGTCGTGATACGGGTTTTTTCATTTGCTGCTTTTGACCAGCTTGAAGGGATGTACCTAAATTAGGTATTTATATTATCTGTGTTTCGTTTCGTTTTATGTGTTTATTATTTTTGATTAACTTTAGTCTGGGGAAAAATAAATATATTATTCTTTATTTTTTCTACTTAAAAAGGGCTTAGCTACCGATGATAAAAGACCCAGTGTGGTGAAAGTATTCAGTTTAGTCCCCAAGCTAGAATCTTCGGAAGTTCTACTTCGGGGAAGCGCTCGTGGTGTAACATGCTGTAGTTCCTAACTGGTAAATGTTAAGCACGGTAAACACATTGATGGGTGGTTCGTAGCAGTTTTTTACAGCTAAGCACTTTTCTACGTCGGAAAGCACGTAAAGATAGCTAGAAGAACGACCTTACCTAATATCTTAATTGTGATGTGAATCGCAACATTACTATTAGGTATTAATAACTACTGAAAGTTACCTAAAGACAGGGCTGCAGTTGATCTTGTCTATAAAAAGTGTTGTTTTACGGAATAAGTGCCCTAAGAATTCTCAGTAAGTCTTCTTCGAGAGTAAGAGGAAGGAGAGCTTGTGTTGTAAGTGTACCCCAAAGTATTTGAGGAAAAAACTACTGAATCTGATCTCGAAGCTTTAATAATACCAAAATGAAAAATATCGTATAGACTTCTGCTATTCATATTGGATAGGAAGGTTTTGAAATTACAAAAGCCAAGATCTTGTGTATAGTATTTATGTACCTACGTACTCGTACCTCAGCAATAAGTACTCACCTAATCTACAGAATAACAAGACGTATTTTTTTCATCACTTATTCTGAAAGTAGGTCATCTATATAACTCGGAAACTGCTTCTCCGTAAATGCGATTTACGGGTTACAGCTCTAGGTAAATCATTTTGAAAATAGAACGAAAGGAGATTGTATTTCATTGTAGCATAACAAAAAAAAAATGTAATGACTACAATTACATACAATCTCCATGACAAATCCTTATTTATATTTGAAAATGGAACTGGCCACAGGGTATTACACAGCCCTACACACCGCTTATACAGGGTCTATGCCATCAACTACACCCTCGAATTCTTTAACGTCCTCGCTTACGGCTCTTGTATAAAAACAAGCTATAAGAATGCGACAATAAGTACTATAGAAACCTACAGAATGTTAACTGCCAAGAAATACATTTAATAATTTACAATATAGTTTTTTTCCGTCACGAGTGAAATACATTAGTTACTACAACCTATATCGATAGCTGGTTCGAAGGGTACTGGAATAACAGGAAAATTTGCTCGATAATATTTATCTACGTTCGACCTTCGACGCTTGGAGCGTGGACGATACCTCATCAGTTAACTGGATATCTGATACTGGATATTATTGGTGAACAAACTCGAAAGGAAAAATCTTAATACAGGAAATTTAACAGGACTATAAAATCCAAATAGGAAATTTAAAATATAAATATTGGTAGGACCTTGACAATCTCATCTGAGTTGTGGTCTAACTGACTCTGACACTGACTATGGCTAACCAATTACAGTAGTAATAGAACAAAGAATCGTTTTTCTTTAAAAAAAATGTAAATTTCGATAGTTTATGAGAACCGAGAATCCACTTACGAATGTTATTAGAAACTGGAGTTAGACACTAGAATTACCCCGAGACTTCCTATGGGACCCTGGAATTCTGCAAAATAAAGAGAATTAGGGAAAATAGTAGGTTATGTCCACTGAGTTTACCTCCGTCGCAGATTACGAAAAAACGTAATTACGTTTTTACCTACCTTCCTGCTTATTTCAGTGTTTGAATTCATGTTTGTTAGCATAAGGGCAAAATAAAAAAGGGCAAGTGATACAAATAGTTTTAATTTATCACCTTGATGTAACAATTACCCATAAAAATAAATTATTTTATATCAAATAAAATAATTTATTTTATTATTATTAACAAAATAAATAATGCTGGACATTTTTCACACAGCATCATCTAGTCCCAAACTAAGCAGAGCTTGTATTATGGAAACTACATGAATGATATACTACTTATATGATTTTTTTTATTGTAAATACATACAACTTATACATAGAAAACACCCAGATCCGAGACGAATATTTGCATATACAAATATTTGTCCGGCGGCGGGAATTGTACCCGCAACCTTCTGCATCAAAGGCGCCCACTGCGCCACAGAAGTCGTCTACTAGCGTATAACATTGTATTATATCTCGAGTGCCTCTTAGGCTCTTACAACAAGTGCGATCACTACAACGATTCTTTGAGCCTACTCAGAGAAGTCACAGACAATTTTATTGTGAGTATACGAAAAAAAATATCAAGGATTTCTTGTTTTGTTTTAACGTTATCGCGATAATCGAACAGCAAAAACTCTACACAACAACATAAGTTTTTCCGTATCTGATGAAGAAATAGCTTTGTATAAAAAAAACTTTAGTGTAATCAAAATAACATAAAAATATGTTCGACTTTAATCCCTCTGGTGAACAATCTTAGCCTCAGAGCTTATATCAGTACACAGATCCAGCCCCATTAATGCATTCACAGAATGAAAATGGGGAACGGTTCATTTAGACAGGCTTAACAATGTCCAAAGACCTTAAACTGTCTGTCTAAATAGAAATTTGCTAATGAAATTAGGAAGCTGATGGGAAGTTGATCAAATATGTAAGGAATCTTTGTTCTGGCCTATGAATCGACAAAATGATAAAGACTATTTTATTATCATTGTCGTCAAAATAAATAATATTCACTACTAAGTTTTGAACTAAAGTAATTACCACTTCACACTAGGGCAACTTTAGAGACCAATTAACCCACATAACAATTAAATGCATTGTTTGTAAACAATACTACGACCTAACTGTTTCTTCATTAGGCATTTTAATAAAGAAAATTGATTAGTTTAGGCAACGAGGTATTGATAAGTTCCCAATCATTTTGGAACTACATTTTTTATGAAACTTAATTACGTCTTATTTTCTAATTTAGATCACCCATGTCTCGCCTTGGAACCCGGCATACAAAATTATTACAGTTCAGTAATGAATTGCTAAAATACTATATTTTAATGTACCTTAATAAATTCAATTCAGCGGGACATGAAACCCGCGACAATGCGTTGGTTGAGTTACCTGTAGATGGCATCCATGAGCGCTATACGCTGAATAGAAAGTGCCCAATAAATTCGGACTCAGCGTTACTCGATTCATCATCATCTTATTGTCCTTATCCCACATTACGTGGGGTCTGCACAACATGTTTTCTTCTTCTACTCTCTTCTATCAGCCGTCATCTCAGTACTCACTTCTTTCTTAATCATGTCATTCTTCACACAATCCATCCATCTTTTCTTTTGCCTACCTCTGCTTTTATTTCCATCCACATTCATATTTAACATTCTTCTCTTAATGTGACATTCTTCCCTCCTCATGACATGCCCGTACCATCCTAACCTATTACTCCTCAACTTTTCCGTCACGGGTGCTACTTTCAAACTTCCCCTGATATACTCATTCTTTATTTTGTCCATTCTCGTAACTCCACACATCCATCTCAACATTAGCATCTCAGCTGCGTTCTCTCTTCTTTCATCAATCCCTTCGGTTGCCTCCGATCCATACAATACGACAGGTCTTATGATCGTTTTGTAAATTTTTCCTTTGAGCCTAAGGGGCATTCGTGGATCACATGTAATTCCTGTAACCTGTCGCCATTTCATCCATCCCGCATTTATTCTGTTCCTCACATCCCGGTATATCTCGCCATCGTTCTGGATTAATGAACCGAGGTACCGAAAGTCTGAGCAAACTGGCAGGGATACACCATCTAAGGTAATAGGAGTGAAATTGGAGGGACCACCGAAGTTGCAGAACAGATGTTCAGTTTTCGTTCTTCTGATCTTCAGTCCGACACTCTCCAATTTTTCCTGCCATTTTACCAGCCTACTCTGTACCTCAAGTGCATTTTTTCCAACAAGAACATTGTCGTCGAATAATGTCAGCGTTACTCGATTATGGCGTAATTGACCAACGCATTGCCGATTAGAGGTGCGTGTTCACGTTCCACTAAATTGGAATTCCTAAGACACATCCATTTTAAATGTTTTTAGTATCGTTTTCACTTTAAAAATAACAAACTCTCCTGTAATACTTCACATAATGATACCCAAACCACAGACGGGGCCTTCATGATTCCACGAAGATCGGTGAACAACCGGGTGCGAAATAATAATATGTGAAATAATAATAATAACCTAACCAACCTTATCTATACTAATATTATAAAGAGAAAAGATTTGTTTGTTTCTTTTTTTGTATCGAATAGGCTCCGAAACTACTGGACCGATTTTAACCATTTTTGCACCAAATGAAAGCTAAATTATCAGCAAGTATTTATTTAAAAAAAAATAGAGATCCTTAAGAAAATTGCAATAATGTAACCCAAAGTAGCAAAATTTTGCCTATAAAATTTATTTATTTGGCGTGCGCTGAGAAAACCATTGATGATACATAAAAATTATGTACTACATGATTAAAGTACTCATTATTACCTACAAAAAAGTCTGCGAGGGAATATATCTTACTATCATAGTTAAGTCACAATAGAAGCTTTTGTGTTCTAAAATTTAATTATATCGCCGACATTCCCACGGAATCGAAACTTACGCGGGTGAAACCGCGGGACGCAGCTAGTAATACATACAACACATATAATATATGAATGCTCTTATACCATAACATTGTTAGTGCGTTAGAGTGCGTTGTACAAAATATCTGGTGGCAAATACAGTCTGTAGTCGGTTTGGTTTGACTTGACAATTTAGCTTTTCTTTAATATGCTTTTTAGCCTAAGTTTTTTTAGCCTCAATTGTGGTACCACAGTTTGCTGGCTCAGTTGTAAAACTGTGGCCCTCGCTCGATCCTCGTTTTCAAACAGTGTGCTACTCATGACTATTGTCAAGTGTCAAAAAACTGACCACAAGTCTGTACAATCGTATCTGCCACCATTGATTTTGTACAACGCGCTAAATTATGTTTGCAACAAATAAAAAAATCATGTTTGTTTTGAGTATTAACATATCATGTGTATATATGTATGTATTATGAATTTAGTTAGGTTATTATTATTATCATAATTATATATATCGAATATTTTGCACCCAGTTGTCCAGCGATCTTCGTGGCATCATGAAGACCCCGTCTGAAAACCAGCGCTGCACATGACCCTTAGGTTCTGGCGCAGCATAATGCTGAGACGGGGACCTATTTGACCCCACGCAACACAAAATGACGTACCTACTTTGTCTGTTTTTCGTTTCGTTGTGTTATTATATGTTAAGTATCTGTTTTGTGTTTATTACTATTTTTTGTTTAACTTTTGTGTTGTTTGGGGAATAATAAAAGCATTTCTTTATTTTCTTTCTTTCTTTTTTTCTTTTTTAGAGGTAGAGCTCGTAGAAACTTAGAAAAAAATCCTGTCTCCTGACTACATACACAAATCTACTAGCTAGGTGTAGCTAGTAGAAATGTGTATGAAGTCAACACAGAAAATGTCCTAGTTCCGAATATTAGTTGATTTTTAAAGCACGGTAATTAGAACAAAATGCGTACATAAATGATGTTTTTCATGTTCAGTCATTATCAGTGACCTCGAAACACACCGATAACCAAACATTCAACATTAGAACATAAGTACCAATTTGTTTTGATAAATTTTCTCGAATCATGAGAATATTATTTTGTTTTAGTTTTAGATAAAAGCAGATAAGTATAATTCAAGCCCCCTGAATTAAGTTTTTAGGGGGCGTTTGAATTAAGTTGAATATTTTAATTCTCAATCGTTTGACTACGAAGAAAATACAATAATGAGTTAATCGTTGTCCCCCGATTTTCGGCCCCATCGGGGGACGACGAGAAGTTTTTAATAAGCTCTGTTTTTTTTCCTCCGACAAAAGAGAGTCCGAAATAGTTTTGGTCTTCTTTCTGGAGACGAATTCGTTCGTTTTTGGTTGCTTTTGCTATTCTTTTGGTATTGATCACGTTATGACTGATAACTCCATAAGTCATCATAACCCTGGCTCGGTATTAAGAGGGCGCCCAACAGTCCCAACATGCCAGCTATGACAGCCCATATTCTTGACTATGACCCAAAACCGACAATGTATACTATGATTTGTAGGTACTTGTGCCTTAATTTTGATACATATCTCGCAAAAAATAACGGAGTTATAAAATGAAACCGTTAAGGAAATCTGACCATTTCAAAAACCATTTAAGCATGGGCCTTCAAAACTCCCATTTTAATCAAGTTTCAAGAGTTCTGACCTCATCAAACCATTTTAAGCCAGCTTGGGCTTCAGAACTTCTTCCGTTTTGGTCAGAACTGTGTCTACCGGAGGGCTGCCCTCCTTTAATTTTATCTTGTTCACACTTCCATTGCTAGATAGTGTTTATCATTTCATGATAATGAATGGATGGATGACCTACTATCTTGGACACCCAGCTCAATAACCATGTGGGCGGTGATCGAGTTAATGTGCCCTGGAAAATCACCTTGTGTGCACACGATGTATGGGAATCCATTGATAACCTAATCAATAACAATGTAATTTAAATCTTTAATCAAAATGCATGTAGTGTATCTCTCAAAGCAAACCCATACCACATATTAATAAATAACACTAACATAACGCTCATACGAATGAACTAACAGTTCAAACGTTGTATGAGTCATGTACACGTGCCATTTTGACAGGCTGATTAATTGCGTCGTCAGAATGATGGGGTATGTTGGTATTACGTATTCATTGAAATAGCTTTCAAAGTATACTCGTCCAGTAATACATGGACTCGTATACGAGGAAGGGTTTTAGCGGATACGCAGACAACGATTCGAGAGTTTCAAGAAAATTGGTTTAAAAAAAGTATGGAAAAGTTCCAAAGAACTCCATAATAAATGTCGTATCTTTGGCAAGATTACATTATTAGGAACATTATTTCATACTCTCTAGCCAATGATGTTCCTTAATAGTCGTAAACTCTTGAAGACAGGGGCTACAGACCGTGGACTTTTTCGAGGTTGTCTCCAGAATAAGGAGACTGTGGAGCATGTGGTAATAGACTGCATCGCCACAAACAAAGTCGAAGATGTGACTGCTAGAGCTCATCAATTCATGCTCCCGTTATGAATACTCACACGAGGTTAGGAATACTGGAACACTGCCTCACCAACCCTAAGCCCTTTACCGCTATTTCAAGGATTTAGAAAGGGGATGATGCGCAATACACCCCAATGCGGGACGTTAGTGCAGATCTTAGTTCCCCCACTTAGAATTATAATAGTCGCAAACACATGATTCATAATCATTGTCTCAGCGGCGGATAGTCAGCGAAATACGACATAGCCCAACCCGAAATCAATAGATTAATTAAAAGATACCACTGTTTTTACTGTGATAGCTTATCGTGTACAACACAATATTTCCGTAATGCGTAATAACTGAGCTACAAAAACGTTGCAAATATCAAAGTCTAAATATATCATCATTTATAAATATATCATATTAACAGTCTTTGTAACTTGCAAATTCAAAATGTGAGAATTATGACTTTTGCTGATGATACAGCTATTCTCTTTAGTGGAAAGAGTTGGGAGGATGTTTTCCAAAGTGCTCAGAATGGAGTAACTGAGGTTTGTTTTTGGCTCAGTATGAATGTGCTGACTCTTAATGTTGCAAAGACAAACTACATAACATTTGCATTAAAATCTAACCTTCTGCCACCCCCTTCTTATACAATTACTGCTCACAGTTGTACCACGGCCACCTCCAGCTGTATGTGCCCTTCTTTGATACGAACTGACAACATTAAATACCTCGGAGTGCTTATTGACCAGACACTAACCTTTAAACGTCACGTTGATACTTTGGTAACCAGGCTTAGAAAGCTCATTTATATTTTCAAGGCGTTGAAACATGTTGCTGACCATAGTACAATCAAGACTGTCTACCTAGCACTTTGCCAATCTATCATAGGTTACTGTATCACCTCATGGGGAGGAGCAGCAAAAACTCATCTCCTAGAGTTGGAAAGAGTCCAACGGGCCATGTAGAAGGTCAGTGCGGGACTTCCCTTTCGTTTTCCTACGGCTGAGCTCTACTGTAAATGGGACATTCTGACAGTTAGGCAGTACTTCTTGTTGCAAGTGGTGCTGAAGAAGAACTCCCAGCTTATCTACGACAAGGATCTTGTGTTAGACAAGCGAAGGAAAGGGGCCGTCTGCCGTTCTCAAACATACCACACAAGCTTCTCCCATAAATTCACCTGTTTCCTCGGGACATTTATTTATAACAAACTAAACAAAGAACTTTCCATTTACGCGCTCCAAAGATCTAAACGTAAGGCAGTAGTTACAAAGTGGCTCAAAACTCTAAACTACCAGGAGACCGAAAACCTTTTATCTGTGAACTCCAAATTTTTCCCTTGATTATTTTAAGATGGCCTTTATAACATTTACCCTCCACTTTTTCGCATATTGGTCTTATTCCCAGCTCTTTTACTAGTCCACACATCCTAGATGGCTTTATTGTCTCACTAATTTATTACTCACTAAGTTATCCCTGCAATACCCAGCTCGGACAATCCCATACTCTCATAAACTCTATCATTTTTAATAGTTTTAGAGTGCTGATGGGGTTGCCGCGTTTCTGCAGCGCGTCAGGCATGTTATGCGAGGCGGATACTGACGGCTTCCACGCCATCATGAGAAAGCGTTGTGCGTCGCTTTTGAAACGCTTGCGCGGCAGCCCCAACACCATTCTAAGCACACTGGCGGCACACTGGGACTCTCCGTTTATTGGACACTGGATAAGCCTGCACACAGGCTCGTAACTTGTGTAGGCGCTGTTGCCCCTGTAACGGATGGTCTCAACTGTCCATGTACGGGCTTGCATGTTATCTGTGTTGTCTCTGTGTGTTTATTTTAATTCATTTGTATGTCATTTTAGTAATTTAAATTTATATGAGCTCTGTGGCTTTAAATAAATTAAATGGCTTTAAATATTTATTTATTTTTTAAATTTTAATTTTAATAAACACCCACACATACACACACACACACACACACATATACACACACACACTTTCGCACCCCAACCTATTTGTTATAATTCATTCTTATTTTTTTAATGTTTTTGTTTGGTTTTCATTTGTTTTTCATTTTTCTTGTTTCTCTGTCACTTCATCTACTTACTTAATTTCTTATTGTGTTCGTAACATCACCAAATATAATATAATATCAACAGCTAGGCCTAGTAAGTATTCATTTTGTACAAACCGTGGAGTGTAACGGTCTCATTACGAAACGTGGTTTAAGTCAAGTTTAAGATAAAACTGGGGTTTAGACCATGGTTTTAGAAAATTGATATTACGAAACGAGTTTTAAGCCAAAAACCCCGGTCTATCTGTGGTTTTAAATTAAACCAGCCAATCCCCTAGTTTATCTCTGGTTTTAGCTCAATCTGTCATGTCAGATTTGAATGTGATTGCTTGTAGGTTATTTTTGTGCACTTTCGTTGTTAATTCGTAGATAGATAACTAAGCTTGAAAATGGACTTTAATTTGATTGACGACTTGGGTGATCTGGAGTCAGTGGGGACTTCACGAGAACCCAACCGACAACGCGTGAGGTTAAACCCTTTCGTCGAATTGGACGACGATGAATTTCGCCTCAAATACAGGTTTAGTGAAAGATTTGCTGCAAGAATTGTAGATCTGGTCAAGAGTCGCCGCACGATACAAGAGGAACGCCTTTGCAACCCGAAGTGCAAGTAGCTTGTGCTTAATGTTGCTGGGCTAGACACGAGGTAAGTTTCTTAGCTGTACATAAATAAATTACCCTTTTACTTATTTCCAATATCAATATCTCTTAAAAATTTGGTATGGTATCTATAGTATAATATTTAATTTCAGATACAAGATGATACAGCAGACCTACATGGCATCTCTCAGCCCACTGTAAGCAAGATTTGCAAAAATGTAGCAAGGGCATTAGCAGGAATGTCCCACCGCTTCATTAGGATGCCATCGTCAATCCAAAAAGAAGAAGAAAACATGGCAAAGTTCCAGAGTTTTGCTAACTTCCCTACTGTTATTGGAGCAATTGATGGTACCCACATTAAAATAAAAAAAGTCAACACTGCAGATGGGCAAGTTTATATTAATAGGAAGGGATATGCTTCTATAAATGTTCAGGTAAAACTCTTTTGAATAATTATTTTGACAATCCACATTGAGTATATGACTAATAAAAGTACAAATTATAATGGGTAAAGCTAAATAAAAGTATTTTAACAGTTCAAATCATTTCTTTATCATTGGTTTCAGGTTGTATGTAATGCTGAGCTAAAAATAATGGACATAGTGGCTCGGTGGCATGGCAGTGTACATGACTCACAATTTTTCTGCAAGTGCAGCTTAAAACAAAGATTTGAAGCAGGAGCCTTTCATGGTATTCTCCTCGGAGACAGTGGATATCCATGTACAAGTTTCTTGTTCACACCCATACTCAACCCTTCCAATCCTCAAGAAGAGCGCTACAATAGGGCACATATAAGCACCCGAAATACCATTGAAAGATGTTTTGGGCTATGGAAACAGCGCTTTCGCTGCTTGTTAAGGGGAATGTTTACCAACATTGAGACTGCGAAAACAACAATTGTGGCTTGTGCAGTACTCCATAATATTGTCCTGAGCATGAATGAGGACATATTTCCTGAAGAGGACCATACCTTGCCCGAGCCTCGGGAAAATACTCGTGTGCCTGGTACTGTCCGTGGAAATATCAGACGAAGGCAATTTATTCAAAGACATTTTTAATGAAAGCATGATACAAAATAATTGTTGGGCAGGTTAATTAGTAGATTGTGCTGTGGTATTTCAGTATTAATAATAATACATGCAATGTTTCAAACTATTATTATTGTACCTCCTATTTATTATCTAAGTGCTAATTCTCAAATAATCACAGACATTTTATAATATTGCCACTAGCCGACTAATATCACAAAGTAAAATGTACAATACTTAATAACTGTATACTATAAAGGTATTTTTATACTTCTAATTGTTTATGTAATTGTGCAATTTCTAATTCCAATTTCTTTACTATTAACTGTCTTATTTTCAATTCCAAAACTGATTTCTCTGCTTGGAGTTTTGCATTTTTTAATTGTAAACTTGTAGTTCTTCCATCATCTCTAAAGTTCTTTTTTCATTTTTGATATTGTATAAATGGAGCTCTTCTGCCATCTTAACTGTCTTTATTTTTGTATCAATGTTGCTCTCTACAATTTTCTGTTTCAATTCACTGTAAAATAAAGAAAATATTTATTAGATGGGAATGGAGAATTATCTTAGGAAATATAATAAATATACACAATCTTGGTAGCTCTTATTACTCCACATTCTTGTGGTTTGTAACAACAAACTTACTTTCTCCTCTTGACTCCAATTATCACTTCTTTTCCTACCATTTTTATCCATTTTCAGTCGATTCTAGATGGTGAAAACTTTCTTCGTTCTTCTGCTAATTTGATACGATTTGAAGAAGTACATTTTGGCGCCTTACTCGCTTACGTTTCATTTCTAGTAAATTATCGTAACCTGTAACTTCTCAATAAAATATATTTGAATTTGTTTTCAGAGAATTTTACTGTTTATTTAATCATAAGCTAACCGGTTATCGAGGCAAATAAATAATCATTATGTTTTAATACCTATTACCTATATCTAAAGTCGTGACGAAAATAATAAAGCAAATCATTTTATTCAAGATTCTTGAAAGAATGGAACGCTTTTCGATATTTGGGGCATGCAAAGTCCAAGATCTTTGGCTGTTGTCAATGAATGATTGAATGATACACGTAGACCCGAGTTCTAGTTGGGTTTAGTTAGACCTCGGAAAAATCTGCTTTCGTAATAAAGTCTAAACCAAAGGTCTATATTTAGACCTGGACTAAGTAGTCTTGGCTTAAACTCGAGTTTAAACCACGTTTCGTAATGAGACCGTAAGTGTCTGGTGATCTGTAATACAGGCTTTTTAAACTCAGGCACCAGTCTCACACAAAACAGGTTCATACAGTGGTTACTATACTGTTAGTTAAGGACCTTATAATTTAAGAACTTATTGTGTTGAGAAAATAAATGTTTTTTATTATTATTATCATCAACAGTCTGTAGAAATCCACAGTTGAACAAACTTGAAGATATCAGCGGTCCATCGAGTGAGGTCTTCCAAGTGGGGAATGGGTTCGTGGTCGTATTTGAGAACCTTCCCCAGCTGTTGTCGGTTGTGCGAGCTAACTGACTTGCCACTTCAACTTGTTAATTCTAAGAGCTATGTCGATGACTTTAAAATATAAACTAAACTAGACTCATGTTAGGATTCAGTCCTGTATCGATCCAGCCAGCGCCGGATCGCTAGTAACACTAAGTTATGATTGGAATGTTTGAAAACGTCAATGTATGTGAATCACAAAGGCGTTCGAAGAAGATTCTACGATATATATTTTTATTTTCATTGATAAAGAAATTTTCTAAACGATTGATATCTTCATTTATACTGCGATTCGTACGGTATTGATGTTTCGATGTGATGTTTTATGCCGATAACCTATAGCTGTATTATGGCTAGGAATTGTATTAATCTTGGGAAGGCTACCGGGACCTACAACACAAGTCTTATTGACTTAAACCTGAATTCATAGTCGGGGGTTGAACAGTCCCCCAAAATCCATCATTCAGCATTTGCCTTATGGCTGGGTACATAAAGATTAAATTAGCACTTTTATTTAACTTAGCGCCTGAACAGTCCCCTAGGGGAGCCCCTATTTGACTATGAATTCGGCCCTTAGTGTATTGTTGATATTTAAGTTCAATTATGGAAACAAGCCATTGCATTGTACAATTTTTAATATTGTTTTGTTTTATTTTACGTAACGTGCCTGAAATTAAATAATTAAATTGAAATTGAATAGACCGGCTGAACCGATTTGGATTAAATTTATAATAGAGATAGATCTCGAAACAACTTGAGATAAAACATAGGCTAGTATTTATTCTAGTACCACGCAAGCTAAGCCTAGGCAAGTCACCAAAAACTTACCCCAACAAGAATTATTTTTGCTTATATACGCCATTACATAGTCCCGAATTTAAATACAAATTTTGTCAACAACTAGTCAATAATACAAAGCAAATGATTGATACCAAAAATCTGCTCATTTTAATACTTTCACTTTTGAGTGCTTCCCCGTTCAACCCACAATTTTTTTATAGGCGCATATTGAATAAATATTCAATATACGCCTATAAAAAAAGCACAAAAACCAGTATGTATATCAACTGTTAAACAGGAAACTGACAAAGCATTTTGCATGCATAATTTTTACGAACTCTTTTATCGTATATATGAATATCATATAGAAGCATGGAACTTCCTGATGGATTTATCTACTTCGCAAATAGAACATACTCGAAATTATTTCGGTTCATTAGCATACGAGTCTTAATTTAGGACATTGTATCACGTTGCGGGTACGATTCCCGCCGCGGGACAAATGTTTGTATGATCTGCAAAAATATATAAAAAAAGAACAATAAATAAATAATAAATAGTCATTTTCACACAGCATCATCTAGCCCCAAAGTGAGCAGAGCTTGTATTATGTGCACTACATGACTTATGTACATACATAAGTCATGTAGTATAATAATTATCAGTTTTGTAGTTCCCATAACACAAGCTTTGTTTACGTTGGGGCTATATGAAGCTAGGTGAAAAATGTATTGCATTATTATTATTATATTACTAGCCTCTGTCCACGGCTTCGCCCGCGTGGTACCCGGATAAAAAGTAGCCTATGTGTTATTTTGATGTAACAAACATTCATCCTCACAAACTTTCTCGTTTATAATATTGGTAGGATGGTATGGTAGGTTAAAACCTACTGCCATTGATTCAATGTTGATCTAACACCAGTTACCAAGACTTTGTTATTTTTTTTAAGAGGGATCCGAAATACAAACTTTGCCATGCTGATTAAAAATGCACTGTAACGTAGTCGACCTAATTCTTATATCTCAGAAGTTCTCAGAAGAAAACAGATCCGTTCCAGCATAACTTTTAGCATATTTTTTCTAAGAATATAAATTACCATGACGATGAAGCAAAGGAAGACGTTACGAGTACATTTTTATTACGTGACTAACAGCCGTTGATTGTCGATCAATTGATTACACAAAGTGTGGTGTTTGTAAATATTTACGAATAAAGGAAAAATGCTCAATTTAGCACCATTGTTTGTTGGAAATTGTTACCTTGGATTGCTATTTGTTTGTCACGTCGATGTTATTATTATTATTTTGACGTGTATGAAAGATATGTATGTTATGACGAAAATGAAAAAAAATATACCCAGACGTATCAAACACGCTAGGGTCCCGAAGTTTTATCATCTTTTCAAATTGGAAATCCGTTTAATTTCAATGGCAGTTTCTACCTAGCCTCAAGTAAACGGATAGAAGTCATACGAATCGAATGCAAAATATCCAGCACGATTTATTTATTTATTATTTAATTTTTCATCAGCTCTTACAGGGCTCTTAACTGTCGAGTCCTGTAAGGGCTAATTTATTTGTTTAAATTAAAAGTATTTAATATAAATACATTATTGCATAAATTTAAAACCTTCGTCTTTTCCATTGACTATTACACCGCCCTAAGGCCCGAATTCATAGTCGATTAGGGGCTCCACTAGGGGCCTGTTCAGGCGCTAAGTAAAAATTCAAGTGCGATTCAACCTTTATGTACCCAACCATAAGGCGAATGCTGAATGGTGGATTTTGTGGGACTGTTCAACCCCCGACTCGACTATGAAATCAGGCCTTAGTGACATGTAATGATAAAAATTGATGTCATATAAATCGAATGCCAAAAACGATATTTCACTAGCCTCTGCCCACGGCTTCGCTCGCGTGGTACCCGGATAAAAAGTAGCCTATATCTTATTTTGATGTATAAACTATATTACTGTAAAGTTGCATCAAAATCCGTTTAGTAGTTTTTGCGGGAAAGAGGAACAATCATCCATCCTCACAAACATTTGCGTTTATTATAGGATACTTTTTATCTGGGTACTATGCGGGCGAAGCCGTGGGCAGAGGCTAGTTTTGTATAAAGCTATAAATAGATAAAATTACATTAATATAAAATCTAACATTTTATGAGTGTCTATTTTAAAAAAACAGCTCCTGCAATTGAGACTAAGCAAGGGCAAGTTGCGCTCATTTATTAAGTCAAAGCATCGCCAACAACGTCGAGTGTCTGGGGATAACAGTCAAGGTAGCCCTCCACTTTGGCACGTACCATCTATTTACAGTCGTATATATAATGCCATTTTGTATGTGTTGATGAATCAGGTCATGCGCATTTTATATTGAAAAGAACGAATAGATCTCACAGGTATAAATTGCTGACAGAACTACAGTTTCCTTCATGTTGTTGATAAATAAATAATAAATAATGCTGGACAATCCACACAGCATCATCTAGCCCCAAGCTAAGCAGAGCTTGTGTTATGGGTACTAGATGACTGATATACTTAATACAATACATTACATAGATAGATACAAACATTTGTCCCAGGGCGGGAATCGAACCCGCAACCTCTTGTGTCGCAGGCGGACCTTCGCCCACCGCGCCACATCGGTCGTCAAAGGAAAGGAAGGTCGTATAGGGCTTGATGAAGGAGACACTGAAACATTGCCTTTTCCGCATATATCACGAATTGTATAATCCTTGTTCCAAATACTGGGTAACAAACCATTTTATTTCCATTGTTTTTAGATATAAATATAATTTAAATCTATATGAAAAAGCTATTAAAATAAAAATATTTCAACATTTCAAAATTATCGCATTTTTTTTTGGTGTGTATTAGATTAGAATTAGATGCTAGGTAGAATAGTTACGATGATTTTAGAAACTTCTTTTCTGTAAATTTTCTTAATAACCGCGTTTGAGTTAGGTCCGTGTCTATTTTAACTGACTTGTTATTGTGTCAAAAAGAGTACATTTATTCTATTGTTGTGTTGCATCGTGACCGATGGTAAAAGACACAATATGGTGCCAGGATGCTGTGCGGATCGCAGAAACCACTTTATGTATCATGATCATATCCCAAGCAACGAAACCAATTACCAATTGCTCTACAGCGAACCGGTCAGGTATTCAACGGTAAAACTGGTACAAACATCTTATGCGCTGAGCGGATTGCCTCGGCTGATATTACGTGCCTTGTATAGGGCTTGATAATCTTGAGATACTCCTGATTTGTCAAGTAATTCCTAGCGATTCTGTAATGCATTCTATCATCTTAAAATTTTAATTACAGCTAATTACCAATAGTTTTCGTCGATTTGCCATGCCTTTCATTTCAGTCCATTAGAAGGATATGAACCTTTTGAATTCGCAATAAATAATCGCTGCTATTGTATATTATTTCAATATACAAAGTTTCGAGCCCAAGTTCCATAGTAATGGTTCCATAGCACTTAGGTATAAAAAGTTTATTTCTTCCATGAGACAAAATACTGGAAATTAGATTTTCGAAAATTGGAAAATATGACAAGTTTAAACTACTTATAAAGCAAACTTATTAGCAGTATAGTTATTTTAAATGATAACAGCGGACTGTCTTCGATTAACGATTACATACTTGTAATAAGTATTTATAAACGAGGTGATTAACATAAACAGAGAACCCTATCACTTAACAAAGACCGAAATATTTATCGTACTGAAAAATTATCCACATTTTGAATTGAAGATCACGCGAAGTATGAGTAAGTATAAACATTTCAAATCTAAAAAAAACTGTTTCAAATCTTGAAAATGTACTCACGTAACATGATTTTACTAACAATCACGACTCGAAAAATTTCTGGAAGAATTTCGCCACTCAAATTGATATGTTTTTTGTCAAATTTTCACTGTACATGACACTTCACTACACAAACTTTTAATTTCACTATCAAAATCAAAAGACTACTATAATTTAAGTCTCAAATATCAGTAGAATATATCGTTGAATCTTCGCGCGTGAACTAGTAAATAAAACGAATATCTATGGTACATAATACGTGTCACACACTCAAGTCCACGCTCCCGACTGCCGCCAATAGTCAAATGTATGTATGTTATCCTAATGTAAAACTAGTTATATATTTATTTATTCAACGTCATTGATACGTTCTTTGTTCTTTATTTAGCGCATTGGCTTTTGACACTGGACACTAAACTAGAGCGATGTAGCTTCCGAATCTACCGAGCGTATCTACAGATTTCCAGTTCCGCGAACCGAACCAATTCTGAGTAGGTATCTACATGAATAAAGAAAAATAATCCTACTAATATTATAAACGTGAAAGTTTGTGAGGATGTTTGTTCCTCTTTCACGCAAAAACTACTGAACGGATTTTGATGAAACTTTACAGTAATATAGCTTATGCATTAGAATAACACATAGACTACTTTTTATCCGGATACCATGCGGGCGAAGCCGTGGGCAGAAGCTAGTAGACTATAATTCCCATGTTCATAGAATTAAAATTATCGTGGTTTGGTATCTTTTTAGAATATTATTACGACTATACCACGTACTTTACTATTGTAAAGTACGTGTAAAGTACGTGGTAAGTACAATAGTAAAGTACGTGGTATAGTCGTAATAATATTCTAACGAAACGTCAGCAGGAGAATACTCCTGCTGACGTTTCGTTGACCGGAGACGGGAACTGTTCCCGTCTCACGACAGTCGAGCGTGGTCGAGGACGGTGCTCATGAGAAAGGACCTCCAAACGGTCAACGAAACGTCAGCAGGAGAATAGTAAAGTACGTGGTATAGTCGTAATAATATTCTAAAATTCTTACGATGGAGATCCTCAGATGTATTATGTGTATGCAGATCTGTGATGATGACGTAGAATAGGGTTACATAAATAGTCAGAGATACTTCCAATCAATATTATATGGCACGTGTCAGCGTTTTACAGAGTAGTTAGCATTTCACGTAACAGCCTGCAAGCCCATCCCGAACACTAACCGATGTAACATGCCTTTTCGTTTTTGGTTCTATTCTCATGCCGGTTTCCTTACGATGGTTTCCATCAAAACGGTGAACGTTTTAAGCACGTGTAAAGCCCACATAAATTTTAAAATTCATTGGTGCACGATTGGTGAAGTCGGGTACAGGCTAGGCCAACTCGGCTGATCATCAGCACTTTTAACATCATAATTATCAACATTTTAGAATCATCGGCATATTTAACTATGTCTGAATCTTGTGATCGTCTAAAGACAAAGACAATTCTATATAT
Organism: Perizoma flavofasciatum; assembly: GCA_958496245.1. NCBI lineage: Eukaryota > Metazoa > Arthropoda > Insecta > Lepidoptera > Geometridae > Perizoma > Perizoma flavofasciatum. The sequence continues at coordinate 2,771,760 of OY292443.1, read as the reverse complement.
TTTTATCTGTTCTTTATCAACTTTTCTCTGTATTCTGTATCATTTGAAACGATAAAGATAAAACGTTAAAAGAGTAAGCATTATTTATAATTCTATATTGATTATTTTTTTCACTCCTAAATAAAGGCCTTCGGGCCGCCGTAGAAGCTCATTAAACATTCCTTTAGACAGATAATCGGGCTCGATCTTTGAAACGATAAAAAACTCATGAATAAATTATTGTGAAAGCCGACCTTTTCCTTCCGCTTTCACACAGATAGATGGTTTCATTGTGTTTTTGTAATTAGAATTACTCTTTGGCTTCTTTATTTTGCTTCGATTGGGCCGGCCTATTGCGCACTGATGCGGATAATGTATAGAAAATATCGTAAGGTACTAAGAAAGTATCTAAGTCAGACCAGTGTGCGTAGGCCGTAAGCTACGGTTCAAAGTGCTCAGAAAACCAATTTACACGTTCAATTTTGACTATTCCCAGCATTATGTTTCTATAAAATATTCAAACATCCAGTGCACGAGAGAACTAGGTTAGGTTAGCGATTAGACCATTAAAGAAAACAATTGAGTTTTGACAGCCTGAATAGAGATCACTTTTAAATTAACTGTCGAGGCCCTTCACGGTCTACATTTGGTGAGTGACGTTAGTGGCAATTCAAATCTAGCCCTACCGTGGCCTTTGGATAGTCTATAAACTTGGATAATGAGTCTGCCGATAACATGCCGATATGCATCGTGTCCGCGGGTCGGCGACCCACACAACACTCATAACAATAGCTTCTCGTGTTTTTATATACTAGCCTACCTACATTTTGTGATGCAGTGCACTAGGTTTCTGACACACGGAAAAAAATGGGTTCGGACAATGTGTTCAACTAAGAATAAAATTATTCTCAAGTATTTATTTACTAGAAGTAAGAATAATATCTTTACTGAAGTACGAGTGACATGGAATTCTTATTGTTATAAAATTTTATTCTTCATTTATTTCTTTAAACCAAGATTTTTTTCGTTACAAGTTATTTTTATTCTTGACTGTAGAAATAAATTGAATTTTGAATGAAGCAATTTAAAAATTCTTAATCTAAGTACGAGTATCTTAGTTGGAGTTAAATATATACTTGGGCGAAAAATGGTTAACAAGACAAATATTTACTAATGCTAAGAATATATTGTTTTCCCCATATATGAAACACGGAATGTCTTGACCAATAGATATATACAAAAAAAAAATCCGTGCACGTGAAGTACAGGTCAACGTGACAAGCTTTTCGTACAGTAATAAAATTGAAAGGCACATGAGATACGGATCCGATATCTGCTGCGGGAAAAACTGGTTGCATGTTCTGCAGATAATTTGTTCCGGGTACGGGTGCTGTAGTACTATGGTACTTGTAGTTCTTGATACCCACACTACAGGAAATCCTAGTGTGGAGTCAGGACTATGTATGTGACTGTATGATTTTATAGGATATTATTAAGCGATTATATTTATTTATTTATTTTTAGGAAAACCAACAGCATATAACAGAAAGACAACACAGAAGGCCAATAAAAGGTTTTCACGCGTAGATATAGGGTAAAGATACATAGAGTGTGAGAGCTGGACAGGAAACATACAACAGGATAAATAGTAGATATACAAACAGATTAAAAATTAGAGCAAAAATGAATATGAATTCACGATTGAACCTCAATTTCGCCACGCAGAAAAGAAACAGGTTAAAAGCGAGTATGAGGACTAGGATCCTCTGTATCGTGAGTATCAGGAACTATCACAACACCGAGACCCTATATCTGCAGAATTCGCAAACATTTGTCCCGCAGCGGGAATCGCACCTGCATCTCTTACGTCTCAGCCGGTTACTCGCCCACCGCGTCAACGAGGTCGTCAAATATGTATCGTGCATAGATAAGTAAGTAAATACTACGTATAACGTATCACATAAGATTATTTTTCTTATTTAACCCACACGTCGACCTTTAGATGGCGGCGCGTTAAGCAGTCGCTTCACGCGCATCCTATCCTACTAATATTATAAACGCGAAAGTTTGTGAGGATGGATGTTTGTTACTCTTTCACGCAAAAACTACTGAATGGTTTTTGATAAAACTTAACAGTAATATAGCTTATACATCAGAACAACAAATAGGCTACTTTTTATCCGGGTACCACGCGCGCGAAGCCGTGGGCAGAGGCTAGTAGTGAATAATAGTAATTTACCTCGTCTAGTCGACTATGAACTTTTCGTACATAGTGGGATGTTGAGTTCTTGCATGTTTGTATTTAATTGGATTCGTCTTGGCAGTTTTAAGTTTATTATCTGACTGTACAAAACAGCATTTATCATTAATATCCGAAACATCAGTGAATAAAATATTAAAATTAAAAAGTGTCAGTTCGGACAAAGTGTCCGAAACGTCAGCAAGCTTACCGTTCACACGAAGCCGGATTTTGTAGGTACACGAAAAAAACAACAATAAAGTAAGTTCGATCAGTTAGTGGGCAACTCTGGTGCCGAAGAAAGTCGAAGTGACTTTTAAGTCGGGTCCGACACTGGAATGTAAAAATGAAACGTTCAGTTGTAATAATGCTCATGGAAACAAATAATTCATGGAAACAAAGATCTGGCGGAACGCTGCTAAAATGGAAAGGTTACAAATTTTGATATTATTCCAGTCCGTGGCAAGAACTAAGAAAAGATAGGAAAGTTGCATGTTATCTGAAAGTTTTATTTTTCCAAAATTCTACGCACTGAGTATGTACTCGTATCTGAGGATGTTCATAATGCGGAATATAGTCGTGATCGTGTTTGTTTATTTTTTGTCTAGGACTGGTTAAGCCAGCATTTAGACCTTTGGGCGCGAGCGTCGTAGTTTTCCGTATTTATTTCAAAATGTATTTATTTTTATTTTTGTCCGTATTGAAGAAAACAACTGGACTTGAAATGATTTTATTGTAATGCTTTCAAATCGAATTCAGCGAGTGTTTCAAAACCAGTTGTGTGCGGTTCACGCACACTGTCGAACTGCAAACAAAGCCATACATTTCTAAGTGCACACGCACTGGATGCACTCAAGATCAACGTATTATTTTCCTTAATCACCGACTATTCCGTGTTGGTTGGTACGGTTTGGATGGTTTTACTTTGCTGTGTTGGTTGGTACGTTTTGGATGGTTTTACTTTGCTGTGTTGGAAATAATTCTATGTCCAATATAGACTAGCTTTCGCCCACGGCTTCGTCTGCGTGGTACCCGGATAAAAAATAGTCTATGTGTCATTCTGATATATAAGCTAGGTATATTACTGTAAAGTTTCGTGAAAATCCGTTCAGTAGTTTTTGCGTGAAAGAGTCCATCCTTACAAACTTTCGCGTTTATAATAGTAGTAGGATATATATTTATATTTTTTTATATGGCCAGGGTTGCTCGATGCAGTTGAGATAAGAGTTCCGAAGCCAAATGGCTCAAAACGGAAAAAGTTCAGTCATGTCCGTCTGTCTGTCTGTTTGTGCGACCCTGGTGTGTCGCACAACGATTTCTCACTCAGTTTAAAAAGTATCAAGAGAGCATTTGGTAAGATTTACGTTATCAAAAAAAAAAGTTTGTTTACCGTGGTGCCATTAGAATGTACCATTGATGGTACATGCAGGAAATAAAAATCAAAATATATTCATAAACTTATTTACTGAACTTTGTGAAAACAAATTATAATTCATAAACGAATTCTTTGTAAACACAAATGACCAATTACAAAATGAAATTAAAATTTTGGGCCTATGCCCTAAAATAAATAATTTATTTTATTTAGATGCTCTATAAACTCACAATTTGTCCAATGCATGTTCAACTTCTATATCATCATTAATTAAATCCATCTGTACATATCTTAAAATTCATCATTTAAAATTTCCCCTTTCTTACGTTTAATTGTTTAAATTCCTTATTTAGCTGGTTTGAATTTTGTTCTAACATTGTATAGACCAAGTAATAATCAATTTTGCATGCAAACGTTTGACGGGGTTCAATGAATACACTTATTTTATTGCAATATTTGTTTAACCAAAACTTTTGTTAATAAGTCAAAAACTTGGTTATTTTATATTCAGCATTATTGTGTTATAGTATCAGTATTGATTAAAATACTGATACTAAAACACAAGTTATTCAATCGTTTCTTATTTATTTATTTATTGCTGTCATGCACATAACATAGGTTGTAATGGTCATAGTATACCTCGTGTGTTCATAAGTCTTGAGACACAGTAAAACTAAAATATTTTTGGAGCTAAGTTGAGTATTCATTTATTGGATATTAAAATTAAAATTACTAGATCTAGATCTAGATCTGTATTTAAAAATAAATCATTCAAAATGGCCGCCTTTGCATTCAATGCAGGCCTTCAAACGCGTGCGCCATTCATCTATGGCGGCACGAATCTTTTCAATGGGAATCCGTTTCGATTCTTTAATAAGGGCTCGCTTGAGAGAATCCAGGTTTGGGTGAGACTTTCTGCATGCCCTCAGCTCCAATTCCGTCCATAAAGAATAATCCAAAGGATTCAAGTCAGGGCTTGACGAGGGCCAATCTTCGCTCCGAATGAAGCCTGGCAAATTGGCCTCCAGCCAACGTTGGGTAGTCTTAGCTTTATGGGAGGGAGCAGAGTCCTGTTGGAAAACCCAGTATTTTCCAGCGAATAGCGTATCATTTAATGGTTTAACCACCGCTTCCAATATGTCGGTTTGGTAATTTTGTGCCTTCACCTTGACGCCTTGCTGGCAAAAATGAAGCGAAGTGACCCCCTCGTAGGAAACACCCCACCAAACAATCACACTTGCTGGATGATGAGTGCGCTGGACATTGCGTACAGATGGCTGGACGTCCTTTGAACTTCTGGCGTAAACCTTATTGTTCTGCCGGTTAAACTTTTCTTCCACCGTGAAGATCTTTTCATCGGTAAACAGGATATTTTTTGGATCGTGTCTCTTCAATAGGTTCCGACATCGTTCCAGTCGCAATTTACGAAGACGCTCGTTTAAATAATGCACTTTCCTTCGACTGTAGGCCTTTAGTTTAAGATCATATTTAAGTATCCTGTTCACTGATATTCGCGAAATGTTGGTCTGCAGAGGTAATTTCTTTTGAGTCCGGCAAGGGTTGCGACGAATTCGCTCTCTGATTACTTTGATGTTGGCGGGCGTCCTTACAGACCGCGGGCGGCCACATCTTCCACGGTCTTCTAAAGAGCCGGTCTCCTTGTACCTCTTTATGGTATAATACACAAAGTTCCGACTACATCCCAAACTTTGGATTTCACTAAAAACTTGCATTGGTTTTTTTCCTGCTTGAAACAGTGAAATTACAGTCGCACGCAAATCTTTTGTTGGCGCCATTTTCACGGAGAATGAAACAAATATTCCAATGTATATTTTTTCTGATTCAAAACATTCGAAATTTAAAATTTTAAAAGTTTAAAAAAGGTTGCATGAAGTACTTTCTTTTTAAATTAATTAAATAAGTTCGTCTCAAAACTTATGAACACACGAGGTACATTAAATAGGCAGGTAGGTACATGAGCCCTGTAAGGGCGCTGCAAACGTGAGTTCGATACATAATCATAATCAAATTAAACAACATTCGTCTAGATTAATGTTCACAACAGTCAATAACATGTCGAATCAAATTATATTAGTCTCCCTTTCCTCCGGAACGATCAGGAGTGCGGAAACTAGGTCTCCAGCATCGGAATTCAGTTATGGAATTGAATACCTTCCGATATTGCATGTCCTACGTACTAACGTGACCTACCTACCATAGCGTGAGACTGGAGGATACGTCTTGGGCACTTTGTTTTTTTTTTATAATAACAGTTTCCTGATATAAGTACTGACCGCACACCCGGTATCGTGGTTACCCAATAATTATACCCATTACTTTCCCACAATGTCGGTCCCTGCCTATCAATTAATTGAACAGTGTCCTTACATAAAGTCCTGACCTCTTGTTTGTTAGTATTGGTTATTGGCCGTACTCAATTTAGGAGATAGCGATTTTGTAACATAAATAAAGATTACGTATTAAGCAAGCTTTTTATAAAATTATATTGTTCTTTGACCTAGTGATAACATTGTTCAGTAGAACTCGATCAAAATAAGGAAACAAGTAATGCGTTTGCTTGCACTGAACGTGTTTACCTGACAAGAATTAAATAACAACATAAATACGTACTTACCTACCAAATGCTCGTTAGAATTGAAAACCAACCAAAGACCCACTACAGTAGAGCCTCGATAATCCGAACTATCAAAAATCAACCCCTGTTCGGACTCACAGAGTATTCGGATTATAGTAGGTATTTTAAAAAGAAGAAGTTTCTCTTTCGATAATTATGTTTATTGAACTTCTTGAATAACAAAATACGTTTAATTTGCCATAAACTGATCTATTTTAGTTCTATTTAGAACTGATGGATTGTATTTATCGACCAAGAAAAAGCTTTATCCCTCAATTTTCGAAGCAACATCTTTTCCGATAACGAGAGGTCATATTCATCAACCCAATCCATGCAAATGTTAAGTGCTGTTATAGCTTGCGAATGGGAAATTTTCTTGATATTTGACGGAGAAGAATCGTCATTCGCAGACTCATCAGTCCATTTCGTAAGTTCACCTATAATCTCATCATCAGTTATGGGTTCTGTGAATATGTGGTAATTTGGCAGTTCGGATTATAGCGACGTTCGGATTAGCCTGGGTACGGACTGTCGAGCCTCTACTGTATTAGTTTCCCAAAGTATCGCTGTGTTTTAACACAGTTGATCTCAGACCGAGAAAAAAATTATACACTAAAATATTTTATGGCACTTCTACCATATGGTAGCTAAGACTCAAGAGGTACTGTTTCGATTCCTGCAGCAAGAAAAAATTTAGAATAAACTACAAATATACAAAACAAGTTGAAAGTCTCATGAGCGTAATTTCACAACATGGAGCACATATACCCTCGATGTTTCACCAGCACTTTTAAACAGGAAGCAGGAGTTTGTGAGGATGGATGTTTGTTACTCTTTCACTCAAAAACTACGGAACGGATTTTAATGAAACTTTACAGTAATATAGCTTATACATCAGACTTTTTATCCGGGTACTTGTTATCCGGTTTAAACTTTCATCCCCTATAATATATACTTACTTGCGCGACAAAAGTAGCTTATGAAGGACATAAGCTACTTTTGTCGCGGTCCCATCGGTCCAATCCAAGGTCCCATCTTCATCAAAATTTTTTCAGCGGTTTAGGCGTGAAAACGTAACAGACATACAGACAAACAGAGTTACTTTCACATTTATAATATTAGTAATGGATTCGTCGGTCCATTGACAAAAGTGGTTGCGGGCGATGCTCACGGTGAAGAGCTACTAATTTAAATAAGTGAACAAAATCGACTCTTACGTACAAGTACTACAATATTTTGTTATAAACTGTAACTGACTGTTTACATAAACAGTCGATTACATATTATCGATTTACATACTTAACGACAGATATACGTTGATCAGCCGATTAATTGCGTGTGCAACTTGCGCAACTCGCTAAGTCTGTCTTCGTGTAAACCAGGCGTAAGAGCAGATCACAGAATATGCAGACCAAACAAAAGCTAATTCAGTGCATTTGTACTGAGAGTACTGATGACGCATACTTTGTTTGATAAACCGTTACGTTTATGTTGCTTTTTAGCTCTCACCGTAGTTTCAGAGCGAACTACGTACTGGGCCTAACCATGAAGTCTTATAGCGAGTCAGTTCAGGCAAAGATGTCACTTTCCGCTTTGCGATTGAGGACGCTATGGCGTTGTTAAAGCTTTGTCATTCGCAAAGTGGGATTTGACATCGTTGCCTAAATTTAATCGCAATAAAGGCTTGATGGTTAGTCCCCAGGACACGGTTCGCAGTTCCGAACGTACTTCCTGATACCCACGACACAGGGAATCCTAGTCAAGACTGTATGTCTTTCCTGAAAAATACGAGTTGGTACAATTTGGTTCTTTTCAAGGTAAATGTGGAAAGGTATCTTATAAACCTTCACGCTTCATACAGCACGCTTAAAGCTAAATTAAAACAATTATTAGTAAGTAAGAGCTATTAAAATATTAATGACTTTTTAGTTGACGATCTGAAACTTTGACCGTTTAATTTTATGAACAATTTATTTCATACGAATATAATTTTAAATATTTGCATGCCTGATTTTAAGGCATAATTCAAACATTTAATATATTTGAGACCTACAACTGTGGCCTACATTATGATGAAGCAAATAAATTAATCTTTATCTTCATCGTCGACCATATCATCACTTACCATTAGGTGAGATTATGGCCAAATAAGGGTATTTTCTTGATGAAAAAAAGGTGATCGCTCAGTTCTAAATTACTAGTTGTGGCATTATGAACCGAGCGATTACGTGCTCAGAGAGCAGGTTATGTCGCTCCCGGCTATCATAAAAGTCGTAAAGCCCTGTGGGAGGCCTTCAGGCCACTTCGACACCCCACGAACGCACGTTGGTGCGTGGCCTAACGCACCAACAAATGGATAATATTTTTTTTCCTACTTCGTAAATTTTGTTCGGTTTCCCGCGATACAGGCTATTATAGTTTAGTGTTTTATTTGTAAATAGCTGCCCACGGCTTCGCCCGCGTAGTACCCGGATAAAAAGTAGCTTATGTGTTATTCTGATGTATAAGCTGGGTATATGCTGAGACAAAGCCTTTTTGGCATGCGGTGCTTGGGAGACTCACTTGGCACGAACTACCTACCGCAGACCTACCTTACCTACCTACATTGTTTTTAGTAGGTTAGGTACCTACCTACTTATCTTTTATCTTTTTATTATATCCTTTTATTTTACCTGGGTGTCTGTTTTAGTGCAAAGTTGATGTCTTCTTTCCGTTTTGCCAAATACAAATATTTTCTTTCTTTCTTATTTTCTTGTATATTACTGTAAAGTTTCATCAAAATCCGTTCAGTAGTTTTTGCGTGAAAGAGTAACAAACATCCATCCTCACAAACTTTCGCGTTTATAATATTAGTAGGATATAAAACACTAAACCAGTCTGTAACTCAGAAATCTCATTTACGCATTACTTGACTATAAGGCCGTGCTGCCCCATCCAATCCCCAGTCCTATCATATCCACGTTTGAATAAAATTTTAACGAAACAATATTAAAACTGAAAGTATTCCTTGCACACTGTAAACTAGACCTTATTTCCCATGTTTAGGGTATAAACCAGTTATGCAAAAGCATTGCCTTCTCTCAGTACACGTGCACTTAGTTTGCACCCACCACTCGGGTCAATATGACTTTAATAAAAAGAAGTAAAAAATGAATAATTTCATTTATTTATTTATTTATTGATAATGATAAATTCTGCTGTTTTTCATGCAACCATAATTTGTATAACTTGTCCTGGTTTTACAATCATACAATGGTGGTAGGTATTCGTAAATTTTACCTTGCACCTTTGGCCTTGGTCCGATTACCTTATAATAGATTTTAACATTCAACAAAATCATGGTTTAGTATTTACCTTGTGAAAAAACCCCGACTCATGTATTTCATCATCTATTACAGCGCCCCCTTATTACCTATGGCAATGAAACCTGTTTAGTACCCTTCTTTGAAGTCCTACAAAACAATTGGAATTAACCACATTTGAATAGGCCAAACCATTGTAGAGAAAAATGGAAACTGATAAATGAATCCCCTTGCGTCATATAAATACGCTAACAATTGTAACCTCCATGATGGATACAACCACAGATACTACCTAAGCCACAGTAGATACCTACCCTTTTAAAATCAATCCTTTTAATAAAACAAACACAAAACTCATATAAATACCAAGAACTTGTGTAGAATACAATGAACATGTGTAGATCTACAATTTAAATTAGTTTATTGTGATTCAGGAATATTTGTATTCCATACTAAGATATCACAGGTGTTTTCTATGTACATAATATTGTATTTACTTAAAAAAATGAAATAAGTTGTACATCAGTCATGTAGTTCCCATAACACAAGCTCTGCTTACTTTGTGGCTAGATGTGTGTTGCGATATGTTACATGCACTTCTAGCATATTATATCATTCAGTTTACTTTGGGTGCGTGTGAATGTAACTACTATGTGCATTACAATAAACAACTAAATAATGCAGGGCACTTCACGCAGCATCATATAGGCCCAAACTAAGCAGAGCTTGTATTATGCAAACAACATGACTGATATACTACTTATAATCTTATTTAATACCTACATTACATAGAAAACACCCAGACCCCAGACAAATATTTGCAGATCATACAAACATTAGTCCTGCAGCGGAAATCAAACCTGCAACCTTCTACGACTCAGGTGGGCCTTTGCCCACTGCCCCACAAAGTTTCTCAATGGTTTCATCATCCCAAACTCGATACATTAACTCTATAGTTCGACATATATGAAAATCTGATGCTGCTTTGCAAAACAATATTCTGATTACCAGGGATCTACTGTATTTATTATTATGATTTAATAATAATACAGTATAATTCTCTATATTTCTTCTATGGTTTCTTTGTTTTGGAGAATGAATATTTATTTGGTGATAATGGTGGTGCAAGCAGCTGGTGAGAGGTAAGGGTTCAATGCCCGCTGTGAGACTACTTTTGGCAGATATTTTCAGGTCTGGGTATTTTGGTACCATGGTACCTACTCCTAGTTTATAATACTTACAACAGGGAATGTGGGGTCAGTACTATGTATGTGACTGCTAGGTATGTGTTCATTTATTTCTTACTGCATATTTTCATAAATTAAATTTCATTTTTAGCTTCACAACCAGTGAAAGTCATATGCACAAGACACAATGCAATGGTTAGATGATTGTGATGCAACAAACATTAAATTATGGCTTTAATACTCTTAAAAATGAGATACGAGATTTAGGTAGATAAGGGTGCGTTATTAGAAGACAAATAGGTAAATTTAATAAAAACTTACCGTAGCCCGATATAATTGTAGAAATTCACTCCTCTCCTCTCAAAACAAACACTGATCGATTATTTTACGAACGCACGAACACAATAATTATTATTTTCACTGTAATACGTTCACTTTTGATGAATATTAATGAGAAACAAGATTTCGTTTTTAACTTATATATTTCAGGACGAACTACAAAATTCACAAATTCCCTTTTCACTTCACTTCTGACTTCTTTCTTGATTAAGACGGGCTAACTCTATTCTAAACACAGACTAGATAGAGTTAACTACCTACTATACCTCTATAAAGGCATTTTTTTTTATCTGTTTACCTACTCTAAACTTCTAAGTAGTGTTTTTTTAACCTGTGCAAAGTAATATTTAGTGTCGATCGGTCGACTATCGAGCGAGAAGTAAAATAATTACTCGAGTAGGTACAAACCGACGAACAAAACGAATTTATACATTCGAAGACGGCATCAACCAACCCCTGACTCGCGTATTCATTGTTATCACAGTCATAATGTACAATATCTTAAACTAAGAGAAGTTGGATTGAGAAGATATCGTTGTAAAAATGTAGAAATATAATATGTGGAAAATAAAACTGCAAGTTATTAGTTGCAATTTCATTTGCCGCCACTTCTCCAGAATATGTATATCTAATATTCATAATGACGTGTTTCGACTTAGATACGAATCTTTCATTGGTACCTTTTATCCATCTATGTAGTACGTACACAATGATGAAAAAAACTGCATTATGTGTGTGTAAACACGCTAAGATAAAACTTATCCAAAAATAATACGGTTTATACAATAATAATTAGCACTATACAATAATAATTATTATTATTTTGTAGCATGCTTACCGACAATCACTACAAATTGGGTTGGCTGGTAGAAAATGCTTTTATTCCGCATTAAGTCCGCCTATTGTTCACTTTTTTAAAATGTGCAATAATATGTTAATAAATAAATAAAAATAAATAAATAAAAATACCTATAGTATAGACCCCAACTCTAAAAATGTCCCAGATTAGATGTCAATGCACTATTTTACTTTTTAGTAATGTCAAAAATAGAGTGGGAGTAAAACCGATTACCTATCGAAAAAATTTAACGCTATGTACAGATAAAAAATATTTCCAGTTTTTGATTTGATAATTCAATAAAAAAAAAAATATGATCAGAGTTAATAAAAATAAATTCAAAGTGTCATATATTTTTCACTAATACATGGCTATAAATAATGTGTATTACAATGTAGGATTAACCTTCAGATTACCTATTGACCAAATAACACATTTGAAAGTCACTACTGCGCATGCCCTACGACAGTCTAGTCTTTATTGATTTAGAAAAGTGAAGCTATGCTTTAGCATCCTAATATTCTGTGGTGAAGCTAGACCATTATCTATCGAGATTTTCGTAGATAGCATTACGGCGAAGTTAAATAACACGAGTTAAAATGATTGGATTTACGTATTTGATAAGTTGGTTTGCTGTATTGAACCTCTATGATATTGACGAAGCTGTCGCTGAGCAAAACCCTGTTGCGTTTTCTTTCAAGGAATATCAATATAAAGATTCTCCAAAAAATGTACGTAGTTACCATTTGTCATTATGGAACTTACAGTTTATTTTACATAATCCACTCGTTTAACGCATATATAAGAGCAAAAAACAATCACGCTCACGATGTGATGTTTTCCTTCATGGACCGCGAATCGTAAAAACTATTGCTGTTTTTTTTAGGAAATGACGTTTAGAGAGTTTGAAACTGCATGTGAACAAAGTAGTGCATGCAGCCATATGACTGGACTACAAAGAACACGATGTGTCAGGGAATGCGTCTCGCCTTCATGCTATCGAGAATTGTACCAGGCAGATCCAGTAACGTATTTTCATGAACCATTATTATTATAAGACCAATATTGTCCTAGTTTATTCGAAAACTAGGATGTTAAGTTTTCTTTAATTGTTACTACGTATTCCATCTTATTTATATAGTTGCACAATAAATATATTCTGCTTCCGATAAAATGTTGACAATGTTTCTAATAGATGGTTTTCAATTTCCAGCTTGAAGACGGTGAAATAGACGTCCGCCTAAACTCTTTTAAAGGATGCTTCATTCAAAGAAGTGGTCGAACGAGAAATTGATTTCTAAAATATTTTTTTATTTCGTCACTACTTTGTGCGAAAAAAGTGCATAAAGTACATCGCAAAGTAAAATTTTTGATCATAGTAAGTTATGGGTTACTCGCTTTAAGTTAGGTACTGATTGGTACGTGATTTTTCAAGGACAATATGTAAACGTAATTATAATCATTAATTCTATTATTTTTTTCAGCTCTTTTCAATTCTGACGTCCGAAACTAAGACGTTTGTACGTGAAGTAATGAAGTGAACCAACAATTGCTGCGCTACAGCCAGCATAATTTAATAATCATTCAGTTCAGTGAATTTTAACCACACAAAGTAGATACACTAGATTTTTTAAGTTCTCTAGAACAATAAACTCAATAGTCATTAATGTTCGCTCATTTTATTTCAAATGGCCTAAGTGTGGTTGCAGCATAAAACAGCAGTCGTATGATAAGTCAGCGAGTCTTTTAAGTAACTACTAATAATAATAAATATTTAAGTGTATAATCAATAAAATCTCCTTGTTTTATAATACAAGATCAAAATCTATTTATTAAGCATATATAGATATCATGAAAAATCTTTGGCATTTATAGGTACTGACTTATTAAAATATTTATTTTTTATGTTCCACGTCCATACAATGTACGATAAACCATTCAAATTTTATATCTGTAGTTTCTCTGTACGTTTTCCAGTTTAAAATAACAAAGTATTTTAATATTTTGTAGCAGCTAATAAATTACCGCCAATAATATCTTCAATAAAATGTTGATTAAACTATAGGTTTAAACGTATCTTGTGTTACCAGTTTAGAAAAACCGTTGATCGGAAAATTAATCGATTCACACTGACGCATTTTTTTTGGATTTTTTACCGGTTTTTCCCATCTCTGACTAGTTCACGCACGACACGAGAAAATTTTGGAGCACTTGCTATCGCAAGAAGCGATCTAGTGAAAGAAATAAAGCAGAAATGGCTTCTTTGTGCAGACAAATTATTAGGGGACATGCAGTACGAAGTGTTCTATTTTCCTCAGCCAAGCGGGGATATGCCGACAAAAGTAAGATTTAAAGTTTTTCGTCACATTCCCTGCCGTTTCTGTCAATGTTTAGTTACGTAATGTCAAAAAAGTCCTTCATTTCCTTGTGTTTCCGACAGAAAATGGAAATTGCTGAAATAATTCTTCAATCCTTCACAAATTATGTTTCACCAATTTGTCAGGGATTAATCCTGTACCAAAGTTACGTATTCCTACTGCAATACGTCATGCCATTTTTATGGCTTTCTGTTGATTTATTTTGGTTTTACAGGTGATCTCTATTTACCTAACAACACCTTATTTCGAGTCAGCATTCATAACACACCACACCAAGAATGTAAAGAGAGGGTTCTTCAGGTCTACTAATTCTAAAAAATATTGATTTTGTAGGTTATATTTCTTATCATGGAATGTCAGATAAATACAACATTATCCTTAGTTTGAAAGAGTAGATTAGAAACACAACCACAAGCTGATGGATTGTCGCAGTCATAAATTTATGGACCATTCTTATTACTAAACCCACTGACAATTTAAAGTTGCAACAATACATTTTTATAGGTATACCTTACCTAGTCTAAGATCAAACTATGTTTAATATTTAAATGCTTACAAAGTGTCCTACAAATTAAAGAAAACCATAACAAATTATGAGTTCAAAAGATTCAATCAAAATTTTTTTTTTATTAGTATAGGTCAACCCAATCACTCTAATTAATTATTAATGTAGTTGTGAACATAAAAACAAAACAGTAGGTTTAAATATAAATTGATTGATCCAAACTACAACATTTTGTTCAGGTTTAATGACTACTTTTGAACTCAATACTAAATACAATCAGTAATCAATAATTAAAAATCAATATTAACTTTACGGCCTTACACACACTCCCTAAGGGTAATTTTAAACAAAATTAAAATAATTATTTCATAATTTATGTTAAAGTTTATTTTCACCAACTTTTGAGTGAATATTTTTTTTTCCATACAAATTTCAGAACTTTGTTGCACACCGCCTAGGTGTAGTTTTGTAAATATATGTTTAGTAGTTACGGAGATATGTGGTAACAAACATTCACAGAGACACACAGGTTTCACATTTATTATATTCATAGGATCATATTTATTAATATACATGAACTGTTTTTAAACAGTATGAGTATCACACTCCACACACACACACACACACACACACGCACACACACACACACACACACACACGCACACACACGCACACACACACACACACACACGCACACACACACACACACACACACATACACATACACATACACACACACACACACACACTATGCGCATTTAAGTTTTAGTTTAATTAATTAGTTTGTTAGGTACAACTTATAATATGATTTATAAAATGTTAAAGAAGAGCGGGTTTTCCTAATACAAGCATATAATTGCTTAAAAGGAGACTCCACACCCTGTAAGCACTAACCTATAAGTAACAGAAATAAATATTTGTATTTTGTAAATATTTGTATTTGTTTGAGTATTAAGAGGGTCTCTAAATTTAAATACCTTGGGCATTTCCTTACCAACAACCTTAAAGATAATGTAGAGGGAATGTAAAGCTCTGGCAGTCAGAGTTAATATGTTGGCCCGTAGGTTTGCTCCCTGTAGTGAAGAAGTAAAAATAATGCTTTTCAAGGCTTAAAAATAATGAGCTTCTACACGGGCAACCTATGGAACAGCTATACCAAAAAATTGCTAGATGTCCGTCCGATGACGTGTCCAATATAATTCAATATAAGTCTGGGTGTTTTCTATGTATAATATGTATGTATTTACAAAAAAATATATATATATAAGTAGTATATCAGTCATGTAGTTCCCATAATACAAGCTCTGCTTAGTTTGGGGCTAGATGATGCTGTGTGAAAAATGTCCAGCATTATTATAATTATAATTATACATCAGGATACTGTTGAGGCTGCCGCATTTTTGTAGTGTCTCAAATATGTTCGCACAGACTAGGATGGATGGTTTTTACGCCATCATCCATAAAAAGACAGCATCTCTTGAATTTTGAATGTGAAAAATTTGAATTTTTAAGTTTTATTTAACAATATAGACATGGTAAAACCACTTACATTGCAACCTTTTAGTACACATGATATATTTATTATAAATATCGGATTTTTAACAAATCCTGGTTCAAACTCATGGAAAATAATGTAAGCCCAATCTAGACCATTGCTTAGCTGTCTGTGGATTTAATATTGTATAGCTACGTTTTGTATACCAGTAGTTTTCTCTTTGCTGGGTTGATGGGATGCAAAATAGCTTAATTGGTAGGGAGGTTAAAAGAAAATGCTGGACATTTTTCACACAGCATCATCTAGCCCCAAACTAAGCAGAGCTTGTATTATGGATACAAACATTTGTCCCGCGGTGAGAATCGAACCCGCAACCTTCTGCGTCTCAGGTGGGCCTTCGCCCACTGCGCCACAGAGGTCGTCATACGGGTGTCTAGATACCCTGGGCGTCTAGTCAAATATCTCAAGCTTAGCTTTCGTTTCAGCTTACGCAAATTTGTCAAGGTAAAACATGGCAGCAGTCACGTCACATTTCCACAGCTAATGTCATTTCCGTACAAATTAATCTCTCTGCAGGCGTTAACGACAACAGAAAGTGGTATTTGTCTAGCCCCTCAGGCCACTTAGACAACAACCGTGAAAGGAAAAGTAAGCGTGAGGTATTTGTCTAGCCCCCCTGGTCATAGTAGTATCTGAAATATCATGTATATGTCTGGTACCCGCAGTGATGCCCGACCCCCTGGAACACGCCACTGGCATGGAGCGCAAGGAGCTCCTGGCAATGCAGGCCGGTAACGAAGACCCCTTCAACATGAAGGTTCTAAAGAAAGCAGCGGGCACCCAGGCCAACCCCACGCTCGTCCCATCTTGCTTCGACGCCCGAATTGTTGGATGCATATGTAAGTCAGTTTGTAGGGGTTTACTACTCGAAATAATTAGTCCACTAAGATGACCTATAGCTATGACGAGATTTGGGCTACCTGCATCCATAGCCTTCCCATAACCTTAAAATGTCATTGGCCTTCACAGTGTTTCAAAAGGTTGTCTGGAAGAGATAAGACCACCCATTTTACTCCGGCGATTAGCTTGTAATTTGCTCTGATTGAATTTTTAAGCAACATGTGGTGTACAATAGAGTTATCTATCTGTGGAATTCCTACTGTGGCCATGCAATTAAACTCCCTGGTTCTTGTTCAAGTGGACTGAATTGATAATACAATGCTTAAATACATTGGTTCTTTGTTAGAATGATCTTCGTTCGTTCATTGTTCGATAGATTGCTCTCTTGATCCTTGGTCGATAGATCTTGGTTCGCTATTCGAAAGCAAGCTCAGGTTTACATTAAAATTGGTCCTAATTATATTGGAAAAATAGTTGTTCACTTAGGTGCTAACGCAACAAGTGCGTTTCTATTGACTAGTTCTTAATATTGTTTACATGCTACTTCGTCCGTCACACTATCTATCTAATGTGTTAATTTGGTAAAATTTGTGGCAGTTGAGTTGATGATAGGTGTGATTGTGATGTAGCTAAAGAATTGCAATTTCTGAAATCTTACACCTGGGAGGTGCAGTGGGAAGGTGAAGTTTGTATAGAAAAACTCATGGCGTTCCACTAGTGTATTTAATAAATACCTAAAAAGTACCCCGCATTATTATTCTTTGTGTCGTGGATATCAGGAACTGTCAGTACCGTGTACCACAACACCCAGACCCGGGACAAATGTCTGCAGAAAATTTGTCCCGCAGTGGGAATCGAACCCGCACCTATAACGTCGGTTACTCACCCGCCGCGCCAGCGAATTCGTCAATTATAAATATGAATCATCATAACATTGAAATTATCGAGATTTGGTATCTTTTAGAATATTGTTACTTTATTCTCCTGCTGACGTTTTGTTGACTGTTTAGAGGTCCTTCCTCATGAGCATCCGTTTTGTGTTCCCGTCTCACGATCTTCAAGCGTGGTCGCTGACGGTGCACATGAGGAAGGACCTATAACGGTCAACAAAACGTCAGCAGGATAGTAAAGTATGTGGCATAGTCGTAATAATATTCCCTCGAGGAGTTTTTTGTAGGTAATAATGAGAATTTTAATCATGTAGTACATAATTTTTATGTATAATCAATAGTTTTTCTGAGCGCACGCCAAATAATGAATTTTATAGGCGAAACTTTGCTACTTTGGGTTACATTATTGCAATTTTCTAAAGGATCTCTAATTTTTTAGATATAAATTATAGCTATATCTTCCTGATAATTTATCTTTCTATTGGTGAAAAAAGTGTTAAAATTTCGGAGCCTATTTGGCACAAACAAACAAAAAATATTTCCTCTTTATAATATTAGTATAGATGAATGTTAATTATGGCTTATTGTTTTCAGGCGAAGAGCACGCCACCGCGATCACATGGCTCTGGATACACAAGGTAATCCTCATTAGGCAAAATCACCAGCTAAAATAAATGACAGTTGCATGCATAGTCCTGGTTTAGACAAATACCTCACGCTTAGTTTTCCTTTAACGCTAACACAAATTCGTCAAGAAAAACTTGGCATGGATTAGTACTAAGTAGTAAACATATGTGTAAATTCGGTGTTAAATGTTTTGTATTTTTCAGGATCAACCTCGTCGTTGTGAGTGCGGACATTGGTACAAGCTTGTTGAGAAAGAACTCATCTAAACACTTTAGTTTACATATTTTTTAGTAGTGATCTATACTTACATCTCGCATCTCGACGCACACATTCGTCTACGGTTCCTTTTGTTGCCATTGTAAAATAGAGATTGCGAATCAACCAAATCAAAGCAATATTAAATAATTATTGTAAGCATAAATATTGTTTTTTTTGTTCCTCTGCGTTTAGGGATGCATGTATTACGGGATAGTGTTAATAAATGAATGGTTGAATCAGACTGTGTTTTATTAATAGAGATGTACTGGGAATGGTGATGGATGTACAATTGTATAATATAAACATATAAACTACATAGTCATAGATTCTTAGAACCCACAAAGGGTTCTAATCATGCCATGGATTCAGTGCGACTCGTGAGACTTCTCTTCTATGGTGTCATACATGTATGTGACCATAGAAGAAATAACCAATATGTGACAAGTGCATAAAATAAGTCTATGAGTCGCACTGAATTCTATCACCACAGTTCTTTCACCATTATTCAACCGGCCCTTTTCAAGACCACCTCAACGTGTGGGCTAGCTCTGGTGCGTGGTACCACACCGTCCAAAGAGCTTCGGACAGTTCTTGTGTCCTTCGAAGCAAGAAGCGCTAAAGGTTGAATTCCTATTTCGAAGTGGCATTAGGTACATATATAATAGCCGAATTATGACCTTCACGGATCCGTTACAAAGGACTAGGATTTTCTTTGAGTTCCATTGTATCCCCGTGGGTTCTTTTTCTGAGTTTGTGAGTTTGGTAACCACACAACATAAAAGTAGGTACCGTTGGTGTGGGTTAGTTAGTTTGAAAGCAAACCATTTCTGGAAAAAAAATTAAACCCCGTCTATTGCAGCGCCCCAAAGCTACATTTCAATCTGATTTGATATGCCGTTCTGGAAATAAATGGTAACAGAACAAACAAATAAGGCAAAAACCTCTTACCATTACCATTGTACCCAAAAGCAGCGCCATCTATCGGTTTAGTCATAATAAACCTTTTATTCACAACTGCTTCTCACCGCTAGATGACGTTAAAAACATGAATCGTGAGCACATGTTTTGACTATCTTATCTAGAGTACACAGACCGTAGAAAATTCTTCTAACCACAGACTAGTTGATACTTCCCTACGTCCACCAACTTATCTGTTCAGTTGACAGCGTCGCTAGTGCAGATTTTAGTATTGCCACCTAAGAATTTCACCAAGAAAAAAGGGAATCAAAACGAATACTCTTCGACTGACTTACAATGAACTCAATCCTGCTATATCTTATCCCTGGTAGTGCCTCAATAGACTACCTCAGAGAGGATCGGGTCAGGACAACAAAAAAGTGAATGGTGCTTCTGCGACAATAGGGCTAGCAAGAAAAAATGCGCTTGTCACGTGGAATGCTAACTATAATGCAAAATGTCTTAAATACAATGTTAGGACGTGTATCTGACTACCCTCTACATGGTATCCTCACCGATCAGCGTAACTACTGCGTATGGATCTCCCTAGGAGGATACAGACGTAAGCGTGTTTGCTTGTTTTCTCTGTTTTTTGATTATTTTATTGTTTTGTTTTTTCTAAGCAGTTATTCAGAAAAAAATAACATCGTTTAAGAAAGGATTTTTATGGACTTTGCAGCAGTATAAAAACTAAATTTTTCAAAAAATCCGGTGTTTACGTTGAGCTCATACCAGGCAACACTAACACGTTTAGCAAACATTATAGTTACCCTCATGTTCTCTATGGATGCTTTGGCATCCCTAGTAAGTCTGTGGAGTAATTGGAGTATCCCAAACTAGTCTGTGATTTAATCTGTGGTGGTTTTTGTTTAGTTATGTACCTACCATGTACCTACGTAACGTAGTGATTATTTCCTCTGTTAGCTCCGTCTAACATTAGCGCTTAGCGTTATACTCTTTGGTCCGTCCGCCAAAAATTTGATTTATTTATTATTAGTTTTGTGATTTTTAGATAACTCGTTTAGTGAAATTTCGGATAGGCCTGAAGTACTATTAGGTGGCTGAAGTAATTTAGCTTATAAAAACGCTGATGGTTCCTGGACATCAGCATGGCAACACGTGAGTAAAATGAACATTAAGAGCTAGGGTTTGTTTGCGTTATTACCATCGTCAGTCTTTGTAATTACATTGTTTTGTGCACTGCTAAGATGCAGCCGCAGATCGCTTGTCGTGTCGCCGATTCATGCCAGGCCACTGAAATCAAAGACCTTTTGACTGCCACTGAAAAGACCTTGTGAATGGGAAGAGCCATTATCTTCCAGATAACATAAGTTAGGTAAAATAAAGTAAAAGTTTAATTTGACCTCACATTTATCTATTAATATACAATTATATTTGACTAGTGGATTGTTACAAAAATCCACTTTAAAAAGTATACATATCCCCAGGCCTGAAAATAACCGGGGAGGTCTGTCGGACTCACCAACCAGTCTACTAACAGAGTGCTAGTGGATGGTGGCATATTTACTAAAAACCCATATAGATATTCTGCACTCACCTTTAGTGACAATGCATTGTCAAACCACTCATCAACAGGCAATTTGCTTGATAGCGCATCAGCATTTGACAAGGTTATGGCAGTTGGCCTGTCTGCCTTTAGTGGGCCCTTCAGTCTCCTTCTTGTGGAAAGCTTTTTCCAATCCTGTCTGCCTCATGACTGAATTGTCCAATGTCTTGCTTGACTGCCTGCTGAAAGATTGAATTGTATGGAAATGACATTAGTTGTAAAATGTCATATGTCTTCTGCCGAGTTATTACTTGACAAATTTGCGTTAGCGTGAATGAAAAACTAAGGGTGAGGTATTTGTCTAGACTAGACCCTCTGACCCCACATTATTGGATTCCCTGTTTTGTGGGATCAGGAACTACAAGTACCATGGTACCACAACACCTATACCCGGAACAAATATCTGCAGAAGATACAAACATTTGTTCTGCAGCGGGAATCGAACTCGTACCTCTCACGACGCAGCTAACTACTAGCCCGCCACGCCATCGAGGTCTGTCTTTTATAAGCATTGTGTTCGAGTGATCACCCAAATGCTTGCTCCTTTCTGTGTGTTGTATTTTTTCATGTTATTGCTAGCCTCTGCCCATGGCTTCGTCCGCATGGTACCCAGTTAAAAAGTAGCCTATGTGTTATGCTGATGTAGTAGTTTCATCAAAATCCGTTCAGTAGTTTTTGCGTGAAAGAGTAAAAAACATCCTCACAAACTTTCGCGTTTATAATATTAGTAGGATTTATGCCTAACATAGCCTAGGTCTTAGAAAATTATGGATCAAGTTAGTTGATTTAAATTATTATCATAGGTTTAGTTAACAAAATTAAAAAATTACAGCACAAATGTACATAGCGGAGGGATTCTCGGAAGACTGCAGAGAGCTGATACAATTTCTAACAATGAACTATGAGAAGGTGGATTGGCACAAATTCTGCTATTATTGGAAACAGATGGAATTTGACATAATTTTTTAGTAAGTTCTTATTTTAACTATTGTTATCTGAGCTTCATAGTTTCATAATTAATTCAGTGGAATAAATCTTCATAAAGCACAATTTCCAACTTAACTGCTAACTAAGTACTGAATCAGCAGTTTTAACCCTTTTCTAGTTGATGAAGGGATGTAACTCTTGAATTTGAATGATGCTGTTGTTTGGTGTCTTCTAGGATGATAGATAGATAAACTCTTTATTGTGCATAACACCAATTTACAGTATAAACACAGAAACATAGTAAAAAAACAAAGAACAAAAAAAGGATGGTTCTTAGGTAGGTCTTATCGACACTAGAGGGTGTTTCAATTGACGATGCAAATACATGATCCAATTTTGTTAAAATTATAAAACGGATTATACAGTGAATTAGGTAGCAAATAGGCTCCTTGCTAACGATTTGTATGACTTCAAGGACAGTTCTTAATAGGTTTTATATTGTGACAGAATGTCAGAAGTCAAGTAGTTCCAATAATACAAGCTCTGCTTAGTTTGGCGCTAGATGATGCTGTGTATAAAATGACATTATTTATTTAATTAGAACTGAACAACCCGATAACACTAATCAATTATTAACATATTCACAAACATAATAACAGTCAAAATAATAATAAGCATAATACATTTAAAAATGTATTTCATTAAAAAACGAAGTATAAAATTAAATTACATGACACACAATTATAATTAAAATTATAAAATAATGTAATATTTACTTAACCCAAAGTTTTGTATGTTTTAGTGGACGCCAGTCTGGACCTGAGGTGATGGAGCTTACAGAAGAGTTATTACAAATAGCTAGACTTTATATGATCACTGAGACTGACAACTTTGAGGTATAGTTCGCATTTATATTTTACTAGCCTCTACCCACGGCTTCACCCGCGTGGTACCCGGATAAAAAGTAGCCTATGTGTTATTCTGATGTATAAGTTTCATCAAAATCCGTTCAGTAGTTTTTGCGTGAAAGAGTAACAAACATCCATCCTCACAAACTTTTGCGTTTATAATAGTAGTAAGACTAGAGACCCGTCCTACGGGTGCGATTTACAATCGGAATTTACGATTATTCTGGTGGAATTTAAAAAAAAAACTTTTATACCTTGTATTGACAATACAGAACTTGTAAATCTTAAAAATAGTTATATGAGCTGCCGGTTTCATTCTCTACCGTTTTAGAGCTAAAAGCATTTTATGCATGTGTGAAGAGCAGGTAGTATGGAAACTTTGATGGTCATTTCATGAATTAAAAACATGGAAATCCAAAAAAGTCGTAGAACAAACAATCTTCCCTACCACGGTGTCAATGACTTCCTTCGGTCATTGACACCGTGTACCGTGTATACATTCCGGCATTATATACACATTCCGGGACACCCTGTATATAAATAAAAATCAATTGCCCCATATGTGAAAGATCATCACTTGAGAACGACTCAACTTTGATTTGGCAAGTTTTTTTTTATTTTTTCGACTGTTTTCGCTTCAGATGCTGATAGAGTCTGTTGATCTTTATTTGCAGGACCAAGTGATCGGCGTATTCATAGCGTACGCAATCACAGTAATTCAGCCGTACAAAAACCTATGCTCATTACGTCTTATACCGGAAGATGTGGCATCTCTGAAGAAAATCGAGGATAAAGCTCGGAGAGACAAGCGTATGGATGTCCTTATGACCCTCGGGAAACTGTACATCTACGGAAACACGCAGTTCCACGTCTCATTGCGAGAGCGTGCTATGGATATCACCATCCGCAAATACTTTGATGGTAAGTCGACTATCGTGGAAACAAAACAGGACCAAGAATTGTGCCTTGTGGAACACCCTGCATCAATTGCTCATTTAGCTGTTTACTTTTATAAGTTATTAAAACTTACTTTTATAAGTTTTATTGCTTTACTTTTATAAGTTCCGTGGATATATTCAAAGAAATGTAATTAACACCCAGGAATGGCTAAACAGTGGTAGGACAATTTTATACAATGTTTAATTTATGGTTCCATTTTATGGGTAAATCCCTAATCTAATTAACTTCTTTCAGATATTTAGATAGGTACACCAGAATTAAACAATCACTTTACATAAGATCTTATTAACTTGGTTATGGTGATGCAACCTGATCGCTAAGTGCGGTGTCTTCCAGGCGAACTTAGGATGGACTTGATTAAAAATAATGTGAGGAGAGGTGGTGTAACTGCAGTAAAAATAATTTACGATGTAATAAAAAGCAATATTTAATAATATACATAATGTTGTATAATATATATAAACAATACATTAGTATATAGCAACAAAGCAATAACAGGAGTTAAGAAAATGATAACACTTAGTTATGCGAAGTTGCAAAGTAAAGATTTTAAAAACCTCATTTTAAAAATGGTCAATGAATGAATAAATTTTATTCCAAAAACTATCGTGAACTTGACTATTCATATTGTAAAAACTCACTTGCTCAGTGCACGGTTCAACGCGGAGGGAGCAAGTCGCGTTCACTCACCCCGATGAAGACTCCCGTAATACTTTATTGTACACCTTAAATTAATAACATAATAAACAAAATCTTGTTCTTAAGAAGGTAAAATAGGCGGTCTTATCGCTTAGAAGCAATCTCTTCAAGACAACCTTTGGATGGAGAGGATTAAAAGAGATTGTGAGAGTGGCGGGGGTGTACATAAAATAATATTAACTACAGAATACATATATCTATAATAAATATTTTACGATATATACCTAAAGATTTACTATATATACATACCTAATATAAATTCATAAGACATCGGTAAAAGATCAAGACATACAAGACTGCGATACTGTGATGTTCTGTCAACTTCAAATAAAACAGTCATAAAACAGCTTCAAATTGTAACTTTCAGGTTCCACCTACAGATACCTATGTATATACATACCTATAAATACATATACACATCATAAGACAGCGGTAAAAGAGCAAGACACAAGACTTTGCGATACTATGATATTTCTGTCAGCTTCAAATAAAACAGCTTCAAATTGTAACTTTCAGGTTCCACAAAAGTCCCAACTAGCATCGCGCGATATTGGAATGGCAAAATTAACATGCAGGACATAAGCGCATGTGAGGATATCGCACAATTTGAAAATAACTATATGGATCTAAAGATACGAGCGCGGCTGGTTTCCAAAAATGAAGGGGCAGGTACGAAATTTATTTAAAAAAACACGCTTGCTGTAACCCTAAAAAGAGTCTTCCAGATAGTCATGAGTAGCACACTGTTTGAAAACGAGGATCGTGCGAGGGGCTCAGTTTTATAACTGAGCCAGCACACTGTTGTACCACAATTGAGGCGAGGCAGTTTCTGAACGTAGTTGAGTGAGGCAGTCTTGGGAACACAGTGTGCACTGTGCGTGTTGTGTGGTGTGGTAATGGAGTGGAGTGCTATGTGCGAAGCGCACTGTGCGAGCCAACACGATCTTTCCTCGCAGCTCGGCTCGCCCCTCGCACCTAGCACGATTGTGCAACTGTGTTGGTGTGCAGGTGTGCTAGCTCGTCCAAACGAAAAGAGTGAGGCCTCGTTTCGAGTAAGTGTGTAGCTACAAAAGTGGTGCCACACGTGCTGAGGACCCACCACTACTTCCAGCATCCTTTTAGGAGAGAAAGAGAAAGAAAGATACGATTTCAATTATTAGTTTTAAACGAGTCTTTATCGCCTTTACCTTTTTTATTATTTTCCCGACGTTTCGATGGATTTTTCAGAGACATGTCAAATTTAACTAGGAAAGCAGAGTTTTGGACTCGATTAAATGATCGCAGGATATGTAACGGGTATTTCTCGTTTTGTTCCAGGTGCAAAGGTTTTGATCGACACATTCAAACCCAAAGCGAAGGTCCTGGTAGACACCCTCCGCAAACTGATCACGGAACCAAACAAAGACGATAAACCTGGTATTTATTTGTATTTTATTGTTTTAAGAACGACATTCAGTCATTTCTATTTATATTTCTTTATTTATTTTTATTAAAACGAATACACCAATGACATATCATCCTACTAATATAATAAATATAATAAAGAAATTGTGTGTGTGTGTGTTTGTGTGTGTGTGTGTGTGTCAGTGTGTGTGAATGTTTGTTACCACGTATCACCTTAACTACTAAACCGGTTTTGATGAAATTTAGAAGATATATAGTTTAGGTTCTGGAATAACACATAGGCTAATCTAATTTTCGAAAATCAACCCCTAAGGGGATTAAACAGGGTGGTAAAGTTTCTTTGGAAATTTTTCCTAAAATCTGTACAAACAAAATTCTGTCCGGTCAACATACATACATACATACTCACGCCTGTTTCCCAGAGTGGTAGGATTTCCACTTGCTACGATCCGGATATACCTCTTATACTTCATTCACTCTTATCAATTTCTTCGTGCATTTCCGCCGGTTTAGGGTTCTCTAGATCGTACAAATGTTCCTCTTCTTAAAACATAATTTTAGCACTCTTTGTGACTTCTTTCTGTTGACGGTAACGCCTGCGGAAAGATCGAATTGTATCCAAAATGACATTAGCTGTGGATAAGTCACGTGACTACTGTCAAGTTTTTCCTTGACAAATTTACGTTAGCGTGAGGTATTTGTCTAGACCCCTGGTATAAACTTCGATACCAAGGCAAAAAAAATATAGTATTTTTTATTTCAGAAGAGGAGACTTATTGCGCCAACACAGTCAAACAAAAAGCTATGAAGAAAACCGTCAATTCTATGAGACATCTTAATGGATTGGCAGAAAGGTAAAAAAAAACTGTGAAGTAATTATTGGCTTATGGCAAAATAGCTTCTTCAGTCAGTATGCGCCGGTCTGCCGTCGAACGCGGTCGCGCGCGGAGCTTCTAAAAGCTTCGAATCATCCTTAAAATCGACAAAAACAGTGGTAAGAAGTCACAGACTTTCAGTTAAGGATGGCATCAGTTAGTTATTTCGCATATAGGCAGTCTATTCTTAACGTAACTAAAAAAAATAAGTTACTTTAAGTTTTCTTAGTTAAATCGTACTGGATGCCTCTGTCGATTCTACGCCAAGTAAGACGTCACTAGAGCTTCAAATTTAAATAGGTATGTGCTTCAGCGGGCTTCAAACCCTCAGCTCTTCAGAAGGCGACAAATCTTTTATTTATTCCCCAATTTTATCCTAGAGCGGCTACCATAACAACATAATTTACACTGGAGAAATAATGTTATAATGGTGTTCGATCTTGGATCCTGGATGGAACAAAAAAAATATCAGCCCACTTCACTTCCATTTTTGGACATTAATGTTTGATTGCTCTCCTACCTCGCAAGAAATTGTCAGACATTCAATCAGTAACTCAACCGTATCTAAGCTAAGGCTCTAGTTGATATATTTGACATTGTTTTATTACAGGAAAAAAGCTTGCGAAGAAGAGTTACTCCCAAAACCTCCTACCAACGCGAAATCAAGAAAAAGATGTCGCCAGCTTTCGCCTCCAGAGCCTGGAATGAAGCCGTACTATGGGAACTCTCTCCCAGACCTCAGTGACCTAATGGCCACCGATAACACCACAGATGGACATGATTTCGTACGTGAGGAATCCCCTGAAGAATTATTTAGAGGTTTCACTAGACAAGAGATAAATATATGTAACTCTTTGGAGATGCCAGATATAGAATTTGAACCGAATTCAAATGGTTACGTCACCGGTAAAGGAAAGAGGAAGGGTAGTGTATGCAAGACGAAAGCACCGTCATTTTACGTAAGCAAAATTAACAAGGGGCGTTCTCCTAAAGGCTACGGATCGAAAATAAGTAACGTCAATTTTGAAACACAAAAGAATAAGATGAGAATGATTAAAAATAAAGATAATAGAAAACTAAGACTAAGCAATGATTTTAACGTGGACGATGTTAACATATTCCTCTCAGATAGTAACTATTCTTCAGATGAATCCGATGAACCAGATATCATCAAAAAAGCGCATGATATATCTACAAATTCCGACGCAGAAGCTGAAAAGCCAGCTATCATTCAAAAAGCGCGTCCTGCAGCATCCGATTTAGATGAAGCTTGCAACGGGAAAGAATTAGTAATACAGTCCAAGGGTATTGTCAAACATTTCGTCGAATTCGAAGTAAGCGATATCGTTATAAGGACAGAAAAAGGTGCTCTGCCGGACAAAGACATTGAAATTGAATATATTGACAACTTTAGAGGCGCAAAGACTCAATTGTATAATAACGACAGAGGCACTAATGCTTTTCATGAAGAAATTTGTGAAGTCAGCGATGATGAGGAAACAAAGAAAGAAAAATATAAAGTTGAAAGTGATGGTGGTATCAAAGATGATTATGAAGTGGTTGTAGAAGACTGCGATGAGCTCGGTGATGAGAAACAAGATGATAATTTAGAAGTGTTTCAAGTAATCAGCGAAGACGCTACAGATACTGTTGACACAACATTTCAGACATTTAAAAAGGCGAAAATAGCCAATAGAACTGGTAGAGGTCGTAAAGAAAACTGTGTAGACAGTAGTAAAACTGCAGAAGATACATTAGCTGAAGAAACATTAAAAAAGATACTAAATAAGGATAAGACGCAAGGCACTATAGAGAGACGGAAGTTAAAACAGCCTAACCTGAGGTCCAAATGGAAGAAAATGGGATTATTGCCTGTTGCTAATTTCGAGGAAGATTCCAATAATTGTTGATATTCAGTCTACATGATTTTTCGGCGGTGAACACGCCGCGGTAGTTTTGCCTGAAATCGAAAAGTTGGAGATTTATAACGATGACGGAAAGGAGGTTGATAAAAAAGTTACATATTGTTTTACCCACAACGTAACGGTATGGCTGAAGTATCACCATTGGAGCATTTTGTATTGCCTACTTATTCTACAAAGGAGCGCAGCGCAGTATATTTATATTTTTTTCTTTTGTATAATTACATTTTAAAATATGTAAGTAAGACAAATATAATGTTATGACAAGTATAGAATTGTGTTAATCTTGAAAATAAAAATACTGTAAGCTAATTAATTGTATATTTAATGGGTACACGCAACCATTAGCAAATTAAAACTAAATAAAATTGTGTGTTTTGGGGATTTTGCTACTGTGATATTATTTAAGAGTATAAGCTGTTTCCGAAATAGCTTCCAGTAGGTACTACGGATTTTTCTGTTTTAAGGTTGGCAATACCTTAGTTGAGAATAAACATAGTGTTATGGAGTACATTGTCTTTTTATTCCATATACTAATTGCCTATTTAACAGAAAAAACGGGTTAATAAATTAATATATAACTGGCATGGCACCGCCATTTTGACGGTCCACCGTCATTAAACTCAAAAACATTTAACAGGGACCGCGGAAGTACTCCGTGACGGGGGGACCAAATTTATTTGGTTACCCTTTCAATCTCCAGCCCTGGCTTGGTAGGCGGTGTGATTTTAGCCCCCTCTGCCCCCCACTTCCGGGGCCGCTGACATTTAATGTTTTTTCTTATCTATTGAGACCTGCCTAAATGTAACAACTAAATTGGCAAACAAACATAGATACGTCCAACCGCATAGTATGTTGGTAGGCGATTACCGATTGCCTACTCAAGATCTCTTGATACCCAAGATACAAGCACACTCTTAGTTTGGGTGGGTCTCGTTAGAAATTTCACTAAGTATGTAGTAACTATCCTATCTGAATATTCTGCATGTATTGTGAATATGTATTATTCATTCATGGTAATAAACAATTTTATTTTTAATTTATATTAACTTACAGCAGAGGTATGGTGTTTGGGCTCATTGGAATCGGCTCCATGAAAAGGTAGTTTAAGATGGCGATCAGGGTCTGATGATGGTGCAGGTAAGAGAAATGAGGATCAGTTGGTGAGAGATTCTAAGATTACGTAAAACACGCCGAGGGTTTTATAATTTTGTGAAAGTTACTTGTTTTTATTTAACTTGCAATGTTTGTATGCTAGTTTAAGTAAAATCTTGCAAGCTGAATTAAAACCACTTCCTCTTATCCTAGAGTTGATTTTTTACATTACGACTCAGTTCTGATGACAATGCATTTTTATAGTAAGCATGACCTGAATCGACTTGCAGGATTAGCTCCAGATTAAGAAAATCTTCTACGGTCACCAGCACAGACAGGAAATATTGTGTACGCATTTTATTATGATATCCGGTTTTAAGTTTTACCATGACATCGTTGCTGCATTCAGAATTGGCTTCTGGCAAGGCATTTAAACAAAAGCTTGTTTTTAAAAATGTTTTTTATTAAATATATTGTTCCTTAACTGTCCCAACATCATGTTAATTGTTGTTAGTATCGTTCGTTCAGCGTGGTACCATTAGATAGTACCACTGAAGGCTACTTTTTATCCGGATATCACGCGGGCGAAGCCGCGGACAGAAGCTAGTAATAAATAAATATGTAATATAATTAAATAATGCTGAACATTTTCACACAGCATCATCTATTAGCCCCGAACTAAGCACCCATCTACTCAATGTCATTCTAGAATGTTTTTCATTAATTTATTTCGTACCAAGCGGTTGTTGGTTCTATGTCGCCTGCCCATTTGCCACATAAGAGCTGTCAGTTTTACGGATTTACTCGTTTTGGACCATATCACGTAGGTAGTGAAACTCTCGTGCGTAGCTCTTTCCATATCCCACCATGCGACCGCAAAGTACTTTGGCCTCGTACGTAAGCTCAAGTTCCCTATGTCTTTAACATACGAGTTACGAGGCCACTGACTTAGTAATAACTGAGAATCTAGGTATAGGCAGCTTGTGTACTAAATGGATGAATATTTAGAAAGACTTGGTAAAACGTTGATAAAAAAAACATCACAGGTACTTAGGTACATATTTTATTAATATTTATCTTACATAATAAATATAAGTTTATAATATAAACAGTTTTTTTTTAACCTTTATTGTTATGAGTAGACACTTATTTTGAACTTCTTGGTTTAGGGTTTAGGCCTTTCGAACAGAATCTTTAGGAGAACCTCCCTTTTGAAGTTGGTTCTAAAGTCTTCATGTAAATTCATAGTAGATAATAATAATAATTATCTTTACGGAATTACACCGACAAACCAAATATCCTTACAAAATAATCTATGTAAAATAAAACCCGGTTATACTTTTCCTAAAACAGAGAATGTAGGTAAGTAGATAATGAGATCCAGGGCCATTTTTATCGATATTTTTCCGTAAACACCTTACAGAGAGCAACATCTTTACAGAGAGAACGCTGTAAAGATGTAAATTTAATGATGACAATAATTCTTAAGTGATCTACAAGTGATAAACATGCTTATGACTTATTATTTGCTTAGACATAACATAGATGTTAACTAAATACCCATAGTTTATAAGCAAAATAATTAATCAATCCTAATTTCGTTCGAATAAGACTATTTCTATCACAACGTTCCAACAATCACTAACACGCATATTGCTACTCGAATTGACCAAAGCTAGGCCATTTTCCCAACGAATTACGAAACACATTCTGAAATTGTAGTTTTTCATGGTTTGTCAATCTGTCGAGTTAATTTTATATCTGTACCGTAATTGGTCGTTGAAAATGAGCCTAAGCAGTCTAAATTATTACTCAACTACAATTTTTATCTCCCTAAATACAGTAATCATTTTCACACGAGCTCTTGGCTCTTGGGGTAGCTACAGTTGCCGCAAAATAAGTATAGAAATGAAAGACTAGGTTTAATTAGCCAAATATTCCTAGGAAATTTTGATTAAAACTGGCTATACATAAATATAGCCTTATTTATGCTTTATTTTAAGTAGGTACGAACTTTGGCTCGCCCTTCGATCTTGAAAGTAAGCATGTTATTTGAAAAGTCAGTTATGGTTGTGGTACGTACCGGCTTGTTTAGAAAAATAGCTAATAATTTAATAGTGCACTTAATGTTTACATTATATTTCATAGTGACCTTGATATTGGAATGGTGTGTAAATGCTTTGTGATTGCCTCCAGGGTTCCAGAGTCAAATAGCAAACATGAGACTGTATCAAGCTTGTACATTAATTGCAGTTAAAGCGCTTTTCTAAAAACTTTGTGACCTTTCTTGAGATCTAAACTTCTTGAGTTACTTTTATTTTTCTTTTCGACTTTTTGAATTCTTTCAACTGACACTGTCAGTAAATATAACTAATCTGTGACGTTTTTAAACTACAAAAAACTCTTGGCAAATAATTTTGTATTCTAAAAAGGTACGTTAGCAATTATCATTCCTTTCGATTATAGCTAGTTCGTCTTCTTCTCCGGAGGTGTTAGTTTTTGCGTCGAATTGTGCTAAATTCGCTTCGGACGAGCCATTGCTTGATTCGTGAGATCTCGGGCTTACACTAGTCTTTCTTACGTATAAGATGTTCGAGTCTAACTTATTGCTGTGATCGAAGTAAGCGCTACCGTCTGATATCCTATTAAGCTTGTGTATTTGTTCCCGCAGTTCGCAAACTTGGCCATATAACTTTTTATTTTCCCTTAAAATGGCTATGTTTTCTGTCTCCAGTAACTCTCTCTT
The DNA here is from genome assembly GCA_958496245.1 of Perizoma flavofasciatum. Lineage (NCBI taxonomy): Eukaryota > Metazoa > Arthropoda > Insecta > Lepidoptera > Geometridae > Perizoma > Perizoma flavofasciatum. The sequence continues at coordinate 2,738,753 of OY292443.1, read as the reverse complement.
GCTCCATTGGACGTTGTTCTCAGACTTCAATCTTTCCATCTCCATCTTCAACTCGGCTATCTTCTCTTCCATGACTTGTTTGGCCGCTAGTTCGTCTTGGAGTTCATTTTGTAACCTTTCAACTTCGCTGTGGCTTGAATCTGTGGATCCTAAAGTTCTATCACTGTGTAGCTCCATTTTCGTGTTATGTAACTCAGCGGTCAGCGTTTCTATTTTAGAAAGGAGAAACGCTTTCTGATCTTTCTCGTTCTGCAGACTTTTACAAGTCTCGTCTAGTCTGAGTCTTAGTTCACCGAGTTTATTCGCAAGGACGTTATCAACGTGTGAGAACTTATGCGAGTCTAAAGACGCTCGCTGTCGCGACGGTTCGTTGGGTGAGACAATAGTTTTCCGTCGTAATTCCACTCCGTCTTCTGTTACGAGATCGCCTGATAGTATTCTGCTCTCCCCTATGCTGAGTAGTTTTTCGTTGTCTTGTTTCAATCCTATTAATTGTTGTTCTAGTTCGTTTTTTTCTGCTTTCGAAATGTTCAGTTCTTTAGAGATGACATCGACCTTGTTTTTTAGTTGTTTCGCTTCATCTCTTGCCTTGTTTCGTTCGTTGCGGACTTTGCTCCACTTTTCTCGCCAGTTTGCGGTGCAGTCTGACCACCATCGCATGGTTTTCTCCATTTGCGTGGCTCGGGCGCGGGCCTCATCTAACTCTCTATGGTAGAGGGCCTCTTTGGCCTCCCAGTCCGCGGTGGTGTATCGGATAGGCCCGTGTGAGGGCTCGTGGTCGCGACTCCGCCTATGGCTGCCGCCGTGCGAACTTTGGGCCATTTTTGTTTCCTGAAAGTTGAAAATTAAAAAGTTCTCAGACATGGGTGTATTACTTATGGATTATCTTTAAGGCGGCTGAAACGAATCGCATGTAAAATAGATCAAGATCCATATGAACACGTATCAGCGAATACATTTCCAATAACTAATAGCTACCGTGCCAGATGAGAATACTGAAATAAAAACTGATGCTCTGGTTTGAGCGAATAGGCCTTCCGATCTGATTAACAATCCAATCAAGGTGACGTTATTGTGCTGTGATGATCGAATCATGTAGCTCTATAATATCTCTTAAAAAGCAATCTGATCTGATCAAGCCCCCGACCAAGATGACATTGGGTTGTTGATTCGATCTGGTATCCCTATAATATCCTAGACTGTTCCTAGCATGAGTAATCCATGTGAGTTGCCACCCTGCCCGCCGTGCCCGCCCTTGCCGCATCCGCCCTGCCCGCAGATATGCCCGCCCCCGCCGCCGTTGCCGCCCTGCCGCATCAAGCCTATCATGCGGGGGCTCCACTGGTCTCAGACTAAAGGTAGAGTCCGAAAATCTCACTGTTAGTTGTACAATGAACGACAAGTAATTCCCGATATATAATATGAATGAAGTATTTAAATTTACGAGTTATGCTCAAATAAAATTTATTTGTATCCTGATCGCTTGTAAAAAATATATTTCTGTGACACAGGAGTTTTGGCACAGGCCTTTGCATTTGCTGCTATTGGCGGCGCAGCTTATTGGTTTCTGATTGCGGCTCCGAGGATAGAGGCTTACAAGATTTACTATGCGTAAGTTCCTTTCTGTGTTTCTTGACTGTGTAATACCATCAAAACAAAACCTATATTCATGGCGAGGGACCGATTAAATTTCAACTCGCGCGATCGCGAGTTTTCATCAGGGTGAGAGATCGCGACGCTCTACCTCCGAGTCGCATCGCCTCGTGCCCAGTCGGTGCCTTCACTGATGTAAGTTACGTGAAATATTCCCGTCTATGTACAATATACAATACAATATGAATGATCACACTCACGATAGTTTTTGGAACAAAATCTATATGTTTACAAATGTTAGTTGTGTCTACAACTAATTAAACTATCGGACACATGCGAGTCCCTGACCACATTAGTATTATGTTGTTCAAGATCTTTGGAATATTATGTATTGTAAACGTCTGGGTCAGTGATCAGAGTTGAGGTATGCTGGAATGAGCCTGTTTATACAATGCTTAAAGAACAAATGCAGTGAAAGGATTTAGTGCATCTGGTATAAGCTTCTTCATACATGAGGATGCCACCATACCTGTTATTATCTACAGCCAAGCAGTAATGCATAAAATAGAAATGCTAAGGTTGGACACATTTAATTTGAATTATCACCAGAGCATGGTTTAGCGCGCACAGTCCTCTTGTTGAGTTGTCATTATAGTTTTTATATTTAAAGAATAAATATAATGACATTTCCTTGTCAATCATCATCATCATCATCAGCCTATATTAGTCCACTGCTGGACATAGGCCTCCCCTAACGAGCGCCATAGTGCCCTGTCTTTAGCTTGCCGCATCTAGCATCTGCCTGCAGTCTTTTGCAGATCGTCATCCCACCTGGCCGGAGGGCTCCTACACTATGTTTGCCTTGTCAATACATCTATGGAAATCTGATGAATGTTCACAAAAATATTTGTTTATAACAAACTCCCAAAACAGAGAGAATATATACGAAAATTTACAATAAAGAAATTTAAAATGTAATCAAACCAAAACTTTATAAAAAAGCCTACTATAGAATATTGACTTAATAAAAAATCTTGGGATTGAAGTTGCTCCAACTCAACAAATAATATACCAATTGTTTTGTAAAAGGATCATTAAAAAGAATAACCAGCCTTGTTTCTTGCCTTTCTTTCCTGACCTTTAAAAGTGGTCCTTGTGATTTTAAACAAATAAAGTAATTTTCACATAACTCCTGACTATAAAGTTTTTTGGGAACCTACCTCCAAGGCGTGATAGCTGCGCCAACTGCTAATACCAGTCCATATATCAGCTCAAATGGTTGATAATCATTTACATATAAACAACTTGCCCATGTGATTATAAAATATATTATGAACTACCAATTTATTTTACATATCTACTTAAATTCCTACCTATTTCGTGGGTTGTTCTATTTTATTAAAAACAATATGTAAACAAGAGCGGATTTTTATCAAAGACACTTACTGAAACACGGTAGACAGTTAATTTAAAATTGTAATTTTTTGAGTTTCCCTAAACTGTCCAGCGAATTTACTAAAATTTCAAGCTAACTAGGTACGATGAGAAGTAGCATAAACACAAACAACGTTTTTATTTATTTTCTAAATCATTGCTAGTCCGGATGAAATGAAACGTACCTGGAGATTAGTGCAGAATATTCATTAATATTTACGTTTTTCCACACTTCAACTCCACACGAAACTTTCTTCAAAATTAAATATTGTCAATCAATTGCACCCATTCCGTTCCATTACATTTCTTCAAAAAAACGCCGTGGCTATTTAATTTCACATTTGGATTGGAAGCCTCTCCCTCCTATTCTAACCATTTCCTGTCTTCCCCAATGCCGAAATGTCAAAATTGTCATTTAATGTCAAAAAAGGACACGTTCATAAAATGTATGGAGGGTTGTACTAAAATAATTTTAAATTTGAAGCTAGACCTATGCTCTATTAGGTGAAAGGATATATTATTTTACGAATTAAAAAATCTAGGCCCCTCCGTTTTTTTAAATTAATTTAATTATGTTGCAAGCGCAACATAATTCAACCCTATATTTATTTATACCTATTGCATTGTTATTAGAGGTAAGTAATAAATAACGTCACAATGAAAAAATCACAGTGATCTGAAGTCAAATAGTATCACTGTGATTTGTCGAAAAGGAACAACGTTACGTATGTCGTTCCTTCGTGCTCCAATCGCGCACCGTTCCAAGATATATTATCGTTCCTTCCTACTGACTGCTCTAATGACGCGCGACTAGCGGTAACTTCGGTTAGTTTCGCGCTTCCTCGGCGCCTTTTCGTGTTTATTTCACTATAAATCTCTTTATAGAGTTAGAGGGTAAGTAGGTACCTGTTTTCTAGAAATGGCAGATGAGAACAATCTAAATCAACTTTTACGTTATACACTCATTATCGTATTTGATATTAGTTGGGATAAGGGACTTGAAGGTATGTGTATTTTATATTAATATTTAGGTATTTACTATGAATGAAGATACATCGTTAATATGGTTAATACTATAATTTGGTTGTAAGTACCTATTTAATTACTGTAAAAAAATAAAAATAAAAATAAACATAAGCAGATATTTTAATAAGTACATAAATAATAGTTATATAGAAATAGTTAACTACATACGGCTTATATTATAATGTTTGTGAAACAGTGCCAATATTCAATTTGTGCAACTCAGTCCTGAGCCTGTAATCCTGGTATTTCGGATCATTTAAAACAATTTTAGACATCTCGTTTCTCGTGACCTGAGTGATCGACGTGACAAAGTAACGTTGATTTTTCACTGTGACTTTTTTGGAACTGGAACGACAGTCACGGTGATACGAAAATAACGCTTTTCCCCACCTCTAATTGTTATTGAAACATCTCAAAGTCATGGGTAGCACACTGTTTGAAAACGAGGATGTGTGCGTGAGCCTCGTTTTACAACTGAGCCAGCACACTGTGCTACCCCAATTGAGGCGAGGCAGTTTTTGAACGTATTTAAGTGAGGCAGTCTTGGGAGTAGTGTGCATTGTGTGGTGTGGTAATGGGTGGAGTGCTATGTGCGAGGCGCTTGCCACACGTGTTGTATGCCGGCGAGCATGAGTAGGTCTTACTCTACATAGTTGTGTTGTCTCCTCACTTTTGTATTGAGGAAGAGAACATTTCCCGTTGGACATATCTTGTTTTTTTGTTCTAGCACATGCCAGTTACGATGTTTTTCTTCACCGTTTTGAGCACGTTTTTAACTCACAAAACGTCAAAATAGTAAAAAAAACGGTTTTTTTTAAACAAGCATTTACCTTCGGTAGTAGATACTTAAAAGGAAAAATTGTTTTCCTGTAATTTTAAAACGCTATGTACATACTATACCCGGCACGGCAGAATGCGCCACCTTGTTCGCTTTTTTTTATTTTTTTACGATTGACAGGTCGTGCCCTAATAGGTCGGTACAATATATGGGTAAGTATATAAGTCATGTAGTTCAGTCATCAAGCTCTGCTTATTTGGGGCTAGATGAAGATGTTTTATAAAATTCTAGCATTATTTATTTATTACCCATGATGGACATCCTCAGATACATACTTAGTGAGTAGATTTTTAAGGGTACCAAGTTGGCACATGCCTGCGTTTTGAAAGTAGATAGCATTCCACGAGTGAAGAGCCTTCCTTTCTTCCCTAAACTGCTTCGTTCACCCTGCAGGTGGACCAGCATAGACGCAACACTAAAATTTATTATTCTTATCTATTACAGACGGGGAGAGTTTGAAGATTGGGCTGATGAAATGGCAAGAAAAGGGCTCTTCCAATCAGTGCCTCCAGATTCACTAAAGGACAACCAGCACATGAAGAAATAGTGCAATGGGGTTCACATAAATAAAATTCATTTCGATTCCCATACAGTTTGTTAAAATAAGACCTATCTATTAAATTTATAACTTATAAAGGTACTCCTTCTTCTATGCCAAATTTTCCAGCGCCAGTTCACAACAAGAATAATCCCAAGTTTCCATTACAGTCGTAAGATGACGCCTTGTTTTTCCTTGATCTTGATAAGGTTTTTAAAGTTTTCAACGTGGAACTGATGATACATACATAGCGACATTATCCAAAGACTTGGGAGTCTATACTGAGTTACTAACATTATAACAATGATAAAACTTACGTTGCAGCGCCCTTACAGGGCCCATGGTGTCCTACCTACCTGCCTATTTATAGTATTATATATAGACCTATACAAACTATGTTATGTGCATGAAAGCAATAAATATTAACGCTATTATACAACTTAACTAAGCAAGGACAAAAACTTGCAATTTTATTTACCTAATGAAGTTAGCAAATATTTGTTAAACTCACTGATTAGGTAGGTACTTTTTTTAAAATCAGTGGTTATCAAGCCTACAAAATCGTCAGCATAGCACAGACTTGATGAAGATGACGCAGACGTATGGAATGGAAACTACGTATATCGTCAGGCCGTTTGTTTCTTCTACGTAGGGCAGGCAATGATCGAAGGGTCGGTCGGCCGGATGCATAGTCGGAAGTGATTCGTGTCCTCACGTTTCATGGCGGCAACCAATCAAATTACAGTATAATATTACAAAACATGGTGATTACTTATGCAACCAATAACATCAAGCCTTCAATGGAGCATGAAAACCGTATAGGCACAACTTTGTACAAACGTAGTATGAAACATGTTATCATAATAATATGTTCAAAACTGTGTTAATGACTGGAATATCTATTTCCAATTCAATTTTGAATCTATTACAAGACGGCTTTAGATCACTTTGTTTCTGTAAATATAAATACATAGCCATTTACAATTATGAAAGACAAAATACGATTATCAAAGGTTATGTCATGTATGCTTGTCTACGGCGAGTCAGTCAGTGCGCATGTCAAGTTGAAAATTGCAAATGGCGGCCGTTGTTATTGTTCGTACCGAATTATCTATTTGTAAAATAAATACTTATCTTTTTAGCTATTTTTCTACCGGACTGGTACATTGATAAGATGTCCTAACTTCTCGTAACCCTCCACGATACAGTTTATGTACGCATTTATGTGTTAATAGTGTTTTTTTTGGTATTTTATGTATGTCATGCAAATGGGGTAAGCTGGAGTTATCGGATGTCGCCTAGTTGTTTTGAATTGCTTCAACAAGAACATGGAGTGAAGAACTGTGATCAAAAGTGTTAAAATCTCATCTGTCTAAAGTTAACCAACTATCACACCCCTCACAAGAAGTCCTAGAAGCCAGGAGCAGCCGTAATTTATGAATGTTCCATGCTGTGACTGCACTCCCCGTACATTTCAAAATGGCTGCTGCTCTTGACGATAAATGAGCTTTGCGTCACTGGAACATAAAATTTAGTGAATTCATTTCGTGGAGCTAATGTAGTGTTTCTAGTCGCGTGTTCTTGAATAAAAACTGGTAAAAAGCCCTGGATAGGTGCCCTGGTGAAACATAGAGGGGGCAGAAGTAGTGTGTCATATGTTTTTGGAGCAAAGTGGACACTGGCCATAGGACCGATATTGCTTTGCGTTGCGGGCCGGACTGTGATGTTGCGTTTGATAATCCAGGATGATTCGAGACACAATGGGATGGATCTTGTGTTGAATTGAGCGGAATGTGACATTGTATGAGAGGTGAGTGATTTTTTTTTTAGTTTATTTACATTTTGGATCGGTGTTTCGGTCATGCAATGTTCGATACAAAATGGGCACATTGGGTGACAGGATGTTGGGCGATCGTTGAGGACGTGCCTGCGTCCGCGGCCGCCTGAAAACACGGGCTTCAGTCACGGTCGCAACACCGAATCACTATTTCAGAGGTTGTGTAATACGTCCTAGACTTTTCGGCGGTACCTTGGCGGCGTACGTCAAACGGGGCATATTCCATCCATGATTATGTTTACAACTGTCTCTGTGTAGGTTATCAGTTCACATGTTGTTTTCTTCTTATTAGCATGGGAGTGTAATTCACTGTTTCGTAAACTATTGCAACTATTTGCATTACACATGCCTAAGATACTATTGATATGAGTCTATGAATTTAAGGCAGAATTTAGTGTAGTAAGTAATCCACTGAGATTGCTTATAACTAAATAACACCATATTATGTTACATGATTAAATATGAGTTTGTAGCTCTAGTACATATTTTAAATGTTCCTTGTGATTTCAATAACTATTAATAAAACCTGTTGACTTTTACAAGTTTCTGAAAATCACCTTACAGTTTTTTCCTGTCTGACTTGTTCATGAGACTAGGAACTAGAGGAGATGTGAAGTTTATAAATGGCTGTGAGGAATCAGTGTATTTTCACTAAGTTTAAAAGATGAAGTTATTTCAAAGAATAAAAATCAATTGATGTTGATATGTTGCTTTGTTTTTAAAACTGTATTTTGTTAAAATCTGTTGATATCTGCTAATTTTATTTATAGAAAAATTGCTAAAAGCAAAAAAAAAGCACAGTTATTTTGAATATGTGGCTTTTTAAGTAAAATTATATACTAAACATTGTAGTTTATATTTTAATTACAATGAATATTTTAAGTTAAAGTGTAAATATCTTCTTTATCATCTTCTGTACAGAAAAAAACATACTTTTTGATAAAATTTAGACTTTTTGGAAAAAATAATAATAAAAAATTACTAGGATAATGGTGGATGGCACAAACTGAAGGAAGCCTACCCAGCAGTGGGTTTTAGGTGCTATAGCTAAAATAGGATTTTTCAAATTAAATAAGTACTTGAAACATGAATAGAATGGAATGTAAAATGAAAATGTTATTTAGAAAAACTCCCAAATAAATTTGGGATCTTTCTCCTTATGCTTCTTTTTCACCAGCACCCTATTCTTTCATTTTAATTGGTTAGATTTTTGTTTATTCACATAGTACCTAATTATTTTGTTTCTCTTACTAACCAATAAGGATCAAACAGTAGTTTGAAAATAAAAAATATTTTATTTCAAAAACTAGCGTGAACTTGACTATTCAAGTTCATGCACGCAACGAGGGAGGGAGAAAGTCGCGATCACTCACTCTGATGAAGACTTTCAGAATGAGTCGAAACTTAGTCAGTGCCTTCACCGATAGAGTGGTACGTGAAAATTCCCATTTTTATAATATGAATATTTAATTTTATTTATTTATTTATTAAATGGTGTCTTATTTATAAATGTGATTAACACTGTACTTGAAGGTTATTTTTGGCTTAACTTACTTTCCACCTCCTTATTTACAAGAATAAACAAATTAGTAATATTGTGTAAATTTTAATTTTGGATAAAAAAATGTGTTGTTCATGTAATTTAACTTTTGTCAACTTTTTATAAATGTTTTTCAGACATGGGAATATTATTATTATTATTATTATTATATTATTAATATTATTATTAATAATAATAATAATATTAATATTATTAATATTATTATTATTTATTATTATTATTATTATTATTAATAATATTATTATTATTATTATTATTATTATTATTATTATTTAATGTCTGAATATTTTTTTTGATCTGAAATTTATCACATCAATTTTTTTTTTATAAATACCAAATGGACAAGTTTACTATAAGTGTAGAAAAAATGTATGCCTTGCTGTTCAATTTTAATTTTAACAGGTCCTTCACTAATTGTTAATCTACCTAAACTTTATTCTAGTATTTTCAACATGTATTAGTTAAATATTTTTTTAATACCTTATAATGCTCAAAATCACCAAGGTTGCAAATTTCAAGATTGGTTTCATGACGAAAAATATTAGGAGGTACTTACCTCTTAAATTATCATTTAATTAGCGAAAAATACACTGAGAGCTGGTTATGTTATTGTTTTCTCCCACTACTGAGGTCAGTCAGCTTATGGCTAGGTAAACTTAAAATTATTTCAGGGCAATTTCAGCTGCATTCTCGAAAATGAAGCATGTGCTGTCGAAAAAATCTAAGTGGTTTCCTAAAATACTGGTAAAAATACTGGATATAAGTAACTGAAACTGTTTAATATAGATAGTTTTAAATGATTTCTTATACTTTTTGATACTTTAGGATGCATTCCAGAAAAGATGTTGCGTTCCATTATGTAATCTTAAAATAATTTGGATTTTTTTTACTTTTAAAGTGTAATGTTTAGTTAAAATGAATTTACTTTAGTATTTCATTATTTACTCAAATTACGATTTCAAAATTTAATTTGTTGGTGGAGCAAATTTGAAGCCATGGATGTATCTTTTTATTAGTACCTACAGTTTGATTTAAAAAATGTACCAAAACTGTGTCATTTAGAGATCTGGTTTATTTGGGGTAAAGCAGCTGTTCTTCTTAGACAATAGCAGTGTGGATATGTCAGTGACCCGGCGAATCTAGTTATGTTTTCGAAAAAAGTATGTATTATCTCTTCTTGTTAGAGAATACTGTTTTTTTACTATTTTTTAGTTTATTTCTTGCACACAATCAATTTGCATAACTAAATGTAAGGATTGGGGCAGTTATAGAACAATTAAATAAACAAAGAATAAACTATACCCTGTCTCATAAAGTTTATCCACCATGGACCGCCTCCATGATGTGACATACTGCGACTGGCTGAGTCGTGGTTTGATTCCTGGAGTGGATAAAATGGCATGATCTATAAAAATTGGTTCCATGTTGAGTGTTGTGTTAGAATGGTACTTGAAGTTAGAGTTACCCACTTGTATTGTGACACAGGGAATCCTAGTGTGGGGTCAGAACTATTTATGTGGCTTTTGGGTATTTAGTATTATTTATTTATGTAAAAAATAAGTGGCAGTGTTTAACACAAAAATAACAATTTGACATGTCAACTACACAGTTTTATGAGATGGAGAGATTTCAATTTCAGTTTGGCCATAAGCCAGTATATTGAATTCTATCTGATGTCTGTTTATTACTGGTTAATTTTGTTTTGTTATTTAAATCCCAGATTGGCTTATGGTGTACAAGATACATAATGGTTGATCCATACTAACCAAATCATTGTTCTGCTAATGTAGCCATCTAGAGGTTTTATGAATCAATAAGTTAAAACCACTAAGAAAAAAAACCATTGGCTTGATAGTGGTGTCCATTGCTGTAATTAATATACTGCCATATTATAGATCAATTATGAACATGACTCATGTTCATAATTGATTATGTTGCAAAATGCCAGTTTTGTTGTCCTCAGGAAACTCTTTGATAAATGAGATGTTGTTAGGTTGCCCAAGATTAACTGATTTATGTTAATTTTGTATACAAGAATAATTAAGTACAAAAGATTTGATACCTAATGATTTTTAGGGTTCTTTGGTTCTTTAGAGACTATACAAATATGTATGGTTATCAAAATATAAGTTTCAAAAGATATTAAAACCAATGTAAGAACATTAGTTATTTGTGGTTTTATGGTTACATACCAAAGAGTGCTAATGGGAACCTTTTGTGTCAGGGCTGTATCTTGTTAACCGGTATATATAAAATGGCCTCTACCATGGAAAAAACCCTTTGCGGTTTTTATACACAAAAAAACTTTATATTTATCTATACTTATAAAATCATTTGTCCTGACTGTCTGCATAACTGATCTATCAACGCACAGCCAAAAATACTAAGTCTAGACAGCTGAAATTTCGAACGTAGGTTTATTTCATAACATAAGCATGTGCTAAAAAAGGATTTTTGGAAATGGGGGTGAACTTTGTGTAAAAGTCTATTTTTTGTGAAGTTAGAAACATGAAAATTGCAGCTACGGAGCATAAAAGGTAGAAACTTGAAAATTGGAATAGTAGCTAATAGGTACCGCAAAGCCGCTGGCAACAGTTAGTATGTTTAAATGGCTCATGTCGGATATCGATTCAAAGGTTGCCTGAAATAGTTCGGTTCTCATTGTGCCTCTGATTTAAAGCCTGTATTATTTTGTTGTATGTTTCTGTTTAAAAAAAAATAGATAAATAATTAAACACCCAACACAATACAATTAATATTACAAACCTGGACCTGACCTGGAACAAATATCTGCCGAACATGCAAACATTAATCCCACAGTCGGAATCGAACCCGTACCGCACCTATTGCATCTCAGCCGCGTCACTTATGTCGTCAGGGTATTAAATATATATAGTTAGGGAAAGAGAGTAGAGTTAGGTGTATATTGTGTAATGTACGGAACCTTTAGTGCGCAAGACGGATCGCTCTTAGCCGGTATTTGAAAATTTATTTCATGCTGCGTGATGAAATGAATCTTAACTTTTTTTACAGCATGGCAGCGGATAGCGATGGGCTAAGCAAAGCGGGCGGGGGCTCTTGCGGCGTGGTGGTGACCTGCGAGGGCGACATCAAGGACCCGCGGTTCCCGGCGCGGCTCAAGCGCCTGCTGCTCGAGCTTCGGACCCTCCTCGCAGAGCCGCATCCGCACACGCTTAAAGTTAACAAGGTAAGCTTTTGCCTAATCGTTCGGCGGGGTAGGCCGAAAAGTGTGATCTTTCATCGCTTGTGTGACGTAACAAAATTATATTAAACAACTCGAATTACGATAGAATTTTCTTCTTAATTGGGATATATAACACAATGCGAAGCATACTCTGAGCTGGATAGAAGTTTCAATAGTGGCTTAGTTATCCCCAAAAGATTAATGCAAAGTTTCCCTTTTGTAAAATCTACTTTCGATGTTCTCAGTAATAGGAACATTGCATTGCTATATCGAAGTACGTTTACCGTACCGTTTAGTTTTTAATTCGTTTTATATATTAAGAAATCAATAGATAGACACCTTTTTCATGATGAAAATTTAATATTGGACTTTTTATAAATTTATCGTTTCCTGAAAAAAAATCTAGGAAAAATATTTAACCGAGAAAAAATGCAATTTTTTGTAGGTGGAGCCGTGGAACTCTGTTCGCGTGACGCTGTCGGTACCGCGCGCGGCCGCCGCCCGGCTCCGCGCGCTAGCGGCCGCGGGCGCGCCGCAGCTGCGCGCGCTCGGCATCCTCTCCGTGCAGCTGGACGGCGACGCGGCTGTCTCGCTCAGACTGCAGCATGGAGCGGAGCTCAGGATCAACACCGACAATTCTGCGCCAGACGGTAAGACACTTGTACTTGACGACCTCTGTGGCCGCAGTGAACGAAGGCTCGCCTGACACGCAGAAGATTGGTGGTTCCGCCGACGACAAATTTTTGTATGATCTAAAAATATTTGTCTCGTGTATGTGTTTTCTATGTATAATAAAAAATCTATGGGGATCTAGTTAGACCGTTTGGAGTGTCCTCGCTAAAATAAAAACAACATTAAAGAATAGGAAGCTCCCTATCCTTTTAATTTTAACAAACTGACTATTTTGGGACTGACTGCTCTGTTTTTTTAAGAATACTTGATCCTTCTTTTACAGATGCAAGCACTTCAAGATCGCAACCAAACGCCGAGTTGCTCGCCAACCTCGGCGGCATCGGGCGACTGATCGCTGAGGGCGGTGACGGTGCGTCGACCAGCACCGCGGGCGAGGCACAGGTCGCCTCTAGAGACAGCTTCAAGTCGCCCAACACCGTCTGCCCGATGGACGGCAAGATACCGCAGAACATTCCCACGCCGGCGGACCGCTGTGAGTTCCCGTTCGGGAGCATGACGCAGGCGCGCGTTATACACCGCAAGGAGAACACGCTAGGTAAGTTAAGTTCCGTCACTGTCTGCCAGCTTCGGACTCATGTCCAAGAACTGTCTTTAGGACACCGCCATCCTAGATAGATAGAAAACTCTTTATTGCACAAAATAGTAGGTAGTACATAGTCTCGAGACATGTGTGACATCGCGCGTAATCTCCCGAATTCGCGCCACATCGCAAGACATTTTAAGCGACATTGCTAGACTAGTCGCATGTACGTTTGCCTCAATCATGCACTTACTCATAAATTCCATGTTAAAGCTTTTACTCGCTCAATATGTTGGAGCAAAGACCTGCTTGCTACACACACCAAAAGTAACTACTTAAGTCTAGCGAGCCCTGAATTTCAGTGTGAGAGCAACCTAGGTGCAATAATTCGAGCGAAGCGGGCCTTTCAAGTTCAAAGCTCCGCATCATAAAAGTGATGTCGAGCGCAGCGAGCCGCTATCCTTGCAATTGATAAAATTAAACAAATAAGATCAGTATTAAAAAAAAAATCAGGCAATAAATATTCTATTCTACTAAAATTATAAAAGCGTTTGTGAGGATGGATGTTTGTTACTCTTTCATGCAAAAACTACCGAACGGTATTTGATGAAACTTTACAGTAATATAGCTTATACATCAGAATAACACATAAGCTACTTTTTATCGGGGAACTACGCGGGCGAAGCCGTGGGCAGAAGCTAGTCAGTTATTATAGTGAAACTGGAAAATCAAACTTTTAGATACAACACTAAGAACTTCGACTTTGCGGCCAGCCATTCAAATGGTGACCTGGCGGAAGGTTGCTTAATCTAGCTGATATGTAAAGAACGACCAGGCAAGCTAGGCTTTACTCATATCGTTACTAACATTACGGTAAGACTAGTGTACCCCTAACAACGCTTGCCTTTGTGCGTCCCCTGCGAGAACGTTCAACCACATTAATCAGTAGTGGACCCCGGCGCAGGTATCAGCGGGCCGTCGGGCGCGGCGCCGCGCGCGTCGCCAGCGGCCGACGGCGTCTTCGTGCGGCCTTCGACCTCGGCCTTCGTGGGTCCGCCGCCGCCCTACCCGCAGCCCCAGCCGCAGGCGCAGCACCAACAGGTGACCATCAAACATTGTTTTTCATCACCATTATTTAACAGCATGTAGGAGTTCACTGCTGGCGATAGGCCTCGCTTAAAGAGTTCCGTGACGAACGATCTCGGGCTATTTATCACAGGCTAGTCGCCATTCGTGAACCTATTTCCCCCAGCAGTTGTCGGTTCGTCGAGCTAAATGGCCTGTCCATTGCCATGTTATTATTTAACAATACCACAAAAATGGAAGATCAAATGCAAAAAAAAATGAAGACAAGGTCTAAAATCCGGACATCGAGATGGAAGAACAAACATGATTGGTAGATTGATAATAAAAAAATTGACATAGAATCTTACAAACTAGGTTGTGGTGGCCAATGTGCGGCCTTATCTCTAAGAGTGATCTCTTCCAGGCAACCTTTGGATGGACTTTATTTACTAGAATATGAAGTGAGGTGGTGTAACTGCATAAAATAATTTACAGTATAATTAAAGAAAGTAGTTGCTTCTGGTTTACAAATGTAAATCTGTAAACCAGAAGCAACTACTGAGAATGTGCTATATACTGAACTGAAAGATTTACCAACTTTAAATAAGAGTGACTTTGTTATAGTTTGATAGATTGATTGTTGCTTGTATTTCCAGCATCTTAGAATTGCTGCAAATAATGTATTTAAATAATTAGAACTCATGCAAAATCAGTTTTGAATAGTCGATACTGAAACCAGATTAGAAGGCATAGAGTAGACAGCCTCAAGAGATGCAATGTTTGATAATTTGCTAGGAAACAATTCTGTCAACTGTCGTGCGAGTCCCGCCATGCCTGCTGTGCTCTTATTGGTCGAAACTGTAGTTTCAACCAATCAGAGCACAGCAGGCAACATGACGCAATGACAATGTCCGCATCAGTCCTAAAAGACTGATGTGTTGACAGAACAGTGTGGTTCAGTATGACGCCTCTCGGGGGTGAGGGGGGCCTCTGCTCGATGCCAGAAGGTTTTCTGTTCTGGTTTTAGTATTTGCCATGTTTTTAAACATGTTACATTCACTTGTATGTTAGTTAGGTTTTAATCCAATTCAGCTTGTATGCGTTTTGAGCCTTTCTATGAATTTCTTGCTATTTTTTGCTCTCGTGCTCGCAAAGAACTTATTTCTTCCTACTCGGTGTCCGGACTAAATATCACAGCTCAGTCTGCATGAAGACCGAAGACAACGGGTTTGTCTACCGCCGCGAAGACAAAATATATTTTGGTCCCTCTGTTTCGTTTGACAGAATAGACGAAGAAATCGTTTCTGTCTTCCCTTTCGTAGACAAAACGTTGTCTATGTGCTCATACTAAGCGGGCAGGAATTAATGATGTTTGTTACCCAAGGTCGCTCAACCGCCGCAGCCGCCGTCCGCGCCCTCGCCCGCGCCGCCCACTGTGGCAATGTCCTCGCCGTTGTTGGTGAACTTGCTGCAGAACGATGCGCCGGCACCGCAGCCGCGTCCTAAGCCCCCCCACCCAGCCAAGTTGGACCGACTGGAGGATGGACAGGTCAGTAAAAATGTGACTATGTTTCATGCTGGTACGACATTTTTAAAATTGTTAACCTCCAGTCAATGTTAAAATACTAATTAGTCTAACATAGGCTAGATTGTAATATTACTAGGATACATTGATTTATTTTAGGTATAATAATGTAATCTGGACATAATAAAACTCCAGTATGTTTAAAGTTTGAAGCTTGCGTGTATTCGTTTGTGTCTCGTAGCTGCCTGGTTTAAGGATGGTTATTGGAAAGACATGTTAATTTTTTTTCTTATTTTTGTATTAATTCTGAGATGACCTGACATTTATTAATTTTGCATGCTTGTGAGCTGGCAAGGCCAAGGCTGTACCTACTTTATTTTTTACCACACTGTAACTTATGTTTCGCAAATAAACAAATCTGAATCTGACTGGTTTTACCGCCGCACGTCATACGAGTGTAAAAATTAACTTGTTGGTTCTTATCTTAAAATGTACACATAACATGAATGTTAAGGTAAAGTGTGATTTGACATTCTCGGTTTAATCTATGATATTTAAGAACAAAATCCGTTCAGTAGTTTTTGCGTGAAAGAGTAACAAACATCCATCCTCACAAACTTTCACGTTTACAATATTAGTAGGATAGGATCCTACTAATATTATACTAATAAATTTCAGTTCTCTAGAACTTACGGTTTATGCTGTGCGTTGATTGAGCTGGTAGCGCGGCGGACAGCGACGTAAGAGGTGCGGGTTACATTCCCGCTGCGGGACAAATGTTTACATGTACTGCAGGCGACTTTTCGCTGTTTATTTATTACTAGCTTCTGCCCACGGCTTCGCCCGCGTGGTACCCGGATAAAAAGTAGCCTATGTATTGTTCTAATGTATAAGCTACCTCGTGTGTTCATAAGTCTTGAGACACAGTAAAACTAAAATATTTTTGGAGCTAAGTTGAGTATTCATTTATTGGATATTAAAATTAAAACTACTGACATCTAGATCTGTATTTAAAAATAAATCATTCAAAATGGCCGCCTTTGCATTCAATGCAGGCCTTCAAACGCGTGCGCCATTCATCTATGGCGGCACGAATCTTTTCAATGGGAATCCGTTTCGATTCTTTAATAAGGGCTCGCTTGAGAGAATCCAGGTTTGGGTGAGACTTTCTGCATGCCCTCAGCTCCAATTCCGTCCATAAAGAATAATCCAAAGGATTCAAGTCAGGGCTTGACGAGGGCCAATCTTCGCTCCGAATGAAGCCTGGCAAATTGGCCTCCAGCCAACGTTGGTTAGTCTTAGCTTTATGGGAGGGAGCAGAGTCCTGTTGGAAAACCCAGTATTTTCCAGCGAATAGCGTATCATTTAATGGTTTAACCACCGCTTCCAATATGTCGGTTTGGTAATTTTGTGCCTTCACCTTGACGCCTTGCTGGCAAAAATGAGGCGAAGTGACCCCCTCGTAGGAAACACCCCACCAAACCATCACACTTGCTGGATGATAAGTGCGCTGGACATTGCCTACAGATGGCTGGACGTCCTTTGAACTTCTGGCGTAAACCTTATTGTTCTGCCGGTTAAACTTTTCTTCCACCGTGAAGATCTATCATCGGTAAACAGGATATTTATTGGATCGTGTCTCTTCAATAGGTTCCGACATCGTTCCAGTCGCAATTTACGAAGACGCTCGTTTAAATAATGCACTTTCCTTCGACTGTAGGCCTTTAGTTTAAGATCATATTTAAGTATCCTGTTCACCGATATTCGCGAAATGTTGGTCTGCAGAGCTAATTTCTTTTGAGTCCGGCAAGGGTTGCGACGAATTCGCTCTCTGATTACTTTGATGTTGGCGGGCGTCCTTACAGACCGCGGGCGGCCACATCTTCCACGGTCTTCTAAAGAGCCGGTCTCCTTGTACCTCTTTATGGTATAATACACAAAGTTCCGACTACATCCCAAACTTTGGATTTCACTAAAAACTTGCATTGGTTTTTTTCCTGCTTGAAACAGTGAAATTACAGTCGCACGCAAATCTTTTGTTGGCGCCATTTTCACGGAGAATGAAACAAATATTCAAATGTATATTTTTTCTGATTCAAAACATTCGAAATTTAAAATTTTAAAAGTTTAAAAAAGGTTGCATGAATTACTTTCTTTTTAAATTAATTAAATAAGTTCGTCTCAAAACTTATGAACACACGAGGTATATTACTGTAAAATTTCATCACAATCCGTTCAGTAGTTTTTGCATGAAAGAGTAACAAGCATCCATCCTCATAAACTTTCGTGTTTATAATATTTATAATATAATATAATATTTAGAGAGTTTTAGATTGTGGTTGTTGCTATAATTTGCTACAGATTTGTATAACTTATCTACACGAGTCAAAGCGTAATGGAAAAAATGTCGAGAGTTTTAAAATTATGCAAATATTAACGTGTTTTTTTTGTCAATTTCTAACCCATCCAACGATTCACAGGTGGAATTGGCAGTTGGGAGAGCGCCGTTCGAGTATCGCGTGCGGCCTGCGCCTTCCCCGCGACCGCCCTCCTCCCCCGCCCCGCTGCCGCCCCCCTCGCCGCGCCCCGCGCCGCGTCCTACCCCCTACATCCGCCGCACGTTTCCCTCTCGGCCGCCTGTGCAATACCGGCCGCCGGTGCCGAACGCGACCGTGGTCGGCCGGTCGCGGTTCCCGACGTACGCGGATAGCTTCCCTCCGCCGCCGCCGCCGCCGTACCGCGGCGCTCGCCCCACAAGACTCGGGAACCCGACCGCGATGATGCCGCAGCAGCAGCAACAGCAGCAGAGGGTCACCCAGGAAGATCTACAAGCGCTGATGCCCCCGTCTACCACGTCCATGGACCAGAAAACGCAGTCTAGCTTTCAGGTGAGAAAAAAAATGGACACATGTATAGTAAGCGTTACTAACTGGTTACCCCCCTGAAAAAATAAACAAAATATACCATGTATGAGTAAAAATTATCAAACATCTTACCCCAAAAGGGTAACCAATTGGCGACGCTGACTATAAACAGAAATACCACAGTAACATAACCATGATAGACTTGAAACTATGTATTAGGTACTCATCCAAATTATCAAGTTGGTAATCTTATAGGCAAGTAAGTATCAAAGTACCTATCTTTCCATTGAGAACAGACAAAATATCTGCTTGAGTTTAGATTCAGTTTCATGTTCAAGAATACTTGCTTTGAGTCGAGCTTTTTTAAGAATGCATTCTAGCTTCTCGTATGAATTAATCACACACTGAGCTCGCTCTTGCGAGCGAGCGAAGCATGCTTAAGCATAGCAGAGGTGTTGTCCGAGATGTAAATCACATAATACACTTAATTAATGCCTTTGTCTATCCCCATTCCAGGAGTTCCAAAGGTACCAGCAGCAGTACATCGCGCGACAACGAGCGGCTTGCTCCACACGGCCCGCGCAATCCTCCGAGTGGAGCGAGCCGTACCGGGACCTCGGCCTCACGCTGTCCGACCTGCCCGACTCGTGCGACCTCGACCAGTTGCTGCCGACGCTAGGCGCTGACCTCAACCTCGATGAACTGTCCGACCTCGACGCCAACACCAAGCTGGATTTCTACGACCAGCCGTCGACGAGTGACGCGGCCGATGCGCCTGACGCGTTACTGCACGAGATCACCGGACAGAACTACCATCCGCATAGCAACGGTCCGTACGAACACCCGCCGCAAACTCAACAACAACCACAGCCGGTGCATACCCCCCAACATCCTCAGCCCAGCGAAGTGCCTTCGAAGCGAGACGCGTACGACGAGTCGACCTTCATGCCCCCGCCTCCAGTCCCGCCAAACAAGTTTGCGCCTGCGAGTCCGGCCGTTTCCGCGCCGCCATCACCCTTCAGATCACCACCTGCTACCTACTCCTCTAGTACTCCTAGTAGTAGCGGGAACGAAAGGACCAACCCTCCCGTAACGCAAAGTTCCCTTTCCTCCATGCCTCCGCCGATGAAAGTCCCAATGCGGCCAAACGCATCAATATTAACCGCAACGGTCGGCTCCCAAGCCTCCCAGTCAGAGATCGAGGAGCAAAGCAAGCAGTACCTAATCAAAACCCTCATGAGAGATGATGCACCTCTGAAGGAAGAAAAGAAACCAGAGGAGATAACGGTCGCGCAGGTCTCGCAACCTTCACCGTTGGTCAGCGATCAGGAAAGACCAGATACTTCAAGAGAAACATCTGTGCCTATCACAGCGGTTACGAGCGTCACTCCCGCGCCTGAGATCTTCGGTATCGCAAAATCAATACCAGAAGATGACGGTAAAGATAAATTAAAAAACAAATTAGTCAAGAACAGAGATGATAAGATATCGCAAAAGGGCGGCAAGCCTCGGAATTCAAACACGAAGGAAAAGCCAGGGTTGAAAGATAAGATCGCCCGTGATGGAAAGTCTACCAAAGTTGCCTTACCGCGACCGAACGTCGCAAAACCTCCTACGCCGACCGGCGAAGCTCCTAAATCGCCGATGGGTGAAAAGGAATCAATCAAACTTAGGCTAAAGTTGGATAAAAACGAGCCCGTCGTTCAGCCCGTTTACAAAGCGGACGTCAGCTTCGTCAACCAACAGAAGGGTGAGAAGCCAACCGAGGGTGAACTGAGGGTACCGCCTCTTCACATTAGTTTGAGAGGGAGAAACTCTGCCGTAATAAAAAACTCCAAAAAAGAAAAGAAAAAATTCAGTCCTGGCGACATACATTCTAAGAAATTCAAAATCCGGAAAACTCTAGAAGAAGAAAAGTCTCATAGACGAGATTCGGAGGAGTCTATAGCTTCTAAGTCAGGCATGAGCACGGAGATCAAGACTGATGAGTATTTGAAGAGTATAACGCTCAACAACCACTTTAACGAAGGCGACGCGATCAACGAAATCGCCGCTGACAACAACGTAGTCTTTCGCATGAAGACGATATCGAAAAACGCGCATATCGTCACTAAACACGACTACAAACTCAACAACAAGCAGAGCATAGACTTGAAAATGAAGAAGAAACTAAAAATACTCAGCGACGCCAAGCCTGAGAAAGAGCGAGACAAAGAATGGCGGAACGACACGCTAGACAAGGAGGGAAAGTATGCCCAGAACGAGGGTTACAGAGAGATGAACAATCACGATAAAAAGAAGTTACCAGCGAAGGACAATGGTGCGAATTGTGATATCAAAACGGACGGGATAACGGTGCAATTGGAAGACGGTGACAGAAGTGGTGCTAGTGATGTGGACAGTAGGTTGCTCAAGTGTAAGCCTCTGGATTGGACGCTAGGCGAGGCCAGAGCTAGTGAGGACAATAAATTAAAACGGACAATCACTGAGAGTGCAATAACCTCGCCCAATGGGCTGCTCCCTGGCGAGAAAAAGAGGAAAACCAGCCATAGTTCCTGTCCAGGTAAGCATTTATCAGTTAATCTCATGGTTCATACATTTCAGGTGAAATTGTGGGTACATGAGATGCACAATGTTTCAGGGTGCAATGTAGGGCATGGTCTAGTTAGATTTTTGTGGTGATGTAAATTTTATTGCTATTAGCAGTTTTTACTGCTTTACATCAGATGGACCATTTGCTTTTTCCATGAAAATATAAGAAAAAAGAAGTGTAGTATGAATGCGCGTTATCTTGAAAGAAATTACATACATATTCATAATTTCATAGAAATAAATAAACATACAAATTTATGATGTTTCTCACATTAGTAAGCAGTTCTATTTGTTAATGTTTCTACTACGAGGGGAAGTTCAAAAGTCCGTGGAACAGGGGAAGAGAATTCAGGTAGCTACATTAGGGGCATATATTTTAATTTTCAGCCCTTTGACAACATTCGTTTACGAGATATCGCCCCCGCAAACAAGCAAATCCGGAAAATCTGCAACAATGGAACAAATCAAGTTTCTTACTATTAAGTTCCTTACAAAGCAAGAGAAATCTCCTCAAATCATAATGAGTGAGATGGGAGCGATCAGTGCCCTGATTTACCATGATATACAAGTGGCATGGTCTTTGCAAACATGGCTGAGAGTGAAGACGACACCCGTCCAGGCAGACTTACTGAGGTATCACACTACATAATTGAAAGAGATATATTGGAAGATGCTTTTCATAAGAAGAAACAGCAGCAGAAGTGAAAATTGGCTACCAAGAATGCTCACGCCCGTCTCAATCGCAAACAAGAATCAAAGCATCAAAGCACTTTTTGAAGCTGTGTAGCGAAGAATCTACCTTTATTTTGGAGCAGATTGTTACTGGGGATGAAACTAGGGTTCATCCCTGGGTATCTGAGTCCAAACTGGATTCAATGCAGGGGCACAGGCAGGCTCACCACCTCCTAATAAAGTGTCAGAGTCTGCTGGAAAGATAGAATAACGATATTTGGTATTATGAAGGAATTTCGTTGATCAATTACAAAGTGTAAAAGGTAAAAAGGGTGCCGGGAGTATATTATGCAAAGATTATTGGAAAAACTGCACGAAGCCATAAAAAAAATGGTATTAGGTAATTTCTAGATTAGCTAATGGTATTAGCTAATATGTATTAAGCTCAAAGGTATATTGAAAAGGAAAAATAGTTTCGTTGTTTTAATTTAATTACAACTTTTCCATTCAGCGGACTTATGGACTTCCCCTCGTATTCATAGCTAGCCACTGTTTTATAGATAACACTTATTATTTTTATGAGTGTCCCACTGTTAATTGTGTAGCTAAAAGAGTACATATATCAAATTCTATAAAGTTTAGTTTACGACCGCCTGTCTTTCAGCTTCTGAATACTACCTGATCACGCAGTGTGGCCGCTCCCGTCTATTTACATACATTGGTTTCCTCAAGGCGTCTCGCTAGATGCTAAGCGAGCCAGCTTGCAAGCCACGGTCTTGCACGGTAAAAGCGACGCGTTTTACAGTACGGCCGATGAATCTTGCCTCGCTTATTATAAATTGGCTGTTCTTTAAATAAAGAGTCCACCTTCAAATAGGTACTGAATGTGTATTTGCTAGAGTTTTATACCAGTTTCTCTGTGGATTTCAGATCCGCCCGTGGGGTCAACAAACGTAGGCACGATAGCCGCGAGTCGCGTCGACTCGCCGCCGCCCGCGTCTAGTCAGCGCCCCGGCGCCGCCTCGCCGCGACGGAAGGAGCGCCCCAAGGACAAGTCCTACTGTAAACTGGTCGCCGAGAGAAACGCGAACGCCACCGCTAACGCGGCTGCCACCGCCAACATAACGAATGCGACTGACAAATTCGGCAGCCGTTCGCCCGCGTCGCAAGCCCAAGGCGAAGATTCAGGCATAGAATCCATGGACGCGCTATCAGAAAAGTCTCCCAACCAAGCGAGTCAGTCGCCACCCGGGCCGCAGCGGAAAGAGCGGCTCGACATGCCTCGATCGACAAGTCCGACGTCCGTGCAACGGATCATAGGCGTCATCGACGCTCCCCCCGCGTCCGACGATCTATTGGAGAGGCTATCGCGAGCGGGCGCGGCGCCGCACTACGCGACCGGCCCGCCCGACATAGACCTCGGAGACATAGAGGCGGAACTCGCCAAGATGCACGCGGACCATGTGAACGGGGACGACGCGCCGAGAAGGCCACCGTCGCGAACGCTGCGAACGCCCCGCCCGGCGCGAGACTGCGGCAGTCGCGAGGCCACGCCGATTCTGCGCGACGACGAACGCACCAACATCGACAGAGTCAGCGACGCCCCCCTTGATCTCCAAACCAAACCCGACAGAGAACCAGAAACCTCAGACACGAGACATCCCGGAACGAGCTCGCCCAAGAAAGAGAAGACGGATGACTTCGATCCCCTTCCGTGTCGGGTCTCACCGCCGCTTTATACCTACTCGAACCAAGAAAAAGCCAGTCTGAGCACCGAAGTTAAACTAGAGAAACCCGGACCGGCGAACGGCGAAACGAGAACATCGACGGGCGAAGAAAAACCAGAACCTAAAATCGAGCGGCTACAGCTAAAGGCGGACTTTCCTGATAAAAGCTTACTAGAACAGCTGCTGATAGAGATACCAACACCGGATTACTCCAAGAGGCCGGAATCACCGTCGCCGTCAGCGCTCGAGAGGGTCGCGAGAACGAGTGTTCGGACGCGATCCAGCAGTAAAATGAACAGTCCGGCTGACGGGGCAAGAACGCCACGGCTGAGCCCCGGGATCGGGAAAGAGCGCGCCGATTCACCAGCTCTACAGCCGCGGAACTGCTTGCGAAGCGGCTCCGTGGACAAGACGAGCCCTAGGACGACCGCGGCGTCAGCCAAGCCGGTGCCCGCGCCCGCCGCCAAGCGGAAACGGCGCGAATCGGAATCGTCCTGCGCGTCCGCCGTCAGTTGCGAGGAGGGTGTGTCTCCCGGACGGCTGAAGAAGAAGCCGCGCCGGACGGACAGCACCCCGAAACCGAACGCGACGGCGCCCGCCGGCGTCAAAACTAAGAAGGATAGCGACAGCGA
Organism: Perizoma flavofasciatum; assembly: GCA_958496245.1. NCBI lineage: Eukaryota > Metazoa > Arthropoda > Insecta > Lepidoptera > Geometridae > Perizoma > Perizoma flavofasciatum. Next base: position 2,714,431 of record OY292443.1, on the reverse strand, counting down.
CAGCGACGAGCCGCTGATATGTAAGGTGCGGGGGAAAGGCAAGGGCGTGCGCGGCCCCGGCAAGGTCGTGAAGGGGGAGGCGGTCGGCGCCGGCGTCGGCACGCGGCGCTCGGTCCGGCACGGCGTGCCGCCTGCCGCCCCGCCCGTCGCCGCCGCCGCCGCCGCCACAGCCGCCGCCCCAACGCCCGCCCCCCCCGCCCCGCCCACGCCCGCGCCCGCGCCCGCGCCCCCTCTCAACAACACGCCTGTCAGGAGGAAAACTAGGAGTGCGGGTGAGTTATACTCAGAGATTATTGTAGCTTAAGTTTGTTTGTTTGTTCATGTGTGCTTGACTGTTTTTATTTTACTCAGCTTAACCCTTGGTCAGCACAGATCTGTTCGAGAGACAGTACATTTTATATTATGTTTAATTGTAGATTTAACTCTCTCCATCGCTGTCAGATCGATGCTCAGTACGTAGATGTGCTCCAGGAGCTGTATGATTTCACTAGCCCTATATTAGCCCATTAAAAGGGGTGTGCGTCAGGGAGAGCGGTAAATCGCCGTTCTTGAAGAAAAAACTTAGTTGGGACCAAAGTGAAATAGTTATCACCAATCTTGTGTGTGGTGTATCATTTCTGTTGCGTTTCAGGTTTCAGATGATCTGATTTTGTTTGCTGAGTCCTTAGAAGACTTACATGCTATGCTTATAGAAATGTTCGATGACGAGCTGCTCTAGCGTCTCGAGATTGGAAGCGAGAAACTAGAAATTATTGAAATTGTCAAGAAGGTCCAAACGAGATGGAGCACCTGATGCAAAATTATTTTATAGTGTATCCCAAAGGTTTAGGCTTTGGGTTGGCGTCAGTCTGTGGTTCACGCAACGATATATTACATCTGGATCTCCGTGAACACTATAAAAGGGCTCATTGTGGCAGTTTGAAGCTTGAACAAAAGTTTTGTGGCATTTCAGTTGGCGAAGGCACGGGCGCGACTCCCGGCGCGGTCAGACGACGGCGCGCGTCTCGCGACGGCAAGTGACGGCGGCGTGGCGCGGTAGCCCCGCGCGTTTCCTTCCTCCCAGTCTACTCGCTCGACTGATCCGCCTGCCGGCCTCTGGCAAAGGCTGAACGGACTTCAGTCTTGGTCATTTGGTGCAGTACACTTCACAGCCCCGGCAAGCCGGCTGAACAGATGCTTGTCTTGGTCATTCGGCGGGTCAGACTTCACAGCCCTGGTCATCCAGCACAGACGTCAGTCTTGGTCATTCTGCTAAATAGACTTCACAGTCTTGGCCAGCAGGCTGAGTGATGAACATTTGCCTAGCTTGTCCTGTATAGCATTGCGGCCTTGTCACAGAATGGGTCACGTGTGTAGGTAGTAGGATATCAGTGCACTTTTATTGAAGCTAGTGCAAATTTAGTGAATTGTTGAAATTAACAGTGAATATTGAAAGTGTTCATTATTAATAAAAGTTTAAAGAGTTGAAGATTAAAATCGATTTGCAAATGTTTGAGCTGAGAGAATGGTTTTTAGAAGTATATAACTAAAAATGCCACATAATATCTGGATGGGAATCTCTTGTTTGATACTGCATACGTTACAAAATAAAATTCGGCAAATTAACCTATCAAAATTAAAGCAAAATTAATTTAGGCACTGAGGCGTGATTATTTTTATTTAGTGAACAAATGTTACCATTCACTAGCAAGCACGATTTTATATTTCATTTTATTAGGTAAGTTATATTCTAAAGAGTAATTTTAAGCTTTGAACATGCCACGGGGTGGAACTGTCGGTTTCGTCGCCCGCGTGAGGAGCCTTAGATTTAGAAAATAGATGTGTATATTGTACAAAAGCACCGTATCATAGGCACATTGTTATAGCGTAAACCGAGAGATATGTTTAAAGAGAAAGTAAATGCATAGTTTAAAAAGAAGATATTTTCATACGTTTTTGCACGTAACGTCGCGTCTATGTTCGACGCATATTCGCGTTGTGTCGCGCAGGAAAACGCTGCCTTAGGGCTATCCAGCCATATCTATCCTTGCTTATGACGGGCTGTAGAAAGGCGATTTCTTGAATTTCTATGAGTAAATCTGAATATTATTCTATATTCAGATTTACTCATACAAATTCATTTTGGTTTTTATTTCCGGTCGGTGTTTTTTATGAATGCCGTTAACCAGTTATTAAATGAACTTCAAATTCACTGTACATCTTTCCTCGGCGCCGATCCAAGTCACGGATAGGTATGGATAGTCCGTTTAGAATAACTCGAAATAGAAATATTTGATACAGATTATATTTTAAAATATTTTCAAAGGTAAGTTTATTTGTTGGCTGCGTTTTCCAACGCGGTGCTGAGGCCACTATTACGATGTTAGCGTATAATAGTTAAGAGAAATCACGACCAATAATTGTAATTTTTAATATGAAACAATTTCTTAGTGAAATGATGATAATATCGCGACTGAGTGTTTCATTGACTTGAGACAGTTCATTTGTGAGGGCTTCCAATACTAATCTTACTATTTGCTTTCATGCCCCTATAGTTTTTCCCTCCCCTTTGGCCGCGTTCTCTAAATTAATAACAAATCTTTTACCAGTGACACGTTTTATATGAAATGAATACATATTTTTTGCACTAGTGTCTATGTAAATATGATGAAATAAGTTCTTAGATAATAGTATTTATTACTGTTTTATAACTACACCTCTGTAGGCTGATTTTACCTTGGTAGTTTACAAAATAGATCATCTATCAATTTGTTATCAAATGATGACCAATTATTGTCAAGTAAATACATGACCTAAAAAAACAGTTTGATCTTTACCGCCTCTATAGGCGGTTTTGCTTTTATTTAGCGACATTAACATCACAAAATGGTCAGCATTTTGTCGTTTTCGAGTTTTCCCATAGTTCTACAGTGCCACGTCAGTTGTTTTATTTGTATAACCATGAGTTCATTTGAATTGCAGTAAAACGGGGACGTATTGTGAATAAAACTTTTAGACAATAACAACTTGGTCTGTAACCAGAAAAACGCCAATGTGAAAACAGTCTAAGAAAACTTTTGGATAATTTTTCTGTTATCTACTGTTATTAGAATAATTACGAATTGGATAAATTCGCACCTAAAGGTTTACAATGGTTGTTATGAAATTCATATTTTATAGCGTGAATTTGACTTATATCGGTCTTAGTCTGGGATGGTTTGATCACTGGACTAGGGTACCTAGTGGTTTTGCCGACATGTAGGCACTAAATTAAAAAAAAACCATTAAACACCTAAATAAATTAAATAATCAAGTATCACACCACTGGCCACTCCCACTTTAGTGGTCTATTTACTGCATAGTTCACACACTAGAAATATTATTGGACTTGCTTTGATTCAGTAAAAAGCCAGTTAAAGCATTGTTCTTTGGCTACTTAGCCATGTTGTGTATCCAGTGATGAAATCGTCCTAAGAGTTAGTATAATTTTGTTGCGGTTCCTAGTGAGAGAACAATTCTAAGCAATAATTCGTGGATGTGAATCTTCTACACTTTTACAACACGTTTTTGACAGCTTTTTACCCCACGTTTTAGCTTAGATCACCATTTATTCTCCCGATGTTAGTCTACATAGATTCCTCCACGTCTATTAAGTCGGACAGTGATAGATCGTAACGTGTGGGCACGTTCGTAGTTTAGATTATATTTTTAATTAGAATGATTAAATTGCCTGATAAATTGTGCCCTTCATACGTGTGCCGTGGTTGTCGAGTGTTCGTAGTGTAAGAGGCAGGGAGCAGGCTAGTCGGACGGGCGCCGGGCGGGCGACTCAAAATAACGTCTGTTTTTCGTTTTTTTTTTATACAATTAGTTTTAAAGAATCGGTCCGGCCGATGTACAATCTCTTGTAAATTTTATGTATAGATGGGGATATTAATTTAATTATGTTACGTTAGTGTACTTGTTTTTCTCTCAAACATATTTTGGGCTAGTGTTTTACATAGGTTATAATGCGATCGCTCCGCACGCGGTGGTCGCGTGTAGAATGCAAAGCCTTAAAACATGTTATTTAAAGTTGTCGGAGTTGTAAAATAAGTCGCGAGAGTAGGTGTGTAAATTGGGTGTATAGTTATCATTTACCTTTCTATTTGTTTTGTTTTTATTCTCGATTAATGTTAGTAATTTATGCCGTAAAAAATCTATATTATACGTTTATATATAAACAGAGAAATACAAATAGTTTTTAAAGAAACACTATAAATATAGTTATAATAGGGGTTACGCTACACGAGAATAGTATAGTTTTGGTATGTAAACGATGTATAACTTGTACATAGATTGCAGATCACATAGCAGATTATAACGATTGATACAATAAAATTGACGACGTTGTGTATTCATATTTTTTCTAGTGTTTGCTAGGCGGGCCGTGGAACAGCAGCTTGGCCCACGAGGAAAATTTGAAAAATCGTAAATCAATACCTGTACATTATTTTGAAGTTTGTCTTCGGTCCCTTTTTATTATTGTGCATTATTTTTTTATAAGTTGCTTTCACTGTCTTTCTAGATTATTTTTAAAATCATATAATTATGCATAAAGTACGATGAGTCATGGTGAATTATTATCATATTATTATGAATGAAAAGAAATAAGGAATATTATTGTTCGCTATTATTAAATTTGTAAAGTTAGTTTATTAATAAATGAATAAAAATTACTGTGTTGTTTTAATTCTGATAATAGGCTGGCCAGTTGTTAAACATGCAGGAAATTTACTTGCCGGGCACTCAAATTCATCTAACTTTTTTGTGACTGCTAAATAGTGGTAGGTTAGGTATACTGAGAATATTAAAAAACATGAAAATTTAGGTATTCTACCTCATTGTGTCAAATGAAATGTTATGAAATGCCTCTGACTATCCCCTACATGGTAATATCAAAGATCTAAGCATGTGTTTGTTTTTATGAAATAAAATAGTGCTACAGTTTTCAGTTTTTCATTTTATAACATTATTCACAGCAAAATAAAAATAATACTACTCTAGCGCCATCTCTGTTCAGCAGGACTGGAAGAGACCTTTCTTGCGCATCTCTTCAAACTCTTTCTCGGCGTCGTAATTCCTGGAAAAGAAAATATAAAATTTATCTACAGTAATAATGACATAATTATTCTGAATCCCAGTTTTGAAATATATACTTTGTTTCTGCAAGCATCCTACTTTGGACAAGGAAACATTTCTTTTCATCCCATAGATCCAGCCAATCCTAGGTGGTGCAAATTTTATTTCCATGGGGAAGAATGTTGGGCTACCTCCATCTACCAACATCCATCAACTTTTCATACTTCATTAATATTGGTACAAAAAATTGATTTGGAATAGTTAATATAATTTAAACTAGGGCTCATTTCTTTCTATCCAAATTTAAAATTCCATACATGGGTTCCTAAGCAATCCCATGCCATATTAAAAGTGTTATGATAATATTTTTGTTATGCAGGCAAATAGCTTCACAGCGCTGCTATAGCTAGCCCTATAGCTTGTAGGTATTTGAAATAGGCCCCAGGTATAAGAGATAGTAGGTTTCAAGAGTAAAAGCGGGGCAGAAGCTAGAATATTAGTTTCGCCATGTTAGACCACAACCTCATTATGGACTGTATATGCCCATATAGAATTGAAACTAGTGGCTAGAGATCATATTTAAAATGAAAATACAGCTATCTATGAAGCAGCAAAATAGATGAAAAAAGTGGTATTTAGCCATATTTACAATTTCAAAAGTGTCCTCAAACTTCAAATCCTTGTCTATATTTTCATTCCAGTACAAGTAATATTTACCTGTAAAACTCTGCGTACTTCTTCTTACGTGCAGTGCCGATCAGCTCCTTGAAAGCAACTCCGGAGATTGCAGAGATAGTGAGCGCTACGATGATGTTGCGTTTGATGGCCGAATTCAGGAGACCACGCATCTGCGGCTTGGTAGCGGTAGACACAGCCTTGTCTGCCATCTGTAACATGGTTTTAGTTCATGGTTAACTTTATGGTAAACCCATAAAGTACATTACAAATAAATGATTTTCCCTGCTGCGAGCCATCTATTAGAGCTAGCTATGCATTGGAATTTTTATTAGTCAATCCATTTAGTATACACTAATCAAGATTTTGTAAAGTAACCAAGTGGTTTTTACTAAGTAGAACCACAGATATGTAGACTTAGTAGATATTTTGATAGATAGTTATGTACTTTAGACAGAACTTAGGTTATTATGTACCAAAATTCAGTGGTATACAATTGGAAAACAACAACTATTCTCAATCTTGATGTAAATAGACAAATAGGTAATTAGTTTTCTTTTGTTTTAGTAGAATTGAAAGATATTTTTATCAGCAAACTCACGAGTATGACAACGTTCTTACATAACATTGAATGGTCATATTTCATATCATTGTACATATTTTAGGATAAGCAATTAAAAAAATATGTATTTTTACCAAGAACTAAAGAAGATACTCACATTTTCTTGTATTTTTAATAGGAAAACTCACGAAAAAAGCAAAATATACTTCACTCCACCCTCATGAAATCTTATGCTTGTTATCGTGTACAATGAAATGTATAATTCCACCAACCAATGTGTAGCAGGGATTGGTGGACATTTCAACTCGGCAAAATGGACCAATCAGAAGTCAAGATTGTTTCTTTTACGAATCGTAATAAAATTAAACAGCTGAGTCTTTTGTACCAAAAAGTGTATTCTGAAATACATTTTTTAAATTAAAAAAATAATGAAATATTCTTCACCAAATATTCGGGAAGTAGTACGTTTCATTTTAGCAAGTTCAAGTTGAACTAGCGACACCTATTGTTGAATGTTGAGTAGTAAAGTTGGCGCAGTCATTCATGATAATTAATGCAGCGCCATCTATAGGCGAATAGCTATTACTTTATAAAACGACAGAGGGTTTACGAAAATACTCGTACTTTGCGGCAAGTTTAAAATATTATACTTTAGTAAATCCAAATATTTTTTTTAATAGAATATTGTTTTTTTGTTCAGGAAAACTTGTTCACTTCCTGTGGGCTTATAATATTCTGGGACACTTATAAATGTCCAAGGAATCTCTCTTTAGGTACCTACTTCATGTTGCTTGAGTAGGTAGATAAACTAGGTATTGAAGATTATAAACCAAGTAAATACCCTTCGCGTTTTCATAATTTTTTTAAGGGCGACTGGTCGAAGCGACGCGTGTCCAGAGAGCTGGCTCTTATTTGGGTCAACGCATTAGCATTGCCATTCAGCGTGGCAATGCGGCCAGTATTTTGGGAACGCTTCCGTCTGGTAGTGATCTGGATCAGTTGAGCTATCTATAGATCGTTTGCAACGGTCTTTAGATGGCTAGCTGTTTCATCTGTATTTTTTGTATATACCTACTTGTAAATAGTTGTATGAATAAATGTAGTAAATACCTATAAAAGTAGCAATGAAACACTGTTATTTTCCAATAATTTAATCAGGACATCAAGTAATGCAACTTCCCAGACGTAAATAATTCAACATTTCAATCGATTACACATCGTCAATAATTAATTTTACAATTTCACGTAGGTAACTGGTTAAAAATTCAAACTTGATCTACGCTGGTCGCAGACGAACCTTAGAACATAGAATATCAGGGGCAGGGCCAGCCTGTGATCCACTACTAAAATATTATTCGCTAATTATCATTAAAAATAATAATTTCAAAATAATCCTGTGCGTAAAGTTAACTCTCATTTCCTAGAGCGAGACAAATGTAGGTAAGTAGATACCTATCTAATCGAAAACACATAAACGTCACGAAATCCATAACGATACTTTGCAGTCGTTAACAAATTACCTACATCTCATTTCAATTCAATTAATTATTTTTTTAATTTCAGACAGATATATATAGACAGATATAAACATATCTGTCTATATATATCTGTCTGAAATATATATACTGTATAGTCCGTCCATGTAGGTAGATTTCAGTTTAACAGTTACTGTTTAAGAAAAAACGAAGCGTTTTTAGTTTATGACTGTAATTGGAACCGTATAAGGTGATCTAGGTAAGTTTTAACTGTGCTTAAAGCTTTCGAATAGTTTTTCGTTTTTGATTAGGTAGGTACTACTTACAATTTGTTCAGGCGGAAACTGAAACCATCTGTAAGTTCCTAGATTTTGTTAGGAATAAACATTCGTTCGAGTCAAAATTCGCAATATAAATTATTCTCAAGGCATGACCATTTCTTTTTGTGTGATTTAAAAATTAAATTACATTGCAAGTCATACAATCTTTTCTGGGTTCCGTAAAATATATAGGATTACGCACTAAAATAATTGAGCAAACAAATTACCTAGTTAGATAAATGAATAACTGTTTTTACATAACATCTTTTGTCTTTTAGTTAACAACTCTTGCAATGTTGATTGGTTAATCATAATGCTGTATTGTGCAGAGGGAACAAAATAAAAACAGATATTTGACAGGGTTCTACTTTTTTTTACAATAAGATAGAATGAAAATAACACAAAATCTAAATTATATTCGGACGGAACACAGGACGAAAACCATAAAATAATACTTCAATAATTGAAATACGGAACCCAGTTTCATGTAACAGTACGAATCTATCGCAACTGAGAATCGCCAAAATAATTATGTACAGCCAAGTCACTCGTGGAGCGACATAGTTATTCGACTTGAATCGTTGTGACCAAGTTTGTGGCTTTCTCACATGCGTAGCGCGTACTGGACTTGCTACGTAAATACATTAAATTACTTGCTAATTGTAATATAAACAATGGCAGCAAATGTTTCAAAAGAACTTAGAAGACGTAGATTCAGTTCACTCACATTACTCGATAATATTAACGTTAAGGGTGGAACGAATAGTCGTTATTAAGGAACCTCTTTTTACAAATAAAAATAATGAGTAGGTATTTACTGGCTTTTTTTTTCTAGTCGAGTCTATGTACAGTTAAGATTCAAATCCTTTCCATAGAAATATGCCCAGGCCACATCTGCATTTAACGCAGTTAATTAGTGCGCTTAAATTATTATATAGTTAACGGCATCAGACGCTGGTATAGCGCGGGCATTAGAATACCAATTCTAAAGCAAACTGAAGATTCTTACCGATTAGTTAACATATAGGTAAAGCAGGATGTGGTGTCACATAAATCCGCATAGTGTAGTCATAAACCGCAATATTACGTTCGTCACTGTTAGTATCTACATAAGAATCTCTGGATATATTAGAATTGACTTTTCAAGTTGAGACTTGAGTGAATTATAGTGTGGATCTACGAGTACCATGGTACCACAAGACCAAGACCCGAAACAAAAATTTAAATTTTGTTTATGACGCTTTTGTTTCGCAGTGGATATTTAAAAAAACATAGTGTGAATGAATGAATTAATGAAAATGATTAGTAAATCATTTTAATAAACTTATTCATTCGTTTATCCAGTACACCTTGTCAAATAAACAAAATAAGCAATAATAAATTAATGAAACAATGGGCGGTTTTATCGTTTAAAACAGATACGATGTGTGAAAATACATATCTTTCTATAGTATGTGTCTTTCTAGTGTTTTCGTTTTTATTATTGGTTCTCACGATCAAGATTTTCTCATACAAAAGACATCAACGCACGATTAATTTGCCTACTAAAGATACCAAGACAAACGTCAAACTCGTGTCAAAGTTGACAATAGTGACGTTAACTCATAAGCTTCTTGCTAAGGGATATCTGACTCCAGGGGCCTAACCATGAAGTCTTATAGCGATTTAGTTTAGGCAAAAATGTCAAATCCCGCTTTGCGAATGACAAAGCTTTAACTACGCCATAGCGTCCGCAATCGCAAAGCAGAAAACCTTTGCCTAAACTGAATCGCTATAAGACTTCATGGTTAGGCCCCTGTTGTTGGTTAAATGGAGGGACACTAACTAGTGTGCGGTGTCACTAACTATATTAATTTCTAAAGGCATACAAAATAACCAACCATAACCAGAGTTCAAGTCCTTGTAAAACGTATAACGACTATTCATCCCACATTAAAAAAGATTACAGCTAGATTATACTTACAGTAGATTGCTTTGGTCGTATAACTTTACAGTTTTAAGAAGGTATCAGATTTAGATAAACAATAAGCCAAATTGTGCTTGAAAAGAGTCACTGCAAGGCGCACTCATTCCTTTTAAAACACTGGTTTATTCACAATCAGTCCTAAGACTCTTTAGGACGAACACACCTCAACATGGGGTGACCACAAAAAAACCAGTCGCAAGACGAATTACGCCAATATATTCTAAACAAAGATAAACCGTTTTTAATTAAATGCACTTTTAGAAAAGTTTCCTTGGCCAACTATTTACCTAAATAAAATACCTCATTGAAGAATATCAAAATATGTGCTAGAAATTATTGTGCTTAAATTATTTTGGAAACAGTTTATAGACAAACGTAGTAATTTCTAAAAAGGAGTCTGAAAATGGCAGTTAATAGTAGGCACATGTCTGGGTTGATAAATGGAAACGGTACACAACTTCAAAACGGGCAGAGAGTACGTGGACTACTATTGTCCCGCACCGGGGATCGAGCCCGCACCTCTCGCATATCTGCCGGCCCTCTCCCCCCTGCCTACCAATTATACTAGCAATATGTCTATGGGATCGTTCCCCATTGACATTTTGTTAGTGTAATTAAATATACTCTTGGAAGACCTGCCCCCTAACGAGCAGGTCCTCCAAACGGCAATTCACTTCTTTAGTGCACCTAAATATAGTACAATGAAGGGTTCTTTTGATGAAATTGAAAACACGTTGTTAAATCAATTTTCACATTGCCTCCTTACAACTAAGCTCACACATTACATCTAACACCAACATACAGATAAGAGAATTCACTAAATAAGTTATAATTATTATTAATGTAATTAATAAGCGTAATAGATCAAAAAACATTATTGTTTTTTTTTATATTTTGCCTCGTTTTCTCTTCATTCACGGGCGAAACTTAAGCCACTGGAATTGCTTACAAAGTCAATTTGGCATCAGCTTTTACATGGTTTTTATCTACAGATAGTGTTTTTGCTTACACCGGGTTGGTAGCAAAATTCCGAGCATTGAATCCAACCCTGTTCACCAACTTTCATGATCATGTTTTTTTGTAACACCTAAATGAGTTACAGAAGAAGCCACTATGGCTGGATATCATATTTAAAAATACGACTCCTCACCACTGTGTTTCGTCGATTATGCTGACGTTTCGCGCTAATTTAGTGGCTCTTTATCAGGAGCACTGCCGGCGACCGCATTCGATGGTGGTCCGGCGAATACTGCGTGAAGCGGGTCTCTCTGTTATAATAAGTGAGGTATTTATGTTGTCCAACGATCACACTTTGAGCCATATTCTTAATTTTTCAATATCAATTTTGCCTATTTTTGTAAGATGTTCATAGAATGAGTTACGTTTTGATAACTTCCTCATTTTGCCAACTATCGTTGGTCCGCGTAAGATTCTTTGGCATTTCTTTAAAGCCAAATTTTACTTTTTATGACTATACAGGGCAATTCAAGCCTCATGGTTCAAAACAAAAAGAGACGTAGAAGATCTCATAGCACATCTGAATCGCCCCCTGTAGGTATATATTAAGATTTTTGATAGTTTGGGGGAATGTTTTGCGCACTGTTCGACTATGGAATCGGACTACCGAGATTCGCCCGTCCAATCGAGGGTAAAAAGTCTGAAAGCACTAAAGAACTTTTTTCTTTTACTTGACGGTGATCAAGAGTCGTCGATATAATAGACTATCCGCGTAGGAGGATATAATAGACTATCTATAGTACATTTTCATAATACTTTTTAACAATAATTTAAATAACTGCACTATCGGTGAAGGCACCGACTAAGTTTCGACTCATTCCGAGAGTCTTCATCAGGGTGAGTGGTTGCGACCGCGTCGCGCCGTGCACTACCTCGGACGCGAAAGGAGAAAGTCGCAACCACTCACCCTGATGAAGACTCTCGGAATGAGTCGAAACTTAGTCGGTGCCTTCACCGATAGTGCAGTACGTGAAAATTCCCGTTTTTACAATATGAATAGTCAAGTTCACGATAGTTTTTGGAATAAAATTTAAATAACTTTTACGTATAAATAAATATTATGATACACAATCTCCCGCCCTCTCGTATAGTAGTACATTTTTCAATTATTTGTGTAGTGATCTTATTTTGTCTTTTAATATCGTTAAGTTAGGAATTCACATAAACCTATTGTTTTTTTTTCAGAAAAAAGAGTTAGAAAAAGTGTCATGTATGTATGTTCGTAGTTTTATTTAATCTGTTATCTTATCCTAGTAGGTAAAGTTTGGATTTTTAGATGTGTGATGTATTTAGATGTGTATATTTGAAACAGGTACAGTTCGTTACGTAAAATTTGGAATATTATAACCTCTTGTAAACACTTCTTAAACCAGATAACCAGATGATGCTTCAATGGCGTGAATACTTTGACTCTGTATTAAATGAGGAATCCATACTTATATGCACATTAGACAAACCACTATTAGGTTTTTTAGGTGCACTTAGCATAAACATGTAATTGTAAACTTTATTATGAATAATAAAAAAAACCATATCTATTTCTGCCGCCAAGCAGCAATACTCGAATTGCTTCGTTCAGTTAGAGCACTGTTTCTCAAAGTGGGCGATAACGCCCCCTTGTGGGCGCTGGAGGTCTTCAGGGGGCGGTAGAAGGCTCTAGAAAATATTGGGGGCGCTAATGCGGTCTAGAGAGGAAAGCATACGTTGTTGTTTAAAAACTTTGGGGGGCGCTAGGATTTTTTTTATGCTTCAAGTGGGCGGTGGGAAAAATAAGTTGGAGAACCTGTGAGTTAGAGGGATAAAGATGCCGATAACATTACAGGCACATGACACTTTTCAACTTTATTAGTTTTTTGCAGGAATTCCCTGTTGCAGAATCTATAATTAAATTCGGTAGGTGGTGTATTCTATGTATTATTATTCTATTCTTTTAAACTTGAACGTAACTAAGGCTTGAGGTCACCAACAATACAAACGGACAGTCAAGTCTAACCGTTGATTATGATGACAGATTCCTATGAAAACATGTGTCAAAAAGCTTTGATTAGGACCTAACCACCCGTTACTGTTGGTGAACTCGGAGCTAAGGACCTTACTTTTAAAGATTATTACACAGTTGATTCACTAAACACTGCTTGAACTCTCTCTGTTAATGTGTCATTTCAAATTGCATTATACCTAAAAAATAAATTTGTACTACCGTATTCAGACAGATAAATAAATAATGCTGGATATTTTTCACACAGCAGCATCTAGCCCCAAACTAAGCAGAGCTTGTATTATGTGAACTAAATGACTGATATATTTTAATTTTGTAAATACATACATATTATAAATAGAAAACACCCAGACCCGAGACAAATATTTGCAGTTGATTGAACAAACAATTGTCCCGCGGCGGGAACCGAACCCACAACCTTCTGCGTCTCAGGCGGGCTTTCGCCCACTGCATCACAGAGGTCGTCTCAAATAAATGAATTATGATTCCACAGAAGAAAATAAACCAATGTTTAGCTAAACAACGATTTAACATCTTAAAAAATGACCAAACAGTAATAAATGAAACTAGTCCCCTATTAGTTTCATTTATTACTATTGGGACATCTTACCGCTTAACAAATGGACCGTTTGCCTCCAAATAAAAAACTGAGATCCATTATAAAGTGACTTAAATTCTGCCCTGCAAACGAAACACTCCAAAAATTACCTCGCTACGAGTTCTCTTGACCCTTAACATCAAAAGTTTTCCCCAGTAGACTCGGATCCCCGTAATCTTTGTCATCGTATTCTGCCTCCTTCCCATTAGCCACGGCCTCAATGCCCGGCCCGTAAAGCTTTATGCACACTATCTCCTTGTAGTTTTCTAGTGCCAGGGCGATGATAGAACCGCCCAGGAGGACTTCGCAGGATGTGATCTTCTCAGGCGGAGTGTACACTGCTATTAGTTTACCTGGATAAGGAGATTTTGTATTTTAATCCCAAAGAAGAACATACAGCGTGTTTTTGTAATGGTGACATTAAATTAATATACGTAACAAAACGAGTAGCCCAAATAGGATGATGTTAAAACTAAAAACACCAACTTGGTAACACGAGTGCGAGAAGTTAGCCCCGTATTTTTGAGTTTCCTGAATTCTGATACTTATGCTGAATTGTTCTAGGTTAGTTCTATATTGTTCCCTCTGTACCCTCTGTTTCATAATCACTCGCTAACTTTAGCAGCGTGCTAAAAGTTGCCCGCCTCTATCCTTTATTTCATTTTAGAAAAGGACATGGTTGGAGTTAGCGACTTGCTAGCGAATGATTATGTAGCAGAGGGGTCAATTCAATTATGCGAAAGAAAAGAAAAATGTTTATAAATCAGTGAAACGCGCGTTCACGTTCCTGTATCCTCAGCGACACCTGTTGCAAAATTGAATTGATCCCACCGCCAGCGGGGAGCACATAAACATGATATTAAACACGTACCCTCTCAGAAACATATTAATTTGTTTCGCAAACAGATAGCTTTTGATTCTGAAATAGTGTTTATTTAACAATTGTTTCTCAGTGAATACATGGCTTAAAGTTGATGTTTCTATTGTAGCACTCTCGTAGTGCTACAATAGAAACATCAACTTTAACGTAAAACACGTAGAGTAAATTAGGACAAAGCCCTAAAAATCGTTAACTTGATATCGTGTACTAGCGTGGTGCGTAGGCGCATGCGTCTACTTTGTAGAATGTATGTAACCCGCGTAGTAAAACGCTTGGATTCAATTAGGGTAAAGTCAAACTACGATACGAACCCCTACTCCGTAGCACACTCGTAGATCTCATAGCGAAACGCGTTGCGTCAAGTAGGGTTAATCAAACTACACAACACTAACTTAGCATGCACCCGGGCCAGAGGGTAACAAAATGCACAGTCAATTAAGATGAAGTCAAACTCAGAACTCCTAGCAAATGCTTGGTACTCGGACTACGCATGTGCTACGATTTGAATTTAATTCAAAGTTCTGTTTAGAACCTCTACGACATCGTAGAGTACTTAACTAAGTTAAGAAGGACACTGCCTGCACTAAAGTAAAAAAAGCTTACAAGAAATGTGGCAGTTATTCTATGGAAACTTATCATTGGACGAGTTCAATCAAGTAATATAAAGTTAAACTACGAACATTAACTTCGTAGCATGCGTCCGCGCCGCGTAACAAAATTTCACCCTAATTGACTAATTAGGGTGACGTTAAACTTATACCTAGTAGGAGTTCTTACTCCTACTTCGTAGTACACATGTAGCCCGCGTAGCAAACAGCGTAGCGACACATACAATGAATTATGAAGGATGTGCCTAAGCGACTCATGTGGACTGTCACTAACTCACCAGCGTGGAGGTCCCACAGTCTGACGGACAGGTCCTTGCAACTGTCGTCAGTGGACATCAGCACACCGGCCGACTTCGCCAGTCGCAGCACAGACGGCGCTGACGCGTGACCGCGCAATGTTAGACGGCAATTACCTACAAACAACAAGTACATGGAAGAAACTAAAACGACAATTAAACTGCTTTGTTTTGTACTTTACTTTGGGTGCAAAAAACATATAAATATCTCTATGTATATATCTAGCGCCAAGGAGGCGCCATGCTAGACGACAGTTTCCTACAAACAAAGGGATCTACCCTTTGTTAGATCCCTCTTTTGATTATTAATGTAACTAAATGGAACCATTTTGGAATTGATATGTAATTAATTTCCTTTCTTTTCAGTGATTAGAAATTTTCAAATTTTGATAAAAATTTGATTTTGAGTAAAAAGTATTTCAATACAAGATAAAATACTTATTATATATCCAAATCCTATAACACCTTAAGAGGAATGCTTAAAAATACCGAATTAAGTACTTAAAATAAATGCACAATTGGCTGCCTTTTCGCTAAAACATGCGTTTTGTGGGAAGTTGGTGGATGGATGTGGCTTAGGTCTTTATGACTGCATTCTTTGGGGCCTATAATTTCCAGCAATGGACTTCTTCAAACTGATGTGGATGATTACTGTGATATATCACTATAGTTCTTCTAGAATCTTCTACCAGGTATCAGGTATTAGGTAAGTTACCTGTAACTGATGCGTAGTTTCTCTAGGATCTTCTAGTCACTCACCTGTAACTAGATCCCAGACTAAGATCCTAGTATCAGCTAGCCCTGAAACCACGCAGCCATCGACGGAGCTGATAGCCAGCGCTACGGTGTCACACCCCGGCTTCCACTTCTTGAAGAGAGTGCCGGACTGCAAGTCGTACACTACGATAAAGTTAGGAGTGGGCTCGTCCAGTTCGCGGGACACTACGCACACGTAGGACCCTGGAAAGAAAGAATGTTTGTGAATTTATTTATTTATTTATTAGGAACATCAACAGAATTTACATGAATAATTGCTTATAGTTTCTATTTTAGGATCTAGTTTACATGTAATTCCAATTACAGATGAACACAACATGCATATTAAATAGTTTGGCATAAACATATTATATAAAGAAAATTTTTGAGAAAATTTTGGTTCAAACCAACTCAAACTGTGGTTCAAAAGTTTGGTTCGGTTGTGAAGAGATTGAAAGTTATCAGTTTCAAGGCTAAAGTGTGGAATGACTACATGCACAACATTGACAAAGCAGAGTCATCGTAAAAGAAAACTTAACGGAAAACACAATTCAAAGAGCATCGAACCTCGTTGGCATACTGTCCGCCATTTTGAAAAACTAGTTTTGGTGGCCAGTGATGAAACATGTGTCAATCGATAGAGTAAGTGATTACAAATAAAAAGTATGCAATGATGAAAGCTAGTAAGTATTATTTGATATATGAATTCAAAACATTCTCCGGGATCTCTGGTTAATATGGGTGTACTGCACGGATCAATTCTTGTACCATTTTTGTTTTTAGTATACATTAATGATCTACCATCTTGTAAGGGACGAGCATAAGGTTGTATTGTTTGCAGATGACACGTCACTTTTATTTAAATCAAAGCGACGACAAAACGATTTTGACGATGTAAACAATGCAATCTCTAAGGCTGTAAAATGGTTCAATATAAAAAATCTTCTACTAAATGAAAAGAAAACAAAGTACTTTAGGTTTATACTATCTAATGTTACACAAGTTAAAGCATATATTAAAATCAAAGATGAAGAGTTGGCTCTTATGGACACCATCGAATTCGCCTAGATAATAAGCTTCAATGGGGCCCTCACATTGATAAGTGTCGAAGAGACATAGTTTTGCGGTATACGAAGTCAAAAAAATCCGTCTTTTTGTACACACAGCTAAACTAGTTTTTTTAAACTACTTCCACAGCAGTATTTGTCTAGACCCAAAGAAGGTATACCTCCGTCTGGGATCCTAGTGTGGAATCAAGACTTGTTTGAGACATACCTTCGTAAGTAATAGCAGCCTTGGAGGTGATGAAGTCATGATGCGGTATCCTCAGATCATAAAGCAGTTTTCTAGAGGCCAGCGACCAGACCAGCAGAGGGAATGGTTTCTGAGTCTCGTCTCCGCAGACCAATATCCTAAGGATGTACATTAAGCAGATTATTAAAATGCTAGACTGACTGGAATTCGATATTTTAATGTATCAGTCTACTTTCGGTTCACTTTCAATCTCCATTTGACGTTTTTCTTGTCAATTGTTTTTGAGTAGAATACGAATTTTGACGTTTAGCAGATACGAATTTTGTCTGTCTATGTTTTACTCACCATTGGTTTCTAGTTTGGTTTGGTTTTTAATTTCTAGTTATTACACAACATAAAACGGGAATTTTCACGTACATTACTATCGGTGAAGGCACCGACTAAGTTCCAACTCATTCCGAGAGTCATCAGGATCAGTGATCGCGACGCTCCCCCTCCGCGTCGCATCGTGCACTTAGTCGGTGACTTCACCGATAGTGCGGTACGTGAAAATTTCCGTTTTTACAATATGAATAATCAAATTTACGATAGTTTTTGGAATAAAAGATATACACAGATCATTTTATTTTGTGTTTTCATACCTGCCGTCTCCAGACACCAACAGTGAGTTCAAGAATCTGTCTTCACCAGCCTTGAATGTTGTCACACAGTCCCCTGGAAGTTGATATCAAACAAAAATTAAAACCTTCACTTAAAATTATATTAATTACTTTTTTTAATTTGGAGGTACGTGCCAAAATTTAGGAAAATGGTCAAAAACTCCTTTTCGATATAAAATTATATGTTGATGATTATTTTAACGATTTTGAAATCCACTACAGGCTTATATTAAGAAAAAAGAACATAAACTTGATAGCTAGACTTAATAATTCCATTTTTTATACTCTTCCTCGAGATTTTTTTCCACATTAAAACGACGGTTAGCTTAAAAACAATGCTACCTAGCATTAAGTTCACCTACGCACTGTTTAGCCATGTAGTAAATAATGTCTATCTTAACTTTCATCACAAATATAGCATCGATAGATCTCAGTTCGGGGCGCATTACTAGTTTATTCTGTTTATGGTCAACTTCCAAGTCGACTCACCAGATTCAATATTCATTAGGTTGACGTACATCCGGTTCCTGGACAGTGCCACCAGGTGCTTCGGATCGTGGAGTCCGTAGTACGGCATCTTTTGATTCATCACACCTTTTAACGACACCACGTAAGTTCCCTGGGAAATATAGTTCAGATTAATGACGGCCCACCTAAACGATGAGCGGTTACCGTAACCTATAGACGATTGCAACACCAGATGGTGCTAACCGTAATAAGCTAGCTTACCTGATCTAGATTATAGACTCGAAGCTCCCGGCGACAGAGCACAACGCATCTGTACTCATCAATCGGCGCGAGGTTTATCGGATGAGTTACACCCACCAGCTTCCTTACTAACTGACACCTGAGACATCAAAATAGTTGGTTAGAGAGAAATATTTATTTAGATTTCACAACGCATCTGTACTCGTCAATAGGCGCGAGGTTTATCGGATGAGTTACACCCACCACCTTCCTTACTAACTGACACCTGAGACATCACAATAGTTGGTTAGAGAGAAAGATTTATTTAGATTTCACAACGCATTTGTACTCGTCAATCAGCGCGAGGTCTATCGGATGAGTTACACCCACCAGCTTCCTTACTAACTGACACCTGAGACATCAAAATAGTTGGTTAGAGAGAAATATTTATTTAGATTTCACAACGCATCTGTACTCGTCAATAGGCGCGAGGTTTATCGGATGAGTTACACCCACCACCTTCCTTACTAACTGACACCTGAGACATCACAATAGTTGGTTAGAGAGAAAGATTTATTTAGATTTCACAACGCATTTGTACTCGTCAATCAGCGCGAGGTCTATCGGATGAGTTACACCCACCAGCTTCCTTACTGACTGACACTTGAGACATTACAATAGTTGATGTAGTAAAGAAATCTAATTCTTTTCACAAGAAACCTGCTTCAAAGCTTGATGCATTTGTGGGTTCCTTGAATTAACAAGGACATATCACTTCACAGAATGAGAAAGAAAATTATTAAACATTTACATCATAACTCAGTTTTCTCTAAAAAATGTTTTTAGGGAAAGATATATTTTTTGGGGCTAGATGATGCGGTGTGAAAATTTCCAGCAGAAAATTTATTATTATTTATTCTTAAAATATTTTAATAAGAATATAAAAACGTAGTGGTTATTTCCTCTTTTGTAGGCATTATTTTCAGGACAAAACATTGTTTTAGGTAAATAAGGCAATGACCTTAAAAGGTCAATGATCCATAATTCGTAACTCTCTTATGTAATAACTTACTTGGTGACATCCCAAACGCAGATCTCCTCCCGTTCAGTGGAGACCGTCGCAACGAACCTTCCTCTAGCATCGAGCCTCACTGTCAGATCATACGTCTTTATGTCAAAGCCTTCGACCATAGACAAATCCCTCTTCTCCTTCCCATCCATCACCTTCCAGAAGTCCTCATTCTCAGGATAGAAGGTCGGAACTGGAGGATCGTATATCGTGTTCATCCAATCCTGGACCACTTTGGTTTGTATTTCCATACCTTCTCTCTCCCTCTTCTCCATAACGCATCTGAGTAAGCTATAGAACTGTCTATAATCATAATCTAGCGCGTAAGAGTGCGCTTCGAAAAGCTCTTTCAATATTTCAATATGCTCGGGTAGAGGGTCGATATGGATTAAGGCTAAGTCTTCGAGGTAGTGAGAAGTGTCAGTGGCAGCTAGTTTGTCGTAGATCCATTCGAGATTTGTGAAGTAAAGCTGATTGGAGAAGGTTTCCGGGTCATCTTTGTGAATGTGGTAGTGCTGGTAGGGAAGCTCATCTAATTTACGGGTGTTGAAGCTGGAAGGATGGTAAAAAATTGTCTTGAGTTTGTACTAGCCAGTCTGCCGCCGAACGCGGATCGGTTTGTGCTCATAATATACGAGTAATATAATTATTTTATATGCCTGAATGCAAAGTTTTATTTTATGAACATGGTAAATTTATAATTTTTATTTTAGTTTGTTAGTTTTCTATGATATTTATGTATTTACAAAAAAAAATATATATATAAGTAGGTAGTTCATCAGTCATGTAGTTCCGATAGTGTCTAGCTCTGCTTAGTTTGGGGTTAGATAATACTGTGTAAAACTGACCACCATTTAAAATATATCATGATAAGGAGCTTATAATTAAGCTTCGAAAAGTCAGCAAAATCGACAGAAACCCGTGGTAAAATCAGATTTATAAGCAAAGTTGGAACGCCATGTTACTTCCAAATTGAAACAGTTGGTTGGGAACTCTAAAATTAATTAGCCAAAAAGTTTGTCTCTCTCATAGAAAAGTTTTGCTTACCATTCATCGGCGAATTTGTTCTCTTGTGAGATAAGACGGCCAGCCATCTTTGGATCATTCTCCGTGAACCATACACCCTGAAAAGAAGTATTAGAACTAATTTAAACAATGCGTAAACGAATTTCCGAGTCCAGCAGTTCAAACCACAAGACACAAAGAAAGAAAGAAATCTATAACAAACGATTATTAAAGTAAGCTTAGTCCTAACCAACCAGCATAGTTTAACCAACACCATTATAACTACTTATCTACTTACAGATTAAAATTATAAATGCTACAAAATGGCGTCCAAGATTCCTGAATACTAAGTGTAGATTAAAAAAAACCTGTCCTAAAAATCTAAGCGCTGATTCGATCACTTTATCATAAAATTTTGAATTTACGTGAACCGTTTCACTTAGGAATTGATTTAGCACACAACATTTTATATTGCTTCTACAACTATCCAAAGTCGTAGAATACTTTGATTTGGATGGGCCACAAGGTATTTTAATATATTCTGTCTTATGGACTATGTTGCTTGAATTGGCCTGTGCGAGTTA
This sequence comes from Perizoma flavofasciatum, assembly GCA_958496245.1. Lineage (NCBI taxonomy): Eukaryota > Metazoa > Arthropoda > Insecta > Lepidoptera > Geometridae > Perizoma > Perizoma flavofasciatum. The sequence goes on along the minus strand of OY292443.1, from coordinate 2,692,921 downwards.
CAGCATGTTTTATATTTTTTCACTCTATCAACAGCCTGTTGAAGTCCACTGCTTTACGTAGGATTCCCTCAAAAAGTGCTTTGACTTCCCGCAGCCTTTGACATGTCATCAGCCCGGTTGGAGGGCCTTCTTACACTGCGTCGTCCGGTTCGTAATCGTCATTCGAGAACCTTACCGATTGTAGGTTCTGCGAGCTTTAGATACTTTAGTTCTTCTACGAATTTCCTCATTTCGGACTTTATCACGTAGTGATGTTCCGAGCATGGCTCTTTCAATAACCCGCTATTTTTACGTAATATTTTGTGGAAGAAAATAACTGATTTTAATTTTTACAAATTTCAAAAGAACGTATATATATAAGAACAATTAGTAAGCGGCCAAGTCACAGTGCCATGATTATGTCATCAACACGCACGTGCCTCAAGATGTATGAATGAATGAAAAATTTATATGCTTGAATACAGGTACATTGGTTCTTATGTTACGTTATTAGGTATCACTGTACTCGACTAAATTTGTCGTGCAAATATTAGGCACCTACCTACTCAGAAGAGATTCATTTTAAATTAAATTTATATATTAAATTTCATGCATTACAATATAAAATAAAAAAAGTCAGAAAAAAACCATAACAATTAAATATACGAATTTAAATTTGAAATATTCATCTATGTTATAAAAACATCTGTCACGGAGCCATCTATATATTATATGGTTGAATTGAAATAAAGTCTAAAATCTTCAAAATCGTCTGGAAACTCCGTTATAACTTCTTCAAAGTCAAAGTCAAAAATCATTTATTCATTAAAATCACAAGGATCACTTTGAAACGTCGGTTTTATCTACTGCCTGTTCCTCCGCGACCAAGCCAGGAAAGAAAGGCAAGAAAACAAGGCTGGTTATTCTTTTTAATGATCCTTTTACAAAACAATAGGTAACTGCATTTTTTTATCGAGTTGAAGCATTTTCAATCCCAAGAGTTTTTATCATCAAAATAATCAGATATTTTATAGTATGCCTTTTTAAAAAGTTTTTGTTTAATTACGTTTTTAAATTTGTTTATTGCCAATTTTTGTATATCTCTTGGGAGTTTGTTATAAAAGCGTACACCGTGCCCTTTAAACGATTTACTAACTTCATGGAGTCTACAAGTGGCAACAGCGAGTTTATTTCTGGTATTAACATTGTGATTATCGCTTTTTTTCTTAAACAACTAAATATTTTTGTGAACATACTTCAGTTATGACGGACTTTCCATAACACTGGGCAGTGTCAGAGTATTCGCTCACCTCATAGTAATGAACAAGTGCACTCCGCACTTCTTTCTCGCAGTCTGCGAGATAGCGGTCCCGCGCTATGCCGGCGAGCGCGGTGTCGCGCCATCTAGCGGCGCCGCGCGCTTCGTAACGCAGCCACGGAGCTAGCAATGCCGCTAGCTGCGGCCAGAACAGAGACGCAGGCGCCCATGGCACTGCACAAACGAATACCATACTCATAAGACGATAAGGTGTATCGAAACCACCTGACTGACCGAAATGGCCATATATTCCACGTAGATTTAGTAAGTACCGCGGCCAACTTCGGGCGTCTGAAACAGTTCGCTCGAAGTTGGCATCGAAGACGTCGTTTGGAGGAGGAGCGCACGAACTGGGATGGGGGGGAAACACGACTCGTTACGGAGCTGGGCAAGGACGGCCCGCCGATGAAGTCCGTTATGTGCTGTGGCATGCCCCAGAAGGGAGAGAGTGCTGGGGCTGAGAGTTTATAAAAAAATTTAGAGAGTTGAGCCGCTTCGGTGGCGCATCTCTTAAAGTTTCGGTCCGTATAACCGTAAGGTTGGTAGGACCATGGGAGGTTGGAGGGTTGACCGAAATGGCCATGGGTCAAATTGACCAATAGAAACACTTAGTGATTTTCTGAGACCACGAGCTGTGGGCTGAATCCTTCTAATCCTCCTAATATTATAAATGTGAAAGTTTGTGAGGATGGATGTTTGTTACACTTTCGCCGCGCCACAGTCGTGCCACTGCTGCGCTTCTATGCATCTAATTTGAAGGCTCCCTAGTCTTTATAGTCAACTAGCTTCTATCCACTGCTTCGCCCGCGTGGTACCCGAATAAAAAGTAGCCTATGTGTTATTCTGATGTATAAGCTATTTTACTGTAAAGTTCATCAAAATCCGTTCAGTAGTTTTTGCGTGAAAGAGTAACACACATCCATCCTCACAAACTTTCGCGTTTATAATATTAGTAGAATGATAATGATGGCTGATCAGTTAACTCACAATATGTCTCCTCACTCCTGAAGAGGTCATCGTGCGCCAGCATGTCCAGTATCTCTGTATCATCCAACCCTCGCCTGGAAGCTGTCAGCAGTGCGAGGCAGGCCTTCACCCGATCAGCGCCGAGTGCTGCCTCTGTGGTCACGAGGATCTGGGCCAGCTGCCCCTCGAGGTCTTCGCAGATGACGAGCTCGGGTGTTGTCTCCGGCTCTGAGAGCTCGGTGAAGGTTTCGGCTGATAGAGATATCTGCCATGCGAGGATCTGTGAGCAGTTACAATCAGAGAGATCAGTAATATGTCACTTTCAAGTCTCGATATAGTATTGTGTCCAGCCTACTTTCAATCCACTTTCTTTTATATACGACTAGCTTCTGCCCACGGCTTCGCTCGCGTAGTAACCGGATAAAAATGTGTTATACTGATGTATAAGCTATATTACTGTAAAGTTTCATCAAAATCCGTTCAGTAGTTTTAGTGTGAAAGAGGAACGATCATCCTCACAAACTTTCACGTTTATAATATTAGTAGGATGTTTTCCTATGAAAGGATTATCTAATTGTTTTTGAGTAGGATACTTATTTTGACGTTTATTTACGATTACGATTTTTTTTTTTTAAATACGAGAATTTGGGCTTTAGGTTTTGATTTTGTCATGTTCGAAATAACGTGAAATGAGTTCACTAGATTAACGCGACATAGGTTTAGGTCAAGTTCTGATCTTTTTCGAGCTCAAGAATGTAACATGAAATTCTGCTAAAAAACGCCATGCAGTGATGTTTTGCTGTTTAATGCAAAAAAAAAGTCCTCAAGGTCCTCAGGGTGAAGGGGGATTAAATGCCTTTTTTGTCGGTGTTGCTGATATCTCGAGCAACATCAGGCAGTCCAGTTAAATCTACAAACGCTAACTACAAAATAAACTATTTAAAATCTATTAATTTTAGTGTAGGATCAATATTAAGAGCTCCAGGATGTTTATGTTGATAGCAAGATAATAAGATACCAAGAAAAAAAAACAGTTTTGTTTGCAGCTACAGGGCTTATTCATTCAGTCATATTTATTTATTAAAATCAACATCGGATCATAATACTATGTTAGTTATAAATTTCTTATTCTAAATTAGTCACACAAAACAACAAGTGAACAATGAAATACATAAATATAATTGAAAATGTTAAAAATTGTTTTTAGAAACAAAATACATAATTGAATTTTAATGGAATGCCAAAATTACTATGTCAGAAAGTTAAAATGTCATTGCAACTGGAATAAAAAAGATAGAATAGAATAGAATAGAATAGAATAGAATAAATAAATAAATAAATAATGCTGGACAATCCACACAGCATCATCTAGCTATACTTAATACAATACATTACATAGATAGATATTTTTTTATTATACATAGAAAATACCCAGAACACCCGGAACAAATATTTGCAGATCGTACAAATATTTGTCCCAGGGCGGGAATCGAACCCGCAACCTCCTGTGTCGCAGGCGGACCTTCGCCCACCGCGCCACATCAGTCGTCGATAGAATAGAATAATATTTTATTGCCTGAAATTATGACCATAACATCATCTGGTTAAGTAGGTACTAATGCATAAAAAACTAACTGTATCAAATACCTACCTTAGCATACAGCGGCAGAGTGCATTTCTGCACAGCCTTCACGGCAGCTTCAGGCGGGGAGCCTGCCCCGGTCTTGCTGTAAGTCGCGGCGCACGCGTTCAGGACCGCCTTGGCCTCCTCGGGGCCGACCGGCGGAGCCCTGAACACTATCGGCCCGTCTTCTGAAGACAACACCGCCATGATGGCGGAGCTGGAAGGCTCGTCCGTTTCTGCGGGAGTTATTAACACATAGATATGGTAATATTTTTTTTTGCGAAAATGGGTGCAATACAAGATATTAAAAATGCAAAAGTTGCTCCACAATTGATGCAAATAACGGGACCGGGATCGACCCCACCATCCGGTTCAGAAGTCAGGATACCGCCCACTAGGCCAACATGGCTCTCAAACGGGATTAATCCGTTTTAGAATATTATTACGATTATACATACATACATACATATATTCACGCCTGTTTCCCGGAGGGGTAGGGAGAGACCAAGGATTTCCACTTGCTACGATCCTGGCATACCTCTTTCGCTTCATTCATCCTCATCACACTCTTCATACAGGCTCGGCGGTTTAGTGTACTTCTGACCTGGCCTTTCTCTAAAATGTCTCCAATTTGGTCAGAGTACGTTCGCCGAGGCCTTCCTCTACCAACTATCCCATTCACGCTCGCCTTGTATACTTGTTTTGTTAATCTACTTTCGTCCATCCTTTCTATATGCCCAAACCATCTCAAAATACCTTTCTCAACTCTCGTTACTACATCTTCATTCATTCCACACTGCTCTCTTAGCACGCTTCTTTCCTCACTCTATCACTCAAAGTTACACCACACATACTTCTCAAAGCTCTCATCTCCACTGCATTCACTCGACTTTGAGGTTTCTTCTGCCAAACTCAACTTTCACTTCCATACATTAATGTCGGCACTAACACTCCTTTATGCACGGCTAGTCGTGCCGTCTCAGATAATTGCCGGCTGCTCATCAAGGAGTGAAGTGCCCCATTCACTTGATTTCCAGCATTCACTCTCCTTTCAATATCTTTCTCATGCTTCCCATCCCTAGTAAACAAAGGCCCCAGACGATTATACCACGTACTTTACTATTCTCCTGCTAATGTTCGTGAGTTCCCGTATCACGACCGTCGAGCATGGTCGCGAACGGTGCTCATGAGAACGGTGCTGCTGACGTTTCATTGATCGTTTATAGGTCCTTCTAAACGGTCAATGAAACGTCAGCAGGAGAATAGTAAAGTACGTGGTATATTCGTAATAATATTCTAAAATGATACCAAACCACGATAATTTTAATTCTATGGGATTATTCCGTTTAAAAGTGTTTAATTTACAAGCTATTAAGCTTATACTCGCTGCAGAGCTGGCTATTAACGTGATGGCTTCTGACTATTAGCTTGACTGGCTAGTGGCTGGACTGACTAGTGGCTGGACTGACTAGTGGCTTGACTGGCTAGTGGCTGGACTGACTAGTGGCTGGACTGACTAGTGGCTTGACTGGCTAGTGGCTGGACTGACTAGTGGCTGGACTGACTAGTGGCTTGACTGGCTAGTGGCTGGACTGACTAGTGGCTGGACTGGCTAGTGGCTGGACTGTCTACTGGCTACTGACCTTCAGTGACAGTAACGATCATCTTGACATTGTCAGGCAGACGCTCGGGCAGCCAGCGAGCGGCGCGCAAAGCATCAGCCCCAACCACGCATAGAAGGATACTGCGCTTCCGGCCCAAAGCCGATAGCAGCTGCCGTAGAGCTTGAGACAGCGATGACACATCCTGGAGGAAGATATAACATTTTATGATAATTACCAAAAACCCAAAAAATATAAAATAATATTATTTTCAGGAAAAAATTAAAGCCGACTTGAAATAAAGGGAATTTGATTAAAAGTCCAATATGAAATTTCTCCCCCCATTTTTCACCTAAATATTTAGGGATTTATTCAAAAAATGTATATGGGACCACTTTTGAAGTATACCCTACACATTAAAATAAGAATTATTAAAATCGTCTCACAATTGGCGAAGATATCGCGTAACATACACACAAAAAAATACAGACGAATTGAGAACTTTTTTTAAGTCGGTTGAAAATAGAGCTATTTAGCTCGCAATGAAACAATAAAAATTGACTATTATATTCTGATGGAAATATATTTACCAAATACAAATACAAATCGCCGTTAACTGGAACATTATATATATGGAGATAGGGAAAATAGGAATTGGCATCATAGGATTGGATAGGAATGTCATTCTAATCAAACAAATTACAATCAGTCAGTCGAAAGTGTTTGTAGTGAATGTGAATTGAATACGTAACACATTAAAAAAAAACTTACATTACGTCCTCTGTAGACGGTTCCATTATGCAGTACGTGACACTGATCCACGATGGACTTCAGGAGCTGGTGAGAGCTGCTGGACTGAGACGTCAGACCAACAAACCTACAAAACAACATAGTCACACATTTCAAATGAATTGCGATACCAATCCGTGAACTGAGTAAGTTGCCGCCTTTTTTTATTCAGCCTGCTGGGCATGGAGACCCAAAACAACGGTTTTGTCTATCGCCGAGATGACAACAATATTTTGTCCCTCTCTTTTGTGTGACAGAATAGGTGACAGAATTTCGCAGACAAAACGTCGTGGCGCGTCGTGCATCTCCCGACCCTCTCACCGGTCAGTAACTTCATTCATATAATCCTACTACTATCATAAACGCGAAAGTTTGTGAGGATGGATGTTTGTTACTCTTTCACGCAAAAACTACAGAACGGATTTTGATGAAACTTTACAGTAATATAGCTTATACATCAGAACAACACGTAGGCTACTTTTTATCCGGGTACCACGCGGGTGAAGCCGTGGGCAGAAGCTAGTATTAAAATATTTTATTCGATATTGATCGCCTCACGTACATTAGAAGAATCAAGTTCCAAATTCAGACTCATTACTGCCCGCTGTAAAAGTCTAATAGAGAAAAGACCTAGTTTGCTCGCACTTATTGTGGAACGAAACGTAGTTTTTCGAATAGATGGGATGAAAATAAAAGTAGGTGCCTAATTGCGTTACACAATCATAAGTATAAAGAAGTTCACTGCTGGACTATGTTCACTGGACATAGGACAAAGAGTGTCATAAAAAACGTTCTTGATCCGCCTCAGTCCATCGATCTCCAACAATCTTTAAGATATCCCCCATTCATATCTGATTCATCTGGCCCCCACTAGATGGTGGGGGCCTTTCTATACTGCGTCATACGGTTCGTCGACCCATCGAGATCCTAACTTATAGAATAGAAAAGAAAGTAAAGTATTAAAATAAAAAAAAGGATGGTAATTTTTTCACACAGCATCATTTAGCCCCAAACTAAGCAGATCTAGTATTATGGGAACTACATGACTGATATACTACTTATATACTTTTTTTGTAAAAAAACCCAGACTTGAGACAAATATTTGCAGATACAAACATTTGTCCCGCAGCGGAAATCGAACCCCTTCTGCGTCTCAGGCGGGCTTTCGCCCACTCGACGCAGAAGGTTGCGGGATCGATTCCCGCCGCGTCACAAATGTTTATATTATCTACAAATATTTATCTCGGGCCTGAGTGTTTCTATGTATAATATGTATAATAATAATAATAAATGGTTTTTATTTCTGTAGCAGAATTTTTAACAATTTCATTAGGGTTGGGACCTTCATTTAAGTAGAAAATACTTGTGTTAGAAGGCCCCGCTCTTCTAATATCTAAGACTATAGTTACAGTTATTAGGTTTTACTTATTTATGCTAATTTAAAAAAATAAAAAAATAAAATGTAAGTAGGGTGTTTGTTTGTATGTGGAGTGTGTGGGAGTGTGTGTGAGAGAGTGTGCCTGTAGGTTCTCCTGATACTGCCAGTCTCTTAAGAGTCTGGATATGTATGTATTTAAAAATGTATATAAGTAGTATATTAGTCATGTAGTTTCCATAATACAAGCTCTGTTTAGTTTGGGGCTAGATGATACTGTGTGAAAATGTCCTGAATTATTTATAACTATTTATTTATCTGCGCCGTCCATCCTTCTCTCCGGGAGAAGGATGGACGGTGTGGTTTCTGCGAGCTACCAATCACCGCTAAAACTTGCCAAATTAAACTACAGCTGTGACTTCGTCCTCTATTATGACTATCTGACCTGACAATAACAGCCAAGTCCTGTAAATAGGTCGGGGCGATAGTGACGGTGCGAGCGACCAGCGTTGCCTTGCCGCACCCAGCACCGCCGATCAAAGCGAGAGGCACGTTGATCTCTCCTGTTATGTAACTGGAACAATAAAAGGTAAACTTGATAATCTATACTACAATTAGCACGAGATTCGGGACACAGAATAGTCAGTGCCAGTGGCCGCGGAAGTGGGGAGCAGAGGGGCCAAATGCCCCCCCACCCCTAAAATCGCCTACCAAGCCAGGGCTGAAGATTGAAGGAGTGACCAAAGAAATTTGCACCCCCGTCACGGAGTACTTCAGCGGTCCCTGGTGCTATTAGCTAGCTAGTTATTAAGAATCTAGAATATTCATCTCAAGTTCTCAAGTGAAGTTAATCGCAACACGCGGTTAGATTCTCTATCCCAGTGGCTGTCTGGAAAGGCATATAAAAAATTGAAAATTTAGTTTTACTTACGATTTTAAATCGTTTAGAGTCACCTCCCGGTTGGAAGTGCATTGTGCAGCTTTCTGGCAGAATGCCAGGTGCTCGTTCACTTCATCAAGCAAACTGAAAAATAAAGTAGTTTTAGTTAAGTAGAAATAACTAGGTTCATAAAAAATATGCTGCGTGCAAGTAGGGCTTGCGTCTACTGAAGAATTTAATTGCTGGACAGGCCATAAAGGGCTGTGGTAATCGGTCTTAAGCCACCGCCATCCACCAACTTCTTAAGGTTCCTTCTATGTGTCTTCCGGTTCTTGGTCGCCATTCGAGAACCTTTTTTCTTCAGCGGTTAGTTCTGCTAGCTATTCAATCTGCCCATTGTCACTTCAGCTTGCAAATTACATTATCCTAACATCATAATTTCCATCTCACCTGGATATAATGCCGTTATGTCCAGGTAGTGTGTGGTAGTACTTATGCTGGGTGCCATAACATACTTCCCACTGTAATCTAGTAAGACAGCATCATATTTCCATCTCACCTCGAGTAGAATGTCGTTATATCCAGGTAGTATGTGGTAGTACTTATGCTGAGAGTCATAACTAATAAGAAAACATCATATATCCCATCTCACCTGGGTAGAATGTTGTTATGTCCAGGTAGTGTGTGGTAGTACTTATGCTGCGTGTCATAATATACTTTCCACTGTAATCTAGTAAGAAAGCATCATATTTCTCATTTCACCTGGATATAATGCCGTTATATCCAGGTAGTGTGTGGACTACCACATCTGGTAAGAAAGCATCATATTTCCCATCTCACCTGGATGGGATGCCGTTATGTCCAGGTGGTGTGTGGTAGTACTTATGCTGGGTGTCATAATATACTTCCCACAGTAGGTAATCTAGTAAGAAAACATCATATATCCCATCTCACCTGGATATAATGCCGTTATATCCAGGTAGTGTGTGGACTACCACATCTAGTAAGAAAGCATAATATTTCACATCTCACCTGGATGGAATGCCGTTATGTCCAGGTGGTGTGTGGTGGTCAGCAACCAGGGCGTCCAGCAAGGCATCCAGTCGTTCACCGAGCGCTGCGCGGACTCCAGCTGTGTACTCTTCTTCGGCCGCCCCGCCGCCGGCAGCTACTGGCCGGCCGCGAATGCTGGCCCGGATTATATTACGTTCGCTTAGATGCATCTGGAATTGATAAGTATTTGTACTGAGTGATTTCGATGATCACAGTAGTTAGATTAAATCCTGGTAGATTTAATCCTCGTCAGTCTACCATCACACACGGTCCATGAGCATCGAATTGTGCTAATTTGAGCTTCTAAACATTCCCAAAACGTAAGCAAAGCGACGAAAGACATGGTGCCGTGTAACACCTTTAAACAATATAACATGTTATTGATATAATAGTCTTTGCCCACGGCTTCGCTCGCGTAATACCCGGATATAAAGTAGCCTATGTTATTCAGAGATATAAACTATATTACTGTAAAGTTTCATGAATATCCGTTCAGTTGTTTTTGCGTGAAAGAGTAACAATCGTCAAAAAAATTCGCGTCTATAATATTAGTAGGATTTTGAAAAAAAAAAATAAGACTAGCACAAAAAAATAGACTAAAGCGCCGTAAACAAACAGTAATGTCAAAACCTACGCATTTATTTTAGCAAAAGAGTTATTCTCGGTTATTTTACTAATATCCCCACATTAGGCTCTTGACCTGTATTGTGAGAACCGAAAACGATCACACCTAAATAGGAGAAAGGTGTGTTTATGAATAAAAACATGAGTTTATATGGAAAGGGTTGTACTACGCCGTAGTCTATGCTACGCCGTAGACAGAAGCCTACGCCAGTTGGTGTACACTCTACACTCTACATTCAAAGTGTTTCGAACCTTCAAATCCCTCTGCAGGTTGTTCAGCCTTCGCTGCAGCTCTTGATGGTGCCCGGCGTCGCCGTCGCCCGGATCCTGGCCTCCACCAGCGCGACACACCCACACACAGCGTCTCGCTGCTTCCACTGACATCAGGACTGTGTGCTGGACCTCCTGGAAATACAACAGGCATGCGTCAGCATCCCTAGTCAGTAGCAACACTGCAATAATCACAGTCCTGTCCAACATCAATCGACAAGACAGTTAAGAGAATGAATGAATGAATAAAAATATTTTATTGTACACCAAAAGATTAATAAACACAAATTAAATAAATAATGCAGGACATTTTCACACAGCATCATCTAGCCTCGAACTAAGCAAAGCTTGTATTAAGGGAACTACATGACTGATATACTACTTATATTTTTTTTTGTAAATACATAAATATTATACAAAGAAAAACCCAGATCCGAGACATATACTCGTATTTGCAGATACAAACATTTTTCCCGCGGCGGAAATCGAACCCGCAACCTTCTGCGTCTCAGGCGAGCCTTCGCCGACTGCGCCACAGAAGTCGTCTTATAATTAAAAACTTATAATTAAAGTATTGTTGTTTTACAAACAACTAGAATTTTATTGGACTACAGTAATTCAAGAAATTCAAATAATAATCCGGACGACGATGCGGTTTGTAAAGGCCCTCCACCCGTTGGACCAAACTCATTCAGGCAACCTTTTAAAAAAAAACCTTTGAAGAGAAAAGCTGACTACGAGTCACCAGTGGCCCAACTATTGATTCGATAAAGCTTAGAGAATCAGCAAGCAGAAGGACAAGTGGGTTGGTGATATATGCAGAAGAACCGACGGCCATTGGTATAAATGAGTTCTTGAGAGCAGACCACGTCTTGGCAAATGTAGAGTAGGGCATCCCTAGTGTGAACTGATGACTTGCGAAAGACGGAGGGCAGAAAGTAGATGAAAGAGCCGAATACCGGGCTTAGAGGCACGTATTGGGAGGGGACTAACATGAGTTGATTATGATGTCGATGAAGTGATTTTGGAGGTCTATATTTACCTGTTCGACGACAGTAGTGAGGTATGCATCGCAGGCTTCTTGTGGAAGTGTCCTGACCAGAACATTGAGTGCTTTCGCCATCTCTCTGCGCCAGCGTGCCGGCGCGCCTTTCACCAGCCGATAGCAAGGTGGCGTGGTGCTCGCATCCAAGGTATACCTGCGAGAACCATAACTTCAAATAAATAAATGAATACTGCGGAGACCCAGAACCATTAAGCATGAAGATCTGTGGCCTAACGGAATCGTCTTTCGACGTTTCCGGTACCGATTATCGAATGGGCTGGGTTCGGTAATCGACCCTGATAAATATATAAATAAGTTTTTGTTTTATACAGGATGTAATAAGACTACTCCCGAAAACTTCGGGAGGTGAAAGTACCCAGTGTGGAACCAACACTGTGAACGCGAAAAAAAAATCTGCTGTTCCATACTAAACTTCAATACCTACTTGGCTGAAATGTATGGAACAGCTGATTTTTTTTTCGCGTTCACAGTGTTGGTTCCATAGTAAAAGTTATTCATATTGATGGATACTTTCACTCCCCGAAGTTTTAGGGAGTAGTCTTATTACACCCGGTATTATTTATGCTATGGACCCTTTATTTGTACGTGTATGTGGCTGTTTTGCCTGAAATAAATGAATTAATATTATGCAGATAGTTACCTGGATCAATAGACATATTTATAGATCGTTTCATCTATATCTTTTGTGTATACCTATTTGTACATAATTGTATGAATATAAACTATAGGTACAGATAGTAGAATGGAGAATGGGAGTCCCCCATTAAAAAGGGAAAATCTTCCACCAAAATGTATTAGCATATTGGTGACCCCGATATGATGTCGCTAGTCGCATCAGTCTAGATGACGATGACTACTAGCAGTATGAGTCTACGGTGAGTTGAGACTGATCGCAGATAGTGACAAGCCTGGCACGTCGTCGTCGTTTGGTAAAGCGCTAACGTAGCAATATCACGTTGGGTCACCAATATGGATCAGCCCGATGGAGGGTAGGTCGTCGATACTTATGCGATGAGCGATATCATATCCGGGTTACAAATATGTTGATGTTGGTGGAAGCTCTTTCTTTTTCAATGAAAAGCACACTTCGAGCTGTGTTATCCTCTAAAGTTTTCCATGGTACATACTTGATTCGCGGTATTTACATTCGCTTTTTTATCATTATGAACCAGAAATAGCTACATTTGTGTGTTGGTGACATTTTGGTGACATTTTTTACAGATATTTGTTAATGATTAACAATACGACCGACCGACCGACTGAACGATAGACGACCTCTGTGGCACAGTGGTCGAAGGCCCGCCTGAGACGCAGAAGGTTGCGGGTTCAATTCCTGCCACGGGACAAATGTTTGTATCTGCAAATATTTGTCGGGGGTCTGGGTGTTTTCTATGTATAATATGTATGTATTTACAACAACAAAAAAAATGTATATAAGTAGTATATCAGTCATGTAGTTCCCATAATACAAGCTCTCCTTAGTTTGGGGCTAGATGATGCTGTGTGAAAATGTCCAGCATTTTTTTTTTTTTTTTAATGATTGTAAGAGTAAAAACGTCTTATTCCACATAAAGGTTTTCAGAGGGAAAATAAAAAGGCGAATTTAGTACTTACACAATTCTACGCCTACATACATAGCACACAAAAACAAGTTTGCACAATCAGACTAGATTCTGCCACCATCTAAAATACTCAACTAGGAAGTACATTTTACCATTTATTCAATAAAGCCTTATCACTCTCGTCTTCGGCCGCCTCCAGTGCAGCTTTGAAGTCTGCGCATTCCAGAGTGTGAGGTAGCAGTGGAGTCCCCAATCCCGAGTTCAGGAATAACACAGGCACCACGGCACCCAGGTCGGTTTGACCTGCAAAGCAAAATAGATATAACAATGGAATGGATACGAGATCTTCGTAGATAGGTATTATTTGCAGTATACAACCAGCTTTAAGACATCCACGTAAACATGGATGTCTTGTATAATTTTCTCGTGTTAGGGTTCCGTACTGCAAAAGGAAAAACTAACACTTCGTGAATTCAAAAAAAATTACCCTGAGGATCACTACGTTGTCCGTATGTCTGTCTGTCAGTCTGTCAAAATCATTTTTCCCTGAGTCTGTCAAGACCGTCTATAATCTAAAAGTGACAATACGGATAACGCTCCATGCAAAGGTATAAACGACCCTTAAAAATTTACTCTTGTTTTGATAAGACCCCAGTTTGTAGATCGCCGGGTGACACGTATTAATAAATGAATGGATTTTGGGTCCAAAATACATGTAATGGATAGCTCAATTTCAATTATGCGTCACGTTTCACTAGAATCAAAAGGCTGGGCAAAGGCGTGTCTTGAATATGAGTATATGAGAAGCCTTGGTGAGCGAGTCAGACTCACACTTGTCCGGTTTTTTTGTTTAGAAAACAGTTTATTTGTTGAATTTTTATGCCCTCACGTCACATTTCACTAGAATCAAAGCTTACATTTTCGCCTGCTGTTTTTGCCGACGGAAGAGAAAGCTCCAGATTAAAATCGTCAATAGTAAGTCAAATGAATTCCCAACTCACGCGCAAGTTCAGCAACGCACAGCACTGGGAAGCGATGGTCTCTCTGCTGCTCGAGCGGCGATCTCCAGTGCAGATCAGCAACGTGGATGCGCCAGCCCAATTTCCGAGCTCGGACCCTCAGACGTGCCGCAGCTCCGTACTGAAGCGTCCCTTTCTCTGCACTGCAGTCTGAACAACACAAGAAACTCATATTGAACTCGGTCTTAGTCGGTGCCTTCACCGATAGTACGATACATAAAAAAATCCCGCTTTACAATATGAATGATCAAATTCACGATAGTTTTTGGGATAAAAACACAAGAAACCTTGAACGCGAGCTCATACTTTATTGTGGTTTTAGACGTGAAACCCATCAATTAGCTTCCTATCCTTCCTGTGTTATTTATAGAATTATAATTATTAATTTCTGGAAAGAAGTAAGCCCACTGTTTGGTCCAAAATGCTAACTATCTTAAATTAAACCTTAATACAATAAAAAAAAAAGTTTGGTTTAATTTACAGATCGTTTTCCCAGAAATAAAATATTATTCTAGGTCGAGGAAACGAGATCTGCTCTGCACCGATGTCCTTCGTACTGTTTAGAACATAGCTCCCTTCTAATCTAACCCCAACCAGCACAATTTCGTGAAAGACAGCATTATCACCATCACCTTCAACAACTATCTGTATAACAGCATTGTTCCAGTATCTCCAAGAGTGTTGTTGATGAAGGGGAGCATGATTCGCTGCAGTCACTGTATTAGGGCTCCTTCACTTGCTCAAGGTCGTGCGTTATATGCCTACCGGCTAGCGTACTCCCGAGAGTACGAGTATCAGTGAAGCGGCCGGCGCCACGCTCACCAGGGGTCTAGACAAATACCTCACGCTTACTTTTCCTTTCACGCTAACGCGAATTTGTCAAGGTTTTTACCTTAGAATTTGCGTTAGAAGCTGTCACGTGACATTTCCACAGTTAATGTCATTTCCATACAACTCAATCTTTCCGCAGGCGTTGACGCCAACAGAAAGTGGTATGTGTCTAGAGCCCTGAGCTGAGCGCTCGCACGCCAGGTATTCGCAGGCAAGGATCCTCGACTCTCGATACGCGAACAGAAGGTATATTTGCGCTTACAGCTAACGCCTATTATTATAAGTAGGTTATTATAGCGTAGGTAGTTTCGCTTTTGCACGGAAGTGACGTATCTGTTACGTGGTAACTATTATCTGTACCTTGTGAGTCCGCAGCGCACACATAGATGATCATGGCGCGGCGCCTCCTCGCCCGTTGTCCGGCGACTCTGCCAAGCAAGCTGGATCTATGCTCTTCGGGCAAGGCCGCCACATTGGCCGGGACGGGTGGACCTCCAACATCCTCCTTCGGAGTAGTACACGCGACCGGGGATGAGAGGGAGATGGAATCTGGAAAAGCGTGATTTGGATTGGATGACAGCATTTATCATCATGTCTTATTGTGGAAATCTTCAGGTTAAATCGGTAAACCAATGAATCATTCTACAACCATGTGTCGAGCAATCTTCAGGTTAAATCAATAAACAAATTCTCCTAATTATTCTTCAACGATGTCGATTGATTAGTATTAATGAATGCTTTATTGCACACAAACAAAGGCAGGACTGAAGCATTTTCTACCAGTCGTCTTTAGTAGTTGTAAACAGAGGTAGGCGTGCTAAATTAAGTTACTAACTGTAAGAAACAACATAGAAACATAAACGTATTAACAAATCATATTTATTTAATAGCTACTCGTATATGGAACAAGTAACAAATGCTTGTGCATCATGTTTTATTTTAGCAATATTTAGGTTAAATCAGTTACCTAATTAATAATTCTACAAGCATGTACCTACGTACAATATTGTGTCAGTCTACTTTCAGTCTTTCAGTACTTTCACCTTCAATTTCATTTTGTATGTTTTCAATAATTGTTAATTGCCAATGAGTAGGATACCGGTTTTGACGTTTTTAAATCGAAACTTGACAGCATTTTTACCAGGCGACCTAATTTGTTGAGATTGCTTGGCGTGCTACATTTCTAAACTACTTCTAGCTTTTATAAAAACCGTCATAATTTTTTTGGCCAGAAACAAACAAACGAAAATATCTTCGGATTTCCCAAGTTTATCGTCTCGGTTATGCCTTATAATTCGCTTGTGCGCTATTTAATTGATGAGTCTGACTCTCACTTTCATAATCCAAAGTTTTGTAGAATAAACCAATCAGTTTTTAAACTGCTAGAAAGTGCGCTGTTATCTTGAATCAGTAGCAAATAACTAAGATAAAGAAACACGATTTTCAAAACGAATCATATGAGCACAAACTCGAGGAGGTGACTAGCCACTGAAGAGTTCCACTATCCACCTCCTGGCTCCATCATCAGATCTGCTCCAAGATACCAAATTATTCACGAACTTCATATACATACAAAGTTTCATTTCGATACGACAGTCAGAAGAAGGTTAAAATTGAATTCCAAGATTTGATTTCATTCTTTGTTCGTTAGTTACAAGTGAAGCTAAAATAAGAGTGTTAAAAAATAAATAAAAAAGAATAAAGAATTTCATGCTACAGAACTCATAAATAAAATGTCCAATCAGAATTGAATACAAAATAAGGAATAAAACTAAAAATAAACACATCCCAAATTACACAAAACAGTGAAAGAAAATATTAAAATAAAGTTCCGAGTAATTCACCCGAAAATCAAAACGGCATGCATTTGGAGCAGTAGCAAGTTAAGTTTAAGTAAGTAAGTTGGCAACTTTAATAAGTATTTAGGAACTTTTAGGATAACTAGGAAATACTGTATTAAACACAAAAAATACATATTTATGAGTACTCGTTTATTAAACTCGTTATAAGTACACTACTTTACATAATGAAAAGTCCACACAATGAATACTCCAATATTAAAATGCCCTCTTGGCGCAAAGTGTAATTAGAGTAATGGGAAAAATGAGTGAGAACATAAACACAATAGGGAAATAATTTGTTAAACTGGCCGACATTATATCAAGCAGTTATTTACGGTTGTCATATGATAAAAAATACTAAATACTGTGGAGTGAAGCCCACGCGAAAAGAAACTCTTTTTTCCGCCTTTTCTGCTCGTGAGTAAGGCTTATGCTGAGACACTTACAGAGAGGCGATATGATCACTTGCCAGTTCTAATGCATGTTTGCTTGCAGGTAATTAAGAGGCCCCTTTTCTCTAAGTCACTCACCAGACACACTGGATCCGACGGGCCTCTTCAGATGTGGTCTGGTGTCTTTCAGTGAGGAGGACGGCTCCAGCAGCCGCGGCGTTGGCTGGACCTGCTCCTCCGCGGTAGCGTCCACCGATGGCTTGGTGACACGGTACCTCGCCGAGGCCGACGCAGACCTGCGCGAACAGCAGTTCGACCTACGGTCAATGTTCTGATTTACTACGGAGCTACAGGGTTGCTAATTACTTACAGCTATTAGATGGCTTTGGTTTCCAAAAAACTTGCACCGTCATATAAACGCAAGAAGATTTTCAATTGTTCTGTTAGTTTCGTTCTTTGTTCAGGCCCGCTTCGGTACGGGTAGTTTTTTCGACCTAACAGGGTTGATGGTCGAATGAACGCTAGATCGTTTATATACCTCAGATTATACCGTTCTAATCAAGGTGATCACTTCAAGGAAACCAAAGGTCAAAGCTAGCACATGCAACACATTTTCTAAAAGGGTTGTCTTAAATAATATACCGCTCGGTCAAACGCTCTCATCGTCCACAATAACATCCTTTTCACTGTGTCCGGCACTCTAGTTATGAGTAAGACGTCATTTTCAGCGCAACTACCTTATTAGACAAGATAATAATTTAACCGGTTAGTTATTGACTGACAAAATGATATGTTGCGCTCTCCATCGCAATTTTGCTTTCGTTACCAGGAGGCTGGTGCTCGCACAAGATATATATAAGAATGTTGGCATAAACCTAACAGAAGCTACCGCGTTACCTAAATAACCTAGGCCTCCTAACTTCTCTCTATTAGACTAGGAGTCCTCCTAGTGTATTCGCTACAAGTGCTACGAGAGTGCTACGAATATTATGTTTCAAGATATTTAGTAAAGCCCAACATGGCTTATTCTGGACTGGACAAAAAGTCTATAAATCCCCTTCGCAGAGGATTTATGGACTTTTTGTCCAGAAACCCCCATCCGGTAGTCAAAGTCAAAGTGGAAGCAAAGAGGATTTTTGGACACGAGTTCCAGAAAACCCCTGATGCATTGCATATACTAAAAGAAGAGGCAGACCTAATACAAGGTGAAGAGACGAGATTGATGATTATGAAGGAGTACTGTGGTCTCAAACAGCAAAGAATAAGAAAGAATGGAAAAAGAAGGGGGAGGCCTTTGCCCAGCAGTGTGATGAACTTTAGCATTTATATTGTATGTTATAATTATAAATTAAGGTTAAACTATTATTTAAGGAATAAATAAATAAAATAAATAAATAAATTTTGCATATGGTTGTGTTGTATTGGATTTACTGTATACCTATTAAGTGAAATCAAAATGATTTTATTGTTTGATCATCTCCCGTTGGAAAATATATATATCTTCCTTCCTCTTACAACCTTCACATTTACTAACAAAATAGATTTTATGCTGCACGAAATAAAAAAATACTTGATTTGAACTGTATGTTCAATTTCATGCATCGTTACAGTTTGGGTTCCAGAACATAATTCCTAAGAGCCTTGCATGCACCAAAAATATTCGCCAAAACTCTGCGGACAAGTCCGTTATACATTTTTAAATGGAGCAACAGATAAAAAAAATGCTCTAATGGAGCTGACCAGTGGATAGAAGCGGGCGACGTATTTTATGAAAATGCTTGTAATATTTTGTTTTACAATTTTACTTTCCTTTGTCGAGGAAGAATTTTATTAATAGTTACTGCGCAAACATATAAGGGAAGCAGGTGGGTTTTTACGATGCCTCAGATTATACCTTAGGGAACTATATTTAAATGTCAATAGAGCAAAAAAATCTGTGATATTAAGTTTGGATGTTTAGAAAGTTCGAAGTTTGGCTAAATAAAAAAACGAAAAAAGAGAAGACCACAAACTACTACGATGCTAACTCATGAGAAGACTTTAAACAATAGATATCAAAAGAAGTTCCGATCTCAAAAATGACAATATCTATTCTGTTAAAAATAATTTACATCCCTTTCTAAAAAAATTGAAATTTCAAGATGACTAAATAAATTAAGTAAATACTTAGTATATCGAGACTAGATTGTACAATAATAACAAGAAATGCACGTTTACACAAGGCTTAGACGAAGACTAAGGCCGGTCTTAGTGCTAGGTTTCCATGGAAAATGTTAGTAAGACAAGGTAAATCTTTACCTATGCTTAGTGCAGATGCTCATGCCCTACTTAAATAATAGAAATCGTCAAGTTATGTCCGGTCACATCTCAACAGCACTATCCGCAGCAAACAAGCCCCGACCTCTGCGAGGGTGCAACCACCCCGCAAACTAGGAAACGGATTATATTTTAAGGATTCTGTTTTTGTTCCCTCTACTAACTTTCTTTGATTATTTAAGAAAAAAATCGACATAAATTTAACGTTATTTGACAGTTCGCAAATTTTTTAACTTTTAATAAGTCTATTATAGCCTCTGTTTGAATCTGTATCATTAAATTGGTTAAGAGGCTAACTTGTAAGATAATAGATCATAGTACTGAGATGTAAGCCTGACATATCCTACTAATATTATAAATGCGAAAGTGGATGGATGTTTGTTACTCTTTCACGCTAAAACTACTAAAAGGATTTTGATGAAACTTTACAGTAATATAGGTTGTAGGCTAGTATGATCTACTAGTTTCTGCCCACGGTTTCGCCCGCGTAGTATCCAGTAAAAAAGTACTAAGCCTATGTGTTATTATGATGTATAAGCTATATTACTGTAAAGTTTCATCAAAATCCGTTCAGTAGTTTTTGCGTGAAAGAGTAACAAAATTCCATCCTCACAAACTTTCGCATTTAGAATAGTAGTAGGATATGAGAGTAAGAAGTATGTACTTAGTAGATCTCTATGATACAGAGTGAAACTTCTGATGTTATTCAATCTATGCCGAGGCGTGGCAGGAGGAGGGGCGCCGACGTCACGCTGCCATGACGTCACGGTGACGCGCGCCCCGACCTACTTACTATACGTGAGCTTTGTTTTTTTTAGTCTCGCCTGGCTGTATAGGTACGCAATAATATTTATGTCGTAAAAAAAACAAATTGTCTTCGGATATTTAAAATTACTGTTTCAGATTTAAATGTGTCAAAATGGCTGGATTTCATTTCCGGGTAAAAATTCCATAAGTAACTAGTTATAACACAAAAAAAAAACTTTTGAAGTAGGTACCTATGGGTAATAACGAGACCTTTATACCTTCACAGAAATAGTATTTTATTGCAGAGGCTGCGAAATAAGTAATGGCAGGTCGAGTATCAGTTTGAAGGCTGAGCCACAGGCGAGGACTTCAATGCCGGTTTGCTGGGTGCATTGGGCGTGTACCCATCATGCTGGCAATGATTCCATGAAGCACGATTTCCATACATTGCCTGCGCGTTTTTTGTTCCAAATTCAAAACTGATACTGTATACCTACTTGTATACCGGAAATATTGTCATTACTTTTATTTTTTTTACATTTTTTTTTAATTTTAAGCACCTGAAGTTTTTATCATCTTTGATTGCAACCCCCTAGTGACTTGTGGCAATAAAATCCATCTAAGAATCCTTTGTATGACACAAATCGATTAGTTAAAGCACATTTTAATCGGGAAGCCGCGGTGGAGATAAATTTATACCCAATCGAAAAGAAACACAAATAAACAACGTCTTATGGAAAATGCACATGCGGGTTCCGGACGTCAGCGTCGCGAATGAAATAAGACAAAAGTAGATCTGGAGAGCACAAAATCATGACTATCATGCATATAATTATTAGTAATATAATTATTCACTGTAGGTACCTGCCACAAGGTGCCACAAACATTGTTTTCTAGTAAACACCTAATGATGTTTTTAGACATTTTTTGACGTGAAACGTCTTTCATTTCATTCAATAGGGGGTCACTTGCAAAAACCATATGTAATAAAATATGTTATGACAAGATCGCTTATTACTTTGGAAGTATTAGCACCTACCGGCATTATTTTATTAGCATTTAGAGGATAGAAGCCATTACTCCGTAGTGCAATTTTTCACGTACCTACTCGACTGCGGCTGCGTCCCTGATACAGCCTACCTGTTTTTTATACAGCATCATCTAGCCCCAAAGTAAGTTTACGTTTAGGCATCACAAAAAAACACCTATGCAAATAACGTAGTGGTTATTTCCTCTATGGTTGTCCGTAAAAAGATACCTTAAAATTTTCTGAATATTTAGTTTTTTTTTTATACTGGATTTCTGGTGCTTCGTAAAAAGTGTCCTATTATTTGCAAATCGATATTTTCAACCAGCTTGCAGCTGAGTATGTATTAAATTATCTAAGTAAGTATATTTATTATTACTTTCAGGTGACGAATTTTTCATCGGAATCACCTGCATGGTAAATTAAAGCTAAGTCGTGCCGTTAGTCGTCTAAGCAGTGTTAGTAAAAAATATAATTTAATATTTATTTATTTAATTAGAACGGGACAGACCCACACTTATTACACTAATTATTTAAAAATCACAGGTATTCACACAACACAGGGATAAAACAAAATATTAAGGTATTTACGTCCCTCTGCGGCAGCCGGCACCTACACAAGAGAGATGAAGCACTCATATTTGCACATGGAAAACGATATTTCGAGAATACCTAACATATTACTACGCTGAAGTTAAACATCTACTTTGATCATAAAGAGAATAATAAAACATGTAATAATAAGCTTTACTCTACCACAGACTCAACTAAGTTTTTCATAATTTGAGGTAGATATAAGTTACCCCTAAAACAAAAGTATTCGGTCCTATGTACGAAGACAATGTAATATGTTTCATAATTATTTACATGCAGTACCTATCTTACCTATGGCGATCATGCAACGCTGAGTGAATAGCAATAAATAATTATGTCGATGTCCGTTACACGCGATCAAATCGTAAAAATCATATAATATTCAAAATGGCGGCTGTTTGCACCTCATTCCGATCAAGTGTAGGTAATTTTAATAGGGTGACCACATATTATTTAATCCTATTAATATTGATGAACAAGAAGTTCTATTGAAACGGAACAACATAAGCGCGCGTCTAATGCAAGTCACTTATATTCGTATAAACTTAAATACGTAGGTAGGTACTAATGTACAATCTTATATACTAATAATACAACTGAAAATGTTTTAATTTTTTTCTTTGAACGCGCTAATCTTTGGAACTAATAGTCGGATTTGAAAAAATATTTTGCAAGGCTATTTAACATAACGCTACGTACGACCCTTAGGAGCCGATTAAAAAGAAAAAAACACAAAGAACTCTAAGCGAAAACTAAGTAATAGCGCGGGTGGAGCGTAATAGCGTTACGACTTTGTTCTGATTGATTTTGATTTTATAGAACAGTCCGTTTGAGTTCAAACGTTCTATAGGTACCTACTAGTTCAAGTCACAGTGACAATTTATGAAGACGGAAGGTTTGCGATTCTGAATACTAATTTCAAGAAGCTTCTTTTCAATAAATAATAGCTTTCAAATCATTTTAGTGAATATATAGAGTATATATTAATAAAATTATAAACCGATTTAACGTAATTATTAAGTAGGTTCCAACTAGTATCTGCCCTAATCTAAGCCCTCGTGGTCCTCAGGTAGCCTTTTTACTGACTATACTTTTACCTGGTCTAAATTTCATCTGAATCGATCCAGCCGTCACAAACATTATTAGTAACAAACAACCAAACTTTTTAAACACCCACTCATTGGCTACTATTAGTCTACTTATTTTAGGTTTTTGGATTTTTTTCGTTTCAAATTGATTTCAGGACATCTGGTCGAAGTGACGCGTGACCAGAGAGCTAACTCTTACCTGGGTCAACGCATTAGCATTGCCAGTGTGCATCAGCGTGGCAATGCAGCTAGCATTTTGGGAATGGTTCCGTCTGGTGGTGATCTGAATCAGTCGAGCTATCTATAGATTGTTTGCAACGGTCTTTAGATGACTAGACAGTTTTATCTGTATATTTTATATACAAGTATACTTAACCAAGAATTTTGATTATTATTTCAGTTAATAACCACAAAATTTACAGAAATAATATTATAACCTGGCACAAAGTGTACAAAATCAAAAGATTGAGTATCAACCACAGGAATTATAAAGCGTTTCAGAGACGATCAGACTTACCTACTAACAATTAATTCATAATACTCATGTCCTCGGGTTCGTATCCCTCTTGCACACGTTGGTTCGTGGTTTATCTCTATCTTTCCATCAAGCAGTCTGATCATCTCAAGCCCGTGTGCACTTAAGACCGTATAGGTACATATAAACTTAGAATAGTACATCAGAAAGTAGCAATACAAATTTCAAACGCAACTTTATTGAATTAAAGTATAACAGTATACAAAACATTGTGGGTAGGTATTTCCTGCACCGCTGCCAAAAATACGTGAGAAATAAATAGGTACATTTTTGGTTTTATCGATCTCTCAAACGATTAGTTTTCGAATACGAATACAGGGTTTTTTTATAAAATAATTATAATGAGTATCTATATTATAATGAGCAAGTCTTCTAAATTGTATCAATATCTGTAGGTAGTGTATCAGCATTTTTTTCAAATGACGTTTTCCACCCGAAAAATATATGTACATACGCATTAACACGTGCTCAAAACGGAGAGGAACAGGAAAAGGTCGTGAGGAGACCGGCATGACAAAAAATCTGAAGAAATGCCATTGGTTAGTGGTTCAATAAGCGGCGATGGGCCTGCGACCTATCATGCAGAATACTTATTTAATATGTAAAACGCGGTCACGAAATATTTAGGCTCGTCTCTGACTATTTGGTATTTTCTCAGATCTGCGTACCAAGTGTGGATCACCATCATTTGGATTAAAGTCGTGGCCGTGTTTTTTTTTAATTTGGTTTATAAGAGGTAACTTTGCTGATTTTTTATATCAAATATTTTGTTTTGGAACCAAAAATATTCTTGGAAATAAGATAAATTATAAGTAATATATGTTTATCCTACAGATTTCGAGTCCCGACGCTACTTATGGTCGCCCTACTGCTAACTGCATCGTCGATTTGACAGTGTGCCAACGAGTGCGCGGGAGTTGACAGGTTATCCGTGATACATCTGGGAATATAGGCTAGTATCTATGGTGTATTTACGTGTATTTATTTCTTATTATAGGTTGACACATAACTACCTATAAAACTATTTACCGTTGTAATTTGACTTCCAGTAGAGACTACAAACTTAGAGAAAACATACAGGCATGTCCAAAAATCACAAAACATTAGAGTCAGAGATGAAATTGTATCGATTTTTTACTGGAAAAAGCTTTATGAATTTCGGAACAACATTTCTTGGAAAATTCAGTTAATTTGAGATTTCTCGAAATCTTTATGCAGATTCATCTAATGCTTTCTATAAAGCAAAAGAAAAAGTACAATGCCTTGCGAATCCCATCATCTTATTACCTACGTCCTGTATTTCAACGTGTTTATGCTTTGCCAGTTTTTTTGCCTCGTTTTGCTCACGTGGTACCCTCTGGGTCTCATTTTTGACAACGCAAAAGCATTACCATTCAGCGTGCCATTGCAGCCAGTGATTTGGGGGCATCTGGATCGGTGGGGCTAAAATAAATCAATAGTCTAATGCTCGGTTTGCATTATTTTGTATAACACCGTAGCATTCTTATTTCTTAACTATGTTTTATTATTCCCGTAAATAAAAGTAACGAGGGACCTACAAATTATATCTGATATAAAATGCAATCAAATATAGGTAATATTATTTTGAGGGAGGAAGCTTATGCCTAGCAGTAGGTTACTACGAGCTGCCAATGATTATGATAATAAATTCAGTGTTTATCTGAGTTTAAAAAAAATCGTTTTAGAGATTTGAAAATTATCATAAGTCGTCTACCAAGTTACCGAAAACAACATCCATCAATGTCAAAACCCATAGCAATCTTCTCTTAACTTAAGTCTACTCAATCAGCCCCGAATAGAACTGAGTATCTGCGTAATATCGACATGCCCAGCCATGTCAGCTTCGATCCGTCAATACAGCCTGATCAAAGGAACTCTGAACTTGTCTGAATTAATTTATGAAGTCGAGAGAATGGACAGTTTTAAAACATAATCCAAAAAAAAGAACCAAACATATCTGCCACTGTCCTAGGTATTTTAATCTACCTAGGTGTCTATTTGCTTGTTTAACTAAAACCAATTTTTAATTTTGTCAACCACGAATATCACGCAATTGCTGTGTCAAATGAATCTTGATAACTCGTACTCCAGAGACTCAAGATACAGGCTTGCACGCCTAGTTTGGGTCGCGCAGCTAAGCATATTTAAAAACCTTGGACATTACTCAATAACTTGTAAACATTAATCTGTAACACCTGTTTTGGCAAATAAATATATTCTATTCTATTCTAAAGATCTTGTCCTCTCCGTTCATAAAAAGGCGGAAAACCAAAAGAATCAACCCGATTAAAAAACCCATTACGCAAAGGAGTTCTATTCTAATATTTTATTTATAACATTTTACGCGTGGTCCAAAAATACATAACGATTAAAAAGGACCTACTAAGAAACGGATAACCTTTTTTTGGAGAAAAATGGTAACACCTAAACAAACAAGCCAAAAAGACAAGAATCCAGGCCGTTAAATAAAAAAACTGGCAACCTCTTACCCTAAAAAATACTGTCTCCTTTCTTTGTGGGTATAAAGGTGGGTTTCAACAAGAAACAATATCTTCAATAAAGAGAATAATTTTAAACTCGGTCGTGCATCAACCCGCGTAAGGGTACCATAATATTTCTTCAATCTTCCCATTAAGCAATCGTCCTCATTAGGTAGATGGCGTGTTGAAACCATTTACCGAACAATACCATTGCTTCCTCCGGAAATTTGTGTCCTACATGTGGCACACACAAATACCTACCTACCTACTACCGCCTACGTCATACCTTAATTACATTACAAGGCAGTCTGCAAGCTTCTAGCAACCTAATGCAGATAAATAGGATAGGGCCAATCCTACACCCCACAGACAGACTAGAGATGCTAGACTCAGATTCGCACATCAAAAACTTAAACGAGGTTGCGTTTGAGTTGAAATAAAATTTGATCAGCATAAAGTTGAGGGAACCTCACCTTATCTGCATATACTTAGTTACCTCTCAAAAATTTATTCAATAAATTAAAAAATTACGTTCAGTAGTAAAAATTACAATTTATTTCTCAAGCAAATAAGGAATGAAAAGAAATAGGTAAATGTCAATGAATGACATATTTTTTAAGAGAAGAATTGATCCAATTATGACCAATCAGACAGACCAATCCAATCAGACCAAGGATGTGCCTCAATGGACTTCCAAATCATATCCATGCAAAGATTACCTGTACGATTTGAGATAGTTTAAGGGTGATGTGGCATTTTTAACTTTTGTCTTCTGGACCATTTTGCTCGTAGATATTGACAGAGCAACTGCACCTATGGTAGGTACCTATCTATCAATTCAGAGCCTTCTCTTTTTCCTTTTCCTTTTAAACAAATCTTCTCATTAGAAGATAAATAAATAATTGAGTACATAAATTGTGTAAATAACTAGGTAAGTAAGTACCTTCCTAACTAACCAGCAGCGCCTCCAATCTGTGTCCATGACATGACCTACTTCTACCGTATGACGCACTGGCTACGTCACACTATGCTTATACTTTTCCAATGATGTGAATAATTTTATGCATATACTCGTATGTAAATTATAGTTTTTACGCTACAGAAACTAGCTGGCATCGGTACGAAAAGCCAACATTTTAATTTAATACAGGCTATCCAAAACATATGTGCTATCCCAATACGAGGAACTATACTTAACTACCTATAGGTATTCTATTTGTATGTGGAGTAGGCTCCACGATTTTAAGTAAGTCAAAATATTAGTGAGTACAGAATCAATATTAAACATAAACAAGTATCCGTTTTGACTTTGATGGACGAGGTCGAGACACTATCTTCCTTACTTTATACATATTTGTATGTTGGGGGAAGAAAAATGGCGGTAGAGTAGGTAATTGTCGGCAGAAGAAAAAAGGATGGTAAAAAGGGAGCAGAAATTGTAAGAGCTTTCGTTATTCCATATTTTACCCATGAGAAGAAAAATATTGTTGTGATTGCATAGCGACCCTGTTATATGTTTATTGGTTCTCTGGGGAATGGAGTTAGCCCATTCGCAGATCATCGCAGCATGTCCATGCAAGCCAGTTTCCCTGCACATACACCTCGAGTATGTGTGGATGATTCCCTGCGTTATCTACCCGCGTTGATAGTCATCCCTGCGTATACCGAAGGGGTATACTATACGTGGAAGAACAAAGAGTCTAGTGGACAAGAGGCCCATTGGGTCAGCCCGACGAGGAGCCCCTCGCATGCATACAGATAGTGTGCAAGGAGGCTGAATTTACAGTAAGGCCCTTATGGGTGAATAGAGTCATCGATGGGAAGACATTGATTCGCGGTCCCTAAGAGTTTAAAGAATATATAAATAGTATTTCATGACCGCGTTGTGTAAACATCATTATAATGTGGCATGTATACTAACCTCCTTAAATCAAAAGCGAAGCAGATTGGTTACCTTACCTACCTAGATAACCTGTATCGTAACCACAAAGCTATTTACTAAAATAGGAAGAACATTACATTTTTGTGCCGAATTAATGAAATAAATGTTCAAATCATAAATATTAAATAAAATTTCATGAATTGTGTTAATTGGTTTGGGCACACATCTTTGGGTGAGGACCTCCTCCATCCATCTGTCCATGTGTCTTGTCCTTGTGTCCATTTTATCCTTAACCATACAGTATTATAATATTTGCGATTCGCAGAATTTATGTATGATACATTCTGCGAATACCGTAGTTACATCTTTATTAACATAATACTACAAGAGTATAATGTTAATAGAGATCCTCCAGGATACCAATTATTACCAATAAACGAAATTGTTTATTGTTTGGTTAGCATAATCTCATTTTCACCAAATAACATAGTTACGGAAAAAGTTCGCATGAAAAAGTGATATTTCCCTTTCTTTTCTAGGTAGGTCTTGATTTCTGAGAAATCTTGAAAACAACAAAATAAATTCATCATTTGGTGAAATGAAAAAACAATTAAATGATTTGAATGTGTAATCGCTTTTGAGTTTTAAGAAACCGAATTTAAAAGCAGACTGAATATATTGTTGCTCTAAAACATGTCAGATAGTTCAGAACTATAAAAGGTATTGGGCACTTAGATTCCCCTAAACTTTGAAGAACTTTTCCGATTTATTGGGAGTTCGAAAGGTTTCTAAGCCAAGTTCTTCCCGCACCAGGTACCTATGTGCCTATGTAAGTATGGATCGAACGCCGAACTTTAGGCACAGAATAGGCCCTACTTACACATGGCTCGCTTATGTTTCTTGTCAACTGATCTGAAACAGTCGGTTCTCACTTAATTAAAAACAATTTACTAGAAAGAAGCATATTTACCAAAGCAAAGCTTAGGGTATTGTATATAAACAGCACGTAAAAACTGAGGACGCAACCACATTTCTGGCAGCTGGCCAAAGCGAGTTATGATTTAATTCTAGTTATTTGTTCAAAATTATTCAATAGAGTTGGGAATGTCACCGAGATTCCAAGCTGCTGAATCATGAGGATTAGAAGATGTTATTTTTGCATGCTTTTTTATCGTTATAAGTTTTGCTATTCTCACAGCTTATGTTGTTTTCAAGTTCTTAAGGGATTAGTTATTAATTCGTAGTTCATCCGATCGCCCACGTCTAGACATAATTTTCTCCTTTCTTCACATACATTTTACGTAGAGTGATAAAGTTATTGATATTGTAACAAGCGCTTACTAAGTGCGAGATTTAAGTTGTATTAGAGCTAGCGTAGACTCTACAAGTTATTTCATGGAAGTGAGGTAGGTAATGTTAGTATTTATGGGCTTTCAATTTCAGGGGATTAAGCGCAAACATTTCTGTGATGGATCGAAGTTTATTCTTTTCATGTTTTTCCCTTATAAAGGTGTTTCCTAAGTAGGTACTCATGACAACGACTAGGTATGTGGTTTTGTTTGGAATATAAGAAAATTTGGGTTCCATTTAGTGATTGCGCTCGTAAATTAAAAAAATACTATAAAAATACCAAACAGTTTCACAAAATACATACTTATTTTATAAACATATTTTCTTGCCATCCTGTACATTTATTTTTAATTGACACCTATGTGAGTATTATTTTGTGCACTGAGATTAAACACGCACTTATCCATTTTGCAAAGTTAAAAAACATAAAACTAACACCTTTAGTTTTGGCGGTAAACGCAATATAACGTTAAAGTTCATCACAACATTATATTTATAAAACGGAAGGTACCTACAAAACTGACTTGGCCTTCGTTCCGCTCATAAAAGACTCGTCACACGCTTCAATATAATCTAGTGGTTATTTTCACAAAATAATAATCGACTTGCAAAATATTCTAAAGTCTAATCGGTTGTCTGGACGCCATTTTAATTTTGGAGTATTTTACGAAGATGGTTTCGTATAAAGCTATCTTTGAGACTTTTGAGAGGTCCTCTAAAAAGTATTTTATCTCGGTTCATAAACATAAAACCTAAATTGGTGTGACCACTGTTTGTGTTTCTAACACGACAGTTAACAGTCAGAAGTAGATCCTTTTTACTTAAGCTATCTATGGGGGGTCCTCTCAAAAGTATTTTATCTCGGTTCATAAATATAATACCTAAATTGGTGTAACCACTGTTTGTGTTTCTAACACGATAGTTAAAAGTCAGAAGTCGATCCGTTTTACTTATGTATTCAAAAGATTTTGTGATAAGAGTGACTTCTGATTTAGCATGGCCTACTCGATTCGATACTTACCTAAGTTTTATAAAAGACTAGCTTCTGCCCACGGCTTCGCCCGCATGGTACCCGGATAATAAGTAGCCTATGTATTATTCTGATGTATAAGCTAACTTACTGTAAAGTTTTATCAAAATCCGTTCAGTATTTTTTGCGTGAAAGAGTAACAAACATCCATCCTCACAAACTTTCACGTTTATAATAGTAGTAGGACTATGGAAAAAAGCAAGCCTAGGCTCACGAGTTCATGGCTTGTAATCCGCATAATGGACATCCTCAAATGCTCAGTACACATATTCACGAGGAACTAGAAGTTGGTATTCAGAGGCAAGCCCAAATGTTATATTTGACCTAGATATTAGTTTTCCACTGTAGTAGCCTTCGAGATATAGGTCCTAGTGCATAAAAAAGATGGCTAACTCCAAGAATAACTTATTGTCATCATTATGATACTGTTTTCATTTTGACATGTACCTACCTCCGTATAAAGTTATCACTGTACTATCTAAAACTTGAATGTCGTCCTTTTTTTAGTGCGCCTATAAAAGTGCATTCACTATAGAGGTTTTAAAATGACAAAAAGTCACATAAAGAAACATACCTCAAAGAAGTATAAATATTTTGTCTTTTACAACAAATTAAGTAAATTATTTTATAAATCAATGGTGACAGCTACGCCACCATGTGACACACCTCCGTATCTAGTAGGTAACAATATGAGGAAAATTATAAAAAAGTAAAACTTAAGTAACTACCAGTATGTACTTAAAATAAGGTTCAATTTAATTTTTGTCTCAAAAAAAAATTATTTCGTGGGACACGAACACGCATTTTTGTCACTAATCGCCATAAAATTACGTGTGTGATACGTTCACATAGCGTAATTTCTAGTCAATTTAAATTAACAAACTTTAAATTAAGGTTTTCGAGAAAACTCTTAAAAGGGATGGTAAGAAGATTATTTTTCTGACAACCATTAAACCCGTGTTAAGAGCAGTCTCAATTAAGATAAGTCCAAGAAAGGATAATGGAATTTTAAAGCAAACAAAATATGTTTACACAGCTTCCAAATTTTCTCTAAAGTTTCCTGTAAAATCATGGAATATTTTCACCAAAACATTAGTTAAAAAAGTTGTTTTTTATATGCCTCATGCTTGTCTTTACCAAGATACAAAAACTCTTAACTAAGCAGCGACTTATCTACGCATGTGTTGTTTACAAGAGTTTTTGTATGGAAGGCAATCCATATAAATGTATTCGTCAACTTAGGCATGCACTGGAGCTGTCAAAGTTTAGTGCAGGCGCGCACCAGTTAAATTCAAAATCAATATTTTTACCTTTCACAACAAACTACTAACCTTAGGTACCTACCTAATTATTGGTTTTGCAATAAACATTTAATTTTATCCTCTTACTGTCATCAACAGGTTATTTTTCATTTTATTTTCAAATCATAAATTTGGTAGAGCAATAAATATGCTTGAGGAAAACATGCAAGTCTGATTTTTATTATGGAGACTAATGTATTCTTTGACTTAAAGGCCTTTTTTATATACCTAAACACATTAGGTACCTATGTAGTGAACTACTCTTCATTTGCTTTTTTTCTTTTACGCCTCTGAACAAATCAAATCTCATCATTAATAGCCTAGGTCCTATAGGCCTCCTCCAAAGAGATCTGATAATGGGCTATCCGATTATGGATATCCTCGGTTCATCGAAGGCCTTCTACACTGCGTCCTCCGGTTCATGGTCGCTATCTGAGAACCTTTCCCCAGCGGTTGACGGTTCTTCAAGCTTCAAACTTTTACAACACTAAAAGTATTTTTATCTTCAAACCAGCACAGTATACCTACCTGGGAAGCAATAGAGTCCATTTGAATTCACTTTGTCGTCCACATTACTACGCACTTGTAAGAATGTAAGTAATTCTGTGTACGTGCGTGGATTATTGACGATGTCCTACGTCGCGAACGAGAAACAAATAAAACATTGCAAATCACATTACCTATACCGGTCACAGGAAGTTTTGGGGTATTATCGGAAGAAGCAGATAATTTCTACCAACTGATAGTTAAATTGTGGATACTACAAACGATATGTGGCAAGAAAGATTTTTATGAAAAAATTGTTGCTTATTTCTGCCACGCAATTAAATTCTGACAATGTAGAGCATGAATTGATATAAGCGTGGTAGCTATCATTGAAGTATATTAATACAATACGACTATAACTTTACTTATACCACATAAGTTTATCTTCTCCATCTTATCTTTTTAGAGGTACATCCTCATGAACTAAACGATCAACGAAACGTTAGCAGGAGAATAGTAAAGTACCTATGTAGTTTACTGTTCGGTACTTCTAGGTATATCCCAAATTATGTGGAGTATAATAATAATAATTTATGTATTATACGAAAGATTCATCTATGAAGCCGATATACTTATGTAACGTAAATCAGGGTATTTTTATAAGGATGATTTGATCTCAGGCACCTTCAACATGGGGTCGAAACACGGGGGCGACGGGACGCGAGTTTTGAAACGAAGCTGCGTCTAAAATGAGAGGGCTGTAGAGTTATGGAGTTGGAGTGGGCTTATGCTTTGTTATAATAAAACTGTATTATCATTATTATTATTGATTATAGCTTATACTATAATTTTTATAGATTTGTCATTAATTTTAAACAGTCTTAATTTCAACGTATGAATTTTAATGAGTTTCAATGAATTGTACGTGGTGACTCTATTCGTCTTCCTAATAATGAAATGAGTGTTGCAACCGACCTGTAGGTAGGCATGAGGCAAGCGCTGTCAATGTATTGATTTATTTTGACGATTCTGCTCGCTTATCTCCGGCTGCCGTACAACAATATATTACATAAATAATACATGTTGTTTTCACTCAACTCATTTAGCTAACGAGAGCATTGTGACCGAGCGGTGTGACCTTCACGCTGCGTCAAGATCCATACTCTACAGAGATGGTACTCACTCTTCGGAATGCTGCGATACGTTGTCCTTGTCCTTATGTGCCTGTCCAGAGCTGCACGAGTTGCCCATATCGTCAGGCGGGCCTCCGCCCTTAGCTCCTCATTCTACGTCACATGTAAAAGTACATTACCACACAAGCACTCCGAAATTATAAGTGTAACACACAGCAACCGTGGGAGGTACTGCGATTTAGCATTTCCCGGCGCCGCGATCGTTTCGAGCGGCAAATCTAAATTTAAATGGGACGCGTGTCGTCGCGGCAGACATACGACGGCGAATAATCAATGCGCCCTCTTGTCTGCCCTCCCCTCCCCGGACCTCGCGCGCGCGCGCTCATTATCCACGCTTTTCACAATACATGGCCACCGATACAGAGCTTTCTGAACCATAGAGGTTTAGTTCAACACATTAAAGCTGTCCTCGTAAACAAATTAAGAAGGAACTACGACGCGCGGTCAGCAGCACTGGCAGCCTGTCGAAAATTCACTATAAAGAAATTCCAAAAATAAAAATGCAAAGCGATGCTGTCTACTGTCTATGCGCAGCAAGTGCTTCACAAGTATTTTCAAATATTGATGCATTTTATAAAAAATACCCTAAAATTATATTATAAGTACGAAATTAAACGCTTCTATCATGCCCAGATGTTTCTTGATGTCTGTACGGTCACCGAAATGCAGTTTCATACATGAAACAGGTGAATTTAGCGTCGAAAGTAAGTTTTCGAAACATCTTCCTACTTTGTTGAAACTCAAAAGCATATTCGTAGATAATTTAGCAACAACCATTGTTAGTTTTTTATTATACATTTTAAGGATATTCATGTAGCCGATGTAAAATAATAGAATTAATAGTTTAGTTCTTAGAAGTAGATTAGTAGACCTACCGACAACGTTATGCCGCGTAGCGTAGCGCCTACGACTGACGTAGGCCTCATGTCCGTAAAGTTGCCAAAATGATCGTTTTTTAGTGCCTTCATTATACAGGCTATGTAAGATCGATGTTGTCGTAGGCCGCAGTATGAGACGAAAACTACTTTAAAAATGTCTGCTACGTACGATCTACGTCGTAGACCGTTCTTCAATTTTGCGGACCAAAATGTTTGATTTCCAACAAACAACACTCAAATTAGTGTCACTTCTTGACAAAATCATCATAATATCATCCGGTAGACGTCAAGCCGTAGCTGCATTTTATGAGTAGGAGAAGTTCTTGCAATTATCTTGGACTGGATCACATAGGGAATTTGGCTAGGAGATCCTGGTCGACTAAGTATAAATTGGGGTTGGGTATTTTCTATTTATTATATGTATATATTTACAAGAAAAACTATTATATCAGTCATGTATAGTTCCCATAACCCAAGCTCTGGTTACTTTAGGGCTAGATGATGCTGTGTGAATATGTCCAGTATTATTATATTGCAAAATACACCTTGTTGCAAATTTTGCAACTGTTACAAGTACAATGTATTTCTAGCTGAATTCAAGCCCGCTGTTCCACGTGGTCCGAAGCTCAACATAAAACGACAGAAGCACCTCCTCAAAAACAACGAAACCATTTACCATGATAAAGTTCCGATATCCACCAGATTCTACCTTCAACTCCTCAAGAGAAGTCAGTTCCTTAAACAGTTCACAGATATCGAAACGTACGAATACGCTTCTGAAAATGAAAAATCTGTTAATGAAGTTACCAGAAATAAAAATAAAACACTCATAGATAAAACATACAATTTGAGGTCCGGCGAAGCCAAAACAGAACGAAAATCTTATGGAAAGTTTCGCACGCAACAGCCGAGAAAAGAAACTCAATCTGATGGAAAAGAAACGAAAAAGATTGTGAAACAACGAACTGTAGAGGGAAAACCACTAAGTGAAGAAGGTAATAACCCACGAATTGATGACGAAAAATCACCAACCGTAAAATACATACCCCTCATTTTAGAAAGCAAAGAAGATATTAAAAAACCTGAGCCATTAATCCAGCCTTTAGCTCCGATCATTGAAGAGATTCGTAACCGGGAGCCGCTGAAATTAAAAGGGCTAGAAATTGACAAGATTGCTGAAAAACTGAAGAGTTTGGTGAAACTTGACAAAGAGCTGCTGGTCTGCAAGGAGTCGTTTGATGAAGCGAGTATTGAAGCCGTTGTTGAAGTGGTAGTCAAGGCTGAGGGTAAGTCCTCCATCTCTTTTCATGATTCATGTTCTATATCTAGGGTTCTAGTAGTTCTGTCTTCATCAACCTCTTGACGTAAGATGGCTAGGAAATGTTCCAATGCGGAAGTTTTTTTTTGAACACCTAACAGACACATATATCCTGTCACACAGTCTTGCCCGTACTAGGTTCCTTGTCGTAAAACAGTAAACAGTATTAGGTGAGTAAACGTAGGTAGGTCTTCCGATCTCAATAAACGGCCCTAGCAGTCACCTTCGATGGGTCCACACAATACAAACTGACTCCAACATTAATCGGGTTTAAAAAAAGTCGGTGAGATTGCAGAATTTCCTTATTAATTTCCATAATCGGAAAATCTGTGATAAGTATCACGCGGTCGTTCATACAATAACGCTACATTGTGTACCTATACATTACATATTCGTACCTACATTATATGCATGATCTGTAATTATACGTGTATACTTACTAAAATAGTTTCAAGAATAGTATTTTACGTAAATTTGATGTGCACTTCAGAAAAAAGCCATTCGATATTAAAAATCAGTTTTCATGAGAAGAGTGTACCTAGTAAATACGACATCCGCGCTTACAAGAGAAAACGCACGTTTTTTAGTTATGCAGGGTAAAACTCTCAAAAACGGTTACTTGCTGTAGTTACATAAAATATAAATAAATTTTAAAATAAATTTGTGTGTAATATTTTGAACGTCTTTAGGAGACCTTCCGTCCTTCCTTCTCCAACCTTCCCAGCTACATTTGCCTTCCCGATATCCTCCTAGAACCCGCCGTATCCACCGAGTTACTTCCCATCCGCCCCCGACCAGTCCACCGCTGTGCGCAGTGCGGCAAGGGTTTCGACAGACCATGGGTGCTCAAGGGACACATGAGGTTACACACCGGCGAGAGACCCTTCCCTTGCCCCCACACACAATGTGGCAGGAGCTTCGCCGATCGGTAAGGAATTTTACAAAGACGTGAATTGGAAATCCGATAGGTATAAATAATACATATGTTTTCATTTCAAATTATTGTACCTACAATAATCTGGAATGGTGTTAGGTATATTATAGAAGGTATGTCTGTAGGTAAGTGAAAAGGTCAAGGCCTGAGCAACGCTGTTATTATGTTTTGTTTATATGATAAAAAACACGCAGGTACGACTGTATTCCCCATGATGGGAATTCTCAGATTCGTACTCAGTGAGAAGATCTTTTGGATACCAAGTCAAGGCACGTCAAAATATTACTTTTTGCACATGCCCGCGTCTTGCACGTAGAGCATTCCACGTGACAAGTTTTGCAACTTGTCACGACTTGCCCATCTTAACTTGCCCATTTTACCGAAATAGCTTTTTAAACGCCTATCGTCCGAAAGAAAGCACATTTTAAGTCGAAATCGTCGATTTTTTTAATTTATTTCTTTAGCACTAAAAAAATGCCTATCTTCAGCTTTTTTAGGACTTTGTGCCAACCCTAAGCCTTATATTAAACGAAAATATATAATGATATCGGGCTTTGTTCCTACCAAAAGCAGGTACCTAGCTACCTAGAAACAGTAATTTTCTTTAGGTACATATTTTTTAATGAAAATAATCGATTCGTCATCGTAGCTAATTAATTTCTTTCTGGATATTTTACCATAATCTGGAATATTTTGTACAAAGGGATTCATTGTACTACTACTCCATATTAAGGCTGAGGATGTGGAGGAGTATTTGCGCGTGAAGACCAAATTCAGCCTGAGGGTCGAACGATTGGAGTCACGCCACAGAGTCAGCTTTAACTCCTTCGTGGTGAGAGTTCCAACCTGGCAAGAGAACACCTGGCCACCTTCATGAAGGAAGATATGTGGCCTAAAGGAATCGTCTACCGACGTTTCCAGGGTCAATTACCGAACCCAGCCGCGCCCACGTCGCAGCCAATACGTGCTAGATAAATAAGTTTGTTTATGTTATTTGATGTATTTTCGTTTTTAAGGTATCTATTATATGGGCCCTGTATTTGTACGTGTACTTTACTATGTTGCCTGAAATAAATGAATTATTATTATTATTGTAGGTCCAACCTGCGCGCCCACCAGAGGACCCGGGGTCACCATTCTTGGCAGTGGCGTTGTGAACACTGTGGCAAGCCCTTCAGCCAGCGACGCTATCTGGAGCGACACGCAGCGCCCGCCTGCCGCAACTACAAGTACTTATCTACCTTGTAACCTGTCGGCTCGAATCCCGCTACGGGACAATTGCAGTTGCTGATAGGGAAACCTGCTTGTTGTTTTAACTCACCCGTCACTAAGTCTGGTAGGTGTAATAGTCCTGGGGGGTAGATACAAGTACGACCCGACACTAGGATTCCCTGTATTGTAGGTATCAGGAACTAAGAGTACCAGGGTATCATAAGACCAGGAACAAATATCCTGGACATATCCAGCTGCGGGAACTCGCTCCGCTTGCATCTCAGCCAGCTACTCGCTCTTCACGCGACGAGGTTGTTTCTGGGTGTTAAAGCGTAGATAAATAAAATAGTTCAATTTAAATAGAATCAGTGGGTGGATGTGGGCTTAATACACATCCTTCTGCGTCTCAGACGGGTCTTCGCCCACGCCACAGAGGTCGTGGAGCAATACCCTATAGTCCTCCTACCCCTAGCTATTTTTGATCATCATTTACAGCAAATCCTACTTACTATTATAGACGCGAAAGTTTGTGAGGGTGGATGTTTGTTACTCTTTCACGCAAAAACTACTGAAAGGATTTTGATGAAACTTTACAGTAATATAGCTTATACATCAGAATAACACATAGGCTAAGTACTTTTTATCCGGCGGGCGAAGCCGTGGGCAGAAGCTAGACTCATGACGTGACGACTCATGACGGGACGTCCCGTCCTGTCCCGGCTATTGCAATACAGTCGAAACGTCGGGAAAATAATAAAAAAAGGTAAACGCGATATAGACCCGTTTAACTTTTAATTATGTATCGCGAAAGTTTGAAAGATATTACAGCAAATCTTCACCCACTGCTGGGTATAATGCTCACACAATAAGAACCTGGGTTAGTCTAAACTACCCACGTCAATCTCGCTGCCGGACTTCTTGTTTCTGTAACCCCTCCCCGACCACCATTCATTCTATCTCCACTTGTAACCACACCACGTCTTGAAATGTGTCCAGTCAACTCCATTTCAGTTCTATAATCCTAAAGCCGATGCTATTTTCTGCGCAGGGTCAGAAGAAACTTTGATATTGGACAGCTTTCCGGCAAGGCTGAATCGCCCGTACCACTATACGGCATGATTTGCCACAACCCAAGCAAAGTTAAAAACTGCCAGAATTTCTCCGGAAACATTGAAGAAACGGCCAAGAATTCGGCCAAAGGCAATAATATTTGCCAGAATATGACCAATGTCATAGGTACGTTCCATGATCAGACCAAATCCCATGAATTATACCAGAGTATGGTTCAAAGCATGGAGTGTGACCAAGACGTGCCGATGGACCTCTCTATCGTGAAGAGGGGAGTTTTAGCTGAATAAGAATACAATTGTGATGTTTGATTAAATATTTTTAAATATGCCTTTGTGCGATTTAATTTTGAAAACTCTTATTAAGAGGCACTTCACTTAACGACTTTTGGATATTTTCTTTAATCACACATAGGGAGCTACAATTAAACATGTCATAGACCTTTTTTACCTCTATTAAATGTCACCGTGCACGTAGATTAACAGCCGCCTAATAAAAAGAACGCCCCATCTCATTATTTTCTAGGTAACCAATATGAAAATTCATGGAACTCAATAAAAGTCATGGATCTTCACACGAAGTGTATTTATTGTTACAAATAAAATAAATATATAACATTTGCACAACTTAGCTATATAACTGTCGCTTCCACGAATATATGAGTACATTTTTCTTTGTTGAGTTATAAACAATTATATATATTTGCGGTGTTAGCGCATTCTTCCATTGGCCTATATCGATATATTGTCGACAAGACTTACGATATCGGGACACCGATATGTATGGAGCGATCAAAGTAGTTTTTCAGTGACCAGGGGGGTCTAGATAAATACCTCATGCTTAGTTTTCCTTACACGCTAACGACAATGAGTCAAGGAAAAACTTGGCAGTAGTCACGGGACATTTCCATATAATACAATGTTTCCGCAGGCGTTAAAGCCAACAGAAAGTGGTATTTGTCTAGAGGTCTAGATAAATACCTCATGCTTCATTTCCCTTACACGCTAACGACAATTTGTTAAGTAAAAACTTGGCAGTAGTCACGGGACATTTCCATATAATACAATGTTTCCGCAGGCGTTAAAGCCAACAGAAAATGGTTTTTGTCTAGACACCCAGCACTAGTCTGGGGCTTAACCACCAAATCTTATTGCGATTCAATTCAAAGATTTCAAATCCTGCTTTCATTCATTCATTCATTCCGGTTAAGGACGTTATGACGTCATGCAATCGTTAATCACAAATCGGGATTTAGCATCTAAGCTTGAATTGAATCGCCAATAAGACTTCATGGTCAGACCTGCTCTCCAGAATCGGCCCGTTAAAATCAAGTATATGTGAACTTATTCACACTATTCACGCATCAAAGTTCTTTTTAGTCGCCACTAGAAACGTGTCGTTTGGATTAAAAAAGCTTCAAAATAATATAGATGTCGCTCCGGTTTGTCGGCGACGATATATCGTTAAAGGTGTCCGTCAATTCTAAAACGCTCTTAGCTTATACGTAGTGACTAGCAGAAATAGCCGTATTGAATACAATCATATTATTTGACAGTTTGGTAATACTCAAAATTTAAACATTTGGCGAAAAATTATACCCACGAAGCAACAACACAAAACACAGATCTTTCAATTACAATTAATCACAGAGCACAAAAAGCACATCAAAATACATTAAGATATTCGTTTAAATTCACAACTATGTTTCAGAAATAGGAAGATATTTTATAAAGCCGAAAGATGAGACATAAAAATATGAAAAGGAATGTAGCATCAGTAGGTTTGTGCAGTATAGAAAATTTCAAAAATACTAGCTATAGTCTACAATAACGGTAACTTTCAATTATATGTCATAATATTCCTTGGCACTAAAGTTATAGTAAAGTAATAGAATTCCAAAATTTTACCCTTAATTTATTCAGTTGGACACTTCAATATGTTCGTTCAATATTCAACAATATTTTTGTTGTACCTATTTTAAATTATTGACTAGTAATAAATATCTAAAATCTGTAAGCTAAACTACAGAAAACGAGAAAAAATATAGTGTTATGCTAGCTTAAATATACAAATTTACAATAAAAAGTATTTATAATAAAATTACTTTGGAACTATTTAGGACTATGGGTCTCTGAAAATCTTGTGAGATTGCTTGTTAAAGCTAAATGTGCGCTTACAAAGTTATTTATAAGACCCCAATCTAAGGCGCGGACCAAAATTACCATTGACACAAGACATAGAAAGGCACCTTTCTACACATTAAAATGCACATTTTATATCGGGCTTTTGCGCGATGTCTTGAATTATTTTGTTTCAATTATAATTTAAGGAACAAGACCGCAGATGTTAGCGACAATACAGCTACAAGCTAATTCCATAGAAAGTTGCTGTCGCTTAGTCACTGATTTAATTGACTGCAAAGTTTAACACTTCATGACTATCATAACGTAAAAACGGGAATTTTCACGTACTGCACTATCGGTGAAGGCACCGACTAAGTTTCGACTCATTCCGAGTCTTCATCAGTGTGAATGATCGCGACTTTCTCCCTCCGCGTCGCATCGTGTTCTAAGAAACTTTTTGGAATAAAACTTCTCATGACTTTTGAGAGAGACACGGTACGGCTTAAAACCATGACAGTAATGTTTAATTTTCTGAGGTCTGGGGTTGCTGCCAAAGTCTTCGGAATCACACCTTTATGCAATGAGTTGCAATAACAGGGTATCCCAGAATATGTATACTGAAACGGGGTATCCAACTTTGAATTTGTACGACTTTTAGTTTCCGGTAAAGAAGCAAAAAAACTCGGCCGTTATGGATACATAAAACGATGTAAAACTTCTTCTTAGTTTAACTTGAGTTGAATAATTTGAACGCACAAGAAAATAATTTTTCTGCATTTTTATTTTTTGAGAAAAACTTGTTCATTTATATGTTTAGAAACACCTCTTTTCGATGAAGCACATGCTCTGGGGCATCTTTTATAGTCAAAATAACACCAACCGACCTTTTCAAGGGCTTAAGCATAGACAATTTGACAGTTTTTAATGTAGACAGTTTCAAAAAATCTATGCTTGAGTCTAGATTCAATAATCATTTTTAATGAATTTTATATAAGGTAGTGTGTTCACACTGCTTCGATAAAAATGACGCTATATAGAAGTAGAACAATGCGTCCTTGCGTCCTGCGATATTTGTTGTAAGATAAGTACTTTTTTATATTAAGACGCGTGAGATCTTACACACCTGCGTTAATCACGCTAGTAGGACTCAATTTGAATCCTATAGACCGGTAGGAATATCGGCATATAAAAACGCCAGCTGTGTGGCAAGGACGCTAAAACAATCGCTTTAATATCGGCCGTTATAACGCAGGTGTTATGGGGGATTGAGGGGGGGTTTAGTTTGTTCCTGATAAGAATGCGATGTTGACGTTCACGATTATAACGGGGGGGGCTCCCTGATTCCGTCGCTGTGGCGCGTCTTGCCGGCCAACTCGAGGATAGCCTTCGCTTCGGGGTCTACGTCCAGAACGCTCGTGTCTCGCTCATCCTATAAAGAAAGTTTACATTAGATTTACTGACTGACTTTACTGACTTTAAATTTATACATTAAATCGAGTGTGATCTATTTTAGAACCAGCGGGATTCGACGCACCTTCGCTTTAGATCGACGCTGCTGGTTCAAAAAGTTTGGCTTACATTTTAAATCAACTATATACATAGTACTTTGTATATCACGCATAAGTTTTTATCCCAACAACATACTTATTGCTCCAAAAGTTTTGAAATTTGGACGGTTTTTTGAAGGTATTTATACAATCCTAAACAATCCTAAAATCAGCTGTTTCTTGATATGAACGTTGATTTTACGGTGAAATTTTACTCACACACTTTTTGAATTTATTAAAATTCAAAAAATGTAATAAGGTCAACATTTTTAAAAGTTGTTGGCTTTGATAATAGGAAATATTGTATTTTGAGTGATTTACAAATAATCATGTATTACGTAGTGGATGGAAATCATTTTAAATAAAAAATACGGCTAACTATTTCTGGCTAACTTTTCGTCGATTTAGCGAATACTTTTCGCTGGTTTGACGCGGTCATGACGAATCTAAAGAGCTTCTAATATAACACGAAACGTCAACAATCGACAAAAACAGTGATAGTTAGCTGTTTTTCATATGTTTGTGATATCATAAACTCCAGAACATGAAGTAGTTTCCACAGGTCCGTCTTATGCTAAGTATGTCAAGTAGTAATACTGTGAATTAATGAACGAAAATACTTAATTTTACACCATAAAAAAAATACAACTTAACAAAACTACAAAACTCATGGAACAACGCTGTGAAGAGTGAAATTGCGGGCACTTGAGGCTTCAAATTTGTCCTTCGAGCGATGTGTGTGGATTTCTATATGATGATGCGAATAATAACCAGTGGTTCCGTAGAGTTCTGAGCATTCGGTTCAGTCTCTAAGTCCGTCGCTGACGGTCGGCTTTCCAATGAGCTGGAGGAAGTTCCGGTCGGATTTCCTCGTGTCGAGCACGCTGCTCCGCGTCGATATCGACGTATTCTGTACGTCACGGGTCACGTTAGAATGTGCACTCTCTAAGTCTCTCCCTCGCCGAAAGTACGACACTTCGGCAGTTGAATTATCGATCGTAGTATTCCGTTGGCATGACAAATCAAACGTCTGTCTGTAGCCAAGAGATGTGTTCGGCGACGTACTAACTACACTGTCGCTACGGCCCGTATGCATAGTAAAATAAGGGGCTCCCCTAAGAAAGAAAGAAAGAAAATGTATTTATCATCCCCCAAACAACACAAAAGTTATACAAAAATAGTAATAAACACAAAACAGATACTTAACATAATATAATAATACAACGAAACGAAAAACAGACAAACTAAGTAGGTACGTCATTTTGTGTTGCGTGGGGTCAAATAGGTCCCCGTCTCAGCATTATGCTGCGCCAGAACCTAGGGGTCTGGTGCAGCGCTGGTTTTCAGACGGGGACTATTCAGGCGCTATGTGAGAATACAAGCGCGAATTCAACCTTTATGCACCCAGCCGTAAGTCGAATGCCGAATGATGGATTTTGGGGGACTGTTTAAGTTTTCAACGCCCGATTATGAATTCAGTGTGCGTGTAGCGGCAGTGTTTTAAGTAACCTATGACACATCAGCCGAAATTACGCGTCGTGATGAGAACTATCCGCCTGAGACGCAGAAGGTTGCGGGTTCAATTCCCGCCACGGGACAAATGTTTGTATGTGCAAATATTTGTCTCAGGTCTAGGTGTTTTCTATGTATATTATGTGTGTAATTACAAAAAAAATTATATAAGTAGTATATCAGTCATGTAGTTCCCATAATACAAGCACTGCTTAGTTTGGGACTAGATGATGCTGTGTGAAAATGTCCAGCATTATTTATTATTATTATTTATATATTTATTTATTTATAGACGAGCAGCTTTCGCTTATATGTCTATGTCATACAGTGTTGGATTAAAAGTCTTGTTTTTTATTTTTAAGTTTGGTTCACTTTTTTGAGTAATGAAATGTTCTTTTGTAGCCAGAACGCATTTATATTTTGCATGTCGCTTGGACACTTCTCGCGACGCGTTACGCGAACGGAAATTTAGAGTGCGCTTCGAAAGCGAAGAGCGAAAACGCCATGACAACCGACCATTACGAAAATAATAATTATTCATATTGTAAAAACGGGAATTCTCACGTACTGCATTATCGGTGAAGGCACCGACTAAGTTTCACGCGTCGCGTAGTGCACTGCGCGACGCGGAGGGAGCAAGCCGCGATCACTCACCCTGATGAAGACTCTCGGAATGAGTCGAAACTTAGTCGGTGCCTTAACCGATAGTGCAGTACGTGTAAATTCCCATTTTTACAATATGAATAGTCAAGTTCACGATAGTTTTTGGAATAAAAAAATATAATTATTATATAGCCGTCGAAGTGTCGGCGACGCGCTACGTACTTCCGGCAGATGTGTCGCCGCACTTAAACCTCGTACAATCAGTGTCACCTCCGGCGTTTTAAGAGGTACTCGAAGAGGTGTTCATTGTTTATTTTTCTTAAGCAACAATGTAGCCTTTAAAAAAATACACAACTAATAAATTAACACCCAAAAGAAATCCTGAACCCACACTAGGATACCCTGTGTAGTGGTTATCAGGAACTAAGAGTACCGTGGTATCACAAT
The DNA here is from genome assembly GCA_958496245.1 of Perizoma flavofasciatum. Taxonomy (NCBI): domain Eukaryota; kingdom Metazoa; phylum Arthropoda; class Insecta; order Lepidoptera; family Geometridae; genus Perizoma; species Perizoma flavofasciatum. The sequence continues at coordinate 2,648,039 of OY292443.1, read as the reverse complement.
ACCCAGACTCGAAACAAATATTTGCAGAACATGCAAACAATTGTCCCGCGACAGGAATCGAAAAATGATGATAATAGCAGCCCCAGTGGGTGGAGCTTACTGAACAGAGGGCCTACCACGAACCGTAATTCCGAAACTTCGATAGGACCACTCCATGGTAGGCTCTAGAACGAACGAAGTAATGTCACGTTGAGAACGTTTCTTTCGTGATTTTATCTTCAATAGGAAATGCACGAAGTTTCCGCCGAAACTTTCTTTCTTTATTGTACACACAGATAAAACAGACAAAAAACTTACATATAGGACATGTACAAAGGCGAGCTTAAGCCTAAAAAGAGTTTTCTTCCAGCAAACCTTTGAGGGTAGGGACAGCTGATAAATAGCGGAATTACGCTATTTAACAGCTGTCGGAACTTCGGAATTACGGTTCGTGGTAGGCCCTCAGACTGCGCGATTCAGTCTAGCTATGTTGAAGGTATTTTATACACGCGTACAGATCAAACGTCTTCAACATATATGAACAAACGTTCATACAAACGTATGAACGTTTGTTCATATACACTGTAACTTGCAGTCAGTATAAGGCTTTGGGCTCACTTATTTTGATGTATGAGCACCAAGGCTACGAATACGAGATACCAGATTCTTGTTACAAACTCTCAACATACCATGTAACTCACGTAAGTAACTGATAGTCTACTCACAGAGTCCTTGACACCTCCAGGCTGCGGAACCTGAAGGTGGGATCCTTGCTGAGTCGCTTGTAACTGCTGTACGTGCTTCAGGATCCGCCGAGGATCCACACAGATGGGCTACTGTAACTGATGGTCTACTCACGGAATCCTTGGCACCTTAAGGTGGGATCCTTGCTGAGCCGCTTGTACCTACGGTACGTGCTGCAGGATCCGCCGAGAATCCACACAGATGGACTACTGTAACTGATGGTCTACTCACGGAGTCCTTGACACCTCCAGGCTGCGGAAACTGAAGGTGGGATCCTTGCTGAGTCGCTCGTACCTGCGGTACCTGCTGCAGGACTCCGCCGAGGGTTCACATAGATGATCTAATATGTAACTAACGTAGGTAACGGATGGTCTACTCACGGAGTCCTTGACTGTGAGCGGTTTGTCGCCGACGCCCCACACCTCCAGGCTGCGGATCCTGAAGGTGGGCTCCTTGCTGAGTCGCTTAAACCCGCGATACGTGCTGCAGGACACAGCCGAGGATCCACATAGATGGTCTAATATGTAACTAACGTAGATAACGGATGGTCTACTCACGGAATCCTTGACTGTGAGCGGTTTATCGCCGACGCCCCACACTTCCAGACTGCGGATCCTGAAGGTGGGCTCCTTGCTGAGTCGCTTGTACCCGCGGTACGTACTGCAGGACTCCGCCGAGGATCCCTCTCCGAACGGGTCAGCGTTCACCCAGATGCCACCGAAGTTGAACTGGCCGCCCATCAACTGAGAACATAAGAAAACAGAATTTTCAAACTACTTCAAAAAAGGACGAGGTTCTCAATTCATTTGTATCTTTTTTTATGTTACGTGATATCTTCACCAATAGTAAACAGATTTTAATGATATGTTTTTTAATAGGTAGGGTATTGAGTGTTCCCATATAAATGTTATGAATAAGTACTACCCCTTGGGGTGAAAAAATGGGGAATTATATTTCTTTTTGGACTTTCTATCAACTTCCCGTTACTTGAATTCAGTTTTTTGTCATTTAATGTTTTCCCTTATTTACGAGCAACATTATATTCATTTGTTTTTTTAGTGTCGGTAAAGGAAACCCCAAAATCGATTTAGATTCGACTCAAACGATTTTGATGAAAGTTAAATGATAAGGTGTTTTGGGGACGAAAAAACATCTTTTCTAGGTTCCATATCTGTTGAAAATCGCACAATCGGAAAACAATCTATAGCGGGAACAATTCCGGTTGCTAAGCAAAGCGAGGATTCATAACAGTTTTATTAAATAAGGAATGATTTTAAAAGAAGTTTCTCAGTTATAGCCCCTAACAGCCATCATGCAAAGGCATTATACTATGACGTTCATCTCGGAAATAACTATGCGCTTGTCTATGAAATAGCAGCTATCTTGAAAATAACTATACCCTGTACCATGCTATAGCGGCCATCTTGATTAAAACTATGACCTCTTTATGCTATGGCCACCATCTTGAAAATAACTATATCCTGCTCTATTCCATGACCGCCATCTTGAAAATAACTATGCCTTGCACCATGCTATAGCAATCATCTTGAAAATAACTATGCCGGCATTATACTATGGCATCCATCTTGAAAATAACTATACACTGCACCATGCTATAGCAGCCATCTTGATGAAAACTATGCCATGCTTTATGCTATGGCCGCCATCTTGAAAATAACCATACGCTACACAATGCTATAGGAACCATCTTGAGAATAAAGTTGCCCTACTCTATACTATGAAAGCCATCTGGAAAATCTAGAATGCTCCCTACTACTCACCAGTCCATTGGGCAGTGTCTTTGTGTGATGGTTCATGTACTGGTAGTGGTTGTTATAGGACGTCGCCTGGTAGACGCGCAGTTTGGGCGACGCGGTGAACAGGAACGAGTCATCGCTGCCCGTGAAGTTGGGGCCGAGCGCCCAGGACGCGGGCGCGTACCCTCCGAATATATAGCCGCTGTTGTCTTCGATTATTATTATAGACGCGCCCTGGTCTATTATACGACCTGGGAATACAGTTATTAACAGTTATTAATTTATTAGCCTCTGCACACGGCTTCGCCCACGTGGTACCCAGATAAAAAGTAGCCTTTATCCTATTCTAATGTACAAGCTATATTACAGTAAAGTTTCATTAAATCCGTTCAGTAGTTTTGCGTGAAAAAACAACAAACATATATCCGTCCTCACAAACTTTCGCGTTTATAATAGTAGAAGACGCATATACATATGTAGATAAATGTTTGGGGTAATGACAAGGATCATAAAAAGGAAAAGTCGAATTTAAAATCGAATTCACGCTGATTCTCACCCTTTGTGATATCGAAGAAATTAAAACATAGTATTATATGCTATTGCAAAATAAGATTCTTGTAATTTCAATGAAATCCTATTGACTTTGTCATTGACTTTGACATTATTTAAGATGTCATCGGTCCATGCGCGGGAAAGCCTTCCCTTAAATAAAAAAATAATGTTTAATGTATTACCTGCCATAGTAGAGAAGCTCTCGCCGTGTATGTGCGAGGAGAAGAGGAACCTCCACTTGTGCTGGTGCTTCTGCGGCAGATGACTGTTCAGCCACACTATGTGCGCCAGGTCAATGAAGGCAGGGTAGTCGGGCATCGCGTCCAACCCTGAAATCATTATACCAAATAAATCTATATTAATATTATAAAGAGGCAAGATTTTTTGTTTATTTGTACCGAATAGGCTCCGAAACTACTGGACCGATTTTAACCATTTTTTCACTAAAAGAAAGCAAAATTATCAGGAAGTAACATAGCCTATAATTTATTTTCAAAAAATTAGAGATCCTTGAGAAAACTGCAAAAACTCAAAGTAGCAAAATTTTGCCTATATTTTTTTTTATTTGGCGTGATCTTTGAGAACTATTGATGATACATAAAAATGATGTACTACATGATTAAAGTACTCATTATTACATACAAAAAAGTCCTCGAGGGAATATATCAAACTATCATAGTTAAGTCACAATAGCAGCTTTTGTGTTTTAAAACACGCGGGTAGAAACAAAAGTTGGTTACATTCGTATCCTAGTATTAATTCTTATCCAAATAAATAGTTTTATCATCAAGGGTATTTATGTAGCAGTCAAACACTTTTTAATTCATACGAATCGGACATTTAATTTCGAAGTTATCACGAGTATAAAATCGAAACTTACGCGGGTGAAACTTACGCGTGGCGCAGCTAGTAAATAATAACAAGATTACGTTTTTTATGATTAGGTACAAAGGGCCTCTTAGTTCATTACTACTTAGATACTTTTTTTTTGTTAGCTTTGACTCCACTAATGCCAGACGCCTGAGATTTGAAATGAATAAAGATAAACAATTAATATTGCTGGACATTTAACACACAGCATCACCTAGCCTATGGAAACTACATGATTAATATACTACTTAGATACTTTTTTTTTGTAAATGCATATTATACATTGAAAACAACCAGACCCGAGACAAATAATTAGTGTTGGGTCAGGGCTATGTTGTGTGTGTATGTGTGTCAGTTGGTTGTTTATTCATAATTTTTCAAGTTTTTTTTAATACCCACCGTCAGGCACAGGCAGTAGCGAAGGCACCGACGCAGGCAGCGGCGTGGGACTCTCGTCTCCCTGCTTTTTGTTGATGCCGTAAAGATTCACGAACACCAATTCAGCTAACTGCTTTAGAAGCGTGTTGTATTGTAACCTGCAATTCATAAACACACTATAAGGTGTTAAGATTACCTTATATATGTCATTTTATTAAAAAGGGGGGTGGGGGGGGGGACCAAGATCTGCATTTCTACACCACGTATTGTGTATTATCCCCCTTCTAACTTGATCTCAACCAGCCCAACTCGTTGAAATAGCGGAGGACTATTGGATTGATGAAAGCAGTGTTCCAATATCTCTGCCCTCGTGGGAGTTGTTGATTGAATGAGCATGAATTGATGAGCTCTTGCAGTCCCGTCTTCGACAGGACCACACTTTTGCCGAAGGATTAAAAAAAAATATCTTTCAAAACTTTTTTTACTTTGTTACAAAAGTAGCGAAATAATTCTACAGAGACTATCCAGTCAACGCAAGCTCCAAGGATAAAATTAAGACTCCTAAACTTTTCATTCAAACTCAAAAATATTGGTGAATAACCTGTTTTAAGTTAAATAAATTAATAGTAAAAACATTTTCAAAAACAAGCTTTTAACCCTGAGTGCACTTAAAACCAGCTATCATAATAAAATGCATACACAACATTTCGTGTCCGTGCTGTTGACCGTTCCTTCCTTTATCTGGAGCTAATCCTGGATGTAGATTCAGGTCATGTTTACCATAAAAATGCATTGCCATCGGAACTGAACTGTATAAAAATTCTACTCCGTAGGATAAGAGGAAGTGATTCTTACTCAGCTTGCAAGATTTGACCTAAACAAACAAACTAACATACAAACATTGCAAGTTAAATAAAAGCTTGTTAATATTTGTCGAACCGTGATAGTTTCAAAAGCTCTTTTTGGTGGACACAATAGTTTTCCAAGTCCCGTATAGTTCGTGAAAAGGCGTCAAAGTTCAATCGGCGTTCGCGTAACACCGTCCGACCAAAATTGTAATTGGAACGCTGAATTTGGGTCAATAGTTTAGGTACATGCATTTTCATTGTGGTCTCAACTGTAAAGGGGGATCTTGAGGAAACCGGCATGTACTTAGATCAAAACTTTCGAAGGAATGTGCCATCGGTTAGTCCTACTAATATTATAAACGCGAAAGTTTGTGAGGATGGATGTTTGTTACTGTTTCACGCAAAAACGACTGAACGGATTTTGATGAAACTTTACAGTAATATAGCTTATACATCAGAATAACACATAGGCTACTTTTCATCCGGGTACCACACGGGCGAAGCCGTGGGCAGAAGCTAGTACTCTAAAAGGGGAAGTGCTTTCTGAGAGTTCGCTTACCACTTGCTGAGCTGTTCACTGGTGCAATGGTTCTGCGGGGTGTCGGGATCGCCGACGCTGGCCGCCAGCGCTTCGCCCAGCGCTTGGACGTTACACGCGCGTCCCTTGAAGCCCTTGCTGATCCACGTCTGCGTGCGGCGAGATGATGAGCTCTTGAGCATTTTGATATAAGTCGATGCTATGCTTTCGCAGTACTGAAAATAATAAATATGGATCTGGGTGTTGTGATACTATGGTACTTTTAGTATCTGTTTTTTTTTTTAGCTTTTTGGCTTTAGTATCACTGCGGCCGTCGCAGGCCTATTGTGATCGTCACTTGCTCTTTTCGCCCCTCAAGGGGCGTTCGAAGTTCACCGCTCAGCCCTGCGGCTGTTAGAAATTGCAGGATCTTTTTGGGCGTGATGAGTTTTAGTTCATCTGGACTGAGAATGTGTTTACCCAGATGAAGCCAGCGCTTATGTATCAGTGGTCCACACTCTCTCCTAACAGATGAAGGGGTGATTCGTTCGCCTCATTGCAGAGTCTGCAGGTTTGTGTGTCACACATGCAGCCTTAATTTGTACATGTGCTTGTTAAGGCGACAGTGATTATTCCAAAAACGATCATGAACTGGATAATTATATTGTAAAACGGGAATTTTTACGTACCGTATAAAAATATGAAAATTCTCGTTTTACAATAATAATGACAGTTCAGATATTTTCGTTGATTGATGACACGCAGTATATAAAAAAAAACCTTTTTAACATGATGCAATGAGAAAAAGTACAAATAAAAAAAATGTTACTTACCTCTTTTATTAGCTGAAAAGGCAATTCAACCTCTTCATTATAGTCCTTTCCTAAACAGTTGTACGTGACAAGTAATCTTTCGTCGACGGTTCCTGCAAGCATCAAAGTATAAATCTATTTTAGAGTACATTACAAAAAATATTTTTCTAGTCGCGGCCAAAAATGCCACACATGTTAAGGTTCCTTTCTTTAAATCTCACTGATATGGGTATGTATCAAAAAAGATGACTTGATCTGACAACAGTATACTAAGTTCATATAACAAATCCGATAAAAACGGGCATACAGCTCACCTGATGGAAAGCGGTTACCGTCTCGCCTACTGTGTGGATCAGCACTACGCTGAGACAGGACCTGTTTGGCCCATACGGCACAGATGGGACTAATTAGCATAAAAATCTTCTATTTGTCACTGTATTTTTGTTAAAATCTTAGGTATTTATAGTGTCTATTTATTTATTTTTATTGTGTATCTGTCCTTTCTGTGCTTTGTTGTTGCCAATCATTTTCTATTCTATTCTATTGAAAACTGTAAAACCTGCTTGGCATGAAGACCCAAGACAACGGTTTTGCCGCCGAGAAGACAAATAATATTTTGTCCCTCTCTGTTGTTTGATAGAATAGGCGATAGAAATAGTTAGTCTTCTCTTTCGTAAACAAAACGTGGTCTTGTGTGCTCATTCTAAGCGGGCTGGGGCATTGATGATTCGTTGCCTGTTCTGACTGAAGGACTGTTTTTTTTTACTTGTTGGTAATCACTTAAAATAAGAACCCACCTCTTACATTATAAACGTAGAGTTCGGCGAACCGGTTGAAGTCGACCGACTGCACCTTGTCCTGCCCGGAGCCGAATAAGAAATTCGTGAGGTACTGCGCCAGGCGGGGGTCTATTTGGGGACCCCAGAATTTCTGGAATTAAAGTAATTTTGAAAATTACAATGCAAACAGCAGTGACATAAGACCACTTCGTAAAGGCCCGCGCAAATTGACGCAGTGGCAGAAGACGGCGGTTATCATGCGGGAAGAGTTATCAATTTTCGCGTCAATGAGGGACACTCCATACAAATACTAATGCAGTATATGAACGCCACCACCAATAAGATCGCGAAAATCCACCGAAAAAGTCGGAATTTTGGATAACCCGTGCGAAGCCGGGGCGGGTCACTAGTAAAAATATATACTCAAAAGATATACAAAGATATACTCAAATATTTGATTGATATTTTTAAGTCATATTATTAAATAGTCTAGCTATCATCGGAGTTCACTCCTGAAAATAAGCCTCTCGAAAAAGTACCGAAACGATCGATCTAGAGCCACCTCCATTCACCGACTTTCCGCAGCCTAGGTCCATCGGGTTCCCACGCGGTTGTTTGTCTAGCTATATTAGCTTAATTAGACTCTAGACAAATAATATAGTGAAGCCCTGCTGAGTTAGATATCGATATCAATTGAAACCAATGGGCGGTGGTATCACCAATTAAGGACCTACTTTTAACCATAACCATAAGACGTATTTATGAGTTTTATACCGGCCTTTATCGCGTTTATCTTTTTTATTATTTTCGCTACGTTTCGACAGTGTTGCAACAGCCGTGTTCACGGATTTACTGGAGATTTATTTCACCAGAAAATTTTCATTTTACAAGTAGGTAGTCTATGAAAGCGAAGTAGGCAATGTAGTTACAAATACAGTAACACATCATTTGAAAGGAACACAGTCAAATTCTCTTACTAAAACACAATTCCCTGTGTCGTGAGAACCTAAAATGCAGACAAGGCGTGTAACTAAGTATATGCTTTTTACATTTTGACGACCTCTGTGGAGCAGTAGGCGAAGGCCCGCCTGAGACGCAGAAGGTTTGATTCCCGCCGCGGGACAATTGTTTGTATCTGCAAATATATGTCTCGGGTCTGGCTGTTTTTATAATATGTATGTATTTACAAAAAAATTAATATAAGTAGTATATCAGTCCTGTAGTTTCCATAATACTTACTAAGGAGAGCTTAGTTTGGGGCTAGATGACGCTGTGTGAAAGTTCCCACCATTATTTATTTGTTTTTCTGTGACCTTTTTTGGATGAGATTTTCCTTTTTTAGCCCATCCGAAATAAAGGTCACAGAAAATGTAGAAAAAGCGTGGTAACTAGGTAAGTATACGCTTTCTAAATTTTTCTGTGACCTTTTTTAGCCCATCTAAAAAAAGTTCACATAAAAATTTAGACATAGCGTGTACTTAGTTACACGCCTTGTCTGAATTTTTCTATTTTTCTACCGACTCATAAGTCCGGATAAATCAAGTAAACAATCAAAACTGGACATGTGAATTTGCAACATTCGGTTGCACACGTCAACTCACACCTAACAACATAAACCGTAAAATATTTACAATTTACTTCAGCAGTGTAAAATTAAACCAAAGTTGCAAACATATTGCCAAGTGCGTTAAAATAGCAATGTTTGTAACGCGTGCGACGATTCACATTACAGCGTGGAAATGGAGGGAAACAATGTGTTGGCGTCAAGACTTCTATTCATTATTTAATGGCGTGACAGCCGAATGAGAAGCTATGTGAAGACTTCTATTCTTTATTCCATGGCGTGACGACCGAATGAGAAGCTATGTGAAGACTTCTATTCTTTATTCCATGGCGTGACGACCCAATGAGAAGCTATGTGAAAACTTCTATTCTTTATTCCATGGCATGACGACCGAATGAAAAGCTATGTAAAGAGTTCTATTCTTTATTCCATAGCCTGACGGCCGAATGAGAGGCTATGTGAAGACTTCTATTCTATTCTGCTGAGATAGGGACCTTTTGACCCCACACACATATATACTTTTTTATTTTATTTTTTGTAGTATTTTAATCTAATCTTTCTGTGTTTGTATTTATTTGTTTTGTATTTTGTCACCTGTTTTGTTGTGTTTGAGGTTAATAAATGTATTTTCTTTCTTTCTTCTATTCCTGGTGAAGGCTGTAGGAAAACGAAGTTTTATTTCATGGCTTATACCGGGTAAATTTACGCAGATTCAAGCAAACTTAGGAAATCAGGCATGAAACTAAATGGACTATTACGAATGACATAGCAACGGATAGAAAGGCTCGCTAGCGATGAAGACTTTTATACCCAACAGTGGTGGGCTGATTAGATACAAAGATGTTTAACTTCTAGTAGACACGCATCCAGACTGCTACATTTAATATCAGATGCGAGTTCAGTTAATACCAAAATATCCTGGAGTTTTGGAATATTTACCCGGATATTTTAAGTCACGTTCGAGGTCTCTAGTCTCTATTAATCGAAGGTAAGACGTGCTATTATTATGGTGGACTATAATGAGAACGAACGACTATGTACTGATGAAAACGCACGAACGAGAGCCAAAACCAAGAGGCTATAGTAATGGAAAAAAAATACGCTCAGTATACCGTAGATTCTCCATGATGGACATCCTTAGATAGATAGATAGATAACTCTTTATTGTACACCACATAACATGTTGCGTACAATTTCAAACAGATCAAATTAAAAGCTAATCGCGGGAGTACAATGGGCGATCTAATCGCTTAAAGCGATCTCTTCCAGACAACCTTTGGGTGGACAGGAATTGACGTGAACGATAAAGGACAGTGGTGTATAGACAATACATACCTGGTGACAAAATATACTTATACATACATCCATACGTGAATACATATACCTACATAATAATCTATAACCATAAATAATCTATATGAAAGCAACTCATCAGCTTTGAGATAAGGATAAATAGTGACTGTGAAATAGCTTTTTGAAGATAGGAAGCCTTAGATACATACTCAGGGCGTAGATCTTTAAGGTTACCAAGTAGAGGGTAGCCAGAGGCCGTCTAAACATGACAGCACATGCTCGCGTTTTGCAAGTAGTTAGCATTCCACGTGTCAGGTTGCAAGCCCATCGCTGCTTGTTAAACACTTAAATGATAAATCAAAGTCAAAGTCAAATTTAATTTATTCATTAAAATCATAAGGATCCCTTTTGATGGCACAGCACAGGCCTTCGAAATTTTGGTTCTTGGGAATTCCGTTAAAGCACTATTTGAGCACGTGTTAAGCGCACATAAATTGAAAAATCCATTGGTGCACGACCCGACCCCGACCCCGGATCGAAAGTCAGGGAACCGCCCATTAGGCCAATACGCCAACGTAACGTGAAATTAATGTGAAGATACGAGATGCATTCAATAAGTACCTAGCCTCATCGCCAGAGGGCGCTATAGTTTCAAAAGAGTTTTACCACAGTGTAGCACATTCTTTTTAATTCTTTTTACAAATTTTCATTCCAATCCCTTCATTTGTTTTAATTTGACAACTTATGGAAGCGAACGTGTTTTACAAAAATGGAAAAAGAGCAATATCGTTCGGTGATTCGATTCCTATTTTTGGAAGGGAAAACGCGCATCGAAATCAAAGAGCGCTTGGATGCTGTGTACGGTGACTCTTCTCCATCGATGGCCACCGTCAAGAATTGGTTCAACGAGTTTGCACGTGGCCGTACGTCGGTTTTTGATGAACCACGTCCAGGTGCACCGAAAACAGCTGCTACGGAGGAAAACATTAAAAAAATCCATGATCTCGTATTGGCAGATCGCCGATTGAAGGTTCGGGAGCTAGCTGAGACTGTAGGCATTTCAGAAGGAACAGTGCATCATATTCTTCACGAGGAACTCGGCATGAGAAAGCTGTCGGCGCGATGGGTGCCGCGTTTACTCACACCGGAAAACAAGCGCAACCGTGAGACCACATCGGAGACGTGTTTGGCGCTGTTTAAGCGGAATCCAGCTGAGTTTTTGCGTCGTTTTGTGACCGTCGATGAAACCTGGATCCACTGGTACACACCAGAGACCAAGGAGCAATCAAAACAATGGATCCAGACCGGGGAACGTGCTCCAAAGAAGGCGAAAACTGTAAAATCGGCCGGAAAAGTTATGGCCACCGTTTTCTGGGATTCACAAGGTGTGATCTACATCGATTACCTCGAGAAGGGTAAAACAATTACAGGGCTTTACTATGCCGATTTATTGGGCCGATTCGACGCCGAATTAAAGAAAAAACGACCCCATCTGGCGAAGAAAAAAGTGCTGTTTCACCACGACAACGCACCGGTTCACACGTCTGCCGTTGCCATGGCCAAATTGGTCGAATTACGCTACGAATTGCTGCCCCATCCACCGTATTCTCCAGATTTGGCCCCTTGTGACTTCTTTCTGTTTCCTAATCTGAAAAAATCACTCGCCAGGTATATATATGGATCAAATGAGGAGGTCATCGCCGCCACGGAGGCCTATTTTGCAGAGTTTGACAAAAACTATTTTTCGGACGGGTTAAAAAAGCTGGAGCATCGCTGGGCTAAGTGTATCGAACTAAAAGGAGACTATGTTGAAAAATTGCCACTTTTCCAAAATTTTGGTGTACTTTTTGTAGGCTAAGTATTTATTGAATGACCCTAGTATATGTAATTTGGCAGCCGCCTGCATACTACTTTCGATACTCATCCATCATGGAAAACCTATCAAGGACCTAACCATCAAGTAATAATGCGATTTAATTCAGGTGAATGTCAAATCATGCTATGCAGTTGAGAACGCTATGGCGTTGACATATAATCGTCAATCGCGAAGCGGGATTTGACATATTTACCTGAATTGAATCGCAATGACTTCATGGTTAGGCTCCAGTTCTGCAAGCCATTATGGCTACCTCGTTGCCGATTCAACTGGTTAATTTTGAATTCAGCAAATTGAAAGAGAGAAAAACATTTATTTAGCACGACATAAAAAATACAAATTTTGTAAGTTAGGATGGTGGGATAAGTTATGAAAAAAATAATAAGTCCATCTAGACAAGTCAAAGTCGCACCAAAAAGGTATCCGCTTTATTTTATGGTGGCTTTCCATGGTTTATGGTTTTCTATGGTGCCTTAGTTTCCACCTACCTACCTAGCAGCATAATGCTAGGTAGGTGGCTACCTACTTAGCGCTGGTATTCTGCTGATCCTGCGCAGTGACGTCAGTTGAAGAGGCAACACACGTATCTTGTCAACACGAATATATACATAAATGCATTTTTCATGAATGAGCGCGCCAGAAGCCGATGAAAGGTCGTAATACAGAAATACATTTCTCCCAGCCTACGTAAACAGTTTTCAGAAATCGCATTCTGACGGCACAATACATTTTCTCTTTCGCTTTCTGGATTCCTGTCCAAAAAGGTCCCAGTCCACTAAAGCGAAATCTGGATGAACATACAAACGCCTTGGGACAATTTTTCACTAAGATGTTTACCTACGTATTAACTATTTATGACGACCTCTGTGGCGCAGTAGGCGATGGCCCGCCTGACACTCAGAAAGTTGCAGGTTCGATTCCCGCCGAGGGACAAATGTTTGTATGATCTGCAAATATTGTCCTGGGTCTAGATGTTTTCCAAAAAAAATTATATAAGTAGTATAAAAGTCAAGTAGTTTCCATAACACAAGCTCTACTTACTTTGGGCTAGATGGTACTGTGTGAAACATGTCCAGCATATTTTTTTATATTTAGGTATAGTTTGGTATGGTTTTCAATAAAGATTCATCCGACTACGATCCGCTCGTTATCTACGATTCAAAAGTTTGCTAACGATAACGTACTGTGTTTTTATTTTAATTGTGTAGTTTCGTTGTGATATTTGTTGTTGACATTTTTATTGAGTGATTTATTAATACAGTGTTAATTTTGGTGTTTAAATGGACTTAATTATTTTATCCCGAACCCTAGTTCGTAACAGTACCTTTACCTTGAAGTTTCGACGCTCGCCACGCTTTAGCGGTCATCCGGCTTTACTTAATTGGACCGTTATAAATGTGCAATGTAAACATGTTATCAATCATTCTGATTTTAAAATGCTTTATCCACAATATTTAAGGTCACTGTTTACGTTCAGCTGGTTTTACTTTGGCCGGTTTACTTCAGTCTCGGTTAAAGCTCGCTAGAGGACGTTGTCTATGGAGCTGTGAAAACTGCGATTCTATTTACTCGTACTATTTTTTTATAAACACATATTTACATAGTAAACGGGGGATTTGACGCTCATACATAGTAGCGTCTTGAGCCCTAAGGTCGATTAAATAGGTAGATAGGTAGATAGGTTATTGTAATTCCTAGTTTTCTAATAATTGTTTTTGTCTTAAGTATCTTAGTAGGTAGATACTTTACTGTACTTGACTTCATTTATATTATTTTTATTCACTCATTTTTTATGAATCTGTTCCTCAAACATACTCATTACTTTGTTTTGCAGCGCGCACATAAGTTATGTTCCTAACCAGATCAAAACTATATTCTAGATATTGTTTTTTTTATGTTTGTAACGTGTAATGTGTGCTTAAATAAATAAAGTCCTGACCCCATACTAAGACTCCCTGTGTCGTGGGTATCAGGAACTATGAGTGGTACCACAACACCCCAACCCGAAACAAATGTGCAGAACATTCGTCGCGCGGGCTACTCGCCCACACAATCGAGGACTATTGTAATAAATGCCATCGTCTTCTAAAAGATTTTCAGATTTATTCCAAAAAACTATCGTGAATTTGATAATTCATATCGTAAACCTTATAATTATGCAAAAATGCTCATTAGGATAATCTCTTGGTTATCTACGAAAACAAAATTTTCCCTTACCCTTCCTTATCGCTTCAATTTATTATGTTTTTTCCCCATTTTTATATGTAGTTTATGTTATACTTAATATACCTATTTAGTTTATGTAAGTTTTTATTTTGTACCCTCGTCAATGTTCGTGTCACAAAAGGCCCTGTCTGAAAACCAGCGCAGCAACGTACTAACACGATGCTGCATCAAGCTGAGACAGGGACCTATTTTGACCCCAAGCAACACATTTTCTATAAGCTAATTCTTTTCCAGTTTTTTACCATGTTTGTGTTTTTGGGTTCAAATAAAAATAGTCTTTCTTTCTTTCTAAAACGGAAATTTTCACGTTCGGTATTATCGGTGAAAGCACCGACTACGTTTCGACTAATTCCGAAAGTCTTCGTGGTACTACAACCCGGAACTCGCACCTTTTGCCTCGCAGCTACACGCCCGCCGCGCCACGCAAAAATCCATAATAAATTATCTTACAAAACCTCCAGCATGTGACCAAGAAAGAACCACCGATAGAAAATACACACGCCTGTTTTTCGGAGAGTTATGCAGAGACTATATTTCCACTTTTTCTGGCATTTAAAGACTAAGGGACTTTTAAGTAAGTGCCTTACTTTAAAAAAATGACATTTCATTATCTAAACACTGTTTACCTAAAGAACTGAAAGGAAAAGTGAAAATATATTTCCACTTTTCCTGGCATTTAAAGACTAAGGGACTTATAAGTTGCCTTACTTAAAAAAGTTGACATTTCATTATCTAAACAATGTTTACATAAAGAACTGTTTAAAAAAAATCAGAGTGTTTTAAACAAAGGGAAAGGCGCTCATATTAAAGCAAAAAGTGATTCACTGAAGAATTTGTAAAAACTCAATAACATACGTCAGCTTTATTCGAATGAGTTATGTTTATAAGAATTTTTATAAACTTTTCGTGAGTAAGACTGGTGGAATGACCAGCGACTTTTTTCTTGGTTTTCTTTTTTAATTTTGAAAAATCATTTCTTAGTGCTCGCCTACGCACTACTTAGTGCGTAGGCGAGCACTAAGAACCTATTTTGTGCCCAGGTGATCTCTTATAAACTGGTTGTCAAATAAAACTGTTTTCTTTCTGTTTCTTTCTTTAAAAATAAACACCTAGACCTCTTAAAGCTAGACCCAGCGTTGCCAGAACTTTACTTTTGTAACTTTTGTACATCGGGTTACTTTTAGGTAACACAACTCAAAAGGTTACGTTAGGTGATTGGAATCTGTAGAATTAATTTTTAATGTTGTTAAGTACTTGAAATGGCATGTAATAGCGGGCTTTTATATTTTTGCAATGTTAAAATAAAAAAAAAAGATTTAGAAAAAGTATTATCGAGAAATGCACAACTTAATTCGAAATGATCCATTTTTCTGTAAGTTAATACAACCAACAACTTTTAGTACCATAGTATTGGTATTAAAATATGAAAGGTTACTTTTCACACTGAAAGGTTACTTTTTATCTGATAAGAGCCGACTGATAACACTGGCTAGACCTGAAATTTTGATTCTCAGTCAACAATCCCGCAACTTTTTGAAATATTTGATTTTTCTGAAAGTTATTAGCATTTTATCTTTCTTTAAGATTAAGTGGAAAATTATCAGTAAAAAGTCAAGAATACCGCACAGATAAATCGCTAATTTTGAAGCCACAAACCAAACCCAAACGATGCCTAAACAAAGCATTCAAGCCGATATTGTTTCTCCCGAAAATAAACACGAACGATTTAACAGCAGCATGGCGTTGATGTGAATTTATAAAAGGGCCTCTTGAAAGACAGAGCTGGCTAGGAAAGACCAGCGGAATTATACAAATACCACTTTCTGTTGACGTTAACACGTGCGGAAAGATTGAATTGTATGGAAATGACATTAGCTGTGGAAGTCTCACGTGACTACTGCAAAGTTTTTACTTGACAAATTTTCGTTGACTGATTTTTCATGGCTTGGATGCGATGAAAAATCGTTATACAAAAAAAAACACTTCATTCACAAGGAGACGATTCTAAATGAATAAAGTCAAAATAAATAGGTCAATGAATAAATACATACTGACATTGACTATGACTCTGACCTTCTACTTATCCTCGTATGACCCGCACCTAACACCTTGCCCACCATACAAAATGATTAACAACCCAGCAGACGTTTAGGTGTAAACTCACGTTTAAAATAGCGCGCTTTCCGTCAGGCTGAGGTATGGTTACAGTGTTTACCTGGTTTATGGAGTCTGTTCCATATGGCTGGATAGTAACATGCCCAAAGTAAATAACAATTTTAGATTGTTTTTACATTGGTGATTGAGATTGTTTTTACATACAAGTACAACAAGAACACTAAACGCTCGAAGACCTTGCTTTGCCCGAAACACGAAAGCGATGTGTTGTAGAACGGAGGAGGGCGTTGATGCTTGCGACACAGTATTTTTTACTTCTGCGAGCATCATCGTTTTTCACTTTGTTTTTAAATCACATGAAACCACCGTTCCAATTTTTTATTTTTTGAGAACCACCCATATTTTCTTTGCTGAAATTGTCTTAAAAATAAGAACCACCAAGCAAGGTTCCACTAAATAAGATTAAGATTTGGTAATTTAAATAAATAATGCTGGATTTTTGTTTCACACAGCATCATCCAGTCTCAAGCTAAGCAGAGCTTGTGCTGTGGAAACTACATGACTGATATACTACTTACAAGCTTTTTTTTAATAGATACATATTATACATAGAAAACACCCTGACCCAAGACAAATGTTTGCAGATCATACAAACATTTATCCCGCAGCTGGCATCGAACCCGCAATATTCTGCGTCTCAGACGGGCCTTTGCCCACTGCGCCACAGAAGTCGTCAACAACGTACAATTTTTTTAACGAGTATGCCCTGCCTTTGTTATGTGACCTCACCGCCCCAGCCCTCAATACCAATGTTTACTGTCTGGTCAACCTGCCATAAGCTTTTAGGGAAATTGGTAAATTAGAATCATTTGTCAAGTGGTGCTAATGGTGCACGTAAACACACGTGATCAGTGGTCACTTGACAACGATTTACTAAGGAAGGTGAGTTTATGATTGAAAATCTCCTACAGTTTCCGAAATCACCAGGGGAACAAGTCTTTCGCAGAATCAAGTGCCTCGGTCTAAATAAATAAATAAATAATGCTGGACATTTTCACACAGCATTATATAGCCCCAAACTTTATGAATAATTTGGGCTCATCACACGTGTCCTAAAATCGAAAAAAATGCGAGATTCAGATTACCAAAGCTACCAATTCAGGGCATCTTTAAATATGGCTTAACAAGCCCTTCGATTCGAAAGCGCAGAAAGCGCTAGCCAGAACCTCTTCGATTTCCAGGTATTTTAGATTTAAATCTACGCACGAAAAGAAGGCGATTGTCGTCACTGACCACAACTGTGGGAGATCTACTACAGCCGATGTAAATCATAAATTATGACGTCTTGATCGATGTGTTACTTTAGTTTATTGCTTTAAACTGTTCTAAAGTGTTGAGTAGAATACAACCATTATTTATATTTGATGTGCATCTAGATTTACACTGGATATTATCCAGCCATCAAGGTAGTACCATAAAGTATTACCACCACTAAAGCACTAGGGTAAGGCATCAGACATACTCATATGTCTATTAACTGATTTCTATGGCAAAAAAACCGTGAAATACAGGGCTCTGCTTTTGATCTTACTTAATTCTTTTCCTGAGCTTAGTATACACGGGCGTTAGCGACAGTATTCTAAAAAAAAATGTCAGTAAAAACCCGCGCAAATTGGTGGCGGGGACGGTACTGATAAGAGAAAATGCTGTCGGTTCTAGAGGCCCGCGCAAACTAGCGCGACCACCTTAGAAACCACTTAACAATATTTTCTGTTATCGCTACCGCCAACGCCACCGCGCCAGTTTGCGCGCGCCTTGAGTTTCTGACTAAGGTTAGGGCAAGTGACCATAAGTGTACCTATAGGTAGATCCTACACTAGATCTCGTCGTTTGTTTTGTGGTCACCACTAGGTTTTTTGTCATAGTTCGAACCTGGCAAACCTCAGCTTCAGCTTAGTTATTTATTACATTTTTAATAGCTGGCTCATTCTAAAAGCTGTGAGACCATTGTTATATGGATTTCCTCATCGGATAATGTTTCAAAATAAACTACATTAAGACAAGTTCAGAAAAATTAGCCCTTCCCGAATGGATGCATTGCCCGGTACGGATCTACACTCGTGCGCCTAGCAGGAGAGTAGAGAACCGTGCGGAACTGACCGAACGCAACGGCGCAGGGGCGCACGAGCGGAGAGAGCCGGTCGGAAAGGAATAATCTAAATCAAACCACCACCAACATAATGCTACATGAACATACTAGTCACAAAATGGTTTCTAAGAACTGAGTCATAAATTAATCACTGAAAAAATAAGACAAAACAAAAGAAAAAATACAAACAAAGAAATAATTAATAAATTAAGTTTACAGACAAGTTTAAATTTTCATCATATCTCTATGGGTGTTTATAGCATTTCAGCTATGATTTAAGTAGTTTGTCACTACAGTATTGTCACACCACAAAGTAAATTCTCAGACAGATTGAAACCACTGTTTTGGTAATTATTTATTTTATTACCATAGAATTGAATAACTTCATAAAAACTTGTATGTAAAAACTGATTTATAAGTTAGTGACAGAAAAATCCTTTTGAATGGGATTTTACTTCCCAAAACTTTTACTATTTTTGATTAATGCTATTGAAATGAACCAACATGAACTATTTTTATATCCATCAGTTAAATGAATTTATATTTTTATAATTAACTTATTCCGAATGGTTTCACTAATCAGTCAAGGCATTTATTAAAGAAAGATCAGAAATATGTATGAATTTATAAAGCAAACATTTATTTTTTACCTTTGTTTTGTAGTCATCATTTATTTTCTAAGCATTTCTTTAGTATACTATGTTTATTTAGTATGTTGGGTATGCCCAATATCCATTATTTAGTACCAATCTAATTCTCTGAATAATATTAAGTGCAACAAACTTTTTTTTTAACTTTTATTTGATAAATACTTCTATACTTTGAATATTATACATTCAAAAGTATATATTTATTTGTTTGGATGTTTGTGGCTAATCAACTTCATCAGGACTAAAACAATTTATATGAAATTTGGAATCAATATTGTTGATGACCAAGAATACATAACACAGGATTATGTACTACAACATTTCATCCCAGTACCACACAGGCGAATCTGTGACCAGAAACTAGTGTCCTATATATTTTTCTGTCACCAAATTATCAAACTAAAACTAATGATAAAAAAACAAAATGGACACACTTCTAATGAGACTGCATCTACTTTGCCACTCACGATGAGATCTGTCTCTCGTATCCTTTCTGAATTCTTGGAAGCTGCACGGAATGTGGCTGCAATGTATTTCTGTTCATCCTTTGTGAGGAGGGTGCATTTTGCAGCCAGCTTCTTACTTGTGTTACCCATTCTGAAAATAAATGTCATTTTAAATGCTTTTTATTTGTGGCATTCTGAATCAAACTTGCTTTTTGCTTTTGCAAGAAGTTTGATAAAAAACTTAAACACTAGGTATTAAAGGAAGTTGGTGGATGGAGGTGGCCCAAGATCGTTCGTCATAGCACTTTTTGTGGGTCGTTGAAGGCTTATGTCCAGCCATGGACTTATTATACAGGCTTTTAATAATTATGACATGAAACTAGCAATGTCAAGATGTTGGGTCTGCTTACTTACATGATAGGTAGGTACCTAGTTGAAATTATATTTTCCGCAATCAATTCTATCGGAATAGGAGTAACAATGTCACATTATCCTCGATTCCAATATATTACACATATGTTTACGTCCTTCTTGTCACAAGACTAAAACAATCCTCTCCACTGTTACGCCCAAGTCATTCATTCTCATTCAGAACAAACAAACTCACGTGAACGCGTGCCGCGAGTATTATATCGCCAAAATTTAAATAAGTAATGTATCGAGTAATAATAGTAATATTACCTTTTGTAAATATGAAAAATATTCGTAGGTATTCCACTACTCAACCAAAACTTTGGCGACACATTATCTCGAGTGGAATCACATTATTACACAGTAGAACAAATAGATAAGGGTGCTCATACTGATGGTGAAAATGAGCAGAAAAACAAAATCAATATTATTATTTTGCTGTGCAAAAATGACAAATCATCTACAACATAAAAATATGTTACCTGTCAATGTCAGTCAACGAAAGTGTCAAGGTGACAAAGTTTATTTTTATAAAATTTATAAAAAGTACGACGCGGAATTCGAATTTATCACAAAAGAGAGCGCACGTCTTGCGTCTGGGAACCCGTTACAACGACTGCACGGCACGCACGCACAGAGTGCTCTTTCTTGTCTGTCCCTGCCTAGTGCTTTGACTTCATACCTGCTGCTTGCCTGCCTTGCATTAAGTGTGTTTTTCCTTTTTCGATAGATACAGAATTAAATAAACTGAATAATGTACCCAGTTATAGGTATATTGAACTTTATTCGTTCAAAGACATACATAGGTTTGAAGGTAATATCAATGGTATTAGGGCTGTTTTGTATGTGTAGGTAAGTAGGTAGGGTAAGTAGGTAGGTACTTAATGCGGGTAGTTTTTTGTGGAAGTTGTAAGCAAAGTAGTTAAGTAAGATGGGTACCATTTAATGTAATGACTGTATGAAGAGCGGTTAGCTTGAAAGCTGAGCTGTTAGCCTGTTAGTAGATTACCGAAACTCTGAAGGAAGGGCCTCAGGCATTAAAGTAACTTGATATTTACACAGCAATAACTTGAGGATAGAGGAAATCTAATTAATCAAAGACAGAAACACGATTAGATTTAAGATTTAATTAAAATGTAGTGGTTACTTCCTTTAGAGATTTATTTGCTACCTACCTATTAAGTATTGTAGATGATCAAGTAGGATTGGATGTATTGGGCCATCGATTTTCCATCAAGTTCTGATTGTAGATATAATGGTCCAAAGTGTAGAAATTAGTGTAACAGCCGTGTAAGCTCTAACGGTCTTCGTTACAGTCTCGTTACCCAGTCGAGCTGCCAAGTTTCTATTTAGCAGAAGAAGCATGTGTAATTGTGGAGGTATGCTTAAAGCCGTTGCTACAAATTTCACTCTTGGGCATAGAAAAGAGGGAAGTATAGTGCCAATCAAGATAAAACTGAACAAGCTAACAGTAAAGACTACAGCCCCATGGACGTCTTTGGGATATATAGAAGATCCAACGATGTAGCTCCAGTGGGCGAGGGTACCTAGCCGTACAATCCAGAGAAGCTTCAGAACAACGGTGCTGCAGAGTAGAACAACCACAGTTGAAAGAATGCACATGGTTATTTTCATATTCTATTCGATGTAACGGCTATTTAATGGTTTATTTATGAAATTCCAAGCTATTTCAGGGCTTACGTTGGGCTACATTTTCATTTGATAAATTCCAATTTCTTTGTTTATATTTACGCGGCTTGCAGGAGCAAAAATTTTTAATCTGTGAGAGTGAGAGATATTATGACACAGATAAAAAAATGCTCTTGATTATGACCAGAAAATCTGTAAGCTTTTTTAATTTATTTTGGCGTGGAAACAAATAAGATAACTTAGTAGAAGTACGTCATGTTCTATTTTTGATAGTTGTCCTGTCACTTCTTGCAATGAGGTGTATGTACGAATACAAAGCGGCTTATTCAGGTAGCCACACACATAAAAATATACTTGTGCAAGTTTTGACTTGCACAAGTATATTTTCATGAGCAGGAACGGGTGTTGAAAGATTTTTGCTCAAGTTTCTAGACTTGTTGACTTTCGATTCCGAAACTTGTGCAAGTTTGCGTTTGCGCAAGTTTACTTGAGTGTGTATCCTAAGTCGGTTTCTCGCCAAAATATTAAATGAGAGACGTGGAGTTCTACTGAGTAAGAATTTATAAATATAATTTACAGAAGTGAACCATTTATTTGGCAAATAAATTACATAGATAAATAAATAATGTTGACAACAGAGAAATATAACCACTACGAGCTATATGCCTGTTAACACGAAGCCAGAAAACTGTCTGGGCCCATTTTGTTGAGTAGGATTTTGTGAAGCTTGTAGCTCTCGTTGCAGAGCGCGACACGGCAGTTTGCGGTCACGTCGTTGATGTCTACATTCTTGTTTCGTTGAAAACGAACAACGTTAACGTTTAACGTTAATATATAACGTATTTTATGCTTCAAAATGGTAGTAGACCATAGTCTGAACAACGTTTGTTCTAGAAAAACTGTGATTAATATTTCACTGTAATACACTTTTAGCAGAAACATTGCAATGAAATAAGTAAATTCTATATTTTAACGAAACTAGTTTTCAGTCTGAAATTGATTCACTGTACATGACATCACGTATAACAAAAAAAAGTTCTGAGTGGATAATAAGAAGTAAGTTCCAAGCTACAACTAGCTTGTAACTATTTTGCAATTATGTACTAATGTTATCTACAACTATTTTGCAATTATGTACTAATGTTATCAATGTCAGTTTAGTTATGAAGTTATCCTACTATAATATTGTCGTATACCTACTTATAGGTTGTTGTGAATTTATGTGTGCGGGTAGAAATAAAACTTTAGTCTTGGTCAACTCGTCTTTCAATATACACAACAAATATAATAAATACGCAACCCTGTGTGTGTGAATGTTTGTTACCACGTATCTCCGTAATACTACGTATCTACTAAACCGGTTTTGATGAAATTTGAAATGTAGATAAGATTAGATTCTAGAATAACACATAGGCTAATCTAATTTTCGAAAATCAACCCTTAAGGGGGTTAAACAGGGTGGTAAATTTTGTATGGAACAAATTATTCCTTAGTTTGATTCGCTCAAAACTCGGTACAAATAAATTTTAAAATAAATAATAAAACACGTATTTTTTATTTTTTCAAAACTACCCTTTAGGGATGTGCAATTGGGTTCTAAACTTTGTATGGAAAGTTGTTATCCTTGGTTTGAATCACTAAAACTAGGTTTAAACGAACTATAAAGTAAATTATAAATTATGTTTTTTTTTATTTTTACAAAACCTAGGGGTGTGCAATAAAGTTCTGAAATTTGTATGGAAAAAATATTCCCTGGTTTGATTCACTCACGCTACTTTTATCAACATACCACGCGGGCGAAGCCGTGGGCAGAAACAGGTGATTTGTGATAAATATGTGCGCGCGCAATGCACTTTTTTACTTGCAGACTTCTGTCTGTACTTGGCTGCATATAAGGCGCCATTTAGTGGTGGGTCCTCAGCACGTGTGGCACCGCTTTTGTAGCTACACACTTTCTCGTAACGAGGCCTCACTCTTTTCGTTTGGACGAGCTAGTACACCTGCACACCAACACAGTTGCACAATCGTGCTAGGCGCGAAGCGCGTAGCGCGACCAGCCGCGAGGAAAGATCGTGTTGGTTCGCACAATGCGCCTCGCACATAGCACTCCACTCCATTACCACACCACACAATACGCACAGTGCACACTGTGTTCCCAAGACTGCCTCACTCAACTACGTTCAGAAACTGCCTCACTGCCTCGCCTCAATTGTGGTAGATACCACAGTGTGCTGGCTCAGTTATATGAGCCCCTCGCACGATCCTCGCTTTCAAACAGTGTGCTACGCATAACTAGCGCCATTAGTGTTTTTGAAACGGCATTCAACCCAGCCACAGCTTAAATAAATGAACTGTCGCTGTCTTGCACTGTCAGTGCTTCTGGCTACTTCTTGGGTTTAGCTAGATACAAAAAGTAGTTAAAAATATTTGTACTGCTTAAATATTTTTTGTCATTGTTATTTTATAACAGTGATGTGATTGATTAGCGCCTATTTATGATAAATTGCCTACCTAGCTATGTTAATATAATGTATATATATGCAATTCTCATTACATTGACAACCTATTCCCTTTGACCACCATCACCACAACGTAGTAGTTTAGTTATTTCCTCCATGATCACTGCGTCGTCAGTTTGACCGTGACTAACTAAACGCAAGCATTTATTTTGATATATCGACAAAAGTGACTAGTAATCAAACATATACGAATACGGTCACCATTAAACGTAGTGGTTAGCTATATCACCCTTACATTCGAATGATTAACATAGTCGGGGGTTAAATTTGCGCTTGAATTTTTACTTACCGCCTGAACAGTCCCCTTTCCTTTAGAGGAATCCCTATTTCACTATGAATTCGACGGTTAGACTTCCAAGCACATAATTTCGGAATCAAATTCGATCTAGAATTTTATGGCGAAATCGCGCGTACTTTTCTTTTCTCTGTGTTGGCAACACTAGCCACCGTGACTCGGAAATTATTTAGTTGACTGTCTGGTCCACCACACCACAGTTGAACAATACTTTATTTTGAGAAAATAAGTAATTTAAAGAATTTCATCTAGCGAATGACTGTGTAAGCTACGAAATGACTCTCACCAAAATGGATGTGGATTCGGCGAAGGGGGAAGGATTCCGGCCGTACTACATCACTAAAATAGAAGAATTAGAGCTCGTCGTCGCAGAGAAATCTCAAAATCTTCGTCGACTTCAAGCCCAGCGGAATGAGCTCAACGCTAAAGTGCGCATGTTGCGCGAGGAGCTGCAACTGCTGCAAGAACAGGGCTCCTACGTTGGCGAGGTCGTCAAACCCATGGACAAAAAGAAGGTCCTAGTAAAAGTGCATCCTGAAGGTAAATTCGTAGTAGATCTAGACAAGAATGTAGACATCAACGACGTAACCGCTAACTGCCGTGTCGCGCTCCGCAACGAGAGCTACACGCTTCACAAAATCCTACCCAACAAAGTGGACCCTCTGGTGTCACTCATGATGGTCGAGAAGGTCCCAGACTCCACTTACGAGATGGTGGGAGGTCTGGACAAGCAGATCAAGGAAATCAAAGAGGTTATTGAGCTGCCAGTCAAACATCCCGAGCTGTTTGATGCGCTCGGTATCGCACAACCTAAAGGAGTGTTGTTGTATGGACCTCCAGGCACAGGAAAGACCTTGCTGGCGCGTGCTGTCGCCCACCACACTGAGTGCACCTTCATCCGCGTCTCAGGTTCTGAGTTGGTACAAAAATTCATTGGCGAAGGCAGTAGGATGGTTAGAGAACTCTTTGTGATGGCAAGAGAACATGCTCCGTCTATCATCTTCATGGATGAAATTGACTCCATTGGTTCCTCCCGTATTGAATCTGGTAGTGGAGGGGATTCAGAAGTACAAAGAACTATGTTGGAACTGCTGAATCAACTGGATGGCTTCGAAGCAACAAAAAACATCAAAGTCATTATGGCCACTAACAGAATTGACATCCTTGACCCTGCTTTGTTAAGACCTGGTCGTATTGACAGAAAGATTGAGTTCCCCCCGCCAAATGAAGAAGCCCGTTTGGATATTCTTAAGATTCATTCGCGTAAAATGAATCTGACAAGAGGTATCAACCTACGTAAGATTGCTGAGCTGATGCCGGGAGCTTCCGGGGCTGAGGTCAAGGGTGTGTGTACAGAGGCAGGTATGTATGCTCTCCGTGAACGCCGAGTCCATGTCACCCAGGAGGACTTCGAGATGGCTGTAGCTAAGGTTATGCAGAAGGACTCCGAGAAAAACATGTCCATCAAGAAGCTTTGGAAATAAATTGCTGTTCTGCTTTTCTTTATCTTAGAAATTAAAATTAAATGTCTTTGTAAAATTGCTGTTTCATTGAAAATCACTTTTGATAAACTGTCAAAATACATTTATTCATACACGTATGTATAAGTAGGCATGTACATAAAATACAGATGAAACAGCTAGCTATCATTGCAAATTATCTATAAATATATGTAGATAGGTCAACTGATCCAGATTACTACCAGACGGAAGTGTTCCTAAAATGCTGACAACATTGCCAGAATCCATATCCCAACTGTATTTTACTCTCTTGTTATTTCTTTGTATTAAAGTCATGACAAGCACTTTTAAAAGAGCTAAGTATAGTTAGGTCCACTTTTTACCAAGGTGTCTTAGAACATGATGTAACATTGTCCCAAAAGGGATCTGCCGAAGAAAATGAATAACCTATTAATTTAAAATTCAAATTGTATGGCCTACTTTGCTCTTATCTAGATAGTTAACTCAGTGGTAACCTAGACTTAGGTAGATGTTTTCTAGGCATGGTATAGCGCTGTTTAAACATCTATTTTACAGACAGTATTTTAAGGAGGCGTTAAAAATAACACAAATAATTCATATTTACAAATTTAAACTTTATTAAAAATAATTAAATAATAAAAAACATCCAATCAATAAAATTGTTTACGAGAAGATAGTTATGCTAAGTCATAACTAACTCTTTTAAACAAGGAAAATAAACAAGTACCTAGTTGTTTTCATACAATAATATTATTTACTTTCATATAATAATAAATAAATCTTAAATAAAATTTAAATTTAGCTAAACAATTTATTTTAAAATAATAGTCTAAGGGGCCATTATGCATGTCTCAATTTCATCATCTACTTAAAATAAGTATCTAATCGTGGGACACCTAACATTTGCCAGACGCATACTCTTCACAAATTGACAGTTTCTGTGTCATAGAAATGCATAGATATAATTGCGTTTTAAACTAACTAAACCAATAAATGGATGATTCCCATACATATTTTTTTACAAAGCAATCTATTTCCTTCTTATAATCAGCTTTTCTTTATCATCAAAGTCCGATTCAGTATCCGAGTAATCCTGCTGCTGGGGCGATTGAGACACGTCGATAGTGAGACCAGCCGTGCCCTGAGGGTAGACGAAAAATTGTTTTAACTTTGACCACTTCCATTCAAAAAGTCCGCGTTATTCCCGGTGTCATCTGCGTTTAGGAGACGCCGGGATTTTTTTAAAGGTTCAAATAGTTCCAACCTACAGTTAGCGGTTTCGAATCTGATGAAATCAGATATTTCATTGTCGCCTTATCAAAACCAAAACTTAAGAACTGGGGTTTAGACAAATACTTCACGCTTAATTTTCCCTTTCACGCTAACTCAAATTTGTCAAGGTAAAACTTGGCAGCTGTCATGTGACATTTCCACAGCTCATGTATTTTCCATAAAACTCAATCTTTCCGTAGGTGTTAAGGCTAACAGAAACTGGTATTTGACTAGACACCAGCATGCACTATGCTAGAATCATACAACCGGCATTTCAAAATAACAGGTATTTCTTGGACCCTGCATTAGATCAATAAACACGTTGAGGAATGGTGGTTCTGAATAAGACCTAGTCGGAGAACATATAGGTACCTATCATCGCCGAGGCCTTCCTCTTCCAACTATTCCATTGACGCTCGCCTTGTATACTTGTTTTGTTAATCTTTCGTCCTTCCTTTCTATATGCCCAAACCATCTCAACATACCTTTCTCAATTCTCGTTACAACATCTTCATTCACTCCACACTGCTCTCTTACCACGCTGTTCCTCACTCTATCACTCAAAGTTACACCACAAATACTTCTCAAAGCTCTCATCTCCACTGCATTTTGTTGTTACTGTTTAGATTTAAATACCAAACTCTACTTTTAGTGGTCGGCCTACGGCCCATTATCTTTTCATTATTTTTACAAAATAAAACGTTAATCATATTCTACTCAAATGAGAAGCAAATGATGCTGTAACTTACTACAGGACGTGGTTTCCTGAAGGACTGGCGCCACATGCTCTTCACGTACTGAAGCGGGTTCACAAACTCATTAGATACGCTCCTGTAAACAAAATAGCGCTAAGCTTGACGTCAATTTTGCTAATCTAAGTAATTTAAATATGTTCCAAACACCGAGCAGTTAACCCCGAGAGGAGTCGTATTAAACCACACTGTTCTGTCAACACATCAGTCTTTTAGGACTGATGTTGTCAAACGCGGATATTGTAATTGCGTCATGTTGCCTGCTGTGCTCTGATTGGTTGAAACAGTTTCGACCAATCAGAACACAGAGGCGTGGCGGGACTCGCACGACAGTTGACAGAATTGTTTCGAGCACGGCTTCGCCCGCGTTTTCCCCGGATAAAAAGCAGCCTGTGTTATTCTGATGTATAAGCTATATTACTGTAAAGTTTCATCAAAGTCCGTTCAGTAGTTTTTGCGTGAAAGAGTAACAAACATCCATCCTCGCAAACCTTCGCGTTTATAATAGTAGTAGGATGTGGAAGGTTGGATAATTGTTGCCAAGGATCTGCGTAATACTGGATTTAATGTGCAAATCGCACACAAAGGATGGATTTGATCATGTGCGGCATAAAACGGTGAAGAAATACATTGTCATTACAATGCGACATAGGCTCATGCTGGTTTCATTAAACCGGCATGCGTTAGAGCCTATGATTGCTAAATACTATGCAAAGCGTGGGCATGCGCCAATTTTAAAGTTCTGACTACCCTCTTGGTATTCTGGCGGATCTACGGTCTGAGTAATAGATCTGAGGATGTCCAACATGACAGCAAGAAGTAATTGAAATGTTTGCCTTGCACTTGTTTAACTCTTTATATATATATATTTTTCCCTTTTTCAAACATGGCGTTTGCACCATCTGGGCTTCCGCGATACAGGCTAGACTAGTGCGGAGCTCATTGGTAAAGAAGTAACTTAGGCACACACTATTTTTGTAAATAAAGTAATTTGGATTTGACTATTAAAGTTGTGACGTCATAAGCTTGTTTTCCCACGACGAGGACACAAATATTTATGCGTGCAGAGGTTTTTACGCAAACTTCACCTTCGATGAACCACTCACCCATCAGCGGCCATATCGACAGTCGGTGCGGCTAACAGCGAGGCTGCGTTCGGCGCGTTTGTCTGGTATCTCACTCTGAAAAACAAGTTAGTTTTTGCAATAACATTTGCATGTTAAGGTAGAACGTAATAGCATTTTTTTTTTCAAACGATGGTCTGGTAGGTACAGTGATGTTATATACAATATGGAATGATAATATTACTAAAATAAACTATTACGTTCCACCTTAACGTGTTATCATGCTGGACATTTTCACACAGCATCATCTAGCCCCAAAGTAAGCAGAGCTTATGTTATGGGAACTACATGACATACTAATTTTATGTATTTTTTGTAAATACATATGTACATGTTATATAAATATTTGTAGATTATACAACCATTTATCCTGCGGCGGGAATCGAACTCGCAACCTTCTGCGTCTCAGGCGTAATTTAGCCCACAGCACCACAGAGGTCATCTGCGTCTCAGGCGTAATTTAGCCCACAGCACCACAGAGGTCATCTGCGTCTCAGGCGTAATTTAGCCCACAGCACCACAGAGGTCATCTGCGTCTCAGGCGTAATTTAGCCCACAGCACCACAGAGGTCATCTGCGTCTCAGGCGTAATTTAGCCCACAGCACCACAGAGGTCTTCTGCGTCTCAGGCGTAATTTAGCCCACAGCACCACAGAGGTCATCTGCGTCTCAGGCGTCATTTAGCCCACAGCACCACAGAGGTCATCTGCGTCTCAGGCGTAATTTAGCCCACAGCACCACAGAGGTCATCTGCGTCTCAGGCGTAATTTAGCCCACAGCACCACAGAGGTCACAGAATAAATGATCACAAAAAGATCACTGATGACTCTGAAGTCACGATTCTCATGAGGATAGAAGGTTGATAATAGGTCTCTTCAAATAAAGCCAATTTTACCGTGATGCTGATTTTAATGAGAGGTCCTACAAATCTATGTGGCTTTAGGATTAAATTAAAATCAACACACGTCTGTCGCTCACATCGAGCAGTTAACCCCGAGAGGCGTCATATTGAACCACACTGCTCTGTCAACACATCAGTCTTTTAGGACTGATGTTGGCAAACACGGACATTGTCAATGCGTCATGTTGCCTGCTGTGCTCTGATTGGTTCAGTTTCGACCAATCAGAGCTCAGCTGGCGTGGCGGGACTCGCACGCCAGTTGTCAGAATTGTTTCCTAGCAAACTATCAAACACTGCGTCTCTTAAGGCTGTCTACTCTATGGCCGATCATAACGGCCAAGTGAGGGGCACTGCGGGCGCGATTTCGCGGGGGGGATGGCTGAACCGGCTTCGTCGTGAGTAGGAAGGTCGTCTCGTTTCGCATTTGTTTGCCTAAACACTGAGTCTGTCTAAGTTTGGTGCAGAGAACCTTCCTACCCCAGCGGCTGCCGATTCTGCCTTAAGAATTCTTCAATTACATTAAAAACTTACTCAGTATAGGCAGAGTTTCGGTTCTTCCTAGGTTTGTATACGAAGTGATAGTATACGAAGAGGCCCAAGTACAGGGCGAGCAGTACTAAGGCGGCTGCGACCACTGTGAACGAAGCATTATGCGCGCGCATGTAGTCCTGATGCGACCAGCCGTTGAACAGCGGCAACTGAAATATATCATATCAGATCATATACATACATACATATAGTCATATATATGAACATATATCAAGATGGTTTTGGGGATATCCCCAAAACCATCTCAACATACCTCAACATATCAGGTCATATCTATACTAATAATTCAATCGATGTCTTCAGAAGAAAAGTTAATGAGCACTATCTGTCTCTTTAAATTATCTATGGTACCTTTATGTTTTATAGTATCCATATATTTATATATAGATACTATAAAACACACACTACTACTACGATACTTTGCAGTACGTGAAAATTCCCGTTTCTACAAAATGAATAGTCGAGCTCAATAGTTTATTTTTTTGTAGTTTTTGGTAACCAAAGTATTGTTTCATTATTATACCTCTCTCTAGCTCAAGGTTTGCTGGAAGAAAACTCTTTTAGAGTAAGCTCGCCTTTGTACCTACATGCCATTTAATTCTGCCTTTTTGTAAGTTCTTATTTGTGTGTACAGTAAAGAATAGAATAGATAAAGCCGGAGAGTTTGTTTTTAGAGTTCCGTACCTAAAACGGAAAAAAGAAACCCTTATAGGATCACTTCGTTGTCCTTCTGTCTGTCAAGACGCTTTATCTCAGGAACGCGTGGAGGTATCAAGTTGAAATTAATATCAAATACGTAGGTCTGCGGTCCCTTGGAGCTGTAGAAGCTTAATATTTTAGCTTCTAAGTCAACGAAATAAAAAATACAGCCTTATATATGGACACTCGCAAAGTAAATCAAAACTTATGAGGTACTTCCCATTAATAGAATAATAAAATTTGACAAGAAGCAAGTTCTCACAACACAAGTAAAGGAAAAAGTCCGAAAATTGTTATTTTGTAGTTTTATCGCATAAAAAAGTATAATTTATTGCGATTACAAACTTACATTTGCAGTTGGAGAATTGATCGGGGGTATATCAATGTATAAGCGAAATTTTTTTCAACTACAAAGTTCAAAGTTAAGTTTGTCTTTCAATCCAACTTTCGTTAGAGCAACATTTGGTGCTTTCATAGTTTATGAACTTGAGCAATGCTAATATTGGAACATACAAGCTTGTACGGAAGCCTCGGTGCGCGAGTCAGACTCGCACTTGTCCGGTTTTTTTTGTTGAACGCGCTAATCTCTGGAACTACCAATCGAATTTGAAAAATATTTATGCATTTGATAGCCCAATTCATGAGGAAGGTTATTTATTATTTATTTATTTATTTTATTCGGAAAACAAACAGATATCACACAATGTCCTTAACAATACTTGAATAGATACAGGTAGCCAATACATGTCTTCCCTGATAGCACCAGATTTGGTTCATAAAATGAACACTACGGCATATACCTACAGCTCAACCAATAATTTTATTACTCAAGATAAACTTAAGGTAGGTACTAAACTAAAAAAAAAAGAAAAATTTACCTACGCACGAAAAAAGTTGAGTGATAGGCACCGCCTCGCCTTGGTGATACTCGTATGAAACAGGTCAATGTCCAACTTGGGTATAGCTAGCAGATAGTAAGGGCAGTTACCTCTTCCTTATTAATTAACCGGCAGCCCCCCTCCTTAGCGATGGATCCATCGTCGCACAGACACACGGCGCCCCCCTCCCCCAACACGCACACGTTGGCGCACGTGACGCCGTCACACGCGTCCGGCACGTCGCTCCGCTGCACGCTCTCGTGCCGGATCACGAAGGTGTTAGCGTCGAAAACGCGGTATATGTAAGTCTCGCAGTGCTTCTGCCCGAAGAGGAGGCAGCGGGAGAGACGGTATGAATTGGCGACGAGGTAATACACATGATCTTCGAATATGGCTAAGCTGTGAGGAGCTTGCAGCTGCGGATGATCGGATAGGATCTTTTTGCTGAAAATAAAATTGTTATTTGTCTTTATTTATTTAAAATCTCAGGCGAAGTTAACATTAAGAAATCTTTTATGGAAAACTTCGTTACAACTTCTGATATTGAATTTAAAATTTGACAATAGGCCCACGCCCCTCCTTAAATCTCCTAATATAGTCAATAATAATTTATTAATTAACACGAAAATTTATAGGTAATTTACTTACAATTGTAGGTGTTATTTTGTGCCTATCGAATATATAAATAAACATAACTTTGTTATAGTTTCTGCTATTAAATATCCTACTACTATTATAAACGCGAAAGTTTGTGAAGATGGATATTTGTTACTCTTTCAAGCAAAAACTACAATACGGATTTTGATGAAACTGTACAGTAATATAGCTTATACATTAGAATAACACATAGGCTACTTTTTATCGCGGGCACGCGAGCAAAGCCGTGTGCAGAGGCTAGTAGTAAAATATAAATTGTACAATATTTAAGTACTCACTGTCCGTCCCCGTTATAGTCCATGCGTATGATATGCGACGGTCCAGTCTCCGCTACGTACAGCACTTGACGGAAGGAGTCTGCGGCGAGGCCGGTGCAGTTCCTCAGAGTGGCCAAGTCCTTGGCGCTCCGGCCTGAGAGCGACGCGGACCACACCACAGACTCCAAGGCGCGCGTCACGCAATAGAACATCAGACGGGCCTTGGGGTCTACTATTAGGGATGTCACCTGAAAGTATTGTGAACTAGTTAAATTCGCATCGTAAAGCGCGCGTATATGCGTTAGCTGTATTTTTTTATATATTGTTAAGAGCTAGGGTTCGGGATAAAATAATTAGGTCCAATTAAACACCAAAATTAACACTGTATTAATAAATCACTCAATAAAAATGTCAAACAGAACAAATAACACAACGAAACAACACAATTAAAATAAAAACACAGTATCACTTAGCACAACACTAGCACAACTGTCACTGGGTACGCTCTCGAATCACTTTCAATAATTCACTTTCCAATCTTGAAAAGAAACTGTCCTTACCGGCCGCTTGCCGCGCTTATATATCTCGTAAGACGTCTCTTCCAGAACAATCTAGTAGGAGGCGTGGCCATCACACTGTCTCACTTCGCTCCGCCCCGTCTCGCACCGTCTCGAACGTTCTGGAAACTACCGTCCTTTTCTAGCGCGGTTTGTGCCAGTCGATACTAGATGGCGGTAATAAGTAGTGCGTAAAAATCCATTTGATAAGAGATGGCGCTAGCGTACCGTAGTTAGCTAGGCCGCGCTCGTCACAATATGTATGTATATCTCCGAAACGATGAAATGCGGTTTTTCAATCGATTTGTATGATTTCATTCAAGGATTGTTTTTAATAGGTTTTTTAACAGTTAGGGGGTAGTCAAACAGCGCTACAAGGATCAGGCCGGTGCAGTTCCTCACAGAGGCCATGTCCTTGGCGCTTCGCCCTGAGAGCGATGCGGACCACACCACAGACTCCAAAGTGCGCGTCACACAGTAGAACATAAGACGGGAACGAGTCACCTGAAACGGTTCTAAGCTACTATTTTTTTAAAGTTTTACCCGCGACATAAAATAAATAAATAATTGCTGGACATTTTTCACACAGCATCAGCTAGCTCCAAACTAAGGAAACTTTGATGGTCATTTCATGAATTAAAAACATGGAAATCCAAAAAGTCGTAGAACAAACAATGTTCCCCACCACGGTGTCAATGACCACCTTCCGGAATTATATACACATTCCGGGACACCTTGTATACAGCCAGTTCCATTCTAAATATTGGTGAAATAATTGGAAATCGGATGAGAAGCTCCTGAGACTATCTCCTACAAACTTTACCACTTTATGAGATTAGTGTAGATAATTCTAGTTTTCCGCGTACCTTAGCATCGGAAGCCAGCTTCTGCAGTTTGGCACACCGCTTCTTCCTTACATTGCAGACTCTGACGCAGCTGTCTCCAGGAGTGCTGTCCACGAAGTACACGTTCCCAGTTACCCAGTCTACGGCCACCTGGAAAATTAAAGAAAACTATAACCAAAGTCAATAAATAAATAACGAAATACTTTTTTTCACACAGCATCATTTAGCCTCAAACTAAGCAGAGCTTGTGTTATGAATGATATACTACTTTTTTTTAATACATACATATTATACATAGAAAACACCCAGACCCGAGACAAATGTTTGCAGACCATACAAGCAATTTTTTTTTTAAATATTTAAATGCATGTTTTTTATACAAAGCTCGATGAAAGAGATTAAAATGAGATAAACAAAGAAAATGTTTTGTCGTACCTAGCTGTTATTGCCGGCGTGCATTAGACATGCACCCAGCACGCCGGCAATGTATTTCCATACTACATTTCCGACGCGTTTTTTGTTCCAAATTCAAAAACATGCTGTGTACGTAAATACGATACTTCGCGTGTTCCTTTTTCACTATATTTCCATTATTACCGCGTATGTTTGAGAAAAAAATATGCAAGTTACCTTTGAAGGTCGTCCTACGTTGGTAACGGCAACCATATTATGCGTGCTATTTACTTCAATAAGTTTGCTTGATTCCGCTGATGTCACGTATAGCTTGTTTTTCCTGAAAAATAAGAAAATAATAATAATTTGAGTCACAACTGGCAGGCGCCGTTTCATCCTACATAGCCTAGCAACCATTTTTTAAGCATACATTCCTGCAATAGCCCAGTTTATCACCCAATATTTCCAATAGTTTCATCATTCACCATCCACAAAATAACGTTTTTTATAATATATTGTATTGTATAAAAAGGCCTCTTAGTGTTGGCTTCGGCTCCACTAATACCTGTTTACAGGCATAAGTCTGAGATTTTAAATAAATAAAGAGGAATACTTATTAATAATAATTCTGGGCATTCTTCACAGAGCATCATTGTATTATGAAGTACATGACTGATATACTAATTATATATATATTTTTGTAAATCCTACTAATATTATAAACGCGAAAGTTTCTGAGCATGGATGTTTGTTACTCTTTCACGCAAAAAGTACTGAACGAATTTCGATGAAACTTAACAGTAATATAGCTTATACATCAGAATAACACAGGCTACTTTATATCCGGGTACCATGCGAGTGAAGCCGTGGACAGAGGCTAGTACATACATATACACCCAGACTCGAGACAAATATAATCATCATCATAGCCTGAAGAAGAGCACTGGGCCTCCATATTGCCATGACAATCAATCTTGGCCTACCTCCATCCAATGACTTGACGTTTACCTGACATTACAGTCCAAACTGGTGATGGTACTGATAGCAAAACAGTTTTGTATGACATCATGGTCTTTCACTTTCGCGTAGTTTTTTATGTTAGTTTGCCAGTATGTTTCACGTTTACCTGACATTATAGTTCAAATCGGTGATAGTAGCGAGGGCAGGGTCGCTATACTCGACGGCACCGTAACCATCCGCCGACACGGAACGGACGGTGTTGCCAGAAACGTACAGGATGGACATATTGCCACGAGACGCTTTGCAAGAACGCCGGTCGGACCTGCAAGTACATACATAAATAAACACGCAACACACACAAACAGGGTGTCTAGACTAATACCACTTTCTGTTGGCGTTAAAGCCTGCGGAAAGATTGAATTGTATGGGAATGACATTAGCT
The DNA here is from genome assembly GCA_958496245.1 of Perizoma flavofasciatum. Taxonomy (NCBI): domain Eukaryota; kingdom Metazoa; phylum Arthropoda; class Insecta; order Lepidoptera; family Geometridae; genus Perizoma; species Perizoma flavofasciatum. The sequence goes on along the minus strand of OY292443.1, from coordinate 2,611,842 downwards.
GCGGAAATGTCACGTGACAGCTGCCAAGATATACCTTGACAAATTTGCGTTAGCGTGAAAGGAAAAGTGAGCGTGAGGTATTTGTCTAGAACCCAGGTCGGTTAACTAAAGCTGGCATGTTCACAGTACTCATACTTATGCAATTTTACTACAAGGCCTATGGGACCTGTGGCCTTTGGCAAGCCAGACTGGGCACTTTCACGAATTGAAATAAATGGTAACAAAAAATAAAATCCTCCTAGGGCAAACGCATACACAGGCTCCTGTCGGGTAAAAATAGCAAATGATAGAACTGGGAACTGAGTCGCGATGAAGACTCTCGGAATTAGTCGAAACTTAGTCGGTGCCTTCACCGATTCTACAGTACGTGAAAATTCCCGTTCTTACAATATGAATAGTCAAGTTCACGATAGTTTTTGGAATAAAAAGAACTGGGAAAGTTATAAAGGAAAAGTCTGTAATTAAATCTAAACTAAAGCGCATAGTGTTTTTTTTTATTTAAACATATCCACATCAAATATAGTTTGCGATCAGTTTGAAAACTAACATTATTGCTTGATATGTTGAAATATTATTATTGAAAATTTGATTCCTAATGTTTTTTTCCTTTACGAATTAATAGTAATATATTTGTTGTTGAAAAAAACAACAAAAGAAATAAGTATTATGTTTATTAATCCGAACTGATAATATTTTGAACAAATATTGAATTCCCTAGATTTCAAGGAACCAAAGATTTCAACTTTTCAAAATGATCGTAAACATTTTTTGATGTGTGTAGATGTCACTGTTGGGAAATCTCGAAGAGCTGTGGGTCGATCACGCTAACCCATGGCTATCGAGATGGCAACCAATTTTGCCACTAGTTCCCCATTTGAATGGCCCATCCATCAAATTGCGATTACACTGATTCAACATCGCTTGATTTCCATATTACCTAGACTAAACTGAAGGCCATGAACCATCCATGAACGAACTAAACTTGTGATTTTGACAAGTAATCGAATCACGCCAATGCCATGTAAATTGGTGTGATCGCCCCACTGGTCTTGCGACTTTTACAAGCAGAGAGCCTTACCTAAGAGCGTATCCATGATGACACGAGCAGATGAAGGATCCGGGTATGTTGACGCAAGCGTGCGAGCAGACCTCAGCGGCGCACTCGTCCACATCCTCGCATATGCTGGGGCCTGCCTGGTGGAACCCCGGGGGACACACGCATTGAGGGCCCTGAGGGGTCGCCTGGCAGGCGTGGCTGCATGTGTGGTTGTCGCAAGCCGATGCTAGAAATGGAGAAGAAGTGCCTTCAAGAGTGAACTGTATTTATGTCTTTGTGGAACCCCGGGGGCACACGCATTGGAGGCCTTGAGGGGTCACCTGGCAGGCGTGCCTGCATGTGTGGTTGTCGCAAGCCGATGCTAGAAATGGAGAAGAAGTGCCTTCAAGAGTGAACTGTATTTGTGTGTTGGTGGAACTCCGGGGAGTACACGCATTGGCGGCCCTGAGGGTTCTTCTGGCAGGAGTGGCTGCATGTGTGGTTGTCACAAGCCGATGCTAGAAATGGAGAAGAAGTGCCTTCAAGAGTGAACTGTATTTGTGTGTTGGTGGTACCCCGGGGAGCACACGCATTGGCGGCCCTGAGGGGTCACCTGGCAGGCGTGCCTGCGTGTGTGGTTGTCGCAAGCCGATGCTAGAAATGGAGAAGAAGTGCCTTCAAGAGTGAACTGTATTTGTGTGTTGGTGGAACCCCGGGGAGTATACGCATTGGCGGCCCTGAGGGTTCTTCTGGCAGGAGTGGCTGCATGTGTGGTTGTCACAAGCCGATGCTAGAAATGGAGAAGAAGTGCCTTCAAGAGTGAACTGCATTTGTGTGTTGGTGGTACCCCGGGGAGTATACGCATTGGCGGCCCTGAGGGTTCTTCTGGCAGGAGTGGCTGCATGTGTGGTTGTCACAAGCCGATGCTAGAAATGGAGAAGAAGTGCCTTCAAGAGTGAACTGCATTTGTGTGTTGGTGGTACCCCGAGGAGCACACGCATTGGCGGCCCTGAGGGTTCTTCTGGCAGGAGTGGCTGCATGTGTGGTTGTCGCAAGCCGATGCTAGAAATGGAGAAGAAGTGCCTTCAAGAGTGAACTGTATTTGTGTGTTGGTGGAACCCCGGGGAGTACACGCATTGGCGGCCCTGAGGGTTCGCCTGGCAGGCGTGGCTGCATGTGTGGTTATCGCAAGCCGATGCTAGAAATGGAGAAGAAGTGCCTTCAAGAGTGAACTGTATTTGTGTGTTGGTGGAACCCCGGGGAGCACACGCATTGGCGGCCCTGAGGGTTCGCCTGGCAGGCGTGGCTGCATGTGTGGTTGTCACAAGCCGATGCTAGAAATGGAGAAGAAGTGCCTTCAAGAGTGAACTGCATTTGTGTGTTGGTGGTACCCCGGGGAGTATACGCATTGGCGGCCCTGAGGGTTCTTCTGGCAGGAGTGGCTGCATGTGTGGTTGTCACAAGCCGATGCTAGAAATGGAGAAGAAGTGCCTTCAAGAGTGAACTGCATTTGTGTGTTGGTGGTACCCCGAGGAGCACACGCATTGGCGGCCCTGAGGGTTCTTCTGGCAGGAGTGGCTGCATGTGTGGTTGTCGCAAGCCGATGCTAGAAATGGAGAAGAAGTGCCTTCAAGAGTGAACTGTATTTGTGTGTTGGTGGTACCCCGGGGAGCACACGCATTGGCGGCCCTGAGGGGTCACCTGGCAGGCGTGCCTGCGTGTGTGGTTGTCGCAAGCCGATGCTAGAAATGGAGAAGAAGTGCCTTCAAGAGTGAACTGTATTTGTGTGTTGGTGGAACCCCGGGGAGTATACGCATTGGCGGCCCTGAGGGTTCTTCTGGCAGGAGTGGCTGCATGTGTGGTTGTCACAAGCCGATGCTAGAAATGGAGAAGAAGTGCCTTCAAGTGTGAACTGCATTTGTGTGTTGGTGGTACCCCGAGGAGTATACGCATTGGCGGCCCTGAGGGTTCTTCTGAGAAGTGCCTTCAAGAGTGAACTGTATTTATGTCTTTGTGGAACCCCGGGGGCACACGCATAGGGGGCCCTGAGGGGTCGCCTGGCTGGCGTGGTTGAAATTAAGGTGGGAGTATTAGTCTTTCCAAATAACCTTATGAAACTGAAGAAAAAAGTATCAATTCTACTCACATTTGTCTGTTGGATAGATAGATAGATACACAATTGTTGTCTGGTAGAGATCACTAATTAGCGATACGACCACCCATTGTACGACAATGTGAAAGTTTGTAGTCAACAGTTGTGAGACGGGAAATAATACGTAAACGATAATTTGTAACATACACACAGACCACAAACTATGGATGTGCGGATGGCTACTTACAGCAATGGCCAGCTTCGTCTGTGCCGTCCGTGCAGTGCGGGAAATGGTCGCACACATCCCTCCACTCCACGCACTGTCCATTGCCACAGAGGTACCCGTCGTGGCACTCCGACTCCGGAAATAATACCGGCGGGTATAAATGAGATGTTTTATTCACTGTGGATATTAAAAAAATAAAACATAATATATTGAGGACTTAAAATAACATGTTATATATTAAACTTTCACTTTTATAATACCAATTAGATACTTAGATTCTATAACTTTAAAACCTGTATTTAAATTAAGACAGCATAAAGACATTACAAAATAGACACATAACACCAGGATTTAACAAGACTTTTTTTTCAGGAAAAAATAAAAACCGACTAATATATATACAACTGTCCTACAATTAGCGGTTGCAATCAGCGATTTCTTCCGGGCAACCATTTCCTATGCTAAGACTGAAACTAAGGGGTATAGACAAATACCTCACTCTTAGTTAAAGTAGGTAGATAGGTTATTTTAGATCAATTTATAAAGTAAGATAATTATTATTATTATTTTTTAATATTTTTTATGTATTATTTGACATTCATAATAACGATTTTGCTATTAGTATTACCTCATTTTAAATAAATATTGACTGAACTTGCAGCGCCATTAATCCTACTTAATAAACAGATAAAATTTAGAGAACGTTTAGATATAGTCCACCTCTCTGTAGAAAGACACATTGAAGTTGCTTGCATAGAGTTGGAGCAATTCATAGTTATAAGCGTTTACAGCCCACCATCTGCCTCATTTGACATTTTTGAAAAAGTTATGGAAGAAATGTTGTTTAAATTATCTAAATCAAATAAATATATTATTACGTGCGGAGATTTTAATGTTAATTTACTAGAAATTAACTCCTTAAATACTAGAATAATTAGTTTATTTCAATCATTTGATTTAAAACCTCAATTTATGGAGCCTACTCGAATAACCGATACTTCGGCCACATGTATAGACAATATCTTTGCTAACATTAAAATTTTAAATAAGAGTTTAATTAGTAATATTAAGTCGGATCATCTTGGACAAATAATTAAAATAGAGGTTCAAACAAAAAAACTTGAAAAAAGAAATATTACTTGTATACCTATGACCAAAGATCGATTGGACAAACTAAAATTGAATTTAACTTCTGTATTTCCATGTTTATATGGTAATTTTAATCCAAATAATTTATACAACACATTTTTTAAGAAATTTAGTGATGTGTTCAATTCAATTTTTACATCGAAATCGATCATGGTCTCTGACGGTAAAAAGTTCAGTGACTGGGCAACAGCGGGAATACATAAAAGCAGGAAGAAATTGTATGATCTTTATGCTGAAAAACAATATAATTTTAATGAGGAGTTTAAAGAACAAGTCAAAAAGTATTCTAAAATTTTTAAAAATGTTTGTCGTGAAGCAAAAGCTCGTCATTTGAGTTCAAAAATTAAAAATAGCCAAGATAAAGTAAAAGCCACTTGGAAAGTAATCAACAGTGAGACTGGAAGAGTCACAACTAAGAACAATAAGTTTAATTTGAAAATTGACAATGCCACCGTCAATCAGGATAGTGATGTAGCTAATGCGTTCGAAAACTTTTTTACCGACATTCCAGTCTCTACCACAAAATCCTTAAACTCCTCTCCCATAGAAGCAGAGTCATTGTTAAAAGAAAACTTAACAGAATGTAAAATACAATTCAAATTTGATCATGTAAATAGTGATGACATCATAAAAGCTTTCAAACTCATAAATGTTAAAAAAACCACGGACCTCTGGGGCATCTCTGTTTGCGTTGTGAAATCATTGATTGGCATTATTGCGCCCGAACTAGCTTTAATATTCAACGAGTGTATTGACTGTGGTGTGTTCCCTGATTTAATGAAACACAGTAAAATAACTCCACTTTTCAAATCGGGTACATGTTCTGACCCTAGTAATTTTAGACCCATATCAGTACTTCCTACATTTAGTAAAATTTTTGAAAAACTGATTTTAAATCAATTGCAAAGACATTTTAAATTAAATAATTTACTGCATAATAAGCAATTCGGATTTAGTAAGGGTCGCTCAACCACTGATGCTGGTATTGAGTTAATATCGCACATATTTGATGCCTGGGAGGAATCTCATGACGCTTTAGGCGTTTTTTGTGATTTGTCAAAGGCATTTGATTGCGTAGACCATGACACATTGATCAGGAAACTACACCATTATGGTATTAGGGGCGTTGCTCTAGACTTTCTCACTTCCTATTTAAGTGACAGAGTACAAAGAGTTGACGTGAATGGAAAACGGTCTCCGGGGTCTCTGGTTACTATCGGTGTACCGCAGGGATCAATTCTTGGTCCATTTTTTGTTCTTAGTATACATTAATGATCTACCTCACCTTGTAAGGGACGATCATGAGGTTGTATTGTTTGCAGATGACACGTCACTTTTATTTAAATTAAAGCGACGACAAACCAATTTTGACAATGTAAACAATGCAATCTCTAAGGTTGTAAAATGGTTCAACGTTAACAATCTCCTACTTAATGAAAATAAAACAAAGTGTATTAGATTTATACTACCCAATGTTACACAAGTTAAAGCAAATATCAAAATCAAAGATGAACAGTTGGCTCTTGTGGACACCACCGTATTCTTAGGTATCACCCTAGATAATAAGCTTCAATGGGGTCCTCATATTGATGGGTTATCGAAGAGACTTAGTTCTGCGGCATATGCAGTCAAAAAGATCCGTCTTTATACAGACGTTGACACAGCTAGACTAGTTTACTTCAGCTACTTCCACAGCATTATGTCGTACGGTATACTGCTGTGGGGGAGTGCTGCTGATATCAATACCATTTTTGTGCTGCAGAAGAGGGCTGTTCGAGCAATTTATAATGTGGGCCCCAGAGAATCACTTCGCGAAAAGTTTAAAGAAATAAATATAATGACATTCCATTGTCAATACATTTATGAAAATCTGATGTATGTTCACAAAAATATTAATTTGTTTAAGAAAAAAAGCGATAATCACAATGTTAATACTAGAAATAAAGATAAACTCGCTGTTGTCACTTGTAGACTCCATAAAGTTGGTAAATCGTTTAAAGGGCACGGTGTACGCTTTTATAACAAACTCCCAAGAGATATACAAAAATTATCAATTAACAAATTTAAAAACGTAATTAAACAAAAGCTTTATAAAAAGGCATACTATAAAATATCTGATTATTTAGATGACAAAAACTCTTGGGATTGAAAATGCTCCAACTCGAACCTATTGTTTTGTAAAAGGATCATTAAAAAGAATAACCAGCCTTGTTTTCTTGCCTTTCTTTCCTGGCTTGGTCGCGGAGGAACAGGCACCTAGATAAAAACCGACGTTTCAAAGTGGTCCTTGTGATTTTATTGAATAAATGAATTTTGACTTTGACTTTTGACTTTGACTTTGCCCCTACAGGATCCATGTGAGGAGTACATGGACCCTGTACAGCTACTTTGATGTAACACCTAAGCTGATGTACATTTGAGCATGAATACATGAACATGAATAGTTTTCCTTTCATGCTAACGCAAATTTGTCAAGGTAAAACTTGTTATGTCAATACAATTCAATCTTTCCGCAGGCGTTAATGCCGGCATTTGTCTAGACCCCAAGGTTGTTTCTAAAAACCCTACCGCTAACAGCGATGTTGGATAACTGACCATAAAAGGGAGGTGCCAGTGATCAAGGTCCAGCGGGGCGATCACACTAATTTCCATGGCTATCGAGATGGAGGCATGGCATTGGCGTGATTCGATTACTTATCAAAATCACAAGTTTCATTCGTTCATGGTCGGTTCATGGCATTTAGTTTAGTCTGGGTAATATGGGAATAAAGCGATGGGGAATCAGTGTTATCGCAATTTGACGGATGGGCCATTCAAATGGGGAACTAGTGTCATAATTGATTGCCATCTCGATAGCCATGGGTTAGCGTGATCGACCCACAGGTCCATTTCGACGAACCTCCTCTCCCAGTGACTGTTCCTACCAGAGATTAACGATAAATGCTGCACTTACCTATAGCACAAGCGTCAGGCGTCTCATCGGATCCATCGCCGCAGTCCTGCCTTCCATCGCAGAGTTTTTGCATTCCCACGCAAAGCAGTTGTTGCTTGCAGGCGAACAAGCCGTGCGGTGTGCAGAGGAAGTCGCAGCCGTTCTCATCTGTGCCACCGGGGCAATCCACTTTCATGTTACACCTGGGATGAAACAGCTTAGTTTACTTACGATGCATTATATTTTGCATATAGAGTAGACAGCCTCAAGAGACGCAATGTTTGATAATTTGCTAGGAAACAATTCTGTCAACTGTCGTGCGAGTCCCGCCATGCCTGCTGAGCTCTGATTGGGGTTAACTGCTTGATGATTTTGTATCACGTGTACAGTTAGCGACAAAAGTAGATGAACAGCCGTTTTCGGAACTCGACTTTATTTATTTTGATTAGGGGCTCTGATGTTAGGGCCTAGTGTAGCTGATGTACCCTAACTTAGAATTGAAAGTACGGGTGCAAATAACGAACCTCAGAAAACCACCTTAAGAATAGCATTGTATGTTAAAAGGTTTATTTTAATATGATCACGCATACTCAGCTTCTGACCACGGCTTCAACCGTGTGGTACTAGGATAAAAGTTAAAAAAAACACGCTCACAACTGTATTCCCCATGATAGACATACTCAGATACTCAGTTCGTAGATCTCTTTGACAACAAGTAAGGGCTAGTCAAAGGCACGTCCAAACATTGACAGAGTTTTGCAAGCAGTTGGCATTCCACGTGACATAATGTGTTCCACGCATGTGTTATTTTAGGTCGCGACTATACTTATTCCAAATTTAATCCAAATCTGTTTAGCCATTACGAAGATTATCAGCAACAAGCACCCTTACATCCAAACTTTTATAATACCAATCATGTACTTCCATAACTTTAAAATCAATTATAAAGTTAAGACAGCATAAAGACATTACAACATAGACACACAAAACCAGGATTTAACAAGACATTTTTTCAGGAAAAAATAAAAACCGACTTCAAACACTCCCGGTATTTGAAGTCGGTTTTTTTCCTGTGTGTATGTTACGCGATATCTTCGCAAATTATGAACCGATTTGAATGCTTATTCTTTGGTGAGATATAGACACTTCAAGGATGATTATTCGAAGGATTTTATTTATTTTTCTAAAAACGAATATATTTGTCATCTATTGTTATGACATGCCTGAAATAACTTCTATGTGTGTGAAAGCTGAAATAAAAAGTTTGAAATGGAATATAAACAAATGATAATCTAACCGTGCGGTGAGCGGCAAGCAGATGCTTTTGTTCAGCTCGCAAGCATATTCGTAGATCTCGCAGTGTGACAATGGCTCATTCTGTGATAAAACAAAAGCAGTTTGGTGAGATTAAAATGAACGCAATTAAATTCTAGTTACAGATTCGGTCATGACCTTATTGCATCTAAGAAAGACTAGCCTCTGTCCACGGCTTCGCACGTGTGGTACCCAGATAAAAAGTATACTTTGTGTTATGCAAGGCCACGAAGTATACCTGTTCCAAATTTCACCCAAATCCGTCCAGTTGTTACGGAGAATATTAGCAAAAAACATTGAAATATCCAAACTTTAACATTTATAATATGTAACTAGAATTTAATAGCGTTTATTAATACTATTAAATTCTAGTTACAGGTTCGGTCATGGCCTTATTGCATCTATGAAAGACTAGCCTCTGTCCACGGCTTCGCACGTGTGGTACCCAGATAAAAAGTATACTTTGTCTTATGCAAGGCCACGAAGTACACCTGTTACAAATTTCACGAAATCCGGGGGGTTTAGACAAATACCACTTTCTGTTGTCGTTAACGCCTGCGGAAAGATTGAATTGTATGGGAATGACATTAGCTGCGGAAATGTCACGTGACAGCTGCCAAGTTTTACATTGAAAAAATTGCGTTAGCGTGAAAGGAAAAGTAATCGTGAGGTATTTTTCTAGCCCCCCAGTTGTTACAGAGAATATTAGAAACACACATTAATACATTGAAATATCCAAACTTTAACATTTATAATATTAGTAGGATTGGATAATGTGACGTCAGTTCAGTGAGATAGGCACTTTAGTCAATGATTACGAGGGCATATACGGCAGCCTTACAGCCATGGCAGATGGATAAATAAACACCCAACTGACACATACCTAGTCCTGACCCCACACTCGAATTCCCTGTGTCGTGGGTACAACAAGTACCGTGGTACCACATCCCCACAGACCCGATAAAAACTTCAGAACATACCAATATTCGTCTCGCAGCGCAAATATTTGGATAAAAAAGGGGGGTAACAAGTCAGCCCACCTATTCTGTATCTGAATGGCACTTGGTGACGAACCTTTGACAATTTTATTCCAAAAACTATCGTGAACTTGACTATTCATATTGTAAAAACGGGAATCTTCATCAGGGTGAGTGGTTCGCAACCACTCACCCTGATGAAGACTCGGAATGAGTCGAAACTTAGTCGGTGCCTTCACCGATAGTGCAGAACGTGAAAATTCCCGTTTTTACAATATGAATAACCTTTGACAAGCTTAATGTTTTTCGCTTGCACATACGGTATAGTGCTGTGGGGGAGTGCTGCTGATATAAATACCGTTTTTGTGCTGCAGAAGAGGGTTCGAGCAATTTATAATATGGACCCCAGAGAATCACTTCGCCAAAAGTTTAAAGAAATAAATATAATGACATTCCCTTGTCAATACATCTATGAAAATCTGATGTATCTTCACAAAAAACATTAATTTGTTTAAGAAAACAAACATCACAATGTTAATACTAATCTATCCTAAGGTTGTCTGGAAGAAATCGCTTTCAGCGATAAGACCACCTATTGTGCATTTCTTTTTTGTTGTTCTTTTTACTATGTTTCTTTGTTTATACTGTAAATTGGTGTTATGCACAATAAAGAGTTTATCTATCTATACTAGAAAGATAAATCATCTAGCCCCAAACTAAGCAGAGCTTGTATTATGGGATATGTTATTTTTGTAAACACATACATATACATAGAAAACACCCAGACCCGAGACAAATATTTGCAGATGATACATTTGTCTTCTGGCAGGAATCGTACCTGCAACCTTCTGCGTCTCAGGCGAGCCTTTGCCCACAGCGCCACAGAGGTTGTCGACTCTTCATTTCACACTAACCTTCTCTATAACAATGATGGGCTCATCGCATTCCTCCTCGTCCGAGAAGTCAAAGCAATCCTGCACTCCGTCACATCTCTTCTTCAGTTCTATGCATTTCTTATTCCTGCATTGGTAGTACCCCGGTTTGCAGTTGGCATTCTCTGTAATAACAAATTTATTTATTTTATCCTACTTATAATATTAAAAACGCGAAAGTTTGTGAGGATGGATGTTTGTTACTCTTTCACGCAAACACTACTGAACGATTTTTTATGAAACTTTACAATAATATAGATTATACATCAGAATAACACATAGGCTACTTTTTATCCGGGTACTACGCGAGCGAAGCCGTGGACGGAAGCTTGTAAATAAATATATTATACCAGTAGCGAATCATGTCCTTCTGGGGTGGGCTGACTAAGTCCATGAACGACATTCGATGCAATGCATAAATAACTCATTAACAATATAAATAGTACAATTTAAAATAATGTCCAACTAGCCTCTGCATACAGCTTCGCCCGCGGGGTACCCGAAAGTAGCCTAGTTATTTTGATGTATAAGCTATATTACTGTAAAGTTTCATCAAAACCCGTTCAGTAGTTTTTGCGTGAAAGAGTAACAAACCTCAATCCTCACAAACTTTCGAGTTTTTAATAGTAGTAGGAACTCTAAATGCTCAAGCATTTTCTACGAGCCAACCTAATTTGTGGAGATTGTTCGCGTACTACAAGCTATTGCTTACCGCATCCAATTTCATCCGTGCCATCGTTGCAGTCGAGATCACCATCGCATTTCCAAGACTTCAAAATACATGACCCTGAGGCACACCTGAAAATACATAAACTGGTATTAAATAATAATAATAATAAAGAATATTCCTCTGCGACCTCTGTGGCGCAGTGGGCGGAGGCCCGCCTGAGACGCGGAAGGTTGCGGGTTCGATTCCCGCCGCGGGACAAATATTTGTATGATTTGCAAATATTTGTCTCGGGTCTGGGTGTTTTTTATGTATCCGTATTTATTTACAAAAAAAAGGGATTTAAGTGTTCATGTGGTTCCCATAGTACAAGCTCTGCTTGGTTTGGGGCTAGATGGTGCTGTGTGGAAAATGTCCAGCAATATTATTATTATAAATTTAACATATTTATACATACCGATATTCACAATAAAATATTTTGATTTGATTACTTTTTTATACATAATCATATCCGCAATAAATTATTTTGTTTTGATTCGATTACATTTTTATTTTCTCTAATCAGTGATTTATCGCGACTCGCTTCGCTCTCGCACTCACATGAACTCTGATTCAAAGCAAGCCAGCGTGTCGCACTCGGATTGCAGCTCGTCGCTACCGTCCGGACAGTCTCGCCGCGACTCGCAGACCAGCGACCTGTCGATGCAGAGAGTGCTGTTGTGGCATTGGAACTGTGTGTCGCTGCAAACATCTTCTTGATAGGACGGCAGAACTGAAAGGTAATATATCATATATACAGGGTATGCCCCTATTAGTCCGAAAGAGGAGTGTTCCACACATCATGGCGAACAACGTTCGTTCAATGACTATAGAAATTTCTTTCGAAGTTTTTCATTGATATTGAAATTATACATGTAGAAAACAACATAAGTAATTAAGTTTACATGTAGGTACACTCTTAAAAGTAGTCATTCATGAAATGTCTCATAAACTTTTCTCCAAAATGTACTTAAACACAACATGGGACAGCTTTTACAACTGTTTTTTTATTCCTTGTGTTATTCTAGAATTATTAGGTCCTTTTTTAGTTTTGAGCCTAAATTCTTGCAATCTATTCTCAACATATAATTTGCATTCGTTTTTATATGCAAAATATTAAACCAAAATAAAGTTGTAGCGAAATATGTCAGGAAGTATCAGATCAGTCAATTAAAAAAACATTAGTTTTCAGACAAGTGCTTATGAAAATGTAAAATGGTTTTACAGTTTAGATCGGAAAATTCTGCTTTTTCGTGTCATGGTGCTTAAAAATTAAAAAAGGTTTTGCTATTTAGATCATTGTTTGCTTGTTTATATGTTTGTCTGTTACCATTTATCTCCGAAAAAGCTAATCCGATTGAAAAGCGGTTTTTTTTAATCGATTTTATGATTAAGGATGGTTCTTAGATAGGTTTAATTTCCACAAGTTATTAGGCGCTGCAATACATGAAAGAAAACACGTATTCAGTTTTAAAATTTTGCGATATTTTTTTTTTACTTTTTATAGAAAAGCCAAAGTAAGTAAGACTCACCACTGCATCCCGTTTCGTCCTCCCCAAACGGACAATCCTTAGCCCCATCGCAGTATTTCTCCTTATCCACACAGACGTTACTCCTATGGCAATAGAGCTCGTAATCCTTGCATTCCACAACTTCCATACATTTTCCATCCTCAAGGATACGGCCGGGAGGGCATAGACACTTGTATCCAAATTCGTGGGTATGAACGTTTTGGGTATGAACGTTGGAAGATTGGACGCAGACGTCGGAACAAGGGTGGGTTTTTAGGCAAGGGTGGTTTAGTAAGGGGTTTGTTGGGGAGGGGTAGGGGGTGGTGGCTTGGATTAGGAGTTGGGTGGCGTTTGGGAAGATTGCTGTAACAATAGATAATACAAGTTAGGGTTGCTTAAGAGATCGCTTTGAGTGATAAGGCTGCCAATTGAACATTTCGTTTATTTTTTTTAGCTATTTACAAATTTTTTTAAGGCGATATACGATTACAATTAAAGGTTTATCCTTTTTTTAAACACCTAAGAGTCATATCCATTTATGTAGACCACACTAGATATGCGTCATTCCCTGTATCGTGGATATCAGGAACGAGTACCATGATACCACAGCACCCCGATCCAGAACAACTCGTAAACGCTTTTAATGACCCGTAAAAACTCATAACTATGTCAAAGAGATCGCAATAGTTTCAAAAGGGTCAATCTTCAAAACAAAATCTGGATCTTTGTCGCGTTTACGCAAAAAAAAGGTAAACACTATAAAAGACACATAAAAACTCATAACTATATCAAACAGATAGCAAAAGTGTCCAAAATACTTTGTACGAGTACTCACAAAGATCAATTCTTCGTATTCTATGCGTAGACTCGTGAACGTCCGACCAGAATAATCTTGAGGTTCTTCTATCAGTCCAGAAGACGTAGGTATCTGTGATGGCTAAGCTGGTGACGGTTGTAGATAGCTCCCGGTAATTCTCACGGCCGGTGCCTAAAATAAAAATACATGTAAATACTGCTCTCACGTTCGAAATACTGCTCGCCGATATACAAGGATGAAATTTATAAATATAAATTTAAATAAATAATTCTGGACATTTTCACACAGCATCATCTAGCCCCAAAGTAAGCAGAGCTTGTATTATGGGAACTACATGACTGATATACTACTTATATACATTTTTTTTGTAAATACCTAAATACTATACATAGAAAACACCCAGACCCGAGACAAATATTTGCACATTTGTCCCTTGCCGGGAATTGAACCCGCAACCTTCTGCGTTTTAGGCGGGCCTTCGGCCACTGCGCCACAGAGGTCCTCAATTAGATGGCAAGATTAAGTAACAACAGGGGAATAGCCATGAAGTCTTATAGCGAGTCAGCTCAGGCAAAGATGTCACTTTCCGCTTTGAGATTGAGGACGCTATTGTTAAAGCTTTGTCATTCGGAAAGCGGGATTTGATATCGTTGCCTGAATTGAATCGCAATAAGGCTTGATGGTTAGGCCCCAGTTGCCATTCGTACTGCAAAAACGGGAATTTTCACGTACCTATCGGTTAAGTCACCGACTAAGTTTCGACTCATTCCGTGAGTCTTCATCAGGGCGAGAGAACGCGACGCTCTCCTTCCACGATTAGCGGCACGATCGAAACTTAGTCGGTGCCACCCCCGTACGGTACGTGAAACTTTCCGTTTTAATACTCAATACTCAATACATTTATTGCTTTTACATGGTAGGTACATAGATGGTGTTTATAGGTTGGTATCTCACATGAACCCTGTCTAAGGGTATAGCAACAGATAGGTAGGCAGGCCGAGGTTTTGCGTAAACAAACTAGTTATTAATATCTACAGTAAATAAAGTTAAGTCTCTCAAATGAACTTTGTATTAGGGTACGGCGGCAGACCGAGGTTTTATTTTCATTGTAGGTAGTCAAAGTAGGTACTTTAGGAGATGGGTATAAGTGCATTATTTTGTTAGTAATAGTCATATTATTTCATGTCAATTTAGATTTAATGACAGTTTTCAATTTCATTTTATTATTATATTATTCATTTTTAAATATGAACAATCAAATTTACGTTAGTTTTTGGAATAAAACAGTTGGCATTTTTGGGCGTAGACCTGTAGCGACATCTCTCGCCATATGATTGAGCTACGATACATCGCATCAATGCAGAGCGAAAACCAACGAACCACTGATATACGAAGAGCTACCACATACAAAACACAGATGGCCATCGGAGTGTCTAGATTGCGCAAGTGGAGTTTTAACGCAACCTGCCCGCTTAGCATGAGCACACAAGACAACGTTTTGTCTACGAAAGAGAAGACAATAACTATTTCTGTCGCCTATTCTGTCAAACAAAAGAGAGAGACAAAATATTTTATATCTTCTCGGCGGTAGACAAAAGCGTTGTCTTGGGTCTTCATGCTAAGTAGGCTGCACATAAATAATACTTCTGACAAAAAAATTGTCGGTCCTAGAACCCCGAGCAAGTGGATCAGATGGATCAGCTCGGTGGAAGATCTTCCTCACAGCAATACACCACCAACCGTGTTCTCCATATAAGAAAACAACATGGAAAATACATTAAAAAAAACTGAAAAAAACTGGTAATTTTTCACACAGCATCTTCTAGCCCCAAACTAATCAGACCGTGTTATGGGAGCTACATGACTGATAATATACTTATATACTGTTTTTGTAATTACATACACATTATACACCGAAAACACCGACATATATTTGCATATTTGTCAAACATTTGTCCCGCGCCGGGAATCGAACCCGCAACCTTCTGCGTCTCAGGCGGGCCTTTACCCACTGCACCACAGAGATCTTCATTATTAAGCAATCATTATTTAAATTTATTTTATAACTTATGAAGACAGACATTTTTTAGAAATTTAAGAAGCATTTACGACCTCAGTGGTGCGTGGACGAAAGCCCGCCTGGGACGCAGACGGTTGCGGGTACGACTCCAGCCGCGGGGCAAATGTTTGTATGATATGCAAATATTTGTCTCGGAGTCTGAGTGTTTTCTATGTTTAATAAGTATTTACAAAAAAATACGTAATATATCAGTCTTGAAGCTTCCATAACACAAGCTCTGCTTAGTTTGTGGCTAGATGATGCTGTGTGAACAATGTCCAGTATTATTTACCTTCAGGGTGCATAAAGTCGATAATGCCGTTGCCTTCATCGGATAGGAACGCGTTATCCATAAACTGAGCATATTTCAAGCGGACATGCGGACCTGTGAAAATGAACCATCTTTAATAATCCTACTAATATTATAAACGCGAAAGTTTGTGAGGATGGATGTTTGTTACTCTTTCACGCAAAAAGTACAGAACAGATTTTGATGAAACCTTACAGTAATATAGCTTATACATAAGAACAACACATAGGCTGCTTTTTATCCGGGTACCACGCGGGCGAAGCCGTAGGCAGAAGCTAGTAATCTATATAAAACGCATTAAAACCTGTGCTTTCGTTATTTCGCTCACTAGGAATGACACTCTTTCGAATAAAAAACTAAAATAAAATAGTTCACAAAAATGTTTCAGCTACTTAGTCGTGATTCCATAAGATAATGTTTTAACGAAAATCCCTCAGGAATAAAACATTGATCATTCTCTATCCAACAAAAAAATAACCATACTAAAATTCCCCGGTAAGGTTTCCTTTTTACCATATTTTTAGAGCCTGTATATGCATTTGCCAAGGGTTATTTGTTAAAATTAGTCACGTGACATTTCCACAGCTAATGTCATTCCAATACAATTCAATCTTTCCGCAGGCGTTAACGCCAACATAAAGTGGTATTTGTCTAGACACCATGGTCGGCCAACTTGGTGGTATTAAAAAAAAAAAAAAAAAAAAAAAAACATTAGATGGTACTTACCTTTCAAGTTATTCATGATGACATGGTATCGCCCCTCTCCGTCAAGTCCGATGCTGTCAATATGTACAGCATCGTCTGTTTCGCTTCCAACCACGGCAATCAGCATTCTCCTGAAAAATATATGTATTTTGTTCCAGGAATAGGTTTTACATTTCACAGAAGATTTAAAGGGCCACTTTCACGACCCAGAACATTATAAAAGCGCTCAGTTGCTCAGTTCTGCCGATGAATCATGAAAATATGGCACCCGGGTTCGTTGAAAGACAAGAAGATAAACACTATCTGTCTCTCTTGTTTATCTTTTTTGTGTGCATCTTTAGTGCACAAAGAACTATTTATTGCATCAAGCCCACCTTTTAAACACTTTATGTATTGAAAAGGTGAAAAGTTAAAAATAAAACCGGATATACGTTTATTCATTACTAGCTTCTGCCACGGCTTCGCCCGCGTGGTACCCAGATAAAAAGTAGCCTATGTGTTATTCTGGTGTATAAGCTATATTACTGTAAAGTTTCATCAAAATCCGTTCAGTACTTTTTGCATGAAAGAGTAACAAACATCCTCACAAACTTTCACATTTATAATATTAGTAGGAAGTAGGATTGGCGTCTACATCTTTTTTTTTTTTGGTTGAAGGAAATGCCCACGCATTTTCCTTCCGCCACGGGAGTGGCGAAAGGGGGTATGTGGGGGGGGGGGGGGGTGTTACGAACCCCTAACCCCCCCCCCCCCCCTTTAATAGTAAGTAAGCCCCGCCGAAGTGGGGCAAGATGGGGTCGCGTTAGCATTCCCCACTTCGGGTGGGCCGAGAACCACCTGGGCCCCGGCCATGTGTGGGCATGTGGGATTTAGACGTTACATTATCTTGTCGACCATTTACAAGCGACCGCAGAATCGCATCTAATGGACATGACAATTATCTACGTTTAATCTCACCCATAGTCCGGCATTATACAAAAGCTGAGAGGGACCTCTCCGTCTGTGAACTTGTAGACTAAAGCTCGCTGGCCCGTTCGGAGTGAAACTACTTCGACAAGACGCCGACCCGCGTCTAGGAAGTACAGGGAGTCTGACGCATAATCTGTAACAAAGATAGGAGGGTTATTCCACAAATCCTCCCTGATAAATCCCCCTTAGGGGGGAAAACTGAACTCTAATGTTAAAAAAGTGCAGAATTCCCCCTCATCATTTTTCTTATTCCACTTTTCCCCGTTAAGAGAATATCCTCAAGGGGGAAAACAAAACCCTAACATAATAAATGTACAGAAATCCCCCTCATCATTATGGCTTTTTCCACTTTTCCCCCCTGAGAGCAGAAAACCAGAACCCTAAAAAAAAGAAATCCCCCTTTTCATAAAAGCAATAAAAAACCACAATAACAATGTCTTAATTAACAAATCTTAATTTTGTTAGAGTATTTTTATATAACAAGATTAATGTCCGTCCATCCATCTTGATAATAGAAGAATCTAGAAGTAGTGGAGCTTTGTGAAAGCTCTTTCGGGAAGTATGCTTGAAAAATATGGGTGCCGTTGAAATTGAAGGAACATGCTACTTTTCACACGTTTTGTCTCAGAGTCGGCAACTTGCGAGTGATACCTTTAGTGTCGCAAGAGTCCGTTCCTATCTGTTGGTAACCGGTTACCGTAATAAGTTACGGTAACCGGTTACCAACAGATAGGCCGTATGCTAAAAGATAAGATTAATTCCCCACGACACATGGAATCATAGAGTGGGGTCAGGACTATGTCTCAGCCCCCTTAGACAACCATTTTGTTGGCGTTAACGCCTGCGGAAAGATTGAATTGTATGGAATGCGTTTGAGATGTCACGCATGACAGGTGCCAAGATTTTCCTAGACGCATTTGCGTTAGCGTGAAAGGAAAACTAAGCGTTAAGTATTTGTCTAGATATGTTGGGGTTAATGATTATTATTATTATTATTTATTTCATCATCATCATCATCATCATCATCAGCCCACATCAGTCCTCTGCTGGACATAGGCCTCTCCCAATACGCACCACTGGGCCCGGTGTTCGGCTCTTATCATCCACTTACTGCCCGCTGCCTTTCTTAAGTCATCGCTTTACCTAGCCGGGGGTCACCCCACACTACGTTTGCCCAGACGCGATCTCCACTCAAAAACTCGTTTACCCCATTATTTATTTGCTCGAACTTAATTAACTACACAGTAACATAACATAATGTACGGTTTTTAAGATAAAACAATATACTTAAATTTAGTTATATAAAAAAAAACTCTTAGTGAAATAAAATTAGTAAAATTTTTCATTCAGTTCCTCCCGTGATCATGGCTTGTAACTGTGTCGAAATATTGAGAAACACCAAAATTCACAAATCATAGTAAATATCTAGCACTCTTTGGCAAAAAAATACAAACATACATACATAAACTCACGCCTGTGTCCCGGAGGGGTAGGCAGAGACTACGGATTTCCACTTCCTACGATCCTGACATACCTCTTTTGCTACATTCACTCTCATTACATTCTTCATACATGCTCGCCGGTTTTTGGTACTCTTGACCTGACCTTTCTCCAGAATGTCTCCTATCTGGTCAGAGTACGTTCGCCGGGGTTTACCCTTTCCAATCTTGTGCAAAAAAGCATTTTCTATCCATCTATCTAGTTTATAAATAAACTTACCATAATCCATGTCGACGACATTGTCCAGTCCCTGATAGAGCAGCAAGTGAGTGAGTCCGAGCGTAAAGTCGCTCATATTGATGAAGTTTATCTGTCGCCGTTGCCCATCATACAAATACAGAGTATCTGAAAACATCATTGATAATCAAAAAATAAATAAAACTATGTACAAGTCCATAGGTCGCTGATTCATATCCGGCTCGAAGGCCCATTTTATTAAGGTCTTCAAAGAAAATATTTTTTTACACACAATTCATTTATTGAGTACGAGCTTCTGCCCACGGCTTCGCCCGCGTTGTACCCGGATAAAAAGTAGCCTATGTGTTAATATGATGTATAAGCTATATTACTGTAAAGTTTCATCAAAATACGTTCAGTAGTTTTTGCGTGAAAGAGTAACAAACATCCATCCTCACAAACTTTCGCGTTTATGATATTAGTAAGATTGAAGTAACGGGTAGATGCTGATGAGATTATGATGTGGACTGAAGCATTTCCGCGATGCGCCCGGTTTCCACGCTGATGCACGGATATACATTTATTGCAAGGTATACACAAAAAATACAGATAAATCAGCTCGCAATCCCAAGAACGTTGCAAACGTAACTATAATGTTCTATAATCAAAATAATTTTATTTACAAACAGAATAATAGTACTAGGTGCTTTCAAAACAGTAAAAAAGAATTAAACTATCCACATAATACTAAATTAGGAAACGAAGTCTGTTTCGTACCTGTATTATAATAAGGAAGTCGGTAAAGATAGAAAGCAGAGTTCAATTCACCGATCGCAAGAGTCGTTGCTAATTTTCTTAACCACTCATTTTAGCTTAAGATAAGTTCTAAGCATATCTATGGATGATATCGGAAGCGTTTCCAAAATGTAATAACAAAAATTTAATATAGGGTGTAATAAGACTACTCCCGAAAACTTCGGGAGGTGAAAGTACCCATTAATACGAACAACTTTTACTATGGAACCAACACAGTGAACGCGAAAAAAAAATCAACTGTTCCATACATTTCAGCCAATTAGGTATTGAACTTTAGTATGGAACAGCTGATTTTTATTTTCGCGTTCAGTGTTGGTTCCATAGTAAAAGTTGTTCATATTGATGGGTAATTTCACCTCCCCCCGAAGTTTTCGGGAGTAGTCTTATTACACCCGGTAAATACTAAATAAGCAGGCGGTTACCTCTCAAGCTGTCATAAGCCATGGCTTGAACGCGGCCAATGTCGAAATGCGTGGCGTGACTCTCTGGGTTCCCGAGAGAGTTGTACTCTATCCTCGTGAATAGCTGGGCGCCGCTGACTATGAGGTACTGGGAACGATAGCCTGCCATGTCTAAAAGCAAAATTAGAAAATAAATCTTATTTCAAGAAAAATAAAAAAACTGACTTTTAGAGTCGACGTTCCGTTTAGAGTCCGTGATCATGACCGGATGCGACATACGTACATGGAACCACCCTTGAAGTATATTAAAAACAAGATTCCATAAAATCGGGTTACAATTGGCAAAGATATCGCGTAACATACACACAAAAAATACAGACGAATTGAGAAATTCCTCAAAACTTCCTTTTTTGAAGTCGATTAGAAAAACCATCAATACATGCACACGTCAAAAAAAGTTAACGATCAGTTAAAAAACGTTTTTCTACGTTGACATTTTATTAAAACTTAAATAACGAATTTGTTTCTTTGATAAAAATATACAACATTTAGAATAAATCAAACCATGTTATTTATATTTTGTTTCAAGTGAATTTAAACCAATTCTATTAAAAGGAATGAATGAATGAAAATACTTTATTGTACACCTTAAGCAAAAAACATAGTAAAAAAATCTTATACTAGAGAAAGTACAATGGGCGGTCTTATCGCTTAGAAGCGAAAAGCGTATAAAAGGAAAAGGAAACTATTTCAACACTATTCGCAAACTTTTTTGTGTGTACATAAACTCACGCTTGTTTTTCAAAGGAGGATAGACTCTTGTACATGTTTACCTAGTAACATGTTTGTAAAATATATATGTACTAGCTTCTGCCCACGGCTTCGCCCGCGTGGTACCCGAATAAAAAGTAGCCTATGTGTTATTCTGATGTATAAACTATATTACTGTAAAGTTTTATCAAAACCCGTTCAGTAGTTTTTGCGTGAAGGAGTAACAAACATCCAGCCAAACAAACTTTCGCGTTTATAATATTAGTAGGATTAAAAAAAAAAGTGACTGATATACTATCAGTCATGTAGTTCCCACAATACAAGCTCTCTAGTTAGAGGCTAAATGATACTGTGTGAAAAATGTCCAGCATTAGCAAGTACTTACGTTCACAGCTGTTTCCTCTCAGCTCCATTCCATGGGGACAGGCGCAGACAGAAGTGGAATTCGACGTGACGAAGCATAAATGCGAGCAGTTGTGCTGCGCGCACGGATTGTTGGTGCTTAGCATAAGAGCCGGGTGGTACATGTGCATTCCTGAAAAATACAAAAGTGTATTGATTTATATTATTGTAAAGTTTCATCAAAATCTGTTCAGTAACTATTGCGTGAAAGAGTAACAGACATCCATCCCCACAAACTTTCGCGTTTATAATAATAGTTAGCTACTGCCCACGGCTTCGCATCGGATGAGTAGTTTCGGAGATTACTCCCTCCATACAAACTTTACCTCTTTAATATTAGTATAGATATCGATTCAGAAGGGTGCATCTAGTCAGAGGCAAGACCAAAGCCAGGTCTTGGACTTAGTGTAGACATTTATTGTTTTGCTTGATTTTTGAATGAAATATATTAGGCCTATATATATATACTTTTGCACGGCTTCAACCGCGTGATATCCGGGTAAGAAGGTGTAAAGGGGGACCACGGGAATTTATTTTCCCTTTTGTCCCACCATTCATTCTTTTGCCATCTAGTATGAAATCAATCATGGCGAGTAGCTTATTTGTTATAAGTTACCAGTATGAATAGGTGATTAAATATTCATATTGTAAAAACGGGAATTTTCACGTACTGCACTATCGGTAGCGCAAAGCGGAGGGAGCAAGTCGCGTTTACTCACCCTGATGAAGACTCTCAGAATGAGTCGAAACTTAGTCGGTGCCTTCACCGATAGTGCAGTACGTGAAAATTCCCGTTTTTACAATATGAATAGTCAAATTCACGATAGTTTTTAGGTGATTAAATATTTATTTCGTTATTTTATTCAGATTTTAATGCAATGTAGCCAATGTAGGCAAGTAGTTTTGTGATTATGTTAATTTTAGTGATTTTATTCACTTTAGTTAGGAGTTTAGTTAGTTGCGTTCCTTTAGTTAGGACAAATTATAGACAGAATGCATCTTCTTGCTCGTTTAATTATCTAGTAAATACATCAAATAAGGTAGACTTATTCAGCACCAGTACAAGTAAGCTTAAACGCTTACTTAGTGATATTTTTTTTTAAGTGTGAAACTAATTATGTTACCTATCCATCTAAATTTGATTGTTTAAACTATATTTTGCCCCTAATTTTATGTTTATAGTAGTCAACTTAGATACTTTGTACCTTGCTATTTAAGTACTTGTCTGCGGAAAGTTTTAATTAGCTGTCAGCAAATATGGACTAGTCTATCCAGGCATATTCTACACTTATATCTGTTCTTGTTGACCCTAGCTATAGTTTTCCCATAAATTTGAAAAAAAAAATAGTTATTTGGTTTAATTTCGTTTCTCTATACTTAAAATAATAATCAACATCAGCTTCAACAGGCAAGAGCGTTCAAACTCTACCACTAACTACGCCATCTAGATAAATACCGATGCAACTGTGCCGGTGCAAGCTTACCGAAAACAGGCTTGTTCAAAGACAGAATAACGTTTCTCTTCTTCTGAGTGCCGTGCAGTTTGTCCGTACTCTGAATGCTGTTAGATGTCCAGTCGCTCCAGAAAACCGTGTTCTCGAATACGGAGATTGCGTACGGATGATGGAACGGTTCTTCGAATAGGGACTGTAAAAATGAGTTACTTTTTAGTAGGTACCTATCACCTAGCTAATGAACAGTACAAGTATTTCAATGGAATAGTAAACATATAGTAAAATCCTACTAATATTATAAACGCGAAAGTTTGTTTGGCTGGATGTTTGTTACTCTTTCACGTAAAAGCTTCTGAACGGATTTTGATGAAACTTTACAGTAATATAGCTTATACATCAGGATAACACATAGGCTACTTTTTATCCGAATACCACGCGGGCGAAGCCGTGGGCAGAAGCTAGTATTATATATCTGTGACATGGTTTTGGACAAAGTTATTTATCTGGAAACAACAAAGCACAGAAAGGACAAGTACACAAAAAAATTGTTAAATAGACACTATAAATACGTAAGATTTTAACAAAAACAGGGACAAAGAGAAGATTTTTGTGCTAATTAGTCCCATTTGTGCCGTGTGGGCAAAACAGGTCCTGTCTCAGCTTAGTGCTGCTCCGCACAGTAGTGAGAAGCAGCGCTGATTTTCAGACAGGGCCTAGGAAAGATGACCTCACAAACGCGGAAAACTCCTGGGCTGCTATCATTTAAATTGTAATAATAACAAGAGTAAACTTACGTAAACATTCTTCTCTTTGATCATGATGACTTTGATGGTTTTGTCGACGTAGTAGAGCCTCTCATTGGGCACGTCCACAGCGAGCCCCGTCGCG
Organism: Perizoma flavofasciatum; assembly: GCA_958496245.1. Lineage (NCBI taxonomy): Eukaryota > Metazoa > Arthropoda > Insecta > Lepidoptera > Geometridae > Perizoma > Perizoma flavofasciatum. The sequence continues at coordinate 2,587,698 of OY292443.1, read as the reverse complement.
AACGAGTCCAGGTTATCCATCAGCACGTCAGAGTTGGAGCCATCCATGTTGGCAGACATTATTACCGCACGACTGAACCAATCCGCCCAATACATTTTTCTGTGGGAAGAAAATAAGCCTATTAATAATGGGACTTGCTTCGCTTACTTTTAATTACGTCATCGTTTATCTTCCCTGAAAAATACAATATTTTTCACCTCTTCAAGGTGAGGGTGAATAAAATAAAAATAAATTAAACAAACATAGCCTAACTACAATATAATAATAAGTATTTTATTCCAAAAACTATCGTGAACTTGACTATTCAATATGTCGACGCGACGCGGAGGGAGAAAGTCGCGATCACTCACCCTGATGAAGACTCTCGGAATGAGTCGAAACTTAGTCGGTGCCTTCACCGATAGTGAAGTACGTGAAAATTCCCGTTTTTACAATATGAATTAATAAGTAGGTAATTAAAATAATCGATATAGTAAGAAGGTAATAAATGATAAATAAATAAATAAATAAATAATGCTGGACAATCCACACAGCATCATCTAGCCCCAAGCTAAGCAGAGCTTGTGTTATGGCTACTAGATGACTGATATACTTAATACAATACATTACGTAGATAGATATTTTTTATTATACATAGAAAATACCCAGAACACCCGGAACAAATATTTGCAGATTGTACAAACATTTGTCCCAGGGCGGGAATCGAACCCGCAACCTTCTGCGTCTCAGGCGGGCCTTCGCCCACTGCGCCACAGAGGTCGTCTAAGGTATGTAAGTAAATAGGTCGAGGACTCAGCCATGCTGTTTATCAGCCTCGCCTACTAGCAGTAGCTACTTACGTCACAGCTACCTATAATAACTATAATAGGTATCTTCTAGACTAAACCTTCATGTACCATCGTCAGCCATATAATCACTTACCATCAGGTGAGATCATGGTCTAATGAAGGTCTATTCATGATTAAAAAAAACAACAAATTCCATTATGAACAGAGAAAAGATGGCGAACTTATCTCCTGCCCTCTGTGCCCCATCACCTGCACCCGGGAACAGCGCATCTAGGCAACCAATGAGGCTGTACGTACAGGCCACACGTTGCTCGAAACAAATATAAATACAAGGTGTAGCAAGTCGTTTTTATTCGGAGCCCCTCGGTAGTGCTAGCAACAAACAGTTGGCCCAGACACATATATTACAATACAGTACGCAATCCGCGTGTCCGTATCCTCCGCGACCGACTCACATCAGTTATGTATAATAAATTGTAACGGCGCAAATCACGTTACATTATATAAATAAAGTAAATAGTTAAAACTACATTATTAAAATAATTTGATACATACACATAAGTATCGCCATCTAATACAGATGATCGGTAACAGATAGTATAAGCGAGTGCTGAGAGAAAAATACATCGATTCCGACCTTATAAAGTAGTTTAGAGACAAATCAACAGAGGGCGTTAACTTGTAGGCCAGTAAGCATCGCGATCTAGTGCGGATAAATTCTTAGGGGTTCTTTACAAAATAAATAAATATAAATAATGCTGGACATTTTCACACAGCATCATCTAGCCCCAAACTAAGCAGAGCTTGTATTATGGGAACTACATAACTGATATACTACTTATATACATTTTTTTTGTAAATACTCGTACATACATAATATACATAGAAAACACCCAGACCTGAGACAAATATTTGCAGATACAAACATTTGTCCCAGGCGGACCTTCGCCCACTGCGCCACAGAGGTCGTCGTAAGTCGAATGTATATACCTTATCTAGTAATTCTGTATCCGTAATATTTCCCTTCTGTGTTCTGTGTATGTAAATGAACTATAACATCTGCTTAACGACCTGTGTGTGACTGTGGAATCCCGAATCCCCATAGGCCTCCATTAAAAAGGTAATTATTACAAATTTTGAAAACCTCTGAACCCAAAACAATGTTCTATTTTATCTGTTGAATTTTAAATAACACATCAGAAAGAAACAAAGCAGTGTTTGTTTAATTCAACTGTTAAAAATCTTAAGTTTTACCCGTTTCTAGGATCCAGTGTCAGGTACTTGGGATGCTTGGCATGGGTGAGTACGGCAGAGCAGACTGCTCCATCGAGACGGCAGGCAGAAATTGACCCTCTACCCGTGTCGCTAAAGTAGAAATTCCCGCCGAGCCAGTCGATCGATATGTCTCCTGGGTCCTCTAAACCTAAGCCAACTAGAACCTATAAACATTAAATTAGGTTAAGGCTAAATTTAAGACTTGTTTGGCTTGAATTTTAAGACGGGATGAGGGATGGAAGCCAGTTTTGTGATATCTTTAATGACGCAGGCTAGACCCATTTTGACGTCAGTTACGCGATTACTGCGCTTAAAAAAGTTCTACCTTTCCGTATCATAAAAAAGGAAAGTCCAATACAAACCTCCTTAGTGCCGTCGATGTCTTCGAGATGAGCCCTGACGATGGACTGGTGTCCTTGCGCTGCCTCTACCCAGTAAAGGTACTTCCCGTCATACGAAACCCCATGTGCCTATTAAATGATATGATAAACATGTATTAATAAAAACCGACCAAGTGCATGTCAAGCCACGCGCAGTGTAGAGTTCCGTAGTTGCCCACAAACTTATATATATTACCTGTTACAACTAACTACTTCATCGAAGTAACTTTCAATGGAATTTGTACGAAATTATATTTTTTTACGAAAAAATGGATTTCATACACCCACAATGTTTTTTAAACGACCTATCCAACGAAAACCCACACAATGAGCGTCGAGAAAAAATCATCAAGAGTTTTATTTTACAAATTTGTCGGCGTGATTAAAATACCCATGCCAAATAACAGCTTTCTAGTACAAAGAGTCTCGGACAGACAGATAGACGGACAGACAGATAGACAGATAGACATGTCGAAACTATTTAACTCCGGAATCCTAAAAATAAATGGTATAACTGCTTGTTACCTGTCACATGCTTCAAGAAGCTTTTAATCAACTTGCCCTGCAATCCCTGTAATATTCAGTTTCCAAACCTTAATACTTAATATGTTCCTACCCAAGATAGTTTCAAAAGTTATACCTTGCAGTCCGACTTTGACCAGTTCTAACTTGCCCTGTAACCCCTGTAATAATCTTATCTTCAACTGCTTTAGCTTTCCTGTCAAGTTCGGATGATAACGCAAATTTAGTTGCTGACTGTACCAAAGCAGTATTTTAACTATCAAATCGGGTCAGATCGAAGTCCTATGATTTTCTTATAATTTTGGCGGAGGACCACAATTTTTTTACACTGTATAACTAAGGTGATTTCTTTGTTGGATGCCCGAGGTAATAAGAGGGCGTGCTCATATTTTAAATTAAATTTACCTGTTTGATTCCAGTTGCAACAGTCACCACCTGTTTAGATTTCACTTTCAGGAACTTGATTTCATTCTTTGTGGTGAAGAACAACATGGCTTCAGGTCCTGAAATACAGAAATAATGAGTAAGCTATTTAATAAATAATAGCTATTTCAGACAACAGCACATCCCATGTAAGATATCCCAAGGTTGTCTGGAAAAAATCGCATTTAAGCGATAAGACTACCCATTGAAACGTAATATAACGGAACAAATATCTGCAGAAAATCCAGGCATAGGTCCCGCAGCGGGAATCGAACTCGCACGTCTCGCATTGTAACCACCTAGCCGGCTACTCGCCCACCATGCAATCGAAGTCCTCAAAAGGAAGTACATACCAATGGTTTAGGTAGTTACCTACCTTTTTGAGCTCGTGAGTCAATTACCAACATCCAATCACGGCCAGACGAACCCATGGCCAGAAAAAACAATAAAAAATCCTATCCTATTAATATTATAGGTATTTGTAAGCTAGACGTGGAAGTTAGGATGTTTGTGGACCTAAAATAACTCGCTAGGTACTTTTAATCCGGATAACACGTGGGCGAAGCTGTGGGCACAGGCTAGAAAATATTTAAAAGGTGCATTTTGGCTCCACACAACAGTTTTTTTTGTAATAGGTAATACTTATCTTTAGTTTTTATCTACTTATTTTGTTGCGTCCTTTGTCCCAATCTAAATCAGCAAAAGTAATTTAAAATAAAAAATAAAAAAATGTATTACAGGAACTACATGATTGATCTACTTAGATACTTTTTTTTATAAATACATACATATTTTACATAGAAAACAACCAGACCCGAAACAAATATTTGCAGATCATATAAACATTTGTCCCGCGGCGGGAATCGAACCCGCAACCTTCTGCGTCGCAGGCCTTCGCCCACTGTGCCACAGAGGTCGTCACACCTCCAAAGAGGGGCTCTTTTCTTTTCTTTCTTTCTTCTCTTCTTTCAAAGACAAGACAGGACTATTTGTCCTCTATGGGTCAAACGAGAGGTGAAAATCTGCTGTAGCGGATCCAGAGCGGGCTAAGGGGCTCAAGCCCCTCCAAAAGCATTTGGGTCTACCCGTTTCAAACAAAACTGTTTTAGTGTTTACCTTGATAAATCCTACCCGCAGCTGGGTCAAGCCCCTCCCCATCGAGCAGATAACACAGGGGCTATCTCCTCAATGTCCCTCCCAAACCAAAATCCTGGGTAAAGTCTACCCGCAGCTGGATCAAGCCCCTCCCCATCAAGCAGATAACCCAGGGGCTATCTCCTCAATGCCCCTCCCAAACCAAGATCCTAGATCCATCACTGAATCGGTATAACTAAACTCACCTTTAGCATAACAAAGGTATCCGAATTCATCCTTCTTGTAACCTTCATCGCACTCACACCTAAAATGCCCATCTCCATTTATACATCTATGCGAGCAGTGAGGCCGTTCCAGCGTACATTCGTCCACGTCCTCGCACTCATGTGTTATATAGTTGTAAGTCCGGGTGGAAGAGGGTAGGCAGAGGCAGGCAGGTCCGTAGCGTTCCGGAGAGCAGACTGTGTCATTGCCGATGCACTTAAGGTTCTTGCACATGGAGTGCCCTGGGACAAAATTTAGAATCAGAAACTGTAATTTTATCCTGGTCTCTTGAAGTTAGCTTTGTGACCGTGCAATTAAAATACTATTTTTTTATATACTTTAATTATAATAATAATAATAGTACGGTTTCATCCTACATAGGCCAGCAACCATCTCATAAGCACTGCAATAGTCTAGTTTACCGCCCATATTTCCAATAGTCGCCATCCACAAAATAACGTTTTTTTATATATTTAATTGTACAAAAAGGCCTCTTAGTGTTAGATTGGCTTCACTAATGCCTATAAAGGCTCCAGGCATAAGCCTGAGATTTTAAATAAATAAAGAGGAATAATAATGCTGGATAGTTTGGGCAAACGTGCCCAAACTAAGCAGAGCTTGTACAATGGGAACTACATGATTTATATACTACTTACATACATATTATACATAGAAAACACCCAGACCAGAGACAAATATTTTTAGATCATACAAACATTTGTCCCGAGGCGGGAATCGAACCCGCAACCTTTTGCGCCTCAGGCGGGCCTTCGCTGCGACACAGAGGTCGTCGAGGAGGAAAATATGAAAGTAGGTACCTAATAATGTCTACAGTTTAGCGTACCTAGTCAGACCTACCATGCGTACGAGTAAGTCGAAGTATGCTTCCGCGATTGGTCGGTGCACTAAAAGTAGTTTTTTTTTCTTAGACTGTAGGTACTTCCCCTTACCTATACCCTATATCGAGGGTAGCCACTTTTAAACTAAGCTTAGACACGCTAATGCTTGTCTGCACTAAACTTTGACAGCTTCCAAGTTCATGCCTAAAAAGCTGTCACTTTTATAACTTTTTAGTAAAATTTCAAAAAACCTTAAGCATGCACTGGAGAGGGGTATTTGTATAAGATGTAACCTGTTTACAACGCACAACCAAACGCCTAAGTTCAGAGTGGCCAAGTTAAAACGAGCGAACTAGCTAGGCTTTGCCTGTCTGTCTGAAAATGTAAATTTATTAACTACCTATTTATTATAAATTAGCTTTCTCTGCATCCTACCTTAAAATTAGTTTTTACTATAGCATAGTTTTGTATAATTATAGCAGATTACAAGTGTTACCGTGTACGAACCACAGAAAAGAGGAGACTCTTTTGATACAGGTTTACTTAAACTTAACTAAAGAGATCCCAACTCATTTATGTTACGAAACTAACGAAATATTTTGATTTGTCTACCAAAACGGAACGAAGTAGACATTAATCAAAGATCTCTACCAAACAATTATCAGCCTTACGTACGGCTCCATTGACTATTTAAGCTTTAATCGGACAAACAGCATTATACAATAAAATAAAAACATACTTAAATATATCGTCCATAGCACCAAGTGGGTTTTAGTATTTCAAGCGACTGGTTGCAAGCCCATCGCTGCTTATTGGAACACTAACTGATGGCACATACCTTCGAACTTTTGATTCTAGGGCATGCCCGTTTCCTTACGATCTTTTCCTTCGCCGTTTTGAGCACGTGTTGATGCGTACATAAATTTTCGAGTGGAAATATCCATTAGTGCACGACCGGGTTCAAACGAACGACGTCCGGATAAGAGGTCAGGGTAACGCCCACTAGGCCAACACAGCTCTCATTATAAATAATTAATAAATAATGCAGGACATTTTCACACATTATCATCTAGCCCCAAACTAAGCAGAGCTTGTATTATGGGGACTACATGACATTTTTTTGTAAATACATACATTATAATACATAGAAAAAACCCAGACCCGAGACAAATATTTGCAGATACAAACATTTGGCGAGAATCGAACCCGCAACCTCCTGTGTCTCAGGCGAGCCTTCGCCCACTGCGCCATAGAGGTCGCCACATTGATCGATGGGAGTGATTTTATAATTAAAGTAAACCAAGAAATAGATATATAAAATTACTTTTTATTTCCCCATATAAGGTTTATTGTTAGCAAAATACAGTCAAAAACAAGCATTTCATCCGGCCTCATATTTATCGACCATTTAGATTACAAAAAATATAAATAAACACCTAACAGAGACATAAACTTAGTCAGTCTTAGGTAACAAATATCTACAGAACATGAAAACATTTGTCCTGCGGCGGTAATCGAACCCGCACCTCTTCGCCTTCCTCGTCGTAGTTGGCTACTCGCCCGCCGTACTACCGAGGTTGTAGACAATGATTAGAGCTTTTGTAAACAAAATAGTACTATGGCCACAGATATAAAAAGTAAATCTAAACATGATTTCATCACGGTATCAACACCCGTAGAAAGTTCATTGAGTTAATATAACGCAAATGTGCTAAATAGTATGGAGACGGCATATGCAATAATGCAATCGACACTGTATTTCCCGTAAAAACTGACCCGTTTTACGCTATAGCGCCTTACAGTTTCGCTTGCTAGTCTTCATATGCAGATTATTTTATAGGTCCAAATAGTTTATTTGTGGGTGCACAAAAAGCACATGATATTTAAAACTCAAACGTTGGTCATAAGTTCTACTGCAAACATCACAGGAATATAGCTTTATTGGCGTCGAATTATTTATTGATTCAGGGTGATACTGCTTTGATTCAGGATGATTTATTGATTCAGGGTGATACTGCTTTGATTCAGGATGATTTATTGATTCAGGGTGATACTGCTTTGATTCAGGATGATTTATTGATTCAGGGTGATACTGCTTTGTTCCATGATGATTTATTGATTCAGGGTGATACTGCTTTGTTCCATGATGATTTATAGATTCAGGGTGATACTGCTTTGTTCCATGATGATTTATAGATTCAGGGTGATAGTGCCTCATTGGTTCAGGCTTATGTCGCTTTATTGGTTCTGTATTATTTATTGGTTCAGGGTGATACTGGTTTGTTCCATGATGATTTATAGATTCAGAGTGATAGTGCCTCATTGGTTCAGGGTGATACTGCTTTGTTCCATGATGATTTATAGATTCAGAGTGATAGTGCCTCATTGGTTCAGGGTTATGTCGCTTTATTGGTTCTGGATTATTTATTGGTTCAGGGTGATACTGCTTTGTTCTATGATGATTTATAGATTCAGGGTGATAGTGCTTAATTAGTTCAGGGTTATGACGCATTATTGGTTCTGGATGATTTATTGGTTCAGGGTGATACTGCTTTGTTCCATGATGATTTATAGACTCAGGGTGATAGTGCTTCATTGGTTCAGGGTAATGTCGCTTTATTGGTTCTGCATGATTTGTTTCAGAGTGATACTGCTTTGTTTCAGGATGATTTATTGATTCAGGGTGATACTGCCTTATTGATTCAGGGTTATACTGCTTTATTGATTCAGGGTAATATTGCGTATTTGGCTCATAATGATTTATTGGTTCAGGGTGAGCCTTTTTTTTATGTAGCATTAGATGTTTAAGCCATCTATATTTTTTGCTGCATCTGTCACAGGAATGTTTAAACTTTCCGCCAGGATGATTTCTTTTAAAATGATTTCTTAATTCTCTTTCTCTACTATAAAATTTAACACATAGATTGCAGCAATATATCTTTCTATCAGGGTGTATTTTCTTAATGTGATCTCTTAGCTTGCCTCTAGACGCATATGATTTATAGCAGAAATCACAAGAATTGTCTTCCGGCCTATCAATCGCTTTTCTTTCTTTTCTTTGTCTTCGCCCCTTTTCTCCACAGTCAGGGTGCATCCTATTAATGTGATCATTGAACTTTCTTTCAGATTCATATGAATTATAGCAGATATCACAAAAATAATAATCACAGTTATCATCTTCTGACCAAATAGTATTTCTTCTTTTTTTTCGTTTCTTTTTTGAAGAGTGTGACTTCTCTGATATATTTTCTGAATTGGGAATATTGAAATATTGCATCCCATCCTCAAATGATGTAGCAGTCTCACTAGTATCTTTTATTGGGGACACGTCATCTAGTTGCATACCAGAATCATAAGGATTATGTAAGAATCTGTTGGTTCCTTTACTAGTTTCGTTTGTCGTAGAGTGGTTTTCATGGTCTGAAGAACAGTCTCCAAACAGTGAGGTAATACATACAGTTTTTGTATTTTCTTGTTCTGTTTTTTTTTGGTCTTTAACTAGAGGTGGTTCAACCTGTTCTTTGCTCGGAGGCTTTTGGAACGGTTCATCTTTTATTAAAGGTTGTAACACTTCTAAATTATTAACATCCTCATCAATAGTAAGCGGGATTTCCGCAGTCTCTGAGTCGCCATCAGAATTATATTCTTTAACGAAATATTGCATCTCATCCTTAAATGATACTGATGTAGCAGTCTCACTAGTTTCTTTTATTGGAGACACGTCATCTAGTTGCATACCAGAATCATAAGGATTATGTAAGAATCTGTTGGTTCCTTTACTAGTTTCGTTTGTCATAGAGTGGTTTTCATGGTCTGAAGAACAGTCTCCAAACAGTGAAGTAAGACATACAGTTTTTGTATTTTCTTGTTCTAAATTTTTTTGGTCTTTAACTACAGGTGGTTCAACCTGTTCTTTGCTCAGAGGCTTTTGGAACTGTTCATCTATTATTAAAGGTTGTAACACTTCTAAATTATTAACATCCTCATCAATAGTAAGCGGGATTTCCTCAGTCTCTGAGTCACCATCAGAATGATATTCTTTAACAATAATAGAGGGACTCATTTTTTGTAAAATAAAACAGTCTATATCATCACCTTCAGGCACAACAATAGGAGGTACTGTTTTTTCTAAAATAAAACAGTCTTCATCATCATCCACAGGATGCTCCAATGTCATTGATGTATCACAATCTTTGTTTATTATAGGCTGTTTGTGTATAGAACTATCAGAACTTTCATTTTCTAGCAATCGAGGATCTTCATTTAATGCAGCTAATGTAGGATGTTCAAAATTCATTGTGATATCATTTTTTATGTCATGTTCAATCACTTTACCTTCATTATTTGTAGGATTTTCAATGACTGCTGGATATTCAAAAAAAATCTTATCTTCAATCACAGGATCTTCAACAATTATGTGTTTACTTGATAAATCTTCTGAAATGTAATTTATCTCTTCAGTTTCAGCGTCATTGTTTTCATAAATTTCGACAACTTCCTTTTTAACAACTTCACCAATTAAGTCATTTTTAGTAAAATCTTCAAAATCCTTCAAAATATCACTAATTTCTACAGTTTTGGCATAAGTGTTTCTGTCTATTTCAATGAATTCCTTTTTAATGGTGCCCTTAGGTGCTGTATTTATAGAAACATTAGTGGAAGTGGACTTTAGACGAGTAACACAGAAGTTTGGTTTCCTTGTGTTCATTTGAGAAACAGTATGCTCAGTTATCTGAAACAAATGATGCAGCAATTTGAGGGAATAAGGGTAAGTTCAGGAAGCGGCTGCAGACAGCAGTTGTTGCAGCTACAAAACATTCAATTACATAGAATGTTGCTATCATTAAACAACTGAGTTATTCTTAGAATAGTTACTATTACTTTCCACAGTAGGAATCATACTTTAAATGGAATGTTAAAATTAATGTTAAAAAGACAGGATCCATACTTCTTGATAAACAAAGCAGTATACAGACCCAACTAATAATCTCCAATTTGAACCTTATGAATTATATGTACTTAAAAGAAAAAAAGTAATGTTTACCTGTATTCCCTTGCCGAGAAAGAGCCTAAATATTCTCTCTGAATTTTGTGTTATGCCAATAAAGTTACAGAACTTCTTCATAAGCGAGTAGCAAATGAAGCAAATTGTTTCAGGCCTTCCATCTCCTGCAGTGAACTGAAAACATCCTATCCTATAAAATGATGATTCCAATAATCAAGCTTCTGTCTAAAAGTATAAGAGTTAAATAAATATTTCATTAATAAATGCCCAACAGAAACACATAGTCCTGACCCGCACTAGGATTCCCTGTATCATGGTATAAGAAACAATGAGTACTATGGTACCACAATGCCCAGACACAGAACCAATATCTGTAGCACATGTAGACATTTGCCCTGCAGTGGGAATCGAACCAGCACCTCATGGATTGCAGCTGATTTATCCAATCTTGAAATATCTTTTGCCCTAAATGTGTTATGCATGGTTTAGTTGACCGCTCACCCTTTGTTCTCAAATGGTTACAACACCAGCCCGCTTAGCATGAGCACTCCAAGACAATCATTTGTCTACAAATGAGAAGACAAAACCTATTTCTGTCGCCTTTTCTGTCAAACAAAAGAGGGACAAAATATTTATTGTCTTCTCGGTGGTAGACAAAACGGTTGACACATTGCCTGCCTAGACAAAGATGAAAAACAACCTTAGTTACATAGCACGCAAGTAGCTAGCTGAAAGGCGGGATGTGTGGTTTCGATTCTGGCTGCAGGAAAATGTTCTTGTGCTGCAAATATTTGTTCCTTGTCTGGGTGTCCAACCATGTGAATAGAGAGCATTCTAGTATGTACAGTAGGACTATGCATGTAACCTGTTTAGTATTTTTTGTATGATAGTTATCTCTTGTGCCTGTGATTTGAAAAGCGCTCATTATGCTTTACACCAAAACAGTGATGCGAGCATTTACACTTGGCAACAGAAGTAGTTATGGTATAGTACATCAAAACTTTTACAACAGTTAAAAGCCATCTTCTAAAACAGTGCCCCCCCATTTTAAGGGGCGTTATAACATACAAACTGAAGTAATACAAAACTATTGCAAAAGAACGCATTCTATAACATTTAGCTGTCTTATGAAAAATTGTAAAGACAATACACAACTAACAAACGAACAAATTAATAGACGGGCTCGCGTCGCAAATATAAACAAGATGATACAAACCTTAGTTTTTGATATTTCTTCGAATTTATGTAGAAACCGGGCGTCTTCGATGAGAAACATACGGACTTTGCTAGATAAACACGCTCTGCATACCGCATTATAAGGCATTTTTCTTTCTTTAATTTCCCCAACACTCGTACAAAATAAATGAGTTCCTTCCTACTTAACAAAATAAAATAACCAGATAAGTTCAGATAACTAAACCGTTCCGGCGCCGGCGTATTTGTTTGACATTCTATTTTTCCGAAATGAACTTCTCGAAATCTAAACACAGATTAAAAAAAATTGAATCTAAATCTGCTCTACTGAATGTTTTGTCAAAGTGACATTGACATCTTGAATAATCCGATTTGCTAAAACCATCCCAGACATATGCACAAATATTTGTTCAAAGGCTATAGCCTGTTCCACAAAAAAAAATACTCCCACAGATATGGGCAAAGGGCTTCCGTAACGTAGGTGACAGTTATAAGACTGTATTGTATATACGACCATGGAAACATAATCCTGGAATGTACAGCCAGAGCCAGTATTTCGAGTACATTTTTGAATTATCTGGATGTGCTTTCCATGGTTGTACAAAACGTACTTATTACAAGTACGTAAATATCCATTACTAGTATCTGCCCACGGCTTCGTCCGCGTGATTATTATACACGGATAAAAAGTAGCCTATGTGTTATTCTAAAGCTATATTACTGTAAAGTTTCATCAAAATCCGTTCAGTAGTTTATGCATGAAAGAATAACAAACATCCATCCTCACAAACTTTCACGTTTATAATATTATTAGGATGTACAAGCCATAATGGGTAATGATAGGATTGCACGCTCCTAAAATGTACAACCCGGAATAAAGGAATATTTCGTGTACACTATTGACGACACGGATTGGTCGAGAATTTGTCAAATCACCAAGCCCTCAATGGTCGATGCGTAGTTTTACATGACAAGACCGAGCCTTGTTTACACTGTGCTATAAGTATTTTTTTTTTATTTACTACCTACTAAAGAGGCACCAAACTTACGGCCCACCATGAGGCAAGCGGTTACCCTAGCCTATGGACGCTTGCAATGCCAGAAATATTAAGCCTCCCTGAGATACCAAGATCTCATGACGAGCCCTTTCACAGAAGCTCTGCTACTCTTAAATTAATTCCTTCCTAGGCACATCCGACTCGAATAGGTTATGTTTTTTTTTATGAAATAGAACTTACAAGTTTTGCAAAATGGTCCTTCATCGCTACCATCCCGGCAGTCTTTCATACCATCACACATCATGGTGGCCGGCAGGCAGTAGGAGGAGTCCACGCACTTGTAATTCCGCTCTCCGATGGTTGGCAGTTCTTGACAGAAGGAGCCGTCGATGATCGTGTGGGGGAGAAGAGAGTGCCCTGGAATAATCCCTATTGAAACTACCGCATACGTAACCCACTAATAACGTAGGTATAAGTACGTGTACCCAGAATGAGTAAATTTAAATCTGTAGCTACCCTACTACAGATTTAAATACACTTTAAATAAAACTTTTTGATAATAAGATAAAAGTGCGGATGACAATGGCCTCGATTCTGTAGTACTAAACTAAATTTAAACTGTCGCTCTCTTTCACTGATAGTGTAAACAAGAAAGAGATAGCTACAATCTTAGTGCTGTCAAGTTAGTCAGATTTAAGTTTTCCATACAAATTTAGTCGTGATATCAAAACATGTTGATTATAAACACGAACAAAAGCGGCACGTAAACTGATTTGACAGCAGCACACGGCACTAAAATTGTAGCAATCTCTTTCTTGCGTACACTATCAGTAAAAGAGAGCGATAGTTTAAGATTAGTTTAGTCAGTATACTACAGAATCGAGTTATTATTAATTAAACAGTTTTCAGGGGTTAGAACTGCTGAGCATAGTGGTTTAGTTCCTCTATACTGGTGTTGTATCCTTTTCTTGACTTCTTAATTATGGCTTGGTGTTGTATTTAGTTACAGAGTTCCCCAAATTACTTAAGATGACTTAAATGACTAATTATTACAAATATAAGTTTTTTTTATTGTTTTTCCAAGTTTGGTGCCAAATGTGTCAAAAATTCAAACTCAGCGCATACCACGAGCATTTTTCAACGGTCATGCGTAGACTGGGTAAATGAAAGTAGTTGCAACTTACAGCAGAGTTCCTGAGTGTCTTCGTCGCTCTTGTCCTCGCAATCATAGGAGCCATCGCAAACCCAGAGACTGGAGATGCATTTACCATCGCGGCATCTGAAGCCTTTGCATGTTTCCTGCATGAACAAAGTTACATAAAAAAAACACATACGTAAATAAAACCTTTTTCATACAGCCACAATATTTTACGCTCGAGCACTAAGCTTAGGTATAATAAGGACTAAATCCCTTAAAGTCACTCCTAATTTCCTAATTTTATCGGCTCGACCATACTTAGTGTCAGTTATGAATTAGATGTAAGTTATTTGTTATGTTGTATTTGTATGTGAAAATAAAGAATTTGAATTAGTTGTCCTCCTCTACGAGAGTTATCCAGACGATATAAGTATGGAGCGATTATGAAAATAAGGGTTGAATTTTAGATGTGTAAGTTACTATGTATTAATGAATTAAGATGTGTAATTGAATTTTGAAAACATTGTAATTTTACTTTTTAGGTTTTGTGTGTCCTTACTTACCTACCTAATTTATGGACCTATGTAGTCCGATTTTTTTTAAGAGTAATAAAGAGTTAATAATAATACAATTTAATCTTTCATTGATGCCTAGATAAATTAATTAAATAAATAATACTGGGTCATTCACATAGCATTATCTAGCCCCAAACTAAGCAGATCTTGTATTATGGAAACTACATAACTGATATAAGTACTACTTATATACTTTATTTAAATATACATATATATTAAAGATAGAAAACACCCACCCGAGTTTGTTTCGCGGCGGGAATCGAACCCGCAACCTTCTGCATCTAGGCCCGCCTGAGATGCAGAAGGCTGACTGCACCACAGAGGTCGCCGATAGTCATTTATATAGCTAGATAGATCTACACTTAATTACTAGAAAGTACTTATTAAAGTTACTTATCAATAAGTACCTACTACGAGTAGTAAAGACCTGAGTACCTACAGATTTGTACGAGATAATCTCCGTAAGATATGCATATCTTTTGCCAATTATCTTAAGCATCATGCTTAAGATAATTGTAGACGGGCAAAAGATATGCTTAAGTCTATGTGTAAACTTAGTACAAAGACTTGAGTCCTGCCTGCTTAGCATGAAGACCCAATACAACGGTTTTGTCTACCGCGCCGCCGAGATTACAAAACATATTTTGTCCATCGTTTGAGAGAATAGGCGAGAGAATACAGAAATAATTTTTGTCTTCTCTTTCGTAGACAAAACGTTGTCTTGGGTGCTCATGCTAAGCAGGCTGTAAAAAGACTGGGTCTGGGGAGGCCCTGTGTGACTTACATCATTATTAACAGTAGTTATCCCCGATGCGGTACAGTTGACCTCATCACTGCCATCGTCGCAGTCAGTTTCAGTGTTGCAGATCCATTGATTGGGGATGCACTTTTTCAGATCATGGCACATGAAGTGGTTGGTTTCGTTGCAGAACTTCTCGTCGGGTGGATGGTCAGCTGGGAGAGTATAAATCATTGTGGATAGAAAACTGACCGAAACGGAACGCTGGCTAACGACAACAGATATCGCTTCTAAAATTATATAGATACGAAACTAGCTACCTACTCATGCTCTAGTCATGAGTTTTAGCTAAGTGAGGATCTTCACTTAAATACTTGATCGTACCTACTTGCCAAACGACGCAGTATGGAGAGGCTCAATGGACATATGATCTCAAAGATTGCAGGAGATCGGTGGATGGAGGTGGGCCAAGATCGTTCTGCATGGCATGGGGGAGGCCTGTGTGTAGCAATAGACTTAGAGGCTGTTGATAATGTCGATAACTATTGGAGTAAGGTATAGTAACCAGTAGGTATAGCTATGTCTGAAGCCAGGTTCGCTGTGTCCACAAGTAACTACTTATTTTGGATTAAAACTTGATCTCAATTGCTAGAACTGTCGTAGGTTGTCACAATGGCTGCGTTATGTAGGTAGCAGTTACTTACCACAGAAGCTCTCGTCTGAACCATCCATGCAATGAATGATGCCATCGCAGTACTGAGACTGTAGGATGCATCCAGCTCCCATGCAGGGGAACTTGTCCTCCCCAAGACAATCCCCCTCAAACTGCTGCATATCATCCATGAATTGCGCCGAGCAGGACACCAGGCATATTGACAAGATTGTTACGTAGATATTCATACTGTGAACAAATAAAAGTACTTATATTAGTATGAGCTTGGCCAACCCTGGTGAAGAATTTAAAATCCACCGACAATGTCTTTTGAAAGTTACCGCGCTCGCTCGAGGCACAACAATACAAAAAGTAGGTAGATAGAGAACTAACCTGATATTCTACCAAAATAGTGCAATAAAATATTTTTTATTAAATTATTCTCTGAATGAAACGGTGTGCAACGTGGTTCTCGGCAAAATGGCAGAACTTATAACGATATCTATCAAGTTCTCGAATTTCGATCTACCCGCATCTTGTTGAGCGTTTCGCTACAAATGTACATTAGTGTACTTCTACAATATTCTCGGTAATTGTTGCGTAGGTATAAGTAATATTTGGAAATAACATAAATTTGATTGAATTAACTTTTAAATTGGTATCGATTAATTAATGATAAATATAGATAGCTGGAATTATTAATTATTTTTTCCAAGCAGATTATAAATCGAAACAAATCGAAAAAAAATGAAAACTCTACGTAATTTGACATTTAAAGGCTGATGTTGCCAGCTTATAGAACTTTCCCTAGTTTTGATCAACATTATAAAAACAAACAACTAGAGATGCACGACATAAATCTTCTGAATGAAAAGAGATTTATTAATATTTATCTTCTGAAGATTTTAGTCACTATTAAATATCTTTAAATCCCAAATAACTCAGTAATTCAAAAGACTGATGCAGGATTAGATAATCCTCAACACTCTTCATATAAATATAGAAAATAATATGTAAAACACCAAAAAATCGTCGAAAGGTATATTTGATAGAATTAGCATTACCATATAATTTAATAGAATAGGTAGTGCCAATATGTTTGTGACAATATATATATATATATATATATATATATATATATATATATATATATATATATATATATATATATATATATTTTAATTTCTGGAATATTTCATTTTGATATGGCACACATTTTTAGTCTGTGGTCAGCATAGGTCAGAGTCCAACTTTCGTAGTTTTTCCAAGTTTATTTCGAGTTTTATTTATTTTTGGTTGAAACAGTTCACCGCCTATTTGTTTTAGAAATCTCCTTTATACAATATCGCCCAGTTTGTTGTGATAAAAACACAACCATGGCGTCTCACGTAGCGAAATCTTTAGCTAAAGTGTCCCACATAAGTTCCACGGTTAAGTTTGGTAAGAAACTTTAATTTATTCGACTTTATCTAAAGTCCAGGTTTTGAACAACATTCCGTTGACGAAACTACTTAACTTTCCAAGTGCAAGAAAATATAGAAATTGTACCTAAAAATAGATTTTTGATTACTGATCATGGAATGTTTATGAAAAGTAAACTTTGGACTTCTCATGTAATTGGCATAGATGCAGTTAATGTTTCATATTGATTTGCCAAGATATGAATGGAAGTTGATAGTTTCCTTGCATTCCAATCAACCCAACCTATAAATAGATAACATTGAGATGCACTGCATACTTTTTGTGTGTATACAAATTTAATAGGAAACCTTGTATGGAATAATAATTTTCCTTTCCCAATAGTTAATTAGTTAGCTCTGCATTGAGGGTATCAGTAACTACCTATTAAATAGCACAACAACTAAGCCTGGAATAAATATTGACAGATTATGATCATGCAATCATTAGTTCCTAATCAGAATCGAACCCACACCTCTTGTGTCTCAGCCAGCTCGGCCACTGTGTCACAACAACATAGAAGTCCTAGGCCTCCCCAAAGGGTGCTATGAAAAACAATCTTAGACCATCTCCAACCACTGACATTTTAGTACCTTTACAATGTCATCAGACTATAAGATGAGGGACCTATGATTAATGATACTAATAAAAATAAGTGCTAATTTTTATTAATTTATTGAACTACCAGCAAAATTGGGCATGCTCCAAATATAATGTTTGGAAGTGACTCTGACTACCCTCTAATTGGTATCATCAAAGATCTATGATATATGTACATCCATATTATGGGGAATACAGTTGTGATGTTTTTTTTAAATAATTAATCATTATTTTAGATACAGCGCGGAGAGCTCTCAGTGTCGGAGCAGCACTTCAACAGAAAAAGACCCTCAAGGACAAGACAGGCCACAATGTGGTATTAGTGGACGGAGTCAGAACCCCCTTCCTGGTGTCCTTCACGGACTACTCCAAGATGATGCCCCATGAGCTGGCCCGGCACTCTCTGCTGTAAGATCTGCTTATTTATAGCCAACAACCAACCAGTTGACCATAGAGTCTATGGCATAGACAAAACTATAGAAGAAATTAAATATTCATAAATAAATACTTTTTCGAGGCTTTTATGAACCAAAACTGCAAACATAGGATAGATCATGTCATGGTCTGAATGAATTAAATATATATATTTTAGTCGAGTACACACTTAGAATTCTCTTCAACCAAAGGTTGTAGGACTTCAAAAAAAAAAGAGGAGGTATGTACTCAATTCGGTTGTATTTTTTTTAATGTTAGTTACTTGATATTTTCGCCAATTGTTAACAGATTTTGATGATTATTTTGTTTTTGTATATAAAATGATCCCATAGTGGTCCCATACTAGTTTTATTCCTGAGGGATTGCTACTTTCTCGTAAAATTAGCCGAAATTTTTTTTATGGGTTATTTTACTTTTGTTTTGTCATCCCGAGGTGAGAAAAATAACGTAAGCACGTAAGGAAGTCGTTTTTATGACATTTAATGTCTTTTAATAATGTTGTTGTTTACTAGCTACTGCCCACGGCTTTGCCCGCGTGGTACCCGGATAAAAAGTAGCCTATGCTTTATTCTGATGTATCCTATCCTACTAATATTATAAACATGAAAGTTTGTGAGAATGGATATTTGTTACTATTTAACGCAAAAACTAGTAAACGGATTTTGATGAAACTTTACAGTAATAAAGCTCATACATCAGAATTAGTTATTGTGTGAACGAGTCACAAACATCCATCTTCACAAAGTGTAAAATAAACTTGAATTACAGTGGTCTTCTCCAAAAGACGGGCATATCGAAGGAGCTGATTGACTACATAGTGTACGGCACGGTCATTCAGGAAGTGAAGACATCCAACATCGGTCGTGAGGCGGCACTGGCTGCCGGCTTCAGCGATCGCACTCCCGCCCACACCGTCACCATGGCTTGCATATCCTCCAACCAGGCTATCACTACTGGTAAATACAACCATGCTTCCGTATTCTAGTGATCTGGATCAGTTCAGCTATCCATAGACTCCAGGTATTGCGACCGGCCTATGTTCTGATCGTTGCTCAGTACGACACAGCCGCAATATTCATTCACCGGTTCCTTTCCCGAAGAATGGAAGTGAAAACACCTCGCTTCCAAGTAGGTCTCTTTATTTCGTCACAATTTACTTATACTTAATCACAATTTACTTTCACAATATAAGCACTGTTTACTATTCACTATTTACTTGTTCACTGTTCAATGTTCTTTTCCAGAATGATCACTTGCGCACACATTTCGGTGCAAAATGCTCTATACTTCTATATAATTTTATCTGTCCGCTAGTGGCTAGTCCAACAAGCGAGTTCGAGCCCCGAACCAACCACAGAGCTTAAATTCCTAGAATCGAGGCGTGCGCGCTGGACACGTCCTGACTTGTCGAGTATTATTTCCGTCCCTTTCATTTCCTGCCTATTTTATATCTGGCTATCTTAGTCTATTTTAATGCAAGTTTCGACTTGCTTTGATTCCTACCTAACTTGCTCTGTGGAAGATTCGGGTTAAAAAATAAAAACAACCTAAACTTTTCATAGACTTAAAACTAGACCTATCTAACATATCATATAGAAAGTGTATTTATAAAATCATTATATCTACTTATTATCTACTTATGTTTTCTATCTTCTACGTCGCTCCAACAGTTTCCCCGCCAGTGCACGGTTGTCCGAGCACTCCATCCATTGGTTGCGACGTCCGTGGGGTGATCAGGATCAGCCTTGAAGCAGGTCTCCGCATCACGCCGCCTCTGGTCCTTACGTTGACTATGCGCGTTCTTTTATCCGGTCCCGGGAACGTTTCCTCTATAACTCCTCGTGGCCAAGTGTTGCGCGGGAGGGTGGAGTCTGCGACGATCACGACGTCACCCTTCTGGAGCTCCACGTTCTGTTTTTTGGTCATTTTCCTTGGCATGAGTGTTGGAAGGTATTCCTTCAGCCATCTGCTCCAGAAGTGGTCCGCTAGTCGCTGCGCCGTCTTCCAATTCGGTTTCCCCACCAGGTCGGAGTCATCATGCTCACTGAGGATGGCCGCTCCACAGGATCTTCCGATCAGGAAGTGGTTCGGAGTCAGGCTTTCTTCTCCTGGTTCTGCGCTTATGTGTGTCAGCGGTCTTGAATTGATCGTGTGCTCCACTTCTGTTAGAAGGGTGTGGAGCACTTCTTCCGGCGGGCTTCTTTCATCGAGGACGGCGGCCAGAGCAACCTTTACCGATCGCACCAGGCGTTCCCACGCTCCGCCCATGTTTGGGGCTCCTGGAGGGATGAACCTCCAGGTAAATCCCTCCTTTTCGGCCGCCTCGACGAGCTCTTCTCTGCTCATTTTCTTTACTTCGGCTTTCAATTCGTTGCTGGCGCCGACGAAGTTAGTCCCATTATCGCTAAAAATTGATCTGGGAAATCCTCGGCGGGAGGCCATCCTTCGCAGCGCCATGATCATTGAGCTGGTGCTGAGCGACGCAGCCAGCTCTATATGGACGGCCCTCGTGGTCAGGCAGGTAAAGAGGGCGCCCCATCTCTTTTCTCTCCTTCTGCCGATGGTTACGTGCATAGGGCCAAAGTAGTCAACCCCAGTGCACGTGAACGGCGGCTGATGATGTGCCAAACGTTCTGGGGGCAGGTTGCCGAACGGTGGCATCTCTGGCTTTCCTCTCTTGAGCTTGCACCACTGGCACTGGTGTGCCATTCTTCGGACGGCGTCTCGGAGGGACAGGACCCAGTACCTCTGCCGTATCTCGTTGATGACCGTCGCGTGGTTCCCGTGGTGCAAGCGGCGGTGCCAGTGTTCTATGAGAAGTTGTGAGATATGGTTTCTTCCATCCAGGATTGGGAGTTTCGGATTTTCCCCGTAGTTTTGGATCTTCACTGCACGGCTGTTGAGCCGTAGCATCTCATCTTCGAGTATCACGTCGATTTTCTTTAGACGACTGTTATTTTCTAGGCTTTTATCTTTTCTCAAGCTTTCTATCTCTTTTCGGAATGACTCTTCTTGACTCTGTCTGATGAGAGCCCTTTCTGCTTTTCTCAAGTGTTCGGGTTCAATTGGTTTCCATCTTTTCTTTTCATTTTTCTTGAGTTCGGTGACGCCGTTTGTGTCTTTTCTTCTGCGGCACATGTCTATAAACATGTATATTCTCGCTGTGGTTCTCAGCAGGCGAGTCCAACTACTGAACTTGCATGGGTCTGGCAGGCTCAGCTCACGGACTGTTCTAGTCATCGTGGTGCACTTGACATTTTTCTTTTCTTCCTGACTTGCATTTTTATCATTTATTTTCTTTTCCGGCCATTTAGATCTTGGCTGGAGCAGGAATGCGGGTCCGGAGAACCATCTTGCCGTGCTGATAAAATTTTTCGGCACATTTCTCGTGGCATCGTCAGCTGGGTTGTCCTTGGTGGGGACCCATCTCCATTCATGAGGTTTTGTGAGGTCTTCAATCTCCGCCAGTCGGTGAGCGACGAAGGTTTTGTAACGTCGCGGGTCCGCCTTCATCCATTGTAGCACTGTTGTTGAGTCTGACCAGAAGACCCGAGATGTGATCTCCAGGTCAGACTCTTCGGTGACCGTGTTTGCCAATCTTGCTCCCAGGAGTGCAGCCTGAAGTTCAAGGCGCGGGATGGATGTGGCCTTCACTGGTGCCACCTTCGCCTTCCCCGCCATTAGCGCGATGCAGCTCTCCCCGTTGGCTGTTGTGGTCCTCCAGTAGACAGCAGCGGCATACGCTGTCTCACTCGCGTCCACGAAGGTGTGAAGCTCTCCTTTTGCAGTTCTAGACAGGCATCTAGGGATCTTCACGTTTTTTAGCGCTTTGATGTCTTCTAAGTATGATTTCCATATTTCAGTTTGTTGTTCGCTTATGGCCTCGTCCCATGACACTCCAGTTCTCCATAGGTCTTGCATAAGCTTCTTGCCCTTCATCAGAACTGGAGCGACGAGTCCCATCGGGTCGAATGTGGACATCACTGCGCTGGTCACCTCTCTCTTCGTGGGAGCTCGGCTTCCATTGGCAACTTCAGGTTTCGTGTTCCGTAGGCCGATGTTGTAAGCGAGCATGTCTTCGTTGATCAGCCATCTCATTCCGAGGGTCTTTTCCTCATTGCCAATCCTTTTTTCTGTCGGCGGTTTTTCTTTCTTCAATTTCGTCAACGTTTTCGTCTTATTGCTCGCCCACTGTCTTAATTCGAAGCCAGCTGCTCGTTGTATTTTGTTCACTTGTTCAGCCACCTCAGCTGCTTCTTCTTCGTCCATGTAATGGTTTCGTACGATTGCTCTAACTGCTTTCGGGTACTGGTCTTCGTACTTCTTGGCGTTGCAGTTTTTCACGAAGATAGCTGTTGCTGGAGATGATGCAGCACCAAAGATGACGGATTTCATCCGGTATTCCCGGGGTTTAGCTCGTTCATCTCCTCGCCAGAGGAATCTCAGGCTGTCACGATCTTCTTTTCTGATTCCAATCCGAAGGAACATCTCTTTGATGTCGGCGACGATTGCTACTGGTCCCTCTCGGAATCTCAGGAGTACTCCAAAGAGTGATTGGAGTAGAGCAGCAGTGCGTCGTTTAGGCTCTTTCCTTCGAACTTTGCAGCGGCGTCGAAGACTATGCGGACTTTGCTTTTGGTCGGATGCACCACGGAGAAGTGAGGCAAGTAGAAGGTACGGCCTGGAGTGGAGACTGCTGGGGCTTCTTCGGCGTATCCGCTGTCTAGCAGGTTCATCAGTTGTTTGTGGTATTCTTCTTTGAGAGATGCGTTCTTGTTCAGCTTCTTTTCAACACCCAGTAGCCTGTTATGTGCTTGGGTGTAATTGTTCGGTAGCGTCTCGTCATTCTTTTTCCACAGCAGTCCAGATTCATATCTTCCATCAGGCAGTTGTTGCGTCGTCTCCTCCAGTAGTTTCAAGGCTCTCCCGTCGGCGTCATTGCTGGGGCATCTTTGTCGTATTCCGATCGAGTCCAGGTCGAAGTGATGTTTGATCATTGCCTCGATCGTGTCTTCGTTGTCCCCGGTGTGGCAGTGATTTACGTAGCTCACTGGATCAGCAGCTCCGGTGTGGCACCCATGTAGTACCCATCCAAGGCTTGTGAGTGACGCGACAGGTTCATTCCGCCTTCCCTTCAGGATCTTCCGGGATATGATGAGATCCCAGTTGTCTTGACCGATCAGTAATGATGGTCTTTCTTTCTCGTAATGAAGCTCGTTCATCATGTTCTTTAGATGGCTGCACCCCTCGATCGTCCTCTTGTTTATATGTTGAGGTGACAGCCTCAAATCTTCGACAGTTCGTACTCCTCTGAGAGTACGCTTGTCTCTTCTTTGAGCTCCTTTGATTTTCAGGTCCATTCTTTGAGAGTCCTTTTTCTCAATGACCTTTCCACCGACAGTTTCCAAGATCAGTGATTCTTCTGTGCCGGTGGCTCCAATGCGGCAGGCGATGTCCTTGTCCAGCAGAGACACTGTCGACCCCTCGTCAAGCAGTGCTAGGATCCGGGTGGATCCTTTTGGGCCGTAAACGTCCACTGGTATCATCTTCAGGTAGACTCTAGTTCCATCTGCTGCCGCGTATACGGATTTCACAAGGTTCGTATCTTCTTTTTCATTTGCTGGTTCACGTGGCGATGTTGAAGGCTTCTCCTGCTGCGTTTTCGGTCCTTGTTCTGAATGCAGCATGATGTGGTGGGGTCGTTTGCATTTCTTGCATGGTTGGCCCCGGCAGTCTTTCTTCATATGTCGCCGGCGTAAACACTTAAAGCACAGTCGTTTAGAGGTAGCTATGTTCCATCGTTCATTGGTGCTTGCTTCTCGAAACTTTTTACATTCGGTGAGCCAGTGAGATTGTTCCTCGCAGAGAATGCAATACTTCTTGTATCCATCCGTCGCAGTGGCAACAGTTTCCTTTGAACCATGATCATCATCATCATCATCTTCTTGTGTTGCATGCACTGGATGTCGCGTGTTCCCAAACTTCTTCTTTGGTAGCTCCGGTGGAGCGATCTTCCCACACAGATCAGCTTCCCCTTCGAGGAACTTCTTTAATTTCAGGAGTTCTGGCTCTTCTTCACCCATCTTTGCACTGAAGTCGAGCCATCGGTATCGCAGTATTGGCGATAGCTTCTCCGTGATGCTTCGGCTTATTTCTGGAGAGTACAGGTAGTGTGGCTTCTGCAGGGCAGTTATGGTCGTAACCGCGTTCCCGACGTGGCTGGAGAAGATGCAGATATCTCGCGGTGAATCTCCGACGCGCGGAAGTTCCTTGATCTTCTGCAGCTCTGACAGTACCAACTGCTCCGGTCTTCCAAATCTTCGCTCTAGTGCTTTGATGATGTCTTTAGGGTCTGATGTCACGAAAAGCAGACCTCTGATGGCTTCCTTTGCTGCTCCCTTGATGGCTTTTCTTAGACGGGCCATGTTGTGTACCACTGTACATACTGCCGCGCTGTCTTCATAAGCCCTTTTAAAAGGCAGCCATTCTTCATGTGAGCCGGAGAATTCAGGCAGGTCCCAAATCTTCGGCGATGCGGTCATCGTTGGCTGTACCGATCGGGTAGCTTTGATGATGGCGTCGGCAAGTTGTTTGATCTCACTCTTCGGTGTTGGTTCAGTTTCCACGGCCTTCGGTTCTTCAATGAACGTGGTCGTGTGTTCAACCCATTGTTCAACATGCGTCGATTTTTCTAGCTCGAACTCGTCATCAAGGTCCTCTTCAGATGGACAGTTCATGAGTTCGTAGTCGGTCTGGGCCAAAGCAGCGGCAGTCTGAGCGACCTCAAGTTGTCGCCTTTGTAGTTCCCGACGAGCCTCTAGTTCCATTTTCCTTGAAGACTTCGTCGATCTGGCTGCCTGCCCTGGGACCAGCGTGCTTGAAGACGCAAGCGGAGGCGCAGCAGGACATCCTCCAATGTTCTTCGTGCTTTTCTTTCTTGGCGCAGCATCGACTGCGGATGCGGTAGTGAGACGCGTGCTTGCAGCCGCAGACACGGCCGCGGGGGGCGCGGCGGGCGCCTCCGGGACCGTAAACGCGGGCGCTTTCTCGGATGGTGCGGCGCGGTGCGGGGGGGCGGTTGGCTTTGGGACTCGAACGAGAGCAGCCAAAGCCTCCTTCGCGGTCAATGTTCTTGGGGTAGGCGCGGTTGTCGCAGCAGCGGCAGCAGCCGACGATGCGCGAGTTGTCCTCCCGGCCGGGGCAACGGGCCTTAAGGCGGCGTTACCGGTGGCGATCGTTTGACGCGAGCTCGCTGAAGACGTTTCGGCGGCGGATGTCCCGGCGGATGCCATGGTCGACGTGGTCGTTCCCGTTTCCGTCGACGCGGGCGTGTTCATGGACCAATCCGTGGTCGATGTCTCTTCAGAGTCCTCTTGCCCCTCCGATCTGGTAGTAATCGGAGACCTCGAACGGATGTTCGGCATATCCACTTCTTCCTCGATCCGGTGCTCGAAGGACCAAGAAACTATTGCGACCGGCCTATGTTCTGATCGTTGCTCAGTACGACACAGCCGCAATATTCATTCACCGGTTCCGTTCCCGAAGAATGGAAGTGAAAACACCTCGCTTCCAAGTAGGTCTCTTTATTTCGTCACAATTTACTTATACTTAATCACAATTTACTTTCACAATATAAGCACTGTTTACTATTCACTATTTACTTGTTCACTGTTCAATGTTCTCTTCCAGAATGATCACTTGCGCACACATTTCGGTGCAAAATGCTCTATACTTCTATATAATTTTATCTGTCCGCTAGTGGCTAGTCCAACAAGCGAGTTCGAGCCCCGAACCAACCACAGAGCTTAAATTCCTAGAATCGAGGCGTGCGCGCTGGACACGTCCTGACTTGTCGAGTATTATTTCCGTCCCTTTCATTTCCTGCCTATTTTATATCTGGCTATCTTAGTCTATTTTAATGCAAGTTTCGACTTGCTTTGATTCCTACCTAACTTGCTCTGTGGAAGATTCGGGTCAAAAAATAAAAACAACCTAAACTTTTCATAGACTTAAAACTAGACCTATCTAACATATCATATAGAAAGTGTATTTATAAAATCATTATATCTACTTATTATCTACTTATGTTTTCTATCTTCTACGTCGCTCCAACACCAGGCTATCACTACTATTAAATACGATCATCAATTGAGCTATCTATATATCCAGGCTATCACTACTGGTAAATACAATCATCAGTTGAGCTATCTATATATCCAGGCTATCACTACTGGTAAATACAATCATCAGTTGAGCTATCTATATATCCAGGCTATCACTACTGGTAAATACAATCATCAGTTGAGCTATCTATATGTCCAGGCTATCACTACTGGTAAATACAATCATTAGTTGAGCTATCTATATATCCAGGCTATCACTACTGGTAAATACAATCATGCTTCCGTATGCTAGTGATCTGGATCAATAGAGCTATCCATAGACTCCAGGCTCTCACTACTGGTAAATACAATCATGCTTCCTACGACCTATCCAACGACCCCATGCGAGAGACGAGAAAAAAATCATCACCACTTTACGTGTAGGGGAGGTAACTTAAAAAAATAGATTTCAAAGTGTTTTTTACACTTTGTCGGCGGGATAAAATATAAATAATGCGAGACATTTTCACACAGCATCATCTAGCCCCAATGTAAGCACAGCTTGTGTTATGGGAACTACATGACTGATCAGTTCCCATAACACAAGCGGGCCTTCGCCCACTGCGCCACAGAGGTCGTCAATAATTATGTATACTCGCCAAAATACAGCTTTTTAGTACTAAGAGTCTCTGAGCTAAGCCGCAGAACATAAGTTCCTTCAAATCATCTGCAAATATATCACAGTCAGGGTTGGCAGTAGTATAATAAAATTGAATCCTGTTTCCCGTAAGGTATCGGCATGATAGCGGCCGGCGCGTACGACATCATCGTAGCCGGCGGAGTGGAGTTCATGTCGGACGTTCCCATCCGGCACTCGCGCAAGATGCGGTCGCTGCTGCTGCGGATCAACAGAGCCAAGACGCCCGCGCAGAGGCTGTCGCTGCTCGCCACCATCAGGCCGGATTTCTTCGCTCCTGAGGTACTTACGTCCATATAGACCAGTTAAGCCAAGTAGCGTGAGGACCCAAGACCACGGTTTTGTCTTCGGAAGTGAAGAAAAAAAGATATTATCTCTCTACTGTTTGACAGAAAGGTGAAATAAAAGTAGTTTTCTTCTCTTCTTTAGTCAAAGATCTATGTCTAAGTAACTGAATTAGTTACGTCCAAATAGACCAGTCAAGCCCAGTAGTGTGAGGACCCAAGACCACGATTTTTTCTTCGGAAGTGAAGACAAATAAATATATTGTCTCTCTCTTTTTTGACAGAAAGGAGAAATAAACGTAGTTTTCTTCTCTTCTTTAGTCAAAGATTCTTTAGTCTACATAACTGAGTAAGTTACGTCCACATGGACCAGTCAAGCCAAGAAGCATGAGGACCCAAGGAAGGGAAGGCAAAAATTATAACTGTCTCTCCTTTGTTTGACAGAAAGAGTTGTCATTAGACAATGGTACTCATGCTAAGCCTAAAGTTAATGAATGCTTCCACGAATCAGTTGGTTAATTCCTTCACAGACTAGTTAATTGCTTCGTACATCAGTTAATGAATGCCCCCACGAATCAATTAGTTAATTTCTTCACAGACTAGTTAATTGCTTTCTACATCAGTTAATGAATGCCCCCACGAATTTGTAAGTTAATTCCTTCACAGACTAGTTAATTGCTTCGTATACCAGTTAATGAATGCCCCCACGAATTAGTTAGTTAATGCCATCACAGACTAGTTACTTGCCTTGTAGACCAGTTGATGAATGCCCTCACAAACTAGTTAGTTAATTCCTTCACAGACTAGTTAATTTCCTCATAGATCTTTTATTGCATGCCCCCAGGAATTAGTTAGTTAATTCCTTCACAGACTAATTAATTGTCTCGTAGACTAGTTAATGAATGCCCCCACAGACCTATTGAATCCATATTATCTTTATTTCCAGCTCCCCGCGGTTGCAGAGTTTTCGTCGGGTGAGACCATGGGTCACTCCGCGGACCGGCTGGCAGCTGCGTTTGGTGCCTCGCGACAGGTCGGTGTTTATTTTTACTAAACAGGTACCTAGAAGAGACGGTTTTCCATAGAAAAATCCTAGTTTTTTATCATATTAGAAGACATAAGGGCATCCGTTCTGCTACTCCAGGGGCATTGCAGAGCGTTGCCTGCCTTAAACAAAGTTGAAAGTCTCAAGTGCCTATAATTTCTCCACATATGGATTCATACATACTAGCTTCTGCCCACGGCTTCGCTCGCGTAGTGCTCGGATAAAAAGTAGCCTATGTGTTATTTTGATGTATAAGCTATATTACTGTAAAGTTTCATCAAAATCCGTTCAGTAGTTTTTGCGTGAAAGTGTAACAAACATCCATCCTTAAAAAAATTGATACTACTACTAGCTTCTGCCCACGACTTCGCCCGCGTGGTACCCGGATAAAAGTAGCCTATGTGTTATTTTCATGTATAAGCTATATTACTGTAAAGTTTCATCAAAATCCGTTCAGTAGTTTTTGCGTGAAAGTGTAACAAACATCCATCCTTAAAAAAATTGATACTACTACTAGCTTCTGCCCACGACTTCGCCCGCGTGGTACCCGGATAAAAGTAGCCTATGTGTTATTTTCATGTATAAGCTATATTACTGTAAAGTTTCATCAAAATCCGTTCAGTAGTTTTTGCGTGAAAGAGTAAAAACATCCATCCTCACAAACTTTCGCATTTATAATATGCGAAAGTTTGTGAGGATGGATCCACGCGGGCGAAGCCGTGTGCAGAGGCTAGTACTTGTCGTCAAAAATGATCCTTGCACGCTTAGAGAGCCAGGAGATTTAGTTGTATTATTTTATTTTATGATTTATAGCTAGTTTTTCAGTAAAAACTATCGTGAACTGGACTATTCATATCGTAAAAACGGGAATTTACACATACTGCACTATCGGTGAATGCACCGACTAAGTTTCGACTCATTCCGAGAGCCTTCATCAGGGTGAGTGATCGCGACTTTCTCCCTCCGCGTCGAGAGTGCACGACGCAACGCGGAGGAATAGTTTTTCAGTGTTTTTTTTTAATGTCAATATCTGTGTGCCCACTGGCAAAGATCTCAAAACAATTTCGGTTTAGTTGTTAACTAAATGCTATTTATTTCCAGGAGCAAGATGACTACGCGTTGCGCTCGCACAAGAACGCGCACGAGGCGCAGGCCAAGGGGTACTTCACCGATTTGATCCCTGTCAAAGGTACGTCAAAAACCTACATATTTATTGCTAATAGCGACATCTCTCGCCACATGATTGAATTACGTTACATCACATCATCGAGCAGTTAACCCCGAGAGGCGTCATATTGAACCACACTGTTCCGTCAACACATCAGTCTTTTAGGACTGATGTTGGAAACACGGACATTGTCATAGTCATTGCGTCATGTTGCCTGCTGTGCTCTGATTTGTTGAAACTACATTTTCGACCAATCAGAGCACAGCAGGCGTGGCGGGACTCGCACGACAGTTGACAGAATTGTTTCCTAACAAATTAT
This sequence comes from Perizoma flavofasciatum, assembly GCA_958496245.1. NCBI lineage: Eukaryota > Metazoa > Arthropoda > Insecta > Lepidoptera > Geometridae > Perizoma > Perizoma flavofasciatum. The sequence goes on along the minus strand of OY292443.1, from coordinate 2,557,703 downwards.
CAAAAATTGCGTCTTTTGAGGCTGTCTACTGTATGCATCACATCAACGTAATGCAACTTACTACTGATATACGAAGAGTTACCACAGACAATGCAAAGATTGTTTTGCAAATGGAGGACTAACCACGGACTCCATACCACTTAGTGGTTAATAAATATATTTGTAGTTGTATTTATATTTTATTTTGTACTAGCTTCTGCCCACGGTGTTATTCTGATGTATATGCTATATTACTGTAAAGTTTCATCAAAATCCGTTCAGTAGTTTTTGCGTGAAAGAGGAGCAAACATCCTCACCAACTTTCACGTTTATAATATTATTAGGATTTATACCTTGATGACGACCTTGATGATGGTGCGACGGCAGTGTAGCCGGCTGCGTTGCAAGAGGTGTGGGTTCGATTCCCTCCTCGGAACAAATGTTTGTTATAAATGTTTATGTGTTCCCAGTTTGGGTTTTGTGGTACCACGGTGCTCGTAGTTCCTGATACCCACGAATCCTAGTATGGGGTCACGACTATGTACGTCTCTGTTGGATGTTTATGTTAATAATGTTAATTACCCGTAGTAACTTTTTTTGACCCATTACGAAACCACGGGTAATGTCTATTATCGTATTACCCTACAGTGGAGGGCAAGGAGAAACTGGTGGATAAGGACAACGGGATCCGTGTGTCCACGCCCGAGCAGCTCGCCAAGCTGAAGCCGGCCTTCATCAAGCCGCACGGCACTGTCACTGCCGCCAACGCATCGTTCCTGGTGAGTTTCATCACCATCTTCCCACTGCCGACAACGCATAATTGAGTTTCATCACCGTTTTCCCACTGCCGACAACGCATCATTGAGTTTCATCACCGTTTTCCCACTGCCGACAACGCATCATTGAGTTTCATTACCGTCTTCCCACTGCCGACAACGCATCATTAAGTTTCATTACCGTCTTCCCACTGCCGACAACGCATCATTGAGTTTCATTACCGTCTTTCTACTGCCGACAACGCATCATTGAGTTTCATTACCGTCTTCCCACTGCCGACAACGCATCATTAAGTTTCATTACCGTCTTCCTACTGCCGACAACGCATCATTGAGTTTCATTACCGTCTTCCCACTGCCAACAACGCATCATTGAGTTTCATTACCGTCTTCCTACTGCCGACAACGCATCATAAGTTTCATCACCATCTTCCGATAAAGATACTCTGCTAAGTTAAGAAAAACATAACTGACGCCCGTGCGTCCTGGGCGAATCGTTTACTTTATACTAGCTTCTGCCCACGGCTATGCCTGTGTGGTATCTGGATAAAAAAATATCACTGTTAATTAGATTATATGGTTAGCAGAATACCAGTGCTAAGTAGGTAGCCACCTACCTATATGCTGAGCTGACACCTTTATGGCGTGACATTGAACTGTAAATAGATGGATCAGGAAGGTTCGTGGGGCATTTCTGTTCTGCAGAACTTGACAAATACCACTTTCTGTTGGCGTTAACGCCTGCGGTAACAGTAAATTGGATGGGAATGACATTAGTGGAAATGTCATGTGACTTCTGCCAATTTTTTCAGTGACAAATTTGCGTTAGCGTGAAAGGATAACTAAGCGTGAGATTTTTGTCTAGCCCAGTTCGACTTATAAGTAGGCTTAGCTCCTATTGTTTTTTTTTGACCGTCCCAACATCCTATTTCTAGAACTTAGAGAGAGTAAAAAAAATAAAAAAAATATGCTGGACATTTTTCACACAGCATCATATAGCCCCAAACTAAGCAGAGCTTGTATTGTGGGAACTACACGACTAAACTTTATATACTTTTTTTTGTAAATACATACATAGAAAAAACCCAGACCAGAGACAAATATTTGCAAATCATACAAACATTTGTCCCGCGGCGGGAATCGAACCCGCAACCTTCTGCGTTTCAGACAGGCGCCACAGAGGTCGTCAAATAATTACCTACCTAACTCATTCAATTATCCCAGTAATTTTTGTTCCGCATTCTTCACTTTTTAAATTCTACCCAAATCGAAACGTAAAAATATAAAATGTGTCTAGCCTACTAGGTTTCAATGCACTTAGTCCACAATGATGAGTGTTGTTTTTTGCAGACGGACGGCGCTTCAGCGTGCCTGGTGATGTCGGAAGCGAAGGCCAAGGAGCTCGGCTTCAAGCCCAAAGCTTACCTTCGCGACTTCACTTACGTCGCTCAGGTAATTTCACAATCTGTTACACCAAAGCCAACATCAGCGGCCGCGGAAGTGGGAGGCAGTCCTCTGCCTCCCACTTCCGCGTCCTCTATTTTAAGGGGGGGAATTGGGCCTCCTGGCCCAATTCCCCCCCTTAAAATCACATGGGTACCCGCCTACCAAGTCAGGGCTGGAGATTAAAGGGGTGACCAAAGAAATTTGCCCCTCCGTCACGGAGTACTTCCACGGTCCCTGGTCAACATTTATATCAGATGCACAAAAAACTACGGTTATAAAGAGGTCGATCCTCGTCGCCAATGAAGTATATTCATAGAGTAGACTTAAAAGACGCAATGTTTGATAATTTGCTAGGAAACAATTCTGTCAACTGTCGTGCGAGCCCGCCACGCCTGCTGTGCTCTGATTGGTCAAAGCAGAGCACTGCAGGCGTAAAAAGACTACTCCCGAAAACTTCGGGAGGTGAAAGTACCCATCAATATGAACAACTTTTACTATGGAACCAACACTGTGAACGCGAAAAAAAAATCAGCATGTTCCATACTAAAGTTCAATACCTACTTGGCTAAAATGTATGGAACAGCTGATTTTTTTTTCGCGTTAGTTTCACTCCTCGTAATTTTCGGGAGTAGTCTTATTACACCCGGTATAGGCGGTAATCAACGAAAGTCATCATACGATTCAAAAAAATGTTTCATTAAAAACTCGCTCGCTCTATAAATAAATATGAATTTCCACCAGGACCCCGTAGACCAGCTGCTCCTGGGGCCCGCGTACGGGATCCCCAAGATCCTGGAGAAGGCTGGACTCCAGCTCAGCGATATCGACACTTGGGAGATCCACGAGGCGTTCGCTGTGAGTATTACAAAAAAGTTTTACATTATTCCATCCTCGGCGGACAATATAACAGTTTTGCAATAACCGTCCACTTAAACCATAGCGTGGTCTACCATATTTCATGTTTCACATTTTAATAATAATGCTAGACTTTTTTCACACAGCATCATCTAGCCCCAAACTAAGCAGAGCTTGTATTATGGGAACTACATGACTGATATATACTACATATATACTTTTTTTTATAAATACATATTATTGTACATTCAATACACCCAGACCAGAGACAAATATTTGTCCCGCGGCGGGAATCGAACCCGCAACCATCTGAGTCTGAGGCGGGCCTTCGCCTACTGCGCCACAGAAGTTATCAAATAGCAATGTCAGACAGAACCTCTGATACCAGAATTAGCTAATAGCTTACACAAACTTTTCTAACCAATTTAAAGTTAATTTTTCGTTATTTTTAGGTTATGTCTTTTGACAAAGGAGTTGGCTTACCCATATATACAAACTAATCCAACCAATTTTTTGTTTACAGGGCCAAATCTTAGCTAACCTGAAGGCGATGGACTCCGACTGGTTCGGACAGACCTACCTCGGCCGCAAGGGAAAGGTATCATTATTTACGTACAAATATGTTCTGTTGAATATAACTAATATGTAAATAGCCATTAGTAATTAAGTGACTGTTGGTGCCAAAATATAAATAAAAAAAACGTCTGTTTTCCAAATATTGAAAGACAAAAGGATTAGGATGCTGCTGTGTTTCAAGTAATTTGGGGATGCTGATTATAATAATTATACGACAAACAGCAGTCAAAAACGATACCCGCCATCTTTGATTTCAGTATTAGTTATTAATGCTCAAATCAAAGATGGCGGATATCGTTTTTAACAGCTTTGTCGTCTTCTCAATATTTCCTGCACAGACAACAACAGTGAAGATTTCGCGGCGGGCGAGTAGCCGGCTGGGGCGCAAGAGGTTCGGGTTCGATTCCCGCTGCGGGACAAACGTTTGCATGTTCTGCCGATATTTGTTTCTGGTGTACACGTAGTTCCTGATATCCAGGACACAGGGAATCCTGGTGGTGTTTGTTTATTATTCATTTATATAAAGTTTATTGAAAGAACAATGCGATTTTATAAACATGTAACATTATATGGTTTTGTTGTAGGTCGGCTCCCCAGACTTGGAAAAATGGAACAAGTGGGGTGGTTCTCTGTCTATCGGGCATCCCTTCGCTGCTACTGGCGTAAGTATTATTTGGTACTGTGAAGTATTTAAATAATTCCTTTCGAGATTGGGAGCTTAAAAACTAGCTTTTGTTTATAACTCAAAAAAAATTGTATCACAAAACACAAAGCTTAATGTACTTTTGTCGCTAACTGTACAGTAGTACTTTCATTCCTTCAAATCGGTACAGTTGTAAAGAACATTACATATTTGTACTGTAACGCTAAAGAATGTATACTTCGCATTTTAAAAATCAATAGTATCAGAAGGAATGTCAGTATGAAATAATGGAAAATAATACTAATTGTTACTTGGTTCTTCAGGTCCGGCTGTGCATGCACACGGCGAACAGGCTGGTGCGCGAGGACGGACAGCTCGGCGTCATCTCCGCCTGCGCAGCCGGCGGGCAGGGCGTCGCCATGTTACTGGAGAGACACCCCGACGCCACTCCTAACTAAACAACTCTCACTGTCACCTAGGCGACCACTAAGCAGTACAGGTCGCGGCGCAACGAAACTAATATAGCACGCAGATAACGGGTTTTTCCCCTTGTCCCTCCCACTTCATAGATCAAGGGAGGCGCAGATAGCGAAAACGTCTTCTATTTTAAAATCAAAGATGGCGGATGTAAATTATTCCAAAAAACTGAATTGATATAGGTTCCGTTTTCAAGAATAGCCGAAAGAGATATTGTTATATTGAACCAAACAAGGTCCTTGTATAACGATATATCTCTTGGTTATCCCTGACATCAGTCAGGAATAGCCTAAAAACCCACAATGTTCCAATATGTCGGAATCTATATAATTAGTTCTTATGCTATACAATTCTGTTCGTCTCACCGTTGCGACCCGGCCCGTTGACTATAAACGCCTAGATTTTGCTTACTTTACACCAAATGAGTAACAGAGAAACTCTGGTTTCGAGTAACTTACCTGAGTTTGACAAGAGTGGGGTTCACAATTGTTTAATATTCACGTTTGCGTTATTCTCTCTGTAGGTGTAGACTTTGTTTATACGTACAGTACGACAGTACTAGGAGGGACCTAACTCGCTACTGAATAACTGTATGGACCTACGATCTTTAGTTATGAATCATGTATGTAATGTTTGTGGGATTATTAAAAATAAAGTTTTCTAGAGTTGGCTGCCGATTGAAATGTTGTAAAGGTTATGATATTAATTTGAGAGATTTGGAGATAAAAAGCAGACTCCTTTCACGCAATGTTTATTGAAAAATGTACGAAAGACCTACGAATCTTCATGTTTGTAAAAAAAAATAAACCAGTACCTTATAATAATTTCAATCATTGTCTAATTTCAAAAAATATATTCCTTGTTTTACCGTAAGTTAAACTATATCGTTGCTGTAGTGTGTAAGGTTTATAACTGTATAACAGCTCATTTCGTAAAGTATATTTATTTCATATTCCCTAAGAAATGTATCTGAAGATTAAATAAAAGTCTAAATAAATATTATAAAAATATGTGTATCTTTTATTGGGTCAATTTTATTAGATTTATGAGTTAGTTGCGAGTATTCATTCTACACTCGCAGTTGTTTCTAAACAGCTACAATTTGGTACTAGGTACCTACTGCGTTTCATTTTAGTTCATTCGCACTAGCTCCTGTTTTGATTCTGTAGGATCAAAAAATGTTTAATCTGTGCTAACGTCCTAGGAACCAAAGATACGCTAATAAGCTAGGGACTATAAATCAATAAATACGTTACAGGCTTTTAAAATATTATGTCTGTTAGTGTTTATTTATTGGTGTAAAGGCAAAAATGCTAAAGCGTCATCATTGTCGTAATTTACATAGGTACTATGTTAATTTCAAAAATTATGAAAGAAATAATTTAATCTATAGAGTAATAAATAAATACGATTTAATAAAACACGTGTGGCGGTGGTTGGTCGTCAAACACGTGTTTTACGACCGATGTGGCGCGGTGGGCGAAGGTCCGCCTGCTACACAGGAGGTTGCGGGTTCGATTCCCGCCCTGGGACAAATATTTGTTCCGGGTGTTCTGGGTATTTTCTATGTATAATAAAAAAATATCTATCTATGTAATGTATTGTATTAAGTATATCAGTCATCTAGTACCCATAACACAAGCTCTGCTCAGCTTGGGGCTAGATGATGTGTAGATTGTCCAGCATTTTTTTTTTTTACTTTTTACAAAAAAAATTACAATGAGGGAAATTTATATATTTTTCGTAAAAGTAAAATTTAAACTGCTCCCCGGTAAAATTCACAGATTCGCGCTTTAGCACTTTTGCTTTTTCACATCGATCATAGTCCTTACACACAAGCATTCATTTTGTTTTAGCATTCTCGTTTCGGAGATAAATGGTTTGTAGTCGAAACCTTTTTCTACGGGCTTTTTACGTCGTACGCATGTAACCACAACGGTAAGGATGGTTATACCGATTTAATACACAGCATATCTACATTATGAATTTTGTTTCTTATTTAATACACTCTTACAACATGAAGAACAAATTATGAAAGATGTAGTATATTGGTGTCCCGGGATGTGTATGTATATAATGCCGGAAGGAGGCATTATATACATACATTGACACCGTGGTGGGGAACATTGTTTGTTCTACGACTTTTTGGATTTACATGTTTTTCATTCATTAAATGACCATCAAAGTTTCCATACTACCTGCTATTATTAGCACATCCCTAAAATCAACTAAACAGCTGTTAAGTTGACTTTTGAGTGTGACGTCACAAGAGGTCATTGTCATGTATTTAGAAAATGAAACAAGATTTTTGGGTAACCATTTATTAGCAGTCACCACTCACCAATGCATAATACTGCAATTTTCAATAAACCATCTGCTGCCAACTGTCGATCACTAAGCAAAATTGTTATTTGTGTGGGAAAACCGCAACATTCAGAGTAGCTTTCATGTTCTGGAAAACATTATTGGTAAGGGCAAGGTGATAGGTGGTCGTTAGCGATAGAATCAAAGATCATGAACGGCCTAGCTTCGATATTGAAAATGGCAGTCAGGCAATTTGTCTTATCTACACAATTAACCTAAATAACCTAATATATTTTAAATCACCCCATTTTAACAACAAGAAATAAAAATACTCCAAACCAAAGTTTTTACATTGAGTATTTTACTTTCCCGTAGTGGAGTAATTATATGCACAGTTTTTACATAAAAATATACCGTTTCGAAGGCGATCCCACCATAATTAATAACTAAATAAAATACAAGAAGCATCATTTAAAGAGATTATAAAGAATAGACATATCGCCTAAATTATACTCAAAAGCTATGCTTTTACATAAATGACTAAACAAGTCATGTGCTAAGGAAACTAATAGGAAGAAATGTTAACAATTACAATGTAATTTTATAAAAGTGAAGGTATGAATGTATTGTGTTTAAAAGGTGTGTTAGCTACATATTTGAAAAATTAAGTTCTAGGCCTTACTCCTGAACGAGAGTATCGACTAAAAGCATAGATGAAAGATAACAAAAATCAATGCTTCAATCTCGAATTCAAAATGTACCAATTCTTTTATAGGATCACGATTCATGCTTGTCTTTTTTTTTATCCTCTCAAGTGCAGACCTAGATTACAAAATATACAACACATTCAGCTTACTTCGCATTTAGTGTCATTTTCAAATAAAAAACGCATTTTAAGCATTATTATGATAAATTGACATAAAATTCCATGATGTCAAAAAAGGCTGGTATTATGTTATTTGTCAAGCATTACCATAGGTACTTATTTATAAAGGTGAAATCTACGATTTTCGAATCAGAATTTACATATTCGAAAAAAGCATTTCAAAATTTCTGAGATCGAGATTTTGGTTTGGTAGTTCGTCTAAGTAATATTGCGATACAAAAAAAGTACTCAAGTTAAATTCCATATAAAATGCCCAGTATGTTATCAGCGATTCCTTTTGTGAGCTGTTACCAAAGTTATATTCTCCAAAGATATATTATTTCAATAAAAACATTATGAGTGTTACTAGAAGATTACCATAAATTTCTTTCCATAGCCAATTTTATGTTTAATTGCAAACATATTCAAAATTCAATTTAAATTACTGAAAATCACACAAAGCTTTTCTTGTACTTGACACAGATAAAGTGATAAGACTTAAAAATAATATTAAAATAAAATAATTAATGCAAACATTGCCACATAATTTTCTATCAACAACTATAAATCAAAAAACTTCAGTCCTATGTCTGAGGAAAGATCACGTTTTTATACAGAGGCTATAGAGAAATAAACACATTATTTTAGTGTTAGCCAGTTAGTCGCAATATAGTATGTAACAGCAATCTTTGCCCAGATCTCTGTACAATACACAAACTTAAAATACACCATAATATATTTTTTAATCACGCTTTATTAAGGGCTCAATTACACTGGCTATAAAACAGTGATTGGCACACGCTTCATTTCATAAACTGCTGACAATAGATGTATATGCACCCTTCATTTATATTTAACCAGTGTAACACATGCCTTATTATAAAATAAAGTTTAAATGAAGTTCAAATCTAGGCACTGTCAACTATGCTAATTTCAATATTTACAGGGTTTTATAAATCTATACTTTTATTGGTGCTAAAATGAATAACATTCTCATTAATATTATAACTATATCTTTTAATAGCAACAATTCTTTATAACTGATATCAAACTAAAAAAGCAGTAATACATTTGAATTCAGACAGATAAATACCTCGAGCTAGTATTATAAATCTGTGTCCCAAGTATTGAAAGTCGATTAACCATAGTTCCACTGGGTTTGCTCATAAATAGTCATAATGGAACTGCAATTTGATATGAATACATGATATCATGTTCCCTATACGATGTAACTTCTGACATTGGTGGCAAAAATCGTTTAATTTCTACTTCTTCAGTGATTTATTTATGATGAATGAATGAAAATTCTTTACTGTACACCATAATAAATATAACTTGATAAAACTTAAAGTACAATGCAACGCGGCCTTACCACTCAGAAGCGATATTTGAGCGATCTCTTCCAGATAATATTTGTATTTTTTTTTAATTTGGGTTCCCTACATGGATCTTCACTGATATAGCTAGGAATTTTCTTTGGTTGTTACCTGCAGTTTGGTATTTATGTTTCAAGTTACCGCAGCCTCATTTACCATAGTCACAAATATTATGATAGGTACTATAGTCTTTAAGATTTTTTAAATAAATCTTTAGTGAATTATTGTGGATTGTACATAAAAGCTTACAGAGGTGTACAAAGTTCTTTCACTAAACCGCTGGTAAGGTTATGTTTTTTTTAGGACCACCGAATAAGGTCAAAAGGTTAAAAAAATTACCAGTATCTCAACAAATAGTGATTATTAAGCTGACTTGCATGCATGCTTTTTGCAAATTGTGTATAACAGCCATTGTGATGAAGGTACTACTTAAAACCTGCTAACCTGTATCTATGGTGACGATTATCAATCTAATGAAAACGGAAGATATTTTAAAATTTAAAAACCCCCTCACGTATTTCAGCGCCCACCCGTTTCAGAGTTAATATGCCACAGACAGACCAAGGGTGCTAGGCAAATACCTCACGCTTACTATTGTATGGGAATAATGTTATTATTCCCATACAATTCAATTGTTCCACAGGCGTTAACGTCAATATAAAGTGGTATTTGTCTAAACCCCAAGGGAATTTAAATTTACAACGCCACTTTTTCTGTCGTGTTAAAAACAACTGCTGAGATCCGTTCAGTAACATCGTCGAATAACGTCCGACCATCAAAACGGTCGCATCATGAATATCAACTGAACAAACGCAAGCCAGTCCAAACGACCTGACAATATTCTTGAAGCTCCGTAACTGAGCCACTGTGGACGCAGATTAAACGCATCAGTTTGGTAGGAATAGGTTTTAAAAAACAAAATTAGCAGACAGCCAATGGATGAAGGCAGCTCAAGGCCTTATTATCTTCTTATCTTCCTATCTTTGGAGAGCATAAATATGACCAGCAGTGGAATTCAAGCAGATGATAATGATGTTAGGATTTTAGAAAACTAAAATCCTATTTTTATCTCTAATTGAATAGTCTTACTATTCATGGAAAGGCTATAAAATTACTAATGTATTGTATTGTTTTATTTAGATTACTTCAATTGCGGTGTAAATGGCAAATTATACAAAACGTAATTGTCTAAAACCTGCATATGGGACAAAAAAGCTGAAAATAGACATGCGCTAACATCCCGTAAAATAAGTGTTGGTAAAATCTTTACATCATTATTATTTCACGTGTTATAACCAAATATACAAAAAGTTTAGTTATAAGTGTAAATTACATTATGATATATTTTTAAAAATGTAGTCATTCACCAAATGATAATAATGCATATTTCTTTGTATTCCATGTCACTTTACAAATCACTTTGTATTTATCGCCAGTTTACATTGTAAATAAACTCTGACACCAGGACGAGCCACGTGCTAACCTGGCTATAGCAGTGTGAATTCAGCCACTTTGAACTGTATATTCGGCCACTTTCCATTTCATATATTGCCACTTTACACTGTATATTCTGCCGCGTTCCACCGCCCGGGTGGGCACACAGCGTGAACGTAGGAGACGGTTCGTGCTACTGAAAGTCTGCGAGCGACTGCCGCCAAGTCGCGTGGAAAGGGATGCGCAAGAGTTTCAACTTCGTGTTCGGCAGTTGAGCTGAAAGCAGCCGTTGTAGCGTGGGCAGGGGGAGGATTTCAACCTATAAAACAAAAATTAAGGATAGCTTAAAAATAATTAACTCTGTGTGGCTTGAATCTGCTTGGCTATCTGTTTATGTTTTTCCATACTAATATTATAAAAAGGTAAAGTTTGTATGTAATCTCCGTAACTCCTCAATCGATTTAAATAAATCTTTCAAATATTTAGAACAGGCTTTCAGGGTGGACACAGGCCGTTAAAATAAAAGAGTTTTGTGGAGACCAATTTTGCAACATTAGTCGACGAAAAAACGGTCGAGCGAATGCTTTTCTTCTAAGTGGGGGAAATGAGGTCTGAACTGACGTCCCGCATTGGGATGTATTGTACATTTATTTAAATCGGTAGAGTAGTTTCGGCGATCGCTCCCTACTCACAAACTCTACCTCTTTAACATATTAGTATAGATTTAAAAATAATAAATTAAAAGTTGCGGTCTTAGATCGTAGTTAACCTGAGGCGGTCCGGCGACTAGCTGATGGTCCATGGGCAGCCTGCAGCCGGGCACTGGTTTCAGCACGGGGATGCACTCGCCCAGCTCGCGCTTGGCCTGTCCGCCGCCGCCCGAAGAGCACTGATCTATGAACAGCTCCGTCACTCGGAGCAGCTCAATGGTGACGCCCCACATTAGGTGGGTCAGCGTTTCTTTTAGTCGGAGTACACCGCTTAGCACCTGCGCAAACAGATCGAATGATAAAGGCTTTGCAAGACAAACCAAGTTAAATTAAGATTGACGATCATATACTATAACTGCATAGCAGGATTTGAAATCATGGCCTGAATTGAATCGCAATAAAACTTGATGTTGGGGCCCTGGAGCTCTTTTCTAGATCTCATTGTTTTTTATATATGTGTCTGATGGGTGTTTATTAAAAAACTACAGACCACGCTAGGATTCCCTGTGTCGTAGGTATAAGAAAATACGAGTACAATGATACCACAGCACCCAGACCGTAACAAATATCTGCAGAACTAGCCATTCGGGACATTCGTCCCGCAGCTTAGGGTCGCCAATTTACAACATTGTAAGAAAGAAAGAACACATTAAAAGATTGTGAAATTCTTCACTTCCCGTAACATTTACGATGTCTGTCTGTCCATTGTGTGGGAAGGGGAGGATTTCTACACTGCATTCTCAAAGAAAATAACGCAAAGATTCATTGAGAATACGGAATACACGCAAACGAAGTTGCGCTCGAGTCGGCTAGTATCTGACAATTAGAGAATCTGACCTGTTTATTCGTGGTTGCGGATTGTGACACGTATGTGGGTATGATGAGAAGTCTCTGTATGTTCTTGCATTCCGCGAGCGCGTCGTCGAAGCCAACCTGTAAAGGAACATTTAACTGAACGGTCAATACTTCAATGTTTGCCCACATTGAAGTTATGCCCACGTAATCCTGGAATGCGTGGGCGTAGCAACTCACCGCGCAAAAATCCTTGGTAACCCAAGGTCACTCCGCGAAGCCGGCGAAGACCCCAGGAAACTTCTGAGCTTCTGGGCGGAGTTGGGCTGGCTAACCCACTAGCCAAAACTCCCACGCATAGTGAACCAATTAAGAGTTTAAATGCGGAAAAGGGAGTATACACACATACACATACATACATACATACTTCAATGATTATATAACCAACTATGTGTACCTCAGGCAAATTTTGCAATTGGGTAGACACAACTTCGAGGTCCTTCTCGAAGTTGTGAGGATCCAGTTGGGCTGGGCAGCGTTCGGAAAACTACGTCGAATATTCTCGTCACCCATACCCCAATGCCTGAAGACTTAAGTCATCAATCAGCGCATCCTACTCGTGAAGACCTATGATGCCGAGACGTGGACACTCACAGTAGGGCTAATCCACCAGTTCAAGCTGGCACAGCGAGCTATAGAACGGGCTATGCTCTGAAAGCTATAGGCCCTTTCCCTTCCGTAACTCGAGAACCACCATAACGATCAAATTATATATTACTAGCTTCTGTCCACGGCTTCGCCCGTGTAGTACCCGGAAAAGTAGTTTAAGTAGTAAAAAGTAGCCTATGTGTTATTCAGATGTATAATCTATATTAATGTAAAGTTTTATCAAAATACGTTCAGTAGTTTTTGCGTGAAAGAGTAACAAACATCCATTCTCACAAACATTCACGTTTCAAAGTCAATAGGTTTTTATTCATTGAAATCACAAGGATCATATAGAAATGTCAATTAAAAAACTACGTGAATTTAAAATTTGAATGTGAATTTACGCCGATTCCTCGCGCGCGACCAAGCCTAGAATAATCAACTTAAGCAACAAACTCTGTTTACAATATTAGTAGGATATATATTATCCTATAGGATATATATTATCCTACAATATTAGTATTATCTCTACATATTTTGCATTTGATGAAGGTCGGGTTAACCACTAAAAAGTTATCATCAGACAAACATACATGCACCACATCAACACTTCCCATCAGAGATTGTGAACCAACACTTGTCTATAAATCAGAAAAAGTAAAACAACGTTCTGGCGATATGCCAAATTAAATGATGACAACCCTATTTCTAATTCACTCACACTTCGGTGCCGTTTTAAGTGTTCACGTACACAAACCTATACAAACCTATATGTGGTGATAGCGACAAGTTTGTTTCATACATTTTATCGAGAGCAGCCGGGTGGTGATACAACGCCCAACCAACTATTAATACGCCTTGACGTGTATACGTAGTTCGCTTGCCTGATCGATCATTACTTTTATCCATCGAGCAGTTAACCCCGAGAGGCGTCATATTGAACCACACTGTTCTGTCAATACATTTCATTTAGGACTGATGTTGGCAATCGCGTACATTGTCATTGCGTCATGTTGCCTGCTGTGCTCTGATTGGGTGAAACTACAGTTTCGACCAATCAGAGCACAGCAGGTGTGGCGGGACTCGCACGACAGTTGACAGAACAGGTTTTATCATACCTTAACGTCTATATTGACGAGTTCGAGCCGCGTTAGGTTCGGTAGCCTCGCAAGGGAGCGCAGCAGAGCTGGCGCGGCGCAATGAGCTGTCCCCCTTTCAAGGCGCAGTCGTTTTAGCCGCGTCAGTCGCGCCAGGACCGAGCCGAACTCTTCGCGGAACGTGCATTCGCCCAGTTCCAGGGATTCCAGGTTTGGTAGTTCGCCGACCACGTCGCATGCTCTCCAGCCAAGTTCCTGTGTACGAGATGATGATCATTAGCAAGCTATGAGGCGCGGCGGGCGAGTGGATGGCTGAGACACAAGAGATGCGTGTTCGAGTCCCACTGCAGTTCAATGTTTGCACGTTCTGCAGATATTTAATCTGGATCTGGTCACTATGATTCCCTGTATGCCCACGATACAGGGAATCATAGTGTGGGCTCAGGCCTGCTGATGAATCTGATGGGTGTTTATAAAAAACAATGAGAGCGAGAAAAGAGCTCAAATGAGAACAATTTAGGATAGAAGGGGAAAGACGGCTGCCTCATGAAAATCTTAATTGAAGGAAAACATGGAGAAGGAAGATCGCGAATAGGGCAAATAAGCGCCAAATAGAGGAAAAAATCGCTTTCATGTCGTATTGAGAGACAATAGAAACTGCCTTACAAAGAAGTAGATGGAGGGAATTGCATCAGTTGCATCAACAAGAGCATATCTCTTAAAGCTATTGATGTAAGATTATTCTAGAATTATCCTTCTGTAAAAGGATTCTTGTGCTTCTATGCTCAATAGATTGGTTCTTGCCACCCAGCCCAATACTAAAACGCTTCTTACGACTCAAGGACGATTAGAAATTACAATTTTAAAGTTGGAAGGAGATGGCGTTGTATGCATGCATGCATCTCTTTCCAACTCTACTTGAATCTTGAGTATTGTTTCAGTATTAGGCTATCATTCTTTAGACACCCCCGCAGTGAAACTGGAGCGACTAAACGTACCGTAAACGTAACTTCTGAAACTATCATGGTTTGAACATAATTTTAACTAAAAAACGGGATATTTACCATGATTGGTATGAATGTTCCCCGATATTTCGGCACAGTAGCATGTACCATGATCACGGGAGGAACAGACTTTGCGGGTTTGAACGTTAGTGGCAGACAAATCATGGTAAATATCCCTTTTTTTTTTAATTATAAACGTACCTTGATCGAAGTGAGTGATAAATGATGTAGATTCTTGAGGCTAGCTAGTGGTGTTAGATCGGCTGTGAGGGCCAGCCCCTGCATGGACTTGAGGCGCAGCTCGCTGAGTTGCGTCGGCGCAGAGAGCGGCGTCGGGTCGAGCATCGCATCCTTGATCGCGAGCGCTGAGAGCGAGCGCAGCGCCGGCAGCGACGCACTCGCGGCTTCCACGGCTCGCGCGGGACAGCGGCACATTTCCAACCTGAATGTAAAAAAAAATGCTAAACATTTTTCACACGGCATCATCTAGCCCCAAAGTAAGCAGAGCTTGTGTTATGGGAACTACATGACTGATATACTACTTATATACTTTTTTTTTTGGAAATACATACATATCATACATAGAAAAACACCCAGACCCGAGACAAATGAATGCAGATCATACAAACATTTGTTCCGCAGCGGGAATCGACCTTCGCCCACTGCGCCACAGAGGTTGTCTATGTGTTATGATGACATCGCTAGCACGGCTGACGGCTGAGACGCAAGGAGTTAGACGCTCACTTCTCCTATCACGCTAACACAAATTTTTCAAGGTAAAACTTGATTAAGCTTTCGCGTGATACCTCTGGTGTTATTAGCGTCCATAGATTACTTCGTCGTATGCTTGCCACTTCAGGGGGTCTAGACAAATAACTGACGCTTACTTTTCCTATCACGGACAAATAACTCACGCTTACTTTTCCTATCACGCTAACGCAAATTTGTCAAGGTAAATCTTGGCAGCTGTCACGTGACATTTCCACAGTTAATGTCATTCAATCTTTCTGCAGGCGTTAACGCCAACAGAAAGCGGTATTTGTCTGGACCCCAGAGGTCGAACCCGCACGTTCGTTTCCCGCTGCAGAACGAGTGTTTGCATGCTCAAAGATATTTCGGAGTGAAGTGTTTTAGCATAGCCTTTCCTTCCAGCTAACCTTTGTGTGTCGGGCGGTATTGCGTGCGTTTGACTGATTACCGAAATAAGTGAAAATGAATAAGAAGATACCTTTCAAGCGTGTCGACTTTAGCAATGTGCTGCGCGAACTGGCCCCAGAATGCGGTATCGTTCTGCGGGAGGAGCATCTTGCGCAGGTCCAGCCATTTCGTGCCGTGCCGCTTGAGGGCGGAGCACAGCCCTCCCCAATCGTTCACCTGACAAATTATTCAATGCAAAAATTTATTTGCCAAATAATAATAACTAGCTTACGCCCACGGCTTCGCCCGCGTGGTACCCGGATAAAAGTAGCCTATGTGCTATTCTGATGTATAAGCTATATTACTGTAAAGTTTAATCAAAATCCATTTAATAGTTTTTGCGCGAAAGAGTCACAAACTTTCGCGTATATAATATTAGTAGGATAATGACATTTTAACATAGCATCATCTAGCTCCAAACTAAGCAGAGCTTGTGTTATGGTAACTACATGTCTGATTATACAACTTTTTTGTAAATACATATATATTTAACATAGAAAACACCCAGACCCGAGACAAATATTTGTAGATCATACAAACATTTGCCCCGCGGCGGGAATCGAACCTGCATAACAAAACAAAGAAACACGCTCACGACTGTAATCATCAATTGTCCAAACTAAATGAGTGCTGATTTGCAGTAAATTAAAATAATAAAACACGTAAAAAAAACGGCTTAGATTAAATTGAATGCTGGCCGGGACCGAGATGAATACACTCCAAACACATACAAACATTTTAGAATATTATTACGACTATACCACGTACTTTACTATTCTCCTGCTGAAGTTTCGTTGACCGTTTAGAGGTCCTTCCAAACCACGATAATTTTAATTCTATGACATCCATTATATTTGGTGCATGCCCACGTTTTGCATTAGCAGTTAGCATACAAGCAGTGGTGTCAAATGGTGTCTTTAAAACTGATCCTGATTCCGCCTGATTTCCATCTTTTGATTTTGTCTCAACCTGTCTATTTAAATGTTGCCTGGAAAAGATGGCTTGGTAGTGAAAAGACCGCATATAGTTGTATAAAGCCTGAATTCATAGTCGGGATCAGTCCCCCAAAATCCATCATTCAGCATTCGCCTGAATGCTGAATGATGTGCTGCATCATTCAGCGCCTGAATAGTCGTCTAGGGGAGCCCCTATTTGACTATGAATTCGGGCCTAAGTGACTTACTTGTGAGTTTTTCATCCGAACGTGTCGCCAGAGCGCGGGCATGGCCGCCATCTCCTTCCACGCTCGACAGACTCGCGCGCAGTGCGCCAGATCCCTCATACCCAGGTACTGGAATATCTGTACGACAAATATGGAGAAAAAGTTGCTAACAATTATAATAATTGACATTTCCGCCGAGGGTATATATTGAGCTTTTCTCAAAAAAATAAAAAACGTTTTAAAGAATAAAGGACATTTTTCACACAGCATCATCTAGCACCAAACTAACTGATATACTAGTTATATACATTTTTTTTGTAAATACATACATAATATACATATAAAATACCCAGACTCGATACAAATATTTGCAGATCACACAAACATTAGTCCCGCAGCGGGAATCGAACCCGCCATCGCCCGCCGTGGTCTCAGATGATGCTATGTGTATCCAGCAATATTTATATTATATTTCTTAATGCTATTCAATTCTTACCTGTACAATGACGTTGCTCTCTCTCGCTCGTTCGTAGAACGCCGTGAAGTGGTCTGTCTCGTCTTTAGTGTCCGCTCTGGGGCGGCCCCTGCGCCGTGGAGACAGGGCACCGTTAACATTGGTGACCTGCGTCAGCGGCTTATCACTGCCATTGGTGACCCGCGTTCGCCGCTTGTCGTCACTGCGGGAAATACTATAATGACGCTTTGATAGATAATCGGTGTTACAAGTTTTGTAACAGACATAAAACATGACACAAACTATGCAGATGCTTTGCATAATCTTATTTCAGCTATTCTTAATAATAATTTTCAAAGGAACGCTGTTATGTAGTCAGAATTCTTGAAAACTATTTTTTTAATAAAATAAACGTTCTTTATTTGTTTTGATTAAATATGTAGGAAAGTAATTTGTAATTTGCAATAGTACTTAATTGTATTTTGTGTCATGTTTTAGGCCAAAATACATTACCTTGAGATGAATAAAGCCAGCAAAATATAAGAATTATAGGTTGAACAAAATTGGTCTATAGTTTTTATTAACAGTTTTGAGTTTGATACATTCCCTTAGCTACATTTAAATAAAATTAACATAAGTCACTTCCACAATAACGCTGAAATTACTGTAGCATTTTAATGTCATTAGGAATCAACATAAACTTGCAAAAAGACGGAATACTTTTATGTAACACATTATTGTGAAAGAATGCATAAAACTTAAATTAAATAATATGAAAAGATGTAAATTGATATACAATTTATACATACAGTTTTTCCAGTTTCTTGAATTATTGCCATTAAAACATGCAAAATTATTTACAAAACTATATAACATTCAAGGCTCTAACCCCCATTTTAATCATCTTGTCATGGGACACCTAACACTTAATGTCCGATTAAAGATTCCGTGCAGGAAACTAAAAATAAAAGCGTAGATAAACATTTCAAATTGCGTCCAAGCAATATCAATCTAAGACGCTCGAAAAGAGCCGAAACAATGTCGGTGCCTCCACTTATATTACTGTGAAAATTCCTGTTTTAACAATACGAACAAGTTATTTGATGCAATTTTGTACCCTATTCGTCCCATTTAGTGGTACTGTTATTTGCATTTAAGCGTAACTTAAATTTGCCATATTTATTACTCATCTCCAACTATCTATCTACACAATTATCTAGTTCATAGTTATGTCCTAAATCATGTTTAAAATGTGATTAATTAAGTGACTATTTCATTGTGATAGTAAATCACTGGTTTTCGTCACAGTATACGCCGATTCAGTCTGATGTTATCTGAAAAATAAAGAAAACGTTGTTTAGTTAAGTGACGCGGCGGGCGAGTAGCTGGTTGAGAGCAAGACGTGCGGATTCGATTCCCGCTCGGGGCTCCGGTTCCGAGTGTTGTGGTACCATGGTACTCATAGTCTCGATAACTACGATACAGGGAATCCTAGTAGGGTCAAGACTATATAGGCTGGCTTTTTGAGACAGTAGTAAGGGTAACTAACTGGACCATTGTAGTTTTCCAGACCAGAAATTTTTTCTTAGTCTTTAACTTTGAAAATATCATGACCGGTTTCACAGATTTTGAAAAAGATGTACAATCAGCAAGAAAATGGGCAATATACACAATTTTTTTTTGTCAAATGTTTCTCTTTCATATAAGGATTAAAAGACTATCACAACAACCAAGGTTAAAGTAACAAAAATGTTAGAGATTGCTGAAAAAAGTTTACCAAAGTTTACTAAATGGTAGGAAATCAGACTCCAACAAATTGTTATCCTTAACAATACTTTTTATTCTAAATATACTACAGGTCGATAAAAAGAAACCGGCTAGAAACAATTACATTTTAAATCTCTAATGAATACAGACACAGTATTCAGAAACTGAAAGGTGCACTTCCTTGTACTTACAAGTTAGGATCGTTAACGCAGGAAGAATAAGAAAGAGCCAGCAACACGGCTTATAGGATAGGAATTAGTATTTTAGTGTCTACGTTTTAGTTTCATCGCCAAAAGTCACTAGATCGATTGCAGACCAAGTCACTGCTGCAAATGATGATGGAAATACACGTACAGGGTTTACAAAATAATGATTTATCTTACTTGGCTGCTGTGTGTGTAGCTTGCGCGTTAGGCAGGGGCGCAGGCCGAGGCACTATAATGAACCGTCTGCCGTTGATGATCGCCAGCGATTGCGGCAGCCCCCCGCGGATGGCCAGCAGGCGGGGGGTGGGAGGGGAGAGCGCGGGCGGCGGGGGCGCGGGCGGCGCGGGCGCCGGCGCGGGGGGAGGGGGACGCGGAGCCGGCGCGCCGCGCGGCTGCGCCACCGCCCACACGCGCTCGCCGTCTGAGCCACCCGACACCTGAAAAACCCTTATTACTTAAAACAACATTATTATTATACTTGTTTACCTAGTTAAGAACCCTGGTCTTTTAGACAACAACCACTTTCCGTTTGCGTTAACGCCTGCCGAAAGATAGAAATGTATGGAAATTATCTTTTGAAATATTACGTGACTACTGCCGCATTTCCACGCTTACGCAAATTTTCCAAGGAAAAAACTTGGCAGTAGTCACGTGACATTTCCACGGCAAATATCATTTCCAAACAATTCAATCTTTCCGTAGGCATTAACGCCAACAGAAAGTGCTATTTGTCTAGACACCCTGTTGCCATATGGACTGCCACGACTTCCGATGCGAAAGTCGTGGGATAAAACCCGCGGGGCGATCACACTAATTTCCCATGGCTGGTATCATCGGATGGGATGAATCGTATCACGCTAATTTGTAAGCTGGATAAGTCATATATGGACAATGCGAATAAACAAAATTGGTTTCATATTGGACGTTCTGTTTTTTGGATGGATGGGCCGTTAAAATAAGGAACTAGTGACAAAATTGATTACCATCTCGATAGCCATGAGTTAGTGTGATCGCCCCGCCGGTCGTAAACCAATAGATTTTTCCAGTTGAAAAATGTATGTGTATATTACCACATGCTCAAAAACCGCGAAAACAAACATCTTGAGGAAACCGGCATGCCTTAGATCGAAATACTCAAAGACATGTGCTATCGGTTAGTGTGGCTCTGACTAGCCCCTACTTAGTACGAGTAGTACAAAACGAGACGTAAGCTGTCGTCCAACTAGGTTCGAGACATGCCGTTAGACGTATGCCTCACAGATTAGTTGACAAGCTTCATAAGACAACTTTCAATTCATCTTGCTTCTCAAAGTCAAAATCAATTTATTAATTGAAATCACAAGGATCACTTTGAAATGACGGGGCGACGGCGTTAGCATTGGGGCTTGTACAGGGGCCACGAGGCTCACCACTGGCGTCACCACTGGGGTGGCCACAGAGGCCACCGATGGGGCCTCCAGCGGCGAAGGGGGCGCAGTCTGCGGCGCCCTGTCCGCACACACTACACTCACGACCAAGCCAGGAAATAATAGCAAGAAACAAGGTCGATTATTCTTTTTAATGATCCTTTTTTCAAAACAATAGGTACAATAAAGAAAAAGTTACGTCAAAATTGTATCATTTTACGATCGATCGACAAGCTTATCTGAAGTTCAACTTAAAGTAGAAGATGAAAGCGCACAGATGTGGGCATATTTTTTTTTATTAGCTATTTGTGGCTGTTATATCACTGCGGCCGTCGCAGGCCTATTGTGATCGCCACATGATTTACTTCGCCCCTCAAGGGGCGTTCAAAGTTCACCGCTCAGCCCTGCGGCTGTTAGGAACTGCAGGATCTTTTTGGGAGTGACGAGTTTTAGTTCATCTGGGCTGAGAATGTTGAACACATTCTGAATGAAGGCTACGCTTGTGGGCATAGCTTTTCACCATTGGCCTCAAAGCCTTTTACCTTCATTCTTAGCAGTACACGTTTGTCATTGGGTTTGTGTGTGTTGGTCTGCGGCGCGGGCAGCCGTCGCGGCGCGGGCACCGCCACAGCCGGAGTCCCGCAGCTCGTGGTCACGCCCGACTTGTGGGTGAGCGGTGGGGGATCGTGCGGTGGCGACGACGACTTGCGACAGTTCTGTGAATGGAACACTATTTCAATGAGCTTTTCTTATGCTACGTAAGGAGACCGTTTTTAGTTACTACGTCAGTCTCTATGTAATATTTTTTTTTCCTGTATAAAAAAAATGTTTTATTCATATTTATTTATTAAAATCAACATTTAGGAAACCTCAAAGTGCTTTGGAACTCTTAAATTGCAAGTAATTCCAAAATTCCTTGAACGCTGACTGTTGTGTTGTGGATTTTTGTAAATTTCACCTTGTTTGGTCTTTTACTGTACTAAAAATTCTGTTTCTGTACACAATCCTACCTCTATAATTACCTCTCTCCAGCTCAAGGTTTGCTGGAAGAAAACTCTTTTTAGGGTTAAGCTCGCCTTTGTATATGTCATTTAATTCTGCCTTTTTTAATTGTGTGTACAATAACCAGTAAACAAAAAAGTTGTCTTAGGCCTGACCATGATTTGATCTGAATTTTAGTCAGAATTGGCAGGTACCGTTTCATCTACATATCCCATCAACCATAGCATAATATACTCCTGAAATTAATGTATAACCTCATTAATGTATTACCCATTGTTTTCAATATCATCCATCTGTCACCATCCACACAACCACATTATGTTGATTATTTCGTACAAAAAGGCCTCTTAGCGTTGGCTCAGGCCTCAGTAATACCTCTCAAAGGTTCAGCCTAAGGTTTTAATATGAGATATTAAATGAGTGAAATAATAAAGCTAGAACATACCTTGCATAGGAACCGCGCAGACGGCGGCGCGTGCTTAAGCCCGGCGCAGACGGGGTGGTACATACAGAGGCAGGCGGAGCACGATAAGGAAGGCACGCCCGCGCCGCACGACATCGAACAAGGCTGGACCAGTTGTCTAGGGGACTGACAAACAAAAATAATGGAACATGTTGGTAATGAGCTTGGATAGTAAAGATTAACTAAACTCGCCCCTTATTCTAAACATAATCTATCTAATATGGTGAAACTTAATAGGGGCCACACACTCCACGAAAAATAACTACGATAAGGAATGCCGTTCGAAATGCAACGATAAATCGTATCATATCAAGTTTGATTTTACTGCAGACAAAATAGCGATTTTTCGTAGCGTGTATATATTTATTCATACAACTATGTACAAGTAGGTAAATACAACAAAATACAGATGAAACAGCTAGCTATCTAAACGATCTATACATAGCTCAATAATAGGTAAATATTCAAAAAGCATTAATCAATCAAGCATTTAAAAATCATAATCAATATGAAGAAGCAGAACATATTTCCATATATCAGTAACTGTAAGACTTGGACTCACACAGGTTGGTTTACAGTGTCTATACTTGTCTATAAGTGCGAGACTTGTGCTAATAGATTATGTAGTGATTATTAGAATAAAGGGGTTTCAAATAATTATATTAGAATTGTCCGTAGGATCTAGGTCTTTGCTTAATATACATCTACGTCTATGTATGTCACTTTCTTCTAATTATTTTATGTTTTTATCTTCTTTATTTAATGTGTAGATTAGCACCTAGATTATTTATTATTTTTTATTTGTTGTTATGTCTTTTATGTTGTGTGTCAAATAAATCAATTCTATTCTATTCTATATAATTGTTAGACTTGTAACATATAAATTAATTAAAATTGTATATTATTTTACACGTATTTTTTTTCGACAAAGAAAGAAAAAGATAAGAATCAGAATCAAAACAAGCAAAGCTTAGACGATACCTGTACAACTGGCGGCGACAAAAGCGGCTGCGGTTTCGACTGCAGCGGCGGGGGCGGCGGCGTTAGCATCGGGGCTTTTACAGGGGCCACGGGGGTCACCACTGGCGAGGCCACGGGTGTCACCACGGGAGTCACCACTGGGGAGGCCACGGAGGCCATCGGTGGGGTCTCCAGCGGCAGAGGGGCGGAGGGCGCAGTCTGCGGCGCCCTGCCCGCATACACTACACTCGCGCCGGCTCAGTACCCGCAGCGGAGGGCCGATTGCGCCAGTCAATCGGCCCTCCGAATGTTAGATACATCGTATTTTTGTCTAGGTAGGATTCGGAACACGGCAGCGACAAAGGGTCCATTCCATAGAAAGTAGCTACTTGCAGTTTACGCTGCCGCCTTCGGAATCATACCGTATTGTTTATTCTTCAATGTATAAAAAGATCCAATTGATTACAATGAGTGGTTTTCTTTTTTTTCTGTGGCAAGCCGGACTAGTCTCCTGAAGCTTACTAGATAGCTAGATAGATCAAGTTTGTAGTACTTACAGCTGAAATATTATTTGGTGTGCTATAAAGTATTTTCTATCCATCCATCTTTCTATCACATAGTACATCTGGGAAACAAATTATTTTTTGACAGCCTAACTAACCTGGGGTCTACTCCGTAAAACGATATCGACATTATCGTTACGATACGACAGTGCTCCGAATTATTCGGCCGTACCCTACTCTCAAAAATGTTCGCAATCTTTGTCGTCTGTCGAAAGCATAGACAATATGTATCGAATCTTCGGAACGAATGATAGGAAAATCTAAAGGCTTGAATAATAGACATTTAGCCTAAATCTTTTTGCTTGACTGTTTATGTCACTTTTTAGGCAAAATGATAACAATTATCTATGAAAGTAAATGAAGTGACAACGTCAAATGTCAAATCAACAAACCCGCCTGTGATTTGAAAACTTTACAAGTAAAATTCTTGTGACAACTAGCCACAGAAGCCATAATTAAGAAGTTGAAGTTGAAGCAAAAATTCGTCGGGGTGAATATTCAAATTCGTTTATTAAAAAAAAAACTAGTACACACAGCATTAAAGTTTAAAGCACTATTTTAACAACAATTTTATTTTTAATTATTAAAAAAAAACAAGTTTACCTTCAAACAAACTTTTACTATGTTTATAATTCCCGATGAAATTATGGTCGGGAATTTTGTTCAAATCCAACTGGTCCCTCGTCACTTTAAAATGTCGTTTTTGTAAAGCCTTTTCCTCGTGGATGGCTTCCATGGCAAGCATAAATCTCGTCATTATTCCAAAACAAGAGGCAAATCAAGAGTCCGTAGTGCAGCAGGCCGAGGTCGAATGAAAAGAATGCAGAGAGTCCAGTAGGCAGCAGGGCTCGAAGGTATAAAAGATTCGGAGTCCGGTAAACAAAATGGAGATGATTTTATCAGAAAACACAACAATTTAACCCGAAACGATAATGCGCACGATAGCATCAAGGGCATCGTTGATAAGTTCGTCGATTGACATTTGTTTCGTATCGTTTTTTAGTGATGCCGGAGTAGGGTTACGACATCGATTGTCAAAAGTAATGTCGGTCGTTTCTTCGTTCAAATGATAGTCGAAACGATGTAACGTAGAGTACGTTTAGCACGATAATTGAAGCGATATATCATTTATCGGTTTGTAGAGTAGACCCCCTGACCTTTTGATAATGCTACACAATCTGTGTAACTTTAATGAACTATAAAATGTCCCTCTGCCACAGATCAAAACGAAAATCTCTGATTGATTTTTTAGGATTGATTTGTTAGGATAAGGAAAATAAAATATAATCAAATGAGTAAATGATAATCTTAAAATATTATTTTGTAACCATTCACTGTATTCAGAATAAGTGAAGACAGACTTAAAACCAAATAATATTGGCAACAGCTAAGTAGGCAATGTTTTGGTTATAATATCTGAATACTTTAACAGTATATATCTGTTACACCTTGAGTTCCCAGTTAAAATTTAAGCAAGTGTTAAATTGATCCGAAAACGGATCAATTTAGATCCGTTTTCAAAATTTCTCATGTCTTTAAAAAGTGTTAACCCAAAGTGTGACAGTAAAAGTATACAAATTACAATAACAACATTAGTAACTGTTCTTTACGATTATTTTATAATTCGTAAAAGACAGTTATTATAAAACAGTAAAATATTTTTCTTACAATCTAACAGTAATTGTTAAAACTTTGGGAATGTATCAAACGTTCAGATAAGATTTGTCATATTATAAAATAGGTCAATTCATTTCAAACATAACGCTACATATATAATTTTTTTTTGTTATATATCACTTAGTGGAACGGTCCTAGAGAAAAGTATGTAATATCTTTGAAAACGATGTTATTACTTTTCATGATTCAATCATCGTTTGGAAGGCAAGAAAAGGCCAAACTATTAAAATTAAACATAAGTATAATGAATAATAATGAATAAAAGATTCGACGCCGTTTCTTACGTTGACATTTCGTTATTTTTTGAGTATCCCATTTATTTTGGAACTTTCCTTCTAGCTTTATTGATAAATTTAATCTTACTTTCTCCAATCTAAAACTATCTAATTTCTGATAGTTTCTGATGGAAAGCTCTAAACGGAACTCATGCTTTTCTCTCGGACCTTTCATCATCAAAACTATCACCGCTTCCTCATATCATACCTGGGCTTCTTCCAGGCTGAGGAGTTGTTGTTGTCGGGCGTCGCCGCGGTGGTGGCGGGTGTGCCCGCGGGGGAAGCGGGGGCGGGGGAAGGCTTCTTCTTGGACGGGGGCGCGGTGGGCGTTGCGGACAACCGGGAGCCTACCGATTTCACCTGTAGACGAACAAAGAGTTTAAGAAGGGGTACGCTAGACTTACTCGCTTTGATCGGAAACTGGGATGTATATTGAACACAACTGTTAAATCTCTCACAAGCAAAGCTATGTGTTCTCTAGACGGCGGTACACTAAAAGTTAGAAGAAATAGAAATAATATTTTAATTTGCGAAAATAGGTGCAATAAAAGATGTTAGAAAATAATGTTGTGTCCTCCATAGTCTACTTTTAAAGCGTACAAAATTGTTACTATTAAACTATTTAAAATTTAAACGAGCCTTATAAATACATATTTTTCAAATTTAATTCATAATGTAGAAAAGAGATTAGATAAGATTATGATCAGTATCTGAAGCTTTTTGACAGAAGCTAGTGGGAGCGTAAATCAAGCCATTCTTTTTTTTTGAGTTTTATTTAGGAATCAATCAATTAAACTAGCGATGGTGCTCACCTCATGACAACACCTTCTTTTTTGAAGTAAAGCCGTTTGTATTACAGGAATAAAGTATTAGAGACGAAACCTATCAATATGAGATTATAGTCTACTGAAACGATTGATACAGGCTACATTGAGCGTTGTTTGTGTCACAGATATTATAAAACTATGACATACATATATCATCATCATCAGCCTATATTAGTCCACTGCTGGACATAGGCCTCCCCTAATGAGCGCCATAGCGCCCTGTCTTCAGCTTGCCGCATCCAGCATCTGCCTGCAGTCTTTCGCAGATCGTCATCCCACCTGGCCGGAGGGCGTCCTACACTACGTTTGCCGAGTCGCGGTCTCCACTCAAGAACACGTTTACCCCAGCGGTTATCGGTTCTTCGCGAGATATGACCGACCCACTGCCACTTCAGCTTGCTAATTCGTTGAGCTATGTCGATAACTTTGGTTCTCTGACGGATGTATTCGTTACGAATCTTATCCTTCAGAGAGACTCCGAGCATAACTCTTTACATAGCTCGCTGAGCGACTTTGAACAGGTGGACCAGCCCTATTGTGAGTGTCCACGTCTCAGCTCCGTAGGTCATGAAGAGTAGGACGCACTGATTGAAAACTTTGGTTTCAAACATTGCGGTATGGATGACGAGAAGACTCCACGTAGTTTTCCAAACACTGCCCAGCCTAGCTGGATCCTCCTCTTGGCCTCCTTCTCGAAATTGTTTTTACCCAACTGCAGAATCTGCCCAAGGTAAGTATATTCGGAAACAATTTCGAGAAGGTGACCATGTACAACCACCGGTCTTGGAACAATGTGGCTATTGATCATGACTTTGGTTTTATTCAAATTCATGCCAAGACCGATACATCGGGAGGCTGAAGCTAGGCCGTTCAGCTCCTCTAGCGACTCCGCCATTAAGACTGTCATCAGCAAATCGCAGGTGGTAGATGTAATCGCCGTTTATGTTAATGCCCCTATCTTTCCAGTCCCTACCTTTGAGTATACATACATAAAGCCAAAATTGACATGCGTTGATTCTGTTAACATGGTTATGGAATAGAGAAAAAACATACCTTTAACTTTGCTGGCGGGGATTTAGGCGTAGAGGGTTCAGGGCTGGCTCCTTTAGGTTGTTTCGGTTTGGGTGTCCGCTTCCCCTCGATGACCGCGGGCGCGGGCGACGTTATCGGCGACTCCACGCGCCGGTACCCGCCTACCAACTTAGCATCTCTGTAATCATAATCCAGTAATTATTGTTCGTAATCATAGTTTGACTTGTGCTTATTCTCTTTATTCTTTACTAGCCTCTTCCCACGGCTTCGCCCGCGTGGTAGCCGGATAAAAAGTAGCCTGTGTTATCCTGATGTATAAGCTATATTACTGTAAAGTTTCATCAAAATCCGTTCTGTAGTTTTTACGAGAAAGAGTAACAAACATCCATCCTCACAAACTTTTGAGTTTACAATATTAGTATGATAGGATAATTATGTATTTATATTTTTATCATTTATGGACCATGTAATTGTACGTCGACTTTACTATGTTGCCTGAAATAAATGATTTTATATAAGAGCTTAAACACATGGCATAGGAAGTCCACCCTATGGTCCAATGACATCTTAAATGTAGTGGGTGGGTGGCCTATGATCGTTCGTCATGGCACTATTTAGGGGAGATCTATGCCCAGCAGTGGACTTTGTTTGCCTTAAAATAACATTTAAAAATCTTGTGATTCTACATATTTACTGTTTATTACCTGATAATTTCTTTTTCAGGGTCATCGAGCCCCAGCGGTTCCTTGAAGAACGTAAAGTTGTCTAATGTCAGCCCAGTACCGGATAAATGCTCACCAATCTGGAAGGAATACAATTCTTTATAACAAGGAAAGAAATAAACAAAACAAAGGGTACTCAGACAGGCGAAGCAAGCAGGCTTCGAAATTAATTTAATGTAGAAAAAACATTCGCATCTTATACATATACATGAAACTGTTGAGTGAAGCAAGTCAGGCCAGACTTTTAAGCAGACGCTAGGGGAACGCGTCCGCATCGAAATTTGTCTCATATCAACATCTTTCCGCTGCACCCTCTAGGTGTCTATAAATAAAACGTTCCTTAGTGCATTCCTGCACGCCAAAATGAACATGCAAAATGAACACAATCCTACTACTATTATAAACGCAAAGTTTGTGAGGATTGATGTTTGTTACACTTTCACGCAAAAACTACTGACTGGATTTTGATGAAACTTCACAGTAATATAGCTTATACATCAGAATAAAACATAGGCTACTTTTTATACGGGTACCACGCGAGCGAAGCCGCGAGCAGAAGCGAGTTTTATATATTCAGAATAGGCTTACCTCGCGCATAGACCTCAGTTTCTTGCCGTACGGTGTGTAGTAGTATATATCAGCGTTGCGTCTCGAGTGAGCGTCCAATGCGGCTCTGAAGACCAGCTCTCTCTTCCACCCCATGTCGATCGGAACCCGGAAAAGTGGGGAGGACATCTCGCTCGTGTTGCGGCGGCCTCGGTGCGCTGGCGACGCTGAGGAGTTCACCTGCAAGAAGATACTATGTTCTTAGTATATTGACAAAAACCTGTGTCTTTCCCTACCCAAGAGAAGATAATTAATCGTAAAAAATCATTTTCAAAAACAAGCTTTTAACCCTGAGTTCAGAAAATACCGGCTTTCATAATAAAATGCGTACACAAAATTTCGTGTCTGTGCTGTTGACCGTTAAAGAGTTCCTTTTTGTGGAGCTGGATGTCGATTCAGGTCATGCTTACCATAAAAACGCTTTGTCATCGGAACTGAACCAACATGTAAAAAAAACAACTCCGAAGGATAATGCCCTAATTTAACTTGCAAGATTTGACCTAAACAAACTAACATACAAACATTGCAAGTTCAATAAAAGCTTGTAATAAAAAGACTTGCATAAATAGAGCAACTTTGTGTATTAAGGAGAGGACAAGAATTACTTTTGTTTCACCTTTTCGTCTAAAAATCTTATGCAAAGTCTTTAGCATGTTTAATATACGCTAAAGCTATAAGCGTCTCTGTAAGTCAGGCGGGATGTAACTAAAACTTCGTTAAAAAATGGCAAAGTTAATCATGACCAAAAAGTTACGCTATTTTATTAGCGTTTGTTTGTTAGTTTTTTAACTAGTTTTAATGATGCGGATAATTTTGATACTTAAAAAAACGTCTAGAAAGATAGAATAGCTGTTTTTGACATATTACTGGTGAACAGATTGATGCTTGACACACAAACAAATAATTAATAAATGTAGAAAGATTATAAAATACCAATAAACAAAATTATAACATAAGATTATCCTCAGAAAAGATTTGTAAGCAAGCACCTACACTTAAATAAAAGGGATAACTATGGGTTTTATTTTATTTTTCTAATATTGGGTGGTTACTTAATTAAATAAAGGATAAACGTTTTTTTTACTTTACTTTTCTAACATAAGATAGCCTTGAGTTTCCTTGCAAGAAAGGCAGACTAAAACTATTTCAAAAGAATAATATAAAAATAGTGCTAATTAGCTTTTCATCAATTTGCTCATGCTTAATAGCTCTTTACTGAGAGCACGGTCGGCCGGCGACTTCATCCATAATACATTCATTTCTAACCAGAATTGAATGATAAACTAAAACTATGGTTACAATATAAATACCGTCACATGGTTGAGTACGGCGGCGACAGGGCGCGGTAGCTACCGTAAGTAGCATTATCCGTGCAGCATAAACAAAAACGTGATTATAAGAAACTATTCCGTTTTCAAAGAGTTATAAAAGAGTATAGATCGATTCAGATCTATGTATGTGACTGTAGTGTTTAATTATTCTTATACTACTATATACGTAATTACCTATTATTAATAATGTATTAGGTACATAGGCATAGATAATAATGCTAAAGGTTGGTATCGTAGGTAAAGTATTTCTAGTTTTTAAGAACCTGCTGTAAATTAGTATAAACGTCTCTTTTGCAATTTTTGTTTCGAACTTGTCAAGATAAATAATAGATTTTTGTTTTTTTGTTTTTTGATACGTCTGCCACTAACATCTACCGACTTCAGTTTCTCCCGTTATGATCAAAAGTCCATGTGCAAAGTAATTCTTATATTTTATTAATTTGCAAAAAAATTTGGTATGTGACATCTTAAAAAAACATTAATAATTTTAAGCATTTTAACTTTTTCTGCACATTTTTTTGGAGGACATAAATATTCAGTTTCTTCAATCATTTGTATAACAGATACTCACATCATCTTCAGATCTTGAGGACAGCGCTGACGAAGGTCTCGATCCGTCTAGAAACAAATAAATTCAACTTAAATCGATTACAACCTCAGGGGTTTCAAATAAGATAAGGGATGCAGAGTGACTACACATTGATGTTATAGCGTAGTGAGCCACTCGTATTCTGCTATCACTTTTTCAATGGAAAAATCACAGACAACTCTTAAATCCGGCGGACAGCGCTCACAACTTCAATTTGAAGCGCGTCCAAAAATATAGCTTTTTGGCTGATGCAGGCCCGCCCGTGCTTGCGCGATAGCAATATTAGCCGTTCAGAATTTCGTTATAAATTTGGTGGTGTTCCGTAATATCAAAAATAATGACCGAAAACCTGTTGTATTTTTTACATCGTGTTGTTGTACTGTAACTAGGCAATATAAGCTATGTACTTAATCAAACTATACGTAAGATATTGTTTTGTTGTTTTTAATACGAACCAAATAAGAAGAAAACATATCATGTATGACGTAAAAATATGCAAAATGCGATTCGTTTACATTCAATTTTAGGTGAGTATTTAGAAAAAATATTTATCAAGGTACCTAGATAAATACTATTTGAATACAAATGATAGGGTAACATGATGGAAATAAGCTCTAATTACAAATTATTTTGGTATCACGTTTGTATGGGCAATTCATCCTCTGCAGGCCTCTTAAGCCCGCCCGCAGAGTAAGAAGAAAGAGAGAAAATATTTTGACCAGAAAATTCTACGTAATTTTAGATATAATTCAGGACTTAATTCACCTTACGATCCATCGAAACTGTTCGACGGCCGCTGCTATTTCAGCGTGAATTGACCCTAAGATGCTTACCAGTATCCTTACGGGGCCGTTTGCTGGCGCGCACGGGAGCGGTGGGCGTAGCCATCACGGTCCGCAGCGGAGTGAAGCCCTTGCTGGCTGCTTTCACCTCCGCTTCCAGACGCTCTGAAGTAAAAAAACAAGATTACCAAGATATGAATGATATTCAAGGGAAAACCAATTTAACAAAATAGTGGCGATATCATTTTTTATTACAGGGTGTTAATTTTGAAAATATATTTTTGGTGTACCTATTCTTCACAAAGTAGTATTTGTCCATCCAAAATTTGTCTGTATGATCGCTCTTAGCGATAAGGCCGCCCATTGTGTCACCACAACTTAGTATAAAAGATCTTACATTAAGTGATTTTTTAACTCTGGTGAATGCAATAAATATCTATCTATTTGGTACATACCTAAAGCACCAAATTTCAGGCCTCTAAGATTGACAGTTTTGCATTGATTGTCAGTTAGAGAGTCAGTCAGTAAATTATTAATTATTGCGTAAAACATCCAACAACATACCCAATGTAAGGCTGTATTCCAACTGGGGAAGGTCTTCCAGCTTCTCAAAACCTTTAAATTCCACTTCATCTTCGTTAAATGCATCAGATGCCTTGCGCTTAATGCCTCTTTTATTTTCATTATCATGGTACTCCGTATAACTGGTCGCTTCGAACTCATCCTTTATGTCAATCTCAAGAGGTGCCTCAGTCTCTTCAAACTCCTCTTTTATTTGAACTTCTTTTGTCAACTCAACATTTGATTCATGATCTGGATTTGGTTCTGACTTGACAGGGTCTGGAGATGTGTCTGCAATGAAAAAGGTAAGTCTGTAATGGTAAGTAAAGTAGCCTAATATTTCATATCTTTGCGGAACCATGGGATACAGTGAATCCCATCATCACAATTCATTGCACCAGTAATGGCGGACATCTCAATTTCATGTTACTAAGCTGATTTGACAATTTTAATATAGAAATAGAAGTTCAAATCTAACCCAAGGCTAGATCATAAGTATCTCTCCATGAAAGCCAAGATAGCAAAAACATTTTGTTAAATCAAATAAATCTCAATAATACTTGCTAGGGTTAAGCCAACTCGATTTCTTTGATCAAATTGATTGTTTTTTTTTATTTTAACTTTAAATATGTGTAAAAATAATAATGAAAAAGGATTTAGTTAAGAAAAATGTACTTTTATTATAATATAAGTTTGCTAACCAACATATACTTATTTGAATAACACTAATGTTGATATATTTATCGTTAAGGTACATTATTAAATAAGGCTTAGGCTTTAGGTGGTGTTAATGACCTGTCCACATAATTTATTAAGGAAATCAACTTTTTTAATTTTAAATAATTTAAATTAATGTAAATTTAAATTAATCAACTTCAGACAGCCGCTATGGTGAACAAAACCACAAAACAAATTTGGGGTCTATAAAAAAGATTGCAGAAGTACAGTATATGTATTATTATTTTAAACAGGGTTTATATAATATATGGATAAGTATGTGAATCTAGGTCAACAGATCACAACAGAAAACATATCAAGCAAGGAAATTGAACCAAGAATAGAAAAATCCTGGATGCAATACTGGTCATTCAGGGAGATAATAACAGACAAGGACACATCTGTAAAGGGAAATCTATTCAAGACCTGCATTTTCCCAATACTAATACAAACTTATGGATGCAAAACATGGCCACTAACTAAAGCTACCACACAAAGGATTACGGAGAAGTATGACAGTAAAAAGAAAAATTTACAAAATTAGGCACAGCAACATAAGAAAAACAACAAAAGTATGAGATGTTAACAAAAAATAAAACTACTAAAATGGAGGTAGACTGGACGAGGATAGAGAAATGGAGCAAAGCTATAATCACTTGGTATCAACAAGAACATGCATCAAAGAACATGGACGAGAGTTGCTCAAGGCCAAGACAAAAGGAAAGGGTTGGAGGTCTATGCCAGTACATTGTTAATAACATACAGATATTGTTATTAACAATGTTTAAACCAACTTAAACAAAGAAAAATAAATAAAAAATTATATGATAAACAAAACACATTTTGAATTATTACTTAGAAATATTAAATTAATTATTCATTATACCAAGTGTAAAGTGCTGTGCACATAGAGTTGGCCAAATTTTATGGAAAAAAACAGAATTAAAAAATATATATATATGGAAACACCCAACTACGACTCTATCCTCTCTTGAAAATACAGTGCTCACGCTATGTTTTAAATTAAAGGTCTAAACAAGGTTATAAAACAGTTTATTAAATAGCCACTGCTTTGTTTTATACTAAAAGTGTGTTTTGAAATTCTAAAAAGAAAACAAAACTCTGTTTGCTAAACAACTGTAGATAATCTTTATGAGAAAGGTTTCCTAAAATGCTGGCTGCATTTTGAAGCTGGTAATCGATAAGTGCAAACTCTTAGATCAATGCTTGGACTAGATTACATTGAATACTAATGACTGCCATATCATTTATTCACCATCGAAATACAGGGAACAATTGTTTTATTTATGTGCATAATATTATTTTACAGCTGTATGTAGGCCTTGTCAGATTTTAAAATGTTAACTTAAAAATATCACATTATACTAAACAAAACAATCAATATACAGGGTCTTAATATGTATTTTCAATATTGATTACTCTGTTAAATAACTTTGTTAGTCTTCTTACTTGTTAAAGTGTTTTAACAAGTCTAGTTATTTGATTTTCAAGGGTTAACCCACATTTAAGGGAAATCATAAGATTTTATAATATCCTATGAAATAATTTCTACCGAGGTTGAATTACATGTTTATCTATGTTCCTCTGAAATAAATGTAACATTTCGTACTGGATTTATTTCTGCTAATAAGCAAATAGTTGAATCAATCTTGTATTCTGATTTCAGATTTGTTGTGATAATGACAGAGAATCAGCAAATAGAATCCACAAGTGCCTAATTTCTTATTTTCCGAGTTGTAACCATAACACAAAAATCTTGAGTGAGTAGTGTTCTATGTTAAAAATGGGTTAAACATCACTAAAATCCTGCTTTAATACACATTAACATTAACATAAATAAAATTACCAAGATCATAAAGTAACAATTCCAAAATCATGACAATGTTGCAATATTTATCCAATCGGAGCATTTATGTTCCAAATAGGCTAAATCAAGAGCCATAAACGCATTGTCATAGTTGTAGGCTTGCAAATTGCTAAATAGAAAATATCATAAACCAGATCCTTTAAAAATCTAACTCGGACATGTTAATATTTCAAAGGATCTTGATTTTACAAGATTTTATTTCTGGAATTTATCATAAAACTGATGGAACTGGAACTAATGAAATATCCACCCACAAGGTAAATTGCGACATTACAATTACATGGAATAGCTTATTTGAATAAAAATATGGAAGGAATAATACAAAAGTGTGTCAACAAATTAGATAATAGGTTATGTGCCAAAAAGTGAAATTACCTTCAGGGACGGCTGATGTTTCTCCTGAATGCTCAGCTGGGGCTTCGGTCGGCTGCTCCGGAGGCGCCTCGGCTGCTTCGCCAGCAGATTGCACCGTGGCACCATCACTCGGTACATTAGCATCATCCCCCGTAGCGTTATCAGAAAGCGCCATTTCCTCCGACATTGTCAATTTCAACAAAGTTTATTACAATCTAATTACCAAAACCTATTTGAACACATAACACGGCTATTACGACACTCTCACAGAACACGCCACGGAAATTCACGATAGCTGCGTCGCTACGTAGATTTCCCGCTATAATGGTCGAGAAAAAAACTTGCACTTTTTTCGCTAATGCGGGACATTTATCACAACGCAGTGTGATGTTTTAGCACGCACAGATCATGGGCCAAACTAAATAACCAGTTAACAAACAAGGGATTTGTGTTGAATTAAATTTATTTTTCTAATTTATTTTTGTCCACAGTTTCCAAAGGAAAATGTCCGATGATCATAAACAATGTCCGCTTGAAAGAACGAACAAAACGACGCTTGCTTGTCTATGGTTTGTTGTGGTTAGAAAAAAAAATATCTATGCACTTGAACGTATACTATCGGCCGTAAGCATTGTCCAGGGAAAACCGTATTGTACATACGCCCATGGAAAAAGCTACAGCCAGTTTTCCAAACCATTTGGTTTGGATTATCTGAATGTGCTTTTCATGGCGCTGTACAAACTATAAATAGACACATGTGTCTATTTATAGTTTGTACAGCGCATGGTATTGCACAGCCCTGGAATATACGCCACGTATTCCGTGCCACTATTCTAGACGCTACCATCATGTGCTATAAAATGACATTGACATATACAAGTAGACATGTGATTGATTTGTAGTAGCAGTCAAAACACAACTTACACAACACAGTCCGCAACCAACCAACCTAACCTCGAAATTTTTCCTAATTTAGTTAGTTTTGTATAATATGCGTAATTTATAAGCAATAAAACAATGAAAGTAGTCGAAGGTCACCCTGACCTCATCAAAACTATTGAAGATGGCGAAGAAGTTGAAGATTTTTCTGAGGAATCAGACGAAGAAGTCGAGGTTAGTTCGTGATCACACAAAACGTGCTAACATCGCTATTTTTGTGAATATTTACATATTAAAGTATTTTAAAACTGTTTGTTTTTATTTCAGTATCAACCCTCTAAGCAAAAGATCAAGAGAAAAGCTGATTTTAACCCAAAATTTCAGTTTGTTTCTACAGTGGAAGAATACAACAAGGTAAGCATTAACACCTGTAAATAAGCTTCTAGATCCCTGATTATTATTTATTCAGCTTCTAAAATGACCACTGAAGTTAGCTAATAGTTCGGAGTTAAATGGTAACCGACAAACAAACAAACTCAATAACATACGGGCTCCTGACGTCACTGTTAAAAATCAAGTCTAAACAAAACTTGACTTGTGAGTTTGTTTAACCTTTTTCCTATTTTCTGTACAGAACCCGTGGGATAACTTGCACAAGTACATCCGCCGTAATGTTAAAAGAACACTTGACGAGAGGATTGAGAGGAAGCGGGCTCAGGTGAAGGTTGAAGGGAACTCTAAGGATGTGGATACAGACTCGGATGTTGACGGTAACATGGAATCTTATTGTAAATGCAAAAGTTTTGGAGTTGCTGGAAGTCAGTGGATGGTAGTAATAAGAAGCCTAAAGCTTCTCTCTTTGGCCTTTGTCTAGCAGTGAACTTACACATACTGTAATGAGATGATGATTTTCATGAAAAGTATAAACATACTTTTCATCAATATCATGACAAATATTTGCTACTGATAATCTTACTTTTCATCAATATCATGACAAACATTTGTTACTGATAATCTTACTTTTCATCAATATCATGACAAACATTTGTTACTGATAATCTTACTTTTCATCAATATCATGACAAACATTTGTTACTGATAATCTTACTTTTCATCAATATCATGACAAACATTTGTTACTGATAATCTTACTTTTCATCAATATCATGACAAACATTTGTTACTGATAATCTTTGTAACAGCCTAAACCGATTTAGGCTGACCGATTTTACATAGAAACATCCAGACCTGAAACAAATACTTGCAGATCATAAAAACATTTGTCCAGCAGCGGGAATCGAACCCGCAAGCTTCTTGTTCAGATGGCCCTTCTCCCACTGCGCTACAGAGTGTTGTATTCTTTCTGTAATAAATGTATATTGAATTAATACATTACCACATAATATTACCAATATTATGTGGGTACACCACTACACAAGCAAAGCCAAGAGCAGTAGCTAGTGACCATGACAATTGTTTTTCCAGATGGTGATGCAGATGTCAATGAGCTTGAGATATCTGATGATGAACTCAAAAAAGATGAAATTAAAACGAAAGACAAGAAACTAAGCAAAAAGCAAAAGTTAAAACAGGTTTGTAATTCTTGTAATTCTAAATCTAATTCTAAGTGGGGAACTGAGGTCTACGCTGACATTCCACATTGGGGTGTATTGTGCATTATCCCCCTTCTAACTTAACCCCAACCAGCCCAACTCCTTGAAGCAGTGGAGAAGGACTCTGGGTTGCTGACAGCAGTGTTCCAGTATTCCTGACCTCCTGTCAGTTAACGATGACGGAGAGCATGTGTTGATATGTTTTTGCAGTCCTGTCTTCAACCTGACTTCATTTGTGGCTGTGCAGTGTAATACCACATGCTCCACGGTCTCTTCACCCTGGAGACAACCTCGACAGAGTCCACTATCGGTGGCCCCTGTCTTAAGG
The DNA here is from genome assembly GCA_958496245.1 of Perizoma flavofasciatum. Classification (NCBI taxonomy): domain Eukaryota; kingdom Metazoa; phylum Arthropoda; class Insecta; order Lepidoptera; family Geometridae; genus Perizoma; species Perizoma flavofasciatum. The sequence continues at coordinate 2,519,360 of OY292443.1, read as the reverse complement.
AGATGGTGATTCAGATCAGTGTCCTGTGAAGATGCCCACCATCATCCTCAGGTCGTCACGTTAAATTTTTTAAAGTATTTATTATTTTGCGATCTTTTAGCTGTAGCAAAGTTTTTGTATGCTTGCAGTCCGGTCTTTGTTCCCATATTTTCTGGTGCTCCTTTTCGGAGTTCAGTTTCAGCATGTTTTTTATTTCCGCCGTTGGAGGGCTAGATAGGCTTATATCGTCTGGAATTGGAGTGAGTTTTGCTCCTTCCTTTGCCAAGGAGTCGGCCCTGTCGTTATCTGGACAGCCTCAGTGTCCTTTTTTTTTTCAATCCAATCCAATAATGTTGTAACAGTTCCTTTTATTATTATTACTAGCTGTGATACGGCCACCCTCGGTCCTGATCCATCTCCATCTCTCGGCTGGCGTCGTATCGTTCGCACGCGCTATTATTTCGGTTGTAGCGCCATGTCAAATAGCCTAACCTTTCTCAAGAATTGGGCTATCAAATGCAAAAATATTTTTTTAGTCCATTGTGGGGGGGGCTAGACAAATACCTCACGCTTACTTTTCCTTTCACGCTAACGCAAATTTGTCAAGGTAAAGGCAGCTGTCACGTAACATTTCCACAGCTCATATCATTTCCATACAAAGTGAAGAAAGTTATACATGTAAAGTTTTCGAGTAGGTATACATTATTTTATATTGTTGTATGCCCTGGTACAGTGACTTAGTAAATTTGGTAATGCATCCTATGTAACCGGCCGCCCGCGATACAGGCTAGCCCTCGTGCGGGGACCACCAGAAAAGTAAAATTGAAGCATTCTTAATTGGTAAATAAATATATTTGTATTTGTATTTATTTGTATTTGTACAAATTAATCTTTCCGCAGGCGTTAATGACAACAGAAAGTGGTATTTGTGTAGCCCTTCTGTAGTTCCAAAAATTAGTATGTTCAATAAAAAATCTAACTCTTCAGCTTTATTATTAGTATAGATTATGAGCCTGTCCTGTTCCACTGCAGGGCAAAGGCTTCCTTTCCCTCTTTCCACTGATCTCTATTACTTGCTAGTTGTGGCTACTCCTTTGTAAGCATTCAGTTCATCTCTCCATCTCCTTCATAATAATTAAGTACCCACACTAATTAATATTATAATATTCATTTCAAAATGCCTATTTCTGTTTGTGTTGTGCACTTTTGTTTGGGATACAATTAAACTTCGAGAACCTAGTGTCTAGACAATCCTAACATAGGTTTTAAGTACTAACCTACTCAGTTTGTTAAATAACTAAATATAATCTGCTCAACTACTAAGGCTCTGGTGACTCACCAAGACGCAATGGCCAGCGTGGTGTTTTAAGGCTTAACTTACTCTTGTACCAACTCAGTTTGTTAAGTAACTAAATATAATCTAATCTGCTCAACTACTAAGGCTCTGGTGACTCACCAAGACACAATGGCCAGCGTGGTATTTTAAGGCTTAACTTACTCTTGTACCAACTCAGTTTGTTAAATAACTAAATCTAATCTGCTCAACTACTAAGGCTCTGGCGACTCACCAAGACGCAATGGCCAGCGTGGTGTTTTAAGGCTTAACTTACTCTTGTACCTACTCAGTTTGTTAAATAACTAAATATAATCTGCTCAACTACTAAGGCTCTGGCGACTCACCAAGACGCAATGGTCAACGTGGTGTTTTAAGGCTAAAACCTCTCTAATTTATAATTTCAGGAAATAAAAGAAGATGACACAGAAATAGGTGCGCGCATAGAATACGACTCAGATTTCTTCGAAGAGCCTCCACCGTACGACGAGAATGCATCCTTCTACATGATGAATCTATCGCGGCCGCTGCTGAAAGCCATCGGAGCGCTCAACTTTGTGCATCCCACGCCGATCCAAGCTGCCACTATACCTATAGCTTTGCTAGGTAAATACCCACATAATCATTTAAAACCTGCTAAGGTTCATGGCGAACAAATTGCTGTCAACAGACTAAATTAACTCAACCCATTAAAACTACCCATCGGCATATGTGCATTATATTACATTGTATTCTTAAAACTTAAGATTTTTTTTTATTATGTCGTAGACGGGGATAGAAACCGAAACCATTGGGGATTGGAAACCTTGAGGCCTAGCCAAATACCTCACGCTTACTTTTCCTTACGCGCTAACGCAAATTTGTCAAGGTAAAACTTGGCAGCAGTCACGTAACATTTCCACAGCTAATGTCATTTCCATACAATTAAATCTTTCCGCAGGCGTTAACGTCAACAGAAAGTGGGATAGATACCCTAGATACCCTGAATTGTATAAAATTGTTGCGTGCGTCTGACTATAAAAAATGCACATTTTAAACCGTAAGTTATAGAGACCTAACATTTTATTTTACAAAAATCTATCCTAGAGGTAGCAGCGGGCAGGTTAAGTAAGTATGAAAAAGCGCAAAAATAGTCCATGATCTTGTAGTTCGCCACTAACTGAGATCTCACGACCCCATACTTCAAAAACCTCCCTAACGACTTCAAAATTATATTTGTATAACCTACTTGCCTATATATGTATGTAAGACTCCCTTTTCCGCATTCATACTCAAAGTTGGTCCATTATGCGTGGCTACCTGCCTACGTTTCATCAAGATTGAATGACGGTTCGGTCGTTATCGTCGAACAAACATACTGGCATACTAATGCCAGAATGTCCAAGTAGACTCAGAGAAATTCGCTCACTCGATCAACAAACAGATTACCAAGAAGCATGATTAGAACAAAACCCTAAACACATATTCATGCTAAAGAAAATGTTAATAATCATTAAGTTTGCCTATGTACTTGTTTTATCTTATTAAAAATCAAAATAAAGCATTTTCTATCTATTTATCTATCTATTCATATGTATTTATTAATTGCATTTACAAAGTTACATTGATTGTTAGCTTTGATTTGAAATTAGTTTGTTAGTAAATATATGTACCCTGTCAGGAATCTGCAATCAAACTTGATATGATGATATTTTTAATTAACTACTCATTATATATTTTAATTCAATTATGGTGATAAATAAACTAATAATTTTTGTGGACGATTAAATTGTCTCGTCTGCGTTTCACATATAAAATAAGATTATGTTCATATTGTAAAAACGGGAATTTTCACGTACTGCACTATCGGTGAAGGCACCGACTAAGTTTCGACTCATTCCGAGAGTCTTCATCAGGGTGAGTGGTTACGACTTTCTCCTACCGCGTCGCGCCGTGCACTACTATGATGTCACTAGATTATGTTGATGTCAGTCAAACGTAATACAATTTAAATTTAAAAAATTTAAGATTAGTCAATCAACAAATAATAATAACATTAACAATAATGAAATTAATTTAATTATCGGTCAAAAATTCTTCTACATATCGCATACATATGTATGCGATATGTAGAAGAATTTTTACATATCGCAAATGATTTCTGACTTTCTGTATGTATATTCCAGGAAAGGATGTATGTGCCTGCGCCGCTACAGGTACCGGTAAAACAGCGGCATACATGCTGCCTATCCTGGAGAGGCTCTTGTATAAATCAGCTATGGGAGACCGGGTCACCCGGGTATTAGTTCTAGTGCCTACGAGAGAGCTTGGCGCACAGGTAAACAAATATAATCTTAATTGAAATAAAAACACTCATCCAACATTTTTAATCTTAATAAGCGCTTGTAGCTTTAACAGTCATACAACATTTTTAATCTTAATAAGCGCTTGTAGCGTAACTTTTCAAAGTTATCTTAAAGTGTTCTTAACAGATCAGCTAAGTTAAGCAACAGGTAACGCTCCGCTAGTGTATGTATCGATGACCGATTGTGATATATTCAGATATATGAACGATCAGATTAGTCTGATCGATCATTTTGCCAGGCATAGCAATATTCAAAGATTGTATGGGCAAAAAAATTAACTTGTTCCTGAATATATTTGTCCCGTGTCTGGGTGTTACTAGACACAGTAATGGGTGCTACTGAAAACTTATTGATTATGTTAAAGTTTATTTTATCCTGCAGGTCCATGCAGTAACAAGACAACTGACCCAGTTCACAAATGTCACGGTCGGGCTATCCGTTGGTGGGTTGGATGTGAAATATCAGGTATTTTTTTAATTTTAAGGTATTACTAGCCTCTGCCCACGGCTTCGCCCGCGTGGTACCCGGTTAAAAAGTAGCCTATATGTTATTCTGATGTATAAGCTACTTACTGTAAAGTTTCATCACAATCCGTTTTGTAGTTTTTGCGTGAAAGAGTAACAAACATCCATCCTCACAAACTTTCGTGTTTATAATATTAGTAGGATTATAATGTTGCGCTAAAACTCCTCTTGCAAGAACTAGACACTTCGATGGCCAATAGCCATCACTGTATTGTATTGGCAGGTAAATTTTGAATTTTAAGGTATAATATAATGTTCAAGTTGCATTAAAACTACACTTGTGCGATCTAGATACTTCGATGGCAATCAGTATATTACAAATACAAATACTTTATTTACAAAAATAGTGTGTGTCTAGGTTACAAGTTTAACAATGAGCTCCGCACTAGGTCTAGCCTGTATCGCGGAAGCTCAGATAGCGTTTGACAAATAAATATATGTAATAAGAGATAAACAAGTGTAACATTTTAATTACTTCTTGTAAGTACAAAATATCATGAGAAACATCGCAAAAATAGTAAAAAAATAATAATTAAGTTAGCCGGGCAGAATTAGATTTGCTAGGTCAGTGAAGGTGAGGGAGGGTGTGTGTGTGTGTGTATTATTGTATGCTCTTCGTTTATCATTAGTTCGTTGCTCTTCGCTCCGCGTTGCTACGATGTCACGTAGCTCAATCATGTGACGAGAGATGTCGCTACACAATCAATACATCGATCGGGTGCACTAGAAATGCTAGAGAAATTTAACCGTCAGCGTAAAGCCGTGCACTCACGGCCTTCAAGAATAAGTCGATTAATAATAATTATCGACGTACATCGAGACTATTCACTCATCGGATTTAATGCGATTGTTTGCAATAGATTTGTAGAACTTCAAAGATGGTTCTTAGCTAGATTTTATTGCCACAAGTCACTAGGGGGCGCTGCAACAGGCGATGGAAAACATGTTGGGGTTTTAAAAACTTTGTAAAAATCTACTTGTTGGTGTTTTTATGAAACACACGCACGAAGCGTGTGTTTTTTTGTATTATGCTTTTTGAACTTTAACGCCTGTGTTTGGGACTGGATATCCCGCGTCCCCATAGGCAAGCGTGAAATTGGCGCCCAACGTGGGGCGAGTTTAGCGGATGTTGATTTAAAATGGCGTGAGTCGGCCCAGAGCGGGTAAGCAATGTGCTTGTGCGCGTTATTATATAAAAAAATGTTGTTTTAAATCTATAATTATGATATTATGAAGTATTGTTATTTAGAAAATAACCTTGTACTTTAGTACCCGACTTATAACTTGGTGTTATCAATAAATTTATTGTATTGTATTGGAGGAGACGCCTCCGCGACCGACTCACGCCATTTTAAATCAACATCTGCTAAACTTGTCTTACATAAATAAAGTTGTTTATTTTTTACACAGCATCATCTAGCCCCAAACTATGCAGAGCTTGTATTATGGGAACTTCATGACTGATACTACTTATATACTTTTTGTATTTAAATCGATATTATACATTCAAAACACCCAGACTCGAGATAAATATTTGCAGATCATACAAACATTTAATTCGCGTGAATCGAATCCGCAATCTTCTGCGTCTCAGGCGGGCCTTCTCCCATTGCGCCACAGAGGTCGTCAATATAAAGTTTGTCATAGGAAAGCGTGCTGCGAAGGAATCCTGACATTGTAATCGCGACGCCGGGTCGTCTGATCGACCACGTCAGGAACACTCCTTCGTTCGGACTGCACTCTATTGAAGTTCTAGTACTGGATGAAGCTGACAGGTTTGTATACACTATTCTGAAAACGAGTAATTTCTGTTACTCTTTATATAGGATATTAAAGCGACTATACCACTTTATTTTATCAACTATACTTTAATCACGTAGGTACTTAAGGTCAGTGAAATGTCAGCAGGAGAATAGTAAAGTACTTTGTATAGTCATAATAATATCCTAAAACTATACCAAACCATAATAACTTCAATGCTATAATCTCTATTTAAATTGTAACCTATTGACGCTTGCAATACCCTCTTATTTTTTTATTTATTTATTTATAGCTTTCATGCGCATAACATAGTTTGTATAGGTCTAAGTAATACATTGAATAGGCAGGTAGGTACATGAACCCTGTAAGGGCGCTGCAACGTGAGTTCGATACACAATCATAATCAAATTAAATAACTTTCATCTAGATTATTATCACTTTAATTTGGTAAAAGTATAAATACTATCTCACAAAATTACAAAAAAAAACGCATTTTAACGTCTCATCAAGACAGTTTTATTGCCACGAAAAGGGGTTATACAAATACTTTCTAAAAAAAGCGCCTTTAATTCAAGTACCAAATGATAACAGAGGCATCACTCAAAATACTTTATTCTAAAAATGCCCTTATATTATAAGTACCAAATGATAACAGAGGCATCACTCAAAATACTTTATTCTAAAAATGCGCCTATATTTTAAGTACCAAATGATAACAGAGGCATCACTCAAAATACTTTATTCTAAAAATGCGCCTATATTATAAGTACCAAATGATAACAGAGGTATCACTCAAAATACTTTATTCTAAAAATGCGCCTATATTATAAGTACCAAATGATAACAGAGGTATCACTCAAAATACTTTATTCTAAAAATGCGCCTATATTTTAAGTACCAAATGATAACAGAGGTATCACTCAAAATACTTTATTCTAAAAATGCGCCTATATTTTAAGTACCAAATGATAACAGAGGTGTCACTCAAAATACTTTATTCTAAAAATGCGCCTATATTATAAGTACCAAATGATACCAGAGGTATCACTCAAAATACTTTATTCTAAAAAAATACGCCTTTAATACAAGTACCAAAGGATACCAGAGGTATCGCACGCGCGTTGCCGACCCTGTGACATTACCATTAAAAAGTCACATGCGCCTATAATTTAACACAGCTATTTCCCAACCCCGCAGGATGCTGGACGAGTACTTCGCTGAGCAGATGAAAGAGATCATCCGTCAGTGCTCGCCGAAACGGCAGACGATGCTGTTCTCGGCCACTATGAGCGAGGAGGTAAAGGACCTGGCTGCTGTATCCTTGAAGAAGCCGGTCAAACTATTCGTTGACAGCAACAAAGATGTCGCCTTCAATCTGAGACAGGAATTTGTGAGGTAATTTAAATACCGAAAACTATTGTGAATTTAATTATTCGTATTGTGAAAACGGGAATTTTCACGTACCGCACTATGGGTGAAGGTACCGACTAAGTTTCGACTCATTCTGAGAGTCTTCATCAGGGTGAGTAATCGCGACGCTCTCGTTCGCCTATGGTTGCGGTACGTGAAAGTTTCCGCTTTTACAATACGGGTAACTAGCTTCTGCCCACGGCTTCGCCCGCGTGGTACCCGGATAAAAAGTAGCCTTAGTGTTATTCTGATGTATAAGCTATATTACTGTGAAGTTACATCAAAATTCGGTCAATAGTTTTTGCGTGAAAAAGTAACAAACATCCATCCTCACAAACTTTCGCGTTTATAATAGTAGAAAGATTAAATCTTCTCTGTAGCGAAAGAAATTTCTGCGTGTTGAAATTGAAACCATTGAAACTATTTACTTATTGTAAATGCATTACGATATAGAGGTCTAGACAAATACCTCACGCTTACTTTTCCTTTAACGCTAACGCAAATTTGTCAAGGTAAAACTTGGCAGCTGTCACGTGACATTTCCACAGCTAATGTAATTTCCATACAATTCAATCTTTCCGCAGGCGTTAACGCCAACAGAAAGTTGTATTTGTCTAGCCCCCCTTGTCTCTAGTAAAATAGTCAGATTGTATCACAATCATGGGGGCCAGGATTACTTTCAGGTGCATCTGCGTATAGACTTATACATGTATATTATGTAGATAAATACAATGTCAATGTGTAAGGTAATGAACGTACGTTTAGCACTTTACGACGGCGTGTCAAGATGTGGAATCGCTCAAGTATGGGAGACGCGAGGCTTAGGCCCGAATTCATAGTCAAATAGGGGCTCCCCTAGGGGACTATTCAGGCTCAATGTGAAAATTTAAGCGCGAATTTAACCTTTATGTACCCAGCCATAAGGCGTATACTGAATGATGTATTTTGGGGGACTGTTCAACCCCCCGACTATGAATTCAGGCTTTAGCGGCCTGGCATGCTCAGTGTTCACAGGAAAAGAGTAGAGGATACTGAATTTATTGACAAGGTGATTAACAAATTTGAACAGCAACCCAGACGCCTTCAGTTTTTTTTTAACAGAAACTTGATAAAAAAAAGTTTTTTTTTCTATGTATTTTCTTGTTGCTAGGGGGGTACAAGTGCACCCCCCTGACACCCTCCTGCCGTCGCCCATCTTGCCCGCAAGCTGCAATAATTCTCTTCCCCAGGATACGTCGCGAACGCGAGTGCGACCGGGAGGCGGTGCTAGCGGCGCTCGTCTGCCGCACCTTCAGAGACCGCGCCGTTATATTCGTGCAGACGAAAAAGCAGGCGCACAGACTGCACATCGCACTTGGACTGCTCGGTATCAAGGTCAGTGGAGCTTATCTTTTTACACCTCAAAAACATACATAGCTCTGGCCATACATTAGGATTCCCTGGGTTGTGGGTAACTCAATATGGATCCTGCTCTGAAATAAAACTGTATTATTTTTATTATAAAAAAATATATATTATTCCACAAATCCCCCTAAAGAAATCGAAGCTCTTATGTTAAAAAAGTGCAGAAATCCTCATCATTTTGTCTTATTCCACTTCTCCCCTCAGTGAATTCCCTCAGGGGGAAAACAGAACCCTATTGTAAAAAATGAACAGAAATCCTCCTCATCATTTTGGCTTATTCCACTTTCCCCCACTGACAGAAGAATATTATATAATATTGGGATATTATAAAATCTTCAATCAAACATTTTAATTTACTTTGTTTTTTTAATGTGAAAGGTGGCAGAACTCCACGGTGCGTTAAACCAGCCACAACGTCTCGACTCTCTGAAGCGCTTCAAAGATGAACAAGTGGACGTGTTGGTCGCGACGGACGTAGCGGCCCGCGGGTTGGACATCCCTGGCGTTAAGACTGTCATCAACTTTACACTACCAGCCACGCTTGAACACTACATTCACAGAGTAAGCAATCATGGTTTTTTTCACAAAACGGCTCTCGGAGAAAGCGTCGAAAATTGTGCTTTTATCGATGGACATCCCTGGCGTCAAGACTGTCATCAACTTAACATTGCCCGCCACACTTTAATATTACATTCACAGAGTAAGCAATCAAGGTTTTTCTCGCAAAACGGCTCTCGGAGTAAGAGTAGAAACTTGCGCTTTTACCGATGGGCATCGCTGGCGTCAAGACTGTCATCAACTTTACACTGCCGGCCATGCTTGAACACTACATTCACAGAGTAAGCAATCAAGGTTTTTCTCGCAAAACGGCTCTCGGAATCAGAGTCGAAACTTGTGCTCTTATCGATTAAGAAAAAACTGTCCAAGTGCGAGTTGTACTCGCGCACAAATCGTACTGTACCACCACATTTTTATAAATAACATGATACAACTTCCACAGCGAATATCATTTCCATACAATTCAACCTTTCGGCAGGCGTTAACGCCAACAGAAAGTGGTATTTGTCTAGACACCCTGGAATTTTACCTCGTAAATAAAGAGGGGGAAAAAAATAATAATAAATTGGTCTTATGAAATATGTACTTGTATTTGCAGGTCGGTAGAACGGCGCGGGCGGGTCGCGCCGGCGTCTCGGTGTCGCTGGCGGGCGAGGCGGAGCGGAACCTGGTGAAAGCTATCGTGAAACGAGCGAAGCGACCCGTCAAGTCGCGCGCGGTGCCGCCCGACATAGTCGGTAAATACCGCACTAGACTGGCGAGGTTGGAAACTGAAATTGGTAAGGAATTATGTATACTGTACAGATTCACGATGATTTTCAACTTTCACCGATCATCTTTAAATTTAATTCCAAATATTTGATCATTCATATAAAGGGTGCAGGTACTGACTATGTTTCTACTCATTCCAAGAGTCTTTATGTATGTTATGTATTTACAAAAATGTATTTAAATAGTATATCAGTCATATAGTTTCCATAACACAAGCTCTGTTTTGTTTGGGGCTAGATGATGCTGTGTGAAAAATGTCCAGCTTTATTTATTTATTTACACATGCCTCCCAGGGAGACGCAAGTTGAAGATGAAAGCGCACAGGTGGGCATTAATAATTGCAATCAAAGACTTGTAAGAGTTCTGTTATTGAAGGTTAATTTCAAAAGATCGTAAAATGTTCCACGTTTATGCAGTAAGCACTGCGCTTGTGTTTCTCAGGAAAAGCGGACCGAAACTTTGTAAAGTTTCCGCTCAACATAGTCGATAAATACCGCACTAAACGGGCGAGACAAAGTAAAACTTATATTCCTTCAACATCTTTCCAGCCTCAATCCTCGACGAGGAATACGCAGAACGGCAAATGAACAAAATGGAGAAGCAAACGGAAAAGCTCGAGGTGGTGCTGAAGGAAGAGGGGCCGAAGCACGAAGTGAAGAGACAGCACGAGTGGTTCCAGACGAACAAGGAGAAGAGGGAAGAGAAGGAACGGTTGGCGCTTACCAGGCATCAAGGGAAGGGTAAGAGAAGTGACCTTCACCACTTGTCAGACTATTTTTTGTCCTTATTGGACTGTGTCATATAGGCCAAACAGCTCCAGTTTGAGCTTAATTGAATTGAAACTTTCATATGTAAAGTATCTAAGTAGTATATCAATCATGTAGTTCCCATAATACAAGCTCGGCTAGATGATGCTGAATGAAAAATGTCCAGCATTATTTATTCGTTTATTTATGTTACTGTTCGTCACCACGAATTTAATAACTTACCTACGAGTATTTCCTTATCCGCCGACCATTCACATAATCTCAGATACCTCTCCATCCAAAGGTTGTCTGGAAGAGATCGCTTCTAAGCGACAAGACCGCCCGTTTACTTTTAGCCATGTAAAAGTTTTTGTTATGTTTGTGATAAAGTATAAAGTATTTTCAATCAATTAATTCCTCAATCCAACAGAACCGCAAAAGCAGAGAGGCAAGAAACGTAGGCATGATGACGATGATGATTCGGACGGCGGCGGCAAGAAGAAGAAAAAGAAGGAAACCAAACACAAGGTCAAGGACACGCCTGAGGAACGAGTCAATCGAGAAATGGAGAAGGTAAACGGAATCATTGAAAGCATTTATCATGCAAACTCATTTCAAAATTGGTCACAGATGATGCTCATTATGAAGAACTACTAGTAACTGGTACTACTAAATACTAGTAACTGGAAGTAGTAAATACTAGTAACTGTTACTAGTAAATACTAGTGACTATTACTATTAAATACTAGTAACTGTACTTGTAAATACTAGTAAATGGTAGTAGTAAATACTAGTAACTGGTAATACTAGTAGTATTTAATCTAAAGTATTTTTAAATTTAATATAAGTACTGAAGGAAACATGTTGTGCTGACCTCATGTAATGTGGGACAAGGGCAAGAATATGATGATATCTAGCCACTATAGGTACATGGGTTATTCCCGTTTCGAGATTATTTTTTATAAAAAATTATATAAAAAAAACACGCTCACGACTGTATTCCCTATTATGCACATCCTCAGATACATACTCAGTGAGTAGATCTTCGAGGAAATCAAGTAGGAGTAGGTTAGAGGCACGTCCAATCATTACATTTGGCACATGCTTGTGTTTTTGCAAGTAGTTCCTCAAAGATACTCAGTGTGAGTATGGTATCTGAGGGTCATCATGGTGAATAAAGTTGAGTGCGTGTTTTTATGTTTTAACTTGTTGGTATTATTTGTAGTTTTAAAATGTTGGTGTCTTAACTGTAGGTGGCGCTACTACAGTCTCGCATGGCCAAACGCAACAAGAAGCAACGTCGTATCAGAGCAGTGGACGATGACGACCGTCCTCACACGCAAGCCAACAAACCTATAAAATCACGCAAGAAACAGAGCAACTTCGCCAGTGACCTAGTGGACACCTCCCGGACCACCACAAAACGACTCCGTTATGAGGCGAACCAGGCTCAGAAAGGCAAGGGGCCGGGATTCGGGAAAGGGCCAGGGAAGGGTAAAGGGGTGAAGGGTAAAGGAAAGCCGGTGGGCAGACCTCCTAAGGGCAAGACGTTTGGTAAACCACAGGCGGCTAAGAAAGGAAAGAAGAAATAAATGATACAGTTTTCATGATGTGTTTTAATTTTACCCTTGTCGACAGGGCTCGTATTGTAGCTTTTGCCGTAAGAGGTTGTTTCTTTGTGTATTACTATTTCGTCTCTGAAATAGCTTAACGTAGGTACTGTAAAATCTACTTTTTGTAGATTTGTGTCTTTAAGATGGTTCTTAGAAAGGTTTATCGTCACAAGTCACTTTGTGGCGTTGTAACCGATAATAGGAAATACGCGTCGGAGGTTCCCAACTATGTAAAAATTACTGCGGTCTTTGTCTCAAATGAAATTTGAGCACTCATTTTACGCCTCTTGAGTATTCTGTGATTCCGGCATCATGAATTTATCCTTGAACCACAGAACATATATACGCTTACCGAGAAGCTTCCAAGTCTTCCATACTACTATTAAAAAGTACTCTATGCAACATACGTAGTTATTATGTTGCATCCCTAATAAATAGAAGTTTGTTCTTCCAAATCACAGATTAAATTTTATTTGCTCCGTTCCAACCGTGTTGTTGGCCTTTGTCACACAAACTATAGTTAGGGTACGGCTCCATCGAATGATTTAATTCACCCCGACGACTTTGACATTTTCTTGCTTTTGTCTGTGACAAAAGCTTGCAGCTGCTTCTCCGGTCCAGTGATGCCAACTTTTGCTACATAATCGTCAGAACTAACAACTTTCCGATGTTAGATAGAAGACTTAAAAAATAAGTTGGAAATCAGCTCCGTACTTTAGTACGGAGCTGATTTTCAACTGTGTTAATTTTCAATATTTTCGAGATATCTTTTACCCTGACCTCGATTATCTTGCACTTAACTTGGGTTCTTGCCACTTAAACAAAGCTAATTGCACACGGGCATAATTATTATCCTAATTCTAAATTCTAAAATAATAAGGAAATATCTAAGTTAATGTGCCCGTCTATACTTATCTTAGGCAAATGCCTAGCTTAGTGCAACTTTCTTTTAAAAAAAATCACTTGAATTTGGGACAGAGGAGAGGGTGTCAACAAGACTCATCAAAATATGCGTCACATGATTTATACCCCTCTAAGCTAAATGCAGACCAGCATACTAACTTTTAGGGTTAGATTTTCAAGGCCTTACTTATTAAGTTAAAATCATAACAGTTGTTTAACTAACTTGAGTCCAGAAAACATTAATAACAGTTTCCCAGAAATGTTTAACTATAGCTGTAACTGTTCGTAGCTCTCGTAAATGCCCATTTCGAAATCTCAACTTTATAGCTAGTTTTTTGTTCATTATTTAATTTTCTTGGGATAGGGAGATATTGCGATGAGAGAGACACCCTATCAAAATCAAATCAACTTATCATCAGTGACAGTCTTACAGTTTTTTTTTCTTCTCTTCTTGGCGTTGCCACTTTCGGCATTTGCCATTTAATTTTTTTTCTAGATTTTATATATATATATATATAAATATTTATAAAAAAATAAAAAATTACACGGAGTTTATGAATATAATATATTACAGGTCAATATTATTATTGCATATGAAAGAAGCTAATGAAATATATATAATAAAGAAGGATAATAATATTAGTAGGAAGAGGAACATGAGAGGAGTCTTACAGTTAGCTTTAGCTAGTTAGCTGGTAATACTGGCAGGCGAGGCAAGGCAACCGCGAGTGGGTGGATGTTATCAAAAAAATCCATAATTTTTATTTTTATTAAGTAAAACTTTCGTAAACTATAAAAGGATGTTGGTTTTACACAGGATAAATTAAAGAATGGTTTAGTGTATGTAAAATGATCTAAGATGCGTTTATAACAATGAACGATATCGGAGCAGAATGCACGGAAGCCCTGGATCCCCGAGTACAGGTAAATCAATAATTTTGAAGACAAATTGCGACTAATACATTTCTGGATAATATTCTTGTAAACTAGAAACTTCCTTGATATATTTGCTCGTAAAAGGCGTGTGAAAGCTTGAGGTCATGCTGTTATTTCGACTAGTAAAACGTAAGTTGGTAAAACAATAGCTTTTGTCTCGCAGTTCTCAGCTCAGCTGTTCAGTTATTGTTAGGTAACAAGCAAAAAACAGGCCTCGGGTCAAACTACTTTGATTATTTTGTTTTCATAATTAAATATTTTCATACCTGTACTTATAAAGTAGTTATTTTGTGAACTACCTATAGGCAGGATTTTTTTTTATATGAAACCATAAAAATATAGTTTTATTTTTTAAGCTGCGACTTAGATTTAATGTTATATGTTTAATGAATAAATAACATTATATGTGTGATGGAAAGAGCCATGCTCAAAGTTTCACTTGCGATAATGTGCAAGCAGTGAACTTCTACAGGCTGTTGATGATGATGAATATAGTATCTTAAATTGATTAAGTAAAACTTTTTCAATATTATAAATACTTTTTGTCCATGTGGCACTGTTTTAGGATAATTGTATATGAATAAATAACCACAAGATAACAAAATAAACAAAAACTTAATATAACTATGATACTAAACAATATTATAGGTACTTAATCACTAAAATCATATCTATACTAATAATGAAGCTGAAGAACTAGTTTTTTTTTTGTATGAACGCATTAATCTCTGGAACTACCAGTCGGATTAGAAAAAATATTTTTGCATTAGATAGCCTAATCCTTGAGGGAGGTTATAGGTTTAAACATCACGCTACGACCCTAAGGAGCCGAGCAAAAGAAGTAATAGCGCGGGTGGGCGATGGCACGCGGTGAGTTGGGAGCCGAGGGTGGCCGGGCACAGCTAGTATAGTATATAATATGATTCTAGTATTTGATTGTGGTTTCAGATAGAGTTGGAGCGCCTGAACACAGCTACAGATGAGATCAACCGCCTCGAGGTTGAGTTGGACGAGGCGCGGCTCGCGTTCCGTCGCCTGCTGGCCGAGGGTCACCTCCGCATCCAGCAGCTCACTAAGAAGCTAGGCGCTAGCGTGCACAAGGCGCGCCCTTACTATGAAGCCAGGTTCCGGGCTAATATTGTAAGAATCTTTTGAAAACTGCATTATTTCTCTCTCTCTGTCTCACTATTTATACTTTTACTTAAATTATAACATGGGTATTTGATAATCACTTTAATTAAAGATAGGTAAATAAATGAATAACGCTGGACATTTTTCACACAGCATCATCTAGTCCCAAACTAAGCAGAGCTTGAATTATGGGAGCTACATGACTGATATATTACTTCTATACTTTTTTTACTAATAGACTACCAATTATATAGTAAAAATAAATACACAAGTCAAAAACTGAATAACTTACTAAAAAATCAGTAAGATTAACTGTCCAAAAAAATGAAAATATAAAATACTACAAAAACTTACGCAGTCGCATAATATTTTCATCCATCGGATGTATGGAAACAAATCACACTCAGGATTGTCATCCGGGACGGAATTGAACGCAGTGAGGATGCAGGTCTATGCATTGATTCCACAAGGCAGAGAGTCATGACCTCTTTCATGATCTTAGTAATGGCGGAATCGAACGGAATTTTAGAATAGGCATTGTTTTTGACCTAGAATAATGCAAATAAGAAATAGAATAAATGATTTATCTATCTTATCAAGGGCTACTTTTTTACCTGGGTAACATGCAGACGAAACTTTAATATTTTTTAATTTGTTAATGAGTAACTTAAGATATTTTGCTATCTTAATAATCACCTATAGTTTCCTTGGAGCCTAAACTCATTTGATGTGAAGATAAGAACTTTGTGGTTCATATTCCAGATAATTTTACTTAAGCATTTAATTAAGTAAGACTTCATAAACAGTTTTAGAAAACCTTTTATTCTTATAATAATCCTGTACAGACATCACAAGAGCTTCAAACGGCCACCATCGCTTATGATAAAGCGAACAGCGCGCACGCGGCCGCTCGCGAGATGGTGTACCTCGCGGAACAAGGCCTGGCACGCCTCGCGGCAAGCTCCGACGGAGGCCTCACGCTCGACCCCGCTTGGCAGGAGATGCTCAACCACGCAACACACAGAGTCAACCAGGTATGCAAACTTTATGTTGTTATATGGCTTCCGTAGTCAATTTTATGTCATGCATAGTCGACATTATGCCACTCATAGTCAACATTATGTCTTACATATTTAACGTTATGTTTCGGCATAGTCAACGTTATTTATCGCAAAATCATAATCTTCATAGTCAACTTTAAGTTATGCATAGCCAGAATTATGTCACACATAGTCATCATTATCCTTGCCCGCAGGCGGAATCTGACCGTGCATCTGCTACGGCCACCCATCGGACGAAATCCGCCGCACACCGAGCGGCATCCGCTCTCGTACAACAACTGCAGAGCGGACTTAAACGACAAATCGCGAAGTCTAGGTAAGGGCTTCCTAAATCAACCGTACAAAATATGACTATGACCGCTATCTGTTTGACTTACAAAAGTAAACGGGAATTTTTTGATGGAAGTTTGAAAAAGTGTGAACTTTTGAATAATTAACATCTCTTCACAACTTGAGCCTCCAGGATGAGATAACCGCTTTATACATTGCGTAGCTCCATCTTTTTCAGACTCTGCTTAAATATTGAGTTGCGGCACGTACTTGGCCGTTAATTATGAAATGTTTTAGAAATGTTACCATAAACTTCTAAAAAAAAATGGATTTTGAGCCTTCTATTCACTTAGGTACCTAGCAATATGTTGCGTTTGCAGAAGCCATATGAAAATCTATTGCATCTTGTATTTTATCTGTCTGATTCTATCTGATTTGTATTTATTAAGTAGTTTCAAGCATTTTCTTCCTAGGCTTGCTTTAGGAATTAAAAGTATATTGTAATTTCTGAATTTTGGCTTTAATGAGTAAGTAGATTACTATTAACAAAATGTAGATAATAGACTTGTAAGCAGTAACTATATATTTATATTGTTTGGTTTGGTAAAATCAAATGCCTGAGGATCCTACAGTTACATTACAGATAGATGTCCAAAATTGTTTTACTACTTCCTAATTCAGAACTAGATGACATCATTTTTCTGGTACTTAACTTTCTCAAAATGTGTCTCGGCATTTTATTGAAACTCATGCCTTGTTTAGACTGGTGTAGTAACTTGACTTGTTCAAGAAAATTTACTATTACAAAAACGAAATGCAAGCTTAAATCGATACATATATTACTATTTTTAAAGTATGAAAAACAAAAAAAAAAACATGTTTACATCTGTATTTAATAGATCCATACTCAGTATGCAGATAAGCGAGGCATCCAACTAGCCAGAGGCAAGCCCAACATTTTATGTGGCACTCTTTGCATGCCTAGTAAGTTATTATTCTACAGATTTCAATTGGAAACTAACACAATAAGCTTTCGTTTCGATAAACGCTTAAATTTAGTTCTGGAATATTGTCATTAACAAATAATAGTCATATTACTATAATACTTTGCCTGTCTAAATCTGTAGTCGGTACAAGAACTCGCTGCCCGCGAGGGTAAAAATGTAAAGTATTTATGTCGCTATCACTCGCACTATGGACAGTTCTGTGTTCTTCAGGTTCGAAAATTAAAGTTTTCACTATACGAATCCGGACGAGAAAAAAGACTCTGCGCCACTAATTTCAAAAGTGAAGCACCTTAAATAAGCCCTGCTTGGAAATACTTAACTCATGCACATAATCATTAAAAAAAACGTACAAGTGCGAGTCTGACTCCCGCACCGAGGCTTCCGAACAAGCTTGTATGTTCACCAAAATTAGCATTACTAAGTTCATAAACTATGAAAGCACCAAATATTGCTCTAATGAAAAGATAAGTCGGATTGAAAGACAAACTAAACTTTGTAGTTTAATTTATTTTCTCCCATACATCGATATACGTCACGGTCAATTCTCAAACTTACTGCAAAAGTAAGTTTGTAATCGCAAAAAAAAATTGTGATATTAGAACAGATTAACGAGACATTGTTCTTGCCAAATTTCATCATTCTAGGTCAACGGGAAGTACCCTAAAGGTTTTGATTTATTTGCGAGTATCAAAATATGTCGCATAAATAACCGTATTTTTAAATTGTGTTGACTTAGGAGCTTGATATGTTGCCCAGCTCCTAGGGACCGCAGACCTACGTATTTGATATTACTTTCAACTTGATATCTCCACGCGTTCTTTAGATAAAGGGTCTTGATAGACAGACGGACGGATAACGAAGTTATTCTATAAGGGTTCCTTTTTTCTTTTTTTAGTACGCAACCCTAAAAAAGACAGATCGGTTGCCATTGCAAGACATGGTGGCGAAATAATCACGCACACATAGGCCGGTTAAAGTTTCACTTTACAATCATCTCCTTCGTAATGTCACCGGTTCTTTCCGGTCATTCTGCGTTAGATCAGTGATCTGACCAGATTGAGGTAAAGGCCTAGATGCTGATTGAGAAAGAGAAAATGGTGCTGGATTGAGTGTGTCTCATTTCATTCACTTTGCAATTAGGCGGCACCACCTGAGTCCTTTTTTTCGTCCGTAGATTAAGACGAACTTAAGCTTAAAGACCTATCGAGCAGCAAATGTTTGAAAAGACCATGATGCCTAATTCTGACCACTGCTTGACTAGTTTGCACAGAGTCCGTATCAGCTGCGCTCCCGCCGGCCGACGCGCCTTCTCATAGCTCACGTTTGGTACCTATCTTATTTTACCTTTGTATGTTTACTGTCCTTTTGTGCATGTTTAGTAGCTCGGCCTAACTGTTGGTATCGGAATTTTATGTGGCAAACGAAGCATAGAAAATAATAAACGTTACATCTAAACTTAGTAGTTTGGATCTAACATTTATTTTTTTAGATCGTCATCGATTACGTCATCAATAATTGTCTACCCTTCGTAATTTCTCGACGACAAATCGAGACGTAACTTCTTGGTTGATGTTCAACCCTGAATTGGATGTAAACTAAAGTCTCTGAATTTGCGTTATAATCTATTGGGCTGATACAATTGCGTGAATGCCAAGAAATATGGGTGTGCGTGTTGGTTATTCGTATGCATGTTGCTATTTTTATCTACTAATGATGCAGAACAAATTGAGCTATAAACTAACATGGTAAATGTTGTCTGATTAAACTGGCCTTGATTCATCAATATTGTCTGAAACAAATGCAACTATAATACAACCTTTGAAATTATTTAAACATTAGTAGGTAATGTTTTAGACGAAGAAAAAGATTGGAAGGATATTGGATATTACAACTATACCACGTAACTCTAAATGGTCAACGAACCGTCAGCGGGAAAATGGTAATTTACGTGGTATATTAGTCGTAATAATATCCTAAAAAGAAAAAGAAATGGGATTATAAAATGTGACTAATTGTTTTTGATGAATTCGGGCAGGATTGCTAACAAATAAAGTATCATTTATTTATCTTATCCTATAATTGGCTTGAATAATAATTAACAATCTCGTAACCTAACCTAAACAAACAATACTTTAATTCTAACCGGAGTACTAAGACATCATCATCATCATCATTATCATTATTTCAGCCCGGAATCACCCACTGCTGGCTATAGGCCTCTTTTCGCTTTTGCCATCCTCTGTCCTGTTCGTCTCGCATCCAAGTATGCGACTCTGACGATGTCGTCGACCCACCGTGCTGTCGGGCGACCCGGACTTCTTCGACCTTTGGCCACCACTTAGTCAAGGAATTACTCCAACGACCACCACCACGTCTGGCCAGGTGTCCTGCCCACCTCCACTTAAGGTCTATCACCCTGTCACCAACGTCATGGACTTTCGTTCGACGTCGGATTTCAGTGTTGCGCACTCGATTGAGAAGTGTTATGCCGATCATGGCTCGCTCCACACAAAGGGCCATCTTTGTGCAACTCGTACTCGGTACACAGTCTCATTCGAAAGCGTCCACGTCTCGGCACCGTAAGTGAGGGTTGGCAAGCCACACTGGCTGAAGAGACGAGTCTTCAGACTAACACATATAATCATTATAACATCCTCTTAATATTCAAAAGCGGTTTCACCGCTTAACCGCTTTGGTTTGAGACTTGAGCCTATGTGTTATTCCTTAACGATCTGTACATCGTTAAGGAATAACACATAGGCTATACTTTTATTTAACAGGATACTACGCGATTTAGGGTTCAGTATCTGGTGATAAAATAAATAATTTAAGCTAGCTATAGCCTAACCTCAAACCGCTAGGTTTGAAAATTGAAAATATGGCTTATAACCACTGTTTTTCGGTCAAGGTTTTCTCCCGTCAGCAAAACAGTAATAAATAGTAAGGAGATTGAAAAGTGATGATTTTCAATTTTAAAACTGTTTTCCATGCTCGTACACTACAAACGGTGATGGGTTCAATGTACAACATGTTTATTTTCTTAATTTAAGTTATTGGCACGTACCTACTGTTTAGCTTTTTCGCTTGCATAAGAAACAAGTACAAAATATATGTATGCAAGTAACAGTGTATTCTATCGCGTATTGCAGCGCCCCGATTTAAAAAAGTAGCGATAAAACTTTTCTAAGAACCGAAAGTTCATTATGATTAACTACTACATAATATCACCAGAGGGCGCTGCATTAGATGATGGAATACGACACGAGGGATTTTTAATGTATTTTTTTAAATCATTCTCATGGTTTTTGTTTTAATTCAGACCGTACTTCGAAGAGAAGGCCCGCATCAACACCGCCCTAGAGGCCCAGAAGGCCCGGATCCAAACCCTTGAGGTCCAGGTCTCGGAGGCCAAACAGCAGTATTCCTCCGCGCTGAGAAATCTCGAACGAATCTCTGATGAGATCCATCGACACCGCTCTAGAAGAACTTCTACTAGAAACGGTAATTACATATTATACGTTACTAGCTTCTACCCACGGCTTCGCCCATCTGATACCCGTATAAAAAGTAGCCTATGTGTTATTCTGATGTATAAGATATATTAGTGTAAAGTTTCAACAAAATCCGTTCAGTAGTTTTTGCGTGAAAGAGTAACAAACATCCAACCTCAGAAAAAAAGTAGTAGGATTTTTAAGTAAGTAATTTGTAAGTAAAAAAGTCGCCATGCTAATTTTCATAGTCGCCTTCTGATGTAGCTGCTGACGTCACAACACTAAAACAATCTATATTTGGTATGACTTATACAAGTAAACAATCTAGCCCATCGAGCTAGAATAACCAGGAATAACCAGGAGAGGCGTCATATTGAACCACATTGTTCTGTCAATACATTATTCTTTTAAGACCGATGTTGGCAAACGCAGACATTATAAATAAATAAATAATGCTGGACATTTTCACACAGCATCACCTAGCCCCAAACTAAGCAGAGCTTGTATTATGGGAACTACATGACTGATATACTGCATAATTTATTTATTTTTTGTAAATACATACATAATATACATAGAAAACACCCAGACCTGAGACAAATATTTGCAGATACAAAATTTGTCCCGTGGCGGGAATTGAACCCGCAACCTTCTGCGTCTCAGGCGCATTGTCATTGCGTCAATGCTGTGCTGTGCTCTGATTGGTTGAAACTAAGTTGCGACCAATCAGAGCACAATAGGTGTGGCGGGACTCGCACGACAGTTGACAGAATTGTTTCCTAGGAGATTATCAAACATTGCGTCTCTTGAGGCTGTCTACTCTATGATCAAACCTAACCACTCGTAGTAGAAGACCAGTTACCCACCAAAATTTGCCAAGGTCTATGGTATTATGGTGCAAATACAGATATGGAGCATTCGAGGATAGCGGACACCGCGAGCGAATCGACGACACCCGCCAGCGAGCAGCTGGAGGAGCTGTGCGCGCACAGCGCCGACGCGAGCGTGCGCGAGTGGCTGCGGCGCGTGGACGCGACGCGACCGCACCGCCTCGACGCCGGGGACACCTGGACGGAGATCGATCTCGAGTACTCCAGCCCGGAGGAGGTGAGTCCGTGGACGACACCCGCCAGCGAGCAGCTGGAGGAGCTGTGCGCGCACAGCGCCGACGCGAGCGTGCGCGAGTGGCTGCGGCGCGTGGACGCGACGCGACCGCACCGCCTCGACGCCGGGGACACCTGGACGGAGATCGATCTCGAGTACTCCAGCCCGGAGGAGGTGAGTCCGTGGACGACACCCGCCAGCGAGCAGCTGGAGGAGCTGTGCGCGCACAGCGCCGACGCGAGCGTGCGCGAGTGGCTGCGGCGCGTGGACGCGACGCGACCGCACCGCCTCGACGCCGGGGACACCTGGACGGAGATCGATCTCGAGTACTCCAGCCCGGAGGAGGTGAGTCCGTGGACGACACCCGCCAGCGAGCAGCTGGAGGAGCTGTGCGCGCACAGCGCCGACGCGAGCGTGCGCGAGTGGCTGCGGCGCGTGGACGCGACGCGACCGCACCGCCTCGACGCCGGGGACACCTGGACGGAGATCGATCTCGAGTACTCCAGCCCGGAGGAGGTGAGTCCGTGGACGACACCCGCCAGCGAGCAGCTGGAG
Source organism: Perizoma flavofasciatum (assembly GCA_958496245.1). Classification (NCBI taxonomy): domain Eukaryota; kingdom Metazoa; phylum Arthropoda; class Insecta; order Lepidoptera; family Geometridae; genus Perizoma; species Perizoma flavofasciatum. The sequence continues at coordinate 2,496,458 of OY292443.1, read as the reverse complement.
GAGCTGTGCGCGCACAGCGCCGACGCGAGCGTGCGCGAGTGGCTGCGGCGCGTGGACGCGACGCGACCGCACCGCCTCGACGCCGGGGACACCTGGACGGAGATCGATCTCGAGTACTCCAGCCCGGAGGAGGTGAGTCCGTGGACGACACCCGCCAGCGAGCAGCTGGAGGAGCTGTGCGCGCACAGCGCCGACGCGAGCGTGCGCGAGTGGCTGCGGCGCGTGGACGCGACGCGACCGCACCGCCTCGACGCCGGGGACACCTGGACGGAGATCGATCTCGAGTACTCCAGCCCGGAGGAGGTGAGTCCGTGGACGACACCCGCCAGCGAGCAGCTGGAGGAGCTGTGCGCGCACAGCGCCGACGCGAGCGTGCGCGAGTGGCTGCGGCGCGTGGACGCGACGCGACCGCACCGCCTCGACGCCGGGGACACCTGGACGGAGATCGATCTCGAGTACTCCAGCCCGGAGGAGGTGAGTCCGTGGACGACACCCGCCAGCGAGCAGCTGGAGGAGCTGTGCGCGCACAGCGCCGACGCGAGCGTGCGCGAGTGGCTGCGAGATCGATCTCGAGTACTCCAGCCCGGAGGAGGTGAGTCCGTGGACGACACCCGCCAGCGAGCAGCTGGAGGAGCTGTGCGCGCACAGCGCCGACGCGAGCGTGCGCGAGTGGCTGCGGCGCGTGGACGCGACGCGACCGCACCGCCTCGACGCCGGGGACACCTGGACGGAGATCGATCTCGAGTACTCCAGCCCGGAGGAGGTGAGTCCGTGGACGACACCCGCCAGCGAGCAGCTGGAGGAGCTGTGCGCGCACAGCGCCGACGCGAGCGTGCGCGAGTGGCTGCGGCGCGTGGACGCGACGCGACCGCACCGCCTCGACGCCGGGGACACCTGGACGGAGATCGATCTCGAGTACTCCAGCCCGGAGGAGGTGAGTCCGTGGACGACACCCGCCAGCGAGCAGCTGGAGGAGCTGTGCGCGCACAGCGCCGACGCGAGCGTGCGCGAGTGGCTGCGGCGCGTGGACGCGACGCGACCGCACCGCCTCGACGCCGGGGACACCTGGACGGAGATCGATCTCGAGTACTCCAGCCCGGAGGAGGTGAGTCCGGACGTCGAGATTAAACATAAAATAGCATTCTAATTATCGTGGTTCGGTGTCATTTTAGGATATTATTACGATTATACAACGTGCTATATACTATTCTTCTGCTGGCGTTCCCGTCTCACGACAAGTCCGGACTTCGAGATGAAAGATTTAATAGCATTGAAATACCATATTTCAATTCATCCGACTTCAAAAAAGGAGGAGGTTATCGATTCGTCTGAATGTTTTTTTTGTGTATATTTTACGCGATGTCTCACCAATTGTGAATCGATTTTAATGATTATTTTTTTAATGGGTAGGGTAACTTTAAGAATGGTCCCACATTTTTTTTCTTTTTATAATAAAATTCTACCGCTAAGGGTGAAAAAATTGAGTATGGAAAAAAATTCTTCACTATTTACTTTTCTAAATCACTCTGATTTATTCCATTCAAAGCACTGAATTGAACCGTCGCTACGGGTCCCGTAGCGCAAATGCCGTCAAAACGTGTTCATGTTCATTCTAGTACTTTCTCGAATATTCGAGACGAACATGCTATCTCTTTTTACGTTTTACACATTACTGTCTCTTTCTAGCGCCGGGAGTGTTTCTACACGATATAAGATGGCGGTAAAATAGCTAATGCGTCTATTTGATAAGAGATGGCGCTAGCGTACCTAATCAGCTAGCCGCGTACGTCACATTATTATTAGAATGGTGGTTCTATAACTAATTGTATATCCTAAGGTGAGTTTCGAGAAGTGCTCCCTGCGGCCGCGTTCAACGCCCGAGAAGGGCTCCCCGCCGAGCCCGCTCGAGTCCAAAGTGTCCGCCTCGTCCCCGCGCCGCATCATCCGTCCCGTCGACCGCGGCGCCTGCCTGCGCGCCGAGCTCGAGCAGGGCCGCCGGCAGAGCCTCGACGCCATACTGCACGACACCGGGGAGAAGGTCAAGGAGATGTTCCAAGGTGATCGTCCGCTGCGGGGCGCATGACCGCGGCTCGCTGTTGAACCGCTCCACCGCGCTTGTTTGCGCAGCCCTTTACTTTAGGTTGTTCGTTGCAGGGCTGTCTCTGTTCGGAGAGCGGCGAGGCTCGCTGTCGGCGCCGCGCACGCCGCGCCGCGCCGCGTCCCCGCGCACGCGCCGCTCGCCCGCGCACGCGCACGCGCACGCGGACGGCTCCTCCGCCTCCGACGAGCGCTACTCCGACACCGACAGTCTGGCGAGGTGCGTACAGTGCCTGTTGTTACCATTTATCTCCGAAACGGCTTATCCGATTCAAGAAGGGTCCTAAAAAAAAATCTGTATTATAATTACAGTGTGGAAATGCTTACGGACGATCAGATAGCATCGCTGATGTTGGACGCGCAGTTGGAAGCCGTGTGCGAGCGACTAGCGGGCGTCGCGGTGGGCGTACGCCAGGCGCGATCACCCACTGCGAGATATTGAACCGTAGCCGCTGTGCAATAAGGTTGGTATTGTTACACAGTGGACGCTTACGGACGATCAGATAGCATCGCTGATGTTGGAAGTGCAGTTTGAAGCTCGGTACAATTTGTACTGACAATGGGATATTTACCATTGCTCATGCAACTGTCCCGGAATATCAGGCCCGTTCGCATTAGTGGCGAACAATGATAGAGCCCAGCGGGCCGATCACACTTACTCATGGCTATCGAGATGGCAATAAATTTTGACACTAGTTCCTTATTTTAATGGTCAATCCATCCAAAAAACGAAACGTCCAATATGAAACCAATTTTGTTCATTCGCATTGTCCATCTATGGCTCATCCAGCTTACAAATTAGCGTGATACGATTCATCCCATCCGATGATGCCTGCCATGAGAAATTAGTGTGATCGCCCCGCTGGTGGGCCTACGATTGATTTTTACTTTACGGTAACCCCCCTTACCAACAGGTAAGTGGTAACTGGTAAAAAGTCTCATGTACCTGTAATTTCACCGGCACCCATACCCTTCAATCACAGCACAGCAGCGAGCATTACCGCTTGGACGACAATAGGTGTGGTGGTGGTAAAAGTAAAGTTTATTGCTCTAAAAAGGTGTGTCGGTACAAACATATCTTAATAATGAGTGATGGTCTTTAATGTTAAAAATTGTATCTTGGTTACCTTTTTTCCCCTCACTAAGGCCGAAAATGAAGAAGAGGTAGATCTAATACAAGGTAGAGAGACGAGATTGATGATTATGAAAGTGGTATCAAACTGCAAAGCATAAGAAGGAATGGAAAAAGAAGGGGGAGGCCTTTGCCCAGCAGTGGGATGAACTTTAAAATATATTTTGTATATAACAATTATAAATTAATGTTATTAAACTATTTAAGGCTCAAATATATAAATAAAAAAACCGAAAAGCCTATATAGCAGGGTTACAATGATTCGCCGTGTACTCTCTTTAGCAATAATGACTGGTTTGAACTATTTGGTAGTGGTAATACTTCAGCTTCTTCGAAAGTATCATAAAAGATTGATGAATCTGTTTTATTTTTCAGGTCACAAAAACAATTACAAATGTAATTGAGTATAGGAATGGTACATAAAAGCATTGCAGAACATGAAGGTCAATTACGAGTAATAATGATCTCTCTTTGGTCAATCCTAGGTTCGGTCAGTGACCAGTCTCCTGATTACACTATTTGAATGGCTATGGGAATGAATCAATCACACTGTTTTTGCCAGGCTTAGCAACGTCCAAAACTTCTATATTTTATGAAGCGACGATATCTCTGGCTACATGATTGGGATACGTTACACAGTCACGCAGAGCGAAGACCAACGAACTATGTGGTAGCACTTCGTATATCAAAAAGAGTTACCACATACAATACATAGATGGCCATTGAAGTGTCTAGATCGCGCAAGTATGGTTTTAACGTAATTTGGTCCTCTGATGAACAACTTTTGGTCCTGGGACCCAAGTGGATCAGATACATCAGCCCAGTGGAAGATCTTAACTTCTGAAAATGGAGGATACACCACCGACCATGTTCTGGAGAACATCAGATTCTACTAGAATCTGGAAAAGTTTCTTTCGAAAGTGTATCATTTTAAAGTGTAAGTTGTTTTTGGAGAATGACAAAATTGAGTCATTCCTCATTGCCATTTTGCTAGTGTAATTAGGGGGCAGGTTGATGTATAGTGGCCTTGTGTTAATGGTGATAGAACTGGGTGAAAGGTTGGGCTTCTTTTATGTTTTAGTTCAAGTACCAATCGGCAAAGCTGTCACCCCCTAGTCTTGTATTAACTTGCCTAAATCGTGTATTTTTCAAGTACAATAATGTTGAAATTGTATTTATTAAGGTGCCCCCAAGTTTCTGCACTGTATAGAGTGTAAAAAGGCAATGCTCAGAGATATTGCCCTATTACATTAAACTAACATCACCTAATTGCGATGTTTATGGATTCATAGATGTTGATAAAATGTGGGCATACTAATATTAAATAGGCGGACGCACGGACTATTAATTATAAAATTTTAACGAAAACAGTTTAGTACCCAGTAATTAAACTACTATTGATACATAATAAAATCATACAGTCTGTGTGAATGAGGTCAACTCTGTGATTGGGTAGTTTTCGTAGACATATCAGATTATAATGAAAAATCACCTTAAACAAATATGCAATACGACAACGGCTTATAGTACTAGCTTCTGCCCACGGCTACGCTCGTGGATTACGTGGATGATAATGCTGTGTTATTCAAGGTCACGAACTTTAACCAACTTTTACCTACATTTTACAAACGTAGTAAAATGCCGTCAAGCAGTAATGCGAGATTTATTGTTTGGCGGCATTTTAATACGTCTCTACCTCTAACACTATTATGATTAAAAGCTTTCAGAGATTAACTCTTGCTTTGGCTCGTAGTCGTAACACACTTTTGGTAACATTCAGAACGCCTTCAAAGTAATCTCGCATATAAACGCTTTTTAAATCGCCATAGTAACGCTGATCTAGAATCTTATGCGGTTCAAATATTGAACTCAAGTCTGTAATCGGCTACACCTAAATAAAATTAATACATGAAGTGAGATATTTTTTAGAATTAACTCTAAATAAGTAAATGCAATAACTCTTGCAATAAAATATTTTTAATAAATAAATAAACACCCAATAGATACATACATAAACCTGACCCCTAGGATTCCCTGTGTCGTGGGTATCAGGAACTACGAGTAATAAACTCATGACGTCAGCACAAAGTTTAGAGAAATATTTCTATAAAAAAACTCTAGTGTTTGCATAAGCTTCATGTAGACGGAAATTATACATATATTCATAAGGACATTTCTTGCCCATTTCAATATGGCAACTATATTTACTCCAAAAAATATTGTGTATATTGTGAATACGGGAATTGCGATGAAGACTGTCGAAAAGAGTAGAAACTCCTTCAGCTATAGTACAATACGGGATAATTCTCGTGTTCACAATATAAATGCCAGAAATAAATTTTAAACTATGTATTTTATTTAAGATAAAGTGCAATTTATGAATTAATTCATATAACTGCATATTTTAATCAGTATTAAGTTTTTATTTTGCGTTATATGAATTTATCAAAACGAACTATTCTAATCAGTATTATGATATTATTTTGCATAATATTAATTTATTTTATTTAAATGTTGTGTACGTTACGTACCATTTAATAGTACCCGCCAATTTTATATCAGATAAATTCTATGAATTTATTGTTCCTCAATATTTATAGGTAAGTAAAAACGAATCTCATGATTATTTTTTTAATTTGGTAGCTTAAAATACCCTGAAATTATTTTTATAGATTTTTCTACCACCAACCATTCGTTTTTTAGAATAGTTTTTTGATTATATTTGTCATTTTGTGCTCGTATCATGTCAATTAAGTAAGTTTATATGGCCAGCTTTACTATTAATGTTATTTATAGGAAAGCTATAAAATAAATTTGCAACTGAGCGCGTCGCTTCGGGCTTTCAGTCGCCAAGCCGAGGTCTCCGGGTAGGACAAAATAAGTACATAGTTTATTTATACACTATCTACTGCCAACGGCTTCGCCCGCGTGGTACCCGGTTAAAAAGTAGCTCTTACCTTTAAGGCAGCGTTCGTTTTGCAACGTTGCAAAATTGGTCTCTTTTATTTTAACAGGATAATATACAGCCTATTCCCACTAAATGTCCATTCTATATGTTCTTGATTTTAGAAATCGGATGAGTAGTTTCAGAGATTACCATACTTACAAACTCAGTGTCCCACTGAATCTCGACAGTTCGTTATTTCGACACGTCGCTAACTTCGAAATAACATACTTCGACAACACACACCTTCGAAAGACCACTACTTCGACAGACCCTACTGCTTTAAAATTATGTGTTATAATAAAATTTTAGGTCAAAATTCAAAATGATCAGTCTGGGGCATCGAGCTGCGGCGAAGAGCGAAGTAAATATTATATAGGTTAGGTTATAAGGTTTTTTTGTTTCTGTCGAAATAATTATCTGCCGAACAAGTGCATATCGCAGTAGGGTATGAAGTAGTGGTCTTTCGAAGGTGTGTGTTGTCAAAGTATGTTCAGTCGAAACAATGACTTGTCGAACTATGTTTTTTCGAAGTTAGCGACGTGTCGAAATAAAGAACTGTCGAAATTCAGTGGGACACATACAAACTTTACCTCTGTGGAGTATTTCCTAGTGAAATACTCTACAAAACTCTATTTACATCATTAACTATTAATTGAATTCAAAAAATCCTCAGCGATTTTCTCAAAAACCCTACAAATACCTAGAGGAAAATTTGTTTATGCTTTTTTAGATTTACAAAACCAGCTGTTGTTCGTTCAAAAAATGTTGTTAGTTATAATTAATTATATGTAATTTAAGTAGTAAAATGCCTGTGAAAACTCTTAGCTTGATAATAATAAACGCACAAAGGTTGGCTTGATGTTACGTTTTATAAATGGGTTGGGATCTCTTTTGTTAAGTTTAAGTAAACCTGTATTAAAAGAGTGTCCTCTTTCCTGTGGTTCCCCATGGGCCTATTGAGTTTGATCCATAATAAGCTGAAAAGCGCCTGAGAATAGTAGCCAGAGACATCCCCTGTCACGGAAGTAGTCCGTGACAGGGGATGCAAATTTCTTTGGTCACCCTTTCAATCTCCAGCCCTGGCTTGGTAGGCGGGTATCTATGTTTTAGGGGGGGCATTTGGCCCCTCTGCCCCCCACTTTCGCGGCCGCTGATCGTAGCTGTGACGTCAGCAGGTTCATTAGTAGGCGAGGCTGAAAAACAACCTCCTCCTCGGCCTTTTTTCATACCAACAGAAACACTTCCCAATTCTAACACCATCCAAAGTGATTGTATCTACCTAGGTCGACTACGTTTCATATAAAGTAAATAAATGCCTTATTTTATGATGGCGCCACGGATTATGATTCTGTATCTTAACTCAGTTCTATAATTTTCATGGCTTAATGTAGAACTAAGCCATTAATAACCAACAGTCAGCCTATAGTATTGTTTAATCACACGAACAAGTCTTCCCAAAAACAGATGAAGAAATTAACGTTACTGCAAACTTTAACTGTCCGTAATACTTTAGTGTTGCTAGGCATCAGTTTATTTTGTACTGTGTACAGAACTGCAACAAATATCTTATTGTCTCAGCTAAATAGAGATTTCAGTAAGATACTAAGGTAGATCTTATAATTAGGCTTGAGTTCACCAACAAAATAAACAGTCAAGTCTAACCCTTGATTATGATGACAGATTCATAATCAAACATATATCAAATTAAGGACCTAACCACCCGTTATTGTGTTGGTGATATCGGCCTTAGAATCATTTGCGTGAGCCAGAGTTGTCAAATGCACATTGGGTCGATTTACTTGATCTTAACTCAAGTTAGAATGCTATTCCTGCGTCACGCAATTGAGACTAAAGAAAGCTATTACACTAACATCATGAGATATTCTTAAGTAAACATTAGGCCAACATCACAGTAATTTTACCCAGTGTCGAATGTTACATGACGAAGCTTTAAAAACAACTTGTTGGCACACCTTGGGACTCCAGTTAAAGTTAAGGGAGAGGCTCAAGGTGCGGCAACTAGGTGTGCATTTGTGATATTAATCCGTACAAACGTTAAGCTCTGGTTTCCTAAGCGGTGACTGTCATATGACGGGCGTAATGTATCAAAAACGCAGACGTCGTTTCATTTACATAAGATAGTACTATAGTTCACCCAGATATATCCGGGGTATATTCCGCCGTAATATTAACAGCGCTCATCATGTAATTTTGTGCAGAAGGTATTTAAAGAAAGGCCAGCTTGCATCTTTCGGTAAGTAACCACTTTCTGTTGGCGTTAACGCCTGCGAAAAGATTGAATTGCATGGAAATGACATCAGCTGTGGAAATATCACGTGACTACTGACAAGTTTTTCCTTGACAAATTTGCGTTAGCGTGAGGTATATGAACAGAGTAAAATATTAGGAGTTCTTGATACAGTCAGGAACTGATCGTCGTGAAAAAAAGCGCTGGGGCCTCGGTCTATTGTAATTTAGCTTTTATAGTGTAAAACAACGCCACTGTCGGCAGTGATTGGAACTATGATGTACTAATAATAGAGTCTTATGTGATTAATTAAAGTAGGTAATTACTATGCAATTATAATATAATTCGGAAGTTGAGCCATAGATGGCACTGTGATCAACACATCACATTTTATGACGGGCGCCGCTTTTTAAGTAAGCAGGGCTTAACTGGGGTGCTCATGTGTTTTTGTTACAACCCGACGAAACTAATGCTCGTTTGCACTAAACTTTTAACAATTCCTAATTTGATGTAATGACAAATTTCAATGGAAAAACTGTCAAAATTTAATAGTTCTTTAAACTTTTTTATTTCAAAAACTATCGTGAACTTGACTGTTCATACTGTAAAAACGCGAATTTTCACGTACCGTACTATCGGTGAAGGTACCGACTAAGTTTCGACTCATTCCGAGAGTCTTCATTAGGGTGAGTGATCGCGACTTTCTCCCTCCGCGTCGCGTCGTGCACTATTTAGTCGGTGCCTTCACCGATAGTACGGTACGTGAAAGCTTCTTAAAACTTCTTAGTTATAAGTCTCTGCTTAAATATTTTTTTTAACTTTAGGGCAGACGGGCATTAGGCTGTATCTAAATCTGAATCGCCGGGTTGTAAATATGAACTGCAGCGTAAAACCCCTTTTAACTAATAGCATAAAGTTGTATGAATGTTGAATGTGTACATAATGTGTTGAAATCGCCTTCAGATAAATAAATTATTGTTAAGTAGTTATACGTGTTTTATTTGATATTAGAAGTTAAGGTTTCGATTGGCTACTCTCTGTAGGCGCACACGCCATTGTTACAGTTTTATTCAGAATAAAACGCGCGCGTAAAGGTCGCGCGCGAGGAACCGGCGTAAATTCACTTTAACATTTTAGATTCACGTATAGTTTTTAAGTTGACGTTTCTATATGATCCTTGTGATTTCAATGAATAAAAACCTATTGACATTGACATTGACAATACTCATAGCTACTCATTACCAGTAGGAACTTCGCGGTACACTTGTACATTTGGTTTTGTGCAATTGAAATAAAAAAAATAAAAAAGAGATCGTCAGTTCGAAGACCTCTGTGGCGCAGGTCCGATGACCTCCGAAGGTCCGCCTGAGACGTAGAAAGTTGCGGGTTCTTTTCCGCGGGAACAAATGTATGTATATTCTGCAAATATTTGTCTCGGGTCTGTGTGTTGTCTATGTATAATGTATTTACAATACAACAGAAGACAACAGCATGGAACAATAATCAAGAGCAAACACATTTCAGAATGAGTTTTGGTCAAATAAATTCATTTAAATTAGGTAATCAAATCCTTATTAATTCTTACATTATCTTAAATGTATGCAATATACCTAATTTAAATAATTATATCAGAATAAGCTGATGTAATGATATCTTCTAGACAACCCCGAGCATTGCACATCGTTCCGCTGAATCTCTTTCTCTGTCGAAGCAGTTCGGCTCTGAAATAAACTACCTACTAAATTAAAAAGGTAGACTAAATAATGCTTCAAAAGATTAACTCGCAATCACTTCCTTGATGAGTTGTATTCATAGTTTATCTACCCTACCTTCATACTATTATTTATATGTATAAGTGCCTATAAATATATATATATTAAGTAAATGTGATTAGATATATAAAATAATATTGTATATAGGTATCTATTATAGGTATAAGTTGATAAAAATTTGTAACATGCTTACCGCCAATCAAAAATTGGGTATTGCTGGTAGAAAATGCTTTAGCCTTAAGTCCACCTATTACCTATTCACTTTTAATTAAATGTGCAATAAAGAGTTAATAATAATAAAGATGCACTCGGAGATCAGTTAGGGATGGAACTGTCAGTTTTAAAGAATAAGTTTATTGCATTCTCTTCAATTGTGTAGAACTTTATGGATACAATTGTTGGAAAGAGGCTAGTTACCAACATCAGGTTATCCTAGAGTAGGAGTTGGCGTAACTTTTTACGCTAACTTTGTAAAACCATTACCATACGTTTGTAAGAAATGAATATACTTTAGCTTTTATATCAAAGTATCAACGATGTAAAGTCATACTACAATCGTCTCGATTAAAATCAATCAAAGTTACCATTCTGATCCGCCAAGACCTTCGAAAAGTTAGTGGTTATTTCCTCTATGCTTTAAAAGGAGCATGTGCTTGTCAGAGTTGACGAACGACACAATTTGTTTTCCATGATATATGCTGTTTGTAGCGTTGGTCGGAAGGAACTGTGTGGTGTGGGTTAAGATGAAAAAAACTATATAACTCTTTATCAATAATTATATTCTCAGTAAAATTACATGTTACAAAAAAAAAATACAATCAGGGGGGACGGAAAACACATTTACAACAATAACAAAAATTAAATAAAAACAACATCTTCAATATCTTATTACAAATTACATTATGTTCAATCAATACAAAAATACTTTGTTTTTGGTTACAATTTGGCGCTAATTATGTTAAATTTTATACATAACCTGATTAAATATTTATGTACAAGAGACTACGGCCTACTTGTGGACATCATAAAACTAATAAATAGAAGCTCGTTTGAAAAACCTTAAAATAAAATGTACTTGCTTGTCAAAGACAGCACACAACAATATGCCCTTTTTATCGAAGACAGTTTCAAACAAAGAAAACAAAATTGTATAGTCAGTGGTTTAATGTTAATCGTTTTTTGACTAGTAAAAAATTTATTACGGCCGGTTATTTTCTAATCAAAAATTTACAATATTTCACAAACAATTGTACCTACAGATCATACAATACCTACAGCGCCTTTTTGGAAGCAAAATGATTTTGAGTTTAGTATGATGTGAGCAAATCGCGATTTTCTAAAAATACGTGGCGCCATCTATAAGAAAAATAACTAACAAATTTATTTCCACCGATTCTTACATCGGCACGGACCAAAAAAAAGCCAATGACATAACGAACGAACAATATTATTGTACAAATTGTCTGAATGGTCACATTTTTTAACTACATAAACTTTTCTAACCTTAAAATATCATATAAACAATGGTACCAATTTCTCTATTCCTAACCTAGCCTAATACTTCAAGTCAAGTCGTCGATCAGTAGGTTTGGCGAGTGCTTTCATAACAATAGAAGAACACCCCCACAGACACAGACTAGCATTCCCTGTAGTTGGTACCAGGAACTACGAGTACTGTGGTACCACAACACCCGGAACAAGTATCTGCAGAACATTGTTCCGTAGCCGGAATCGACTGCCAGCGTCATAGGCTACTCGGCCGCCGTGCCGTCGTTGCCACCAATTGCATAAAACAATACTAAATTTAAAACTATTACATGGACTATTTGAGCATGAAATTGTAAGCTGTGTACATATTGAAGGTATCAAAAATACTATCAACTGCACAATTCGGCTTTAGGATAACATGATTTTTTAACCGTTCATCCTGCGCTTAAACTTTTTTTTTATATTGAAAAATAATGTCGCGCATCTCATTTAATGGTCTGCTTAAATAATAAAGAACACTCAACAGTCTTCATGAACGTAACTTAAATTCTAATACCACTATAAAAATGAGCAAAAATATGAAAATTAAACAATAACATGAATTTAAGTACAACATTTACTAGATTTTTTAATAAACTTAATAATAAATTAAATTATTGCGTCCCTATACCTTTTGACTCATAAATATTTTTATATGCATTCTTATAAAGATTTTAAACAGTTGTTTAGTTATCTATACAGATTGTTTCATTCTGTTGAATTTGAAATTACTTTTTATATCAGAACGAGAAAAAAAATGTTTATTTTAATACTTATAAATAATGTTAGTCAAGAATGGCAAATAAAAATGATCTAAAATACACATCAACTTCAACAGTGTCCCATGTAGCTGGAGTTGTTTAGCCAATCAACTGTTTAATATCTTTATAAGGTCCTTAATCAGTAGTGAAATTATGTTTCAAATATCACGTACTTAGTTTAAACTGTGTGCCAAACTAAATCAAGATACCTAAAAGACGCTATGTGTAATGTCTGGTTGTATATATCAAATTGACTTAGATGATACACACCCTGTATTATTTTATCGCATTGGAGATCAATAAGAATCCATTAAATGAGTGTCATCAATGTCATGTACAACATTAGTAGAATGAGCGAGCGCCCAAGATAACCATTTTGTGGTTCTGTGAACTGATGATAGTCATCATAGTCGGGGGTTGAACAGTCCCCCAAAATCCATAATTCAGCATTCGCCTTATGGCTGGGTACATAAAGGTTGAATTCGCACTTGAATTTTTACTTAGCGCCTGAACAGTCCCCTAGGGTAGCCCCTATTTGACTATGAATTCGGGCCTTATTGCGATTCAATTCAGCCAAAGAGGCCAAATCCCGCTTTACGAATGACAAAGCTTCAACTACCTCCAACTACCATAGCGTCCTCAATCGCAAAGCCAAAAGTGGCATCTTGACTTCATGGTAATGACAAAAATATGTTTGGTCTCTTTCTCTGATAGAAATGAGAATTAGAAGTGTTATGCCCCCACCTGTTGGCAAGCGGTTACCGTAACCTACATGCTTGCAACATCAGAAGCATAAAACGCGCGTTGCTTTTAAAATGCGAATGTAGTTAATTGGGAAAACCTGAGGAGTATTTTTGTGTACTTAGATAGATAGAAAATACTTTATTGTATACCAAAAGCTTGAATAAATAGTACAAACTTTGATAATGTTGTAAAATGGGCGGCCTTATCGCTAATTAACGAAATCTATCAGACAACCTTTGGATGGAACGACACTTGACCCTTACTTCTCACTATGAAAAAGTTGTCTTGGTCTTTCAAAACCTGGAATTGGTCAAAGACTGAAATAATGGGATGGTGATATTACTTAAATAACGTTACTGAATTTCTACCATTATCCATAACCAGTAACACAATAAAGCAGTATTTCCTCAACACTAGACAGTGTTGAGTTCGATGACGCACTACTTAAAATACTGCGTCTGAAATCAACAGGACGGCATGGCATAGTAAGGAAACATTGATAAGAAAACATGATAAGGGGGATTTTAACATTAGAGTTCAGTTTTCCCCCTAAGGGGGATTTCTCAGGGGGGATTTGTGGAATAACCCATTAGCGCCACCAGAACAAGGCCCAACCAATCATCTAAAACAAAATGGCGCTTCAGTGGGCCAATCAGAAACGAGTTGTGGACCCAAAGTCAATTACAGTTTACGTACTGCACTCTACAAATAGCTTTACACTAAAGTGCTCTCGAGACGATGAAACGGTTTGAAGGAAAAAGATAAATCACGAACCCACGGGTGCGAGGTAAATACAAGATCCGAAGGATGCAGTTACGCTGTTGGATCCACATTTAATACTGTCTGATCGTTATGAGTGTTCTTTACTTTGATTAAATTTTATTTTACTCTAAATTCATCATTATTATCCAATTATTAATTATCCAATCTTATATTATTATTTAAAAAATCTACTATTCTACTTTAACATGTCCAATATAAGTAATGTCAAAATAAATACTTAAAAAATACATTTAAAACATCTAATTTATAACGATACAAAAATTGGCACTAATTTATTACTTATATTACTTACTCTTGACCAATTCTTAATCTTATGGAAACATTTGGTACTTACATGTTTTTTTATAATTTAAATTCATAGCCATAATTCAATGAGAGGTTCTTTTTGACCTGTGTCAGTCCAGTGACAATCTAGAAAGCTAATTTGTATGAAAATTAATGTTCTAGTCTGTTGAACTGCCCCTTTGTATCACCTGTAAAATGAAAATGAAGAACGATTCATGTCGACAGGCTAGCAAAAAGTCCAAAACTTCTAAAACTATTGCAAATGGTAAAGAAAAAGTTTAGGGTATGCCCTTCTTCTTTTCCATTTTCAATAGTTGGTAAGACTGAAAAAAATAATTTATGCCACTGTCCCGTGGCCATTTTGCTAGCGTTATTGGGTCTGCCACATTTCAAAAAGAAAACCTCTCTTTTAACAATTAATTTCTAAAATATTTCTTCATCATCAGCCGGTCAAAACTTCTTCTTCTGAATTACCGCTGCCATTATCAACTATTAACTCTCTTGCTTGTACCATTTGGAAAACTGGGATGATTATAAGATGATTTAAAGAGCCCTTACATAAACTTTGACTTCATAAAAGGGAATAAGGTCTAAAGAATGAACTTAGCTATAGATATAAGAACACAATACACGTACACTATTGTCATTGATTTTGGATTTAATTTTAGATATGACGGTATATACAAACGGGTTGAACATAAACTTAAATGAATCTTATAATTCCCTCTACAAAAACACTTCTTCCTTTATCAAGTTTTTTTCTAGATGAGGGTAGTTTAGTGTATGTATTGCTTGTCCTAAAGTAAAAGATTGATGCCTGTGATTTTACAGAAAATTTTACGACATAACAATGCAAGTATTATTGTTATGTGGCCGAAATATATACGGTTTGCCGTTATGAGGGTAGTTCATTGGACGTATTGCCTATCCTAATAAAAAAACTCGTACCTGTGATTTCACAGACGCTTTTCCCATAGGGCGCATTGCCCTAGTTAAGACGGCAAAAATACATACGGTTTGCCGCTACTGCTTCTATCTTCGCCATTTTTTTTCTAAATGAGGGTAGTTCAGTGCGATAGCGTGGTGGGATGGGGGGGATGGATAGCGGGCTGCTCGCGGCATTGCGTGCAGGTGAGCATGCGCGGTGAGTACCGCTCCACTTGGAACGTGGCAACTTGCACGCTAAAGTCGCTGCGCGCGATGCGCTGGCACTCTCTTAGGATGCCGTCTCCGTCGCCCAATTCATCTGAAATGTTCACATTTTTGATCGAGTGAGCGAAGACTTCTGAATTCATCTGAAATGTTTACACTTTTGATCGAGTGAGCGAAGACCTAATTGAGGAAACAGTTGTATGTCTGACGATAACTGGCGAACCGTTTATTCTATCTGATGAAACTTAATAGGTGGGTAGGTTGTACTAATAGAATCTAGGAGTTCGAATATGAAATTAATCTGTAGGGAGGTTTTTGGACTATGATGGGAATTCTGTAGTCGGATAATACGGTTTCTTGCGAGATCTCAGCGATCTATTAAGGCACAGATATAGACCGTTTTCTTCCGTTCCAGTAAGAAAATAACGAATACAGAAAGTCTGAATTCAAAAGTAATATATCGGCCTTAAAAAGCTCGCAGTTGAAGTGACAATACAACTCGCAGAACCGATAACCGTCAGTGAGTAATATTCCGATGAGGACAACGAACCGGACCACGCGAGTGGCTGCGCCGCAAGAGGTGCGGGTTCGATTCCCGCAGCGCGACAAATGTTTGCATGTTCTGCAAGTATTACCACGGTACTCTTAGTTCCTGATACCTACGACACGGAATTCTAGTGTGGGATCTGGACTAAGTAGTAGACTAAGTAGGTAGTTGGATGTTAAAAAAAGTTATGGTATGGGGATTTTTCCGACTGACTTTGACAGCTATCCTGATATTTTGTGTATACACAGACGAAACAGACAGTCAGATTTTTTTAAAGAATACCAATAAATGCACAGTTTGGGACCTACGCTCTTCCCATTTCTGTACCATTTCAAATAAATATGTGAAACACTGTGTCTAATTTTTAAAAAGATATTCTTATTCTTGTTGTAACATACCAATAGCTAGATGGGCGGTGAGCACAGTGTGGTGAGTGGAGAGCGCCCACACGTGGAGGGAATGGACATGACGCACGCCGCTAACTGTAGACAAGGCGGACACGCATTCACGGTATCTGTAACAAACAACGGCCCCGATGGTTAACGTACTTACAGTGGTTGACAGATGACCTTACCAATAAAGACAGAGAAAGAGATGCAAATAATAGATACCTAAAAGTATACAAAATAGGAACTTTATTTCCAAAATTTGTACTTTATTTTCAAAATTTGCATGTGCCTATATTATAATAATAATAATGTTGTTCATTTTTCACACAGCATCATCTAGCCCCGAACTAAGCAGAGCTTGTATTATGGGAACTACACGACTGTATTTAATAAAAAAAATTGTGAATATACATTTTATACTTATTAAACACCCATCCGAGACAAATATTTACAGATCATACAAACTATTGTCCCGCGGCGGGAATCGAACGCGCAACCTTTTGCGTCCCAGGGCTTTCGCCCACTGCGCGAAAGAGATCGTCAATTTTGATAACGAGCTCTGCAATAGCCTGTATCGCGGAAGCCCTGTGTGTCTAGACAAAAGACAAATACCACTTTCTGTTGGCGTTAACGCCTGCGGAAAGATTGAATTGTATGGAAGTCACATTCCTCGACCTCTGTGGCGCAGTGGGCGAAGGTCCGCCTGAGACGCAGAAGGTTGCGGGTTTGATTCCTGTCACGAGACAAATGTTTGTAATGTCTGCAAATATTTGTCTCAGGTCTGGGTGTTTTTCTATGTATAATATGTATGTATTTACAAAAAAAAGTATATAAGTAGTATATCAGTCATGTAGTTCCCATAATACAAGCTCTGCTTAGTTTGGGGCTAGATGATGTTGTGTGAAAAATGTTCAGCATTATTTTTTTTATTTATTTATTAACTGCACGACCAATTTAGTCGAGTAAAGTGATATCTAATAACGTAGCATAAGAACCAATGTACCTGTATTCAAGCAAATAAAGTTTTCATTCATTCATTCATTTATTTAGCTGTGGAAATGTCACGTAACAGCTGCAAACAAATTTTCGATAGCGCGAAAGGAAAACTGAGCGTGAGGTATTTGTATAGACCCACCAGATTGCGTTTGCCAAAAATATATATTAGAGGTATATATTAAATAGAGATAAACAAATGCAAGGCAAACTTCTAAATCAGGTACTTATTAAAACCGAGAGAGAGAGAGAGAGAGAGAGAGAGAGAGAGAGAGAGAGAATCAAATAATACCTGAAATGCTTGGGCACAGCTTGCATCAGCATCGACAAGGCATCTTGCACGACTCTCGCTGACGTCAGTAGTACCAACACGCTGAACACAAATGTGCACAGTGGATCCACTATCTTCATATTTGGCTATAAAAAAATATGAAACAGTTAGTAAAGCCGGATTATAATACTAGCTTCTCATAATAATAATAATCATTTATTTCAGGAAACAACATTTAAAATGATAACAATAGGCCCATAACATAAATACCTTATACACCGATATTTTTTGGTCAGTTTAAAGCCGGCGCCCACGTTTTTTATTACTTAAACGTGTTTGTATCGTTTGTTTAGTTTTCGAATTTAATTAGTATTTCATACGGAACTGAATATCGAAAATAATTGTCAAAAGTGAGCTGAACACTTGGTAGGGCCGCCGAGCGCAACGACCTTGTAGACTGACGGCGCGGCGGAGCGAGCGGACAGTGACCCCGCGACCAACCAGCTGAGCCACCAAGCGAATAGCCACTACTATCGGTGTTCAAAATATCGACCATGTTTCGTGTTCTTATTAATTACAAAAAAAATAATTATTTTTGATAAACTATATTTTCTGAGTAAGTTTACAGATATAGATTAAGTGGGCGCCGGCTTTAAACTGACCAAAAAATATCGGTGTATACAAACATACATACTTATTATAATACTATCACTTGTTAACACTGCCCACGGCTTCGCCCGCGTGGTACCCGGATCAAAAATAGCCTATGTGTTATTCTGATGTATAAGCTATATTACTGCAGAGTTTCATCAAAATCCGTTCAGCAGTTTTTGCGTGAAAGTGTAACAAACATCCATCCTCACTTTCGCGTTTATAATAGAAGTAGGTAATATGTCGTTAAGCTTTCAGGACATTCGCGGTAGTACCACTGAACAGTACCAGTTTAGTTCTTCTGCGAGTATTCATTTTAGTTTACTCAAACAAGTACAAGCCTAGTATGGGTTATCAAAATATACATACCTATAAGTTAATGTGGTTACTTAGTATCTACCTCACTGTTTCTCAAAGTGGGTGATAACGCCCCCTTATGGGCGCTGGAGGCCTTCAGGGGGGCGGTAGAAAGCTCTAGAAGATATTGGGAAAGCTAAAGCGGTCTAGAGGGGAAAGCATAGGTTGTTGTTTAAAAACTTAGGGGGCGCTAGGATTTTTTTATTCTCAAAGTGGGCGGTGGTAAAATAAGTTTGAGAACCTGTGATCTACCTAATTAGCATGTAGTACATGGAGTGATACTTTATGCAACTTATCCTCAAATAAATTATTATCTATATTAAATGGTACGCTGGAGATTCATACGCCATTTTGGCATTACTGCGAGTGAACCGATATGTTGCAGTTACCAACGCAATATTTGATGCAGACAGGAGGAAGTGTACTCACGTAGAACTTAATGAGAACAGAAGCCAGTAGAACACCACAGCTCTGTATAAGATCCCCGATCACATGGATTAAAGCAGCTCGCAGATTTATGTTCCTGGAAATAAACATCATTTTATACGAAAAACTAACCTCTCGATCTGCCGCCATTTTGTTATGCTATGCACAGGTCTTCTGAAAAGTCTAAACGAATGGTCTATATTTAGGCCTGGACTCAGTAGTCCTGGCTTAATCTCGAGTTTAGACCACCTTTCGTAATGAGACCGAAAGACATTACATTGCTGGTACTATCGGTGTAGACCTACTATTGGCTATCTGTATTTAAGTATTGTTAAGGACATTGGGTTATAGCTGTTGGTTTTCCGAATATAAATAAATAAAGATACATTAAATTAAATGTTGCTGAATTATTTCTAATCACATTAAAAGATATATATTTAAACTCGGTAGGCACTACAAATAACTAGTATCTAACAATAGATCTGATGATTAAATAACAAATAAATAAATAATGCTGGACAATCCACACAGCATCATCCAGCCCCAAGCTAAGCAGAGCTTGTGTTATGGATACTAGATGACTGATATACTTAATACAATACATTACATAGATAGATATTTTTTATTATACATAGAAAATACCCAGAACACCCGGAAAAAATATTTGCAGATCGTACAAACATTTGTCCCAGGGCGGGAATCGAACCCGCAACCTCCTGTGTCGCAGGCGGACCTTCGCCCACCGCGCCACATCGGTCGTCATTAAATGATTAGTACATATTTTATGAGATGGTGCGTTGAGGGTCGGATGAGAATAACTTTATCCCGACTCCCAGCGCCCTCAGGGTTCATATGAGACTACCTTCTAGTTTAATAACTTTACCAATAAATGTATTGAGAATTGAGTCTACCGTTAAATTATTAAATGGAAATTTTCTCGTAGATACGGTGTCGGTGAAGAATTACGACTCTCGGAACGAGTCGAAACTTAGTCGGTGTCTTCACGTTTTATATTGTAAAACGGGACATCCGAGTGGGAGACGGATGTTTATCAGCAGCCTTCAACAGGAAGTTAATAATAATAATACAAAAAATCTGGTCATTTTTCACACAGCATCAATTAGCCCCAATCTAAGCCGAGCTTGTATTATGGGAACTACATGACTTATATACTACTATAGTTTTTTAGTAAATATACATATTATACATAGAAAATACCCAGACCCGAGACATATACTTGCAGATCAACCCGCAACCTGCGTCTTAGGCGGGCCTTCGCCCACTGCGCCACTGAGGCCACTGTTAATGATGATTATACCACATTTAAACTATAAAACGTAATGTACCTCGTATTAGCCCCGGCGACATTAGCCTCGTTGCTGGACAGGTCTTTCATAGTGTAGTCGCCGTTGACGAGTGCGCCATTTTGTTTAGTTTCGCGGCGGAACAGGCGGAAGCGCGGCTCGTGGCGCGCGTGCGGCTGCTGCGCGCACGCCGCGCCGCCGTGCGTGTGGTGGTGCGCTTCGAGTGGGGAAATAACATCATTTTACATAAAATAAAAACACCCGGCCCCTAATTTCAATTATTTTGTCATGATAAGCAATGTCCAAAACAGTCAAAAACTTAAAAATGGGAATGCTTAGCTAGATACATGTGCTTTTTTAAAATTAAGAAGTATTCAGTTTTGATATTGCTCTTAGCCTGTCTATATGAATCGTTCCCCATTGCTATTTATACCTATTTATAAAGTGTCTATTTTATTAATTTTATCTGACCTTTCTACGTGTTGTTGTTGTATCAAATAAACCACTTTCCCAAGGCCAAGAATAGTTTTAACTCACCGACGCCGGAAGATTGAAATGACGCAGAAGGATAGTTGTTACTCGACGACGTCAGAGGAATGAAATAACGCAGAAGGATAGTTGTAACTCACCGACAATGTCGGAAGAATGAAATGACGCAGAAGGAAAGTTGTAACTCACCGACGTCAGAGGAATGAAATGGCACAGAAGGATAGTTGTAACTCACCGACGTCAGAGGAATGAAATGGCACAGAAGGATAGTTGTAACTCACCGACGTCGGAGGAATGAAATTACGCAGAAGGATAGTTGTTACTCACCGACGTCAGAGGAATGAAATCGCACAGAAGGATAGTTGTAACTCACCGACGTCGGAGGAATGAAATGACGCAGAAGGATAGTTGTAACTCACCGACGTCAGAGGAATGAAATGGCACAGAAGGATAGTTGTAACTCACCGACAATGTCGGAAGAATGAAATGACGCAGAAGGATAGTAGTAACTCACCGACGTCGGAAGCGCATCCGTGCAGTACCACCGCTAGTATGACATTGAAGGCCACCCCGCAGCCAGACACAATCATCATCATGTCCGGCTCGATGTTGTACTCGCCCGTGTGCAGTCGTACAGCCGCCACGTATACGAACACCCCGGTCAGAATCCAGATCAGCAGGACCGACACCATTGCTCCGAGGACCTCTGGATGGGAACAAAATAAATGGTGGTTCATTTTTTTTTAAAATATCGGTTTGCGAGCTACATAATGTAAGAAAATTATGTAGCTCGCAAAACCGTCTAACGCTCGGGAAGAAAGGCGACCACGAATTGAACGACGCAATGTATTAAGGCCAACATCCGGTGGACAGATGGCAGTTGGTGGTAAGGCTATTTATTTTTACAAGCTTTTATTTAACTTGCAATGTGTGTATGTTAGTTTGTTTGTTTAGATCAAATCTTGCAAGCTGAATTAGAACCACTTCCTCTTATCCTACGGAGTTGAATTTCCAGATGTTGGTTCAGTTCCGATGTCAATGCATTTTTATGGAAAGCATGACCTGAATCGACATCCAGGATCAGCTCCAGATAAAGGAATTCTTCAACGGTCAACAGCACAGACACGAAATTTTGAGCACGCACGAAATTTATTATGATAGCTGGTTTTAAGTTTTACCATAACATGGTTACTGCACTCAGGGTTAAAAGATTGTTTTTCAACATGTTTTTTTACTACTACTAATTATTAATATTTTATTACTTGTACGTATGCAAAAGTGCAAAAAAAAAAGCACCTACAAAACCGAGACACAGGCCTCCCGCAAAATGTGCCATCACTAACGACGGCATTAAGCTACCTCTATTCACGAACTTACTTCGTGCAACCTGTAAGATGAAATCGGTCCATCGCGTGGTCCAATGCAAGGGTAAGTGGGAGTTTTATCCCACAACTGAACCTCGTAGCAGAAAAGAAGTCCAAAGTGAAAAGAGTCTTACGTACCAGCACGTTTATACCCGTAAGACATGTGGACGTCGGGTCTTCGTTTGGCGCAGTGGAAGGCTAGGAGCGCCAGCGCGAAGCCTCCACAGTCGCTCAGCATGTGAGCTGCGTCACACATCACTGAGAGGCTGCCGGCAAGGTATCCACCGATCAGCTCGCATATCTGCAGGTAAACGGTTCAACGAATCCATTTTCTAAAGTTCAGAACTTCAGAAGACTAATAGCGAAAAGGGAATCCTTTTGTGATATCCGTTTATCTGTCCGTCTTTGTGATCCCGATTGTACCGAAATAGTATCATTAATGGTATGATATTATTTGGTAGAATACAAGTGTGTCCAATCAACATATAGCTTAATCGATTCTGGAACACTTCAGTTTACTTAAAGTCTTGCGATTTCATCGGGTTACTCATAAAAATAATCAAAAATCCCCTACGTACCTTGCACCTGCTAGACAGTTCAGTAACATGGATAAAAACATATTTTTACTAAAAACGGGATATGATTTGTGAGTTTGAATGTCGGCACAGTTCCATGTACCATGATGACGGGAGGACCGTTTTAAATAAATCAGTTCAATGACGCATCTTTAGCGCATCCTAAGCTTTTTATTATCAAAATTGTGTTGTGTGAGATGACTGTGCAATGACCAGACCAATAGCTTACCATGAAAAAGAAGCATAGCACCAAAGCGACGACCAGTTGGGGTATTGCACTCGGAGGCTGTACTTGCTTCCAATGACAATGTTCATCAGAGTCTGCTAGTGGGGTGACCGGGACATCTGTGTACGCTTCCTAGTGACAAAAACATAGGTATAAATTAACAGAATGTATAAACCACTGCATACCATGCATGTCAGGAAGAGGGCAAGAAAGTCATGTTACGAAGAGTGCTAGATATGAATGTGGATGGATATATTAGTAGACCAAAGAAGAGATGAATGGATTGTGATGATGGAGTTTCTCTAAGTGATAAAATTCGAAACGAGAAGATCGATAGAAACACGAATGTCACCTTAGAATTTGCTCTTGGAGTTAGCGTGTTGAAGTCGCAATGGGCAGGCCACGTGTTCAATAGACACTAATTAACATTGATAGGTAATAGACAATTTAAAGTGAAATAATTGATTAAATTTCTAAAAATTAAAAAAATATTGAGAATTGATTTCAGAGTACTATGTACTCGCTCGGAAGTACTATTCTGACTGAGTTACAAATACGTTAAAAACATATATGTACAAACGGTGACCATATCGACAAGTTTTCCATACAAAATTATCGAAACGGTCACCCTTTGATATGTTGCAAAACTCAGTACAGATAGACCACTCTGGTGCTCGATGTTCGGATGTCAGATAGACTGACCGCTTTCCAAGCCGTTAGGTATATCAAAAATGCAATAGATAATAACTTAGTTTCAATAGGTCGACCAGTTTATATATCTGTACGGCCTCATGAGTAACCTGTAAATAGAAGACTTATGGAATTGCATTGCAAACCTTGGTGAGTAACAGGTATGGAAAGTCACATCATTAGTTCTCAAAGTTCATGGACAAAAGCGCATAGTTGGAAGAGCTTCTTGAAATACCCATTCTAATAACTCTAAAGTACACTCATAGCTATTGCAAAATTACAAAACATTATGCTTATTTCCGAACGATGTAAAAAAATTCAAAACACAACCATCGTATTCCAGAACTTTCGACGGGAATCTCAACTCAAGTAAAGATTCACACCATTGAAAACTGACCAAAAACCTACTTTTTTAAATCTAGATTAGTTTATTCTGGAAAAGGGCCTGTTTTAGGTTATTGCAGTTATATGTATCTACTCTGATTTGATGTTCATTACATAATAACGTGTATTCCCGTTGTACCCGCTAACTTCAGACAACGGGTATTAAATATTTAATTATATTTTAACTCCCGTTAAAAGAATAATTTCGTAAAAATTCAATTTAAAATGACTCAGATGATGTTGTTAGTTGTGTAAAACAGGTAGTAATGTGGAACTACCAAACCCTATACTGTGCGTGGCCCGACACATAATAACCTACATAATAATAACACTGGACATATTTTTTTCACACAGCATCATCTAGCCCCAAACTAAGCAGAGCTTGTATTATGGAAACTACATGACTGATATACTACTTATATACACTTTTTTGTAAATACATACATATTATACATAGAAAACACCCAGACCCGAGACAAACATTAGCTAACCGTACAAACATTTGTTCCGCAGCGGGAATCGAACCCGGACCTTTTGTGTCTCAGGCGGGCCTTCGCCTACTTACTGCGCCACACGGGTCGTGACAAAATCACTTCTGATATAAAAAATATGTAAATATCTAGGATTAGCAGACAGACTCTCCAGCATCCTCATTATGCAAATGTCCCCCCCAGCGTCGCTTGCTCGCTGACACGCTTATAATTGATGATTCCACATCAGTAAATATCTTCGTTTTTATTTCGGTAAACAGTTCGATATTTCTCTTAAATATGGAACTGTTAGGTTAAAATACGCTTTTCCTCGTTACGTGGACGTCCTCGTATACGTGGACAGTTGTCTAGGCAGGTTTTGTTTTAATTTTTGTTTGGACTGGTAATACAATACTTATTAGGTAGAAACTACAACCTTGCACGTCACATCTCCTCAGGAACCCGGAAGGTCAGAAAGTGTCGTGGCCAGTTTTGTCCACACACGATGGTGAATAAAGACAATAAGGACACAAGTCTTTCTTTACGAGGTAAGATATTCTAATTGTGTACAATTCCTGTGTAAATATAATCCTAGGATGCACAATCATAATACTTCAATAAACGTTATTTAAGTTACATAAACTTATAAAACCGACAGTGACCGACAGTAGCATAAAGCGATGGCACGTGCGACGTGCGTGGTTCATGTGAATGGTTGTGTTTTTATCATCAATATATAAAATCGTTGCGTGACACATTGACTGACAGACTGATTCATTGACTACCAATAAATGCACAGCTTAAACCTTAAGTTCTGGAGTCCTAAAAGTTTTTTAGTATATATAGGGATGCACCCCACCTCAAGGAAGTATTTTTCGAAATTCCATCCCTAGAGGGTGAAGTGAAGGAATGAAGTCTGTATAAAAAAATCGACGAAAAATACATCCGACGAATTCAACTCGAATGTGCAGCGTTCAGGAAACTTCGGCATACCATCTCGTCACAGATACCGCAGAGTCTCAAGACTAAAATCTACCGAGACTTGGTCGCTTACTATTGACCTCATACCTAAGCTCAAGATCATGAAGCAGGATATAGCAATGCAAAAGTTAGCTCGGAGTTTCTATGGAAAACCGTAGAACTAAAGTTATAGTTAACTCTTAGAATAAGCAAGTGGAAGCGGCAAAGGCAAGGCCATATAGTTCGCAGAACCGACAAATAACGTCAAGTTCACGATAGTTTTTGGAATAAAAATAACGTCTCTAACAAAACCCCTACTAAAGTTGCTCTGAACGTACTAAATCAAAAACGTTCGCCGATACAAATGCGCTTATCGTTACGTTTTTGGCTGTGCGTTCGTTTTGGTTAACATACAAAATTAGCACGATTGCGTCCATCGCTGCGTCATGTCAAAGTTCGCATAAATAGGGACCCCTATATACAAATGCTACTGGCAGTATCTCCTCGCCACTGCCATTAACGCCGGCCTTTAGATAGATACTCATTGTAAGTGCTTACTGGGGCGGACCACTAATCAAAACCTATTGTTATAGAGCAACGTGCAAATAAAAACAAAATCACAAGGAATCCGTTGTTTGAACAAAAGATCACCTTCCTTTGTTCCGCCGCATTTGTCAATTACGTAACTTATTTGGCGCGCGCAGTATCTAAGCTAAGTACTTACATCGAATCTCTTCATTTTGGCAGAATATCAACACGAAAACAATATCACAATGGCCACGAACGCGAAAAATTGCAAAATATAAGAACGCTTCGTAGGGAATGAGTTTTTACTTTTTAGCGCACACAATCATCTTTTTTATGGAGGGTAGTCTGGTATAGACCGATGTTCACCTAAATTCGCTACGGTGGCGAGGACCGAACGATCTTCGTAAACATTACCTACCGCATAGACAGCAAATGTTCAATTTAATTTCTTCTCATCCGACCTCGGAACTCGATTGCGCAGCGGCCGAGTAACCGGCGAGATGCAAAGGTGCGGGTTCGATACCCGCTGCGGGACAATTGTTTGCATGTTCTGCTGATATTTGTTTGTTTCGGGTGTAATTGTTGTGGTACCATATTACTCGTAGTTCCTGATACTCACGATACAGGGAATCCTAGTGTGGGGTCAGGGTCAGGACTATGTATGTGACTGTTGGATGTGATTTTTCTTAATTGGCTAATCAAATCAAGATTTCTTTATCGAACTTTTGTTATCGAACCTTTGTAAACTGATTACTCAACCTAGCCGTAGAGTTTAGGCTAGGTTGAGTAATCAGTTTTGGTTTGGGCCTGAAATAGTAAACTACCACACTTTAGTTAGAAGCGTTTTGCGAATTCGCTAACAGTTTACCGGCCTATGCACTCCGCAACAACATACTGTCAGCATTATGCACAGTCATAAAGTTTTATTAATGCAAAGCCATGAATAATTATGCAGAGAGTTGACTGGTTGTTGAATAATAGGCTTCGATCGATACCGAAAACGTGGGCAGCCATATCGTGAGATGATTTTCATGAACTCGAGACTTTCTCAAACAAAGCAGCGGTTACATACCTAAGTATATTTTTGCGATGTTATCTGTCTAGATGAGAATCTATCCAGTTGTGAATCTGTCCAGATGCTCTAGTGGCGTATAAACTCTACTTAACTGTGTTAACTGGGTCTGGGTCTGGTTGTTTTCCTATGTATAATATGTATGTATTTACAAAAAAAAAGTATTTAAGTAGTATATCAGTCATGTAGTTCCCATAATACAAGCACTGCTTAGTTCGGGGCTAGATGATGCTGTGTGAAAAATTTCCAGCATTTTTTTATTTTATTTATTACTAGCAGTTTATATTTCTCTGCTAGTCTAGACATTCCAGGGGCCATTATAGTCTCAAGTGCTGAAACACAGTAGGTATTACCTATAGGTTTTTTATCTTCCACCCTGATCGCTAGCCTAATATTTTGCTGTTCGATTAGTCGGATGAAATTGTGTGGCTATCGGAGATACATATTTGGTGGTTTACAGCGCCAGTTTGGTATTAGTTTCATTCTTTTGATATTACCACCGCACTGCGAATTGTAACTAACGCCAAGGAACGATCGTCTAAAATACATATATCATAGCGGAAATGATAATATTTTAAAGATTTTGATATTGACGATTTATTTTCTTTTTTTTAAAGAACTTCCGTTTATTTTAGACCAAGTCAGTTCTATCGTACCTTTGCAGATTACATTAAACATTTTTATTAATCCGCTCGTACATGATACAGCATGAGAGTTTCGCCTAATGTTTGCGCCTAACATGCCCTGAAACAGGCCTAGGTACATAGAGTTGGTTAACATTAAAAGTCCTATGCATATCAACTCTCTCAGCAATGCGCTTCGGATACACTCCACTATAAGGTGGTACTCAATGAGACGATGGGTACGTTTTTCGAAGTAGCGTAGATGTCCCGGGCGGCCTGACATTATGTGCACTATAGGTAAGTATTAGGTATAATAGGCGACATTAACACAATGCGCTGTGCGAAGTAGCCTTTATCGTTTGAATTTCCAAGCTTATCCAAGTAGGTACCCATTTAATGACCCTGGCCGGAGCCTTTTGAACACAGAACAATATAATTATCTATAAATATCTATAACTAGCTTCTGCCCACGGCTTCACCCGCGTGGTACCCGGATAAAAAGTAGCCTATGTGTTATTCTGATGTATAAGTTATATTACTGTAAAATTTCATCAAAATCCGTTTAGTAGTTTTTGCGTGAAAGAGTAACAAACATCTATCCTCACAAACTTTCGTGTTTATAATATTAGTAGGATTTTGAAGTCGCTATACCCATTCAGCCTTTTTTAACTGAAACTTATTCAACGTTTTTTATATGCTGATTTTATTGTAATAGTAACACGTATTCATTGGATATTTCAACTGGGGGGTTTGTAAATAGGCAAATTATACGGTTATAAAGGTTTAGGTCTTGTGTTTTGGCATACAGACATGACGGCGGCGGGACAGTAGATTTATTAATAATCCTGTTCGTATTCTTTGTGTGTGGCAACTTAAAAACTAAACTATTTCATTTTCAGACAACATAATTCGTTCATACATACGTAAAATTTCAGGAAACTCGTAGCACAATATTAAATCCACCAATACTTTTAATTGATTGTTGCGTGCGCCCGTGAGCATGGTGGATTCCTGATAAGCTGATAAACAAGTACCAAATTTCCATAGTACGACAGGATGTAAATTTAAATGTGAAATCCCTATGAACATTAACTTAGTCACATACACAACATGATTTGGAGTTCTCTGATAGGAAACAATTAAATAAATTGGGTTTGCTGTACTAATGTTTACAAATGTCATTCATTAGTTAGGTAGATAAATGTTTGTAGATTGTTATCATTGGCTATTTAGTTGGTTCACAAAGCCTTGTTCATGTACCGAAACATTTATTATACAATGTAAATTATCGAGAGCCATATACAAGCAATGGTACTGCAGTGGGAGATACTCCGTTTTTCTCGAAAGAAGTGGGCTCAAATCCCAGTAGAGATTTTTCCACTCAAATATGTCAACTCTGACACACCCTAAAATACAAAATAATATTTATTGCTTACAGTTTTGCAATGGGTGTAAAAATAATACTCTTATGTATTATTAGGTAGGTAGTCAATACTCAATACTCAATACATTTATTGCTTTCACATGGTAGGTACATAGATGGTGTTTATAGGTAGGTATCTCACATGAACCCTGTCTAAGGGTATAGCAACAGGTAGGCAGGCCGAAGTTTTGTGTAAACAAAAAAAAAAACTAGTAGGTACAATAAAATAAAGTCAATGTAGGCAAAAGTATCAAGCATTTGGAATAACACAATTAGTTAAGTAGGTTTAGTCATTTTTTCTTTTGTTATAATTTTCATTAGTCAAAAATAGGTACGTCACTTTTTATTTATTTTTAAGGTTTGCTAGCTTTCTAGTCTAAGTAATCTTTAATGTCATAGTAGCATTTGTAGTCACGTGAATCCCGACAAGGTGAGTCAGTTAAAAAAATCAATCAAGATCTCTAAAAGGGGAAAGTGAACATTTCTTATAGATAAAAGCTGATTTTTGATCACAATATGGTATGTTTATGTTGCTATTATCTTGCCAATATTTATGATAGAGCTGTCTATCAATTTGGCATATCGCAAGCATTTATTTGTTACTATGTAGTGATGCTATACTTATTTATACTGCAAAGTCCTTCACAACATCTCTACATGAAGTTTGTAGCTGCATACATATTTTTTGTTTAATACTTAATTAGCATAATGTTTGTTAAACCTGTGTCAATAGTACTGTGAGACTGAATGTAAGCAGCTGGCAACAAGTAAGGTAATTAAGTAGACTAACACTGGTAAACTTAATTACCTAGCTCCAAAATAACAATCAATCTAAAATATTAGCAGACATCATCTGAGCAATGTTTAAGTGAATTAAACTATTGACTCACTGACATCTATATTTAAATTTTTATACCTATTGAATTTATTTTTCAAGCGATGTAGAGAGTAGATATAATAAGAAAGGAATTTTGTAGAATCATTGTATAGGCTGTCCCAGAATATGTATACTAATCCAAAAGGGGGTAATTCTATACATAAAAAGGTAACAACCTGTGTTCTATGACTTCATAAAGTGATTTAATCTCATAAATAAATAAATAATGATGAACAATCCACACAGCATCATCTAGCCCCAAGCTAAACAGAGCTTGTGTTATGTGTACTAGATGACTGATATACTTAATGCAATACATTACATAGATAGTTTTTTTTTTAATTATACATAGAAAATACCCAGAACACCCGGAACAAATATTTACAGCTCATACAAACATTTGTCCCAGGGCGGGAATCGAACCCGCAACCTCCTATGTCGCAGGTGGTCCTTCGCCCACCGCGCCACATCGGTCGTCAAATCGGTGTTTCTATTAATTGTGACATTAGGAGCCCATACTCCGTTTCCATACATGAAAGGTTGTTTGTTCGTCGCCATTTATCTCTTAAACTGTGTATCCGATTGAAATGTGATTACCTGCAATCAATTTGTAAAAACCGCCATTTCAAATGGATAAGCTATTCCGGGGATAAATAGTAACAAAGTACAGAAAAAGAATATAGGAATGCATCCTATTTGACCAGGGCATTGCTGATGCATAGTCTGCCCGGATGGACCCATTTTTAATGAAGCAACAACTTTGGAGCTTTACTAGCTATGTATAAAACAAAATAGATTATTTTCAGTCATTCATATACCTACAACAATCAATGATTGTAGATATGGGTACCTCAGTACCTACTGAGTTATTCTCTTATCAAATCATTGTGCTTATCTTAACACAATTTACATTATTAGTCTGTACTTTAGGGAGAGGAATTATCACAAAATGTTGTTATCTTATCAACATTAAGTCTGGCATGTCCTTGCACAAGTCGTTTTTGGGCTTTAAATATTTGAATTAATTACATTCTTCTTTATTTCATCATCATCAGTCTAAAGAAGCAAATCCACCAAACAGGACATTCAACAAATAATTAGAAAATTTGACTTAAGTTTCTACAGAACCATTAAGCCATTTTAAAATACATATTTTCTAAGATGACCCGAGAAGATGATTTTAAGGAGCAGTTTTGATAGGGATTTAGCAAGAATAATTTGTATCCTTAGCTGAACAGCTGCTAAGTTCCCAGTAACCTAGTGTTATAACAGTAGAAACTTATTTATCGTACCTTTGATTATTCTAAAAACAAACAAAAAACATAGATCCCTTTGGAAGATAGTTGTTTTCACTGACCTCAGAGAGCAAAGGTGCTCTATCTAAATGTTCCGACGAAGCGAATGCTGACTCAAAGTAGGCTCCACGACTCCTGGATTCGTATCTGGAAGCTCCATCGTCCCACATCCTAGCTTCTAGCTCGTCAGACATTCTGGCGCCGAGACTACACAAAAATTCCCACAAACACACTTCACAATTCACATCTATGCAAAGTATTTGCCCACTGACCTACAATAAAACATTTAAGTATTTTTTTATTATTCTTTATCACAGATTTTCATTTATTTACGACGGAACATGATAAACTGCGATAATAATAAATTCGCGAAACGAAAACACTTTACGCAGCGCTTTCCCGACCTAACGAAAAGCAAGTGCGCTCTGAAACCTTCTTTCAAAACCGGGATTCGGCTTTCAATTTATTCAGCAATCAGTAGGTACGTACAGTTTAAATTGTGATTTTATTCGCGCATAGTCTGGCACCTAGTTCCATCTTATTTTACCTTAGGTTTTTACCTTTGGTTAATTTCTAAATAATAAATACATCAATTGAATGCAGAGCAGAATGTTTTATCCATTTGTAATCCGGTAGATGAGGAATGTCGGTCATCAATTCGTGGTTTCGGAACGCTTGTGATTGTGAAAATTCCAACAAAATGTCAAAAGTGACAGTAGTACTAAAGGCTGGGAGTCTTTGGGCTTGCTTGTCGATGAATCGGGAGAGCGTATTGTACGTCCATGGAAGGCACAACCATGGAATGCACACCCCTGGAAAGTACAGCCAGTATTACAAACCATTTGGTTTGAATGCACGCCTAGGAATGTACGCCCAGTATTTGAAACCAATGGTTTGTAATACTGGCTGTACTTTCCATGGTTGTGCACTCCATGGCGTACATACATACTCGATGAATTTTTCGATTTGTCGATCATATTTCATCCGATTAACTCCAACCATACGATAACCAACGTGAGAATAGTAGAGTACCTAATACTTTAGTCGTAACTAATATTTCCAAGAAAATTATATGTGCCAACCTACATAAAACATTGTTATTCACTCAACATACAACAGTACCATTCACATACATACACAAATCTGGCATGTGTTGATTACGAGCGATTATTTCATACTTTTATCGAGTGGTCATACCTTCCGGAATATAAATAACCTTGTCCTTTTTAATTCAAGTCTGGAATGGGTTGTAAACACAATGAAATATTATCTTATTTTACATTGACTATTTATTGAAAATATAGTACATAGGTACATCATTTACATAAAATTAAAGTAGTTAGGTTCTGCATCACAATTTCAAAAGAGAAGACAAAAAAAAATAACATTAAAATTATATTTTAATAACAAAATATTTGGAATAACATTGCAAATAATTTCACAATAGTCAAAATAATTGTGCTTAAAGGTAGATATTGATTTAAGTAGATATACCAAATAATAATTAAGATCCTTTGAAATAAATGAACAAATAGTATGAAAAAACAGAAAAATGCGGCAATCAAACCATAAAACTACCAAAAAATGTTTTGTTGATTTTAACTCGTATTTATATATTAACATGAACTTTTAACCATTGAAAGTATGTACCTGTGTTATTAAAAATAATTAAATTTGCAATATTATTTCAAAATATATTTACAGCCACTTTGAAATAATCATATCCCACCTTCAGCTAGCATACAGCTCAGTCGGTTTACCTTGACCATCCTGAACTTGGCGCGATTTATCTACCACTAAGCATTGAACTTGATTACGTGATCACAACTAATAACGGCTAACTTCGGTACGGTCAAGTTTAAACGACCAATCTGAAAGGCCCGATTGCGCCCACCAGGGTTAGCTTTATTTAACTCAATAGTAAAATAGCGCAGTTGCTTTGTACTACACCATAGTTAAGTCGCATATCACGTGAACATTTTAAACTAAATCATCAAAACCAACCTATCGGATGGTTGACAATGATTTGACTTGTGATTCCAGGAAAATGAGATTGTAAATAACGCGTAAGGCCACAGATTGAATGGCAGTTAGTGCGATGTAGCGTTATCTATTGAGAAACATCGCGTACAATACGTAATCTTTTGCATGGACACTTCTGTTTAAAGTCTAGACGAATATACTATAAATAACTATCTTAGTAATTGAAAAATGCTCACGCGTATATCAATAATTCTGCTAATTCCATCACCTCACAATACCGAAAAAATACAATTCAAAATTACACAATTTGAAATCTTAAACGTACCTACTAGGATATGCATAATATGCACATACTGTTTAAATAAGTATTTTTTTAAGTAAATTTCTGATTCCGCATGTGATATTTTAAAATGACAGGTATTTTAAAACCATTTAGTTCCACTTGCGTAACACAGGGTTAGCGAATAAGCTCCACGGTGATTTACTACGCAGATATTTTTGTCGGGTTAAATCGTAAACAATCGTTACCCCTGCGTCACGCAAGTGGGCCTAAGTGTTTCGATAGTACTAGTTTAAATAACGATGTGTATGTCCTACGAGTGGAATGCTTTGGTATAATGTTATTTGACCTCATCCCTGGCATAACAAATGATTGCTCAACAAATATGAACACTTAACATCTTGTCCGAATAAAACCTCACCAAAATAATTTTGTTTTTTTTTATATTCATTTTGTATTTTTTTTTTAGTTAAAACTCATTTTGAAACGTCAGCAAAACCGACAAGTGAATTGATGGGGTGATCAATTCACTTGTCGCGACTTGTGACGATAAAACCTATTCAAATACCATCCTTGAAGTCATGAAAACTGTATTTAAACCGGATAAGCAGTTTCGGAGATTAATGTTAACAGACGAACATATAAACGAACAACTTCTTATGGAAAACGCATATCCAGATCGCAAAATAACTTTAAGCAAAGGTGGTTCGTTCTATTCGTCAGTGCAGTCTGTGGTGCGTAGTGAAATTGAAATTGAAAACCGTTTACTTTCAAGAAATAATTACAAGAACCACGCGGCCCAGTTATTTACACCGATTCCTCGCGACTGAAGGTACCAGATCGGTAACAGCTGGGCATGGTCATTCTCGTTTACGATTGGTTTGGGCGGTGTGTGGGGTGTGGGGTGTGTGTGGGGGCGGGTGTGTCAGACGATGAGCACGAGCGGGCGGTCGCCGTGGATCATAAAGAGGGCGGAGGCGGCAGCGCGCGCGCAGCCACCAGCCCGCCCGCGTCCAGCCGCGGCCAGTCGCAGAACTCCTTGCCGTGTCTACGGAAACACAATACATACCATAAAACATCAAATAGTATATTGTACCACAAGGTAAAACGAAACAATATTTTTACGGCGAAAGCGCTATTTGACGTCCTCTGTGGCGCAGTGGGCGAAGGCTCGCCTGAGACGCAGAAGGTTACGTGTTCGATTCCCGCCGCGGGACAAATGTTTGTATTTGCAAATATTTGTCTCGGGTCTGGGTTTTTTCTATGCATAATATGTATG
This sequence comes from Perizoma flavofasciatum, assembly GCA_958496245.1. Classification (NCBI taxonomy): domain Eukaryota; kingdom Metazoa; phylum Arthropoda; class Insecta; order Lepidoptera; family Geometridae; genus Perizoma; species Perizoma flavofasciatum. The sequence goes on along the minus strand of OY292443.1, from coordinate 2,461,554 downwards.
TATTTACAAAAAAAAATGTATATAAGTAGTAGGTATGTCAGTCATGAACTTCCCATAATACAAGCTCTGCTTAGTTTGTGGATAGATGACGCTGTGTGAAAATGTACTACATTATTTTATAAAAAATATATATTTATAATCATTTCCCTTTGATTTCCACCGCCACTTCATCAGTGTGTCGTAGCCCTTACATAAGCGAGCCAATCAAACCCACACCTTGCGTCGCAGCCGGCTATTCACCCACCGTGCCATGGAGTTAATCAATACTTATACAGTATTGATGAACTACGTGGCATATTCATGATAACGACGTATAGTAATGCACTCTAAATACCTGAATATAAAGGTGAGAGTAGCACCCACAGCGGCACCCCAGAACATTAAATACAGCAGCACTTCGCTTGTGTATTTCTGTGGTAGCGTTGCGCTCGCGCAGAACATTGACATTGCTACCAGCAACACTGACGGGAACTGAAATTAAAAACATCATATAATCATCTCTCGACGAGCTCTTTCACAAGAAGCTCTACTAGCTTTTTAGGCTTTCGGAGCCAGATAGCTTGTATCTAGCTCTGAAAGCTTTGAAAACCTGATTCTACTTACAGTGATGTATTTCCAGTCTCTGTCGCGCCGCAGCGGGCACGGCGCGGTGTTGCCTTCTCCCTCGCACACTGCGTACTTGCCCAGGAACAAGTCGATCGTGTCCTGAATAGAAAAAACTTGGTTTAATTTCAATTTTCAGCTTATGTAGTTGGACCCGGAACGATATCTGCAGTACATACATACGCCACAGACGTCATAGACGCCAGAAGCAAACATCATTATTACCCGAGTGTACTAAATAAAATTCTAGAGTTTATATTTTTACATATGTAACAACAGTTTTTCTGCACTCCACCTGTCTGAATCCATCGCTGAAGTTGTTCTTGTAGTATCTCGTGAGTGAGTTGATACCGTCTCGGATGAGTCCGTAGTGCGTCCGTTTGCCGGTGCGCGTGAAGTCCGTCTTCAGAGCGCCCGTGCCGGAGTACTGCGTAGAGATCATGTCGGCGTGGTCTGCCCATACCTGGGGGGGATTAAACCTTGGCTGTGACAACGTAACGTACAGGTTATGAAATCACCTTGGCTGTGAGAACTAAACATACAGATTATGAAATCACCTTGGCTGTGGCAACGTAACATACAAATTATGAAATCACCTTGGCTGTGACAACGAAACATACAGATTATGAAATTACCTTGGCTGTCACAACGTAACATACAGATAATTAAATCATCTTGGCTGGCACAACGTAACATACAGATTATGAAATCACCTTGGCTGTGACAACGTAACACACAGATTATGAAATCACCTTGGCTGTGACAACGAAACATACAGATTATGACATCACCTTGGCTGTCACAACGTAACATACAGATAATGAAATCATCTTGGCTGGCACAACGTAACATACAGATTATGAAATCACCTTATTGGCTGTGACAACGTTACGTACAGATTATGAAATCACCTGACAATGTTACGTAAACTGTATTTTTTATCCTTTGATTTTATTGGTATTACACTAACTCTTATCTCACACACTCAATGACTTAACTTCTCAAACCCATTGACTATCTTACACGCTCAATGAGTCAACTTCAGACTTACAACTAACTGATTCTATATTACATACTTAATTGAGTTATCTCACAAGCCTGCTGACTCCATCCTGTACACTCTCCGACTCTGTCACACAAAACTTACCAATTCTATCCTACAAATTCACTGACTCTACCCTACACACTTTCTGACTCTGTCACACAAAACTTACTAATTGTATCCTTCAAATTCACTGACCCTACCCTACACACTCTCCGACTCTCTCACACAAAACTTACAAATTCTATCCTACAAATTCACTGACTCAACTCTATACACTCTCCGGCTCTGTCACATAAAACTTACTAATTAAATCTTACAAATTATGATTATAGTAGTGAGCACTTAGTACTGCGCTTATTGGATCACAGCATGCTTAATGAGGCCATAAGTGATTTCTCACTCCTCACGCAACCAAGCCAAGAAGAACTAATAAACTAGTTTTTGTTGTTGATCCTTTAGTCAAAGAAAATAATTAAATCTAAAATATATCAACCGATTCGTTATATTCGTTCGTCAAACAGCGCACAAATTTTGTTAAAAATACAGTAAAACTTCGAGAACCTAGTGTCTAGACAAACCTAACATAGGTATCAAGATACTACTAACTAACTATTGTACCTACTCAGTTTATTAAATAAATAGATAGATATACCGAATGAGAATAACCTCAAATGAGTCTTACGTTATTCATGTTGTAAAAACGGGAATTTTCACGTACTGCACTATCGATAGTGCACGGCGCGACGCGGAAGGAGAAAGTCGCGACCACTCACCCTGATGAAGACTCTCGGAATGAGTCGAAACTTAGTCGGTGCCTTCACCCATAGTGCAGTACGTGAAAATTCCCGTTTTTACAATATGAATAGTCAAGTTCACGATAGTTTTGGAGTCTTACGTTATTAAAGAGGGTCTCGAGATGGTGTTGCGGAGTATCGTCCGAGACGACGGCGAGCAGCTTCAAGACGGCGGTGAGCTGCAGCCGCGCTAGCAGGCTCTGCACCACGTTGGTGCGGTCGAGGCAGTCCACGCAGTTAGTGCGGAACACGCCGCTCTGACGCAGCAGCACCGTGCCGCCGCGGGACAGGAAGTACCCGAACTCTGTCTGTGAGCGGATACAAACTAAACTGTTTAGGAAACATAGCAGTCAAATAGTTTGTGGGTAACTGGTGGGTAAATATGTTTACAATCAGCTTCAAAAAAGGATGCTCTCAATTCGTCTGTATTTTTCGATATCTTTCATTCTTTATTCGAGAAAACAGACAAAAAAAACTTACATATAGGATGTATATCCTATATGTAAGTTTTTTTTTTTGACAAAGGCGGGCTTAATCCTATGATGGTGTTTCAACTGAAAATAAAAGTTGTGATCACCTGCTCGTGTGTGATCCTGTCGATGAGCACCTGCAGCCGGTGGTAGCGCATGCCGCGACACTCCGCATGGAAGTCGAACGGCTCGTAGCGGACGTTCGGGAGAGCGGCAGCGGCAACCGCCGCGCGGTAGCCCCTCTCCAGCGCCTCCTCGCGCCCGCGCTGGTCTATCTGTCATAGAACAGACATTCCCCAGTTATACGCATTCTGGGACATCAAATACACATAAGGAATTAACAAAGCTTGGATGTTCAGTAAAGGAACTGAATACACTAAAAATTCCCGAGAGTGGATTGATAGATAGATAAACTCTTTAATGCACACCAGATGGACTATCTGTCATAGAACAGACTTATATATATTCTGGGGCATCAAATACACATACGGGAAGTACGTATGGGATTTAAAAAAAAAAGCTTGGATGTTCAGTAAAAAACTCCCGAGTGTGGATAGATAGATAGATAAACTCATGAATGCACACCAGATGGTTTATCTGTCATGGAACACACATAACCCACGTATCTAGCATATGCTGAGCTGACACCTTTTTGACGCGACATTGGACCGTTTAGGTGGATCAGGAAGGTGCGTGGAGCATTTCTTTTCAGTTTTACTTATAAGTTGGTTATGTACTTTTTTTTTAAATGTCCCAACATACTATTTCTGGTTACCATTGAATAAGTAACCAAATTTGACTGTATTTTCATGTTGACGACCTTTGTGGCGCAGTGGGCGAAGGCCTGCCTGAGATCCAGGCGGGTTCGACTCAAATGTTTCCATCTGCAAATAGTTGTCTCGGGATTTGGGTGTTTTCTATGTATAATATGTACGTATGTATTTACAAAAACAAAAAAAAAATATCAGTCATGTAGTTCCCATAATACAAGCTCTGCTTTGGGGCTAGATGATGCTGTGTAAAAATGTCCAGCATTTATTAATTTATGTTGTGCCAAATAAATGTTTTTTTTGTTCGATGCAAATTGTGTTAGTGTTCATTTCATTTCGTAACGCCTGAACCGTTTTGGAACATAAGTTTAGATCATGACTTAGACTAACACATAAGCTCCAACCTGGACACCTACGGCGCCGGCAAATCCGTGGGCAGATAGTCAGTATGATACTCAGTAGGTAAGTGACATAAGAGTCAGTGCGTGAGAATGATGAATGAATGAAAATACTTAATTTTTCGTCTTATATGATATAAACAATAACACATTGAGATAAAGGTACAGAGGGCGGTCTTAAAATCTTTTCCAGACAACCTCTGGAATCAGGAGATCGCTCAACCAAATGATAGTCAGTAGGTAAGTAGGATATCAGTGAGTGAGTGAGTGAGTGAGATAAGATTCCGTGATTAAGTGAAATGAAGACAGTGAGGATACTTACCAAGTTCACCAGCACTTGATTCCCATATCTCTGCTGTTGGTCTCTAAGGTGCTTCGTGTAAGCGGCCACGTGGTCCTCATGAGACAGCGTCATGCTGGGCTTGTACTTTATGTTGGGGTACTGGCTCCAGTATAGCGGGATCGAACCCCGGGTCTGGACGAATGAGGACCTCTCACCGCCACGCTCGACGATTTGCTCCGTTTCCACGTAGTTGGCAACGTTGCCCTGAACAACGATATTTTAATTAAAAATACATCTATCCATCGATTCATACCATGTGAATCGTCGACAAAGGGGAACAATAAATTCCCGTTGTCTCCCGATGGGGCCGAAAATTGTGGGAAAACGGGAATAACCATAGATTGCCTGTTATAAGAGCTATTACCTATTACCTGCCGTATAAGAGGGTTTAAACTGAGTTACAAATACATTCAAAACTTGCCGAAACGATGACCGTTTCGACAATTTTTGTATGGAAATCTTGTCGATACGGTCGACGTTTTTAACATAATGGGTGAACCAAATTGTTACATCTAATGATATAAAAATTATATAGATAGGTATTATCAGAAAAGACAAATTAAACTAAAATTTTAAAACAACAACACATTTATATATAATAAAAAAGCCTTTATTCCATTTATTCCATAACTTAAAAAATACAGTTTTACAATTCATGCAATTTATTAATTTATCTACCTCGTGTGTTCATAAGTCTTGAGACACAGTAAAACTAAAATATTTTTGGAGCTAAGTTGAGTATTCATTTATTGGATATTAAAATTAAAACTACTGACATCTAGATCTGTATTTAAAAATAAATCATTCAAAATGGCCGCCTTTGCATTCAATGCAGGCCTTCAAACGCGTGCGCCATTCATCTATGGCGGCACGAATCTTTTCAATGGGAATCCGTTTCGATTCTTTAATAAGGGCTCACCCAAACCTGGATTCTCTCAAGCGATTGAGAGAATCCAGGTTTGGGTGAGACTTTCTGCATGCCCTCAGCTCCAATTCCGTCCATAAAGAATAATCCAAAGGATTCAAGTCAGGGCTTGACGAGGGCCAATCTTCGCTCCGAATGAAGCCTGGCAAATTGGCCTCCAGCCAACGTTGGGTAGTCTTAGCTTTATGGGAGGGAGCAGAGTCCTGTTGGAAAACCCAGTATTTTCCAGCGAATAGCGTATCATTTAATGGTTTAACCACCGCTTCCAATATGTCGGTTTGGTAATTTTGTGCCTTCACCTTGACGCCTTGCTGGCAAAAATGAAGCGAAGTGACCCCCTCGTAGGAAACACCCCACCAAACCATCACACTTGCTGGATGATGAGTGCGCTGGACATTGCGTACAGATGGCTGGACGTCCTTTGAACTTCTGGCGTAAACCTTATTGTTCTGCCGGTTAAACTTTTCTTCCACCGTGAAGATCTTTTCATCGGTAAACAGGATATTTTTTGGATCGTGTCTCTTCAATAGGTTCCGACATCGTTCCAGTCGATATTTACGAAGACGCTCGTTTAAATAATGCACTTTCCTTCGACTGTAGGCCTTTAGTTTAAGATCATATTTAAGTATCCTGTTCACCGATATTCGCGAAATGTTGGTCTGCAGAGCTAATTTATTTTGAGTCCGGCAAGGGTTGCGACGAATTCGCTCTCTGATTACTTTGATGTTGGCGGGCGTCCTTACAGACCGCGGGCGGCCACATCTTCCACGGTCTTCTAAAGAGCCGGTCTCCTTGTACCTCTTTATGGTATAATACACAAAGTTCCGACTACATCCCAAACTTTGGATTTCACTAAAAACTTGCATTGGTTTTTTTCCTGCTTGAAACAGTGAAATTACAGTCGCACGCAAATCTTTTGTTGGCGCCATTTTCACGGAGAATGAAACAAATATTCAAATGTATATTTTTTCTGATTCAAAACATTCGAAATTTTAAAAGTTTAAAAAAGGTTGCATGAATTACTTTCTTTTTAAATTAATTAAATAAGTTCGTCTCAAAACTTATGAAGACACGAGGTAGATAATTTAGGTTTTAATTAATTTATTTAATATTGAATAATTATTATTGTATATACTTTTTTTATCATTTAATTATAGTTAGGACCTCTCTCGAGAAAAGGCCGGCCGTTTTTTTTTTAAAGACTGGTCGATAGAATTATATTACTAACCCAAATACAAATTTAACACTAATTTGATACCTACACAAATACTATAGGAAAAAAACAATAGATCACAAAATAACAGCATTCTTGCTAAAGTACAGGCTTATTACTTTACCCAACATTCTCACAAAAACTCAGGCGACTCAAGTTTTGAGCGTATTAGGGACGATGTGTACAAAAGTTTGATATTTATAAAAAGTTTACAAAAATAACCAACCGGTTGGTTTTATTTATTTTGAACCTTAGTTTGTTGGGTAAGTAAGTTGGGATAGCAATTCTCCTTTTCTGAGTGGTAATAAAAAAACCTATTAACCTAACCTTTCCAAGACGGATTTGCCTAGGAAGGATTTTTCAGGCCACATTAACTTATTGTTTGCATTACAATACGGTCTCCCCTAGCTTGTTATAAACTCAGCGCCACTGATGCCAACTTAGCTACTTTATAGCTAGATTTAGCTATTTTTTGGTGATAGACAACATTTTATTAAACTTGTAGCTACTTTTTCTAGCAACTTTTCACATGACGAGAATACTTCCAATTGAGAGTTCGTAGGTCACCAGCGTAGCGTTACATTCTCTTTGGTCACCAGACCTAAACGTGGCGCTCTATCTTAGAGTCAATACCATGATTTGGTCGACGGCCGGGAACCGTTATTCCCCCGTTTCATTCATACGTTCAAACTGTAATTACTACCTGTGTTCTTCCTTATCTTGACGAATGAGTTTCGTAACCCTCAATCCTCAATCCATCAGACTTTCAGGAAAAGTGGTCAAAGCTGTGAAATTGTATTTTGCCTAAAGAAGCAATGGGTAATTTTGAAAAATACCTACTCGAAATCAATGAAAAACACTGAACCTCAACCGCCGACATCTTCCTCTTCAACTATTTTAATTGATTAGTTTACCTACATTTTAATAATAATACAGAATCAGCTTATTTTAATACACGAGAGTGTTTGATTTAATAAAACAATGTTTGATATTATATGCCATTTTATTGTTACCTACTAAGACATTTTTATCTACTTCTAGCAACTTTTATGGGCAATCTAGCAACTTTTATCTAGCTACTGGCTAAAGGCAGCAGTTGGCGACACTGGTGTGTGGACGATTTTGTGTAAATTATGTCTGAAGAAAAAAGGAAACGTAGCCCAAATTGGTTACCTTCTGAGAGAAGCTTGCTGGTGGAACTCGTGGAAAAACAAATAAAAAAACAGACGGTGTTACGATGAAGCGAAAACTTGCCGAATGGCAAATTATATCACACGAATATAATAAACAAACGACACACTGCTCGCGTTTAGCAGATAATTTAAAGAATCAGTGGGAATACATGAAAAAAAAATGACAGAAAGGAAGAGTGCAAAATGAAGCATAGAATTCAAACAGGTTAGTTTATGTCCTACTTTAACTCATCATTCATTGTTTATTTATATACCTTTATTTATTTATATCCTTTGTATGCAATAGATAAATGGACAGGCACAACTGTAAACTTGGAACTGAAAGTATTATTCTGGGTCACAAGGTTCATACAAATAGGTTCAGCTGCTGTTACGGAGATTGTATTTTGTTATTAGCAAAAAACATCTAAACTTCCGAACTTTGATATTTATAATATTATAAGGATTAGCCATGTTTTGAACCCCAAAGATATTTAGGAGGTATACCATTATTTTTACCTGTCAGTACAATGCTGCAGCCTGATCTAGCAATTTATTATTCGGTCAAATACATATGAAATGTACATAGATGGCTTGCTTATGTGGAGCTGGCAATTGCACTTTTGGCTAATCAGGTGGAAATTCTTCTTGCCTCCACAGCATATTGTGAAGAATAACATCTCTTCCATACACCCTAGGATCTTTCTACGGGATTTTTGGTACCTACGAATTTGGGACTCAATCCACAGTTGCTTGGCTGGTGTTCTTGGGTTTTCTAATGAAGTCATGGTATAACAGCATATCCTAAGATCACCACTAATAATGCACTACCAAGGTGACCAGTCTCAAAATGTGCTTTTTGAACACTATTATCAAATATAGTGATGTCGTGAGTTGCTATTGGCCAACTTGCAACTATGTCTGTTATTTCTAAACTGGCATTGCATATAGTTTGCACATTTTTAATATATATTAATGCTGGACATTTTTACGCACATCATCTGTAGCCATAATAACATCTCTTTCATACACCCTAGGATCTTTCTACGGGATTTTTGGTACCTACGAATTTTGGATTCATTCCACAGTTGCTTGGCTGGCAAGCACTTGAAGTAGCTTTCTATTTCACAAGTCTGCATCTTCTCCACCAACTTCTAGTATCAGGGTTACGTATATGCGAATGTGCATATAGTCCAGGGCTCCAACAACTCTTGGAACACGCTATTTTGTCATCAAATAGCGCTAATTCATCTTGCACACATCTTATTTCTTGAGGTGATTCAGGACATTTTATGTGCTCTGTTTGTCTATTGCAGCACTAACGCTGTGTACAATTTTGTTTGCTGTTGAAGTACTAAGAGCACAGTTGTCTCCAGTTTGTTGAATAAAATCTCAAAGTGACCAACAATCGATTTACTAGAGATAAAGAGAAACTTCTGAAAGAAAACGGAACTTTAGGTACGTACATCATACATAGAGCAGCTTTTAGAATGGTTACCATCGAAGTAGTTATTCGTTTAGGCAGGTAAGTAGGTACATACCGGTTTGATGTATATTCCAGATGGTGCTCGATTTTGGATAAGAGTCGCTCCTATTGCAAAGTCACTTCTTTGGATATTCGGAACTTCATAGCAGTTGCTTTTTTGTATATTCGGAACCTTATCGCAAAGTCGCGGTCATCATAGTTATCGAGGCTAATTGTTCCTTTTTCTAATCCATTGTGGACGCCTTGAAATGCATTCTTCATCACTATAAGAACCTTCGATCATATTTCGTAAACGCTGCATTGCTTAAAAATATATCCAAACAATTATCACAAAAATTACGGAAATTATAAACACACAACTGTAAATACATATGTAGGATAATTTATATAACAACGAAAGTTACATAAATAATCTGGGGTAACTTGTTTACTCTATGAATTTTGGCGGTATAGCAATATACTCTCAGATAAACTGTTATCCTGGATTATGATTTAGTAAACCGAGAAACTCTACAGTAATTGGTGATTTTATACGTAGGTTAAGATTTATCCCAAACTTGGTTAAAAATGCGTCCAAACTTATGCTGCGTTTAAATATGCGTCATTCCCATACACATATCGCCACAGATTAATAATACCAAGTAGTGACATTCGTTCGCAAATCATGCATGTGTAAACGGGGTATAAAGGTTGTCTGTTCTGTCAACGTTTTGTCTACGGATAAGACAAAAACTATTTCTGTCGCCTATTCTGTCAAACAAAAGAGAGGGACAAAATATATTTTGTCTTCTCGGCCGTAGACAAAACCGTTGTCTTGTGTCTTCATGTTAAGCAGGCTGGTCAGCGGTTAGTGTCCCTTGATAAATACCTGAGCGTCGACTCCCCTCATGAAAAGCCTGGTGCCAGCGCGCGCGACGCTCCTCCGAGACACGAGCGACCACGTCAGCTGGTGACCATTCACTGTCACATGGTTTATGGACACAACTGCACTGCCAGTCAAGGGAATTACATGGTTGAATGAGGATTAATGACCAGAGAGTAGTCATCGAGAGTGTAAGAACTCCGGTGCGGTTATAACATTTAGACGTCTATATATTACGAATATAAATAATTCATTATCTTAAGGGTCCGGCGAACGCATCTCGCAACTTTAATTCGAGGAGCGTCCGCCTGTGCTTGCGCGATAGCAATATCAGCCTTTCAGAATTTATTATAAATTTGGTGATGTTCCGTGATACCAAAAATGATGACTGAAAACTTGTTGTATTTTTCATAGTGTTGTTATTCTGTAACTAGACAATATAAGCTATGTACCTTATCAAACAATATGTAAGATATTGTTTTTTTTAATTTACCTCCCAAAAATGTTCTGCATGCTTTAATTGTGCTTTAGTTTCTTTACAATGTCTGTGAATATTTCAGAAGACTTGGGAAGAACTTACTATAGAAATGATCCTGTGATCATAATGTAAGGTCTTGTCTTGGCAAGGTCTTTGGCTGCGGCCGAATCTTTGTAGACAAAAGAGGTTGGAGTTGAATCTCTTCATGGTAAAAGGATACATCCCTGTATAATCGGCAGAGCGAATCTTGAGAACTGATGGTGTGAGTAATCCCGTAGCAGGTGACCATTCCACAGGAATCTTGCATCAGCCCGATTAGCCAATGACATCTGAAAACAAGTTTCATTGTTGAAAATATATGTCTTCTGGCAAGTAATGATGACAATATTATTATGGTCAAAATGAGTCACACCACATTGGATGTACTAACAGTTTTTTTTTTAATTTATTTAATTTTCCGCATTGATAGAATTTCATCTAACACGGTATTGATAAAACAGAAAAAAGTTCATTATAATTTTTTTTTTCTTCAAGTTCTTGTCTTTTTCAGATCAAATTCATGGCGTTACTCCGGGCTCATTCCGGGGGCACAGTACAAAAAACCCAACAAAAAATATCTCGTTAAAATAAGAAGGCTATTGTAAAATCGAATTTCTGTAATAGCTACTAACACTCTTTCTCAATAAATGATGACGCTTTGTTCGATTGACACCACATCAAAGCAGAATCCTCCATTCAGCTTTAGTGTGGTGTCAATCATAAAAAAAAACAAGTAGAGTTAGTTGCTGCTTCTAGACTTAGTCGCGCGCGAGGAATCGGCGTGAGTCCGTTTAAAATTCACGTAGTTTGTAATTTCACTTTTTTGTATGATTCTTGTAATTTATGTTCCTGCGCGTCCTGCAAGTAGCCAGCTAAGATGCAAGAGTTGCGGATTCGATTCCCGATGAGGGACAAATGTTTGCATGTTCTACAGATATTTGCTCCAGTTCTGTGTGTTGTGTTACCAGAATTCGTAGTTCCTGATACCCACGACACAGGAAATCCTAGTATGGGGTCAGGGGTCTAGACAAATACCACTTTCTGTTGTTGTTAACGCCTGCGGAAAGATTAATTTGTATGGGAATGACATTAGCTGTGGAAATGTCACGTGACAACTGCCAAGTTTTACCTTGATAAATTTGCGTTAGCGTGAAAGGAAAAGTAAGCGTGAGGTATTTGTCTAGCCCCCAGGACAGCGACTATTGGGTGTTAATGTAATTAATAAAACATACCTTATGGAAGTCTGCCGCGACGGAATGTAGCCGTTGGAGTGTGTGCGTTAGATCGTATCCGTACGAAAAGTATATCCCGGGAGCCTCAAGCGCTGCGCGCATCATACGTTCGTATGTGTTATTATCGTCTATCTAAAAATAATATAAAATAAATTAATTAACGACTTTTCTAAATCTTTTTTGTATTTTTTATAAAATTGTCGCTAGTAAACGTTTAATCATGACTTAAACGACCGTTAAAAAATTACAGCTTTTTACATTGTTTAGATTTAGCGCCATCTCTTTCCAATTCCACTTGGATTCCATATTTAGCACTATTTTTAACAGACTTCAAAAAAAGAGGTGATGTTCGTTTGTTTAGATAATTATATATTTTTTTATCATATTTTCTTAAATTGTGGACCAATTAAAAAAACTTTTTATTTCCCCTGAGACCTATTACAAAATACCTAAATAAGTAAATTCTTGTAACAAAATAATCCATTTATGTGCTAAACATATAGAAAGTCACACTTGTTTCGAAGAGGTAGTGAGAGACCACAGATTCCCACAGATTCAGATTTTGTGCACGAGCAGGCCTTAAGTTCTCCTTTTCTTCATTGCTTGCATACTTGTTCAGTTATTAAAAAGTTGTACCATGTTTTGAGTTAAGAAGTTATTATTTAGTACCTGTTTATTTGTAAGATGCGTCGTAGATCTAGCATAAGGAATAAGTTCGCTCCCGGCCAGCTGATAGATATCATGCCCATTTAATTTGCCGATCTGAAATCAAACAAAACTGTGCAATGTCTGTTTATTTGGCTCCTTTTTTTATCATAAACAACCCTCATTCATAACCTATTTTTCCTAATTTTGGTCAGCACGATCATACACGGTCAGCGCTGTCCAGCCGAGCAGAGCAGAGCAGAGCCAAGGCCAATTCAGTTCCCGGTTTCACGACCGTCGAGCGTGGTCGTGGACGGTGTTCATGAGGAAGGACAAACAAAACTGTGCAATGTCTGTTTATTTGGCTCCTTTTTTTATCATAAACAACCCTCATTCATAACCTATTTTTCCTAATTTTGGTCAGCACGATCATACACGGTCAGCGCTGTCCAGCCGAGCAGAGCAGAGCAGAGCCAAGGCCAATTCAGTTCCCGGTTTCACGACCGTCGAGCGTGGTCGTGGACGGTGTTCATGAGGAAGGACCTCTAAACAAAGGTTAGCTGGAAAATGCTTATTAGCATTAAGTTCGCTTATTGTTTTATCTTGTGCAATAAAGCATTTTCTATCTATTTAAACGGTCAACGAAACGCCACCAGGAGAATAGTAAAGAATGTGAAATAGTCATAATAATATTGTACAATGATTCCACATCATGCTAATTTGAATTCTATAACAGTAGCATACTTGACTGAAGTTAGTTTGGCAGGAACATTATAATAAAAATGTCACTTACCAATGTCCTATATTTAGCCACTACAAGATACAATCCAGATATGAGTTTGATCGACCCGAGGAATCCACATATGGGCCGGTACGCATTAGCTGGTATGGGAATCTTGACTGTACCATATTCTGAAAGATTCATTTGTATTTTTCACACTAAATAAAGTCCTCTCCGATTCTTGACGAGCTCTGTGGCGCAGTGGGCGAAGGTCCACCGGAGACGCAGAAGGTTGCGTGTTCGATTCCCAGCGCGGGAGAAATGTCTGTATTATCTGCAAATATTGTCTTGGGTCTGGGGGGGGGGGTTTTCTATGTATAATATGTATGTATTTTCAAAAAAAATATATAAGTAGTATATCAGCCATGTACTTCCGATAATAAAAGCTCAGCTTAGTTTGGGGCTAGATGATGCTGTGTGAAAAATTACCAGCATTTTTTATTTTAATTGCATCAAAATAATAAAACATGCTCAAAACAGTAAATGAAAACATGAGGCATTGCATCAAAATAATCACTAAAGATTAGTTTAGTATGTATCAGAGGAAGTCTTTTAAGTTCTTTTTTTTAAATAAAACTACCTTTGACAGTAGCTTCTCCTGTTATCCGATCAATAACAAGAATCTCAATAGGATTGATTGTGGGTTCCAAATAGAATTTGTCCGAAGTTGTGTACCTGAAAGGATGAAGGTGCCATCATTAGATTCTAATAAAAACATTGAACACTCAAAAGATTAAATTGGGATGACCCATGATACAAACAATTTTATTTGAGACTAACTTCAACCCACACCGCACTTTTATATAAATTATCCTATCTGTTATTAGGTCCTCTTTATTGAGAAACAATTCTATTCTCAAAAAATCCAAATTGTTCAGCTATTACGGAGATTATAAGCAACAAATAACCAGTCACCTAAACATCCAAACATTTGAATTTAAAATATAAGTAGGATCTGTATTGTACCACATTTTCAATGAACAAATGGTATCAATGGTTCTAAGAATGTACAGGTTCTTTCATGGTTACCTATCCTAATTAATGTAAGGTAATTGGTTGATGTTTAAAACAATGCTGAAAATGTATGTTGTTATTGTGTAATGAGGCAGGTCGCCTTGTATTGTGTGAGATGGAATAGTATGCTACATGATGACGGGAATTGGGAAAAAACTAAAAACACGACTGTTCCGTAAAAGACTCCACATTTAATGGTAAAGAACTTACATAGCCAACTTATATTATGCTGAATTAGCAACCTACTTAGTAAGTACTTATTATTACACTACAATTGATCGGCGAAACAATGTGAATATGGGATTCAGACCAGTTTGTAGGCTTCTCCTTGATTTCCGATCTAAGTAATATGATTGACATATTGTTGCAAATTTGTAGGTGATGTAAACGGTAAGACCGACTGAAAGAAATTTAACGTATTTTCATTGTTCTTATGACAAGGAAACCTTAGTTTCCTAGAACCCAAGTTTGAATCCTGTAAAATATTCAGGATTTGGAGGAAAAGAGAATCTAAGAAAGCCCAGAAGTCTGACTTAACTGTTTATCTCGTTGGAAATAGCTTTGATGTAAGACTTACAGTTTGATATCATCGTGAATTAGCAACTGATCTGCCATTGTGAACACCCAATATTGAAGGAATTTTTTGTAACTTTCTTCAAAATTTCCTAAACTAATCAACCTGCCTTGTTGGTTGTCTAATTTTTTTAGTCTGTGGTTCTATTTTACAGCTGCCTGACTGACAGTGACAGTCAGGTGTGACAGCACAGTTGAATGCACCGTAGAATGTAGTTGAAGTTGAACAGTTCGTTTATAGTTTAAAAAAACTGTTCGAGTCTCCCTCTATTTAGACCGGTCAAATTTCTGTAAACTCCTCTCCATCGCCTTATTTTTAAAAATCTCGACACGACATTGGCAAAATTGTGGCAACTCTTACCACAGAAGCCATAAATAAAAGTTGAAGTTTGAACAGTTCGTTGGTTTTTTTTTTTGTTTCTTGAGGTGATCGGCAATCGGAATTGCCATTCAACGGAGAGTTGGGTGAGCCCAGGAGCTCACGGTACTCCGTTCAGAGTATGCAGGACGATACGTTAGAAACGACACGATCGCCCTCGATGTACAGCGTTGAGAAGCGCGAAGGTATTAGATCGCGCCGACAACAGCCACCACATAACCAACGGAATTTCTCCTCTGCATTTGCGGCCGCCCGACAGCCAAACTCCCTCGCGACATCTACCCCGTGAGCTCATGGGCTCATCCGACTCTCCAAATAGGCAATATGGATTGCCGACTACCTCAGAGCACGAACAATAACCTACGAATGCCTTTAAGGTGAACGTAAAGCCGCTGAAAGGCCAACCTTTAATCGGATAGCCTTTATCGGATAGGTACCTTTTGCGATAGTCCTTGACTGACAAACAAGCAATCAATCAACGCAAAGACTTAATCAATCTAGAAAGGAATAGTCAGTTTTTTTTAAATGCGTGAAGTAGCGAAAGCAAACCTGCTGGTATAAAAACCATATTATTCCATTCAGCCAATCAAACAATGCGATTCATATCAGAGCAACTACATATTTTATTTGGCACATCTAAATGTCAAATTTTACTTGACTGTTGTATCACGGGTTCTGAAATGGAAATAACAACGTCCATTTTTAAGTATTCGCTTCTCACTCATCCGTCCATAGAAGAAATAACTCTCCCTGTGATTGTCATTATTTACCTACTTTTCGTCCAGGAAGAAAAATGGTGAATAGTTATTCGTTGAAAGCTTCTAGCTGCCCAATGTTCGACTACAAAGCTAAAATAAATACTTACACTTCCAGGCAACTGAAGTCGAAGACACGATCAAGAGAATTCAGGCCCACAAAGGTGTTATGGGTGTCGTCATTGTAAATCACGAAGGTTTGGTCGATTTTTATAGTTGTCCAAGCAACTTTCCACCATTCTATCTATTTGTAGTTCGGAAGCAGAAAAGAGGGATATATAGTAAAAAATCAACTTTCATTCAATTCCTCGATATACACACTACTTTCTTATTTTCAGGCATTCCAATCAAGAGCTCCTTGGACAATGCTACATCCGTACTTTATTCCGGATTGATTGGACAACTCACAGAGAAAGCCAGAAATGTTGTGCGTGAGATGGTATGATATTTACATTTAGTACTTGTGCTGACACACAATGTTGCTTGCCACATTCAATGCAACTTTCTGCATGGTCAGAATATGATTATGGTATTTACAATTGCGTTTCTGATCTGAATAGAGTAGGTCTAGTCAGTCACAGCTTGAAAATGTTATCATCCTAATGCCTTACTTTCATCTAATGTCATTTATTAGGGTGCTCAAACCACTGAGTGTTTTTACTTTAATAGGTTCCTACATTAAAACAAAAAGGACTGCTCAGCTCACTACATACCTAATTTTAATACAGTTCCAGGTAAAGTAGGTAGCAATACCAGTCTAGTAGGAATGAGGATTAATGAAGTTTTATTCCCATTGTCCCCCGATTGTGGCGAAGATTGGGGGATAACTTCTGATAACTCCTTAAACATATTTGCAGGACTCTACAAATGAGCTCACTTTTCTACGAGTGAGGAGTCGAAGACATGAGATCCTGATTGCACCGGACAGAGAATTTATTCTCATAGTTATCCAGAATACATCTGACTAAATAACAATAAGAATAACACGCACCTTGCTATTGAAAAACAGAAGCACCTTTTCAGTGGCTGTAAAGTGGTCATTTCAGATATTTTGCTAGTAGCTTCATTTTTATCAACTGAAAGGATACAAGCTAAAACATTACCCTTAAATTAAGCTAAAACATTACTGTAAGAGTCATGGACGAACTTTTTCCTCACTAGCTGCAAGTATTGCATTCAATGTGCATTGTCTTAGGTAACCAGATAATATTTTTTAGGTCAACTTTGCTCAGTCCTATCAAATTATTATCAACTCTTGTATTGCAACACAAGAGTAAAGTACCCCCAATAAACCTTATCTAAAAAAGTTTTCAAATATCTATTTTGTATATTTGCAAGATAAGATGCCTACAGTTTTGCTAATTGTTCAATTTTGACGACATCGGACTGGAGTTCAAGACTCCTGGGTCTGATGATGATCAGGAAAGGATCTAGGGTATCAACTACTAAATCTAGAATTTAAATTTGTAGATCAAAATATCAATATTTAGACCTATAAATACGTCAAATTACATAAACATTAATTTGTAGACAACATTGTTTTACCAATTTTAATGGAGCACTAACAGTCAAGGGTTTACAATTTTTTTGTTTTAGCGCAATTAGCGTATTTTTTTGTATGTAAATTAATGTTGCCATGACTACTTTGAGACCCTTTTTGATACGAACGACATCTAATCTGAAATTTGCATACTTTTTTCTATTACCTATTAACCTTTTCTTTCCCTTGGAACTTGGCTCTCACACATTTTAAATACTGTGCTTGTAGCTTTTCAAATGATGTTGGTTTAGAAATTATTTTATTTATACTAGGTTGTAAGTTTAATGTTTATTTTTATGTTTTCAGAATATCTTATTTTTAAGTCACTAATAAAAAAATTGTACACACTGTTTTTTTCGATTCAAAGTTAAACCATATCCTTCATACATCTGTCAATCAACACACCTTTATTGCTCAGGTCAATTACCTTTAGCGAGATTTATAAATAAAACCACTCATAATTGAAAGATTTTGTTTATTGAAAGAGTTATTATTACACGACAAAATAAACTCAACAAAAAAGCTCAGAAAAACTAGAAACTGTATTATTAAAGGATGTCTGCATCAACCCAAGATATGATCATATAACGGGAAACAAGGATATTATAATTTACCTGTTAGTTACCATTGTTTCGCCTTTAAATTTAGGGACTGGGTAATTTTTAGGGTAGGTACAGAAGGCAAATAGTAAAAATGGAATCTCATGTTAGTCTGTCCGTCCGTGTGTCACAATCCGATTTCTCCCTCAAAGCGTATTGGTTAAGTGATCAAAAACCAATCTTGAGAAAAATAACGTCCAAAATTAAAGCGGGATGGTTATTTTAGCGATGAGAAAGAAATTAATGCGTGTGAGTGATGTTTAGCGATGAAAGAGTAACTTCTAAAAACCTGTAACATTGAGTTACCACGTTTCCAAGAAGTATGAAATAATGGTTAACAAGTAGCACTTGGTAGGGACTGCCAACGAAAATAAGTTAACGGATTTCGGACAGTGAATTCAATACCAGATTTGGGACAGAATAAAGCTGGACTCGTATATCTGGAATGCCTCTGAATTCAGAACCAGAATATTATTTTCGTACAGCAGGCTGGCTGCTTGGTATTGCAAGTCTCTGAAAAAGACAGTAACAGCGCAACATGTCTGAAACATGTTCAAAAATTAAAAAAATATATAAAAAATCTGTGTCCAGACGGGCCAGTGGTCAACTGCGATGCAAGACGAGCGCGTTCGATTCCCGCTGCTGGACAAATGTTTGCAAACATTTAGTCCGGATCTGGGCGGTACCATGGTACTCGTAGTTCCTGATACCTAAGACACAGGGAATTCTAGTGTATGTATATGTCTATTGTCTATTTATTATTTACTATGTATTTCCACGTCGTCACCGTGGAAGCACCAGGATGAGATGGCGGGACGGCAACGCGCATCTGAAATCGTTGTCCGTGACAGCGTTCAATCGCGAGGAGTGGATAGAAGGTAGCGAGGCCTTTGCCCAGCAGTGGGACAAAAATAGCTGAATAATAATAATAAAAACTATGTAAAAGAGTGAGAAAGAGGGTAGGTCGATTGTCTGCCACTAACATTCAAAACCCGCAAAGTTCCTCCCGTTACCATGGTACATGCAACTGTGCCGAAATATCGGGAAACATTCAAACTCACAAATCATGGTAAATATCTCGTTTTTTAAGTAAAAATTATGTTCAAAACCATGATAGTTTCAAATATTATATGTATTTGTATTGAAACACATAGAAGTTATGTCCTGATTTCCAGCTATGAATTCAGAAAGAAAATACTCGGCCCTAAGAATCAATGAGCTCAATTTCAATGGTTTTAATAATAGTGCTTATGAGTTGCATAAAATATATACACACCACAACTTACCAATTTCTTCATTCTGCCTGACAGCATATTGCTCCATGAATTTTTTGTTCCCTGTTTAGCATTAATTCTCCTTTATTTAATTTTAAACCAATAAAATTGCTTGCTCTTCTTGATTTTGATCAGATTTATCTTGATGTTGGATTTTGTTCATGTTAGGGTTTTTGTCTTCAGTGTTTTGTCCTATAACTTGCTTGCTCCGGTTATCATGCTTTTGATCTGATTTCATGGACCAATGTTTTCTATTTGTTTTTTGGTTCAACCATTATTTTACATGGAATGTCTTTCAGTTTCATAAAAACTATGATAAAGTTATACAACATTTTAAATTAGGTTCTCAAGAGCCATTGAGTTCGTTTGCTGGTGGATTTCTATCTACCTATTTTTTTGTTAAAAAAATCGTTTTGGAGTTTTTTTGATAATTAACAAATGTTTTGTATGTTCACCACCTAATTTTATCCTAAATTTATAAGGGGATCTCTCTCACTGGTCCCATCGAGTTTGTTGTATGAAATGCCAGTGAAACATGAATTACAATTTGTTACAAATACTAGGCTTTTTTTTAAAATATAAATATTTACTTTGAAACCATTGATATCACTATAAAATTAAGCTTGGATTGTTGTGGTTTAAAAACTTTTCAAGTTATCGATGATTAAATTCAGCAGTGAAAATTAAAGTCCAATTTTATGTTTTTTCAGTTTATTTATTACATAGTCACACAAAAATTTAATACAATTATTTTTATTATTACTGTTTCAACATGTTTCAACGTAATGGAGGTAAGCCATTTTTGATGTTTATAAATATTTTGATTTATTGTATTTAATTTTTTAGAAAGTGTAGCTCTACTTCTATCTAATTATCTAGTGAAACAACTTTTAGTAAAACATGTTGAAGTTATTTTAAAATCTATAATTCTATTTTTCGAAAATCTTACCCTAAACACATTTTAGAGAAACTAAAAATAAAACTTTTGTTCTTATTCGAACGTAATAAATCAATGCGCGAGCGCATTTTACATTTTTTTTAAGTTGGTATCATTGCTTGCTTGTCGTTTTTACAATTAAAAGCTTTGGAAATTATTGCTTTTGTCTATCTCGTTAGTAGTTTTCCGTCAACTTATTGGTCCAGAGGAAAATTAATATTAAATTAAATTAGTTTCAAATTAAGATATCAGCTGAAAATAAATTTGCACAGGTCTGGTTTTCGGTCTTAAGATTTTGTGAAGTTTTGCATTTTAATTATATTTTAGACCACCAGAGTTTTACTTACTTGCTTATTGGTTGCGCTGCTTAGTCCCAGACCTGTAAAATCATTCGCATTTTGTCATGTGAATTGTGTTTAGAAATAAACCATGCGAGAGGTCAATCTACCATCTATAAAAAAAAAAAACATATAACTGCCCAAAATAAAAATTTGCTACAGAATGGTGTCGACATATCTTAAATTCGTGCCTGAAATTGGCATGCTGCAAACTCATTGTATATGCAGCATATGCTTTCTGTGTTAACTATAAAATACATGAGACAAAAGCGACCATGAAATTACAAAAACTACGAATATAATGGCTAACAAACACTGTTTTTCTTTTTAACATCTGCGCGCGTTACGTCTATGTTAGACCGGTGAAGGAGCTAGTAATTATCGAAACAGGAGGACCAAAAACAGCTGTAGTCATCCATATACACAGAAGAACCAAAAAGCAGTGGTAATCAGCCGTATTTTCATGTTTTCCAACCACAACAGTTATAAATATAATGGTGGTAGGTATATCCTGTGAATATTTACTTCTGCGGACGTCCGTAGGGCTGCGCCCTTGTATACGTGTTGTGCCCGCCGTGGCGTTGCGGCCCGCCCTGAGGGCGCCGAGTGCCTACCTGCAATACCAAACACACTATTAATGGCATAATTAGAGGTTTTCTATCGTGCGTAACCAGAGCAGCCACATCATGGAAACAATCACCTCTGGTAGCCAATCAATGAACTAAAATCAAAAATAGGTGTTGTGTGTCAACTAGTTGTGCTATAACTGCTCCTTACGACATCACCCTTCCTGGGTGGTCATAAACTAGTTGTGTATTGGTTGGTCCATCAGGAACTCGCTAAAAATGTGTTGTCCTCGTAAAGATAGTTTGCAACAACTAGCAGGCGACTGGTATCCGTGATATGAATTATTTAAAGATTCTCGATTGATGTTATTATGAGAATTTGTACTGTGTTTCAAAATTTTACTCTTAAAATTATGTAACAAGGCCAAATGCTTGTTCCCTGAAGCTAACTAGATGGCATAATATGTCAAGGAGACACTATACAGGAAGATAATGCTATCTAGCATTAAGTTCGCCTATGTACAGTACTTTATAGTTGTGCAATAAAGAATTTTCTATCTATGTACAGTACGGGGGCCTAACCATCAAGCCTTATTGCGATTCAATTCAGGCAAAGATGTGAAATCTCGCTTTGCGAATGACAAAGCTTTAACAGCGCCATAGCGTCCTCAATCGCAAAGCGGAAAGTGTCATCTTTGCCCAGGTTTGATAGACATCTTTCCTTTTTTAACCTTTTTGTACAACAACATCTGTGTGTGTTCCACAGTTTAAAAATATCTGCTGTACTAAGCTCACATAATTTATATTACAAAAGATTGTAACCAATTATTGCAAAACCATAGAAAATAAGTTTTAAAAAGTGCAACTTGTATAAATATTCATTTTGTAAAGAAACTCACAAATGCGCCACAGCCTGCTGAGTTATGTTTAACGTGATTTGCTATGTAGTAGTTATATATTGAATTTGTATTTTGTTATGATAAATTTATGACCCTTTAAACAAAAAAGCACCTGTGTGACTTTGAAGAAATCTATCAGACACCGTTAACACCTAACGATTTGGTGTACGTACCTCGCGGGCGGAGGCTTGCTTGTATTCGTTCCGGGGCTCTTCCTTGTAATAAGGCTCGTCCTCGTAAAAGCGCTCCGGTGCGCGATCGAAGTAGAAATCTTGGTCCTGCTGACGCGGCGGGACACGCATCTGTCAAGTATCAAGAAGCTTAGTCGTGCCTATGACAAGAGTGCTTTCAACTTCCAACTTTCAATACTCCTTGCATATAGGGCAGAATAAAAACGATGGGGCTTATTCATATTGTAAAAACGGGAGGTCGAGTGATCGCGACACTCCCTCCGCATCGCGTCGTGCATTGACTCACTCACTCTGATAAAGACTCTCGGAATGAGTTGAAACTTAGTCGGTGCCTTTACCGATAGTGCGGTACGTGAAAATTCCCGTTTTTACAATATGAATAATCAAATTCAAGATAGTTTTTGGAATACGATGGGGCTTGCTTCGTGTTTTTGGTTATAAGGAATGCCGCCGGTGCCTAACGAATTTTTTCTTCACCGTGCTATATACCGCATTCGGAATTATATCTTTATCCGACATTTATCTTTCAAAGTATGATTCCGAATGCGGTGTCAGCGACAGACTGCAATCGGTTATCACCGCAGATAATTGATGGTTTTCGGTTATTATCACCGTAGAATTTCTTTGGTCACCCCTTTAATCTTGGGGGGAATTTGGCCTCTTTGCCCCCCACTTCCGCGGCCGCTGATAATGCTATTCTAATTCTAAGTGGGGGGGGGGGGGGACGGGACTAAGGTCTGCACTGACGTCCCGCATTGCGATGTATTGTGCATTGTCCCCCTTCTAACCAGAAGAAGAGAAGAAGGGGGATAATAATGCTATTAATGATGTTGGGTAATAACATAATGTACCATGTTTTTTTCAGAAAAAAATAAAAACCGACTCAATTAACGGAAAGTTGATAAAATGTCCAATATGAAATTTTACACTCCATTTTTTCACCCTTAGTGGTGGTATTTTTCTATAAGAAGTAATAATAAAAAAATCATTTAAATCGGTTCATAATTGACGAAAACATTGCGTAACATACACACAAAAAAAAAACAACATCTCAATATGTCAGCATTATCAATAGACAAATTGAGAACCTCCTCCGTTTTAAGTAGACATAGACATAACATTTATTTCCTACCACAATACACACAATATAAATTAACAATTTTAGAAATGAAAATTAACAACACATTAAAAATAAATAATAAGTATTTAAATATTATTATGTGCGTGTGTAATACATACTATAAGAAAATCACAATAATATAAGTAAAAAAAAACAATAATTATAATAAAATCTAAGATTTAAAAGGGGCATCGTAATCAGGCAATCCAGACTTTTGTTGATCCAAAATAACAAACTAAAAACAGCCTTGAATAATTATAAAGGTTACCTGCGGCTCGGGCGCTCCGTAGGGATCATCGTAGCTGTAGTTGGACTCCATGGCGGAGCGCGCGCGGTCCAGGATGCTGATGACCTTGGTCTTAGGCGGCATGCGCTGCAGGGGCGGCGCTCCGAGACGCGGCGCGCGCGGCGGCGGACGACCGTGCGGACCGCCGCGCCCGGACATCGGCATCATTTCTACGGGACATCACAAACATGCTAATTCGTAGGCTTGTTCTTGCTCGATCAGTAAAGAGAACGCTCCGTACTAGTACAATCGTACTAATGAACTAGTTTGGACTTGAAGTAGCCTGTGTGTTATTCTATCAACATGTTAAGTAAAAAAAGCAAAGCTTTCATTCATTGTGTTACTCCAAATTTCATTCAAACATTATGAAGATACTAGCTTCTGCCCACGGCTTCGCCCGCGTGGTACCCGTATATAAAGTAGCCTATGTGTTATTCTGATGTATAAGATATATAACTGAAAATTTTCAACAAAATCTGTTGAGTAGTTTTTGCATGAAAGTGTAACAAACATCCATCCGCACAAACTTTCGCGTTTATAATAGTAGTAGGATTTGGCAAAAAGAAACATCTAAACATCCCAACTTTTGCATTTATAAATCCCTACTTTCAAAATCATCAAAAGTTTTTATAGAGATGAGTAAAGCAGTGTACCGAGTTAAATGAGCGAACAATATTAATTCAGTGCAGCCTTACCTCTATCCAAGGGAGGCTGCCCCCACATCATGCCGGGACCCTCTGCAGGGTCAGGGATCAGGTATTTCTTGACCTCAGCGAGTGCATACGCGATCCTGGCGTGGGCCTCCGCTGGAGGCGCTATAGACGAGATCTCCACGTGGAGTTCGTCCGTCAGGTGCGCGTATTTGGGGTCCAGAGAGTTACGCAGCTCCTCTTCTTTTTGTCTGTAGAAATTAAGATTTTAGCATAGTATATATTTTTTTTCTAATTCCTTGTGTTCCACTGCTGGGCAAAGGTCTCCCCCAATTCCTACCATCTGCCTCTATTCTTGGCGGTCTCCCACCATTCCATTTCGAACGCATTGAGATCGTCACGCCAACCTCAATGAGGAGGGTGTCGCAAGAGTACATAGGTTACGGTAACCGCTTGCCAACAGGTGGGCCGTATGCGCTTTGCTATATTAGTTTGTATAAAAAAAATATATATTAAAAAATAACACAAATTTCCCAGTGTTAACTGTGGGCATGACTATTTTTAGGTTGGCTGTATGTAAAGTTAATTTATTTTGTGCTCATTTAACTTTAGGTTACATGCTGCAAAAGCAGTAGAAATTACATATAATATAGAAGCAGTAGCTCAGTTTATGGTCTTTTGGTATTTTAATAAATAAATGCAATGTACCTGTCTCTCATGGATCCTCTGCCCAAAACTGCCATTTTGCACATGGTCTCTTCTTGAAGCTGCTTCATTGTGTTGCCTTTGGGTCCCAGCAGTTTGCCCACAAAGTTGAACTGTAGAGAATAATTTAATTTCTGTATACATGTAGCTTAGCTTGAATGAGTATTATATGGGGAAGACTAAAATTAGCGCCAGTGACGGAAATGTCAGACTAATAGGTTAGCGTGGTATGGGTACATAGTGAGGAGGGAAGAAAGTCACATTACGAGAAGAGTGTTAAAAAAGCAGAGGTAGGCCAAAGAACAGGTGGATGGATTGTGTGAAGGATGATATGGTTAAGAAAGCAGTGAATACTGATATGACGGCTAATAGATATTTCCACTTCGCCAGTGTGGAGATAGTTTAATAGGATCTTTGGCATAAGATAAAAGTAATTTAACATGGAGGCGGCCTCAAGGCAGACTACCTGCCGGATGGTCAGACAACATTGCAGGAGCAGTAGGTGAGCAGTGAGTCACAAAGTGGTGGCTGGCACAAGACCGCTAGAAGTGGCGTAATAGAGACGAGGCAGTGGATGCACTGTCCGATTAGATAAATAGACTCAGATGTTGACCGAATGAGACTAAACTCAGACATTTTAGGCTCATTAACATGTTAATTAAACACTAACGTTAGGTTAAGAAAATGGTTACTAACGAAATGATCCTATGATGATTTAATAAATAAATTTAGTATTATTAGTAGTAAATGTAGACTTGCTTATTTTGTTTAAGTAGAATCATCGCTGTAGCGATGGATCAAAATGGATTACATACCTTAGGGTGCTCCTTCAAGGGTACAAGGACCTTGACAGACACCTTGGCAGGCTTTTCCTTGTACACATCCAGATATTTGTTGTCCCTGCCTGGAGCGCGTCCTGATGCCTGCACCTTTACCACCTCTGAATGAATGAATGAAAATACTTTATTGTACACCACAAAATAACAAAATAAACAAAAACTTAATATAACTAAAAGTACAATGGGCGGTCTTATCGCTTAAAAGCGATCTCTTCCAGACAACCTTGGGATGGAGCGGAATGTATGCAATTGTAAGAATGGTTGAAATTTATAATCAAAAATGAAATCAGTACATTTATTTGCATTAATATAGATCAGACACTACATGATGTTCCAATTTTTATAAATAATAAATAAATAAATAAATGCTGGACATTTTTCACACAGCATCATCTAGCCCCAAACTAAGCAGAGCTTGTATTATGGGAACTACATGACTGAGATACTATTTAAATACTACTTATAGGTCCTTATATGTATATACTACCATTTAATTGGTATGCAAATTTTAAAAGGTAGATTTAACTTAAATTTATATACAATATTTATTATAAAATGTTAGTACTTTATGCCCAAAGAAAGAATTAAAAATGTCAATGTCTATCGGTCATATTATATCATTATTATAGTGAATAAGTGTGATAAGAAAGTAGTTTGTACGATCTCAAATATTTACCCATCCTCTTAATTATACTAGTTAAATGGCAATGGGAATGGGACAATGGCACTCATATTGACTAGCTGTAGGATGTCCAAAATTTAATTTCTTTTATCCACAAACAGCATTAATGGGTCTTGAAGATACACCTTTTTTAACTGTACCTAACCTAGCTGGCTGCACCTTGGCAGCAAAAGTGTAATGGCAATTGTAGTTTCTGAAACTCATGATACAGAAAGACCTTAGGTCATGCGTTACGTTTATTTTATATGACATGATGTTATGAACTTGTGCATCTCTCACAAAAGGCAACAAGTAGGTATTATGTGAATTTAGCAAATACCGAGAGGTCAATGACCTATGTAAGCCCGTCAGGTCATGAGATCATCATTACCGTTTCATGTCGTGTTAGAAGTTGAAATCAGTCGCTGCCTCCTTTCATAGCATATATTATAGTGGCAAGGGCAGGAATACCAATTTATAGGTAGGTAGTAACTATTGGTTGACTATAACACAAAGAAGCGATTATCAAGGTTGATCAAAGTTACCTTGGTCAATAAGTTTAGTCGATACCGGGAACTTTCCATTTGATAGTTTGATTTTCTCGGCCAGCAATTCTCTCATGTATTCACCGGCTTTTTCGTTCAATTTGACGCCGTCTTCGCCATGTTGGTGAGACTCATTGTCCGCGTCTTGCTGCGCATTCCGCTTGAAATCGCTACTGTTGTAGCCGTTATCGTATTTATCAGCCATTGTTCTTATTTTCACTATAAGTAATGTACTTAATCACCAACTAAAATCTATAATTTTTAGCATTAACTTGGGAAAATTAAATCACACGTTAATCGGCATCCAACGCAAGCGACATGAGTGAATGAAAGAATGATTAATGAAATAGATAGTTATAACTCTTGAACCATAGACAACATTTGAATGAATGATGAAAAAGTAAATTATTACTAATTTCTGTTATTTGGATGGTCTGGATACAGACCTTTTGGCTATAAAGACATCTATTCATGGGACGATTTTCATCTTGAAGTCAAAAGCGTTGCCAAGAAAAGCGGATTTTCCGCAGAAATTTTATTTGTAGATTCATTTAGTTTTCAGTCTTTGAGTCGATGATTACTTACTACGCCGAGTTATATATAATAATGTAAAAAAATATTATTATTTAGTATAGGTAATTATATAATTATAACATAATTAAAACAAATAACAATTATGCTAAATAACATAATTGTTATTTGTTTTAATTATGTTATATTTGTGTTAATTACATCTACTGAACAGTATCTATTAACATGAATGTTAGCACCTTTGATATCGTGAATGTGAGTGATAAATTGGTGTAAACTAATACTAATTTCTTACCTATCTGCTAAGGGTAGTTTTGATAAGTAAGCAAGATATGTTATAGGTAGGTACTTAATATGTTTCTATCAGTGGAGACCTCTAAATAGCCTCATAGCTGCTAATTTAAGTTACTAATTTTGTATTTATGTGCCGATGGTTTTCCTAAAACAAAAATAATAAATAAAAACACGTTTCAACTCTGCTTCTTGTATACCTACCTACCATTTATATTATCTGTGATAGCCACATACTACTAGGTTGCTGTAAACGTTGATAAAAGTTATCTCTAATCTCTATCGAGGAACTAACTAGGTACCAGTTTCTTCCAACACCATGAGCACAAAGATTTGCGAAAATGTTGTTTCACGCAAAGTTGAGCCTCCCTCCCAAAATGGAATGCACAGAACAACAAGAAAATACAAAACATACAAAGCCTATAACGGTGGCTTATAATAAGTGATGCACGTCGCGTCGTCTGGAAATAATCTCGATAATAAAGACATCGAGATTTGCCACCAGTGTTGCCAAGTTCAGCCTTTAGCCAGTAGCTAGATATCTTGCGAAAATTTGCTAGATTGCCCAAAAAAGTTGCTGGAAATAGCTAAATATGTTTTAGTAGATAACAATAAAATGGTATATTATAGAAGTAGCATTGTTTTTAACACAAGAGTATTAAAAATGAGCTGATCATTTATTATCATTGTGTAATAATGTTAAAATGTAAACTAATATATTCAAATAGTTGTGTAGAAGAGGTTCAGTGTTGTTCTGTGAAATGTACTCGAAATCAATCGAGTATTTTTCACAGTACCCAATTTTTGAAGTACTTCTTTAGACGAAATACAATTATAGCAGTATTGAACTCGTTCTGATGCAGAACGAGTTTAGAGTTATCAAACTCATTCGTCAAGACAAGACAGAACACCGGTCAGGTAGTAATTACGGTTTGAATGTATGAATTAAACAGGAAATTCCTTTTCCCGGCCGCCGACCATATCATAGATAGAGCGTCTATATTATTTAGCTCTAAGATAGAGTGCCACGTTTAGCTTTTTTAGGCCTGGTGACCTACTAAGTACGAACTCTCGATGAAAAGCGTTCACTTCATGTGAAGTTTCTAGAAAAAGTAGCTAAAAAAATTTAGCTACAAGTTTCATAAAATTGTAGCCTGACACGAAATCTAGCTATAAAGTAGCTAAGTTGGCATCAGGAATTGGCACGATGCCTCCGTCCGAGCATAAAAGAAACACATGGTGCTGGAAACCTTGGTTTACTCCAAAGATTATAGTAATATACCTTATAAGGGTTAAGATATAGTACTATCTTGAGATAAAATCAACCTACCTTTTTTACGTGCATCACGTGCTTGTGCTAGTAGGTAGGTAGGTACATAAGTATCTTTATTTTATTAGTACGATATCGTTAGGCAGGTAGGTAAGAAAAAATATAGGTAGATTTTAAATAGAAAATAAATTGGTTGTAATTTTTAAGGATACGCTATAATAAATTCTAGTTTATTTTTTTATCATATGAATTTCTTTTATTTTATGCCTAAAATGCTGCACCACGATGATATTGAATTCAGGATCTGGAGCCAGCATCATTTCAACCTTTTTTGTTTTCAAACGAACTACCAGCACTTCGTCAAAAGGATCCTGTGGGTACGAGACAAGCACAAAATTATTCGAGTGTTCGTACAGAGATAACACCTAACCTAATCTACGTTAGTCTAAGTAACCTACAGGCATGGAGATGATTGTTACCTACTTTTAATTCATTTTAATTTGATAAAATTATAAATTATTTTTCACTGCTAGGTATTTCACATGTGGAATTTCACAGGCAATGGTTTTAATTTCGATAGCCTGAATAGAGTTGCCAGTCGAGTTTTGTCAAAAGTTATCTAAAATAATAATATGTAGTTTAAAAAGTAACTCTTTGGTGTGAAAACTAATCTTTCACATGTTTTTACCAATAATAATAGTACTAATAGTTGAAAGACATACCTATGCTGGTTTTATTAACTTTCACGCCTGCGGTAAGATTGTATTAAGGAAATGAGATTCTCTGTGGAAATGTCACGTGACAGCTGCCAAGTTTTACCTTGACAAATTTGCGTTAGCGTGAAAGGAAAAGTAAGCATGAGATATTTGTCTAGCACCAAGGAACTCGATCCTTTCGGTAAGAACTTTTCAGTCGGAGAGTAGGTACCAAACTAAATACATAGCGCAGATAGATTATGTTTTTTAAGCATAGGTAAGTAGATATTATTATTATGTGCAATTATTATCCTATCTATTTATCGCTTTTACCAGTTCTTTGACGTAGTTCTGCGCCATCGACCCGTAACGGTGTAGGTTTAACGCATAATTTGTCGCGCTTATGATACTGACATTTGTCAGTACAGGAACTCCTGAAAAATAAAAAAACACGATCGACTTTAATGTTGAGGATTACATCTGATGATCTAGGGATGGACATCTTATCTATGTACGTAGATTGTAAGGATACCAAGCGAACAACGTAGTCATAGTTCTCATTTAACGTAGCATTTCACGTGACAGGTTGCAAGTTTATCACCGTTGATGGGCACACTTTTGATTCTAGGGCATGCCGGTTTCCTAACAATGTTTTTCTTCATCAGTACATCAGTAAGGAACAACCAATAGTGCACGGCTGGGTTCGAGCCCACAACCTTCGAAATGATAGACAGAATACATTATTTGAGGTAAAATTTCTACCTACCTTCCTTGTTTGTCATAACGACGCCTTCCACAGACTCATCGTCCATTATCCGATCCACCATAGGATTTACTTTGTTTATGAGAGAAGTCTGTAAGGCAATTTAAACGTTTTATAAGTATATTTTTTTTCAGAATAAATAAAAACTGTAACTTCAAATAACGGGAAGTTGATAAAAGGTTCAATATGATATTTCATCCTTAATTTTTTAATATTATAAAGTTGAGGTATACCCAACCCAAGAAAAAAAAAACATTAAAATCGGTTCACAATAATTGGCGAAGATATCGCGTAACATACACACAAAAACATGAATTGAGAATATATACAGATGAATTGAGAACCTCCTTTTTTGGAGTCAGGTGAAAATATATTTAAGTACTTAATTATCTATAAACTTTTGAAGTGGATGCATTGTTATTGCATACATATCAGCCCGGAAGCGGATCGGCACCGCCTTAACTCGAACTTTATATTCAGTATCAAACTATATAGTGCAACGTCAACGTCAACCGTGCAACTAATCAGCATCTTTTTGTGACGAGGGGGAAATCTGCTAACTCATAACCTAGGTACCAAATTGAGGGTATGGCAGGGTTATGTGAGGTTCATGGACTCATGGACTCACTAAAACTCACCCGGTGGCCGGCGTCGCTGCATGTCAAGGGGCTCCGGTATGTCCAAAGAAACGCACCGCATATCGACCTTGCAGGTCCCGGGAGCAGTTGGAAGCCGCTCTCTTCACCCTCGCAGAGCTAACGGCGCGGTTGGTACCCACATACCACGATGTAATAACCTATAATCCTTACCATACTGACCAGCCACTCGTCCTGGCTATCCTTCAATAAATTACTAATTATCTTCATTGTCCGCTTGTGTTTTGTTTGTAGTTTGTAGTCCTGTAAGGATTTTAGATATAACTGAACTAGAAATGTTAACTGATCGGTTTTTAAATAAATAATTGGATGAAGAATAATATACCTAAGTTTTTAAGAAAAAAATAAAAACCGAATGCAAATAACGGGAAGTTGATAAAAAGTTCTCAATTTTTTCAAAGAGATTTTATTATAAAATTTATATGAAACATCTAAATGAATACCCTAGGTACCTATTAAAAGAATAATCATCAAAACCGGTTCACAGATATCGTATATGAAAAACATACAGACAAATTGAGAAGAGAGAAAATCACAAAAGTACCTATTTGTGCTTTTATTTTCTGGCTGTTTTCGAAGCTCTTATCGGGAATCTAATCTAGTACTAGATTTAGATATTGTTAATGGAAATCCATACCTATGTATCCAGTAGGTAAGTAAATCCTTCCCACTAATATTATAAACGCGAAAGTTTGTGATGATGGATGTTTGTTACTCTCTACGCAAAATGGATTTTGATGAAACTTTACAGTAATATACCTTATAGATCAGCTTATAGCACATAGGTACTTTTTATCCGGGTACCACGCGAGTGAAGCCGTGGGCAGATATAGTAATTTATAATTTTATTCCAAAAACTATCGTGAACTTGACTATTCATATTGTAAAAACGGGAATTTTCACGTACTGCACTATCGGTGAAGGCACCGATAGTGCAGTACGTGAAATGTACGTGTAAATATATAAATGTTTATGTGTAAATGTAGTAGGTATGTTATAAAGAAATGGTCAATAAATTAATCTGAATCAAGATCAAATTCTAACCTAGGATGATTTCAAGTCTTACCTAGGATTTTATATGTTTAAAGGCTTGCTGCTCGCTTTCGTCTCTTGACCTTTTGCACGACCACAGCTGCGAATTCTTTGCCAGCAGCCACCACGATTTCCAAGGTTTTGCTCTCGATCCGGTACGCGACCAGCTCGTTTTGGATATCCTATTGAAACGTCGAAATGTCAACAGGCAGTGACAGGCTTTTTGTAATAACAAGTAAATGGACCACATTTCGTTTCTATAATACTAGCTTCTGCCCACGGCTTCGCCCGCATGGTACCTGGATAAAAAGTAGCCTATGTGTTATTCTGATGTATAAGCTATATTACTGTAAAGTTTCATCAAAATTTGTTCAGTAGTTTTTGCATGAAAGAGTAACAAACATCCATCCTCACAAACTTTCGCGTTTATAATATTAGTAGGATAGGATTTGGAAACCCCCGATTTGTTTTACTTTCATCGATTGCAGTGTTCCCTTGTGTGATAAAACTTATCTAGTAGGAACCATCCTTAAAGACACAAATCGATTGCTAAATACTGCATTCAATCGGATAAGTCGTGTCGGAGATAAATGGTTACAGACAAACAAACATACAACTTATAGCAAACGCATATCCTAACATGGGGTCTAGACAAATACCTAACACTTGCTTTTCCTTTCACGCTAACGCAAATTTGTCAAGGTTAAACTTGACAGCTGTCGCGGACATTTACACAGCTAATGCCAATTCCATACAATTCAATCTTTCGCCAACAGAAAGTGGTGTTTGTCTAAACACCTATAATGGGTAAACGTGTCGGTTCGAATCTGAAACTTTTAATTTGAGCCAATTTCAAATTAAACTGTTGATAGGCGAACATCCTATACGACTAATATTATAAACGCGAAAGTTTGTGAGGATGGATGTTTGTTACTTTTTCACGCAAAAATTACTGTATGGATTTTGATGAAACTTTACAGTAATATAGCTTAAACATCAGAATAACACAGGTAACTTTTTATCCGAGTATCACACGGGCGAAGCCGTGGGCAAAAGCTAGTTATAAAATAATTCTTAGTTCTTTAGTCAGAGTCTGTATTGGTTCTAGGACATATCAGTTTCTTCACGATGTTTACTGGTCTGGGGTTTTGTTCTATTAAAATTTCGCAGTAAAAGTAGATAAGTAGGTGTATCTGTACGCATCAGCAAACCACTCGACGACCAAATGAAGCTTACAATTTCAGTCAGGGCTCGATGCATGGCACTGTGCAGAAGCGGGAGCTTTTTGGTCAATCCTTGGGCCATGGACTCAGGGACTGTGTACATATCTACAATATCTGAAATGGAAAGTCGATTACCGAATACAAGAAGACTGTTGCGGTGAAAATTATATACAGGGCGTCCCAAGACTATGCGACATGAAGGGAAAGTACCTTAAATATTGTAGGTAGGATATTTAGCTGAAAGAAGACTTTATTTTATTTTTAAAAGTAAGTAATACTGCATTCAAAGATTTTCTAAAAATAACTTGCTTTGTCTGGGAATCGAACCGACTCAAATGTGAAAAAAACACCCTGTATTTTTATGATGTCAGTCGAAAGAATTGACAATAAATAATAATTTCCTCTTTAATAACATAGTATCTTAAAAGAAAGGAATAACGTAAAATTATTCATTTTAATCAAATTAAAAACATACTTAAAACTGCCGAAGTCAATTGACAATCTTTTAGTAAGTTTGCTGCCTGTTGATTTTCTTATCATATTATGGTGAATACTGAATACGTGTAAGTGAATGAAGACTAAACCGATAAAAATCCGAAAAACAAACGCTCTCACAAATTGTTCCATTTTTAAATTTAAGAACAACATTCTTTTTCTTTTAAATTTGCCTTCTTAAAGAGGATGCATTCAAATAATAAGTTTTTACCATTTTATCTGCACTTGCACCTATAATAAGGAAAACTGTGCCAGGAAGTCGTTTATTAAGTGGGTACTTATTTGCGAATACCTAATTAAAGCTATCTAGATACTATGTTACTAAATCCTCTTTAGATAATATGTTACTAAAGAGGATTTTTTTTGTCTCTTCTTTCGATTGTCATCATAAAAATACGTGTCTTTTTTTTCACATTTGAGTCGGTCGATTCCCAGACGAAGCAAGTAATTTTTAGAAAATTTTTGAATGCAGTATTATTAATTTTTTAAAATAAAATAAAGTCATCTTTCAGCAAAATATCCTATCTACAATATTTAAGGTACTTTCCCTTCATGTCGCATAGTTTTGGGACGCTCTGTATATCAGAATTTGGTAAAAATATGATTTGCTCTTTTAGTTTCTTTATTCAAAATACAACCCTATTTTCTTTTTTCTTTAGTTACTCTATTAAAGTGGTTAAGTGGTTAAGTGGTTATAGTCTACCGTTTATTGCAGCAGGGTAGTTAAGGCCTGGTAAATAAAGTAAAATTTTATTTACTAACTACTAACTACTACTACGCTTACTAACAAAGCGTTATCTCGAACTATTTACTCTAGAATATATACTGGTTATGTATGGAATACATACTGGTTATTCCCTCTGCCCTCCGGTCTTCGGCCTCATCGGGGGACAACAGGAAAAAACATCACGTTGTCCCCCGATTCATTCTTTTGCCATCTAGTATGAAATCAACATTGGTAACACGAAAACCAAGTTCGAGAATACCCTACCCTCCGAACTAGTTTGAGGCTATCTCTTCAGGCAGTAGAACGCTCAGGTTCCCACCGACTACGAATAAATAAAAGTGATCATTGAGACGATAAGATGAAAAAGAAGCAGCATAAGCCTTTTCTACTCGAGTCTCGAACAATTTTACCGTCATCCCGTGACCACCACGGCTGTTGCAATACAGGCGAAACGTCGGGAAAATAATAAAAAAGGTAAACACAATAAAGACCAGTAAAAGCTTATAATTAACTTTACCATTTTGTATAAACATAACCCCGAGGACGCTGTGCACGGATTCAATGCGAGCTATTCTTTTCACCGTTTCTTCACAAAATTTCTGATGACAAAATTCGGTTTTAATAAGTCGAAGGGCTGGACCACAATGCACAATGCTAAGGGTGTTTTTTATGTATAATATGTATGGATTCACAACAAAAAAGTCATGTAGTTTGGGGTTAGATGATGCTGTGTGAAAAATGACCAGAATTATTTATTTATTATTAAAGCTAAAATACTAACTGCACTCAATAAAAAAAAACGTTAGCACGTTCTAGTAGACTTAGTTTAAATTAATAAATTCCTTTTTTTGTCGCTTTAACTCAATTATAACCTAATTTTAGAACACTTTTAGGGAAGGAACTGACTCCTAATATACAAGTAGTCTTAGTTAAGGAGTCAGAAAATTTAAAAAGAATTGTAACAACGTAATGTTTGTTACAATTCTTTTTAAATTTACACGTTTATGCAATAAAAGGCTTTGTTTTTGAACTAGACAGAAAAGATAAGTAACAGAATGAAGACTACACAGGGATAGGGGAGAACAGTCTAAGAGGGACCGCAACCCAAAGGACACAGGAGTTCTTAAAGGATGCCAAATGTCAACCAATGAAGAAAAGCTCATGACAGTTCATCATGGCTCTATGCCCAGTAGAATTCAGTGGATGAAAAGGATCTGAATCTAAAAGTCTTACTGCACATTCTGCCTAATTTTATGGGAATTGAGTGGGTTTTGTTGTATTTACTTACTTCTGGTACATCTTTTGTCGATATAGGCTTTTTAAAATGCTTCAACATTTCATAAAAATTAGGTAAAATGTTTTTCAAAAAATTGTAATGCTTTATAAAATATACATAGATGTGTGAAGGTCAATGAAATCAATAAGGCCGCGAGGCCTTTGATTGAAGGCGATGCCCTCATCAACTTTTTAATAAAATCGTAACAATGGCTTGTCAATAGCATCATCTAGCATTAAACCATGGTATCCGTAGTTCTTGATACCCACGACACAGGGAGTCCTAGTGTGGAGTCAGGACTACGTATGCGCCTGTTGTGTGTTTATTTATCTAACTATCTATAAGTACTAATAATAAAGCTGAAGAGTTTGTTTTTGACGCGGTAATCTCTGGAAATAAATGTCAGATTTGAAAAAATCTTTTTGCATTTGATAGCCTAATTCATGTGGAAGGTTATAGGCTATTTAACATCATGCTACGGCCGATGTATGATCTTTAATAGCCTATAACCTAAGTAAAATAAGTAATAGCACGGGTGGGCGATGCAACGGGCCGGAGGGCGATGGGTCGGTCGGGGCGCGGGGACAAAGGGCACAGCTTGTACTAATAATAAGCTGAAGAGTTTGTTTTTTCTTGTTTGAATGCGCTAATCTTTGGAACTACCTGTCGGATTTTAAAAAATATTTTTGCATTTGATAGCCCTATTCATGTGGAAGGTTATAGGCTATTAAACATCATACTAAGGCCGATGTATGATGTTTAATAGCCTATAGCCACCGTATTAGCACGGTGGGCGATGCGACGGGTCGAAGAGCGATGGGTCGGTCGGGGCGCGGGGATCGAGGGCACAGATAATACTAATAATAAGCTGAAGAGTTTGTTTTTTCTTGTTTGAACGTGCTTATCTCTGGAACTACTTATCGGATTTAAAAAAATATTTTTGCATTTGATAGCCCTGTTCTTGAGGAAGTTTCCGAGCAAAAGAAGTATAGCGCGCGTGGGCGATGTGACGCGGGGTTCGAGGGCCGAGGCCGACCTAATTTATATCGCGCCATATTTTCTCCGTCTTTAAAATATTCCCAATCGTGTATCGCCACGATTTCGTCTGAATACAGCGTGCTGCTGCCATCAATTCGGGAAGCAATCACTATATCCTGGATTGGTATCGTTAGTCGGAACACGTCCTCACAGAGTGGTCTCGTGAAATGAATTTTAAAATGAAAATGGGGATAGATCAGCGGGAAATATTTGACGTGGCAAGTAAATATTTACCCAAAAAGTATGGTATCGGTTGTGTGTTAGTCATAGAGGAACATTTTGTAACAGTCATATAACAATATATAATATATTAATACTACTGCACTTAGTTGGCACATAGAAGGCAAGAGAGAGGTGTTCGCTTCAATGGTTAACTTCAACGTTTGTGATAATTTTTTTCTGTTTTTCAACAAATTTTTCTCGAGATTTTCTCGCGCCAAAAACTACCTACTTAGGTTATTTTTACTAAATTGAAGATATAAAATGATTGTACTTAATCATTACAATAAAGGGCTCTTTCTTTTCAGAGCCTCTGTCCGCATATTTAAGGTTTAAGGTTGTCTATATCCTGTCCCCGATTTTTTTAATATTGTTGTTCTGTACTCACAAGTTAATGTGTTTTTTGGTGTGCCATAAAGTATTTTCTATCTATCTTCTGTGCCGTAACTACACTAGCAAAATGGCAATAGAAAACAAAACCATTTAACATGCTTAGCGATCCAAACTTTTGAAACTTGAAAATTGGAAAGTTTAAAAACGTTTAAAGTTTTAATGTGATAAGACACTCATTCAAGTTTAGGTTTATTTTTTTTAATATTGGATAATGTAAGCGAATGCTATGTTTTTGGCATTCGCTTACATTAGCCAACCTCATAGTATGCCTACATTAGCGAAATGGTTTGTGGTAGGTAAATAGGGGACGAACTGCAGGCAAGTCGGATTCAGTTTTTGACAGAGTACCTACTAAAGTTATTTCCCAGCCAAGACTATTCAGCTCGTAGTGCTTATATATAAAATACTCAGGTATGTATGTATAATATTAGTCTCATTATTTGAAACTTAACTTATATGTAAATTAAATGATAGATTTACCTAGTTCTGTTTTTCCAATTATGATTTTTTCTTTTTGTGTAGGTAGGCCTACCTACTTACCTAGCATGCATGTTGCTCTCACTACATCTAAAATGCATCATAGTACCTACTTGTTAAGTAGTATAAGAATATTGTGATTTCACAGTAGGCGATTTATATTATAAATATTTTTGAGAAATAAAATGATCTTAAACGTAAATCGCCATTGGAATTCCGTTGTGATATTAGCCAGCCATCATGTCGGAGGAATGCCAGCACGTCGCGGATGATATTAGCAAATACCGTTCCCACCGTGATGGGTCATTGGGTGGTGAATGGTCAGTAAAACATTAATCGAATTTTCAATAAATACCTGCGTAACAATTAAATATAAACATACGTTGTGACATAACTAAATATAAGAAAGAAAGAAAGAAAGAAAATACATTTATTTTTCCCCAAACAACACAAAAGAAACAACAAATAGTAACAGATAGACACAAAACAGGTACTTAACATATAATACGAAACGAAAAACAGAGAAAGTAGGTACGTCATTTTGTGTTGCGTGGGGTCAAATAGGTCCCCGTCTCAGCATAATGCTGCGCCAGAACCTAAGGGTCAGGTGCAGCGCTGGTTTTCAGACGGGGCCTTCATGATGCCACGAAGATCGCTGGACAACTGGGTACATATATAATTATGATAATAATAAAAACCTATTTGTAATACATACATATATACACATGATATATTCATACTCAAAACAAACATAATTTTCCCATTTGTTGCAAATATAATTTAGCGCGCTGTACACTGGTGGCAGATACAGTCTGTGGTCAGTTTTTTGACATTTGACAAGTTTCTATGAAACAGACTGTTACAAAAGCCATAATCAAGAAGTGAAGTAAGTGACTGAAAAAGGTATTTTGTAAAAATTTTGAAGAATTGTGACAAATAGTTACAGAAGCCATAATCAAGAAGTGAAGTGAAAAATTTTGAAAAATTGATTTTTTTTATCTGATAGAGTTATCCTATTGATGCCTACATTTTCGGTGTCTACCTACAACAAGCAAATATAAGTATTTAGTTATGTCAGCTACGGATCTACGATTTTTTTTGTACGGGGGCAGAAACTTGAGAGTGACGCCCCCTCTCTCTATAATCGATAGAACGTGCGCTGGATGCTAGGCGTTTTGTAAAACCGCAGGCCCCCTGAAACTGCGGCCTAGGGCAGGTACCCCAGTTTGCCTCCCCTAGATTCGAGGCTGAGTTATGTACTAGTAGTATACTATTATAATACGAGTATGACGACCGATGTGGCGCGGTGAGTGAAGGTCCGCCTGCGACACAGGAGGTTGCAGGTTCGATTCCCGCCCTGGGAGAAATGTTTGTACGATCTGCAAATATTTGTTCCGGGTGTTCTGGGTATTATCTATGTATAATAAAAAAATATCTATCTATGTAATGTATTGTATTAAGTATATCAGTCATCTAGTACCCATAACACAAGCTCTGCTTAGCTTGGGGCTAGATGATGCTGTGTGGATTGTCCAGCATTAATTATTTATTTATTAGAGGTATATTTATTTATTATTTGTGGTTATGTCGTTGTCATCGGTTTTTCGTTTGTCACGCTAAATGCAGCATGCTAACAATGCGGATACTCCATACTTTTAAATTATTTCGTGCAAGAATTCCAACATGCAGACATAACTATAGTCTTACATGTATCTATCAGTATTCGAGAGTGTACTTAATTTAGATTGAGTAAAGATAATTCTGCCAAATAATTAATATAGTCTGCGTTTTGGGTGTCAACTGCTCAGAAATGTCTGAAGAACATCTAAAATCTAAGTTCTAAATTATGTATTTCTTTAAGTTACTTCGAAAGCGCTAGTAAAATTCCAATAGGGATCTATGAAATAAAATATGGAGTTACGAATTAGTCGATTAGTTGTGGAACATATTTTTGTTAATGATATTTTGACTCAGAACATTAAATCATTTTTTTTTTACTTTTTTATGGGTAACATCAAAATATAAATAGAGTTTCTATTAATATATTATAAATGGCTACATAGGTACAGTACATACAAATATCTGGAGATAAAAGAAAATAAGTCGAACTGCCTGATAAAATAACCTAAATAATTAAAATCAAATATAACTATTTCGCAGTAGTAGGTACAAAAAATATAAATACATACCTATGTATGTATTTTAATATTTTTTTACTTATACATATACCAAAACTTTAGAGTTAACTATAGAGTTTAACTTATAGTTATTAGAGTTTTATTGGCATGACTGACTAAATATTTTAATTCGATTATGTACTTTTTTAGATATAGTAGGTTATATTTTACTTAATTATTTAAATAATATAATAAAAAATATAAAACTTTTATCTTACTCTGTTAGTTGAAAAATACTAAATTACTTAGAGTGGTTACTCTCCCAGTTGACACAACCTTTTCGTATTTAAATATTATTACCAGATAAACATTCTTCCTTAATAAAGTCCGAGAGCTAAGTGCGCCGGACTTACGACATTGATTGACGCCACTTGAATCTGTTTGAACGTCACTGGACGTAGCAGATTTAGCCCAAACGTGTCACTTTAAAGCTCCCCAACACAGCTGCGTTATAGCGGTCGATCATGTAATCTGGTTTACTGTCATTCTCTCTTTCAATAACGCAATCCATTTTTGCGATATAAGTTTTAGTACATTTTGTAATAGGACGCATGCAATCTTACACACTGCTGCGATAATGACGCCGTGATTGATTGAAGAAAGAGTATCTATGCGCATGTATTATTATTATAATACATGCGCATAGATACTCTTTCTTAGACTATACTAGTACTTTAGACAATATAGTCTAAGTTTATTATTTTCTAGGCACAGATACAGATACCGGCCGGTATAACATGCGCGATATACAACTGGTCAAAAAATATATAGTTTAATGTCGTGTCTAAAAGAGTTCCAAAAAAATCTTCCTCTGAGACAGTTCTGCGCAGCGCATGCGCGTCACTGATAAAATATTCGTGGAGTTGTAAAGGTTACGGAGTTTTGGACTTGGTATTTTACTTCCTAAATTCGTCCGTTTAAGAAACTCAGGCGATGGAGGCAGCCTGAGTTTATTCTGTTTTTTTTCTTAAAGCACAAAGAAATATAAATTCTTTGCCTCTGCAATCGCTT
This sequence comes from Perizoma flavofasciatum, assembly GCA_958496245.1. Classification (NCBI taxonomy): domain Eukaryota; kingdom Metazoa; phylum Arthropoda; class Insecta; order Lepidoptera; family Geometridae; genus Perizoma; species Perizoma flavofasciatum. Next base: position 2,420,153 of record OY292443.1, on the reverse strand, counting down.
CTGCTGCCGACTTGACGCCTCGGCCACGAGAAAAACAAATACAGTCTCATACACGGCAAAATTACACGATCTTTGAAAATGCCACGGTCCTGGTCCACATTTAGCGAAACAAGTACCTTGACAAGTTACAGAGTCGGTGCGTTGAAATATCACAAATGTGGGCCCAACTTAAACAGATAATGAGATGAAAAAAATATGTCACGATACGTAAGTTAGGCAGGCAGGAGCATAGAATGACGGCAGTCCGTCGTATTCAGCTCTCAGACTATTAAGTTCAAAAACATACAAGGAAAATATCCCTTAAATAAGTAGTGGCAAGCGAGCCAGACGATGGAGTAGTTAACTTGAGTAATTAAGTAAATAAATAGTGTGTTACTATTGAGACTAAAAAACAAAAAAGTTGGTTAAAATGGATCAAATTTCAGCGTTTATGGGCACAGAAAAGAAAACTCGTAAAGGTAAGGATTTCGAATAGAGTAAGTACAGTCGAAATCTCCTACCCTGCTGCCTACGATCACTGTTGTTTTGCTTTCCAGTTCACATCAACACAGGATCTCAGAGAAACTCGGAGGAATATGCCTTGCAGTCCATTGACCAGGTGGATGATATCTGCCATGCACTTCCCTCGTCGCCTCGCAACCGGAGTCATAGTGTCTTCGTCAGCGGTTTGTGAGTATTTTTGAAATAGATTAGTTATTCGTAAAAAAGACTGCAGCACCAGTATTAGACAAAACATAACTTCCGGGAGTTCCAGAAGTATATTCACTAGAGACTGCTCCGATTAGCCTCAAGAAGACCACTCAAGAAATGACAATGGGCTTATAATGTTTGCATTTAGTTCTCAGTATCTTAAACTTACAAATGGTTTTGTCGAGATAGAAAAAGTATATAATTATAGAATTCTTACCTACATTTCAGCACACATAGCATGATGAATCCATCTATGAAGACTGTGAACCCGTTACTGACCGAGAGTGGTATTACTGACCTCATCATGTCCAATATCGAGTCTCTGCCGAAGATGTACCGACGCAGCAATCGCCGCATCGGCCGGCTTAACACGCAACTTCTTGAAGCAGTAGAAAGCAGCAATGTTTTGGAAGCGCAGAGGTGAATATATTGGAGGCTATATCACTATGCCAAACGCCTACTTCATTCTAAGGTATCAGCTTCTTGAATCCCACTGCTGGATATTGGCTTCCCAAAATAGTGTTAGTCTTGAGCTACCTCTACCGACTTTGTGGAACCTTTTAAATATCATCAATCGCGCATCGGATGGAAGGCCTTCCTACACTCCAATGTACAGCGGGGCGATCACACTAATTTCCCATGGCTGGTATCATCGGATGGGATGAATCGTATTACGCTAATTTGTAAGCTGGATGAGCCATAGATGGACAATGCGAATGAACAAAATTAGTTTCATATTGGACGTTCCGTTTTTTGGATGGATGGGCCATTAAAATAAGGAACTAGTGTCAAAATTGATTGCCATCTCGATAGCCATGAGTTAGTGTGATCGCCCCGCTGTTCATGGTCACAAAATGTTTATTACCCATCAATGGAGATAGTGGAAAAAAGGTTTCCACTATCTAGGTTATCTGCTACACCAGGCATTGGTGATGGGTTTTCTGTCCTGAAAGAACTGAACTTATTTCATAACAATGCTGTATCGCAGAAACTGTGCTGCGATATAGCATCTGAGCATTTTAGCCACTGGGCTTAGAGCTGATCTCTTCACAGGTTACTAGAAATAGGCGCCAACCCGAACGCGACGTGCCATGTGGACTTTATATCAGCATGCCACATCGCGGCGTTGACTGGCGATGGCTCTCTGTCTCTTCTGCTAAAGCACGGCGCTGAAAAAGATAGGTAAGACACCACGATCTTCACACTGCCACTAGTTCTTTTTTTAACACCTTGGAGTAGTGATCCTGGGAAGTTATTGAGTGATTGTTTTGGTTCAAAGCCGATTCGAATTTGAGCACGTTGTTATAGTTTACTTTTTCGACCATTGATTGGTCCAATAAATAAATACACAATGGCCTCGATTCTGTAGTACACTGACTAAACTAAATTTCAAATGTCGCTCTCTTTTACTGATAGTGCAAGCAAGAAAGAGATAGCTACAATTTTACAATCTTAGAACAGGTGTTCTAAGAAAGGAATTTGGAAAATCCTACCCCTAAGAGGGCTGAAAAGAGCTAAAAACCTTTGTATGATAAATCGTATTCCTTGTAATTACAAACATGAAACTTCGCATAAATATTCTTCAATTAAATTGATAAAATACTTATATAATTGGAAAAATAGGTTTCAATTGTTTATTTAGAGACGGTAATGAAAGGTTTTGCTAGAGATATAACTTTAAATTCAGTGTTAAAATGTGACGGGGTAAAACGAATGGAAACTTTAGATTAAGTAGTAAAATTACATTTTAAACCTGAGTTTTATTATGAATATGAACAATTAATAAGATTTGACATGATTTCGCAGGATAGACCGTATGGGCCGAACCCCGCTACACATTGCCGCGTGGGCCGGACATGCCCGGCACTTAGGCCTGTTCCTGGAGTTTCCCGAAGGTTGGTCATCGCCCATTTCAACATAAGCATTTTTTTGTTTATATTTATTGCTCTACGAAACCTAAGGCTGGCTTGCTTAAGCTAGCTCTGAGCAATTACTCAAACTCCCGTGTTCCAAATTGAAAACACGGGAGTTTTCTTTTGGTAAAAGCAACTACTGTATATAGCGCGTCGTGAAGGTGTGCTACGACCCCTTGCTTAAGAAGATTCTCGAAAGATTTATAAGAATTTTACTAACGTGTACTTTAAGTTTAAGGTTTAATTAAATGACTATGAGTATGATACTTATAAATGAGTCGAAACAAGTTGCCTTCGCCAACAGTACTATAATTATTATTTGTAAAACAGAGTAGGTTATTCAGTGTGAATTGATTCCATGAAGAACGAGGGTAATTACACGTTGTTTGCAGCAATCCAAAGGAAGATAGAACATTACGGGGTATCAGCAGAAGTGGTGGAGGAAGTTCGCAAGCTCAACTTAAAGGACTTCGTGAACACGCGCTGCGAACTCGGCGAGATGAGTATCGTGGTGCCCAAAGAGTGGCGCGACAGCGTCGACCATAACTGCAGTGAGATTGCAGAGCGGGTGAGTAGACATAAGATTTTAACTATTGTTAACCGTTTGGAGGTCAGGAGCGATGTCCGTGAGCACACGGGGTTGAGACGGGAACAAAAATGCCCTTTATACGTAATTGGAGCGCCACTAAAGTTCCTTCGGTTGCTGATACTGGTTGAAATATGGATACTGTTCTATCATAAAGCACATTAATGAAGGGGTTTATTTGTTTCCAGCTGCCATTCTTCCAACCCGGCTGGACACCGCTGCATACAGCAAGCTGTAGCGCGCGCCATCACTGTGTGCGGCTGCTGCTGGCCGCTGGGGCAGATCCCTGCCTGCGTGACGTCATCAGCCGCACGCCGCTCGACGTTGCCGGTTCTGCCTATTACGCTCACTCGGAAAACAAGCAGTAAGTACAATATTTTCATGCTTTTGGATTCACGTTAAAGATAAGGAAGCTTCCGAAAACATGTTCCTTCTATGATCAAGTCTTGCAGCCTATGAAAGGAAAACTGTGAGCGAAGACAAACATATTTTTTCAGACCTCGCTCAGTACGCAGATCCGTGTGAAGGGTTTGGTAGCAGGATGCCTATTATCGTATTTGGGTAAATAGATTCAAGTCCAAACATTAATATTTGACACATTTCCACACTGATGGTACATTTACTAACTTACGAACCATTGGTTCTAAGAGCATGCTGGTTTTTTGTTGGGAAGATTAAGGGGGTTTTATTTGTTATAATTAATACTAGATGGCGTTAAAAAATGTGACCAAAAACTAGAACGCGCTATCAATGCGCTCTAGCTTGTGCATAGGTAAACTTTTGATTTTTAGAGTATTTGTCTACCGTCTACCTGAATACAGCAATATATAACCCTATTGTGGTATATCATTTTTGAAGCATGTAGCTAGCACCCGGAATCAGTCTACGAGATTGTTCATGACCACATCACTTTTTCACTATGAACTTTGGACCATTTGAATACGTGTTAATGTGCACATTTTAGGTGGAAAAATCATACCTAGGTTTACGACCCGACGGTCTTTGGAGCGGAAGTCGGGTTTTAGCCCACATTAGGTCAACGCGGCTCTCTTTGTATGACTACTTTTGGGTGTTTCGCGGTAGGCATGCCCCACCTACCCTGCACCCAGTTGGTTTCACAGAAGTGGTGACGATGCTTCTGGCCACAGACTGCCGAAGCCGTAACATCTGCAAACGCATCAACCTACACACTCCGTTGCACACTGCCGTTGAGCTTGAGAGTCTAGACAGCATCACACTGCTGCTCCAAGCCGGCGCCTGTCCCGTCAACCTGAACCGCAATGGAGAGACGCCTCTGCACGTTTGCGTCAAGAAACGTCTGAAACAGCATTTACAGGTAGCTAAATGTGCCATTCTAAATACCGGAGTGGAACTTAAAAATATTACTTCTAATAAAAAGTAGAAGGTTACTGATTTGTTGATTATTGTTACTTACAAGTACCAACTAGTTTAAAAAAAATACAAATTTAGGTGGGTGAGTAATTTCTAGGCCATGGAATTTTGAATAAAAGTTAATTCCACATTTTCATGCTTTGGATGGTAGACTAAGCATTTCAAAAAATGCTATTGTAAAAATAATATATCGGTCGAACAGCTTGGTCACCACGAATTATCGTGTACCAGCGACGACGGTAGGATCTTTTGCTACACTTAACTTAATGATAACATACGCCGGGTTTTTACCAACGTCAACGTTCCAGCTGTTCGCGAACCGAATGGTCTACAACGTGACAATGGTAACCAGCCTGACATTATGGCCCATGCCCTTTAAAAGAGGGGAAGGCCTTTGGTATGGGACGCCACATTCGTAGATATTCTAGTGCCATCTCATCTATCAGGGACATCAGTTAGAGCCAGTATAGCGGCTGAACCAGCCGAGGATCTCAAGAGGCGCAAATATAGCAGTATCGACATAGCTTGCTTATTTGAGCCTTTTGCGGTTGAGACTCTGGGTCCGTGTGAACCTTCGCGTTTTCAACATTATTTCGTGGCGACTGATCGAAGTGACAGGTTACCAGAGAGCTGGATCTTATCTGACTCAACGCATTAGCATTGCCATTCAGTGTGGCAATGCGGCCAGTATTTGGGAACGCTTCCGTCTGGTAGTGATCTGGAACGTTAAGTTATCTATAGATCGTTCGAAGCAGTCTTTAGATAGCTAGCTGTTTCATCTGTATTTTTGTATATACCTACTTGTGCATAGTTGTATGAATAAATGTATTAGGTTTTAATTGCTTATTTCATTATTTACATTCCAACTATTTACATTACAACTTTTTTTCCAGGCTTTCATCTACTTCCAAAACTCTCACACATCAACAACTCTGATCGTGGATGTGACAGACAAAGACGGGTATACAGTGTTGCACTCCTCAGTACTTACCAACTGGCTGCCTGGAGTGTGTCTCGCTTTGGAAGCTGGTGCCAATATAATTTCTAGGGTTAGACTGAAGTACCTACTGTTTGAACATTACCTACATGTTATAAAAAAATAAATTTGTTGTTTTTTCAGTCTTACAATGGTGAAACTCCACTGCACTCCGCAGCAGAATTAGGATATTCTGAAATTCTGAAAGAAATTCTAGTCTATGCTAAAGAAGCAAATGCAATCGACAAACCAAACAAGAAAGGAGAGACGGCACTTTTCAAGGCGGTCACAAATGGAAACATCGAATGCGCGAACATGCTTTTAAAACAAGGTGCATCCATAGCAAGAACCTTACCAGACAAAAGAAACGTTTTTCATGTAGCGGCAACACAAGGACTTTACGACATGCTCAAGTTTCTTCTAGACTACAACTACACAGTCACACGAGTTATTGTCAACCACGTTACAGCTGACGACAGGAGAGGATATGGACCAATACACTTTGCAGTCGAAAAGGGCAACCTTGAATGTGTTAAGTTGCTCCTATCTAGAAATGCTTATATTAATCTAAAAGCAACAAGCGCAATCAATAAAGGGTCTACTCCCATCCATATAGCTGCTAGAACGAACAACGTTGAGATAGTAAAGCTCATTCTCAAAAATGACAACTCATCTGTTTTCTTGCAAGATGCGCGTGGTTGGAATGCACTGCACACCGCTTGCTATCACGCAAGCAGAGATGTTATTAAACTGCTTTTGCAGGCAGGCGCAGACATTTCTGCGTACACTGGCGACGGAAGTAAATTAAGAAAGACAGCCATACAGTTGATCATGAATAACCTTTCGAAACCGACAGAATTCATACATGAGATATTTGATTCTTGTATCTACTGTAATGACGTGTATCCGCAGGATCCGAACTGTGAAGTGACGATCGACTATGGGATATTGGTGCCGAAAAAACATATCGATCCGGCCGGTATCAATCCCATGGAAATGAATGTTATTCAGTCGTTGTTAAGGACCGGGAACACGTATGGCCAAAAGCGGCTGTTGATCCATCCATTGATAGAGAGTTTTCTGTGTTTCAAGTGGGAAGCTTTGCTACCGTTCTTTTACACTATGTTGATGCTGTATGGATTGTTTGTGATGACACTAACGCTTTTTATCCTCTCTGTATATTACTATCGAGATACTCATAACAGTACAGAGACAAGCTTGGAATCTAGACATTCGTATCCATATAATAAAGATGACTCGGATAGGCCAGAGTGGTTGGACTATTCAGCTTGGGCTTACGTACTCTATTTCACAATAAGTCTGATTGTATCGCAGGTAAGGAAGCCCTTATTTGTCAATTATAAATGTAAAAGGTGAGCAAAGCCCCTTCTTATGCACAGCGTGTGCACATATGTCTCAGTAAATTGAAGAAGCGTAGGGCTCACTTTGCTAGCTAGATGTCCTGCTCAAAAGACTCGCTTCTTTGTAGAACACATAACCTTATTTCTAGGAAATCCTTTTCATGAACGCCAGCACAAGATACTTCCTTCAGCTGGAAACGTGGGTAAAGTTTAGCTCCATTGCCCTCGCTATTATGCTACCACAAGCTATATTCAGCACGAAGGAAGACTGGCCGAGGCACTTTGCTACTATCGCATTGTTACTGTCGTGGCTGCAAATGACGTTTCTGCTGTCCAGGTTCCCGAAGTGGGGCTATTATGTTCTTATGTTCAGGAAAGTGTCTACGAAAGTATTGAAGGTATGCAACAGAGTTTAACCGCCGGTCTGCAATATGCCCATTGGTGGAATTTTGCTCTATCAAACCTATGCCACAAAATTCCTCTAGATTAGTATTGATATTGATAAAAGAAGTACTACCACCTTCATCCTATTTAATAAGTTAGTATTAAACCATATAACTGAAAAACCCCACTTTATCGAACAAAGTATTTGGTGTAGTTAGAAAAACACTGACGGCACAATAAATATACACACTAAACAAATCAAACACATATGTTTAATGCATTAAGCTAAATTGTATGTTAATGAATAGCGATACTTATACATGTTTATATTATATTAATAATGAAAATGATTTATTTCGTAGCATAGTCATATTAGTCATTTATCTGGTGTATACTTGCTGCATAGAAGATTAATCAGTGGAGACACTTCATGTGCTTAATGCTATTTTTTAGGCGCAGTTAAATATCCCTTTAATAAGTACTTACTATCAATATCAGCCGTGAGACGTCTATGACTGGATAAAAACATCTCATATAGAATATCAAGATCGGAGCTACCTCCGTCTGCCAAAACTGCGACTGTTACAATAAATAAATAATGCTGGATATTTTCCACACAGCATCATCTAGCCCCAAACTAAGCAGAGCTTGTATTATGGGAACTAAATGACTAATATATTAATTATATACTTTTTTAATACAAATAACATTGTAAAACTAAAGATCACATATCCATTGGTAATCTATTAATATCCATATTAATAGACCGTTCCTACTGGAAAATAAATCATCTCTAGTATTTGAATTTGTGGAAAATACTCGTAAAATGAAATGTATTTAAAAAATACATATTAACTCCTCACTGAAATTTTGAATGGCCTTACTTAGTGTTTAAAGTACTAATGCTTCTTCTAGAAATCGGTGTAAATTCCCTTATAAGTAATTACATATATATTCAGTAGTTACTATATTCTTAGTTCATAAATCAACAATTCAAAATGGTTTTTTGTAAATACATACATTTTATACAATGTCATCGATCCATCGAGTTAGACACAGCTTACATCTTTATCTTTATTTTTACTTCATTTAACTCTGTAAACAAGGTCCTTTAGTTCAGCTCAACCATTTAATTTATTTTCGTTTTCAGATTCTCCTGACTTTTGTATTCCTTGTCATCGGATTCTCCCTCAGCTTCATGATCGAGTACCGCTCCAAGATACCTTTTGATAACCCCTGGGCCGCCCTCGTCAAGACTATGGTGATGATGACCTCGGAGTTCAACTACGACGACCTTGTAGACAAGAAAAACTCCACAAACTTTAACACTTCCTTGATCATCATTCGACTGTTATTCTTCATTTTTCTAATCCTAGCAGCTATAGTTCTTATGAACCTCATGGTAGCGGTGGCAGTCAACGATCTCAATGACTTGGAAGTCCTAGGTAACATCATGAGGTTGGAAAAGCAAGTGGAGTTCTTAGCGTCTTTAGAAACCTTAGTCAACGTAAAGTTCTTTATGAAAATATTGCCGAAGAAGATGAAATATAAAATGGAATATACCAGGAGCTTATCTAAGATACATTTGAGACCATGTGAGCCGTCCTGGAACTGCTCGAAAGCCATACCAGCTCATGTAAAGGAAGCTATCATTGATAAAGCTCAATCTCAGAAGGAAATGGTCGTTGATAAGCTAGACTGTGAAACTTTACAGAAGAAAATTGATCATATTCTTGAAGCTGTTGATAACTCTGATAAGAAGCCAAAGGTTCTAAAGTTAGAGTGCGTCAAAGGAAGAAATGGAAATGATTACGCAACAAAACAGGATTTAGATGTTGTAAAACAGCAAATAGATTCAGTTAATACGAAATTGGATATGGTTTTGCAATATTTCGTAAGTTTAAAACAGAATTAAAAGATAAATCAAAGTAGAGCTTTCGTTTTGTATTGAGTAGTTTCCTTCTAAGCGGAACCAGGAAGTTCGTATAGGCTATTTCAATGGTAAGGTAATGATGTAAGTCGTCGTAGTGGACATTAATCTGCTAATAAAAAAAAAATACAGTACTCCTGTACTCCTTACTGTAGGTTGACCTACTAGTTACCTGCCTACTGATCAAAGGAATCTTATCTATATTCCTTCGAGTTATCGATAGATAGCGTGTAGCTATAGGACGTCACAATCTCGTAGATATGCCAGACATGTTTTGAATGAATCAGAAATCTTAGTAATATTTTTTTTATTTATTTTTATATTTAACAAACTGAGTGGTACAATAGTTAGAGGTACTACTAACTACTACTAATCTCAAAACCTATTTTAAAGTACAAGACTATAATACTAAACTATTTCTAGTACTAACGACCAAGGTACGTAAGGTGATTGAGTAGGTGACTGATATATCTGAATTTACCCTAAATGTTTAAATGTAACATATATTTGGAAAAAATATTTTCGATAACTATGAACATTTCAAACCAAATTTATTTATTTTTTCTTGGAAGGAAACGAAACATAATACGTTTTTTTCCGAAAGGATACGAAAAAAACAAGATATCAACAAGAATACGATAGAAGAAGGGATACCAAAAATACAAAAAACATTGTAAAACTAAATATCACATATCCATTGGTAAACTATTAATAATATCTATATTAATAGACCGTTCCTACTGGAAAATTTAAAAATAAATCATCTCTCTGGTATTTGAATTTGTGGAACTCGTAAAATGAATTGTATTTAAAAAAATACATATTAACTCCTCACTGAAATTTTGAATGGCCTTACTTAGTGTTTAAAGTACTAATGCTTCTTCTAGAAATCGGTGTAAATTCCCTTATAAGTAATTACATATATTCAGTAGTTACTATATTCTTAGTTCATAAATCAAAAATTCAAAATGGTCCTTGTAATTTCAATAAATAAATACCTATTGACTTGGACTTTAATTGAAACATTTATATTGCACAGGACGAAAACAAGGCACCTGTTATCTGCATAATAATAATTGGTGACCTCAATGTTAAGGTGAATAGAGATGATTAACAAGCTGGTGTGGTAGTGGGCTGGTTATATCTTCCAACGAACCGATAACCGTGATTAAACGAGTTTTTGAGTGGACATCGCGTATATGTAGACATGTATTGGACGCCCTCCGGCTAGATCACTGTTTCTCAAAGTAGGCGATAACGCCCTCTTGTGGGCACTGAAGGCTTTCAGGGCCGGTAGAAGGCTCTAGAAGATATTGAGGGCGCTTATGCGGTCTAGAGGAGAAAGCATAGGTTATGTTTAAAAACTTTGGGGCGCTAGAATTTTTTATTCTCAATGTGGGCGATGGGAAAAATAAGTCTGAGAACCTGTGGGCTAGATGGAGCGAGGACTTATGCAGGATGGCTGCCAGTCACTAGATGAGGAGAGCCGAAGGCTGGGCTCATGGGCGCGCTATTGGAGATACGAGTACATGTTCAGCAGTGAGCTGCGATAGGTTTATGATGATGATCTTATTCGTATTTCGTGGTCAGCTCTACCACAATACAGCTCTATGTGCCAAGTTTACGCGTAGCTAGATAAGCAATCACTCAGTTCTTAGTACATATTTATACATTAAAGTCATATGTTATTAAATCGTGTACCTGAGGTGCGTTAATGTGAAATCGTTTAAATCCTGTGGACTTGCAGTATGTGTGAAATTTGTGAAAGTTAGTGACAATGTCGGTTTATAGAGGTAAGTACGAGTATGTTTGTTCTTTATAGTATCGCAGCATCACAATTAATATAACCTAACATCATATACTTGAAAGATATGTCTTAGTGGCTTATTTCTTTGTTTTTTTTTTCTAAAATACCAAAGTCTTTGCCTAAGTTTAGTGCAGATGAGCATTAAATAATTCTATGACTAAGAAAATACAGTCAAGCGTTTTAATGCTTAACCATAATATAAAGATAAAATGGGTAAGAAATTATCTGACTCAGAATGTAGAACAACAACAACATCGCTTCCTTTTACGCGCGACGACTGTAGCCCGTATATGTGTCGGCTTGAAGAGGTTGTTTGTTTGTTAGTTTGTTTGTCTGTTACCTGTTTATTTATCTCTGAAATGGCTTATCGGATTGTACTGGGGTTTTTCGCAATCAATTCGTTATTCTTCAAGGTCGGTTCTTAGATAGTCAAAAGAAACATAAATGATATCACCACAAGTCAATTTAGTTTTTTTTACATCCACATTTTACACCTTACCTTATAGAAGTGGTATCACTAAGTGGTTTAACCGCTGTATAGTTATGCTTTGTTTTAGCGTTTCTTGAAAAAAACGCTAAACCAAAGCAAAAGTTCTTTTTGGAAAGATTATTTTAACTCTAAGCCGTTGTGCCTTACTATTTACCGATAGTTTTGATAGATACAGGGCATAGTTTATTGTTATTTAACACGATGACTTACGAAACGATGACTTACATAATGAGTCATTCTGTGATGAAGAGGTAGGTTATTTTGTGACCTTCAGTTTATGTACATATTTACTCTGTTAAGATAACTATGAGAAAATTTTGTAGTAATCATACCGCGACAGTATAACCTACACTTCTACCGGCTACCGGTAAATTTTAGCAAATGGAAAATACTTAAGAACCTAAAAGTGCATAGTATAAAACCAAGGTTATATTCGCGTTTATAGTTTGTAGTTTGCAGAAGCCCACTGCAAACTGCAAACTAAGGCTCATAATTTTTGGTGTTAAGAGTTTCGTAGTCACTTTTGCAGTGATTAACTCCATAATAAAATGTATTCATTTGGTACGGTAAATATCTACAGTTCCTAAATAAGTTATAAGTGATTAGTGTGTAAAAAAGATGTGTGCTAAAGGTGTATTTTCATCTTGGTTTCAAGGCAAGTGATAAAATGATTAAGATGAAAATGTTTTTAGGCTAGTAACAAAATAAATCTATAAAATAACTAAGGTTTACCAACACAATAACGGGTGGTGAGACTAAACAAGGCATTTTGGTACCCATTTTTTACTTGTTTTCCACCTTTCATAACACCCTCTGTTAGAGATCCGTAGTTTAATATTAAGTTTTCACGGGCCTTCAATCGATTTGAAATCAAGAAGTACCCATTTATTGGCGCAGTGGGCGAAGGCCCGCCTGAGACGCAGAAAGTTGCGGGTTCGATTCCCGCCGCGGAACAAATTTTTGTATGATCTGTATCGTATGAAAATTTTATTTTCGTATTTTGTATGAAAAGCATATAAGTAGTATATCAGTCATGTACTTCCCATAATACTTTGCTTAGTTTGGGGTTAGATGATGATGTATAAAAAATGACCAGCACTATTATATATGAATTTGATTTAATAGTGAAAACGGCTATAGACTCTCTGCGCCTTGGGAATCCTGGGGTCTAGACAAATACCTCACGCTTTCTTTTCCTTTCATGCTAACGCAAATTTGTCAAGGTAAAGCTTGGCAGCTGTCACGTGACATTTTCACAGCTTATGTCATTCCCATACAATTAAATCTTTCCGCAGGCGTTAACGCCAACAGAAAGTGGTATTTGTCTAGATCCCAGTGAACAACCTCTGCATCGCGAACGTGATAGTGTGTCGTAATGTGAACATGGACTTTTCTGATTCTGGTAGTGGAAATGAGGGTAGTTGCGGCTACTGTCTTTTTTCTCGATGATAGCTCCATAGATTCCAGTCATCTCGTAACTACGGTTGTTGCAATACAGTTCAAAACGTCAGAAAAAATAAAATAGATAAACGCGATAAAGATCCGTTAAAATTTATAATTAAGTTAACTGATCGCGGAAGTTTATAAACTACGATCTGTAGTTCTTTTATTTGAATTTTAAATTTTCTAATTAGTTAAAATGTATACGATCAGGGGTACAGAGGGGGCGGGAAGGAGCGGTTTAAGACATACAACTTGCCTTACCTATTACCCTCGCTAGAGATGAGTAGTTTTTGAGTTATTGAAACCTATCGGCTCCCCTACAATCATTCTAGTTTTACGATTTGAAACTATTTACTATTACGAAATAAAATAGAAATAAAATAGGTTTTTAATTTGAATTTAAAATTTTCTAATCCGTAAAAATGTAAATTATATTGGGTACAGAGGGGGCGGGAAGGAGCGGTAGAGGACATACAACTTGCCTTACCTATTACCCTCGCTAGAGATGAGTAGTTTTTGAGTTATTGAACCCTATCGGCTCTCCCACAGTCATTGTAGTATTACGATTTAAAACTATTTGCTATTACGAAATAAAATAAGTGGCCTCTACCACCTCTTTCTTGTTAGCAGGTATTCATGTTCTTAGACACCCTGTCTTGAATATAATGTGGTTTATTTGACACAACAACAAAGCACAGAACGAACACGTCTAAAAAGAAGATTAAGATTTGAATATAAACACAAATACAAAGAGGATTTTTTTTTTGTGATATTTGTCCCAACATTAGTTTTAACTTAGTGCTGGGGGAGCACCAATCTCCTGTAATGAAGGAGGGTGTATGATTACGGATGTTGATAAGTCAAAGTTTACCGTGTAATCTTACAGATGTAGAAAGAGGGGAGGCAGAGGATGGAGAGAACCGTCGTCCTCTGCTCACAACCAACGTTAACGGCACACCTGATGGCAGACTGCGCCCTGATCGACCTGCAAATTTAGGGCTCACTATCACCACACAGTATGTCTTTTACTTTCACTTTCACTTTGGCACGAGCGCAAAGGTCATGGGATAAACTGTATAAAATTGATTTACCCTGTCTGTCCGCGGGTTAGCTCAGAGACTCTTAGTACTAGAAAACTGTAATTTGCCATGCATATACAAGTACATACACATCATCATGCCGTGTTGAAAAAAATATTTTTAGGTATCCTACACGTAATGTGGGTGTGTTTTTTGTTTTCTCGTCAATCTCATAGAAATCAAATCGTCGATCCCATAGGGTGTCGTTGGATAATTCTTTCAATAATATTGCAGGTGTGTGAAAGCCATGTTTCGATTCAGGGCTCCGCTTGCGTAATATTAAGCTTTAAAGTGCTAATTTTTGTTAGGGTCAAGTAAGGGGGGGGGGGGGGGGTGACTGCCATCTAAATGGTTGTTTTTGGATATATTAAAAAAAACACAACAGTAAAGTTTATATAACGAAGTTAAAAGGAAAACTATCACAGTTAAGTAGGCTTTACAATTTAACGAGTAATGGTCGACCAACTTATAAAATATACCTTCAACTAGAGGGGAAACTGCAGTAATCTAATTCTGTTCAATGACTAAAGTTACATTAAGTATATATTGACGAGTAGTGTCGCTTCGTTTATTCAACGTTTTTTTTTGTTTGTAAAATAAACCCACACTTGATTTTTTATCCAATCTGATCTAATCTAATTATTATTATCCTTTATTAATTTCAATTCTCAGGCTTATATGCCTGGGGCCTTTACAGGCATTAGTGGAGACTAAGCTAACACTAAGAGGCCTTTTGTACATTATCATATAAAAAAACGGAATTTTGTGGATGGCGACTGATGTAAACTATTGGAAATATGAGTGATAAACTAGGCTATTGGTGGAGTATATGCTTATGGAATGGTTATTAATTACTATTATTATTATTCATTTATTTCAGATTATAAAAATCCATTACTTATACAGAAACTTAACACTATACATAGCAGGATAAAAATTTAATCATAAATTGTCTGATTCCACTACAGGGCGAAGGCCTCTCTTCTCTTTTTCCAGTCTTCGCGGTCATGTGAATCGATTGTCCAGGATATCAAAAATGTGTCGAGTTCGTCGCGCCACCTCCGCCTGAGCCGACCCCCTGACCGCGTCACACTCTGTGAGACCCGCTCAGTGGCTACTTTAGCCCACAGCTCGTCCAGAATTCGGGGCATATGTCCAGCCCAGTCCCATTTCAAATTGGCAGACTTATGGCTATAGTGTTTATTAAATCGTTTCGTATTATGTTTCTAATTTCCAGACATCCACTTTACCGTCCGCCCATTCCACCACTGCCAGATCAAACCCCATCATCAGCGTTGTCATCAACGGTGACCACTCCAGTGGAGGGTGTGTGTGTGAACAAGCAATGGAGACGCAGCGATCGGCGGCTCAGAAGACTGAACACGGAACTGCTGGAGGCTATTGAAGGACATGATCATGAAGAGGTGGAAAGGTAATAAAAATATAACTCTATTTTCCGGAAGAGTCGAAGAGACCATTTAATTTTAATAATGTAAGATATCTAAATAACATAATTAACATAAACATGACGATCTCTCTGGCGCAGTTGGGGAAGACCCGCCTGAGACGCAGAAGGTTGCAGGTTCGTTTCCCGCCGCGGGACAAATGCTTGTATGCTCTGCAAATAATTGTCTCGGGTCTGGGTGTTTCTGGGTGTATGTATAATCTGTAAGTATTAACAAAAAAATAAGTATATAAGTAATATATCAATCATATAGTTCCCATAATACAAGCTCAGCTTAGTTTGGGGCTAGATGATGCTGTGTGAAAATAAAATCAATAAAAATTATACCTATGTTAATAATAAACAATAAGGACGATTAAAATTAAAAGAAAGTATTCACCTACTTTAAAACTGAACAGCTTATAAAAAAATAAGTTACCTACCTACATTATAGGACTGTTCGTGCAAGGCGTAATACTGACTTAATTCTTGTTTGAACAAATTCTTCTTGAGTGGCTTTCTGACAGAGAGTCCACCAAGTCCACAACGACTTGCGCATCTAATATGTAATAAATAAATAAATATAAATAATGCTGGACATTTTCACACAGCGTCATCTAGTCCTTTAACTGACTGTAACTTTTCGTAATAGCTTTTGATAGAAACCTGTGATGTAGACATGTATTGATAGTATATTTCAAGGTTCTGATAGAAAGCTACAAATATCTTAGTATAATGACTAGGTACATTGGGTTTACAAAACCTTGAGTGATAGTGTTTAATTTGTATTTTTATATTTATTTTTCACACTTTTATTCAGGCAATAGCACCGTCATTCTTTTAAATAGTTCTCTCCATCCTAAGGTTATCTGGAAGAAATCGTTTTCAGCGACAAGACCGCCCATTGTGCATTTTTTTTTGTTTTTTCTTTTTACTGTTTCTGTGTTTATATTGTAAATTGGTGTTATGCACAATAAAGAGTTTATCTATCTATCTATCTATCTACTTGGACCCGTGAGGATATTCTAATATGGGCATGAATTTTGTCACAGTCTAAACTAACCTACAATCTCATCAAAACGAAATTTACCAATTCCAGTTTAAATCTTGGAAAGCTGACAACAACTTGTCTTTCAGACTCCTCAATGCAGGCGCTAATCCCAACGCTACCTGTCGGCTAGACCTGGTCTCCGCGTGCCATTCAGCCGCTATCAGCGGAGGCGATTCCCTGGGTCTGCTCATTAAGTTTGGAGCCGAGAAGCTGAGGATAGACCGGCTTGGCAGAACACCTCTTCATCTAGCCGCGTATGCCGGCAACGCTAAGCTGGTGGCTATACTACTTGACTTTCCTGAAGGTGAGATTAAGGTTAACGACCCAATGACTCAAGTTGCATAGCAATACGACCCAATGTTTCAAGTGAGAAACGTAACAATAAAAAAAAACAAGTGCGAGTCTCGCCATTTTTTCGGAGCTTTTCCCGAAATTTAGTTTCCAAAACCATGAGCAATTAAAAATGTATAGTTGTCAGATTTTTCCCTATACTTATAGTATAAGACGATATTACTTGCCAAATTTCATAGTTCTAGATCAATGGAAAGCACCCTATAAATTTTGATTCCCTTGAGAGTGTCGAAATATACGTTTTTTTCGGCATAAACAGCCGTATCTTTTTTTTTACGTTAACATAGAAGTTTGATTTTTTCAGAGCTTCAAGGGACTGTAGACCTAAGTATATGGTTTTAATTTAAACTCGATATCTCCACGCGTTTCCGAGATAAAGGGTCTTGACAGACAAACAGACAGACGGACAACAAAGTGATCCTACAAGGGTTCCGTTTTTTCCTTTTGAGGTACGGAACTCTAAAAATAAACAAAAACAAGCTTACTATTACCCGTGTTGGAGAACCTCAGATCTATACTCATTATGCAGATCGGTGAGGATACTAAGTAGGGAGTAGTCAGAGACACGACCAAATATTATATTCCACACATGCCCATGTTTTGCATAGTAGTTATATTAATCAACTTTTATGTAAAGTCGTTGCATAGCTTGCTGACAACCTGAAAATTTGAGAATATTTTCTCTTTTGGTGTATCAAGGTGCAATAAGAAAGTATTTCTACTCCTTATAGTGGAACAGACCGATGAAGTTGTATGGAAATAAAAATTAACGCAGAAAAAGTAGTTGCGTAAGGTTAATAATGTTTTCCCGAGAGAAACTAAAATAACTTTCTCGAGCCATTTATTTAGCAGCAATTCAAAGCAACATTATCTACCTAGGAAGGTACTTGCAGTGAAGCAAAATCAATAGAATCTAAAATATCTACAAAAAAATCACGTTCGCCTCATGACCACAATCAGATGAAATTCTTCATCGGGAGCCACAACTGCTTCCGTCTTCCTTGATACCAGTCGGAGTACCACCAGCTCATCAGTCACATCCTGGAATACGAAGGAACGTGGTATTTTATTGATCAATTAAAACTAGCGCAGCGTTTACGTGATCAGTTCATAGTAACAAAATAAACAAAATCTAAATAAATCCTTTTTGCTTTTACTAAAAAACGGGATTTGTGAGTTGAATGTTTCCCGATATTTCGGCACTTCTTTGCGGGTTTTGAATGATAACATTAACATTCAACACCGTTGTGTGTCGGCTTCGATACACATTACTTACTTATTTGAAGTTAATTCCCCAAAAAATGTTGTTTTTTCCAGCAATGTTTGGAACATTCAGAGGTCATGAAAGCATTGAGTTTGGGTAAGTAGGTACATACAATTTCTTTGAGAGCATTGGATGCATGAGCTGATAAGGCTCTCATGTGAGTTGAATAAGTAGCTGCTGTCAAGCTGTCCAGTGTAGTTGTTTCAGGAAACCCTGGAAGAATGTAACGACATTTAAACGTATTTATGAACAATATTCACCAAATACTCTTCCAGGTGTTCAAACACACTTGGCTCATATAATATAACTATTAATTATTCTTGCATTTCCACCATTTTCTACTAGCCACTACTTCTCAATAGTCAATACGTAAAGGAGAAACGAAAGGGTTTCTCCTTTTGAACTTCTAGCACTACATAAAAACACGATTACATAGTTTAAATAATCTGACCTTCAAGTGGTAAACTAAAAAAAAATGCATGGATTGTGTGAAGAATATTCACACAATTACAAGCACATATATTATAAGTTTACAGTCTTAAGGAAGTAAGTAATTGACTAGGTACTGTATTCTGTGGTGAGTACAGAGATGAGGGAAGAATAAATAGGTTGTGCCGACTCTATGTATCTAAAGTACGGCAAAAAAATGTGATGCTGTGATAGTTTACCTTCACAATTGACAATAATGGTCCCTACAACATTTCCATTTTCGTTTATCCTTGACATTGTATCCGTTGCTCCTGGCCCCTGAAATAATGTTATGATGTTTGAGATGTCAAGTACCTACTAAATAATATTTTTCAGTGCTTGCCCTCTTATGGACTGTATTTCCCTAAATCATTGGTTTTTGCCTCATAACAATGATTGCCTCATTATAGAAAACCTTGAGTCCCACAGTCAGAACAGGTCGGTTATTATGTTCTCATTATGTTTTGCCTTCGAGTTACTAACCATGAAATTCTGCGCTATTTCCATGTCTTGGTAATAATATAAATAACTTTTTGAAGAAAATCAAAAAAAAAATCTTGAAATTCAAGAACACCGACAAAGTGGGTGACAAGCAGGACAAGCACAGAGAAAAAATACCATTCAAGTTCAACTTCTTATCCCTTTGACAAATATGAAAAAAGATGTTCATAAGAGGTCGCGAACGTGTCTCATGGTAAAGCTAGCCAGTGTTTTTGCCTGGCTGCCAAAGGAGGGTAAAGTTTTTCACGTGTATGTTTGTAAGTTGCAAAAAGAATTAACTCAGACGCGTGATTAAAATAGTTTGTTTGTGACCTACCGTAACAGTGAAACTAGAAATATCTTATTTATAGATGTCCAAGAGAGGATCGACAATGAGAGCATGTCCTCGGAAACGGAAGAGGATGTCAGAAAGCTCTGCCCAAAGATTAAAGAGCTCACAATGGTGCGATGCGACCTTGGAGAGGTCAATATGACGCTGCCGAAGAACTGGAAAGACAATATTGACCATAATTGCAGGGACATTAAAGGAAGCGTAAGTCGTTTTTCATCTGATCAACTAGATTTCGTCAACTACTTTACAAAAAAAGACCGAGTGAAGAGTTTGACGAAACAATCCACCAACTTTCTTTGTCTTTATTCTTTTCCTTTTTCTATTCCTGCGTCAGGCGGGGTCGGCTCTCCTAATGATTATGCGCCAGGACGCTCTGTCCTGGGGTTTTTTCGTCTATCGTCTTACGTTGCAGGAGAGGCAGCCTCTACTCTAGTTTTTTCTCCGGTAGTTCTAATACTTTTTTAACTATAACCAAGTTTATTTGTTTCATTATTATCAATCTGTTTATGCCCGCAACTAGATAATTCCCAAAGAGTGCCGTGACGGACGGTTTTAAGCAATTACATTCATTGAATTTTTAAGATGTCATCGATCCAGCAGATGGGGTGCTTCTCTGCATTGCATCGTCCGGTTCGTTATTCTGTAAGCTATTTGGCTTGCCCAGAAGCACTTCAACTTGCCACATAGCTCTGTGATGACTTCAGCTCTCCTACGGGTTTAGTCGTTTTGCTAAAAATATGCAAGAGAATATCTTCCAGCTGTGAGTGGAGTCCGGCTACAGTTGATGATCAGGGGGTTAGGATAATATTTCCAAGACCTTGGCCGATCCCCAGATAATTATTTTATCACACTTATATTATTAAAAAAGTTTGGATATTTGTTGTTAATAATCATCGTAACGGCTGAACTGATTTGGATAACATTTAGAACTGTTATAGTTTATAATTTTCTCGTGAATAACATAGGCTAGGCTACTTTTTATCCAGGTACCAAGCATACGAAGCCGTAGGCAGAGGCTATTTATGTTCTGTGTGCTGTTTAAGGATAATAGTCATTTGTTACCCTTGTCGTTTCAGCTGCCTCTCTTCCAAGCCGGTTGGACGCCGCTACACGTCGCCAGCTCCTGTGCCCGTAAGCACTGCACGCGTCTTCTTCTGGCCGCGGGTGCCGATCCCAACATGCCTGACATGGAGGGCCGTACGCCTCTAGACGTCACCGGCTACGCATATTACTACGACAAAGAGGTCAATGCGAAACAGTAAGCATCTTTGTACTAGAAGGTTCATTGCAGACATGGTATGGCATGATAAGTCCAATGAAAGATCGACTGAAAAAAAAAAACGGTGATGAATCCATGAACGAACCAAGACAGTGTTAAATGTCATCTGCAATGTCTTGAAAAACTGCTTTTCGAATTAAATAATAAGTGATGATAAAAGTTAGTATTTCTTGAGGTTTATTTGAACGGCAACCAGGCTTAAATTTCACTAGTGAAGGTAAGATTTAAATATTTTCTTGATAGGTACTAGAAATGTGCGCGTATCAAAACTGTAAAGCCACATTTAAGTGGCTAATTTAGAGAATGGCAATCATCGCCAAGCCAACCCGAATACCAATATGCCATTAATAAAAATGCCACCAAGCAGCGCTCAAGCAGCATATATTTTTAAGTTTTTTGTGTCCTATTTCATCTGGTATATGGACTAGTCCTCCTTGGCTTATAAAGGCTTATTTTCATTAATTCACCTTCCCCAGTTTCGTAGATGTGATCAAAATGCTGCTGAAAGCCGGCGGGCATTACAATACCATGCGGCCAAAGGGTCTCGACAACCTGGACACGCCTCTCCATACAGCCGTCGAGCTAGAGAACATAGATGCAATCAGGGAGCTGCTGGAGGCAGGTGCTGGGATCACTGGACTGAACAGAGCCGGCCAGACGCCACTGCACGTCTGTGTACGAAAAGAGTTAGAGGAAGAACTACAGGTGACTCATTTAATTTAAACTGACTGAAGTGTAACTGACGAGTGACCTCACTTAGTTCATAATTGTTCCAAGGAAACTCTCTCCTTTGAGATAATGGCCACTTTTTGTCCACTAAAGATCTGGATACCTCTAACAAGGCTAAACAACTGTTATAACCAGGACCGATGTATCAATATTCCCTTGAAGTACGGCAGCGCTCATTCCTAGGCCACTACCGATCACTCGTCCAAATGGTGACCTGGCAGAACATTGCTAAACCTAGTTTAACTATTCGTTAGTGTTATATCTTTTTATTTCTTGGTCACCCTGTAGTCTTAGTTGTAATGACACTTATAATGGTCTTGTGATTAAAGGTGAGATTACCATTGTAGTTAATCGAGTCTGTGTGCCTAAAGGTTCCTTTCCTGCAGTCCCTGTAATCAAAATTAGGCATGCGATTGCTATAACCATTTTTTATTTGTCCTATCATCAGGTATTAGCAAACTATGACTACAGCCACGCGGACCCCATGTTGGCTGTAGTAGATGTGAAAGACAAGGACGGGCACACAGTCCTTCAGGCGGCTGTCGAAGCTGCGTGGGTTCCAGGCGTGTGCGTAGCTTTGGAATCTGGAGCTGATGTTACGTTGAAGGTAATACATAACTTTATAACCAGGCTATATGTTCAATTTTTGGTGTATATCTAGTAAATAATAAAGTTATTTTTTCTCAGGCAAATGACGGAGAGACTCCTATACATTCTGCAGCAGCGTTAGGCAATATAGACGTCCTGAATGAAATCCTGAG
Source organism: Perizoma flavofasciatum (assembly GCA_958496245.1). Classification (NCBI taxonomy): domain Eukaryota; kingdom Metazoa; phylum Arthropoda; class Insecta; order Lepidoptera; family Geometridae; genus Perizoma; species Perizoma flavofasciatum. The sequence goes on along the minus strand of OY292443.1, from coordinate 2,397,923 downwards.
TGTTGCAAAACAAAAGGATGCAATTGACTATCAGAATGCAGAGGGCGAGACTGCACTCTACAAGGCTATAGTAAATGGGCATATCAAATGCTTAAAGAAAATAATAAAAGAAGGGGCTTCACTTAAAATTACTCTACCAGGGGAAGTGAATATTTTCCACGTAGCAGCTGATCACGGCCACTTCGAAATATTGAAGGAACTATTAGAACATGATGAAGCAATTACTTTAGCTTTGATAAATTCCCTGACTGCTGGAGATAGAAGAGGATTTGCACCTATACACTTTGCTGTGTCAAATAACCATTTAGACTGTGTTGAGATTCTTCTATCTAAGAACGCCGATATCCGTTGCAGAACAACATGCAGTCCCCACAAAGCATCTACACCTTTACACATAGCAGCTGTAAAGAACTATACAGAAATAGCCAAACTTATACTAACATATGACAACACAACAGTTCACGAAGTAAACAGCATGGGATGGTATCCTCTTCATACAGCCAGTCATCACGGCAGTAGAGATGTTATAACCATACTTCTGAAGAAAGGAGCTGATCTATCAGGGTATACAGACGGTCCGAAGAAGTACAAAAGAACAGCTATAGATATGATTGTACACAACCTGTCAAAACCCACAGAATTTATGGAAGATGTGTTTGATTCTTATATTTCGAGCAACGGACAAGATCTCCAGGATCCTTCATGTGAAGTCACAGTTGACTATGGGATCCTAATGCCTAATGTATGCGAGCTTGAACAGATGAAAGTTATAGAGGCGTTGTTAAAGACTGGTAACAGATATGGACAGAGAAGACTGCTAGTACATCCCTTGGTAGAAAGCTTTTTATACCTAAAATGGAAGGCTCTGTTACCATTTTTCTATACAATTATAACGTTCTACGGGATGTTTTTATTTTCATTGACTGTTTTTGTAATATCTGTATTTTTCTATCGAGATACAAATGAGAAGCCACCGAATTGGTTAGATAGTACTATTTGGAGCTACATTGTTTATGGGACTATATCATTGGTGTTAGCTCAGGTGAGTTATCTTCATTATAGTTTATAATATTTTACGCTTTCTGTCTATCCTACGAGTACCAGTGATCCATTATATTTATTCAATGTAATCTTCTGACCCTACGACTTTGACATAAAGAAGCTTTTCTAGGCTCAAGTATTTGCACTCAAGTGTGCATGTTTTGTTACAGGAACTTCTGTACATGAACGTGAAAAGTAGCCGTTACTTCCTCCAGCTAGAAACCTGGGTCAAGTTTGGTTCCTTAGCGCTTGCCGTGATACTACCATATACCGTAGTAGTGGTGTCACTGGGGGACGCAGACTGGCCAAGACATGTCGCGACCCTAGCCCTACTCCTCTCCTGGTTGGAAATGATGTTCTTGTTGTCTAGGTTCCCCAATTGGGGGTACTATGTGCTCATGTTTGGGAAGGTGGCCTCCAATGTTGTGAAGGTATGGTCGCTTAGTTACATAAACTACTATCTTTTGTCCTTGTTCAAAAAAAAATTTATAATATTCTAAGACGATAGTTAGAACGAACTCATGAATCAAAATAAAAAATAAAATTATAAAACTTCTTTTCAACTACGATTACCTAACGCCGACTAAACAGTTGTATACACAAACAAAAATTATGAACATTCACCAAACATATTGCTACAATACTTGCATTCTAATTAGAAAAATTTTAGACGATCAAACACACACACAAACTACTTTTAAAACAAATAAACAAAAGGGCAAGAGAGTACTTCGTAATGCAGACAATATTCACATTTCCAAGGTTCGTACGAATTATGGTTTGAAGAGCATATGCTTTGAAGGTGCAAAATTATTTAATACTCTCCCAAAAAATATAAAGGCAACCCAAAATTTTAACCTTTTTAAAACAAAATTAAAATTTCACATTACAACAAAGTTTTAAATACGTATCTGTTGCTTTGTCCTGCCGATGCCGCCGATCGGCTTGCTTATCGCTTTCGCGCTCTGCTTGCTTACTGTTGTGAGTGGTTAACACAAAGCTCCTTTTCAATATGTTATTTTTGCTAGACTATTAGTTACCTACCTACTTAAAATGTTCTGCATGCTTGCTCAATTTTATAGAACTTACTTTGTATTTTCTCATTAAGTGAAATTATGTAATTTCTTTTGAGAATAAATTTCTTTGACCGGAATCAAAGATTTTAACAAAACTTAAGTGCATAAGTCATATGGCATATATGACCCAACCTGCCTATTACATCTTTCATATTACTTGAGAAGTGATATTTATCATATGCTTGGTATTGCAGTATTAACATAATACTATACTGTTGTGTTCTTTCAGATCCTCCTGACCTTTGCATTCCTCGTGATTGGCTTTTCTCTCAGCTTCATGATCCAGTTCCGGTCACAGATGCCCTTCGAAGGACCCTGGGCTGCTTTCGTCAAGACCATCGTCATGATGACATCGGAGTTTGATTACGAAGCACTTTTTGACGAAGAACATTCACAGGAACTTGCCACATCTTTGGTCATCGTCAGGATTATATTCCTTGTCTTTCTAATTTTAGCAGCAATCGTTTTGATGAATCTTCTCGTCGGTGTAGCTGTTAACGATATCAACGATCTAGAAGTTCTGGGGAACATAAGAAGGCTAGCGAAGCAAGTAGAGTTTTTAGGGACGTTGGACACGCTTGTATACAATAAGTTATTCAGCAAAATCCTCCCTAAGAAAGTGGGAAATACGCTGAAAAATAAAAGAAAAGTCCTAGAAGTGATGGTGCTATGCCCAGGGAAACCAAGATGGAAGTACTCTAAAGTGCTACCTTCGAGGCTCAGGGACGCCATTTTCAACAAAGCCCAGTTGCAGAAGAAACAACTCGAAGACGAGTTGCGCCTGAAGGCTTTTAAAATGAAGATAGAAGAAATCCACGATACAGTTGTAATAGGTAAAAAAATCGTTAAATCTGAGTTGAGTATTTCACAAACCATCAAAAATAAGGACGATGAGATTGTAGAACATTTGGATGATATAGTCGATGTAGTATCAGAGCTTAAAGGACAGACTAGAACCTACGTGGAAGAGTCGAGGAGTGCTATAGACGCTCTCAATGTGAAAATGGACCAAATGTCGCTGGACATAGAGGCTGTTAAGGAATTTTTGACTACATTAGAAAGCAAACTTTTTTCTAGATAGGATAATGACCGTTTTGATATAATATACTAAGAACTTCTAACAATAATGTGAATATATTTTGAGGCACCAGATTTTTAAGAATTGATCAAAAATAAAATGAGCTTGTTTCAGTACGTTGCGTTGTAACAATTTTTAGTATTTTAATAAAAATGGTTAAAACAAATAAATTTTTATTTAGAAACTAGCTTCTGCCCACGGCTTCGCCCGGGTGGCATCCGGATAAAAAGAAGCCTATGTGTTATTCTGATGTATAAGCTATATTACTGTAAAGTTTCATCAAAATACATTCAGTAGTTTTTTGCATGAACGAGTAACAAACATCTATCTTCACAAACTTTCACGTTTATAATAGTGGTAGGATAGTGCACGTCATCAAAAACTATCTTGTCGAAGAGAGACAGTTTTTACTTTTTGCAAAGAGACTCTTCAGAGTTATGTGTCAATCTGCAAATAACGTAATCTCGTGAATTCGTGAATAGCCGTTACCGTACAGAATACCGTTCCGTGGTCAATCAATCTGGAAGATCAATCTGATCTTTGCAATTTAAATGGTTTCTAAAACTGTCGTTTAAAAATGAGCAATAATGTATTATATATATTTTTACAAAGAAACTAACAAACACGCCCACGACTGTATCCCCCATGATGAACATTCTCAGATTCACACCTAGCAGGTAGATCTTTGAGGATACCAAGTAGAGGGTAGTCAGAGGCAAATCCAAACATTAAATTTGGCACATACCTGCAGTTTGCAAGTAGTTAGCATTCCACGTGGCAGGTTGCAAGCCCATCGTCGTCATTAGTGTTCCAATGAACACTAATCGATGGCACATGCCTTCAAATGTTTGTTCCTAGGGCATGCCGGTTTCCTTAAGATGATTTCCTTCACCGTTTGTACGGATGTGTACTGTCCAGTTTTGTACAACTCTGGAATACGAACCTATTTCATGCTCTGTTTACGTGTGCGAGTGCTATCAAGGGGCAAGTGATGTGCTGCCATAGTATTTTAAACTATTATTAAATTAATGTAAGTAGATTCGTTGGCACATACATTTTCGTTTTTTTACAATGTTTTGATATTATTGATAATGTTGTTAATATAATGAACATTTTATTTTAACAAAATAACGAAGAATATAATGTACTTATCACAAGCTTATTACTTTGTGTCGAAGTACACATTTAAGGCATATATTTCTATTTTTTGTATGCCTTTAGTTTTCCACTGCAAGGAGAAGGGAGGGGGAAGGGGCACTGCCTCCCTCCTTCCGCTGGTCTCTATCTTGAGCCAGATGTTTCTGACTTAGATATTTCTGGCCAGTTCTTATAATAGGAGTTTAGCTTTCCCGTCATCGCTGTCTGGGTCTTCCACGTGGTCGCCGTGCGTTCGGAACCCACTTAGCCGTCTTAGCACAGAGTTCTTCGGGCATACGACTAACGTGTAACAGTCCATGCTGAGATTACCAGCTGTCAGAGCTACGAGCGATTTTGGGAGAGCAGTATCGTATTTCTTATGCGGTCGCTAAGTCTGACTCCTAAGATACTGCGTTCCATAGACCGCTGGCATACAGTTTCAATAGGTTATAGATAATCATAAACTTAACTTATAATATACCTTAACATTATAAAGGTTTTTTGGTAGGCCTACCAAAACAAAATAAAACAGGCAGGATCTCATCGAAAATTTGGGACATACTCGTAAACTGAGCATTCAAATCAATGGGGACAATACATTTCATCAAACAAAACAAAAGAGTAAGTTTTTTAAGAGTAAGTTTTTTCTTATGATTTGGATTGTAAAACGTCTTTAACCAACGTTTCGAAGTGATCCTTGTGATTTTATTGAATATATGAATTTTGACTTTGACTTTCACTTTGACTTCTACATAGACGTCATCTAATTATGATATCATCATCATCATAATGAGATGATCATGATGTAGTAGACGTTCAATTTTGCTCGTGTGAGCAAAATGACTAGAATGAAAAAGTATACAGTGGTGGTCATATAATTAGAAACACCAACCCTTTCTTCTATTTTCATTACAAATTAACATCATAACTAATTTTTAACGTGCCATAGAGGGCTCCTACGTATTTATATGGATGTATCGGTTCTTTTAAAGTATTACTATACGAGTTTAGTAATAACAAACAACAATTTTGATATAAAAATATAACATTTTAATAAAAAGTCTATTAAAATACACGGACTAAAGTGGACAACTAAATAGAAACAAAAAAAAACAACAATATAAACATTAACTAAGTGAACAAAACCACATTTAATTTGAATAATTCTATGAATACTACATTCAAAACCGATTAGTACTGTTAGTACTTGGTAGGGTACCCTCTGTTGTCGATTACAGCTTTACAACGACGTGGCATTGATTCTATCAGTTTTTCACACGTTTCAAAAGTTTCCAAGCTTCTACAAATGCGTCGTAAAGTTGGTTGATATTGGTGATATGCTCATCCGACAATGTTTTCTTCACAGTGTGCCACAAATTCTCTATCGGATTTAAATCCGGACTATTAGCAGGCCACTCTAACACTGTCACCAATTGTTGTCTGAGAAACGCTTTAACGCTGTTTGCTGTATGCTTTGGATCATTATCGTGCTGAAAAATCCAATTCACTGGCAAATCATCTGAATATGGGATCATTGTCTCCTCCAAGATTTTTTTGTATTGAAACTGATCCATCAGCCCTTCAATCTTTCTCACGGGACCAACTCCGTATCCGGAAAAGCATCCCCATACTTTAACATTTCCACCGCCGTGCTTAACTGTTTTTATAGTGTACTTGTTATTCAAAGCCTCGTTGATTGGTCGCCGTACGTATCGTTTTCCGTCGGAATTTACCAAATTTACTTTAGTTTCATCTGAAAACAAAACTTTTCTCCATTGATGAACAGTCCAACTGGCATATTTTCTAGCGAAGGCTAGACGATTTTCTCTGTGTCGCCTGGTGAGAAGTGGCACTTCCCTAGCAAGTCTTCCATACAAATTTCCTTCAACCAACCGCCTACGGACTAGTCTTGCGGACACGTTTCGAGGGTCGTCTTGTGAAAATACTTCTTTTCGTATAACATTAGAACCTTTAAAGGGATCTGTCTTAGCCAAAGGAATCATAAGCCTGTCTTCTTGAACGGTGGTCTTCCTTGGCCGAACTTTTCTAGGCACCTTATCGGATGTTCCATGTTTTTTGTGATGTGCAATGGTGTTAAATACCATCTTTACGGAACACTAAATGATCGGCGATCTTTCTGTAAGACCATTTTCGTTTAAAATGAAAGTTTACGATAATTTTTCTTGTTGCTGCATCACAGCTCTTGTTTTTACCCATTTTTAATAATTAAATCTGACAAAAGGTAACAAATCCGAATGAGTAAGAAAAGGCGGCAAAATGCATAATGCGGTGACATTCCGAAAGGTGAATTTTAGTTTTAAAATTCAATTTTAGAACCTAGTCATACTTTGTTTCTAATTAGTTGTCCGACTGCCAGTACTAAGAATATTGATTGATACTTTTGTTTTAATTTTTTTTTTATAATTATTGTATTGGTTGTCTGAATGTTATTGCCTATTATTATCCCAGAGATATAAATGTACATTGTGATTTCGTAAATTAAACTATTACCTCCAATTAATTGATAATTAATTGTATGATGGTTACATTAAAAGACTACCAAGTGACTAAGTGTTTCTAATTATATGACCACCACTGTATGTTCTCTTATATACAAGGTATGAGCGTCAAAACGTCCTGCTTGAGCACGTACGAAGTTGCTCACATCAGAACCATCGTGTTAATTAGCAAATATCTCATTCACGCAACTTGTCTAAAGTCTTCACTCTATTATATGCATACAAGGTGTCCCAGAACATAAGTGTTTTTGTTTTAAAATGATTTTTATTTAGATTTCAATTCAAATTACATTGCTTATAATAAGGATTGGGAGCTTTATTTTAGCCAACCCATCTATCACGCATGTTTTTATTTAGTTTGGATACCTGTTGTCTCAATAATAGGTGTTATTACCTACCTATCTATAAGAAAAAAGTATATAATATGTGTCTAACAATTTATAATAAATTACCTGAGGAACTTAAAGCGTTAGATGGATTTACATTTAAGAGAAAGTTAATGGTTAATGAGTAATTCTTTTTAAAGCCTAGATGAGTATGTCACATATAATAATAGAAATAAATTAGCATGACTTTTTTATTATTTGCACGCATGCATGCAGGCTGAGTACATTTTTAATCATAATATTTAAGACCTTAATTATAAAATATGTATTCTTGCAAATAAATGATTTGATTTGATTTGATTGGAAAGAGTAGTCAAACTGTTGTACATTGTGACGTCAGTTACTGAAAAAAATATGATATCCTATTATATTTTTTATGTCATAAAAAATGTGACACATAAATACGACGTAGCAACTTTTTTATTACTTCAGGTACCAATACGTACTTTTTAAGAAAAACATATTTGAAAACTGGCTGCTGTTAAAAGTACCATATTTGTTTTAAATTACCTTGAAGTTGAGGAGGTCATGAGGTAGATTAAATGTAACGCTGTTTTATTTCAAAAACTTCACTCGATATTTCATATTATATATTTATTAATTCATACTCGATTGTATTTTGCATGCGTACTAGACGCATGCAAACCAGAAAATAAACAATACATATTGTATAGCGGGTTTTTTTTGTCATAATTAATATAACTTATTTTTGTATAGAATTCCTGGAACACACTGTAGTTTTATATTTTATGGTTAGTTATGAACATGGAACTGAACTGTTACCTAGAACTCCTGAGAATTCTAATGAAGTTAGTTACAAAGTGACATTATATTAATGAACGCTGTATGTAACCAACTTTGATTATGAACGAGAGTCTCACAACCTTCCCATTTGAAGTATATCTATAGAATAGCACACCTTACAGTCACATCATTATCAATATCAAGGCAGTGGTGGCCAAGAAGAACTGTGGTCACTTACACAATAGTCCACGTATAAAATTATAGTCCAAGTTTAATTTTTCATTGTACATTTATAAAGAGGATTATTTCTCTTCATTTCGATAAGTATGGCTTCGTGCCATAGAATTAATTAGTAAAGGTACATTTATTTAAAAAAAGAACCTGTTTTTTTCAATTCATTTATTCAGTAGATACATTATTAATAACATTACATTATGTAGATATTTAAATTAAATCTAATGTATTTGTAGTTCTTTGGTGCAGATTCGATTGATTCAGATATATAACACGATTTCTAGACAAATTATGTAAACCGATTCTTAAATATATTTGTGTACTTATATAATAATGTAATTATTATTACTTTGAAGTTATCATAAAAAAAACTCAAAAAATAAATAAAAACAGTTCTTTCTTACTTTCGCGATCAGTTATCATAAATCATCTCAAATGGTTTTACACGGATCCTAGTCGTTACCCATTTTTTATTTTTTTATTTCCTACGCGATGGCGCGGCCACGTATTGACTAGAATAGGAGCTACCGACGAGAAACGATAGCCGAAGCCTCAACTACCCTCATTTCATCTAGATTCACATTGCGATACATAAAACATGATATAATAATGTCTACTACATTAACCGTATCACCGCACTGCAAAATCAGATCTTGACACGCATACCCAAAGACAGCGAGATTTTTCTTAATTTACCAATAATGACCCAGTCTGGGCAAAGGTTTCCCTGTTCTAAGAGGTTTTAAGACAGAATAACGATCTTTACGATTGAAATTTGTGTTTATAATTAAAATTATCGTGGTTAAGTATCATTTTAGGATATAATTACGACTATGCCACGTACTTTACTATTCTCCTGCTGACGTTATATGACCGTTTAGAAGTCCTGAAATTTGGGTAGATTCTACTTAATTCTTAGGTTCTCATTAAAAGGTAATACGTGTAAAACATGGTAGATGCCCAAGAATAAAAAAATGGTTAGCAAAAAAAACTCAACATTCGACATTACTTTTTTGCATAAGCTGTAAAAAAATAAAACTTTTAAGTATTCATAATGTATGCTGGTAGAACAATAGGTACTTACTTAATATATCTAAAATTACAAGTTGGTGTTTTTGAGATTTAAAATATTAGTAAAATCTTATAATTAAGAGAGTATTTCACATTCAGGCAAAAAATACATTTCTCAAAGGTATTATTAGTATTAAAAAAACAGTAATAAATCTCATACTGTTCTTTATACTGAAGATAATATACTCTGTGGGTCATTTATTTACGCACCACTGTTTTTAGTTATACTACTAACTTATAACATAATGTAGGACTGTTTGTCGTCCCTAAAACAAAAAAAAAATTACAGAAAGAATTTTACAGATTTGGTTTTCTTAATTAGAAAAACAAATTTGTATTATTTTGGGTAACCCCCATTAGGGGTTACCTAAAATAATAGGGTTATATGGGCATTATAGCCAGCTTTCCCCGTCCGATGATGACGAAAAATACATCTCTATTGATTTAATATAGAATTACATAGTCGTTTACTAAACATGTATATTTACTACGATAAATAAATACATATTTTCCATAATAACTACTAATCGGGATAGGTACAGCGATTTTTATCTAACTACATAATATCACAAAAAACAGACGAGGTCTAAAGCGATATTTTAATTTGATGTTTTAATTAATATTTGATTAGTTAGAAACAGTTTAATCCTGTCTCCTATTAAATGAAAAACGTTAAACAATGCTTAGTTTACTTATTAAATAACAAAGCAATCACTTTCTAATAATATAATATTATTTAAATTGAGTTATCTACGAAGAAACATACATTTGATTTAATTTTGTGAAACTTAAGTTTATAAAAGTATAGTCAGTAGTTTAAATGTGAAAGTGTGGATGTTTGTTGCTAATAATCTTTGTCAACGGCTAAGCAGATTTGGATTAAATTTGGAGTATGTATACCCAAAAACTATCTAGGTATACGTATCTGCTTCAGCGTCGAAACATCCCAAGTATTTTGACCCGGGTGTCTAGACAAATACCCTTTCTATTGGCGTTAACGCCTGCGGAAAGATTGAATTTTATGGAAATGATATTAGCTGTGGAAATGACACGTGACAGCTGCCAAGTTTTACCTTGACAAATTTGCGTTAGCGTGAAAGGAAAACTAATCGTGAGGTATTTGTCTAGACCCTAGACTGGTAACAGCTTGGTGAGCCCCCGCGTACCAAGCGAGAGATCGCAAGGTCGAGTACCGCCGAGGTTTTTTTTGAATATTTTAAAATCTTAGGTATATCTATCTAGTTGCTGATCTAGAATAATATTTTACCATGGGTAGAAGATAGTGTGCTATTAATTTATTATTGTGTGAAAGCATAGATATATTATTCGAAGATTCACCTTCAAGAAGGTAGAAGATAATAAAATAATATTATTTCCTTAGTTGTGTCATAATTATTTTAATTATAATGGTCGATTAATAGTTATTTTAAAATCATAAATCATTATCATCTTATCAATGATAATATTTTAATTTTAAAGTAAGGAATAGTTATTTCGTCTGTAAATAGTTGACTTACAACTAAGTATTCTTAATTATCTTGATATAAATATATTTATATACAACAATTCCGTCTAAAAGGCATAGAATACAATATAAATACACTGTGGTCCATTATTTTAAAATGGTATTTAATTTTTTTATTAGTGTCATTCAAATTCAATAAACAATTTGTTAAAATAAATACATGATTATATTTTATAATGCTTTGATTATATTTTAAAACAAACAGAGGGGTCTCTCAATAAAATTAAATAATATACAATTTAATTTGGTGCATTGTAACTGCAATTATAATTTCAAACTCAAATTTGACTAGAATAATTACTACAAAGTTTAAACTCGACTAGAATTAAATTAAAATTTACATATTTTAATATTATAATTTATTATAATTATGCTAAATTGATATTTAATCCAACGCCCGCTACGAAGTCATCCCTTATCATTGGTAGAAGAGTTGTGTGCCTGGAACAAGGTAAAAAATTATTTAATTCATATCAGGACAAGCTTGTATTCACGGCTTTGCTTGGGTTAAAAATATAAAAATATTAAACTGGATAAAAAGCCTATAATATGTTAATCTACGAACTGCACGAGCGATGTAGTTTCACGAACAACATCTGTTTCAAAACAAAACAAAACAAACACGCTCACAACTGACTTTGGCTTTAACTATACTTTAGTTTTTGGGCATGGCTGTTGCATTAGGATGTTTTTATTCATCGTTTTAAGTACGTGATAAGCGAGCATAAATTGAAAAAAACATTGGTTCTCTGCTCAGATCTTTGAGGATACCAAGTAGGAGATAGTCCAAACATTATATTTCGAACATATCCACGTTTTTGTAAGTAGTTGGTATTGTCTATCTGGCAGGCTAATAATATTAGCAGCAATGCCTCCAGTCATGCTGCCAGCAGCATTTACCTGTTAGCGTCTAAATATTTATTTCCGCTTTATATATTTCTGCCGCTGTCTTCCGGTTCCAAGGGGTGGGGTGGGGTGAGGGGTATGGGTGCCGGTGTAATTTCAGGCACTCGAGACTTTCCGCCATCTATACTAATATTATAAAGAGGAAAGATTTTTTTGTTTGTTTGTATGTATCGAATAGGCTCCGAAACTACTAAACCGATTTTATCCAAATGAAAGCTAAATTATCAGAAAGTAACATAGGCTATAATTTATTTTCGAAAAAAATAGAGATACTTAAGAAAATTGCAAAAATGTAACCCAATCTAGCAAAATTTTGCCTATAAAATTTATTATTTGGCACTATTGATGATACATAAAAATGATGTAATACATGATTAAAGTACTCATTATTACCTACAAAAAAGTCAGCGAGGGAATATGTAAGATATATTCCCTTATCATAGTTAAGTCACAATAGCAGCTTTTGTGTTCTAAAATTTAATTAGATCGCCGATATTCCCACGGAATCGAAACTTACGCGGGCGAAACCGCGGGGCGCAGCTAGTTATGTATAAAGGTCGGCAACGCGCCTCACAAGAGTCCATTGAACAGGTAAGCATGATTGCCACTTTAGTCGTACAAATCTAAAAAAATGTTACTAGCCTCTGCCCACGGCTTCGCTCGCATGATACCCGGATAAAAAAGTAGCCTATGTATTATTCTGATGTATAAGCTATATTACTGTAAAGTTTCATCAAAATCGTTCAGTAGTTTTTGCGTGAAAGAGTAACAAACATCCAGCCTCACAATCTTTCGCGTTAATAATAGTAGGATAAATATTTCTACAATGGACGGGTTCGCAGAATCGATAAAATCGATAATGTCGAGTGTTGACCGTGAACTGGAGGAGTAAAGGATGACCCCCGTCCGATGGTTCGATGACATTGGATGTCAGTGGATGGATGCAAGGCCGTTAATCGTTCATGGGGAAGCCTTGAACTGATTTCAGCTGATGATGATGATGTTAAAAATGATAGTGGTCTATTTGATGAAAATAATTATAGAGGATGCATCAAAAATGTTAGCGCATGCAGTACTTTTTTAATCTTATGACAGCTCTGACAGTAGGTACCTAGCAATTTCTGTTATTATTGTAGCAAAACAAAAAATATTTATTTTTTGATAAATAAAATATAATAAAACAAATGGAAACTTGATTTTAGGAGTGATTTTTAAAAATCTGCTCAATGAAACCCGGGGAGTTCGATGAAGAAACATATTCATCCCCGACATTACATGTATTCGAGGGCGCGTGATAAGTGTTATATTTCATTTGTGTTTTACCCTATCGTTTTCTGAATCGTTCCTCAGGTTTTTACCAGAGTTTAGAGCAAACGAGCATAAAAAGCATTAGTTACTTCACGGCGGACAACAGAACTTACTCATGCGGTGCGGGCCAGGCCGGCGCGTGCTTGTGCGTGGCGGCTCGCGCGCGCGCCAGCAGCGTCATCACCGCGCGCTTAGTCGGTGACATGGCCGCCCGCGCGCCGCCCAGCAGCGGCCGCTTGCGCGTGCCCGCACCCGCCGCACCTGCCCAATACATGCCAGTTCATCATCCTAGACACTAATGAACACAACCCTAAAACTGCAGCGGGTCTGCAGTTGCCGCACCTGCCCAATACATCCAGTACATCATCCTAGACACTAGTGAACACGACCCTAAAACTGCAGCGGGTCTGCAGTTACCGCACCTGCCCAATACATGCCAGTTCATCATCCTAGACACTAGTGAATACAACCCTAAGGCCGCAGCGGGTCTGCAGTTACCGCACCTGCCCAATACATGCCAGTACATCATCCTAGACACTAATGAACACACCCCTAAAACTGCAGCGGGTCTGAAGTTTCCGCACCTGCCCAATACATCCAGTACATCATCCTAGACACTAGTGAATATGACCCTTAAACCTGCAGCGGGTATGCAGTTACCGCACCTGCCCAATACATGCCAGTTCATCATCCTAGACACTAGTGAATACAACCCTAAAACTGCAGCGGGTCTGCAGTTACCGCACCTGCCCAATACATGCCAGTTCATCATCCTAGACACTAGTGAATACAACCCTAAGGCCGCAGCGGGTCTGCAGTTACCGCACCTGCCCAATACATGCCAGTACATCATCCTAGACACTAATGAACACACCCCTAAAACTGCAGCGGGTCTGAAGTTTCCGCACCTGCCCAATACATCCAGTACATCATCCTAGACACTAGTGAATATGACCCTTAAACCTGCAGCGGGTATGCAGTTACCGCACCTGCCCAATACATGCCAGTTCATCATCCTAGACACTAGTGAATACAACCCTAAAACTGCAGCGGGTCTGCAGTTGCCGCACCTGCCCAATACATCCAGTACATCATCCTAGACACTAGTGAATACAACCCTAAAACTGCAGCGGGTCTGAAGTTGCCGCACCTGCCCAATACATCCAGTACATCATCCTAGACACTAGTGAACACGACCCTTAAACCTGCAGCGGGTATGCAGTTACCGCACCTGCCCAATACATGCCAGTTCATCATCCTAGACACTAATGAACACAACCCTAAAACTGCAGCGGGTCTGCAGTTGCCGCACCTGCCCAATACATCCAGTACATCATCCTAGACACTAGTGAACACGACCCTTAAACCTGCAGCGGGTCTGCAGTTACCGCACCTGCCCAATACATGCCAGTTCATCATCCTAGACACTAATGAACACAACCCTAAAACTGCAGCGGGTCTGCAGTTGCCGCACCTGCCCAATACATCCAGTACATCATCCTAGACACTAGTGAACACGACCCTTAAACCTGCAGCGGGTCTGCAGTTACCGCACCTGCCCAATACATGCCAGTTCATCATCCTAGACACTAATGAACACAACCCTAAAACTGCAGCGGGTCTGCAGTTGCCGCACCTGCCCAATACATGCCAGTTCATCATCCTAGACACTAGTGAATACAACCCTAAAACTGCAGCGGGTATGCAGTTGCCGCACCTGCCCAATACATCCAGTATATCATCCTAGACACTAGTGAACACGACCCTAAAACTACAGCGGGTCTGCGGTTACCGCACCTGACCCATACATGCCAGTTCATCATCCTAGACCTAGACACTAGTGAACACAACCTTAAGGCCGCAGCGAACACAACCCTAAGGCCGCAGCGTGTATGCAGTTACCGCACCTGCCCAATACATCCCAGTTCATCATCCTACACAGGGATCTGGTCTCCGCTCTCTTTTCCAAGATATTTATCCCATATCGTGAAGCATATAATTGCGTATACATACGGTATAGCATCTGGTGACTGCTTCTCTTCCACCTCGCTCTATTTTCAACATCTTGATTGAGACATTCCGTTTCATGCCACTATATCTTTGCAAACTATATCTGCCCATGTGATCTTCTATCGGGGACGGACTGTTCTAGTGTCTGGGATGAACACGTGCGAACAAAAAGTTTTATGCCAGTTTATGCCATTTTATTATCCTACTACTTTAATTGCTCAAACAATGGGTGCTAGGATAGATACTAGGTATATCTACTAGTGAACATTACCCCTAAAACATCTCGCGCGCTTAGTCGGCGAAATACCGCACAGTTGCGGAACCCAGCTCACCTGACCAATGCCATTTCATCCTCCTACTTCTTGTTATAATACGGGAAACTGGGATATTCCAGTCAATATTCTGTCTCTAGTGAGCATACCCCTAAAGCCATGGTCTAACTGCAGTCGTCTAGGTGAAAAGGCGGCTTGCTGCGATACAATTTTGCGATACATATTTTTTGTGGAAGAGGATAGAGCTATTTATCTGCCACTAACTTCCACCCGCAAAGACTTCAGTTCCTCCCGTGATCATGGAACGTCTTGGGAAATATTCAAACTCACAAATATATCTCGTTGTTAGTAAAGCATGTACCACCTTGGAGGGAGGAGGGCGCTAATATTCGCGACACAGTTTTTTCAAACTTCTGCGGATATTACCGTTCTTTCAAGTTTTTGTATGTTGTTTTTGACCCAAATAAATATTTTTTTTTTTTTTTTAAATTTTTGACCTTGTGAGAAGAAAAAGAGTATATAGACAGCACAAGTTGTTGCTTACACGATCGAGTTGCGATGCTCTAAGCCCACAGTGTGCCCAATCCCATCCATTGACATACGTTAGTTTTCCTGCGACGCGAAGATAGTCGCTTGCAGTCTATCTGAGGCCGAAAACATCTTCCACTAACAATGCTACGCGTTCTCGGCCAAGTTGGCGAGCAGGACAGACTACTTATATGTCTCCCAAGTTAAAAATACCGTTTTACTGTAACCATCCGTTGAACGCAACCGCCAAAAAGTCTAGTCAACGCCGAAATCCTAAACGATATTATATGTTAAGAACAGTGGTTCTTTAAGAGTAGCATAACAAATATACCTACTATCAGTTGCATGCCAGGTTAGTAAAAAACAAAAGATTAAGATTCAAGCAAAGACAAGGAAGGTATGAAGGGAATATACTAACCTTCAGGTCTAACTTTAAAAGAAGCAAAGATACTCCTCGTAAGTTTGAAACTACATACTTAAAGCTACCTTCTAAAGTATCGGACTAAGGTTTCTCTAAAAATGTATCTCTACTAAGGTTAAAGAACGTACCGACCTTGTGTGGTAAACGAAGCAAATATACCCTATGAAGTTTGAAATTAAACACCTAAGCTACCTTCTAAAGTATCGGACTAAGGTTTTTCTAAGGATGTATCTCTACTAGGGTTAAAGGACGTACCGACTTTGTGTAGCGAGCGAAGCAAAGATACCCTATGAAGTTTGAAATTAAACACCTAAAGCTACCTTCTAAAGTATCGGACTTAGGTTTTTTCTAAGGATGTATCTCTACATAGACGTACCGACCTTGTGTGGCTAGCGCAGCAAATATACCCTACGAAGGTTTAAATTAAACATCTAAAGCTACCTTCTAAAGTATCGGACTAAGGTTTTTCTAAGGTTGTATCTCTACTAAGGTTAAAGGACGTACCGACCTTGTGTGGCGAGCGCGTGCACGGCGGCAGGCTTCACGCCGCGAAGCGCGGGGTGCGCGTGAAGCACGCCCCCCAGCACGGGGCTACTGAGGCCTAGTATATCCCCTCCACCTGGGGGTAGTTGACTAAATAAGTATTTTACTTCTACTACCCACCGGTGACGTCAACATCCCCTATATCCAACCTGTGACATCATGAAACTATCCTACTAAGATTATTAATGTATACGTTTGGATGTTTGTCGCAAAAAATCTCCGTAACGGCTGGGCCGATTTGGATAAACGTTTAAACAGGTTTAGCACGTGACCTAGAATAACACAGGCTACTTTTATTAGAGTACTATAAAATCTGTGAGCAGAGAAATAATATCTATATAAGTATTATAATATTATTATAGTAGCAGAGGCTAGTTTATAATAATCGTAGAAAGGATATTTCTAACGTCATTGATAACGATCAAGAAATATCCTTTCCACGAATACGATACGATAATTTTCGATATCGTTATATCAATACCTACTTAGGTAATCTTAGTGGAAAATTATAAAACTATATTTTATAATTTTCCACCTAGATCAATCTGTTTTTTTAATAATAAACACCTATCATAATACCTAAGCAAAGAAAAACTGAGTATGCATCTGTTCAAACTAGGTGAGAGCACTTCAACTTAACTCCTGCACTGAATAAAACATTATTATCTACTTACTTAGTACGTAACTTTGACTTTAACAATTTCCAAGTTAACCCGTTCACCCTTCAGCAACAAACAACTAATGCATCAAGTAAAGTTAGGTTGAAGAGGTAGCTATTTATCAAACTTGACAGCGCACTTACTATGCAAAATCTGCTGGTAATATAATCAAACCTAGTGAAATGCCAGCGACTTTATCTGCTTTGAGTTTTTCCTCACAAACATAATTCATATACCACCTATCATCCTTCAGGGATAGAGGGGAAGGGGTAGAGCAAACACGAAGAAAATTAACAGGTACATCTCTAGTACGTCAGTCACGATTTTATATGTGTCTTTATATATTTAGATGACACTTAAATGCTAATAAGCATTAAGTTCGCCTGTGTCCTTGTTTTATCTTGTGCAGTACGGGTTCGGTCCGTTGTCCCCCAGTCACGTATTCACCCGTCCGTTCTCCCCCGAATAAAATAAAGTTTATATCAATATTTTTTGTCGCTTTTGCGTTAATTTACATAGAGTACCGATGAAAACTAAAGTGCTTCAGAAGCATTTCCTATCTATTTATAGTGATACTGAATTTATGATACAGAAAATAAAAATTGCTCTTTACAAAAACTCTGCTTTTTTTATAAGTACTTAAAGAGAACGTTCTAAGGTGAATCGACGTAAATTATTTGGCTTAAAAGTCACAAATTCTAAATTATGTTTTAAAGGAATTAAATTAAGAAGGCATATGACCAGCAGTGGAGCTGATGGATCATCTGAGGAATAAAACGAAAGGAAACCTGGCCGACTATATATACAATGACTATAATAATCTAATCTACTATAATATTCTGACTATATAATACAGTGTGCCCCACGGCCATGCTACAAGGAGGACAAGTACTCTTAATATTCCTCAATATTAGGAAGTTTTACTAATGTCTTGATGGAGACTTTCCTTTTTTTTGTAAGTAAGTATTTCTGTATTCAAATATATTTAAGAAGTCGCTTACCTAAGACTTTACTCGATACCAATCGAAAGGGTAAATCACAAGGAACAATCCCTTCCCTATAACATAGGTCCCTATAACATATGTTATTGGAAGGAAATAAAGTATGTTTTTCTTACATACTGTAAGAGAAAAATACTTTATTTTATTTCGAGTTCAACGGGACACAGCACCTTAGCCAGCTACATTAGTTAACGGGACACAGCACCTTAACTTAGCCAGCTACATTAATTTTGCTATATTGAAATAAATATTTGGTTTATTAATTGTCTATGTCTTTAGTACATAATCTTCTGCTACCGTTACCTTCAGGCAAAATGCAAATGGTTTGGGGTACCCCATGGTTTGGGGTAAGTAAAAAACTTTACTTTTACTTTTTTTCATACTTATGTCAAATTAAAAGAACAGTATGAAATCTTTATCTTTATATAAATAATAACATTTATTAGTTTTTTGTTTGAACTCGCTAATCTCTGGATCAACCAGTCAGATTAGAAAAAAATATTTTTGCATTTTATAGCCCTTTTCTTGAGGAAGCTTATAAGCTATTTACGCTACGACCCTAAGGAGCCGAACAAAATAAGTAATAGCGCGGGCGGGTGGCCGTGGACCAGCTAGTTATCAAGTGGGATATAAAAACGTATACTGACCTAGAAGTGAGTTCTGCGTTAGCAGGTGGTGAGTGGGCTGCTGAAGTACTCCTCCGCTGACCAGCACTCCATGACTGGCGTGTCCGGCTGCCAGCTGCGAAGGCAATAGGAACTTCTTCAATAATAAACAAAACAAAAAACCGCTACATCCTACTACTATTAAAAACGCGAAGGTTTGTGAGGAAGGATGTTTGTTACTCTTTCACGCAAAAACTACTGAAAGGATTTTGATGAAACTTTTATAGCTTATACGTCAAAATAACACAGGCTATTTTTTATACGGGTAGCACGCGGGCGAAGCCGTGGACAGAAGCTAGTAAAATAATAAAGAAAAGAAAAGTTGCCGTTAGTCGTTCGATAATAATTTTAATTGTAGTTGCATCGGCCAATAATCGCAATTGGGGACTAATGCCATTTAACTGACAAAATACGCCCCAACAGTCGCTATTCGATCCAGTGTGGCCGTTGATAAAAAACCGCTATTCGAAAAGCAATTTAATTATTTTAAATGCCTTTGTACTTGCTTTATTACTTAATATTTTAATATGTTGTATTTTTGTGTTAAATAAAGGACTATACAGATTCAGTTAAATAAATAATGCTGGTAATTTTTCACACAGCATCATGTAGCCCCAAACTAAGCAGAGCTTGTATTATGGGAACTACATGATTTATATACGTACTTAGATACTTTTTTTTGTAAATACATACATATTTTACATAGAAAACACCCAGACCCGGCACACACATTTGTAGATAAGAAAGAAGAAAGAAACAAATCTTTATTTGAGCATTTAAACAAAAACATAACAAAAAAATAAAGAAATAAAAAATATTAAAGTAAGCTTATTCTAGTTACTTATACTAACCAACACCATAATAACTACTTATCTACTCATACAAACATTAGTCCCGCGGCTAATCGAACCCGCAACCTTCTGCGTCTCAGGCGGGCTTTCGCCCACTGCGCCACAGAGGTCGTCTTATTAGGTAAGTTCGTAGTATGTAAGCGGCTAATCCTGGTTTAGGAGTTAACAGGCCGCCTGAAAGCTTGCAATGTGGCTTTAGTGGTAGCCGTATGCTTTCCGGAACAACGGGAACACTCAGTAGAAAATACAACTAGCAGACTTCCATATCATCCCCATTGTAAGTAAACTAACGACTTTGGAGGAATCGGCGTAAATTCACTTTTACATTTTATTCACGTCGTTTTTAAGCTGACGTATCTATATGATCCTTAGTAATGCAACATTAAAGTCGTCACAACTCGTAAACTACTAAGAGTGCGCTTATGAAATTACACAAGATGTTGAGGCTAGATACAAGGTACATAACGCCACTATCAGTAAGTTCAGCGGTTTCATGGTTCGAGAGCTAGGAGCTGTTTTAGGTTTTCCTTCCAACCGTTATAACTCGTGACCATGACCTTTTTTTATGATAATAAAACTGGCACGAACAGGTACAAACTAACGTAGATGTGTCCATAAAACTTCATTATTGGGCGCTCAGTAGTTTCGAAGATATCGAAGTTTTTAAAATGTTCCGCCAGCAAAAACTCAAATAACTCCGTAGTCCTAGGGGGCACAAATTCAAGATGTAGGGCACAATTGGCACGAGTTGAAAGCTATCTTTCCATATACGTTTCATTCAACTACAAACAAAATTCATGTTAGCAAAAACGTTACTGCAGCAAAATTTATCTTCTTGAATAACTCAAAAACGGTGGGGGCACAAATTTGAAATTTCAGGCACATTTACACGTAAATGGGCTCTAACTTTCAGCATACTCAAAATAGCGAGATTCCACTTTTTTTTGCTGCAGTAACGCACACCTTAGATAGAAAGATATATAGATAAATCATTTATTTGCAACTACTTATTAAGTAAGTATATAACTAAGATGATTGGACTGCTGATGAGATAAGTAGCCACAAATTGTGATGGGACTCAGCATAAAGCGCCGCAGACCTGGTGAAGGTAAGTAGCGCGCTGATGTTCCGTCCTCTCCCAACATACTCGTAGTAGCAGATAGCTTCGATATAAAACTTTCTTATCCAGGTACTTATATAAGGTTAAAGAAGAAAAGTTCAATACATTCATTTACTAATTTTATACAAATTAGTAAATGACTTTTTATTCTAAAAATATTCAAAAAGGAATTTAGTTTTATATTAATAGGTAATATAAATTATTGACAAAAATAGCTGAACAAGTCTTTAGATATAGATCTAAGAAACTTATAAGACTAAAATCAGGTAGGCATGATAACATAAAAAAAGTGCAGATAGACCAATAATAAAAACAGAGAACAGACATGGGTTTATAAACATAGTATAATTGCTATAGCAAAAGTATACTAAAGTATCCAGAATCCAGAATATCACAAGCAGTGAACTTCTAATACGTAATGATGATGATGATAATGACAAAGATAAAGAGAAGTGAAGGCTTCCACTATCAAACCGCTTGTGATTTCAATTAATCAAAACCTTTTGACTTTCACTTTGACAATGAATTTAGATATAATTAAACGTGGCTACTAACCTGACCGTGTCTGAAAACCACGAGTTTTTCACAATTTCTAAGCTTGCATTTTCATTCGTAGTCGAATATATTAAGTATCAAAACAATAATTTGACTGGAGTCCTTATCATCATCTCCATCCAAAGAGTTGTCTGGAAGAGATCGCTTCTAAGGGATAAGATCACCCATTATACCCCCCTCAAAAGATGCAATCCTAAGGTAATATTGCTATTTGTCGTATTACCGAGCCGGGTTTGAAGAGCAATTAAAAAAGTATCTTCCATAACGTATTATATTTAAACACGAGATAACTATCTCAATATACTATACGTTGGTTACACGGTTTCGCCTCTCAGAATGTGGACGTGGGAAGAGGATTGAGGTGTGACGAACCGACAAGTTTTGGAGTAAATGAGTGATGGGAGACCACGTCTTGGCTAATGTAGCGTAAGGCGTCCCCCGGCTAGGTAGAGCGATGACTTAGGAACGGCGACAACCAGAAAGTGGAAGAAAAGTTGAACACCGGGCTCAGAGGCACGTCTTGAGGATTATACAGCTGTGGACCGATGTCTGGACTCTATTCAAAACTGCTGAAAAGACAAAATGGCGCCTTTTACGATTACCTTAACTTGTGTTACCACAGCTTCAATCCATTACGCTTTTGTATACAGGAAACCTAAGCTGATTACCTGATGATGTGTGAGATGGTCAGGAACTGGAGTAGGGGCAGGCGGTGAGAAGTCCCGATTCCCTCCGTTGATGATGCCCGGGAGAGGTGCTGGTGCTGGAGACTGCTGGACTACTGACATCTGTAAGATTCATTCAAATATTTGGTTTCTTTGCTGTACACACCCTTTGAGTAGTTGTGAACCACGTTGATACGTAGATCTCTGTTCTTGTGAAGATTTGTAATAATAATAATAAATAATAAAATGATTTATTTAGCCAAAATTTTTAGTTTTTCACCTATATAGTTGAGTCCCTGTCTCCCGGAGAAGCGTGAGCTGTGACCCAGGAAACAGTTCTCTCCCAATTAAATTTTCCCAATTTTGACGTATTCTTATCCTATTGTACATTTTCTTTTCTTCTTCTTGGCGTTGCCACTTTCGGCATTTGCCATTTTAGTTTTATTATTTTTTATATTAGCGTAGTATTTTTTTTATAAAAACATAAGGTAAAGTTATAAAATATTAATAAAATTATACGATAAGCATACTATTGTACATATTTTGGGTAGTGTCTTATTATGTCGCTAATTTCTGTGATTTTTATTGTATTTTTGACATCTTTTTCCAATTGTTTCTGTAATTTTTTTCTTTATTCTAATTTCATTAATTATTTTTACTTTTTTTATTATTATTTTTATATTTTTATATGAATATCTTTATGTTATTGGTGTGCAACCGTTTTAATTAAAGTAAATAAATAAATACAAATACAAATAAATGTCTGCTATCAATTGTTTTTCAGGAAACTTAAAACTTAACATTTGAGCTTTCATGGCTAATCTTAGGAAATGCCAACATTATCGGAGTTTCCGTTCTATTCCAGCTACCCTGCATAATTGTTCGCCTAATTCATTTTATTCCTTCTCCCCCCAGAATGTAGCTAGATAATATTTGTGCACTTACTATAGAATTTATTCGACTATACCTACAACAGGAGGTATTTGTTATCACTCTAAGTATTGGCTTTTGCGGTATTCAATATCTTTGGCTTTTAGAAATAGGGTCACGTCAATTTTAGTAGCTACGATTGCGTTACGTCTGGGTCAAATCATGTCTTTATTGAGTCATTGTCGTTCCATTCAAAGACCAAGGTTATCATAGATATATCGTAGGGGTGAGTTGAATAGAGTCTAAATTGGTGTCACTGCCTTCCAAATGAAGAATTG
This sequence comes from Perizoma flavofasciatum, assembly GCA_958496245.1. NCBI lineage: Eukaryota > Metazoa > Arthropoda > Insecta > Lepidoptera > Geometridae > Perizoma > Perizoma flavofasciatum. The sequence continues at coordinate 2,374,400 of OY292443.1, read as the reverse complement.
AGGAATAGTGGTGCACAACCTATGCACAATTTCAAAACAGCATTGCTGCGGAAAAGTGAAGTGTGTACGTAATCAGTAAGCTATAACAAAATACCTAAGTTCTTAATGATAATTTATTTAAAACTAAATTTTAAAAATATTGATTAAAAAAGGGAAATGTTATTACAATGTTAATGAATTTTTAGATGACACATTTGAATTTTAATTACTATTTGACTTTGACATTTCTTTTGACGTAATGTGTATTTTGATATTTGCTTATTGATATGGTAGAACATAATTGAAATTTATTATTTATTTATCCCAAGACCTTTATTGTATTACATTATGTTCAACCAAATAAATAAATCTGAATCTGAATTTGAAACCTTGTTGAGAGATTAAAATTAAATGTTCCTTGCTATGACGCACGCATTCAACATCTGACTCCACCATTCTTCAGACTCTGGTATGGACTCCATGCCATAGCAAGGAGGTACTTGAACTAAGAAATATTACTAAAAAAATAACACTCATATGGAACTTCACAAAGAAAATGGTTCATAATAACAAGGAAAGTATTGATATTAAAAACTCTACTAAAAGAATTCTCTGTCTCCGAATCACGGCTGTTATGGCGTTTGAATTACGATTCTATCACTGATAAATGTCGAAACGCCCGGTATAAAATCACTTTCCTAAGACCTAATATCATACCTCTCCAATTGGTAGAACCCGAGAGCTACCGTTGATTAATCACCTCGTAAGCCCGGCCGAACGAAGATTATCCCTTTGCGAGTAGCTGTTGACGACCCGTGGAACACTCCCGGGTAAAATTATAATTTCCTCGATTGATGGATGGATAGTGTGACGATTCTACCGAGCACAGAGTATATTTTCAAGAAATAGATGCCTTACTCGTTTGACTTTATTCAAATCATGTTTCATGTTTTGCCTCCAAATTGATGTGTTTGACATATTGCATTTGGCCATTTCTGATAGAAGATGGAATAAAACTTATAACATTATGCACTATCATTATATTATAAGCCTTATTCCATTGTTATGGTTTAAAGAGGAGCAAAGGTAGATACGTTAAATCTATTAATATAACAATGCAAAACGTAGGAACAATCAACTAGATGCCATTTTGATAAAGGCGTAAAAGTAAAATGCCTTAGTGGCGGGATGTCTACAACCATTGTCCAAACGATTTTACAATTTTATTGTATCCAACTTGAATAAAAAGTATCCAAATTTAATTTCTTAGCACACAATTTTTTAGCATTGATCCAGAGATTTATGTTTACATCGCTTACTCGATCAATTATCGAGACTGAAAATAAAAATATCACAAGAATCAAGCTTAGATGCCAGAATCCAGTGATGTGAGGTATGGATGGAAAGATGGATGATGATGGCAGGCTTTTGTTCAATTTGATTTAAGTACATGACGAAATGTCACACAACAATAAACTAGGTATCTAATCGGATATAGATTAAAAATTTTGTATGATCTACAAAAAATTATCTCGGGTCTGGGTACTACAAATTTACTACTTATAAAAATTATTCGACGACCTCTGTGGCGCAGTGGGCGAAGGTCCGCCTGCGACGCAGAAGGTTGCGGGTTCAATTCCCGCCACGGAACAAATGTTTGTATCTGCAAATATTTGTCTCAGGTCTGGGTGTTTTCTGTGTATATTATGTATGTATTTACAAAAAAAAATGTATATAAGTAGTATATCAGTCATGTAGTTCCCATAATACAAGCTCTGCTTGGTTTGGGTCTAGATGATGCTGTGTGAAAATGTCCAGCATTATTATTATTATTATTATTATTATTATTATTATTATTATTATATAAGTACCTAGTATATCAGTCACGTAGTTCCCATAATACAAGCTCTGATAAGTTTGGGACTATATGATGCTGTGTGAAAAACGTCCAGCATTATTATTTATTTATCTATTTAATAATATTTCAACAAAAAAAAATATTTTGGGTTATAAATTGATTGCGGCGGCGGGAATCGAACCCGCAACTTTTTGCGGCTCAGGCAAGCCTTTGCCTTTTGCGCCACAGAAATAATATAACGAAATTGTTTGAAAAAAATGGGTAGGTATTTTAAAACAAATAATCGACGTTTTTATAATATTTCAAGGAACCAAAAAAATATTTCATACATACATATAGTATTTTTCAATGTTTGTAACGTGTAATGTGTGCTTAAATAAATAAATAATAATAATTAAAAGTCACGCCTGTTTCCCCGAGGGGTAGGCAGAGACCAAGGATTTCCACTTGTTACGATCCTGGCATACCTCTTTCGCTTCATTCATCCTCATCACATTCTTCATACATTACATATAAAAAATATATATCAACTTTTTAAAATTATCGCAAAACTTTTTTTGATGTGTTTACGTTGTGCCTCACTGTCCTTTTCGTAGTGAGATCCTGAAGGCTCTTCAGATAATAAAAGCTTGTAGATAAAACTCACTCTGTGCTTGTGTTCATCTCGTAACGGCAAGGTCTCCTCGCTACCACTGCGGGACTCAGGAGGAGACATGCGCCGCTGCTCGCTGCCCGACGATAGAATCTGCATCTCCAGCATCTGTTCTTGCCTGATGTCGTCATTATAATCCTAGAAACAAAGTTCTATTTAATACGCTTTATTCACGTGACAATTTCGATTGTGTGACGGGAGTATGCTGCGACATAAGAGGTGCGTTTCAATTCCCGCTACGGGACAAATATTTGCATCTTCTGCGGATAAGCTTGGATTTGTTAAGCTAGGGCCTAAGACAGTGCTCTGCGGCGAGAGGGAGTGGCAGGTGATGGTCTCCTTCTGCGAGGAGGTCATGACGCAGAAGGAGGCCGTTGAGTGGGTCCGAGAGGATGACGCCCGATCTGACCCGCTTTGGCGCAGACGTCGAGGGGGACGAAGGGAGCGGTTCGCCCGCCACCTTTATCCTCCGTATTGGGGTCACTGGTGGAGAGTCGGGGGACTCTCTGCCGGCTGGCACGGCCCCACACGTTTGAGGGGTAATCTTGGGTGAGAAGGTTAACCCTCCTTGAGGCCGAGGCCCGGACCGGTTCCCAGGCCGCCCGCCGGGACGAGATGGTGAATGCGAAAGCGACCCCATCTCGTCCCACCATGGCGGAGGAATGCTCACCGGGGGGGGGGGGGGCTTTTAGTGGGTTCGAGCCCCACATACCTCCTTCCGTCACCCCCGTGGCGGAAGGGAAATGCGTTGGGCATTTTCACCCCCTCAAATAAAAAAAGGGCCTAAGTCACTGGTGAAGCTCTTAGAATTAGCATTAGAAGTGGCAGTAGGCAGTCCAAATAGTTTATAGAACTGTCAATCGTAGGGGATAGAAGGTTCTAGAATAGCGAGCGCAAACCGGACGACTCTGTGTCGGAAGGCCCCTACCTGAAGAACATCTTAATGGTTGTCATAAGTGGATGGAGGTGGCCCAAGACTTTTCGTCATGACATTCTTTGGGGTTGACTAATGTCCTACAGTGGCCTTCTGAGATAGCGTGTGTTGACGCAAACAAAGTTACAGACTACAGGCAGCTAGATGGTCTGAGTCTTCATGAGCCTTATGCCTTATAACTTTCCTACAAAATGCCTAGCCTTCATACCCTACAAAATGGAATACAGCAATGCCAGTATTACTGCTTGGCAGTTACAACTCTATAAAACTTTACTAAAAAAACAAAACAGCATCTAAGATAGATCCTTTGATCACTCTCGATACTTTCACCATCGGTCCCAGGAGCTCTTACTGAACCAACATGAATCTGCAATATGATCAATATATTTCAACCTGTTCCTTCATTGCACTAAATACAAATGGAAACGAGACAGCGGAACTCAAAATCGGGATTTACTTAGCTTTATCTAGACTTTCCTATTTTCCTTTTAGATAGATAACTCATGATCGCATACACCAGGATTAACATGAAGAATTCCGTCGAGAAGTCCCCTTTTGAAGTATTAAAAGTTTTGGGTATTACTAAGCCAGGACACATCGCCATTTTGTTAGAGGCTGGTCACTGGCAAAGCGTATAGTTACCAAGAAAGAACAAGTGAACACGAAAACAAATAAAGATAGTAACAGTATATTTTTCACTAGGCTATTACCAGATACGGACTCAACTTTCATAAGGTTCATAACTTTCAAAAGATATCAATATTCTGGAAAGGTTAGAAAGAAATTGTTCCCCAAGGTTAGAATAAAGGGAAAACTTATTACCTACAAGCGGGAACTGTTTTTCCCTTTGCGAAACTACGGAATCAACTTATGTTGCCCTGTTATTACTATAACTAACTTTGTGAAGGTTCTTGAAGATTGGACAGGAAGAGACAAGGGACCAGTAATTTTTAGTTTTAACGAATTTAATCCTGAAGATGTTTGAAACTAAATGTGTGCTTCATCAGGAAAAGTACTGATGTTAGTTGCTAATTTATCTTCGTTAGGCAGTGGCGGATCCAGGATTTTAATAATAATAATAAAAAAGGCCTCTTAGTGTTAGCTTCGGCTCCACCTATACCTGTAAAGGGCATAATCCTGAGATTATAATATGAATAATAATAATAATACTTTATTGAGGACTTGACATATTATGCACTATTACAAAAAGGCACCTTAGATAAGTCCTACAATTGGTGGTCTTATCGCTAACAGCGGTTTGCTCCAGACAACCATTTCATATACTAAAAACTAAAACTAAGATGGTTTCTAAAAAACCTTGCCGTTAACAGCGATGCTGCCCAGTTGGGCTGTCTATTATCCTCCGAACTAGTGTGAAAAGTGTATCTTGGAGGCGAGTTTACATCCTCACTGGACAATCCTCGCTAGCACGTGGCAGAGCCTTTTGGAGCATTTTGGTTTGGGAGAAGCTTGATCTAGCTGAGGGTAGGCTATATCAAGGTAAAAATCCCGGATTTTGGTCTAGGAAGGGCTAGACCCAGCTGAGGGTAGACTTTATCAAGGTACACACTAAAACAGTGTTGTTTATCAGGAGTGGAACCAATACTTTTGGGGGGGGGGGGTTGAGCCCCTTAGCCCCTCCCCTGGATCCGCTACTTTCGTTAGGGCTTGGACAAACTGATACAGGTTTTCAATACATAACTACACGCGATATTCCCCTTTGAACACCACCGCGGGGCCACAACAGCCAGGTGTTGTCATACAACGGTACGGTTTTGAAGTCGGTTGAAAATAAATAACAAGCTGAAACCTCGTTTGGCTCCGCAGTTGGGTAATAATAAACTTTTCCCATTTAATTTGCCCGAAACTGCAACGCTTACTCAACTGCATCTCAAAGATATGAAACACTCCGTTATTGCAATGTGAAGTAGCATCCAGATGGCATAGTGCCGTGGGCAAGGACCGATGGCGCGTACGAGATAGATACATAGATAGATATTTTTTTATTGTGTTTATCACCATTTTACAGTACAACATACATAAAAACAAGCCTCCTCTTCCTCTTGTAGACGTTATTCAATTCATTATAAATTAAGTAATCGCGATAAGAAGTAGCGTTCAGATAGCCCAGGACCATTGTCTGGGAATGATTATGTATGTATATAAGCTAAATCCAACGTTAGGGATTTATTATGAATACATACAGAGCAAGGAAATATGTACCTTTATGTTTTAGTAAATGTAAGTCTAAAATTTCAAGTACTAATTCCAATATTAAAAAAAAACACGCAGAATTCCCCATGTTGGGTATTCTCAGATTTATTCAGTGAGTACCTTATTTGAGAATACCAAATAGTGGGTAGTTAGAGGCACTTCCGAGCATTACATTTGAAACATGCTTTTGTTTTGAAGTAGTTCGCATTCCACGTGACAAGTTGCCAGCCCATCCTCGCTTATTGGAACGCTTATTGGAAAAAATTAATTGGTGAAAAAAAAAAAACTACCTCTGAATCGGAAGTTGGGGTACCGTCCACTAGACCAACACGTTTCATATATTTAACACATCATTAATTAATTTGTTATATGTCATATTCGAAAAGAATGTTAAACATGAATGTAGATGGAAATAAAAGCAGAGGTAGGCCAAAGAAAAGATGGATGGATTGTGTGAAGAATGACATGGTTAAGAAAGGAGTGATTACTGAGATGACGGCTGATAGAGCAGAGTGGGAGAAGAAAACATGTTGTGCCAACCCTAAGTAATAAGGACAAGAAGATGATGATGATTAATTAATTTGTTATTAATATTGGTTTCGTGCAAAGAGTAAAGACTTTTAATAAAATGAGAAAATAATAGCTTTGGTTAAATATAATATTCAATTCAAAAATGATCAACACAGGAGTGTAGGTACGGCCTCAAGGAATGGGCCGTGTGGAGACTCCTAAGAGTTCCGGAAGACATTTACATGAATTTACTTTGCTGTCATATTTCAAGATGTTATTGTTGAACGTTTCTGAATTTCATTTCACCGTAAACTGAATATTTAACAGATGATGTGTGTGTTGATATTTCGTAATGTATGTACTTTGAACTTTGGAGTATAAAAGTTGGTTTTTTCTAATGTTTAAACACCCGTCGTGTTTTCCATCATATAATTTTAGTAAACCCTAGTGATTTGAAATAAGAGCAATTAAGAACCACTCACGAAGTTCTATGGATCGAGTGTGGAAAACCGGATAAATCGGATAAACCCTTTTGGAGATAAATGTTAACAGATAAACTAATAAATAAACCTCTTAGTCAAAGGGTCAAAGTCAAAATCAAAATTCATTGATTCATTAAAATCACAAGGATCACTTTAAAACATTGTCCATTCCTCCGCGACCAAGATAGAATGATAGGCAAGAAAACAAGGTTGTTTTTCCTTTTAATAATCCTTTTACAAAACAATAGGTACCTAACTCTTGATTCAAACGCATAATATGGGCTCCTGATATTACGGATAAAAATGATGTACCGTAAGTTTTACCAAAAATTTCTAAGACAGTGAAAAAAGTTGAGTATGTCTGGATTGTAAAAACTAGATATTAATATATAAATAACGCCCAAAAATATATGCCGACAACCGTTTGGGGTAAACGAGTTCTTGAGTGGAGACCGCGTCTAGGCTGACGTAATGTGGGGCGCCCCCCGGCTAGTTAGAGCAATGACTTAAGAGCAATGACCTCAGTATCGCATCAAGAATTTCGGAAATCGTGGGCCACAAACTCAACGTTTGGCTAGCTTCTTGTCTCGCGGTGAAAACAAATGTATAAATAGACAAGACAGGCTGCACTGCGCACTTGAAGTCTTGACGCTCGCTTGGCGTACTGCAAGCAACCGAATATGTATACATAAACCAGTCAACATACATATACATAATCCTGAATTCCTTGTGTCGTGAGTAACAGGAACTACGAGTAAATAGTACCACACTGAAACCCGAACAAATATATTGTATATATTCCCACACCAAATTTGATGGGACAATTTTATATTGTCCCATCAAATTTGGTGTGGGAATCAAACCACACCTCTTGCGTGGATCATTGAATTATTTATTTAATGCTTTATTGCACACAAACAACGTACAAAGGGAGGACTTAATGCTATACAGCATTTTCTACCAGTCGTTCTTAACAGTTGGAAACAGAGATTGGCGTGCTAAACCAAATTACTTGATATAAGAAACAACACAGAAACATAAACTATCTCTTATCTGGGTCAACACGTTAGCATTGCCATTCAGCATGGTAATGCGGCCAGTATTTTAGGAACGCTTCCCTCTGGTAGTGATCTGGATCAGTTGAGCTATCTATGGATAGTTTGCAAATGCCTTTAGATAGTTTCATCTGTATTTATATTTTTGAGTTATGTATAATCTTAGTTATTTTAAAGCTATATTAAACTAGTAACAAAAAACAATTGTAGGTTAATCTAATCTAATCTAATTAACCTGTCTGATCCCACTACAGGGCAAAGGTCTCCCTTCTCTTTTTCCACTCTTCGTGGCCATGTGAGTCAATTGGCCAGGATACCAAAAATGTGTCGCGTCACACCCTGTGGGACCTACTCAGTGGCTATTTTAGCCCACAGCTCGTCCGGCATTCGGACCATGCCTAGCCCAGTCCCACTTCAGTTTGGCGGACTTATGGGTTACATCGGCGATATTGGTCTGGGAGCGCAGTGTGGTGTTCGAATACGATCGGTAAGTTAGACGCCGAGAATGCTGCGCTCCATCGCTAAGACCAAAATAAAATAATATATAAAATAAAATAATATTATACGAAACACAATTTGATACATATATTATATTATGTTTAATAAAAACAGCTGAGTTATATAGTTATTGATTAATCAGTGACTTGAACTCTTCTAGAACTACTGATATGATTCAAACTTACATTTACGACAGATTGGGCTCGTAAAGCAGGACATAAAATGGAACGTATCGTTGTTACGTTCCGTTTTACGGGGACACCCGGGAGCCGCAGATGGGTTTATCAAAATTTTACATTTTATGATTTCAAAGATTACAAACATCAAAACTGAGTAGATTTTTAATTCCGATGAAAAAAGTGGGATGCTTTGAGTTTAAAGTCTTTGTATGTCTGTGTATTCAGTATTCATATATTTTAAATCAAATGGATTTATAGAACACTTGGTAAGAATGTTACGAGTATAAGTTTGAAGCTTTTGTCTTGTGTGTTTGTGTATTTAGTTTTGATTTATGTATTCAAAAACATAGGGAATTCATGAACACTTGGTTACGTCAGTTAATAAATAAATAAACACTCAACAGGCACATATGTATTCCTGATTATGTTCAGCCTGCGTCACCCCACTGCAGGGCAAAAACCTCCCTATCTCTTCTCAACCCTTCTCGAACTATTAAAGGCCAATCCTTTTTTAAGAGGAGTCGGCGTAAATTCACATTCAAGTTTTAAATTCACGTAGTTTTTAATTTGATGTTTCTATATGATCCTTGTGATTTCAATGAATAAAACCTATTGACTTTGACATTGACTTAAGGAGTCAAGATAGTTCCGCCATGTCAGTCTGTACCAGCCGCGAAGTCATCTATCACATTAAGGGGACCGCTCGGTCGTTATTTTTGCACAACGGCCATCATCATCAGCTCACATTAGTCCACAAGTGGACATAGGCCTCTCCCAATACGCGCTACTGAGCGCGGTGTTCGGCTCGTCTTATCCACTTTTTGCCCACCGCCTTTCTTAAGTCATCGCTCCACCTAGCCAAGAGGTGCCCTACGTTTCCCATGACACGGTCTCCGCTTCAGAACTTGTTTATCCCAACGGGTTTCGTTTTTTGCATATATAACCAGCCCACTGCCACTTCAGCATGCTAATCCTCTGACATCCTCTGATGTCATCATCATCATCATGGTGATGACATCAGAGGCTGATGATGATGATGATGCCATTTTATTGAATTTCCAAAGTCAAATGGCGAAAACAGAATCCTTAAAATTTCATAATGTCTGACTATCTATTATGTATGTATTCAGATTCATTTATTTGCGAAACATGGGTTACAGTGTGTGATAAAAAATAAAGTAGGTACAGCCATGGTCAGCTCACAAGCATGCAAAATTAATATTATGTCAGATGATTACAGAAATTATACAAAAATACGAAAATTATTTAACATTTCATGCAAATGAATAAAATTAAATGTAGAATAACCATATAATATTACAATTAAAAAAAATGATTAATGATTGTATGTCCGTCCATTTGACCCAATTTCTTGTTAAGTATAAAGCATATCAGAGTGAAATCAGTTTGCATACGTGTTTAATTAACCCATACAAGTAGAGCCAAACTACATAACAAATCTAAAAATCGTTGCAATCTAAAGAGCACAACTGATCCAAATCACTAACAGACGGGAGCGTTCTTAAAAACAATTATATCCAAAAAGCTAAACAATGAATCACCGAGGAGTTATTATAAAACGATTGCTTTTTATTTCACCTCTGGCCTGTAATCAAATCAATTTAATTTAAAAACCAATTATGAACAAACTCCACGGAATTAATCACACAATCGATCGATTGTCCTCGGACGAAAACCAATTCACTATGAAAAGTCATTTACTTCTGGGGCTTTTCATCAGCCTGGCTTAAAATGAGATTCAATAAAATGTAATAAATTAATATGTATATCCCAAAAACATATATTACACACCCATGCATTGTACATTTATACTTAAAAAGTATGAGACTTTTCACCCGTTATGTTTCAGGGTCAGTAACGCGCGAAAACTGGTTCTGGTGTTGTAAACCTATGAAGCTTAAGGTAACCATTTACCACGAGGTGGGCCGTATATTTACTTGACGCTGTATTTGTCTGCGAAAGCCCGCCTTAGTCGCAAAAGGTTGCGGGTTCGATTCCCGGGGACAAATGTTTGTATGAACTGCAAATATTTGTCTCGGGTTCGGGTTGTATTCTATGTATGATATGTATGTATTCACAAAAGTATATAAGTAGTATATCAGTCATATAGTTCCCTTAATAAAAGCTCTGCTTAGTTTGGGGCTAGATGATGCTGTGTGAAAGATATTTGTATAAAAAAAATATTCAAGTGAAACCAGGAATTTCAATTAGTCATTTGTAAATTCTCATTTCGTTATAATGTAAAGCCTACTTATATTTTACTACCGACAGGTGTGAGCTGTGTGTGCTTTTACGAGGTTTTCATGACGACGCCGCCTTATGAGAAATTGATTTTGTGCTATGGAACACTCACTTTGTATGCATGGAAATTGTTTTTTGGAGATATCCTTATTTAGTTATTCGTATTGTAAAACGGGTTTTTTTACGTTCTATGATAAGAGAAGGTACTGATTAAGTTTCGACTCACACCGAGAGCTTTCATCAGGGTGTTACATCGTCGTCACTCACGTCACGATCAATCTCTGTAATGCGGGGAACACAAGCTTATCTTCCATACAAGAGCGGAGCACATAATGCAAGACGCGACGCGGAGGGCAAGCGTTGCAATCACGCTGATGATTCTCAGAATGAGTCGAAACTTAGTCAGCACCTTCATCGATATTACGGTTTATTGAAAACTCTCGTTTTACAAAATGAAAGAACAAATTTAAGATAGTTTTTAGAATAAAGATTAGTAATTGTCTACGATAAAACGAATTGACAGAGAAACCTTGGCCTTAACCTCCTTAGAGTGAGTGGAGTACTGGCTTCTATTTCGCTTAATGAACAAGCTTTGCCATTCAACGTGGAAACGCCACCAATATCGAAGTTACGTATAATTTTCTTTGATTCAGGGCAAGTTGAATAACTGGTGTTTCTGTCTTCAGAAGCTTTATTTAATAAATCGTAATGTCATTATGCTCCGATATTGCAAGCTTTCAGTTAAAGTAAAAACAGAATAAATGAAACTAGTAACCCTTTTTTTACAGCAACGTAAAAATCTCATACGGACTCGTGGAATAGTTCAACTGAAAAATCTTTCGTATCAATTTGTTTCGTAATGTCGTAATGGTCCCATATTGCAAGCCTTCAGTTCAAAGTAAAAACAGAATAAATTAAACTAGTAACCCTTTTTTTACAGCAACGTAAAAATCTCATACGGACTCGTGGAATAGTTCAACTGAAAAATCTTTCGCATCAATATGTTTCGTAACATCGTAATGCTCCGATATTGCAAGCTTTCAGTTAAAGTAAAAACAGAATAAATTAAACTAGTAATCCTTTTTTTACAGCAACGTAAAAATCTCATACTGACTCGTGGAATAGTTCAACTGAAAAATCTTTCGTATCAATTTGTTTCGTAATGTCGTAATGCTCTGATATTGCAAGCTTTCAGTTCAAAGTAAAAACAGAATAAATGAAACTAGTAACTCTTTCGCATACGCTCCGCGTACGAGTAACGTACTTTGCACGTGAGAGTACACTCGCTGGTATATTTAATGCATGCTCTCATACACATACTAGCTTTCATATTGTGCATACGGTATGGAGCTCAAAACTCTGAGCTCTGACTTTTGACTGAGTAACATTCATTTTGGTAATGAGTACATGGTATACTAGCCATGCCCGCGGTTTTACTCGCGTGGGATAGATAATTGATAGGTGCATTAAAAATAATTGGATGCTTTGCAATAATTGCACTCTTAAGGGATTTTTTATATTCTGATACGTATTCACTTCTTTTGTATTTTAAGTATATAAGTATAAGTCCAAACTAAGTTTACATCGCACCACGCGTTAAACATTTCTTAAACAAACTTAATACACAACATCCTACCCCGTTTGAGGAATAGTTTAGAAAAAAAATATCTTTTATCATTTATACTGAATAATATTTGTGCCGAGTTTCAAACAAATTGGACCATTCGTTAAAAAGTTCCCATACAAACTTGGATACCCTCTACAACCCCTTTGAGGGAGGGTTAATTTGGGGAGATAATTATATTAGTATTTAATCATTTGGATTGTAAAATATTTATGTGAAATCTTCACATAAATATTTTTCAAGACTGTAAGTTCAAGGAATGCATTTTTTTCATTCAAAGGTTTTCAGCCCTTTTCACCCTCTTAGGGGTAAAATTTTCCTAATTCAAAGAAATATTTGAAACACGCTTGAGAATACTGGTATAAATGAGTACTTACTGGCACTAAGAACCGCCTCAGCTCTGCTAGTGCGTAGGCGATCCTCGCGTGCGCCTCGGCCGGAGTCGCGAATGCGCTGATCTCCACGTGCAGCTCATCCGACAGATGAGCGAACTTGGGGTCGCCAGATACACGTAATTCTTCTTCCTGGGGATAAGAAAAAAAAATGAATTAATGGGAACTTTTGCTTTAAACCTAAAGGTTTGACGACCGCTGTGGGCGAAGCCCCGCCTGAGACGCAGATGGTTCTATTCCCGCAGCGGACCAATGTTTGTACGTTCTGCAAATATTTGCCACGGGTCTGTGTGTTTTCTATATATAATTTGTATGTACACAAAAAACAGGTATATTTGGGGCTAGATGAAATTGTGTGAAAAATGTTAGACATGATTTTTAAATAAAGAATTTTTAAACTTAGCGATTGCGAGATAAATTAAATTGTGGCCTAAGTAAGTACTTTCTAATATTCATGAGTATCTGTAACCATACTCTCGTACAGACCGTTCCACCTAAAGAAAGTCTGGTAAAGATAGTTAATTAGCGATAAGACCGCCCATTGTACAACATTGTCAAAGTTTGTAGTACTTATCTAAGCTGAAATATTTGGTGTGCAATATTTTCTATCGATTCATCTATATACTCATGGATATTACAGAGTGGAACCCTCTAACACAAGTATTTTCTACTTAAATAAAGGTTCCAGCCGGAAATCCTTATTACAGAAAACCTAAAAACCTGTTTAACAAATTAAAATTATTTGTATTTGTATTTATTTATTTATTTTAATTAAAACGGTTGCGTCATTAACATTTATTTCAGCTTGTCCTATTAAAATACTCGTATCATAACATAATATGTCAATATTCAAAATCCAGTTAAATAACAGAAATTAGCTAGACGCACATCATGCTCACAGAACTTCAAACATTCTGTCAAAATATTCACCCATCCCAATCACAGTGGACTTAGCATCCACGAGAGCGATTATGGCCTATCCGAATGTGTATATTTAATCCTACTTCTATTATAAACGCGAAAGTTTGTGAGGATGGATGTTTGTTACTCTTTCACACAAAAACTACTGAACGGATTTTGCTGAAACTTTACAGTAATATGATTTATACATCAGAATAACACCAAGGCTACTTTTTATTCGGGTACCACGCGGGCGATGCCGTGGGCAGCAGCTAGTAATAGATAATTATGTCACTAAATCCCATCTAATCCGAAAAGGCATAGATACGTAACTGATGGTCAAATATATAATTATTAATATATATAGAAAGAATAACACAACAATTTATAAACATAACTTTTGAAACTATCATGGTTTTTAACATAATTTTTACTAAAAAACAAATGTGTTGAGATTGTGCAAGAATCGACACCAGATACCAAAAAACATGTGTTAGTGTTGTGTGTCAGAGCCGAGATGTACTCGAATGTGACAGTGGAACTGTTGGTAGTGGTATTTTTCGCAATAAAGGAGTGAGAAAGAGGGTAGATCAATTTGTCTGCCACTAACATTCAAAACTCGCAAATACTTCAGTTCCTGCCGTGATCCTGGTACATGCAACTCTGCCGAAATATCGGGAAACATTTAAACTCGCAAAACATGGTAAATATCCCGTTTTTGTGGCAAAAAATAATGTACAAATATTATACGTATATTTTCTGTGATATTATGTCTATTTTCTGTTACGGAGTGGGGCCAAAGAGCGTGCAACATAATTTAGTAGCGTGCCTTTGTGAGCGTACTAATCTAGGATTACCACTACCTTTGTGCATAATCATGCAAGATTAGTTTTAGTTTCGCAAAGGTACAAGCAATTATGTTTTATCAGCTTAATTCTGTGGGTTTACTTGTAAAATAATAGTGCAAACATCGCCCTTATAACTTTAAATACATAATATAATATAAATCAAAATAATATTAAAGCTCACGTATTTCCTATGATGGACATCCTAGGACTCAGTGTGTAGATGTTTGAGGATACCAAGGGGGTAGTCAGAGAATCTGAGCATTAAAATTTGGAACATGCTTGCGTTTTGCAAGTATCTAGTATTCCACGTCACAGGTTGCTAGCACATCGCCGTTCCTATTAGCGCGAGAAATTGGCGTAAGTTCAGTTTAACATTTGAAATTCACGTAGTTTCTAAGTTGGCGTTTCTGTGATTTTCAATGAATAAAAACCTATTGAATTTGACTTGTAATTTTATACGAGTTATTTAAAGACTTACTTGCTAGCAGAATTATCTTGAGAAAATATAGTTTTGGATTTTAAATCAGGAAAAACTTAATCTTCCAGCTTGCTCTCTTAGAGGTTGAATTTTGGGTAAACCGAAATTAATTTATTCTGCTACGGGAATCGAGCCTGCACATCAGCGTCTCAGCTGATTATTTTGCTCACCGCGCTACTGTAGTCGTCGATGATTACATAAAGTTTCATAACCAATCTTGTATGGGCTAAGTTAGTGCGGGTTTTGGGATAGAATTTACCAATTTACTCGTAGCTAAGTTAGAGTGTTTACCTTCTGCCGGTCCTTCATCGATCCTCGACCGAGCACAGCCATCTTGCACATGGTGTCTTCTTGGAGCCTCTTCAACGAGTTGCCTTTGGGTCCCAATAGTTTGCCCACGAAGTTGAACTGTAACAGTATAGAAATGTTACAATTGAGTACAAGAAATAAATGTTACAATTGAGTACAAGAAATAAATGTTACAATTGAGTACAAGAAATAAATGTTACAATTGAGTACAAGAAATAAATGTTACAATTGAGTACAAGAAATAAATGTTATATTTGAGTGTCGAGTGTCGAGTGACGATCTCGAAAGCGCGATGGGTGTGAAGCCGGCTATTTCGCAAGAGGTGCAGGTCCGATTCCCGCTGTGAATCAAACGTTTGCATGCTCTGTAGAAATTTGTTCAGGGTCTGAGTGTTGTACAACGGTACTCATGGGTCCTTTTACCCACGATACAGGGAATCCTAGTGTGGAGTCAGGATTATGTATGTTTATTATTATTATTATTATAGTTTAATTAATTGTTTATTATTATTATTATATCTAAGGACAGAAATGTTACAATTGAGTATTAAGTCAATTGTTTGCCCACTACGTTGAGATATAACAAGACAAAAATGTTACTGGTACCGAGAAAATGAAGTTAGCGGAAGCTAGTCTTTAATAACAGCTAGTCTCACAGATTTCATAGTGTCTACAAAAATCCTGTGCACTCAACCCGAGTAAACAGTAAACACAGTACGCAAACATCGAACCAATTAAACTGAGCTCGGCAGTTCACTCACTGTATATGTTTTACTGTGTCCGTTAATTGGTTCTTGATTCGTAGGTCAATGTTTGGTTAGCGTTCTATCTCTTCAATTGAAGTGTTAGGAAAGGGGTTTGAAAATATTTCTGTCGAGACTGGCGTACTACTTACTGAGCCGCCATTTTGTTTTTTTTTCAAAAGTCGCGTTATTTTATTGGAGCAGGAGCTTCGGGTCGAAAGTTAGAGCACCGGTCATTAGACCGACAAGGTTTTATGTATAATTGACAAAGTATATCTCACAAATATAATAAAATAAGCATAAAAACAGAAAAAAACACGCTCACGAAAAGTATCATTAAAAAGAGCCATGTTCTTGCCTTTTAATCAGCCTTGTTCTTGCCTTTCTTTCCTGGCTTGGTCGCGGAGGAACAGACAGTAGATAAAATCGACGTTTCAATGTGATCCTTGTGATTTTTTATGTATGAATGAATTTTGACTTTGATTTTGACTTTAGAGGATCTTCGGAGGCACTTCAAACATAATTGGCACATGCCCGCGTTTGGCAATTAGTATTAAAAATATTATAATAAGTATTTATTGCTTATAATCGATAACTATACCTTACATCAAAGCAAAAACTATGGATTTTGCTTTCAAAGCCAGTTCCTTCGTTTAACATGGTTGGTTACCGACTATAATCCATATTGAGCATCATTAAAATTTTTATTTTTGATAATAAGTCGTATCGTGAAGGACGGAAAGGTTAGTTTTAAGTGTAGTTCCTCCACTTTGAAACGACAAAAATTACCATCAAATTTCTAGTGAGTTTTCCTATACTTAATTTAGTTCGAGATACGGTTGATTTTAGATTGAGGTTTACTCGAGAGAATCGAATGACTAAACCATGCTTTGGTCGATTGGGTCGAAACAAAAGGCCCGCTGTAAAAATAAATAGGAGTTGTTCAGGTATTGGTTTCAGATTGAATTACAAAGGTTTTGGGACGCCAGATGTGGGATTGCATTTGATTCGGTCCCAGAAATAAAAGTGTTCAAGAAGTTTTAGTAGTTCTTGTTTAAGAACTTATTTAGGAGCGAAAGGTGATTTTATTACCACTATGGTTGGCCGAATGGCGATTCTTCAAAACTTTCAACCTATAAAGCCGTAGGTAAGGATTTAAAAATATTTTCAGGTACCTAATATTAAAAATAAACAAACACGCTTACTACTGTATTCGTACTCAATGCATAGATCTTTGAGGAGATAAAGTAGAGGATGGTCAGAGGCACGTCCAAAAAATATATTCACACATGCCACCTTGAGCCAGCGACCTTTTTTGTGAAGTTCTAAAGTAAACAACCAACAAAAAATGTATAGGTACATTTCACTCGGTTACCTGAAATTACTCAGCGCAGTGAACTGGAATACTAAAATTAAGGTTCCCAACGGGAAAAATAACAGGAACAGATAAGGAACGTGTTTAATTAAAGTTAGAAGTAACTTTTGGTTCAATTAACTCTTAGAGAAAGTAAAAGGTTTCGAACAAAACCATTTTTACTCGCTACTCAAGAAACCTGTGTATGAGTAAGAAAGAAAGGAAGCAAGAAAGATAATTCATATTCATATTCAGATTATTGACCTCAATTATCACAACACAAAAGGTGACAAAAAATATAGAAAATAAACACAATGTTTGTTATTAGTTATTAGGAATATTTTATATTTAGGAATATTTTAGTTATTAGTTTATTTAGTTTGTGCTGCACCCATCAAGCATGTTTCCCCGAGGGGTTATGTGTATGGCTGCACCAAACCTACGTTTGGGGTACGAGGTTCGTTTGTTAGTTTTATTGGTCTGTTACCATTTTGTCTCCAAAATGGTTTAACCCAATATAATACGGTTTTTAGTTTTAAACTACTTAGAGTAGTAATAGACTATTTCTTTTCTACGATTTTTTTACTTCGTCATTCGGAAACGCAAATAAGTTAAAAAATCAGATGTACAAAGTAAAGGTAATTACATAACGTCGCACGCAGAAAGTTGAACAACCAGATTTTATATTATGAGTCTGAAAAAAAAATCTAATATCCGCCATCCGCCATCGTACATTTCTTTTGTTTTTTGTTAAGTGTTTGATAAATGGTAATAACAATTTATCTCCAAAACAGCTATTATTTTCGCTAGGGTTTTCTTAAATATGTTTTATTGCAACAAGTCACTAGGGTGCGTGATGGAAAACACTTTAGTGGCTTTAACATTTTGCATATACCTAAGGGATTTCGCCCCATAGTTACTTTTTAGGAGACCGTAGGGTATCTCTACCAAAGAGGTCTACCATCTTTAGCTTATTGGGAAAACTTAATGCCTTAATGTTTTTCAATATTGGATCGTAAAGTCTCACAAACACAATGCAGAAATGGAATAAACCGTTTTTGAGTAAAAGCACAAACTTTTTTTTTAGCTTTTCTTACTATAGTTTTACTTGGGACATCGAAAATGTTTTTATAACACCGGTCTATTTTCAATTAGTTGAAGTTTCAATAGAATCTTATTCGATGAAGTCACTATTAAAAGCTTTATGTGAGTAGAATTACTTATTTCCGTTAAGAATAGAGCATTCAATGACTCCGTAGCACCATCTACGCGATTTCGTAGCACCTGCTACGCTATTTCGTAGAACGTTGTTCAAACTGGAACTATTTAGCTTCTGGACAATACGTTACATTTCTTTCAATATAAATAAATTAATAATGCTGGACATTTTCACACAGCATCATCTAGCCCCAAAGTTAGCAGAGCTTGTGTTATGGGAACTACATGACTGATATACAACTTATATTTTTTTTTTGTAAATACATAAATATTATACATAGAAAACACTCAGATCCCGACACAAATATTTACAGATACAAACATTTGTCCCGCAGCGGGAATCGAACTCACAACCTTCTGCGTCTCAGGCGGGCCTTCGCCCACTGCGCCACAGAGGTCGTCGATTTCATTGCTGATTTTTGAACGGGTTTTTAACAAAAAAAAAAAGCAACTCTATCCTATCCTACTATTATTATAAATAAGAAAGTTTGGATGTTCGCATGTTTGTTGCTAAATATTTTCGTAACGGTTGAAGCGATTTCCATAAAATTAGGAATAAGTATAGTTTGCAATGTAGAATAACACAGAGGCTACTTTATGATCGTGCACTACATTATGTATCAAAATGATCGTAAAAATACAGGTTTTACGATTGAGTAAATGATCAATAAAATATATACGTTTTCCATGAATCAAATTACTAACCTAATTTACGGGAAAATCACAATTTTCATGGAAATTAACCACTATGAAAAAAAATATTTCGTATTTTGTGATTTTCTGTTTATATAATACAATTCCTTAGTAAATTAGCTTTCCATCCATATAATCAGTTTTGACTTAGCGACAAAAGATATCGAGATAAAAGCGATTTATTAATCGCGGGGCGTCCGAAATTTTCTACAATAAAATTTTTCACGACTTTGGAAATTCCTTGGATGTTTGAGAGGCTACACGGGCGATGCCGGCACATGCCAAAACATAATATACTACCCTTTATGGCTAGTAAATTATGTTTGGCATGTGCCCACTTTTTGTTAGTAAACGTTGACGTGCCTTTGAATTATTGATTGCAAGGCATGCCAGTTTCATCACGATGTTTCCTTGACCGTTATGAGTATGTGTTGACAAGCATAAACATTTTTGACTGGTTAGAAATTTATGATTACACGGTCTTCATGTTGGAAGTCAGACTAAACAATAACACATCAAAATAACAAACAGGAGCGTCTACAAAATCTGTCCATTTTATATTCGGATTGAGCAGGTTTGATCACGTATCCGAGTTTAGATCCCAACTCAAATGGCTCCCTATTCGTCGTTGCGGTGATCTTCACGTTCTGACACTTCTCTATAAAGTTATTTATAGCCCTCGATCTCCCCGTTATCTCCGTTAGCGTTTTCAATAACTGGTCCCTCGCGGTATGCCATGTCGGACCTCTAAGTCCCAACTACTTAAAACCCCCTCTCACTCATGTAGCCGCTACAGCGACTCATTTACTATCTATGCGGTTATGCGTTGGAATGCCCTACCCTATGTCATATGTGATTGTTTTTCAATCGATGTCTTCAGGAGAAAAGTAAAAGAGCACTATCTGTCTCTCTAAATTATGTATGGTATACGTTTTATAGTATCTTTATATATTTATACGTAACTAAAGTATTGTTTCATTATTTTCTTTCTGTACACCTCTATAATTTAACCTCTCAAGCTCAGCTCAAGGTTTGCTGGAAGAAAACTCTTTTTAGGGTTAAGCTCGCCTTTGTACATGTCATTTAATTTTGCCTTTTTATAAGTGTTTATTTGTGTGTACAATAAAGACATCATCTGATCATCGAGTAGGGGCCATCCAACTCTGCAATTTCTAGTCGGTCGTCATTTGAGAGCTATTCCCAGAAAGTGCAGAGTCATTTTTCCCCTCCAGTAGTGAAATCGTTTTAGTCCGTAACACGTCCATGTCGAATGTCGAGCCATTTGTAGGGAATTGCTTTTCACCTTGTAATGATTGCTTCAGTTACAGCTAAGTACAGTATTATTTGCGGAGCAGTTTTAAAGAAACAGAAGGAATAATAAACTATGAATGAATAAATGTACCTACATTATACATTCAATGAATGAATAAACATAATTGGCTTAGGCTTTTTGACTACAAAAGCGGAGTGGATCGAAGACAATTTTACCTTAGGTTTTCATATTCTGAGAGGGCAGCAGAATGTGTGAATGAATGAATGAAAATACCTTATAATACACCATAAACAAATAATAAAGTTTAAAAAATAGAATTCTTATCATAGAAAAATGGGTGGTCTTAGCGCTTCAAAGCGATCTCTTCCTTAAGACCTGTGGATGTGTGTATAATATACGTATAATAATAATAATAATAATAATAATAATAAAGCCTTTATTTCCAAATAATGATCTAATCTACATACATTCTTTCTTGTTCAAATTTATATATTTTTTTACTTTGGCACCCAAATTTGAGCGTAGGCCTCCTCCATACGGTTCCATTGTAGTCGGTCTTGTGCTATTCGAGTCCAGGTGTTCTGCGCTACCTCTACGATGTCGTCACACCATCTTCTTCTTGGTCTGCCTCTCGTCCGTATCGTGTCTCGTGGGTACCAGTGCAGGATTCGCTCGCTCCATCGTCCGTCTTTAGTTCTAGCGACATGACCGGCCCACTTCCATTTTAGCTTGCATAGCATGCTAACTGCATCAGTGACCTTCGTAATACGTCTGATTTTTTCGCATCTGACTCTATCTTTTAATTTTAAACAAAGCATTGATCTCTCTGTGGCTCTTTGGAATGACGTTATTTTCCGAATTATATCTCTGGTCAGAGGCCAACTTTGACAGCCATAGTGGTAGATGGAAGTATAGTGTTATCCATCAGTTTTTTCTTGAGATGGATAGGGAGTTTGCTTTTAAATATATCTTTGTGCGACCAATATTTCTTCCATGATATGGCGACTCTCCTATCCACCTCTTTCCTGATGGCGTCTTGGAATGAGATTAATTGTCCAAGGTATACGTATTCTCTGACGTATTCCACTTGACCGCTTTCCAGTATGATAGGTTTATGGTCTCCATTTGACATAGCTTTAGTTTTACTCAAGTTCATGCATAAACCTATCTTACGACTCTCTGTGTCCAGCGTGCTGAGCATTTTTTGAATGTGGTCATGGTTTTCTGCTAGAAGAACGATATCATCGGCAAAACGAAGGTGAGTAAGTTTTTCTCCATTTATGTTAATGCCATACTCTGACCAATTAAGCTTTCTGAACAGTGTTTCCAGGATAGTTGTAAATAGTTTTGGCGATATTGGGTCCCCTTGTTTTACGCCTCTCTTTATATGGAACGGTTGACCGATGGTCTCCAATTTTATTTTAGCACAGTAGTTTTTATATATTGTCTTTAATATATTTATATATTTGCTCTCTATTCCTTGTTCTTCCAGGCTTTTCCAAAGATGAGGATGTAAGATAGAGTCAAATGCCTTTGTGTAGTCTACGAATGCTATGTAAAGAATCTTATTGTATTCGGTGCTCCTTTCTATGCATTGTGTCAATGTGAAGATATGATCCACTGTTGAGTAGCCCTTTCTGAATCCGGCTTGTTCCCGTGGCTGTTGTTCGTCCAAGACCTTGGTTATTCTATAAAGTATAATTGATGAGAAAAGTTTGTATAAAGTTGGTAGCAGGCTGATTGGCCTATAGTTGCCAATTATGTTCGGGTCGCCTTTCTTATAGAGAAGGGTTATTACAGAGTTATTCCAGTCATCAGGAATCGTATCTTTCATCAAAATAGCATCAAACAAATCAGTCAAGTGTGGCGTCAAGGGTTCTAGCATAGCGAAAACAGCATCCGTAGTAACTCTGTCTTCTCCGGGGGACTTATTTTTCTTTAGTTTTAACATCGCGCGCTCCAACTCAATTGGTAGTAGATTAGGGATAGGTGGTATGCATTCATCTGACTGCAAGAGAGGTGTAGAGTTTGCTTCACTAGAATAAAGATTTTCGTAGAACTTTGTAGCTTCTTGTAAAATTTCTCGTCTGTTTGTTGTTTTTTGTCCAGTTTTGATAGCTATTGAGTGAACCCACTCTTTTCTACTGTCGAAAAAAATCTTAGTTTGCTTTGTAGAGCTTCTCTTATCCAGTTCATTTTCTAAAGCTTTAAATTTCAATTTTCTTATGTTAGCTATGATTTTCTTTTTTATTTTATAATATAGTTTTTTTAGACAATTTTTTTGTTCTTTTGTTCTCGGATATTTTTTTTTCAAACTTTCTCTTTCAGTAATCATTAATTTCACTTCTTCTGTCAATATATTAGATTCTTTGAAATTGTTTTGTTGGAATTGAAGCTTCGCAATGTGTTGCGAACCTGTGAAACCTGTGGGTTTTGATAGCGGTGACAGTATTTTTGTAAGATACATTTATGTCGTTTAATATTGGGCTTGGTATTCGTTTAGTTATTAGGTTTTTCAGCAGCTCTACCTCTATAGATGAGTAGTTTTTACATTTTTGTCTAAATGTTGTTCTATTCTTCTTGTTAGGTAAGTTAATATCGTAGGTTACTCGTAGCATTCTATGGTCTGATGGGAATTTTAATGAGATTACTTCAGTATTGTTTATTTTACTCTTGTCTTTCACTAATATGAAATATATTTCGTTCTTTGTTTTTCCATCCGGTGATTTCCATGTCCATTTTTGTTTTTGATGTTTTTTGAATAATGTGTTTGTAATAATAAGTTTGTGTTCATGGCAGAAATTTACTAGCAATTCTCCTCTAGTATTTCTCTGACCATATCCATAAGGTCCACAAATATCCTTTTCTTCTTTTAATGGCCACCCTATTTTTGAATTGAAATCTCCGATGACGAGTGTGTTTCTTCCAGTATCTGATAGGGATTTTTGAATATCTTTATACATCGTCTCTACATCCTTTTCTTTTGATTTTTCTGTCGGGGCATATACTTGGATTATATTAATAGTAATATTGTCAAAGAGCAAATCTAATCTGGCTACTCTATCTGAAAAGGTCTTGAAATTGATTATGTTTTTCTTAAGATTTGATTTTATTATGAAACCAACACCGTTTATCCCTTTTTTATCTCCTCTGTACATTAATATATATTTTTCCTTTTCAATTATGTGTTGGCCTAGAATTTTTACTTCAGATATGCCAATTATATCATACTTAATATTTTTGAGCGCATACTCTAATTCCAGTGTTCTATTTTCTGCTTTCAATGATCTTACATTAAATGTGCATATTCTAATAGGTTGATTTTTATCTGTTGTTATATTTGCTTGTATTGATTCACTATTTTTGTATGAAGGGTTTTGGTCATAAACTCCCACGGCGACCACCCGTATTGGGAGCTGAATTTTATGTTCGTATTGATTTTTGATCGTGTGTATTCCATATGTCTGCCGCTTTATGGCGCCTTGTTTTTCGGGTGCATGCTGTAATTGCTATTCTTTTTCTTGATTTGTTATAAGCCCTTTCTCGGCCTGTGGTATTCTTTTTAGGTATGTCGAAATCGATGCGCTTGAAACTTGAGGAGTTTTATTTTTTAAAGCATCTGTGGAAGTCTTTGTTTTCTTGAATATTTGTATGGGTTGAGCACTCGTTGATGCGTTTTGTCCTGTTTTTTCTGCGGGGCTATGGGAAAGTGCTCTCTTGTTGCTATGTTTTTCTGGATTTTTCTCCTTAATTATGATTTTATCATACTTTAATATGGCTTTTATCCCTTTTTCTCGTTGCTGGTTTAGTTGAGATAGCAATGATTTTCTGATTTCCAGGACTTTGGGTGGGAAATCTTCCTTAATATAAGAGCCAGAACCCTCTAACGCATTTTTCCTTTGTAAGATAGCAATTTTTTTCCCATAAGTTGTAAGAGTTAATCTTATTAGTCTAGGTGTTGAACCCTTCTTGCCCATTCTTCCTACAAATTCAATTTCTTTCCTATCGCAATCAATTTCTAGTTTTATAATTATTATTTGTAAGATCAGCTTCTCTAATTCCTGATAGCTTCTTTCCTCTTCTAAAATCCCAAAAATAATTAAATTTCGCTGTCTTAGCTTTTTATCAAAATTATCTAATCTTTTCTCGTGCTCTTCTTGAGTTTTCTGTATTTGATTTATTTTTAAATCGACTTTAAGGAATTTTTCATCAAAATTTCGATTAATATTTTGTGTAATATTTTCCTCCACTTGTTTTAAACTTTCTTGGTTATCTTCTTTGATTTGATTTCGCAAAGCATTTAGCATTTCTATCATTTGGTCATTCATGATTTGACCAACTGATGCCCTCTGGCGGACTCTTAGTGTATTCTGCGTTGAAGGTTGTGTTTGGGCCAGTGCGTACCTGATCTAGTCCTCAGTTTATGGGTCGGTCGTTAGAGGAACAGTTAAAGCAATTAGTACTTTAAGATTTTTCTAGATGGCGCTATGTGCTATGTTCATTTATTGAATCAAAGATCTCGTGCGGGTAACCACGCAGTTTCGCGACCGTGAGAATGAATGACAGATTAAAAACTAAAACTGTACCAAACACTTTTCCACAACTCCAGTAATAATGTTGTATTTGTTCGTTTATATGCTATTTCTCAGATGATACAGTGAAAAACGCGCAGTAGTGGTGTCAGTGTTTATGTTTTACTCACTGTTGTTATTGTTGTTGATGTGAGTTTGGGTGCTGTTGTGGACAGTCGGGTGCTATTTCTTTGTGCCAATTTTATGTAAGTACATCAGATCACCGTAGTATTCTTTCTTCACTTGATAGATATATATCCTGTAGACACTTTTCAAGTTGTTTGATCGATTTATTTTCACTGTTTATATTTTTAATCAATAAGTTAACTGCAGCAGTAGAAATATATGTTTACTTTCTTTGGCGCCTCCTAGCGGACAGTATACGTCACAATACAATATACAATATCACGTAGACAATATACGTATAAGTAGGTTGAAACCAAAATACAGATGAAACAGCTAGCCATCTACAGACCGTCGCCGACGATGTACAGATAGGTAATCTGATCCAGATCATTATCAGATGGGATGGAAAAAAAATAAACATGCTACCAAAGTGCTAGCTGCATCGCTACGCTGCGAGGTACACCCACCACCACCAAACATGTAGTATGACTATGGTGAACCCATTCACCAGACAGGGGCCCTTTTTGCAGGGCCACCATACCTCATATTGCACCGCGGCTGTACGAATTATTTAAAATTAAAACGTTAAACCCTATTGGATGACGCTTAGGTCAATATTTTTTTTTAAGTCTCAAAACAAAGTTTTTTGACTTTCTTAGGTCGTGAAAGGCAAAAAGTTTTTCCTTAGTCGATTTTTGTTGAGATGATCAAAAGCCTTATGGAAAAATTCGATTCTTGACAACCTAACACCGTGCTTGTTATCTGAAAAACTAATTTTCCGCCTCAGAACACATAAGTCACAGAGTCACGTAACAAAAGGGAAAGTAGAATTGGTACATTTTGAAGTAAAACCGACAAAGGCATAAAAGATAAATTGGCCATAACACTAGCAGAAGCGAATTTGTAACTAGGCGCGTGTGGGCATGTGCACAGGTACAAAGAGAGTTTATTTTTTTATTGAAGTTACATGCCTAGTGTTAAACTAATCTAGATACTTAATTAACACCTATAATCGGCAACCAGGTTTGCTTGTCCGTCGACAAAATGTAGTTTGCTAAGACACCAAAATCATTTCCGTGTATTAGTAACTCTTCTGTCTATCTCTTTGTGCATGTTGTCAGCCGTAGATATTAACTATTCTAAGTAAATGTACTTTACAAATTCTATTGGCTCATTGTTAAGTTTTATAATATTATTTTGGGAAGAGTTCATCATTTATTTGGTTTTAGTTGCGTAAGAAATAGAGAAATAAGAAAAACTACAGATTATATTGATACTTTAGAACACTGTAAGAAACTTACAGTGAAATGGACTGGCCACGTCGCGCGTATGAACAATGATAAATAGACTAAAAAAGTTACAAAATCGACCGTCCAATAAGAGGAACAGGGGAAGACCAAAAGGGAGATGGATGGACGAGATTAATAAGATAGCTGGCAAGGACTGTGTTACCAAGGCAAAGAATAGAGACGCTTGGATCAAAATGGAGGAGGCCTTTACTCGTCGAGAGGTCCTTATCATTCTTTATTGTACACAGAAATAAAACAGAAGGTAGTTCACAAAACAGAATGAAAAGATAAAAATAAAATATAAAAACACATACACGCCTGTATAGTGTATCCTTATGATGGACATCTTTTGATCCATACTCTGTACGCATAATTATAAGTATACCAGAAGGGAGTAGTCAGGAACACGTCCAAACATAAATTTGGCACATGTCCATGTTTCGCATAGTAGTAAGCATTACACCTGATAGGTATATTCTTACTTACTAACTTATACATGTAATATATATATTTATAACTTATATATAAATATAAACAGATGACACATGCCTTCGTTGGTATGTTGATCTTAAATAAACCCAATCACAACCCCGAATATCATAACAATCATACAGGAATTGGTATTATGAAAAATTACATATTTAAAAAGAAGGTACATAGAGTATTTTTTTTTTGAAGCAAATCATCGCGAGTTCCTTAACGAATCTGTGGAGTACCTAGTCTGTGTAATAAGTCTGTATATATTTGTATCAAGCCAATGTTACTTGGATATAAACAAGATTGATGCTAAACCCTAGATTCGGTGTTATTAAGCTTGAATAGGATTGTAGGCGGATGGGAAGACAAATCTATTTTCCACAAATCCATAGCCTCGCTCGCTATGTAGAGCAAGCTTTATTATCCCTTTGTTGGCCAAATTCATGTAATTTTTCACCGCAGGCTGAGTAGTGAGAGAAACGTGATAGGCACGTGTTCGCATTTTGTACCTTGATAGCGTATTTCCATTGTTTCGATCCGAGATTGAGTGACGGTTTGACGGTTTGACAATAAAAATCCTTGGCCTATTGAGCGGAACCCTGACTTCCGGTAAAAAATCGTTGTTTTGAACTCGATGGTGCAACTACCTATGTATTTTTAATTTAAAAAAAGTATGTGTGTACTCTTCTTCTTCGTGTCGATGGTTACGAAAAAAATTTAAAACATTGAAGGAAAACAGCGTAGGAAAATGGGCGTACTCTTAAACCAAACATTCGATGGCATGTGATATCGATTAGTGTTCCAATAAGCGACTATGGGTTTGCAACCTGTCACGAGGTTGCACCTACAAAACGTGGGCAGGTGCTAAATATAAGGTTTGGACGAGCCTTTGACTACCGTCTTCTTAGTAACCTCACGGATCTATACGTGCCTACTGAGTAATAGAACTGAGGGTACCAAGTGGGGATACACGTCCAAACATTACAATAAAAGTAACATCAAAGTAACATTCTACCTTCAGTTATTTCACCAAGAGTATAATTGAACCTTGTAAATACACTATATTGCAAGAGGATCCGTCCTTCGTCCAATATCGGACAAGCAATGGACAAACACTCTTGGACATGAGTGATGCTATTTCAGATTATCAGCTCAAAAAAAAGCTCAGTTAAATTGACTGTAGGTGCAATTTCGCCTTTTTGCATGAGTGCTTAGGTTTATGACTTATGAATCACGATTGTAGAAGATAACTTTATATTACGGAAGTGATAATATACATACACTATATTGCAAGAGGATCCATCCTTGTTTCAATATCGGACAAGCAATGGACAAGCACTCTTGGTGGCATGAGTGATGCTATGTCAGTTTATCAGCTCGCAAACGACAGAGGTTTGTCAGTTAAATTGACTGTGAGTGCACTCTCGCCTTTTTGCATGAATGCTTAGGTTAATGACATGTGAATCATGATTTTAGAAGATAACTTTATTTGACGGAATTGTTTTTTTTTTCTGTTTTTATTTGAAAGTTTTTAGCTTCATAATTTTAAATTAGCTGGTGGCTAACTAAACGGTTATTTATGACATAGTCAGGACTAAAATCTAAAGTCTGAATTCATAGTTGAACAGTCCCACAAAATCCATCATTCAGCATTCGCCTTACGGCTGGGTGCATAAAGGTTGAATTTGTGCTTGAATTTTCACATAGCGCCTGAAGAGTCACCTAGGGGAGTCCCTATTTGACTATGTATTTGGGCTTTAAAGTCCTCTCTGATCTTAAAGTTGGAACCGCTTAGTTCAAAATGCCACCAAGGGTCCGGTCAAACTGACGCATTGGCGGTGGTGATTTCAATGTAATGATTTTAAATACGTTGAAACACTCACTTTAGGGTGGTCCCGAACTGGCACGACGACCCTCACGCAGACTTTGACCGGCTTATCCCGCGTAATGTCCAGCATCCTCCTCTCTCCTCTCCACTCCCCTGCGAACAAAGAAAATTGATGACTTTATGATTTTTCATATTTATAACCCAAAATAACATAGGTGTTAAAGTAATACATAGGTTAGTACATGAATCCCGTTGGAGCTCTGCAACTTTAAGTTCGATCATGTAGCTTAGTACCTCTTTCCAAAGTGGTGGTCAAGCAAATATTGTTTAATTAAAATAATGTGTCATTTAAAGTCACTTACAAATTAATGACGTATAATTTGCGAGGGCATCCTACTCTCTATTGAATCAACATAAACTGTACCCATCATCATCCTAGCCTGTAGACGTAAACTCCTGCACATAGAATAAAGGAAAAAAACATGCTTACAACTGCATTCTCGTGGTGGACGTCCTCGGTCGTGGTATAACTCTAGACTAACATGGCTAATCTATTTTGAATTGCTGTCAGACAAAACTAACCACAGTCCGTTGAGTTTCGCAATTCACAACTAATTTCCCTCCAAATTAGAACGAACTAATCGCTTAGCTAGTGTTGGGCGGTGGGTTTGACTGTCACCTCAGCTCTAGTTCCAACATCCACTTAATATTCTTAACATTCATAACTTCCATTTACATCAAAAGTTTTAGTAAAAACGGGATATTTACCATGATTTGTGAGTTTGAACCGAGAACCGAGATGTACTCGAATGTGATAATGGAACCGGTGGTAGTGGTATTTTTCGCAATAAAAGAGTGAGAAAGAGGGTAGATCGATTTGTCTGCCTCTAACATTCAAAACCCGCAAAGACAGTTCAGTTCCTCCAGTGATCATGGTACATGCAACTGTGCCGAAATATCGGGAAACCTTCAAACTCACAAATCATAGTAAATATCCCGTTTTTTAGTAAAAATTATGTTCAAAACCATGATAGTTTCAAAAGTTATATCCATTTACATTCATAACATCCATTTAACTTCCCAACTCTAGTTCCAACATTGACGGTCTTTGCTCTAACTCTTAACATTTGCATCTCCTTTTGACTTCAACCGTCATTTTTCTGGTTCTATGACACTACTGTGTCATAGACAGAAAAAAATAAAAAAATCGGTTTTTATTTTTTTCTAATAATGCGAAGTTGGTAAAAAGTCCACTATGAAATAACATGACTTATTTTATCACCCCTTTTTGGGTGGTATTTTTTCATATCATTTATATAAGATCCATTCAAAAAAAATCATCAAAATCAGTACACAAATAGAGAAGATATCGCGTAACATACACAAAAAAATGTTTATTGAGTAGTCCTCAAAAGGAAGTTGTTTTTTTGAAGTTGGTTGAAAAGTATCTTCAGTTCTGAATTTCTGAGATATAAGATTTTTTACGTACCATATTATGCCAACCTTCTTAATTTATGCTGACATCGAAGTTCCATCTGCCGTTGAATTATTAACTCAAAATTAAACGGTCTTCATTAAGACTAATTACTTAATTACATAATAATATGAAAGTCAACATTATGTGTCTATTGAATTAGGACTTTCACAAAGTAATGATATTAAATACCAGAAATTAACGATGACTTTGATGGTGCGGTGGACAAGAAGTCAGCTGTGACGCAAGAGGTGCGGGTTGACAAATATTTGGATGTCCTGCAGATATTTTTTGTTTGGCACAAGTGATTCCTGATACGAACAGGGAATCCTAGTAGGGTCACGATTATATAGCCGTGAAACCATTAAGATTTCGTCATTATTATATGTGTGTGTCTGATGGGAGTTTTTTTTATTCTAATTAATTGGAGAGCTGCACAGTTAGGGCTGCCAAATGAATTAAATGGGCGTAATTTTCGAATTTCTATCCTAAGATAAAGTCGATCTTCTCAAGTCGCTCTGCTAAAGTTGATTTTCTTACGACGGTAAAATCATGTTGTTCACATAACACGAGCTCTGCTTACTTTGGGGTTAAATGAGGCTGTGGAAAATGACCAGCATTATTAATATTATTATTGACATCGAAATCTGTCCTATTTAAGGCATACAAACGATGAATGCACGAAACAAAATCAGTAAACAATGAACACAATGAACGAACGAACCTTTGGATTATCATATCTGGGTCGATTTCCAGTAGCCTACGCCCGAATCAGCAAATTGCTTGTTCAAAATATTCACAGTTGCGAGACAACAAAATTAATTGGTGCAAACGAGGAAACGAGCCAACAAACGAGACGTTTTCTGTTTTATTGGGTGAACGAAGGATTTTGTCGCTGAAAGATTATCGGATATGAAATTACGAGTGGCTGTTTTGTAAAAGAATAATAAATAATATGTTTTTATTTAATTTTATTGTGGTAATCCAACGTAAAATTAAACTCAGTCTAGGAGTTATGAGACAATAAGGCAACTTATGCGAAACATAGAATCCTCTCCATCCCAAGCTTGTCTGGAAGAGATCACTTTTAAGCGATAAGACCACCAATTGTACCTTTAAGTTTAAAAACTTTTGAAACTATCATGGTTTTGAACATAATTTTTACTAAAAAACGGGATATTTACCACGATTTGTGAGTTTGAATGTTTCCCGATATTTCGGCACAGTTGCATGTACCATGATCACGGGAGGAACTGAAGTCGTTGCGGGTTATGAATGTTAGTGGCAGACAAATCGATTTACCCTCTTTCTTACTCTTTTATTGCGAAAAATACCACTACCACCGGTTCCACTGTCACATTCGAGTAAATCTCGGCTCCGATACACAACACTAACACTATCCTGACGCACAACTGGTATTATGTTTTTTCGATTTTTGCACAATGTCACCACAGGATTCCAGACTCCAAACACACATTCAAACTCACAAATCATGGTAAATATCCCGTTTTTTAGTAAAAATTTAAGTTTAATGTCATTTATTTGAAAATTGTCTATTTTCATTAATTCATTCTTATAACTATCATGAGTGAGTACTACGATAACGGCTGATAGAGAAGAATGCAAGACAAAAACATGTGCCGACCCCACGTAATGTGTGACAAGGACAAGAAGATGATGAAGAAAAGTCTTATAACCATCATGGCTGTGGTCGCTATGTTGTAAAAAAAAACTTCAGTGGCGTGCAGCTGAATGTAAATTCAGCTGCACGCCACTGAAGACGTTACCTAGAGTAGAATGACATCTAATTAGCATCAGGGAATTATATAGCCCGGCTTGCCATGTAGGTACAAAGTTATGACCAAAAGGGTTACAAAAAAAAATATCTAGAAGATCTCACACAATATCCTGCTGAAGTAAATATAGATAATATTACCACGACACTTCTGGTCAATAAATAGTGCAAAAGGGAAAAAAATCCTACGTGTAGCTAATCTATGGTTTTAGCTTGAAATAGTTAGGTACCATTTAAATTTTTTAAAGTTTTATATTTTCTCGATATTTTGGCACAAACATCATGGTAAATATCCCGTCATTCGTGAAAATTATACACTACTATAATATTATGTGCATTTCTCTAGGTAGATTTTGTCGGCCATTTTGCTTTAGAGTTGGTAATAAACTTGAGACATGGCAGTATTGGAAAAAGCCTGGTGACCGATGGGGAAAGAAAAGGCGTGGTGAAAAGACATATAACCTCAAACAGTATTATCAAGTGGCACGGCATGTTTACTAGACTAAAAACTGATCTGATGATGGAGACGAAAGTCTCACAAAGGAGCTCTTAGATTAATAAATATAGTTAGACTGTGTTTTTGGGCTCTAGGTCCCAATATAAATTGTACGAAATTCATAAAAAAAAGTAAAAAAAAACTTTATCTAAAGAATTTACAGGTCAGCCACTCTCAGACAAAAAGCCGATCAAAACACCCACGTAAAAATCAAAGCAAAGCGAATGCCCTCAACTAAATAATTCATGAAAATACCTTCAAACTTGACACGAGCGAGATTGGGGTTGAAAAATAATACGGGATGAATATGTACGGGTTGAAAGGTCGCGGATTGGCGGGAAATATGACAGCTGTCAAACTTAACAAGGATTAAATATGGCGTCAAGCTTTTCAAATAATATTTACTGTTGGCTGGCTTTTTGTATTTTATAGTTCGTGGCACTTTGGTGTGCAAGGCTAAAGGCTCAAGTTTTTTTTAGTTGTAAACCAAGCTATCTCTACGGTACAACCATCATTTTATTTTAATGAGGGGGGTTTCTGTGGTATTTAGACTGTCAAAGTGCACTAACATAAATCGTAAAGAAAACCCCCAAGGTTTAATCATTTTTAATAACTCTCACATAAAGAACTCTCATGACATATGTATATATTTACCGTAAGATATTATTTGTATATTTGTCTGTAACCATGTATCTCCAATACGGCTTATCCGATTGAAATGCGGTTCTTTGTAATCGATTTGCATAACTACAAATCGATATAAAGAGGTCATAAAAAAAAACATAAAGTGGTCGAGGGTTAGTTTTGCAATAATCTCCAGCATTATTTATTTATTTATTTATTAATACCGCCTCACTCTTCATTACGCAAAAGATAGCTGGAAGAACATACTAATTAGCATTAAGTTCGCCTATTTACTTGTTTTATCTAGTGCAATAAACTATTTTTTATCGATCTATCTAATCATCTCTTATTTTTTAAATGTTTAATATGAAGTAAATTTGACTTTTAATT
This sequence comes from Perizoma flavofasciatum, assembly GCA_958496245.1. Classification (NCBI taxonomy): domain Eukaryota; kingdom Metazoa; phylum Arthropoda; class Insecta; order Lepidoptera; family Geometridae; genus Perizoma; species Perizoma flavofasciatum. The sequence continues at coordinate 2,340,876 of OY292443.1, read as the reverse complement.
ATTTCAATTATGTCAAGTTTTACATAATACATAATATACAGTACATAATTTATAACCTAACGTATAATAATTATCACATGCAAAACTAAAGAACGCACAAAAAAAACAATGTAAAGCAAAATTAAAAAAGGTAACAAATCGATAGTGTTGATGGCAAACTCACTACATGATTTTGTTCTACTATAAAACTCTAAACCATTGAGCAGATTGTAAATAAAACCCTTTTTATCCAATTAAACTATCCGATAAATTTATTGAACACAAGATGAATGCAAAGGCGCTGCATACACGAGCGGTCGTTAGCGACTATCTGCCTGCATTAAGGCTAAACTGTTCGTTCATTAGAGCAAATACGATGTGATACCGCCCTTAGAAGATTCTATTTATGCGAATAAAGTTACGTTGTTGTTTAGTTGCATTTACAGTTACATGCTGTTCTTTCCGCATTATCAGCAGGAACGGGTACGCTGCGGAAGACCTCCACGAATCATGCCACAACGAACTGTTACGCCACTTATTGGATTTCGGGTTTAAAACAAAGCCGAAAATAAAAGTGAAATTATATTTTTACTAAATATAATAAAACTTTAACTAAACAAAGAAAATTATGGGTTTTCTAAAGAAATTCGGTATAAGCGAGTGTCGCGGTAAATGATCGGAGCTGAACTGACTTGCAGGTGCCAATTTCCCATAGGAATCTAAAATTGCCACATTGCATTATGAGAAAAGACACGAAGCTAAATGGGTCAGCAAAAAGGCTGTCATCGTGGGATCATAACAGAACGGTCTTTAGGCTTCTTCCATATGGCTTGACAGGCTAATAGTCGGCTGCCACTAAGAGGTGTTAGTTCAATTCCTGCTGTGGGACAAATGTTCGTATGTTCTGCAGATATTTGTTCCGGTTATTCGAAGTTCCTGATACCCAGGACATAGAGAATCCAACTGTCGGATCAGGGATATGTATGTGTCTGTTGGGTGTTTATTTATTTATATTTATTTATTAACTATTACGATTCGTAGCAACCTGATGACTAAAAAACAAAATTATAGAATCTTTGAGGTAGAGAAAATACATTATTTAACTCACAATTTACAATATACTATACCTGTGCGTACATAATTAATTGTGCAGAGAGCTCTGATGCCTTTCACCACACTGGCCCTTTCACCATTGGTCCACTTAATCCTTTTCAGTGTGGCCCTCAAATACAGCCCACCCCAAGGGGCAAGGGCTTTTTTGGTAGGGTGACCAAAAAAGATTTGATGCGACAAACAAAATAATAATAATTTTGTACGAACATTAATGTTAGCGAACAAAATGAACATTATAAAACGTACTGTTAGTTTAGAAAAACTAGGTTACCCTATTCTAGCCATTCAGAGCTTACAAACCTTTTAATTTTTCACGCGCTCTGATAAAATTGCTGGTATTTTTCAACTCTATACTAATTGGCACTCCACTATCTAGGCAGCAGAGGCACAAACTGTTTATATTCTGACATGTAAGCAGGTAAAGTGGTTGAAAAACTCATCGTGTTATTTTTCCGGCTTAAAAGTAAATACGGCTTTTTGAATCAACCCATGACCTACTCGTAACTGTCTATTGTAAGTTCAAAACTATTGTTTTCTAGACATTGGCCTCGATTCTGTAGTACACTAACTAAACTAAATTTAAACTGTCGCTCTCTTTTACTGATAGCGCAAGCAAGAAAGAGATAGCTACAATTTTAGTGCTGTCAAATTAGTCAGATTTAAGTTTTCCATACAAATTTAGTCGTGATTTCAAAACATAATGACTATAAACACGAAGAAAAGCGGCACGTACACTGATTTGAGAGCAGCACACAGCAGTAAAATTCTTGCCATCTCTTTCTTGCGTACACTATCAGTAAAGGAGAGCGATAGTTTAAATTTAGTTTAGTTATTGTACTACAGAATCAAGGCCATTGCGGGTTTTGCGAGCTATATGCCTTTTGATCAACTAAACATCAAGTGAATCTTATTCTTGATAATTGGGTTTACTTTGCTCGATTGGCACCACTCTTCATATTATGCAATTTAGATCTATTCTATTTATTTTTACATTTTGCAAGTGTGCAATTTGTCGGATGCGAGAAATTGCATGGTAAAATAATGCTTTGGATGGAGGATTATAAAAATAAAAACATTCTGTGTTTGTTGCCTGATTCTTCAGAGACTTGGATGCGAGGAATCTAATTCATAGTTTCTAAGACAATGCTTCTAAGGCCCGAATTCATAGTCAAATAGGGGCTCCCCTAGGGGATTGTTCAGGTGCTAAGTAAAAATTCAAGTGCGAATTCAGCTTTTATGCACCCATAAGGCAAATGGCGAATGATGGATTTTGGGGTACTGTTCAACCCCCGACTATGAACTCAGGCTTTAACGATCTCTATGATTTCGATGAATAATACCGTATTTTATCCTAGCTAGCGGATTCGTGTGTATTTCTTATTTTAAATACGTTTAACAACGCAGACTATGAAAGCATTTTCTGCCAGTCACCGCGGTATAGCAAGAAAAATGGTGTCTGTGTTTGCTAGTAAGTTCTCGTGAAAAATAAACAATGAGTTTGTTATTTTCGTAGAAAATTTTAACGTTTAAAAGATTAGCTTTATCGAGACATCTGAATATTATTTATAAAGGATCTTATTCTGTGTTTTCAATGTTTAGTCTTAAAATCCTCTTATTTAATGATGCATAATATAAGCGACAAAAAACGACGAAATTTGATTTTAATACAGATTTCCAACCACGGGTTTATACCCGTGGTTTACAAAAAATATATTTAAAATTGAAATGGCTAGTTTTTTTAATATTGCAAAGTGTCGCTATGATTCACCTGATGAAGACTCTCGGAATGAGTCAAAACTTCGTCGGTGCTTTCACTGTTGGGAGCTACGAGAATTTACAATGCATGATCTTCACGATAGTTATTTGAACAAAACTATAGAATTAAATTCATATTTTTATTCATCGTATGTACAAATAATAAAGACAAAACAGCTATCTATCTAAAGACCGTTGCAAACGATCTATAGATAGCTTAACTGATCCAGATCACTACCAGACGGAAGAGTTCTCAAAATACTGGCCACATTGCCACGCTGAATGGCAATGCTAATGCGTTGACCCAATTAAGAGCCAGCTTAATCAGTTACCATCATGAATTAATAAGTTACCTACTAAACTAAAATATAAAAAATTCCGGCCTTTGTTTTCCAACCAGACAACCCTATGCTAGTGGGATGTAATTGAACCGGTCCGCTAGAGGCACTACAAAAAACATGAATTTTAAAAACCGAGCCAAGAATTTGAATTACAGATGTGAAATATATACCTCACAGCGTTAATAGCATTACATTTCAGTGTAAATAAAAAAAGTGAACAAAATATATAATGAATAAAACTTCAATATTACGTTTACTTTTCATAAACGTTATATTATCTACCTATATGAAAAGTATCACCATCATAAATTGGCCAGTAGGCGTCCACATTTCACCGTAAAATTATCTGTAAGCCTATATTCACCATCACTGGACTTTTAAAAGCTAATGAACATAACATTAACTAAATTATCATTATCTCTCTAAATTATGTATGGTATTTTATTTTTCGTAGTTTTAAGTAACTAAAGTATCATTATTTTCTTCTGTACATGATCCTACTTCTATAATTACCTCTCTCTAGCACAAGGTTTGCTGGAAGAACACTATTTTTAGGGTAAAGCTCGTCTTTGTACATGTCATTTACTTCTGCCTTTTTGTAAGTGTTAATTTGTGTGTACAATAAAGAATAAAGAACATTTGCTTACCTTTTAACTTTTTAACTTTCTCAACGGATGTTTACTGGTACGGGTGATCTCAATCCTGTCAGACCGACAAACAATTTCTAACAAAATTCCCACGGAAATTGCATCAACTAAATTATAACTAGCATAGGATAGCGGTTTTGATGCGATTATTTTGCTGGCTGTGGTTTAGAAATGTCTAATCCAAATGTATTATATATACAGGGTGATCGGGGATCAGAAATTTTGTCAGCAATAGGAAGCTGGGCGGAATTTGCAGGTGGTTTTTTGATATTTCATCTCTAGTAAGAATGGAAAAAAGGAGTATAGTCCATAAAAGTTAGGTACACAAAAATATAAGCATAAGAGAGAACAGCCGAATTATATCAATAAAATATCAGCTTGATATTTGATAATTTAGGAACTATATTGATAATTGAACATTACGACAAAAAAACTTATCAAAAGTATTTTTCGTGTGCACTTTGTTCTGAATCGAAGTAGTTCTTTCTCTCAGACAAAGCCCTTTTATATTTGAATAAAAAATCTCGAAACATTATCGTTAGATTACAAAATAAACAAAAGTCTCCCCTATGTCATCGATCCATCGGGAAGCCTTCCTAGCCTGCGCCAACCGGTCCGTGATTCGGGAACCTCATGCTGTTATCGGTTCTGCGAGTTAAATAGATTCGGATTCAGATTCAGATTTGTTTATTTGTGAAACATACATACAATGTGTGGTAAAAAATAAAGAGATAGGTACAGCCATGGTCAGTATACAAGCATGCAAAATTAATAAATGTCAAGTTATTTCAAAATTCATAAAAAAAACCAGACAAGTGCGAGTTTGACCCGCGCACGGAGACTTCCGTACAAGCGTGTATATTTACGAGAATAATTAATATTCCTCAAGTTCATAAACTATGAAAGAACCAAACATATCTTTAATCTAACGAAAATATAAATGTGAATGAAAGACAAACTTAAATTTATACATAAACCATACGTTACGGTCAATTCTCCAACTGCAAATGTAAGTTTGTAGTCGTAATGTAAGTTTGTAGTCGTAAACAAATATTTTTTAAATGATATTTTACTTGTGCTTTACGAACGTGCTTCTTACTAATTTTCATGATTCTAGGTCAACGGGATGTACCACATAGTTTTTGATTTATTTGCGAGTATTAAACTATGTCGCATAAATAACCGTATTTTTTATTGCGATGACTAAGAAGCTTGAGCTTCAAGGGACCGTAGATCTACGTATTTTATATTCATTTCAACTTGATACCCTCCACGAGTTCCTGAGAAAAAGGGGTTTGACAAACAGATAGACAGACGGACAGGCAACGAAATGATCCTATGAGGGTTTTGCTTCTCCCTTTGAGGTATCATGAAAATGAATAAAATTAAGTATTATAGAAGGCATATGATATTCAATTCAATATACATATAATTGTATTTCAGACATTATTATTACGTTATAAAACACAAATAAAAGTATACCTAATTCTGTCCATATTAGAGAAGACATAAACTAAAATTACATTCCTTCTAGGTAGGAGTTACATAGATCCCCACATTTACAATTGCACAACATGCTCGAGAGAGCATGACTGTGCCTTCATGGAGCGCTGGTTGAATCCGGCGCTCCATGAAGGCACATGCACGGTGTCCAGCCTCCCTGCAATGAGTTATAGGTATTTGTTGGAGCTACCACGCATCCAGCGCATCAAGGACGCCGATCTTTTGCGCATTATCGCTGCGAACCCAGCTACCAGTGCGTCCGCAACCATTCCTGGCATTTTTACTACGCACACCCTGTATAAAAATCTAGTTCCAAATTCAGACGCCCGGCGTCCGACGTCTGTCAAAGTTTCTGACCGCCACGCGGTTCTAGTTTGCGCCCTCGGGCTAGATGTTAAAGTTGGAATTCCTTTGATAATAAAGTTTGAGTTTAACTGGATCAACTTAGGGTGTGAGTTGCAGCGGTTTTTCGACGGGCTGGTATTGGCATTGCTGAATTGTTTCTCATTCGGTTTGTTCTCAATAATTTGTTCAAACACGTAACCTAATTTCGAAATGGTTCTAATCGAAGATACGAAGTATACGAACCCGTTTTAGGAAACAGTACACGTTACGTCTTTTGGATCAGACGACCTATGTGGCGCAGTAGGAGAAGGCTTACCTGAGACGCAGAAGTTTGCGGGCTCGATTCCCGCCGGGGACAAATGTTTGTATGATCTGCAAATATTTGTCTTGGGTCTGGGTGTTTTAAATGTATAACTTGTATGTATTTACAAAAAAAAGTATATAAGTAGTATATCAGTTATGTAATTCTCATTATATAAGCTCTGCTTAGATTTGGGCTAAATGATGATGTGTAAAAAAAGTTCAGCATTATTATTATTATTAATTCAACTGGGTAGGTCCAAATTTGACGTAAACTTCAGCCAACGAATCCAACTCGGATGGCCAGATTTCGGAAAGTTTCACCAAATCTTCTCGTCACAGATACTGTAGGGCTTTAAGAGGAAAGTCTGTAATCAGTGCGGGGTGCCAGCAATGACGATATGACACTTCGACTTGGCCAAAGGGGTGGCAAGAGATCTTTTTTTTATTGTACCGAGGGGGAAATCTGCTAACAGATTGACCACATTAAGAGTGTGATAGGAATTATGGAAAATTATTTCTGCACAAGTATCTAGAACTTACGGTTTTAGCGTTGTTAGTCAGTCAGTCAGTATGTCAATTAAAGATTTTTATATTATTTCTTATAGTTTTGTTTTGCATGGAAAGATATCTGAATCCTTAAAATGCCTTCCCCGCTGAAACTATCACAGTACCTTTACTCCAAGATAAACACAGACGTCATTATTATTACCCAGTTGTTTTGACTTGACAACTAACTGCCGGTCAACTAACGGCAGTTCTCCACTGCTCTCCACAGATTTATCTTGAGTTCCAGGATTAACCAGCGTATATAGAGCTCCAAAGTTAATTGATTTTATTGTTGTGCCACGTGATTTATGACTGAGCAAATTGGCTCAATAGATTAAGCTTCTAAGAGGTATCCGGATATCTCTTATTTATAAACGTTATTGAGATACGGTATTCAAAGTTTCGGTTTATATGGATCGCTCCCTATTTACCCACAATAGAAGAACCCGCTATGTGCGTTCGGGGTAAGAAATAGGTAATATTGCCAAAAAAGTATTATTATAATTATAAAAATACAAATAGACAATTGTCTAACATTATAATAGATTGTTGTTTTTGTTTCAAGGAAGTTTTTGAGATAGGTCTTATCGCCAAAAGTAGGTGGATTTTAACACGCTTGGAACAGGAAGAGAGATATCACTTATCTATACCGTGGCTAAGTCATTGATAATAATCATTGATGATCTATGGAATATTTATTTAGAATGAAAAATAAAATCTGATCCAAAACACGTTTTTAATACAGAATAAAATGCAAATCCCAAGAGATAACTTTCTCGGCCTCAGCCAGAGAAAACAACTGATAAATAAACCACGGGATCGGCTGCGGAACACGAGGAAAACTACAAAGTATTTTTTTGCAATTCACGACAGTAATTTCACACGAAGACTGGCAGGCGCTTGGCCTCTCTTTATTGGGCCGCGGACTTTCATAAGCGGAGCGGCTAGCGACTCGCACACTGACATTACCACTCATTTTACTAGGTTCCAGTAGTGCCATACCCCATGAACACGTCAACGCATTGGCACTGGTGGGGAACTGTGAGTCAACATAGACTCTTCTGTGACTCTATCGGGTGTCTGATCAGATATTTAATTGAAAGGCATGAAATTCGGTTACACCGTTTTACATTCTATACAATTTATTTGATACTACTACAGTCGTGAAGTCATACAAATCAATCCCAATAAATTAATATTAAAAAACATAAACAAACTTTTAACCCTGAGTGCTATTAACCTATCATAATAAAATGCGTACACAACATTTCGTGCCTATGCTGTTGGCCGTTGAAGAGTTTCTTTATCTGGAGCTAATACTGGATGTCTATTCAGATCCTGCTAATCATAAATATGCATTGTCATCAGAACTGAACCAACAAAAATTCAACTCTGTAGGATAAGAGGAAGTGATATTAATTCAGCTTGCAAGATTTGACCTAAACAAACAAACTAACATACAAACATTGCAAGATAAATAAAAGCTTGTAAATAACGGGATTACCATCGGTTAACGTTACAGACAAATAACTCTCACCCCAAATACATTTACCGGCTCCTTACCTCTTTTTATCAAGGTTTGAAATGCCTTACGTCCTCCTCGCTGTTCGCTCAGCGTATGCAAGTTTGAGGCGTTATGATGTCAATATTGGATTCGTATGTTTTGTACGTTGTTCTATCTCTACATATTTGATATGTGTTACTAAGAAATGGATTTTTACACCTTGCTGTTTTTATTGTGAAAAGTGTGAATTTTCTGTTCCGAAGGAAAATTTTAAAAATAAGTACTTTGCAAAATCATTCAAAACACTGTTTTTTTCTTTCAAACGGCTTTATAAAAATACTTAGTGCTTCGAATTGGTGGCCAGAAAAGAACCAGTGATACGAGAATTCTTAGTTTATTTAAAAGTAGGTAAATGTTTTGGCATTGTCAATCCAACAGGAAATTCGTAGAAGTACTAAAGTCAGCGACATACATAGCTCTCAGAATTTGCATGTTTAAGTGGCAATGGGTAGGCCATAATTGCTTGCAGAACCGACAACCGAAGGGGAATATAGATTCTCGAATGGAGGCTACTGACCCACCTGCACCACCCGATGGGCCGATGACATTTCAAAGGCTGCGGTCGAAGGATGGATGTAGCCCAAAACCGTTGGTTAACTGTTGAAGGGGCCTCCCTTGAACAGTTTCCTTTCCCTATGTCCAGCACTGGACGTATAATAATAATAATAATAATGCTGGACATTTTTCACACAGCATCATCTAGCCCCAAACTAAGCAGAGCTTGTATTATGGGAACTACATGATTGATATACTAAGATATTTTTTTTTTTGTAAATACATACATATTATACACAGAAAACACCCAGATCCCGAGACAAATATTTGCAGATACAAACATTTGTCCCGCAGCGGGAATCGAACCCGCAACCTTCTGCGTCTCAGGTGGGCCTTCGCCCACTGCGCCACAGAGGTCGTCACATAGGACACAGCCAAGATGATGATGTTAAACATAAAAAAAACACTCAGGTTAAATGCAGGTAGAGATAAGCATGGAAGCTAAATCGTATACTATGTAGTATTAGTCAACATCCACTCGTATCGACAGCACTCGATGTTTCCGGAATCCGGTGCAGAGCATCGTTTGCCGGCCCGGTCTCTAGTGATGTACTATCCGTGTGCTGTAACGTTATACCACTCACAGAATATTGTAACTGGTATACAACTGGCTAAAATTCACTTCAGACGGAGCACACTTGAAATCGTCAAAGAAGTGGTCGGACACGAATTTGTATGAAAACGCGTGGTTCCGTGGTTGCTTCAAGTGACGATCACCAATGTGTGGGCGAAATTGACCAATAGTTAATAGTAGTACATATTCATTTATTTGGTAAAAGTATTACCACGTTACAAATCAATTTTTGATAGGATTTTTCATAGTTTTTTCAGTTTTCATTAAAATAGTTCGAATGTTTCTCAAGGTTTCTTCAAAAAGAAAAATAAAACAAAACGGTACTCGTGATATATTCAGAAATCTTATCGGTGCGGTATACTTTTTGTTCGTATCCCAATGCCCATCACTTTAAGAGACGAGTATATACGAGTAGTATAGCGTCCGGGCGTTGGGTCGCAAGATAAGAACACCCGATGTCCTGTAAGTAACTGTTTTATTATCTGTGCAAGTAGAGTAACTATAAAGTTGGAAGGGATGGAACCTGGGGTATCCCCGCTTCCTTATCAGTATCATCAAAGAGCACATAGTAGCCCACTGCAGTCGGTTCTGGGTTTTTACAGCTAGGTCTTCCCTTATACGGCAACGACGTCATCCATTCACATAGCTGCTGGTCTGCCACAGCCCCTAGTGAAGCCTCTCGGCCAGTATTCAGAGCTTTATTCCACCTGCCATCTCCAAATCTTGCCAAGTGGTCTGCGCAGCTCCATTCGAGTTTTAAAATACGGTCTGCAACGTGAGACGTGCACTATAAAATGAGAAAACTACGACCAAAATCGCAAGATCGATGTGAAAATCAGCGCTGCACCTTTCTTAGGTTTGGTGCAGCATAATGCTGAGATAGGGACCTTTTGACCCCACACAACACATATATTTTTATTTTATTTTTTTGTAGTATTTTAATGAAACCTTTCTGTGTTTGTATTTGGCTCAATCTCCAAAACAAAAAAAATCTATGTCTCAGTGAAGAAGTCCACCTTAAAGTAATAATTTTGAATAGGAGTTTTTTTTGTTGGATAGTTTGGCTTGTTAGCTACCTTGGGCACTCAGAATTATTTATCTAACGTTATTGTAAATATATTTTAAAAAAATCCGAAACCTTGAAAACTTGATTGCTTTGGGCTGTCCCAACTCCAGTTTGATTCAGAAAACCGTTCGTAACTTTTTTATGTTGAAACATTACGATATTTTATTTATTTATCTAACATAACAAAAGGTCTATTTGTATAGAATTAAATTAGATTATAAGAATAAATGAATAGTTTCGCTTCAATTCGAAAAATAAGTTGTGTCCCCGCGTTTTTGTTCATCGCTCTGGACCAACATGAATCCGTGTTCACATTCCTAGCTGAACGCTTTATCCAATCAGTTTTCGCAATGCGCGCTGTCATCAGCTGTGCTCTGTCTACCGATGGGGACGGGCATGTTCTGCTTTGCCTGGGTGCCGAGATAAAGAGGTAAATAATTGGTTGCTCTGGCTTTGGATTTGTAAATGTTTGATTGCTATGGTAAATTTTTCTGATTTGTTATTCACTTTGTTTATGTTTCAATTCAATAATAAGAACTGTTTTAGGGATATATTTGTTGTGTATAAATTATAGCTTTCTATTGTTTTGCATCTCTGCAGAATCATTAAATTAGTTACTTTTTTTGATTGCTATGGCATTGATCGCTTTGGTCTTTTTGACCAGAGCGAACACAAAAATTAATTTTATGATAAAAAGGAAGCATTTTTTATACCTTAAAGTCATAAAATATTACAAAGTGCAGATGCCCACCTTATGTAGTGCTTCTGACTATTCTCTTAGGTCATCATCGAAGATCTTGAGATTTGAGATGATGTCTACCCTGCTTGTCTTATGTGTCGAGCTATTTAAGACCATTAAGGCGTTTAAAAAAACCGCGCGACTTTTTCTCAGTTTAAAAAGTTTAATAAAAGAACTAAACATTTATTATAAAGTTGTAGAAATAATGCTTCCAAAAAAAAAAAGACAAGAAAGGAAGAGCGAAAGAAGTTGGCTGAGCAACGCAGAATGGCTAAAATAAGCTTCTGGCAGCTTTTCTATGCTCAGGCTGATAAAATCGAGGGAAACCTAAAGAATAAGAATGAGAATAATTAAAGAATAAGAAAAAAAAGTTTTGATAGTGTTTTTTAGTAATTTTTATACTTAACCTTAGTAAAATAACGGTATCCAAATAATAAATTAGGATGACAGTATATAATATAGCGTGTGATTTAGATAAAAGTGTTTAGATGGCCTAATTGCCTTAAACTGATGTGGTTTGACTATTTTACAATAAAAAAAATAAATTAAATTTATAGTGTTTTTCTAATAAAAATCATGCTTTTGTTGATGGCTCTGGCATCAATATTGATCGCTCTGGTCTCGAAATTTTCAAACCCAAATATTTCGAAAACGGGTTAAGAAAATTAGGGGCCATTATAAAAATAAGTTTATTTAGACACTTCCTTTTCGAAATAAAAATACAGAACAGCAATAATAACAATATTTAAAAAGCACCAGAGCGATCAATCAAATACGCTGATTTTGAAGATTGACCCATTTATTTGTTTTGTATTTTGTCACCTGTTGTGTTGTGTTTGTGGTTAATAAATGTATTTTCTTTCTTTCTTTTTCAAGAGCTATATTACTGTAAAGTTTCATCAAAATATGTACGTTCAGTAGTTTTTGCGTGAAAGAGTAACAAACATCCATCCTCACAAACTTTCGCGTTTATAATATTAGTAGGATTACTAGGTTCTGCCCACGGCCTCATCCACATAAAATTTTAAACCTCCACTGTGCATTTCTTTTTTATTTCTTTTTTGTTGTTTTTGTATTCAGTACTATATGGTGTTAAGCACAATAAGGAGTTCCTAATGCGATCGTGAAATCGTCATAGACTCTAAAGCATAACTTCCCGAGTACAACCTTAAGCAGATAAGAATCACCGGATAGGGGTGTTATCTGCTACGCTTTTTGATGAACTTAAGGGTCAGAATATGAAGTTGGATATTACAGAACAAAGTATTTGCCCACTGACCTTGAAATAAGGTAACAATGGTCGCAAAGTTAAAATGCCATGATAGGCATTATCATTTAGTTAGCAGAACTTAATATACTTTTGAATAATGCAAAAAAATATGAATGTTTGGATCGATTTAGATTGAATTTGGAGTATTGTGTACCTGGAATAATCCGTTTATTCAGGTACCACGCTAGCGAAACCATGGACAGGAGTAAGTTACAGTTATCATATTCTACAAATATTATAAAATATTAAAGTTTGGATGTTTGTATATAATAGTTGCTACTCCGTAACAGCTGGACCGATTTGGATGAAATTTGGAACAGGTATAGTTCTAATATAATTATAGCAATGAGCTGCAGAGACTGACATGCCCAAGTAAAACGCTCAGTTCTAAATACCAATACCGGTTAGGATTCCAAATGGCAACCCCAGGACCTTCCCTGGCTAACATGCGAGCCATAATGACAAGGGATCGAGAAAATTACCGACAAATATATGCCATGTAAGGTGTGGATTTTTGATGAAACAAAGAAATATCTGTGTATGTTAGTATCGGTGGGCGTGATAGTGCGACGTCTAATTATGTCACAAAACGTATTTTGATACGACTAGGCAAACTATGCACGTAAGTAAATATATCATCATTGATATACAAGGGTTTTATTTAGTTGTTATCGTCAAGCAGGTATTAATAATAATAATAATAATAATGCTGGACAATCCACACAGCATCATCTAGCCCCAAGCTAAGCAGAGCTTGTGTTATGGGTACTAGATGACTGATATACTTAATACAATACATTACATAGATAGATATTTTTTTATTATACATAGAAAATACCCAGAACACCCGGAACAAATATTTGCAGATCGTACAAACATTTGTCCCAGGGCGGGAATCGAACCCGCAACCTCCTGTGTCGCAGGCGGACCTTCGCCCACCGCGCCACATCGGTCGTCAGGTATATACAAAGAATACAGATGATGATGACCCTTGCAAACGATCTATAGATAGGTAGGTCAACTTATCCAGATCACTACGAGACGGAAACGTTCCCAAAAAAACTGGCTGCATTGCGACGCTGAATAGAAATGCTATTGCGTCAACCCTAATAAGAGCCTTGAAAGAATTTTGAATACGTGAAGGGGTTTTTAAACGGACCCAAAGTCTTAATCCCAAAAGCTTCAAGTAATTAAGTTCTGGCATTTTGTTGTCTACAATGGAAGTAAACGATATTATGAACTGATAAGAGAACTACTTTGGAATCTAATAACGCAAGTACTTATTGTCTTCGTATATCGAATAATATCTTCTAGGATTATAATCTGTTGCGAAAACTTTAAATGAAACTGTTCATAGACTATCAGGTGAACAGAATCTACGAATTGGTGTGAACTTTCCACACGTGCCGCACTAACTTGTCCTAACTGGCACAATCTAGTTACATCTAGATCGAGAGCAAATGATAATTTTATTACATCATAATAATGTAAACCTAAAAATATATAATTTCTGATATATTCATTCAGCCACTAAGGCATTTTAAAATAATGATTTTGTATTACTGATATTTTATTTAAAATATCTTATCTTATTTAAATTTGTTGACGTTGTAAAAATGTGCATTTACTTTATTATTATTGTAATTCACTTATTTACAAGAAATAAAGAATTGAATTGAATTGAATATTCTACGAATCTCAATCTGAATCAAGATCGTTCTTTGTATGCAAAACAAGACAAAAACAAGTTGATTTTAGCACAGCATAATTTTTCCCAAAATCATGCAAACATTTGCCCACTACGCCACAGAAGTTATCAGAGAATTCAACAGCAAATCAATAATTATTGGTTCCTGTAAAGTTTTATGGCGAAATATATTTATAATTCGTAATAACTCGTTTGGGCTAAAATAACAATTAATTACAGATAATTCGATACCATACCTAACAAGTCCTATATACCTAAAAGTCTTCTAACCCGAAAGACTGTTCCATCTTAAAGTTTTCATCAGTCATGCGGAAAGTCGGTGGTTAGAGGTGGCTAAAGATTAATTAATGGCACTCTTTAGAGAAGGCCTATTGCCCAGCAGTATTAATTAAACTATATTCATATCAGTCAGCTCCAGTAAGCACGCTCAGTCCGTTAACTACCGTATTAGCATGATGTGAAATAACCACCACTGGCTCTTGTTCTAAAACCGGTCCAACCTAGTTACGGCCGCTTGTAACCGGATACCGACGCCGAAATGGACAACCGTTGTCCGAAAGTTACGGTGTTAGGAAAAGTAGCGTTTCCACTGGAATTGTGGGTTGAATCGAGCAATAGTATTGGCTTACCCTGATTTATATGGATGGAAAATTTCTGTTGCACAGTATAGCTCCTTTGATAAACTAATTTGTAGTTTTATTCCAAAAACTATCGTGAACTTGACTATTCATATTGTAAAAACGGGAAGTAGTGCACGGCGCGACGCGGATGGAGAAAGTCGCAACCACTCACCCTGATGAAGACTCTCGGAATGAGTCGAAACTTAGTCGGTGCCTTCACCGATAGTGCAGTACGTGAAAATTCCCGTTTTTACAATATGAATAATTTGTAGTTATCAGCCAAATACTGAAGCGCTATTTAATACATAAAGTTGGAAAGAGATGGCGCAACATGCAATGTAGTTGAGGTAGAATCGATTATGCTGTGTACTTAATATTTCTTGAGGTAGGTATTTATTTCCTAAAAGAATGATTTTTGCGATTTAATTGATGTAAAAACCGGATTTCGATTTAAAAAATACTATTACATACCTACTCTGAAGTAATTCTTAAGAATTGCTTAAAGTTTTTTTTAAACAATTTATTTGTGTTCGAGCCTCTTGAATCAGTATACGAGTAAGTACTTTGTATTCTGCTCCATCCTTATCATATTTTAAAGTTGCCGATTGTTATTTTGTTATAATGTCACACAGGCGATCTGAGATCATACTTTAATTATTTACTGAGCTGTTCCTATCATATATAATAAAAAACACATAAAATAATAATACATTTACAAATAATAATCACTCAACAGTCAAATACCACCGTAACCGACCAAGGTTGTTTCGAACATCAGCATCCGCATCTGCGGATAGTCCGTATTAATTAAAATATCTGCATCCGCGTCAGCTTCGATGTGTATAATCCAGTCAACAATAGGCCTTCTTATGGAACGCTTTGCCGCTAAAAATAAAGCAGATCGACTCAAAGGAATCATTTAAAAAGTCGGTACGGGAGCACTTTCGGGAGCACGGAAGATGAACAATTCATTACTTTTTCTCTTCAACTTCCCCTCTCACTGATGCCACTATCAACTAATATTTATGTGTTTTATTTGTTTAAGTCTATTTTCAATATTTTATATATTATTATTAAGTATATTAAATATATTATTCTTATACGTATCTTGTAATATATATATGTATATATATAAATACATCCTGATACAGTTTTGAACTCCTTTCAGTTTACAACGTTTTGGCGTCCCCCCGAGTTAACTAAAATATATAACAAAACAATGCGAATACTACATCCGTTTGCAGTTTTTAGGCTTTTTATCAATATGTTTTTAACATGTACTGATTGCTTTCTATATTCATTTTATGTATATGTTCAGTGCGCATTACCAAACTTTAGGAGTCCTTTTTATATTTGCCTATATTTAAAATCCGTATAATTATTAATAAATTCTCAATCTTACAATCCTTTGTGCTTCCTATTTTCTTAGTTTTATGCGACGTTGCCAAACTTCGTAGGTATGCCGAATAATTAGGTACTTATAGCGGACAAGGGAACTTGCGTCTTTTTATTTGTCAAAAAGAGACAACAAGAGTAACCACCTAGCTAAGGACTTTACATAGGTATTCACCCACCTAGATCATGAAACCCGAATAAAATAATTATGACTTAATTTAATTCGATTAAATAGGTCACAAAAATATACTATTGGTAGGTAACTACGGATAATGATCTTCAGAACCTACCTACTTAGGTATCTTTGGATTTATTGCCTCGTAAGAGATTTTTTTGTAATCCTTCCACCTACGCTAACTTTTATGTTAGTGGTGACTGGATTTTTAAAGAATGATCCCTAAACTAACAGAGCCTAGATGTTATATATTTTTGCACTTTAAACAGAACTGGCGTCTGATATAAGGAAGTATTATCAATA
Organism: Perizoma flavofasciatum; assembly: GCA_958496245.1. Classification (NCBI taxonomy): domain Eukaryota; kingdom Metazoa; phylum Arthropoda; class Insecta; order Lepidoptera; family Geometridae; genus Perizoma; species Perizoma flavofasciatum. Next base: position 2,324,375 of record OY292443.1, on the reverse strand, counting down.
TAAAAATAGTAAAAAAACACAAAATATACATGTATATTGATATCAGAAGACGTTCAATTGAAGTGAGAGCATACGAATTAGAGAAACTGGCGTCTATTCATTTAAACATCTAATATACACTCATTTTTTAATTAGTTTTATAAATTTGTAAATAATAGTAAGAAACAAGCGTAAGTATTTATAAAAACTGGTTTAAAAAAATATTAAGATATAGGCAGGTATTGATTCGTATTATTTTCAAATAGTAAGTGCATAACACCTACGCTAACTTTTGTGTTAGTGGTGACTGGATTATCCCTCAACTAAACAAAGTATTTTTTGTATATACTTGTAAACAAATATATGAACAAAGCCTAGATGTATAGAGGTACAATTAAAGAAATCTAAATGCCTAAAGCCATGTTTCAACATTTTTTTTTTTTTTTTTTCAGTTTAAACTAAACTGACGTCTATATAAAGGGACGTCTTATTGATGTAAAAATAGTTAAACACATATATATATTAACATGTATATTAATATAGGAGGACGTGCAATGGAAGTGTAAGTGTATGAATGAGAGTAATTGGCGTCTTTTCATTTAAAACTCTTATTACCTAGTCATTTTATTAACTGTTTTAGACGAACGCTAACTTTTGTGTTAGTGGTGACTAGATTTTAGGAGAATGCCCTAAACTAAACAGAGCCTAGGTGTATGAAATTAAAGGAATCTAAAATATCTAAAGCCATGCTTCTATGTATACATATATTTGCAGTTTAAACCAAACTGACGTCTGTATATATGGATGTCTTATTGATATAAAAACAGTAAAAAACCACGCATTATACATGTATATTTATATTTGAGGACGTTCGATGGAAGTGTAAGAATACGAATTAGGGAAACTGGCGTCTTTTCATTTAAACTCTCAATAGACATTATTTTTAGTATTGGCTTTCACGACTTACGCTTTCATTATTGTCAAGTAAATTAATAAAAATCCATGCATTATATGCAATTTGCAACGTTACACTCAGTCCTAGTCGTCAAAGTCTCAGTTAAGTCATGTTTAGTAAAAAAGGTGACAATTTACTAATACTTTTCGTGGACCATTTTCACACATTTCGAAAATCACAGAATAAAAATTTATTTCGTTTCACTTCTCTTGTGTACTTTTATTAAGCTATATTGGCTAAAATGCCCCTGAAATGACACATAACAACTCATTCCAAAATCATACGGAATTAAACGCGTACACCCGCGATTTTTTAAACCGCCAAAATGATAATAACAAGCACTCTTATTTATACTAAAAAAATATTTACAGAAATAATATTACAAATATGCACAAAATTCAAATGAAACAGTTGAGTTATCTAAAGACAGATGCAAACGTTCTATAGATAGCAATATTTTTTTAAGCTGTATAAATTTGTAAATATTAACAGGAAACGTGCGTAAAGAAAATGAAACCTGAGTAAAAAAAAAAATAGATAAGATTGAATCTAATAGATTAAGCACTCTGATTGGAAATGATGGTCTAGGTAGGTATCGATTCATATTATTTTCAAATAGTAAGTGCCTACCACCTACCCTAACTCTTTTGTGTTAGTGGTGACTGGATTATGGAAGAATGATCCCTAAACTTAACAGAATCTAGGTGTATGAAATTAAATAAATCTGAAAATCTTTAATTTTTTTTAGTTTCAACCAAACTGACGTCTATATAAAGCGACGTCTTAATGATATTAAAATAGTTAAAACATATATATATATACACGTATATTGATATAAGAGGACGTTTAATGAAAGTGAAAGTGTACAAATCAGAGAAATCGGCGTCATTTCAGTTATAATTCTAATTACCCAGTCATATTATTAACGGGTTTAGATGTACGCTAACTTTTGTGTTAGTGGTGACTAGATTTTAGGAGAATGACCCTAAACTAATCGAAGCCTAGGTGTATGAAATTGAAGAAATCTAAATGCTATTAATGAATTAAAACTTTATTTGCTTGAATACAGGTACATTGGTTCTTGTGCCACGTTATTAGGTATCACTGTAGGTACTCGACTAAATTTGTTGTGCAAAATTAAATCTATACTAATATTATAAAGGGGTAGATTGTTTTGTTTGTTTGTATCGAATAGGCTCCGAAACTAGTGGACCGATTTTAACAATTTTTTCACTAATAGAAAGCTAAATTAGAGATCCTTAAGAAAATTGCAATAACGTAACCAAAAGTAGCAAATTTTTTCCAATAAAAATCATTAGTTGGCGTGCGCTGAGAAAACTATTGATGATACATAAAAATTATGTACTATATGATTAAAGTACCTACTCATTATTGCCTACAAAAAAGTCTTAGAGGGAATTTATCTCACTATCATAGTTACTTAACTATAATATTGTGACTTCACAATAGCAGCTTTTGTGTTCTAAAATTTAATTAGATCGCCGGTAGAAACAAAAGTTGGTTACATTCGTATCATAGTTTTATTTTTTATTCAAATAAATAGTTTTATCATCAAGGGCAGTAGCAGTTAAAAACTTTTTAATTCATTCGAATCGGGCATTTAATTTCGATGTTATCACGAGTATAGAATCGAAACATACGCGGGTGAAACTGCGTGGCGCAGCTAGTATTACATAAAGCCATGCTTTTATAATATACATATATTTGCACTTGGTAACAGCATAATATACATATCAACATCGAAGGTTTCTCAAGTCATAAGTCAAAGTTACTTGCTCACATGTGGCAGACATCACAATGTGATGTTCTTTGCGTACAGGAAACACACCACGACATCGAGCATCAATGACTAGAAATCCCTGGAATGATCCTAATCGCAGAAATTCCACATGCCAAGTCAGGTGGTGCCGTTTTTGGAAACACAAGTACTGCAGCTCGATCTACAGCTTTCAGATCTGATAATACTATCAATTGTAATAACAATTGATACAGGTAGTTGCGCGATAACCTCTAGATACAAACCTCCCAAGCAACTGTTCCAATTCAATAACACAACAAATTTCGCGATAGAAATATAAAAATAATTGTAGGTGACTTTAACAGTCACAACTCAACTTGGGGATACAACGCTACTAACTCGGATGGCAATGCAGTAAAGGAGTGGGCAGAAACAGAAGTGACCAGAATTAAGTAAAAACTTAATTCTGGTTCACAACACAAAACGACCTGCGTCTTTCAACAGTGCTCGTTGGCAACGTGGTTACGATCCGGATCTGTTATTTGCCAGCGCTAATATAGGTCTTCAATGCAAAAAGGTCGTACTCTCTCAGCTCTCAGTAAGAACTCAGCACAGACCGATTGCTTGTAGTGTTGAAGCGGCTGTAAAGACTCAGATCGTGATTTTTAGACGCCGCGCTGATTCAATTTTTCAAAGACCAACTGGGATCTATTTTCCAAAGATATTGATTTCAGACTGCGCAATCTAGAACCTGTGCCGGGTGCCTATGAGAAGTTTGTCAACACCGTCTGGAGAGTGTCACGCCAACTCATCCCACGTGGATGCCGCACTAGCTACGTGCCGGATCTGAGCAAAGACTCCACTACCCTCCTCACAAACTACCAAAAACAATATGACCCATTCTCCGAACAAACCTTGGAATCCCTTGAGGAGCTTATGCGCGAAATTGGAGAAAGTCGCAGAACGAAGTGGATGTCGTTAGTGACTAGCATGGACCTGACCCATAACAGCAAAAACGCATGTCATACTATCAAAAAACTTTCAGATAACTAACAGATAACCCTTCGGAGCCTATAAGTCCTGGCCAGTTTACCGCAAACCAAGTTGCACATCAACTTATTTTGAATGGCAAACCATCCCATCGCCTTCCCAAAACCAATGGGATAGCTGAATCTAATCCAAGTAGTAACCACATTAATAAGCCTTATACTTTGGCGGAAATCGCATCGGGAATCAAATCCATGAAAAACGGTAAAGCTGGTTTTGACAATGTTACCATTGAACAAATAAATGCTGTACCTTTTTTTTCACACAGCATCATTAATGATTAAAACATCTTGGACCAGTTGCCGTATCATGGCTTTTTAACCCCTTTTTAACACCTGCCTCAAAGATGCGATGATCCCAAAGCTCTGGAGACGAGCTAAAGTGGTTGCTCTTCTTAAACCCGGTAAATGCCCCAAATACCATTAAAAACTACCGGCCCATATCCTTGCTATGCCACATGTTTAAACTTTTTGAGAGGCTGTTATTGAATCGTTTGATGCCCATTATCGACCCAGCGGGGCGATAACACTAACTCATGGCTATCGAGATGGCAATCAATTTTGACACTAGTTCCTTATTTTAATGGCCCATCCATCCAAAAAACGGAACGTCCATTATGAAACCAATTTTGTTCATTCGCATTGTCCATCTATGGCTCATTCTGCTTAGAAATTAGCGTGATACAATTCATCCCATCCGATGATACCAGACATGGGAAATTAGTGTGATCGCCCCGCAGTTCTGATTCGTGAGCAGGTTGGCTTCAGGCCTGGGAAGTCTTGCACAAGCCAAACACTAAATTAACTCTCAGTTTATAGAAGATGGTTTTGAGTCTAACAAAGTCACAGGTGTTGTTTTTGTAGACCTTTCAGCAACCTACGACACCGTCAATATAAAACGACTCCTTCTGAAAGCCATGAATCTGACCCGTGACTCTGGGTTTGTAGGTATTCTGAGTGAAATACTAGATAACAGGCGCTTTCAAGTGCATCTCAATCACACAAAGAGCCGATCTGCACAAATGACCAGCCTAATTCCCTACATAGACAATGTTTCCTTTATGCGGACGGTCTTGCGTTGGCCGCTCAAACACATAGCTTTGAAGAGGCCGAAGAGAGATTAACGGAAGCCCTAGAAACACTATACACTTACTACAACGAAAATTGCCTAAAACCTACGCCCCTTAAGATGTTGTACCCTCTGAGAGGCATCGCTCCACCTGACATCCGACAGGAGATAGGATGCTGCATTGAAAAACTTAAACAAGGAAACAGATAGCCGGCACCCTCTGTTTGATCACCAGCCTCCACCTACCCACCTCAAGAGTCGTAGAAGTTTTATGAAACTTGCAACTCCTTCGGATAAGAATGCAGTGGAAGCAATATGCGACATGTGGAAGAAAAAATACCCCCCTCCACTGAACTTCATAGATCCCGCAGATTGGCAGTGGCCAATTTGGAAATCGCTTAATAGGCTTCGCACCCAAGTTGGCCGCTGCAGAAACAATCTAGGCAAGTGGAGGATAATTGAGCCAACCCACGTCCAGTGTGAGTGCGGGGAACCCATACAGAATATGGGGCACTTGCTCTCCTACCCTCTGTGCCCCATCACCTGCACCCGGGAACATCTCATAGAGGCAGCCGATGAGGCTGTACAAGTGGCCACACATTGGTCAAAACAAATTTAAAACATGAGTCATTGACCCGACATGAATGATGACTTAACTTGTTTAAACTTAAGTGACGTCTGTATATAGGGACGTCTTAGTGATATAAAAATAGTTAAAAAAATACAAAATATACATGTATATTCATATCAGAGGGCGTTTAATGGAAGTAAAGTTGTACGAATCAGGGTAAATGGCGTCTTTTCATTTGAACTCTTACTTCAGTTAAGGAAGAGGTTCTTAAGTCGATTGTTTTTAAATGTTTGTAACGCGATATATTAATCTGCAAATTATTATTGTTTTTTTTATTAATAGGGTTTACCTCCAGGATAGCCCCATATATGTTTGATTAGATTCTGACATTAGAGTGTGAAGTCCTCAACGGATGACCAGTATTAGTTTTATCTGTCTTTCCATAACTATAACCATTCCATAACTAATTCGATATCAACTTACACTTTTAAAAAACTGAGATGCCTAGGTACATACTCGTAAATTAATCTAATAGAAGCATTCTATAGAAGCATTTTATTAGATTGCTGTTGTAAAAGTATTTTTACAAGTACTGAAGCCCCCTCAAAAAATAATGATATCGAAATGAATCTTATTTATTGTTGTGAAATCTCATAATAGTTAGCATTGCACTAATATTATGAGAATTTATTCAGATTTTTATGACTGCTGTGCCTGGGGTTATGGTTTTACAAATTTCATGCGATTTTTATGTAGATAGTTCTATGAAGGGCGGAATTTACATTTATAATATTCTACAAGACGGTGTTGTCATCTGTCTTGAAAAACGCTCATATTTTACGCCTCATACATTTTACCCACAAGGATGACGGAATTCAATTAATAGGAATACCTACAAATTTTAAATTGAGCGATACGCGTATCTTGCTCGTAGTTTGATATGTTTCTGTTTGTTTTAAATGTTGCTTAGAAAAATGAAACGAACGACGAAACAAACATGTTTGGAATAATGTGAGCGATAATTAAACTTAAATCTACGTCATAGCGCACATTATTCAAAAAACGAACAATTAACGATTTGGCAACGTCGCGTTCTAGTGATACCTAATATCATTGGATGCAAAATATGCCTAATAATGAAATAAGAAATAAATCAGCAGCGCCACTATTAATTATAACTGAAATTGGTGGAACTAAACTTTATTCGCGTACAGCGAAATTCATAGAAATGTGACGTCCAATTAAAAAATGGAATTTCATAAAATTATCAATTTTGACGATCTTGTAGGCAGAAAATTGCTCTCTTTTTTTTGACGTCCGTATATGGACGCCAAAAGTAAGTGGACGTCACTTTAGATGCAATTTCACCCACATAGGACGTCATATTGACTGCAGGATGTATATATATATATATATATATATATTGTAGTGTATGTACATTGTACTAGACACGCCACACCATCTTTTTGCACGCCCAGGATGACTGGTAGAGAATGCTTTAGCATTAAGTCCTCCTAGCACTACATTGTTTTGTGTGAAAGTATTAAATAAATAAATATATAAACAATCTAAATTCGCTTATCACTATACATCCTCAGTTAGATGTGTTTGGCTGAATGAGCGAGTATGCCAGTAGTAGGGATTGACGTAGTTTTTGGGGGTTTTCGAGGTCGCTGAATCGACCTCTGGCATCCGTTCCTCGATATCTTGCACTGATCACGAGATAGGCTTAGATTCAAGACGTTCCACTTGATTGCTACCTTGCCCAAGTGGTATTGTTTGCTAATCACTAAATCGCACTCAGCTCTCTATTGTTCTTAATTACCTTATGTTCGCAAAGACCGCTTACCTATCTAATTGTTTAGATGATTAGAGTATTGATAATAAAAAACATAATACAATATATATTTTATTCTTCTTGAAACTGCTACTGAATAGTTTTTATAAAAGAACCTCATTTCTGATTTTATCGTTACTAAATAATTTTACAAAATCCATCATTGTAGGTATTTCCCAAAAACTTGTCGTCCATAATTATGAATCGAAAAGGTTCTTTGGTTATTTGGTTCCAAGTTGTGAACCAAAAAAAAAACCAACTCCATTTTTATTTAACTGTAATTTAACTGAAAAGCTTTTATTTTGTAATCTGTTTATTGTTTTTTTTATTTGTATAAATTGTCTTCATAATGAAGGATCATCAAAAAAAATAACCAAGCAGAGTTTGTTGCCCGATTCTTCTAGGCTTAGTCGCGCGGGAGGAATCAGCGTAAATTCTCTTTCAAATTTTAAATTCACGTAGTTTTTAATAATAATAATAATTCATTTATTTCACGTGCAAATATAGGGACCATATGATAGATACTTTAAAAAGCGCAAATACATAAAATAATATAAAACAAAACTTATTCATCTAGCACGTATTGACAGTGACGTGAGCGCGGCTGGGTTCGGTAACCGGAAACGTCGATAGACGATTCCTTTAGGACACATATCTTCCCTCATGAAGGTCGACAGATGTTCGGTTGGAAATCTCACTACGAAAGAGTTGAAGCTGACTCTGTGGCGTCACTCCAATCGTTTAGGTTTACGTTTCTATATGATCTTTGTGATCTCAATGATTAAAAACCTATTGATTTTGACATTTGAGTTTTGTGTTAAATTTGTATTAAATTGTTATTTGTATTTCAATATTTAAATATCATGAAAATGTGTTGTTGTTTTTATTTTATAGTAAATAACAGCCCTCATTAAATAAAACCTATTTATAAAATTAAACAAAAGGATATTTTTGATTTGTCGTTACATTCTCAAAAACTTGCAAGCGTTACTGTTCCGTTCACAATGTTATCTTGTTTCGGAAATCTATTTAAATCCCCGAAAGTTACCCCGATCGATTGGAATGCTCTACAATTCGACTCGGATAGGCCGCTATTTGGAACTCCGCCAACTGCATTATTTTGATTTACTTACTCGATGGAGTCGTCCTGGCTTTTGGGGCGGAGAAGTGCGGAGATGGCGTGTGAGTGACGTTCGTCTGTCTCCTACACAGTTGTATAAGGGACAGACAATTGACGTAAATGCAATAATAATAAAAAAATGATTATTTGATCTAAAATACTACACAGATACTTATTTACCTACTAAGTTACAAAAACCACTCAATACAACATCTGATGTAGGTAGATTCTAGGTATGTTAGTAGGTACATAACGGTTTTCATTACCTAACCGACAGACAAGTTAGTTTTACTTGCCCCAACGCTAGGATTCCCTGTGTTGTGGGCGCTTAGTTTCTTCCAAGGGTATAAGGCACAGGTCCTCAAACTTATTTTTACCACCGCCCACTTTGAGAATAAAAAAAACCTAGCACCCCCCAACGTTTTTAAACATAACAACATATGCTTTCCCCTCTAGACCGCCTTAGCGCCCCCAATATCTTCTAGAGCCTTCTACCGCCCCCTGAAGGCCTTCAGCGCCCGCAAGGGGGTGTTATCGCCCACTTTGAGAAACAATGGTATAGAAGTTGGATGTCAAGGTAGGTAGCTAGGTATAAAGTTGAAATATACCTAGCAGGAGGTTTTGCTCCTGGTACATTGGATGTGTAGGTACCGGGACAAACGAACAGTAGGTAGGTACCTAAGTACTTGTAAGGTAGTATAGTAAGTAAGTAAGACGCTTTCATCACACAATTAAACATACAATACATATCCAAGTGCACGACGCGACGCGGAGGGAGAGCGTCGCGATCACTCATCCTGATGAAGACTCTCGGAATGAGTCGAAACTTAGTCGGTGCTTTCACGGATAGTACGGTATTGAGAAATCCCGTGATTTAATATGTCATACCCACCATTATTTTTCAGCTGTCCCTATCCTCAAAGGTTTGCTGGAAAATAACTCTTATTAGGGTTAAGCCCGCCTTTGTACATGTCTTATAGGTATGTATGTTTTTGTCTGTATTTTCTGTGTGTACAATCCTACTTATATTATAAACGCGAAAGTTTGTGAGGATTGATGTTTGTTACTCTTTCACGCAAAAACTATTGAACAGATTTTGATAAAACTTTACAGAAATATAGCTTATACATCAGAATAACATATGAGCTATCTTTTATTCGGGTACCGCGCGGGCGAAGCCGTGGGCAAAAGATAGTGAAGAATAAACATAATCAAATTCACGATAGTTTTTGGATTAAAATATCTAAGTGAATTTACTCGTAAATAGTCGAGTTGGCCTAGTCGGCGATACCTCGTCTTTTAGTCCGGAAGTCGTCAGTTCGAACCCGGCCATGGTTGATTTTCCAACTCGGAAAATTAATTTGCAACGGTAATGGAAAACATAGTGAAGAAACCATGCCCTAGAGCAAAAAAATTGAAGGCATTTGCCGTGACAGTATTCTAAAAGCGGCGAAGAGCTTGCAATCTGTCACTTGGAATGCTAAATACTTATAAAACAAGGGCACGTGCCAAATGTAATGTTTGGACGTGTCTCTGTCTATCCCCTACTTGGAACTAGCACGGCTAAACGAACGCCAGATTGTTAGAGCGTTTTCCGTTCTCCAATGCGGCTCAAAATGTGTAGCCGTTTTGCATACTGGCGCGCTGTTCTGACATTTTTATTTCAAAAATCCTACTACTATTATAAACGCGAAAGTTTGTGAGGATGGATGTTTGTTACTCTTTCACGGAAAAATTACTGAACGGATTTTGATAAAACTTTACAGTAATATAGCTTATACATCATACACATATGCTACTTTTTATCCGGGTACGCGGGGGAAACCGTGGCAGAAGCTAGTAAATAATATAAAAACTTACCTAAGAAAAAACCTTACCTTTTACATTTGGTTTACATTCTATCTATATTTGGATGTAGGTATTTACATCCAAATATAGAAGAAAGAAAAGAAAGAAGAAAGAAAATACATTTATCAACCTCAAACACAACACAACAGGTGACAAAATACAAAACAAATAAACACAAACACAGAAAGGTTACATTAAAATACTACAAAAAAGAAAAAAAAAGAAATATGTGTTGTGTGGGGTCAAAAGGTCCCTATCTCAGCATTATGCTGCACCATTTTCAGACAGGATATAATATAGATAAGTAGGATTTATTTTCATTTATGTCTGTATTTATATGTACTTGAAGTTTACAGTAGTCTTCAGGCTGATGATGATGCTATTTCATGCAAATAATCTTATTTATTCCATCACTTCCAGAGTGCCAGGGCGAGCGTTACAAAATTATTAATTGCAAAGTGTGTTCAGTCCCGGTCATTAATTTGTCGACTGGTTATGAAAATGTACGAAAAATAGGGGTTCTCTCTCAAAGAGAGCTCAAGTTCTAATCCTACTGTTAATTTGACGATGTTGGTGGCTCGACGGGCGAGTAGTTAGCTGCTACGCAAGAGGTGTTGGTTCGATTCCCGCCGTAGGATTAATGTTTGCAAGTTCTGCAGATATGTGAAAAAGTTAAAAAAATAACTATATTAAAAGCATACAATGCCGTGAGAAAGTTCAAAAATAACATGATTAAATACATGTATATGATACTCGGCAAGGTTTTTTATAAATTTAAACATTTATTTGTTGACTGTATCTAACCGTCCTGCAGGGGAATTGTTCAAATCAAATCGAAATATTTTCTTGCGAATATGGGTTTGTATAAAGATGTTAAATTTGATAAATAACTTTCTAGCATTCAAATATAGTCATAAGTCTAGCCATTAGTCAAGTAAACAAAAAAGAAAGAATAATCATTGAATTTAATATTAACCTATTCATGAACCTACGTGATTAAATTATAATAAAATATGTACTATAAAACAAGATTAAAATATCGATGTAAGTTCAAAACAAGTCCTGTTGACGTTTGTCATTATTCGATAGAAAGGGTTGACATTTAACATTGTTTATCATTTGACAGGTTAAACAGAGTAGATATTAATGTTTTTGAGTTCATAGGCACATCAAAAAAGTTTGCAATTCATTTGAAAACTTAACATACTTAGTGTATTGTTTCCTCAATAAAAATACAAGATTAAGAATAAAAACAAACCATTTTGTATATTTTTTTCTATTTTAAAAATTAAATATGGAAAAGCGATTAAAAGGAAGGACAATTATTATTAAAATTTCAATATTGCAACCTTTTTTGATATGTGTACGTACGTAGTACCACGGGCAATATCAAGTGGTACAACTAAACTTGTTTACCAACTACTAGTTTGTACTAGTTTTCCCGTGGTAAACTAGGGTATAAAAAACGATGGTAAAAAAAATATAGGTAAAAAAAACGATGCTTCCTAGTAGTAACACAGGAAATTACCGGCAAGTATAAGTAAAATAAATAAATAATGCTGGGCATTTTCACACAGCGTCATCTAGCCCCAAACTAAGCAGAGCTTGTGTTATGGAAACTACATGCCTGATAAACTACTTACAACTATTTTTTGGTAAATAAATACATAATTACATAGTTAAGAAAACATCCAGACCCATCACAAATATTTGCAGATCATATAATCATTTTCCCGCAGCGGGATACGAGACCGCAACCTTCTGCGTCTCAGGCAGGCCTTCGCCCACTGCGCCACAGAGAACGGCATCGAAGTGGTCCACAAACCAAAGACCGTGTCTCCACATAGTAGAACCAACAACAAATATTTAGTCTGTGGCTGAATGCGTTAAGTAATAAATGGGGAGTGCAGTTTCTACTTAACTTGGTTAGTGTTAGCAGGGAAGCTTAAATTATGATGCACTGACCAGTCTAAGCGGATTTCACAATAAATTAACCACATCCAGTACATCGCAATTTTTTAAGTAATGGTATACGTGCAGATTGGTAATAGCCGTGTTATCCTAGTAGGCGATACTTCGACTTCCAACCCGGAAGTCGTGAGTTCGAATCCGGCCGTGCACCAATGGAGTTTTCCATTGGTTGGATTACGTGCAAATTACGCGTAATTGTATTTACGCTCACGCAAGTTATGGGTAACTAGCTTCTGCCCACGGCTTCACCTGCGTGTTACTTGCATAAAAAGTAGCATATGTGTTATTCTGATGTATAAGCTATATTACTGTAAAGTTTCATCAAAATCCGTTCTGTAGTTTCTGCGTGAAGAAGTAAAAAACATCAATCCTCACAAACTTTTACGTTTAATAATAGTAGGATTCGAAAGTTCCATTAGGTACCTACTCTATGATACAAAAATAGGACATTGGAACTGATAAAGACAAAAAACAAACATATACTTACTTATGTGTAAAAGTAATAAATAAAGCTAAATAATGTCATTTTCCACACAGCATCATTTAGCCCCAAACATGATGCTGTGTGAAAAATTACATTATTTTATTTATTATTTTTATTTATTCGTGTTCATTGTACCTACGGTCGATGGTTTAACAGTTGAGGAAAATATTTACAAATTAGCGTCTGCCCTCGGTTTCGCACGCGTGGTACACGGATAAAAAGTAGCCTATGTGTTATTCTGATGTATAATCTATATTACTGTAAAGTTTCATCAAAAACCGTTCAATCGTTTTTGCGTGAAAGAGTAACAAACATCCATTTCTCACAAACTCGGAGTTTTACCTGTAAAACTCCGAGCTGAAAGGTCTCTTTTTCAACCTACAAAAGTTACTGATCCAAATGTTAGTATAGCAGTCCGTCTGTTGATATGCTCGCGAATATATTCTACAAATAGCATGCTCGAAATATTATGAAACATTTTGGAACAGGCTTCTACATGTATTTTTCATACCAAAACATTACCTCTATGCGAAATAAGGCGCGGCGCATACTCTCGAGTACCGAGCGTACCACTCCAGTGAATTTAACCCGGTTGTAAATAATTCATCCGGCGCCAACTCGGATGCAAATAGTGACTTCATATTGGGTGGATGTGAGTTACGAGTGGGAGCGATCAAAAAGCTGTTCTAGTATGAAATTCAGATAATTAAAATAAACCATGTTGTCTGAAGTAATAAATTAAGTCCTTTCTTTTCTTAGGCACTACCTCTTGGCACTACTAGTAGAGTGAAGGGAAATTTTACTTTTCAGTGGCACGAGTGGGCTATCTATAAAGGCTATTAAATCTCTAGATTTGTTATTTATGTCATTATTTTTTGATAAACTAACCGGTTGGTTTTATTTATTTTGAACCCAAGTTTTTTGGGTAAAGTTCGGATAGCAATCCTCTTTTCTGAGTGGTAATAAAAAAAACCTAATAACCTAACCTATCCAAGACGGATTTGCCTAGGAAGGATTTTTCAAGCCATTTTTTGGAACAAATAAATATTTTGTTTATCTTGCTTTGATATACTTAGTATTAGTAGTGCTATTGGTAATGAGGTAATCCACGGGAGATTTTATAATATGCGTTTAATCAGCCAATAAGAATAGTAGTGGGACGGGGAAGTAAAATTTCCCTTCACTCTACTAATAGTGCCTAAGAAAAGAAAGTAATTAAGTTCGCTTTAAATGAGTCAGCTATCCAAAAGGTTTATATAGACCTGGGCCTTAGGAAAAGATTCCCTGTTGTTATGCTTAAATGTTTCCTAGAATTCAGATCGAATTAAACACCAATTTTACGTATTTTTACATGTCATTCTCTACTTTAAAATCTTGAATAGATTCCCGCCATCATCGCTATGTCACAGATAGAATATATCACCACAGATCCACGGAAACATACCACCATAGGTCAATGTCATTCTGTCTAACTCCAAGTAGGCTGGATACTAGAGAACTTGGACCTTGCTAATTGATAGCCGCTGTTTCAAAGAGGTTTCAAGCTGTATTTTAGTAACTATTAAGTAGCTCGTATAATATTATGTTCTCTATCCTATGGGCATACGAAATCGTAAAGTTTGCACGAGCATGGAGGTAGATTTGAGGGAGGTATTGAGGCAACTTTATACGTCTTTTTTTGGTGATAATGATGATTTCAATCAAGTTTTGGATTGTACAAATGGGAAGCAGACTACTTTGACAATGTTTAAAGTGCTTTTTTAAAAAATGTTTGTCTTGTAGTCTCTGTAAGAGACAGTTTGCCTTGAAACTGGTGTTCAAGTTTTTTTCACTAAAACTAACTCGATCCTGTGCCCACTTCAAAGAAAAAGACATAAAAACGAGTGCCCAGTTTATTTACACTTGTGGCTGGTTCAAGACGGTGAATTTATGTTTCGCGTTAATGTGAGCAGAGCCTTATGTTGCAGCGATAAAAGAGATGCTATCTTATAAAAGTCTTTAGGGAATTCTTAGGCTATCTTACTAATATCATCATTATTATCAAGTAGGTCTACCGAAGGATACTTCTTAGATAGGTTTTCACACGTGCTGCAATAAATCGTGGAATGTAAAACGGCTAAACCAATATTGTTATGCATTTTTCAATCGTTGCTAAAATCGCAGAACTTGATAATATATACTGCCATGATCTTGTATGATTCATTGAACTGATTTTTACGATATAGATCCTTCCTATTAATCCTATCCTACTCATATTATAAGCGCGAAAGTTTGTGAGGATGGATGTTTGTTCTTCTTTCACGCAAAAACTACTTAACGGATTTTGATGAAACTTTTCAGTAATATAGCTTATACATCAGAATAACACATAGGCTACTTTTTATCCGGATACTACGCGGGCGAAGACGTGGGCAAGAAGCTAGTGTATTATCAACGCGAAAGTTTGTGAGGATGGATGTTTGTTCTTCTTTCACGCAAAAACTACTGAACGGATTTTGATGAAACTTTACAGTAATATAGCTTATATATCAGAAAAACACATAGGCTACTTTTTATCCGGGTATCATGCGGGCGAAACCGTGGGCAGAAGCTAGTACTTTATAAATAGGTTGGATTTGACAGTTAGACATTGTTGTAAATTTTTACAAAAACACAGGGAAAAGGAGGAAGACTTTTTTTGCTAGTTTAATACGTCAAAACGATAACCTTCTATCCAAGTTACTTGTTAATGGCTTTCATAATAATATCTTACAACACCTGAACCATAACTGACATTTATCGAGTCACACCTCAATTTATCATCATTATTCATGGAAGAAACTAACATTAGTTTTACTAGACACTTTTTACGGTGTCTTAGACAACCTCTGTGGCGCAGTGGGCGAATGTCCGCCCGAGACGCTGAAGGTTGCGGGTTCGATTCCCGCTGCTAGAAAAATTTTTGTATGATCTGCATTCATTTGTCTCGGGTCTGGGTGTTTTCTATGTATTATATGTATTTATTTACAAAAAAAAAGTATATAAGTAGTATATCAGTCATGTAGTTCCCATAACACAAGCTCTGCTTACTTTGGGGCTAGATGATGCTGTGTGAAAATGTTCAGCATTATTTACTTATTCATTTATTTATGGCTATATGGCCGCAGTTAAACGGTCAGAGACAGAATTCCAACTGTATCGCGGCCTGTTTTCACCGTGGATGAAGGCTCTTAGACACACCTAAGTTTCTATCTTAGCTTTAGTAACAGGCATAAGATTTTCTAAATATCTTACCATATTTTCTACACTTATATTATAAAGAGATAAAGTTTGTAGGTATGGATGTACGAGGTAATCTCCGAAAGCTAAACCGATTTTAAAAATTGTAACACCAATATTAAGAATTGACCTTCAAGGTGGACAAAGGCTATATATTATCCCGTTTAAATAAAAACGTGAACACCAATTTTGCAACAAAAATCCATGAAAAAACTGGTCGAGCGAATGAGGTACTTTCCATTGGATTTTTTTTATCCAGGCACCACATAGGCAAAGCCGTGGGTTGTAGCTAGTCCTACTAATATAATAAATGCGCAATTCTCTGTGTGTGTGAATGTTTGTTACCACGTACCTCCGTAACTACTAAACCGATGAAATTTGGAATGTAGGTAGTTTAGGATCTGGAATAACACATAGGCTAATCTAATTTTCGAAAATCGACCCCTAAGGGGGTAAGGGGGTTTAATAGGTGGTAAAGTTTCTATGAAAAAAAATATTCAAAAATTCAAAATCTGTACAAATAAACTTTAAAGTAAATAATGAAACACGTATTTTTTATTTTTTCAAAACTACCCTTTGGCGGTGTGCAATTGAGTTCTAAACTTTGTATAAATTGTAATCCTTGGTTCGATTCATTCAAAAGTTGGTGGACATAGTTTGAAGCCTGGAGACGGTCATATGCTACTTTTATTAACATACCACGCGGGCGAAGCCGCGGGCAACAAATAGTAGCAAATAAACTGGTTTAATTTAATTTCCATGTTGAACAAGTTTACTGGAACACTTGACCCAGCAGTTAATTCTAGCACCTAGATACTAGATTGAATGTAGGAGGGTTGGGCTGACCTACTAGCGATGCTGGCCACAGACAAGGGTTTGCACTGAGCTTACAGTCTGACCGCAACGGGTAATAATGTTTACCGCTTTAGATAGACGGCGAGAGATGCTAAGTAAGATTATGTTGCAATTTTAGCTGCAAATTCGCCTCTGTGGCGTAGTAGACGAAGGGCTGAGACGCAGAAGGTTGCGGGTTCAATCGCCGCGGAACAAATCTGCAAATATTTGTCTCGGGCCTGGGTGTTTTCTATATATAATATGTATCTATTTACAAAAAAATATATATAAGTAGTTTTCATAAGGAAAGCTCTGCTTAGTTTGGGGCTAGCTGTGTGAAAAACGACCAGTATTATATTTGTTTCGGGTCCGGCTATTGTAATCACACAGTACTCAGTTCCTGGTACCCAAGACACAGAGAATCCTGGTGCGAGGTCTCCTGAGCTCCTGTCTGTATAGTCCTGAGCTGGACTATACAGTGTTTTTTTTAACTGGGACAGTACGGGGGCACCCATAACCATAAGTGCAGTTTCTTTTGAAACATTAGCTCCTTTCTGGAGCTGATGTTGGTTATGGGTGCCCCCGTACTATCCCAGTAAAAAAAAAACACTGTATATGTCTGTTAGGTGTTTTTTTTTAAATTCGGCCATTTTCATGTGTTTGTTCTATATTCATATTGTAAAATCGGGAATAAGGAAAAATCGTTTTTACGATATAATTATTTATATCGTAAAAACGGAAATTTTCATGTACCGCACTATCAGTGAAGGCATCGACTAAGTTTCGACTCATTCCGAGAGTCGGAATTCTTCAGGGTAGTGATCAGAGTGCGGTTGAACAATACCTATCTACATAACATTTAAATTATCGTGTTTGGTATAATTTTAGGATTTTATAACGACTATACAACGTATTCTGCTCTGTAATTCTATTATTATTCTTCTATTCTGTTGCTGCAGTTCCGACGGCTCATGCGGAAGGACCTTTAAAAAGTCAAGAAACGTCAGCAGAAAAGTAAAAAACGTGGCACTCTGTCGTTATAATATCCTAAAACCTATCCACATTATAAAAAAGAAAATACCAAACAAGTTACCAACGTAAAACAAAACAAATTACAAAATGGTTGCAGAAATAAAAGTGGCGACGATAAAGAAGCAATAAACTTCAAATTACGTACGATAAAGTAGGAGTTGACGTGAGTGAGTCGCCAGAATAGCTAGACCGATGAAAAAATAAGAATGATCTATTTACAATTGTGATTTGACGGGCTATAAACGCCTCTGAGGAACGACTTTCAGATAATGTCTGGGGAGCACTTAAAGGATTAGAAATGCTGATATACATCTAGATTTGTTTAAAATAAATGTAAACAAAGTAAATAAATAATAAAAATAAAACACAGCATCATCTAGCCCCAAACTAAGCAGAGCTTACATGTAAATATATAGATATTCTTTTGTAAATATTATACATAGAAAAACACTTAGACCCGAGACAAATAGTTGCAGATCTTGCGCCCAACGACTACTTGGGCGCGCGCCGCCGCCCCGCCATGCTAGAGGTGCCCAACTGTAGGACCAATTTGCTTAAGATTGCCCCCATGTCACTCGCTATCTATCTGCTCAATATCTTATCTGCGAACAGTGTAGATATTTTTTACGATAAACTGCCGAAACTCCTACAATTAGCTACAGAACAGGAAACTATAGATTAGTCTACAAATCTTATATATTATATTCTATACTATATACTACTATATACTTACATATTTCATCGATTTAGGCTTCAAAAAAAAACCTGTAATGATGCCATAATGTATTCTGAATAAATAAATAAATCTTACCCGAATCAGAAATCGAACCCGCACTCTTCTGCGTCTCAGGAATAGAATAGCCACAGAGGTCGTCACAGATTATCTTTATTGAGTTCTTTTGAAATACCTAAAAACAATCTCGCGTTTTGGGATTGTTTTCGTAACACCTTCATATTATTTAATTTGCCACTTGATTTACACTTCACAATGTTAATTATTATTATATATTAATATTAAGATGAGTGAAATCCAAATTCTTATTATTCATACAATACACATGTTATATATAAAATCGTTACGTGGCTAGTTTTTAGCACGTAAAAAAATCCCACCCTTAGAAAGTATGTATGAACAAATTTCAACATAAACGAAGCCGCGGACGTTCTACTGTTTTTTTGAATGTCAAAGTCAAAGTCAACATTAATTTATTCATTAACATCACAAGGATCACTTTGAAACGTCGGTTTTATCTACTGCCTGTTTCTTCGCGACCAAGCCAGGAAAGAAAAGCAAGAAAACAAGGCTGGTTATTCTTTTTAATGATTCTTTTACAAAACAATAGGTACCACCTACATTTTTTATGGAGTTAGATCGAGTTGGAGTCCAATGTTCCAAACATTGGAAGAATGCCAAGAAACTTAAAAGTATCACTTACATACTTTATTTCATATTATTTTCTAGTGAAAGTATTTGATTCGTCGTCTAGACAGAGTCATTTATACACGAAAGTTATAATTTCCTTGTCCAATTTATATTTTTATACTTATAAAAAAGTAAAAACAAAGAGAGAACAGGGTTATTTGTAAATCAAATCGCATAAAAGCTTTCGGTTCTTAATTCCTACTATCCAACAAAAACACTTTTAAAACATTGTCATTTAATTTCGAAAATTTCGAGGTTGTAATGGTTAAAAAAGCTACAATCAGCTGTTCCCTTAAAAAATCCTTTTGTGATTTATATCTGCCATTTTAGGTACTTAAGCGTCAGAAAGCAATCCAGTGATTTAAACTTACATGTTAAGTACTGCCTAATTTCATGAAAACTTTAGAAGATTAGATTTAAAAACAACACTGTAAGTATAAATCACCAAATTATATATTCTCAGAAAGTTACTGTATCAACATATATCTACCTCAGCTTATGTACAAAAAGCTAGGAATTGAGGGTGAAACAAACTAACTAGACTCGGAAACTAGCTCTTTCACAACTTCCGATTCAATGCCGTATTTCCGGTCTGCAGAGTGCAAAATGCGTTAATTTCCGCCCGGCACGGAATGCATCGATTACCTAATAGCCCACCTGTAAGGCTTCTTCTATTCATAATCGAAGCAACAAGCGGCAAACAATGATTATACAAAACAGACGAAACCATTGGAGAAACAATGTAAAGAAACAGTAACACCTCAGATTCACTGCACCGCATTATAATACCCAGACGTATAGTAAACAATGGTTGAACAAAACAGGCGGAACCATTGGAGAACAATGTGAAGAAACAGTAACACCTCAGATTCACTGCACCGCATTATAATACCCAGACGTATAGTAAACAATGATTGAACAAAACAGGCGGAACCATTGGAGAACAATGTGAAGAAACAGTAACACCTCAGATTCACTGCACCGCATTATAATACCCAGACGTATAGTAAACAATGATTGAACAAAACAGGCGGAATCATTGGAGAACAATGTGAAGAAACAGTAACACATCAGATTCAATACACAATATTATAATACCCAGGCGTATGACAAACAACGATTGAACAAAACAGGCGGAACCATTGGAGAAACAATATGAAGAAACAGTAACACCTCAGATTTACTACACCACATTGTAATACCCAGGCCACAGATATTATAATCCCAGGCATATGGCAACAATGATTGAACAAAACAGGCGAAACCATTGCAGAAATAATGTGAAGAAACAGTAACATCTCAGATTCACAACACCCGGCGTATGAAAATATGGGTAGTGTACAAAATACTCTACATAAGCCTGGGGCGGATAATAAAATGCCACGGTAAACGGTCTTCCATTCAGTGATTTGCCACATAGCTCCATCGCGTTCACCAAATCTATATTAGTCTTCAAATATTGTCGCTCTGCTTGACGCTCCGCGTGTGTTTCGCCTTGGCCTTACGAGTATTCTGCACGGTAGTTAATTGACACCGTCTTCAGCAATTTTGTTGGTGCATTGCGGCCATTAAGATTGGATTTCAGTTGATAGTGTATTGTGTTTGAAACGCTCAGCTCTTACGTGAGATCTTTTTATGGCTCCACTTTTATGAGACGGTGTTTATATTGGCAAAATTTCTAGCTGTGCAAAAGTGGGGAACACTGTCTAATTTGATTTTAGCCGTTATCATTTGTGGTATTGAAGATAAATATACCTACAGATGTTCTGCAATCATGTGCTTCACTGCGGAGTTTTTAGTCTAGCTAAATATAAATATTGGTTGTCTAAGACTCGAGTTCATTAACACAATAACAGGTGGTTAGGTAAAAGCTATTTGACAGTCATGTTTTTATAGAAATCTGTCATCATAACCAATGGTTTTACTTGAACGTTCGTTTATTTTGTTGGTGAACTAAGCTTAAGTCAGTCACTTCACTTCACATGACCAAGACAGCCAGAGATTTTACTGACAGCTCCTAAGTTCACCTAATGCAGGTTTCTATGACATTAAGACATGCCTAAAATACTCTTTTGACGCTTTTTTGACAAAGGCTTGATTATTCAAGAAGTCAAATCTCACAGAATGAGTAAGGTCTCAATGGTATACTAATTATGTCATTATTTGCAACTCGCACTAATTAAAGACATTCATTTTGAAGCTCTGTGGTATCCGCATATACTATACCAAATATGAATAATTGGTATAGTTATAAGGGGCAGTTGCCCACCCCTTCATACTAGGAGTACAAATAACAAGATAGGTCGATAGAAAATATTGCACACCAAATAATATTTCAACTACAAATAAACTTTGACAATATTGTACAATGGGCGGTCATATCGCTAATTAGCGATCTATACCAGAAAACTTTGTCTCTACAGACTCATTGGATGGAATGGACTGTACGATAGATGGGGTTAAAATGGTGTACCACATACTATAAACATACTGTTGATAAAAAACCTCATATGAACATGTACTTGTAAGCACTTGTTTTTTGTACTTGTAGGCACAAAAGTAGACCCAAAACCAAACTAGCAACAGTCACTGTTCAAACACGAACTACTAATTTAGAATTCTCAAGTTTATCGTAAACCGTTATTTGTTCTGAAATTGGCTGAACGACCGACCTCAATTCAAACTGAAATTGGACCTCAGGAAATAGCTTGTGATTTTAAGGATCCTTCCCTCAAAGGACAACATGGCACCCTGACGGCGTAGCTTGGCACGGATCCTCATAAATAAATAAATACAACCCAGGAGTAGCAGATGAAATTGCAATTACATAGGACTCATGTTGTTTCTTACGCACACTTCTGATTCAAACTGGATGAATAATTCCAAAACGGAAGCTACAAGAGATACCTTTGTTGCCCATTTACATCAAACTGCTAATATATAAAATACCTTCAAGTCACCGTTTTGGTCATGTTTTATTCAAGTTGAAACAATGTGCGTTCAACATCGTTCTGAATTTCGTAGTTCAACTTTGATTTGTACAGCGTTCCAAAGCAATAATTATTCCCCAGCATCGAAACGCAAAAATCAGATTTCAGTCCACAGCACAAAACTAACCCCAGGGCACGTGTGTGGAGTTTCAAATAGTCGTAAAATGTAAACTTCGAAACTGTAGTTTTGTTGTTTAAAGTTCACGCACGCCTATCGTACGGCAAAAAGTTCGGGTCACTGTTTAATAGAACTCAAAATTTGTACTATTGGATGCGTTGTAACATAGACAATACCTGCACTTAAACTATGTATAGCGTCGGGTCGATACTCCAAAAAAAAACACAATCTCTTTACCTACTTGTATTGCTTTAAGAATATCTCCTTTCAAGTGTACCTGCGAACAAAAAAACTCATTTTTAAAGTATGCTTTTCTATACTTAGCGATAATCGCTTTCTCAGGGTAAGCTCAGGTAATATTTTGTGTAGCATTGGCAATCTCATTAATCGAGCGAGTGCAACGATCGAGATTTCCAAGCAAAGTTGTAAGAATTAGCAACTTAACGTTACCTGAACTATATAAAACACAACGTAAAAACCGACTATTGTATAATTGCAAAACAAAACTAAAATATTCTGTGTTAGTTTTGCTACGCAAAAGGCATTAACATCAGCAAAAACTTCATTCAGCCGGCCAGCAGAAGATTCGTGGCGAGAAAAGTTCCCTTCTTGTAAGTGTTGCATTTATACGGTTTTTTGGTTAATACGATTCGTGTCCGTCCGACTTCACCCAAACGTGCAAAGCCTGATCGGATTGCGCACATTTTCTTTAATTGCTCTTAATCAACGAACTACTGATATAAAAAGCATAGCGTAGCTTCCACACAAATGACACTCGAATATACAAGGGATCTAGATCGCAGTTATCCAACAGACCCCTCCGGCTCTCCTCGGGTCGGGGGCAGTGCGTAATAGCATTTACCATCGAAAAAAACATTATCATATCAGATTCATCATACGCACGTTGCCAACTCTTTAAAAATTTTAAAACGTCCTTTTTGGAAAACTTCATACTGTAGTCACTTGGGCAAACCTCAACCTGGGAATTTGAACATAGATAATACTAGCTTCTGCCCACGGCTTCGCCCGTGTGGTACCTAGATAAAAAGTAGCATATATGTTATTCTGATGTATAAGCTATATTACTGTAAAGTTTCATCAGAATCCATTCAGTAGTTTTTGCGTGAAAGAGGAACAAACATCCTCACAAACTTTCACCTTTATAATATTAGTAGGATAGTAGGATATCCCGATAAAAAACTATTCATCCTAGAATCTAGGATCAGGTAGTTCAGCCCGATGGAAGATCTTCCCCTTAGCAAATGGAGGACACACCATCTACCATGTTCTCCATAATGTATTGTATATAATTATGAGTCCGACGACAAATTTGGAATGGTTAATCCGATCTTCATGAAAGTTAAAATATTATAATAGAGATAACACAAATAGAATTCTATTGTTACAAAGGTACCTTCAATTAACCAATAACTGAGTTAGACGGTGAATTGGTGACGGTGAATTCCAAGCTTAAAAGGGGGTCCAAGCGGGCAAGCTTATAGGGGGTTCCAGATTGAATTCATCACTAGTTTGACTGACTTTATTCTGAACCTTTTTCTTTCTTTATTGAAACCTGAAAACTTTAAGTAGATTGAAACTTCAATTTATTCAGGAACCAATCCAATTCCGAACTCAAGAAGTTAGGTTTAAACGTATGGACCTTCTCTTCGAATATAATGAAAATATAATACATAATATTGTTGTATGGTAGGTGTTCGCTCCTGTCATAGCTGAACAGATATTTAGTTACATAGATCCTTTAGAATTTTGAGCCCAAAATAATGAAGTAAAAACCATTTATTTCATTTCCGTAAAATGACAATACCTTAATGCTAATTTAAAACTTAATGCATTTTCTTCCAGTAACCTTTGTGTTATTTACTTTTGTGTGTAAGTATCGATAGGCAATCCTACAAAAGTGTGCATTAAGTTCACCTATGAACTTGTTTTATCTTATACAATAAAGCATTAGATGTACTAACCACACACACACAAAGGTTATTTAGACACATAAATAACCTTTTGTATCGGCCAGGTTTTTTGTTAAATCCTACTACTACACTCAAAAAAAAAACAGTCGTTCAAGGTGCTATATAGGTATTATAAACGCGAAAGTTTATGAGGATGGTTGTTTGTTACCTACTCTTTCACGCAACAACTATTTAACGGATGTTGAGGAAACTTTAGTAATATACCTTATACATCAGAATAACACATTCTGCATAACACATGCTAATTTTTATCCGAGTACCAAACGGGCGAAGTGTGGGCACAGGCTAGTATTATATATGGAATCAATATTATTCCGAAGATAGGTAGGCGTCTTCAACTGCCTGAAGGAGTCTACTGCTGGAAATTCCCACAACCTTGAAGATATCATCGGTCCAAATGAGTAGGGGCTTTTAGAAGCATAGATAGATACATAGAAAATACGTAATTGTACACCAAGTAGACAAGTACAATTACCAGACAAGCATATCACGTTATGGAGAGAACGTGTTCTAGCCGTTTCCCATAAGCTGCGCTTTTGTGTTATATTTGTGGTTAGACCTCGGGCGCAGGTCAGTTTGCACCGGTAAATATATTATACCAACGTAGGATCTAGGGATCTAACTGAGACGTGTTTATGTGATCTAGTTTAAAAACTACTCTGCGCATCGCGTCGCTATGATTTATTGTGAAGATATATAATTAAATTACGCATAAGCTCTATTAATACTATCAACCCAACAACTTTTAGCTTTTTTTTTAGTTTTTTTATTTTAATAAAAAACTCTAAAATCAGCGGGTAAATGAAATAAAAAATCCTATTATGCCCCACTTTTCATTACACAAATGTTAGCTTGCAGAAAATGTTAAATTTGCATTAAATTCGCCTATGTATTTGTTTTATCATTCACTCTTTTTAAGAATCATGTTGTGCATTAAAGCATTTTTTATAATTTATATTAATTATTATTTTTATAAAAAAGTATCTAAAGCCTGAATTCATAGTCGGGGGATGAACAATCCCCCAAAATCCATCATTCAGCATTTGCCTTATGGCTGTATAAAGGTTAAATTAGCACTTGAATTTTTACTTAGCGCCTGAACAGTCCCCTAGGGGAGCCCCTATTTAACTATGAATTCGGCCCTATATGACTCAAAAAGCAGTTAATTTAGGCTGACATGTCAAGTGTTTCCTCATACGCGTATTTCAAGAAAACATAAAAGATGTAGAGTAAAAAAATAATAATTTGTTAGTCGGTATTATGGTCTCAGGTTAATTTCAAATGTTTTCATTCAATCGCAAAGGAACAGAACCTAATAAAAATATCATAGGAAAAGCAAACCCTAATAAAAATAAAGAACCCTTTCTAGATTCTCACCATCGAAAGGGGTAAATAAAAGAACAAATACGCACTACGCAGATAATAATTGAAATAAACAAACAAAGCCAAAACAAATTTCGACTCCTATGAAATAGAGATCAGTTCACTTTGTAACGTAAAAATATTAAGCGGCGTACACACGGTCGTGTAATTCCAAGAACGATAAAGCATATTGGGATTTTATCTGTCGAATAACCTTACCGATTTCATTTTGGCAAACTTTTCCTTTTATTTTGGCACTCTTTATTTAATATATTCATATTAAATCTTTATTTAATATGAATGAATCATGGATATGTAGATCGTTTTTTGCTCGATAGAGCTGCACGTTTACTAAAAAGCAGCTGAATCATAAACTCCTTTTTCTCCTGTGGTTAAGAAGATAGAAGAACGAACGCATGTGAGACCTATTTCAAATAGGGTAGCTCATCTAAAGCCTACCTAAAGGAGCGTTTTAATTTCTTACACCATATACAAGATCGAAATGAGACAAATGGCACTTACTTTTCCCGGCTTAGCAATGTTCAAAACTTGACCGAGTTAAAAAAAAAATTTCAAGTTTCAGAATGTTTTGTCGCTAACGCTAGAATTGAAATAATCATGATTTGGTATCATTTCAGTATATATTACGTTCTCTAATATTCTCCTGCTGACGTTTCGTAAATAGTAAAGTATGTGGTAACATACCCTTATATCGCTAAACCTGTTACAATGAGTTGTTTTCCATTGCCATTTTAATTGTAGAATTAAATGGTGGAACGTAGACTACGCTTCTCTACGGCGTAGGTGGCCACTAGCATCCTAAAAACCCTTGCCGATGGCCCTTGAGTTTACTCAAAATTTAAAATGAAAGTTAGCCTTCCTAAACCATCGCTGTGTCTCAGTCTAAAACTATCCCACCCCATCCATTCATTCATTCATTCATGCGACAGCACCTTAAGACCGGCTTCGAAGGGTTCCTGAGTTGTGGGAAATTCCTGCTGGGACTCCCCGATCGGGTATTTGTCTTTCAGTGGCTTATTGATGAAGATTCAGGCTGATAAATTATGACTGAGCATGAAAAATCTCGAGGTGCATTCTAATTCTTAGCCGTTGCACGTTCCTTCTACAAATATGTTGCTTGCTTTAAGCTTATGCTTGTACAGTGCATGTTGCAAGTAGCTGGAGCAAGTAGCTGGAGAATGTGAACGAGCTAGTATGAGACAAAGAATTTTAATAAAGATCTGTATCGTACCATATATATAAACTAGCTTCTGCCCACGGCTTCGCCCATGTGGTACCCGTATAAAAAGTAGCCTATGTGTTATTCTGATGTATCAGCTATATTACTGTAAAGTTTTATCAAAATCCGTTCAGTAGTTTTTGCGTGAAAGAGTTACAAACAGCCTCACAAACATTCACGTTTATAATATTAGTAGGTTTTAATGACCTCGGTAGCGCGGCGGCTGAGACGAAAGAAGGTTCGATTTCCGCTGCGGGACAAATGCTTGCATGCCCTACAGATATTTGTTTCTAGTCTGGATGTTGTAGTGCTATTTACTCGTAGTTCCTGATACCTACGATACAGGGAATCTTAGTGTGGAGTCAGGAATATGTTTTTAGATGAATAAATAAAAAAAACATTTTCACACAACACTAACCTAACCTAGCCCCTAAATAAACAGAGCTTGTATTATGTGAACTACATGACTGATATATTACTAATATACCTACATGTTTTATTTGTAAATACATTCATATTATACATAGAAAATACCCAGACCCGACAAATATTTGCAGACCATACAAACATTTGACCAACGGCGGGAACCTCCAGAGACCACAGAGGACGTGCTATATGACTGTCGATTGTTTTTTTTGTAGTGCTTTGTAGAGCATGTACATGTATACTGGACCACTTTACATTTGAACACGCTAGTCTACATGCAAGTGCTTCATATGCACATGTTACCCACGTCGTGTAAACCCATAGGCATAGACAGGCGTGTCTTATCGAAAATTTTCATAGAAATCTATCGGCAATGTCTTCGCCTAGTGTTACCTTTAAAATAGAGTACAAAGAGATCATTGACCATTCTGAAGAATGTTTAAAGATAATAAAGCAATATATTTTTTAAGACATATAATCGATGTAATTTACTTAGTTTATGTATTTTTTTAAATTTATTTTCATGTGTTCATCTCCTACAGACCAAAGTAAAACAATATTCAAGTAGGACCAAGCTTACGAAAGGATGAAGAGTAAACGATGAACACAAAAAAAGAACCCTCTCCTTTTATTAAAGTCTTTTAAAAAGCAAAGACTGAAGCGTTATTTTGTCATAATCAAAGAAAACATTTTAAACAATATTAAAATTAACTTCTGTCCACGGCTTTGCAAAGTACCCGGATAAAAAGAAGCCTATGTGTTATTCTGGTGTATAAGCTATATTACTGTAAAGTTTCATTAAAATCCGTTCAGAAGTGTTTGCGTGAAAGAGTAACAAACATCCATCCTCACAAACTTTCGCGTTAATAATATTAGTAGGATAGGACGAAAGGTTCTGGCGCATAATGACCAATAATAAAAAAAAAACGCAAATTGACGCATACGCATTTGGACCAAAATGCGGAACGACACATAAGTGAAATGACCCATCTGTGTAATGTCCAATTCGCATAATGAAGCATTCCCGAAACGTCACACCTGTAGTTTTTTTCTAAGTTCGTTGAAGCGCTATATCAATATCTCCATAGTGACGATATGTGGCTGAAATTCTGTCTCTAGGGTCTCATGGATTACCATCCCCCTAATTAGAGTCAGCCTCCTAGCAAGCCCATTTTACTGTAAAAATAAGTAATTAATCTCAATAATCAAGGAGCATTTCAGAGGCTTTCCTGCGTTACTTACTTAAAAATTAAGGAGCAACACTAAATAAAAACAACTCACAAAATACTTCATTTACAAATCCTCTTCTTCCGGATTTGTAAATGAAGTATTTTGTGAGTCGTGGTCGGCCGCGAAAGCGTTGGCGTGATGATCTCGATGCGTTCGAAACGGAATGGTGGGAGACCGCCAAGGATAGAGGCAGATGGAAGAAATTGGGGGAGACCTTTGCCCAGCAGTGGGACACAATAGGTTGTTAAAAAAAAAAATCCTCACTTTTCTGAGTAATATACTTAGCGTCTCAAAATTCACGGAGCTCGTAAATGGTTCCTTTATAATTGCGTTACTGTGGCTTGCCCGTTTACTGTTTAAGGCTGTCAGGGGAATACAGTTGATGTAATGCTTTCATTTATCCAACGAAAATAAATTCTGCGAAATACAAGTAGAACGCATCAGGTTCTGGCGGACAAATTTTTGTGCCTAATATTGTTTTAAAAATTATGTTTTGAACGAAAATTCACGATACGCATTCGTATGTGTTGCAGACAAAATACCAATGATAAAAAAAACATTATTGGTATTGCAGACCAAAAAGGTTCTATAACCTTTGAACTGTTTAGGTTCAATTTGGATGGATGGTCGTACTTCTAATTGTAGTTTGGTTGCTATTAACCAAACAATATTAAAAAATGAGAATTAGCCTCTTGCACCATTTGCATTGTCCTTTTACGGGACATAATACTATGGACGTTATTGTATCTACTTTTAGGATTTTGCAAAGATTCTCGACACAATTTACGTATATAATTTCTGATGAGTAGAAAACAAAATGTAGATCTCATTAATGTATTTTTTTTGTCATGATTACGTAATCATTTCACCATAATGTTCATTTCAACAATTTATCTGACGATGGACCATAAAGGTCTAAGTATTTGCTCAATATCAACATTTTTAAATCTAAAGTGAAAGAGCATTATCTCTCTCTGTAATATGCTTAGGTTAGGTACTTTATGTATTATATATATTATTTGTATTTATGTATTAATATGATGATATTGTATTTATTTTCTGTATATGTGTATTCATAGGTAGTTCAAGTAGGTATGTATAATATGTAGTTTATTAAAATATAGTGGTATTTTAAGTATATTTCATGACTTTGTACATCTACCAACTTTATCACTTCTCTATCTCTCCTCAAAGGTTTGCTGGAAGAAAACTCTTTTTAGGGTTAAGCTCGCCTTTGTACATGCCTCACCTAATATCTTGTTTAATATTTCTGTGTACAATAAAGAATTATAAGAATTATAAGAATATCGACTTACTTTTTACATAAATAAATTCGCATTCGGTAATAAAAAAATGCTTTAGATGGATAGACAGCAAAAACTCAACCAAACCTCAACGGGTTTTATCTTTCCATTCTGCGGTATGGGACCCCAAAGAAAAAGGAACATTCTGGCATTTTGAAGGACGGTGGCGAAAATACTGAAGAGACTGGCATTTAGGTTAATGGACTGGATCACGAAGCCGATACAGTGTTGCGAAGGTCATTTCTAGCTAAGAGATGAACAAAATTAGATTACAGCTTTCTATTAAACAGGGCCGTTTTTCTTAAAAAGCGCTTTATAAATTATTGTTCTTGAGTCTAACATTGAGTTGGGCAGTGAATAATTTCTATTGTTACTTGCAGCTGCTAGTTTACTCATTGAGTCACCGATTACCCCCATTTTTTCTATTAGTTGTCTAATGAAAGATTTTATAGCTTGATTTACCTCCTAGTATCCCTAAATATCGATATTTATTTATTTCTATACTGATCACAAAAAAATCCCCAAAACCAAAAGTTTCTTTCAGAATGTTTTCGAAAAAGTCGACTTTCCACCCTTTGATCAATATTTTAAGGTCCAACAAAGAGTTTTCGCGCCTTTTGTGGCGACGAACATGATTTTTCCCATCAAAACGGGCGACCATGATAGATGCAATTTGTAACAGCGTGCAGCTTGCTCTTTACACAGTACATAACATGACACACTGTTTAAAAGGCGAAGAGTTTAAAGTATATAGACGGGGCCCTGAAACCTGTCCTAAAGAGTCTCGTATTGCACTCAATAAATATCTAAAGGCATGAAAATTCAATCAAAATATACATCAGTATTTGTACTGGAAGAATTTTATTTACAGACAGAATAGTAGATACAACTACTTTAGAAACAGAAAATCAATTTAACTATCTACATCATATAATAGCTAAGAAAAGTATGTCAGTCTGTTTTTTATCTGCAGTAATGTGACTATATATATGGTTATATTAGCCGGTATTGTCATAAGTTCGGGCTAATGGTATGTTGAGCTAAAATTTCACATTCAGAATGTTTAACCCTGTGTGGAGTAATAACTTAAACTTCATCATCATTACGAGTATCAGCTTATATTCACCCACTGCTTATATCCAAGCCTTCTCTATATTTACTAAGGCTTACTTACTAAATTATTAAAATGAACTATTTTTTTTAATTCAAAACTTTCCAAACCCAAACTAGCTTTTGTCGCGAAACTGTGTGTCTGAAACCTACGTCTGGTGTCGGTGTCCTACAATGTCTCCTAGATATCTCAGTCAAGCACCTCCCATTCAGAGTATCAAAGTTTATGTCAACGACTTAGATTGTAGAATCCCCGTACTTTGGAGAAAAAGATTCAATTTAAAGATACCTACTCGAGTGAGCAAGATTGAAGGAAGGTATTTCAAAATGGGTAGCAAAAATATTTTAAAGCGCTGTATGTTATTCTGTATGACATAATAATTTACCCACTTAAAATAAAAAATAAACATGCCCAGGATCGTTATCCCCATGATGGACAACCTTGGAGTTTTACACAGGCTGGCAAAATCGTTGGTAGCGGAGACCGTTCTATCAGAATCGTACTAATATTATAAACGCGAAAGTTTGTGAGGATGGATGTTTGTTACTCTTTCACGCAAAAACTACTAAACGGATTTTGACGAAACTTTACAGTAATATAGCTTATACATCAGCATAACACATAGGCTACTTTTTATCCGGGTACCACGCGGGCGAAGCCGTGGGCAGAAGCTAGTATTATAAACGCATAAGTTTGTGAGGATGGATGTTTGTTACTCTTTCACGCAAAAACTACTGAACGGATTTTGACGAAACTTTACAGTAATATAGCTTATACATCAGAATAACACATAGGCTACTTTTTATCCGGGTACCACGCGGGTGAAGCCGTGGGCAGAAGCTAGTATCCCCATATAGGCTAAGAAAATGACGTAGGGTTTTTGAGACAAATTAACCATGCCCGGTTACAAGTTCATCGCCGCTCTACAAAACAACTAAAGTTATTTAATTTAATAAAACAGTTTAAACTCCCAGCCTATATTTCTAAATATTTTTTCAACTCGAAAACTTGAATATTATGGTATGTATGGTACCATGCGGGTGAAGCCGTGGGCAGAAGCTAGTATCCCCATATAGGCTAAGAAAATGACGTAGGGTTTTTGAGACAAATTAACCATGCCCGGTTACAAGTTCATCGCCGCTCTACAAAACAACTAAAGTAATTTAATAAAACAGTTTAAACTCCCAGCCTATATTTCTTAATATTTTTTCAACTCGAAAACTTGAATATTATGGTATGTATGGTCAAAAATCTTGAGGATAAGTATCATTAACTATTCTTAAACAAAGTGTAAAATTAGTTTTTTTAAGATGTAAAAAGAGTCCTTCAGAGTATTTCTTCATCTGCAATGCTCCAGGTATTTCAGTTGTCAATAGCTGTAGGTAACTACATTCTATCAGGCGGGACGTCAGCTTATTTGCCTCGATATAACATAAAAAAGGAAAATCTACTAATATCGATAATATTTTAATGGGACTATTTCGGGATTAACTCCCAGCAAAGAAAAACGTAACGCAGACGTTTTTCTTTGCTGGAATCAAAGTAGATCAAACGTTGGCAACACATAATATTTTTTTTTTTTATTATTCATAATAATGTTTAAGCTAAGCACACTAAAAAAACCTAATAGTGGTTTGTCTAAGATGCATGTAAGTACGGATTCATTATTTAATACAGAGTCAAAGTATTCACGCCATTGAATGAAACAGCTGGTGTTTCTAAAAATGGCCCTGCTGTTTCTAAAAATGCCAATAGACGGCTATATCTAGGGTGGGCCATTTTTGCCTCCAAGTAACATACGTTGTATCCGAAAAATACATACCTAAACCTAACCTCCATTTTTGAAGTCGGTTTAAAAGTAGGTGCGGAAGGTCATTAAAATGGGATTTGCCATACAGCCATGTTCTCGTCTCTCGCTGAACTTTCCAAGTTTGTTTCTTTCGAAACATTCGCCGAGTTCTGACAGGTCTATGAAATATTAAGAGTAATGGTGTCTCTGTCACTGAAACCTTTTGATCCAGGTCATGTGCTCCAATCCTGCTGGAATGCATCAATGCATTTTTTTGGTTTTTCAACCGACTTTAAAGAGGAAGAGTATTGGAATTGTTGATGAATTGTTCTCGATTCGTCTGTGTTGTCTTTTTTTGTGTATTTGTAGTCAAAAATTACATTTGACACATGACCGTGTTTTACAAGTAGTAAGAAAAACTATTAGGTAGATAAACATTTATAAAAATCATTATATTATTCTTAGTTCTTAACTCGTAAAATGAAGCGTTAATTCTTTCCGCATGTTTCGGTGGGTCAGTGCAATATTTGTCACGAGTATTTCACAATAAAATAAACACAAGTTATTGTAACGGCATCGAATTTGTGTCAAATTAGTGTAGGATGAGCTTTATCGATATTTATTTTGGCACCACCGACTGATTCAGCTGTAAGCGATAAATACGATAAATGGTTTGTTGTAACGTTGCAGACAAAGACCGAAGCTTAGACAATTATATATTGCCTCTGTAAGATGGATCTAAATTTAATCATCTTTATTGTGTACTCTTCCAACTCAGGTTTTAACTAACGATATAAAAATGTCTAATTTTAGACCAAATTATAGTTGATCATGAGAGATACAGTGATACGAATCATGTGAGATACAATAAGATCTATATTGTAATAAACAAATTTAGTAGTCTCAAAAGTTTAAAAAATTCAATCGATAGATAATATAAACGCATTTTTAAACTCTCCCATCCCTGTTGTTTAAACCATAACCTAAGTTTGTTTTTATAAGCGCAGTTCATAATTTAGAACAAAGTTAAAATATGGCGGTCGCAGAATTTTTAATGCTTTGTGTAACTTTTGCGTCCTTCCTGTTAATAGAACAAAGTTGATAAATTTTACGAGTTATGTGAGGGAATTTGCTAGTGGACTTTTGGGAATTTAGCGAAGTCACTAGTTAGCTTGGTTTCTGAAATTTTAATAAGTGTAGGTAAAGAAAAGTCCCAAAAATATCAACTTCAGTGGGAAGCGAGCATAATAATGAAATATTTTTTGATATAATAAATTTAGATTATTATAAATAACCACACACGAGTTTGCCCGACTCAACAAAATCAGAGAGTTCCTGAATTTTATGCATCATAACATAAAGATTTGGAAAATATACCCTGGATTGGCAGTTTCACCCTCTGTTTTTGTTATTCACGCTCTGGGAAGCTGGACGATAAATCTTTGATAGCAAAATCTCAATAACACAAAGCATTACACAAAAGATACATCAAACGGCCGTCAGGTGACTGAATCATTTGAAAAACATTTGCGAAGCACAGGTAAGCGATGCTAGCTAGATAACTTCTTAAATAGGCCGTATTATACGTATAAGTTTTGCTTATACGTATAATACGACGACCTCTGTAGCGCAGTGGGTGAAGGCCCGCCTGAGACGCAGAAGATTGCGGGTTCGATTCCCGCTGTGAGACAAATGTTTGTATGCAAATATTTTTCTCGGTGTATCTATGTAAAATATGTATGTTTTTACAAAAAAAAGTATATAAGCAGTATCAGTCATGTAATTCCCATAATACAAGCTCTGCTTAGTTTGGGGCTAGATGATGTTGTGTACAAAATGTCCACCATTATTATTATTATATTATATTATAGAAAGTATATATTACTTTATTACAAAGTCAAAGTCAAAATCCATGTCAATAGGTTTTTATTCATTGAAATCACAAGAATCATATTGAAACGTCAATTTAAAAACTACGTGAATTATTACAATGTGTGTTATAGATTGTCTTTTTGTAAGCTATTTGGGTCTTGGTGATGTGACCATGATGACCACGGTACTCGTACTTCCTGGGACCCACGATACAGGGAATCCTAGTGTGGGTTCAGGGCTATGTATGTATCTGTTGGATATTTACTATTTGGGTCTTGGTGATGTGACCATGATGACCACGGTACTCGTACTTCCTGGGACCCACGATACAGGGAATCCTAGTGTGGGTTCAGGACTATGTATGTATCTGTTGGATATTTATTTATTTATTTTCAGGGTTCAAGCTCATTCTACAACTATGACACGGCCTTGATTGCGCAGTGGGCAAGTAGCAGGATGACACGAGCGGTGCGGGTTTGATTCCTACAGGGCCAATGTTTGCACGTTCTGCAATTTACTTGTTCCGGGTCTTGGTGATGTGGTACCACGGTACTCGTAGTTACGTCGTACCCACGACACCCACGTATGTGTCTGTTGGGTGTTTATTTATAAATTGGAACGTTGAAGAAGGATCTTAAAGAATAATCCTATCCTACTAATATTATAAACGTGAAAGTTTGTGAGGATGTGTTCCTCTTTCACGCAAAAACTACTGAACGGATTTTGATGAAACTTTACAGTAATATAGCTTATACATCAGAATAACATATAGGCTACTTTTTATCCGGATACCACGCGGGCGAAGCCGTGGACAGAAGCTCATAATATAAGACATTAAATGTCAAAAAACCGACTTCACATGCTTACAGTAATTTGATCAATCGGCATGATACTCTTTCCAATAAAAATCATAAGTAAAATAACTCACAAAAAATGTTTCGGCTAGTCGTGATCTCATAAGATGATGATGTTTTTTGAGATTTATGGGAAAAGTAGTAATCCCTCGGGAATAATACTTTTATGGTAAACTTTTAAATTCACGTAGTTTTTAAGTTGACGTTTCTATATGATCCTTGTGATTTCAATGAATAAAAACCTATTGACTTTGACTTTGACTTTATAGTACGTCTTTAGGATCATTTTCTATGCAACAATAAAATAATCATCAAAATCATTTAACAATTGTCAAAGAAATCAAGAAACAAATAATAAAAAATGCAACCAGTGGGAAACTCCTTTTTTGAAGACGTTTAAAAATAGGTGTCTATTAACCCAATGTGGTGGTGGTGTCGATTAACCCAAGGTGTTTTTACAGTTAGTTCACTGAATGGCAGATACATATGGAATCTATAGTACTGTACTAGATCAGTTATTTTAAATAAGCTACAGTATTATCCCGAGGTGAGTCACAAATGGCATAAAACATGTTGTTTTTACGTCCCAACGGTACGTGACTGATCGTTTGTACAGAGCTTTATTTTGTTTGAGACTTGGCGGGAAGACCGATTTATTTTGTTAGTAACTAATCCTCTTTTGTGAATAGTAATATTACAAGAAATACGAATAAACAAAGAAGGTACGAGTAATTGGAGGGAAACGCCTTAATCCATCTAGTTTTTTACAGCTATTTTATACTAGCTTCTGCCCACGGCTTCGCCCGCGTGGTATGCGGATAAAAAGTAGCCTATGTGTTATTCTAATGTATAAGCTATATTACTGTAAAGTTTCATCAAAATCTGTTCTGTAGTTTTTGCGTGAAAGAGGAACAAACATCAATCCTCATAAACTTTCGCGTGTATAATATTAGTAGGATAGGAATAATATTTAAAATATATTTTCAAGTCAGAAAATTTGCTCTGATTTAGTCATTTGGTTTTTGTATTATTAACAAACGCTTCAAGGAAAACTCAAGATTTTAAAACATCTTTTAAATATCATACTTGATGGCGATCGATCCTGCGACCTGTTGCTGTGTGATTGCTTGCTGCAAGCACACAGCAACGAATTCCGGTTCCAGGCTGATCAAAATTAGTTTGGAGTTGCAAGCACTAAGACATGATTATTATCTACACACACATAACAATAACAATTCTGAAGTATCACTAGGATTATTTTAAATAGGTACATAGTAATCCCATAGGCTAATATTTAACAGACACATTGACACACAGTCTGACCCCACGCATGAAAAAAAATCAAAGCCTCCATTCAGAACTTTTCAGTTTGTCAAAAAAAAACTAGTAAAGACGAATTAAAACCAGGGTTATGGCGGTTACTTTTCCAGGGTTGTTCTCTGACTAAGCTGTTGTTTGTATTTGACTGCTAGAAACTACAAAATTATGTAAAAATAATCAGATCTCGTTGCATTGGAAATCATTTATATTATTTTGTAATTTTCAAACGTTAGCGAGAAAGTTGGTGCAAAGCTGACAGAAAAAAATACTGAGTGTTTACTTTCCAGTCTCCAGAATTTTGGTAAAAAAGCAACTGTAAAAGTACATGATGGATGTTTCAACATTTATCCCTGTGTCTCTCACTTGATCCTAAACAAACTGGCTGATGTTAAGCGTGAAAAAGTAAAAAATACACCGTTTGCTTTTTTACAAAGTTTTTACAGAAAGTTGGTAGGCGATGTGGTTTTTCGATCACTTGAAATATGATATTTCTATCTAATGGTATACTTGATAAAATCTCCAGTAGATTAGTTAAGGTTAAAGATCTTTTGATAAAAAACTTTTGCTTGTAAAGTATCTACGGGCATTTTCAATATCATACCAATAAATATTATTAATACGAAAGTTCGGATGTTTGTTGCAAGTGTTGAAAGTGAAATTAAGCCTGAGGTGTCTGTAAACCCCCTGGGTAAGGATTGCTTGTTTGATAAATATACGTTACCAAATCACAAGCACAGACGTGTTATTACAGTACCATAATATGTTTCATAGAAAACGACGACAAATGAACGGAGACAAACCCAGTTCCAAAACGGACAAACACGGCCGCGACGGGTAAATTACATCTCGCAAATTGTTTCCCCCGGCTCAAAGGAATGGAGTGGATGACATTTAATATTTTTGTCGTGGGATAATAGTTTTGCGGTAGTCTTGTGCGAAATTGGGCTCAATTTCTCAAGTGTGTCGGACTGTAAACGATTCAGGGTTTTTATTTCCTTTGACAAACAAGAGAGATTCATGTTTGATAGGTATTGCAAATAATAATCATGTCTTAAGTTTATGTTACTAAAATAAAAAGTAAAACGTGAGTTACTTTGTTATTTGCAGTTTATCCATCTTACTTCCTACTTAATATTATAATTGCAAAAGTTTGTGTGGATGGATGTTTGTTACTCTTTCACGCAAAAACTACTGTAAACGACTACTAAAAAAAATAGCTTATACATCAGAATAACACATAGGCTACTTTTTATTCGGGTACCACGCGGGCGAAGCCTTGGGCAGAAGTTATTATTTTATAATGTAATCAAATGTAATGTAATCTAAATTAATGTTAATTTTAATTTGTATTTAAAAATAGTGAAACAATAAATGGTTATAACTAGTTTTGCCATATTTTTCTAACACTACAAACACGTCGAGAGGGTAGGGTGTAACAATTCGGTATTGTATGAAAACAAAACAACATTATTGGCAAAAATACGATATAAGGGCGCTTGTTAACGGACTATTTTTGTATAAGTGCATCTATTTGCTCATTTTAAAAGACTCAATTACAGAAAGAATTGCAACAAAAGCGAGCACAAGTGAAGAAATCGCTGACGATCGCTGTATTAGATTGTATATCATTCAATTAGTGAATATTTTAATATAAAGTAATACTAATTGGATGAGTTAGTGTTTTAGAAACTTAATTATTTTAGGTGAAACATTTGAGACTCAGATATTATTAAAAATTTGGTCTATTTACCTTAATTTTAATAGCTCAAACAAAAATATGTTTTTGGCCATTGAACTTTTACCAAACTAAAGTACTAAACGTTTCTAACCACCGAGTTCTAAACTTGCAAACATCTATTCTTCAACTTAATGGCCCGTGTTGAGTTGGCACAGTTCCCGCACAGGGGTGGACTCAGGGTTAATGTTATGGGGCACTAATTCTAATTCTCATTCTAAGTGGGGTAACCAAGGTCTGCACTGACGTCCCGCATTGGGGTGTAATGTGCATTATCCCCCTTCTAACCTGACCCCAACCAGCCCAACTCCTTGGAGTAGCGGAGAAGGACTCTGGGTTGATGACAGCAGTGTTCCAGTATCCCTGACCTCTTGTCAGTTAATGGTGATGGAGAGCATGAGTTGATAAGCTCTTGCAGTCCCGTCTTCGACCTGAATTCATTTGTGGCGGTGCAGTGTATTACCGCATGTTCCACATTCTCCTCAACCTGGAGGAACCTCGACAGGGTCCACTATCTGTGGCCCCTGTCTTAAGGAGATGGTGATTCAGATCACAGTGTCCCGTGATGATGCCCACCATCATCCTCAGGTCGTCGCGTTTCATTTTTAGTAAGGTGTTCGTTATTTTGCGATTTGTTACCGGTAGCAAAGTTTTTGTATGTTTGCAGTCCGGTCTTTGTATGTTTGCAGTTGATCCCATATTTTCTTTTCGGAGTTAAGTTTCAGCCTGTTTTTTATTTCTGCCGTTGGAGGGCTAGATAGGCTAATATCGTCTGGAGTTGGAATGAGTTTAGCTCCTTCCTTCGCCAAGGATAACGGCTTTATCGTTATCTGGACAGCTGCCGAGTCCTCTTGTCCATATTATTGTTACCGTGTGTTTTTCAGCTAATTTTTGGAGCGCATAATGGCTCTCTGCTACGGATTTCGATCTGGTGTCAGGTCTGCCGAGTGCGTTAATCAGTGATGCGCTATCTGTTGTAAAGATCTGCTGTGTAGGAGGGTTTTCACTTGATATGATCTCAGTGGATGGTAATATTTCTGTGGCTGCCAGGAGGAGTCCTATGGTTTCTGTTTGGAATGCCGTAGTTGTTTTGTTTAGGGCTTGTGCTCTTGATAGTCCAGTTTCGGAGCAATAGAAGCCACAGCCTGCCCCTGTTTTGTTTTTGGCACCATCTGTGTAGGTGTGAAAGGCAGAGGGTGTTTGATGGTCCTTTTGGGGCACTTGGGAATAACAAACGACGTGTGCACGAGATGAAAACCTATCATACTTTCGATTTCTTATAGACGAATTTTACATGCGTGAAAACGGTTGATAGTATTTTAAAATTCTAGAGGCTTTTCAAAACATCATTTTTTGTAATAAATACGCTTAACAGAAGTATAATTTGCCATGTTCACTAAAATTATTAAATTAAATTTCTTTAAACATCAAACACTTTATTTCTGAGTTGAGTTCGAATAATATTGTATAGAAAAAATACATATAAAAAGTAATATTCTTTGAAAATATGTGAATTGTGTTTTTAAGGATATTTTTTTTTTAATTACTTTGTGTTACCAGTTGTGTGTAATGTGAAGATATACTCCGACGTAAGATATACTCGTACGCTACTACGTCTACGTAGTAGCGTAGACAGAGCCCGATACGTTAAACTGTGTAAGAAAAGTTAATTATTCATGATTTTACAAATAATTATATATAAATAAGCAGCTAAAAGACACATACATAGTCCTGACACCACACTAGGATTCCCTGTGTCGTAGATATCAGAAACTACGAGTACCATGGTACCATAACACCCTGAACCGGAACAAATAACTGCAGAACAAACAAACATTTATCCCGCATTAGGAATCAAAGCGGCACCTCTTGTGTCGTAGCTGGCTGCTCGCCAGTCACGCCACAAAAGTCAAAAAAAGTCAAAAGTCAAAATTCATTTATTCAATAAAATCACAAGGACCACTTTGAAACGTCGGTTTTTATCTAGGTGCCTGTTCCTCCGCGACCAAGCCAGGAAAGAAAGGCAAGAAAACAAGGCTGGTTATTCTTTTTAATGATCCTTTTACAAAACAATAGGTTCGAGTTGGAGCATTTTCAATCCCAAGAGTTTTTGTCATCTAAATAATCAGATATTTTATAGTATGCCTTTTTATAAAGCTTTTGTTTAATTACGTTTTTAAATTTGTTAATTGATAATTTTTGTATATCTCTTGGGAGTTTGTTATAAAAGCGTACACCGTGCCCTTTAAACGATTTACCAACTTTATGGAGTCTACAAGTGGCAACAGCGAGTTTATCTTTATTTCTAGTATTAACATTGTGATTATCGCTTTTTTTCTTAAACAAATTAATATTTTTGTGAACATACATCAGATTTTCATAAATGTATTGACAATGGAATGTCATTATATTTATTTCTTTAAACTTTTCGCGAAGTGATTCTCTGGGGCCCATATTATAAATTGCTCGAACAGCCCTCTTCTGCAGCACAAAAATGGTATTGATATCAGCAGCACTCCCCCACAGCAGTATACCGTACGACATAATGCTGTGGAAGTAGCTGAAGTAAACTAGTCTAGCTGTGTCAACGTCTGTATAAAGACGGATCTTTTTGACTGCATATGCCGCAGAACTAAGTCTCTTCGATAACCCATCAATATGAGGACCCCATTGAAGCTTATTATCTAGGGTGATACCTAAGAATACGGTGGTGTCCACAAGAGCCAACTGTTCATCTTTGATTTTGATATTTGCTTTAACTTGTGTAACATTGGGTAGTATAAATCTAATACACTTTGTTTTATTTTCATTAAGTAGGAGATTGTTAACGTTGAACCATTTTACAACCTTAGAGATTGCATTGTTTACATTGTCAAAATTGATTTGTCGTCGCTTTAATTTAAATAAAAGTGACGTGTCATCTGCAAACAATACAACCTCATGATCGTCCCTTACAAGGTGGGGTAGATCATTAATGTATACTAAGAACAAAAATGGACCAAGAATTGATCCCTGCGGTACACCGATAGTAACCAGAGACCCCGGAGACAGATGTTGTCATTACATACATATTTCTATGATCTTCTAGGATGTACAAAATTACAACATTTAAAACTCGATATTGCATTCCGCCATATTTTTCAGCGCCCTCTAGCTATATGTGGCAATGAAAGTGGTCCGTACGAAAACCGTATTGAAATCATCAGTCCTTTCTTTGTGAGCTACGATGTCACATAAAAAGGCATATTTATAAACGCCTTTTTTGCATTCCGGTTTTTAAATAAATGATGGATGGACGGAAAAAGAACAGTAGCCCCTAACCTCACCGTCATTAGTCCCTCCCCAATACCACAGTTGTCTCAGCGAGCTCACTTGCCAAACCACCTGTGTTCCTTAGATTTTAATCTCAGTCTGTCTACAATATCGTCTGCCGTTCATTGCTAGTGCGATTCATAAGAGATATTCTAGAACGAATTTAAGAAATTTGGAAAGTTTTAGGATGACCTTCTAATAAATTCTTATTTTTTACTGACAAA
This sequence comes from Perizoma flavofasciatum, assembly GCA_958496245.1. NCBI lineage: Eukaryota > Metazoa > Arthropoda > Insecta > Lepidoptera > Geometridae > Perizoma > Perizoma flavofasciatum. Next base: position 2,282,311 of record OY292443.1, on the reverse strand, counting down.
ATAAACACATTAGCATAATGTAAAAACGGGAATTTTCACGTACCGCACTATCGGTGAAGGCACCGACTATGTTTCGACTCATTCCGAGAGTCTTCATCAGGGTGAGTGTTCGCAACGTGGCAGGTGGTAGTGCTCGACGCGACGCGGAGGGAGAACGTCGTAATGAGTCGAAACTTAGTTGGTGCCTTCACCGATAGTGCGGTACATGAAAATTCCCGTTTTTACATTATACTAATGTGTTTATTTTGTCAGCAAAAAAAAGGAATTTATTAGAACGGTACGTGAAAATTCCCGTTTTTATAATATGAATAGTCAAGTTCACGATAGTATTTGGAACAAAACATTAGCATAAGATAATAATGAAGTACCCGGATAAAAAGTAGCCTTTGTGTTATTCTGATGTATAAGCTATATCACTGTAAAGTTTCATCAAAATCCGGTCAGTAGTTTTTGTGTGAAAGAGTAACAAACATCCATCCTCACAAACTTTCACGTTGATTGCTTTTATTGGTTGAATGTTTCCAAAGAATAGCATTTACTATCTACGGAATAAAAGGTGCTTTCGTTTTGGGTCCCATTCTATTGCCACACTCAGTTTATGTCATTAATTGTAAACTTTTATAAGTTAAAAATAGACCAAAATCCGATTACTCTAGGAAACGCGTTAGTGGTTGGTCACCGTGCCTTTCCAAGTAATTACTTATTACAGCTTATTGAGAACGGTTGGTCTACTTTATCATAGGTTGTTAAAGGAAATATTGATAAAATTTATATTTATGCAGTAAACCAAGTGTTAATGCAATAAGCAAAAAATGATCAATAACGCCAAATTTAGTTAATAAGTTTGACAGTTTGAACGATTAGAACGCGCTATCAAACCGAAGTTTAAGCCTAAAACTTATTAACGAACAGTGCGTTATTGGTTCAATTTGCGAGATCAAAATTTCCGTTTTGGAAATTTTGGTCTCGCAAACGAACCTCGTGGACGCCTGGAGATCAAGGTTTATAATGACGAATTGAAAGTTACGGCTGCACTTGTATCGGTTTTTGATGTTAGTATCAATTAAAACAACATTGAATCATTTGTGGCAAATCGGTAAAACAAAGAAGCTTAATATGTTTTCCCATACAAAACAGCAATTTAACGGATCAATACCTCTTAAAATACCTCTTTGTGGGTAGTGATTTTGCCACATCTTCTTCAAATTGAAAAAAAAGTTCCTAAGTTTTTTTTAAAATGATTTTTAAAGTATCATTTTTTTTAAAGTGTTAGTAAGTGTGCGGTTTTTTTGTAAGCTGCAATTGTGCTAAAGTATCGTGTAAAAAGTAATTACTTTTCACGTGACTGGTTTCTTTGAAAGAAAGTGCGAAGTGGATGTGTTAAATTTGTTTGTGTTGTGTTCATGGAAGTTTATTTGAGTCAGCATTCATTTATTTTTAACGGTTTAGTATAATATTACGGAGTTGCGTTTACGGCCATGCTTTTATGCCTAAACTAGCTGCACCCCGTGGTTTCACCCGCGTAAGTTTCGATTCCATTGGAATATCAGTATAAAATGAATGAATGAAATGAATGAATGAATGAATGAAAATACTTTATTGTACACCTTAAGATACAAACGAAATAAACAGAAACACATATGATAAAGGTACAATGGGCGGTCTTATCGCTTAAAAGTGATCTCTTCCAGACAACCTTTGGATGGAGAGAATTATATATGATTTTGAAGCGGCCGGGGGTGTACTTTGTGTAAACTACCTTAAATAATATTATTCAAAGAAACATACTACAACAGAATATAATAAATAATAACATATATACCAATTACCTACATACAATACAATTACAATTACATATTTATGTCTATATACATACGAATACAATACTTACCTATAAATATATATTTATACATACGAACAGCAACTCAACAATAACAGGGTCATAACGAACTATGCCTTCTGGGATTGATAGAAAATTTTAACGCGAGAGAGAATTTTTTAAAAGTAACAGTAAAGTATTTAACTGCTACATAAATACCCTAGATGATAAAACTGTTTATTTGAATAAGAATTAATACTGCGATACGAACGTAACCAACTTTTGTTTCTACCGGGTGATTTAATAAAAAATTTAGAACACAAAAGCTGCTATTGTGACTTAACTATGATAGTTAGATAAATTCCCTCGAGAACTTTTTTGTAGGTAATAATGAGTACTTTAATTATGTAGTACATAATTTTTATGTATCATCAATAGTTTTCTCAGCGCACGCCAAATAATGAATTTTATAGGCAAAATTTTGCTACTTTGGGTTACATTATTGCAATTTTATTAAGGATCTTTATTTAGAAAAAAAAATATAGCCTATGTTCCTGATAATATAGCTTTCATTTGGTGAAAAAATTGTTAAAATCGGTCCAGTAGTTTCGGAGCCTATTCGATACAAACAAACAAACAAAAAATTATTTCCTCTTTATAATATTAGATAGATAGATAGATAGATAGATAAACTCTTTATTGCACACCAAAGCAAAATACAAAAAGACACAGGAATTCACAATAATATAAGGTACAATGGGCGGTCTTATCGCTAAAAGCGATCTCTTCCAGACAACCAATAATTAGTATAGATATAAGAGGTTAAAACTCTGTATTTTGTATTATATCAAAATTCATTTATTCATTAAAATCACAAGGATCACTTTGAACTAACTTATTAACAAGCAAATAATCTTATCACATCTTGTAAGTCTATTTTAACTTACGTAGATAGGTTTTATTGTCACATGTATCAATGAAAACACGCGTCTGGGTTTTTAATTAAAAAAATAACTTATGCCCCTTTAGTTACGTATTAACCTATCTCAAAACCTTCTTCTTCTTCAAGTCATACAAGACTATTAAATAAAACCGCATTGCAATCATATAAGCCGTTTCAGAAAACCTCGTCCCCTTCTTTTTTTATATAAGTCGGTAGTAAATGTATTTTTTAAATTAAAATAAATTTAAGAACAAAAACAACTTTATTTATTTTCTTCTCACCCCAAACCTAAATACCGTCACGTGTATAAAATACATGTTTAAATTAATAGTAAAAAAACAAACTTTTAACCCTTAGTGCAGCAACCATGTCATGGTAAAACTTAAAACCAGCTAATATAATAGAATGCGTACACAAAATTTCGTGTCTGTACTGATGACTGTTAAATTGCTCCTTTATCTGGAGCTAATCCTGGATGACGATTCAGGTCATACTACCATAAAAATGCATCGTCATCGGAACTGAACCAACATGTAAAAATTCAACTCCGTAGGATAAATTTAAGTGGTTCTAATTCAGCTTGCAAGATTTGACCTAAACAAACAAACTAACATACAAACATTACAAGTTAAATAAAAGCTTGTAGAAATGAGCGTCGTTGTACAAACAATACATTGTTATCAAGTTGTGTTGAAAGTACTGCTGGCAAATGATACATTCAAATATTTAGATCGGTAACCTTGAACAAATATAACAAACTAGCTTCTGCACACGGCTTCGCCCGCGTTTTACCCGGATAAAGAGTAGCCTATGTGTTATTCTGTTGTATAAGCTATATTACACGGCTTCGCCCGCGTGGTACCCGGATAAAAAGTAGCCTATGTATTATTCCGATGTATAAGCTATATTACTGTAAAGTTTCATCAAAATCCGTTCAGTAGTTTTTGTGTGAAAGAGTAACAAACATCCATCCTCACAAACTTTCGCGTTTACAAAAGTAGTAGGATTTTCATCAGCTTACGTCATTGCCCGATTTCCCCTCAGCGGAACTGATTAATATCTTGGCAATGACTTCTTATATCAAGCCCTTTGACTTTAGAGGGGTTGAGGGTTGAAATTAATAGGCAATCGACTTAAAATGTCTTCGATTTGAGATTAAACTTGAATAGTAATCAAAATCAGCTAAGGTAATTAAAAAAATCAAAAGCAATCAGCCAGGTTTGTCATTTACGCTAAGTGCATTTACCTATGCGTAAATGACGAATGAATTAATGAATTGATTAAAAATACTTTTATGTGCACCATCATCATCTTCTTGTCCTTATCCCACATTACGTGGGCTCGGCACAACATGTTTTCTTCTTCCACTCTCCTCTATCAGCCGTCATCTCAGTACTTCTTTCTTTATCATGTCATTCTTCTCACAATCCATTCATAAAATTAAATCACATTTAATGTACACCATAACAAAAATAAATACAATTAATAAAACTACAAAACTTGAAAAAAGGCCGTCTTATCTCATATACGACTACTAGTTGTACCACGGCCGCCCTTGATTATTTTGCCCGGCTCCTAAAGGTCGTAACGCGAGGTTAAATAACCTTTCTCTAAAACTGGGCTATCAAAGCAAAAATGTACTCGAATTTTCAAATCATACTAGATCCAGAGATTAAGCGTTCAATCAAAAAACAAACGAACTCTTCATGTTTATTATTAGTATAGATATAGATAGTTACAACGCGTGGGAGGAATCAGCAGGAAGCAAATCAGGAATCAGCGTAAATTCATTTAAAAATGTCATATTCATGTTGTTTTTCAACTGACGTTTCTATTATGATTCTGTGATTTCAATAAATAAAATCCTATTGGCATGTAATGGGACTGCCGCGCTTCTGCAGTGCATACACTATGTTTGCGGAGGCACGGGTCGATGGTTTCCACGCCATCATCCGTAAGAAAACTGCCACATTTCTCAGCAGAGTGCGGGGCAGTTCCAACAGCATCCTGCAGGTCATTCCAGATCGGTATGAGTTGCCAGTAATGAAGGCCATTATTCGGGTCCTGATCAAGTAGAAAGTCTCGCCTGAGACAGCTTGATCAGGACACGAGTGAGGGTTCTTAAACCTTCCTTTTTTAATACATTGTGCCTTATTTATTTTAACAAGGTGTGATAAAAGACATTTATTCATACAACTATTTACAAGTAGGTATATACAAAAAATACAGCTAGCCATCTAAAGACCGTGGCAAACAATCTATAGATAGCTCAACTGATCCAGATCACTACCAGACGGAAGCGTTCCCAAAATACTGGCCGCATTGCCACGCTGAAAGGCAATGCTAATGCATTGACCCAGATAAGAGCCAGCTCTCTGGTCACGCGTCGCTTCGACCATGCAGTCGCTTTGAAAGAATTTTGAAAACGCGATGGGCCCCGGTTCCCCACGGACACAGAGTCTCAACCCCAAAGATATTTAGGGATATATAGATATATATATTATTCTAACATAGATATTAAGACATACTAACAAAAAAAATTGACCAAAAATGTCTGAGTCAATAAATGAATTTAATTTAATTTAATTGACTGAAATGAAAGAAAATGAAATGGTTTATTTGCGAGAAATATGATTACAAAAATCTCACAGTAAGTAGTTATCATATAATTCACCAAACACATTGGCAGGCAAATTATTGTTTTTGACTTTGATTATCGTCTTTAATATCAACGCAGTCGAGTTTTTCATAGTAATTTCGAGTATGTTCTTAAAAGTTAATTTTAATCTAGTCCTTTATCTTTCGTTTAGTATTCAGATTTTAATGGACAATGTTTCGTTAAAATACTGAATTTACGTAGAAACGTGGCTAAGGCCAGATGCAACAGCTAGCTAGATTTATGTAACTCCGGCATGGAACCGACATGACAGGCTATAAAAGACTTTATGGCCTGTTTTGTGTCCGATCCAGAGCAGCGTCTGTTACATCACGACGGGAAATATATGGCCGCAGATGCTGGGAAAGATGCTCACAATAGTGATCCTTTACCCACGACGACTGAAGCCTGTAAATGCATTTTCCGTTTATATATACGTTTTTTTTTGTCCGTGTTAACATTAATATATAGATAGATAGATAACTCTTTATTGTAAGCCACATAACATGTTGCTTACAATTTTAAAGACATCATATTAAAACCTAATCGCTCGAGTACAATGGGTTGTCTTATCGTTTAGAGCAATCTCTTCCAGACGACCTTTGGATGGACAGGAATTGACGTGAACGATAAAGGAAGGTGGTGTATAGATATTACATACATAGTGACAAATTAAAAGATAAAAAAATATACTTATACATACATTAATCTCCGATTTTATAACCTTTTGATTGAATTCAAGGCGGTATTAGGTATTAAGGCCTTATTTGGTATTAAGGCTTCTTGCCTTTCTTTCCTGGCTTGGTCGCGGAGGAAAAGGTAGTAGATAAAATCGACGTTTCAGATTAATCCGTGATTTTAATAAATAAATAATATTAACTTTAGCTTTGAGTCACTAGGAGGCGCTGTAATAGACGATATAAAACAAATTTGGTGCAATCATTTAAAAACCTTGTATGCTTATGAATTCTTGTGTTTTTGTATTTTTATTTGGCGAGCATTAAATAGTTCTATCTAAATGTCCAATTGGCAAACAATTATTGCGATCTCTTCCTGACAACTTTAAGTCGTTTAATATATTCAATATCTGTGTAATATACAAAAACTAGGATTCCGCACCGCCTAATTGCAATTAAAACACCTCTTGCTGACCTTTATGTATGAGAAGTGGCGGTCGATTGGTATACTTTTTAATGAATGATGTTTGGGCCAGCGTACTGCAGATGCTTCACTTTTGGAGCTAGTGGCGTGAAGTAAATCATTTATTTCTTTCTTGCAGTGAATCTGGGCGAGTTACGGCGAGCGTTCTACTTTTTACTTTTTTTGTATCGTTCTTCAGCAAAATACCTCACGTCTCGAGTATTTCTCAGAAAATACAAGTTTTCCACATGCAAATAACAATATATGCTTCAAAATATGCAGTTTGCTTCAAAACTGTCTAACTTGCTCTCGAGGCGGTATCTTACGAGAATTCTCTGCAATTTATATAGAGTTCCCAACTTTCTCTATCTAAATGCTCGCTCCCAAATGAATTGTGATAAATATGATATTCGAAGGAAAGTTTTTTAAGTAGGGTACTACAATTTTATAGTAATAATAACCAATGTTCAATGTTCATGATAAAACAAAGTAGGAAAGTTACGATATGATTATTTGAAAGCTTTTAGTTACAATAACGATATCGGATGCGCGATGGGGAGCAGCCCACTGCGATATGAGAGGTGCGGTTCACGCTGCGGGACAAATGTTTGCTTGCTCTGCAAATATTTGTTCCGGGTCGGATTACTACGGTACTCACAATTCCCTTATATTCACGACACAGATAATATCGCAATAGTTAGAACATGAACGCAACAAATAAGTTTCCCTTGATAAAACATTGCCAAAAAATGATGAAATTATGGCAGGCTATGTCGATTTTTTGTATTAACGTAACAAAATTCTCTAATAAATAAGTTCTCCGTCTACATAATTCGATTTGCCCTAGCAGTAGTAAACAAGACACAGGAAATTCTGTGCTCGATTAAGAGGACTGCGTTGGATGAATTTTCCATACAAACGTAATACCATAGTCATTTGTAATTAGAGCTTATTTACACCATATTATGTTATTATTTGCATTCGAATAGTATTTATCTACGTACCTTGCTATATATTTTTTCAAAATACAAACCTAAAATGAAATGTAAACGAATAGCATTTTGGATATTTTTACGTCATACATGACATGTTTTCTTCTGATTTGTTTCGTATTAAAAACAACAATACCTTACGTATCTTTAGGTTAGGTACATAGATTATATTGTCTAATTACAGAATAACAACACAATGTAAAAATACAACAAGTTTTCATTCATATTTTTTGGTATTACGGAACACAACCAAATTTATAACAAATTCTGAACGGCCAATATTGCTATCACGCTAGCACGGGCGGGCCTGCATCAGTCAAAAAGAGATAGCTATATTTTTAACCGCGCTTCGATTTTAAGTTATGAGCGCTGCACGCTGGATCCTTAAGAGTGGAAGGTCCTAAACGAATGTTTCGATCAATAATATACTTAAATAAAATAATACAATAAGCGGCAACCTGACAAGTGGAATGCCAACTACTTGCAAAAACACGGGCACTTTAAACTATCTGGGGGCTCATAGTGTAGCGAGCGGGAAACTCCAGTGCATCCATAAACAGTTAAAGGATCCTTTCCGCCTAATTTCAGGTGTCTACTTACGTTTTCGGCTCTACGTAAATCAATTAGTCCAGACTTGTTCTCCTAAATAGTTTAGAAGCAAGTGAATTTACGCCGATTCTTCGCGACCATTCCGTCTTTGACTGTATTAATAAATGAAAATACTTTATTTTGCAACATAAGATTACAAGATACACAAAATGTAATATAAGTAGTATTACAATTTTATTCCAAAACGTAGTGCACGGCGCGACGCGGAAGGAGAAAGTCGCAACCACTCACCCTGATGAAGACTCTCGGAATGAGTCGAAACTTAGTCGGTGCCTTCACCGATAGTGCGGTACGTGAAAATTCCCGTTTTTACAATATGAATAGTATTACAATTGGCGGTCTTATCAAACTGTAAAACTTGTTCTCATAAATAGTTTGGAAACAAGTGAATCTACGCCGTTTCCTTCCGTCGGTATCTCTATGATGAGCGTTTCAGAGTCTAGTTATAGCTACAGTTATGAAAATTGTTACTTCTTCAGACATTTCAAAGGCCTTTGATTGAACTATGAACTCTGCTGCTGCACCTGGAATACGAACCTGCGACTCTGGATCGGAAGTTATGGTTCCACAACACCACTAAAGCTCAGCCAATAAATCTTTTCAATAGCGTTTTATTACACGTTTTAATTAATATTAATCGCTCAGCCCTCTTCAAAACGCTTTATGTTCTAATAATAATTGGGCCATTAGGGATAATTTGTCCCAGCCTCTATGAAATATTGAATGGTAGATTAATCGGGCATTCAAAGGATTTAATGTTTTAAATTTTGGAAACTTCGGGGGATTAAATGTGCGCGGTGATGATACTTTATTGGTGAAAGTTTTATATGAAAAGATTAGAGTAGAGTGAACTCATTATGAAAATGAACTGATTATCTTTGGGCTTATTTCACTAGTATTTTTCAAGCATGTTTTATACGAATCTTTATCGCGTTAGTGAAGTGTGTCGTAATATAAACATGGACTTTTCTAAATCTGAAGATAAAATAAAAGTATTTGGAGCTAGTCCTTTATTTATTTTCTCGACGATACTTCCATCTTCTCTTGACAAACGTGACCACGGATTTAGCAACACAGCCGAAACGTCGGTATTTAAAATATTAATAGGTAAACGCTATTAACTATTTCAGTCTAAAACAGTCAGTCAGAACTAACTAGATACTTAGCCCAGAATATCAGAGTAACCTGTATTATATAAAATAACAACTACTGTCCTAAAATGTCTGGTTCAACGTAAACGGTAAGTTTTCAATACCTGAAATTGGAAAGATAAGTTCCTTTTAATGTGTAAGGGTGTACTAAAAGAAGATTTCCTTAATTTCGACCTCAAGAGTATGCATCAGGAAAATAAAGTTAAAATGCAGAAAAAAATACGCGGACAAAAGCATAGGGCTTTCTTTGTACTAGTTCCTTTAAGTCTTTGTAGAGTATATTGCCTGGTCGGCACATGTCAACAAGGTTAAGAAACGTTCAGCACATTACATTATGATTAATAACTAATAACGTAATGTTATCTATACAATCTATCAGTACCTGAGAGTGTACTTAAGTTTTAGCCAAGGTTTTTATTCTTTCAATTAATTAAGATAGCTCAACTAATCCAGATCACTACCAGATGGAAGCGTTCCCAAAATACTGGCCGAATTGCCACGCTGAATGGCAATGCTAATGCGTTGACCCAGATAAAAGCCAGTTCTCTGGCCACGCGTCGCTTCGACAAGTTATCCTAAAATAATTTTGCAAACGCGTAGAGCCCCGGTTCCCCACGGACCCAGAGTCACAACCCCGAAAGGCTCAAATAAGTAAGCTCTATTGAGACTTCTGCCTCTTGAGACAGCGGCCAAATCAGCCGGTGCAGCGGTCTTTAGATAGCTAGCTGTTTCATCTGATTTTTTTGTATATACCTACTTACATGAATAAATTCATTTATCAAGATAGTTGCTTTTTGATGTTAACTGTTAAGCAATGACTAAAGAAGAAAAAATATGTAAATTTTAGCTTCTGCTCCCGTTTTTCCTCACGTTACCTAGATAAAAAGTAGCCTATGTTAGTTTGCACAGACGTATTCGCATTTATAATATTATTAAGAAGTAGTAGTGATAATTAAAAGTGGGTTATGTTTACTTTACATTCTTGCAAAATACCACCCATTTTAATTATCCGCCAATCAACGTTGTGCATTTTGACAGCGCGCTACATTTTACATGAACCGATAGGTTTTTTTATTTGTGAGAATGTCATTTTATGGCACGTATATATGTACTTATTACTTCACCTTAAATATTAAAAAACAAGATTTTTTGACACATCATCATCATCATCATTCTGATATCAAAGGTTTGAATTAAAGCTTATTCTTATTTAAATTAATTATTATTTTTAAGAGCGTTCTGATCTACAAAGTATATTTGTTTGTATGTCCGCGTGCAAGCGGCTTTAACTACTTCAATGAAACTAATCGGGTAAGGGATTTTGCGACCAAAAACAATGTATCATCGCTGTCACGATGGAGCAAAACACAGGACGTTGATTGAACTAACATATTTTTATCAGACAGATAGATAGATAGATAAAGTCACTATCTATCTATCTATCGAATATTATATGATGCAAATAATATTCGCTTTCGCTTAAAGCGGTAACTGACAATATTTTATATCTATCAGTCAGTCCTACATGGTTTAAGGTTAAATATCGTGTCGGCTTCGTATCTGATATTAAACGCACATGGACGGCATTATGCAAATGACGTCGCGAAATAAATCGGTTAATTCAGATGTCAGTAGTTTTATTTGTTGAACCGTGATTGCTTGTAATCAGTATGATGTATAATCCGATTGGAAATCAAAATGACATGAATATGTATTTAAAAGCGTTTATTTAGCGAACTAAGTAGTAGTTTTATGTGATCTAGCTTCTACCCTGGGCGATGTTCGCATGGTAAAAGTAGGATTATTATTGCATTTGCTTTGAGTTTTTTATTTATTTCGATTCATACAATATTTTTATTTAATTCAAGGGGGCTAGACAAATACCCCACGCTTACTTTTCCTTTAACAAGGTAACACAAATTTGACAAGGTAAAACTTGGCAGCTGTCACGTGACATTTCCACAGCTAATGTCATTTCCATACAAATTAATCTTTCCGCAGGCGTTAACGACAACAGAAAGCGCTATTTGTCTAGACCCCTGCTCAGCTCAGCTATGACAAATTTGGTTTTCTCAGTGAGCGTGTAGAATCAAAACGGCAAAGGCTATTTTTGTACTTAATTGAAAAAACTTGCATGTTGCCCTGTGTTTAGTCAAAAAATTCAGTTATTGAAAAATATCGAATCTAACATAAACAATAATAAAAAATATATATGCCCGTTTACAGAACCAATCGTCATAGTGTCGTTATACTGTTTTGTGCAGTATCATACTGCACAAAAACAGTATTTCATAATATAATAATACAAAAGGCTGATTATATTATAATATCCCAATTAAATTTTCATGCACCCTATTAGTGAGCGCTCAAGCGCATTATGTTTCAATTTGTTTTATTCAAATAAGGACAATATCTCTTTTATTATGTTGCCACATAAAAAGTACTTTATTATGCGAAAAATTTACATTATTTTATGCTAAACAACGTAACATGTGGACGGTGTCTTGAGATCATCTCAAGTTTAGTAACATTTGATATAACAACCCGTAGCGTAAAACAATGGCTTTTCATCATTTCAATACACTTTGTAAATGCTGAACAGATTTGGAATAAGTATAGTTTGTGATCTAGGATAAAAAATAACTCTTTTTATTCAGACACCACATGGGCTTTTTATTTTAGGGCGAACGCCTGCCTGAGACGCAGAAGGTTGCGGGTTCGATTCCCGCTGCGGGACAAACGTTTGTATGATTAGCAAATGTTTGTCTCGGGTCTGGGTGTTTTCTATGTATAATATGTATGTATTTACAAAAAAATGTATATAAGTAGTATATCAGTCATGCAGTTCCCATAACACAAGCTCTGCTTAGTTTGGGGCTAAATGATGCTGTGTGAAATATGTCCAGCATTATTTATTTATTTTATTTATTTTATTAAAAGGCATAAACATTTATTGAATCAGACTTTCTGAAACGCGGCGATAAAAGTCAAGTTAATGTAAATATTTTCCGAAAATCTGTTACAAATCTGCATAATCAGTTTAATATTCCCTAAGGCGCGTCTACACAATGCAAATTAAAGGTGGAATGGTGTCTTATTTGAATATAATAAAAATCGTGAGAACGCCGCTTAGTAAATATTCATGCTATCGCCTTGGATTATGGAGATGTGGGCGACGGAGCAAATGCCTCAATATGATGGTTAGCGCGATTTTTAAAGAAGACTTAAAACATTGTAAAAATATTTATCAAGACGTCGTATTGTGAAACAAACTTCGTAGCAAACTGCTACGGTGTAGGCTTTGTAGAGTCAGCGTAGTGCTTTCGTAGCAAGAACATCCATCATCTAGGTATATAAATTACTAGCCTCTGCCCACGGCTTCGCCCGCATGTTACCCGGATAAAAAGTATCCTATATATTATTCTGATATATCCTATTAATATTATAAACGCGAAAGTTTGTGAGGATGGATGTTTGTTCCTCTCTAACGTAAAAACTACTGAACGGATGTTGATGAAACTTTACAGTAATATAGCTTATATATCTGAATCACACATAGGCTACTTTTTATTCGGGTACCACGCGGGCAAAGCCGTGGGCAGAAGCTAGTAAGCTATATTTCTGTAAAGTTTCATTAAAATCTGTTCAGTAGTTTTTGCGTGGAAGAGTAATAAATCCTCACAAACTTTCCATCCTCACAAACTTTCACATTTATAATATTAGTAGGATTATACCTCAGATCACCGATTTGATCTGATGTATCATAATTTATATACATACTGCTTTCTTACAGCCACGTAAGGGTCAAATCATTTATAGGATATTAACAAAACACATCGTGATATGTAAATAAAAGTCGCACTTGGTGCACTGAACCCTTTTACCACACTAATTCGTTCGCTATTAGACACCAGGCCCTTTTCAGGGCCACCATACCTCCCTCAACCCAGTCACATTACCAGTAGGGAAACCAAGAAATATAAAAGATACAATACAAATACAGAATGTTATATTTCGTCAATAAAAGTTACACAGTTTTGACCATTATCAAAACAACCTTTTTTCCGTAAGACTGGCTTCTTATGTGCGTTTTCTTTGAGAAGTTTCTTTTTTTTAGTGTATATTTGTTTATTTATCTATCACCATTTATCTTTGAAAGTCCTCTTCGATTGAAATGCGGTTTTTTATGCCTTCTAGGAAAAAAACACGTTAGTCGGGGGTTTTAAAAATTTACTCGTTGTATAAAATAGTAGTATTACGAGATTTAATTATTTTATAAGATCGGCTCATATAAGTTTGACTTCAAATCAAATTTGAAGTCAAACTTATATGAGTGGAATTTTGAGGCCGAGTGTGTTTACTTTAGATACCGCTGAAGACGGTAGATGGGTATTGGACGTAGGTAATTTTATGATACTGTTATGCATTGTTTGTTTCATAACTGATATTTCAAATTTATACAAATCTAATTTTCATGCAGAAACGTATGAGTCTCACATTTCCAAAGCATTCTCATATACTTTATTTCTAGCTCGGTTCTTATTGCATTAACGAACATGCGCCTGCCTCATTACCGTCAATAAACGAGCTAATCAATTCCCTGGGTCACGGGGTCACACCTCACTTCATAAGAGTTGTTCTGCTTGGCTCTTTGAGTGTCATTCTATAGTATTATTATGAGCTATGGTTCCGAATAAAATAATTAAGTCCTATTTTATAAAAAGCTAACACTTAAAATATATACCAAAAGCTGTAAAATCTATACCATAACAACAATGTATTGAAATTATCCAAGATACAGGCTATGTGTCTCCATAGCCGGCCAAACTAGTAAAAACTGTATTTCAGAAGCTAGAAAAGTTTCTTCTTGTGTAGCTTTTCAATATTTAGCCTAATTGGCGGCATTACACGTAATTAAATAAACCATACTTATTCGTAGCAGAAAATAATAATTCATAATTTCACCAACCATGAAACCAAAATGCTAATTTCTCAAACATCATGCACGCCAGGAGGCATAAAAATAGTATCATGTGTATCGTTAATCGTCCCTAATTTGAATGACTATTAATTAAAACGTCCTGTAAAGCTATAATTTTAAAAGCAGCGACCGGATTCGATAACTTTAATAGCGGAGAGTGGTGACTTTTTGGTAGATTATAGAACGAACAGTCAGGTTATGGAATTATTTCCTTGCTGAGGTTTTCCCAAGTGACTTCAAAAAGAGCGTTTTATATTTTTTAAAGGGTCGGCAACGCGCGTTACATTCCTCTAGTATTGAAAGAGTCCATAGGCTACGTTAACTGTCCAGGTGGGTCGTATGCTTCTTTGCCAGATTGGTGGTATAAAAAAAAAGAACGAGTTTCATAGATATACCTCTAATTCTATGTCATTGCACTCTTTGGGGGAGCCCTGTGACCAGCAATGGACCTGTACAGGCTACGACTACACGTCGTACACGTGACGCAGAGGGAGCAAGTCGCGTTCACTCACCCTGATGAAGACTCTCGGAATGAGTCGAAACTTAGTCGGTCCCTCCACTGATAGTGCAGAACGTGAAAATTCCTGTTTTTACAATACGAATAGTCAAGTTCACGATCGTTTTTGGAATAAAACTTACGCCTGTTTCTCGTAGGGGATAGAGACCGTGAATTTTTAATTAGCTACGATCCTGAAATAACTCATTTGTTTCATTCACTCTCATGGCGTTATACGAGTACATGCTTGCTTGACAGCTTAAGCTTTATGGTACTCTTGACCTGCTTCTGAACATCTCCGATTTAATAAGAGTACTATCGCCGTCTTCTTCTTCCAACTGTCCCGTTCACACATGCCTTACAAGTACCCATATTTCATCAATCTCCTTTCTGCATGCCCAATGCGCCGTCTTTGATTTCAAAATAGATAGCAAAAGTGTGAATCGGAGGACAACTGGAAAAATCCTGCTGTCAACTGATGGGGCCAAAGATCGGGGGACAACGGAAATAACCAGAATCATCTTAGCATACTCTTCTTGTTATATGACAAGAGTAGAGAAAAGTATAGAGAAGAGGAAGGTGGAAGATGAAAGGTAGAGTAGAAAAGGAGTAAAGGTAGGTTGCTTTATAGCAATTCAAGAATTTTCATTCTTGTCAGTATAGATTTTAAGATTTTCAATGTCATCAATCCTACTTAATCCTACTATAAACGCGAAAGTTTGTGAGGATGGATGTGTCTCTTTCACGCAAAAACTCTGACCGGATTTTGATGAAACTTTACAGTAATATAGCTTATACGTCAGAATAACACATAGGCTTTGTATCCGGGGACCATGTGGGCAAAGCCGTGGGCAGAAGCTAGTATGAAATAATATTAGTCAAATGATGCCACTGCTTGCTAGGGAACCCTGGCTTAAGTGGGTGCACACACGCGAGCGTTTTGTAAAACGTGTAACGGATTTAATTAGTCACGACACTGAAATGCGATTATTATTTATGTTTTCAGGGTAGCTAACCAAAATCTGCGGCTATCCCGTATTGTACCCCTAGCTCTGAACACCTGGGGAAAAGAAAGGGTTTTATTTTAGAATAGTATTATGATTATACCACGTAATTTACTATTGCTGACATTTCGTTAACCGTTTAGAAAAGGTTTTGTCTCGTTTTCTGCGACCAAGCCTAAAGATTTTCCGTTTTGATCACTCTAGGTTCAAAGTACAATAGAATTTGATTTTCATAATACAAGCTCATACGCTCATATGCTCATAAGCTCATTTATAAGAATTTAATTTCCCATAATACAAGCTCTGCTTAGTTTGGGGCTAAATGATGGTGAAAAATGTCCAGCATTATTTGAAAAAAAAGTCAAAATTAATCGTGAGGAAACTGGCATGCCAAATAATCAAAAATAATAAACGACTATAGGCTTGCAACCTATGTATTTATTTATTCATTTATTAAAGCACATATTACACGTTAAAAATATTAAAAAAAAACAATATCTAGAATACAGTTTTGATCTGGTTAGGAACATAACTTATGTGTACATGATTAACAGTGTTGAGCAGACAAACAACTGTGTAGTATGTTTCAGGACCAGATTCATAAAAAATAACTGAATAAAGACAATGTAAATGAAGTACAGTAACTTTACTTCATTTACATTGTTTTTTTTTCTACTATGCTTAGACAAAAACAGATATAAGAAAACTAGGAACTACAATAACCTATTTACTATCTACCTATTTAATGGACCTTAGGGCTCAAGACGTGTATGAGCATCAAATCCCGCGTTACAATGGAGGATGTCTATAATTGTTTTAAAAAAATTACATAATTTCAAGTTAAAAATATCCAACTCCAAATTAGCCTTCAACAACTCATTGTACTATCGACACATTCTTGTTAAAGGAGGAAGTCATTCCTATCCCCTATCACGTGGGATACGAACTAAAATCAATAAGTTCCCAAATAAAATCTTTGAACGTATCTCTGACTACCCTCTACCTTGGTTTCCTTACAGATTTGTATTCCGAGTATCTTCATTATAGAGATTACAGTCGTGTGCGTGTTGTTTTTGTTTTAGCCTCAACCTTAATGTCTCGAAGAGCTATTCAACAGTCACTTTCACGACAAATGAGACTGTTTACATAAAAATCCAGCCCAACAACATTTACAATTCGAATAACACCCCTTTCAGAAAGAGGGTAAGTAGGTCATTCGAACCCTTTAATCAGGCTGAGGCTTTGATGAATTGGGGTAGTTATGAATGGAAGGGTGTGATATAATATACCCCTTGTAAGGGATAATGACTTGCTTTCGGCATCAAACACAATTATTCATATGTCTTACAGTTTCTGAGCGATTAATCAATATGAAATGATCGAGTCAATTTGACATCAAAGTTATATTATATTTTCATTTGTATTCAACTGGACGCTGTGCGACTTTTCTTTTTTTGTCTCTTTTGTCCTTGTTGTTTAGCCAAGTTGACCTTTCAGGATTATGCTATGAAAGTGATCTTCACATTTACCCATAGAACAACGTGAATTCTACTTACTATCCTAACGTGACGACCTCTTTGGCGCAATGGGCGAAGGCCCCCCTGAGATGCAGAAGGTTGCGGGTTCGATTCCCGCCGCGGAACAAATGTTTGTATATGACCTGCAAAAATTTGTCCTAGGCCTGGGTGTTATCTATGTATTATATGTATGCATTTACTAAAAAAAAGTATACAAGTGGTATATCAGTCATTTAGTTCCCATAGCACACTCTTGGGGCTAGACGATGCTGTGTGAATATGTCCAGCATTATTTATTATTTATTTAACTTTCTATACTCTCGCACAATCATATCGTATAAATATTAATATTGTTTCATCGTTGTTTAACCAAGTTGACATTTTAAGATTAGACGAACAGTGCCACCTGCACGTTCAATAATAAAACAACATGAATCCTACTTCCTACTATAATATCCTACTAATATTATAAATGTTAGTAGGACAGTGAAAGTTAGGATGTTTAGTTCTAATTACTTACGTATCGGCTGAACCGATTTGGTTGTGGTTTCTTGATATAGAATAATAAATAGGCTATTTTTTATTATTTTTAAACTCGAATTATTATTTTTATCCAGCTACTAAGTGGGCCAAGCCGTGAGCAGAAGCAAGTAATATTATAAACACAAAAGTATGTTTGTTTATTGCATAAACTTCGCAATCGCTGACTCAATTTGAATGAAATTGATTCAAACTTTTACGAAACCCACGAGTCAGAATTAAACACTGACCCGAAACTATTCCGACTCGAATCGTGTCAAGAGTTTTATACGACCGAAGTATGGCATTAGCATACGCATAAAATACTTTGCCAGAATTCAGTTCCCTAAAACAATGACAGGTGACAATTTTCTGGAACGTTAGCTATAATAAATTCAAATTAGAGTTTGAAACTGTAGTGTTTGGAACGTTAACATATGACAAAAATAACATTAATACTCATTTGAGAATTTAGTCACGAATATTCTGTTACTTACACAATTCAACGGAAGCTGGCTCTAATCTGAGTCAACATTATCATTGCCATTCAGCGTAGGCATAAACTGAGTTTTCTATAGATAAGGCTCAACAATACTGTAATTTGAATGGATCCTATAACATTCCAAGTTGCAGTTAGTCTACGGTTAGTCTACGCAGTGCTGTGCCCTGCATCAGTCCCAGTGCGATACGGCGGTCGAACAGCTTGGTCACCACGAACTATTGTGTACCAGAGTCACCGGTATGTTGGTCACCACGAACCATTGTGTACCAGAGTCACCGGTATGTTGGTCACCACGAACTATTGTGTACCAGGGTCACCGGTATGATCTCTCGCTAGCCTTAATGATATCATGCGCCGGGCTTTTACCAGCGTCCACGTTCCAGCTGTTCTCGAACCGAATGGTCTACTACGTGACAATGGTAAGCGATCTGACGGCATAAACCTCGTCTCTTGGGACAAGGAAGGCTTTTGGTATAGGACGCCATATGCGTAGATATCCTAGCGCCATCTCATCATAGTTAGAGCATAGACTGCGGTCGAGGATCTCTATATGCGCAAATATAGAAGTCTCGACGAAACTTACGTATTTGAGCCTTTTGGGGTTGAGACTCTGGGTCGGAACCGGGGCCCGGTTCCCGGTTCGTGGTATCAAAATTCTTTCAGGGCGACTGGTTGAAGCGTCGCCTGACTAGAGAGCTGGCTCTTATTTGGGTCAACGCATTAGCATTAACATTCAGCGTAGCAATGCGGCCAGTAGTTTCGGAACGCTTCCGTCTGGTAGTGATCTCAATAAAAATTGTTTTTCTCTATTCTCTGTTAAGTGTTAGAAAAGAACTGGCAAGATATATTAAGCCGATAAAGTTAGGGAGTGATTACGAATAAGGGGATCAGTCTCAAACTATAGGTATGCATTTGTTTCTCACTTCACTTCACTTCTTGATTATGGCTTTTGTAACTATTTGTCACAAGGAGGTATATAGTTTGTCGTTTGATTTATTTGGTAAAAATGTCACGCTCGCTTTGTGGTGTGTGATTGACCACACGCTTGCCGGGTCGTCACGCTCAAATTTGGGAAACCACAACCAGTAATAATTTGTGGTGTTTTGTATGGAATATTGCTAATTATTATTATTATTTGATTCCGCCACTTCCCGCTGCGGGACAAATGTTTTTATGTTCTGCAGATATTTGTTTCGTGTTTGGGTGTTACGGTATATACTCGTATTCCTGATACCCACTCAAAAAAATGTTAAGGTCAAGGTTACCACATTCTTGCAGTATCATTGAAGTAATAGGATACAACTTTATTACCTAACTCGAAATGTCTGGGCTTCTGTTTCTCAAAATCAAATAAAACAGGATTTGTGAAAAATATGTTCGAAAATACATCAAACAATTGTAAAGACGTAAATTAAGGTGCGTTACACGGAGAACTTTTCTCATCTCGAAGATATGATTATCGAAAAAATATAAAATCTACCTCATATAAACTTAATGTACGATTTCCGCATTCCTATGAATTTCAGAAGTATCTTTGCCCACAAAATTTTTAGGCAAGTAGGTGGTACTTCTTGTCGTTGAAACAATCACACTTTGATTTCAATCACACTTGGCAAGTACCGTATAACATAATCGTAGGCGATTTATAGTTAAATGTTTGAATGTGACAGCCCGAGAATTGTCATGCATATTCTCGACACAAAGCATGCCGGCATCTCTTTTAAACAGTTCATGTATATGGGCCTTAAGATTTCATAATAAATAGTTGGAATTCTGTCTGAATTAATAGCTTGAGTTTTGATTTAACGAGACATAAGAATGCTATTAGATGGGATGCCATTGGACCCATTCGTGGGATTTTATGTTGTGAAAAATATTAGGCTTTAGAAATTTTTGTTTTCTGAAATTCGCAGACTACAAAGGAGAATAGAATAACCGTTTATTTGGCATAAAAAATAAAAAGCTATTGACTAACATAGACCGACAGCTAAAAGTAAAAGTACATTTATGTTTACAACTATGTATAAGTTAGTATATACAAAAGATACAGATGAAACAGCTAGCTATCTGAAGGCCGTTGCAAACGATCTAGGTATAGTTCCCAAAATGCTTGCTGCATCGCCACGCTGAATGGCAATACCATTTGAATCAGATAAGCGTCGCTTTGGCCAGTTGACTTAATTAATTTTGAATACGCTAACGGCTCCGGTTCCCCACTGACCCAGAGTCTCAACCCCGAAAGGCTCAAATAGGTAAACACTGTCGGGACTTATTTTGTGCCACCAGATCTAACTGATGCCCCCGATAGATGAAATGGAGCTAGGGTATCTACGCATGTGGCCTCCCACACCAAAGGCTTTCCCTTCTCCCAATGGGCATCCATTCATGATTAGATCAATTTAATGGAAATATATTCCTACCAGCTGATAGAAGATAAAACTTTTTTGTTGCAGTATTAACGCGTAAAACATTTATTTAAATCTGTCAGAGTAAAGACATATTTTTGTGATTTGTTGCCACGATTTGGTTTTAGAGCCTAGTATCATGCTAAAGAAATCCTACTAATAGAAAGTTTGTGAGGATGGATGTTTGTTACTCTTTCACGCAAAAACTACTAAACGGATTTTGATAAAACGTACAGTAATATAGCATATACATCAGAATCATACATAGGCGACTTTTTATGTTGGCATTGCCATTCAGCGTGGCAATGCGGCCAGTATTTTAGGAACGCTTCCGTCTGGTAGTGATCTGGATCAGTTGAGCTATCTATAGATCGTCTGTTACGGTCTTTAGATAGCTAGCTCTTTCATCCAAATTTTGTATATACCTACTTGTACACAGTTTTATGAATAAATATATTTATTCATTAAAATTCATTTAACCTTACCCAAAAAAATGGGTCTACAATAATCTAGCGAAACTAGGTCATTCAAAAACTTACACTCCTTGTTAATTTAGTGAAAAAATCGTCACAACAATATTAATTTTCCCGAAAAGTTGGCAAACTTCGCACGGTTTTGCACTCACCTCCCGATATTATTGACCCGGCATATTTGTTTGCTTCCTCCTAAATCAGATAGGAGTTATGTGGCACATAACTTTTAGTTGACTTGGCGTTATTTACGGCAAATAACTCTAGCTTTGATCTATGTATTTATTTTATGGTTCCGTACAAAAGCTTGGAGATTATTGATAGCTTTGATACGTAGATAACATTTAGGCAAAGAGTATCCATGCTGCTTCTTCCATATATGGTGCTTCAAATGGTGAAAGACGCATGATGTGTCGGCGGTCGCTGCAGCACAACTTTCACACTTCCTTCTCACACTGATTAATGTATAATTAAACTTAACTATCCATGTCTATCCATTTCTCATCACATACTCTTTGTCCACACTCACTTTGTCTTCACTATTTTCCTTCTGCAACACTGCGATCGTGAGGTCACCCCTCACTTCCTAGGTCCTATCTGAAAATCAGCGCTGCTTCGCCTTGGCGGAGCAGCAATAAGCTGAGATAGGATCTTTTCGACTCATACCTACCATTGTAGCATAGACCGCCCTCGTTTGCACTGGTTAATACCCATGTATTGTACTCTTCTGTAATTACTGTTTTTTTAATTGTTTGTCTTTCTTTTCATTTGTAATTGCCTGTGCTGTATCGTATGTGTTGAATTAAAAGTATATATCTAACATATATGTATTTTTTTGTCACTTTCTTGAAAATCATGTTTTACATGACGGGTAAAAAGTCTCATATGTTTGTAATTTCACCGGCACCCATGCCCTTCAAACCAGAATACACTATGCGAGCATTACTGCGGCAAAAAAAAAGGTGGTAGTACTTTTCCGAAAGAGCTCTTTTACACGGAGCCCTTCTTTCAATTCTACTACTAATTTAAACGCGAAAGTTTGTGAGGATAGATGTTTGTTTCTCTTTCACGCAAAAAGTACTGAACGGATTTTGATGAAACTTTACAGTAATATAGCTTAAACATTAGAATAACATATAGGCTACTTTTTATCCAGGTACCGCACGGGCGAAGCTGTGGGCAGAAACTAGTACATAATAAAATAGAGCTCACAAATAAAAATAATGTATCAATTTCCATAACATGTAGAACTTTGAACATTGCGGTACCCTAAGTTTTTTTCCGATAAAGGCGATTTGCCAGCGATCTCGTCGATTGCCGAACGCATTATAACGATGACTTTTGCGATAACTGGCTAATGCTCTACTTAATGCTGTTTTGATGACTTCTGAGAACTGAAATAGGTATAATCCTACTTTACCTATATTACTGCATAATTATTAATGTTTCTTAGGTACCCAATAAACTTCGTAACGACCAACTGAATCGGTTGAAACTAGGAAAACCTAGATTTGTAAAATATTGACGACCTTGATGGCGGAGTGGGAAGGCGGCTGCAACGCAGGAGGTGCGGGTTCGATTCTCGTAGCGGCTAAATGTTTGCATGTTCTGCATAATATGGTTCTCGTAGTACCTGATACTTAATGTGGGGTCAAGGCTATGTATGTGTTGTTCATTTATATTATGATCCGTTTTCAACACGAGCAAAACCAGGGGTTGAAAGCTAGTATAGCGTAAAGATGGGTTTCTTTAATAATACCGTGACCCCAATGCGGGACGTCAGTGCATACCTTAATCAGCGTCAGTGAAATCAAATTTGCTTTATTGCAAAGAATATTCAATCAATAACTATTTGTGTATGAGGTATGTTCCTCAAACCATTTGCAAAAACCCGTGGGTCCTGAAAATGCTAGTTTTGTTAAAGAACAAAATACTACTTAGCTTAACAACTAGGACCTAAAGCAAGTAGGACATTAAGCATGAATAAATGAAATTGCAATTGGAAAAAACTTAACTTTCGTTTATTTAAAAAAAAAGTTGGTAATGTGTATTCATAACTATCTTACTTCTAGCTCATCCTTAAGGTTTTATGGACCTCAGGAGAATAGCCGCAAATCCAAAAGCCATTACTAACAGGTGCGGCTAAGTGCGTCACACAACATTAATTTTCTTGCGCAGGTGGGCTCCTTACCAATTATGGAAGAAACTATGGAATAAGTGGGAGAAATCTTTTGAATTATATTATAAGATTTTATAATGTAGCTTTAAGTTATAAAGTACTTACATAGCTAGGTTCGCTCTTAAAAACAAACGTATTTCAAGTCTCGAAGAACGAGTTTTGTTAGTACATAGCTTTAAAATTAAACTTTTAAGAGAATAGTTCTCAAAATCTATGCTGAGTTTTGCTAATCTTACTTCTGCTTAAACCAGTCGCTTGAAATACAAATATAATACACTAGCTTCTGCCCACGGCTTCGCCCACGTGGTATTCGGATGAAAAGTGGCCTATGTGCTATTCTGATGTATAAGATATACTCGCGAAGATATATCGCGTTTTCAAAATTCTTTCAGGGCGACTGGTCGATGCGACGCGTGACCAGAGAGCTGGCTCTTATCTGGGTCAACGCATAAGCATTGCCATTCAGCGTGGCAATGCGGCCAGTATTTTGGGAACGCTTCCGTCTGGTAGTGATCTGAATCAGTTGAGCTATCTATAGATCGTTTGTAACGGTCTTTAGGTGGCTAGCTGTTTCATCTGTATTTTTTGTATATACCTACTTGTAAATAGTCGTATGAATAAATATATAACTTTTAGATATACTTAATACTGTAAAGTTTCATCAAAATCCGTTCAATAGTTTTTGCATGAAAGAGTAACAAACATCTATCCTCACAAGTTTTCGCGTTTATAAGTATGGTTATAAGTATATATATATATAGTATATTATAGTATATACAATTACTATCTCGGCTTTAATGAAAATTTAATTCTTTTCCATGATCACTTCAAAAGTTGCGAGTACCTATATCAACAAAAACGAAGCTCGAATAACGCTAGCTTTTTAAACAAGTTATTTACAATTTCACTATTTTTCTACCGGAGAAACTTTCCTGTTTTGTGAACTACCTTCTAAGTAAGATTAAAACTAGATTACAAGTGGACTCTTTCACAATAACATTTTCGTAAAAAAATATTCATAGGTACATCGGAATCATTCAGATAGATCACAAAGCTCTCTGTCATTGAGACGTCTTACAATGTTCGTTTAGGTAGTAGATAGTTGACGTCTCACCATTTTTATGTCCGTAGTATCCAGTGCCTGAGGAAGACCCACTGCCGGTCGAGGACCCCTGCTGCTGACGAGCCTCCTCATCCTCGAGCTGTGCGACGGGCTCCATAATGACAGCTGTCACGACACCTGTCACACTTCACGTCAACATCACTCTGACACTTCACTCACACTTGTACCTGGAGAGAGAGAAAATGATATCAGATTACAAGAAATCCTATCTTCTCAAAGGAGACGGTAAAGTGTTTTGGCTTCAGGCCTAAAATGTGACGAGATTGTGACATGACTTCTTTGGTAAATTTGTGTTTTATAAGCCTGTTGTTTCTTAATGTTATAAAGGTTAGCTGGAATAAAATGCTAATTAGTATTAAGTTCGCCTAGATATGTTCTTATTTTATCTTGTGCAATAAAGCATTTTATAATGATTTATGTGTTATTATGGATACAAAATCGACAAGAAGGTTGGATTAACTAGATAAAGTGATCAAAAAGATTTTTTTATTCCGATCTTATTCAGCTGTGTTATTTCAGGGTAAAGTAGGTAAGCTATTTTCTCTTAAAATTCATACATTAATTAATCCTGTCACCATTTTTACATAACTGAATCAAAGTAAAGCAATGAAACGCAAAAATAATTGAATAAAAAATATCTAGTGTTATTTTTTACAGCAAAAAAAGGTTGGATTTGAGTTTATTGAAAAAAAAATTCGTCAGTAAGTAGGTCAATAAAAAAGCTTACAAACACAGCTATTTCAATTTTGTGAATAGTATTTTTACTGACCTTATTTACTTCAAATATTTTTTTATTTCCTACCATGTTTCGAAATAAGAACACGTGACACTAAAATATGCTAACAAAAACACGTGACAAAAATAACACGCTTCAAAAAACACATTAACAAAATCCACATTTTCCGTTTCAAATTTGGAATGAACACTACCCGCGTTCGAAAACCGTAATGAATTCAAATTAGGAATGGAGTAAGTGAACTGAATCAACGTGCTGTTTTCGTTGCGTCGCGGTATAAACTGAACACTATTTTAACAGATGGCTGCCCTGCTCTGGAGTAAATAAATGTTATTTTTGAATCATTCATACTAATGGGAGTTTTGATGTATTGTTGCTACGGACTTCGTTTGCTGGGAAAAACTCTATTAGTTTCTTTTATTAAAGTCATTTTGAACCGTTCTCGGCGTATGAAAAGAAAGTTCGTTGATCTAGTAGCCTTCTTCAAGATCTATGGTTACTGCTAGTAAATATTGAAATTTGGAGGTTGAGGAGGTTAAGTTGGATTGCTTTTATTTTATAATTTATTTCAGATTACAAATCCTTACAATAGTATTGAAGAGCTTAAAAAACTACCATGATCACAAAATCGATACTGATAATCAAAATAATTATATAAGACTACAAAATTGCATAAATACAGTTATTTAATTACAATAATTAATTAAATATTATTTATTTGGCACTGATCAAAAATAAATTGGGTTAAATACCCTATAGATAGGAATACGGAATAGGTGTCTAAAAAGTTTGGACGAAAAAAAACTACGTATTTATTCTATGTAGAACTAAACCGAAATACTTATACTAACTGCTGAAGGACATATTTATAATTTTCTTGCGAATTCTCGGCGTTGAATATTAAATACGCCTCAGCAGTAAAACTAGAATCTTGGCCGCGATGCTCATCTGATGTTTACTACGTCTGGACCATTGTTAGTATTTATTGATTTATTGGTACTTACTTATGTATACGGTAGCGAAGAGAGTTGTTTTTATTTGAATAAATTATATAATATCCTACTAATCCT
Organism: Perizoma flavofasciatum; assembly: GCA_958496245.1. NCBI lineage: Eukaryota > Metazoa > Arthropoda > Insecta > Lepidoptera > Geometridae > Perizoma > Perizoma flavofasciatum. Next base: position 2,255,999 of record OY292443.1, on the reverse strand, counting down.
TCCTACTAATATTGTAAACGCGAAAGTTTGTGAGGGTGGATGATTTTAATGAAACTTTACAGTAATATAACTTATACATCAGAATAACACAGGCTACTTTATATCCGGATACCACACGTGCGAAGCCGTGGGCAGAAGCTAGTATTATAAACGCGAAAGTTTATGGGGATGGATGTTTGTTACCCTTTCACGCAAAAACTACTTACTATAGGGATTTTAATGAAACTTTACAGTAATATAATTTATACATCAGTATTACACATAGGCTACTTTTTATCTGGATACCAAGCGGGCGAAACCGTGGGCAGAAGCTAGTATTATAAACGCGAAAGTTTGTGGGGATGGATGTTTGTTACTCTTTCACGCAAAAACTACTTACTGTAGGGATTTTAATGAAACTTTACAGTAATATAATTTATACATCAGTATTACACATAGGCTACTTTTTATCTGGATACCAAGCGGGCGAAACCGTGGGCAGAAGCTAGTTATATATATACTAGCTGATGCCAGCGACTTCGCACACAAGGAGTCATTTTTAAAAAATCCCATACTCCCACGCGGGGCTATTTTTCCCGGCCATGGGACTGTTTAGTCGATAGTAAAAATAATATAATTATCATATTCTAGTAATAATATAGATCTCAAAGTGCACGATGTTGACAGGACCTACACCTGAGAAGAAATACGCACATAAACTTTCGCGTGGAAAAATCATTGGTGCACGACGAGATTCGATTCCACGACCTTCGTATCGGAAGTCGAGAACTCTAGCCTACTACACCACTAGTGCCCATAAAAGCAAATTGAAATTATTTTATCCATCCACATCTTTCTCAGAACAAAAACCACAACAGAAAATATCTTCATTTAATTTTCTCAATAACCGGCCGTGGCAACACTCCAAGTGTGTTTGACGGAAGTTATTAAAAAATGCTTTTATTAGTCTCAACAAAAACATTTTAACACAAAAACTAGAGTTGGTGCTGGCCACTTTTACGTCACTGTGACATGATCCAACTGTCAGTGAATTTGGCGGCTCTTATTATGATGAATCGGTTGGTCACTTTTTTCTTTTTCCAAACTACGACTATCTATGAGTTATTGTATGAGGTCACCTCTCCAAAAATCTCTCGTCCTCTCTCTTCCAAATTTGTACTATCCCTTGTCTTTTCCCCTTTTAATGCAGATATATATATATTGGACTCCACTGAAAACCAGCGCTGGGTAGACACACCAGTGTTTATCCAGCAGAACGCTGAGTGGAGGCCATATTTGCCTCAGACTCTGCTACGCCCACAATTAAGAAAATGTATATAGAAATATTTAGTAGGTACCATAACTTTTGTGTAGTAGTTTTAAAGGTGAATAAAAATATTTTATTCTTTCTTTCTTTCTTTCTTTCTTTCTTTCTTTCTTTCTTTCTTTCTTTCTTTCTTTCTTTCTTTCTTTCTTTCTTTCTATATACGTGCTTTTCATAAATGTACATTATGTATGTTTTGTCTCTGTATTTGTGATGCTCCTTTCTTTTTAGGTATTTATATCAATCAACTTATAGTTTAAAAAAAACTGTTCGAGTCTCCCTCTATTTTAAACCAGCTAAAAATATGCAAACTCCTCTCCATCGTCTTATTTTTTCAAAACTTGTCAACACGACATTGGCAAAATTGTGGCAACCCTAACCACAGAAGACATAAATAAAAGTTGAAGTATAATGACTGTGTTTTATACAAACGTACAAATTTCTTTATCGTAGCAGAGACAGACAGAAAGTCGTTTATCGCAAAAAACAGTAGTCCGTAGATAGGTGAAGTTTTAAAAAGCATTATTTTCCAGATAACCTTTGTGTTTCGTGGAAAAAGATGTGTCGGTATTGCACAGAATGTACTATGTAAGTAATTTTTAATGAAAATACTTAAATACAGACCTATATAGTAAATAGTAATATTTAAATACATTTGAAAGTTAAATAATAGGTATCGTTTAACTTGCTATAGATGGAACTGTTTGATAATGTTATTTTTTTCAATTTTACTTTTTTCTTCATGATTTTTATTATTATATATGATATAAACAGTGAGTTCCTCATGGACCAATCAATATGCACAAATAGTTGTCATCGGAATACCTGTCCAAATATTATTTCCGTTATACACAACTTGGCACAACTGAAAAATCCTTCCCGGGCAGATCCGACTCGGATAGTTAGGTTGCTAGGTTTTTTTTTTATCACGACCCAGATAGGGTAATGGCATATGGATCATTTCTATGCAAGGAACACTTATAGTATAACTAATTCTGCACAGTTTTGTCTAACGGAACTAATATTTGGTGTGACGTGATCCGTGAGGAACACCTGATATAAACTACCCTAAAATCAAATGTTTGAAATTATTATTATTGTTATCGAATTATGGTAAGAAGTGTGATGCTATTGTGTGATTTACAAATAACCCAATTTTGTACCAAAAACATCAATTTTATTTTTAACACTCGTATTTTCGACACGGATAATATTCGAGTTTGGAACAGTCTTACAAAAGCGTTACCGTAGAAGCGACCCTCTATCAGAAGAGTATATATATACTGGGACAGCGTGTCTGGCATTAAAAAACTTTTTATGAAACATCAGGTTATAAGTCGTACAGAAATAAAACGAAAATTTTGCGGCTCTATAAAACAAAAGTACTTTATTAACGTGTAAATTTTATTTTAAAAATAATTTCCTGATTAAGTTATGAACATAACAACTGTGTACATTCGTGAACGCACGCTTTTAATATGGTACAGTCTCGCCCATGAGCTCTATGGCAGTACAGCCACGTACACGAGTGTTACGTACACAGTCATTTTAATTACAAATTAATGAGGAGCGTTCCAAATTTGACGGTTCACACTCGACTCGTATTACTGAATTCATAGCTTTGGAAACATACAGTCAGAGTGAAAAATGAAACAAGAATATATTTTTTATTTTATAATATGCTGCGCCGTGCTGAAAATGAGTAACTGCAGTTAGCATTTACGCTGGGCACAGACTATTTCGTGCAATGGTAAAGTAGTAAGCAATTACCAATTTTTTATATTTCACAAAATTTTGGTTGCCATTTTTTTATCTATTGTTCGTACTTGCACTATTTGTGGACCAAAACTTGCATACATATTTGTTCCCTGAGAAAGATTCATAGGCAAAGCAGAGAACTGCACATCATTGGTGCGTCTGTCTAATTATGGTGCACTGCACGTTACTGACCAATCATGCTCATTTGTGATGCGTCCTTTTCAATTTAATAGTACAACAGATAGCAGTCTATACTTTTCTCCGTGAACAGACTATAGAGACCAAACAATTTCTGGACTAAACAAAGCAGAAATAAGGAAACATTTACAAAGTAAACAAATGTAGGAAAAGCATTTACATTTAAGCTGCATTTTGCGAAATGTCAACAACATAATTATTATGCAAATTGACATTGAATTCAAATAGATAAATAAAGCGCTGGATATTTTATTTCAAGCGCATGGCTCAACTCTAATAAAAGCGTTACCGAACAGTTCATATGAACTTATAAACGTTTTTAAAAATCAACCAGAAAGTATTTAAGTATTCATTATTATTTTCTTGTGACTTTTATAATTATGCAAATACTATATATTAGATTATGTTTGTTGCTTCTTCAAAGTAATAATTCTTCCCTTCTTTTGTACTTTTACACAGACGCCCATACAAAGCCACACACAAAAGTTAGCTCAAAGAAAATAGTATTATGTTCGCATATGTGCTTGTTTTATCTTGACGACCTCTGTAGCGCAGTGGGAGTAAGCCCGCCTAACACGTAGAAGTTTGCGGGTTTGATTCCCGCTGCGAGACAAATGTCTGTATGATCTGCATATATTTGTCTCGGGTCTGGGTGTTTTCTATTATATATATTATATATGTATTTATTTACAAAAAAAATATGTTTATAAATAGTATATAAGTCATGTAGTTCCCATAACACAAGCTCTGCTTAGTTTGTGGCTATATGATGCTGAGTGAAATATGACCAGCAATATTTATTTATTTATCTTGTGCAATAATACTTTTTACTTTTTTATATTATGATGAATAAATGCTTATTAAAATAATTTGTGTTAAAATCACAGTTATTAAAATACTTAATAAATTGGAATACCTCTAATTTCGAAGTAATTGATTTAACTAAGCTTTCATTTCAAGACGTTATGTAGAATGATGTGTTCTTACGATAACTTTTTATCTGGTAACCGAAATTTCACATGTACCATTTTCATCAAGCATCCTACGTCATGCAATTTTACGATTATAGCTGACACTTCTGTACTCGACTGCACTTGCAAAACAACTGAATAAACAAGCAGGCTGCATAGCACAGGCGATGCGTCAAACACTACCCTTAAAATTCACCCCCTTTATACGCCTTATACTAGTTAAATTCACCCCCTTTTTACACCGGTCCAAAGCCAGCCATATTACTACATCACTAAAATTTATAACATACAGTATTTTGATACTGGTGTTTTGTTCTAATATAATTAAATGAGAACTATAAGTTTAAAGGCTCTGAGATCTAGACAAATACCTCACGATTACTTTTCCTTTTACGCTAACGCAAATTTGTCACGGTAAAATTTGGCAGTTGTCACATGACATTTCCACGGCTAATGTCATTCCCATACAATTCAATCTTTCCGCAGGCGTTAACGTCATCAAAAAGTGGTATTTGTCATTAGCTGTGGAAATGTGATGTGACAGCTGCCAAATTTTACCTTGACAAATTTGCGTTAGCGTGAAAGGAAAAGTAGGTAAGCGTGAGGTATTTAAAGCGTATAGTGTGTTGTCATAAGAACTTAGGTTGATACTTTTTAGACTTTATTTAAGTCTCTGACTAGTACTTTTTTCTATAAATGAGTCTCGTTCATTTACGTTCGATTGGCACCACACTAAAGCTGAATGAAGGATCATCAAAAAAATAACCAAGCAGAGTTTGTTGCCTGATTCTTCTATGCTTGGTCGCGCGCGAGGAACCGGCGTAAATTCACTTTAACATTTTAGATTCACGTATAGTTTTTAAGTTGACGTTTCTATATGATCCTTGTGATTTCAATGAATAAAAACCTATTGACTTTGACTTTGACTTTATTTGTCTAGACTCCTGGTAATTGTACTGCGGATGTGGATGCAGACAAACAAACACCCCCACTACTGTTTACTCCATGTGTCATGTCCCTTTCTATTATTTAAACTCGTATGCAAATGATACCTACTTTCGCATCGATCCTTGTTACGATTTTTGTTCTAACCAGTCGCAAATAAATCACACATACGTACGGTCGTCTTTCATTTCACGGAGATAGGCATCAAGCTAAAGTGAACCGTATTTACACAACCACCATGACACCTCAGATACATATCCAGTATGTAGATATTTGTAAATACCGATTAGGGGACAGTCAGATGCACGTGCTTACATTGTATTTGGCGCGTGTTTTGCAAATAGGTAGCATTAAGGAGTTAGCGATGGCCAAAATGCAGAAAATTCCAGAGGACCAATAACGAATCTTCTAGATATATAAATATTAATTCATAGTAAGTCATTCAACCTTTTCGTGACTGGTTCACTGCCTGACTAACAACCGGTTTCTGAAAAGTTAATCAAACTAACTATCAAAACTTATTTCAAATAACGTGATTGGTCGATGAAGTAAAACTAATAACATCACGTGACGTGAATTTTGACCAGTGATTAAGTAGTTATTGTTTTGATTAAGAGGCACGTGCTCAAAACATCACAAGAAAATCAGCATGTCTATGCACCAAAAGATTTTAAGGCATTTACAATAAATTTTACTTTCGTAATCCTTGTTAAGCTTAATGACTTGTTTTAAAACAGCTCATAAAATCACCAGAGCACATTTCTAAATCACTATTTTAGTTTCAGACAGACAATCCATTGTTTTTTATTCCTCTTATAAATAACTTTGCTAGCTCAGAGTAATATCAGGACAGCTATAGAACGTGGTAAAAAAACCCGGGTTGGCAAACAGGACGGTCGGTCGAATATATTGGCAAAGGCGCAGATATCGATCAGAGGCACACAAGACAGATAATATTTTTAGGACTCCGTACCTCAAAAGGAAAAATACGGAACCAATAGAGAATCACTTCGTTGTCCGTCCGTCCATCTGTCTGTCTGTCAATACCCTTTTATTCAGGAACAAGTGGAGGTAACAAGTTCAAATTAATATCAAATACGTAGGTATACGTCCCAAAGAGCTCTAAAAAATCAAGCTTCTAAGTCAAGGTAATAAATCAATACGGCCATTTATGCGACATATTTTGATACTCGCAAATAAATCAAAATCTATAGGGTACTTCCCGTGGACCTAGAAGCATTAGGCAAGAAGCAAGGTCACACACCACAAGTAAAGGAAAACGTCCGAAAAAAGTTAATTTATAGTTTTATCACATGAAAACACATGCTTTGCGATTATTACATTTGCTTTTAGAAGATTTACCATGACATATACCTATCGATGTATGGGAGAAAAAATTTTCAACTTCTACTTTCGACTATCTTTCTTTTTTTAGAGCCATGTTTGGTGCTTTCATAGTTTATGAACTCGAGTATCTAATGTTAATTATTTTGGTGAACATACAGTCTTGTACGGAACCCTCGGTGCTTCAAACAGACTCGCATTGATTTTTTTTTTCAAACAAAAACTTTTTTCACACGGTTTTTTTACAAATTTGAAACCTTTGACATGTATTTCCATCAATGATTGCAGCTGTTGTGACATGTTACAATAAAACCTGTTTAAGAACCATTATTGAAAACATACAAATCGATTGCGAAAAACCACTTTGTAATCCGATAAGCTATTTCGCAGATAAATAGTAATAGACAAACAATCTCTTATGGAAAACGAGTGTATCCCTAAGTCACGGGTACAAAAGGTCACCTTTTGTTTGACTAAATAAATACTTATTCAACTTCAAAGAGCTATTCTGTAAAAAAATACACAATAAGTCTTATTTTCTTGCTTTTGTTCCAAATTACGTGAGGTCGGCACAACATTTTTTTCTTCTTCCACAGTCCTTTATATCTGTAATTTCAGTGCTCACTCCTTTCTTATACATACTTCACACAATCCATCCATCTTTTGTTTGGTCTCTTATCCATTCCCATTTATATCTAGTACTCTTTTCGTAACATGACTTTATTCCCTCCTCATGCCATGTTCACCCTACAGTAAGAAATACAGAATAAGTAATTTACCTAAACCATATTTTTTAAAGTGGCAAACGAACAAAAGTCTTTAACGTATGGAAGCTTGCAATACCAGAGATATCACTCGTACTATGTCTCTGAGACAACGGGTGAAAAATCTCATGTACCTGTAATTTCACCGGCACCCATACCCTTCCAACCGGAACACATTTCCAGCATTAGATACTGCTTGGCGACAGAAATAGGTATTTTGGTTTGTCTTGCTTTTTGTGAATTTATTATTCGTGTTTTCACTTTTATAACCTGTTCATACTCGTGTTTATGTTGGTACACTTTAAAACTAGTATTTCTCTGAGCTTGGCACACAAAACCAACTGAAATTCCTTGTTTTATGAATGGAGATGACAAGAAAACAACTATTAACTTCACATCGTCGCAGAAGGCTGACGTAAAGCTCTTTTATACTAGCAAAGTAAAGACCTATTCAAAAGTATTGCAGGAACAAAAAACTTTATATATTTGCCCTATATCGTAAAATATTATAAGCGCCTGCAGCCAAAAAAACAATATATTAAATAAAATATTAAAATAAAGAAAAATGTACCGAACTCACCATTAAAAAATCTGCATCAACATATATAAATAAATAATGCGGGACTTTTTCACACAGCATCATCCAACTCCAAAGTAAGCAGAGCTTGTGTTATGGGAACAACATGACTAATATACTACTAATATATATTTTTTGTAAATACATACATTTTATACGTAGAAAACACCCAGATCCCGAGACAAATATTTGCAGATACAAACATTTGTCCCGCGGCGGGAATTGAACCCACAATCTTCTGCGTCTCAGGCGGGCCTTCGTCAACTGCGCCACAGAGGTCGTCTATATATCATTATGTTTTGAACATTTTATTACTATACACTTTTTACACGTGCTCAAATGGAGAAGAAAAACACCTTGAGGAATCCGGCAATCCCTAGAAACCAAAAATTTGAAGACATGTGCCAGCGATTAGCGTTCTTATAAGTAGCGATAGGCTTGCAATGTGTCCAGTGGATTGCTTACTACTGTGCATAACGTGGGAATGCGCCAAATATATTTGTGGAAATACCTCTGACTATCCCCTTCTTGGAATCATCACGTGAATCACCGTTTTGAGCATGTTTTAGTAAATATTTTTTTCAAATGGAAAAATCCATTGGTTCGAACCTACCACCTTCGGATCGAAAGTAAGTGGTAAGGAGAATAATATTTCTGTATTTTCTATTTTTGGTAGAAATTCTTACAAATATGTAAACCCATTTCGAAACTGGTAACACCAAAAGCTACCACAACAAAATAAAAAAAACAGTAAAACATTTTACAGTCAACATTCTTTGGCGGTTATTTCGTAAATTTATCTTTGGCACACATCCAACACATCTCTAAATATCTACACATAAACGATCTTACGTCTTACAGTTCAGAGCGGTTGTCTCGGAATAATGAATATTAATTTTTATTGTGATAAAACTAAAGAAACTTTTATTAAAAAAGGCGTACTACAGTATAAATGAATATCTTTTTTGTCAAATTTTAAATAATTTTAAGAATTTGACATTTTATAATTATATACATTTTTTTTCTTATTATTACATAAAATATTGTGACATACGCTAGACTGGTTGTATAATCAAATGCATGACTCTTTAGACTTAGACTTATACTTTATTTTTATATTAAATTTTGCATGCTGTAAGCAGATCATGACTGGACTATAACTGCATGCCCCCATGTTTCGCAAATAAATAAATTGAAATTGATACTACTAAAGAGGCGAAATTTATGGCACACGTTGTGGTAAACAGTTACCGTAACCTTTGGATGCTTGCAATACGCAGATACTTGGGGGTTAGAACTTAGTATGTGTGTATCTCAGGAGTATTTTTTTACACAGCATCACCTAGCCCACAGAGCAGAGCTTGTATTAAGGGAACTACATGACTAATTTACTACTTATATACTTTTTTTTGTAAATACTTACATACAAATTATACATAGAAAACACCCAGGCCCGAGACAAATAATTGTAGAACATACAAACATTGGTCCCGCGGCGGGAATCGAATCCGCAACCTTCGGCTTCTCAGGCGGGCTTTCGCCCACTGCGCCACTGACATCGTCAAGTAATACAATCAAATATATGGATAAAAGAATACTAATAATAAATAAATCATACTAATATCATTAATGCGAAAGTTTGTGAGAATGGATGTTTGTTACTCTTTCACGCAAAAACTAATAAACGGATTTTGATGAAACTTTACAATAATATAGCTTATACATCAGAATAACACATATGCTACTTTTTATCCGGGTACCACGCGGGCGAAGCCGTGGGCAGAATCTTGTAATTTTAAAAGTATCTAAAATCAATTTACAACAATTATGTAGCTCCAGGCCTGTGTTTTTTCTCACAAAATAATTTACAGCTTGACCGACTTTTGTTCGTGTTTTTGTCAGTTCGTGCTTGTCAGCGCTGAAATAAAATCTGTCATTCTTATTTCGTTGTCCCTAAAATCCATTCTATTTATATATTTAGCAGTGAAAGTGAAAAAACCAGGCGTTGATCTGATAAGTGCTTTGACGAGTTTATAGATTGAGTAAGAAAACATACAATTTATGCATTTCAAGTTCTTTAGTAATTTTTGAGTCTTTTTAAGTAATAATATGCATTCCTGCCAATTAATATTTAAAAAGACTAAAAAATTACTAAAGAACTAAGAAGAAGCTGCTTAAATAATAATATGCATAATATGCATTATTATTCTGTCCCTAAACAAAAAAATGTATAGGGATAGAATAATAATACATAAACGCAAAAAATACTTTATAGTATTTTTAATACTTATATCTGAAAGCATATTTTCATATATAATGTATTAAGTGGTAAGTTTAAGATATCTCAATTCCACATTTTAAGTAACAATGTATTCGTCAAAACATGTGGTAACGGTCGTACGAAGATAACTTGTAGTATGTATCTTATGGCAGCAAAGTAATGCGTTACTTTGTAGCCATAACATCAGAAAACCTCTGAAACAAAATACAATTCAGTGGGGTGCTACCGTGAAATGAATATCAGTTTTCGGTAAATAGTGAATTCTGTCAAAGTCAAAGTCAAAATTACGGTTTACGGTTTTAGATCATTTATTTCTCAAAAAGATTTACTATATAAATCGCTTACTGAGAAATCACAATATTCTTATACAACTTAACAAGTATGTACTAAGATGCATTTTAGATGTAGTGAAAGTAACATGCATGGCTAGGTAAGTAGGTAGGCAAGGGATCTACCTACACACACAGAAAAAATAATAATTGAAAAAACACAGAACCAGATCTATCATTCAATTTACATGTAAATTAAGAAAAACATTGTGGGTAGTGAGAAAAAAACTGCTGATAATCGCATGTCATACGATTTGCAAACCGAAACAGAACTTGTTTACGCACGCAAAATTCATTTATTCATTAAAATTACAAGGATCACTTTGAATAGTCGGTTTTACGAGTATCTATTGCCTGTTCTTTCGCGACCAAGCCAGGAATGACAAAAAAAACTTTTAGCTTTAAACCCATAATCCAATCAATATAAATAAATAATTTTGGACATTTTCACACAGCATCATCTTACCCCAAAGTAAACAGAGCTTGTGTTATGGGCAGCGTTGCCAGAAGGTTACTTTTGTAACTTTTTAGGTGATTTTTAACTACGTCTGGTTACACAAAAGGTTACTTTTAGGTGATTTTCTGGAATATGTAGTATTCATAGGTAGGTATTTTTTTTTTTACTTGAATATAAATTTAAAGAGAACGTAGTAGCGCTCTTTTGTTGCATATTTTTGCAATGTTGGCAAAAAATGGAAAAGGAAAAATGGGTTAAAAAACGATAAATCGTAAAATGCAACTTCAGATAGAAAACACAACTAAATTATATTTTTTTTCTGTAAATTAACACAACCAACATCTGTCTTAAAGGGGAACAACTTTCAGTACCTTATTAAAGGGGGAAAATAAGAAAGGTTACTTTTCACACCAAATGGTTACTTTTTTATCTGTTTTAGGTTACTTTTGTCATGACTCGGCTGGCAACACTGGTTATGGGTGCTAAATGTCATTTTTTTTAATACATACATTTTACATAGGAAACACCCAGACCCGAAACAAATATAAGCAGACCATAACAAACATTTGTCCCGCGGTGGGAATCGTACCCGCAATCTTCTTCGTCTCAGGCGAGCTTTCGCCCACTTCGCCACAGAAGTTGTCCAATATAGAATGCATGGATGAAAAATGCATTTTCTTGGCACTGTTTACCGATTTCGTGACGTGACGTTTGTCATTTATTAGCCAGCTAACTCAGCCGAAGTAAACTAGAATTTGAAACGTTGATCAACTATTGTGCAAGAAATGATGTAACGTTTTGAATGACGCCAATACAAAAGTTTTCATTCGAGATTTGACGTCAGTGACAGGAGGTGCCAAAAAGTCAAGAACTGAAAACGAACGGCCAGTTCGATCTCCGCCGCGGGACAAATGTATGCATGTTCTGGAGATTGTAGTATATTTCTATATCTAACTTTCTTTATAGGAATGATTTCTTGTAAATACCCACGTAGGATGGAAGATACTGCTCCAAAGAATTACTCATTCATAATTTCCAGCCCTCCTTTGAGCTATAATCGACGGAAAATCCATGTTTCGGCGTATTTCACCTCAAAAACATTATTACATGAGACGAAAGAGCAGAATTTTCTGATCTAAACTATAAAACCATTTTTCATTTTCAAGCACTATTTTTAGCTAAAAATGTTTGTTTTCTAATTGACAGATTGACACTTTCTGTCAGTGTTCATCACAACTTTATTTTTTATTTGGTTGTTTTGTGAAAGTTTGCATATAAAAACGAATGTTTGCAGAAGGTTATATATGGAAACTTAATAGAACCTCTATATTCAGTCTAGAATAACACTAGCCACTCACACTCCAAATTCAAACATAAAACTTCCTATAAATACGGCATTGAGCAGACTCAGCCGGCAGTTCAGTTCTGACTCTAGAACCATAAAGACCTAGAAAAGCCTATACCTTGAAGCTGCAGTGGAGCTCTGACTCTAGAACCATCAGAATACCTAGAATCTAGAAGAGCCTCAACCCTGGTCAGAATCCTGACGCAGAATCCTGACGCTGAATCCTGACGCTGAATCCTGACGCTGAATCCTGACGCTGAATCCTGACGCTGAATCCTGACGCTGAATCCTGACGTTGAATCCCGACGATGGACACTGACGCTGGACACTGACGCTGGACCCTGAAGCAGAACCCAGAGGCTGAAGACCTGAAAGCCGAGGACTCTGAACACTGACGCTAAACACTGACACTGGACCCTGAAGCAGAACCCAGAGGCTGACGACCTGAAAGCCGAGGACTCTGGCTAGCCTCATACTTCCGCTTGGACCTCACCTGCTGGGCTCTGAAGACTGAGCTGTAATCAGTCTGACATCAGGGCGGGTCCACTTCCTCCTCGCCCTAAAGATATTCTCCACAAATTTAACAACATCATTTCTTCAGGTCAACTACACTTCACCTCCAGTCAACGCTTCGCACTGCACCCGTCGGTCTTCTCTCCGCTATACTTCGGTATTACGTCGTGTAGTGTCCATTAAATCATTAATCATCACTAGGTAGGTAGGTTATAATTTTTGATTAAATATTGTTAAAAATCTTTAATACCCTTTCTTTTCTTAAGATTTAACTTGCCGCTTACAGCCCTTCTCTTGAAAACCTAGGGTAGGGCTGTAACGTGACAAGATCTGGTTTTGTGGAAGGTACCAAAGTACTCGTAGTTCTTGATGTCTCGCCCAACGCCCACGTCTCGCAATCACACTGCCCGGCATGCCCCTACAGCGAAGCACTCGCACTGCTCAACTCGTTGATTACTCAGGAACCAAGTGTCATGATTTAGATAGATAGAAAATTATTTATGGCACAAAATAGTAGTACATGGGTGAACTTTATGCTAAAAAGCATTCCCTTCCAGATAACCTTTGTGTATTGTGGAAAAAGATGTGTTGGTAGTGCACAAAATGGTTAAAACAAAATAACATATTAAGCTTAAAAACATATATTTGTTGATAAACGTTCTCCCTCCGCGACGCGTCGTGCACTGAAGAACGTAGAAGGAGAACGTTGCGAACACTCACCTTGATGAAGACTCTCGGAATGAGTCGAAACTTAGTCGGTGCCTTCACCGATAGTGCGGTACGTGAAAATTCCCGTTTTTACAATATGAATAGTCAAGTCCACAATAGTTTTTGTAATAAAATATTTGTTGATGTTTGTCTTTTACAAATATTAAGTTCTTTGTAAATTGTAATTTGTATTCATATTGTAAAAACGGGAATTTTCACGTACTGCACGATCGGTGAAGGCACCGACTAAGTTTCGACTCATTCTGAGAGTCTTCATCAAGGTGAGTGTTCGCAACGTTCTCCTTCCGCGTTGCGCCGTGCACTGACTTGTATCTCTAGCTCTAAAACGTTTTGGCCCTTGGCTGTAAGTTTGTGAGGTTTTAATAATTCGGACTATGTATGTGACTATGGTTTATTTACATTTATTTAACGTCTAAAGCGACAGGAAATAACAATGATTTATTTACCTATATTTATATAATGTCTAAAGCGACAGTGTGAGACAAATGACAAAATTCAGATAAAACGACAAATGTGACAAGAAATCGTTGTTATTTTGGATCATTCCCACCAATGCAAAATCTATTGTTCTCCAATTTATAAATTCCATACATGTATTCCCAAGCAATCCCATGTAGTATTCCGTCACTTATGAAATTTTCTGTAACTTTAGTATTGTTAAAAAATAATATAGTATAGAACTTGGCCACACTGCTTATGAACATTTTTAGGAAGCCACCCAGCTAGGCTCACAACCTCTGTGGCGCAGTGGGCGAAGGCCCGCCTGAGACGCAGAAGGTTGCGGGTTCGATTCCCGCCGTGGGACAAAAGTTTGTATGATCTACAAATATTTGTCTCAGGTTTGGATGCTTTCTATGTATTATATGTATGTATTTACAACAGAAAAAATATATAAGTAGTATATCAGTCATGTAGTTTCCATAAAACAAGCTCTGCTTAGTTTGGGGCTAGATGATGCTGTGTAAAAAGTGTCCAGCATTATTTATTTATTTTATATTTATTTATGCGTGCTGCGAAATATTTTTTCATCACATAATATCTAGACAATATATTATTTTCTTGACTGGACGTACGATACATTTTTGGCGTGATATTGAACTAGCTAGATAAATCAGAAAGGTGCGTGGGGCATTTCTGTTTAGTTCTACTTACAAAACGGCTAAGTACCTATAAGTTCTAACTATAAAATGTGTGCTATAAAATGTGATTTCGCAGTAGCACTCGGCTTAGTGGCGGTGTCGCGAGCGCTCGCTAATGAGGCGGGGGCGCTTTGCATAGTTATTGTTTCCCGACATGTCGGCTTTATAAAGTGGTTACAAATTTCCAACTCGTACTGAACTTCTCAACAATGGCTATGATGTGCTTTGAAGATAACATGTGCTCCATTTACACTTTGATCAATGACTGCGGAGCCACGCCACAAACGATGCCTTGCTCTACTAATGTTTTTTTTTATTTGTTGTATTATAGACGTACATACCTACACTGTAAACACCTACCTAACTATGTGAAGCTAGAGGAAAATTACATAAACTAAGCCAAATGTTGGTCTCAAGTAGGTAATACAAATCCCAAGATACGAAGAAGACTTAGTATAGGTTAATTAGTATCTAATTAACCTATACTAAGCCCTTAATTAGTATCTAATAACTAACTTCTGCCCACGGCTTCGCCCGCGTAGTACCCGGATAAAAAGTAGCATATGTGTAATTCTGATGTATAAGCTTTATTACTGTAAAGTTTCATCAAAATCCGTTTAGTAATTTTTGCGTGAAAGAGTAACAAACATTCATCCTTACAAACTTTCGCGTTTATAATACATAGTAGTAGGATTATGATATTAAATTGATAGTATTTACTGGACACGCCACACCATATTTTTGCATGCCCAGAATGACTGGTATAGAATGCCTTAGCATTAAGTTATCTTGGCACTACATTGTTTGCGCTGAAGTATTTATTCAATAAATAAATAAGACTTTGATTGTTGTGCTATTGGCTTACATAATTAAATCTGTCGTAAATAACGATAAGCAACCGATAAGTTCCAGGTCAGCTGAGCGATCACACTAACTTATGGCTATAGAGATGGCAGTAAATTGTTTCAGTAGTTCCTTATTTTAATGGTTCATCCATCCAAAAAACGGAACGTACAACATGAAACCAATTTTGTTCATTCGCATTGTCCATCTATGGCTCATCCAGCTTACAAATTAGCGTGATACGATTCATCCCATCCGATGATACCAGCCATGGGAAATTAGTGGTGATCGCCCCGCTGGTTTTTGTGGTAACACGGTACTCGTGATACCCACGTTACAGAAAATCTAACCGTGGTTCCTGACCCAAAATAGGACTATGCGTGTGTCTGTTGGCTGTTTATAATTATTAATGTATTTATCCGAAAATGAATGAACGTATAAGTAGGAACACTAAAGTCAAAAAGTAAGCAAATTTACAGCGACTAACTCTGGCCTAAAATCAGCCTTAAACCTACTCCGACATAACTTGATGGCTGTTACAGCGAAGACCAACGCAAAAGCCTTCTACATAGATTTTTTAAAAGAGACCGCATACAATAATTTGAGAACTGTAAAATACAAGTCTATAATTTATTAGACATCTACGGCGGCACTCTTTTGCCAATACCTATTTGCGTAACTAAGATAAAATATTATCTATCAATCTTAAAGGTACTGATGAAATCAATTGATGACCCCCCACTAGTGATGTGTTTTGCCTCACGCACGGGGGAACTAAATCTTGGACCCCCGGATTGAACGAAGATTGAATGGGACTGCGATAAAAATAGATAGCCGAGAAAATAGAAGCAATATATGAAAAACATTGGAGGCACACGAAGACTATTCAGAACAATTCTGTGATAAAAGCAATCTTGAATATAAGATTCCTTCCTAGCAGTAAAGTTTACAAATGGACTGTCCATATTGTAAAAACGGTGAAGGCATCGAGTAAGTTTCAACTCGTTCCGAGAGTCGTCATCAGACAAATCGACTGTAAAAAACCCAATTCTTATATTTGAAAAAAATAGAAAGTAATGTGATAAATGTCAACATTTTATTATTTTCTAAAAATGATTCCTAATAAAATAAAATATAATTGAGATTTATAGTGAAAAGATTACAAAAATTGCTCGTTTGCAACAAGCTTTTGTTCCTTAGCTTATTCCTAGTGACAGGTTTCTAGAGAAAATTAGCCACATAACATTTTATTCCAAAAACTATCGTGAATTTGATTATTCATATTGTAGAAACGGGAATTTTCACGTACCGCACTATCGATGAAGGCACCGACTAAGTTTCGACTCATTCCGAGAGTCATCAGGGTGAGTGACCGCGACGCTCTCCCTCCGCGTCGCATCGTGCACGTGTCTTATTTTTTTTAATGTTTGCTGTTACGCGATATTATATGTTAATGATTATTTTTTTAATGGGTAGGGTATTACTTTAAGGTATATATTTCATGGAAAAATAAAAATAGGGGATGAAATTTAATATTGGACTTTTTATCTACTTTCCATTATTTGAACTCTTATTTTTATCATGAATATTTTTTTAAAGATAAATATACTACACTGAACATTTAACCTATATACTTTTTAATAAAATATAGATTCCTTATGGTATGTGGAACAAAAATTGGTCTTATAATAGGTAAAAGGTGAATATATCGCAATCTATAAAACATCCGTTTAACTTTAAAGTGTAATCTTCGAGATATCCGGCCTACATACCGGCACACCTCAGCTCCGTTATTATCCAGCCTAGTTCTACCCCGCTCCTAGGAATTTTCATAAGCGCTGTGCTTTGAATAAGTAATGCTGTATAACTGAACAATTGTGGAATCGTAGTGCAATTTTCACTGAACACGTAAATCTTTTACCGTAAATGTTCGTTTTAATTTATTGTATACAAACCTGGAAAAAAGTAGCTTATCTGCTATTCTAGGTTAAGAACTATATTTGTTTCAAATTTAATTTAAATCAATCCTGCTGCTTATAGAGATTATTAGCACCTCTATACCGTAAGAGTTAAAAGAACAATCTATACCTCCAAGTTTTATGCTTCTAGGACTTATGGTTTAGGCTGTGAGTTGATAGATCAGTCAGTAAAGGAACAGTTTTATATTTTTAGATAGATGTATTAAGTACTAGAATCTGTTTTACAAATCCTTAGAAAAATATGTAAAAATATTTATAAAAAAAATATAACAAATACTTAATCCTCATGGTAAATTTGATTATTGACTAAAAATTTAGATTTTCCACGTCAGAAAAAACATACTCGCCTGATAAAAAAGATAAGAAAAAATTAAGAGTATGATGATCTGATTTTATCTAAGGCCTCCGCCTTAGATAAAATCAGATCATCATCATATAAAATAGATTAATCAATGTTTTTACTCCCTGAGGAGAATACAAAAGAGACTCATTGTGAAGAGAAACGGTCGCTGTATTTTTTGTGCTACGTAGGTTCTACGGATATACTACGAAGGTGCTACGTTGATGCTACGAAGGTTCTACGTACGTACATAATGAATAGATATCGCATTCAGATTTAACATTTTTTAAGCCTCTTTAAAGCTGATACAAAATATACTCGCTACTATACTATTGTTAAGGAACTGTTTATTGGCAAATTTTCAGCAGGATTTACGTGCAAAATATCAAACAATTTATGTTCCACTTCAAAAGTTTATAATATATTAAGAGAAAGAGATTGCTTCTAACCCACATAAACGCACATGTGGTGTTTCTACAAAAAAACTTCATATCTTTACTCATGCATTCACCATAATCTCATATAAGAATTTCCTTGGTTGAAGAATGATCGACGGTACTCTACGCATTAAATTGTAACATACTATGTAATAAGATGTCTAAGTATATAGTTGTACTCAAAATGAATATTCTTAGTTTTATACTTTTCTATTCTGTTGTTGACATTAAGAGCAAAAAAGCTGATGAATAAATCAATGCGCTAATAGGCTCACTGTGGAAAACCATTCTCAAATAATCCAACCGTTACTTAGCTAGAAAAGAAAAAAGAAAATCTATTGCAACGAAACCTTATTACGATTCCCATCTCGCCCTAATATTGCTCCGATTTAAGGTGAAATAAGAATTCTTAATTCTGTTCTTAAGTAAATACGGACTGTAACGAGCGATAGTAAAAAATCTAATGAGGCTTAGTCTGAAAATTGGTCCAAATTTTTCTATAAATGATTGCTTTGAGTTTTGTTCTGTTTGAAACGAGGGTATTAATAGGTCTAAGAAGGGAGTCGTTATTTTTTATTATATTTTGTTCTGGTTTGTGTAATAGAGCACTTATCTTGCTTCTGCACATGGCTTCGCTTGTGTTTTATCCTGATAAAGCCCCTTGATTTTATTCTAGGTCGCGTATTATATTTTTTCCATATTTAAACCCACAATTTGGACTAACATCAGTACTTAACTAATGTATATCTGTTATAATTGACAACAAATATCCAAAAATACATCGATACAAACTTTAATATTCAGGGAAATCTGGTATCAAAAACTACGTATACCGTGGGTAGGTACTATAACACCCACACCCGGAAAATATCTGCAGAACATGCAAAAATTTGTCCCGCAGCGGGAATCGAACCGCATCTTTTATTTCGTAGGTCGCTACTGGCCCGACACCATTGAAGTCGTAATATAATGTCATCGCATGGATGTCGTTTACTTTAAGGTTTTTTTTACCATGTTTTGAGTGAATCGAACCAGGGAATAAAAAATCTAACTATATTACATACTCGTTATGAGTAATATTGAAATAAAAAAAATATCTACCTATGTCATTATTTACGTGAAAGTTTCGCCCGACACCATTGAGGTCGTAATATAAGGTCATCGCATCGATGGGTTTATATGTTTTGAGTGAATCGATCCAGGGAATATTTTTTCCATACATATTTTAGAACTTTATTGCTCACTCTCTAGGGGTAGTTTTTTTTAAATAAAAATACGTAACGTTGTTGTAATTGTTTAAATAAAAATATGTAGTAATTGTTATCTAACACCGTCAGTTAACTATTTGTTAAAAAGGCTATTTTCTGTCTGCAGCGTAGTTTGCCTGGTTTCTGTGTTTCTGTAAATGTCGTCTACAAAATGACGTCATTTACTTCGTCTGGCGCCTCTTCTAAGTTATGGCACCATTATGAGGAACTCCGTGGCGCGGCGGGTGAGAAGCTGGCTGGAACGCAAGAGGCGCGGGCTCAATTCTCGCTGCTTTATTCTACAACTAGTTTCTGCCCGCGGCTTCGCCCGCGTGGTATGTTAATAAAAGTAGCGTATGACCGTCTCCAGGCTTCAAACTATATCCACCAACTTTTGAGTGAATCGAACAAAGGATTACAATTTTCCATACCAAAGTTTCGAACTCAATTGCTCACCCCCAAGGGTAGTTTTGAAAAAAAAAATACATGTTTCATTATTTAAAAGTTTATTTGTACCGAGTTTTGAGCGAATCCAACCAAGGAATAAAATTTTACATAGAAACTTTACCACCCTGTTTAACTCCCTTAGGGGTTGATTTTCGAAAATTAGATAGACCTATGTGTTATTCCAGAACCTAAACTATCTACATTCCAAATTTCATCAAAACCGGTTTAGTAGTTACGGAGATACGTGGTAACAAACATTCACACACACAGACTTTCGCATTTATTATATTAGTAGGATAGTAGGAAGTAGGATAACTTCTTACAATAGCATACATTACAGAATGTACGATTTTTAATAATATAATGAATTTATATTATTAAACCAAACCCATTCTGAAATCACTGTTTTAATGACTAAATAACAGATCTATTACGTAGCTTGATTTTAAGTAATTTGACAAAACTTACTCTAAATAGAGTATGGAATTGACGACATCTGTATCTCAGTGGGCGAAGGCCCGCCTGAGACGCAGAAGGTTACGGCTTCGATTCCCGCCACGGGACAAATGTTTGTATAATGTATAAATATTTGTCTCGGGTATGGGTGTTTCTATGTATAAATAAATAAATAATGCTGGACATTTTTCACACAGCATCATCTAGCCCCAAACTAAGCAGAGCTTGTGTTATGGAAGCTTCAAGACTGATACACTACCTATATACCTTTTTTTTTTTTTACATACATATTATTCATAGGAAAACACCCAGACCCGAGAAAATATTTGCAGATCTTACTTACATTTGTCCCGTGACAGGAATCAAACCCGCAACCTTCTGCGTCTCAGGTTGACCTTCGCCCACTGCGCCGCAGAGGTCATCGAATATTATTTTTGGATTAAAAAAAAGTATATAATTATATCAGTCATATAAAGTTCCCATAATACAAGCTCTGCTTGGTTTGGGTCTAGATGATGCTGTGTGAAAAACGTCCAGCATCATTTATTTATTCAAGTGTACAGTAAAGTTCCTACGGCGAATCAATGAGTATTAGTAGACCTATATACCTTGGTAAATATGCATCCACCAGCCTTTTAGTTAACTAATGTTCGATAACACAGTAAATCCCATTAAATCTGCACCGCGCACGTATTACGAATCTCATTAACAACCGAAAGAACGGCTTAGAAAATAGAGCTCTAAAAATGTTTTATCACCTCTCCTCCATTTCGGGTTCATTTCCGAACAGACTGGGCTTATTTTTTATCAGGTAGATGAGATTGTTTTTGAATTGAATTTAACGCTTTCTCACTATTACCAAATTCAATTTAAATTTTAGGAAACAGCGGCAATTTATCGTTTACGGAAGGAGTTTGATAAAAATGATTCACATATAATGAGGCTAAGATATAAGACCAACTGATAATAAAATACATTTATTTTGAGCAACGACATGAATAACATAATAATGATGGTAAAATAATAATAATAATAATAATGCTGGACATTTTTCACACAGCATCATCTAGCCCCAAACTAAGCAGAGCTTATATTATGGGAACTACATGACTGATAAGGTATATATATACATGACTGTTTTTTTGTAAATACGTACATATTATACATACTATATACCCAGATCCGAGATACATATTTGCAAATGATACAAACTTTGGTCCCGCGGTGGGAATCGAACCCGCAACCTTCTACGTCTCAGGTGGGCCTATGCTCACTGTGCCACAGAGGTCTTCAAGTAATTAATGTTTTATTTATTGCCAGAACCCGCTAATACCAGTTATTTATAAAATCGAAAATACCACAAGTTCTTACTTATAGGTCAAAAATATTATTTGCATTAATTACAACGAACTTCTTGTTTACTTGACTTCTACACTTCACGGCTGTTACTGTGTCACATATAGACTTAATATTTGACGTATCATCTCATTCAAATTCGACACAGCCTTGCCACGAGGGAGATGTCTGGCAAGATCGATGGTTTTTTAGAACGTTTTTGCAATACGTTCTCATATATATTATATATATAACCAAGCTCCTACCGCATATATTATATGCCAGAGAATGTTATACAAACACCTAACCTAACATTATTCAAAACTAAATTAAATAATGCTAAACATTTTCCACACAGCCCCAAACTAAGCAGAGCTTATATTATGGGAACTAAATGACTGATATATTAATTATATACTTTTTTTTGTAAATACATACATAATAATATTATACATAGAAAACACCCAGACCCGAGACAAATATTTGTAGATCATACAAACATTTGTCCCGCGGCGGGTATCGAACCCGCAAACTTATGCGTCTCAGGCGAGCTTTCGTCCACTGTGCCACAGAGATCGTCTTAATTAAAATTTTGGCTTGTCGAGAGGGCGTTTCATAACATGAAGGACTTAGTTAGCAAAATCAGCTAAGTTCATAATGAGACTGTAGGTACCTAGGTACCTACTACTATGTACTTCTAATTAAACATTAATTATTACTAATTATTTTCCTTTTTTACAATTTCTATTATTATTATTTTCTTTATTTTTTACTTTGGTTTTTATGTGTGTATAATTAAATAAATTATTCATTTATACAGTACTTAATTTGATTTTCAAGACTGTGAATATAATTATCTGTCTGACTTGTAAAATTTATTCATATTGTAAAAACGGGAATTTATATTGGGTATTATAAAAACGAATGAGTAGAACGAACGAACGAACTCTCGGAATGAGTCGAAACTTAGTCGGTGCCTTCACCGATAGTGCAGTACGTGAAAATTCCCGTTTTTACAATATGAATAGTCAAGTTCACGATAGTTTTTGGTGTAAAATTTAATTACCAATAAATTGATTATTCTGCTCTTTTTCTTATATCTGCAGTACATAATGTGCCACAACAAAATCCGGAAACTGTGACAAGGGTCCGTAACTAACAGCACTCAGAATATAATGTTACACGCAATCACTAATGAGATACAGTTAGACTATAATTTTATAGTTAATTATGTTTGGTAACGCACTTGTATACAATGACCGCCTGATTTAAGTTACCTAGAATAATAATAAAAAAAATAATCTGGTCATTTTTCACACAGTTCATCTAGCCCCAAACTAAGAAGAGCTTGTATTATGGGAACTACGTGACTGATATACTACTCTTTTACTTTTTTTTTATAAATACACATAGAAAACACCCAGACCCCAGACAAATATTTGCATACTAACACTTGTTACGGCGGGAATCAAACTTGAAACCTTCTGCGTCCCAGAAGGGTCTACGCCCACTGCGCCACAGAGGTCGTCTATCAATTATCCTACTATCCTACTAATATTATAAACGCGAAAGTTTGTGAGAATGGATGTTTGTTACTCTTTCACGCAAAAACTACTGAACGGATTTTGATGAAACTTTACAGTAATATAGCTTATACATCAGAATAACACATAGGCTACTTTTTATTCGGGTACCACGCGGGCGAAGCCGTGGGCAGAGGCTAGTAGTTTATATGTATAGATAAAATACCAAATACCTAATAGGAGGCCTATTCCATAATCTAAAGATTAATAAAGCTTGTATAGCATCAAACATCGCTCTAGCGAAAATATAAGTCTGATTAAAAGATGAACTTTGTAGTTAAAAAAATGATCGCCCATACATCATGATGTCACGGTCAATTAACCGACTGAAAGTAATCACAAAACATAACATTTTCGTATGATATATTATAATTTTTTTTTATTGTAGGTACATAAATACAAAGAAAACGAAGGTGACTGCAAATAGTTATAAAAACTGTGGCGCAGTCACCAACGCCACCAATTATTTTTTTTTTACATCAGTAGGTTTAGGGAAAGATATTTATAGTAAATGTTAATAATAATACAACTACAGATTAACGCTTTTCGAACTTTTCCCTATAATTGTGCTGTGAGATCTTGCTTCTTGCCACGTTCATGATTCTAAGTCAACAGGAGGTTATAGGTTTTGATTTATTTGCGAGTATCAAAATATGTCGCATAAATGGCTATTTTTTTGCATTGACATCAAGCTTGATTTTTTTGGAGCTCAATTATACATATTTGATTCATTTCAACTTGATACCTACACGCGATCCTGAGAACAAGTATCTTGACAGATTGACAGACAGGCAGACAAATGGACTACGAAGTAATCCTATAAGGGTTCCGTTTCCGGGTATATATTTAGGCCTGGACTTAGTAGGCTTAAACTCGATTTTAGACCACCTTTTGCAACGAGACCGTTTACGTCTATCGAGATAAGCGTAAGACGCTATAGTCATAGTCATAGTCATTTATTCACCTTCGGAAAACAGGGAACACTTGGTTTTGTTACTTACATAAATTCTGTAGCGGCTGTAGGTACATAGGCCTTGACAGATTGTAAATAATTGTAAAATAAAAAATAACACTATAAAATTATTTGAGGCAAAACAAAATAATAAACAAATTATAACAGTTAGTCAAATAACGTTCAAACAATAAGTGTTGCCATTGTATTGAATTTCTACTAAAATCCTAAATAAATAAGCAGCTGTAAAGAGGCCTTGTCAAACAAAGTAAATAATTATGATAGAACCAATAACCAATAATAGTTAACCAATAACTTAAAATAAATAAATGTCAGCATCTTATTAGAATTTTGGGTTTTCCAGCGCAGTGACAGACCTACGTTAATCGAGGCATCTACCGGCCGTTACGTGGTGCAAAATATCTGCTGGAGTCCACACGCTAACAATATAACTTTATAAAACGTGCATATATTGTAATATATACGTTTTATAACGTTATATTGTTACTTCCTATGCTTGTCATTCCCACCCGGATTAAACCCCTATCCGCAAAGCCGCAGTAATGGAAGGAGGCAAGTAAAATGACATTATTTGCTGACGCTGTCATCCATCAGTGTTCAGTTTGGACAGGGGCGGATGAAGGGATGTCCATTTCATCAATCCCATTGTGGAGTCCTGAATGTGGAGATTCCATAACAAGGTAAAATACGCCGTGTCCATATACACGGCGTATTTTAGATGCTCAGAGAACACGTGTGACATATATTAAATTAATATGAAACACTTTTCATGTGTTTAAGATTTGTAAACACTGTCATATAATGTATTGAAATATTTGCTCTGTGTTTCACAAGCATATTTCTGAACGAAAGTGAAGTTTATATAAACCGGTAACACTTTTCAGGACCAAACAAAAAAGTACCGAAAGAAACTTGTGATGTTTGTTTACTCTGAGTTAACTCATAAGTTTTCCTAAATTTTCTAATAACAGTCAATCATTGTAAAATAATAATGTTTTTTGAAATAAGGACGGCGAGTGCCAGAACCAAAATGGACCCTATTCATATCTTAATTTTAGTCCGACACATTTAAGTCCACTAAGGAACACAAAACACAAGCACGAGCCGAACGCAGCAATTGATGGCCTTGTTGGTGAGTCACAGAACCTAATTTAATCCTATTTCTAGTTATTTGTGGAAATTAGGGATATAGGTCTCACTCAAAGTTTGATCACTTTTGATTTTTTTAGTACTTAACCTAAAAAATTCGTCATATCCAAACGTCATTTCTCGGAAATTATTCAATTCCTAACTTTGGGAGTGGTATTGTTGGAATAGGGGAGTCCATCCCTTCCACCCCCTATCCTTTTTTTACCTAAATTCCTTTTTAAATTCTACCCCCCATTTCAGTCCTGCCGCACTAAAGACCATTTGGAAACCAATACCTATTGGTACCAATACCTACTTACTATCCAGTTATTATTATGGACTGAATATATTTATTTTTGTTCTTACTGATAACAATACTTACTGTCTATAATTTTCGAATATCTTAATTGTTGCTCTTATTGGTACTTGTACTTATTGCTATGTATTATTACAACTATTATATAATATGAAGCAGTTGTTGACTTTAAATACACTATGAATAACATTACTGTTGTTTTCTTGAATTGCCTGCCTACAATCTTTTATATAGGTAGAAATTTCCATATCCACTCAGGTTGTAGGTTATTCTACTGTAAGTAGGCTTTTCAAACCTATTTAAGTTGGTTATTAGTTGTATTAAAAATATTATAAAACATTTTAAAAGTAATAACTTTTTCGGTAAACTCTCTATATTTGCATTACTTTATCCTATTATCTCACGCGTGTATACGCGCTTTCGACGCAAGTGAAACGTACTTCAAACATATTATACACGTTCCATAAAAAAAAAGTGACATTTCAACATCACTAATATTTATTCTAGCGGAGGGCATTAGTACAGGGCATCCTAGTTTGAGTACTAATGTTATCCATATAGGATTATACAGTATTTAAACATGATAAATACTTTTAAGATTGTACCTACATATATAATAACGTTGTAGTCAATAAATAATTTCAACTTCAATTTCAATGTAGACCCCTCTATACACCAAGTATTCTAACCGCGTCGATCTATTGATCTAACGCTTAACCCCACGTTTTAGTGACGCAAAACAGAAACGCAGAATGTTTGCAAGCGTCGACCGCCACTCAACTGTCCCACAGATTAAAAATTTGTTGCTCTTAACTGTCTGCACTCTACTCTTTTTTCTTCTCTGTGCAGTTTGACATTGAGATTCGCAGCTCGTGATCTGGCGATCACCGATTTGTCATCAAGTACAGTTCAATTTATTGGGTTCATAGAGGCGGCTGACGTGATTGTTTAGACAGTTGAAAGAGGGTTAAGAGGGAAATAAAATTGCGTACTCGTGCGTTAAGATTTATTAGCCAGTTAGCTTTTTAAAATGTACCCCTTTTTGTTCATTTTATTTTTTTGATTCATTCAATAATTCGAAAAAGGAAGCTTTACATCAAACACTAGGATATGGGAAATTTGGCATTACAGCCAACTTACTTAAAAATGTTATAATAAAGATTTTTCGAATGGTTTCTTAAGGATCCGGCGAACGCATCTCGCAAATTCAATTCGAGGAGCGTTCAAAACTACCGCTATCTCTTTTTGGCTGATGCAGGCCCGCCCGTGCTTGCGCGATAGTAATATTAGCCGTTATAAATTTGGTGGTGTTCCTTAATACCAAAAATTATGACTGAAAACATGTTGTATTTTTCACATCGTGTTGTTATTTTGTAACAAGACAATATAAGCTATGTACCTAATCAAACAATATGTAAGATATGTTTTTTTTAATATGAAACAAATAAGATGAAAACATCTCTGAAATGACGTAAAAATATCCAAAATGCGATTCGTTTACATTTCATTTTAGGTAAGTATTTTGAAAAAATATTTATCAAGGTTCCTAGATAAATACTATCTGAATACAAATAATAACATAATATGGTGGAAATGAGCTCTTATTAGAAATGATTTTGGTATTACGTTTGTATGGGCAATTCATCCTCCACAGGCCTCTTAAGGCTCATCGATTTGAATGATTATCGTTCAATATTTTCTAGAGTTTCCTAAGTGACGCGAAACCATTGGAAGTATGCGCCATTACTTACTGTTCCAATACCATGTAAGACGCGAAAATGTGTCAAATATAACGTTTGGACATGTCTCTGACTTCCCCACTTAGTATCCACACAGATCTGCGTACTAGTACTAAATATCTCCATCATGGTGATTACCTTAGTGAGCGTGTTTGTTTTTGTTTTGTTTGTTTTATATTCCTGAGTCATCAGTTGCGTTCAACTGGGTTTGATAGATAACGGTGGCAGAGGCGATGTATTCAAAGATAAATGGTTATCAAAGTTTGCGTGGATGTTCTGCTTGCCACCGCCATCGCTCCCGCTTCAGTTTGACCGGGGCCTTACTAAAGAAACCGCACAGCACAAAAGAACTGCGATACAAACCCTACTTGACGCAAATGGTACGCCCCTTGAATATATGCATGACCCATGATATAAATGTTACTGATTTTAAATAATATCTTTCAGTTTTTGCCATTATGCTTTGGCTATTTCATTTCTATAAATAAAATAAATAAATAAATATTTCTGGACATTTTTCACACAGCATCATCTAGCCCCAAACTAAGCAGAGCTTGTGTTATGGGAACTACATGACTGATATACTACTTAGATACTTTTTTTTTTGTAATGTTGTTTTTTGTAAATACATACATATTATACATAGAAAACACCCAGACCCGAGACAAATATTTGTAGATCATACAAACATTAGTCCCGCGACGGGAATCGAACCCGCAACCTTCTGTGTCTCAGGCGGGCTTTCGCCCACTATGCCACAGAGGTCGTCGAAATTGAGTACTAAGGAGGGATAAGTCCATTTTGTTCTTCGACTTCTCTTTGACAAAGGAAACGCGAACAAAGGTTAACTCGTGCTTCATTTAACGTATTTCATTTAACAATAGCTACTTTCACTGAAGAAAAACACTGCCCCAAAAATAAATTACCAACATAGTGGATTTGGTTTTGCGATAGCTATTCAACCGTTTTGATAGTTTTTTTTTTGCAGTGTACACGGATACTGACTCATCGCAAAATCTATTCTTATAATTATTTATTGTACACAGAAATATGAAACAAGATATTAGGTGAGGCATGTACAAAGGCGAGCTTTACCCTAAAAAGAGTTTTCTTCCAGCAAACCTTTGAGGAGAGATAGAGAAGTGATAAAGTTGGTAGGTGTACAAAGTCATGAAATATACTTAAAATACCACTATATTTTAATAAACTACATATTATAGATACCTACTTGAACTACCTATGAATACACATACACCGAAAATATATATACAATATCATCATATTAATACATAAATACAAATAATATATACGATACATAAAGTACCTAACCTAAGCATATTACAGAGAGAGATAATGCTCTTTCACTTTAGATTTAAAAATGTTCAGCGATGGACTGGCTCGGATTGCATGAGGGAGAGAGTTCTATGAGAGTTATAGAGATAATCTATGTAATCAGACGCTTCGTTTTTTCTGTTTTTTTGTTTCGTTTTGTACATGATATCTGTTTTGTGTATCTAATATTATTTACATTTTTGTGTATGGGGAACAAACTTTCTTTCGTTTAATAAAAACTAGATAATTCAGGTTAATCCCGTTGGTTTAATCTTTGGCCGCAGTGGGAGACAACGGTAAGTTTTATTCCGGGAGTAGGGGTGGATCTAGTATAAAATCAATCATGGCAAACACAAATTTTATGTTCTTAAATTTATACTGATTATGGCAATGAGGTTACATTTCTACATATGCATAGGTGGGTACTTTTAAAAGTGCCAATGCTACAATTGCTTAATAATATTGAAATTCCGAGCTAAGTCCTTCTTCTCCTCACTATCTCAAGGAGCGCTTTGAATATCTTCATCTATCCAACTCTCGTTTAATGCGCTCCTCTGAGACCTTGCAACTTAAATCTCCTGTGCACACTTCTTCCTTCTATGATTATTCTTTTACTGTACAAGCTATCCGCCTATGGAATGCTCTCCCCCTCAATATCAGAACTGCCAAATCCCTTCCTATCTTCAAAAAGCTATTGCACAGTCACTATTTGTCCTTATCTTAATGCTGATGAGTTGCATCATATAGATTATTTATGTAGGTATATGTATTCATGTATGTATGTATAAGTATATGTTTTATCTAATTATTCATCACTTTGTATTTCTGTATTGTCTATACACCACCTTCCTGTATCGTTCACGTAAATTCCTGTCCATCCAAAGGTTGTCTGGAAGAGATCGCTTTAAGTGATAAGAACCGCCCATTGTACTCCCGCGATAGCTTGTAATTTGCTCCGTTCGAATTTGTAAGCATAATATTAAGTGGTGTACAATAAAGAGTTATCTATCTATCTATCTATCTATCTATCTATCTATCTATCTATCTATCTAAGTCGTTGCCTACACCAATAACAATTTGCGATGAGAAAACTCTCTCCCATTTTCGACGGTTAAATGTGCTGCCAACTCATTCTCACAAAACCGCTTGATCAGGCAAGTTTTAAAATGTCTTAGCTACATTTACGAGTGGAAAATTAAAATTATATATTTTGTAATAAAGAATCTTTTTAGAACTCGAAAAGTATCATTTCAAATTTTCAAAGCTTAATATTTATACTGGGGTAAACGTGTTCTTGAGTGGAGATCGCGACTCGGCGAACGTAGTGTAGGACGCACTCCGGCCAGGTGGGATGACGATCTGCGAAAGACTGCAGGCAGATGCTGGATGCGGCAAGCTGAAGACAGGGCGCTATGGCCCTCATTAGGGGAGGCCTATGTCCAGCAGTAGACTAATATAGTCTGATGATAGTGATGATGAATAATTATATACTATTTAAAAAAAAGACGTATAATATAATCATCATGAATGACTGTGAGAAGTATTTTCTTAAAAAGAAAATAATATTTCACAAAAGAAAAAATCTCACATTTTCTGGTTCTAATTATATATTTTTCTTAGTGATTAATAAGCACCTACAATCCTAAGGTGATTGGTACTAATGGATCAAAAATATTGCATAAACACCCTATTTTAAGATTTTTATTGTAAAAATACTTGATATAACGCGGGCATGTACAAAATGCAATATTTGGTCGAACCTCTGACTGTACCCTCCCTACCTGGAATGTCCCACTGAATTTCGACAGTTCGTTATTTCGACACGTTGCTAACTTCGAAAAACCATAGTTCGACAAGTCATTGTTTCGACTGAACATACTTCGACATCACACACCTTCGAAAGACCAGTACTTCGACAGACCCTACTGCGACATGCACTTGTTCGGCAGAAAATTATTTCGACAGAAACAAAAAAAACCTAATAACCTAACCTACATGATATTTACTTCGCTCAAGTGCATGTCGCAGTAGGGTCTGTCGAAGTAGTGGTCTTTCAAAGGTGTGTATTGTCGAAGTATGTTATTTCGAAGTTAGCGACGCCAACGTGTCGAAATAACGAACTTTCGAAATTCAGTGGGACACTATCCTACTTGGTATCCTCAAAAATCTACTCACTGGGTATGTAATTAATGCTTAGTATGGGAAAAACAGTTCTGAGCATGTTTTTTTTAAAATTTTATTTCGGTAAAAGCCTGCATCTTTATTGTAAATAGGTTGTATTATTAAAGTGAAGTTTGCATCTTCATTTGAACCCAGTTGGCAGCACTGGCAATAATAATTCGAGTCGAAACGAATGGAATTCAACCGTCGATTATTGAATTCTAAATCTTTTCCGAATTGCCGGCTGTATTTCACCCTGATTTTAATAGGATTCTTATTCTTCCGTTGCTTTTTTGTTAAGGCACCTGGAGAGGGTTTAATGTGATTCTGTCAGGAATGATTATGGTGCGAGCGATAATGAAAACATAAAAATAAGGGTGCCAAAAGAATCGGGTACTTACCAAACCTCAAAAATGTGTGGAATGAATGAATGAATGAACGAATGAAAATACTTTATTGTACACCTTAAGATACAAACAAAATAAACAGTAACACATTATGATAAAGGTGCCAAGGGCGGTCTTATCGCTTCTTATAAAAGCGATCTCTTCCAGACAACCTTAGGATGGAGGGGATTATATATGATTTTGAAGTTGCCGTGGGTGTACTTTATAATTTTTGTAAACATACTTAAATAATATAATGTAAAAAACATTACAGCAGAAAATAACTGAAATATTAAAATTTGTTAGAGATTATTTTAATTTTATTATTTTAGCACATCTGATTATACCTATGTATTTTTCGAGGCGGGTCGCATACTGGTTTACGTTCTCAATATATTTTTGTAATTGTTTAAATCAGAGGTCAATTGAGTTTGGTTTGGTTGCAACTTATCGTCCGACTTCTGTATTTTAATTACATCACTTTTAATTTTACAGAACTCTTCATGCCATTATGTAAAATTAAAAGTTTTATTTCATGGGTTTTTTTTTATATGCATTCAAAG
This sequence comes from Perizoma flavofasciatum, assembly GCA_958496245.1. Taxonomy (NCBI): domain Eukaryota; kingdom Metazoa; phylum Arthropoda; class Insecta; order Lepidoptera; family Geometridae; genus Perizoma; species Perizoma flavofasciatum. Next base: position 2,224,082 of record OY292443.1, on the reverse strand, counting down.
GTAACATCATACTTTCCTGGCATCCTTCAGGGTATTGCTAAACTCACGCCAAAAACCTTAAATAAGCTCATTCATTATCAGTTTTTCGGAATCTGGAATTTTCCTCTTCGCAAAGAGATTTGGTCCGATTCACTATGAAATGGGCTTCATCCTGAAGGTCATTTTGGACTTCATCTGTAGTAGGTAGTAACGATGAGCAAGCAATATCAATTATTTTTTAATATGTAAATCACGACTCAAAACACATTGTGTGCTTTGGATGAAACCAAAAAATACCGAGTTTAGCGCACGGTGCAGTGGCATTTACAATGCAAAGTGTATAAGCGACAAAGCAATAATCAATTTTGGTAGTTACCGCGAGTGCAAGCGAGATAAAAGTAGCATAAATATTAACAAAATGTTGCACTGATACATCCGTCTGCTTATTAGGTAACTTACGCTAAGAGTACAGATACAGATACGCTAAGAGTCTGCCTACTCTTAGCGTAGGCTGATTAAAGAGTAGTTGATTAAATAGTTTATATAACTTAGACAACACTTTTTATTGACTTGAATAAAAAGTGAAAATTTGTTGGTAATTAAAGGAAGTAGGCCAAATTGTCTGTTTCCCTCATATTTTAATTAATTGCTCATCAAAGATTGACAAGAGATTTCGTGGCTTTTTTGTATATGATTTTTTTTTTTAGAAAATACTATCTAACTTTGTATTACAACTTTTAACAAAATGGCGCAGTAAAGTAATTTTTGACAAAAGTGCCACTAAAATTTTGTCGACCAGTCGCAAAACGTGCAAAATTTCACTTAAATATTACTTTTTACAAGGCACCCAAGAGGAAATGGGCTAAACTTCGCTGATTATGATCCGACGAGGCTACTGCGAACATCTTTCTTTTACGACCTCTGTGGCGGAGTGGATGAAGGCCCGCCTGAGACGTAGAAATTTGCAGGTTCGATTCCCGCCGCGTGAAAAATGTATCATCTGCAAATATTTGTCTCGAGTCTGGGTGTTTTCTATGTCTATTATGCATGTATTTACAAAAAAAAATGTTTATATGAGTAGTATATCACTCATGTAGTTCCCATAATACAAGCTCTGCTTAGTTTGGGACTTGATGATATTGTGTAAAAATGTCCAGCATTATTTATTTCTTTATTAGAATAATCAAATAAACAAATAAAATGTTATTCAAAGAAACTCGTAATTATACAAAACCATAAGTGCACTCAATAAATGATTATAGCTAAGTAGGTATAATATTTTTTGCCTGAATTAGGTAATCCTGTGTTTCAGGCGAAAAAATTCGAAGAAAGAGGGAGGTACCATTAAAAAACAACCAACAGACACATATACATAGTTCTGACCGTCGACTAGGATTCCCTGTGTCGTGGGTATCAGAAACCACAAGTAACGTGGTACCACAACATCCAACCATTATCTGCAGAACATACAAACTTTGTCCCACAGCAGGAATCGAACCCGTACTTCTTCCGCAGCCGGCTCCTAGCCCGCCACGCCATCGAGATCGTCAGGTTTCAAGTCTAATAAAGTTGCGTCTGTTCCCCGGTGGAATAGGCAGATATCCCACAAATGAATAGTTGCTACGTTCCTGACAAATATCCGGGCTACGAAGCCAAATGGCGTAAACCCCAGATGAGCCTAACAGTTTCGTTGTGTCCACTGCACCATCTCTCATATACCGATTCCGGATCATTCCCACCACATCCAAAAAAGATTCCCACTTACATCCAGCATCAGTTATCAGTTAAATTAGCCTTGATCTATTATGACGCTAAGTACCAATTTTCTGTGTATTGTGGTGAAACACCAAACAAGAGACAAAACTATCAGAAGATTCTCGTACTGACTCAACCTCAACTTATGCATGATGTGAGTGGGAACTAATGTATGAACGATTTTTTTTTATATTATTCTATTGCTCGTGGATGTGTTTGGGAACTAATGTATGAAAGTTCTCTTTTCCGAGAATGGGCTTGGATGTGGTGGGTAGTAGCCCAGATTCCTACCCTAATATTAGGTATTTCCCTATGAAATTGCTGTTTTGCATGGGAAAATATAATATGATTTTTTATTTTTTTATTTAACAAATTAAGTAGGTACAACGTTAGTTAGTAGTATATTTAAACCTATGTTAGGATTGTCTAGACACTAGGTTTTCGAGGTGTTACTGTATTTCAGATAAAAGTGCACAACAAAAACATAAATAATAAGTAGGTAGGCATTGGAACTAACATTACTTTACTGTAGGTACATAATAATAATGAAGCGACCGCACACAAACGACGACATAGTTAGTTAGTTTCTTTATTTTGCGAATTGCAAAAACGGTACGATATTTTTTTGACATTAAAAGCCGATGCTAACGCACCCGTCGTTTGATACGAATCCGCTTTTAATTCGTCATTATCAATTTATTCTCCGGGTATCCATGAGGTTCTTTTGCGAGATCAGAATTTAACAAAACAAAATGGGTTGAATACAGCCAATAATGCACTGTTCCTTCCTCGTTAGTACTGTGTTCCGTTTGTGACATAGTTTCCACGTCGAAATTCATATTTGGCAATGGCAATTTCGTAGGTAGACCTAATACAATTTATAACACAGACGTGTCTAGCAACTCGAATAAAAAACCCTATACCTAGGTATAGATCTATCATGTTAAAAGTGGATGTTTTTTTTATTTTTCCCCTTGTATTCGGTACTACTGAACAGTTAAAAACAAAACAAATGGAGGTTGAACAAAAACATGAAACAATCGGCTATTTTATTTGATAAAAACAGCCATTGAAAATTTGTTCAAAAGCTTTCCAATGATAAATAAAGGTACCATGTCAATGAATTGCCGACAGGGTTTGCAAACCACTTGTGTCTTCGAAGTTACATTTTCTTTTACTACTTACAGGTTTTTTCCATAACCATGTCACCGAATGCTTAAAAACAAAAGTTTTCAATCAGTGCGTCCTACCCATCATGACCTACGGAGCAGAGACGTGGACACTCACGATTGGGCTGGCCCACCAGTTCAAAGTCGCTCAGCGAGCTATGGAAAGAACTATGCTCGGAGTCTCTCTGAAGGATAGGATTCGTAACGAATACATCCGTCAGAGAACCAAAGTTATTGACATAGCTCATCGAATTAGCAAGCTGAAGTGGCAGTGGGCCGGTCATATCTCGCGAAGAACCGATAACCGCTGGGGTAAACGTGTTCTTGAGTGGAGACCGCGACTCGGCAAACGTAGTGTAGGCAGATGCTGGATGCGGCAGCTGAAGATAGGGCGCTATGGCGCTCATTAGGGGAGGCCTATGTCCAGCAGTGGACTAATATTGGCTGATGTTGATGATGATTATGATAATGTCAACGAATGCTTGAACAGGGCCGACAGGGCTTGAAAACCACTTGTGTCTTCGAAGTCACATTATTCTTTCATCACTTACAGGTTTTTTTACGTGGTAGGACCCCTGTTGTATGAGGTCCATTAGGCCCAGGATCCTCTGAATTGATACAAAATGTAGCAAAAGTGCCTGCGGAAATACGCTAATGGTGTCTGGGAGCATCGACCAAACCTTGCTATGGAAATTAATCTTTTGTTAGTATTTTTAATAGAAAGCAGGTACCTACTCTTCTAGCACTTATTTTACACTGTGTTTAACGCCACTTCGTAATAGAATCAAGCGCAAATGTGCAAATTCATTGTGTTCAAAAGCGCAATATTGTGACGACCGCTGTGGCGCAGTGAGACGCAGAAAGTTGCGGATCCAATTCCCGCCACGGGACAAATATTTGTATGACCTGCAAATATTTGTTTCGGATCTGGGCGTTTTCTATATATAATATGTATGTATATAAAAAAAGCATATACGTAGTTTAACAGTCATTTAGTTCCCATAACACAAGCTCTGCTTAGTTTGGGGCTAGATGATGCTGTGTGAAAATATCCAGCATTATGTATGTAAGATAATGACTATGTTAAAAGTTATAATGAGCAGGATAATAGACATGTTAGTTTTTATGGGTGTGCTGAGTAGACAACATTAATGGTCGCGTCTTTTTTATTAGTTTATAAATTGTTGTCGACGTTTTTAGATAAATTAAAGGCTGTGGCGCGATGCCCTAGTCGTTCACTTAATTACTCTATGCAACCCAACCTATCAGTTGGGCCATGCCGCGTGAGTGACAGTGACATTAGGTCGGCACCAACGCCTAGCGCCCTCACGTGAAGAAAAGGAAGGTGCGGCGTCCCATTGTGAACTTTTATAGCGTGGCATAGATAGTTTTAAACATTTGTAATATGTAATAACCTATTTGAGTGTTATTAATTCATAAATATCCTGAACAGCCAGCCGGGCAACATTAAAAGACGCTAAATAAGTATAAGATTGGGGCAAGACATGATTTTATTAGTAAAAGTATATTGTATCTTGACTTGTAAATGATTTTATTTACAAGTCCCACCGGTCGGTCAGACATACTGATTTAGTCGGTAAATACTAAATATACCTTGTTTGCATATTAATACAGTAAGGTATTATATAGTAGGTAGTTAACATGTATGTTGTTCTACGTAACTAAGCATAATTTACTGTGTGTTTTTACAAATGACGGTTATATTTTTGTATGTTACATTAATCTCGAAGTGCCCATTGTAAAACTCAAGGTATTCCCGGACAAGCCATATGATATTGTGTACTGTAATGAATCGATTCTCTAAAAAGAAACCACACATTAAAGTTTCAGTCGGTGGTTGTGTAACATCGAATCAGATTTTCATTAGTGGTCGGTTAATAAAATATTTGAACGAATCACTCTGCGTTGATGACCTTTTGTGGTGAATATCTACAACATCCGGTGTTTACGTTTTAAATGGCGTTTGTACAGATTGATTTTGTTTTATAGCTATGTCAGGAAACCTCTATACACCAGGCTTATTATATTAACATCCTAATTATACTTACAAAATAGCTAAGGAAAAGAGACGATGAAACTCATTTTGCTAGATGTAGCCTATAATATCTGTGGCCTAGCGATTTTTATACGGCTAAAATTTGGAAGTTTTAGATATTCGATAGGAAAAATGAATCGTTCGCCATTGCCATTTCGTTAGTGTCATGAGAAGGTATGTCGACTTTCAGATTGCAAGATTTTCAAAGTGTCGGGCTAGATTTGCCAACCCACCACCCTATTTCAAATATTGAAGATTGCTTGTGTGCATTCACATTCAATCTAACACTCTTTTTGTAATATGATATTTTAAATTTATTTTTTCAATTTAAATTCCGGCTCGGGCAAGCGACTGTTTTAAAACCTTAACCCGCACTATTAAAACGTTTTGAAATAAAATGGGTTCTCTATTTGGTAAAACTTTCTTTATATTTACCAACTACGGCCACCAGTACTTATTTATCTATTATCTATCTACTTATTCTTTCCTGCTTACGTTGCTCCCCGTTGTTCGTGACATCACGATGGCCTTGTCTGAAAATCAGCGCTACACCTTTCTTAGATTTGGTGCAGCATATTGCTGAGATAGGGACCTTTTGACCCCACACAACATATATTTCTTTTATTCTTTTTTGTAGTATTTTAATGTCCACAAACAATGACACAAACACAGAAAGGTTACTTTCTGTATTTGTGTTTATTTGTTTTGTATTTTGTCACCTGTTGTGTTGTATTTGAGATTAATAAATGTATTTTCTTTCTTTCTTTCTTTCAGTACCTTGTATGTTCTAGCGTTTGAATCAACCAAAAAGCAGAGAAGACCTAGTGTGCTCTAGCGATTAAATCACACTAGGATTCCCTGTATTGTGGGCATCAGGACCATGGTACCCCAACACTCAGTCATGGAATAAATATCTGCAGAACATGCAAATATTTGTCCCCCAATGAGAATCAAACCCTGCGTCTCAGTAGGCTCCTCACCCGCTGACAGCAAGGTGGCCGGAGATCAAACGAAGAAAGTTTATTTTATTACGGGATTTGATTCGTAATTGTAAACGAATGAGGCTTCAAACATAAATGATTTATGGTTAAAATTGGTATTTTCCCCTGAATTTCTTTAGATCATTTTTTTGTCTGCAAATAAAACTATAAATCGAAATCAAATGTCAACTCAACAGAAATAGCATCAAAGAAGTCTCCTTCCGGACATTCGACATTCGGTTTTTCATTACGCGGTCACGCATGGACAGAGAGACTGTATTTTTGGCTGAAACACATAATAGACAAACAACATCGAAAATTTAATAAATGTTGAAAGATCAAAGCCGTTGCTAGCTTAACGATAAACTTATATGAAAAAAACCTTAACCCAGACCGAGATTCTCGCTGCGGGACAAAATATGTTCTGCAGATGGTTGTTCCGGGTCTGGGTGCTATGGTACCATGAATCTTAGTGTTGGGCCAGGACTGTGCATATATTTGTTGGCTGTTTATTAATTACTAGTTTCTGCCCGCGGCTTCACCCGCGTAGTATGTTGATAAAAGCAGTGTATGACCGTCTCCAGGCTTCAAACTATGTCCACTAACTTTTGAATAAATCGAACCAAGGCTTACAATTTTCCATACAAAGTTTAGAACTCAATTGCACACCTCCAAAGGGTAGTTTAAAAAAAATACGTGTTTCATTATTAACTTTAAAGTTTATTTGTACAGAGTTTTGAGCGAATATAATACCAACAAAATCTTTTTTTTTCATAGAAACATTACCACCCTGTTTAACCCCCTTAGGGATTGATTTTCTAAAATTAGATTAGCCTATGTGTTATTCCAGAACCTAAACTATCTACATTCCAAATTTCATCAAAACCGGTTTAGTAGTTACGGAGATACGTGATAACAAACATTCACATACACAGACTTTCGCTTTTATTATATTTAGTAGGAAGGATGTAGGATTTATTTTGGACTCTGCAGATGCGTTCTCATGACAGCATTGCCTATTCAAAAAGTTTTGCTCAAACATCAGGCCTTTACTGCAACATAGAATAAACAACTACCTTTTCAAATCCTTAAGACAAGCTACTCAAGAGATTCACATTATGAGATAAGGCGAACGAAATTTTGTGCCAAAAGAGATAAAATCGAAGATGCCCTTAAACCAGATAAGAGCCAATCGTGATTGAAATGGCTTGCCAACGTGTAGAACAAACTAAAAAAGATATACAGTACAATGCCTACTAACTTTCACTATAGGTACAGCAAGTTAATAATCCACTACTTTACTCAGATTGGATAAGATAATATGTATTGGATACAAAAGTTTTATATGGTACAGGAAAAAAGAAAAGAAAAAAGAAGAACAAAAAGAAAGAAAACCATTTATTTCGTACGACATAAAACACAATTTTTTTAAGTCAGGATGGTGGGTTAATTTATGAAAAAAAAAATATATCTAAATAAGTTGGAATAGCCACCATATAAGTATAACTGAAAAAGAAATGCAAGGTATTAAACAAGTACTGGGAGTTTGCAAGTATAGTAGGGTCACATGGGATACGTCATGGACTCTCAGAAGGAATGGTTCCCGTATTTTGGCTGATCTTATTTTGGGTGTAGAGTTTCAAAGATAAATTTATCTACGTAAATATTTATCATTATAAAGTAACTTATCTTTAACAACTTCTGCGGCGCAGTGGGGGCCCGCATGAGACACGGAAGGTTGCGGGTTTGAATCCCGCAAATGTTTATATGATCTGCAAATATTATTTTCAAGTCTGGCTGTTTTTATATGTATGTATTTAAAAAATGTATATAAGTAGTATATTATTCATGTAGTTCCCATAATACAAGCTCTGCTTAGTTTGGGGCTAAATGAAGCGGTCTACAAAACCTAAGGTCTACAAAGTTTACTTTTCCTTTCACGCTAACGCAAATTTCAAGGTAAAATTTGGCAGCTGTCACGTGACATTTCCACAGCTAATGGCATTCCCATAAAATTTAATCTTTCCGCAGTCGTTAACGCCAACAGAAAGTGGTATTTGTCTAGACCCAGCATTATTATTATATAAAAAACATCAAACTTTATAGCACACAAAGAAAATAAAGAGAAAATTTACTAATTTATTTATTTATTTAACAAACATAGCATTGCAATAGACACCAATGTGCTATGGAATACAAACAATTAAAAAAAATCAAGAATAGTAATAAAATAATGAGATTATAAAAAAATTACAATAATTAACAGATAGAACTAATATTAACACTATCAATCAACTCACAATACTTTCTCTACATACATTCGTCCATCAAACGTCAGAAAAACACATAGGCTACTTTTTATCAGGGTACCACGCGGGCGAAGTCGTGAGCAGAAGCTAATACTTCCTAATGCTTAAGCTACACCTGCCACAATGTAGTCCAGGCATACAACTAGTAGATAGGTAGCTAAGATACTCAAGAAGAATTTCAATTAAAATTAAAAGTAGAATGAAAAAGACTTTTAACAGTGGGCACATGCATAAAACTAGTTATCAGCCCTGACTGCGTTCGGTCACTGTAACAACAGTGGATACTGAGTGCAAGTGTCACGGTACAAGAATATGCAGGACCTGTTTGGCCCACGCGTCGCGGAGAAGACAATTTTGTGCCTATCAGGGTACCTACTATAGAGCTGAAATATACGTACGTACCTATATCCTTTCTATGAAAATGTGCGTCAAATGAATTTATTTTCTTTCTTTTTTCTTCTTCAGTGGCGCTTATTGACTAATGTGGGCAGATGACGATGATGATAAATCTTACAAACTTTAATTAACTAATCTGCAATAAATTTTTGATGGTTTATATTGGTTAAATGGGTGTTTTCTATGTATAATATGTATGTATTTACAAAAAAAAAAGTATCTAAGTAGTATATCAATCATGTAGTTCCCATAATACAAGCTCTGCGTAGTTTGGCGCTACATGATGATGTGTGAAAAAATGTCCAGAAATATTTATTTTATTTATTAAGCCCGTGATAAACAAAATTCTTGTAAACTATTTGTGACTCTGTAGTGAACCGTAAAATACCTAGTTCATTTGATATCAAATGTTTATTTTGTAATCTCGACATTTTCTCCACAATAGCATTTCTATTCTTGTAGGTAGAGAAAAGTCGCCTACAGCTCAATTGCTGCAGTAAACGCGTGCTTGTTTTCAAGTACTAAGGATTCTATTTTGTGGGGCAAACATTTTAAATTGAGTGGTGAGGAACAAAAAAGGTAAAATCACCTTTTTTGGGTTACAATTTGTTGTCCGCGTTTATTCAAAATGAATACATGGTAAATATACCTACACGCTATAATATAAATACATGATAAATGTACCTTCAGGCTTTAATATAAATCCAGTCTGAAATATTAAATGTTAATTACTAAATATTATATCAGCGAAAACAAAATATCTATATCTATTTGTTTATTTATTTGTTTAACAAAATCCACAGTCCTTATTCTACATAAACTTAAAATATATGTTTTTCTTATGACCAATAACGGATTTACATTTTATAGATGGATAATTTTAAAACACACAGGCAAATAGCAAGTTTAAATTACTGTTAAAAATCAAAACACAAGTACTATTTTAAAAAGGTAGATATAGATATAGGTATATCATAAAAACTTAAAGTAAATAGAAATAAATTTAATCTTTTGCGAATTAAATGTAAATTTATGAAATAATTGTATTTTTTAAACTCGTCAATTTTCTTCACTCCTTGTATTACATGTGTAATTTTTTCCGATTTTATTTCCTTATGAGATCATAATTAATTTATACCGCATTGCGATACCTATTTTCGTTCATGCTGTATTTTATATCAAAATATATTCATTGTCAAACCGATTAAACAATTAAACATCACATAAACAGTATCCCAATACTATATAATGCCTGCCACTAAAATCGTGAAGAAACCTAATCGTGAACTTCCCCTTTTGCCCCCATCCCTAGTCCACCCACGCCTTTTGGTTCAACTCCAAGCGTGCATAATGCAATAGCATTTTAATAGTACCGTACGTTATTCAACAAGTCTCTGGATTATAATTGAAATAAAGGAGAAATACTACGACGTTGCACGCCAAGGTACAAAATAATACAGCTATAAAGTTACTAGGTAAGTATTGTTTTTATAAATATTTAGCGAGAATTTTGGCCGCAGTTGCCTGAAAGCATAGTAAAGGTGATTACTAGACTAAGATTAGCATATTACGTAGGATGAATCTCCTGCCGATGGCGAGCGGGTGATAAAAAGTTCCTGTAGGCATCATATCAAACATTTTTTTAGAACAAAATCCCAAAAACTATCGTGAACTTGACTATTCATATTGTAAAAACCGGAATTTTCGCGTACTGCACTATCGGTGAAGGCACCGAATACCATTAAAATTAAGTGAGTTAGATAATATACGATGTTATCCCTGTGATGTGACGAAAGCCCTGCTGCCGCTTATCAGAACACAAATATTCACACGGACCTTCGATTCATTTTTTGGTTTTATGCCATGCCGTTTTTCTTACTATTCTTATTTTCATTCTTTATTTTTCTTTTCTAGTCTCACTAGACCAACTCGGCTACACAATATCCATTCCATAATTTATTTATCCACCATAGAAGCTTCATTCATGCTTCAATCTTCATAAAGTGTGGGATATTGCGTCCCAGTCTAATATTGATATATAGTTGATATCCAATCAACCAAGCGCTTCTATGTACTTTGTCATCGTGTTTAGAACTAAGAAATATAAATATATTTTTTGCCACACTTATTATAAGAGAAAGGTCGGTTTCCACTTGGGTTGATAACTTTATGGATTATAAAAATACTAGTTGCGCCCCGCGGTTTCACCCGCGTAAGTTTCGATTCCGTGGGAATATCGGCGATCTAATTAAATTTTAAAACACAAAAGCGGCTATTGTGACTTAACTATGATAGTAAGATATATTCCCTCGCGGACTTTTTGAAGGTAATAATGAGTACTTTAATCATGTAATACATCTACATGATTAAAGTACTCATCGCACGCCGAATAATAAATTTTATTGGCAAAATTTTGCTACTTTGGGTTACATTATTGCAATTTTCTTAAGGATCTCTATTTTTTTTAATAAAAATTATAGCCTATGTTACTTCCTGATAATTTAACTTTCATTTGGTGAAAATATGGTTAAAATCGGTACAGTAGGTTCGGAGCCTATTCGATACAAACAAACAAAAAATCTACGTGTTATCCTGATGTATAAGCTATATTACTGTAAAGTTTCATCAAAATCCGTTCAGTAGTGTTTGCGTGAAAGAGTAACAAACATCCATCCTCTCATACTTTCGCGTATATAATAGTACTAGCCTCTGCCCACGGCTTCGCCCGCGTGGTACCCGGATGAAAAGTAGTCTATGTATTATTCTGATGTATAAGCTATATTACTGTAAAGTTTCATCAAAATCCGTTCAGTAGTTTTTGCGTGAAAGAGGAACAAACATCCTCACAAACTTTCGCGTTTATAATAGTAGTAGGATTCTATACAGAGTCTACCTACAGTTTTGATCCAGGTACCTAGAATAAAAACTAAAATACGTGTGAATCGAGATCTTTATTAACTCAAAATTTTATCCAATTTGTTCAGCTGTTTCGAAGCTTATCGGTAACACGCATCCACTTTGATAGGATAAAAAAAGGATTATTGAATTCGTTCATATTAAGCTGGTGATCGATTCTACTGAGTTCATATGCCTCCCGATTTAAACTGATGGACTTACGTACCTATACCTACCGATAGCCGGAACCTATGTCTGAGTGTATAGAAGCTATTACTGGCAAAAAATCATCGGTTTCTCAAGAGTAGAGGTTGTCCTAAGCTGCGCTTTTCGGTTTGTATTCACCGTTCAAAACCCTTTCCCAGTAGTCGGTTCTGCAAGCTTCAACTGCAGAAGTGGTAACATAAAGTCACATATTTCAAGCTCCTAGCCAACTTGCCTACTTTCTTCCCTACTTTCTACGTGCGAAGTAAAAGTCCCAGTAATATATCGTAGTCCGAAGCCCATTGGTGACGATTTGTATTCCGCTTGTGCCCGTTTGTACCTTCAGTTTCTTAAAGCCTAAGGCTTGCTGTTTTGGGTCAAGTATATAAGCGATACGCAACAACAAATGAACGGATTGGAGGAAGCTGCCAGAAGATACATATGAGGTCTAATGTGGCCAATAGTGGACTAACTTACCTACTGATAGTGATTATGATAATGAGTGACGTAGATTCTCGCAACAGCCGCATTTGAAAACTGCCCGAGACGAGACACGCTATTCTATTTACAGACAGGACTATACCAAGCAGTAGTTTTCTACGTGTTTTTGATGACGATAATGAAACGGAGATGGTAGACGATCAAACGGATGAACAGTTAGTACTCAAGATGAAACTTCTGAATTAGTAACGAAACGACAGCATATTATTACTTTCCGCACTTTCTTAAATGATCTTCAATAAAAAGTTTGATTCTAGAAAGTATCTACACACAGACTAGTTAGAGACCTACATTATGTGATATGTAAAAAAAACTTTAAGACATTTTAAAATGGCGGTAATCAGACTGAACTAGTTTAAAATTTGTGCGGTAAGCACTTATTCCGATTTGTGAATTGTGAAAAGTGCATTGGGCCGTAGGAGGACACAGTTACTTTTCTGTAAATACATAGAAAGAAAACACCCAGACCCGTGACAAATATTTAGCAGCATGTAGTAATTTTAGGAAAAGTGTTTGTTTTTTTTTGTTTTAAGTACATATTTTAATTTCCAGGTGTTCTTTTCTTTCTTAAATGTAAGCTGAACAAAAATATTTTCTGTCTTTTTTGCTATTCTATTTTCTACATTTGGCTTCGGAATCTCAAAAACCTCTACATCTCATGCTCTACGCCACAAACGAAACGGTCTCGGGATGCAAATCCCCGCGTGTACCTCATTCCTCGGACAACAGAGAGCTTCACGTTTTAATGAACAAAACTAATTTTATAATTTAAATTCGTAAAACGCACGAAACAATCTCATCTCGCTGCACGGGAAAAATATTTTTTGTAATTCGCAGTCAGTAATTCAGCTTCGGTTTATATTTTTCTCACTTTTGTTTCATAAGTTTTGTTTTTTTATCGAAGAGGCATAAGTCAAGGAGTGGACTTCTAAAGGCTGTGATTATAATTATATTTCTCAAAACTTCCAGGCAAAAGCGTCCCGTAAATACTGGCTGCATTGCCACCTTGAATGGAAGTAAAATAAAAAATAAAATAAAATTCGTTTATTTCGGTCAATTTACAATCCATCAAAATTAGTAACATATAAAAATAAAAGTAGACTTAACCTAGTTGTTAGTATAAAGTATTAAAGTAAAAGTATATCCTCTAATCTATGTATACCTCTAGATCGCATTCCGGATAAGGCTTACCCAGAATGATGAGAACATCTATCAGATAAAGTCTTCAGGATGCTGTTGCGACTGTCCCGTATTCTGCGGATCAGGGAGGCAGTTTTTTTGCGGATAATTGCGTCATAACCATCAGTTTGGTATTCCACAAACATCCCTGATGAAGCGAGGAAGTCCCTGATGCGTTACAGAAGCGAGGAAGTCCCTGATGCGCTACAGAAGCGGGGATATACTAATGCGTTGAATCAGGTAAGAGCCAGCTCTAGGATCACGTGTCACTTCAACGTGAAGGCCTGACAAAATTGAATACGCGAAGGGCGCTGCTAGTTTTACACGAACCTAGAGGTATTAAGCATTTCTTTAATTAAAACCGTTACAAACAGCAGTTTTTGAGTGGTTTTGAACATATATAAAAAATAATAAATAAACGCCCAACAGACATAATGGTTCTGACCCCACACTGTCGTGGGTATCACGAACTACGAGTACCGTGGTACCACAGTACCTGGAACTGCAGAACATGCAAACATTTTTCCTGCAGTGGTCGAACCCATATCTCTTGCGTCGCATCCAGCTACAATGACATGCCCGCCACATCCAGGTCGTCAAAAAAATAAAAAAAATACATTACTCGTTAGGTACTTCAGTAGAATAGGATTTGTACACATTTGTATTCAGAACGTATTCGCGTGGACGTGTTAATTTATCAGTTCTACCAACCGCAACAATCCAATGATTTTATTTCCACTCGCATTCGTTGCGAAGCGGAATGTGGGAGTCGATCGAATTCTGACTTGTGGAAAGAAAATTGGTAAATTGTTGATGACACAGTCTCTCAAAGGAATGTTTACGTTTTCGTCGTAAAAGCACAGAAAAGTCAAATATTTACCATAAGGCCTTTCCACACTTGGATAGTTTAATCTTGAACTTGCCTCTTTTAACTTTCAATGCATCTTACTTCTACTTGTAGGGCATGCATTGTCTTCATCCTATCCTATTAATATTAAAGCACACAGTTCGTTCAATTCAAAGGTGGTCTGGTAGATAGATCTCATTAACGATAAGACCACCCATTGTACAACATTGTCAAAGTTTGTAGTACTTATATAAGCTGAAATATTATTTGGTATACATTATTTTATATCTACCATATCTAATTTTCATTTTTTACGTTTTCTATCTACTACATGCAGCCTACATCCGAAGCCAGATCTCAAGTTTGCAAGAATTAATCTAAAAGATTGACGTTGACATGCAAATACTCTTCCTCAAAACACTTCTATCTTAAATTATACACATTCCTCTTAATAATTCTCGTTGCAAATAAAATAAAAGGCGTCGCGACAAAGCGGAGCGTCCAAAACAATTTTTATTTCACGCTCGAAATAATTTTGTGAATTACTCCATAAAGAGTTGTCATTTCGCTTCAATCGTTCCTTTTATTTGAGTGATAGGTACGTTTTGATGGTATAGATGCTTGAATCTCATTAGCTAGAGTGTTTTATTTTATTTTTCTCTCATAAATTTATATATATAGACAATTCGATCAATAATTGAAACAACAGATCAACGTTGGTAGCTCTTTTTCCTAAGGATCGTCGTAAATTCACTAATTCATTCAGCATGATAGAAGCCAGCATTTTGGAACCATCCTATCTGGTACCGGTGATCTGAATCAGTTAACCTATCTTTAGATCGTTTGCAACAGTCTTAACATATCTAGCTGTTTCATATGTAATTTTGTATTTACCTACTTGTATAAATATAAGTCTTTAAAATTAATAAACAAATATTGACTGCCCCTCTTATTCATTTAACTATTCTATGAAAATATGTGTTACTAATGAAAGGACAAGGCTTTTAACAAAGGAACAGGTTGAGGATTAAGTAAATTATAAATATTGTAAAAAGGGTACGATTTTAATGCCCTCCTGCAATAAGCAGTATACAAGTATACAAATTTGATGGTAGGCAAGTAATAAATAAATAAATAAATAAATAATGCTGGACATTTTCACACAGCATCATCTAGCCCCAAACTAAGCAGTGCTTGTATTATGGGAACTACATGACTGATATACTACTTATATACATTTTTTTGTAAATACATACATATATACATAGAAAACACCCAGACCTGAGACAAATATTTTCAGATACAAACATTTGTCCCGTGGCGGCAATTGAACCCGCAACCTTCTGAGTCCCAGACGGACCTTCGCCCACTGCGCCACAGATCAAATACTGTGCTATGCGCAAGTCAATATCTCTATTTATTCAAACTATTCCCATTCCAAGATAAACATTGAAGTTTACTAACAAAACACCGCCTTTGTCACCCGGATAACCTTCCCCGGACGTACCCGGTCCTTTATACCCTGGCGTAGATGAACCGGTTCTAAACCCGCGCGCAAATACGGGTAAACGAGATAACAACGATAGCAAAATTACGGTTTAAATATATTTAAAAACCCTTTTCGTAGCACTTAGAAAGATAAACTTATGAATATTGTACGAATCTAAATTAGGCTTGAATTATGTGGCGGTAAAAGTAGGTATGAACCTACCCAAGGGATGAATGGATCATGAAATGATTATACCCATTTTATAAAATCTTTTACTCTTTTTTTGAATTCTTAAGAAAACTGCCGTTGATCTGTCTAGCTCCACTATGGTCCCGAAGCTGCATGCATAATTTCGCCTAAAGTTATGATTATAAACATAAATATATACGAAGTCTTGACTCCACACTCAGATTCCCTGTATCATGGGTATCAAGAACTACAAGTACCATAGTACCACAACACCCAGACCCGATTATTTGCAAACCATTCCATTTTCGCCATTTGGCTTCGAACCCCTTAAAGTTGTTACATACTACCTCTAGACATGCGTTTGAAAATTTAATATAATAGGTCGTCAGAAGAAATCGGTTTAAACGATAACACCGCCAATTGTGTATTTCCTTTGTTTTATTACTTCTTTGTGTGTTGTACTGTAAAATATATTTATGTACAATGTCGAGTTTATATATCTGTCAATCTATGAGCCTTCGTTCGAGCGCATGTGAGTCACTTGTCAACTGATATTTGACGTCCGACTGACTGTGGGCTAGTCTAGCATCCGCCTATCCTTCCAAGTTCATGAATACGTAGAGGTTCTCCGACCTGTATTATCTATACCCTCCTACTGCCCCGGATCTGAATGTGGCTAATCACGGGATATTGTGAGAGCGGAGGTATGCATTAATTACTAACTTGCTAACATGGAATCAGGCTGTATTCAAAGTAAGGTAGGCAAAGTTGTCTGTTCAATACCTAAAGCGGCTAGTTTGAAATAGGTTTTGTCAAAAAAGTGTTTTTATTTTATTTATCATCATAATCTCATCTGATGGTAAGTGATGATATGGCCGATGATGGAGCATGAAATTCTAGAAATATATATCTTTTCACTCTTACCTTGAAGAGAGCCAGATTGTATTTATAGAATTGAAATTATATTTGTTTGGTATCATTTTAGAATTTTATTACGACACTTCCTTTACAATTATCCTGCTAAGTACGTGGTATAGTCGTAATAATATTAAAAAAAGTTTTTTTTTTTAGGATAAACAGATGATGATCGTGTGTACCATTCCTTCGCCGTTCTCATTACAAAGGTGGAACTGGAAAGTTTAGTGGGAATGGATGGTATACTGAGGGGATACGGATGGTACTGAGCTGTGCATCTGCTTGTTATTTGGTGAAAAAGAGATGGTGGAATCAGATCATGTAGCTCCTGGGCACAGTCCCCGAAATGTAGTCTGTAGAATAATCGTTTTTAGTCTTGCTATGTACAAGGATGGAATTACTACTTAATTCAACGTCAGTTGCCACTTTTAGACATCAATAAAAAAAAAATATGTTGAAAACAACACATTCTTTTATATTATATTTTATTTATGAAAACAGCTATTTTCGTATACAGTAACGAAATGGTCCAACATTCAATGTTTTTATAGAATCAGGTAGATGTTACATAAATTAGCGATCCAGTTAAGATATTAGATACTTATTGAAGTGTTCGTATCGTAGCTTCGTTGCATAAAACTAGGAAGCAACATTCAGCACTACAATTTGATGGGTGGTCGTCCATCGAATTGACTTCCGATTGACCTATGTGCTTTAGGTCAGTGAAATTGTCAGCCGCATCTCACTCCAACTAAGTTTTAGCAAACCATCTTATTTCTCCGTTTATAAGAACTTAAAAATCAATCAACTTATACAAAGCTAGGCTAAGTTATATCTCTCGAAGCTCCTTCGTTAAATTTCAAATGAGGAATAATCCAGTTATTTGATAATTTATCACTTCCGGTTACCTTAAACTTTATGGGCTTAGTTGGTGAGCAACATTATTATTTTGGTGCTTATAAATATAAGGTGAGTTCATAGATCGTGTTACACAATAAAAGTATCCAGATTAGGTGTTCTATGTCCTTGTTTACGAGCAAGTACGTCTGCAAGTCGATTTGTTTTTTTATGATTATTATTCCTCTTTATTTATTTAAAATCTCAGGCTTATGCCTGGATCCTTTATAGGCATTAGTGGAGCCGAAGCTAACACTAAGAGGCCCTTTGTACATTATCATATAAAACACGGAATTTTGTGGATGGCGACTGATGCAAACTATTGGATATATGAGTGATAAACTAGGCTATTGCAGTAGTATATGCTTTGGAATGGTTGCTGGGCTATTTAGTATGAAACGGCACCTGCCAATTCTTACTGAAATTCAGATTAAATTAAAGGCAGGTGATGATTTGCCGTTCACTAAACGGGCCCCATAAATACCGCCAACGATAGGCAGCGTAGGGACAACGTTGGTGTGAACGGCTAAATTATTCGGTTTGCAAACGATTGTAATGAACTGTTATCGTTTTGTATGACTTCAAAAAACGTTCTCAAATAAGATGTATTCTTACGCGTCATTGTATAACATCCAAAAAGGTTCTGTAAGTAGTAGAGCTCCTTATGAAAAAGCTTGTCTGGAGAAGAACTAACAATCATACCTATTTCTGCCGCCAAGCAGTAATGTTCTCTTTGCTGTGTTCTGGTTTGAAAGGTATGGGTGCCGGTGAAATTACAGTTACATGAGACTTTTCACCCGTTATATCTCAGGGTCACCAACGCACAAATGATATATTAGGTGTTGCTGCATGCATGATTGTCATTTTAGTTTTATGAAAAAAAAGGTTCGTAGATATATTTTAATGTCATACGTCGCAAGATGATACTGCATTTAGTTGATGGAATATAGTCAGGAGTTTTTTCAATTCTGTATCATAGTCACTCTTGAGGGGAAGCCTAAAATAAGCGTGAGTAACGGAAAAGTTGAGGAGAGAAAAATGACACATTAAGAGAAGAGTGTAAAATATGAATGTTGTTGGAAATAGAGCAGAGGTAGATGAAAGAAAAGATGTATGGGATCTTGTGAATGACATGGTTAAGAAAGAAGTGAGTACTGAGATGACAGCTGATAGAGAAGAGTAGAAGAACAAAACATTTTATGCCGACCCCACGTAATGTGGGACAAGGACAAGATCAGTCACTCTTGAAATCAGTACCCTAAGCTATATGAGTCGAATAATAAGTAGCTTCTTAATAATAAGAATAATCATGTTGGACATTTTCACACAGCATCATTTATAGCCCCAAAAAAAGCAGAGCTTGTATACATGACTGATATACTACTCATATACATTTTTTATTTATATTGTAAAAACGGGAATTATCACGTACTGCACTATCGATGAAGGCACCGACTAAGTTTCGACTCATTCCGAGAGTCTTCATCAGGGTGTGTGGTTGCGACTTTCTCCTTCCGCGTCGCGCCGTTCCGTAAAATTCCCGTTTTTACAATATGAATAGTCAAGTTCACGATAGTTTTTGGACATTTTTTATTTGTAAATAAATGCATAGTATACTCGTACATAGATACATGCATTGTATTCTTGGTTCAAAAACCAAGATTACTTTAGTAAGATTACCGCCTAAATAGAGTCGTTACGTCGTTTCGCCTCGTCTGAAAGCGATTACCAAAAGAGCTCGCTGAACAAATTGCACGAATAAAAAATAATAAGTATTGCGTAATATAAGACCATATTTGAGCTGTAAAAGTTAAAATTTACATTTTCATATTATTTTGACAATACAAAATCAAACACGGCTGTAATTCCACGTGATGGAGATCTATGAGGATAGTGGGTGGTAGAGACACGTCCGAACATTATGTTTGGCGTATGTCCGCGCTTTGTAGTAAGCATTCCACGTCGATGGTCGCCGATGGGTTAGAAGCCCATCGCCGTTTATTGGAACACTAACCGATGGCGCACACCTTCGTTTTTTTAAAGGATAATTTTATAAAAAGTCATAAAAGTCAAAAGACAAATTCATTTATTCAAATTCAAGTCAAAAAACGTCAAAAGACAAAATTAGTTTATCAAATTAATTTATTATGTAACATCATTTATGAAATGTTTTCAGGTCAAACAAATTATTCTTTGTTATTTTCCCGTCGATAGACTATAGGTTCGGGCCACGGCTTTTCTCGCTAATCCTGGATACAAAAATAGCTTACCTACTCTTGCCCACGACCGACCGATAATGACATTCCCTTGTCAATACATCTATGAAAATCTGATGTAAGTTCATAAAAATATTTATTTGTCATACTATTAATAATTAATTAAGATAAACTCGCTGTTGCCACTTGTAGACTCCATAAAGTTAGTAAATCGTTTAAAGGGCACGATGTACGCTTTTATAACAAACTTCCGAGTTTTACAAAAATTATCGATTAACAAATTTAAAAACGTAATTAAAAATAACTTTATAAAAAGGCATACTATAAAATATCTGATTATTTAACTCTTGATATTGAAAATGCTCCAACATGAATCTATTGTCTTGTAAAAGGATCATTAAAAAGAATAACCAGCCTTGTTTTCTTGCCTTTCTTTTCTGGCTTGGTCGCGGAAGAACAGGCAGTAGATAAAAATCGACTTTCCAAAGTGATCCTTGTGATTTTAATGAATTTTGACTTTGAATTGATTTGTTTGTTTTCAAATATTGTTGTGTGTGTCAAATATTGTATAGGCACTACCTACCTTTAACGATGTATTGAGTTGTTTTCGTAACTTGATTTCAAAAATATTTCACAGATAAAATTGAATTTTTGAAAACGGTCAAGCAATTGCGTTTCTTACGAACGCTACTTGTCATCGGTTACTTTTTATCCGAGTACCACACGGGCGAAGCCGTGGGCAGTGGCTGGTTTATAATATTACTAATAGAAGGAAATAGGTATAGTGAAATCATCAAATTATTTTGAATCGTCTCTAAAATTATGCTATTTGGATGTTGGTATTTCTATCGTGTGTTGAAATTTTTACGGCACTTGACGTCATCCGCTTGATCTTATAATCATCAAGTTCAGAGGACCCCATAAAATGAAATTGATTCCTCTATAATTTTCCAGTAGCGTAGACGAAACATTTCATTTCACATTTATTATTCAGGTATTTCTTGTAATGTGTGCGGAATATTTCGCATAAACTTATCTTACCTCTATTTTGCATAACATGATTGGCATGTTTTATTTTTCATGTCTTTCAGCGTTACTGTTGTTCTTATCTCTGTTTTTGTTAAGCATAATGTTTTTGTTCACTCAATGTTTTAAGCATATTTTTTTTTTTTAATTTATTTTATGTTTTATTTTTCATAAATGATACCTGCTAAAATACTTCTTTTAGCATTATGCGAAACACAATTTATGAAACAACTTATGCGGAATTAAAACTGCGCGTCAAAATAATATGCGACCCATTATCATTTTATTTACAACTAGCTTCTGCCCACGGCTTCGCCCGCGTTGTAACCGGATAAAAAGTAGCCTATGTGTTATTCTAATGTATAAGCTATATTACTGTTAAGTTTCATCAAAATCCGTTTAGTAGTTTTTGCGTGAAAGAGTAACAAACATCCATCCTCACAAACTTTCGCGTTTATAATATTAGTAGGATTATCCACTCTTGTAGCAGGAAATTACAATTAATTACAAACCTAATAATGGTATATATTGGTTAGATAAAAGATATAAAAGTCTCTATGCTCTTATCACAACATAAAATGATTGCAAAAAGCTCTTTGATATTATTGGTAAAATGCAATAATCTCATTACTCGTTCTGTAAATTCATAGCTAATTTGATCATAAAACAGTCGTAATAAATAAATCAAATAGTAAATAAGTTTGTATTCTGTGGTAAAACAATATTATTTCCTCACTAATCCTCAATCCCGGCTTTTAAAGCATCATCGACCGTCATTAGACGTTCCTTTTTAAAACTTTCGCGATTAGATAACATAATTAGAAGTTTTACGGGTCGTTATCACGTTTTCATTTTTTATTATTGTCCCGACGTTTCGACTGTGTTGCAACAGCCGTGGTCACGGGATGATGGTAAAACGATAAAGACCTCTAAAAATTATAATCATATTATACGTTCCGTTCCTACGGTATTTCTTTACAGCAGAAATGTCACAAAAAAACAATCTCACGACTTTTATCTCAATTGCTGTTTGCCTCAAATCTATACTCAGTACAAAAACTAAGCAGGTGGCTGTGAGAAGTACATACACATAATATTTAACACAAAATGCACACGTGTTAAGTTGATCAAGAAAACTGCACTAACTTCAATTCACTGCCTTATATAAACTTCAAAATCTTCCTCCTATATAAAAATCAACTCCTTATATTATTACAGTATAAGATTATTCGCTTCAAGAAGCTTACGACTCACTTTCGCACATCCGCTCAGAACGACTGTCGGCGATCGAATGCCCTCTAGCAAGCGATTGTGTCTAAAGAAAACAGTTGAGTCATCGAAAGTAAGACTCAACTGTGTTGCCAATTTAATAAAATAAAAAGAAAGAAGTTGCTATTTAAAATAATTATGAATATCTATAAAATCAAACAATATTTTTTGTAACACACGTTTGGCATAAAATAATGTGTTAGTATTCCGCGTGACAGGTTGCAAGCCACATACTAACTGATGGTATATGCCGTTTAATGATTGGTTCTAAGGTTAAGGTTTCCTTCACCGTTTTTAGCACTTTTGGGAGATGTTACAAATTATATTATTGATTGTTTGATGTACTCAAAAAAAGAACACTACTCTATGACGACGATTTATAACGGTCACCGTTTCTAAGAAAACCAGAGCTTTACATAATCCTTCTTATCCCCTTGTTTCCTCGTTTTCTAGCAATTATCTTAATATACTACGGCAATTAGCAATTAAAGCGATTGCAACTATTCTTTTAATCATCGGCAAACGTACTAATCCTGGAATTAACTTGATGTTATCTTTATTTTGTTCATTGGTAGGTACTTAATTTGTATATATCATTTTCTTAACTCCTATAATTGCATTTGTAGCGATCTTTCAAATCCATCCAAATGTTGCCTGAAAGAGCGATCTCTCTAGGCGATAAACCAGCCCATTGTCTTACCAAAACATAGTTTATAAAAACTAATGTAAAGTTTTTTTAAATTCTGTTGTTTATCAGTTGGTATTAGAGTTATCTATATATTACCATCACTGAAGTGGCTGAGAAGAAAGACAGGGTCTCTAACCACCAGGCTCTCAACGTCAATGGTGGTAAAAAACACCATTGAAGGTCAGCAAAATAGTTCATACCTATTAGTATTTTACGAAATTTATATCATTGGGGAATAAGAAATTCGACGCAGACTAAAAGCATCCGTTAGCCGGATATTAACAAGTTTTCAATAACCAAGTCTCTGTGGATGCAGTAACTTCAAATCATAACCAATCCAGTCCAGACGGAATTTACCATACTAAGTTACAAATCCATGAAAAAAAATCGAAACAGTGAGCGTAAAGATATGTTGCAAAACAAGGTAGAGCCTCAGGCCTCTTAACGTAGAAACACTCTACTTTATAATGGCCTATAACAATTTTGCCAAAAACGTGATACAATAATCAGCTAAACAGCCCTTTCAAATCTCGGCTCTTTTCATTTGGGCATATTCTTTGAATGTTCAGACGTGCTTCTGACTACTCTGCACTTGGGATCCTCGGTAATCTACGTAGTAATTAGATCAGCGGGTTAAATTCTTCACGGCTTTATTATCTTACTACTATTATAAACGCGAAAGTATGTTAGGATGGATGTTTGTTACTCTTTCACGCAAAAACTACTGAACGTGTTTTGTTGAAATTTACAGTAATATAGCTCATAGATCAGAATAACGCATAGGCTACTTTTTATCCGGGTATTACGCGGTCGAAGCCGTGGGCAGAAAGCTAGTATTACTGTAAAGTTTCATCAAAATCTGTTCAGTAGTTTTTGCGTGAAAGAATAACAAACATCCATTCTCACAAATTTTCGCGTTAATAGTAGTAAGAAGTAGGATTTGTGGAGTTCTCGGGCAATACGTTCTCAATGACTGCTTGGGCAGTTTCTATTAATTGTGGCGGCATCATCATATCTTCATTACCACTAAGACGGTATTTCGAGTAGGTAGTAAACACAAATTGAAAATTCAGATTAATTGTACAAAACAAAGCAAAACACGGATTTTCACGGATTTATACTTTTTCCGCTCGTATATTTTTATAACACTAATAAAGTACTTTCCGAGCAGATATTGTATAAAGTCTAATGGCAAAAACCCTATATTGGGTTATATTGCATCCTTTGGCTTTGTTAACAGATAGTATAATATAATTGGATGACATCGCAAGCGAGTAAAATTGTATGAAAACACAGACTTCTTTGGGGGTTCTTTAGTTAGTACCTGCAACAAATTGATCGATACTCGACCGCAAACGATAGCTCAAATGATCCAGGGGGTCTACTCCGTAAAACGATAACGACATTATCGTTACGATACGACAGTGCTCCGAATTATTCGGCCGTACCCTACTCTCAAAAATGTTCGCAATCTTTGTCGTCTGTCGAAAGCATAGACAATATGTATCGAATCTTCGGAACGAATGATAGGAAAATCTAAAGGCTTGGATAATAGACATTTAGCCTAAATCTTTTTGCTTGACGTCACTTTTATTGTTTATGTCACTTTTTAGGCAAAATGATAACAATTATCTATGAAAGTAAATGAAGTGACAACGTCAAATTTCAAATCACCAAATCCGCCTGTGATTTGAAAACTTTACAAGTAAAATTCTTGTGACAACTAGCCACAGAAGCCATAATTAAGAAGTTGAAGTTGAAGCAAAAAATCGTCGGGGTGAATATTCAAATTCGTTTATTAAAAAGATACTAGTACACACAGCATTAAAGTTTAAAGCACTATTTTAACAACAATTTTATTTTTAATTATTAAAAAGTTAAAAAAAAATACAAGTTTACCTTCAAACAAACTTTTACTATGTTTATGTTTGTTCAAATCCAACTGGTCCCTCGTCACTTTAAAATGTTGTTTTTGTAAAGCCTTTTCCTCGTGGATGGCTTCCATGGCAAGCATAAATCTCGCCATTATTCCAAAACAAGAGGCAAATCAAGAGTCCGTAGTGCAGCAGGCCGAGGCCGAATGAAAAGAATGCAGAGAGTCCAGTAGGCAGCAGGGCTCGAAGGTATAAAAGATTCGGAGTCCGGTAAACGAAGTGGAGATGATTTTATCAGAAAACACAACAATATAACCCGAAACGATAATGCGCACGATAGCATCAAGGGCATCGTTGATAAGTTCGTCGGTTGACATTTGTTTCGTTGTCAAATTCAAATTATCGTATCGTTTTTAGTGATGCCGGAGTAGGGTTACGACATCGATTGTCAAAAGTAATGTCGGTCGTTTCTTCGTTCAAATGATAGTCGAAACGATGTAACGTAGAGTAGGTTTAGCACGATAATTGAAGCGATATATCGTTTATCGGTTTGTAGAGTAGACCCCCAGATCCAGAGACCTGACGGAAGCATTCCCAAAATACTGGCCGCTTTGCCATGCTGAATGGCAATGCTAATGCGTAGACCCAGATAAGAGCCAGCTCTCTGGACCCTTGTCCTTTGAGAGAAGAGAAGGCCTCTGGTGTAGGACACGCCATGCCCTAGCGCCATCTCATCTGTCGGGGACATCAGTTAGAGACGTGAAGTCGATTTTAATTTTGATTTTATAATTTCTCATTGTTTATGATATTTATGGATCTACTAGCTTCTGCCCACGGCTTCGCCCGCGTGTTACCCGAATAAAAAGTAGCCTATGTGTTATTCTTATGTATAAGCTATATTAACGAAAAGTTTCATCAAAATCCTTGCAGTAGTTTTTGCGTAAAAGAGTAACAAACATTCATTCTCACAAACTTTCACGTTTATAATATTAGTAGGATAGGATATCTGAAATAAATGAATAATAATATAAAGTATTTTGTGTCTTCGTTCACCTCATCTGGTTCGTATTCATCGAGTTATACTTTAGTACTAACTTCGTGCATGAGGTTCAAAATTATTCCATTTCTGGAACAAAGTTTCAAAGAAACTCACTTTAAAGCAATATTTTAAAGTCATCTGATACTTGCCAGAGGAGCCAGACTTCAAATGTCGACAGTCCAATGCTTTTACACTGCAGGACACGAAAAATGTCCTCAGTATGAAATATTATAGAAATAATTATAGTGAGCAAGTTCTTTATGTGCTTATATACCTAAATGCAAGTTTTTTATATAAATGCTTTATTTAAGTCGATAGCTTGATTCCGATGATAAAAACCATTCATTTAGTGAATAAACTAATAAATATTTTAAAAAAACCGACGTTTATTCCATAATCGATTGCAACGCCCTCTAGTGACTTGTGGTAATAAACTTTATAACCATCCCTGAAGACACACAAATAGATTGCGAGAAACCGCATTATAACCCGATAAGCCGTTTTGGACGGAAACGGTAATAAACGAACAAACCCCGAAGATCGCTTCTAAGCGATAAGATCGCCCATTGTATTTTTTTTTTTTTTGTTTTGTTATGTTGTTTCTTATTTTTCTTATGGTGTACAATAAAGTATTTTCATTATTTCACGGTAGTTCGTAGTTACTGATACTTACGATACTGGTAATTCTAGTGTCTATGTACCTCTATGTATGTGTCTGTTGGGTATGTACGTATTTGTTTAATTATACAACCTCTTTTAAAAAGACTGTGTAACATACTATCTAATCATCAGCTGGAATAAGTAACACTGCTAGATAAAGACCTCTTTCAAAATGCCAATGAAGTGGGCGAATGGTTTTTGCCGAAAAGTAACGAAGACTTTTAGGCAACACCCATTCGCCCATGTTACAATGTCATAGTCCAACACCCTTTTGAATCATGACCACATGATTGATGTGAATAATGAAATTGAACTGACGACTGAAAAGTCGATAGAATAGTCCACAAACCTGATGAAAAAGAAACCAATGAAACTCATATTTTTGAAGAGCGTTTTAAACTGAGTACAGTCGTTTTATTTTATTGCCCAACTTAATGCACGTTCCCGGCTCTTTAAAGCCACTATTAAGAGTTAAGATCTTTATCACAGCCCTAAGGTTAAAAGCTAGAGAACTTTTAGCTATGCACTTTTCTCTATACAGGGTGTCCGTAAAACATGTATAGGTACCTGAAAGGGATCATTCTACACATTATACTAGTAGATAATTTGGTAATTTTCATTAAAGAAATGCAGCTGGTTTCGTAAACATAGAAATAAATAGTTTATCTCACTCTTACAAACAGACCTTCATGTCAAAAAGAGACAAAATATTTTTGACCTACATGTTCTAGCTTTTTATTTTGTCGAAATCCGTACAGCACTGTATAAAAACCAATCCCAATTGGTTTTCCCTGAGGGATGTGATAACCGGCGTAATCGCTAATTAAAGTTAGAAATTGCTCGTTCGCATTCGTAGGCGGCCGGCAATGTACATTATACAAGAACACAACAAATACTGGCGATACTTGTATTATAATATCTGTACTGGCAGTGTGGAAACGGCGCGGCAAACGTCACGTGTACATGGTCTAGAGGTGCGGCAACGGCGCGGCGACGGAATCGTCGCGTCGAGCCCTAACGGTATCGGTAACGGTATTATTGTAGAAACTCAAAAGTGTACAAGCTTTTCTTAGTCACTGTGACTTTATGTCAGCTATTAGACTCGGCAAACTTGTGTACATGAAACTAAATGCTTTTGTTCGGATGGCGGTCCTCTAGTACGCTTATCGTTTAATTGCTTAACTTGGAAACAGCTGAATAGCAAGTGCAGCTGTCAGAGAATCAACTTATATTTATTACTAGTTGTAGTAAAAAGACTTTTAATTTTGTGCAATTTCATTGAACTTCATATAGAACTCGTGATACCATTAAAATAACTATTAAAACCACTTCTATAGCACAATTTATTATTGACAGGTCTTCTTTATTGTAGAAATAAATTAACTTGCCTGATTCTTCTAGGCTAGGTCGTGCGCGAGGAATCGGCGTAAATTCACTTTACAATTTTAAATTCACGTAATTTTTAAGTTGACGTTTCTATATGATCCTTGTGATTTCACTTCACTTCACTTCTTGATTATGACTTTTCCTTGTGATTTCAATGAATAAAAACCTATTGACTTTGATTTTGTACGCTTACAAAATTACACTTACGGACAGAATGATATGATATGTAGAGAGATATAGATATTATAATACTATGCTAACAAAGGTTAACTTGACCCTGAAAAGAGTATAATTTTTGAATAAAAGAAAACAATATACTAAAAAATACATAAACGTAACTATAATAATTATAAAGATAATACAAAGTATAACAAATATATAAAACAAACAAAAAAATATCTTTAAATTTTCTCCTGAAGATACCGACTGAAAACTTTATAGAAATCTAACATTAAGAATATTAAAGTTTTCCTAGAACCTAAGGCTAACCGCATCTAATAATATCAAGTAATATGTAGATAATTAAAACAAATACGCCCAGGACTTAAATGCCCGTGATGGATCCTCAGATCCATACTCTATATTATACAAAGTAGGTGAGCCAGAGGCACGTTTTAACATTATTTTAGCACGTGCTCACGTTTATTCATAGTGGTAAGCAACCCACGTGATAGCCAACCGGCGGTTGCAAGCTCATCGCCGCTTATTGAAACACTAATCGATGGCACATGTCTTAGGCCCAAATTCATAATCAAATAGGGGCTCCCTTAGGGGACTGTTCAGGCGCTAAATAAAAATTCAAGTGCGAATTTAACCTTTATGCGCCCAGCCATAAGGCAAATGCTGAATGATGGATTATGGGGGACTGTTCAACCCCCGACTGTGAATTTAGGCTTTAGAATAGTCGGTTTCTTTGGCATACTGGTTTCCTGCCATTACATTTTTTATTGAAAAAATCCATGACGGTATTGAGCTTGACCTTCGAATCGGAAGTTGAAGTATCGACCACGGTTCTTTTCAATGATGGCCACAATCATTTCTAGTTATCAACAAAATTACTTGGGATTCACCATAAAACTGTATATTGTATTTTATTACATAGTAGTTAAAAGCCGAAACTTTTACTTAAAAAAAACTGTGATTCTTAGAAATGTACAGGAACAATATTTATGTTATAACAACGTGTAAACAGATAACTACATTGCCGTGGTAATCTGACAGGTTTGGTAATGGCAGAAGGAATTATCTAGCCTGCGGCAACAGTTGTTTGTGTTGCTGACTTTAGACGACAGAGCAAACCGCAGCCCGCCCGCATGAAGCCCACTTCAGTCTGCCAAAGCCTATATACCTTAGTATAGCTTCCCGTGGTTTGTTTCAAATTTTCTATTAGTGGTCAAAACAAAACGTCCATAAAAGCAGTCAGTGTGCAAGAGCCAATAGTATAAGTAGTATCCCATAATATGTTTCAAGTTTTTTGTTAAGGCACAGTCAAGCTGACGCGATGGCGGGGGCGTGGCGGTGGCGGTGGAGATACGTTCCCGTTAACTATGGTAACCACTTGAATACCGTTTTCCGTTTCATCGCCACCGAGTCACTCTGACTGAATAGTGGTCAAAACATCGTGACGAAACACGGCATGGCAAAACCAAATATTCGAGGGCTTGTGCCATTGTTTAGTGTTCCAATAAGTGGGGAATACCGTGAAATTCTAATTGCTATGCAAAATTGGGCATGCGCCAAATTAGGTGTTTGGATTTGCCTCCAAGTACAGCTCGCTATCCTCACAGATCTGAGTTCAGAATATAATTTTATTTTGACCACAAACTATACTCACATCGAAGTAATTTTAGATAAATACTAGTCTCTGCCCACGGCTTCGCCCGCGTGGTATCCAGATAAAAAGTTTTCTATGTGTTATTCTGAAGCTATATATCTGTTAAGTTTTATCAAAATCCGTTCAGTAGTTTTTGCGTGAAAGAGTAACAAACATCCATCCTCACAAACTTCCGCGTATAATATTAGTAGGATAATTCCGTTAGGTTAGTATAATTTTAACAATATAAGAATATTTATGTGTAATATCTATCATAAAAGGAACGAGATTCGTAAGTTTTTTTTTAATATACCCAACTTTCTAATATTCGTAACTTTCTTCTAGTTACGAACGCGCACTAACCTCTGGTTCTAATACAGTCGTAACCGAATAACGTATCGTATTTACTTCAAAAACTTTTAAAATTTTATAGTCCATTAAGAAACGAGAAGAAGAAGATTAACGCCTGTATTAGGAACCCGAAGTTAGTATCTTTATTTTGTCCAGCAGTGCACCTTAAAACAAAGCAGGTGAAGTTTCCTTCGTGAATAAAAATACTTGAAAAACTTGCGGTGCTCTCGTGAGAGGATGAAATAACCGCCCGCAGGGAAACTGAGATGTATTGAGTTGGAAATTAAAAAACTGCATCGAAACTTGACGATTCTAAAGTTGAGTATAGCCCGCTTCAGAATTGAATTTATTTGACTAGTTTCATAACTAAATATCTAATTTGGTAATTTAACATTGCTAGAAATATCCATAATTACTTTTTTACTTTTTAACTCAGAGCTACATAGAAACAGTAGATATTTCCAAAAACGATTCTCACCATTGGACGAAAACTTGAAGGGAGTTTCCGACATAATCCTTAAAACTCATCTCAATTTTTCGTTAAGAAATGAACAACTGTAGGCCACCAATAAGTTAATCACGGTCTTAAAATAATTATTAATATTTCTTAAACGCATTTTAAAGAAATGTTTTCTATTTGAAAGTCACTTTATTTTGTTTGGATCACCAAATAAACTAAATTATTTTTGTTTACAATTGTTCATTAATAGTACATACTAATTAATATCGAGAGAAATTCCAACTAATAAGTTTCAAACGAATAGCCCTAATAACAAACAGGCTAACGACAGTTACTTAAATTACTTTGAAAGAAACGAGATGTCTCCAGATTCCAATGTAAATACTTACAGTAGCGCAACTTTTTTACTTGACTACTAGTAGCCAGCAAGAGTGTACGATTATTTGTCCATACAGGACATATGTCTGGGTCTATGTGTTGTGGTGGCATGTTAGGTACTTGTAGTCCCTGGTACCCATGATATGGAAAATCGTAAGTGTGGAGTTGAACCGGATTAAGAAGTGTACAAAGACCCCGCCACTCGATGGAGCGATGACCTTTTAAAGGTGGTTGAAAGATGGTGGATGGAGGTAGATCAAGATCGTTTATGGCACTCTTAAGGGAAAACCTAGCAGTTGACTCTACAGGCTATTGATGATGTTGATGAGTGGGGTTAAGACTATGTACGTGTTTGAAAATATATCTCAAAACAGTCTTAGTTTTGAAAGCTCATTTACATTTTCGGTGGTAATGAGTGATTATATTCTTAGAATTTTTCCGTGTGTACACCATTATTTTTCAGCTGTTTCTATTCTCAAAGGTTTTCTGGAAGCAAACTCTTGTTAGGGTTAAGCTCGCCGACAGATATCCTATATGCAAGTTTTTTTTGCATAAAGGATTAGGATCACGGTAATCCTAACTGTACCAGTTAGGATAACTTTGATACACTACACCCCAACTCATACATAATAATTATCTGCAAAACATTGTAGTATATTTTTATATCTAACTTTCTTTATAGGAATGATTTCTTGTAAATACTCACGTAGGATGGAAGATACTGCTCCAAAGTATTACTCATTCATAATTTCCAGCCCTCCTTTGAGCTATAATCGACGGCAAAACTATGTTTCGGCGTATTTCACCTCAAAAACATTATTACATGAGACGAAAGAGCAGAATTTTCTGATCTAAACTATAAAACTATTTTTCATTTTCAAGCACTATTTTTAGCTAAAAATGTTTGTTTTCTAATTGACAGATTGACACTTTCTGTCAGTGTTCATCACAACTTTATTTTTTATTTGGTTGTTTTGTGAAAGTTTGCATATAAAAACGAATGTTTGCAGAAGGTTATATATGGAAACTAAATAGAACCTCTATATTCAGTCTAGAATAACACTAGCCACTCACACTCCAAATTCAAACATAAAACTTCCTATAAATACGGCATTGAGCAGACTCAGCCGGCAGTTCAGTTCTGACTCTAGAACCATAAAGACCTAGAAAAGCCTATACCTTGAAGCTGCAGTGGAGCTCTGACTCTAGAACCATCAGAATACCTAGAATCTAGAAGAGCCTCAACCCTGTTCAGAATCCTGACGCTGAATCCTGACGCTGAATCCTGACGCTGAATCCTGACGCTGAATCCTGACGCTGAATCCTGACGTTGAATCCCGACGATGGACACTGACTCTGGACACTGACGCTGGACCCTGAAGCAGAACCCAGAGGCTGACGACCTGAAAGCCGAGGACTCTGGCTAGCCTCATACTTCCTTGGACCTCAGCTGCTGGGCTCTGAAGACAGAGCTGTAATCAGTCTGACATCAGGGCGGGTCCACTTCCTCCTCGCCCTAAAGATATTCTCCACAAATTTAACCACATCATTTCTTCAGGTCAACTACACTTCACCTCCAGTCAACGCTTCGCACTGCACCCGTCGGTCTTCTCTACGCTATACTTCGGTATTACGTCGTGTAGTGTCCATTAAATCATTAATCATCACTAGGTAGGTAGGTTATAATTTTTGATTAAATATTGTTAAAAATCTTTAATACCCTTTCTTTTCTTAAGATTTAACTTGCCGCTTACAGCCTTCTCTTGAAAACCTAGGGTAGGGCTGTAACGTGACAACATGCAAGCATTTGTCCTGCAGCCGGAATCGTATCCGCACCTCTAGCATCTCAGTTGGCTACTCGTTAAAGTAAAGAAAGAAAAATGAGCGTAAGTTGAGCTACTGTAAAATATACCTACACTGTGTCCAAGTTCAAGAGGTCGCCGTCGAATCTTGAAAGGTTAATGAAGACAAATGAATGAAGTTGGTGAAAGCTAATTTGGCAAAAGACAGTTCGTCTGAGCCATGGCTTTTGACAGCTATTGAGTGATTGTTGACTTTTACAGTTCTTTGAGCAAACAATCAACACAAATATTGTAGGATATTTATATTTATAACGTTAAGTTTAACGTTATATTTATATACTTCCTCTGTGGCGCAGTGGGTGAATTCCCGCCTGAAACGCAGAAGATAGCGGGTTCGATTCCCGCTGTGGAACAAATGTTTTTAAGATTAGCAAATCTTTGTCTCGGGTCTGGGTGTCTATATATAATATGTATTTATTTACAAAAAAGAAGTATATAAGTAGTTAGACATTCATATAGCTCCCATCATACAAGCTCTGCTTAGTTTGGGGCTAGATGATGCAGTGTGTAAAATGTCCAGCATTATTTATTTATTTATTATTATTATTATACTCGTAAATTATTATTATTATTATTTAAATACAATCTACACTGATTTTATAAAGAGGCACAGTTTGTGAATTTGGACGTAAGAGAGGTAATCTCCGAAACTACTGATCCGATTTTACAAAGATCAACGAAAAAACGGTCGAGCGAATGCGAAATTTCTTAGTAACGTTGCCGAGTTAATTTTCATTGGCTACTTTTTATCCGGGCACCACGCGGGTGAAACCGATTTGGTCGAGATATTTTATCCGAATATCCTAGAGTTTCAAATAATACAAGGACTATGAATAGAAGTGTTATTCGAGGTCAATAATCCGAAGGACTCAATCTAGGGAAAAGGTCACGTCGGTTTATGGGGATGTAACGGGATGGTAATGGAAGAAAGGACCATTGAGCATTATTGGAGTTTTATTTTATTTTCTGACAATCACGAAAAAATAACTTTTCGACTGAAAATGAACCCACGGCTTATGATTTTTTATGGTATCAAGTGCTACTTCAAATATTAACATAATGAAGTTCTCAGAGTAAACTAACTAATGTAACTTTTATATTTGTCATATTTGCGAGCAAAAAGCCGATTGCAACGCAAAAGTTTGATTCCCACAAATAATAAATATTTGTTGACTGATCTTAAATATTTGACATGTATATTGTATTTTGTTTGAATGACCATAAATATTGACATAATATATGCTATTACACCGTAGAGGAATTTTTGACTAATAAATTTAAATCAATTTCATTATTGTTTGACTGAT
The DNA here is from genome assembly GCA_958496245.1 of Perizoma flavofasciatum. NCBI lineage: Eukaryota > Metazoa > Arthropoda > Insecta > Lepidoptera > Geometridae > Perizoma > Perizoma flavofasciatum. The sequence goes on along the minus strand of OY292443.1, from coordinate 2,189,993 downwards.
CTGACTTAATTGTAATTAAATATTGGATTAATAATTAAAAATATCATAGCCTTAAGCTCGATTACAGCGCCCTGACAGGGAACATATACTTACTAACAAGCTAATTTAAGATCCAAGCTAACATTAATGTATGTGTGTATGTAATGAATAAATAAATGAAAAATAAATAATGCTGGACATTTTCACGCAGCATCATCTAGCCCCAAAGTAAGCAGAGCTTGTGTTATGGGAACTATATGACTGTTATACTATATTATACATAGAAAACACCCAGATCCCGAGACAAACATTTGCCGATGCAAACATTTGCCCCGCGGCGGGAGTCGAACCTTCGGCGTCTAAGGAAGGCCTTCGCCCACTGCGCCACAGAGGTCGTCAATGTTTGCATGTTATGCAGATATTTCTTCTGGCCCAGACCCAGAACTCGTAGTTCCTGATACCCATGACACAGAGAATCCTAGTGTGGGGACAGGACTATGTATACGTCTTTTGGGTGTTTAAAAACAAAAAAAATGAATACGATTGTTACGCGTTTTTTTTATACGTGTGCGAGTTTTAGGATTTTATCACGTGTTGTTTACAAAGCTATTTGTATTAGTTACTATAGCTACTTCCCACGGCTTTGCCCGCATGGTACCCGGATAAACAGTAACTCTTACCGTTAAGGATGCGTCAATTGCGACTTACGTCGTGAAATTAGTGTCCACGGCAAGCTATTTTATTTTAATGATGTATTAGCCTATATCCACTTTGAAGGTCCATTCTTCATATTGGTGAAATATTTTTTGTAATCGGATGAGTATTCCTACATCCAAACTTACGAACTTTACATCGAAATTGTTAAATCCTACTAATATTATAAATGTGAAAGTTTGTGAGGATGTTTGTTGCTCTTTCACGCAAAAACTACTAAACGGATTTTAATGAAACTTTCCAGTAATATAGCTTATACATCAGAATAACACAAAGGCTACTTTTTATCTGAGTACCACGCGGGCGAAGACATGGGCAGAAGTTAGTTGTTAATAATAACATAAAAAAGAATTAAATAAGTAAGAAAAAATTAAATAGTTTTAAGTGACATTAAATAGGTACTTATAATAAAACTAACGCTATAACATAAAACACTTACTACCTAATAATTGTACTACCTACCATGAGTACCTACCTATTACCTAAATACATTTCCATTGATACCTCCACAATCAGATAAATAAGTAACGGTGTCGTCATCAACGTTTAGTAAGAAAACATCTAAAGAACCCCAAGTAACGCAGTTAGCGAAGTTAAATTGGCCGAGTCCCAGGTTTTTATTTTCATTCTCCTTTTTAGGGTTTCGCAACAGAAAATGTAATCGTTTTAAAGGACCACCCAATATTTATGTGTAAAAAAGGTAGATAATGTTTTCTGAAGACATCGTCGTATGAAGTCATAATCCTACTAATATTATTAATTTCAAAGTTTGTTGCCAAAAATGGAATAATCAACAAATATCTTTACTGTAAGCTGCGACAGCCGTATAGTACACAGAACTTGTAGTTTCTGATACCCACAACAAGGAATCCTAGTATGGAGTCAGCAGTATGGAGGTTTATTGCACACCAAAGCAAAATACAAAACACAGGAATTCATAATGATAAAAGGTATAATGGACAGTCTTATTGATAAAAGCGATCTGTTCCACACAACCTTTGGATGTACAGGATAAATTTGAATCAAAATACGGCGGTGTCTCGTACAACCTAGAATAAAAAAATATAATATGAATAATAACTATATTGAATATTAAAAAAAATATGTTGCGGGGTTTTTTTTTGTAAAAACCCCGGATATTATTTCGATTACTTCTTATTCGGATGCCATGCGATCGAAGCCGTGAGTAGGATAAATGTCCGTTGCGAAGAATATCCGTAATGGCAGAACCGATTTGAATGAAATTAAGAATAGGTTGTTCGTGACCTAGAATAACACATAGGTAACTTTTTGCCGATTTGTGAAGGACCGTCAGATAGTTTTTGTATAAAACTATTATGAGAAAAATTGTACCAATTTTAATGCAAAAAAATATACCGACGGAACCCAATACTAGAAATTATTTCCAACTTCACCGTTTCACTAACGGTGTCAAAACGCTTCACCTCGATTTCAATTAGGCACAGTTACAGTTTCATAAATTCTGAAAAAGTTAGAGTACTTTTGACAGTGTTTTTGTACGTCGTAATAACTCACTTTAGAGGTTTTTAGATGCAAAAGCGGTTTTGACTCATTTGCACGTAACATTTTGCGTATGAAAAAAAAACAGTTTTCTATCAAAAATAGGTTAAAATGACAAAATGTTTTTTAATAGGTTAAACGCGTACTTATTTATTTTGCTACTACTAAGACATAACTATTTAATAAGTTTATTAAAAACTACAGTTTTTTAGGTAATTTTGGCTTGCAATCTTTCAGATACGATACGAACTACTTTGAAAAACTCAGACATGTGCAAATGTAATGTTCGGACGTGTCTCTGACTTCCCTATATGGATACCTATCCTCACAGATCTGAGTACTGAGTATAGATTTTAGGATCTCTATCATGGGGATAACACTTGAACGTATTTGTTTTTTTTTTTTGCACTTACGAACAATTTGCTTATGGAAATAAAATGATTTCTATCTAAAACCAGTAAACAAGACATTTTTTTTATACAGACTGTACATCTATAATTTCACTTAGTGTCTGCTCCTTATAATACTTTGCTTACGTATTTACAATTTTAAAACATGTCTAATGTCCTCTATACCTATTATGTGAACCTATGAGGTGAAAATAAGTACGAAAACTTTTACTACCAAAACGTACCTAGTTGTACCTAATTTTATCTCTTAGGTTGTATATTTTCGGTATTTTTCGATATTTATAGCAAACCACAGATAACCGAAAAGACCACAGATAACCACAGATAACTTTTCCTTGACTAAGTATGTATCCGATTGTATCCCCTGGGAAAGCCCACAACATCAATATAATACTTTTGGGCACCATTAATTAAGCCCACAAAAAAATAAGATGAATCACCAGGTAAAACATAAAAGGACAATGAATAAAAATAATTAATTATAAGACAGCTTGTACGACGTAAGCTCTATGGAGCTTGGAAATTGTGAAGTTTGAGGGTTCATTTGTTCACAAATTTGTAATGAAATTGAACAACTGTAGTTGTATTTATTAATCTATACTATAATAATAATAATATATAAAAAGGAAAAATTTTTTTGTTTGTTTGTTTGTATCGAATAGGCTCCGAAACTACTGGACCGATTTTCACCATTTTTTCGCTAATAGAATGCTAAATTATCAGGAAGTAACATAGGTTTTAATTTAATTTCAAAAATAGTAGAGATCCTTTAGAAAATTGCAATAATGTAACACAAAGTAGCAAAATTTTGCCTATAAAATTCATTATTTGGCGTGCGCTGAGAAAACTATTGATGATACATAAAAATGATGTACTACATGATTAAAGTACTCCTTATTACCTACAAAAACGTCCTCCAGAGAATATATCGAACTATCATAGTTAAGTCACAATAGCAGCTTTTGTGTTCTAAAATTTAATTAGATCGCCGATAGAAACAAAATTTGGTTACATTCGTATTGTTTAATTAATTATTATTCAAATGAATAGTTTTATCATCAAGAGTATTTATGTAGCAGTAAAATACTTTTTAATTCATTTGAATCGGACATTTAGTTTCGAAGTTATCACGGGTATAAAATCGAAAATTACGCGAGTGGAACCGCGGGGGGCAGCTAGTAGTAATAATAAAGTGGCAAATAAGCATTACGGCCCACCCGTTGGCAAGCGGTTACCGTAACCTATAGACGTTTGTAACACCAGAGGCTTAAGTCTCAAACCTAAGCCTGTAATTTTACCGGTACTTACAGCCTTTAAACCGGAACACGGCAATGCCAGCATTGCCGCGGAAGGAGAAAGTCGCGACCACTCACCCTGATGAAGACTCCCGGAATGAGTCGATGTAGAATTAAGGATATATATGTCTCGTGGCTGGGTGTTTTCTATGTATAATATGTATATATTTACATCAAAAAGTTTTTAAGTAATATCAGTCATGTAGTTCCCATAACACAAGATCTGCGCTCACTTTGGGGATAGATGATGCTGTGTGTAAATATCCTGCATTATTTATTTAAATTATTATATATTCAATTATTGACAAGATGTTTTAACCTGTTGTTTTTATCTGTTGGATAAGCTTTGCAAGTCGGGAGTTCCTATAAATTTCTCATTATAAACTTTTAATGAGTTTGTCGCTAAGAAGGTAAAGTTTCGGTATGTTAAAAGATAATTTAGGTCATAGATTATATTCTAGCTACTGCGGCCCGGAAGACCGTTTGTCATGACACCCTTTAAGGAAGCCTTTGTTTATCATTAGACTGCTTCGGGATGTTTATGTCGATGATCATGGCGGTCGCGAGGATTCGGCATAAATCTACTTATTTATAAGATGATGCAAAATAGTTTCCATGAATAAAAACCCTACTTTAAGGACGGAGCTTTTTAAGCGGCACACCGAATATTTACACCCCCCTCCCCCGCGTTTTTTGAACAACGGATCTGATACAAATACGACTAACAGCAACAGTAATGTATGGACTCATCCGGAAATCCGCTCCATGAAATGCTACGGCTGTTACATACAGGGAATTTCCGGAAAAACCATATTGAAAATCCCCTCCCTATGAAAAAATCCTTGTTGACCTTAACTTTGAGGACGGAGCCTTTTAAGCGGCACACCAAATATTTTCACCACACTGCATTTTCAACAACAGGTCTTATACAGATACTACCAACAGCAACAGTAATGTATGGACTCATACATTACTGTTGCTGTTGGTAGTATCTGCAAATCCGTATATCCCTATTCTGATAACCATAGAAGAACCACCATAGAGGAATTAACCACTACGTTCTAACCACCACTCATTTTTACACTACAGAATATTGACCAAAGATCTTGAAAGTAAAAACGTTGCAGAAGTATGGACTCGTCAAGAGACATTTTAAAGTTGACGTCAAATTCCACGAATCTAATAAACGATTTAGAGACTATGCCAGTCGAACTCCGCTAGTTATATATATTCATATTAATTTATTGCTATCATGTACACAGTTCACATGTATACCGTGTTGGTACCGGCTTAGAATTTGCACCAACCCAACTCTTCCCGTGGGTGTCGTAAGAGGCAACTAAGGGACATACACCGGGGGTGGGCAGCAGCGCCCCCTGTAGAACAATCTTTCACCTAACTGTGATCCCCAACACCCGCATGCCCAGCGTGGGGATTATGGGCATTGATCCAAGACCGGTGGTTGTACATAGCCACCTTCTCGAAATTGTTTCCGAATATACTTACCTTGGGCAGATTCTGCAGTTGGGTAAAAACAATTTCGAGAAGGAGGCCAAGAGGAGGATCCAGCTAGGCTGGGCAGCGTTTGGTAAACTACGTGGAGTCTTCTCGTCATCCATACCGCAATGCTTGAAAACGAAGGTTTTCAATCAGTGTGTCCTACCCGTCATGACCTACGGAGCTGAGACGTGGACACTCACGATAGGGCTGCCCACCAGTTCAAAGTCGCTCAGCGAGCTATGGAAAAAACTATGCTCCGAGTCTCTCTGAAGGATAGGATTCGTAAAGAATACATCCGTCAGAGAACCAAAGTTATCGACGTAGCTCAATGAATTAGCAAGCTGAAGTGGCAGTGGGCCCGTTATATCTCGCGAAGAACCGATAACCGCTGGGGTAAATGCGTTCTTGAGTGGAGACCGCGACTCGGCAAACGTAGTGTAAGACGCCCTCCGGCCAGGTGGGATGACGATCTGCGAAAGACTGCAGGCAGATGCTGGATGCGGCAAGCTGAAGACATTGCGCTATGGCGCACTATGTCTAGTAGTGGACTAAGGCTGATGATGATGTACACAGTTTAGTATACGAGTTAAAATAAAACATAAGTAGATAAAAACATGAACTTCGTTAGGGCGCTACTTAAAAGTTCGGTCAAAGTTCAACTTTGAGCCGTGGCGATTGAAGGGCCAGAAAAACCGTCGTCCGTTCTTCTGCATATTTTAGTTATCTAACCTCTTTGATATATGAAGGCTGGATTAAATAAAAAAGGAATAGATTATCCTATCACACTACAATCGAAGCTTTACAAACTAACGCTTTATTTATTCGCGAAGGACAGATAATGATGGGTATACTCGGAACCAGCTTTCTATTCAAATCGATTTGCTACTTATGCCTTCATAGGTACAGTTGCAATGGAAATGTATGTATTTAAAAACAAAAGTTATAAAAGCTACCAAAAGTAAAGTAAAAGTTTATTTTGACCAAAACTATACGCCGCTACTTTTAAACACGCTCACAACTATATACCCCATGATGGACATACTCATAAACATACTCAGATGTATACATACTCTTTGAGGATACCAAGAAGGTACGAGGTACGTCCAAACATTATATTTGGCACATTCCCGCGTTTCCACGTGACACGTTGCAAGCCTATCGCTGCTTATTGGAACACTGATGGCACATGCCTTCAAGTGTTTGGTTCTAGGGCATGCCGGTTTCCTCACGATGTTTTCCTTCATTATTTGCTACGTTCTAATGTTCACATACAATTTTCAAGTGGAAAAATCTTATATATCTTATGGTATACGACCGTTTTTGAAACGACGAATTCCGAATCGGAAGTCAGATAATCTATAGAGAAAAAACAACAGAGGAAGACATTGTGTCTTATAAATTAAAATTACATAAGATAAAAAATAAACAAAAAAGAGAATAAAAAAAATAAATGATTAAATTACATGCATAATGAGTTAAACTATTAAAAAAGAATATCCTTCAAGTATTCGTCAATGGAATAGTATGCCTTTTCAATGAGCTTGTTCATTTTGCTCGATGCATGCGAAGGTACGATAACTGGATATTGTGTTGCTGTTTTCGATGTTAAGTTTTGTGGAGCAACAGTACCTACCTAACTGAAGCCTTCAGTATAGAATTAATATTGAAACAGTTAGTTGAATCGATAAATTGGATGACTAATAAAACGGAACGGACTAATAAACGAAGTTTCCTTCCTTTTTTTACACCTAATAGTACATACAGGAAAACCTAGTATGGGGATACTAGGTTTTCATGTATCAGGAGCTACGACTAGGTATCGTGGTACAACAATACCCAAACCCAGAACAAATATATCTGCAGACATGCAAACAATTGTCCCTCAGTAGGAATCGAACCCACAGCTCTTGCGTAGCAGCCGGCTACTCGCCTGCCATGTCATTGAGGTCGTCGAACGTTATCCTTAAAAGAGCCTTGTGACCAATGGTAAAAAGCTTTTTCATTACCAAATTGATTGGATTCTACAGTCCTAAAATATGTATAACAATATCGAAATAGAATTACCTATTCCTATCTATTCATGTGTTAGAATCACAAACAGTCTAGATTCTGGGAAACCCTGTATAACGCTGAATATTCCTTAATTCAATGATGGAAATGGGCATTCGTAAATAGGTGACAATAATTTGATAGCTGGGTTTAATTCTGTTCGGAGACAAAGAGAGTTAGCTCAACTTCAAATCACGTTTATAAGTAAGACGGAAAATATATAATCCAAATAAGTTTAGTATAAATCAAAGCAAACCAAAAGAATTCCAATGTACACAACCGAACCAAAGTTTTGTTTACGAGGGACCGCAGAACGCGAAACTGCCCCTAAATCTAACCCTAAATGGTTATTTATAATCCCCTAAACTATAACGCTTGTGCTTAAAGGAGCTGAGTTGGGGAAGTTGCCGCAATTCGTTCCATCAATTTCTGTATACCTTTTACGTACCACTGATGTATAAACAATGTTTTTGATATGGTAAACAGCAGATATACTTGTTTTATGCCACCGAATTGGCAAACAATGGACGCCTATGGACGCTTTCAACGCGAGAGACATCTCACGCGTGTTGAGGACCCTTATAAAAAAAATAGCCCTCTTTTAGGAACCTTAGACTTAGTAACGTTGGAAGCTAGTCTCCGCTGTCAGATCAAGAAAAGAGCAGTCGAACACTGCACACCAAAGAGCATTTTGTATGCATAGCACTCCACGTTAGAAGCCATTATATGAATCCTTTATCAAAGGACTACATAAATTGTTATGCAGTCCTTTGATAAAGAATTCATATTATATTCTATATTAGGATTTAATACCTATGGTTAAAATAATAGAAAAAAAACACAATTAAGTTTTAATGCAATAGTTTTACTGTTTAATTTAGCATGTCATTATCATTTAAATCATTATTATCATTATCATTTTAATTAAATTAAATTAAATTCGTTCATTAACTCACGACATTTTTGGTCAATTTTTTTGTTAGTATGTCTTAATAGCTATGTTAGAATAAATAAAGCACAATGTATTAAAAAAGGAAGGTTTAAGAACTGCCCCGTGCTATACTGAGCAATGAGGCAGTTTTCTTACGGATGATGGCGTGGAAACCATCGACATTTGCGGAGGCACGGAAATATAGTGGATGCACTGCAGAAGCGCGGCAGTCCCATCAACATCCTAAAACCATTATTATATTGGACGCGCAGAGCATTAAGCAATTTATTGACTAAGTTACCTTTTATCAAATCTTAGTTCTTTCTATGCTCGGACGTTTGCATCGAAGGGTGGCTTACCTGAAACAAAATAAGCATTTTGTAGAAAAATATAAATAAACCAAAAAGCTTTTTAACATTCCTATATTAGGGCCCTAGATAAGAATCAAAATGAGCATTACTAATCACCAAAATAAGCCTAAACTTAGTTTACTAATTATCTATCAAGGAGTTCCGTCGCCCACCATCTGTCTCCATCATCAGGTCAGCATCAATAATATTTCGTCATCAATCGGAACTTGGCTGACCTGATTAGAATATTGACCGGTACTTTGTCAAACACTTGATTTTTCCAACTTTTCACTTATATCACCACCACCCTCCACAGCCTTAAATTAACGCGTGTAAGTGTTACTATCTTCTATCTATATTTCTAACTTTGAGCGATAGAGTGAGGAACGGCGTATTAAGAGAACAGTGTGGAGTGAATTAAGATTTAGTATAGAGAGTTAAGAAAGGTATGTTGAGATGGTTTGGGCATATAGAAAGGATGAATGAAAGAAGATTAACAAAACAAGTATACAAGGCGAGCGTAAATGGGATAGTTGGAAGAGGAAGGCCTCGGCAAACGTACTCTGACCAAATTAGAGACATTCTAGAGAAAAGCCAGGTACACTGAACCACCGAGCTTATATGAAGAAATTGATGAGGATGAATGAAGCGAAAGAGGTATGCAAGAACCGTAGTAAGTGGAAATTCTTGGTCTCTGCCTGCCACTCTGAGAAACAGGCGTTGTATTAGAAGGCAGACCGCCTTACCATACTTTTTGAGATCATAAATAAATAATCTAGATGACAACGTTGACATAGAGAGGAAGCGTAGAGCGTTGGCCGTCCGTTGTTATATGGTGGCTCGCAGGTTTGCTCGCAGTTTCAGAGATATGAAAGTGACGCTTTTTAAAGCCTACTGTCAGTCACTTTACACGAGCAGTCTGTGGGTTGTATATACAAAAAGGGCGTACAACGCTCTGCGTGTTCAGTATAATAATAGTTTTAGAGTGCTGATGGTGTTGCCGCGTTTCTGCAGCACGTCAGGCATGTTCTGCGATGCGCAAAATTACGGCTTCCACGCCATCATGAGGAAGCATTATGCGTCGCTTTTGAAACGCTTGCGCGGCAGTATCAACACCATTCTAAGCACACTGGCGGCGGATAGGTGGGACTCTCCGTTTATTGGGCACTGGATAAGCCTGCACACAGGCTCGTAACTTGCGCAGACGCTGCTGCCCCTGTCACGGACGGTCCCAACTGTCCATGTACGGGCTTGCATGTTATCTGTGTGTGTTTATTTTAATTTTAATTTTATAATAATTTCAATTGTATGTCATTTTAGTAATTTTTATTTTATATGAGCTCTGTGTCTTGAAATAAACATTTTTTATTTATTTATTATAAACAGATGCAAAAATGTACCAAAACATATGCCGCATCCTAAAAAGCGATGTGATGTTACACAGCTTCAGGTGTCCAGTCGCGAAGTTGAAATCTCTTGAGTCTAATGGATTTATTACGACGTTTGTATTAAACTGATTACTGCGTGTTTCTGAAATTACGATTCAATGTTCAAATTCAGACAGCGTTTTAATGAAATTCTGATTTGAGAGGAATGCTCCCTTTGAGAGCATTGACAGAAAGTTTGGAAAGATGAGTTTCAAAATTGCTTATTTATTTTATTGCTCGCTCAACCTTTTAAGACAAGTAAATCGCTTGTAGCGTGACTAAGTGATTCAATGTGCAGCACGATCAACATTAAGGTGGATGACAGTTAGACATTCCTATTAAATACAAAAATACAAATATATTTATTTACCACTAAGTATGTTACAATTTTAGCATTCTGGTGGTTTCCGCACGAGGGCTAGCCCGTATTGCGGCAGGTCGGTTACATAAGATACCAATACCACTTAACTAAGTTAAATCACAGTTCCAGGCCAAACAACAAAACACCATACTTTAAACTTAAAAATTTACGTTATGACAATAATACCCAAACTTATTATATTACCAGCTTCTGCCCACGGCTTCGTCCGCGTGGTACCCTGATAAAAAGTAGCCTATGTGTTATTCTGATGTATAAGCTATATTACTGTAAAGTTTCATCAAAATCCGTTCAGTAGTTCTTGCGTGAACGAGTAACAACTTACAAAATTACTCACAAACTTTCACTTTTATATTATTATAGTAGGATGAAAATAATATTTGTATATACATCACCGAGTTAGATATCGCCTGCTATTATTTAGTAACTTCTTGTGAAAGAGAACGTCAGGGGAAGTACTATCACCATACCATTTCTGACACCTTTGCTTTGTTCCGGTTTGAAAAGACTTTTCACCCGTTATTTCTCAGGATAAGCAACACGTGAGTGATACCACTGATTTTACAAGCGTCCTTAGATTAACCGTTTACCAACAGATGGGTTGTAAGCTTTTTGCCACTACAGTAATGTGACGAGCGCGGCCTAGCTAACTACGGTACGCTAGCGCCATCTCTTATCAAATGGACGCACTACTTGTTACCGCCATCTAGTATCGACTGGCACAAACCGCGCTAGAAAAGGACGGAAGTTTCCAGAATGTTTGGGACGGTACAAGATGGGGCGGGGCGAGGCATATGGGCCACGCCCCCTACGAGATTATTCTGGAAGAGACTTCTTACGAGATATATAAGCGGGGCAAGCGGCCGGTAGAGTCAGTTTCTTTTCAAGATTGGAAAGTGAATTATTTGAGGTGATTTGAGAGCTATACCCAGTGGCTAGTGAAATGACAGTTACGCTAGTGTTGTACCAAGTGATACAGTATTTTTATTGTGTAGTTTCGTTGTGTTATTTGTTTTGTTGACATTTTTATTTAGTGATTTATTAATAGTGTTAATTTTGGTATTTAATTGAACTTAATTATTTTATCCCGAACTCTAGCTCGTAACAGTAGTCTAACAAAATCACGGGACAAATTGCAAGCCCAACGCAGCATGATAAAACCCTAACTGTGGGCAAATAACTTGGAACTCTTGATTCTAGGGAATGTCGGTATCCTCACTATGTACTTCTTCACCGTTTTCAGACTACAAAATTCATCAATCCAAAACCAGTCTACGATGACTGAACTGAAGCTAAATCATCATAAAATTAAGGTAAGGAGGGCAGGTGGCGTAACTGGAGATCGTAATTAACATCTATAAATAAGGTTGTGACAACCGCGAGTAAGATTTATCTACTGTTCAGTCAAATGAGTAAAATATCAAACAGAAAGAAAGCTTCATAAATTTTCAAAATAAAACATTTTATCTGTGAACTTTTACAAAACAGTTAACGCAGTACACGCTAAGCTAAAATCAGATAACGCACTACTCTTTGTTATAATACTAATACGTATACTGTAATAGTTTAATTATGTGACTCATATACTAGGAACTGAAAATATATACCTCGGTACCATCTGAAACCGCACAGCACCTAAATTAAACTCCATAAACTTTCTTTAACGCAGTGAACTTGAAGACTTAAATATGTAGTGTCCTTAAACCAAATAGCGAAAACGAAACCTTATAGTTTCGTTGTGTCTGTCTATCTGTCTGAGTGTTACATCGCGATTTGTGTCAAAATTTTGCGCAGATCTAAATTGGACCATAGCCAGAAACCACACAATTCTTGAGAATCGTTTTACGAGCACGGCTTGCCACGTCTCGCAGTCGAAAGTGGTATATCTTATTGAGGAAATAGACATTCCCGGAATGGGACATTTTAAACCAATCGAACATTTCTGTAAGAGTACACATTTAGTTATTTAAATTTCAGAAAGCAGAGGTTTTGATTCATTTTCCAATATAAATATATGTGCAATAAATATATTTTTAATGCGTTGATTTTAAAGCTTGATTTTTTAAGGGCATTAAGGGACCGTAGAGCTATGTACGTATTTGATATTTATTTTAACTTTATACCTCCACACTTTCCTAAGAAAAAGGATCTTGACAGACAAATAGACGAACGGACGGACAACGAAGTGATCCTATAAGGGTCAAATACAAACATATTGAACCTCCTTTTTTCAGAAGTCTGTTGAAAACTGTTGCCTCTCTGTTCGCCACTGTCCCTGCCGTGCGGCGCGTCCGGCCGTCCATCATAGTCATACTCAGATTAATTTATTCCACTCAAGTGCCGACTATTTTGGTTTTGGGGATTCAAATGGCTATTCATTTACGTGTATTTAGTTTGAGAAGGGATATATTTTACCTAGTGACTCGTTCTTAAAAACTGGTTGATTGAGGACCGATAATGATAAGCCAGAAGTCAAATCAGAGAAAATAAATATTTCCGTTCGGATCATGACAAGTTTTTTTTTATTTTATTTTTTTATTGTATTAGGAATATGAATGTGGTAAACTATGAATGGATAATAAATAAAATACAATACAAAAAAACTAATTACAATCAAAGGATCCTGTGATGATACCAGACACGTCCAAACATGTATTTGGCACATGCCCACTTGCTGTAGGTACCTATAATTGCAGCACGCATTTTAAGCGACGGCCAGATTATAAGCCCTGTCTAAGTTAATGTCCAATTTTCAGAAATGGAGTCTAAGTTTACAAAGACGACAAGACGATTTACGAACATAGTCAAAGTCTACACTCAACCAGTGTAGACTTCGACTGCGTAATACTTTCACACTGACTAAGCTCACCGATAATTGCATGTGCGTGGACGGAATAAAAAAACGCTGAGTATAGATAATTTTGGCCCGGAAGCACGCGCGAGGTCAGACTACTGTACAATATGTGCAAATCTGTCACTATCCTTCAAGTAAGACTTAAAAATAAGCTCAGTAGGATACGAATCGTCATTTTAGAAGCACCTCACGTACTACCCTTAGCTACTAATTATAGGGTACAATGTAACATGCGTGTCTGCATTGTACGCCGTTTCACGAAACAGAGAAAAATTGAGTGTGTACAATTATTTTTCTGTCCTTTCAATCAACTTCAAAAAAGTAGGTTCTTAATTCGTCTCTATGTTTTGTATCGCCTGTCGCGATTTTAATGGTTTTTTTTTTGAAAAGGGTAAAAATCAAGGGATCCCATAAATATTGTATGAAAAAATCCCATTATATAAGTAGTAGGTATATCAGTCATGTAGTTTCCATAACACAAGCTCTGCTTACCTTGGGGCTAGATGATGCTGAGTGAAAAAATGTCAAGCATTATTTATTTACTAGCTTCTGCCCATGGCTTCGCCCGCGTGGTATCCAGATAAAAAGTAGCTTATGTGTTATTCTGATGTATAAGTTATATTACTGTAAAGTTGCATCAAAATCCGTTGAGTAGTTTTTGCGTGAAAGAGTAACAAACATCCATCCTCACAAACTTTCGCGTTTACAATATTAGTAGGATAGGATTAATAGGATTATTGAGACGCAGAAGTTTGCGAGTGCGATTCCCACCGCGCGATAAATGTGTGTATGATCTGCAAATATTTGCCTCTACTTAGTTTGGGGATGAAGCTGGAAATACAAAAAAAAAACCTGAGTAGGAATCCGCCACCATCCATCAGAAAAGACATAAAACTAAGCCGAGTTCAGACGAACATCTGCGATACACCTCACGTGCTGGCTCTTCGCTATCATTCCTACGGAGTAAGTTACAGGCGATGAGACGATGGATGTTTTGATAAGGAAAAGGAAAGGTCAGGTGACCGGAATTGTTCCTAGTAGTCTAGCCCTAGCGTCTCCCTGGATTAATTGGTCAATATTATATGTTACTAGCTTCTGCCCACGGCTTCGCACGCTTAGTACCCGGAAAAGTAAAAAGTAGTTTATGTAGTAAAAAGTAGACTATGTTATTCTGATGTATACGCTATATTACACCCCTGTGGCGCAGTGGGCGAAGGTCCGCCTGAGACGCAGAAGGTTGCGGGTTCGATTCCTGTCACGGGACAAATGTTTGTAAGATCTGCAAATATTTGTCTCGGGTCTGGGTGTTTTCCTATGTATAATATGTATGTATTTACAAAAAAAAAGTATTTAAGTAGTATATCAGTCATGTAGTTCCCATAATACAAGCTCTGCTTAGTTTGGGGCTAGATGATGCTGTGTCAAAAATGTCCAGCATTTATTTATTTATTTACAGTAAAGTTTCATCATAATACGTTCAGTAGTTTTTGCGTGAAAGAATAACAAACCTACATCCTCACAAACTTTCGTTTGTAATAGTAGTAGGAGTTTAGTTTAATCGGTATATCTGTATGAATAAACATTATTAATTATGACATCAGATCAACAGCAATATGTCAGTCGTTGAAACCATCGCGCACCATATGAGATGATACCTACGGCGAAAACTAGAACAATATCTGAACAGCTCCCTACCTACACAAAAAATGGCAATGGGGAACGACTTATTTTGACAGGCTTCTAAAAGTTGAAAACGAAACGAGTGGTATTTTCTCATTACCATAGCCATTTTGCTAGTGTAATTAGGAGGCTGGTCTGATAACCTATAATGAGTATTTTATAATGCACCTTATGAAATAAACAATAACATATTAAAATTAAAGGGCCACAGAGGTTATCTATGAATGAATGAATGAATGAAATCACTTTATTGTACACCATAAGAAAATAAAAATAACAAAACTATAAAAAAACAAAACTCAAAGTACAATGGGCGGTCTTATCGCGTAGAAGCGATCTCTTCCAGACAACCTTTGGATGGAGAGGCCTTAATGAGATTGTAATAATGGCTGGGGGTGTACTAATGTTAAGCATTAGTAATTTGGAAAGTGTGCAAGTCGTTTTAAATGATACTAACAAAGGTAATAAATAAAATACATAAAGTACCTAGTATAAATAAATATACAATTACATATATACAATACAACATAAATAAATACTTTATAAAATTAAATCCATACATCATATAAGTACATAAAAAAGCGAATAGTTTAAAATGGGAAAAAAATTATATTCTATCTACAACATCTATCTAAAACAAACGGACGCAACACACACCGCTTGCACCGAACCCCATATAATATCGCAGGCGAAACTTTCCCCAAGTTTCAAGTGTCCCACTTTGTAGGACGTAACGTTCGAACAACTTGGCCAGAAATAGTTTTCTCGCTTTTTCTCATTATACCCTTTTGATTTTAATTAAGCCGGAGTTCCTAATGAAAAAGTTTTAATCATCGATGCAAATGTGCAAAGTTCTGTGCTAATTCAAAGTTTTTTATAGAAACTATTTCTGCAGTGTGTCTTAAAAAAACATTATTTCCATCTTGAACATTCTGAGATCTATAGTCAGTATGCAAATCTGTGAGGATACCAAACATGAGCTTGTCAGAAGCTAGTCCAAATATGATATTGTCAACAATCTATTCAGTAAATGGCAGTCTTTTTGGTAGTTTTTCCAGTCCCTATATTCAATGCAATCAGTGCACGATTGATGCTACCAAAAGATATAAAATTGATTCCGAATTTAATTAATAGAATTTGATTTTCTTTTCATATAGGTTGTATGTTATCCCGTCAAAATATTTTTTTTGTCGATACAAATTTTGCTACGTAAGTCGACGAAAAAACGGTCAAGTGAATGTGTTTCTTGAAGTGAGAGCTACTTTTCATCCGTATACCAGGCGGGCGAAGCTGTGGGCAGTAGTATATTTTGACAAAAGCAGTAATGTTGCCAGAATGATAGATGGCACAGTGCCGGAACAGTATCATAGTCACACAACATTACTCTTCGGATGTCATAATCATAGGCTATTTTAATAGCGAAGCAGTTATTCTGAATTTATTATAACTCTTGAAGTGAAATTAGGAAATGGAAACTAAAATAAAAAAATCGTTTGTATAAGACGTCCTCAGTGGCGTGGCCGGATGAGACGCGAGGCAGGCTCGATTCCCTCTGCGGGACAATATTTGCATGTTCTACTGATATATGTAAAAAAGATTGTTGTGGTTTACCCTGGGTCTTTTGAAAGTAAGCTCCTTACAGCCGACAGGTTTACATGACGTACACAGGCTGCACCTAGTTTTCGTAAAAAGAAACTGCAAAATTGCACTGCAAAATCACAAGTAAAAAAAATGGGCATAAAAAAACTAAGATCAAGAGCTGACGTAGAGTATGTAATTCGTAAATAAACCCAAAACGCTTATGGCTGTATTCCCCATGACTATACCATGGGTACGCTACGAGCGGTCCTACATAAACTGCACCTTTATAATCCTGGGCGTAAAAACAATATTAATTTAACGGCCCAAGTTGATGTTAACTTTAAGGCTTATGTTAAGTATCTTAAATTATAAATTCTGTTAAATGGTTTCACGTTATTTTTGTTTTTTACTACCTAACTGTCACATACCTAAGTAAAGAATTCCTAGTTTAGCAAATAAGCCACAGCTATAATATCAATAAATAGCTACTGTGCTTTAAGATTTCACACAAGATTTTGGCACTTCCTCCAACTTATGCTGTCCCTCACTCCAAACCTGACCGGTATGGGTAACCCTGCCGGTATAGCTTTGAAGATCATTGGGACACGCAAGCCGACCAGAGCAGTTAAGCGGTTACCTTTTTTTTTTAATTGGGGAAATCCATCATGGGTACTCTTCCGTCGTGGGGGCAACAGAAGAGTTATGCCGGACTCCAACCGGCTAAAACCACCACTGTGTTTCTTCCTGACACCTTGTCTGCCAAGACTACGGGTACGCTTGTGCATTCTACCGCGGTCTCAGCAGCGTTGGCTCACTTTTAAGGGCCCCAAACTCGCGCTATGAAACGCCTGCTCACCACCAGAGGCGCGTGGAAACAACGCGTGCGCCGTCCCGAGGTCAAGTCATGACGGTCAATTCAAGATAAGCGGTTACCTACCATAACCTATGGACGCTTGCAATACCAGATTCAGGTTCATTTAAGTCTCGTATTCACTAGGGGACAAATATCTCGCGAGACGTCGCTAATGATGTCCCGCGACATCACACGACTAGTCTGGCAACATTACACGCCACCTTATGAAAAAGAGGTCGCTAGACAAGATATCTCGCGACATCGGTCGACATCGCCCAACGTCGCCCCATATTGCCCAACAAATCTAGCGATACATCTATAATAAAATAAAATAATAATGCTGGACATTCTTCACACAGCTTCTTCTAGCCCCAAACTATGCAGAGCTATGGGAACTATATGACTGATTTACTACTGAGATACTTTTTTTGTGTAAATACATACATATTATACATAGAACACCCAGACCCGCGCAAATGTCTCGCGGGACATTTGTCTCCTGGTGAATACGAGACTTTACTAATAACGGATTATTGCAATAACATAATTAGTTCATACAAGCACAACATAATGCAAAAAATAATAACACATATTTCTGCCGCCAAGCAGTAATGCTCGGTATGCTGTGTTACTGTTTGAAGGGTATGGGTGCCTGTGGCATTACATGCACATGGGACTTTTCATCCGTGTCTTATTATGTCTCAGAGCCAGTAAAGCCCGAGTGATACCTCTGGTGTTGCAAGCGTCCATAAGTTACGGTAACAGCTTAGCCCTGTTGGCTATATCAAAAAAAAATCGGTCGGGCACGGTAAATTGTATGACGAACTTGATAAGGTCTGATCATCCCGTATAGGAGAGCGGCCACGTAATATTTGCCCTCCATCATGCCTTGCACTACATTCGATTAAATCTTCATTAATTGTCGAAAAAACATAAGCACACGTCATTAAAAAATCGAGTTGAAGTAGGAAAGGCAGAGACATAAACAAACATTATATGTGGCATCCGTTTTGCATAATTAAGATAGATAGATAAAATCTTTACTGTGCATATTGTAAAAACGGGAATTTTCCCTCCGCGTCGCGCCGTGCACTACTCGTCGTGCGTCGTGCATGTGCACGTCGACGCGGAGGGAGCAAGTCGCGATCACTCACCCTGATGAAGACTCTCGGAATGAGTCGAAACTTAGTCGGTGCCTTCACCGATAGTGCAGTACGTCAAAATTCCCGCTCTTTACTGTGCATAACAGCATTTTGTAGTACAACATCCAAAACAATAAAATAACAAATAACACAATGGGCGGTCTTATTATAGAGGTAACAAATGGTAGGATGCAAGGCGCATATCTTTGGTTTTTTAGTTTGAAAAACAAGACAATGTCAAAAACATTTCCAAATTAATTTAAAGAAAAGAATGTCCGCGCAATATCCTTTTTTAGTTGAAGAACATGCCAGTAGAATAAGACAAAGTCAAAAACATTTCCAAATTAATTTAATGAAAAAAATCCCCACGCAATTTCTTGTTTATTGTTTCCAAAATGAAGACAAAATGCTAATTTTGATGTTAAAAATAGCAATAGCCGGTTCTGCCAGCAGACGGCTTAAATTAAAACGTTAGCTTCAGCGATGGCAGGTTAAGACTGCGCTCCGATTAATTAAAACTAGTAGACAACTGACTTTTTTTAATGGTACTTACAACACAGGTCCACCAGATGGTATGCAGTTACCGTCACTTAAGAGGCAGACAGCTGCCAAATTAGCACACCAATAAATAAATCACTCACCTTTTTATGAAGTCGGTTGATAATAATTAAATTGCGATATTCGCGATAGGTACACTTGCTTTATTTTGCTTACTCTTTCGAATAAAAAACAAAAGAAAAGTCACCTATAAATGATTCGGCAGGAAAAATAGCAGGCCCTCAGGAATGAAACTTTTATGACACCACTTCGGGATCATTCTCTATACAACTACAAAAGAATCATCAAAATCGGGTAACAATTGGCGAAGATATCAGGTAACAAAAACACACAATAAAAAAACAGAGTTGAATTGAGAACCTCCTCCGTTTTTTGAAGTCTGTTAAAAAGTGAAGTGATGTGACGATTAAGTTTGAGATAACATAAACATTTGAGGTAACGGTCCGCCACTCAACTGCAGAGCGGCTACACTAGCCGCCCCTCTAGCCTCGTGCCTCAAAGCTTTCCCTAGATAAAACAAACGTATGTAAAAGGATGGGACAGACTGCACAGAGCGCTTGGTGACGACACGGAGCGACCGAGGACAAAATCTCGTTTTCATTCTTGATTGACTCTCCTATGTGGCGACTATGTACCATAGCAAGCTTTCTATATAGACGCAAGGCCATCCGTTGCTGTGCAGTAGCAGGCTTATAAGCATTTAACAGAAATAATATGCAAATTCCAATGGTACCTTTTATGCCCTCTCATGTTTAAAAATGTTTTTCGTGACAAGCCCACAAACCATCAAATCAAAACAATTTAAAAAAGTAGGTCAAACTACCTAATTTCAAAAAACCGCTGTTAAATTTGAATTAAAACATATTGTTGCAAACTACGAATTTACATAGGCGTAGCACTCACTGGGGAAATTAGCACTGCGTTTTAGCGAGCGTTGAAACTCGGTCAAGTGCATCTTGAACTGGCTTAGCTAGTTTGATGTGATTTTATGTAATGAGCTGCTCTACGAATCTTTTTAATTATTGTTTGAAATTATTGCAAATAGTTTTTCATGACTCATTTATGAACAAATTTCAAGAAGATCAGTTCTACAGCCTCATACCCATGTCCATAGTTCTTAATTTTATGGTTATGAACAATTTTCAAGAAGATCAGTTCTACAGCTTCATACTCATATCCATAGTTCTTAAATTTATGGTTATGAACAACTTTCAAGAAGATCAGTTCTACAGCTTCATATTCATGTCCATAGTTCTCAATTGTATGGTTACTCCTTTACTGTCCAAGCTGTACGACTATGGAACGCCTTACGTTTTACTATAAGATTATAAGAAAATCACTCACAATTTTTTATGTTATGGTTTACAACCATTTCCTTTCCATGTCTCACAACTGCTAGTTAATCATTTTTATATTATTGCATATGTATTACCTCCCATTATTATGGGAGGTGTACATGTATGTTATGTGTGTAGGTATATATTATTAATTTTATATTTTATTATAAGTTTACTCGTACACCGCCGTCTTTTTATTGTATGGAAAAGATCGCTTTTAGTTTTAAACCCGCCTATTGTATCTTGTATGTTTATGAACTCCTGTGTTAATAAAGAGTTTATCTATCTTTTAAATGTTCTATAAATATTTTTTCCAGGTCTGGAAGTTGTGGTACCTCGGTACTCTTAATTCCCGAGACCCACGATACAGGGAATCCAAGAGTGGGGTCAAGACTATGTATGTATCTGTTGGATGTTTAAGAATTTATTTATTTAGCATAAATTCTTATCGTAGCTCAATCTAATTGATCTATT
Organism: Perizoma flavofasciatum; assembly: GCA_958496245.1. NCBI lineage: Eukaryota > Metazoa > Arthropoda > Insecta > Lepidoptera > Geometridae > Perizoma > Perizoma flavofasciatum. Next base: position 2,168,959 of record OY292443.1, on the reverse strand, counting down.
AAAATAACCAGTAGGTCTAGACAAATACCTCACGCTTACTTTTCCTTTCACGCTAACGCAAATTTTTCAAGGTAAAACTTGGCAGCTGTCACGTGACATTTCCGCAGCTAATGTCATTCCCATACAATTCAATCTTTCTGCAGGCGTTAACGTCAACAGAAAGTGGTATTTGTCTAGACCCCTGGTAAGATATGCCGCGAAATTATTACGTAACATAATAATTTACAAGCTCAACTTACTTATCAGCTCAATACACGTTGCGTTTCCTCCTTCCATGCAACCACACCTTTGCATTTACGGCCATTCGGTGTACACGTTAACTGCGGTCTATTTAATATACTAGGTTTTCATTTTAAGAGGTTATATTTTTCATATTAAGAACATGAATATGAAAAGGGGTCGTGTTATTTCAAAAACGGCGAACCATCAAGTTTTCCTACAGATAAAGCTTTATTTGAGTGTTGACTTTGCCTCAGGCTATTTAAAGCTAAGTCAAGACAGTAACTTACGTAAATATCCTATCCCAATATTAAAATACTAGAAGTTAAGATCTTGGGTTGATGTTTAAATTAATAGATTAGACGGGTGTGACTGTAGCATTACTATCCTATACTACCAATATTATAAATGTGAAAGTTTGTGAGGATGGATGTTTGTTACTCTTTCACGCAAAAACTACAGAACGGATTTTGATGAAACTTTACAGTAATATAGCTTATACATCAGAAAAACATATAGGCTACTTTTTATCCGGGTACCACGCGTGCGAAGGCGTGGTTAGTAGCTAGTTTGAATATACGCGCGCAACACCGTTGTTCGTCCATCCTCGGGATCGCTCGTGCATCGTCGGCACTTAGCGACGCCATATTGCCGACTATATAAAGGCTTCTGCGACCTACGGAGAACAGCAAAATCTTCGTAGACCAAGACACGTTCTTGTTGACCCAAGTGTGGTACTACAACATCAGACCCGCAACAAATATCTGCAGAACTTGCAAACATTGGTCACGTAGCGAGAATCGTCGTTTTCGTTATTTGAGAACCCTCGGCTTCAGCCACGTGTTACCCGGATAAAAAGTAGCCTATGTGTCATTCTGATGTTTAAGCTATATTACTGTAAAGTTTCATTAAAATCCGTTCAGTAGTTTTTGCGTGAATGAGTAACAAACATCCTCACAAACTTTCACCTTTATAATATTAGTAGGATAGGATAGGATAGGATATTCATTTTGTAAAAACGGGAATTTTCACGTTATGCACTACACGCACAACGCGACGCAGAGGGAGAAAGTCGCGATCACTCACCTTGATGAAAACTCTCGGAATGAGTCGAAACTTAGTCGGTGCCTTCACCGATAGTGCAGTACGTGAAAATTCCCGTTTTTACAATATGAATAGTCAAGTTCACGATACTTTTTAGGATAGGATTATGTATTTTCATTCATTAATTTTCATTCATACATGTTCATTATTTTAAGAATTTTTTAACGTTTTTTTTAATGGAGACCAAGAAAAGATCTTTGGGTTTTGAATATTTAGTTGAATCATATAATATAATTATATACTAGTTGAATATTTTTGAGTTTGTTTGTAACTATGAAGGTATGTCCTAGTAACTACATATGTTAGCAAATCCTAAAAAGTCACTACCTAATCAAAATGGTAAGAGTAGGTAACTCGTACCTATGGAGCTGTAATTTTCTTCCATGATGGATCACAGTCGCCTTAGGAATCTATCAGTTTGTCAGTGACGCATCAGGCATTGTGTGGCTAAGATTATTTTCATGGGATGCCATGATGATCGATGGGCGAGGGTCACCAAAGGGGCGTCCATTGTCAATGTACGAAACGGTACCTGCCTTTGTTGCGGTAAATGGAAAGGCGCATTGTTTTCACGAGGAGGGCGATGATTGAGGAAATTTCATTTATACGATGTTTATATCTGATTAAAACGATGAATTTTCTATTTACCTCATAATCAAAAGTCTTCCTTCGTCGTAACCTTTCAAAATAAAAGTTTTCATGCAGTGGTTAATTCCTCTATGGTTTCGATCTCTACGAAACGAAAATAGATTTGAGAAGCGAATATGACACAGACAAAAAAACTACTCATTTGGAATATGATCGGAGCTGTCAAACTCTGACGTAAGCAAGACAGTCAACACGCGATGACATTGACATTGGCATTTTACCAATGAAATCATGTACCTACTTGCCAGACATCTCTGAGTACAGACGCTAAAAAAGACGTAGGTATCGTGCAAGTTTTGGATGTTCTGTCATAGAAAATGCGTGTAAAATAATAATTATCAAACAGTGCCAAGGGATACATAACGAGGCAAGTATCTACCCATTTTTGTTTCATGCTGGTACTTGATGAAGGATGGTTGCTAACAGTTCCCTGCAGTATGGTCGTCAAAAGTTAATAGCTGTATAAGCTACCTATGAGATGCTACTCTTAATATTTTATACTATTTTATAATATCTCTAGTCGAGATTTTTAACTTTATCTCCACAATAAAAGTTTTATGCTCTCTAAAATTAAGATTTCACTTTTTATGCTTGACAGAATCCAGATATCGTTTGAATGAAACCGCAAGACGATAACCAGATGCAATAAATAATAAGAGGAGGAAATTAATGCTTTATCTTAAAATTAGAGATGGCCCCTTCGATTAACTAAACTGATAAAAGCCGAACGTTATAGCTTACATAAAGCCGGACGTTAAGACAAAAATATATAATTATGCGGATACACAGGACGTTAGGTCCTGTGTATCCGCAAATACACACACGGGTAAAAAGGATTTCTTTGAATAAGAAAGACTGATTTCTCGAAATATTTGGTTATTACAAAAATATATTTTCTTAGTTTAGTGCAATATTTTTAAAACAAAAATACTGCTTATCTTTTTTGAAGACAATATTTTTATCAATTTTATTCTTACATGAAAATAAATATGTTTATTTCAAGACTTATTTTGTGTTGTATCAAATAAATATCAAATAAAAAAAATCAGTTTTTACCGTGCAGGAACATAGGAATATACCTATGTTTGTGGTGTACCTACACCACAAACATGAGTACCTAGTATACCTATATTTGTTTGTTTGTCTGTACCGAACATGGCTCTGGTGATTAAAATGAAAACATTGTAGTTTTCGGGAAGAGAGAAAATGATCTAGTCAAAACTTTTAGGCATGACTGTCTTAAGATTTTATATATCAAAAATTCAATTTTGCTGGTACCCGCAAACTCCTCATGAGATCTGCTGATGTTGAATTTTTGGGTTATTAAAAAAATCTTATAAATTATGTTGAATGTGGATTAACACAAAAATAAAGTTCCCAAAAAAATAAAAAAAGCATATGGCTGACCCGTTTGCAAGCGGTTATTGAAACCTATGGAAGCTTGCAATACCAGAGGTAAAGCGCGATAAGCGCTTTGCCGATTTTCAGATCTAATGATGAAAGAAAAGTCGTATGAGCCTGTAATTTTATCGCCACCCTTCAAACCAGTTCAGTGAAAACGGAACTTAGTTTACTTAATACTTAAGTATGATTTTTGACTTAAAGAGCTGGCCAAATGTTAATGACTGATGCTATATTTACTAATGATGTGATACGAAAAATATTAAGTTTAGAATATTTACGCATTGCCCTTAACAGAGCGCGCTGCTGTTCCAGTGATTTGATATAAGAAGAGACATAACCAGGTCTTATATTTATGCGTTGTCCTATCTCAAAAAACTTTATCATTTGACAACGCTGGCAAAAAATATAAATGTTTCATTTAACTTTTACAAATTCCGGCTAAAATAAACTCGTCGTTTAGCAACCCTAGTCACCACACTGTGTGCCTGGATAGTGGGGTCAGCTCTTTAATCAAAAGATAGGGTTTATTATTTACTCTAAAGCCCTGAGATAGTGAGATATCGGTTTCGGACGGCGATGCCCGAAGACTTATAACTTTGGTTTGTGCAAATATTTAGCTGGCCATTCTTAAGACTCAGCCCCGTATTCTTAAACATCACTCGAGATTTATTTGACAAGACTCAATGTCACTTTTGTGTTTCAATATCTTTACCCCCGTATTCTAAAACACCTCGAGATTTACTCGAGTCGACACAATGTTTCTTTATGTTGTAGTATTTTCAACCGACTTTGTTTTTGATGGGTGGGAGGGTATACTTCAAGGGTGGTCCCATATTAATTTTAATAAAAAATACCACCTCTAAGGATGAAATAATAGGAAATTAAATTTAATATTGAACTTTTTATGAACTTCCCGTTTTTTGAAGTTGTTTCTTTTTTAGTCATCAATGACCATATTCTTTTCTTGAATTCTCCTTGACAAATTTCCTCAACTGAGTGAAACGATAAACTGTTATGTCAAGTGACGCATTACTTCTACGTTTTGTTGTGTTTGATGAAGATTGATATGAAAACAGAGATTTGAAGAATTCTTTTACTATATTTATGATGACAGTTCGTAGTTATTAATCACGGAAAGAAGTATAAAACGTATGCAGAGAACCCAGACAAGCAAATGTCGAGATGCTGAATTTCTTAAACGATACCCCTTCTATAATGACACAGATGTGCATATCTTTCTGAAATCCTTATTTGATGATAACCATGGGTTCAACTCGCATCATACTCATTTAATTCATGAAAAGTTCGAAGAGTTCTCATATATATACCAAATATGAAAAAGTTTTGAAGGATATTGACACAGATGTGCATACCTTTCTGAAATCCTTATTTGTTGATAACCATGGGTTCAACTCGAATCGTGCTGATTTGAGATATGAAAGTGCGAAAGTTCATCTCAATATACAAAATATGAGAAAGTTTTTAAGGAAACCTCTAAGCTCTCTGAGTCGAGTAGGAGTAAAAGAATATTTTGGTTAAATGTCTAAGAATACGATGGTACCGCAGACTCAAACTTTGATTGCCTACTACTATAATAGGTATACAATAACTTGTATTTATTTATTTGGGTAACGAGGCTATTTTGAAATTAATAAAAAAGGTGCCAAAAGTAATTTATCAAAAATATTACTACGAAATGAATACGATATTAAATGAAACGATTAAGTTTATACGTGGTGTCTCATGTTTACTAACTTAAAAGTGGGCGATGCTGCCAAAATCGAATTATAAGGGTGAAGTTCGCCATTGTATATGTCCTACTGCCACCTATGCCCACGGCTTCACCCGCGTGGTATTCGTAGTTAATGAAAAGTAGTAGTAATTTATTATTCTTAGATCTATAGTTGTCATAAATTTCATTCCAAATCGGTTTAGCCGTTACGTAGATTCTTAGCAACAAATATTCAAACAATCATACCCCAAATATAAACTTATAATATTTTTTGGCGCAAAGGCGTTATTATGCTTCTACAATGAGTCATCGGCGCAGAACCACGAGTTATTTAACAAATCATCACTTAGATAGTCAAAATACAGTGTAAAAGGTTGTTATTTTTCCATGTTTACCTTCAAAAACCATTATTGTAAAAATAATGTAAAAGCTTAAATTATTGTAAAAGTAACTTAAATTATTGTAAAAGTAGAAATTCAAAAGCTTGCAAGTAATTTAAACTTGTTCGAACTTGTAGCTTGCTTGAGTTTGTGTTTTTGCATAAATATGGGCGACGGACCGAGTTCGATTCATTAATCCACAGATACACCGAGCCCGCCGGCGGGCTCGACGAGTCCCCACTTCCGCCTACTCACGGTACAGATATGTACCGGGGCGTTTCTCTCCTATTCCACCCCCTCTGGCAACGGCCCAAGCCGAGGTCCGTACCTAAGTGGTGCCCTTGTGCTAGTTGCCCCATCCTAACTTTTTACAGGCTGAGCGCCTTCTGCGCTCGCCGTAGTCCGGTGACGCTGACCAAGGCCATCTGCGGCCCTGCAGCATTAAAGTCCATTCAGAAAAAAAAAAAAAAAAGTACGATTCATTCTCGCTCGAGCCGTCGGACAGTACAGACCTAGAAACCCTCTGTACAACGAAGAATAAATTAGAAAAATATCTCCCGGAGTTTACTTTCGTCGTCAACTATGAGTGACCAGCATGCTGGTGATGGTAGTGGCGTCAGCATTGCTGACGACAAACTTTCTTAAAACCATCTTGGAGCTACCTGCTCCGTCATATTATATTAATATTAATTAAGATTATGTACTTACCTAAGTTTTTTTGAAAAAAAAAATACTTGACATCAGTTTACGTACCAACGGCTGATTTTTATAAATTGGCATTATCATAAATTTTCCTAGTTTCTAAAGGTTGAATAACTAAAGTTGTTATCTTTTGGGTCAGTTGACATATTTTGAAAAATCCTATTTGAATTTTAGATACGGCCGTAAATTAAGGCAAATTCTATTCACAGCATCAATCTGTCACTGCTATTTTGACTAATTTATGTTTCTCAAAGTTAGTCTTCTTGATAATAATACATTGTCTGTGTTTCATTGTGTGACGTACCGTAAACTAACTGTAATAAACAATTGTCTGTAAGTCAAGTTGTGTGTTTTTGATTTTAAATTCACGTAATTTTGAAGTTGACGGTTTTGTATTCAAATAGACACATACCTGACCCCAAATTAAGATTCCCTGTGCCGTGGTTATCAGGAACTACGAGTACTATGGTGTCAAGCATCTGCAGAACATGCAAACATTTGTCTCGTAGTGGAAATCGAACCCACACCTCATGCGTCTAATACCTGCATATTTAATCTCGATTTTTTATTAGCGAAACATTAACCTTTGAGAAACATAAATTAAGTAGGATTGGGGATGTTAAATAAAACCAAATTTTAAAAAGGAAAATTAGGCATGTTGTTTATTATTTGGCATGTTGTTTATTATCTGGCATGTTGGTTGTGGTAATGATTATTCTTCTTACAGCTGAATTTGTTGTAATTCATTTATGAAATCTAGAGCTTAGGCTCTAGCAATATTTTGAGATTTACTTTTTGTGTTTAGGAGTATTCAGCTGTACGTGTACTAATATAAATAGTGCACTAAACCTAAATACACTTACCAACCAACTTACATGATAACAACCCTACTAAAGCATTAACGCTCCTAATGCCTTTCGATAAAGTGTGGTCTTTGTTTACAGCAACGAGTGATGACGACATACTAAATCTGCCGAGACGCCAGAAGTGCAGGAGAGGCCGTGATAGCTACCTGCAGCAAAGCCGGCAACGCGAGCGACCGGCCGGCTATAAAAAGAGCAGCGCGAGTGCTCTTGTGCAAGCTCTTGTAAATACTAATAATAAATTGCCTATTATTAGAATTTACAAAGAAAACAACTAAAACAATAATTTAGCGGTAAAACAACAGGAACGCAATAAAATACGTCCGTACAGCGCAAAGTCTCGAAGAGAAGAGAAGAGCTTGCGTTTTTTTTTTTTTTTTTCTGAATGGACTTTAATGCTGCAGGGCCGCAGATGGCCTTGGTCAGCGTCACCGGACTACGGCGAGCGCAGAAGGCGCTCAGCCTGTAAAAAGTTAGGATGGGGCAACTAGCACAAGGGCACCACTTAGGTACGGACCTCGGCTTGGGCCGTTGCCAGAGGGGGTGGAATAGGAGAGAAACGCCCCGGTACATATCTGTACCGTGAGTAGGCGGAAGTGGGGACTCGTCGAGCCCGCCGGCGGGCTCGGTGTATCTGTGGAGTGTTTGCTCTGTCGGGACTTGATGACGTCACCACCGCGTTAGCGGTGCTGATGGGGTCATCGGGGTCACCAAGAACGTGTCTTGGTCTACGGAGGGTTTTCAACTCGGGTGACTCGATCGAGTAGTCGGGTATAGTGGAGATTAAGGGGTTCGGGTGGGATGAGGCCAGTTCATAATACCGCTGAGAAGCGGTTTTTATGAATTTGGCTATGGACTCGAGCTTGGTGTCTCGGTGGAGATCTATGTTGCGCGAATACCACGGCGCACCGGTGGCCTTGCGCAAGAAACGATTTTGGACAGCTTGGAGTTTTTTGACATGAATGGAGTGGCCGAAGGCCACTGCGGCATATGTCATAATAGGGCGGATGCACGTTTTGTAAAGTGTCACCTTATTTCTAAGGGACATTTTGCTCTTCGCACAGATGAGAGGGGAAAGGCGGCCAAGGATGAACTTGGCGCGGTTGCTCACTTTCGTAATGTGAGTGAAGAAGGATAGACGTCTATCAAGGATCACTCCTAAGTAACGGGCTGACTTAACCCATGGGATGGGTTCGCCAAAGAGTGAGACCGTTCTTGTGGGCAAGCGGTTTCTCCGAGAAAAGAGCACTGCTGCACTTTTCGTTGGATTGACCTCTATGCGCCATTTACGGAACCATGCACTTAAGGTGTCGAGAGCGGCTTGCAGCTTTATGCGCACTCGATCAGAGTTCTTATCGGATGCGTATAAAGCTGTGTCGTCCGCGAAAAGGGCAAGTTCGACTTGATGAGTCCGAGGAATATCGCTGGTATACAGCGTGAACAGGAGAGGAGCAAGGACGGAGCCCTGAGGGACACCGGCTCTTATGGGTCTGGGGTCAGAAAGAGTACCTTCCACGCGATAGCGGAAGCTTCGATTGTGGAGATAGTCTCGTAAGATGAGCACGAGTCTGTCTGGCACTCCGAGTTGGAATAGCTTGTAGATCAAGCCATTGTGCCAGACTTTATCGAAAGCTTTCGCTACATCGAGGAAGATTGCACCTGTATCTGCAGGCCAGATAGCGTGCCTCTTGGATAGGATGTGCTCCGTGATGCGGAGCACTTGCTGGGGGCACGAGTGTCGGGCTCGAAAACCGAACTGCTCGTCCGGGAGGAGCCTGAACTCGTTTACGTGGGACCAAAGACGATTCAGAAGGAGTCGTTCGTAAATCTTCCCCAGGGAACTGAGGAGACTGATAGGGCGGTAGCTGGAGGGTTCATTTGCACTTTTGCCGGGCTTACGGATGCCGATGACGATGGCTTCCTTCCAGGCATTAGGAAATGAACACGAGGACATGGCTGCATTGAAGATGCTGACTAAGAGATAGATGAGGGGAACTGAGAACTGCTTGAGTACTCTGTTGCTGATGCCATCTGCACCAGGGGATTTCTTAGGGCGGAGATCCTTGATGATCGTCATTACCTCTGAAGCTTTGACAGGGGGCAGAGCTGGGGCAGAGGGGGGTAGGGAGATAAGGCGCGTGACTTCACTGTTCACCGTATCGAGGTGAGCAGGGTCAACGGGGTAGTGGCTAGGAGTGCATTGGGCTTCTAGGCTTTCAGCCAAGCAGTTGGCTTTATCCTTGTCATCGAATGCGGGAGGCTGATTGGGTCGGTTGAGGGGCGGCATCGTCGAGATCATGTCTGATTTCATAGACCGAGCCAGTTCCCAGTAAGCCAGGTGACTGGGTTCGATCCCTGAAAGTAGACTGTCCCATTGAAGTTGGCGGAGATCTTTAATGCGCCTCCGCACCTCGCGGTGTAGAGAGCGCATTTTGACTCTATTAAATTCGGTGGGCCAGCGGCTGTAATAGCGGGTAGCTGCGTTTGACTCCGTGATCAGGCGCCTCACATCATCTGGCAGGACCAGGCGGGGGTGAGCCACCACCGGGACCTGTTTCGATGATTCGCTAATAGCGTTTGTGATGTGACTGGTCAGAGAGTCAACCGCGATCGAGATATCACTAGGGGTCCTAATATCGTCGGGGATTTTATCTAAGTCGGGTGAATGTATAGACTTGAGAGCTTTCCCAAGTTTATGCCATTCTACCACAGTCTTAGTTGGAGGGGGAAGATCGGTGGGGGGGCCTAGCTGTAATATTACAGGGCGGTGATCGGAAATAAGCTCGTGGTGAACTTCTATTGAAGATAACCGTAGGGCTACATTCTTTAGAAGTGCTATGTCGAGGACTTGGGGTGACTGCCCCGCGATTGCGGGGTAGCGGGTCGGGCACATTGGAGCGATAAGGTCGAAGTTGAGAGATTCGACAAGGTTATCGAGAATGACACCGTTTCGATTGTTTTGCGTACAATTCCAAAGGGTGTTTTTGCTGTTAAAATCGCCAGCCAGGATGACGGCGCTTCCTAGGTTGAGGAGGGCTTCGAGGTCGCTTTTGAGCAAGACTCTCGGTTGGGTAGGAGAAAGATAGCAGGATGCTATAATGATCGGTTGATGACCGGTCATCCCGAGTTGACAGATAGAGGCTTCTAAGTGAGTAAGCGGAGGGGGGTCAAGAGGGATGCAGTGCAGGGATCTCTTGAAATAAATGACAGTACCGCCTAAGGCGCTTGGTCTATCATTCCGGACCATTTGGTAGTTCGCAATCCTAGGATTGCGGGTTCCGGGTTTCAAGAAGGTCTCCTGCACTAGCATGATATCGACTTGGTGTTTGACTAGAAAGTCTTGGACAAGAGGACGTTGATGGGCAAGTCCGTTAGCGTTAAAAAACGCTAACTTGACGGAGCGGGGTTTTAACCTTTCCTTTTGTATAGACATACTAAAAGTCAAAGTTTTCAACGTAATTGACGATGTCCATGTGATCTGCAAGGATCATCATTCTTTCAAGGCCTGATTTGGCTTGTTTGAGTTTACACAGAACCATCTTGGCCTTGGTAAAGTCAATAAACTTGGACTCGGGGGAAGCTAATTCGGGGACTAGGTCCGAATGGCTAACCATTTTGGAGCGAGAAGCGACTGCTGGAGCCGGGGCAGGGGCAGAGGGGGGGAGAGGTGCCTTTGCCTGAGGGGCACGGCTAGTGTAGGGTAGGGGCTTAGCCCATGCCGAGGTGGAAGGCATCGGTTTGCCCTGGGGGACTAATGCCACTTTGGATGTGACATTGGAGTATTGACGGGGAGGAGGGACACGATCGGGGGCCCGGCGGATCACCTTTTTGTTGGCTTTGGGTGCCATGGGACAGCCGCGATAGTTCGCGGTGTGACCCTGAGCACGACAAAGCACACAACTCGGTGGCTCGGGGGTGTCGCGTGTGCGGGTGCAGTCAGCGGTGCCGTGGTCACCCAGGCACTTGACGCATCGCGGGCGGGCGTAACAATTTTTAGCTGAGTGCCCATAGAGTTGACATCTATGGCACTGGCTAGGGGAACCGTTACGATGTGGGGCCTCAATACGTAGTCCGGAGAGGCGGTTGACCGTCTTCAGGTTGAAGATGGCCTTACCTTCCGGCGAAAGGTCTAGTACGACTAGTACTAATTCATAAGGGACTTTGGTCTTGCCGCTGTACATGCGGTGGACTTCCCTGACGGGGAAATTCTGAGCCACAAGGTCGGCTTTAATTGAGTCCGTACTGTGTTCGGCGGGGAGTCCGCGGATCACAACACGGAGGAGGCGTTCATCCTCAAGAGCATAGGTGTGAAAGCCTATGGACTCTTGTCTGAGGATGGAGGTGAGGCGGCGGTGGTCGTTCGAGGTTTGCACCTGAACTTTGATACCGTCCTTGGTATTCTGGGCTTTGGTAAATTCGATCTTCTTGAGGACAAGAAGCTTCGAAACATTGTCCCATTTAGCCTTCTCGCGAAGGTAAATGGGAGGAGGGAGTTTCTCCTTTTTAGCCGCGTCTGAAGGAGCGGAAGGAGGAGAGAGGGGCGAGACCGGACGATCTGTTGCCGGAGGGACAGTCGTCTTAGCGGGCGGGGCTGAGTCGGACTTGGGAGACCGCTTCTTCTTCCTCTTACGGTCGACAACCGAGAACGGAGTGTCGTCCGTAGAGTCCGAGTCGGAGGTTATCGGGCGAAGGTCGGGGTCGGTCTCCATCGCCGCGTCTGGAGAGAACGGGTGAGCGGGAGATGCGTCGGGAGACTCCGGAGAGTCGGGTAGTGGTGCGGCCTGAGGGGCCTGAGGGGCGGAGGCTGCCTGAAGGGCATTGCGAAGGGCTTCGGGATCGAACGTAAAAACAGAGGGATAAGCCTCGTTTAGCGCACGAAGAAGATCGCAGATGGACTCGAGGGACAAATTGGAGATATCCATCTTCTCCCGGGGGGTGGCACCCGGGAGTGTGTAGGTGAGTGACCCTCCCGTCGGGTTAGACGGGAGGGGGTGAGGCCTCAGTGTCCTACCTAAATGGTGTGTCCCAACTGCTGCTCTTACGGAGCAGAAGGGGTGTGTCCTAACCGATATCTGGTGTCGGCGAGGGTAGACCCCAAGGCCGGTGGTACCAGACCCAGCCGGATTCTGCGTTCCTCAGAAGGAGGAAAGCAGGCACTCCGGGTCAGCGCCCAACCCAGTTCGTTGGCACTGTTAAGTATCCCTGGGTTGACCACTAAGCGTGGATTTGGACGTTTTTGTCAAATGAAACAAACAGAGAGGGTCGCCTTGAGAAAGGCAACGATCTCTGTGCTTGTAGAAGCACGACGTCACACAGCTTGAGCTGCGTCGGCGGCGGGCGTCGATGCGGCGAACAGGTAGTCGGATTGACTACCTGCGTGGCGGTTGGAGCGGGCTATCGGCGTGGGAGCCGGCGGCGGGCTTTGACGAGGCGAGCAGGTAGTCGGGATGACTACCTGCGTGGTGGTTGGAGCAGGCGACCGGCGCGGGGGCCGGCGGCGAGTTCCGGGCGGCTAGCAGGTAGCCGGGTCGGCGTACCTGGCAGGAGCGCAGAAGGGACGTGTTGCCGGCTCGGGATCCGGCAGTCGAGTAAAACTCAAACTTCAGTAAAACTCGAGAGCTTGCGTCACTCGCGCTGCTCTTTTAATAGCCGGCCGGTCGCTCGCGTTGCCGGCTTTGCTGCTGGTAGCTATCAGTAGTATAATTGAAAACTTAACTGTAATCTTATCTTACTTCCTCCCTACGAATCCTATTAATATTATAAACGTGAAAGTTTGTGAGAATGGATGTTTGTTACTCTTTCACGCAAAAACTACTGAACGGATTTTGATGAAACTTTATAGTAATATACGAGTATGTAGCTTACACATCAGAATAAAACTTATGCTACTTTTTATACGGATACCACGCGGGAGATACAATAGGAGTTTATTCAACCCTTGTACGTATGTAGGTGCATTAATTGGCACCTTATTACTATAGTGGCAAGCAAGCATACGTCCAACCTGTTGGTAAGCGGTTACTGTATCTAATGAAAGCTTGCAATACCAGGTATCGCTTTTATTTAGAGCAACTGTACTGGGCAGTGAAGATATTTAACAACCTCTGTGGCACAGAGGGCGATAGTTCGCCTGAGTCGCAGCAGGTTGCGGATTCGATTCCCGCAGCGGGAAAACTCTTTGTATGATCCGCAAATATTTGTCTTGAGTCAGGGTGTTTTTTACGTATAATATGTATGGATGAACAAAAAAATATGTATGTAAGTAGTACTACAGTCATGTAGTAAGGTTGCCTGCAAGAGAAGAGTCCGCTTCTAAGAGATAAGAACGCTCATTGTACTTTAATGATTTTTTTAGTTTTGTATCTATTTTTCTTACGGTGTACAATAAAGTATTTTCATTTATTCATTAATTCCTTTCCATAATACCCGCTTAGTTAGAGACTACATGATGCTGTGTGAAAAATGTCCAGCAACCTTTATTTACTAATTTATATTGAGCACCTTTCCGTGTACTCCATTAAACCTGTAGGTCCGAGAGCTAAATATGGGTTGCGTTATGTTTTTCTTGGAAGTTACTTGAATCCCACTCCCATTTGGCATTAGATAACAAAAGCAGTTATGATATGAGCAGATGTAAGACTTGTTATTTTAGGGAATATGTAATTTAGTGTACGTACCTATGTTAGAGAATGTTTTAGGGTTGCAGTTTCATTTGAGTAATTAATTCGACATCCAATCTTTAACCTTTGGCACCCTTAACAAAAATCCCACTGGATTTTTTAGTAAAATTTAATTACATGGAACCTATTCATATTGTAAAAACGGGAATTTTCACGTACTGAACTATCGGTGAAGGCACCGACTAAGTTTCGACTCATTCCGAGAGTCTTCATCAGGGTGAGTGGTTGCGACTTTCTCCTTCCGCGTCGCGCCGTGCACTACATGGAACCCTTGAAGTATATATACTCAACCCATTAAAATCGGTTCACAATTGGTGAAGATATCGCGTAACACACAAAAAAACACATGAATTGAGAACCTCCTCCTTTTTCGAAGTCGTTTGATTATAATAAAACCGCGATATTCGCGATATGTTTATAGACCTAAGTTTACGGTTTCTATACTGCAGGTACTCTATCATCAGATATTCACGTGCTTACGTTATTTTTCTTACTCGGAATGACACTCTTTCGTATAAAAAACAAAATAAAAATCACCTACAAAAAATGTTTCGGCTACTCGTGATTCCATAAGATGATGATGTTTTTTTTACAGAAAAAATAGCAACCTCTACGGAATAAAACATTTATGGAGCCACCTCGGGGATCATTATCTATACAACAACTAAAGAATCACTAACATCGGTTATCAATTGGCGAAGATATAAAGTAACAAAAACACCCAATAAAAATAACAGCCGAACTGAAAACACTGCTCTTTTTTAAGTCAAGTAAAAAGCATTTGAAAACGGCTCAATGTCATCACTACCATTTATTTGATATCCAATAATACCCATATCGATGTGTTTTTTGGCACTCAATGTACAGTCAGTGACGAAAGTAGAATAGCAGATTTGCTTTTTGTAACTTATAATATTTCTGGAACCTGTAGACTTGGCTTCAAAATGAAACAAACAGAAGCAAACACATGCACTACTGTAATCCCTATGATGGAGATCCTCAGATCCTTACTCAATACACAGATCTGTAAGGATACAAATCAAGGGGAAGCCAGAAAAACACCCTAACATTATATTTGGCACATATCCACATTTTGCATACTAGCATTTGACGTGACAGGTTGGAAGCCTATCGCCGCTTATTGGAACACAAACTGATGGTACATGCTTCCGAATTTTTAGTTCGTGGACATGCCGGTTTCCTGACGATGTTGTCCTTCACCGTTTAGAACACGTGTTAATCGCACATAAATTGAAAAATTTATCAGTGTACGACCGGATTCAAAGAACCGACCTTCGGATCAAAAGTCGCGGTATAGCCCACTAAGCCAACATGGCTGAAAACTGGACTACATTTGAAGAACCGCCTAGTTCAATAGTCTACTTGTGTCGTTCATTATACTCTATGTCACTTTCAAGGTCATCGCGCATAAGCACTTATATTGGAATACATAAAGCCGTTTCTTCTTACAAGTTTGTTTTTTACCACATAATTATTCGTGCGAAAAACATCCTCCGTCAAGGAAAGAATGCGATGACTTAGGACGCACTTTCGACACGAAACTCCATCGATAGTCATAAAAGGACCTTCATTTTTTTTACTACTCGACTAACACTGTAAAGAACCCAGAACAATGTTCATTGTGCCCCACGACAATGTCATTTTGATACATTGATTCTGATAAGAATTTGCCATCACGGAAAATCGCATAGTTCCAAAGGGAATAAAGCTTGACATCAGTACACAAAAGTTTGGTATTTCATAAAAACAAAACCAAATCTTCTAACGAAAAATTCAGAAATGTTACAGATTTTCCGAACGCTGGATTTGGAAAGTTCAGCAGATTTTGTATTTTACTATTTTCTCTTTCGTTTTATGATTCTCTCTTTATATTTTCATTGATCTATTTTAAGTCTCCCTGAGGTGATATGACTGTAAAAAAACCGTTGATGAAAGAATTAGTGCGGTGTCCAGATCATTTTCTCCATCATCATCTTCTACAGTCCATAATTTCCCACTGCTGGGTGCAGTCTCTTTTTTGTACGTCTTTTATTTCAGCCCTGTGCTTCACGCACCCAATTATTTTCCTGGTTAATTGCATGAGGCGGATTTTTTTACAAATTATCGAAATACCTACCCGTATAAGATTTAGAATCGTTGGTCTTGATTAATATTGGAGCGTTCCAAAATCCTGTCGACATATGAGGAAAATATACGTACATAATTATAATTATCTTGATAGCTGCGCGTAACTAATGTACCTCTCTACGCCTTTCAACCCCTACTATTTGTGCGAGTGAAAATGAAAACAATCTTTCGTGTCATTCATCAAAAACTATACGCAAAAGGCGTTTTCACTATGAAAGCTTCCAGTGTGGGCTTTGTCTAGAATTGTGCAGTTTGTACAGATGAGATTTTGAAAACGTTTTAATTCAACAAAAAAAAAATTCTGGACATTTTCAGACATCATTTATGTGATGTCTGAAAATGTGATGTATTTACGTGATTTTACTTCGACCTAGCAATCAACATACAAAAGCGCTCAATAGTAGGGGCTGTTGAATTAAATTTCCGTCACGATCATTTTGATTTAATCTGCTAATTATGCCGCCTGAATTTATGAGCCGAATTCTATATTTATACCTATCTGTAGCTATACTCCTATACAGAGCTCATATAATATAAGATTATATAAATTATATTCACACAAAAAACTTTTTGTATGAATAAAACACAAAATGTTTTGTTGTGTGAGGATTAATTTTAAAATTTTCTTGTTCTTGTATTCCACGAAGACATGTCAACCACAAAAATGGCAATAATTTTATTTTACACATTTCTATATATTTATTTTCTGTCATAATCACATTTTTAGTTATAAAAGACTAGCTTCTGCCCACGGCTTCGCCCGCGTAGTACCCGGATAAAAAGTAGCCGATGCGTTATTTTGACGTGTAAGCTATATTACTGTAAAGTTTCATCAAAATCCGTTCAGTAGTTTTTGCGTGAAAGAGGAACAAACATCTCACAAACTTTCACGTTTATAATATTAGTAGGAAGGATGATTATAGTAGGATACGAAATGATTGCCATTGCTAAGGTGGGCGCTTCTTTGTGATGCTGTAATGTCTGGAATGCCATAGTCGTCAACCCTAGATATTGAATACCAGGAACATTGGGGTGAAAGAGGACATAAAAATAACTCTTGCGCTGCGTGGGCACAGCTTGGTAGGATTTTTAAAATACTCCTATCTTGATTATACCCAATCTAGCAAAGATCTCTTAGATTAGATAAATACATACCTAGACACTCGTAACTAAGCACGAACAGGTACAGGCCTAATCTTCGTTTTTTTCAGGATAATCATTTTTAATTACATTTGGACTTTGAGCCTGCCCGAGTACATATTTTTATATCACCAAAGTGGCAATATGGCTCACCTGTTAGTAAGCAAATACCATGGCCTATGGACACTTAAACCAGAGGCATGATGAGCGCGCTGACGAACTTTGAATAATTTTAAAACACCCTTCTTGAAAAACCTCATACTGTAGTAACTTGGTAAAGTCACATCAGGGAGATTATTCCTTAACCTGAGAGTTCACGATAGAAATTCCTCTGAAAGTGCCTAAATAATCGCAATATCGATACCTAATGTAGTATACTCTTTCGGATCTGACAGGGCTTTTAAGACATACTGTATTTCGTAATTTACCAGTGTTATTATCATCATCAAGCAGTAAACGTACACTATGCCTCTCTCATGGATTTCCACAACGAACTTAAATCACCTATTATGTTAAGTTACGAATGTGTTTCCAATTTCGTTGTTGAAATGCTAACTACCCTCGAAAATGTAAGTTTGCCAACCGAACTCAGAAGTTCAGCTCAAAACTTTATCGAAATTAGCTAGGCGCTTCAGATTTCGACAGCTTTTAAAAATTTACGCCAATTTGAGAAATAAGGACGTCACTTTTGCGAATTAATTTCCTGGAACTGCGAACTCTGAAGATGGGAAAAGTATGAATTATGGCTCGACATTTGATTCAAACAAAGTGATATCTTCTGTCTATTATCATTTAGCAACTCCCGAAAACATAAACGGAACTCTATGACAAACTCGATAAATTGACACGGAAAAAAACGGGAAAATAGTATCATATTTACGCTAAATAATATTGACGTTGATCAAAATTCTTTCTGACTCATAAAAACCCCAACAGGCGCATACATAGTCCTGACCTATGAATTGATGACATAAAGAATTCTACACTAGAATTTCCTATGTCATGGGTATTAGGAACTACGAGAACCGTAATATATGCAGACCCGGAACAATCCGCAGAACATGAAAACATTTGTCCCGCAGCGGGAATCGAACCCGCGTCGCAGCTAGCTACTCGCCTGTCGTGTCATTAAGGTCTTACCAAGGTAGGCCGTAGGCTTTATAACCACATTAGTTGCATACCAAAATAAAATACCCGACAAGTGCGAGGCTTACTCGCGCACCGAGGTTTCAATACAATATATTACTACCATCCATACATACATTGCTCTAACGAAAAGGTAGACGGATTGAAAATTAAACTTAACTTTGTAAGTTGAAAAAATGTTTTCCCATACATCGATAGACGTCACGGTCAATTCTCTAATGCAAATCGCAAAAAAAATGTAATAAAATTACAAATTAACAATTTTCGGACCTTTTCCTTTATTTGAGCTGTGAGACCTTGCTTCTTGCTAAATTTCATGATTCTAGGTCAACGGAAAGTACCTTATAGGTTTTGATTTATTTACGAGTATCAAAATATGTCTCATAAATTGCCGTACTTTTTATTGCGTTGACTTAGAAGCTTGATTTTTTAAAGCTTTAAGAGACCTTAGACCTACTTATTTGATATTAATTTCGACTTGATACCTCCACGCGTTCGTGAAAAAAAACAGACTGACAGACAGACAGACAGACGGACAACGAAGTGATTCTATAAGTGTTCCATTTTTTCCTTTTGAGGTACGGAACCAAAAATCATAAAAAAAACATCGGATTTACCAGAAACACAACTTTTTGAAAATCATGGAAATCCACTTGACCATATTGCCGGCTTACTTAAACCTTTTTACATTAGGTATGTATATTTTAATATGCTTGTAATAGGAGTTCATAAAATAATTATCCATGCTTTATTAATAAGAAAGATTACTGGGGTATGCGTCCCTATCACCTAAAACAATTATCTATTGTTACACCCTATATCAGAGGGCGTAATGTGAGGTTTATATCCCACATAGCAATAAAGGTGCAACTACGACAAATATCGCCATGACATTAGAGGCTATAAGCCTGGGACGGACAAAAGCGTGTTTTGCTGGTCATCGTCATCCAATTTCTAAATAGTTCACTGAGGCATATCCCCAACCATCAGTTTTCAAAATGGATAACTCAGCGATCGTAGTGTGAACCTGTGTACGATTAGAAAACTTGCCTAATTGTACACAGCATTGTAACCGTTTGGACTATGAAAAAAACATCGTTTTTCTCTTTCCGTTAAAAGAGAGATGGTATGATAGTTGTGATCACGTGAATAATTTCCATCACGACTATGAAAAACTCACCGCTTAGACTATGAAAAAAAAATCTGTTTCTCTTTCCGTTAAAAGACAGATAGTATGGTGGTAGTCAAAGTTTGCGGAATAATTGCGATCACGACTATGAAAAACTCGCCGTTTGGACTATGAAAAAAAAACTTTATTTCTGTTCTTTCTGTTAAAATAGAGATGGTAGGGTAGTTGTCAAAGTTTGCAGAATAATTGCCATCATGACTATGAAAAACTTGCCGTTTGGACTATGAAAAAAAAACTTTATTTCTGTTCTTTCTGTTAAAATAGAGATGGTAGAATAGTTGTCGAAGTTAGGTTTAAAGATATTTATTCTCAAAAAAGACACAGTCACTTACATGAGAATAGCTATTTAGCTAAAAGTATACAATTAATAAAGTAAATATTATTGTCGTTCAGTCTGTCGGAAGTTCGCGTGAATAATCGCCTTCTGTGATCATGTGAATGCTACTAGGCCGAAATAACATAAAACAATTAAACTCACAAATATGTTAAATATTCCGTTTCTACTGAAAATAACTTTTAGTATTGTAACGAACCATTAGTAGGGGCAAAGGTACCTCTGTAATGCCGACAATACCCGAAGCCATGTAGGTAATTCGTATTATCAAAGTATCGACAATATACAAAGGAGGGAAAACCTAAAACCTTAGGTACATGTTTGTACAAAAAAGGTGTTGTTTTTTATGTATTGAGTATAGGAAAGTGTGGTTTAAATATAGACAAAGCGTTGGAAAAGTCTTTTGAAATATAAATAATTCGATACTTTTTCAGGTAGGTATTAAATTATTTATACCTTCAAAAACCATTAAACAGAATGAGAGGTTTCGTTTTTACTCGTTGCAGACCAATATTATTCCCTAAATCTTAATGGCTCTGTCTGTCAATTGTTTGACAAAACAAGAGGCACATTTTTGTATGACTTTGAAGAACTAAAACATAACAGTGGAAAAGAAAACCTCCAAGTAGGTTAACCATCATTTGAACTATCAAACAATCACTTACATACTGGATGTAACTTAGTTTTAAAAATCAAACGATACTAGGCCACTGCATCCCAGTCTTTTTTTTTTGTTTTGGCTTGGATGCAAGTCCTGCTTTCAAAGTGGCCACTTGGGTAAAACAAACAAAAGCCATTCATAACGGGGAAATTTTTTAATTATTGTTTTTAACTAGCTTTTTTCGCGTTTGTTAAGAAAAGTATGTTAACTTCGGGTGTAAAATATTAATTACATCATCAGATCTAATAGCGCCCATACTCGGCGCAAACATGGGTCCAATTAGCACCTTAAAAAGTGGCCAATACAAGTTACAAACGCAAGATAAAGTTATTAAATCTTTTATTTTTAGCTTATAAAATATTTATATGAAGGTCGTGGCGCTTATGACAACGCGGTGACATTTTTTCTCTCTCAAATAATTTCTTTTCTAAAATATCAAATTTTTTGCAAATGATATGTTATTTTTGATATAACTTTGCAACACAGCAGATTCAGGTATACATCTTTATTAATAAACCTTATTCTGCAATCAAATCGCCAGTAGTTATATATACTACATTACGTAGGTTCTACGCAGGTAAATAACCAGATAAGAATCCTTTAAAAAATCACAGATTTTAACCCAGTTAATTATGTGTAGATATAATTCCCACAGCTATAAACATAGTCGTTACCGACAAGGTTTAAGTTATCATACATTTACGAGCCTTAATAACAGCTCCGGGCCCACTATCATTACGAAACATCATGTAGAACTAAATTTTACAAAATGCATTTCCAAAACTGAAAATTACAAAGTTACTGCTTTGTAATTTTCTAGTTCAGTAAATTTTCGTAGCCTATAATTTTTATATTTGTATTGAAATTCTATGTTCTCTGCTGATAAAAAAACTGACGAATTGTACCTACTTTAGGTTTGAACATTTTAACCATAACCTGTAATAATGGAGATAATTTTGATTTGTGAATGAGTTACCATCTGCTGTTTCCGCTGAATTAGATAACATGACCTGTCACAACATGACCCGTTCCAAATAGTATTAAAAAACATTCAGAGCAGGCAACGTATCATCAATGACCTAGGTGATGAAGATGTAAATTTAGGCAACGACATCAGGTGAATGGTGAAGGCGATGCCTGAACGCCACAACAGGATTAAAAAAAATCTAAACAGCTGAAAATCTTTGGGATATGAAATTTTTCCACAGCTACGTTACCTTTTACAAGTTTATATTGGCAATTGTGATTTTGTATTGTTTTTGCTATTCACATAACTACATAGGTTAGAGTATAGCACTTTGCTTTACTCTTCTGATACATTGCTATTTCACAAGTATTAAAAAATGGGTTAAGGTACTTATTGGGTGTTCTGGGTATTTTCTATGTATAATAAAAATATATCTATCTATGTAATGTATTGTATTAAGTATATCAGTCATCTAGTACCCATAACACAAGCTCTGCTTAGCTTGGGGCTAGATGATGCTGTGTGGATTGTCCAGCATTATTTATTTATTTAATTGGTTCGAGCTCTTTTTAAAGGAACAAAACAGATTTTTTTTCAAATCCTTTCAAACACTTATAAACTCATTTAAATAAATGAACTAACTTGTACAGTTACACGTAGGTACAATGTATTAGTCCAATTATTAGACATATATCATTTACCTAGTAACTTATCTAAAACTAACAAATAAAAAAATAGCATACCCAAAGTGCAAGACACCATTACATTTAATACCTTTAAAATTGGCAGTAGAAGAAAATACTTCTAACACTAAACCCTCCTTTTGTACACTTTTATTTTTTAAAACACTACAAAATTCCAGTGTAAGAATACATTTGTAAACATGATCACCCTTCGCCATTTGAAATAAGAACATATAAGTAAAAAAACTAGAAAGTACCCTCTTAAAAGAGCATCTTCACACTCTCGAATGAAAAACTCACCTTCACTTGATGATCTTTCAGGAAATTGCAATAAAACTGCCTATGTTTATAAAAATCACAATAAATCTATTACTCACTGAAATTTTATATATGCAAAAAATATTGTAAACAATTTAAGATAAACTTATTTGAAAACGGCTATGAGCATTCGCGGTCACGATGATAAATCGCGCTGTAAGAATCGCACGACCTACCCACAGCAGAGCCGGACGAAAACTGGCTTGGAAAATGATGGAACACCTCTGTTCCACATTCGAAACTCTAAGGACAGCGCATGTCATTCGTACCAATTTTCTGAATTCAACCCTTTGTTATTCCCATAAAGTCGAATTCAACTAGCTCCAAATGGCTTATTGGACGGGTATTCCCCGTAAATGTTATTAAGTAACCAATCCCTGTACGGAAAATTCGATTTATTTGCGATAATAATTAATAACAGCTTCAATTTATTCATGTACCTGGGTATAAAGAACACTTTCAAAGATGGGGGGCTTCTGAAATTAATAACTTGAGTGTCATTCAACCCTGTGCTTCTCTATATTAAATGTTGCAAATTCTTCCGTTATTGAGCTAAATATTTTCAAGCGGGTACTGGAAATTAATTAGGAAGCGTAGCCTTTGTGGCGTGTAGCTTTCGACGTGGTTATAGCTGAGAATTGGTCCGAAAGTGCCCTCCGAGTCATGGAAGCGCTCGGTGTGAATGGTACTTACCACTGATCGCTCATCTGGTGAAAGTTTGCTGAGCCTTCAAACAAAAAACAAACACGACTGTATTCCCCATGATTGGACATCCTCAGATACATACATACTCAGTGTGTAAATCTTTGAGAATACCAAGTAGTGTGTAGTCAGAGGTACGTCCAAACATTACATTTGGCACATGGCCGCGTTTTTTCCAAGTAGTTAGTATTGCACGTGACAAATTGCAAGCCCATGGAGTACTAACCGTTGGCTCCACATGCCTTTGAATTTTTGTTTTTAGGGCCAATTTCCTCGCGATGTTTTCCTTCACCATTTCGAGTACTGATTATTGAATACTGATTTCTATGTTTAATATGAATTTGTTTACAAAAGAATATGTATACAAGTAGTATATCAGTCATGTAGTTCCCATAATACAAGCTCTGCTTAGTTGGGGGCTAGATGATGATGTGTGAAAATGTCCAGCAATATTATTATTATTACTTAAAAAATATTATTTAATCACCAGATTAAAGCGGGAGGTAGCGGTTTCGAATCCCGCTGACGTTGTATTTTTGGGGCATTATAAAAACTTACGAATCTTACAACCAACTATATGTAGTTCGATCCAAAATAAACTATATACATTTAAGTTCTAAAACCTATGAGTTCTAGAAACTTACTTAGCAGGCCCCTGTACCTCAGTTACAAGTTAGACATGTACAATTTAAGTTAGCTTCGTGTCCTGTCTGCACGCTAAGTAATTCTATTAACTACCTCCGTGAACTTTTACAATTAACTTGTGTGGAAAACTCTAGAAAGTGTGAGTTGCATTGCATTGCCTTTTAAGGTAAGAGCGTTATAAATAAATGTATCGTCTTTAATTGGGTTCAGGATTGTAAGAATACATTTTTATATTGTGTCAAGATCAAATTATTAGGTTAATTAAATATTAGGCATTCAGTTTGTCTGTGTACTTATTTTATCGTGTGAAATGAAGCATTTTCTATCCATTTACAATTAACTTGTGTGGAAAACTGTAAGACGTGTGTGTTGCATTGCATTGCCTTTTAAGGTAAGGGCGTTATAAATAAGAATATCGTCTTTAATTAGGTTCAGGATTGTAAGAATACATTTTTATATTGTGTCAAGATCAAATTATTAGGTTAATTAAATATTAGGCATTCAGTTTGTCTGTGTACTTATTTTATCGTGTGAAATGAAGCATTTTCTATCCATTTACAATTAACTTGTGTGGAAAACTGTAGGAAGTATGTGTTTAAAAGGCATTGCATTGCTTTTTAAGGTAAGGGCGTTATAAATTAGTGTATCGTCTTTAATTGGGTTCAGGATTGTAAGAATAAATTTTTATATTGTGTCAAGATAAAATTATTAGGATAATTAATTATTAGGCATTAAGTCTGTCTATTTTCTTATTTTATAGTGTGAAATGAAGCATTTTCTATCCATCTATCTATTTACAATTAACTTGTGTGGAAAACTGCAGAACATGTGTTGCATATTAAGTTAAGGTAGTTCAAGAAGTGTATCGTCTTTAATTGGGTTCAGGATTGTAAGAATACATTTTCATACTATGTCAAGAAAAAAATATTATATTATTATTATTAAAAATTATAAATAATGTTGGAAATTTTCACACAGCATCATCCAGCTAAAGTAAGCAGAGCTTATGTTATGGGAACTACATAACTGATATACTACTTAATTATTTTGTCTGAATACATTGAAAACACTCAGACCCTTTATTAGGTTAATTTATATGTTTATATATTTTGAATATTATTAGGTTAATTAATTGTTAGGCATTAAGTTCGTCTATGTACTTGTTCTAACTTGTGAAATAAAGCATTTTATATATATATCTATCTATGGGCGACGGATCAAATTGTGCCTAAAATATGTTTTGTGTGCCCTTCACCAATAATAGATTAGCAAAAAAGTAGTAGGAACTAAAAAAAACTACGCATGTTTTTAGGAAAACAAAAAACAAGCTAACAAACTCGTTCACTACTGTATGCTTCATGATGGACAGTCTCAAATAGATAGATAACTCTTTATAGCATACACCAGGATTAAAAACAATTTACAAAGGATCTCAAAATTAGGTTGTGGTGATACAATGGTCGGCCTTATCGCTAAGAGTGATCTCTTCCAGGCACATACTCAAATACATACTCAGAGCGTAAATCTTTCAGGATACCAAGGAGGGCAGGCAGGCACGTCTTAACATTATATTTGGCAGCATTCCACTTTTTATGACTCCATAATTATATAACTTCTATTTAATGATTAGCAAAATCGGGCTTTTTACAAAACTTCAGAGACGTGTAACGAATTATTCCCATATGTCACCCTGCTCTGTCCCAGTGGGAAAAAAAGTTCGATCTGTCCCCTTTTTTGCAAAGGGGGACAGATAGAACTTAACGCGTGTGTTAGATAAATATAAAATACTAGCTTTCCGCCCGCGTCTTAGTCCACGCTGACGTAGGTAATACGAGTGTCTTTCGCCCCTTGCCCCTCGCTTCCCGCCCCGCCTCATCCACGTACTCGCATCGCACTGCCAGTGTTATCAATAGCGCCGCAATACCTACATGTCTTCATTTCACATTATCTCTTAATCTATTCCTTCAAATGACATGTTGTACAAGGCAAAATTTATTAATATTACACTTTCATAATTACTTAACGATTAGTTTGTAAGAATTCATAGAGAATACTTGAAAACTTCACCTTGCAATATTTCTTTAACTTTTAACAGAAAACCGTTACGTTACTGTGGCTGAAATATTTAACGTATACTATGTTGTCGCGGACTTTTTTTATAAAACTATTACAAAAAAAATTTAAAGAATGTATTCACTTATTTCAAACCGTATAGACAGCGCACGATACTGTGACAGATATTGTGATCTTCCTGAAAATTCATCTAAGAGAATAAAATATAGCCTATACAGATAATAGTTCTTACTCATACACTAGATATTACACTAAAAAGTCCAAAAACTATCGTGAATTTGACTATACATATTGTAAAAACGGGAATTTTCCGTCATCTTCATCGGCACTATCGATGAAGGCACCGACTAAGTTTCGACTCATTCCGAGAGTCTTCATTAGGGTGAGTGGTTGCGACTTTCTCCTTCCGCGTCTATACTCCTTAAACTTCCTTTATATAGTATGTACTATCTTAACAGGTATCTATATTTTAAACGCGTTGAAATAACGATTCGGAAGAGCCCACACACGACCACTTTACTACTGTAAGTTGGAGAGTTCTGTCGACCTTCATTTGACCTCATCATCAGGTCATCACAATTCAGAAAACATCTAAATAGACAATACCTAAGAACCCAAACACAATATTTCTGTAGGTAACTACCGAGATTTCCCCTTAGATATCTCAGATCAGATCAGATCAGATCTTGGTGAGCATGGTTCTTGAACTGCCTCATTAATAATATTATAAAACACCCAAAAACTTCAATTTTACTACAATTATTAAGAATATCGATATTTTTAAGTAGCTACGATTATCATTTCTTATTTGACCTGATGTCTATTTAATAATTTTACAACGGATTAAGTACGTATTTATTTATCCTACTAATATTATAAACGTGAAAGTTTGTGAGGATGGATGTTTGTTACTCTTTCATGCAAAAACTACCGAATAATAATCGTAAATACTCACATATACTCGTACAGAAAGGAATAGAACATATTTTTAATAGCATTACGACAGTGCTATTTTTGATATTTACATTCAATATATACATTTATCTAACGCAAGCATGAAATAAGCCATTGCATTTCTGAAATCACTTTGTTTTTCTGTTTTAAAGGCTCTATAATAACTAGCCGTAATTGTCTCTAATCCAGTTTATTTAACTAATTTGACAAATCCAGACTCACTGTTATGTGAAGGTCCTATGAATAAATCAGTAATGAGTCGGTCACTTACTCATTAAACATCTTGTGCAGGTAAGATTATTAATTGTGTTTTATGTGTACTGACATTAGCTTTAAGTTTTTTTTACTGCGTTACATCCAAATACTATGGACATTCGTCCCTAGTTTCAGACTATTCGGTCTGAAATAAATATTTATTATTATTATTACGGTGTAGATTTTGTTACTCAGCTTGTTCCAGGGCCACCAATTCTGATTCTGGTCACTGAATTATCGCAGGGTCACCAGGTATGAACCGATGATACAACGAATAAAACTGATTTGCTATTCATACTCTACTTAAAAATTAACCCTCATATTCATAATCGCCTCTTACTTAGCAGGTCGACTTTTAGTACTCTAACCCTGTCCTTTTCTAACACTAAACAAAGGATAGAGGCAGACATCATGTTTTATGTTTTATGTATTTGACGACCGATGTGGCGCGGTGGGTGAAGGTCCGCCTGCTACACAGGAGGTTGCGGGTTCGATTCCCGCCCTGGGACAAATATTTGTACGATCTGCAAATATTTGTTCCGGGTGTTCTGGGTATTTTCTATGTATAATAAAAAATATCTATCCATGTAATGTATTGTATTAAGTATATCAGTCATCTAGTACCCATAACACAAGCTCTGCTTAGCTTGGGACTAGATGATGCTGTGTGGATTGTCCAGCATTATTTATATATTTATCACGCTGCTAAAGTTAGTGAGTGATTATGAATAAGAGGGTAATACACAATAATAAGAGCACGCGGTCAGTTACCACTAACTAAAATATTGTGGTCAAAACTATACGACAAAAAGTGACCAGAGAATTTCACTAACACTCCAATTTTCGTATTCCGGAAACTCTAAATTGGGTCGCACCTCAGAGCCATAAATGCTTGCCATAGAGTATGCTTCAAAAGTCTTGTATAACTAGTTTCTAACGGAAAGTTAGGTGAGCATTGCCTTTTTATATTTTACTTTAATAATAACGCAAAATATAAAAAGGCAATGCTCACCTACTACCGACTAAATGCGATACCAACTGAATAAATGCTTAATAGTATTTTTAAAAAGTTTGCGATTAGTAAATAAAATGAAATATTAGTTTATTATCTTTCCGGCGTTTTTGAACTGGACCATATGTAAGTATCGACAAGAAATAAATAAAGGCAGTGGCCGCAATCACCCACATTTATTTTTCAGATTCAAAAAAGTCCATGTCACAACCGTATCACTGCACTGCAAAGTTGGATCGTGACGCGAACATCTGTTAATCACGGTATTCCAAGGGGCAGAGGCTATAACCGTCTTCACGATTGAAATTTAAGTAATTCTCGATTTCAATCGATTTCAAACCAATGCGTAAGGACTGTTGGTAATACATTATTATAAGGTTTGCATTTATTTTTTAGCCAGCAAAATAAGAGCAAAAGTTTTTGAAAAAGCTGTTTGATTATATAATAATACTAATAATAATAATGCTGGACATTTTGCACACAGCATCATCTAGTCCCAAAGTAAGCAGAGCTTGTGTTATGGAAACTACATGACTGATATACTACTTATATATATTTTTTTGTAAATACGTACATATTATATATAGAAAACACCCAGACCCGAGACAAATTAATGAAAATGAATTGAAAAATACTAAATGAATGCAGATCATACAAACATTTGTCCCACAGCGGGAATCGAACCCGCAACCTTCTGCGTCTCAGGCGGACCTTCGCCCACTGCGTCACAGAGGTTGTCAGGGTCAGAGGTTATCAGGGTGACTGAAAATATGAACAATGTAATTGGAATATGAATAGTGACCCTTGACGCGAAAAATATTATTTTGCCTCTCCGTCAGCAATTCTAGGAAGAAAATCAAAAAGATTATCGAAAAGATGCCACAATATTATTATGAACATTTCTTAACCAGATTTTTCGTACAGTTCTTGTCTGGCGTACTTTTGCTATGCAATGCTAGTTGTTTAGACTATAGCCTGATCTTATAGCTCAGGGTCGAACCAAACAGGACTTGTAGAAATCGCGTTAAAAACTGCGAATTGAACAATTGTACCAGTTTATTGGGATTCTGTCGGCCGTGACACAGAATATATTTACACAGTTAGACATGTTTCATACCATATAATTACGAGTATTTGCGATTTTCTCTATCCATAAAATGATATTACCAATCACTACAACTATGTTAATTCTGGACGCAACCCGACGAAGCTTGTCTAAATAAAGAGTGTGTAACTTTTAGGACCCGATAGTAAGATCAATAGTAGTTTAAACCACAAGAGCAAGTTTAATCTTCGATCTTCGATTATTTAATAAGTTCAATGGTAGTTGATCGCCAAATTTGTTCTTATCATAGATTTACGAAATCCAAAGTTCAAACTACCGTTTACGTCCCTTAGTGTCATTAACAATTAGATTCACATTGGAGACATGATCCGGCCGGACAAGGCCTATCACTAACCTAGGGGGAAATGAAGAACAGGTGAATAAAATCGAATAATAACGAATCGCGCGTAAAAAACTAATCAAATACACTCCTGACATTATTTCACATAATGGACACCTACAGTTTGCGTTATCTGGTAACCCTTATGCAGAGTTTGTGAGACTGGAAAAATCTGAAACAAAACATGAATAACAGGTAAAGTTTTCCCCTCAATTAGACAGAATAAGAGCACTTCGAGTCGACGATGCTATAAGCCTGCAGAACCAACAAACACGTTTTCCCACTCATAGGTTGAGAGAATTAACGGGAAATAATAAGGTGCTCAAGGCCCCGGTCCTTGGCTGTGGTTTGAGTGCGTCTGCTTTGGAATTGAACGGAAAACCTCACCAAAGCGCAAGATGGCTGCGTTGAAACATGACGCCATGTCAAAACATTATTTTTATTGATAGGTAGATAAAGGATAGGAAATACTTTATTGCACACCAAATTACCTTCCAAACCAAATCCACTTTAAGCTTGGATAAGTATCTACTACCAACTTAGCAAAGTTGTATAACATAGCTAAAACACGAATTTAATATATATGCAAAACATAAAATGCATGTTTAATAGAACCATCCAAAGCTTAAAAGGTGACCTGTTATTCAAAACATATCTCCGCAGTTTTGTGTGTAACATAATACACACAAAAGGTGACAATAGTGCAAAAAGCTCTAGAGTTTCAATTTCTTTAAAACTAAAATAAAAATTCACAATTTACACAACTCATGTACATTAAATCCCATCAATAATTCCATATTAATGATATTAGAAGGTGATTTCCTATGGTCGTGGACGGGAATGCCAACGTAACAAACACTAACAATAATCTGGGCATACAAATGTCGACAAAATCGATTGCAGTTCCTGGAACTCCACCGCAAGCACGTAATTGTGGTGCATATATCATTCAGAAATATATGAATGATCAAAGCTTGATGACCTCTGTGGCGAAGTGGGCGAAAGCCCGCCTGAGACGCAGAAGGTTTGCGGGTTCGACTCCCCCCGCAGGACAAATGTTTGTATGATCTGCAAATATCTGTCTCGGGTCTCGGGTCTATGTATAATATGTATGTAAATAAATAAATAATGCAAGACATTTTCACACAACATCATGCCAAACTAAGCAGAACTTTTATAATGGGAACTACATGACTGATATACTACTTATATACATTTTTTTGAAAATACATACATATTATACGTAGAAAACACCCAGACCAAATATTTGCAGATCATACAAACATCTGTACCCGAACCTCGAACCCGCAACCTTCTGGGTCTCAGGCGGGCCTTCGCCCACTGCTCCCCAGATGTCTTCAAATTATAAAAAATCGCAGTGTAATTTAAGATTTAAAAATCACGGAAGCACTAAAATATTCAACCAATAAGAACGACCTATATCGATAAGCGTACTATAGTTTGATTTAATTAATGCGATCCAAAACTTATAGACACCTTCTGACACATCCAAATCACCTCCATGATGACCTCTTCAATTTGAATAGCTTTTTCGGGGTGATTTGGATGAGTCTTTAATCTCACTGTAAATTTTAGATCTTGCTTGAACCACTCTCTATACATTTTAGTACCCATTACCAATGTGTTGAAATTCCGTCGTGTTCCACTGGATTTTCCCAAAATACCTACGTACTTATTATAAGTTTAACGGGTCTTTATCGCGTTTACCTTTTTTATTATTTTCCTGACGTTTCAACTGTATTGCAACAGCCGTGGTAACAGGATGACTTGAGTATATGGAGCTACCGTCGAGAAATAAAGGCAGTAGCCGCAACTACCCTCATTTCATCTTCGGAATCAGAAAAGTCCATGTTCACATTACGGCACACTACACTAACCGTATCATCGCACTGCACAATTGGATCGCGACGCGAACACCTGTTTATCACGGGATTCCAGGACGCAGAGAGTCTATAGCAGTCTTCACGATTAAAATATGGGTATATCTTTATTTCAATCGCTTCACGAACCATTCTCTTATAATATTGGCGTTCACTTGATAGCACCTTAGGGTCATGGACGATAAAGACACGTTAAACTTATAATAATTATGTTATCTAATCGCGAAAGTTTGAAAAATACTAACTACGTGCTCCACACCAGGAGCTGAACTACTGCCCTTTTTAGCGCCATCACACTTTAAACCGGCAGGAGTTAAAGTAAAATGACTTTGACATTTCAAAGAACCAGTGAACGAAAGATACTCTACCGTAATCGTTACCCTGTGTACAAAATCCATGGTAAATATTTAAAAACCATCAGCCCTCGTTACGGCAGTCATCGCTCGCTGACGGCGCTGCGCTGCGCCGGCCAGTTATTTGCTTTTCCAAAAATCCGTCTCTTTATTTTCGTACATTTAATATTTTTGTAAATAATTGGACACAGCGTTCCGGAAACTACGTCATATCATCTCGTCATACTGCTGCAGCCTCAAGGCGATATTCTGCAGGCAGAACATGTTGCCCGTCTACTACAGCATTGTTCAAATAGTGACATGGATTTCTAACTTGTTTGAGATTATTACTAGGCATGCTAACGCAATATTATTGGCCACATACAAAAGCCTCAAATTCACAACAAAGACAATGAAGAGACCTATGCGTGGAGTCTACGTGATAAGAATCAAAACATAGCGACCGCAAGAAACATGCTGTATAAGAAAGTCGGAAGTAGAAGTTGGGCAGGGATATCTGATGGGTCGATGACATCTTAAATAAAATAAATAAATAAATAATGTTGTACATATTTCACACAGCATCATGTAGTCCCAAACTAAGCAGAGCTTGTATTATGGAAACTACATGACTGATATAGACTACTTAAGTACTTTTTTGTAAATACATACATACATATTATACATAGAAACAACCAGACCCGAGACAAATATTTGCAGATCATACAAACATTGGTTTCGTGGCGCGAATCAAACCCGCAACCTTTTGCGTCTCAGGCGGGCTTTCACCCACCCATGGCTGAAACCATCATCGTGTTCCTATATGACACCTTGTCTGCCAAGATTGCGGATACGCTTGTGCCTACTTTCGCCGTCTCGGCGGGCATTGGCTACTTCTCAGTACCCCAAACTCACGTTTTCAGATGCTTCAACTCGACATACATCACGTCACGTGTTTCACACAAACGGCGCGCGCCACAAGGCGCAAAATAGTCAAGTAAAATGACGACCACAATCTCATAGTGAGACCGTATCTAACCCCCAGCTTCCAAGTTGGTCGATGTTAAAAGATATCATGTCTCTTTTTACACTGTCTTTAAATCTTAACATTGGGCGAACGACTGGCTACCAATCTTTGAAATTATAATACTAGTTAGGCATCCTAAATCAAAATAAAAGATTTAAACTAAAATGTTCATTCAGCTCCCGTTTTTCTCATGGTCATTCAACAGATATACAGATAAACGTGACAGTCGATAAAGAAATGGTAAGAACCAATGCGGTGAGAGACTCCAGTCACAGTTATTTCCCATTTAAATCAAAGCAAACAACATTTCAAGTATTCCTTATGTAAATTAACGAATTTCGCGTCATAAACAGAACCTGTTGGGCTGTTGGTTGTTGGCTGAAATGATACCTATCTTGTGTACACTGAGTAATGAATGGCAAACACACTATTCGAATTAATAGGGAAGCGTGGAGATGAAATATGTAGGTAGATTTATAAGCACGAGATCTCGTACATATAATAAACTCCCGGAATTACACGAGATAATATTTAAAACTAGCCTCTGCCCATGGCTTCGCCCGCGTATATCAAAGTAGCCTATGTGTTATTATGATGTATAAGCTATATTACGGTAAAGTTTTATCAAAATCTGTTCAGTAGTTTTTGTGTGAAAGAGTAACAAACATCCATCCTCACAAACTTTTGCGTTGATAAAAGTAGTAGGACTTACGTTTACTTCCGTCAAAGTCCTATCATGTAGTCTAGTAGACTACTTAACTTGACTTTGCGTAAAGCCTCTGGGTTGCAAGCGACAATAGGTTACGGTAATCCGCTTACTAACAGGCAGGTCGTATGTTTACTTACCACCTTCGTACCCAAATTTATTTTTTAACATGTTATTTTTTCATGTTGTGCCAATGTATTTCGTTTTATTTCATTTTTTTGAGAAGAATACCGATTTTGTCTTTTATGTAATCGAGACTTTATTTTAACTGTTGCTACAAATACGCGGATTTGGAATTCAGTTTAAAGATTTTTGGAGGGGTCCAAAAGAAAGTCTTGAAATGGAACGATCATAAAATGTTACTGCACTGCAAAGTATCAAATTCATATTCAAATCTTTATTTCTTGCAAGTAAGTGAATTACAATAATTATAAAGTAAATGCACATTTTTACATCGTCAACAAATTTAAATAAGATGAGAAAGATTTTACGAGTGATGATAATATCACTCGTAAAATGCATTTATAATACTCTAACTATGTCGTAATGAATCAACCTGAGTTCGTTGTGTCGCAGGTGTATCCAAATATTATACGACTACACGTCAACCGAAGACTTCGTTCAGATAGATAGGCTAAGAACCTAGTGTATGAAATTTACTAAGACCTACACAAAAACTGAGAGGTTAAAAAATCTGTTGGTAGATGGGGATGAATTCATATATCTCGATTCTCCGTCGCAGCTTGGCTATGCGATGGAGATTCCTAAAATTCTCATATACTGACTCTTTTTAATAATTTGTAAGTATGCTAGTATTTATGTGAGTCTCTGTAATAAATAAGTACTCAAAACAGTTCTAGGTATTTTGTTTATACAGTACCTGAGTTCGGTAATAAGCACAATGTACATACGTTTAGACATTAAACGAGAAAGCATGGCACGGCATTTTATCAATATCTTATTTGATCTCGCGGAAGACCGAGAATGAGATGGATGGATGAGCTCAAAAAGGTCTGAGCAGATTAACTCATTTTGGAACAGGAAAGGAATGAATAGAAGAAGTTAGGAGCAAGGTCACTCCTTCCATTCTTTTCTCTGACAATCCTTCTCCACTATTTCAAGAAGTCAGGCTGGTTGGGGTCAGGTTATAGAAGGGGGACAATGCACTATACACCTCAATGCGGGACGGCAGTGCAGACTTTAATTCCTCCACTTAAAATTAGAATATTAGGAGTGGGGTGATGACTTTGCCCAGCAGTGGGATATTACGGGCTGAAAACAATAATAATTGATTACCTATGTACCTACGTGTTAAGTAAGTTTTCTCCTACACTTATCGCCACAGCTACTCCAGTAAGCAGTGTGATTTGATATAGCAGTAACACACAACTGATCAAACAAGCAAATGCTATTATTCCGCAGCGCTAATGAATTCACCAGCTCATTGTATGAACAACGCGAATTGGATTACTGCACCGTGTATACTGTTTAGAGCTTATTGAGTTTCGGTGCAATAATATATGTTACTGCGCAAAATTTCCCAGCGATATTATCGAATCACTAGCTTCTGTCCACAGCTTCGCCCGCTGGATAAAATGTAGCCTATGTGTTATTCTGATATATTATTATAAACTCTATTACTGTAAATTTTCATTAAAATCCGTTAAGTAGTCAGTCCATACAGACATGACTTCCAGGAGGGGGGTAAAGCCCATCCACGGTCTCTGTTAAAGTTTGGTAGACGACCTATCTCGATAGCTTCGCGGATCTTGCGAGGAACGAAAAACTTTTCTCTTGCCAAGACCCGGACTTTATCAAAACGGATATAGTGCGTCGTACCAGTGACCAGCGAATGCTCTGCTATGGCGGAACTGTTGATATCTAAGTTCTTCACAGCGCGTATGTATTCGGTGAGCCTTGTAGAAATGTTGCGTTTTGTCTCGCCGATGTAACATTTACCGCACCTCAATTGTCTCAATTGTGTCAGGGGTCGGAATATCGTTGCTACGTTTACAATTACATTCATCATTTTCATCATGATCATTTTTTTCACACAGCATCATCTAGTCCCAAACTAACTAACCAAAAAATACCTTCATAACTGCTTATATTTTTTTGAAAGTTTTAACTTTATAATGTTATTATCACGAAACTCTTTTCAGTATTTTTATTGACAAAGCTATCTGAATAAAAAAAAAACATTTTTAAAAAATAAATAATTTATTAAACATAAAAAAAAATTCTTTTAATGCCCGATCCAGCAGACGCGGTGCAGGTGGAGATAAATACTCAATACATTTATTGCTTTCACATGGTAGGTACATCATCATCATCATGACCCTATATTAATCCACTGCTGGACATAGGCCTCCCCTAATGAGCGCCATAGCGCCCTGTCTTCAGCTTGCCGCATCCAGCATCTGCCTATAGTCTTTCGCTGATCGTCATCCCACCTGGCCGGAGGACGTCCTACACTACGTTTGCCGAGTCGCGGTCTCCACTCAAGAACACGTTTACCCCAGCGGTAATCGGTTCTTCGCGAGATATGACCGGCCCGTTTTCGTTTTCAAGCATTGCGGTATGGATGACGAGAAGACTCCACGACTGGTAGGTACATAGATGGTGTTTATAGGTAGGTATATCTACAGATAGGTAGGCAGGCCGAAGTTTTGTGTAAACAAAAAACTAGTAGGTACGATAAAATAAAGTTAAGGTAAATTTTCTTTGATAAAAACTACATTGTATGAGTGTACTTGAGGAACGAGTCAGTTAAGTTGCTCTCGAGTGTTCTTATTTATTTTTAAAGTACCTACATACTCTTTCCCTCGTAAAGTACTCTCTGCAAGCAATCTATTATTCAATGAAGCTCTCATTATAATTGTTACGGCAGAGCTCCTCCTTAAGTCTTTTGATGGTCGTTGGTCTTTAGTTTCAACTCAATTCAAAAGAATTGTATTTTTAAAGTTTTGCGATCAGTAATAGAATTTTTTACGGGTCTTTATCGATTTACCTTTTTATTATTTTCCCGACGTTTCGACTGTATTACAGCAGTGTACCTAATTGAGTAATTAATTACAAGCACAAATTAATTGGTAAATTGGTAATTAATTGGTAATTAAAAAATACACATTTACCACGTTCTATCGTTTTGTTTTTTATCCGTTTATCTTTTGTATTTTATTGTAATTTACTGTTCTTTTTTCTGTTTTCTTGTCATTTGTACTTGAGTTTTCTGTATCCGTATGTGTTAAATGAAAATTATATCTACTTATCATCTATCCGTGGTCACGGGATAACTGAAGTATACGCTGGAGCTATCATCGATAAAGGCCCGTAAAAACTTTTAATTATCAAATGAATTTAACTCATGAAAATCATAAACTTTGCTCTCTAAGGTTCGATTCTTGGAGTCAGGAAAACTTCCATATTAGCAAACATTAAACCGAGCTGATAACAGATTTAAACATGCTTAGTTCGCGCCCAACGCCTTGAGTTGGTGCTAGATCAATAATAAATAACAATAAAACACATAACAGACACATACAAAATCCAGATTCCACTAGGATTTCCGGTGTCGTAGGTTTCAGAGATTACGAGTACCGTGCCATGGTGGTGAAAATGTGTGGTGGACGTGGTTAGTTCCTTAGCATTGCCTGTCTCGATAAGGAAGGCCCCATCTTTAGCCTTATTCAAAAATCATGTGAAGCTCTTTTATCTGACAAAAACATCATTATTACCGCATAACCCACATAATACTTTTATAAATTACATGAATTTATCTGACCGTAACACTTCTTAAATCCCTGTGCTTGTCTGTTTTAATGGCTTGTAACTGACCAGATTTATTATACCTTAATACTAAGCAATTTGACAAAACCAAGTGTACGATGTAGTTCTTACGATTAATAAATGAGCATGAGTATAATCCTGTTTTGCTCTTTTACGACGTTTTATAATGTATATATGTATTATATGGAGGAATTGCGTTCGGGGCTTCGCACCGAAGAATAATCACTAAAAGACTCCAATTCACTTCTTTATTTTTGTTTTACATTATCGACTGAGAGAAACACTACATGTATAATTTACTAAAAAGTAGGTATCGCATCCGTGTCGTCGCGCGCGCAGCCATCCGCTTTCATAGAGGGCTAACAACAGACTGACGGTGTGGAGTGAGCGGGGAGGCGGGCCGCGAGGCGAGCCGAGCGGCGCGGGCGACACGATGGCGAAGACAAACTGAGTGGGACAGCACGATCAGATGATGCGGCCTCTCGCTCACAACTTCTGCTCGCTACAATAATGGTTTTTATAATATATATTATATCTGCAGGAATTTACTTTATTATGTATGTTGTAGTTAAAATTGATATAATATTTGCATTATTTTGTTATTATTTTAGGTACACCCCTGCCACTATTAGAATCTCTTATTACCTTTTCCACCATAAGGTTGTCGCTTATATGTTATAAGACCGCCCATTGTACTTTAATACGATTGAGATATTCTTTATTTTGTTATATATTTTTGGTGTATATTTTCATTTAATAATACTCTTGGTTTCCATAGTACTAGCTTCTGCCCACGGCTTCGCCCGCGTGGTACTCGGATAAAATGTAGCCTATGTGTTATTCTGATGTATAAGCTATATTGAGCTATATTAAGTTTCATCAAAAGCTATTCAGTAGTTTTTGTGTGAAAGAGGAACAAACATCCATCCTCACAAACTTTCGCGTTTGTAATAGTAGTAGGATAACGACAGAACCATGCCCATAATGTAAAATTTAATAGAACAGTAAAGGAGATGGCCCGGCGACGTCATGGCACGGAAAGTTGAATTAATTTGTGTATAATTAATCAGGTCGCAACAAGTTAGTACAATATGCTTGTTCCCAGTTGGTACATTGTAGATAGTAGAAAACATAAGCTGAAGCGGATATAAGAATAACAAGTTAAAATTTGCAGCATTTTAAAACATCGCGTATTGACCCTTAATGACGTGTGGCCTGAGAACGGGTATCGGTACCGGTGAAATTACAAGCACATGAGACTTTCACCCGTTACGTCTCAGGGTTGACGCGCAGTGATACCTCTGTTATTGCAAGCGTCCATTGGTTGCGAACTATACTTAGGTCGGTTAACTAAAGCTGGCACATTCCACACATTTACACGTTACGCTTGTGTATTGTCTGTGAATAAGCGCGTGGCATGACGTCGCACTGCATGCGCATCATGAAAACTCTACCCGTCTCTCCCACACGCGGTTTAGCTTATGAGTATGAAGGAGACAGTTATTGTTTTGCTTTTCCTACTGTTTATAAATATAGAGTGGTCTTTATTAAATGGGGTAGAAGATTTAATTTACGATTATGATTAGAAGCACTCATAGGGTTGTAGGTAGGTGCTTACCTATTTCACAGACAGATATAATTGTAAGAAGTTACCAAAGCAATGAAATTTCTTTGATGCCCTTTCGCTATGTAATAACTGAATAAAAATATATCTTTACATGGGTCTGTGCCTACCTATAACCAGGTCCAATCAATCTTACACATCAGACTTTTTTATTCATAAGAATTTGCAAGGCTATGTAGTTTGTAAGAATATACAGGGACCGAGGCATAATCATCAGCTTCTAGAAGTCTATTGCTTAATGTAGGCCTTCCCTAAAGAGTGCCATGACGAACATAATACATAGTTGACGCTGTGGAAAAACGGTAAAAGAAAACATCACGAGGAAACCGGCATGTCCTAGAACCAAAAATTCGAAGGCAAAGTTGAACGTATTGCTTGGATCTGCCTCTGCCCACCTAATTGGTATCCACAAAGATCTACTCGCTGAGTATATATATGAGGTTATCCATATTTGGGAATATAGGAAACTAGCTTCTGCCAACGGCTTCGCCCGCATGGTACCCAGATTAAAAGTAGCCTATGTGTTATTCTGATGTATAAACTATATTACTGTAAAGTTTCATCAAAATCTGTTCATTAGTTTTTGAGTGAAAGAGTAACAAACATCCTCACAAACTTTCACGTTTATAATATTAGTAGGATAAAAAAAACAACATAATCACATGTTTTTTTTTAGTTCCCACGCTCCTCTCCATGATTTGGACCTCCACACTGCAGCAATAATGAATATCTGTATTATAATCGTCCTTAGGCTACCTACTGTGATAAAATCATGCAACATTTAGCTAGAATAGTGTTTGTTCACAACTTCATTACGAAGTCGCGATGTTTCAATAACAAGTTGTTTTTGCTCTGTGATTTAATGTTGGGATGTTGGGTTATTGTAATCAAGAGCTGATCGTTTGACATAGATAGATAGAATAGAATAGTTTATCGTAGATAAATAAATAAACACCCGACAGACATTTTATTTCAAAAACTATCGTGAACTTGACTATTCATATTGTAAAAACGGGAATTTTACGGGTAGTGCACGGCGCGACGCGGAAGGGGAAAGTCGCGACCACTCACCCTGATAAAGACTCTCGGAATGAGTCGAAACTTATTCGGTGCCTTCATCGATAGTGCAGTACGTGAAAATTCCCTTTTTTACAATATGAATACCCGACAGACACATAATTATGTTTGATGTAAAA
The DNA here is from genome assembly GCA_958496245.1 of Perizoma flavofasciatum. Classification (NCBI taxonomy): domain Eukaryota; kingdom Metazoa; phylum Arthropoda; class Insecta; order Lepidoptera; family Geometridae; genus Perizoma; species Perizoma flavofasciatum. The sequence goes on along the minus strand of OY292443.1, from coordinate 2,128,980 downwards.
TCGTAAGGAATAATTATATATACCTACTTTAATTAGCTCAAAAAATAACACAGCAAATGTTATCATTGCTTAAACAATACACACTACACAATCTCTTTCACACACGTGGGTTTAGGTACCCCAACTATAACTGTCTCCCTTGAATTATCTTGTGGGTATAGTTCTTCTCTGTACACATCCAAACATACACAGAACACAACACATACCCGAACACTTTAACACTATTAATAACCACACAAATGCGTCACTATAGGCTGCACAATTTTATTGGCGATTTTTTCTAAACACTGATACCTAATATACATGTTTTTGCCTAGTTTAGGATCAGTACCGACCACTTGGACAAAAGCATTAGGAATTTTTCTGTTTGTGAATCAACTAGCTACCTACATACCCAATTAAACATTTGTAAATAATAAGATAAACAAGTTCGTGTACCTACCGAGATTGAAATTAGTTCTAAGTGTCATTGTAAACCTACATAGTTTGAATTTGAAATAAATATTCATTTATTCAATAATACATACACCAGACGCGCGCCAAAAAGGCAACTTATCACTCTCTACGTTTCTGACTGTACCTCGCGAAAATTGGCAAGCTAACGTTTTAGCACGCAAAAAGTGCTGTGTAATATTTTCTAGAGCACAATTTTGCTGATTCCGATATCATATTGACACCCTCAGCCCATCTTCTAACAGCCTAAAATTTTCCAATTCACTGTGACGTCAAGTCAAGGCTGAGCTGGCGCGAAATGGCGTGGATTTACGAATCATTGCCGTAGAGCCTGAATGCTACACCATAGTAGGTACTTTACTGTAATAGGTACCTGCCGGTTAGTATGATAGGTACGCCTACTGTATATTACGGGGAGATGCCAGACAGGTAGGGTGATGCGTACTGGCTTTTGATTTAGGGAGCTACAAGCAATTTTTTTATACATAGGTAAGCATACGTCCGACCTGTTTAAATTTACGTAGGTAGTTTTTATGTTGACGTTTCTATATTATCCTTGTGATTTCAATTAATAAAAACCTATTGACTTTTGTTGGTAAGCGGTTACCGTAACCTTCCATCCACACCTTTCAATCCGGAACACAATATTGCGAGCATTATTCGAGCATCAATTCCAGACGAGAAAAAAAGCCGTGATAATAACATCGAAAGGTTAACATCCAAAGTAGGTCAGCCCGCTCGTAAATAAATAGGTACACACAGACTTATGGTATAGCAAAATCCAATATTTTAAATTATTGCTTTCTATCTCGTTTATACAGATAGACAGATAGGTAAGAATTTATTCGAACCACCACCAATTACAAATTATAAATAAATAATGCTGGACTCTTTTCACACAGCATTATCTAGCCACAAACTAAGCAGAACTTGTGATATGGGAACTAAATTAATGATGTACTAGTTATTTATATATTATATGTTTAATAAAAATCAATTTTTAAAAAAGAAAATTATAAAACCTCTAGGTGAATTATTATGAGAATTTACAAAGAAAACAACCAAAACAATAATTTAGCGGTAAAACAACATGAACTCAACGTCAGACGTCCGCACAGCGCAACGTCTCTGCAAGAAATGAGCTTGCGCCTCTCGCGCCGCTCTTTATATAGCCGGCCGGTCGTTCGCGTTGCCGACATTTCTGAAGTTTATTTTCTTAAAAACATACATATTACACAAAGAAAACACCCAGACTCGAGACAAACATTTGCAACTACAAGGTAAGACTTACGAAGTAAGATAAAATTTCAATAACATAAGTACTAAAATAAAAATAAATTAAGGTAGGTATGCTATGTGATGGAGAATTAGCTTGCGGCTTAGCATGTGATATTTTACACGTTGGCTGCGGGTCATCCTTCCGCGAAGTGTGGTGCCTTTCACTCGTCCCAACACGTCAAGGCGGTTAGTGGAGTCAGTGTTCCAGCTCGACACGTGTTCGAAAAAGGATATGAGATCGTACCTACCAAAGCAGATAAAGCTTTGAATAGAATTCAAAATTGGCAGGTGCCGTTTCATCCTGCATAGCCAAGCAACCATTCCAATTTCCAATAGTTTCATCAGTCGCCATCCACAAGATAACGTTTTTTATATTTGTATTATACAAAAATACAATTATAATCAGGCATCTAAGTGTTAGCTTCGGCTCCACTAATGCCTGTAAAGGCTCCAGGCATAAGGCTGAGATTTTAAATCAATAATAATAATTAACATTTATTCAGGCAACAACAGGAATAACATTTGAAATGAATGCAATAGGCCCATAACATAAATACCTAAACACTAAAAAAGATTTAAAACTGTTGTGACGTGACTCCAACTGTTCGACTCTTGTTTAGAAGTTGGTTTTTATCTTCACATATTCCACTATCTATTCGACTTCGTGGCATAGTTTAATCGAAACACATACAGCAGCGTCGCAGGTAAAGCAGCGCAAACAGGTGGTTCTGCGCGGTGTATCAGGTCGTTTCCTAGTAAGAGCTTAGTGCTCAAACTTGTGATAGAAACTCCGAAATCCATCCTGAGTAAATTTTATAGTGTCTATACCTATTACACTATTTAACCAGCCGATCAAGGTAGACATGGGCGTTTTCGTTTTTTAGCGCAAACGGTTATGTAACTGATATACAGTTTGCATATCGATATAGAAAACGGTTTTGAGATATCGATATCAGTCGCAGGGGTTTTTAGATAGGCAAACTAACAACGAAACGAAAAACTTGTACAGTTATTTATCAGTTTAGCAACTTGTAACTACGCCCGCCGGTGTGAAAACATGGACCAAAGAGTTATAATAGAAAGTAAACCATATTGCCAGCTATCTATGATATATTTTTACGCACGCCATTATCATGCTAATGTTAATGTTACGTCATATTCGCTCCATATGTCGTTTCGTTTGGTTTTTGGTTTGTGAAGTTTTCGTTTTGTTCGTGTCTGTAACAGTTGACGTTTTGATAAGTTTTCATGATATCGGTTATGTGGATCTAAATAGCGATATGGTATCGATATCTAACCCATATCCGATATCAGTTACGTTTCGATATATCGAACTCATGTCTAGATCAAGGCATTTTCGTGCCATAGAACTCAATCTGTTAGTTAGATTGTAAAGCCGTGTGTCCTGTACAAATGAAATACGGTTGTGGCATTATCAGGCGGTGCGTCTGAAATTAAGCATTTGATGCGACCCGCGCAAATCTTGCTCTTATTGTTATATTTGGGTCTTCTAAGTACCATCCTATTTACTAAAACATGAAGATGTAAGATGATTTTCGGATATGTACCTACCAATAGGTATTCAAATAGGTGTAATTTTCCTATCATTATTGGATAGAATAGATTATTCCAAAACCTAGCGATCTTTCATACTGTAAAATAAAAATATCATGTACCGTACTATCGGTAAAGGCACTACCTGAGTTTCGACTCATTCCGAGTATCCTACAACTTTTATAAACGTGAAAGTTTGTGAGGATGGATGTTTGTTACTCTTTCACGCATAAACTATTGAACGGATTTTGATGAAACTTATACAATAATATAGCTTATACATCAGAATAACACATATGCTACTTTTTATTCGGGTACAAAGCGGGGGAAGCAAAAGGTTAGGCAAAAGGTAGACTCATAAAATAGAAATATAATTAAAAGCAATAAAAAAGTAGGTTCATAGTTACATATATTTATATAATTTTCAAAGTTTCATAAACCAACTGCCTGCAAATCAGTTTGAACCTAATGAGTGACGGCAAAATTAAAGGCTTATAAACTTCTCAACTTCGTCTTTAGGACAGGCAATGCATCAGCCATGTCTCTAGACCCGTGTTACAAATGACAACGGCGAATCTAACATCTTACTATGTTATGAGTCTTTTGCATGTTTTCCTCCAAAATAGCATAAAGCAGTTTATAATATTTACAAACTAATGCCTACCATCTAAAACCTTTCAAGTAGATATCTGAAATCGGATTCAGATTCACAAAACCCGCTCGGAGCTAGGCATCGTTCCAGCCTCCGGCATATGTGCGCTTCACACGGTTTCAATGTTATCTATTTCAAATACGGTTTGGATTTTGCATTTCTGATGTCATAACATCATCATCATTGGCAGAATAAATTGGGTCTCGCTAGAAATTCCACCTATAGAGTAATTACTATATAAATTGTATATTATAACTGCATTGTGAATTGTATTCCCTTTCCTTCTTTGGTAATATAAATTTGTATTATTTTATTATTTACTAGCTTCTGCTAATCAATAGGCCCTGTCTGAAAATCAGCGCTGCTTTTCACTACTGTGCGGAGCAGCACTAAGCTGAGACAGGACCTGTTTGGCCCACACGGCACAGATGGGACTAATTAGCACAAAAATCTTCTCTTTGTCACTATATTTTTGTTAAAATCTTAGGTATTTATCGTGTCTATTTATCTATTTTTTAGTGTACTAGTGCTTTGTTATAAATAAGTTTATTTATTTCTTTCTGCGCACGGCTTCGCTCGCGTGGTACCTCGATAGCCTATCTGTTAATCTGATGTTCAAGCTATATAACTGTAAAGTTTTATCAAAATCCGTTCAGTAGTTTTTGCATGAAAGAGTAACAAACATCCATCCTCACAAATTTTCGCGTTTATTATATTAGTTAGATAGTTATTAAAAACGATATTATGTTAAAATAAAGTATTATACTGATCGCGAAAGTTTGAGAGCCCTGAAAGAGCCGTGTTGGCCAAGTGGGCGGTGCCCCCACGTTTATAATATTAGTAGGATTAGCATGTACGTGTAGAAGCCCACTTTTTTTATACCACTAAAGTGGTAAACTAGCAAACAGCCCATCTGTTAATAAGCGGTTACCGTAACCGCTTGCAACAGCAGAGGTATCTAACACTCACGTGTTGCCGACCCTGAGATATAACAGGTGAAAAGTCTCACGTACCTGTAATTTCACCGGCACCCATACCCTTCAAACTGGAATACAGCGATGCAAGTAACTTCTGAATATAGCCCTCCCCAAAGAGTGTCATGACGAACAACCTTGGAGCTCTTTTATATATCTATCTATTTAAGACTTCAGTACAAACAAAGTAGTGTTAGGACTTAATGCTAAAGCATTAAGTTTGACGACCTCTGTGGCGCAGTAGGCCCGCCTGAGACGCAAAAGGGTGCGGGTTCGATTCCCGCCGGTTTTTCTCGGATCTGGGTGTTTTCTACGTATAATATGTAAGTATTTTAAAAAAATGTATATAAGTAGTATATCAGTCATTTAGTTCCCATAATACAAGCTCTGCTTAGTTTGGGGCTAGATGATGCGTGAAATATGTCCAGCATTATTTATTATTATTATTTATTTACCCTGTTCTTGCAAAAAGATGGTGTAGCGTGCTTGGTTAAAACAATTAATAATTACATTAGTTAATTAAGTTCTTATGTATGTCCTCACTACAAAATATATCTTACTGCAAAAATAAATGAATACTTTAATAATAAAATAATGATGGTGGACATTTCACACTGGACTTTGTATATAGAATATTAAAATATACTTTAATCCACCAACTTCCCGCAACCTAATATAATAAAGCATGGGATGCCCTCCTATAAATTGTGTCATCCGGTTCGTGGCCGCCGCTCGAGAATCTTTCTTCCCCAGCGATTGTCGGTTTTACGAATTATATGCACATTTTTTACTCTTCATTTTTCCACATTTTTTACCTTTTGAATCTCATTTTCCAGGGTGATAACGCCTTCAAATCGATACCATAACTTCGCACAGAATGAAGTTAGGAAACTAATATAAGTTATGCGATTTTCAGCTTCATTGTTGGAAAAAATCTAAGTTTATCAATATCGGCCGTAATCGGGTAAAAGTAAATTTTCTTCGCTCTAGCGTGGACTGACGAATAGAGCGTTGTCATATTTTCTTGTCACTGCCACATTTTCAGGGTACTGAAGTGAACTGACAAAAACTAAACCCTTACAGATTTGTCATAACCGTCTGCCCGACCGTGTGTCTCATCCCAATTTCTCCGTATCAAACTAAACTTTATTTAACATACGTTAATAGTAGATTGTTCAACAAGGAATTAAAACGAGCTGCACACAATGCGAGGGAGGCTATAGAATCGAGTATGAAATGGTTTTAGTCCAGGAAGGTTTTAGTTTTAGTTAAACACTCTACTGAAAGAAAATAAAATAAACAATGTACCTATAACAGTAAAAATTTAGAGATTTCGCGACAATACCAACTTTTTTTTAAATTTCTTCTTATTGACAAACGCACTGACTATAAAAAAAAATATTTTTATTTGAATTTATTTTTTGAAATGTTACTGAAAGCGACCGTTTATACGTAGACCTACGCGTAGGCCTACTACACTAGCATTTATGGGTGACCGTTTGATGTATGCTCAAACGATCGTCCATAAACGATTAACGATTATTTTAAAAAATAATTCAATAAAAAATATCATAGTGTTTTTCTAAAAAAAAAACAAAACAAAAATAGAACATCAAATAGCCGAGTCTTAAAATAATCACATTATTTTTTAGTCTGTTGATACTAAAATTAAAAGTCAAAGTTCATGTCAATGTGCATCGCCACCGCCGCCGTCGGTCGCAGTGACCGCGACAGTTTGCAGATTGCTTAAGAAATGCCATCGTGAATTGATTCAACGAATTTTTTCTCAAGTGGTTGTCAAAGTTCGTGTCAATGTACTATCGCCGCCGCCGCCGTCGGTCGCAGTGACCGCGACAGTTTGCGGGTGAATTGATTCGATAGACTTGCAGTGGCAACTTTGAGTAATACTAAGGCTACTCAGGAACCCTAATATACCTCAACGGATCTCCATGCATCTTGGGCAGTTTATTTACTGTTTTTCCGACACACCAATCACTCACACACGACCGTAATCAACTTAACAATTAGGTGACCCTTCATTTAATGTGCCCCTATTACTTGCAAGCTGGTAACCTTTCCTTATCGGCCAGGTTCTAAGAGACTTTCCTTGTACCGTAAGCTTTTGAGATAAATGCGCTTTTACATTAAGAAAACGTTGCGATACGAATCAACTACGAGAAATAATAAAGTTTATGAGCCAATCAGATGACCTAATAATAATATATACCTAATAATAGTAGTAATACTGGAAATTTTCACACCAAACCCAAACTAAGCAGAGCTTGTATTATGGGAACTACATGACTGATATACTACTTATATATATAATAATAATAATAATAATAATAAAGCCTTTATTTCCAAATAATGATCTAATCTACATACATTCTTTCTTGTTCAAATTTATATTTTTACTTTGGCACCCAAAATTGAGCGTAGGCCTCCTCCATACGGTTCCATTGTAGTCGGTCTTGTGCTATTCGAGTCCAGGTGTTTTGCGCTACCTCTACGATGTCGTCACACCATCTTCTTCTTGGTCTGCCTCTCGTCCGTCTCGTGTATCGTGGGTACCAGTGCAGGATTCGCTCGCTCCATCGTCCGTCTTTAGTTCTAGCGACATGACCGGCCCACCTCCATTTTAGCTTGCATAGCATGCTAACTGCATCAGTGACCTTCGTAATACGTCTGATTTTTTCGCATCTGACTCTATCTTTTAATTTTAAACAAAGCATTGATCTCTCTGTGGCTCTTTGGAATGACGTTATTTTCCGAATTATATCTCTGGTCAGAGGCCAACTTTGACAGCCATAGAGTAGTGATGGAAGTATAGTGTTATCCATCAGTTTTTTCTTAAGATGGATAGGGAGTTTGCTTTTAAATATATCTTTGTGCGACCAATATTTCTTCCATGATATGGCGACTCTCCTATCCACCTCTTTCCTGATGGCGTCTTGGAATGAGATTAATTGTCCAAGGTATACGTATTCTCTGACGTATTCCACTTGGCCGCTTTCCCGTATGATAGGTTTATGGTCTCCATTTGACATAGCTTTAGTTTTACTCAAGTTCATGCATAAACCTATCTTACGACTCAGCGTGCTAGTATTTTTTGAATGTGGTTATGGTTTTCTGCTAGAAGAACGATATCATCGGCAAAACGAAGGTGAGTAAGTTTTTTTCCATTTATGTTAATGCCATACTCTGACCAATTAAGCTTTCTGAACAGTGTTTCCAGGATAGTTGTAAATAGTTTTGGCGATATTGGGTCCCCTTGTTTTACGCCTCTCTTTATATGGAACGGTTGACCGATGGTCTCCAATTTTATTTTAGCACAGTAGTTTTTATATATTGTTTTTAATATATTTATATATTTGCTCTCTATTCCTTGTTCTTCCAGGCTTTTCCAAAGATGAGGATGTAAGATAGAGTCAAATGCCTTTGTGTATTCTACGAATGCTATGTAAAGAATCTTATTGTATTCGGTGCTCCTTTCTATGTATTGTGTCAATGTGAAGATATGATCCACTGTTGAGTAGCCCTTTCTGAATCCGGCTTGTTCCCGTGGCTGTTGTTCGTCCAAGACCTTGGTTATTCTATAAAATATAATTGATGAGAAAAGTTTGTATAAAGTTGGTAGCAGGCTGATTGGCCTATAGTTGTCAATTAGGTTCGGGTCGCCTTTCTTATAGAGAAGGGTTATTACTGAGTTATTCCAGTCATCAGGAATCGTATCTTTCATCAAAATAGCATCAAACAAATCAGTCAAGTGTGGCGTCAAGGGTTCTAGCATAGCGAAAACAGCATCCGTAGTAACTCTGTCTTCTCCGGGGGACTTATTTTTCTTTAGTTTTAACATCGCGCGCTCAATTGGTAGTAGATTAGGGATAGGTGGTATGCATTCATCTGACTGCAAGAGAGGTGTAGAGTTTGCTTCACTAGAATAAAGATTTTCGTAGAACTTTGTAGCTTCTTGTAAAATTTCTCGTCTGTTTGTTGTTTTTTGTCCAGTTTTGGTAGCTATTGAGTGAACCCACTCTTTTCTACTGTCGAAAAAAATCTTAGTTTGCTTTGTAGAGTTTCTCTTATCCAGTTCATTTTCTAAAGCTTTAAATTTCAATTTTCTTTTATTAGCTATGATTTTCGTTTTTATTTTATAATATAGTTTTTTTAGACAATTTTTTTGTTCTTTTGTTCTCGGATATTTTTTTTCAAACTTTCTCTTTCAGTAATCATTAATTTTACTTCTTCCGTCAATATATTAGATTCTTTGAAATTGTTTTGTTGGAATTGAAGCTTCGCAACACAGTTTTTGATAGCGGTGACAGTATTTTTGTAAGATAAATTTATGTCGTTTAATATTGGGCTTGGTATTCGTTCAGTTATTAGGTTTTTCAGCAGCTCTACCTCTATAGATGAGTAGTTTTTACATTTTTGTCTAAATGTTGTTCTATTCTTCTTGTTAGATAAGTTAATATCGTACGTTACTCGTAGCATTCTATGGTCTGATGGGAATTTTAATGAGATTACTTCAGTATTGTTTATTTTACTCTTGTCTTTCACTAATATGAAATCTATTTCGTTCTTTGTTTTTCCATCCGGTGATTTCCATGTCCATTTTTGTTTTTGATGTTTTTTGAATAATGTGTTTGTAATAATAAGTTTGTGTTCATGGCAGAAATTTACTAGCAATTCTCCTCTAGTATTTCTCTGACCATATCCATAAGGTCCACAAATATCCTTTTCTTCTTTTAATGGCCACCCTATTTTTGAATTGAAATCTCCGATGACGAGTGTGTCTCTTCCAGTATCTGATAGGGATTTTTGAATATCTTTATACATCGTCTCTACATCCTTTTCTTTTGATTTTTCTGTCGGGGCATATACTTGGATTATATTAATAGTAATATTGTCAAAGAGCATATCTAATCTGGCTACTCTATCTGAAAAGGTCTTGAAATTGATTATGTATTTCTTAAGATTTGATTTTATTATGACACCAACACCGTTTATCCCTTTTTTATCTCCTCTGTACATTAATATATATTTTTCCTTTTTAATTATGTGTTGGCCTAGAATTTTTACTTCAGATATGCCAATATCATACTTAATATTTTTGAGCGCATATTCTAATTCCAGTGTTCTATTTTCTGCTTTCAATGATCTTACATTAAATGTGCATATTCTAATAGGTTGATTTTTATCTGTTGTTATATTTGCTTGTATTGATTCACTATTTTTGTATGAAGGGTTTTGGTCATAAACTCCCATGGCGACCACCCGTATTGGGAGCTGAATTTTATGTTCGTATTGATTTTTGATCGTGTGTATTCCATATGTCTGCCGCTTTATGGCGCCTGGTTTTTCGGGTGCATGCTGTAACTGCTATTCTTTTTCTTGATTTGTTATAAGCCCTTTCTCGGCCTGTGGTATTCTTTTTAGGTATGTCGAAATCGATGCGCTTGAAACTTGAGGAGTTTTATTTTTTAAAGCACCTGAGGAAGTCTTTGTTTTCTTGAATATTTGTATGGGTTGAGCACTCGTTGATGCGTTTTGTCCTGTTTTTTCTGCGGGGCTATGGAAAAGTGCTCTCTTGTTGCTATGTTTTTCTGGATTTTTCTCCTTAATTATGATTTTATCATACTTTAATATGGCTTTTATCCCTTTTTCTCGTTGCTCGTTTAGTTGAGGTAGCAATGATTTTCTGATTTCCAGGACTTTGGGTGGGAAATCTTCCTTAATATAAGAGCCAGAACCCTCTAACGCATTTTTCCTTTGTAAGATAGCAATTTTTTTCCCATAAGTTGTAAGAGTTAATCTTATTATATAGAATTTTATAAATACTTACATATTATACATATAAAACTACCAGACCCGAGACAAATATTTGCCGTGGAAGACTACTGCTGAACATAGGTCGTCCCTTAACATTTTCATGACGCAACCTTGAGCCATCTCCTTCCAGTCCTGTAACCTTTAAAATTTCATGAAAATTATTAGTGGTCTCATTAGAGACTTAAAAAATTGAGTCAAAGGTTTTTCAACGAGGATGCCGTAAATGAAATGACGCGATTGCACAGGTTCCATTACAAAGTGAATTATTAATGCATTGTTGTTTATTACCGGCTCCGTTTGTGACGACATCTGTCTGGCTGTTTGTTCATTACTGCTCTCATTAGCGGGGTACAGACGAGGCAGGATTCAGAGACAGTTTATAAATGTAGTGGCTCGTTAATACCATAAGGATTATTATTTAGAATCATATTTCAATCAATGTAAGAATGTAATTCTAATGCATTTTATAAAGCTGAAACAAAATTTTGCTGCACTCAAAATGTTACTTTTATTGAGTTATTTCACAAATCCCCCCCTACAATCTCCATTAGGGAAGAAAACTGGAACTTAAAAATAGTCTAGAATCCCCCCCTGATAATCCCCCTTAAGGGGAAAAACTGGAATCGAAAAAATATTTATTCAACTTTTCCCCCTTGAAAAATTTCAGCCTTTAAGAAATATATTGCAATAATTTTAGTGCTTCTAAATTTTAGCTTTAGAAAATACAACACAAATAATTATTTACGCCTTATACGAGTACCTTCGATAAAAATATAAGATTCTTTGATTAAAGTCTGCTGAACGCGTGGCGTAGACTGTATGTAGATTGTCTACACGAGGTGTAGCGACTGACTACGTTCAGCGTAGATTGGCTACGCTTGACGTAGACTGTATGTAGAATGTCTACACGAGGCGTAGCGACTGACTACGTGCAGCGTAAACTGGTTTTGCTTGACGTAAAATTCCTGCCTTCAAACATTAAACCATAAGATTGCTAGATTGGGATTTGACTGTGATTTTCTAATCCTAACGGAATGTTGGATTCATGAAGAGAAGCCATTTCCAGTTCTGATAGGCTATAATTCCGCATATACAAAAGACTGCATCAATAAAAATGGCGGCATCATCATATACTACAAATCTAGCTTTAACTGTCTAGTAGTGGAACCTGAATTCCAGGATGCTAATTGCCTTGTGGTCAGCATTGGTAATAGTATCACAATAGTAGCACTTTACAGATCACCCTCATTCTCCGATATAAACTATTTCTTACTTTCGTTGGATCGAATCCTGACTACTGTTGACAAATGCACAACCGTTGCTATCATGGGAGATATAAATATAGACATACAATCTGATAGCAGTGATAAGCATTATGCTAGTTATCTAGAGCTTGTGGCTTCTCATGGTTTACTTCCTGGTCATACCATCCAAACTAGAGGGAATAAGTGCCTAGACCATATTTTGTTTAAAAGCAAATACCAAGGCAAAGCAGTTTTATTAAAAACGAATGTAACAGATCATTGCCCAATTCTACTAAGTATTAAAAATAAAAATAAACTCACCATTTCAAATGCATTAAATAAAACAATTACTAAAATAAATATGAACGGTATAGTTGAACAAATTAAAAATGAAGATTTTACACTAATACATAATTTGGAAAACGCTGATCACGCTGCCGAACTGCTAGTATATAAAATGATGGAAATAATAAAAAACAATACCCGCTTACTTAGCATACCGCATACAAAACGTATAATAAAGCCGTGGATTACTCCAGGTCTCCTAAGGTGCATTCGGACGCGCGACAAAATGCACTTTAGTTTGAAGAAGACGCCAGACAACAAGACATTGAAAATAACATATGTTCGATACAGAAACTTCTGCACCAAATTGCTTAGAAAAGTCAAAATTAGCTATGAAAAATCAGAACTGGCAAAACACAAAAATAATATTAAAAAGACATGGCAAACTATCAGGCAGATCACGTATGCAGAAAAAACTAAATCGAATAGTGACTTATTATTGCATGTTAAGACGAGTCCCCAGTTATCGGTGGACTTCGTAAATAATTACTTTGTGAATGTGGGAAAAAACCTGGCAGCTAAAATAATGGCAACAAATAACGACGAGTACTTTACAAGGTTGCCATCGCAAGTCAACTCAATTGGTTTGCTTTCAACTGATGAAGCTGAGGTGTTCAGTATACTGAAAGACCTAAAAAGCGATTGTGCCGTAGGATACGATGGCATACACTAGTACCCTTGATCACCCACATCTGTAACCTAAGTCTAACTACCGGGAAATTCCCAAATGTATTTAAAACCTCCATTATTACCCCAGTACATAAGGGTGGGAAAGGAGACAGTGTCAATAACTACAGACCAATTTCTGTTCTCACTGCACTCTCAAAAGTCTTGGAAAAAAATATTAACAAAAGACTCATTTCCAACCTAGAAAGATACAATATCTTATCCTCGAACCAATTTGGATTTCGAGCAGCTAGGTCTACTGAGAGTGCAGTGACAGGCCTAATTGATCTAATTGCAACCAACATAGATAAAAAGAAAAAAGTTGTAGGTATATTCCTTGATCTAGCGAAGGCATTTGACACTGTCTCCATATCAATCCTTATTAAAAAGCTGGAACTTATTGGAGTTCGAGATAGCTCTCTTAGTCTTATGTCAGATTACCTAACAATGAGGACTCAGAAAACTAAAATTTGTAACTTCATTAGTGGTGAAGAATCTATGCGCTATGGAGTTCCTCAAGGTAGCGTCTTGGGTCCTACCCTTTTCCTGGTGTACGTTAATGACCTGTGTGATCTTAAGTTGAGGAACGGAAGAATATTCTCATATGCAGATGATACAGCGATTATCTTTGAAGGTAACACCTGGGAGGAGGCTAGGACTTATGCTGAAGACGGCCTTAAAATTGTAATACAATGGTTGCAATGTAATCTGCTGTCTCTAAATATTGATAAAACTTAATTTATGGCGTTCAGAAACATACGATCACAAAACCCTGATATCATGATTAAGGCACATTTCAACTGTTCAGTTAGCAATTGTAACTGCCGAACCCTAGAGAGAGTCGATAACATCAAATACCTGGGTCTTATTATCGATGAAATTAGAAAAAACATATTGAAATACTAGCCAAACGGGTTCGTAAATTAATATATATCTTTAAGTATCTGAGGGAAGTTGCTGACCGTAAGCTATTGATGAGTGTATACGATGCCCTATGCAAGTCAATTCTAACATATTGTAACGTCACTTGGGGCGGTGCCTGTAGCACATACTTATTGAAACTAGAGCGTGCACAACGCGCTGTCTTAAAAGTGGCAACGTTCAAGCCTTACAGGTTTCCCACCGCCTGTTTATATACTGAATGCGAGGTTCTTACTGTAAGACAATTATATATTTTTAATGTTATACTTTCACAACATACAAAAATGGAACCAAGGAAGAATATTTCAATCGACAAACGAAGAAAGGATAAAATCGTAATGACCCCAAAATGTAACACTACATCTGCCCAACACCAGCAGATCTTTCTTGGACCTTTTCTGTATAATAAAGCTAATAAATATATAAGGGACTTAGTAACTTCTAATAAGAGCGAATGCAGAAAGTTACTGAGGAAGTGGTTGATGGTATTGGACTATGATGAGACAGAGGAATTGTTAAAAATAATACAATAAAACACACACACACACACACACATACATACACACGCGCGCGCGCGCGCGCGCACACACACACACACACACACACACACACACACACACCACACCCACCAAAATGCACATGTGCAATCCTTCAGTATCAATGTATGTCATTAAAATTATAATAAGTAATTCGCTTAAGTTATTCGCCTATATTTGCATGAATATAAGGTTACAATAATTTTATATAATCCGTTATGTAATTAGATTGAGAATGTTGTTTTATCGTAGGTACTACTTAATATTGAATTGTTATAATATGCTACGAAATTATGATTGTCTCTTGAAGGATAGCAGGAGCTACAACACAAGTCATACTGACTTAGTGTGGCTCCTGTCTGAACTATACATCTATACAATAAGCAATCAGCATGTAATATTATTTAAATTATTAATGTAGGTATGTACCTATTGCTTGGAATGAAAAATAAAAAAATATTATTATTATTATTATTATTATAAGTACTAGAATCCTGAAATTTGGGGCATATGCTTATATTTTGGTATGTAGGGGTGTTAAGAAAGGAGTTTTCAACCCCATCCCTGGAGGGTGCAACAAAAAGGAGATATTTTTATGAAAACATCGGGATCTTTATCAAGTAGCAAAATAAAGTGGTCTATGGATGTTGAAAATAATAAAAAATTGAGGGTCTCTGTTCGTCCGCTACTCTGCGTCATTTTGCATTATTAAGTCGGTTCCATGGTGACGTCCGTCTGTCTGTGACTCGCTTGGAGACAAGCTTCTTAGCACTATTCCTTACTCTATATATAAACATAGTGTAGTTACATCTCGCTCCACTTAATTGAGTTATGTTACATAAATGAATTGCAACAAACCTACCGATTATTGAAACTACGAAACTACTAAGTTGGTAAGCATATGCGTAATAGTATTTTACATGAAATAAACAAATGTATTATCATTTATTTATTTATATAAGAAGAGTTGCCACTTGCACACAGAGAGCCATCGGAGTGTCTAGAATCTAGAATCTACTCCACTTGTATGACCTAGACTCTAGACTCTAGATCGTACAAGTGGAGGGTTGGTCCTAGGACCGAGCAAGTGGATCAGATGAATCAGCTCGGTGGAAGATCTTCCCTTTTACAAATGAAGGACACACCACCAACCGTGTTCTCCATAATAGCAATCGGATAAACAATGGCTCGGTTGCACTAAACTTTGACAGCTCCTAAGCTCACGATTGAATGTTCTCTATGAAAAACAACTTATGATCCCTACTCAGTTCGCTGTGGATACGAGGGAAGTCTTGCACTAAACTTTGACAGCTCCCAAGCTCACGACTGAATGTTCTCTATGAAAAACAACTTATGATCCCTACTCAGTTCGCTGTGGATACGGGGAAAGTCTTGCACTAAACGTTGACAGCTTCCAAGCTCACGACTGAATGTTCTCTATGAAAAACAACTTATGATCCCTACTCAGTTCGCTGTGGATACGAGGGAAGTCTTGCACTAAACTTTGACAGCTCCCAAGCTCACGACTGAATGTTCTCTATGAAAAACAACTTATGATCCCTACTCAGTTCGCTGTGGATACGGGGTAAGTCTTGCACTAAACGTTGACAGCTTCCAAGCTCACGACTGAATGTTCTCTATGAAAAACAATTTATGATCCCTACTCAGTTCGCTGTAGATACGGGGGAAGTCGGAGGCAAGTATATTATATTTGGCCCACGCACACGTTTTGCTAATCAGCTAGCATTCCACGTGGCAGGTTGCAAACCAACCGCCGCCATATTGAACAGCCGAATCGAATTCCGGAATGCCGGTTTCATCACGATATTTTTCTTCACCATATTATGCATATCTATATTATTCGAAATGACAAATCTATTGGAGCACGCTCGGGTTCGAATACATGACCTTCTTGTTCAGAAGTCGGGGTACCACCCATCATGCCAACGTGGCTATTAACATTTAGCTTTTATAAAGGAACTTTTCCACGGTAATAACTTAGATCTGAAGCCTCGAAGCGTCTTCTCGTCCTCGAGGGAATTGAAGTGAACTTTTCCTGGAACATTGCAGGGAATTAAAAATAGAAATATAAGCGGACACTGATATTCTAGGAATGCTTCTAGAATGTTCCAATGCAACTTGAACTGGCCAAGGTTTTATGAAGGTCTTAATGAAATAACGCAAAACCTCAGACACCGAAATTGATTTTTATTAATTGATATATCAATAATTTGTTAGTTTTTGTTAATTATTGTAGAAGATATTTGTATCTATTTATATTGTAGTGAAAAGTTCTAATCGCTTTATAACTCTTCGAATTGTATCAATGACGTGCTCGCCGCATTCCGCGGTACTATCACAGAGAAAAAAATAAGAATCGGGGCGTTATAAAAATGTTTAAACATTTTTATAACGCCACGATTCTTATAAAAAAAAACTACCCAACCTAGTAGCTACAACGATTTTACTCTCGATTCTGATCAAACTGTATAATTTGGTTATTTCTATGTATAATAATAATGTATGTATTTACTAATAAAAAGTATTGATTAGTAGTATCTATGTGAGTCATGTAGTTCCCATAATACAAGCATTGCTTAGTTTGCTTAGACAGTACTGCGTCAAAATATCCAGCATTATTTACCTATTTATTTAAACTATGCTCAGGTTTTGCGTTATTTCATTGAGACGTTGTATACAATATACTACCATACAGCCTCGGTCGTTAATTTGTAGACATGTAAGTAAAAAACATACTGATGATTCGCAATGGTAAGGACGATATGACGTAGTGTCTACATTATGTATTTATATAAATAGTATGATATATTTTCTGTACTTTTTCATTAGAATTTATCCGTTTGTGTACACATACTAAACACTATTTATGAGCTTTCCCTATCCTCAAAGTTTAGCTGGAAGGAAATTATTGTCAGGGTTAAGCTCGCCTTTGAGCATGTCCTTTATTTATTTATTTTTCTCTGTATTCTCTGTATGTAAAATAAATAAATAATATTATACCCGCCCATTCTTAAAATCCCATACATTCCTCTCCATCTAAAGGTTGCCTGGCAACCATTTCTAAGCAAAAGACCGCCCATTGTATTTTGAATTGTGTCTTTGTTATGTCGTTTTTGTAATAAATCCTTTATTCGTTTGTATTTAATCTTGGACATTTCAGACCAAGTAAAATGCCTATTACCTACTTTCAACAAAATACCTTTTTTATAATACAACTGCCATTTCACATACAATAAACCTCAAAAAATACAATTTCAACTTTTATTGAACATAAACAAAACGCATACAACGTGGAAGCCGTAAAATACACATTTCGATTTGGGCTACTGTGAAACATGAAACTTTCATACAATTAATTTATGAAGATTTCATTGAAGATTTTTTAGTTTGAGATAACATGTAGCATAACTAATCTATACTAATATTATAAAGAGGAAAATTTTTTTGTTTGTTTGTTTATTTATGTTTGTTTATTTGTTTGTACCGAATAGGCTCCGAAACTACCGGACCGATTTTAACCATTTTTTCACCAATAGAAAACAAAATTGTCAAGAAGTAACATAGGCTATCATGTATTTTCCAAAAATTAGACATTGCCTATAAAATTCATTATTTGGCGTGCGCTGAGAAAACTATTGATGATACATAAAACATATTTACTATATGATTACAATACTCATTATTACCTACAAAAAAGTCCTCGAGGGAATATATCTAACTATCATAGTTAAGTCACTATAGCAGCTTTTGTATTCTTAAATTTGATTAGATCGCCGGTTGTAACAAAAGTTGGTTACATTCGTATCGTAGTATTAATTCTTATTCAAATAAATAGTTTTATCATCAAGGGTATTTATGTAGCAGTACTTTTTATTCCGATATTCCCATGCAATCGAAACTTACTCGGGTTAAACCGCGGGGCGCAGCTAGTTGATTATAAACCTAAATCGCTACATATATAATGTAGGAACCCAAATATTGTACACATGAAGCATACCGAAATAAATGAGATGAACCAAACAAATTAACACTAAATAATGGTATAATCTTTAGGAATAATCTAACGGAAGAATAAGCTGATTTGAAGAAGCCGCGCGGAAATAATTATCGTTAACAATACGATTGACTAATGACATCGGCGTTACCAAACAATCCTATTGTGAGGTCAGTACTATATAGGTGACTGTTGTACGCTCTATTTATTACGTATTTGTTACCTATTATTACCTATTTGTAATGCTAGTTATCGTGAAATTCAACATTATGGAAATATGGGGAGGGGTTTGTGTCTATGGGGAGGGGTTTGTGTCTATGGGGAGGGGTTTGTGTCTATGTTTTAATAGTTGCTTTGCCTAGCTTGCCGTTTCTGCTTTCTCAGCTTCCCTTAGTCAGCCGCTTGCTTAGCATAGATACAGGCCTTCCCTACTCGTCTCTTCAAGACGGGTAGGGCGCGAATGGTCTTAGGAGTATGTAGCGCAACAGTCGCTGATCCCTAAGGCAAGCCTGGTGGGGAAACCTTCACGTGGTTGCCTCCCTGTTATTGGTCTAATTCACTCGGAAATAGACGTAACCAAAACCACCAGACGAACTTTGCACGGATACGGTTCACCAATCAAGATGTTATGATATGGTGGACTGTTATCCTCACTTCTGCGGCTCTCAGCATCACACGCCGAGCGCCGCAGCCCCCCCCCCCTTTTTCCCCTCCTCTCCTCTTTCCCTCCGGTGGCCCAGAACCATGGTGATGGGGGTGAAGGCACCCTCTTATCCCGCCTCCACCTTCCCCGCTTCACCAAAAAGATGGGGCGATGCCAAGTGGGCGACGGCATCGACGACAACTACTGTGCCCCGCTAACCTTCTTTTCTGTTCCAGAAAATAATAACAAAACCCCTCATTACTCAGTTTATATATAATGGAAAGCAAAGTGTACGAAATTACGATGCCATGCGACCCGGCCGGCGCCCGGCGCTCATCGGTTTCCGGGCCAATGAGTGTCAAGTTGGCTACCGAAGGCGGCGGCGGGGTGGTACCCCAGGCCCCGCCTCCTGCAGCTGCTACTGGGACCAAGGCAGACGTGGTGCCTACCGCCTCATCCTCCTCGGTGCAGGACCTGACCGGACCAGTGCAGAAGAGGAAGCCGAAGAGGAAGAAGAAGAACGCGGCGAAGATCGAGGCAACGGCGCAAACGGCAACGAACAGCATGGCGGCGGCGGTGAACATCGGCGGTGCTGTGCAGGATGTTGGTAAAGGGCAGGGCACCGAGGTGCCTTCCGCGCCGACAGGTACCCTGTCAACAGGTAAGGTCTACAAGAGCGGCGCAGATCGCCGCAAACAATTAAGGAGAGAACGCCGTAAGCTCAACGCCACTTTGGTGAACGAGCTCAAGAGGCGACAACTGGAGGGCACCTTGTACCCACCTGGCGTGTCGGACTTGGCGCCGGCGGTCGGTGTAATCATGTCGCGCCCCACAACAGTCGAGGTGAGGCCCCCTCCTCCAGCGGCGGCAAGCCAAATCACTCTGGAGCCCGACACCCATTTGCTGGGACTGGGCAAGGAAGGACAGACTGGCCTATCACTGCAGGAGGCTGGGCGGCTTCGGTCGACAAATCCAAATACTGGCAGCACACCAGAAACCCACAAATCAATGATGTCACGGGAGGTAGGAGGGCAGCAGTCAAGCATCCGAAGTCTGGAGACCTTTACAGAGCCCCGACCTGCAAAAGGAAAGGGCACAGGAAAAGGCCGAAAGGGCAAAGAGCTGGACAGCAACCCGGATACCAACCCGACATCTTGTGTATCGGCAGACAGTGATTGCTCTCGTAGTGCCAAACGGCAAAGGAGCTCGGACCTAGTGTCGCCTTCAACCGCGGCAGTGGAAAAGAAGGTGCGCCTGGAAGGCGGCTCCGTAGCTGTGTGCGCCACAATGAGAGCAGAGCACAAGGAGCGAGAGGTCAATGGCGCGGAGACAAACATGTCGTATGCCGCGGTTGCGAAGTCCCATCTAAGGGTGGTGATTACTGACAGATCCGGCATACACATGGATGACCTCCGCGCCACGATGCTCAGGAATAGGCTGGAGCAGCATACGGTAGAGTACTACCTTGAGTGCTGGCTTCCGTCGTCAAAGATCTTCCAGGCCTCTGGTCGGGTTCCGGTGGTTACAGGGTAGTACAGGAACACGAGCTGCCCCGGTATCACAAAGGAGTTGTGGTCGTTCCAGACTATGAGGGCGATGGGGAGTCGATTAGAGACTTCTTATCGTTCTACAACGACCACCTCCATATAGAAACATGGCCGATCTTCGCCCACCGGATCCAAAAAGACGAACAAACGACAAATAATGTCATGGTTTTTGGAATCCCGTTGGAGGAGATCGAGGCACTCAAAAAAACGAAGTACAGACTGACGTACAAAATGGCGACAGTCTTTGTTCTGATTAGGAAACCGAGAGTAGGAGACGTTAAAGTACCTGTCGTGGCGCCCGCCCCGGAGACACCCTGCGCAAGCAGCGGCGAACCTGGAGCGGAGTCTTCGTCAGGTGCTACGGAGAACGACCTCGGTATAGGCGGAGGGGAGCTCTCTCAGGACGAGATAGAACTGCTACTGGGTGACGCTGGTGGGGAAATTGCTGGGGGCATTTCATGCCTTAATCTTTTCTCGCCAGCGCCCCTCATGGAGGTAGAACGGTCTATCGCCTCCCCAGGGAGCTCCCACTCACAACAGTAGGGCAGTCGGTAACGACTATCCCACACCCCCCCAAACAATCCTTCCCCCCCCACCCCTCATGTCATAATGCTCTCTAAGGGTTCTCGAATCAACATCCAAAATACAAACACTCCAACCCATTCTGGGACTGGAAAAACAGACAGGTCAGATATGAGTAGTAAAATAAACATCATCCAAGCCAACATCCAGCACAGTATCACTGGGTTTGCCGCCCTGCGAAGAACCCTCGAAGAAGAACCCAACACTATAGCACTGGTCCAGGAGCCGTACATCGTCCGAGGAAGGGTAGGTTTCAATGCCCTCAGAGGTAATGTCTTTACTCCACCAGTTCAAAATAAAACAAGAACGCTTATTTACGTACCGAACGCGCTCAAAGCATCACTGGTAACTCATCTGTGTACGGATGACCTCACTGTGGTGAAAATTGAAACCGGACTAGAAGGTAAGCTTAATACTATCCTCATAGCCTCCGTATACATGGACGGTGGAATCGATACACCACCTCAGGAACTTGAGGAGCTAATCCTCTACTGTAATACACACAAAACCGACTGTATCGTAGGTTGCGACGCCAACGCTCACAGCACTGTGTGGGGGTGTCCAAATACTAACGACAGAGGAAAAGATCTATTGGACTTTATCCTGAGATACAACCTCAGCATTCTAAACAGAGGCTCGGAACCAACGTTTGTAACATCCTGGGCCCGGACCATAGTAGACATTACAATAGCCACCGAAACTATTGCAGAACACATCAACAACTGGCACGTTGCCACCAATGAGGCATCATGTGCAGATCACAGGCGAATCAGATTCAACCTGGAGACAGGTGAGATCAAACCCCGCACATATCGTAACCCAAAGAAAACGGACACAAATATCTTTGCGGAACTTTTAAACAAGGCTTTAGATGCGCTGCCGAGGACTGAACCCACAGCAAAACTTACGCCTTTGGAAATAGAAAAGGAACTCACATCATTGGTCAGTAACGTAATGACCAGCTTTGAAAGGTCCTGTCCACTCAAAACAGAAAGCAATAAGATCGCACATCGTAAAGACAAATGGTGGAACAATGACCTCACCAAACTCAGAAAGAAGGTGCGACACCACTTTAACAGAGCGATGAACACCAACAATGATGAAGACTGGAGAGACTACAAAGTAGCGAGACAGAACCTTAAACATGAAATAGGACGCAGCCGTAACAACTCTTGGAAGAGATACAGCAGCTCTATTGCATCACAGAGTGAAACGGCTCGCCTGAGCAAAATACTTTCAAAAGACACAAAGATCAAACTGGGTTCTCTCAAAAAACCGGATGGATCTTATACGGCATCTGAACAAGAACAATTTGAGCTCTTGCTGAAAACGCATTTTCCTGATTGCACAATGAGTGAAAATACAAACTGGAAGACGCACGATGATCATACTCCCCAAAAAGCAGACTGGGAACTGGCCGAATCTATAGTAACGGAGGAAGCTCTGGTATGGGCAGTAAGAACCTTTCAGCCCTACAAAGCTGCCGGCACCGACGGAATCTTTCCAGCCCTTCTGCAATGGAATCTCTCCAAAATAGAGGCAACTCTAACAGCCATCTACAGGAGCTGCATTGCCTGGAAATATATCCCTCACTCATGGAGGGAAGTAAAAGTAGTATTTCTTCCAAAACCTGGCAAATCTGACTACACGCAACCAAAGTCGTTCAGACCTATCAGTCTGAGCTCCTTCCTACTAAAAACCTTAGAAAGACTGTGTGACAGGCACATTCGTAGCGGGCCACTAGTCGCAAATCCGGTTAACAAAAATCAGCACGCCTATCAATCAGGCAAATCAACTGAGACAGCTCTACATCAAGTTGTTCATAAGATTGAAAGTGCACTAGAGAGCAAACAATCCTGTCTGGTCACATTCATAGACATAGAAGGAGCTTTTGATAAAACGACCTTTTCTAGCATTGAAAAAGGCCTAAGGAACCAAGGCGTCAATGAAAACCTTAATACTTGGATAACACAAATGCTCGCAAACAGATCAGCCCTCACAGATAGTTCAGAAGTCACGCGATGTAGGGTTACCAAAGGCTGCCCACAGGGAGGAGTACTATCCCCCCTCCTATGGGTGCTTGTAGCTAATGAACTTCTGGACACACTTAACAAAGACGGTATACTGACCATCGCATACGCTGACGACCTAGCAATCATGATATCGGGGCTCTTTGAATCCACGCTATGTGAGAAGATGCAGAAAGCACTCCGAATCGTGGAAGCCTGGTGCCTCAAGCACAGTCTATCTGTCAACCCCAACAAAACAGAACTCGTGCTATTCACTCGCAAGCTAAAATTGCCGAAACTAGTACTGCCTTCTCTTTGTGGTAAGGAACTAGCTTTCAGCAAAGAGGTCAAGTACCTAGGCATATGGCTGGACAGCAAACTCAACTGGAGTAAACAGCTCGACCACGCCACTACTAAAGCAACAAACGTACTATGGCAGTGCACCCGCGCGGTCGGCAAGGACTGGGGCTTAAAACCCAAACTCTGCCTATGGATGTACACTGTCATGGTCCGACCAGTGCTAACATATGGCGCCGTGGTATGGTGGCCACGAACCAACTTAATTACGGCAGTAAACAAACTGCAGCAGATTCAAAGAATGGCATGTTCGCTCATCAGTGGATGTGCAAAATCTACTCCATCAGCAGCACTAGACATAATATTAGGGCTGATACCACTTCATGTACACATACAACAGGAAGCTATGGCAGCAGCTCTGAGAATAAAATCCACAAATCAATGGAAAGGCAATGTCAATACAACAAATCATTGCAAAATACTGGACAAGGCTATAACCATTATCCCAGAAGCCACCAGAGGTACAGATAGAATAGCTACAACATATCTAACTAACAAGAGATACCAAATTGCTACACAAGAGGTAACGAAGGGTAAGGACCCTCTAACACCCTCTGCCCTTCACATCTACACAGATGGTGCCAAAAACAATACAGGGGCAGGCTGTGGCTTCTACTGCCCCGAGACTGGACTATCAAGAGCACAAGCCCTAAACAAAACAACCACGGCATTCCAGGCGGAAACCATAGGACTCCTCCTGGCAGCCACAGAAATATTACCATCCACTGAAACCATATCAAGTGAAAACCCACCTACACAGCTAATCTTTACAACAGACAGCGCATCACTCATCAACGCACTCGGCAGACCTGACACCAGATCGAAATCCGTAGTAGAGTGCCACAATGCGCTCCAAAAATTAGCTGAAAAACACACGGTAACAATAAGATGGACAAGAGGACACGGCAACTGTCCAGATAACGATAAAGCCGACTCCTTGGCGAAGGAAGGAGCCAAACTTACTCCAACCCCAGACGATATCAGCCTATCTAGCCCTACAACGGCAGAAATAAAAAACAGGCTGAAACTTAACTCCGAAAAGGAGCACCAGAAAATATGGGATCAACGACCGGACTGCAAACATACAAAAACGTTGCTACCGACAAAAAATCGTAAAATAACGAACACCTTACTAAAAATGAAACGCGACGACCTGAGGATGATGGTGGGCATCATCACGGGACACTGTGATCTGAATCACCATCTCCTTAAGACAGGGGCCACGGATAGTGGACTCTGTCGAGGTTGCCTCCAGGTTGAAGAGACTGTGGAGCATGTGGTAATACACTGCACCGCCACAAATGAAGTCAGGTCGAAAACGGGACTGCAAGAGCTTATGAACTCATGCGATCCGTCATCACTAACTGACAAGAGATCAGGGACACTGGAACACTGCTGTCATCAACCCAGAGTCCTTCTCCGTTACTTCAAGGAGTTGGGCTGGTTGGGGTCAGGTTAGAAGGGGGATAATGCACAATACACCCCAATGCGGGACGTCAGTGCAGACCTTGGTTCCCCCACTTAGAATTAGAATTAGAATTAGAATATGCATTTTGAGAATACGATTTTAGATTTTAGGAGGCGATATAAAATACATATTATTATGAAAATCATCAATAGGAACTCCTGTAATGAAAAGGTAACTTTCCGTTCACATTTCTTCAAAAATGTATTACATCAAATTCAATTTACAGTATCCTGTGTCAGTAAGTACATTGTGAAGTAGGTTTTCATTGTAAGGCATAATTTCCCTCGAGAGATGCTTGGTTAAGGCGGTACTAAAAATTGCCACTTACTTGCAAACTTACGAGTACCAACACATTAATTACTGGGTCCCTAGAGGAGTACAATTATTATTGTCGTTCTAGATGGATGCGATAGAGCATGGTCTAAAACGAGTGAAGTTGTCTCTTGGTAATACACAAAAAATCCTAATAATTTTGCGTTATTTTTTTTAATATACCTAATATTAGTATGGTATTTATATGGCATAAAACCATGGTATGGTGAGGAGTGGCGCACAGAAAGGGAGGCCTACACTCAGCAGTAAGTGAAGTCGGGCTGTGGATAATGTTGATAATAGTATTTATAGTTTACTAGCTTCTGCCCACGGCTTCACCCGCGTAGTAACTGCAAGTATTAGCCTATGTGTTATTCTGATGTATAAGCTATATTACTGTAAAGTTTCATCAAAATCCGTTCAGTAGTTTTTGCGTGAAAGAGTAACAAACATCCATCCTCACAAACTTTTGCGTTTATAATACTAGCTATTGCCCACGGCTTCGCCCGCGTGGTACCCGAAAAATATTAGCCTATGTGTTATTCTGATGTATAAGCTATATTACTGTAAAGTTTCATCAAAATCCGTTCAGTAGTTTTTGCGTGAAAGAGTAACAAACATCCATTCCTCACAAACTTTCGCGTTTATAATATTAGTAAAATTCTTAAACTGGTTAACACCCACGTATTCTATACTACTGTAATATACTGTTTTTTTTTCTTGTCATTTGTACTTATATGTGCTTGTATCCGCATGTTCAATATAAAACTATCTATCAATTTTAAGGATTCTATGAGTCAATTGTGTGTTCGCCTAAGTTATAAGAACTAACGCTATCGTTTAGACAAGCAATGTGTCAAACCTAAACTGTTGGCATTCCTCAAAATAAATAAACTATAAAATAAAATAAAACAGAGTAAATTTACGGATTACAGATTTTATTTTTTATTTCTACCTGACGTTTCGAAGGCTCTGCAGCTTTTTGCTTATTAAAATCTGTTGAGACACATGTCATCTAGCCTACCTGCGACTGGTCACAGTGCGACCATAAAAGTTGCAAAGTCTTCAAACGTCAGGAATCAATTCAAAATAAAAAGCGACAAATCTATTTAAAAGCGTTTATTTTGACCGCGAAAACCTAAAACATTATTAACTAAAAAAATGTTGTAATAGCTAAAAAGTTCAACAAGTGAAAACAATGGGGTCCAAGGAAAAAACCGGTGATTATTTATATATAAATTTATTTATTTATATTCGGAAAACCTATTACACAATATCCTTAACAATACTTAAATAGATACAGGTAGCCAATAGGTCTTCACTGATAGTACCAGCCTATATCTTCAAGACTTCCTGTACTGTCGCCAATTAAGCCAACTAAGGATTTTACTTACAAAGGAAAGGGCCTTGTTTTATCAGCTTGTCAAAAACACTGCATTGTCACCTTCTGAGACAATTACCTCTCATTTTAAAGTCAACAGAAGAAACCCTGTTTTATTTCGAAGCAACCATGCATAACGGCCCACGGGTCGGAATATTTATTTCACTACAGTACATTACATGTTTTTTGATAGCCCTGCTTACTAAACTAAGTAAAAAACAACTTATGTCTTGGTAATAAGTGCTTTCTCATTTTTATCATTATGAGATGTACATTGTTCACAAAACAATTTGAATTTGTTTGACATTAATATACTAAAACAGATTATATTACAATGCATGCCTATATTTTTAGTATGTGTTAATGAGAGGTGTGTTGCAAAGTGTGAGGTGTGGGTATGCATGCGTGTTGAATTTAAAAGTGTGTTGTGTGTGTGTGAAAATATGTGTGGTGTGTTCAATAAAGTAAGAGCTATTTTATAATAATAAATAAATGTTCAGTGTCACGTCATTTTCTTCAACCATTATGTAACAGCTACTCTGCACCCACACGTCGACAGGCACCCACTCCTATTTATCAAAATAAATGAAGCCGTTTAGGTTACAGCGAGAGCCGTTTAGGCCAAAAGAACAGACATACATACATACATACACCCGAAAAAAATACCCTCCTTCTGTGATGTCGGGTAAAAATAAGCAAACACACTTACTGTACATCCATGAGGTCTTATAACCTGTAAAGTTGAATGCTATTACGCAAAAACGCGGCCGTGTGCCAAGCAGAATGTTTGGACGTGTCTCCGAGTACCCCTTATTTGGTATCCTACCAGATCTGCGTACTGAGTATAGATCTGAGAATCTCCATCATGGGGATTACAGTTGTGAGCGTGTTTGGTCATGTTTTATTTTGATATTCATTTATATTAGTTTTCGCAGCAGCCGGCAGCAGCTATTCACAAAAACTAATTCACGTTATTTACCACTATCACACACTCGACGCGGGTTTAAGATGAAACTTTTTCAATTTCCTCTTAAAAGAGGGGACCGCTTTAGATTTACTTTATTTTATGTTTCACGTGAATAAATCGACATCTTGCTAGATTTTAATGAACTCTCCACACTGGGACGAGCCAAGATAGAACTAGTCACAATGGATGAAGTAGTTCTATGGACTTCGAGCAAATCCACTTTTCTCGCACCAACTTAAGAGGCCTGCGTTGAATGAATTGTCCATATAAACGTAATACCATAGTCATTTGTAATTAGAGCTTATTTCCACCATATTATGTTATTATTTCCATTCGAATAGTATTTAACTACGTACCTTGGTATATATTTTTTCAAAATACTTACCAAAAATGAAATGCAAACGAATCGCATTTTGGATATTTTTACGTCATACATGACATGTTTTCTTCTTATTTGTTTCGTATTAAAAACAACAATACCTTACGTATCGTTTCGTTAGGTACATAGATTATATTATCTAGTTACAGAATAACAACACAATGTGAAAAATACAACAAGTTTTCATTCATTATTTTTTTTGGTATTACGGAACACCACCAAATAGATAACAAATTCTGAACGGCTTATATTGCTATCGCGCAAGCACGGGCGGGTCTGCATCAGTCAAAAAGAGATATATTTTTGGACGCGCTTCGAATTTAAGTTATGTGCGCTGTACGCTGGATCCTTAATTTGCACTTTCGAAAAACCTCGCGCGAATATCTTTTTCACAAGCTTACCTACCTTTTTATTTCTCTCTTAGCGTGTTTGCCGAAGCTAGATTCAAAACATTCTAGTAAGTTTAAAAAAACCACTGAAAATACAAAATGCTACTGAATTTTCTGGATGCAACCATCCAAGGATAGACGTCAAATAGGTAAAACGACAAAACGTTCGTTCACCGTGTGCTGGTATGAAAATTCGATTGATTTGAAAACAACAAGGGTGTCTAGACAAATACCACTTTCCGCAGGCGTTAACATCTGTTGGTGTTAACGCCTGCGGAAAGATTGAATTGTATGAAAATGACATTAGCTGTAGAAATGTAATGTGACTGCTGCTAACATAAATAAATAAATAATTCTGGACGTTTTCACACAGCATCATCTAGCCCCAAAGTAAGCAGAGCTTGTGTTATGGGCACTAGATGATTGATATACCTACTACTTTTTTCTTTGTAAATACATAAATATTATACATAGAAAACACAAATATTTGCAGACCATACAAACATTTGTCTCGAGGCGGGAATCGAACCCACACCTCCAGTGTCTCAGGTGGGCCTTCGCCCACTGCGCCACAGAGGTCGTCAAAGTTTTACCTTGACACATTTGCATTAGCATGAAGGAAAACTTTTTTTTTTTTTTTTTTTGTTTGTGGCATCCCTATGAGTAACAGCTGTTGGTATTGTCCCGATTTTATTTACTCGATTTTAAATATATTTAGGTGTTTTTACGTAGCCCTTTCCGAATTTATCGCTTTGAAACAATCGTAATTACGTGTACAAATGTTATTAGTAGTGTGTGAAAAAAAAGTGAAATTGGCCAAACACTAACGGTTAGGAAGTTTGAATATTTTCATTGTTTTTTACCAGTTTGGAAGTGTTTGTTGCTCGTTTTGTGTAGATTACAAACGTTGGAATACAATTTCCCATCAAATAAGTATACACAAAGCACGTAAGTACACAAAATTTCAAATTTTATAACCTCAACTTGTGTTTACATTTCTTTGGTATTTTCGCGTTGATTGATTCTTCGTTTTGAAGAACCAAGTTAATTTATTAAAAATGAACACCCGTAAGGCCCTCTCACGCCAGGAGGAGTCCAAACTTCACCAGGTTTTGCTGGAATTGAAGGCTGCCAAAGAATTGTGTTCTCAGTTGTCGTTGGAGAGAGAAGACAATGAAAAACTTGTTTTGGACGCGTTAGATAACAATAAAAAGTTAAAAAATGAGCTGTCCGTACTGCATTCACAGTACACCTTAGTTAATGAAGAACGGGACAAGTTAGAAAATATAATTTTAGGGTTCGACCAGTGTGGTGTAGAGTACGACCAGGCCCTAAAGCGAACATCTGTTTTGGAGAAGGAGTTATATGATGCTCACAAACAAATCACACTCCTGGAAGAAGCCTCTCAATGCTCCGCCACACTGAAAACCCAGAGTTTATTCAACGAATTAGTAACAGCTGATAGGGTACCCGGCCAAATTCTTGATGCAAGCTGTCATATTCCTACTGTAACAATTGACTTGACAAATGATGACTCAGTGGGTATTTCAGCATGCAACAGGAGTAACACAAGTAAAAACAAACTTAAAAAATATGTTAAAATCAATAAATATATTAACAAAACTAAAAAAATGTTGAAAAATCAAAAATGTTTAGTAAGTAAGATTAAAAATAAGAGACAAAAATTAGAAATACTTGATGAGTTGCAAATGTACACAATTAAATTAGAAAATAATAAAATAAAGTATGAATCTGACATACAGCAACTACAGTCAGAACTTGCCAGCGTTGAGGAGTCCTTGGGCTCCATTACTAGTCGCTATGAGAAGTCTCAGGAAGCAATAAGGGAGTACTCACTGGCGATGGATGAATTACTCAAACTATCATATAGCAACAAGGAGCGTTATGATTCATTAGTGGCCAATCACACATGTGATTGCCAGCGCTCTGACATTCCAGAACCAGTGTATCCTGCCTCATCCGCTTCCCAGCTGTATGTCAGTGCCAAAACTTCTGAAACTTTGAATAGAATTGCTAATAAAACTATTATGTTCAGCGATGAAATTGGAAAAAACATGGGCCAGATATTGACTATGAAATTGGGACATTCAGTCATAAATCATTGTGTACCTAATTCTAGCCTTCATGAAATTATGCCAATAATTTCAAAGTATGAATTTGACATTGAATCAAATCTGATTATTTGGCTTGGAAATAGGGGTAATGTGAACAAATCAGAACTTATAAAATACTTTGATACTCTGTGTTCACTACAAATTAATAAAATTGTAATGTTCACATTCCCTTATAGCAACAGCTTGCCACAAGCAGAAAATGATCTTAGATATAAGTTAAATATGACTCTGCATACAATATCATGCAATAATAAATTAATTCATTTAATTGATTCTAACAGTGTTGTTAGTAAAACATATTATTTGACCAAAGGTAGATACTACCTTTCTAACTTTTACAAACGACAGATAGCTGTTTCGCTATCTTATTATTTTAGTATAACAGCCAAAAACTTGGCTAACCAAAATGCTTTTTTTGAGCATTGTCCTAAAATTGAAAACCAGACATTGGAAATTATTCCATGTCATTTAAATTACCAGACACGACAATAGAGGAAATCTCTAGCACTAAAAAGTCAAATAATATTTTTTTTAAAAATAAACAAAACAAACAGTTGTTAAATAATAAAAATGTGAAATATACCAACTTGATGCACCAAAATATTGAAGGAATTCGTTGTAAAGAATTAGAACTAGAACTGTACATGAACTCAAATGACATTGACATTATTTGCATTACAGAACATTGGCTGCGAAGCCATGAGGTCATGTTCAGTTTCAGTAATCACCAAGTTGGTAGTTCTTTCTGCAGATTACATGCTATAACGTGGTGGCTCATTAATCCTACTTAATAAACAGATAAAATTTAGAGAACGTTTAGATATAGTCCACCTCTCTGTAGAAAGACACATTGAAGTTGCTTGCATAGAGTTGGAGCAATTCATAGTTATAAGCGTTTACAGCCCACCATCTGCCTCATTTGACATTTTTGAAAAAGTTATGGAAGAAATGTTGTTTAAATTATCTAAATCAAATAAATATATTATTACGTGCGGAGATTTTAATGTTAATTTACTAGAAATTAACTCCTTAAATACTAGAATAATTAGTTTATTTCAATCATTTGATTTAAAACCTCAATTTATGGAGCCTACTCGAATAACCGATACTTCGGCCACATGTATAGACAATATCTTTGCCAACATTAAAATTTTAAATAAGAGTTTAATTAGTAATATTAAGTCGGATCATCTTGGACAAATAATTAAAATAGAGGTTCAAACAAAAAAACTTGAAAAAAGAAATATTACTTGTATACCTATGACCAAAGATCGATTGGACCAACTAAAATTGAATTTAACTTCTGTATTTCCATGTTTATATGGTAATTTTAATCCAAATAATTTATACAACACATTTTTTAAGAAATTTAGTGATGTGTTCAATTCAATTTTTACATCGAAATCGATCATGGTCTCTGACGGTAAAAAGTTCAGTGACTGGGCAACAGCGGGAATACATAAAAGCAGGAAGAAATTGTATGATCTTTATGCTAAAAAACAATATAATTTTAATGAGGAGTTTAAAGAACAAGTCAAAAAGTATTCTAAAATTTTTAAAAATGTTTGTCGTGAAGCAAAAGCTCGTCATTTGAGTTCAAAAATTAAAAATAGCCAAGATAAAGTAAAAGCCACTTGGAAAGTAATCAACAGTGAGACTGGAAGAGTCACAACTAAGAACAATAAGTTTAATTTGAAAATTGACAATGCCACCGTCAATCAGGATAGTGATGTAGCTAATGCGTTCGAAAACTTTTTTACCGACATTCCAATCTCTACCACAAAATCCTTAAACTCCTCTCCCATAGAAGCAGAGTCATTGTTAAAAGAAAACTTAACAGAATGTAAAATACAATTCAAATTTGATCATGTAAATAGTGATGACATCATAAAAGCTTTCAAACTCATAAATGTTAAAAAAACCACGGACCTCTGGGGCATCTCTGTTTGCGTTGTGAAATCATTAATTGGCATTATTGCGCCCGAACTAGCTTTAATATTCAACGAGTGTATTGACTGTGGTGTGTTCCCTGATTTAATGAAACACAGTAAAATAACTCCACTTTTCAAATCGGGTACATGTTCTGACCCTAGTAATTTTAGACCTATATCAGTACTTCCTACATTTAGTAAAATTTTTGAAAAACTAATTTTAAATCAATTGCAAAGACATTTTAAATTAAATAATTTACTGCATAATAAGCAATTCGGATTTAGTAAGGGTCGCTCAACCACTGATGCTGGTATTGAGTTAATATCGCACATATTTGATGCCTGGGAGGAATCTCATGACGCTTTAGGCGTTTTTTGTGATTTGTCAAAGGCATTTGATTGCGTAGACCATGACACATTGATCAGGAAACTACACCATTATGGTATTAGGGGCGGTGCTCTAGACTTTCTCACTTCCTATTTAAGTGACAGAGTACAAAGAGTTGACGTGAATGGAAAACGGTCTCCGGGGTCTCTGGTTACTATCGGTGTACCGCAGGGATCAATTCTTGGTCCATTTTTGTTCTTAGTATACATTAATGATCTACCCCACCTTGTAAGGGACGATCATGAGGTTGTATTGTTTGCAGATGACACGTCACTTTTATTTAAATTAAAGCGACGACAAACCAATTTTGACAATGTAAACAATGCAATCTCTAAGGTTGTAAAATGGTTCAACGTTAACAATCTCCTGCTTAATGAAAATAAAACAAAGTGTATTAGATTTATACTACCCAATGTTACACAAGTTAAAGCAAATATCAAAATCAAAGATGAACAGTTGGCTCTTGTGGACACCACCGTATTCTTAGGTATCACCCTAGATAATAAGCTTCAATGGGGTCCTCATATTGATGGGTTATCGAAGAGACTTAGTTCTGCGGCATATGCAGTCAAAAAGATCCGTCTTTATACAGACGTTGACACAGCTAGACTAGTTTACTTCAGCTACTTCCACAGCATTATGTCGTACGGTATACTGCTGTGGGGGAGTGCTACTGATATCAATACCATTTTTGTGCTGCAGAAGAGGGATGTTCGAGCAATTTATAATATGGGCCCCAGAGAATCACTTCGCGAAAAGTTTAAAGAAATAAATATAATGACATTCCCTTGTCAATACATTTATGAAAATCTGATGTATGTTCACAAAAATATTAATTTGTTTAAGAAAAAAAGCGATAATCACAATGTTAATACTAGAAATAAAGATAAACTCGCTGTTGCCACTTGTAGACTCCATAAAGTTAGTAAATCGTTTAAAGGGCACGGTGTACGCTTTTATAACAAACTCCCAAGAGATATACAAAAATTATCAATTAACAAATTTAAAAACGTAATTAAACAAAAGCTTTATAAAAAGGCATATGTACTATAAAATATCTGATTATTTAGATGACAAAAACTCTTGGGATTGAAAATGCTCCAACTCGAACCTATTGTTTTGTAAAAGGATCATTAAAAAGAATAACCAGCCTTGTTTTCTTGCCTTTCTTTCCTGGCTTGGTCGCGGAGGAACAGGCACCTAGATAAAAACCGACGTTTCAAAGTGGTCCTTGTGATTTTATTGAATAAATGAATTTTGACTTTGACTTTGACTTTAAGCGTGAGATATTTAAATACCGCTTTCTGTTAAAATAAACGCCTACGGAAAGATTTAATTGTATGAAAATGACATTAGCTGTGGAAATGTCACGTGACTGCTACCATGTTTCACCTTGACAAATTTTCGTTAGCGTGTAAGGAAAACTAAGCGTGAGATATTTGTCTAGACCCCTGGAGCATGTATCCTGTAGAGCTTTAACGCAAACCAACAGATTTGGAGCAATCTTCTATGCGGCGAAGGGATTGCAACCTGTCAATTGGAACGCTAACTATACTTACTATAGAGTGGACGACCTCTGTAGCGCAGTGGGCGAAGGCCTGCCTGAGATGCAGAAGATTGCGGGTTCGATTCCCGCTGCGGGACAAATATTTTTAAGATTTGCTTATATTTATCTTGGGTCTGGGTGTTTTCTAAGTATGACATGTATGTATTTAAAAAATATATAAGTAGAATATCAGTCATTTAGTTCCCATAACACAAGCTCTGCTTACTTTGGAACTAGATGACACTGTATGAAAATGTCCAGCATTATTTATTTATTTATTTACTTGCAAAATGTGGACATGTGCCCATTGTAATGTTTGGACGTGCCTTTAACTACCTCCTACTTGATGAATTTGAGGATGTTCATCATAGGGAATATATTCGTGAATGTGTTTGTTGTTCAACACATTCACGATTCGTCGTTGTTCTACGTTCTACGTTGTCACAGGTTGATGAGGATGAGGAAGGCCCTGAAAAGAACGAGAAGACCAGTGTAATGAAAGAACTCACACTGCCTTAAGACTTGCATGTCACATTTCTTCAAATTTTTTGACAGGCCGACTTACGATGTTTTCCTTCACCGTTTGGAAGGACTACGAGTAGCATTGTACACATAATCATTTCCTGTGTAAACATCCACTTAGGCACATTGGGATTCGAACCCACAAAACCGGATTGAAAGTCGAAGGCTCTATCCACTATACCAATCAATGATGCACATTTAATGTAACCCACTACTAGGCATAAGTATAATTACCTATGTGTATTATCTTATATTTTTAAGTACCTACTTACTTTTAATCTCATTCTCAAGCTATTTAATGCGACAGAGTTTTTGTCTTGTACTTATAAACTGCGCACGCTGTGATACCCTCTAATAATAAGATTGCAATGGTCGCTTTCTGCAAATTTGTGTTATAAACTTTTCCGTCAAAATTTTTATTTACATAAGTCATCCAACTTCAGTAGTCGGATTCTGCTTTTCACAAAAAAAAACGGTTTTTTCTATGACCAACGGCTTATGGACGCCTTAAGCACAATAAATTGGTGATTACGTTATATGGTCTCATTTGACAATTTGATATCTCGAATATTAATGTGATAGTTTAAAGCATGTCTCTGTAAATTTGAAGAACACTAGATCTTATACCGTGGGCATTATAACTCATTTTCACAAAAATTGACGCTGGTCGCTTTCTGCTTAACAGCGCTCAATTGCGGAAACACTTTCTTTTACACACACCTACCATTTTTTTTCAGCTGAGCCTATCCTCAAAGGTTTGCTGGAAAAAAAAACTTGTTAGGATTAAGCTCACCTTTGTACATGTCCTTTATGCTTTATGTTTTTTGTCCGTATTTTCTGTGTATACAATAAATAACAAACAACCTTTTATTTGTTTTCTGTGTGTGCGAGTGTCAAGCTGTGTAAGGCGTCCTACTAAATAAATAAATAAATAAATCCCAATCTAGCAGGTGTTCCTTACGGACCAATCAGTATGCACAGTTGTGGTCAGTATGGCACAAGTAGTTAGTTGTGCCATCCCAAATATTAGTTCCGTTAGACACAACTCAGCAGAACTAGTTTTGTTATAAGTGTTACATAGAAATGTTCAATTTATAACATCACCCTTTTTGGGTGGTCATAATAAAACCAAACAACCTAAGCTATCCGAGTCGGATCTGCCCAGGAAGGATTTTTCAGTTGTACCAAGTTGTGTCAGTAGTTGTGCATACTGATTGGTCCGTGAGGAACTCGCAGAATCTAGCCAGTTTTGTATTAACTATAGGTATATACATTTATATCGTTTCGTACCCAAGTTGTCTAACATTTATACCCCACTAGCTTCTGCCCACGGCCTCGCCCACGTGGTACCCGGATAAAAAGCAGCCAATGTATTATTCTGATGTATAAGCTATATTACTGTAAAGTTTCATCAAAATCCGTTCAGTAGTTTTTGCATGAAAGAATAACAAACAGTGACCGCGGAAGTGGGGGGCAGCGGGGGCCAAATGCCCACCCTAAAATCACATAGGTACCCACCTACCAAGCCAAGGCTCGAGATTGAAGGGGTGACCAAAGTAATTTGCCCCCCGTCCCCGTCCCCGTCCCCGTCACGGATTACTTCCGCGGTCCCTGGTAACAAACATCCATTCTCACATCAAATTTTGAATTCACGTAGTTTTTAAGTTGACGTTTCTATATGATCCTTGTGATTTCAATGAATAAAAACCTATTGAATTTGACTTTGACAAACTTTCGCGTTTTTAATAGTAGTAGGATGTTTGAAATATAGATTCAGGGTACCCTTTATGTGAAGTTGTTGTTCAGTTGAAACGTAGCTATCTCAACGATATTTATTTCACTTTGTGAAGTGCAATTTCGTAGCTAGGACTTTGTGCCTCTTTTCAATAGATAAATTGTTTGTTACACATATTTGTAACACGGCAAAATAATTGTGGTTGGATTTTTCGTCATCGTTCTTTCCGTCTCCCTGAGATAGGTAAGTAATGCTTAAATAATAATCGTGTCACAACTATTATTTAAGCGAGTACTTAGGTACGTACCTACTGTTCGTTTGTTCCTGGTTAGATGTGTACCAGAAGCAAAATGTACCTACCGGCCTGAGTTCATCAGTGAAAAAATCAACTTTGTACCTAGGCATTCAAAGACTTATGTACTCTTAGAAGAGACTAGCCACACAAAACACAGAAAATCCTAGTGTGGGTGCTAGTAAGACTAACTTGTTTGCCAAGTAGGTGATGAAAACTGTTTAGTACCTACTAACCTGCTGACCGAGACAAGTGGAAAGGGTTGGAGGAGGCCTTTGCCAGTGGGCACACAGATAGGCAATCAATGAATACTAAATTAAAAAATATATATATATATAAATCTGATAAAGGGCTATTAAAAAAAACTTGCTAGGTACCTTCTATGGTTATCAGAGTTTTTTATGGGAGAAGCCAATGGCTCCTGGTATACAGTTTCTACTAGTTCAGGAGCCTATGAATTCATATACAATTTGTAACATTTTATTATGTCAAATAAATATATTTTTACTTTTTTTACCTACTTATAAAGTGTTATATTTGCAACTTAGTAAAAAATAGGTGAGTGACCGGACCACGTTGAGGTATGGTGTCCCTGAAAAGGGCGCACTGGCCAATGATGAAATAACCAGTTTGATGAATGGATTAAGTAAAAGTAAATTGTGCTTTTCTCTACTACTAAAATCCGTTCAGTAGTTTTTGCGTGAAAGAGTAACAAACATCCATCCTAACAAACGTTCATGTTAATAATAGTTGTAGAATTATTTATTATTTGTTTATTTATTCTTTAATATCCAAATTCTCTGGATTAAATCCTCGGGGGGAGGGATCAAGAATCTTCCAGTAAGATTCTCATGTTGCCCTTCAGTATAGAGAGAAGACGATGCTCGTAAAATGTTACAGTACAGTGTAAATGCGCCCCCACCTCCCTTCATAGAATATTAGAGTTACGCCAGCATGCACGTTGTTATTCTTTAATAAGATGTTCGAGGTTCCGTACCCGCACATAAACCAGGTATTAAACCTGTGACAAATCTGCATTCTGTGAAAACAGGAATGTTTTGCTGGGTTTAGCGAAATTGTGTTTGTTTTGGAAGAAAAGCCGGGTAAAGAATTAAATTCACTAAGGAGATTTTCCGTTTGGCCATATACCACATATATTATAATACTTAATTAGACGACCTCTGTGGCGCAGTGGGCGAAGGTCCGCCTGAGACGCAGAAGGTTGCGGGTTCGATTCCTGTCACGGGACAAATGTTTGTAATTTCTGCAAATATTTGTCTCGGGTCTGGGTGTTTTTCTATGTATAATATGTATGTATTTACAAAAAAAAAAGTATTTAAGTAGTATATCAGTCATGTAGTTCCCATAATACAAGCTCTGCTTAGTTTGGGGCTAGATGATGCTGTGTGAAAAATGTCCAGCATTTATTTTATTTTATTTTATTACTTAACGCTAACATTCTTTAGCAATCTTCAGATTGGCCAAAATACATCGGATGAATTGACGGTTTTTGTAGCGCGGTGGGAGAGTATAGCCGGAGACGGAGGGTTCGATTTCCGCCGCGGGACAAATGTTTCCAAGTACGGCAAATTTTTCCGTGGGTCACAACATCCAATGTTGTGGTACCATAGTACTCGTCATTGCTGATACCTACGATAAAGGGGATCTTAGGAGAGGAATGTAGTCGGGACTTTTTAAGTGACTGTTGGGTATATTTTAAATTAACTCATTGTTCCCGTACTGAACGTTAAGGAGTATATTACGAAATAAACAAGTTGATATATTGCAACACTTTAAACCCTCCGATGGGTTTATCATCGTTTATTGCAGTTCCCTTTAGTCACTTGTGATGATTAAAACCTATTTGAACCATCTTTAAAGTCATACAAATCGATTGCAAAATATACAATAATATTAGTCGTTTTGGAAATTAATGATAACAGACAAACAAACAAGGTCTTATGGTGAAGGCTTCACCCGCGTGATACCCGGATAAGAAGTAGCCTATGTGTTATTCTGATGTATAAGCTATATTACTGTAAAGTTTCATCAAAATCTGTACAGTAGTTTTTGCATGAAAGAGTAACAAACATCCATCCTCACAAACTTTCGCGTTTATAATATTAGTAGGATAAGTGTAGATTCCGGAATAAAGTATTTTCCAACCACTACAAATGAAACCAGAATAAAAATTATCCATCCATATAATAAGGATAAAACGAAAAAATTACCACTGGAATGAATCTCGTCAGATTGGCTCTGTTTGAAAGTCCCCCTCTTGTTTTATGAGGTCCAATTAAATTCTTTTCATTAACACTGGATTCTGGATCGCCAGGAAAAAGTTAGCTGAAAAAGATCATAAATTATATGGACCGTAACATGGGGAGAAGTTTTATCTTTGATTTTTTGATCACACAAAAGACTGTGCTCTATTTTAGGGGAGAACCAAAAATAAATCACTTACACTTGCTTCCTGTTTGTGTTTGTAAAACAAAAGTGAGTGTCGCTTTATTACATAGATTAATAAAATTATAGGCTCTCCAATAGGTTTAATGAGTTCTAGAGCACACGTGCCTTCTAAATCGATTTTCAATCGAATCGGAAATGTGTCAAATCTATGCTTGTATTTAGAATCGGTTTGAGATTCGTTCTGTTCTGTTTGGCCTTCGTAAATTTATTCACAGACATATTATAATACTTAAAACGCAACTCTTTTTAGCGTTCTGCAAACTTTTGGGTGAATTCGTAAGTTCAATCCTCATCTGATCAGTATTTTAATATTATTTTGAAGCAGACAGGCATATAACCAAGATGGTAAGCGATTACCGTCGCTTGATGACATGGCAAAACCAGGGACACAGCAGAGACATTGCAAGTTAAGAAGTCTGATGTGTGTTATACCAGTCATATGATTTGTTGAGTCCAATATATCGTCGGCTAGCTAACACTACCGCGTAAATCGATTTTCCTAACTTTCCAGGAGAACCAAAAAAACTGTTTTATCAACCCCGCACAAGTCCACAGAAATGAAATCGCTAAAGCTGAAATTAAAACTGTGATTAGTTGAAATTCAATTTTTGTATTGGTGATCAGAAGCTCAGTGAAAAGATCTATCCAATGGCATAAAAATGACAAAACCGCAAAATGTCGACTTGAGCGGTGTTGTTAGCTAGCCGACGATATTTCACTTGGTGTCGACGGACGGATGATGGAGCCAAGACGTGGATAGTGGAACACAGTGGCCACTCGTAAACCCCTCGAGTTTGGGCTCAAATGATTCGGTTTGATGAGTTCAATAGATAGGGCTTGGTATTCAGTGTCACGTCATTTTCTTCAACCATTATGTAACAGCTACTCTGCACCCACACGTCGACAGGCACCCACTCCTATTTATCAAAATAAATGAAGCCGTTTAGGTTACAGCGAGAGCCGTTTAGGCCAAAAGAACAGACATACATACATACATACACCCGAAAAAAATACCCTCCTTCTGTGATGTCGGGTAAAAATAAGCAAACACACTTACTGTACATCCATGAGGTCTTATAACCTGTAAAGTTGAATGCTATTACGCAAAAACGCGGCCGTGTGCCAAGCAGAATGTTTGGACGTGTCTCCGAGTACCCCTTATTTGGTATCCTACCAGATCTGCGTACTGAGTATAGATCTGAGAATCTCCATCATGGGGATTACAGTTGTGAGCGTGTTTGGTTATGTTTTATTTTGATATTCATTTATATTAGTTTTCGCAGCAGCCGGCAGCAGCTATTCACAAAAACTAATTCACGTTATTTACCACTATCACACACTCGACGCGGGTTTAAGATGAAACTTTTTCAATTTCCTCTTAAAAGAGGGGACCGCTTTAGATTTACTTTATTTTATGTTTCACGTGAATAAATCGACATCTTGCTAGATTTTAATGAACTCTCCACACTGGGACGAGCCAAGATAGAACTAGTCACAATGGATGAAGTAGTTCTATGGACTTCGAGCAAATCCACTTTTCTCGCACCAACTTAAGAGGCCTGCGTTGAATGAATTGTCCATATAAACGTAATACCATAGTCATTTGTAATTAGAGCTTATTTCCACCATATTATGTTATTATTTCCATTCGAATAGTATTTAACTACGTACCTTGGTATATATTTTTTCAAAATACTTACCAAAAATGAAACGAATCGCATTTTGGATATTTTTACGTCATACATGACATGTTTTCTTCTTATTTGTTTCGTATCAAAAACAACAATACCTTACGTATCGTTTCGTTAGGTACATAGATTATATTATCTAGTTACAGAATAACAACACAATGTGAAAAATACAACAAGTTTTCATTCATTTTTTTGGTATTACGGAACACCACCAAATAGATAACAAATTCTGAACGGCTTATATTGCTATCGCGCAAGCACGGGCGGGTCTGCATCAGTCAAAAAGAGATATATTTTTGGACGCGCTTCGAATTTAAGTTATGAGCGCTGTACGCTGGATCCTTAATTTGCACTTTCGAAAAACTTCGCGCGAATATCTTTTTCACAAGCTTACCTACCTTTTTATTTCTCTCTTAGCGTGTTTGCCGAAGCTAGATTCAAAACATTCTAGTAAGTTTAAAAAAACCACTGAAAATACAAAATGCTACTGAATTTTCTGGATGCAACCATCCAAGGATAGACGTCAAATAGGTAAAACGACAAAACGTTCGTTCACCGTGTGCTGGTATGAAAATTCGATTGATTTGAAAACAACAAGGGTGTCTAGACAAATACCACTATCTGTTGGCGTTAACGCCTGCGGAAAGATTGAATTGTATGAAAATGACATTAGCTGTAGAAATGTAATGTGACTGCTGCTAACATAAATAAATAAATAATTCTGGACGTTTTCACACAGCATCATCTAGCCCCAAAGTAAGCAGAGCTTGTGTTATGGGCACTAGATGATTGATATACCTACTACTTTTTTCTTTGTAAATACATAAATATTATACATAGAAAACACAAATATTTGCAGACCATACAAACATTTGTCTCGAGGCGGGAATCGAACGCTAACTATACTTACTCTATATGGACGACCTCTGTAGCGCAGTGGGCGAAGGCCTGCCTGAGATGCAGAAGATTGCGGGTTCGATTCCCGCTGCGGGACAAATATTTGTAAGATTTGCTTATATTTATCTTGGGTCTGGGTGTTTTCTAAGTATGACATGTATGTATTTAAAAAATATATAAGTAGAATATCAGTCATTTAGTTCCCATAACACAAGCTCTGCTTACTTTGGGACTAGATGATACTGTATGAAAATGTCCAGCATTATTTATTTATTTATTTACTTGCAAAATGTGGACATGTGCCCATTGTAATGTTTGGACGTGCCTTTAACTACCTCCTACTTGATGAATTTGAGGATGTTCATCATAGGGAATATATTCGTGAATGTGTTTGTTGTTCAACACATTCACGATTCGTCGTTGTTCTACGTTCTACGTTGTCACAGGTTGATGAGGATGAGGAAGGCCCTGAAAAGAACGAGAAGACCAGTGTAATGAAAGAACTCACACTGCCTTAAGACTTGCATGTCACATTTCTTCAAATTTTTTGACAGGCCGACTTACGATGTTTTCCTTCACCGTTTGGAAGGACTACGAGTAGCATTGTACACATAATCATTTCCTGTGTAAACATCCACTTAGGTACATTGGGATTCGAACCCACAAAACCGGATTGAAAGTCGAAGGCTCTATCCACTATACCAATCAATGATGCACATTTAATGTAACCCACT
Source organism: Perizoma flavofasciatum (assembly GCA_958496245.1). Taxonomy (NCBI): domain Eukaryota; kingdom Metazoa; phylum Arthropoda; class Insecta; order Lepidoptera; family Geometridae; genus Perizoma; species Perizoma flavofasciatum. Next base: position 2,086,136 of record OY292443.1, on the reverse strand, counting down.
ACTAGGCATAAGTATAATTACCTATGTGTATTATTTTATATTTTAAGTACCTACTTACTTTTAATCTCATTCTCAAGCTATTTAATGCGACAGAGTTTTTGTCTTGTACTTATAAACTGCGCACGCTGTGATACCCTCTAATAATAAGATTGCAATGGTCGCTTTCTGCAAATTTGTGTGATAAACTTTTCCGTCAAAATTTTTATTTACATAAGTCATCCAACTTCAGTAGTCGGATTCTGCTTTTCACAAAAAAAAACGTTTTTTTCTATGACCAACGGCTTATGGACGCCTTTAGCACAATAAATTGGTGATTACGTTATATGGTCTCATTTGACAATTTGATATCTCGAATATTAATGTGATAGTTTAAAGCATGTCTCTGTAAATTTGAAGAACACTAGATCTTATACCGTGGGCATTATAACTCATTTTCACAAAAATTGACGCTGGTCGCTTTCTGCTTAACAGCGCTCAATTGCGGAAACACTTTCTTTTACACACACCTACCATTTTTTTTCAGCTGAGCCTATCCTCAAAGGTTTGCTGGAAAAAAAACTTGTTAGGATTAAGCTCACCTTTGTACATGTCCTTTATGCTTTATGTTTTTTGTCCGTATTTTCTGTGTATACAATAAATAACAAACAACCTTTTATTTGTTTTCTGTGTGTGCGAGTGTCAAGCTGTGTAAGGCGTCCTACTAAATAAATAAATAAATAAATCCCAATCTAGCAGGTGTTCCTTACGGACCAATCAGTATGCACAGTTGTGGTCAGTATGGCACAAGTAGTTAGTTGTGCCATCCCAAATATTAGTTCCGTTAGACACAACTCAGCAGAACTAGTTTTGTTATAAGTGTTACATAGAAATGTTCAATTTATAACATCACCCTTTTTGGGTGGTCATAATAAAACCAAACAACCTAACCTATCCGAGTCGCATCTGCCCAGGAAGGATTTTTCAGTTGTACCAAGTTGTGCCCGGATAAAAAGCAGCCTATGTATTATTCTGATGTATAAGCTATATTACTGTAAAGTTTCATCAAAATCTTTTCAGTAGTTTTTGCGTGAAAGAGTAACAAACAGTGACCGCGGAAGTGGGGGGCAGCGGGGGCCAAATGCCCACCCTAAAATCACATAGGTACCCACCTACCAAGCCAAGGCTGGAGATTGAAGGGGTGACCAAAGTAATTTGCCCCCCGTCCCCGTCCCCGTCCCCGTCACGGATTACTTCCGCGGTCCCTGGTAACAAACATCCATCCTCACATCAAATTTTAAATTCACGTAGTTTTTAAGTTGACGTTTCTATATGCTCCTTGTGATTTCAATGAACAAAAACCTATTGAATTTGACTTTGACAAACTTTCGCGTTTTTAATAGTAGTAGGATGTTTGAAATATAGATTCAGGGTACCCTTTATGTGAAGTTGTTGTTCAGTTGAAACATAGCTATCTCAACGATATTTATTTCACTTTGTGAAGTGCAATTTCGTAGCTAGGACTTTGTGCCTCTTTTCAATAGATAAATTGTTTGTTACACATATTTGTAACGCGGCAAAATTATAGAGGTTTGATTTTTTTCATAATTCTTTTCGTTACCTGAGATAGGTAATTAATGCTTAAATAATAATCGTGTCATAACTATTATTTAAGCGAGTACTTAGGTACGTACCTACTGTTCGTTTGTTCCTGGTAAGATGTGTACCAGAAGCAAAATGTACCTACCGGCCTGAGTTCATCAGTGAAAAAATCAACTATGTACCTAGGCATTCAAAGACTTATGTACTCTTAGAAGAGACTAGCCACACAAAACACAGAAAATTCTAGTGTGGGGGCTAGTTAACTTATTTGCCAAGTAGGTGATGAAAACTGTTTAGTACCTACTAACCTGCTGACCGAGACAAGTGGAAAGGGTTGGAGGAGGCCTTTGCCAGTGGGCACACAGATAGGCAATCAATGAATACTAAATTAAAAAATATATATATATAAATCTGATAAAGGGCTATTAAAAAAAACTTGCTAGGTACCTTCTATGGTTATCAGAGTTTTTTTATGGGAGAAGCTAATGGCTCCTGGTATACAGTTTCTACTAGTTCAGGAGCCTATGAATTCATATACAATTTGTAACATTTTATTATGTCAAATAAATATATTTTTACTTTGTTTACCTACTTGTAAAGTGTTATATTTGCAACTTAGTAAAAAATAGGTGAGTGACCGGACCACGTTGAGGTATGGTGTCCCTGAAAAGGGCGCACTGGCCAATGATGAAATAACCAGTTTGATGAATGGATTCAGTAAAAGTAAATTGTGCTTTTCTCTACTACTAAAATCCGTTCAGTAGTTTTTGCGTGAAAGAGTAACAAACATCCATCCTAACAAACGTTCATGTTTATTATAGTTGTAGAATTATTTATTATTTATTTATTTATTCTTTAATATCCAAATCCTCTGGATTAAATCCTTGGGGGGAGGGATCAAGAATCTTCCAGTAAGATTCTCATGTTGCCCTTCAGTATAGAGAGAAGACGATGCTCGTAAAATGTTACAGTACAGTGTAAATGCGCCCCCACCTCCCTTCATAGAATATTAGAGTTACGCCAGCATGCACGTTGTTATTCTTTAATAAGATGTTCGAGGTTCCGTACCCGCACATAAACCAGGTATTAAACCTGTGACAAATCTGCATTCTGTGAAAACAGGAATGTTTTGCTGGGTTTAGCGAAATTGTGTTTGTTTTGGAAGAAAAGAAGTAAAGAATTAAATTCACTAAGGAGATTTTCCGTTTGGCCATATACCACATATATTATAATACTTAATTAGACGACCTCTGTGGCGCAGTGGGCGAAGGTCCGCCTGAGACGCAGAAGGTTGCGGGTTCGATTCCTGTCACGGGACAAATGTTTGTAATTTCTGCAAATATTTGTCTCGGGTCTGGGTGTTTTTCTATGTATAATATGTATGTATTTACAAAAAAAAAAGTATTTAAGTAGTATATCAGTCATGTAGTTCCCATAATACAAGCTCTGCTTAGTTTGGGGCTAGATGATGCTGTGTGAAAAATGTCCAGCATTTATTTTATTTTATTTTATTACTTAACGCTAACATTATTTAGCAATCTTCAGATTGGCCGAAATACATCGGATGAATTGACGGTTTTTGTAGCGCGGTGGGAGAGTATAGCCGGAGACGGAGGGTTCGATTTCCGCCGCGGGACAAATGTTTCCAAGTACGGCAAATTTTTCCGTGGGTCACAACATCCAATGTTGTGGTACCATAGTACTCGTCATTGCTGATACCTACCATACAGGGGATCTTAGGAGAGGAATGTAGTCGGGACTTTTTAAGTGACTGTTGGGTATATTTTAAATTAACTCATTGTTCCCGTACTGAACGTTAAGGAGTATATTACGAAATAAACAAGTTGATATATTGCAACACTTTAAACCCTCCGATGGGTTTATCATCGTTTATTGCAGTTCCCTTTAGTCACTTGTGATGATTAAAACCTATTTGAACCATCTTTAAAGTCATACAAATCGATTGCAAAATATACAATAATATTAGTCGTTTTGGAAATTAATGATAACAGACAAACAAACAAGGTCTTATGGTGAAGGCTTCACCCGCGTGATACCCGGATAAAAAGTAGCCTATGTGTTATTCTGATGTATAAGCTATATTACTGTAAAGTTTCATCAAAATCTGTACAGTAGTTTTTGCATGAAAGAGTAACAAACATCCATCCTCACAAACTTTCGCGTTTATAATATAAGTAGGATAAGTGTAGATTCCGGAAGTATTTTCCAACCACTACAAATGAAACCAGAATAAAAATTATCCATCCATATAATAAGGATAAAACGAAAAAATTACCACTGGAATGAATCTCGTCAGATTGGCTCTGTTTGAAAGTCCCCCTCTTGTTTTATGAGGTCCAATTAAATTCTTTTCATTAACACTGGATTCTGGATCGCCAGGAAAAAGTTAGCTGAAAAAGATCATAAATTATATGGACCGTAACATGGGGAGAAGTTTTATCTTTGATTTTTTGATCACACAAAAGACTGTGCTCTATTTTAGGGGAGAACCAAAAATAAATCACTTACACTTGCTTCCTGTTTGTGTTTGTAAAACAAAAGTGAGTGTCGCTTTATTACATAGATTAATAAAATTATAGGCTCTCCAATAGGTTTAATGAGTTCTAGAGCACACGTGCCTTCTAAATCGATTTTCAATCGAATCGGAAATGTGTCAAATCTATGCTTGGATTTAGAATCGGTTTGAGATTCGTTCTGTTCTATTTGGCCTTAGTAAATTTATTCACAGACATATTATAATACTTAAAACGCAACTCTTTTTAGCGTTCTGCAAACTTTTGGGTGAATTCGTAAGTTCAATCCTCATCTGATCAGTATTTTAATATTATTTTGAAGCAGACAGGCATATAACCAAGATGGTAAGCGATTACCGTCGCTTGATGACATGGCAAAACCAGGGACACAGCAGAGACATTGCAAGTTAAGAAGTCTGATGTGTGTTATACCAGTCATATGATTTGTTGAGTCCAATATATCGTCGGCTAGCTAACACTACCGCGTAAATCGATTTTCCTAACTTTCCAGGAGAACCAAAAAAACTGTTTTATCAACCCCGCACAAGTCCACAGAAATGAAATCGCTAAAGCTGAAATTAAAACTGTGATTAGTTGAAATTCAATTTTTGTATTGGTGATCAGAAGCTCAGTGAAAAGATCTATCCAATGGCATAAAAATGACCAAACCGCAAAATGTCGACTTGAGCGGTGTTGTTAGCTAGCCGACGATATTTCACTTGGTGTCGACGGACGGATGATGGAGCCAAGACGTGGATAGTGGAACACAGTGGCCACTCGTAAACCCCTCGAGTTTGGGCTCAAATGATTCGGTTTGATGAGTTCAATAGATAGGGCTTGGTATCAAGGGAGAGACGACCTCTGTGGCGCATTGTGCGAAGGCTCGCCTGAGACGCGGAAAGTTGCGGGTTCGATTCCCGCCGCGGAACAAATGTTTGTATGATCTACAAATATTTGTTTCGGGTCTGGGTGTTGTCATGTATAATATGCATGTATTTATAAAAAAAGTATATAATTAATATATCAGTCATGTAGTTCCCATAATACAAGCTCTGCTTAGTTTGGGGCTAGATGATGCTGTGTGAAAAAATGTCCAGCATTATTATTGATTTATTTAAGGATCTGATGATAGCGTGTCTTTAAGTTTCTTTTTAACTTATATTCTTATGATTTACAATAAAATTCTTTCATTCATTCGTTCATTCTTAGATAGATATAAACAATTGAAATATTTTTTTATATCTCTCTCTCGACAAAACCGTAGTTTTGGTGATCATGTTAACCCTGCAGTAGAAAAGCAAAGGTTAGAAATCAGTCTTACCTGGTAACAGTTCTTCATGAGTTCTAATAAGATTGTTTCTTCACCAGCCGCTTCATCATAGAACGTCGTCTCTTGGTGCTGCTGGTAGAGCACTGGGCTTGCAGGCTCTGGAGACCTTGGATATACTGTTGAACGAAATATACTAGTAGACGACATGTTGGCAGAAGGCCCCTTGATTACAACCTTCATTCTGACAGGTTAAACTCTCGACCTGCACCTTCCCATTTTCAAGTTTAGATTTGTACATTCTAAGCCTGGCATAATTTGTATCATTGTCTCATTTCTATAGCCATTTTGCTAGTGTAATCAGGAGCTGGGCAGAATCCTACCTTAGAGCCGTTCCTGGGAGGAGTGAAGGAAGGCCTTTGTCAGCAATGTTATCAAGTAAGCTATTTAAGTAGATAACTCGTTTGTTCTTTTTAGTTCTTTCATCACATTATTGCTAGAATAAATTATTATGATCTACTTTTTGATCATATTTTTTTTTCAGCCATTACGTACCATTTCCAGGCAAAGGCTAAACCTACCTCAAGTAAATGAATAGAGGGACAGTAGTATTGTTTTCTTTTATAAAATATGCTCAGTATTTTTCTTTCAGTAACTATCAATATCCTATACTCGTAAATAACCTAGGGCAACTAACTCCTTCAGATTTGAATACCTACCACTTTTTTTTATCATATTTCTAGTACGAAAACAAACTTCGATAACAACGACGACGCTGAATTGGTAATAATGTTTTGTCGAGTAGCTTGATTCATGCTACTATAACTAGATATCTGATCACAAAACATGGCATCGCTGCCAATAATGACGTCATTGCACTTTCCTGAGTCAGAGGCTGTTTTTTCATCGATAGTGTATGAGACTCGTTAGCTCAGTAGGTTAGAGCACCGATATAAACTACCACTTGACCATCGGAGGGCGGAGGTTCAAATCCTTCACGAGTCATTTTTTTCACCAAACAATTGCTGAAGTATGAAAAACAACTATTCAAAATGCTTCTTGTAATTTTATTCCAAAAACTATCGTGAACTTGACTATTCATATTGTAAAAACGAGAATTTTCACTTACTGCACTATCACTACCACGTGCGCGTAGTGCACGGCGCGACGCGGAAGGAGAAAGTCGCGACCACTCACCCTGATGAAGACTCTCGGAATGAGTCGAAACTTAGTCGATGCCTTCACCGATAGTGCTTCTTGTAATGTTGATATTTCTTGTAATGGCAATAGCCTTTTTGCATCATAAGATTGTGTTAAGATTAAGAAATTTATAACTCTACAAGCTAGCGAGTATCAATAAAAATTGACGAGAGTTTTATAATTATGCTGTTAGCTCAAAGAAAGGACTGTTAAGTGTTCAATTCACAATCACAACAAAAAATTTGGACTGAATGATCGCAATTTGTTTAATTAGAAGGACATCCCTATCCAATCCTTTTTTCCTGTGATGTCCCCATCCTATTTTTTCCTCTACTAAATTAGCTACGGTCGTGCGCACGCGAAACTTTCAAGCAAAATTCAAAATAACCATCAGAAAGTGATATTCTGTATTCCTAGCCGGCTCCAGTCCCACCACTGGGTAAGTCCTTTCTATTTCGAACAATGACTTTTTAAATCTTTAGAAATTATAGCTAAGTAAATGTGTAAACATGTTTTAGTGACTAAAATCTAGTTTAACAATAAAAATAATATTTTTCTAAATGTTCTGAGCAATAAATCTGTAATCCCTCTGAAGCAGATCTACCTAAAGCAGTCCAAAGGAATCAGAGCAAAGCCTCGTCCATAAGGCGTATGCCTTACAGGTGCTTACTCCGAAATGACCGATGCTATCCTATCCTACTACTATCATAAACGCGAAAGTTTGTGAGGATGGATGTTTGTTACTCTTTCACGCAAAAACTCCTGAACAGATTTTGATGAAACTTTACAGTAATATAGTTTATACATCAGAATAACACATAGGCTACTTTTTATCCGGGTACCACGCGGGCTGTAAGCAGAGGCAAGTAAGAAATAATATCGACATAACTTGTTCTTCTTAGGCCGTAGCCGCGATATAGGCGTCTAGGCAAAGAGGCGCCAGACGGCTTGTAAGACATGTGGCCAACAAGCGGCTTGGTAGTTAGGCCTTTAGGTTCACGAGTGCATGCTGGATGTCGACATTTTTTCAAACAGCCCGTCATCAATATTCCATTCGATAAGATTATATTTAAGTTTAAATATAATATTATCGAATACAATTGTTTTTAAATAAATAATTCTAATTAATAAATAATAATAAATGATGCTGGTCATATTTCACACATCATCATGTAGCCCCAAAGTAAGCAAAGCTTGTGTTATGGGAACTACATGATTGATATATATACTACTTAGGTATATACTTTTTTTGTAAATACATACATATTACACATAGAAAATACCCAAACCCGAGACAAATATTTGTAGATCATACAAACATTTGTCCCGTGTCAGGCGGGCCTTCGCCCACTGCGCAAAGGTCGCACAGAGGTCGTCAAATTCTAGTGTATCATAGGCGAATGGCGAAGCGAGTTGGTAGGCGCCATTTTGGTGACGTGAAAGAAATCTGCTAACAGATACCCTACCACATTGAGGGTCAAACAAGGTTATAAGCTGCTAGCTTCTGCCCACGGCTTCGCCCGCGTGATACCCGGATAAAAGTAGCGTATGTATTATTCTGATGTTAGATATATTACGTTCAGTAGTTTTTGCGTGATAGAGTAACAAACATCCATCCACATAAACTTTCATGTTTATAATATTAATAGGAGTAGGATGCGCAGAAAATAACTTCGCCAAAAGTTTAAAGAAATAAATATAATGACATTCCCTTGTTAATACGTCTATGAAAATCTGTTGTATGTTCACAAAAATATTAATTTGTTTAAGAAAAAAAGCGATAATCGCAATGTTAATACTAGAATTAAAGATAAACTCGCTGTTGCCACTTGTAAACTCCATAATGTTAATAAATCATTTAAAGGGCACGGTGCACGCTTTCATAACAAACTCCCAAGAGATATACAAAAATTATCAATTAACAAATTTAAAAACGTAATCAAAGAAAAACTTTATAAAAAGGCATACTATAAAATATCTGATTATTTAGATGACAAAAACTCTTGGGATTGAAAATGCTCCAACTCGAACCTATTGTTTTGTAAAAGGATCATTAAAAAGAATAACCAGCCTTGTTTTCTTGCCTTTCTTTCCTGGCTTGGTCGCGGAGGAACAGGCACTAGATAAAGACCGACGTTTCAAAGTGGTCCTTGTGATTTTATTGAATAAATGAATTTTGACTTTGACTTTGACTTTGACTTTGACTTTGACTTTGGCTTTGGCTTTGGCTTTGGCTTTGACTTTGACTTTGACTTTGACTTTGACTTTGACTTTGACTTTGACTTTGACTTTGACTTTGACTTTGGCTTTGGCTTTGGCTTTGACTTTGACTTTGACTTTGACTTTGACTTTGACTTTGACTTTGACTTTGACTTTGACTTTGACTTTGACTTTGACTTTGACTTTGACTTTGACTTTGACTTTGACTTTGACTTTGACTTTGACTTTGACTTTGACTTTGACTTTGACTTTGACTTTGACTTTGACTTTGACTTTGACTTTGACTTTGACTTTGACTTTGACTATAAGCTATAATATCAACATGACTTGTTCTTCGTAGGCCCCGAAGCCGCGATATAGACGTCTAGGCAAAGAGCTCACGCGTTACGCTGACTTACGCTCGAAACTTGCTCAAAACGGTGAAGGAAAATATCGTTAAGAAACCGGCAAATTTCATTTGGAAGACACATTTTTAATTTTCTGTTAATGTGGAACATCACAACTTTCACCGTTACACAAAATGTGACCAATCGTTGGTTCATCGGTCAAAGTCGCGGATCAGGTACAAAAATATTTGCTTCGTACAATGTGTTATTCTTATCGAAATATTGCACCTGCTTGGAAGAGCCTCAATGTAGGTATGTGCTATACGAGGCTTACAGGACTCTAGGGACCAAGTTCCTAAGTCCTGAAATATTTTTATTGCTAGAACAAAATCCAGAGTTTTCTCCGTTTATATAATGCTGTTTATATTGCTTGCGACAGTTAAAATACCTTAGATAAATGTTTGAACTCACATGTATGTACATATATATCAAGATATCCATCATCGGGAATACAGTAGTGAGTGTGTTTGTTTGTTTTGGTATAAATACATTGATCGGATGAATTTACGACCTCGGTGGCGCGGTGGGTAAGTAGCCGGCTACGACACAAGAGATGCGGGTTCAATTCTCGCTACGGGACAAAGGTTTGCATGTTCTGCAGATGTTTGTTTCATGTCTGGATGTCGTGGTACCACGGGGTTGGGGTCAGAATTATGTACCTATGTTGGGTGTTTTTTATTATTTACTAGGCTCTGCCCACGGCTTCGTCCGCGTGGCACCCGGATAAAAAGTAGCTTTTGTATTCATTTTGTTAAAAGCGAGAATTTTCATGTACCGCACTATAGGTGAAGGCACCGACTAAGTTTCGACTCATTCCGAGAGTCTTCATCATGGTGAGTGATCGCGACCTTCTCCCTCCGCGTCGCGTCGTGCGCTACTTGGTAGTGTTATGTTATTCTAATATATTACTACTGTAAAGTTTCATCAAAATCCGTTCAGTAGCTTTTGCGTGAAAGAGTAACAAACATACCTACATCCATCCTCACAAAATTTCGCAATTATAATAGAAGAAGGATTTTGATTGTTGTGTAAGTCTTGGCTACAGCTTAGCAGTGTTTGGGCCAAATATAATAATAAAAAAGAATATTTATTTTCAAAAAAGGCTTATTTTGGTACACTTACAATGTAATTAATTATATTTTTGTGACCTTTTTGATAAATGAGACAGTAGAGTGTTTATAAATGTACTTAAAACCTTGTATGATGTACATACAGTCAAATACTTGGGTACCTTGCTCTAACTAAGTATAAAACTTGTGTTTAGACGAAGGGATCCTCGCTCTAGCTTACATTAGATATATATCAACGTATAACAATGTATGAAAAGTTGTTATTCAGGAACACAAATAGTTATTTAAGTAGAGATCAGGCAGAAGCTTAAAGATAGAGTTTGAGCCAAAAGTAGAACTTACCGTATTCTTCCTAACGATGATGGCTACCCCGCCACCTCGGCCCGGCCTGGCTCCTGCCGGCCGCGGCACCCGCCCAACTAGACACCGATCTATGGGCTTAGGAGGGGGCAAATCTGGTTCTTCGTCTTCATCGGATGCTGTGAAAGCCGAATTCGATAATCATATTGTTAAAAAGCCAGAGGGTAAATAAACAAGCGCCAGGTATCTATTACAGTCTTATTTATTCGGTTTTATCTACTTCCATCCAATATCCAGGATTTATACGTCATTCTTTCGGTAATCGCCTTAGCTTCGTGAAAAATGCCAAAACCACACAGCAACTACACAGACTTCACAGACTTGAGACTAAAAAATAGAGATCACCCAAACCAACATCACAGACTAAAATATAGACATCACCCACCACAGACTAAATAACTCTCATAGAACAACCACAACACACTTATGCTGTTTTGACAATATATTCATTAAAATCACAAATCCTTTGTTTACTTTACTAATGGCTAGATAAGATGATATTTGCATGCTTTGAAACTGTCTAAGGTGATCCTGTTTTATTAATTTAACATCTTTGGTAACACTCATGTTCGCAATAAACGATTTGCTTTGATTTGAAGGATCATTATAAATCGTCGTCAAAACGAATTGAATTTACGAAGATTCCGAGCGACAAAGCGGACAAATCAGGCAACCTTCATTCAGTTGTTGTGTGGTTTTAATTGAAAAGATCTTTTCATAATAATTTACCAGAAGAGTAAGATATAATTAATTGCTTTCAATTCAATGGTTATTACAAAAAAAATACTCGTGAAGGATAATTATGGAATTTAATACTTTAACAGAAAGACTTTAAAATTGCTTCTGAATCATCAAGAGTGTCGTATTCTTGGCACAGGAATTCTAAAGATTTGGCTAGTCGAGAACCGCTTTGGACTATTGATGAATGTTGTGAAAATTATATTGTAATCAGTCATCCACTCCGACCAACTGAACGGAACAACTAGTTGTACGGAATAGAACTCGATGAAGCCTTTTGTTCCAATCAAATCAACTGGTTGGTCAAATGTAACTTCTTCACCGTTCTGAACACGAGTTAATGCGTACCAAATGTATTCTAGTGGAGAAATACATTGACGTCCGACGGTTCATTATGGATTAATTATAGGGTGGGTTCCCAACGAGTCACACTAGATCTGGTCCTGTTACAGTAATGTAACACGTTGGGAACTCAATGGGAGAAAAAAATCCCAACGAGCCATACCAATTTATTTCCCAAGATGAAAATTTTTCTTTACTTTTTGCACATAAAAATAAAGGAATACTAACATTCCCTGTTTGAGTCATGTTTGAGGATGCCACGAAGCTTCTTTATACGGGAACTGCTTCTACTCCTGAACTCTGACTCATCAGGCTCTGAGCGGCTGTGGACTTTGCACTTCTTTTTCTTTACGTTTCCGTTGGTGTATTTTAGTATTCTGTAATAATAACTACTGATAATGATAATGTCATCCTAGCTGATTTTGGCTTCGGCGATATTGTTACTGTTTGGTTTCCACGATGAGAAGGCCGCTTAGCAGGAGCACCCTAGACAAAGTTTTGTCTACGAAAGAGAAGACAAAACTATATCTATTCTGTCAAACAATAGAGAGGGACATAATATATTTTGTCTTCTCGGCGGAAAACGAAACCATCTTAGGTCTTCATGCTAAGCAGGCAGGTAGTAGACGACATTATCAACGTAGTAACCTGTGGATGGATTCGAACAGCGCAGGAGGCACAAGTGTTAATGCGGTATTTTTTTTTTCCAAGAGAAAAATCCATTGTTGCACGACCGGGTTTGAATCGATCTTCAGATTGGAAGTAGAGTTATCGCCCAATGGACCAGCGCTGCTTGTTTATTATAATTTGATTGCAAACATTCCCTCCGCCAGATACACCAATGACATCCCTATAGGTATAATTATTGTCGAAAGGTTTTATTACGTTGCGTATAAATGGTTAGTAACAGGTAATCGAATCTGTTTGTTTCAAAAAGTATTGAATAAAAAGTTTGATTGCAATAAACTGAACTGAAAATATCAAAACCAGTTTGGAGCCTACTATGTGAACCAGTTTAAATAAACCTTGGTAATGACTAAACAAAATTCGGCTATTTCTGAAAAAAACGTAATAGTTCGGTTATTTCTTTTTTTCAGTGTAAGGTTGAAGGAAGTCGGAGGATGGAGGTTATGGGAGGTCTACGCATTGGACTTCTTAGACTATTGATGATGATGACGAACCTAATTAAGTTTTAATTATTAAAAGTTCATATAGATACCTATAGCATAATAATCTATTAAGATAGAAACTCACGAAAACTTTTTCTTTTTCTTCATGGTCTCCGCTGAACTGGACGCGTCTTCGGTTTCCTCAGAGTCGGTGTAATTAAACGGCAATTTACCCATTTTTGTCAGTCGGAGCAATATCCCAGATTTAAGTGTGGAATGGTGAATGGGTGTAGGGATGTGAAATGAGCATAGGTTTTTCTTGTTACTCAAGTTTTAGACCACATTTTTTTTAATTTTTACTTGATTTGGCGACGTGACATATGTACCTACAAATTTTATTTTTATGACATTCTTGTATCTGACACACAATCTGACAGCGGCTTTATACCTCTCTATTTTATAGTAGGTTTTAATCTAAATTGGAAAGTATCCGTGTATGAAACACGGAATTTACTTATCTTAATTATTGTAATAGGCTCGATTAATATTCTTAAGAATTGCAAATTAATTAAATTAGGATAAAATAACGGACTATTTCCCGCCAAAACTGAATGGACGCCAATTTGAATTGCGTAGGTACGCTTTGAATTTAGAACGGCAAACGCTCCATTTTCAAAATTAGCTTGCTTTCGCACTGGTGCATTTTGCTTGCTGTTCTGAAAATTAATGACAAGTTTGGTAGATATGTTTATGGGGCAAAATTATATCGAGTTCCATGTTTCTATGATTCTTAAATAAAAAAATAAACTTACCTATATAATTAAAATACTGGTAACTAAGTATTTAATACCTATCTAGTAAATAAGTACAAATATAGAGAAGATTAAACAAAAAAAGGTTTTATATTAGTAGGTAAACAGATTCGATCGAGATAAGAAAATGTCTCAATGTAATAGCAAAATTCTGTTCAACTTTTTCACCAAGAAATTCGAATTTGTGTTTGGAATACATTCACGGCCTCTTTTAATTAAAACCTTATTCATCTGGTTTTGAAGGAGGTTTGATTTCTCACGGTCTTTTTTATTGACGCGTTACGAGTTAGATTTTTTGCAACCAGTCAGTGGTTTGGAGAACAAAGCTACGAAGACAATGGGACTAAGACCTATATTTTATTGGCATTTTAAAAGTCCTAAAATTAATGTGCTTTGTGCTCTTTGATGCACACTGAATCCTTTCATAACATTTGTTCTGTCATGATAGTTTAAGTAATGAGATTACTAGGCCCTTTTGAATGACCACGTATAACAGGTAGGTAGGTACTTAGGTATCCTAATTATCTAGGTATTTAATTATTGTAGGATGACCAAGAAAGAAATGTTTCTACTAATATTTCATAATTACTTTTATTTTGCCCTGATATTACTGTGTAATTTAACCCGTTTTATTTTTTACTAAAGTTACACACTAACCTTCTTTTTATATAACTTGGAGGTTGGCAAGTAGACAATGTTTTTAGCATTAAGTACCTACTAATCTTTAGTAGGTACTTAATGCTAAAAACATTGTTAATGCTAAAAACATTAATTTTGTACACACAATTTTTGTGCAACAAAGAATGAAATAAATCAAAATACATAGGTACTTAGTCAAAGAACCGGTGACTCAACAAACGAATTAAATTAGCCATCTTATGGAATTTTAAAATTTTGCAAAATATTTTGATACTTGCTGTAAGTGTATTTTATTACTTTTTTTTTATTGTTTAAGGAGTTTTAGCCAAAAAGAATCCTCCAATGAGGATGAATAAGTATATTATGTGGATCGGTTCTCTGGCTTATTTTATTCATTAGGTACATATAATATTGAATAGAAATGCATGGAAAACGACTGAAAAACAAAATATGACCGACAAAGTCCTGCATTTAATTTAACCCTCCAGTGCAGTGGTCGGTGGTCGGGCCACCAGCCGCACACGATTACCTCCGGATTGTACTAGCCCGCATACCTCGGTCGGTTTACCTATGTACGGTTCGCAAAACCCCTACACTTGTTCTACTCTGAATACCATCATCATTTATAATTCAAAAGTGAAAGAAAGAAAGTACATTCATTTATTCGTTCCCCATGCACAAAAGATGTAAAAAATACACACAAAACTAATAAACATTAAATAAAATGAAAATGAGGACGCATAATTCATTGAAATGTTCGGCCGTCATCGCCCGCCACAGGTGGCCAATGCAACGAAAAAGACAAAAGACGCTAATAACTGAGTAATGGGGGCCGTTTCAGAGTAGCAGCTGGGGAGAGAGAGCGTATGTGCATATACCTTTCTAACGACACCTGACATTTATAAGTAGGTAGGTACCCACCCAGTGCGGTCGTACCCAGTCTAGTCCTACTAAAAAAAGCGCTCGTGTCGTATAAATTGCGTGGGGTAGTCGGCAAGACTATGTTCCGCCAAGTCACTATTTGGATGAGCGCTTCTGTATTTCGGAGGGCAGGCTTTGGATCCTGGCAACCATTTGCCAAGTTATATACCGAAACATTGAAAACCCGGTTACTTTAACATTCACTAAGGCAAATTAAAAAAGCTTTTGACTACGTACCCAGTAGATAGGTAGGTACTAAGTACTACTGTTTTGCCAACGGTAGGTACTGACAACCAATTACAAGATGGCTGTGCAATCTGCGCATTTCACTGCCTTATCATGCGATTTAATCCTGTTGTCCTCAGGAACTAAGGCGCATTAGCAGAGCTAGTGTCTAACCGGCTAGATACTGAGAGCGCTGGAGTTTTTATATCACAAAATAAATATGTGATTTAAAAATTACATTATGAATCGACTTTTGGAAAATTTGCGACTCATCGATTTACAAGTTTATAATTACAGGTTCATGAGCAAACCACACTTTATATTATTATTTAACACAAGTAATTCGCCTCGAACTGATATGTCGCTATGTACGTTTTACTTCACTACCGAAAGGATGGTTATATAATGTACCTTTATTAGTTGTCACATTTTTTACAAATATAACGTAACCTTACTGGATTTTTACGTCAGCGCGTTTCAGAAAAGATCAAGCTGTGAACATTTGTTTGGAAATTTCTGCGAAAAATACCCGCCCACAACGCCACAGAGGTCGGCCTACATATTATTTCAAATTGTTTTTTTTTAAACGTATTACTTACTAATTGCGGAGATACGTGGTAACAAACATTCTCACACACAGACTTTCGCATTTATTATATTATAAGGAGAATATTTATTCGATGTATTATCTAAAACTGTGATAAAACTTAATTATCATAAAACTTACCTATACTAATCTAAACAAAACGGGGAGAAACTTATGCCTCAAATTAAATAAATAATCAACTAGGCTATACAGCAAAGTGACAAGAGCACTACCGACATTCCCCCGCTGTTTCAAAGTGATCCTTGTGATTTTAATGAATAAATGAACTTTGATTTTGACTTTGAATTGCCAAAAAATCCTCTGAGCTTGGAAAAAGCCATGCAGCCTTCTCGTCATCAGTGGCGTCAACCAAATGAAGCATTAACTTTCTTAAACTAGTCCTAGAGTCTTACGCTATTGATTAATTCCACTTGGATAAATGAAAACAACTTGATAACTAAATAGATAGCAGGTAGGTAAAAACTACTTAAGTAATTACATGTCTTTACTTTGAATGTATTATGTCCTAAAAGTGATTAGTGGTATTTAATTAAACTAAAAACGAAACGTTGACCCAACAGGTTAATAAATAACCATCCAAGGACTGGTAGATTTATACCCAAGGTCCATAGTACCCACTACGTCTTCCGTAAAGCACTACAAATCACGAGGGACGCGTGATGTTAGAGTTAAAATTAGACGTTAAAAGGTGGGTTTAATTTAGTTTGGAGAGTGTAAATTGGGGGGGATATGTTTGATGCTATGTAGAAATAGCTATGAGTACGAATAGAAGGTACCTACCACCTGCTTTTACGGGTTCAATAAGTGAATTGTTTCCATAGCGTCCTGTAACACTGAATCGCGGCCAAAATATACACAAAACCTATGATAGTCGTAGATACATAGTTAAAAATAAAAACATTTTTTTACATTACATTTTTTTTTTAAACGATCAAGTTTTAAAGATCAAGCTTTTACTTACCTATGATTCTAAGCTATTATTATTATTATGTAGATTGTAAATTAAACATTTATAACGGATTATTCGCGTTGTTTTTTTTATTGTTACTGATGACGTTTCGAAGGTAGTTTTGACTGCCCTTTGATAGGAATAGTAGGAATAATAATAATAAAGAATGCTGGACATTTTTACACAGCATCATCTAGCCCCAAACTAAGCAGAGCTTGTTATGGTGACTACATGACTGATATACTACTTATATGCATTGTTTCTTTGTAAATACATACGAGTACCTACATATTATACATAGAAAACACCCAGACCCGAGACGAATTAATAATTGCATACACAAATATTTGTCCCGTGGCAGGAATCGAACCCGCAACCTTCTGCGTCTCAGTCGGGCTTTTGCCCTTTGCGCCACAGAGGTCGTCAAAACTATACTTATTTATTTTGTTTTGATTTTTAATACTTTTTTGGTAATTCCTCCTGTCGTCGTAACTAAAAGCTTTTGAGTCGGAAGTTATGTCACCGTCAGTCGGTTTTGCCGTGGGAATTAATTAACTCGGATAAGCTTTGAACTTTATTTTTCATCGAAAATATTCAGATAAAGGAAATTGGGTATCTTAAAAGTTTCCTAATCGTTTGAAGATGCTTAAAGCACAGATATTATAAAACTAGTACTTAAAATAAAAGCCATACTAAATACATAGGTACCTAGCATATAGCAGTGAAAAAAAACGTTAGCAGCGCCCCATTGTGACTTTGGGGATTCATCTAAGAACCAGGAAATTGGGTAGGTACCTATGTCAAAAGTTTCCTAATAGTTTGAAGATGCTTAAATTAACAGCCATACTAAATACATACCTAATATATTGCAGTGAAAAAAAAACGTTAGCAGCGCCCCATTGTGACTTTGGAGATTCATCTAAGAACCAGGAAATTGGGTAGGACCTATGTCAAAAGTTTCCTGATAGTTTGAAGACGCTTAAAGTAAAAGCCAAACCAATTACATACCTAGTTAATTGCAGTGAAAAAAAAAACGTTTCCAGTGCCCATTGTGACTTTGGGGATTAATCTAAGAACCACGAAAATGGGTACCTATGTCAAAAGTTTCCTAATAGTTTGAAGACGCTTAAAGTAAAAGCCAAACCAAATAAATACCTAGCGAATTGCAGTGAAAAACTTGTGTAGCGATTGTAACTTTGTGGATTAATCTGAGAACCAAGCTTGTAGTAATACAAAAGAGAGGTGACGATTCATTCATCGACTTTGGTGACGGAGTGGGAGAGTAGGTGGCGAAGGCGCCAGAAGTGCGGTTTCGATTCCCGCTGTCGTCTACCTGTACCATGCTGCCAACCTCCTATTTTTATACAACTAACAAACAATCATACGGACCACATGTTGGTAAGCGGTTACCGTACCGTACCTATTGACGCTGGCGACACCAGAGACACATTATAATAGGTACTAGTACAGAGATATCACTCGCGCATTTCCGACCGACCCTGTGTCTCATTGTGAAAAAGTCTCATGTACCTATAATTTAAACCATTTTATTTAATTGTCATTTTATTGATATCTCTGGTCTCGTCCTGTACTTTTGAGAAACAATAGCAACACTAAGAGTCGTTGTCTAACTTTAATAACTTTTCCACCCATTATTATTATGACGACCTCTGTGGCGCAGTGGGCGAAGGTTCGCCTGAGACGCAGAAGGTTGCGGGTTCAATTCCCGCCGCGGATAAATGTTTGTATTATCTGCAAATATTTGTCTCGGGTCTGGGTGTTTTCTATGTATAATATGTATGTATTTACAAAAAAAAATATTATATAAGTAGTATATCAGTCATTTAGTTTCCATAACACAAGCTCTGCTTACTTTGGGGCTAGATGATGCTGTGTGAAAATGTCCAGCATTATTTATTTATTTCCCCCTAGGAGAACTCACGGATCTATAGGTACTATCCCGGTCCGGTTACCGCTCATCTGAACAAAATGTTGTTCTATGGAAAATGTAGGTCAACTGCCTCGCCAATACCTTTCCAATCGGGAACGATCGAAGGTAGTTATTGTACAGAATCGTAATTTCTTCATGTCATCCTGTGTAACTTTTCAGCCAGCAACTTCAACTTCAAAATCACATAGAAAGCCAAAGCTAAGAAAGTAAATATTTAACAAGTACCAGCAAACGAACGTAGCGCTTTCATGGAATGAACTGTCCCGAATCGGAAACGGGAATGAAGCTTAGTATCAGATATTCTATGCTGGTGTGATACTGGAAGCTAAAATATTTTTTACTAGTTTTGCCACGGCTGCCCTCGGCCCCCGACCCACCGCGTCGCATCGCCCGACCGCGCTATTACTTTATTTAAATAGCCAATAACCTTCCTCGAGAATTCGACTAAAATACAAAAATATTTTTTAAAAAGACTAAGAGTTCAAACAAACAAACTATTCAGCATATTATTATAAGTATCGATATCAATATATAGAAAAAAGATGGCGTATTTTTAGGTAGATACATAATATAATTTATAAAACATTAATTGTCAAAAACCCGACTTCATATAACGAATTTTAAAAAAGTCCAATATGCATTTTCATCACCCATTTTTCACCCGTAGGAGAGGGTTTTTTTCATAAAATAGGAAATGAAATGAAATTACCACTAGCTACGTATTAAAAAAGAATCATACACACAAAAATCATACATTTTTAGAAACAACAAGATTCTTGTTATAAGTAAGTATGATGAATTATTATAACATGTTTTTCCTACTGCCACAAATTAAACCGAATTCGCTAAAAAAAAAACATTATTGTGGCGTGGGCACAGATTATGTGTACCTAATAAGATTAAACGCTTACTTGGTGATAATTTTTTTACAAGTGTGATGTTACCTACCCATCTTAATTTTATTGTTTAAACTATATTTTTTTCCTATTATTTTATGTTATATAGGCTTTGTATCTTGCTATTTACCTAAGTACTTGTAGCAAATATGCACTGTTCTATCCAGGCATATTTTACACTTATATCTGTTCTTGTTGTGCGTAGCTGTAAGTTCGACAATATTCACAAATAAATGTTTGTTTCTTAAATTCTTTCTGCGAGTGTATGGAATCATTCTAATTATAGCTTACAACTCCAATTACGAGTAGACCAACTAGACACTGAACAAATATCAATATACCTACAAACTTTTGTTCCGTCGCGTCGCTCCACTGAAGTCCCAAAATTTTGAAGACAAAATGAAATAATACAAAAGCGACAAAATGAACGCTTATCTCCCACTAGGTAGCAGATCTTTATGGCTCTATTGTTTCTCAGATTGGCTACTCCTGGTCAAAGCATTGCAATCTGTACAGATTGCTTCCGATTTGGTATTCCGACATGATTCTGTAGTAGGTAGATACTTAGATAGATCCTACAACCTCGATCACCGATCTAAGGACTGCAGTAGGTTAATGTCAATAGGATTTTATGTATGGGCTATGAATAAATGATATAAATAAATAATGGTCATTTTTTCACACAGCATCATCTAGCCCCAAAGTAAGCAAAGCTTGTATTATGGGAACTACATGACTGATATACAGTTTTTATTTACTTTTTTTGTAAATACATACATATTATACATAAAAACATACACAGACCAAGCCAAACATTTGCTATATACTTAGGTGAACAAAGGTGAGCCGTTGTAAAAAAAACTTTCTACAGTTCACCCAAGTGGTCTCAGGGAGGTGGACGGTGGGTAAGAACCGCTTAAAGGCACCTTCAATTATTTCTACTATAAGTGAATTCGTAAATTCTTATGAGAAACTGACCGATGCCCGCGGTTTTACTCGCGTAGGGTAGGTAATTGATAGGTGCATCGAACTGCGTGCCTTGCACCCTTAAGGCTTTTTTTGAATACCCTGATACGTGTTAAGTTCTTTTATATTTTAAGTATCCAAACTTGTATTTTAAGTTCGTATTTCGTATGCAAACTTAACATACCACCCTATCTCCTTTGAGGGGTAGTTTGGCAAAATACGTGTATTTATCTTTTATCATTTGCACTGAATAATTAAGCCGAGTTCCAAAAAAATTGGACCACTCGGTAAAAAGTTTCCATACAAACTTGAACACCCTCTCACATCCCCTTTGAGTCCCCTTTCTTAGTTTGAGAAAAAAATTATATTAATCTTTTATCATTTCTATTGAAGAATATTTATGCGAAGTTTCAAGACTGTAAGTTCAAGGAATATCATTTTATCATACAAAGGTTTTCAGCCCTTTTCACCTCCTTAGGGGTAGAATTTTCCAAATTGCTTTCTTAGTGTACCACTACCTACATCATAAGAGGAATATACCCTCCAAGTTTCATACTTCTAGGACATATGGTTTAGGCTGTGCGTTGATCAGCCAGTCAGTAACTGAACCGTTTTATATATATTGATTAATATATCTTTAACCTCACTCTTTTTTGTCCAGCTATACGCTTGGTCATCTAAGCCATGTGTACTTACTGCCTATAAGCCTTACAGGATTTATACCATAACGCAAGCAAACACGACTTAATCCGGACCCTCTACCGGACACAACTGTTTTTAATTGGCTAAATCTGGCACAATCCGGATATACCTAAATCGCAACAAGTTTGCAGTTTGACAAATTCGTGTTTCGACTTTGAACCCACTTTGGCACGGATTAGGTAAGTTTTAGTCGATTGGAGTCTGTTTAAGTTTGTGTGGTTTATTTGTAGAAGTTTCTACTTTCTACTTATCCCATCATGGCCTACTTCTTTATATATAATAGGTATTACAAATGCGAAAGTACGGGTTTGAATTCAAATAGGCTACAGGATATACGGGCACCACGAGAGCGAAGCCATAGGCAGAAGATAGTACACTATACATAGTGTGCCAGAAATAGTAATTTTTATTGCCTTTTCAAATTTTAGCCGTAAGCATGACAATCTTAAAATATATATAATTAAATATATTATAAAATATAATCTTAAAATATTATATAATATCATAATAAACAAAATAAAAAAACAACAATTATTTCAACAAAGTTTTATTATCTACGTACCTACTTAACTATAGCTATTTACAAATGCTTAGGTAAATAGATTAAATTCTCCGTACAGGAAAAGCTTAAATGCGGTAACTTAGGCCTGAAGATCTAAAATTTCAATTAAAACTCTGTGTCTATTTACTCCTATATATTTACGCTAAATGGGCATATTCCTATAATGTATACAAAATTCATATGCAGGAGGAATGCTAACTAGGTACTATGCAAAACGTAGACATATGCCAAATATGCCTACGTTACGTACGCCATGGTATGGGCCTATCACTACCTGCCCTACTTGGTATTCTCATTTATATACGAATTCAGCTTATGACCTGTTTAGTCGACTCGGCACAGATGGGACTAATAAGCACAAAAAAAAATTCTCCTTTGTCTCCGTGTTTTTGTAAAAGTCAGTCAAGTTTTGTAATTTATTTTGCAACTGTCCATTCTCTGTTTTGTTGTTACGTCAATAAATATATTGTATTCTATATAATTCAACTGAGTATGGATTTCAGGCCGTACTTAAATTAAAGCATTTCACAAAGAACCTAACACTTTGCCACACCTCACACATTTGTCGCTATTATCCAAAACATTATATTTCCTACACCGCAAACATTGACCATTTTTACTCTGTGACAGCGACACGCTCCATTTCCCGCCATCACTAATTTCTAAACTGACAGATGACATTTCCAGAATCTCGCACAAAACACTATCATCCACACCATCAGAGGAATTTAAACGCTCTAACTTGTGAAATAGGTCTGAGTTCAGTTTGATTACAGCGTTTAGCTTTTTCAGATTTTCATTTTTTGCTATAGAGCAAACATCTTTTTTCAAATCCAAGATGGCGTCCATGACAGTAACGTCAATATTACTTGACGTCAAAACGGGTATTTTCTGTGTAAAATAAAACGGTGTTTTCATCAACGGATGGTGCAACCATGCTTCTTCGACTAGATGCGGCAAAATTGGTCCTAACGCTTTACATAAAGATACCAATATTGTATGAACAACCAACTGCGCTGAAACTCTCTCGTTTGACTCTTTCTGAGAGCAGTACAACCTATCTTTTACACAATGACAGTACAATCCAGATACTTTGTTACTTATAAAATGCAAAGTTGACTGCGCAACATAATTATACCGCAAATTATCATAACTTTCATTGATTTGCGTCATAAAATCTTCAGTTTCCTTGACCATGTATGCGTCAAAGTAGTTAAGTACCGGTTTTTGCTCGAATACCGGTTTTTCGATATCACTGACAACACCTAAAACGTATTTCAGTATGTTCCTGATGCGTATTACTTCTGACTGACAGTCGTCCAGTAGTTTCTTGCTGATTACTATCTGGGAGTGCTGTGTTGAGTGGCTGGCTACCCACCATCTGAAATAAAAAGAATGAATGAATGAATGATTGACATACACGACAAACATATACGAATATATTCCCCACTAACATCTGCACGTTGCTTCGCCCGGGTGATAGGCAGATTAAAAGTAGCTTTGTGTTCTCCGAACTACCCATTCCAAATTTCATCCAAATCGATTCAGACGTTAAATAAGTAAATTATCAGCAACAAACTTTCACATTTATAATATTAGTTGGAAAGTATTTAAAATTCTGCCAAGCTACGCCCTGGCAGCATACACATATTAAAAAATAAAATAGCCCCAAAATAAGCAGATCTTGTGTTGGGGGATACATGACTGACGAAACATAACATATTTTTTGATTTTCATATTGTAAAAACGGGAATTTTCGCGTCGAGCACTACGAGGACTACGCGGAGGGAGAACGTTGCGAGCACTCACCCTGATGAAGACTCTCGGAATGAGTCGAAACTTAATTGGTGTCTTCACCGCTAGTGCGGTACGTAAAAATTCCCGTTTTTACAATATGAATAGTCAAGTTCACGATAGTTTTTGGAATACAACAACATTTAGAATAAAAAAACTTTTTTTTTTTTAAGTATTGTTTTAATTTATTAAATGAATTTAATTAAATTCCTATGGAAAAGCGATTCAAAGGTAAATACTTTTCAAAATTATCGCAAACTCTTTTTTAATGTGTGTACGTTCTTTTTAAATCCTTTTTTGCTTTTCCTTCTTCACGCCATGTAGTAAATAGATAGGGATGACGACGGTGCACTCCCGGTCCATTGGTGCCTAGACCAAAGAGCCTTTTCTGCCACAAAGGTTAGAGGCAGATAACTTATGTCACGCTACTAAAGTGAGTGATTATGAATAAGATGAAATAAAATAAAGATGAGAAAAAAATGTTTACCTCAAAGTGTCAACTCCGTAAGGCGGTTGTGCATTTTTATCCTTCCCTCCGTGGATGATGGTGGTGGGATCAACCACGTTGCCGATGGATTTAGACATTTTACACTTCTTATCGTCAACCACAAAACCGTGCACGAAGATTGACCTGTGAACAAATAAATAAATAATTCTGGACATTTTCACACAGCATCATCTAGCCCCAAACGAACCTTGTATTATGGGCGCTAAATCCTACTAATCCTACTAATATTATAAACGTGAAAGTTTGTGAGGATGTTTGTTCCTCTTTCACGCAAAAACTACTGAACGGATTTTGATGAAACTTTACAGTAATATAGCTTATACATCAGAATAACACATAGGCTACTTTTTATCCGGGTACCACGCAGGCGAAGCCGTGGGCAGTAGCTAGTGACTGAAATACTACTTACATACTTTTTTTTTAAAATTCATAGCAGATGATACAAACATTTGTTTGATTTGAATAAACTGACTACCTTTACGACGCCCGCCTGAAACGCAGGAGGTTGCGGGTTCGATTCAAACCGCGGGACAAATGTTTTTATCTTCAAATATTTGTCTCGGGTCTGGGTGTTTTCTATGTATAATATGCATTTATTTACAAAAAAATATATAAGAAGTAATCAGTCATGTAGTTCCCATAAAACAAGCTCTGCTTCGTTTGGGGCTAGATGATGTGGTGTGAAAAATGTCCAGCATTATTATTATTACATACATACATATAGTCACGCCTATTTCTCGGAAGGGTAGGCAGAGACCAAGCATTTCCACTTGCTACGATCCTGGCATACCTCTTTCGCTTCATTCAACCTCATCACATTCTTCATACAGGCTCATTATTATTATTATTCTATTTATTTAGCTAGCTTATATACCTACTGTTATATTAAACTAACTCGTTAATAATACTTACTTGTAAGGAGGTCTGTCGTTAAGCGCCACTGAAGTGAGTAGTGAAGATTGGAACCATCCGGTCAGCTGGTCCACCCCTTCAGAATATAGATCGGCTGTTCTACCCTCGGGCAGCGTGCTCCAGGAAATGCCAGAATCGAACCAAATGTCCAAGATATCCTGGGTAATACAAATTGGAACCTGTATTATGGGTTTGGGATAAGAGATAATTCCTAATCTATACCATAATAAGAATGTAACAGGTAAAATTCTGTACATTGAAGATATTTTGAAAATTTTTTTGGAGGGCACTCTATAATCGATACTGATGCCAAAAATGCAACTTTTTTCATTTTTGTCTGCTGAAGCTTGTAACTTTTTTCATTTTTGTATGTCTGTCTGTCAGAATCTGGGCCGCGCATAGCGCCGAAACTACAGAACGAATTCAAATTAAACTTGGCATGGTTTAAGTTCATACTACGGGGTAGGACATAGGATACTTTTTACTCCAAAATTCAGCACGGTTCCCTTGGGAGAGGGGATCCAATTCAAAATTTGTACTTAGTTGTAATTCATTAACGCGTAGTCCGATTTCATTCATTCTTTTTTTGTTAGAAAGGAGGTACTTTAAAGATTGATGCAATCGCGAACGAAGTCGCGGGTACAGCTAGTAAACAATATAAATCTATATGAATAAAAATTAAAAGCTGTTCGCTAGGCCCATCACTTGAAAGTGGCTCGACAGATTTGGCTATTTTTAGTTTCAAAATGTTTGTTATAGTCCAAATAAGGTTTTTACGAAAATAAATTGGCAAAATTGACTGGAATATAATAATCCTACTAATATTGTATGCGTGAAAGTTTGTGAGGATGTTTGTTAATCTTTCACGCAAAAACTACTGAACGTATTTTTATGAAACTTTACAGTAATATAGCTTATACATCAGAATAACACATAGTTGTACTTTTTATCCGGGTACCACGCGGGCGAAGCCGTGGGCAGAAGCTAGTATAATACAATAAAAAAACGTATTTTTTTATTCCCATACAAACTGATCTTGATTGTCGGATGTAGTGGATGGACGTTATTTCGCTGACTCGGGATGACACTCTTTCGAATGAAAAACAACAGTAAAATAGCCCACGAAATATGTTACGGTTAGTCGTGATTCTATAAGATGAATGAATGAATGAATGAATGAAAATACTTTATTGTACACCTTAAGATACAAACGAAATAAACAGTAACACATTATGATAAAGATACAATGGGCGGTCTTATCGCTTAAAAGCGATCTCTTCCAGACAACCTTTGGATGGAGAGGATTATACATATAAGATTTTGATGATGATGTTTTATGAGCTTTACGGGAAAAGTAGCAATCGCTCAGGTACAACACTTTTCTGGGACCACTTCGGGATCATTCTCTGTACAACAAAAAAAGAATCATGAAAATCGATTATCAATTGGCGAAGATATCAAGAAACATACAAACAAAACAAAGGTTGTCATACAGACAAAGGTTGTCTGGAAGAGATCGCTTTTAAGCGATAAGACCGCCCATTGTACCTTTATCATATTTATTTTGTTTATATCTTAAGGTATACAATAAAGTATTTTCATTCATTCATTTATTCATTCATTCATTCAAAAAAAATTAGAACATCCTCCTTTTTTTAAGTTTTAAAAAGGGCTAGTAGATTAATGAACGATACTTTATCGTACAAAGGAACAAGATAATAAAATAAACCAAACTGAATGTACCTAAAAATACATACACTGTGAGGTCTTATCGCTTAAACGCTGTCTCTTCCAGACAACCTTGGGATGGAGCGGAATCTATGTTAATTGTATGAATGGTTAACGGTGCACGTTATAGATGTTCAGGG
The DNA here is from genome assembly GCA_958496245.1 of Perizoma flavofasciatum. NCBI lineage: Eukaryota > Metazoa > Arthropoda > Insecta > Lepidoptera > Geometridae > Perizoma > Perizoma flavofasciatum. The sequence continues at coordinate 2,059,020 of OY292443.1, read as the reverse complement.
GTCTAGACAAATACCACACGCTTAGTATTCCTTTCTCGCTAACGCAAATTTGTCAAGGAAAACTTGGTAGAAGTCATTGAAATTTCCACAGCTTATGTCAATTACATACAATTCAATCAATCCGCAGGCGTTAACGCCAACAGAAATTGGTATTTGTCTAGACACCCTGTTCAAAAAAAACCATTACCTTTCCTTTATGAACGCCTTCGGTGTCCAAGCTGTATTCTTCGATTACATCATTTGGGAGTAGTTCTTGAGTTTGTGACGTCCACCAGATGTCAGTGCCGTGCTTTTCTATGAGATCACACACATTGTCGATGATCCGTCTGAAAACACATAGAAAATGTAATTGATACCTGGGTGTCTAGACAAATACCACTTTCTGTTAACGTTAACGCATGCGGAAAGATTGAATTGTATGGAAATGACAAATACCTGTGGAAATGTGACGTAACAGCTGCCAAGATTTACCTTGACAAATTTTCGTTAGCGTGAAAGGTAAAATAAGCGTGAGGTATTTGTCTAGACCCTAAGGAAAATCACGCTAACGAATAAATCTACATGATGGACACCTGCAGTTGCATATTCCGTACGCAGATCTGTGAGGATTTCAAGCAGGGAGTAGTCAGAGGCAAGTTACTTGAACATTATTTTAACACATCTTATCCTATCATACTAATATTAGAAAACACGTAAAATACTGGATGTTTCAATGTTTGTTTTTAGTTTTCAAACCACAGTGGGCGAAGGCCTACCTGAGACGCAGAAGGATGCGGGTTCGATCCCCGCCGCGGGACTGTTGTTTGTATCTGCGAATATTTGTCTCTGGTCTGGGTGTTCTCAATGTATAATATTTGTATATTTACAAAAAAAGTATATAAGTAGTATATCAGTCATGTAGTTCCCATAACACAAGCTCTGCTTACTTTGGGGCTAGATGATGTGTTAAAATTTCCAGCCGTTATAGAAAATTTGGCGATTTGGATGAAACTTGGAACAGGTATAGTTCCACATGAGCGAAACCATGAGCCGAGGCTAGGACGATAACAAAATTGAAAAAGGAAAAAAATACAGAAAATCACTATTACAACATAAAAAGAACAGCTTACCTATCGACAATAACATCATCCCCCTTATAAACGGCCGGTATCGGCACGCCCCAAGCTCTCTGCCTGGAAATGCACCAATATGGCCGCTTCTCCAGTTGCGCCCTGAAGCCCTGTCTATACTGGTCGCTGCTTGATGGCGGTAGGATCTCTACTTTTTCTAGAGCTGCCTAGAATATTTACAAGCAAGTAAATTTTCAGAGACCGCGGAAGGGGGAAATTTCTTTGGTCACCCCTTCAATCTCCAGCCCTGGCTTGGTGGCCGGGTACCTATGTAGGGGGGTATTTGGCCCCCTCTGCCCCCCACTTCTGCAGCCGATGTGAATTTTTCCAAACATTTAAAATGTCGACACATTTACTATTATCTATAGCAGCGCTCATCATCCTTGAAGTCATACAAATTGATTGCAAAAAACCGCATTTTATTCGGTTAAGCGGTAAACGTCAAATGCATTATAATTATAATTTTAGTAAATCTTTTTTCTCTCATTATTTAGGACTTCGGTTTGAACCTTCGAACTGCGTCGAGGTCAATTCATGTAACGCGAAAAGTCGAAGGTCAACTAAGTATAAGATCAAATGAGACTGTAACACAATATAAAACCATTTTGGCGAATATGGATAAAAGTCAGGTCAAGGATCAATACGGAGGTCAACTGTCAAATGTGTTTAAGGTGAAATGAGACTTTTTGACACGAAGTTAGACCGTTTTGGCAATAATAGACAAAATTCTGGTCAAAGGTCAGTAAAAGGGTTAAATATCAAAAATATCAACAAGCCTAGATCAAAATGATACTTTAAGACGATGTAAAATTTATTTTTTTTTGGCAAAACTGGACAGTCAGTTCAAAACAGAAATTACAGATCAGAAAAGTCAGTGTAAAGTGTTAGATGCTAAAGGTCAAACAATACTTTGTGACACGGTGGGAGACCATTTAGGTGATAACAGATTAAGAAGTCAAGAGTCAATACAGAGATCAAATATCAACTCACCAAAGCCCGTTCTTTTAAAGCGGCTGTATCAATAAACCATTGCCGACTCGCTCTCAATATTACTGGTTTCTTCGTCCTCCAATCTAACGGATAGGAGTGAATGTATGTCCCTCGATGGAGCACAGACGTGCCAAGGAGAGAAATGACAGTGTCTTGGCCTTCAGTGAGGACTGGCAAACCATTTAGGGAGCCGTCTAGATTGGTGTATCGACCGGTTTCATCGACATTGCATTCCTGGGAAAATGAAGACAGACATATATTTATATAACATACCCACTCCGTTCATCTTTCCTTACTTCCCCGTACATGTTAACTGTAGTAGGTATGAGTTGCCTTCCGCTGAAATTATATGACATGACTCGCTTAATTCGCGTCCAATTAGTTAGATTTGAGTTTTGCATACAAATTTAGTAGTGATTTCAAAATACGCTGACTGTAAACACGAAAACACGAAGAGCAACACGTAATCTGATTTGACAGGAGTAACATTCCTGTCATCTTTCTTGTGTACACTATCAGTAAAAGAAAGCAACAGATTAAATTAATTTTTTATTCCAAAAACTATCGTGAACTTGACTATTCATATTGTAAAAACGGGAATTCTCACGTACTGCACTAACGGTGCAGGCACCGACTAAGTTTCGACTCATTCCGAGAGTCTTCATCAGGGTGAGTGGTTGCGACTTTCTCCTTCACGTGCGTGTAGTGCACGGCGCAACGCGGAAGGAGAAAGTCGCAACCACTCACCCTGATGAAGACTCTCGTGTAGTGCACGGCGCGACTCGGAAGGAGAAAGTCGCAACCACTCACCCTGATGAAGACTCTCGTGTAGTGCACGGCGCGACTCGGAAGGAGAAAGTCGCAACCACTCACCCTGATGAAGACTCTCGTGTAGTGCACGGCGCGACTCGGAAGGAGAAAGTCGCAACCACTCACCCTGATGAAGACTCTCGTGTAGTGCACGGCGCGACTCGGAAGGAGAAAGTCGCAACCACTCACCCTGATGAAGACTCTCGTGTAGTGCACGGCGCGACTCGGAAGGAGAAAGTCGCAACCACTCACCCTGATGAAGACTCTCGTGTAGTGCACGGCGCGACTCGGAAGGAGAAAGTCGCAACCACTCACCCTGATGAAGACTCTCGTGTAGTGCACGGCGCGACTCGGAAGGAGAAAGTCGCAACCACTCACCCTGATGAAGACTCTCGTGTAGTGCACGGCGCGACTCGGAAGGAGAAAGTCGCAACCACTCACCCTGATGAAGACTCTCGTGTAGTGCACGGCGCGACTCGGAAGGAGAAAGTCGCAACCACTCACCCTGATGAAGACTCTCGTGTAGTGCACGGCGCGACTCGGAAGGAGAAAGTCGCAACCACTCACCCTGATGAAGACTCTCGTGTAGTGCACGGCGCGACTCGGAAGGAGAAAGTCGCAACCACTCACCCTGATGAAGACTCTCGTGTAGTGCACGGCGCGACTCGGAAGGAGAAAGTCGCAACCACTCACCCTGATGAAGACTCTCGTGTAGTGCACGGCGCGACTCGGAAGGAGAAAGTCGCAACCACTCACCCTGATGAAGACTCTCGTGTAGTGCACGGCGCGACTCGGAAGGAGAAAGTCGCAACCACTCACCCTGATGAAGACTCTCGTGTAGTGCACGGCGCGACTCGGAAGGAGAAAGTCGCAACCACTCACCCTGATGAATACTCTCGTGTAGTGCACGGCGCGACTCGGAAGGAGAAAGTCGCAACCACTCACCCTGATGAAGACTCTCGTGTAGTGCACGGCGCGACTCGGAAGGAGAAAGTCGCAACCACTCACCCTGATGAAGACTCTCGTGTAGTGCACGGCGCGACTCGGAAGGAGAAAGTCGCAACCACTCACCCTGATGAAGACTCTCGTGTAGTGCACGGCGCGACTCGGAAGGAGAAAGTCGCAACCACTCACCCTGATGAAGACTCTCGTGTAGTGCACGGCGCGACTCGGAAGGAGAAAGTCGCAACCACTCACCCTGATGAAGACTCTCGTGTAGTGCACGGCGCGACTCGGAAGGAGAAAGTCGCAACCACTCACCCTGATGAAGACTCTCGTGTAGTGCACGGCGCGACTCGGAAGGAGAAAGTCGCAACCACTCACCCTGATGAAGACTCTCGTGTAGTGCACGGCGCGACTCGGAAGGAGAAAGTCGCAACCACTCACCCTGATGAAGACTCTCGTGTAGTGCACGGCGCGACTCGGAAGGAGAAAGTCGCAACCACTCACCCTGATGAAGACTCTCGTGTAGTGCACGGCGCGACTCGGAAGGAGAAAGTCGCAACCACTCACCCTGATGAAGACTCTCGTGTAGTGCACGGCGCGACTCGGAAGGAGAAAGTCGCAACCACTCACCCTGATGAAGACTCTCGTGTAGTGCACGGCGCGACTCGGAAGGAGAAAGTCGCAACCACTCACCCTGATGAAGACTCTCGTGTAGTGCACGGCGCGACTCGGAAGGAGAAAGTCGCAACCACTCACCCTGATGAAGACTCTCGTGTAGTGCACGGCGCGACTCGGAAGGAGAAAGTCGCAACCACTCACCCTGATGAAGACTCTCGTGTAGTGCACGGCGCGACTCGGAAGGAGAAAGTCGCAACCACTCACCCTGATGAAGACTCTCGTGTAGTGCACGGCGCGACTCGGAAGGAGAAAGTCGCAACCACTCACCCTGATGAAGACTCTCGTGTAGTGCACGGCGCGACTCGGAAGGAGAAAGTCGCAACCACTCACCCTGATGAAGACTCTCGTGTAGTGCACGGCGCGACTCGGAAGGAGAAAGTCGCAACCACTCACCCTGATGAAGACTCTCGTGTAGTGCACGGCGCGACTCGGAAGGAGAAAGTCGCAACCACTCACCCTGATGAAGACTCTCGTGTAGTGCACGGCGCGACTCGGAAGGAGAAAGTCGCAACCACTCACCCTGATGAAGACTCTCGTGTAGTGCACGGCGCGACTCGGAAGGAGAAAGTCGCAACCACTCACCCTGATGAAGACTCTCGTGTAGTGCACGGCGCGACTCGGAAGGAGAAAGTCGCAACCACTCACCCTGATGAAGACTCTCGTGTAGTGCACGGCGCGACTCGGAAGGAGAAAGTCGCAACCACTCACCCTGATGAAGACTCTCGGAATGAGTCGAAACTTAGTCGGTGCCTTCACCGTTAGTGCAGTACGTGAAAATTCCCGTTTTTACAATATGAATAGTTTAAATTAAGTTTAGTTGGTGTAGAAGGTAATCGATGCCACTGTGTCTCTGATATAAAGTGTCATCTACTTAACTATAGCTTATAGAAGTCTACTGTTGAACACAGGCCTTTCCTTAAGTGTCATTACGGACGATCTTTTGCTGCCTTTATCCACTATCCGCAACCTTTAAGATATTATCAGTGGGGGCTTCGTCGTCCACTTTACGGTCGCCATTCGAGAACCTTTCTTGCACCTTTCTTGTTGTCGGTTCTGCGAGCTCTAAGACCTGAATATATGGACATACCACATGCATATTGTTTCTTAGGGCGACTAGAAAGTCGTCTGGGCCGTGCGCAGGCGCAGTGTGGACCAAGCCGGTGCCTTTGCATTCTGTCACGTGATCACCTTCTAAGAATGGTAGAATGCCTGATACCAGCTTATTGGTGTAGGTTGTGCCTTTCAGTTGATGCCCTGAAATTATAGTTGAAGAATCTATAAGAAAGATAGTTTAAAACTTTAAAAGAACAAACAATGTTCTTTGTGAATAGAAAAGGAGCCAGAATAGAGCCTTGAGCTACACCAACTGCGCCACAATATCATCTGTTATGTAGTTGAGTCATTTTATAAGGACCTGTTTGCTATTCTTAAATGAGACTGGTAAACTTAGTTCACTTTGTATTTAATTTACAAACAAATAACAACAAAATCGACATAGTCAAAAGCTTTTGCAAAGTCTGAAAAAGTCAAACAATATGAAAGTCTCACCATCAAACTCAAAATGTCTTTGAATTTCCACTCCTAAAGTTTTCTCCAGACCCTCAATCAGTCCTGAACCAACTAGGAACAGTTCTTTGCCCATATTGCTCAGTGTCACAATGCTGTATTTGAGTTGTGGGTTGTAGCATATCGCGCGGTTGGCCACAAGCGTCCAGGGTGTCGTTGTCCAGATTATAGCTGATAGAGGTTTACTGAAATGTTTTATTTTGTAAGGACTAGTCCTTGTATTATGGAGGATCATTCATAATGATACTGCAAAAAGTTTTAGGGAGAACTTACCTATTTTAATAGGCACAGAACTTAGTTATATATTTATCAATCATTTATCAAAATGAGTGATAAATTGTTCTGTAAATTATTTTTGACATTATAAAAAAATCCTCACTTTACTGTTCTGTGGTATGAAACTGATGATTATACATACCCATTCAAGAAATCCTGTACAGCCAGAGGTGGTTTATCAATTGGAAAGGAGACATACACTTCTTTGCTTTTGAACTGAGGGTCATACTCCAATTCAGCTTCAGCTAATGCTGTCCTGGAAATCACAAAAACCGCTAATCAATAATTTTATTAGGTTTAGGTGGAACTTTTTTGGCAACAAGTATCACACATAAACAACCAACATACACATGTAGTCCTAACTATGTATGCATATAACACTCTTAGTTCCTGATACCCGTGACAAGGAATCCTGTCGCGGGTATCAGGAACTAAGAGTACTGTCGTACCACAACAACCAGACATGGAACAAATATCTGCAAAATATGCAAACATTTGTCCTACACCGGGAATCGAACAGGCACCTCTTACATCAAAGCCACAGTTCCAGTGCTAATTGAAGTGCACAGTTCCAATTACTTATTAAAGCAAACTTCATTTTTGGTGACCAATAAATTAATGATAAAAGGATAACAATCAGGGGATCTAGACAAATGCTCTTTCCTTTCACGCTAACGCAAATTTGTCGAGGTAAAACTTGGCAGCTGTTACATGACATTTCCACAGCTAATGCCATTCCCATACGATTCAATCTTTCCGCAGGCGTTAACATCAACAGAAAGTGGTATTTGTCTAGACCCCAGATCAGATACTTACTTGGAAGACGGCGACCAATAAACCGGCTTCAATGCGCGGAAAACTAATCCTTTTTCATACATTTTGAAGAACTGTCTTAACTGATTTTGAACATAACCTTTACTAAGTGTCAGATAGCTTTGATCCCAATCTGCCATAATGCCCCAAGTTTTAAAAGATTCCCGTTGATTCTCAACAGTTTGCAAAGCAAACTCTCTTGCAATTTGACGTATAAGAACAGGGTCTGTAAGATCATTTTTCTTAGCAGTCTTTTTGGCTTTCTGTAATGCTTTGAGTTCAATTGGGAGGCCATGGCAGTCCCAACCAGGTACATAGTGGACTCTTTTGCCTTGTAACACTTGACTGCGGTTGTTTATGTCTTTAATTATCTGGAAATTACCATTATTGGGAGTAAGAATGAAAATGAAATAAAATAAAAACAGTTAATAGGCACAACATGAAAAAAATAATTAATTTGGTTACCTACCTACACTTCAGAAATAGGATATTGGGACAATTAAAAACAAAAAATAGGTAAGTACCTATTTTTGGTACTTACCTATTTTTTGCCTGCTCGTTAATCGAACTGGACAGAATTGTCCCACGCATCATTCCTCATTCCTGTTTCTGATCCGTCTCTAGACGGTTCAATATTTCAGCAAAAAGGGTGTCAGCTCAGCATAATATGCTAAGTGTGTAAGCTGCCTACTTAGCGCTGGTATTCTGCTGACCCTAAGCAGTGACACCATTCTCGGCTATTTGAGTATGTACATAATATATGCAGAATAATACCTCTTTTTACATAATAACACTTACCTGAATAAGAATGTATTAAGGTTTGTTTAATTTTTCAACTCTATTACCTTGTTTACTGCATGTCCCATGTGCAAATCTCCGTTAGCGTACGGCGGACCGTCGTGCAGGACAAATTCTGGGCCTTTTAAATGCTCTCTTTGCCAATTGTAGAGGTCCGAAAACTGGGCAGTCTGAAAATGTTTTAATTGGTTTAAGATTTTTGTTCAATGAAACCGATGCAAAGCTTATTTTTAATGGTCGAATACGATATGTGATAGATTTTTTTAAGATACACTTTTAGTTATATAAGGCGTGATACCTTCTGAATTTCATTCTTCAGTGCGTTTGTTGATCGAGCCGAAAAATTTGTTTTAGGAAAGAGAATGGTGTGTGAATAGGTCTTCGTTTTCAGTTCAGATGAACTTTTTAAACGCAGGAAATTGAAGCAAGCCCATTTTTTTCCTGTTTTTCTGTAATAATTCTCTAAAACTGTACATTTTGTAAACATTATTTAGGTTATCTTGTTTATTATTATTGGGGCTCATCCTCATCATCATCATCGGTTGCCACATCTCAACCAGTTCGGAAAGTGCGGGTAAGAAGCAACTTGAGTTTTTTCTAGCTTCGACTTCTCGTCTGTTGGTTTTGTCCTGGTGTCATCTGATTTAAGGTTGGCCTTTCAGCGGCTTTATGTTCACATTCACGGCTTTGTTGTTTTTCTTTCGTGCTTTGAGGTAATCAACAGTCTATATTGCATTACGGAGATTCGGATGAGCCCAGAAGCTTTCCTATAGGTATTAAAAAGTACTCTGTACTAGGAGCTCACGGGGTAGAGGTCGCCAGGAGGTTTTAGCTGTCGGGCGGCCGCGAATGCAGAGGAGCAACACCGTTGAATTTGTATGGAGACTTGTCGTGGCGCGATAGAATATTACTCGTGTTTACATCACCACAGATTTCTCAACGCCGCTGGCTTAGAATAAATAATACCTCGCTGGTCAGCTATAATCACTTGCGACTAATTGGGCAGGTAGTGATAATGACAGACACTAAATTTCGTATTGAAGGCAGTGCATTTTTTTACATTATATGTACAGACAGATGGTTCGAAAGTTAATATCATCATCTTCTTGTCTTTATCCTTATCTCTTAAAATATGTATATGAGAACACAGCCGCGTTTTCGATTTTTGAGGATCATTAGCGAACAGTTGTCATTGTCAAAATGACAATCAGTGGCCCTCTCTTCCCCTTTCCTATTGGTTCCCCTGATCCCCTCTACAAATTCACTCACCAAAACAACACATGTTTTTGCAATTCTAAAGTTTTTTTGTCTCTCTAGACACGTTGTTTGATCAGATATTAAAACGCCACTATGGTAAAACATAACTAAACTATCAGAAATCCTGTTATTATCCGTCGTTTGTGTAAAATTGTGATAAAATATAACCTATTTCAGCCGAAAGCCAAAAAGAAGTTCATCGATAGAAAAAAGGCTGTAACCTTTAATCTGGTGCATCGTTCGCAAAAGGATCCTCTGGCTGCAGACGAGACAGCCCCTCAGCGTGTCCTGGTACCCGTAAATGCGAATATTCCGGCTAGAAAAGAGAAAGATCCAGTAAGTTTGTTTTGTTGGAATTAACCTACTTTCATTGCAGGTACTGATTCCTGATCATAATCTTATACTAAAGAACGGATAGTGAATTATCCTACCAAGACATGGGTAGGTATGGTAAGCTTTACCAATTGATTACCCCACTGGGGTTTGTACATCAAACTTTAAATGAGTAGAATAGTAATTTTAAGATATTTTCATTATTTGTTGTGTATTAAGTCTTGGTACATTTTTGCCTCAGAAAAATATAACAGCAAAAAATCTATCTTAAACCTCAGAAGGGTAACATAATTCACCTTAAGCTTACATTCTGTAAATGCTTGCATATTAGTGTAAATTTTACCTGATCTAATAACAGAATGATATGAGTTTTTGTGAAAAAAGGAATATCAAGCATAACTTATGCGGAAATATTGGAAAATAATCAATCAGTCATATATTAAGTAACTTAAATAATGTTAATGATTTTGATGACCATGATGGTATGCAGCAATCATGCTCTACCGGTCCATATACAAGCTGGTTCATGAAAATGTTTGATGTAGTCTATGAGGGTAGGATAGAACTGACATCATCCAAAATTGTCGGAAGTTCTTAAAAAAGCAGAATTAATAAAAATTACCATGATGTTGTAGCATCTTCCGTCACACCATCATGTAGCCGCCTGTGACATAAGAGGTGCGGGTTTGATTAATGCAAACAAATACTTGTATGTACTAGCAAACAAATATTTAGTTATTTGTTCTGGATCTGGGTATTGTGGTACCACAGAACTCGTAGTTCCTGATTCCCACATCACAGAATCCTAGTGTGGTGGCAGGATTATGTGCATGTATGTAACGAGTAAAAAAAAAAGCTTAATAGAAAATATGAAACTTTCAGGACTTAACACCAGAACAGCGCAGAGAGGAGCAGATAAAGTATGGGATATACTTCGATGATGATTACAACTACCTGCAGCATCTCAAAGACACGAGAGAAGTTACATTGGTTGTGCAACCGGTGAGCTACGAGTAGGAAGTGGAAGGGCCAAGTTGAGCGGCTTTAAATATTTTGCAGTCTCTAATGTTCTTATGTTCTTAATTGGCGGCTTTAAATATTTTGCAGTCTGTAATGTTCTTAATTGTCTGCATTCCACCAATAAAAGTTTTAACGCCAAATGTTAAGAAGGCACTGCTATAGAATCTATAGCACTTTCTCATAGTGGGCGATAACGCCCCCTTGTGGGCGCTGCCGGCCTTCGGGGGGCGGTAAAAGGCTCTAGAAGATATTGGGGGCGCTAAGGCGGTCTAGAGGGGAATAAATAAATAATACATTTTTCACACAGCATCATCTAGCCCCAAACTAAGCAGAGCTTGTATTATGGGAACTACATGACTGATATACTACTTATATGCTTTTTTTTTGTAAATACATACATATTATACATAGAAAAACACCCAGACCTGAGACAAATATTTGCAGACCTATACATATTTGTCTCGTGACAGGAATCGAACCCGCAACCTTCTGCGTCTCAGGCGGACCTTCGCCCACTGCGCCACAGAGGTTGTCACATAAATGCATAGGGAATGCATAGGCATTCCCTATGCAAGTTATGTTTAAACTTTGGGGCGGTAGGATTTTATCCTCAAAGTGAGGAAAAATAAGTTTGAGAACCTGTGCTATAGCACTATATAGGTAGATGATGGAAAAATGCTGAAACTGTTACAAAATTTTGTTATTATTCAGGTATATCTATATTTTCTCAGAAAGCCACGCACAAGAAGAAGGAGAAACCATCAGACCCTCAAGATGTTGCTGATGAAGAAGAGAAACCAAAGGTCACTTCAAAACTGACATTGCCTAGTTCTGTGTTCGCATCAGAGGTTGAAGAGGAAGTTGGTCTATTAAACAAAGCTGCATCACAAGGTTTGCTGATCTTCTATCTTTTTTAGGGTTCTGTACCTCAAAAGGAAAAAACGGAACTCTTATAGGATCACTTTGTTGTCTGTCTGTCAAGCAAGACCCTTTATCTCAAGAACGCGTGAAGGTATCGAGTTGAAATTAAAACCATATATTCAGGTCTACAGTCCCTTGAAGCTCTAAAAAAATCAAAATTCTAAGTTAATGTAAAAAAATACATTGCTCATATTATCATTTTTATTGCTTATATTTACATTAATTAGAGGTATTCAATTTATATAAAACTAGGTAGGTATATGAGCCTTGTAGGCTGCTGCAATTTAAGTTCGATATAATGTCATAAATATCAAATAACATCCAAAATAGAAACATATTAATAAAAACGTTTAGTTCAGATAGTTTTAAACACCACAGATATATATCCTTAGATGCTTGTTCATCCTACTAATATTATTAAAAAATATGAAAGAAAATGATTTAGGTACATCCAATAGAATAACTATGAATCACAAAAAAATAAATCTCCTAAAAATCACATTATTTCATAGATTTTACACATCCTACTTACAGATTATTTTGATTGAAATGTTACTTTAAATAATCTGTCTGAACATTTGCCGGAGTCAATGAAAGCATCTTCTTCTTTTTCTCTTCTTTTTTGTGGCATTCTTCATTACTGAGATCGTGCCCGTCCTGCCCGTTTAGCATGAGCACCCAAGGCAAAGTTATCTATGAAAGAGAAGATAAAAACTATTTCTGTCGCCTATTCTGTCAAACAAAAGAGAGGGACAAAATATTTTTTGTCTTCTTGGTGGATAGACAAAACCTTTCTCTTGTATCTTCATACTAAGCAGGCTGGCCTTGTTGAGGAATTGACCAGCTGGGTTCATGCCATCTTTGTCTTGTCTCAAGGCAAGAGGACACCATTGCACTCCTTCCAAGAAACCCGTAATAAATTAACAAGCTATTTTATAGTGAAAAACTTATTTTCCATGTTTCAGGATTATGCCTGGACCTAGATCCGGACGTTGTGGCTGCCCTGGATGAAGACTTTGACTTCGAAGACCCTGAGAATGAACTCGAAGACAACTTTATTGAACTCGCGATGGGAGATGGTGAAGGTAAGATACATTTTTTTCTCTAAATTTTTTCAACTTTAATTTCTGCTAGATTTGGATAGATTAGTCACGAGAGATTGTTATGTTTTAGTATCATAATGTTTTTAATATATTATTATCACATAATCATCATCATTATATAGTCAACAGCATAATCATTTTTATATTACAATTTGGATAGATTAGTCGCGATAGATTGTTGTTTCTATTATCATAATGTTTTTAATATATTATTATCACATAATCATCATCATTATCATAGTCAACAGCATATTCATTTTTATATTACAATTTGGATAGATTAGTCGCGATAGATTGTTATGTTTCTATTATCATAATGTTTTTAATATATTATTATCACATAATCATCATCATTATCATAGTCTGTTGACTAATCATGTCAGCGTAATCATTTTCATATTACATAATTTATTCATTCATAACTTGGAGTCAACCCTGTTTACTCCGGATTATTCCACAAATCCCCCCTGAGAAATCCCCCTTAGGGGGGAAAACTGAACTCTAACCTTAAAAAAGTGCAGAAATGCCCCTCATATTTTTTTCTTATTCTACATTTCCCCCTTAAGTGAAATTCCTCAGGAGGGAAAACAGAACCCTAATATAAAAAGTGTACAGAATTCCCCCTTATCATGTTGGCTTATTCCACTTTTCCCCCCTGAGAGAAGAACAATGTAATCAGTCTTTATTTTGTTTAATAATTTTTATAATTAGAAAAAATGCTGAGTATGATGACAAAAATTCGGTTGATTGAGTAAATAATCTCTTTATCCAACTCGATAAAAAATGTAGTTACCTATTATTTTGTGAAAGGATCATTAAAAAGAATAACCAGCCTTGTTTTCTTGCCTTTCTTTCCTGGCATGGTCGCGGAGGAACAGGAAGTACATAAAACCGACGTTTCAAAGTGATCCTTGTGATTTAATTTAATAAATGAATGTTGACTTTGATTATAAGCGGTTTCAGAGGAACTTACTTCCCCATACTGAGTATTATCTGAGTGCTCTTGGACTATATTTTTTTTTTGTGTTTTTTTTTAAGTCTTGGTGACGCCCTTCTTACGGCATTCTCCTTACTGTTAAATTTTAAGCATTTACGTTAAACATTACTTAGTATTTTTTTATGTACCAATCTGTGTACTACCAACAACACCTTTTCCCATAATACACAAAGGTTATCTGAAAGAGAATACTTTTTAGCATTTAGTTCGCCTACCTAGGCTTTCAAAATACACTACCGACCCACTCGTCACACGAAGGTTAGCTGGAAGAAAATTAAGTTAAGTTTCGCCATTAAGTTCGCATATGTACTTGAAAGAAAGAAAGAGAAAGAAAGAAAGTATTTTTATTTGGCAAAACGGAAAGAAGACATCAACTTTGCTCGAAAACAGACACCCAGGTAAAATAAGAAGGTACCTACTAAAAACATAATGTAGGTAGATAAGGTATAAGTCTGCGGTAGGTTGTTAGGTTTCCTCACAGGTGCCAAGTGAGTCTCCCGAACACCGCATGCCAAAAAGGCTTGGTCTCAGCATGTTGCTACTTCACACCGTTTGGGTGAGCAGCGCTGATTTTTTTTTTTATCTTGTGCAATAAGTTTTTTATATATTAAATAAATAAATAAATAATGCTGGACATTTTTCACACAGCATCATCTAGCCCCAAACTAAGCAGAGCTTGTATTATGGGAACTACATGACTGATATACTACATATATACTTTTTTTTGTAAATACTTACATATTATGCATAGAAAAACACCCAGACCTGTGACAAGTATTTGCAGATCTTACAAACATTTATCTCGTGACAGGAATCGAACCCGCAACCTTCTGCGTCTCAGGCGGACTTTCGTCCACTGCGCCACAGAGGTCGTCAAACGACCTCGTATAGCGTTAACTTGTTTACGTCCGGTAACACAATCACTCAGAAAATTGTATGGCCCATATTTATATGGGGCGAGAATCCAGTACTTTGCCGTAAAACAGTTTTAAACTAGCACTGGAGGAAAGCGTTCAGAAACAGTATTAAAAAAAAAACTATCTATGCTTTTCAGATGATGAAGAATATGATGAGGGTGACGTATCTGATGATGGCTCGGACCGGGCATTCGCTTCTGATGATGAAATGGACTCTGATGATGTTAGTGCAGATTCCCAGGTACAATTTTTAATATACTTTTAATTTCTTCAGAGCAGTGTTTGCTTCTAGCGTCTACGACTTCACTGCGTAGGGTCAGCAGAATACCAGCGCTAAGTAGGTACCTACCTAGCATTAAGCTGAGCTGATACCTTTTTGGTGCGACATTGAAATGTCTAGGTAGATGGATAAGTAACTTGCGTGGGGCTTTTCTGTTTCAGTTTTACTTATAAGTAGGCTATCCTTATTAATGTTTGTTTAATAACACTTGTTCCCACCATTTTAAACTTGCACCCTTTAAACTTGTTTTAAAATGATCAATCGATTCATCAATCGATCTATCCATTCATCGATCGATCCATTGCTCGATCCATCGACCAATCCATCAATCGATCAATCGATACCATAATAAATGTGAATCGGGAACAACGAGAAAAATAAATTCCCGTTTCCCCCCGATGGGGTAAGACCGGGGGATAACCCAAATAAGAGTAATTGACGACCTCTGTGGCGCAGTGGGCGAATGCCCGCCTGAGACGCAGAAGGTTGCGGGTTCGATTTCCGCCGGGGAACAAATGTTTGTATGATCTGAAAATATTTGTCTCGTGCCTGGGTGTTTTCTATGTATAATAATGTATACCTTTACAAAAAAAAGTATACAAGTGTTATGGGAACTAAATGACTGATATAGATCAGTCATTTAGTTCCCATAACACAAGATGCTGTGTGAATATGTCCAGCATTACTTATTTATTTTATTTTATTAATTAAGACAAAAGTTTCATACAATTATTTGTAACAGGATGGTCGCGGCAGAATGCCCGCCTGGAATGAACGGGACAATGATGACACCAAGTCCCGGTTCTCGCAGTATTCCATGTCTTCGAGCGTCATCAAACGGAACCAAGGCCTGACACTATTAGATCAGCGCTTTGAAAAGGTAAATATAGTACCACCATAACATCATCCTATCAGCCTATAACATCATCCTATCAGCCTATAACATCATCCTATCAGCCTATAACATCATCTTATCAGCCTAAACATCATCCTGTCAGCCTATTACATCATCCTATCAGCCTATAACATCATCTTATCAGCCTAAACATCATCCTATCAGCCTATAACATCATCCTATCAGCCTATAACATCATCCTATCAGCCTATAACATCATTCTATCAGCCTATAACATTATCCTATCAGCCTATAACATCATCCTATCAGCCTATAACATCATCATACTATTCGAATGCAAATAATAACATAATATATGGTGGAAATAAGCTCTAATTACAAATGAATTGCCCATACAAACGTAATACCATTATTACGTTTGTATGGGCAATTCATCTTAACCCTGAGTGCAGCAACCATGTCATCGTAAAACTTAAAACCAGCTATCATAATAAAATACGTACATAAAATTTCGTGTCTGTGCTGATGACCGTTGAAGAGTTCCTTTATCTGGAGCTAATCCTGGATGTCGATTCAGGTCATGCTTACCATAAAAATACATTGTCATCTGAACTGAACCAACATGTAAAAAATCAACACCATAGATAATAATAATAAGATGCTGGACATTTTCACACAGCATCATCTAGCCCCAAATTAAGCAGAGCTTGTGTTATGGGAACTGCATGACTGATATACTACTTATATACATTTTTTTTTGTAAATACATACATATTATACATAGAAAACACCCAGATCCCGAGACAAATATTTGCAGATGCAAACATTTGTCCCGAGGCGGGAATCGTACCCGCAATCTTCTGCGTCTCAGGCGGGCCTTCGCCCACTGCGCCATAGAGGCTGGCTATAAGATAAAAGGAAGTAGTTCTTACAAGATTTGACCTTAACAAACAAACTAACATACAATCATTGCTAGTTAAATAAAAGCTTGTGATAAATGATTATTTTTAGATGTTCGCCGACTACGATGACACGGAACTGGGTGCCCTGGACTTGGATGAGATCGAGGGTTTTATGCCGGAGTCCCACAAGATGCTGCTGCAGGCGGCGGAAGAGTTCGAGGAGTCCAAACGAAGAATTCTACTCGATAAAGAATTGGAGATCGCCAGGTATATAGATAGAAAATGCTTTATTGCACAAGATAAAACAAAATTCTACTTGATAAAGAATTTGAGGTTGCCAGATAAATAGATAGATAGAAAATGCTTTGATGCACAAGATGAAACAAACTTCTAGGTACTTGATAAAGAATGCCAGGTTGCCAGGTAGATTAGACGACCTCTGTGGCGCAGTGGGCGAAAGCCCGCCTGAGATGCAGAAGGTTGCGGGTTCGATTCCCGTAGCGGGACTAATGTTTGTATGATCTACAAATATTTGTCTCGGGTCCGGGTGTTGTCTATGTATAATTAGTATGTATTTACAAAAAAAATATCTAAGTAGTATATCAATCATGGAGTTCACATAATACAAGCTCTGCTTAGTTTGGGGCTACATGATGCTGTATGAAAAAATGTCCATTATTATTTTTATTTTTAGATAGAAAGAAAGATAGAAAATGCTTTATTGCACAAGATAAAACAAAATTATACTTCATATTATAAAAACGGGAATTTTCACGTACCGCACTATCGGTGAAGGGACCGACTAAGTTTCGACTCATTCCGAGAGTCTTCATCAGGGTGAGGGATCGCGACTTTCTATCCCCGCGTCGCGTCGTGCACTATTTGAACACGACGCGCGCACTAAATAAGGCGATAGCGCGTTTGAAGGATTACCAAAAATAAGAGAGAGTTTTATTAAATGAAATAATTGGCTACTTGAAATAGAAGTTAACTAAAGTACACCCCCGGCCACTTCAAAATCATATATAATCCTCTCCCTCCTAAGGTTGTCTGGAAGAGATCGCTTTAAGCGAAAAGACCGCCCATTGTACCTTTATCATAATGTGTTACTGTTTATTTTGTTTATATCTTAAGGTGTTTCATTCATTTGTACATAAATGAAAATAATTCATACTTAAATACATATATACTTAGATACAGACATATATTATTAGCTTCTGCCCACGGCTTCGATCGCGTGGTACTCGGATAAAAAGTAGCCTATGTGTTATTATTCTGATGTATAAGCTATATAACTAAAGTTTCATCAAAGTCCGTTCAGTAGTTTTTGCGTGAAAGAGTAACAAACATCCATCCTCACAAACTTTCGCGTTTATAATATTAGTAGGATATCCAGGTACGGTTAGCAACTATGATTAGAAATTCGAAAGTAATCTTGTGTTTTTTATGCAACTTAACTGACAAACTAGCATACGTCCCTGTTGGTAAGGTTGGGCAGCGGTTACCGTAACCTATGGACGCTTGCTATACCAGAGGTGTCAATCGCGCGTTGCCGACCTTGAGACATAACGGGTAAAAAGCCTGATGCTGTAATTTCACCGGCCTTCAAACTGGAACACAGCAATGCG
Organism: Perizoma flavofasciatum; assembly: GCA_958496245.1. Taxonomy (NCBI): domain Eukaryota; kingdom Metazoa; phylum Arthropoda; class Insecta; order Lepidoptera; family Geometridae; genus Perizoma; species Perizoma flavofasciatum. The sequence continues at coordinate 2,040,821 of OY292443.1, read as the reverse complement.
AGAATTACCTACTGCTTTAAGACAAAAATGTAGTACTAGACGAGCTCGAACATATTTTTATGCAACTTAATTGGCAAATACGCATACGGCCCACCTGTTGGTTAGGTTAGGTTACCGTAACCTATGGACGCTGTTTATTGCTAACATATACTCGTACTCATTTATTTGTAACCATGGGAACATAGAGTACACTTGGTTACGTCGAATACAATACAAATTCAAATAATCAAAATTTACTAAGTAGTATTGATGGAGAAAACAAGCGAGTTTATGTAGAATAGTTCAATAGGTAAGTACTTTAAAAAAGAAAAAAAAACAATAATCAAGTGCTTATGGTATGAATGTGCCTAGGATTTGCACAACTGAAGATCTATCTATCTTGTCAAATAGATACTGACAGAAACGACTTATAAGGTGATATTTTTGTTAATTATAGAATGCGCCGCCTGCAAGAGATTCAAGAGGAATCCGAGGAAGAGATAGAGACCGTTGAAGTGGACCCGAAGGAGAAGTGGGATTGTGAAACCATCCTCTCCACATACTCTAACCTGTACAACCATCCCAAGATTATTGAGGAACCCAAGGTAACATGCCAGGAACAACCTTCTTTATTCTTTATTATACACACAAATATACACTTACAAAAATGCAGAATTAAATGACATGTACAAAGGCGAGCTTAACCCTAAATAGAGTTTTCTCCCAGCAAACCTTGAGCTAGAGAGAGGTAATTATAGAGATAGGATCAAAAAAATGAAACAATACTTTAGTTACTTAAAACTACAAAAAAAAAACATATAATTATTACATATACTATCAAAGTCAAAGTTAAAATTCATTTATTCCATAAAATCACAAGGGTCACTTTGAAACGTCGGTTTTTATGTACTGCCTGTTCCTCGGCAGTCGGCCACTCGCTCTACTACGCGGCACGCACCGACGACCTAGCTTCTTTGATAAATGCCGCCAAACACACCGCGCCTGCGCCTAGCGGTGATTTCTTTGTTTCTATTTGATTAGACAATTGACTTTCGCGGATTAAACGATGTAGTTTTTATAGTTCTGGTATTTTATGTTTTTAACTTACGAAACAAATTTAAAATGAACAAAAAGAGGGATTAAGGTAATCTTTATCGTAAACTATATGAAGCTTACAGTGCAGCCTATGCTGATAAAAAAAAAACAAAATGTACAAGAAGAAGTTAATAACTTATGGAAACTAATTTCGTAACTGCTGTTTGAATCAATAATTTCTTAATGTATAATTGCAAAATATGTGACACTAGGGAGGGGGGAGTCTCACAAATGTGACCAGCTGTGACAAGGACGGGGGAGGGGTCAATAAACCACGAAATTCGTGTGACGTAATTTATGGATGGCCCCTAATTGGCAGTAGGAAAAGTTTTTTATCAGTTAGTTATTCTATTCTTTTCAACAGAAACCTAAGAAGATTCAAATCAATGCAAAGACGGGAATACCAACCGACGTGTTCGGTAGCGACACCAAGTTGACATTGAAATCACTCGCCAAATTCAACGCTATGCAGGAGAGTAGCGGCGAATCCGACGACGATGGCAGAACCAATGCGGAAACTATACTGTCTACACTATCTGTGCTGTCTATCAGGTAATATCATCATATAGTCCTACTGTAAGTTTAATATATCCAATGCTGAAACTATGCTGTCCACACTATCTGTGCTGTCTATCAGGTAATATCATCATCTAGCCTTACTGTAAGTAAAATATAACCAATGCAGAAACTATATTGTCCACACTATCTGTGCTGTCTCTTAGGTAATATCATCATCTAGCGCTACTGTAAGTAAAATATAACCAATGCAGAAACTATATTGTCCACACTATCTGTGCTGTATATCAGGTAATATCATCATCTAGTCCTACTGTAAGTTTAATATATCCAATGCTGAAACTATGCTGTCCACACTATCTGTGCTGTCTATCAGGTAATATCATCATCTAGTCCTACTGTAAGTAAAATATAACCAATGCGGAAACTATACTGTCTACACTATCTGTGCTGTCTATCAAGTAATATCATCATCTCGCCCTACTGTTAGTAATATATAACCAATGCAGAAACTATATTGTCCACACTATCTGTGCTGTCTATCAGGTAATATCATCATCTAGCCCTACTGTTAGTAAAATATAACCAATGCAGAAACTATTGTCCATACTATATGTGCTGTCTATCAGGTAATATCATCATCTAGCCCTACTGTTAGTAAAATATAACCAATGCAGAAACTATATTGTCCACACTATCTGTGCTGTCTATTAGGTAATATCATCATCTAGCCCTACTGTAAGTAAAATATAACCAATGCAGAAACTATATTGTCCACACTATCTGTGCTGTTTATCAGGTAATATCATCATCTAGCCCTACTGTAAGTAAAATATTACCAATGCGGAAACTATAATTATATTTGACGAACTCTGTGGCGCAGTGGGCGAAGGTCCGCCTGAGACACTGGAGGTTGCAGGTTCTATTCCCGCCACGAGACAAATGTCTCAGGTCTGGGATTTTTCTATGTATGATATGTATGTATTTACAAAAAATAAAGTATATAAGTATTATATCAGTCATGTAGTGCCCATAACACAAGCTCTGCTTACTTTGGTGCTAGATGTGCCCCAAAGTAAGCAGAGCTGATGATGTGTGAAAATGTCTAGCATTATTTATTCATTTTATACTGTCCACCCCATCTGTGCTGTCATCATCTAGCCCTACTGTTAGTAAAGTATAATCAATGCGGACTATATGTGCTGTCTATTGGGTAGCCCTTAAGTAAAATAATCATTGGTAATCATTGGTTGGCGGCACTAACATGGCCCGTTTAGTGGACGGCAAGTCATCACCTGCCTATGATTTGATTTGAATTTTAGTCAGAATTGGCAGGTTCCGTTTCATTCTACATAGCCCAGCAACCATTCCATGAGCATATACTCCTGAAATAGCCCAGTTTATCACCCAATATATCCAATAGTTTCATCAGGCGCCATCCAAAAAATAACGGTTTCTTATATATTGTACTAGCTTCTGCCTACGGCTTCGTCCGCGTGGTACTGGGATAAAAAGTAGCCTATGTGTTATTCTGATGTATAAACTATATTACTGTAAAGCTTCATCAAAATCCGTTCAGTAGTTTTTGCGTGAAAGAGTAACAAACATCCATCCTCACAAACTTTCGCGTTTATAATATTAGTAGGATAGTAGGATTGTACAAAAAGGCCTCTTATTGTTAGCTAAGATACATTATTGGTTTTCTACATTTTATAAAACTAAACTACTTGTCGGAACAACAAGTACCGTGGTACTAAAACATCCAACCTGGAGCAAATGTCTGCAGAACATGTAAATATGTATCCCGTAGCGGGAATCGAAACCCTCTTGCGTCACAGCCGGCTACTCGCCCGCCACACTGTCAAGGTTGTCCCCACTCAGATATGGATCACGGATCATCATTCAGCCTTATAATTTTTGCAGGCCCAAAGACGAAAGCCAAGAAGAGAAGAAGGAACGCAAGCGACTACTCAAAGAGTATCGCAAGGAGAGAAGAGTTGAGAAGAAGGCGAATAAAGACGCTTTTAAAGAAGAGAAGAAGAGACAAGAGAAGATCATGCTGAACAATAGAAATAACGTGCAAGGGAATAAGATTATGTGATAAGGAAAATAAATTATTTTTTAAGTGATTTTGTGTTTAGTTTGAACTAGATACTAAAAAACACGCTTATTACTATTATCCTACTTTTCCATCATGGATGGACATTATGATCCATACTAAGTATCCGTTCTTGGCCTCGAGAATGCCAAGTGGGGTAGTCAGGGGCACATCCACATTTATTTAGCACATTCCCACGTTTTTTTTGTAATATTAGTAGTTATAATGGCAGAAGCATTTTTATATTTTGACTAGGAATGTAGGCCGCTTTCCTGAATCGGATTTTAAAAATCTATATCTAATCTGCATTCAAATCTTTTAATGCAGAATAAGATGGAGGAATGAGCTCGACTAGCAACTAACATAGTATGAAAAGGCATTGGATCGTGAAGAATGGAAGAAAGGAAGGGAAGCCTTTACACTAATATATTTTTTAATACAGTACGAATTATTAAAAAAAGTCTTCATTAGGTTTTAACACTTCTATCTTCAATATTTAAAGTACTTGCATCTCATTGGCAAAGTCAGAGACGCCCCATCATACCTACTAATATTACCAATAAGGTATGGCCTTATGAATTTTATCCAGCAACAAACTAGCGACCAAAAAAAACTATCTCAAAAGAGACGATAACTGTGGAAAATAAGTGTGCGTTACTTAAGCCAAAAAATTTTTTTTTTTAAGTGTCTGCCAAACTGTACGAGAGCTACTGCCGACTGTTCAATGCTACAGTCGACAGTAGCTCTCGTGGACATATTATACTTAACTGTAAATGTTCCTAACTACTTAAACTAATTACTTATCACATAATATAATATAGCCAGATTAGCTCCCATATACGTACATAATAGATACATAATATGTAGAATCTCGCTAATTGGAGCATGCAGCCAATTAGAGTCCAATTACCTGTAAATGTACTCGAAATTTCAAATTTGGTCCCGCTGACTTAGTTATTCAAGAAATTAAGTTTATACTGAAACAAATTTTGTTTGTGGTCGAGTTATTTCCCGTAAACTATTAGCTTCTGTAGGATAAAATTGCCCATGGTCGTTCTAAATGAGATTCAAAGGTACAGCCACAATTATATGTATTCATAAGAAAAGTGGTCCTTTATTCCAAATTGGTTTTCTGGAACAAATCGCTGTTTGCGATAAGAGCGCCAATCGTAGAACTTATGTAAGATGTATTTTGTAATAGTGCATAATATCTCAAGTCGTCAATAAAGTATTTTTATTATTATTAATACAGGAAATCAAAAACAAAATAATTGTAATTAATTTATTGCTTCCTTTTAATACATAAAAATACCTTTAAAACTAGGTAAATAAACCATAATCTATCAACTATATACAAAAACAGATCAACATAAATATATAGGTACATATATAGGAATGTGTGCTTGATTCTTAATCACATTCCATCATAAATACGCATTTATCATCAATCTAACTAATGGTCAGTCCACACATACAAGCTTATTTGCATTTTACCAAATTTTAAAATTTTACTTCAACGATGTTATATGTTGTACCAGAGTATCTGATGCGATATTATGTCCTTAATACATTTTATATAACGACGAGTGCGTTAATAACGCAAGTAGGACGCAATTTCGGTTCTACACACAATCATATAACGCAATTGTGGGTGTGTGTGTGTGTGTGGGTGTGTGGGTGTGTAGGTGTGTGGATGGGTGTGTGTGTGTGTGTGTGTGTGAGAGAGAGAGAGAGGGGGGGGCTAAGCTGCTAACCACGACTAAGCTGATAAGAAAATGATAGCTATAGATACTGCATTTTGGCATTAAGCCTGTGAAATGGATCGTTGATGATCGACAGTCTATGACAGCACCAGTCCCTCGTAGCCCAGCCCCTCGGGGTCGAGGCACTCCATCCGGTTCTTGATGTGTTGCAGCGTGTTGTGGAAATGCATGGTTATTTATGAGAGCACCAGTCCCTCGTAGCCCAGCCCCTCGGGGTCGGGGCACTCCATCCGATTCTTGATGTGTTGCAGCGTGTTGTGGAAATGCTTGGTTATTTATGAGAGCACCAGTCCCTCGTAGCCGAGCCCCTCGGGGTCGGGGCACTGAATCCGATTCTTGATGTATTGCAGCGTGTTGTGGAAATGCTTGGTTATTTATGAGAGCACCAGTCCCTCGTAGCCCAGCCCCTCGGGGTCGGGGCACTCCATCCGATTCTTGATGTATTGCAGCGTGTTGTGGAAATGCTTGGTTATTTATGAGAGCACCAGTCCCTCGTAGCCGAGCCCCTCGGGGTCGGGGCACTCCATCCGATTCTTGATGTGTTGCAGCGTGTTGTGGAAATGCTTGGTTATTTATGAGAGCACCAGTCTCTCGTAGCCGAACCCCTCGGGGTCGGGGCACTGCATCCGATTCTTGATGTATTGCAGCGTGTTGTGGAAATGCTTGGTTATTTATGAGAGCACCAGTCCCTCGTAGCCCAGCCCCTCGGGGTCGGGGCACTGCATCCGATTCTTGATGTATTGCAGCGTGTTGTGGAAATGCTTGGTTATTTATGAGAGCACCAGTCCCTCGTAGCCGAGCCCCTCGGGGTCGGGGCACTCCATCCGATTCTTGATGTATTGCAGCGTGTTGTGGAAATGCTTGGTTATTTATGAGAGCACCAGTCCCTCGTAGCCGAGCCCCTCGGGGTCGGGGCACTGCATCCGATTCTTGATGTATTGCAGCGTGTTGTGGAAATGCTTGGTTATTTATGAGAGCACCAGTCCCTCGTAGCCGAGCCCCTCGGGGTCGGGGCACTCCATCCGATTCTTGATGTGTTGCAGCGTGTTGTGGAAATGCTTGGTTATTTGATCGACTTCCTCCGATTGGTCCAGATTCGCCAGCTCCTCACGTATCTTTTGTATAATCTGCGGGAGAAAGAATATAATAAATGTTACTTAACCAATACTATGCACAGCATGGATAGGTTAAAATGTTACATCCAACTGTAGAAAGAACGGAATGTCATTTATACAAAAGTTATAAATAATAATAACACCAAACAGGTAACATAAAACGAAACGAAAAACAGACAGACTGAGTACCTAAATATTTATGTAATGTTGGATCAAATGGTTCTTCGTCTTAGCATAATGTTGTACCAACACCTAGGTAGATCGGCGCATCTGACCTACCGTGAGGACACGAAGATTGATGAACAACCGGGGTTAGTCACAGGCACGTCCATACATAACATTATTTATCTCGGGTCTGGGTGTTTTCTATGTATAATATGTATGTATTTACAAAAAAAAGTATATAAGTAGTATATCAGTCATGTAGTTCCCATAATACAAGTTCTGCTTACATTGGGGCTAGTAGATGCTGTGTGAAAAAAATGTCCAGCAAAAAAAAATACATTACGCACATGCCCGCGTTTTGCAAGCAGTTAGCATTCCACGTGACAGGTCGGCAAGCCCATCGCCGATTCATACATCTATCTTTAAAACATATATCTCACTACTATTATAAATGCGAAAGTTTGTGAGGATGGATGTTCGTTACTCTTTCACGCAAAAACTACTGAACGGATTTTGATGAAACTTTACAGTGATATAGGTTATACATCAGAATAACACATAGGCTACTTTTTATCTGGGTACCACGCGGGCGAAGCCGTGGGCAGAAGCAAGTATATAATAAATGATCTTTAAGATATAAACTGACCGCGTTTAAAAGGCTGGTGGTCTCCGAGTACCACGCGGGCGAAGCCGTGGGCAGAAGCTAGTATATAATAAATGATCTTTAAGATATAAACTGACCACTTTTATAAGGCTGGTGGTCTCCGGGTACCACGCGGGCGCAGCCGTGGGCAGAAGCTAGTATATAATAAATGATCTTTAAGATATAAACTGACCGCGTTTATGAGGCTGGTGGTCTCCGGGTACCACGCGGGCGCAGCCGTGGGCAGAAGCTAGTATATAATAAATGATCTTTAAGATATAAACTGACCGCTTTTATAAGGCTGGTGGTCTCCGGGTACCACGCGGGCGCAGCCGTGGGCAGAAGCTAGTATATAATAAATGATCTTTAAGATATAAACTGACCGCGTTTATGAGGCTGGTGGTCTCCGAGTACCACGCGGGCGCAGCCGTGGGCAGAAGCTAGTATATAATAAATGATCTTTAAGATATAAACTGACCGCGTTTATGAGGCTGGTGGTCTCCGAGTACCACGCGGGCGCAGCCGTGGGCAGAAGCTAGTATATAATAAATGATCTTTAAGATATAAACTGACCGCGTTTATGAGGCTGGTGGTCATGGCGTCGTTGCCGCGCTCCCGCAGCAGCGCGTACCGCGCCAGCAGCTCCGCCAGCAGCTGCGCCTGCACGCCGCCGTCCATGCACTGCTGCGCCACGCGCGCGCCCTTCTTCACGCAGTCGAGCGCCCGCCCCGCGTCGTTCAGTGCCCACTTCGAACAAACAAACATAGCTATTGGCCTCGATTCTGTAGTACACTTACTAAACTAAATTTAAACTGTCGCTCTCTTTCAATGATAGTGTACGCAAGAAAGAAATGGCAAGAATTTCACTGATGTGTGCTGCTGTAAAATCAGTTTACGTGCCGCTTTTCTTCGTGTTTATAGTCAGCATGTTTTGAAGTCACTACTAAATTTGTATGGAAAACTTAAATCTGACTAATTTGAAAGCACTAAAATTGTAGCTATCTCTTTATTGCTCGCACTATCGGTAAAAGAGACCGACAGTTTAAATTTAGTTTAGTAAGTGTACTACAGAATCGAGGCCATTATGAGCGGGTTTCCGTTCCCGCTGCGAGGATGTTTGTATGATTAGCGAATGTTTGTTTCGGGTCTGGATGTTTTCTATGTATAATATATATTTTCAAATATATAGGTAGTATATCAGTCATGTAGTTCCCATAATACAAGCTCTGCTTAGTTTGGGGTTAGATGATGCTGTGAGTAAAATTTCCAGCATTATTATTATTATGACTATACCTATATTATTATTATGACGACCTCTGTGGCGCATTGGGCGAAGGTCCGCCTGGGACGCAGAAGGTTGCGGGTTCAATTCCCGCCACGGGACAAATGTTTGTATCTGCAAATATTTGTCTCAGGTCTGGGTGTTTTCTATGTATATTATGTATGTATTTACAAAAAAAATATGTATATAAGTAGTATATCAGTCATGTAGTTCCCATAATACAAGCTCTGCTTAGTTTGGGGCTAGATGATGCTGTGTGAAAATGTCTAGCATTATTTATTTATAATAACTAAGAATATAGTAATGAATCGTAGGTTGAAATTCGTGGTCTCTGCCTGCCCCAGTGGTAATTCACTGTACCTATATAAACAATATATATCGTTTCAATTCTGAAAACGTTCACAATTGAAACGATATAAACTTATTCTAAAACATAATATTAAGATTTTCAGGAAGATTATAATGGAAATGTGTAAAAGAAAATCCTGCTTCCAGCGAAGTCAAAAGTCAAATACGTATCCTTTTTTTATTTCCTTGCATTTTTTGAGAAAAGCACTATAATATGCCTCGGCGATGGCAATTGCAACTGAAAAAGTTCCGAATTGAAACGATATAAACGTATTCTAGAACATTAAGAATCTCTGACACATTTCAACTGAAAAGTATCGAAAGAGAATCTCAAATCTAAATTCACAGTTTGGGATTAGTCCCAAGGCCTATGAAATTACAAATGCATATGACTTTTCGCCCGTTATGTCTCGGGGAAATTTGTGAGGATGGATGTTTGTTACTCTTTCACGCAATAACTACTGAACGGATTTTGATGAAACTTTACAGTAATATAGCTAACATATCAGAGTAACGCATAGGCTACTTTTTATCCGGGTACCACGTGGGCGAAGCCGTGGGCAGAAGCTAGTATTGTAATACTAGTACAACTAGTCTAGCTAGCGTCCATAGATCACGATCTTTACATTTTAAACTATTCGCTTTATTTTATGTATATGATGTATGTATTTAATTTTATTAAAGTATTTATTTATGTTGCATGTATATGTGTAATTATATATTTTTATTTATTTATATTAGATACTTTATGTATTTTATTTATTACCTATTTGTTAGTATCTATTTGAATGAATGAAAATACTTCATTGTACACCTTAAAATACAAACGAAATAAACAGTAACACATTATGATAAAGGTAAAATGGGCGGTCTTAGCGCTAAGAGCGATCTCTTCCAGACAACCTTTGGATGGAGAGGATTATATAAGATTTTGAAGTGGCCGGGGGTGTACTTTATGCTTTGTGTAAACTACCTTAAATAATATTATCCATAAAACATACTACAGCAGAATATAATAAATAATAACATATAACATTAACATAACATATATATTTATAACTACTTGTACACTTTCCAAATTAATAAAGCATTATTACACCCCCAGCCATTATTAGAATCTCATTAAATCCTCTCCATCCAAGGGTTCTCTGGAAGAGATCGCTTCTAAGCGATAAGGCCGCGCATTGACTTGCAAAAACAGGGAAAAGTTTTATTTCTATGTCTATTAAATTGTATAACTTTATTCCTATTGACATAAGAAATAAGAGTGACATTGAATTTTACAAGTATGTAAAAAATAAATTATTATTTAAAAGCTATTATAAAATTGACGAAGCTTTTGCTGATAAACATTTATTTTGTGATGTTAAATAATAATCGTATTCATATCCGATTTGTTACCTACCTTAAGTACCTACCTTGTAATTTTGTGTTTGACGTTTCTAAGTACATGTAACATGCCAAAAGATAAATAAAAATTATGATTATGATTATGATTATGATTACTATTATGATTATGATTATGATTGTACTGTAAGGGGTTTTTTTTCAGTTATACCTATTTTTCTTATGATGTACAATAAAGTATTTTCATTCATTCATTCATCAAGTTAACTGCTTACCAAAGCACATGGGTGCCTTCACCGATAGTGAAAATTCCCGTTTTTACAATATGAATTGTCAAGTTCACGATAGTTTTTGGGTGGATCGTATTTTGCTACTTAGGTTTTACAAAAGATATTCACCTGTTTTCCATCTTTAGGCGGTTTCCAGAACAGGTGGGCGCAGAGAGCCACCGCGCGGCTCTGATCCGGTTTCTTGAGCAGCTTGCTGGCGGCCAGAGCACACTGTGTACGCATGGGCTCAGCATTCTCAGCGCCTGAGTAACATAACATAAAGTCAAAGTCAATCGGATTTTATTCATGAGAAAGAACGAAATAAATAAAATCATTTAGCGCGTCACAACACATTTTGAAACTAAGTTAGGATGGTGGGAAAAGTTATGAAAAAAAAAATATACAGGGAGTAAAAAGACGACTACCGGAAACGAAAGGGGGTGTACAGCACCATAAAACCCAAACGAAAAAAAACAGTTGTCCGAAAAAAAAAAATATTGCCGTAGAAAAATAATGTTACAAGATTTTTATTTATTTCGGCAGCCAGCAATGTACGCTCGGTCAATGACCGAGGACGAGTCCCCGCGTGCCCGTACTAAACGATCAGCTGTTCGTGTATTGTGTCCGGAATTTGCTTGCTGCGCGTACATTGCTGTTTTTTTTGTTATTTGTTTTTTGCTTTTATTAATTAAATAATTAGATAGATAGTCTTATAATGTTGTACTGTGTATGTAACAAGAAAAAAAATTAAAAGGATGTAGATATGTCAACATATTTTTAGCGTTTTTTTTTTCGCTAAATATATTCAGAATCATGGTCTGATTGCAACCCCTTAGTTTTCGGTAGACGTCTTTTTACACCCTGTATAAGTCAGAATCAGAATAGCCTACTTAAAAGTATAACTGAAACAGAAATTCTCCACGACCCTTACTAAGCCATCTACCTAGACAATTCAATGTCGCACCAAAAAGGTATCAGCTCAGCATAATGCTAGTTGTACCTAATAGGAACAATAAAAAGGAAAAAACAAACTAACTAAACTAAAACTTAAATGCTCATTGTGTGTGTGTGTGAGAGAAAGAAAGAGAGTGTGTGAAAGTGGGTGTGAGTGTGTGAGAGAGAGTGTTTGTGGGGTGAGGGGTGTGAGTGTGTTTGTGTGATCGGCTTCCTCCAAAATCTCCACTCTCTTAGGAGTGTGAAATGAATAAAAGGGTTAATGAATAAAACATTAGTAGGATATTTACCAAAACAGTTGATCTGTTCGAAGGTGGCTATGATCAGCGTCATATGTGCCAGCTGTGACTTGCTGTCGGATATCTCGTCTTCGTAAATGGTGAACGCCTGCGAGAGGAATTCGTACGCGATCGTCTCGTGGTTGCTGAAGCCGATCTCGCTGATAGCCAGCGCGCCTTGGAGGAACAACCTGGTAACATTAACAAGTTAATTATGTTGCAAATTATGCTCTAGCCCTGTTCTACTCTAACACTGAAATAAGGATAGAGGCAGACAACTTTTATAACGAAGCTAGAGTGATTATGAATAAGAGGATAAGAGGATTGAGGTGACGAAGAAGTGGCAATCACAATAGGCCTGTGGAAGCAGTGATACAAAAGCCACAAAAAATGGTGACACTTTAATGCGCAATTAATGATCGCTTCTAAGCGATCAGACCGCCCATTGTACTTTAAGTTTTGTTTTTTTAGTTTTGTTAAGTTATATCTATTTTTCTTATGGTGTACACTGTACAATAAAGTATTTATATTCATTCATTCAAATTCAAAAAGTGACTAAATAATTTTCTACCAGCCAATCTAATCTGTTAAGGATTGGCGGTATTGTTAAATAAATAATGCTGAACATTTTTCACACAGCATCATATAGCCCCAAAGTAAGCAGAGCTTGTGTTATGGGAACTACATGACTGATATACTACATATATATATTTTTTTGTAAATACATACATATTATAAATAGAAAAGTATAATATGTACGTATTCATAACCGAGAAATATTTGCTTTATTATACCTCGTGTGTTCATAAGTTTTGAGACGAACTTATTTAATTAAATTAAAAAGAAAGTAATTCATGCAACCTTTTTTAAACTTTTAAAATTTTAAATTTCGAATGTTTTGAATCAGAAAAAATATACATTTGAATATTTGTTTCATTCTCCGTGAAAATGGCGCCAACAAAAGATTTGCGTGCGACTGTAATTTCACTGTTTCAAGCAGGAAAAAAACCAATGCAAGTTTTTAGTGAAATCCAAAGTTTGGGATGTAGTCGGAACTTTGTGTATTATACCATAAAGAGGTACAAGGAGACCGGCTCTTTAGAAGACCGTGGAAGATGTGGCCGCCCGCGGTCTGTAAGGACGCCCGCCAACATCAAAGTAATCAGAGAGCGAATTCGTCGCAACCCTTGCCGGACTCAAAAGAAATTAGCTCTGCAGACCAACATTTCGCGAATATCGGTGAACAGGATACTTAAATATGATCTTAAACTAAAGACCTACAGTCGAAGGAAAGTGCATTATTTAAACGAGCGTCTTCGTAAATTGCGACTGGAACGATGTCGGAACCTATTGAAGAGACACGATCCAAAAAATATCCTGTTTACCGATGAAAAGATCTTCACGGTGGAAGAAAAGTTTAACCGGCAGAACAATAAGGTTTACGCCAGAAGTTCAAAGGACGTCCAGCCATCTGTACGCAATGTCCAGCGCACTCATCATCCAGCAAGTGTGATGGTTTGGTGGGGTGTTTCCTACGAGGGGGTCACTTCGCTTCATTTTTGCCAGCAAGGCGTCAAGGTGAAGGCACAAAATTACCAAACCGACATATTGGAAGCGGTGGTTAAACCATTAAATGATACGCTATTCGCTGGAAAATACTGGGTTTTCCAACAGGACTCTGCTCCCTCCCATAAAGCTAAGACTACCCAACGTTGGCTGGAGGCCAATTTGCCAGGCTTCATTCGGAGCGAAGATTGGCCCTCGTCAAGCCCTGACTTGAATCCTTTGGATTATTCTTTATGGACGGAATTGGAGCTGAGGGCATGCAGAAAGTCTCACCCAAACCTGGATTCTCTCAAGCGAGCCCTTATTAAAGAATCGAAACGGATTCCTATTGAAAAGATTCGTGCCGCCATAGATGAATGGCGCACGCGTTTGAAGGCCTGCATTGAATGCAAAGGCGGCCATTTTGAATGATTTATTTTTAAATACAGATCTAGATGTCAGTAGTTTTAATTTTAATATCCAATAAATGAATACTCAACACGAGGTACACTTGTATAGTTTATATTTTTCTATTTTTGTCCCACTGGGCAAAGGCCCCACCTTCTTTCCACTCGAGATTGAACGCTGTCACAGCCAACGATACCAGATGCGCGGGAAGGCGGGAGCCTTCTCATCCTAGGCCTTCCACGACCGCCTTGCAATGGGGAGCAGTGGATGATTTACCACCAGGCTAAGCAGGCTTGAGCCTAGGGTTGCAGATTTAAGGGGCAGCAAATTTGGGGACCGACTTTTTTTTAGCCCAGGTTGAGCAGGCTTGAGCCTAGGGTTGCAGATTTTTAGGGCGGCAAATTTGGGGGCTAACTTTTTTTTTAACCGTATCGCCAAATCGCCACTGGTCGGGAAATGGGCCTTCGAACCATCGTAGGCACACTCCGGGCACTGGCCCTTAAACAAGCATCTCTACAACATCGGAACTACCGACAGCTGACTCTGTAGAGGTTGCCTGACTGAAGAAGAATCAGCAGCCCACGTAATCCTGGAATGTATGGGCGTAGCAACTCAACGCGAATTCTCAACAACCCAAGGTCACTCCGCGAAGTCTGCGAAGATCCCAGGAAGCTTCTGTGCTTCTAGCCGGAGTTCATCTAGTCATCTAGCCAGGCTTCCACGTATGGACCAACTTAGAATCCGAATGCGGAAAAAGAAATCTACCTACATACATACCATTATATGTATGTATCAAATCAAATGTTTATTTCAGTAACTTAATCTACTTATACATAATATGCGTTTGAGATCTCCTTTTAAGTATGTAGATACCTGTGGTAGGAGAACTCGCTCTTCCGTAACAATATTTCTTCGAGACTAAGTTCTAAAATAATGTATTAATGTATTATTATGACTCTAGAAACTATAAACAATGGATTGTGTATCCTATATCCTATGTCGAGTATGTGCTTGTGTATGAGTGTACAAATGTAAATGTGAGTGTGGATGGTGTGTGTGTGAATGGTGTGTGTGTGAATGTGTGTGTGTAGTGTGTGTAGTGTGTGTGTGTATGTGTGTGTGTGTGTGTATGTGTATGTGTGTATGTGTGTATGTGTATGTGTATGTGTGTATGTGTGTATGTGTATGTGTATGTGTGTGTGGTTGTGTGTGTATGTATGTGTGTGTGTGTGTGTGTGTTTGAAAGATTGTGGGTGGGTGTACGCGTGGGTGTGATCTAGTGGGTAAAAAAATAATTTTGAGAACCTGTGATTTAGACGTTACTCTATCCTTCCTTCTTTTACTAAGGTGGACTCCCTTTTGATGGATTGGGAGGCAATCTGTGCTGGTTTATTGCGATACTTGCGATGAGTTTATTACCTGAGCGGCAATTCTGCGAGTTCTGCTTTGGTCAGCATAGTGATGGTCTGATGGCAGAACTGGAAGATCTTCTGGCATTTTTTCTCCCACATCTCATCCTAGAGCACACAAAGAAGTTGTTTTCAGTATATTCGCAAAAAATCATTAAATTTACCAATCAATTAAAAATAATAATACCGGGTGTAATAAGACTACTCTCGAAAACTTCGAGGAGCGAAAGTACCCATTAATATGAACAACTTTTACTATAGAACTACTGTGAACGCGAAAAAAAAATCAGCCGTTCCATACTAAAGTTCAATACCTACTTGGCTGAAATGTATGGAACAGCTGATTTTTTTTTTCGAGTTCACAGTACTTTCATAGTAAAAGTTGTTTGTATTGATGGGTACTTTCACCTCCCGAAGTTTTCAGGAGTAGTCTTTTTACACCCTGTATAAGAAATTAAATGTCAAAAAAAAGACTTCCTCACGTGCATACGTTATTTTCATCACTCGAGATAAAACTCTTTCGAATAATGTTTCGGCTACTCGTGATCCCGTAATGATGATGATGTTCTTTTTATTTGTACGGGAAAAGTAGCAATCCCAGGGAAAAAACTTTTATGGGACCACTTCGAGATCATTCTCTATGTAACAGCAAAAGAATCACCAAATTGGGTTAACAATTGGTGGAGATATCAAACTTTAAAAAAACCTCATTTTTAAGTCTGTTAAAAACTGAAATGTCGGCTACAGTTATGCCCGTTAGGCTTAGAAGAAAACGCCAATTAGCATTAAGTTTGCCTAAGTACATATTTTATCTTGTGCAGTAAAGCATTTTTTTTTTGCGTGATATTAAGGCATTTATAATTACTAAAGTTACAATTTTGTATGCTTAAGAGCAAATCATAGTGCACAAAAAAAATCTGTAAACAAATTAAGAATTCGAATTTGAATTTTCTATCTACCTATGTACCTGATCAGCGATGTCCTTATAAGTGGAAGCGAGGGCGAAGGCATGGAACATGATGGGAGGGAAGGTGTGCTGGATCCTCCTCGCGCCGCCGCCTTGCAGCACCCTCCTCGCGCCAGAGAGGATCAGGTACTGCTGATCCGCTGACTCAGACTTGAAGTGGTGGATGAGTCTGCGGAAAATATACATCAATCGAAGCTATATATACACTACACTAGCAGTCGCCAGCGGCTTGGCACGCGTGGAGTTGAGTTTTTAAAACAACCCCTACACACTTTCACACACCATTACTCCCTTTGAAATGACAAAATCCAAATACCCTTAAGAGGCCAGCAGAGGATGAATTGTCCATACAAACGTAATACCAAAATAATTTGTAATTAGAGCTTATTTGCACCATATTATGTTATTATTTGTATTCGAATAGCACCTATCTAGGTACCTGGATATTATTTTTTTCAAAATACTTACTTAAAATGAAATGTAAACGAATCGCATTTTGCATATTTTTAACGTCATACATGACATTTTTTCTTCTCATTTGTTTCTTATTCAAAACAACAATACTTTACGTATCGTCTGGCTAACCAGACTGTAACTAGACAATATAAGCTATGTACCTAAGTACATAGCTTATATCGTCTAGTTACAGAATAACAACACAATGTGAAAAATACAATAATTATTCAGTCATCATTTTTGGTATTACGGAACACAACCAAATTTATAACAAATTCTGAACGGCTGATATTGCTATCGCGTCAGCACGGAGCGGGCTTGCATCAGCCAAAAAGAGATAGCGATATTCGGGGCCATTTATGTACGCGCCGCGAATTGAAATTGCGAGCTGCAACCTTAACACGCAGTAGCTGCAATTCAAATGTTCACATTCGACCTAGCAAAGCTGTTAAGGTACGCTAAATAGTATGTTTAAATAAATTATGCATAAATATGCCTAAATTTTAATGAAATATATGTACATTTTCTTTAGGTTAAATAAATAAATAAATAAAAATTTGTTAAAAATCTAAATCGACGACCTATGTGGCCTAGGGAATCCTAGTGTGTGGTCAGGACTATGTATGTGCCTTTTGAGGTGTTTATTTATAAACTAGCTGTCCCACGGACGCCCTCGGGCCCCAGGCCACCGCGTCGCATCTCCCACCCGCGCTATTACTTATTTCGGCCTTTATTCTCGGCCTCCCAAGCCTATATCCTTCCTATAACCTTATAGCCCACTTTTTCTCAAAGTGGGCGATAACGCCCCCTTGTGGCTTGGAGGCCTTCAGGGGGGCGGTAGAAGGCTCTAGAAGATATTGAAGGCGCTAATGCGGTCTAGAGGGGAAAGCATACGCTGTTATGTTTAAAAACTTTGGGGGGCGCTAGGATTTTTTTTATTCTCAAAGTGGGCGATGGTAAAAATAAGTTTGAGAACCTGTGTTATATAACCTTCCTCATGAATTGAGCTATTTAATGCAAAAATACTTTTATTCAAATCCGACTCATACATAGTTCCGGTGATTAAAAAGATCAAACAAAAATAAAAAAAAACAATCTCCTCAGCTTTATTATAAGTATAGATAGATAAGCCAGTAAATCTAATAAAATAGTAGTAAATCTAATAATTACATTATTATCCAAACGGCCAGAGGTGGCAATGGACTGAAAAGAGGTCCATTGTTGGAGCTGGCAATGGACTGAAAAAAGGTCCAAGGGTTGTCATGGAAGGAAAAAAGGAGAGACCTTTGCCCAGCAGTGGGACAGTAGATTAATAAAAAAAATACCTTGCAAGTAGACTTTGCTCTTCCACGAAATCTTCTGCATCAAGCTCCGAAGCCTGATCGGGCTGATCTTTAACGAGCACATCCAACATACCCAAAACTGATTCTACCTGCAATAGGAAACCACATAACGTAAATAACACTAATGTTATAGAGAGGGAAAGTTTGTAAGTTCGGATGTAGGAGGTAATCTAGTAAACTGCTCATCCAATTAAAAAAAATATTCCACAAATAGTTAGAATGGACTTTCAGGGTGGACATAGACTGTACATTATTCCGTTTAAGGTTCCCAGACTTTTTTTTCTCATAGACCACTTTCAAAATTTAGCTGGTTCCGGTGGACCTACATTTCTACCATATTCCCAAAACTCGACAAAAAATGTGAAGATTAGATCTAACTATGGAAGTTTGCGTTGCGGCTGAGTTCCAACCACGAATTATGTAATAAATAACGAAAAAAAAAGTGAGAATTGATTGGTTAATTAATTAATTGATTGTGCTGGGAGTGGATGTCAAAAAAGTAAAGTTGGTCAATCAAAAAAGTGATTCCATCTAACTTTACTTTTTTGACATCAACTCACAGCACAAGGAACCAATCCATTCTCACTTATTTCATTTAGAAAACTCCCCATTCGGAGTGGTGAAAATAAAAATAAAAATAGTATATTTTTTTGTGTTGTATTTATTCAAATATGTAATTTTTGCACTATTAATTGTGAACCCCCATTTTTTTGTCACGCCAACGTAGACCCCCGTCGAGTCTCCCGTGGACCCCTGGGGGTCCACCTGGACCACTTTGTGAACTAAGGCGTTAAAATAAAAGGGCTTTTCTTGTGGACCAATCTTGCAAGGTATGTCTACATAAAATTGATGGAGCGATTGCGTTTCGTAACGACCCGTGAAGACAGTTCAGTTCAAGCTTTGAATGAGTGTTTCGCATTCAAATCTTGAACTGTGCATTCGGAAATCGGAAAACACTTAAATTAAACACTTTTTAAAAATAGTGTTTTTTGAAAAAAAAACAGTCGTCAATTTAATTTGTGATTATTCATATTGTAAAAACGGGAATTTTCACGTCCGTCGTCGAGTGCACTCACCCTGATGAAGACTCTCGGAACGAGTCGAAACTTGTGCCTTTCCGATAGTACGGTACGTGAATTTTCCCGTTTTTACATTAAGAGTGTTAATTAGATATAGAATTTGACTTCATTATTTATACAACCCTAGCTACTAAACCATAGTTCCTCCTGTGATCATGCATGCAACTATATTCGAATGAATGAAATATTCATTCATTCATTCATCGAAATATCGGGAAACGTTCAAACTAACAAATCATTATAAATATCCCGTTTTTAGTAAAGATTACAATCGATCTTCAGGCGTTGAAATAAGTGCATCACTCTCTAGTATATCATCGATCAGATGAACGGTTGAAGTGATTGATCAGCGGCGCGTAGTTCTGCTGTTTGATCAGCGTCAGTACGTCCTTGAAGAGCCTATAACAATACTTACATCTTCAGGCGTTGAAATGAGCGTATCTCTCTCTAGTATATCATTGATCAGATGAAAGGTTGAGGTGATTGATCAGCGGCGCGAAGTTCTGCTGTTTGATTAGCGTCAGTACGTCCTTGAAGAGCCTATAACAATACTTACATCTTCAGGCGTTGAAATGAGCGTATCACTCTCTAGTATATCATTGATCAGATGTACTGCGTGGTTGAGATGATTGATCAGCAGCGCGTAGTTCTGTAGTTTGATCAATGTCAGAACGTTCTTGTAGAGCTTATAGCAATACTTACATCTTCAGGCGTTGAAATGAGCGTATCACTCTCTAGTATATCATTGATCAGATGTACTGCGTGGTTGAGGTGTTTGATCAGCAGCGCGTAGTTCTGTAGTTTGATCAGCGTCAGAACGTTCTTGTAGAGCTTATAGCAATACTTACATCTTCAGGCGTTGAAATGAGCGTATCACTCTCCAGTACATCATTGATCAGATGAACGGCGATCATCCGCCGCCCTGCGTGGTTGAGGTGCTTGATCAGCGGCGCGTAGTTCTGCAGTTTGATCAGCGTCAGTACGTTCTTGTAGTGATCAGCGGGCAGCTTCAGAATCTTCATGAGCTCTTTGAACACTGGCGTATTGTGTTCCAAATGAGTTTTTCCGCTGAATTAAAAAAAAAAAAATCACAAATTATACATAGTACAAAAAAAACAAATACGAATACACTATTGTATTCGCATGATGGACATCCTCAGATACATATATAGATAGATACATAGAAAATACTTTATTGCACACCTTTTTTTCTTTTTTTTTTGTTGTTCTTTTATTATGTTTCTGTGTTTATACTGTAAATACTACTGTGTGTAGTGCACGGTGCGACGCGGAAGGAGAAAGTCGCAACCACTCACTCTGATGAGACTCTCGGAATGAGTCGAAACTTAGTCGGTGCCTTCACCGATAGTGCAGTACGTGAAAATTCCCGTTTTTACAATATGAATAGTCAAGTTCACGATAGTTTTTGGAATAAAACTGTAAATTTGTATTATGCACAATAGAGTTTATTTATCTATCTATCAAATAATACTTGAATACAAGTTTACAATGTTGTACAATGGACGGCCTTATTGCTATATAGCTATATCTACCAGACAACCTTTGGATTTTACCATACAAAGTAAATGTTTTTTTTTTTTTTTTTTTGTA
This sequence comes from Perizoma flavofasciatum, assembly GCA_958496245.1. Taxonomy (NCBI): domain Eukaryota; kingdom Metazoa; phylum Arthropoda; class Insecta; order Lepidoptera; family Geometridae; genus Perizoma; species Perizoma flavofasciatum. The sequence goes on along the minus strand of OY292443.1, from coordinate 2,020,151 downwards.
GATTTTTAAGGGTAATAGGAGATAGTCAGAGACTTCTCCTAATATTACATTTGACACATGCCTGCGTTTTGCAAGTCAGCATTCCACGTGACAAGTAACAAGACCATAGCCGCTTAAAAGGCTGGTTCTAGCTAGGGCATGCCTCGCGATGTTTTCCTTCACCGTTTCGAACATTACATCCGGTATTTACCTGTTTTGGTGTATATCCGCGCAAATCTTATCAGTATGAGCGAGCACTCTGTCCACGTAGTTGAGTTTGTCAGGGTGGCAGCGCTGGGCGAGTTTCAGGAGTGCCAACTGCAAGCTGAGCGTGTCCTCGGGAGGCACGTCCATACGATTCTGTTGGGAAAAGTATTCACACATTACAATATGAATAAATAAATAAAAATACGACTTAGGTAAATATCTATGTCTGGGTGTTTTATATGTATAATATGTATGTATTTACAAAAAAAAGTATATCAGTAGTATATCAGTCATATAGTTCCCATAATACAAGCTTTGCTTCGTTTGGGGGTAGATGCTGTGTGAAAAAGTGCCCAGCATTATTTATTGTTTTTTTTTTACAGGGTGTCCCGGGATGTGTATATAATGCCGGAAGGAGGTCATTGACACCGTGGTGTCAATGACCTCCTTGTTGTATCCAATCCAATGTAGGGAACATTGAACAAACAATGTTCCCTACATTGTTTGTTCTACGACTTTGACAATCACCTCTTGTGACGTAACACTCAAAAGTCAACTAAACAGCTGTTTAGTTGATATTGGGGATGTGTTAAGAGCAGGTAGTATGATGGTCATTTCATGAATGAAAAACATGGAAATCCAAAAAGTCGTTGAACAAACAATGTTCCCCACCACGGTGTCAATGGCCCTCCTTCCGGCATTATCTCTCAAAAATTAGATATGTACAATAACCAATTATAAATAAATAATGCTGGTCATTTTTCACACATCATCTAGCCCCAAACTAATCAGAACTTGTATTTTTGGAACTACATAACTGATATAATACATATATTTATTTTTGTTACTTTTTACATACATATTATACATAAAAAACACCCATATCCCGAGAAAAATATTCGCAGATCATACAAAAATTTGTCCCGCGGCTGTAATCGAACCCGCAACCCTCTGTCTCAAGCAGATCGCGCCCACTGCGCCACAGAGGTCGTCTAAGAAAATACGTCCCTCAAAGAAAATAAAGACTCATTTGCCTTAACTGCCAATATATTGTACCATACCTGGGTTATAGCAGCGACCTGGTCGGAGAACACTTCAAACAGCTGCACCTCCTGCTCTATACCATCTTCCAGCGTCACGCTCAGATTTACATTGCCTTCGTTGCGCTGTGAATTAAAAAAAAAACGTATTTAACAAAAACATAAAACGTCCCCCGTGGCGCGAGGAGACAGCTGTAACGATGCTAGGTTTGCTGCGAGGAATCACCGTTAGTTCACTATCAAATTTTAAATTCACGCAGTTTTTCAATTCAATTAAATTTATTAATCTTTTGATAAATTACATGTTCTTTGATAAGTCATTTTAGCAAAATACAGATATAGCTTCATAATAATCAATTTATAAAATACTAGCTGCGCCCCGCGGTTTCACCCGCGTAAGTTTCGATTGCGTTGGAATATCGGCGATCTAATTAAATTTTAGAACACAAAAGCTGCTATTGTGACTTAACTATGATAGTAAGATATATTCGCGGACTTTTTTGTAGGTAATAATGAGTACTTTAATCATGTAGCACATCATTTTTATGTATCATCAATAGTTTTCTCAGCGCATGCCAAATAATAAATTTTATAGGCAAAATCTTGCTACTTTGGGTTACATTATTGCAATTTATAAAATAAATTATAATTTATAATTATATATTAACATATATAATAAATTATATATGTTATTTCCTGATAATTTAGCTTTCACTTGGTGAAAAAAAAATTAAAATCGGTCCAGTAGTTTCGGAGCCTATTCGATACAAACAAACAAAAATCTTTCCTCTTTATAATATTAGTATAGAAGTATAGATATAATCATAATGTCAAAGAATTAAATAAAACTATGATTTAAATAAAACTAAAATATGATTTGTAACAACAAAATGAATAGTCAGAATAAATAGAAAATCTGCAAAAGCATTGACAACCTTTGTGGCGCAGTGGGTGAACGCCTGCCTGAGATGCAGAAGGTTGCGGGTTCGATTCCCGCTGCGGGACAAATGTTTGTATGATTAGCAAATGTTTGTCTCGGGTCTGGGTGTTTTCTATGTATAATATGTATGTATTTACAAAAAAAATGTATATAAGTAGTATATCAGTCATGTAGTTCCCATAATACAAGCTCTGCTTAGTTTGGGGCTAAATGATGCTGTGTGAAATATGTCCAGCATTATTTATTTATTTATAAAAAAAGAAAAAAAATGTTAATAATAAACTAGTTTAAATTAAATTTACAATGTCAAACATACAACAGTCCTATTAATTAAGTTTGTAGGGAGTAAGCCCGCACTATTGTAAAGATTTGTATATATTTTATCTGTGAACGAAAAAGGAACGACACTAGAACGAAGCCGGTCCTCGTTCTAGCTTCCTGTTGGCCGGCAGTTGATTTTTGTACATGGGACTATGACTTGTGAATAAACGTACTTTTTATACATACTACGAGTTACAAATATACCTACATCAAATATTTTATTTGCTAACGAAAAGCTTTTTGTCCATAAAATCTAGTCGATAAAAACTTTTATCGAGCAATTGTTTCCTAACAAGCAGTATGAATACGTTGGGCATGCTTTTAACATTTTTTGGAATTCTGTTATACAATTTTAATGCCATACAAAAATAACTCTTAGATATCTTGGCTAATCTCGTTTAAGTTGACGTTTCTATATGATCCTTGTGATTTCAATGGATAAAAACCTGTTGACTTTAACTTTGACGCAAGAGTTCGATTCCAGCCCGCTTAGCATAAACATCCAGGACAAAGTTAGAATATAGAATGTCAATAGCAAAAAAAATATATAATAGTAATACGACAAATCAATGACGCTTACAAAAACTCATTCATTTAAAATTAAAATGAATAAAAACCTATTGACTTTGACGCAAGAGTTCGATTCCAGCCCGCTTAGCATAAACACCCAAGACAAAGTTAGAATATAGAATGTCAATAGTAAAAAAGAAATATAATAGTAATCCACAAATTAATGACGCTTACAAAAACGCATTCATTTAAAATTAAAATGAATAAAAACCTATTGACTTTGACTTTGACGCAAGAGTTGGATCCCAGCCCGTTTAGCATAAACACCCAAGACAAAGTTAGAATATAGAATGTCAATAGTAAAAAAGAAATATAATAGTAATACTTTGGTATTAATGACGCTCACAAAGCTCATTCATTTAGAATTAAAATGTACTTCTCTTACCTGACTGTAGCTAGCCAATCTTTCGATGAGTGCAATGATAATGTTCTTGATGTTGACGCCGGGTTGCAGCTCAGCACAGGACTTGAGGAACGCCTGCAGATTGGCCAGGTGGAACTCATCAGGGAACACCTGCAAAAAAAATACGATACTGTGACGTGCGCGGCTAGATATATACTGTACGCTAGCACCATCTCTTAGCTATTGGACGCACCACTCGTTCTGCCGCCATCTAGTCTGGCACTAACCGCGCTAGTAAAAAACGGTAATGTGTCTCGAATATTCGAGGCGGCGCGAGGCAGCGTGCGGGTATTTATAAGCGCGGCAAGCGACCGTAGCGATCGTCCAATTCAATATTTGAATGTGAATAATCGAAGTGATAAAGAAGCGATACCAAGTGACTAGTGAAGTGACTATTGTGCTATAGTGTTGTATCAAACTATAGTGTTTAGTGCTTTTGTTTTATTTGTATTATTTGTTTCGCTGTAAATTTTGTGTGATTTTACTAATGCTAAAGCTGACCTACTCCAGTATCCCGGGCAGCACCAGCTGCTCGTAGTCCTCATTACCTGAATGATGCACTCCATAAGATACTCCTGGGCTATCGCGTCCCGGCAGCTGACCACCTGCTCCAGTATCCCGGGCAGCACCAGCCGCTTGTAGTCATCCACAGTCACCGACTCCAGCTGAGACAGACGGACGAGGTTCGTCCCCACTAGGATACGCAGCTCGGAGCGTTCGCGTTCTCTACGTTCTTTGTCTCTGAAAGAGTTGTTTTTTATGTATGCTATAGGTAGACAGGCTGCCTTGGCACTGGTATTCCGCTGACCCTAAGCAGTTTTTCCGCAAAAACTCAGTTTGAGAATGACCCTTGAGGTTCTCACAAGTGACTACAGCATGAGATTCTTCAAAAAGGGTCGGCATCGGGAGGGTTATGCCTCTGGTGATACAGGCGTCCATAGGCTAATTCCGATTCTAAGTGGGGGAACTAAGGTCTGCACTGTCGTCCCGCATTGGGGTGTATTGGGAATTATCCCCTTTCTAACCTGACCCCAACCAGCCCAACTCCTTGAAATAGCGGAGAAGGACTCTGGGTTGCTGACTCTGACAGCAGTGTTCCAGTATCCCTGACCTCCTGTTAGTTATTGAAGATGGAGAGCATGAATTGATGAGGTCTTGCAGTTCCGTTTTCGACCTGGCTTCATTTGTGGCGGGGCAGTGTTTAACCACATACTCCACAGTCTCTTCATCCATGGGTTACAGTAATCACTTACAGGAGGGCAGGATGCTTTTTTGCCACCGGTATTGGTGGCAGTTCAAAAAATATATGAAAAATTTCCCACTGTTTTTTCAGCGGTAAAAACTGCCTATAACAATTAGACGTACCTCATGGTTCTACGTGGCATATCATTGCGCCCGCGCCACTTTGAGACATAACAATGACAAGTCTCATGTACCTATAATTTCAGCGGCACCTATACCCCTCGATCCAGAACATAGGAACATAGAAATGTGAGCGTTACTGCTTGGCGGCTGAAATAGGAAGGTGGTAGCTTCCCTGGACGAGATCTTTCCACTCCACATCAAATCATAACCAATATAATACGTAATGATTGCTGGAAGAAAAGTCTATTTAAGGTCAAGCAAATGTGAGTGTCACGATGCTATACCTGGAGTGGCCTTGATGCTGCATCCTGACCCATAGCTTGTTCATTTCGGCAAAGTTCATCAGCACGAAATCTACCGCATCACGCACCTACAAAATGTATTTCATTTTAAGCACAGAGAGATTTTAAAACGTAAAGGGAGAGGATAAAGACATTTTATAAAATCACAAAAATATGAATGTGAATTGGATCCGCGACCTCCGTAAAGAGTGCCACAAGATTAGCGATCACATTGGTTCGATGGATGAATCGATGGATAGATCGATAGATGGATGGATCGATAAATCGATGTTTGATGGATATATCGATGGAAATATGGATCCATGAATCCATCGATGGATCTGTCTATGGATCATGGGCTTCAGTTTAGTCTGGGTATGGTAATCAAGCGATTGCTAAGCGAGGCCTTCAATCAAATAGAGAACTAGTGTTAAAATTGATTGCCATCTCGATAGCCATGGGTTAGTGTGATCGACCATGGGTTAGTGGTCCAAACAAGATCTGGATCCAGTTGAAATTCTAGGGATGTTTCGTTTCGAAGCGCTGAATTAATTGAGAGCTTAATAAGTGCGCGGAACATTTTAAAAACGAAAGACAATCAAAGAATAGTCTAAGGGCGAATTACAGTTCTCACCCCAGGATTCCCTGTATCGTGGTAACCTGTACCCTGGTCGTGATTCCCTGTAACAGAACTCGAGTGGCGTGGCGGTCAAGTAGCCGACTGAAGCGGGTTTGATTCCCGCTGCAGTACAAATGTTTGTATGTTCTACAGAAATTTATTCTGGTTCTTGTGGTGCCACGGTACTACAGGGAACCGTAGTTAGGACTATGTCCCTGTTAATAAAATAAGAGGTAGGTATAATAAAGGAGGGCAAAAAGCAACCAGAGGAGGGTAGAAAGAGACGAAATAACTCACAGTGCCTTCGTTCTCGTGGTTCTGTCCATCGATTGTGTCAGGGAGGACGTTTCTGGTGCACTGCAGCAGGTAGTTTCGGAGGAACAAGCCTCTCAGCGGGTGTTGGACGCCACGGCACATCTCAACTAGATCCTGAAAAATTTAAAGCTACGAGTACAAATATTGTCCTGACTAACTGACTGCCTGACTGACTGACTGACTGATCAATCAACATAGCCAAAACTACTAAGTAAGAAAGCTGAATTTTGGAAATTTAGACTTTAAGGGGGGGAAATGGGAGTGTAAATTTTGTATAGGTCTTTGTTCTTAGAAAGACGAAAATTTGTATAGCAACTACTGAGCATAAATAAATAGTGACGTGTTTCAGGGGTTTTGGATTTTCACATTTAAGTTTGTATGGGAGATCTTTTAAACCTAGTTATTATAATCTTTAATAGGTTTCTTTCGTAAGCTTTTTATCTGGATACCTAATATGTGGGCGAAGCCGGGGGCAAACGTTACTTTTAGATAAATAATCTATGGCCACATACCTTCAATAAATCTCTTCTAAGATTACTATTAGTCTTGATATATACCAGTCCAACTGTAATCAATAAATACAGTCTCGGCACGATGTTGCCAGCATATTGAACTAGTTCATACAAGTCTGCCACTTTCCGGCCCTTCTGGAACTCCTCAATGAGGTACAGCTCTAGATGACGGAGCTCATCGGTGATTGCCATGTCTGGTTGAAGAGTTAAGGAACTTTATCATCAACGATAATATCCTATATAACTAGGATATTGTTATGACTTCTATAGAGAAGTCATCATCTTAAGCCTCCCCAAAGAGTGCCGACTACTTTTAAAACAGTAAATATCAATGAACTATAGATCGTTCATTGATCTTTTCATAATATTAAACTAGGAAAAGTAGTCTGGACAATAGTAGATTGTTTCATAAGGGACCAAAATAATGTATTGTGGGCGAGAGCGATTGTTTGAATCCCTCGCTACGCTTAGGATTCTACTCTAGAATCCCTCGCTATGTTTTAGCTGTAATAAAAAGTAATAATAATAAACTACAGGTAGAAAACAAATTTTAAGTTACCTATGGCAGGGTAACCAAAAAGTTGACATTACCTAATTCAATAACTTTACAATAATCTATACTAATATTATAAAGAGGAAAGATTTTTTTGTTTGTTTGTAACAAATAGGCTCCGAAACTACTGGACGGATTTTTCACGAATAAAAAGCTAAATTTTCAGGTAGTAACATAGGCTATAATTTATTTAAAAAAAATAGAGAGCCTTAAGAAAATTTCAATAATGTAACCCAAAGTAGCAAAATTTGGCCTATAAAATTCATTATTTGGCGTGCGCTGAAAAAACTATTGATAATACATAAAAATTATGTACTACATGATTAAAGTACTCATTATTACATACAAAAAAGTCAAAAAATATATCTAACTATCATTGTTAAGTTACAATAGCAGCTTTTGTGTTCTAAAATTTAATAAGATCGCCGGTAGCAACTGTTATATACGAATGTAACCAACAAATGTTGGTTACATTCGTATCGTAGTATCAATTCTTATTCAAATACATAGTTTTATCAACAAGGGTATTTATGTAGCAGTACCTCGTGTGTTCATAAGTTTTGAGACGAACTTATTTAATTAATTTAAAAAGAAAGTAATTCATGCAACCTTTTTTAAACTTTTAAAATTTTAAATTTCGAATGTTTTGAATCAGAAAAAATATACATTTGAATATTTGTTTCATTCTCCGTGAAAATGGCGCCAACAAAAGATTTGCGTGCGACTGTAATTTCACTGTTTCAAGCAGGAATGCAAGTTTTTAGTGAAATCCAAAGTTTGGGATGTAGTCGGAACTTTGTGTATTATACCATAAAGAGGTACAAGGAGACCGGCTCTTTAGAAGACCGTGGAAGATGTGACCGCCCGCGGTCTGTAAGGACGCCCGCCAACATCAAAGTAATCAGAGAGCGAATTCGTCGCAACCCTTGCCGGACTCAAAATAAATTAGCTCTGCAGACCAACATTTCGCGAATATCGGTGAACAGGATACTTAAATATGATCTTAAACTAAAGGCCTACAGTCGAAGGAAAGTGCATTATTTAAACGAGCGTCTTCGTAAATTGCGACTGGAACGATGTCGGAACCTATTGAAGAGACACGATCCAAAAAATATCCTGTTTACCGATGAAAAGATCTTCACGGTGGAAGAAAAGTTTAACCGGCAGAACAATAAGGTTTACGCCAGAAGTTCAAAGGACGTCCAGCCATCTGTACGCAATGTCCAGCGCACTCATCATCCAGCAAGTGTGATGGTTTGGTGGGGTGTTTCCTACGAGGGGGTCACTTCGCTTCATTTTTGCCAGCAAGGCGTCAAGGTGAAGGCACAAAATTACCAAACCGACATATTGGAAGCGGTGGTTAAACCATTAAATGATACGCTATTCGCTGGAAAATACTGGGTTTTCCAACAGGACTCTGCTCCCTCCCATAAAGCTAAGACTACCCAACGTTGGCTGGAGGCCAATTTGCCAGGCTTCATTCGGAGCGAAGATTGGCCCTCGTCAAGCCCTGACTTGAATCCTTTGGATTATTCTTTATGGACGGAATTGGAGCTGAGGGCATGCAGAAAGTCTCACCCAAACCTGGATTCTCTCAAGCGAGCCCTTATTAAAGAATCGAAACGGATTCCCATTGAAAAGATTCGTGCCGCCATAGATGAATGGCGCACGCGTTTGAAGGCCTGCATTGAATGCAAAGGCGGCCATTTTGAATGATTTATTTTTAAATACAGATCTAGATGTCAGTAGTTTTAATTTTAATATCCAATAAATGAATACTCAACTTAGCTCCAAAAATATTTTAGTTTTACTGTGTCTCAAGACTTATGAACACACAAGGTACTTTACTGTTACTTTTTATCCCGATATTCCCGAGGAATCGAAACTTACACGGGTGAAACTGCGGGGTGCAGCTATATGAGGAAGGTAATAAGACCGATCACCAAGCCAAAAGCCACATATTCTATACATCATTGGGTTATTTTTTTTTCTAATAAACTATACCTGGGATTGCACTGGTTCAAGAGATATTAAAGTCAGTATTTTTTTGGACTTTTTTGTGTTGTGATTGTGTTTTTTTTGTTTGTTATATTTTATCAAAGGATACAAAGTTCGTAGTAGCCCTTGGGGGAGAGCTGAGAAGTCCTAAGCTCTCCCAGCATAGTGGAAGCATGCTTCAGAGCGTCCATCAGCTTGGACTTGTCCAGGCATCTCTTCATTTGGAACGCCTGAAAACAATTTTGTTATAATAAAACCATCTGTTTTACCAATTTTTATAATCATTGTGCCCCTATCTGGGCCCATAACTACAATAGTATTTTTTTTATAACTTCCTACAATAAAACACTCTGTTCAAGTTACATTTCTGACACAGCTAACATGCCCTACTGGTCCTTATAGGGACTGGTTATAGAAACAGTATTGTGAATAAGTAAAAGAGAACGATGGAAGTGACATGGTCGAAAAACGACAAAAGTTCAAAAAAAAAAACAGAAAAAAAGTAACATTTGCCTTAAAAAACACTTGACAATCAAGTTACTCATAATTAAATTACTAGACCAGTGAAATGGTTCACCTATTTCAGATATACACCACCATTTACTGAGACCACCAGCAAAAACTACTTTCCTTTTAAAAGTATTGAAACTCATGCCAAATACTCATGAAATAAGTTTAAGACACACAGCTTTATAACAATGGTGATATTATTACACTCGGTAATTAGTTCCAGAGCTAAGTCAAATACATAACCAGAGCAGACATCTTCAAACACGCCTATTATAACCGTACTTTAGACAAGGGTTGAAAAAATTAGCTAGAAACAAAATAGTATGTCTGTTAAACATTTAGCAACCTTTTTAATAAAGCAGATGTAGACACAAGCCTGTTAAAAACTACTATAGAAATTGAACTTGTAATACAATATGCTACATTGATAAACATTATAGAATGACTTCGATATACACTCACCAATGAGCTGTGAACGCAGTTTACCGTAGTTACGGGCCCTTTTAACTGAATACAACCATGTTTACCTGAACTTTTACGACGCTCAGAGCATCTTCCAGGAGTTTCTCCTGCTCCTCTGCTGGAGACGGCTGGTTCGTCATCTGTGCCTGCAAGCACCAATCAATTAATCATTATGAAATCATCAGAAAACATCGCTAATAAAATCTAAACTAACAGTCGACCAAATATACAAAAACGGGTGATCTACACGATCCATATCGTGTAACGCGTCGTTTAGTGCACAGTAGCAATGCATACAGTACCTTTATTGTAGTCCTTTGAATTAGATAAGGATTAAAATTATCTAGAGAAAATTATCTAATTTTTGTGAAAATTTTAGTAAGCCAACCCATTCACATCACAATCCATCCACCCACATCCAGTGCTGCCAACTCGATTTTTAAAATGGTATTTATTTATTTATTTAAATGGATACCAGTATGATTTTCCAGATATTTATAAAAATAGGTAGGTTTAAGGTTGTTAGGTGATGATAATAAAAGTTCATCTTTCTTTTTACCTAAGCAAGTTTTATCGTTTCATATCACAGACTTACTAAAGATAATATCTCATGTTACAGAATGGACGAAGTCTTTGCAGGTTTTGGATAGATTATTTACAGAAGAATCAATTTATCCCCTTTCTTACTCTATGCTTGTGAACGATACCACTATCCCGTTATTAAGGAGGACGCAACTGTGCCGAATTAAATTTAAAAATTTTGATAAGTGTTTTAGTTAGTAAGAAAAAAAATAGTTAAAATACATAATAAAATTATCTTCACTAATTACATGAATTTCGTTAGTACGTAGTGTCACAGGTTCACTCTGCTGATCAGTGAACTGCATATGTTCTGAAAAAGGCCTAGTAATCGATGGTGAAGGAATCAGTGTCCTTCACAGATGCAAGTCATACCTTTCTTAGCAGTTAAAAATTACATGCTCAAAAACGCAAGTAATTTTATTCAATTTACCACCAAAAGTCAGGATAATTATCCAGTACTTAATAAATCTAATGCTTATTAATGCTTATAACTTTGCAAAACTACGAGTAGCACTTAATCAAAATAATAGCGTTATTATTTACCTTTGCCTAAAATACTTCAAACTAAATACTTCATGTATTTAGTTTCAGTTCAGGCTTTAATTGTGATACAGTACGTATCCTCAAAAACCCGCATGACTTTGTTGTCACCGGCTGTGCCGATAAATAGCCCATTATTAACCCGCAAAGGACCGAGAAACGTATATATTTACATAAAATAAGTCCAGTTGGCAACCCATCACATATAGCGATAAAAATTACATTGACTTGAAAGGACTGACACAAAAAAAAACCAAAAAAAAAACTGATGGTCTATATTTTTCTGAGTGTGATAACTGTTAAAAAATGTCTATGAATTCGAGGATTCGTCTTATTCGGCCTGATCGTAGTTAAGGCGACCGACACAGAATGCTTCATTACAATTTTACATACCTCACTACCCGGAACTGGGCATTCAGACACGGTCATAGGGCCCTTATTCTGTGACTGTGAGACCTATGACCGGTTGAGTGCGGTTGCCATAAAGGACCCCAGTGAATTCGCCCGGCACGTGACACACAGTGCGTGCACTTAATACGTCTTCTGTGGCGCAGTGGGCGAAGGCCCGCCTGAGACACAAAAGGTTGCGGGTTCGACTCCCGCCGCGGGACAAATGTTTGTATAATCTTCAAATATTTTCTCTGGTCTGGGTGTTTTCTATTATTAACATGAATTTATGGTATAGGTATGCCACCATACAGGTTCTAACCTAGTTTAGGTACCTATGTTTCTCCAATCTGAATTGTTTAAATTAGTAAAACCATTTACAAAAAAAAGTATATAAGTAGCATCAATCATGTAGTTCCCATAATACAAGGTCTGCTTAGTTTGGGGCTAGATGTGTCCAGCATTATTTATTTATTTACTATTTATTATTTACTTGAGTATACAACAACACTTGATCTATTTCCCTCGGATCGTGGAGTTCAGTTTCAAGTGTGTGCGAGGAATTCTTACATCTACCTCTGGCCATTCCACGTTACCAGTCAAAGACCAACGTAGAAGAACATCATGGGGAAACTAACGTGATCCGTAAAGGTCAACGTAAAGTGCTGAAAGGCCAACCGCATCAGCGGGTAAAAACCCGGGAAACGTCGCTCTCGAAGTTGTAGCCAACAGAAAGAGCTTAAGCTCGTTTCTTACCCGCACTTCACGAACCGAACTGGTTGAAGTGTAAAAGACAGCTGATATTGTTGGTGTCACTGGCTAATCATTATTGTGTAAATTCAAAACCAATCAACGTCACATCATTTATACATCAAATCCTTCGCTTGTTTGTGTGTGCGTGTGTGTGTAAGATTGTTTTTAATTTGGCTGTGTTCGTTTTGTTCAGTTTTGTTTGCGATAAGAAATTACGGAATTATGGATAACAAACCGTCGCTGAGTCAATATTTCGCTGATAATAATGTGCCCCCCGCCTCTCAGTTCTTCGATGAGATCGGGACTTCTCCCTCAGATATGATTCAGAGTATTTATCTCGGAAGCAACGACAGTATGTATACAAGTATAAATTATTAATACATTTAGTGATTTCTGTATTCGGATTTATCTACCCTTGCTGTATCGATCGCTGTTCTTTTTAAGGTAATCAAACAACGTCTGCTAACCTTTTCCCTACGAATATGACTACATCATTTAGTCAACAACCAGGACTTGATGAAGTGACCTTTTCTAACGATATACCGACCGTGAGCACGGCTGTCGCGCTGCCCGCCACTAGTCTGCCGGATCCGTCTACGTTCTTTGACAACATAGGACCTGAACCACAAATTGGGCCTGCTAAAATTGGGATAGCGAGCCCTCACATACTAACTGAGGCAATGGAAGGGCTAAGTATCAAGGTAATTAAAAAATATACATTTTAATCAAATATACTATTATGCAAATTATTGTTCTGGGTGTTGTGGTATCTTGTTAGGTACTTAAAGTTCCTGATACCTAAGACAGAGAATCCTTAGGAGTTTTACTGGTCCATAATTGGGGCTCGTAAAAGAAACTGTATCTTGAGCAGAGTAAGAGAGATTATGGAAGAAGAATAAACTGATGTGTGTAAATTTTTATTATATCATTCTATTCTATGTGATTCTTAATCCCTTCAATATTTTGGGGAAGATCAGGTGGAATTGAACCATGTAACACTGATTATAAACTTTCACACTTTATTTATATTTCGTTACACTTGTTACTCCGTTCAACACTTCTGAACGACTGCCTCAAATACACCAACTGGGTTCTACATTACACTTCCCTTCCACTCTAAATGTGACGTGACAAAAACGAAAGCCCCTGATTGGCTACAGAACTTTTAGTCAAATCAACAACTTATTGAATTATGTATTCAATATTCAACAAGTCAATTAAGTATCTAATATTAGTAATATCTTCTAACAAATTGTCATCTGAGCAATAACTTAAAAATAGATAGGTATAACAAGGATAACATAGTAATTTACCTGATTACAATGGACAGTCCTAACAGCTATTACTAAGTAGGTTTACTTAGCAATCCAAAAGTTGGAAATCATTGATTCTAGATGATAAGACCTATTAATATAAAGAAAAAATTAACCCCCTTCAGAAAGTCAAAGTAAAAATTCATTTATAAATAAAATCACAAGGATCACTATGAACAGTTGATTTTACCTACTGCATGACCAAGCCAAGAAAAAAAAAAGCAAGAAACAAGGCTGGTTATTCTTTTTAATGATTCTTTTACAAAACAATATGAATAGTCTAGTTTACTATAGTTTTTGGAATAAAACTTATCTACTTTTTTCATAGAGTTGGAGCAATTTCAATCTCGAGTTTTTTAATCATCTAAATAATCCAATATTTTATAGTATGCCTTTTATAAAGTTTTTTTTTAATCACATCTTTAAATTTGTTAATTGTCAATTTTTGTATTTCTCTTGGGAGTTAGATAAATAAATAATGCTGGACATTTTTCACACAGCATCATCTAGTCCCAAACTAAGAAGAGCTTGTATTAAGGGAACTTAACTGATATATTAATCAAATACTTTTGTTATAAAGTACACCTGGCCCTTTAAAAATTTAAATGATTTGTTTATTTTGTAATATTATTGGTGTATAGTAAAGTATTTTCATTTATTCAGTATTATACCTACCTAGCTAGTTAATTGATATTTTGTTGTAGAACCAGCCTGTAGACAGAGAAGCAGACAGAAGAAGAGATGCCTGGATCCCCAGTGATGAAGCCAAAAAAACACTTATGAAGGTAAAACTCTACAAAAAAAAACTACATACAATTTTTTTTGTACTATTTTTGAAAAATACCAAAACTGTATAGTCCATTATATTTTAAAACATTGCCGTTATTAAACTAGTCTAAAGCCTTGCATTTTAAATTTGCTTGATTGAATAAGTGGCAATGGCCTTGCAACCTGTCACATGGAATTCTAGTTGCAAAACGCAGGCGCGTGCCAAATGTAATGTTTAAACGTGCCTCTGACTACCCCCTACTTGGTATCATCAAAGATCTATGAGTGTGTATATGTTTTTTTTTAATAAAAATACTTGAAATTAAATGGTTTATTTGCGAGAAATATGGGTACAAAGATCTTCCAGTAAATAGTTATAATTTCACATGTTTCACCAAACACATTTTTGATAACATTTAGAGCACTGTTTCTCAAAGTGGGCGATAACGCCCCCTTGAGGACGCTGGAGGCCTTCAGGGGGGCGGTAGAAGGCTCTAGAAGACATCGGGGGCGCTAAGGCGGTCTAGAGAGGAAAACAGGTTGTTTTGTTTAAAAACTTTGGGGGGCGCTGGGTTTTTTTTTATTCTTTAAGTGGGCGATGGGAAAAATAAGTTTGAGAACCTGTGATTTAGAGCATGTGCACTTGCACATGTGAGCTGCATCAGACACACATGTTCACTGTGAAATGGAGGGTTAAATTTGTCAAGTTATTAATAATTTCCAATGTTCTTAGGCGCAGTCGTCACCAAAGGGATCATTCTTCCCTGAAAGGGATGTGTTGACCATGCCCGGATTAGTGCTTGAGGAAGAATTGGTAAGTTTTCTAAACAGATGAACTGGCAAAACTATTTTTTTTTTATTCCAAAAACGATCGTGAACTTGACTATTCATATTGTAAAAACGGGAATTTTCACGTACTGCACTATCGGTGAAGGCACCGACTAAGTTTCGACTCATTCCGAGAGTCTTCATCAGGGTGAGTGGTTGCGACTTTCTCATTCAGCGTCGCGCCGTGCGCTACTTTTTTTTTTTTTTTGCTTAGAAGATAGATAGGAGATACTTTATTGCACACCAAATAACACATCAGCTTAGTTACATACTAACTACTCGGTTTAAGATTCTTTAATTCTCAAAGAACATAATTATAGTTCACTTAAATGAGAAAACAAAACTTTTAGGTACCTACTTATAAGTATGTATCAACTTAAATATATATCTTAGCATGAGTGTGCTTACACACATAGATAAACCCACCATTCATCATTTTTTTATAGATAGATACTAAATATTTCACCTATCCAGAAATAAACCAGCTAGACAAAGCAAAGTGCCTGAGACGCATAAGGTTGCGGATTCAATTCCCGCCACGGGACAAATGTTTGTATCTGCAAATATTTGTCTCAGGTCTGGGTGTTTTCTATATATATTATGTATGTATTTACAAAAAAAATTATATAAGTATTATATTAGTCATGTAGTTCCCATAATACAAGTTCTGCTTAGTTTGGGGCTAGATGATGCTGTGTGTAAATGTCCAGCATTAAAAAAAAAAAAAAGAAAAAAAAAAGTAATAATGCAACGCAAATTTGTGATTTTTCTCTCATTTTTACCGGCCGTTGGTCGTCTGCTTGCGAATTGCGATCTCTACCTCGACCTTAAGTAGGACCTACATTGGCGTCGATTCTCTTGTACACCAACTAAACTTAATTTTATCTGTAACTCTCTTTTACTAATCTCTTTTAACAAAAGAAAGAGATAGCAACAATTTTAGTACAAGTATTGTATTATCAATTAGTCAGATTTAAGTTTTCCATACAAGTTTAGTCGTGATTTCAAACATGGTAACTTATAAACACGCAGAAGAGCGACAATATAATAATAATTATTAATATAATCATATAGTAATCTCCGAAACTAATATCCAATTAAAAAAAAAATATCATCAATATTTTCAATTAATTTTCAAGGTGGAAAGTGGATATACCCGTTAAAATAAAGAGGGCTTTTCGTGGAGACCAATTTGGTTACGTAAGTCGACCAAAAAACGGTTGAGCAAATGTCGTTTTTGTACAAACGCTTCTTTTCATTGGCTCCTTTTATTCGGTTACTACGCGGGCGAAGCCGCGGGCAGTAGCTAGTGCTTAACAAAATGAGTAGCTAGTGGTACAATCATATAAATAGTAGAATTGTAAGCAGTTACAGAACTAACAGAATTAACTTTTGGGAGCACGGAAGATGAACAATTAATTACTTTTTCTCTTCAACTTCCCCCCTCTTTGATGCCACTACCAATTAATATTTAAGTGTTTTATTTGTTTAAGTTTATTTTCAATATATATTATTATTAAGTATATTAAATATATTATTCTTATACGTATCTTATAATATATATATATTATATATTATATATATTGTAGTGTATGTACATTGTACTAGACACGCCACACCATCTTTTTGCACGTCCATGATGACTGGTAGAGAATGCTTTAGCATTAAGTCCTCCTAGCACTACATTGTTTGTGCGAAAGTATTAAATAAATAAACTATTTTTAATGTACACTCCCTTCTTCTACCAAGCCTGATGCCCTCCAAGAAGTGGCAGTGAAATACCTGGGAGTGGCCTCTGCCGGCGCCCGGGGGGTAGTCAGAGCAGAACACGTGAGCCGGGACGAGGCCGGACTAAGAGAACTTCTCAGAACTGGGTACCTAAGGGCCGCTGTCAACCATACCGCGGTATTGCTGACAGCTGCACAACAAGGTTAGTCAAATTTTACGACGACGTCTGTGGCGCAGTGGGCGAAAGACCGCCTGAGACGCAGAAGGTTGCGGGTTCGACTCCCGCCGCGGGACAATGATCTGCAAATATTTGTCTCGGATCTGGGTGTTTTCTATGTATAATATGTATGTATTTACAAAAAAAGGAAATATGTAGTACGTGTCAGAGCGTGTCACCAAGCATTATTTAAATAAGAAACTAGAAGCTGATTACAATGAATTTAATAAATTTCAATTTGTAAACTGTAGAGCGACCATTCCTATGTATAATATGTGTGTATTTATAAAAAAAAAAGAATTTAAGTAGTATATCAGTCATGTAGTTTCCATAATACAAGTTTGGGGCTAGATGATGCTGTGTGAAAAATGTCCAGCAGTATTTATTTATTTAAACATGTCCCTTACTATAAAACGCGTGCTTTTATGTTTTGTTATAAATTCATCATGTCTGCCTACCCTTTTGAGGTACCTTACCGTCTTCTTCCGAGGAGACCTACGTCTAAGTCTAGTCGTAAGTCTAGTCTTAGTCGAGTTTCGGTATTTCTTAGGTTGCGACTAGTCGACTAATCGCGAACCATTCCAAGACAAAGTCAATATTTAAATTAACATCGTATAACCACAGCCGGGCTTAGTAACACCGCATCAACCTAAGTCTAGCCTCAATACGCTTCGATAGCGCGATGCAGAAATCTACATACTTTTGACACGACATCTAGTTTTGATAACGCAAACTAAATCAATGTTATGAAAATAATTGTAAATGCGGGTAGTTTACAATTTGTTACCGTTCCTAGTTAATGATGGTAACGTGAGTGTTATGTCAAATTTCAAACGATAGAAAATTGTATTCGATTTTGTTTACTTGTAAAGATTATCGACTGGTTAAATAATGTTTGAAGAATGTAAATTCTGTGATTTTGTGTTCGCGACTGGTACTGTTTGAGCTTTCATTGTTCTGTGGGTACGGTGATGATACAAATAATGTAAAAGTGTACGTAACATAAAATCTGAATGCTCTCGTTCAGCACACAGATGAAATATAGAATAAATAAATAAATAAATGCTGGACATTTTTCACACAGCATCATCTAGCCCCAAACTAAGCAGAGCTTGTATTATGGGAACTACATGACTGATATACTACTTATTTTTTTTGTAAATACATACATATTATACATAGGAATGGTCGCTCTACAGTTTACAAATTGAAATTTATTGAGTTCATTGTAATCAGCTTCTAGTTTCTTATTTAAATATTGCTTGGTGACACGCTCTGTGAAGCAGCATATATTTTTCCATCCTTTTCTGAAGAAATTCTTATTATTTAGGTTACTTATCAATTTGCATATATGTAGTTACATATTTTGAGCAGTAGTTTACCTATGCATTAATATTATAAAGCGTATCGTGTGTTGTCTTGAAAACTTTGTTTGGACTTTATTTAATTATTTGACTAATGCTCTTTCTCGATGAATCGATCTCTTTCTCGAAAAGAATCATAAAAAAAAACAGGAACAGGCTATTACTATAACCCAACAGATTATAGACTTTACCGCCTCTTGTCATCTTCAACATTTGCCCTGGTCTTGAAGATAAAGACTTTACCGTCGCCTTTTGTCATCTTCAACATTTGCCCTGGTCTTGAAGATAAAGACTTTACCGTCGCCTTTTGTCATCTTCAACATTTGCCCTGGTCTTGAAGATAAAGACTTTACCGTCGCCTTTTGTCATCTTCAACATTTGCCCTGGTCTTGAAGATAAAGACTTTACCGTCGCCTTTTGTCATCTTCAACATTTGCCCTGGTCTTGAAGATAAAGACTTTACCGTCGCCTTTTGTCATCTTCAACATTTGCCCTGGTCTTGAAGATAAAGTTTAAATGTCTCTTCACTGGCAGCGGCACTCTTCGAGCAGCACAACATTAGTGTTGGCGGCAACAATACAAACGGTGGTAGTTGTTATAGAATAAAAATAGTTTTTTTTTCCTTTTCCAGAGTACATTATTATACTTAAAATAAATTAATGTATCCTAGTAATATTACCCACAATCTAGCCTTTATGTAAGACTAATTTTATAAAATAAAGTATATCTTAGAATGTGTCTATTAATACGTTTCTTACTGTCTCTATTAGACACTTTGACACTGACACGAATTACACTATTATTTACACTAAAAATAGAATAGAAAATATTTATATTGTAGCAGAACTATACATTTTATTCCAAAAACTATCGTGAACTTGACTATTCATATTGTAAAAACGGGAAAATGGGAAAACGTGTATTCTAAATAAGCTATGCCTATGTATAGTTCTATTCATATTGTAAAAACGGGATTTTCACGTACTGCACTATCGGTGAAGGCACCGACTAAGTTTCGACTCATTCCGAGAGTCTTCATCAGGGTGAGTGATCGCGACTTTATCCCTCCGCGTCACGTCGTGCACTAAGATGCGGGGGGAGAAAGTCGCGATCACTCACCCTGATGAAGACTCTCGGAATGAGTCGAAATTTAGTCGGTGCCTTCGCCGTTTTTACAATATAAATGGCTTATTATTATTATTTTTGTATTTGAGGTGTGGGCCGCATGCACCGGCCGTCCAAGCACACGGCGCGCACGCTGCAGCTGTGGCTGACGAGGTTCGGCGTGATGCTGCGGATCAGACTGCACGAGCCGTTGGCCAGGGAGGCGGAACCCTTCGGTGACTGCAGCAAACCGGACATGTTTTATCAGGTAACACCTGACTGACCATCTGAATGACAGACAATTGTGTTTTCTATGTATAATATATATGTATTTACAAAAAAAAAGTACATTTGCAGTAGTATATCAGTCATGTTCCCATAATACAATTTCTGCTTAGTTTGATTCTGTGTGAAAATAATAATAACGATTATTATTATTCTGGACATTTTTTACTCAGCATCTAGCCCACTGTTTCTCAGAGTGGGCGATAACGCCCCCTTGTGGGCGCTGGAGGCCTTCAAGGGGGCGGTAGAAGACTCTAGAAAATATTGGCGGCGCTAAGGCGGTAGAGGGGAAATCATAGGTTGTTGTGGGGTTTTATTTATTCTCAAAGTGGGCGATGGGAAAAATCAGTTTGAGAACCTGTGATCTAGCCCCGAAGAGTAAGCAGAGCTTGTGTTATGGGAACTACATGACTGATATACTACTTATATATATATTTTGTAAATACATACATATTATACATAGAAAACACCCAGAGCCGAGACTAATATTTTCAGATTTTACAACGAGAACGTTAATCGGATGAGTAGATTCGGAGATTACCCCCTACATAAAAACTTACATACTTTACCTCCGAATATTAGTATTAATTGATAAACGTGTTTGTTCTAGTTCTATCCAGAAACCTATGAAGGCCGAACCGGATCCCTTGTTCCGTTCTCACTGCGATTACTGTTGGCTGAGCTGCCGGGGCACCTGGGCAAGCCTGAGGAGGCGGTACAGAAACTATACGCTATGCTGGAGATTATACACACGGTAACTGTGTTGGCATAGTGGGCATTTATCTTTCATTCGGGTCCTGATTTAAAAGTCTCACAGAAAGCCTATTGAATCGGGATATGAATAAATGATGATGACATTATTGAATTTAATGAATGTATTTTAAATAAGGGACTGTACTAACACTATGTCATTGGCCTCGATTCTGTAGTTTACTAACTAAACTAAATTTAAACTGTCGCTCTCTTTTACTGATAGTGCAAGCAAGAAAGTGATAGCTACAATTTATTGCTGTTAAATCAGTTTACGTCCCGCTTTCTTTGTGTTTATAGTCAGCATGTTTTGAAATTACGACTAAATTTGTATGGAAAACTTAAATTTGACTAATTTGACAGCACTGAAATTGTAGCTATCTCTATCTTGTTTGCACTATCAGTAAAAGAGAGCGACAGTTTAAATTTAGTTTAGTTAGTAAACTACAGAATCGAGGCCATTATGTAACTAACTGACAGATTATGGATCAAGTTATCTGAATAAATAAATTATAATTTAATTTTAAATTATTATTATAATTTATTTTTCCACGTTAAAAAACCAAAGTTAAACAAAATAATAATAATAAACACACAGAACAGATACTTAACATAAAACAAAGCGAGACGAAAAGACAAACTAAGTATCTAATTTTTTGTTTGATATTGGTGTCTAGACAAATACCTCACGCTAACTTTTCCTTTCACGCTAAAGCAAATTTGTCAAGGAAAAACTTGGCAGCTGTCACGTGACATTTCCACAGCTAATGTCATTTCCATACAATTCAATCTTTCCGCTGGCGTTAACGCCAACAGAATATGTTATTTGTCTAGACACCCTGGGGTCTCTAGACAATTACCTCACGCTAACGCAAATTCGTAGGAAAACCTTGGCAGAAACCACGTAACATTTCCAGAGCTTGACTATTCATATTGTAGTCCTTCCGCGTCGTATACGCGCGCCGTGCGTAATGCACGGCGCGACGCGGAAGGAGAAAGTCGCAACCACTCACCCTGATGAAGACTCTCGGAATGAGTCGAAACTTAGTCGATGCCTTCACCGATAGTGCAGTACGTGAAAATACCCTTTTTTAAAATATGAATTTCCAAAGCTATGTCATTTTCATACAATTTAATCTTTCCGTCTAGCCCCCCAGGTCAGAAGTACACTAAACCGCCGAGCTTGTATGAAGAATTTGATGAGTATGAATGAAGCGAAAGAGGTGTGCCAGGATCGTAGCAAGTAGAAATCTTTGGTCTCTGCCTATCCCTCCGGGTAACAGGCGTGACTATATGTATGTATATATGTATTCATTTACTTTGATTTCAGATGCTCACCAACCTTCGCGAAGGCAAGACGGAAGGTGAAGGCACCATACAATCAGAGCAAGACAAAGCGGAGTCCATCAAGTTATGGAGCGGACGAGAGACTAGAGTGCTGCATTCTATCGCCAACTGCGCTATTGCTATGAAGGTAAGATTCTATATGAGTTGCTATATGTAAATTGTAGCCAAAACTCATGTAGCGACTTCTATCACCACACGATTGAGCTATGTTACATCACGTCAACTGATATACGAGCAAGACAAGTTGTAGTCCATTAAGTTATGGAGCGGACGAGAGACCAGAGTGTTGCATTCTATCGCCAACTGCGCTATTGCTATGAAGGTAAGATTCTATATGAGTTGCTATATGTAAATTGTAGCCAAAACTCATGTAGCGACTTCTATCACCACACGATTGAGCTACGTTACATCACGTCAACTGATATACGAGCAAGACAAGTTGTAGTCCATTAAGTTATGGAGCGGACGAAAGACCAGAGTGTTGCATTCTATCGCCAACTGCGCTATTGCTATGAAGGTAAGATTCTATATGAGTTGCTATATGTAAATTGTAGCCAAAACTCATGTAGCGACTTCTATCACCACACGATTGAGCTATGTTACATCACGTCAACTGATATACGAGCAAGACAAGTTGTAGTCCATTAAGTTATGGAGCGGACGAGAGACCAGAGTGTTGCATTCTATCGCCAACTGCGCTATTGCTATGAAGGTAAGATTCTATATGAGTTGCTATACGTAAATTGTAGCCAAAACTCATGTAGCGACTTCTATCACCACACGATTGAGCTACGTTACATCACGTCAACTGATATACGAGCAAGACAAGTTGTAGTCCATTAAGTTATGGAGCGGACGAAAGACCAGAGTGTTGCATTCTATCGCCAACTGCGCTATTGCTATGAAGGTAAGATTCTATATGAGTTGCTATATGTAAATTGTAGCCAAAACTCATGTAGCGACTTCTATCACCACACGATTGAGCTATGTTACATCACGTCAACTGATATACGAGCAAGACAAGTTGTAGTCCATTAAGTTATGGAGCGGACGAGAGACCAGAGTGTTGCATTCTATCGCCAACTGCGCTATTGCTATGAAGGTAAGATTCTATATGAGTTGCTATATGTAAATTGTAGCCAAAACTCATGTAGCGACTTCTATCACCACACGATTGAGCTACGTTACATCACGTCAACTGATATACGAGCAAGACAAGTTGTAGTCCATTAAGTTATGGAGCGGACGAAAGACCAGAGTGTTGCATTCTATCGCCAACTGCGCTATTGCTATGAAGGTAAGATTCTATATGAGTTGCTATATGTAAATTGTAGCCAAAACTCATGTAGCGACATCCATCGCCACATGATTGAGTTACTGGGGTGGGTACAAATACCTCAAGCTTAGTTTTCCAATCGCGCTAACGCAAATTTGTAAAGGTAAAACTTGGCAGTTGCCATTTCGTAAACGCGTAAACGCCAACAGAAAGTGGTATTTGTCTAGCCACTCTGATATACGAAACATCCGATGGACATCGAATAGTCTAGATCGCGCTTACGACATTTTCCGGGAGTTTCTATGTATAATTATGACGACCTATGTGGCGCAGTGGTCGGAGACGACAAACATTTGTACCGCGGCGGGAGTCGAAGCCGCAACCTTCTGCGTTTCGGCCTTTGCCCAATGCGCCACAGAGGTCGTCAATATTTGGACGTGCCTCTGATGTATCTTGTTGGAGCAAAGAGGTAAAACTCGGACATAATGTAACCTCATGGCAGATAAAAAATAATTTTATTGACGAAAAGTTTTCAGTGTCACTAAAGAGATGAAAATTTTGTAATAACCAATTTCCAGTATCATCTTTACTAATATTATAAAGAGGAAAGATTTTTTGTTTGTTTGTTTGTATGTACCGAATAGACTCGGAAACTACTGGACCGATTTTAAAAAAAAACATCAAGAGAAAGCTAAGTTATCAGGAACATAGGCTATAATTTATTTTAAAAAAAATAGAGATCCTTAAGAAATTTTGCAATAATGTAACCCAAAGTAGCAAAATTTTGCCTATAAAATTCATTATTTGGCGTGCGCTGAGTAAACTATTGATGATACATATAAATTACTCTACATGATTAAAATACTCATTATTACCTACAAAAAAGTCCTTGAGGGAATATATCTTACTATCATAGTTAAGTCACAATAGCAGCTTTTGTGTTCTAAAATTTAATTAGATCGCCGGCAGAAACAGAAGTTGCTAACATTCGTATTGTAGTATTAATTCTTATTCAAATAAATAGTTTTATCATCAAGTGTATTTATGTAGCAGTGAAATACATTTTTAATTCATTCAAATCGGACATTTAATTTCGAAGCTATCACGAGTATAAAATCGAAACTTACGCGGGCGAAACCGCGGGGCGCAGCTAGTAGTTTTATAAATTATTTTCTCATTGTTCGTTTGTATATAATTCTGAAAATGACTATATAAAATACTAGCTTCGCCCGCGTGGTACCCGGATAATAAGTAGCCTATGTGTTATTCTGATGTATAAGCTATATTACTGTAAAGTTTCATCAAAATCCGTTCAGCAGTTTTTGCATGAAAGAGGAACAAACATCCTCACAAACTTACACGTTTATAATATTAGTAGGATTCTGCGTACTCTGCTGAGTTTCTTTTAAGTAGGACCTAGGCTAGGCGTAGTGTCGCCAGCAGTTTTATTTGAAGTAGTTTTTTTTTTTCAGGATTACCGTCTAGCAGCGGATACCTTGTCGACCCTCCTCCAGCAGGCCTCGAACCCCCTCCAAAGGAGAGCCAACCACAGCGCCCTCTGCCGCTTGTGGCTTCTATGTGGCCACGTGCGCCGCGCACATTCCTGCCTAGAACTGGCACGGCAAGATAGACTGACACAGTAAGTACTGTACACGGAAAGTATTTGACGAACTGAGACGCAGAAGGTTGCGGGTACGATTCCCGCTGCGTGATAAATGTTTGTATGCCCCAAACTAAGCAGAGCGAATAATACAAGCTCTGCTTAGTTTGGGGCAAGATGATGCTGTGTGAAATATGAACAGCATTATTTATTTAATTGATTTTGATTCGCAGATGCCCCATGGCCGATGTAAGAGAATATGTGGACATGGGTCTGTTGGACATTGCCCAAGGGAAGTACCAGGAAGCTTACAATAATTTCGCGAGAGCCGCCGACCAGGAACCCACAAATATTATGGTGAGTAAATTAATCTAAACTTATACGTATAATCTTTTGTCATGACTGACTGACTGATCTATAAATAAATAATGCTGGAAATTTTTCACACAGCATTATCTAGTCCCAAACTTATCAGAGCATGTATTATAGGAACTACATGACTGATAATCTACTTATATACATTTATTTTTGTAATTATATACCTTTTTTACATAGAAAAAACCCAGCTCCACAGATACGAAACAAAAAAATATTGTTAAAATTGAAACATTCGTGAAATAAATAAATTTTCAGTAAAAATGTATATAACCCGCTTATCGGATCGATAGGTATAATGATTAGAGAGCATTCAAGCATTTTGGTGTAAACTGTTTTTTTTTTATCTCAACTACAAAAAAGGAGGAGGTTGTCAATTCGTCTATATGATACGCAATATCTTTGCCAATTGATAACCGATTTTAATGAGTAGGGTATATCAAGGGCAGTCCCATATTTTTTTTTGAAAAATCCTACCCCTAAGTGTAAAAAATGGGGTATTCAATATTCAATACTCAATACATTTATTGTTTTCACATGGTAGGTACATAGATGGTGTTTATAGGTAGGTATCTCACATGAACCCTGTCTATATTTCATATTGGACATCAACTATAAACCTGTTAAATATATATT
The DNA here is from genome assembly GCA_958496245.1 of Perizoma flavofasciatum. NCBI lineage: Eukaryota > Metazoa > Arthropoda > Insecta > Lepidoptera > Geometridae > Perizoma > Perizoma flavofasciatum. The sequence goes on along the minus strand of OY292443.1, from coordinate 1,994,223 downwards.
TTTATTTTTTTCAGGTAGCCAATAACCTATCAATATGTCTTCTCTACATGGGTCGCCTGAAAGAAGCAATAGCCGTTCTTCAAAAAGCCATCAACTCGGACCCTGAACGAGGCTTGAACGAGAGTCTACTCATAAACCTTTGTACCCTATATGAGCTGGAATCTTCGAAGACTACGGAAAAAAAGCTGAATCTACTAAGAATGCTGTGTAAATATAAGAGTGACACTATTCCCAATGTACTAGAGTGCTTGAAGTTAAGTTAGATTCTTATTCATTTATTTATTTATGTTCAAATGTACATCAGCTTAGGTGTTACATCAAATAAATAAATAAATAATGCTGGACATTTTTCACACAGCATCATCTAGCCCCAAACTAAGCAGAGCTTGTATTATGGGAACTACATGACTGATATACTACTTATATACATTTTTTTTGTATATACATACATATTATACATAGAAAACACCCAGACCCGAGAAAAATATTTGCAGATACAAACATTTGTCCCGTGGCAGGAATTGAACCCGCAACCTTCTGCGTCTCAGGCGGGCCTTCGCCCACTGCGCCACAGAGGTCGTCTGATCAAAAGTAGCTGTAGGGGAGTACATGGACCCTGTAAGGGCGCTGCAAGTTCAGTCAATATTTATTTAAAATTAGATAATACTAATAACAACATCATAATCATTAATGTCAAATAATACATTAAAATTAAATTTAAAAAATATTAATAATCTTATCTTTTCAACCAGTTTTTAAACTTTATCAAGTCTAATTTTACCTAGTCCTAGCTGTTGGCCGTTTTTTTATACAGCTATGAAATGAAAATAATGATTAGGAAAATAAACACCCCAAAAGACGCATACATATTCTATGGTGTCTAGACAAATACCACTTTCTGTTGGCGTTAACGCTTGCGGGAAGATTTAATTGTATAGAAAAAAAAATCGCTGTGGAAATAACACGACTTCTTTCCCGTGCCACTACTATTCTTAATGAATGATTATAAAATCTCGTATATTATAAAATCTCCCGTAAATTAACTCATTACCAATGGCACTACTAATACTAATACTAAGTATATCAAAGCAAGCTAAACAAAATATTCGTCATATAAAATATCATAATATCCGTCTTGGATAGGTTAGGTTATTAGGTTTTTTTTATTACCACTCAGAAAAAGAGGATTGCTATCCGAACTTTACCTAAAAGACTTTGGTTCAAAGAAAATAAAACCAACCAGTTTATCTGCAAAAAACAGACATAAATAACTAATCTAGAGATTTAATAGCCTTTATACAGAGATAGCCCACTCGTGCCACGGGAAATAATATTTCTCGTGCAACTACTGACAACAGTGTAGTGTCACTGGAAATGTAATTTTACCCGTAGCACTACCAGTAGTGGCACGGGAAAGAAAAAAATCACGAATGTAGAGATTAGTTTATACATAGATAGCCCACTCGTGCCACGGGAAATAATGTTTCTCGTGCAATTACTGACAACAGTGTAGTGTCACTGGAAATGTAATTTTACCCGTAGCACTACCAGCAGTGGCACGGGAAAGAAAAAATCACGAATGTAGAGATTAGTTTATACATAGATAGCCCACTCGTGCCACGGGAAATAATATTTCTCGTGCAACTACTGACAACAGTGTAGTGTCACTGGAAATGTAATTTTACCCGTAGCACTACCAGTAGTGGCACGGGAAAGAAAAAAATCACGAATGTAGAGATTAGTTTATACATAGATAGCCCACTCGTGCCACGGGAAATAATGTTTCTCGTGAAACTACTGACAACAGTGTAGTGTCAAATGTAATTTTACCCGTAGCACTACCAGTAGTGGCACGGGAAAGAAAAAAATCCCTTCACTTTACCCCTCAGAAAGGGAAATAACCCCAAACTAGGATTCCCAGTGTCGTAGGTATCAGAAACTACGAGTACCGTGGTACCATAACACTCAGAACGGAAACAAATATGTGCAGAATATGCAAACGTTCGTCCTGCAGCGGGAATCAAACCCGCAAAAGCCTGCCCGGCGCGCTAAAATGAAATTAAATAAATAAATAATGCTGGACAATCCACACAGCATCATCTAGCCCCAAGCTAAGCAGAGCTTGTGTTATGGGTACTAGATGACTGATATACTTAATACAATACATTACATAGATAGATATTTTTTTATTATACCTCGTGTGTTCATAAGTTTTGAGACGAACTTATTTAATTAATTTAAAAAGAAAGTAATTCATGCAACCTTTTTTAAACTTTTAAAATTTTAAATTTCGAATGTTTTGAATCAGAAAAAATATACATTTGAATATTTGTTTCATTCTCCGTGAAAATGGCGCCAACAAAAGATTTGCGTGCGACTGTAATTTCACTGTTTCAAGCAGGAAAAAAACCAATGCAAGTTTTTAGTGAAATCCAAAGTTTGGGATGTAGTCGGAACTTTGTGTATTATACCATAAAGAGGCACAAGGAGACCGGCTCTTTAGAAGACCGTGGAAGATGTGGCCGCCCGCGGTCTGTAAGGACGCCCGCCAACATCAAAGTAATCAGAGAGCGAATTCGTCGCAACCCTTGCCGGACTCAAAAGAAATTAGCTCAGCAGACCAACATTTCGCGAATATCGGTGAACAGGATACTTAAATATGATCTTAAACTAAAGGCCTACAGTCGAAGGAAAGTGCATTATTTAAACGAGCGTCTTCGTAAATTGCGTCTGGAACGATGTCGGAACCTATTGAAGAGACACGATCCAAAAAATATCCTGTTTACCGATGAAAAGATCTTCACGGTGGAAGAAAAGTTTAACCGGCAGAACAATAAGGTTTACGCCAGAAGTTCAAAGGACGTCCAGCCATCTGTACGCAATGTCCAGCGCACTCATCATCCAGCAAGTGTAATAGTTTGGTGGGGTGTTTCCTACGAGGGGGTCACTTCGCTTCATTTTTGCCAGCAAGGCGTCAAGGTGAAGGCACAAAATTACCAAACCGACATATTGGAAGCGGTGGTTAAACCATTAAATGATACGCTATTCGCTGGAAAATACTGGGTTTTCCAACAGGACTCTGCTCCCTCCCATAAAGCTAAGACTACCCAACGTTGGCTGGAGGCCAATTTGCCAGGCTTCATTCGGAGCGAAGATTGGCCCTCGTCAAGCCCTGACTTGAATCCTTTGGATTATTCTTTATGGACGGAATTGGAGCTGAGGGCATGCAGAAAGTCTCACCCAAACCTGGATTCTCTCAAGCGAGCCCTTATTAAAGAATCGAAACGGATTCCCATTGAAAAGATTCGTGCCGCCATAGATGAATGGCGCACGCGTTTGAAGGCCTGCATTGAATGCAAAGGCGGCCATTTTGAATGATTTATTTTTAAATACAGATCTAGATGTCAGTAGTTTTAATTTAATATCCAATAAATGAATACTCAACTTAGCTCCAAAAATATTTTAGTTTTACTGTGTCTCAAGACTTATGAACACACGAGGTACATAGAAAATACCCAGAACACCCGGAACAAATATTTGCAGATCGTACAAACATTAAATGAGAAATATTTATTTATCACGACTTAAAAAATAAATAAATTATTTAATATAACTGAAGTGGCAAACAAGTTTACGACTCACCTGTTGGTAAACGGTTAACGTAACAAAAAAACAAAAGTTCGAGTTCGTGAAGTTTTACTCCAAAAACTATGTACCTAATTTAGATCTTTCCATTGTAATGCATGAGTATTTTTTGAGTAATATCAAATTAGTGAGTGGCTAAAAAACGTATGCCTGGAACAAATCTTTGTTCAAATTTATCAGTGTATTGTGATACGCAGCACAATACTTCGCCTGAGACGCAGAAGGTTGCGGGTTCAATTCCGGCCACGGGACAAATGTTTGTAAGTTCTGCAAATTTTTGTCTCAGGTCTGGGTGTTTTCTATGTATATTATGTATGTATTTACAAAAAAAAGTGTATATAAGTAGTATATCAGTCATGTAGTTCCCATAATACAAGCTCTGCTTAGTTTGGGGCTAGATGATGCTGTGTGAAAATGTCAAGCATTATTTATTTAAGCTCTTTGACTAGTCCCTAAAACCCCTCTTTCCTGTAAATTTTACCCAAAAATTGTGCTCAGATTTGACTACAGAGCTGTGCTTGTTTTTTTTATTTAGTATCGTTATCTTATCGTAAGATTATTTTAATTTATTTGATTTTTAATTAAAATGTTTAAGTAATTAATTGCTTTTTATTAACCGACAATAAGTTTCGACTCACTCCGAGAGTCTTCATCAGGGTGAGTGGTTGCGACTTTCTCCTTCCGCGTCGCGCCGTGCACTGTATCAGGGTGAGTGGTTGCGACTTTCTCCTTCCGCGTTGCACAGTGCAAAGTAACAACCACTCACCCTGGTGAAGACTCTCGGAATGAGTCGAAACTTAGTCGGTGCCTTCACCGATAGTGCAGTAAGTGAAAATTCCCGTTTTTACAATATGAATAGTCAAGTTCACGATAGTTTTTGGAATAAAACCGACAATAAGTTGGTATACATACGTACATGATGTTTGAGGCCTTAGTTTTAACTCCACGACTTGATGTAATAAATAAATTAAACAACATATTGATTAAAATTAAGATTTATTTACCTTTCCATGTTCATAATATCTTATTAACGAATTATTATGAAATAACATCTGCAGACTAGCGGACCGTGCAGTTCTTTACCAAAAATATATATAGGTCTATAAGAACAGAAAATTCATGTGTGTGAACGAAGGAATTAAGTCATTATGTTTTGGAATAACATACTTAAACGTTCACATAATCCTTGATTATCACAATATTTTAACTGAAGCTTCGGAGTAAGCTTTGTATTCGGGTTATTCCAGATGTCCCAAACAACCAATTTTGCGTAATCAGCATCCCCAATTTATTCAAGAACGATCCCATAACATTGAGAAAAAAAATGTATCAGCCATCTCTTATATTAAAATTCCAACCCTTAAAAGTGGAGGAACAGAAAAAAATAATAAGAGTAATAATTTTACCTGTTGGTAAAATAACCGATTGGTATACTATATATATACCTAATGATAATATGTATTATGTACACATAGGTTTCGTCGGATCATTTTCAATCTATCTTTAGTTCTAACAAATGATATACGATATGCATATAGAGCTTTATCTTCCCCATAGTAAAAAGCAGTGCTTTTAGGGGCGTTACTTGTAAAACCAAAATAAATAGGACCCTGACCATAGATTTATTATATACTAGCGTATAATAAATCTATGACATTGATCCTTGAGGTACACCATTTTTTAGTGGAATACGAGTGCCAGCGCGCAGCGGCCCATGTTATTGTCGCAAAAATAATGTGCATGTGATTTCACTTTAGTAATTATTTATTATTCATAAAAGTAGTAGGTATATGAAAGATATAAGATATTTTGAAAGTATATTTTTAATTAGTCCAAAACATTAGGATACGATAGGAACAATATGAACGTTTTTATTGATCCAGTCAAACATTTTACTGGATTCAGTGCACTAGAATGTAAAGGTTTGGGCTGGATAGAATAACTCCTTCTGACTCTAGAATTTATTATAGATAGACCGATTTTTTGACACCGTATTGTGCGAGCACAATACATCAAGCGCCATCTAGTAGGCTAGATACTAACTATTTCTGAACTAAGCAAATCTTCCTACATCCTTTACCATCAGTTAAATTACAAGGTACCTACTTACAATGATTATAGCCAATGATTTGATATTATTTATTGCAATCCTTACATAATCTACAAAGGGCCTTATTTGTAAAGATTATTAAACAGTATTCTAACTCTTTCTTTTAAACTGCTATTTAATGTAATGTTTATTTTTTGATAAATAAATGTAGGTATTTGTCACATGTAATTTCAAATTCAACAGAAGAATACAATACACTATTTAGCTAAAACAACAGTTTAAAATCTTTATAAGTAGAGGTGTAAGTTCTTATTTTTTTAATTTAGAGATTATTTAATTTCTATAACTATAGGTACGTGCTGAAGATTTTTGTTTTTACGGATCCAATGTAACATGGATTCGTAAAAACAAAATATAATCATAATAATTTTAATGTTCCAGACACAGATAAGTTTTCAAAGTCAAATATATTTATCAATCATCGACATTTATTAAGATAAATGTCATTTGGATAATCTTAAGTCAAAAGTGATAAGATACTTACAATAGATGAACAATACATTAAAAACTAATTGATTATTTTTACATTGTGTCTGGGACACATGCAAATTTTTCATAGGTCTTTCGGTCAAAATTTACATCTCATTTTCCTATAATCAGCAATCGTTAAGTTTAATAGATAATTGAAGCTATAATTGGTTAATTAAATTGAGACGTCATTGAAATAGTTGCGTCAATTGATCATTGTATTCATTGACATTAGATGCCGCTGCACTGTTCAACTGAACTAATAAGGGGCTTGCGCGCGAGCAAAGCGAGGTCGATCTCCGAGTCAAGTAGGACGAATCAGCATAAAATTTTCTGTCCGACGATCACTTTCAAATGGTTAATTCGATTCATATTGCAAAAACGGGAATTTTCACGTACTGCACTATCGATGAAGGCACCGACTAAATTTCGGCTCATTCCGAGACTTCAAGGTGAGTGGTCGCGACTTTCTCCTTCCGTGTCGCGCCGCGTGCAGTATATGAATAGTCAAGTTCACGATAGTTTTTCGTTAATTCGATCTTCATTAAATTTAAAATTTGATATTAATCTGAGTAAATAGGATTCGACTGTCGCATGTCGTAGGGTTTTCTGAATACCTATGTGGAGTAATTTTTGAGATGTGGAAGGCGAAGGGTGTGAAAAAAATATCAGGTCACGTGAGGTGTCATATGAAAGGGCATTGTTACACATTTCATGTTCTTTTAGTTTTTGAGTAAGTTTTATAAGCATTTTTACAGCTTTAAGGGCGATTTTTTATGCAACGGCTCCGTAAAATGTGGCCGACAAGAAACAAAAAATCGCGCGATCTCATTTCGGGGCGAACTACTAGCTAGTGAGTTAGCGAATGGGGACGATTCAGGGGGCTAGACAAATACCTCACGCTTACCTTTCCTTTAATTTGTCAAGGTAAAACTTGGCAGCGGTCACATGACATTTCCACAGCTAATGTCATTCCCATACAATTCAATCTTTCCGCAGGCGTTAAAGTCAACAGAAAGTGGTATTTGTCTAGCACCCCAGGTGTAGTCTTTTACCACCCTGCCAAGCTTTATTATGAATTTCCTATGTCCAGTACAGCAACGGTCGAAGTAGGAAAACCTCATAAATGAAATTGATCTTGTAATCTAGTAAATAGAATGTAACCATTTTTTTCAGTCGACTAACACCTATCTTGCATAGAAGTAATACTGAAAATCAGCGCTGTGCAGGCGCCTTAAACCACAACCACAACCACTCTTTGGACGGTGTAGCCAATTGAGACGAGAGTGGTACGGGTACGATTCCCGCTGCGGGATAAATCTCCAAACACGTTTTAGGTTGAGTTAGGTTAGTTTTGAGTCAGCATTTTGCTGCGTGTGCCTGAATGGACTATAATAGCATTTGTCTGTTTAGGTGGATACAGTTAGTTATTTTTTATATAAGTACCTAATTATATAACCTGTTCTTGTTATAGTCATAAGTTCAAGCAATAAATATTTAATTCTATAATGTCAAATCTTCGCTACTCCTGTCTGTCACGTGGGGTTTATGCGGGAACCGCCTAATATATAATTTAGCAATTGTCTGTTTAGGTAGGTATAGTTTGTTATTTTAATTATAACTATACAAGTACTTAATTATATAACCTGATGTTATTAAAGTCAGAAGTTTAAGCAATAAATATTTTTCTATTCTATTATATAATGGCAAATCTTTACTACTCCTGTCTGGAGCACCTTTCACGTGGGTTTTATGCACGAACCGCCTATTTAACTTTTTGGGAGTTGTGGAGCCTACCTCTTGTACCAACTTTATATTGGGTACTGCGTCAATGAAATCAGATCGTAAAAACCAATTATTTGCCTCAAAAATCATCTAGTCACATTATCAATTAAATTAGTATCTCCTAGACTTTTCTACAATTAAGCTTGCAGGCAAGTCGGCATCGCTTCTATGTATAACAGACGATTCCTAGTAGGTATTACAATATAATTTTATCAGTTTTCTAAGCTATAATACCTAAACTGTCATGCAATAATAACCCTTCAACTATATAGCGATAAAATACAATCAGCCAAATCCTGAGGTAGTCATGTTATAAAAAATTCAAAGTCTATTTTGTGCAATTCAAAACAGCACCAATTAGAAGATTGCTGTCATTCAAAATACCTAAAGGCCCAATTCATAACACTGTCAGTACAAGGAATCTATCACTAATTCATAAATGGTAATTTGCTCAAAATGGTACAGTAACGAAAAGAAAAAGTTGATCGCACACAAAGCATTATATTTACATCAATATCTTTACACAATTAATATGGCTACTGCCACATGAGTAAATAATACAGAGAGGAAGCTCCACAGTACTGCCGCGTAACAGATACATTATCATACCAAACATAGCAGTGTAGCCCTTGATCTGGCTGCAGATTTTCACACATTGCCAAAATTCATGCAGAAAACCGGTAACCACCAAATACTAACTGAAGCGGCCAAAAGGCGCAATTATATACAGACGTGTATGCTGTTACCAACTAACATCTACAAAACGAGGGGCATTGCCTGTCTTAAGACGAAAGTAGATATCATGTTGTTCTACAAAATTGGGACATTGCAAAACTAGGATAGACCATTAGAGGGCGTTCTACGAAGCTTTAGCTCTGTTATTTCACTCATGTGCTTGCGTTCTAGTATAAAAATAGGTGAAATTAGTCAGTTTTGTAAAATCACTGGCAGACAGATAGTCATATAATTAATCATGTTTCTATACATAGCCAGTCCTATGTTTTTGATATACAGTGCCACTGGATAGTGGACTGGATCCAATCACTAGATTCGTAAAAAATAGGGCCTAAGACTGGTATCTTCCTACCTAACTATTGAGCCTGAAATAACTTGAGTATTGAAAATGATAAGTATTATCACCAACATTCAGCACTTTGTCTTAACCTAATGATGTACCATGATTTGATTCACACAAGCTTTTCATAAGCACACTAATTTTATGATCTAATTGAAGTTATCTGAGAGACAACTGTCTTTTTCTTGTCTAACTTAAGTGTGTGGATGTTTCCACACACTTAAGTCAGATATTGAGTTACCATTGATATTTTTGAATTCTGAGCATTGACAAAAAAAGGTAATTAAAACCATGTCATTTGCATTTTTGAAACTTCTAATGGCAAATATATCATTACATTTTTTCTGTAATTCAATACATAAGAAATTAGAAACAGTTGTTTATCTAAAACAGTGTTTAAAAGTGACACAATACTGTATCAAAATTTGGTTTTCTTTTTCCAGAATTCCAGAGTAACATGCAATGGTCACATCTCATAAAATGATGACAAGTGACAGTTATCCCTTATTAAACCTTATTACCAAGTTACAGCCTAAAACATAAACACTACTCAAGATTTAGGTAGAGTTGGAAAGAGATGGCGCTATATTTATGCAATTTATTAAGCGTCATTATCTAATCATCCCTAAATTGTGATTAAATGTTGAGTAGCATTGAGGGGCAGAAAGTTATCCACCATTTTATTCTGTACTTCAAACCTCTGAAAAAAATAGAGGTAGTCTTAGGATAACATCACTTAAATTTCAATCATAAAACAATCAAGAAGCCTATTTCTGCAGCCTAGTGCCACAAAGCTCACCGCCTACTAAAGCAATATGCTTACCGAAATTTACTGCTTTTATAGACAGTGTGCCTAACTTAATCTAACTAGCCATTGAGCTGCCAAAGCTCCAGTAGTCTTATAATACGTTTTGGCTAGTTTTACCTAATTTAACCCATATTTACAAGTGGTGTGGTGTATGCTACATTGCAATGACTATGCCAAAGAGAGGTATTATTTTTACTGCAGCAGTTTAGTTTGACAGCCCTACAGAATCTGAGTCGCCTTTGTATGAGTGGTTCCTTGCAGACGGTACAGGAGTCAGAGGGCTGTCAAAGGTTTGCTAGTAAGAAAACCAGTCATTAAAACAGTAAAATATGACAGTTGTCATAATTAGCTTGGTGCAGACTTCCAATGTACAAGTTTAATTATTTGCATTTTTATGACTTTATAACAGAGACATGCATCATTTTTCTCTCTGTCACCGACGCATAAGTTCATGAGCTAATGACCAAATTGATCCAGTAAATTTGTCTACAAGAGATTCATTATAACATATAATGATTGCTTAGTTTCAAATTGCATGATGGACATAAGTGGCCCTCGCAAATTGGCACAGTGGTGATCAACTTCCTGGCAAAAGGTTGTCAGTCAGTGTGGGTGGACCCTTTAATACAATATCACTTATGATAATCACCACATTGTGGGCAATTTGCCCAGGCTTTTATTACTGTTTATCCTCCGGAGTACGATGTGGTAAAGGCCTGAAAGGCTAAAAAAGGAAGAACTTATAGATTGGAAGTCTGTTTTCAATAAGTTACGCTAGTACGGTTAATTTCAAACCAGACAATCACCATTAGGTTTCAGTTTGTTGCATGTTTCACTTTTATTTTCACTGTGATCACTGTGATGTTTCAAAATAAATATTTCCTCTTACACTACTGAACGGAAGAAGGTTCACAACCGATTACGGTTCCTTATAGCCCTAAGGCGCGCGCGGCGCATTTTTGCGGATTATATGTCTCCATTCTGACTTATCCCAATCCGCTTAATGAACTCCTCCTGAAGCATCACCGTCTTTATCAAGTTCTGGTGGGCACCGTAAGATATTGGTACTTGCTCTGGTGTAGAGCAGTACTGCTGCGAACCATCAGCAATAATCATGCCCTGACCGTTCGTCAATGGCCCAGATGAGTCAACAGAGTTCCAGTATGTTTCACTGGGAGATGTGGTGTTCGCGCCTGGGGGAGGCGCGGCCGGCGCTCCCGTATACCTGAAGTAAGGGTTCTTCAGATCTAATGTGTTGGACGATGTGACATTCGTCCCATCTAAACTAACCTCCATTGTCACATCATAGCTCTGTCTTTTATTGGCAAGTAGAAGAACTCTGCCGCTTAAGGTCTGTCCTTGTTTAGCAAATATTGGAGTCTCTAGCAAGCAGCGAACCTGGTACCAGTGAGTCAATGGCTCAGTAGGTGCAGTGGATAGCCAGATATGCTGTGTCGCTCCTGCAAACAACACATCAAACCAGAATGCAAGGCCGTGGCAGGTGCCAGATTGCATCATCTCAAATTTGAATGGTACTTCAATCCGATGAAGATCTGTCTCATGAGCATTAAGGAAGTCAACTACATGTCTCACCGATCGTGCCATGCAAATTCGCACATCAAAAGTGTCTACAATTGGCTGTCTAAAGTATTCCTTCATAGCAGCAGTCCGGAGTGCACTCAAGTCAACTCCATGGAAGCATGCTTGATACCAGAAGTTAGCTTTGTTATACTGCTCCATAAACAGAGCATCGTCGGAGAACGGAGCTATGTGTAGATCACCTCTCGTAGGGTACATGTTACCATTAGGTTTCAGCCACTTCTTAGCATGTAAATAGGTTTCTAACATTCGTTCATTGTACAACATGTAACCCATTGGCTCAGATATAATAATATCTACACTCTCGGGTAATTCTATTTCTTCTATCTTACCCGCTACTACAGTGATCCTATCATGCAGATTGTTGGCTCTTACTAATGCTTGGGCATGATGAGCCATATTACTTGCTTCTACAGCGTAAACTTTCCGTGCACCAGCTTGGGCCGCAAAAAATGATAGAATACCTGAGCCCGCGCCTACATCTAAAATCACTTTATTCTTGAAGTCATTGATGTTCGACAGAATTGCGCGTTGGTACGTACTCGTTCTCACGTAATCCTGCATCATGTTTTGCTGCTGACTAAGGTAACCATAAAACTGGAAATACTGCATCGCTGACGAATCCTCTGTCCGCACCGTGAACACGGACGAGGATCTTCCCGCCTTGATCTTACTGACGAGAAGGTGGAAGTTCTGACATTCAGCGTCCGACGCGAACTTGAAGAACAAAGTCTCATTGTCGATCGTGAATATGTAGGACTGGCCGGCCACCCGGGAGCACTCGGTCTGGCAGTGGACGGGGAACTCTAGCACCTCTTGGGCAAGCACAGGGTCAGCACGAATCACTTTTACACTTAGGCCCTGTGGATCGTATTCCACGTTTACGTTCGTGGGGAAGTTGAAGCGAGGCGTTAGAACGCCATCGTTGTTGACGGCGGAGACAAGCACCCTGCGAAACGTATTCGCCATTTTTAGATCTCGGCACACACTCGCGGTTAGAGTGAATTATTGTCCACACGCGTTTTGGCAAACAAAGAAAAGCGCCGTTAAGAAGATGAGGCCGGTGTAAAATCGATCATTCACAAACTTCCTTCCTATCCTACCTCCTCCTTTCTTTGTCTATGGCTCGCTAGAAACTAGCAAGCAAGCGCAGCGAAGCAAGCAAGCAGCCAGCGTGCACGCTTGGGGTCTCTAGTCTCTGCATTGTATAGATAGACGACGAAGGAACATACGGCTTGATAATGCACAAACATGAAATGTACAGCCAGTGTTCCAAACGCAGACTTTCAAATACTGGCTGTGCAATACCGGCCGTGCATTCCTGGCAGTGCATTCGCTACACTTGTCGAGATTTATACGGCTCGTATCGTACGACAGGATTTCCATACAAGAATTGTCGGAACGGTCATCGTTTCGACAAGCTTTGAACGTATTTGTAACTCAGCACAGGCCCTCAGATAATAGAAAACCATAGACATGGAATAATGGCTGTAATTAAAAGGCTGTACAATGACAGTACAATGCATTCTCAAAACAAATGCAGACTTCACCAGTCGTTTACCTGCGTTAACATCCTAGTAGTCTGTGGCCGTACTTCATCAGCGTTGTTCATTTGTTCAAAATCTTTGACATAGCCTCTTGTTAACAATAAACAGAACATAAAAAAAAAAGAGAACATAATTACATTGATGTCGCTGTCGCTATTACATATAATAGATTATGTTAATGTCAGCTAACTAAGTTAAAACGTAATAAACTTCCTGGTGTATGAGTATTACATCTGGGTAAAAAAAAATGAATCTGTGATCTGGGTGAACTAGAAGTTTTAGCCTTAAGAGAAGAAGTCTTAAAATTGAAAATCAAGCCTTTTTTTCGAAAAATAATGTCATGATTTCTTTAACAGTCTAAGTTAAAGGATACTAGTTGAACGATTTTGACGTACTGTTAGATATGACTAAATATTTTCGAAAATTCATGTCAAATGTAAAGATATGGCCTATATATATATATTTGATATGAATTTAAGTGGACCTAAAATGTTATAAAACATGCCATGATTTCAACTTTAAGTGTCTAATTTTAAGGTCACTGGTTGAACTATATTGACTGACAATCGAGCCGTCTCTCGGTTCCCAAGCTAACATTATTAAGCTAATCGTCGACTACACACCTGAACCAATCAAAAGGGGTATTTTGAAAGGACACAATACAATAATTTTTGACAGTGATAGTTAGTATAAACGATGACTTTGACAGTTAGGATAGTGTGGGGAGAGGTTAAGGTAAAGGGGAGGGGCTTTCTTTTTCTGGCGTGAATTTATGCTCTGTGGCCAATTAAGAAGTACTTTGTGGCAAATTTCAGTAAAAAAACCACACGCACTATACTCGTACGGTAAAAAACGGACGTTATGTTCGGAAACCGAAAGTGGAGAATCGGATGTATCTGACTGACAACAGCATGTGTGACCTGTTTTCAACCAACAACATTATAACCTTACCTTAACCAAAATTAACTCAAACAACAGAAAGAAAGTAACTTTATTTGGGAATTGAGAAATTTACAGTTTTTTTATAGTTGTTGAGACGAGGTGTCTCGAGTTTAATTTAGAAAAATGAGTAAGAAACTAAAGAATATGAAATGGGAGTCGGTGGCTCTGGAAGGTTTTCCAATCTCGACTGATAATTTCGATGGATTTGTTGGTTTGGAGGAGTGCACAAGTTACGGTTTGGATAAAGAGAGCAAAAAACCTAAAAAAGTAAGTAAAACTAAAATATGCAAAGTTTTTGTTTTATAGCAGCACCTGTCATTTTCTCAAACTGCAGTAATACAAGCTAAATTAAATGTAAACAAGTCATAGCTCTATGTTGTTGTAAAATTACAGAAAAATCAGGAAAAGAAGCGTAAAAGTTCCAAATCAGAAAACAAGGAAATATCCAGCAAAAAAATCAAACCCAATCCAAAACCTGAAGAAATCAAGCCAAATGATACAAAAGTACTAATAAAGAAAATCAAAACAAATCAGAAAGTAGCCGAAATCAAAATAGCGAATGGGTTTATGGTTGAATCAATAACAGACCCAGCAACACCATCTCAGACTAATGAATTATCAAATGAAAACATTAAACAGGAAACCGGGGAACCCATAAACTCAGAACGGAACAAACGGAATGAACGGAAAAAGAAAAGTAAGGATAAGAGAAAACTAAATAAAGAACAGAACAAACAAGAGGCACAGAAACTATGTTCAGAGAAAGCAAAACCAAAACCGAAAAAGTGTAAACTCGGTGAAGAAAACATGCAAACATCCGATCTGACTCCTGAAGACATGCTCACGTGGGCAGAGTTTAAAATCCAAGAGCCGATCATAAAAGCTCTAATGGAATTGGGATTCAAAAAGCCTACAAAGATACAACAGCTGTCATTACCAGCTGCTATACATGGTAAGTTCAGTTATCTAAAATGCTGTGAGATATTCGTGGTTCTTTCTGTTTTGTTTTTGAACTCTCGTGGATTTTCATCTGTATCAGTTTCATCATTCTCTCTTACTCAGCTCAAGATACTGTTGATTTAACCAGTCTATATTATGCACTGATAAAGCGTGTTAGCCATGTCAGAAGTTGGCACAGTTAGCACACACTGGAACAGGCACACATCAAGCTCTTAAGAATTAAAAAGATGCAAAAAAAATATGGGTGGAGATGGCTCAAGACTCATTGGGAAGGTCTATGTCCAGCGAAGGACTGCTGATGCATGCTGATGATTTATGATAAGATTTTCTTCTCTCATTTCAAGGTGGCTTTAAACATGCTATGTAAAAATCCTGTATATGACTTTGAGATAAGATTATAACTTATTTTTGGGATTTTATAAAAATCTTGAGATTTCAGATTCTATTTGTAGTACTAATATATATTCTGTGCCGTAACTAGGTTTTCCTTTGTCCTGGCGTAGGTATCGGGAATTATGGATACAGAGGTACTACAACATCGGATCAAATATCTGCGGAACATGCAAACAGTTATTCTGCAGCAGGAATCAAACCCTCACCTCTTAGCCAGCAGCCAGCATCCCAGCTGGCCCTCCATGCCACAAAAGAGGTCATAAACCCTTTTATCTCCTATGTTCTCAGGTCGCAGAGATATCCTAGGCGCAGCAGAAACAGGCAGCGGTAAAACTCTGGCATTTGGCTTACCCATCCTATCTGGTATTTTAAAGCTGAAGGAAAAAGCAGAGAGCACAGGCTTGGATGTCTACGAAATACCTTATAAAAAGGGTTCTTCTAAGTCTATGAAGAAAGTTGAGGTTGAAATTAAACCTAAGAAGAAAAATAATAATAATAAGAGAAATAAAGAAGTGAAAGAGTCTTCTGAGGATGGCTACAATAGCGGTGATGATGATGATGAGGAATCAGCATTAGAAAAAACTGATGTCAAAAAGCCTGTGAATAATAAAAATAAATATAAAAAGGCTGAAGACTATTTATATGAAATAGAAGTGCCTTTAAAAAAGAAAGACACATCAGTTGATGATGATGACAGCAATGATGAAAATTATGTACACTTATCTGATACGCTGGATTCTGATGATCTAGCTGACAATAGTGAAGATGATGAGGAACAAAGTGGTGATGAAATTGAAGATGACGAGGAAGAAAGTGATGATGAAATTAATGATAATGAGGAAGAAAGTGATGATGACAATATTGATGATTTGAGCATTGGTGATGATGACGAATCTGGAGTGGAGGAGAGCGATGGTGTGGATGAGGTGGGGTCAGGTGAAGAAATGGAGGATTTGGGGAACCCAGATGAATCAGGTAATACACAAACATCTAAATCAAATTGAAATTGTTTGTTATACTTAGAATTACTAGATTCCATGTCATGATTTCACATTGACTATGACTCTTTTTTAAAAGGCATAATGCAAGGAAAATGCGCGACAATTTCTTAAAGTTAATATCTTACGAATGTTATCTACATGATGTATATACTTAGTATGTAGATCTGTGAGGCTACCAAGTAGAGTAATTAAGGATCAAGTCCAAATATTACATTTATCACATGCCCGCATTTTGTATACAGTGAGTATTCCACATGGCAGGTGCAAGCCTATCCTCGCTTATTGGAACACTGACCGATGGCATATGCCTTCGAATTTTCGGTTCTTGGGCTTGCCTGTTTCCTCACGGATTTTTTTTAGTTGCTTCAATTGAACTAAAAAACACTTATCTACTGAATTAAGAATTTTACCATGCTTGTTTTTTAATTTTACAAGTATAGGATGCGTCAAGGTCAGAGATAACATTGAGATCTGTTCTATTGAAATAAAAACTCTAACTGAATAATGAATTTTATGATGTTTGTTTATTTTACAAGTATAGAGTGCATCAAGGTCATAGATAACATCTGTTTGTAACTTTCTATTGAAATAAAAGCTCTTACTGAATTAAGAATTTTATATTTTTTGTTTATTTTACAAGTATAGAATGCTTCAAGGCCACAGATAACTTTGAGATCTAAAACTCTTACTGAATTAAGAATTTTATAATGTTTGTTTATTTTACAGGTATAGGATGCGTCAAGGTCATAGATAACATTGAGATCCCGGGACATGTGGTGACGAAGACGGGTAAACCACTGTATGCCCTCATCCTCACTCCGACGAGAGAGCTGGCCATCCAGATCAGCAGACATCTGATGGCTGCTGCAAAATATACAGGTGATTTAAAATAAATAAATCTATACTAATACAAGCTTCTGCCCACGGCTTCGCCCGCGTGACACCCGGATAAAAAGTAGCCTATGTGTTATTCTGATGTATAAGCTATTTTACTGTAAAATTTCATCAAAATCCATTCAAAAGTAACAAACATCCATCCTCACAAACTTTCGCGTATATGATAGTAGTAGGATTCTAAAGAGGTAAAGTTTGTTATTTGGATGTAGGCGGTAATTTCCGAAATAACTCAATTTTGATTACGAAGAATGAAAATTAATGAGGCACTCGACATTCCATTGGAGGCCATTTCTGTGACTTATTATTTTCCGTCACCAGTTTCTATATATTTATTTTTATTACACAGCAATATATATTTATATTGCTGATTACACAGCAATATATATTGCTATTGCTGATTACACAGCAATGCTGCTTGGTGGAAGAAATAGGTATGTTTGTAGTGCTTCGAGCTCTTTCACAAGTGACACAGTATACTTTCCTAAGTTACTGTGTTAGTAAAACTTGTTATTTCTAATTTCAGGGATAAAAATAGCGACGATAGTGGGCGGCATGGCGCACGTGAAGCAGGAGAGGTTGCTGCGCGGTGGCCCTGAGATCGTAGTGGCCACTCCGGGGAGACTCTGGGAGCTCATCAACCAGGGGCAGCCGCATCTGCAGCAGCTGGACACTGTCAAGTAAGCATAACACTCACGTATTACACTCTCACAAATCTTAACAACCCCTCCCCCCACACCCCCTCCCCATACACTCCTTTCCCACACCACTCCTCCCCTACACACAAAAACAATATTAGATTACTTTGTCTATTAAACGTTAAATTAAATGTAAGAAATGATGAATTCATAAGATATGTACAGATGATGTTAATTGATGATAAGATTGAATTTTGACATGTATTGGGAAAATTGCGAGTTTACAGAGCATCGAAAGGTGTCAGTCAGTCATTTGTGTTAACAAAGAGTTTATTAAGAGTATTTTTGACGACCTCTGTGGCATGGGAGGAGTTTAAAAATAATTTAACCGACCTACCATCATTATCAGACTTTATCAAATTTTTACGCAATCGTGCAGACATTCTTGAAACCATGTCCATCAATCGTAATGATTTACCTAAGCCTGAACCAAAAGTAGTAAGGGATAGGGATCAAAGAAAAGTAGAAAATAAAGCTCAGAGAACTATGTTTCAATCCAAAAGTTCACATAGTTTCGTAACGTCTTCTGGATCTAAATCTAGACCTGCTTTATCGTGTCCAATGTGCAAGCAACAACACAAAATAGTAGATTGCAACGTCTTTAGAGAACTACCTCTTGAAGTTCGGTCACGCGAAGTCTTGAAGTTAAATCTTTGCTCGAATTGTCTACGGAGGGGTCACGTCAAGGTCCGCCTGAGACGCAGAAGGTTGCGGGTTCAATTCCCGCCGCGGGACAAATGTTTGTATTATCTGCAAATATTTGTCTCGTGTCTGGGTGTTTTCTATGTATTATATGTATTTACAAAAAAAAAATATAAGTAGTATATCAGTCATGTAGTTCCCATAACACAAGCTCTGCTTACTTTGGGGCTAGATGATGCTGTGGGAAAATGTCCAGCAATTTTTTTTTCTATTTTGTGTTCAAAAAGTTTATGAATATATAATTGCGAGTTTACAGAGCATCGAAATAAAATAAATAATTTAATTTAGGGATAGGCCATACAACTAGGTACGCCAGTCATTTGTGTTAACAAAGAGTTTATGAATTCTATTTTGTGTTCAAAAAGTTTATGAATAAATTTTGATTTTCATTTTCTGTAACGGATAACACGGATAACAAACCCCAGTATTTGCCTTGGTATCTAATTTATGAAAGAAAGAAAAACATCGCTGTACCATCAATGTTACATTTTAATGTTACCATGGTAAACAAACTCACAGATCTGCGCACTGAGTATGGATTTTAATGTTACCACGGTAAACAGACTCACAGATCTGCGCACTGAGTATGGATTTTAATGTTACCATGGTAAACAAACTCACAGATCTGCGCACTGAGTATGGATTTTAATGTTACCATGGTATACAAACTCACAGATCTGCGCACTGAGTATGGATTTTAATGTTACCATGGTAAACAAACTCACAGATCTGCGCACTGAGTATGGATTTGAGAATCCTACTACTATTATAAATGCGAAAGTTAGAGGATGGATGTTTGTAACTCTTTCACGCAAAAACTACTGAACGGATTTTGATGAAACTTTACAGTAATATAGCTTATACATCAGAATAACACATAGGCTATTTTTTATTCGAGTACCACGCGGGCGAAGCCGTGGGCTAGAAGCTAGTATCCAATAATAATCACTTCAGCGTTTTTTGTTTCTCTATTCTAACAATATCAGTCCTATTCCAGGTTCCTAGCGATAGACGAGACGGATCGTATGATAGAACGCGGCCATTTCGATGAGCTAACCCCATTGCTGGAGAGGTTGAACGCGGACGAGGAACGGAAGGCATCGCGGCAGAACTTCGTGTTCTCAGCCACGTTGACTTTGGTACATGACCTGCCTACTCATATGAAAGGGAAAAAGGTATGTGAATCTATATCTACAGGGTGTCCTGGAATGTCTATACATATAATGACAATCACCTCTTGTGACGTCACACTCAAAAGTCAACTAAACAGCTGCTTAGTTGATTTTAGGGATGTGCAGGAGCAGGTAGTATGGAAACTTCGATGGTCATTTCGTGAATGAAAAACATGGAAATCCAAAAAGTCGTAGAACAAACAATGTTCCCCACCACGGTGTCAATGACCTCCTTCCGGCATTATATACACATTCCGGGACACCCTGTATATGTACTATATAATTCTATTATAATATTATAAACGCAAAAGTTTGTGAGGATGGATGTTTGTTATTCTTTCACGGAAAAACTACTGAACGGATTTTAATTAAACTTTACAGTAATATAGTTTATACATCAGAATAACACATATCACGGTAAAAACTGATTTCTTATAGAAAGACAAATTGGTTTCCGTTAAGATATTTTTATTACCTCCAAGAAAATGATTCTCTCCCTATAGACGCTAGACAATAATTTCTTCGTAATAGTAAAAAATCATCTAATTTTATTTTATTTGTTACGATAAATTTAATTCAAGAAACATATTGTTTTATTGTTTTATTTATTTGATACGACATAAAATAAGTCTTGAAATAAACATATTTATTTTCAAGTAAGAACAAAATTGAGAAAAATATTGTCTTCAAAAAGATAAGCAGTATTTTTGTTTTAAAAATATTGCATTAAACTAAGAAAATATATTTTTGTAATAACCAAATATTTCGAGAAATCAGTTTTTCTTATTCAAAGAAATCCTTTTTACCCGTGTAGGCTACTTATTATCTGGGTACCACACGGGAGAAGCCGTAGGCAGAAGTTAGTATACTAATAATAAAGCTGAAGAGTTTGTGTTTTTGTTTGTTTGAACGTACTAATAAGAACTAAAAGTCGGGTTTAAAATATTATATTCGTATTTGTTAGCCCAATTCTTGGGGAAGGTTAAAGTCTACTAGCTTTGCCCGCATGCTACCCGGATTAAAAGTAGCCTGTGTGTTCTTAATTTTATTTTTTAAACTTGTGATACAAAACAGGTGACGAAACACGGCAAGATTCTGAACCGGAAAGTAAAGAAGATGACTCCGGAGCAGAAAGTCAAAAGGCTTGTGGATATGCTCGGCATGACGGAACCCAAAGTCGTCGATATCACGCAGCAGAACTTAGGTAAGGCTGCAAAAGTTACTACGTTTATAAATAACGTCAAAAAAAGAGGTTCTCTATTACATCTGGTTTTTTTTCGTAGGTATATACAGGCATACGCGATATCTTCGCTAATTGTGAACCGATTAAAATGATTCTTTACTTTAATGGGTAGTGTAAATTTCAAGGATGATCCAAATAAAATTTTAAAAATAAAAATTCCACACCTTGGTCTGAAAAAATAAGGGATTAAATTTTATATTGGTCTTTTTATCATATTCCCGTTCTTTGAAGTTGGTTTTTTTTGATCAAGATGGTTCATAAATCTAGTCTTCATATGCTATAAAATATATTTCATTTAATTTCATCTGCAACACCATGGGTATATGCACTACTATATACTAGTGCATCCTAAGAAAATAAATTGGTATGACTCGTTGGGATTTTTTTTCTCCCATTGAGTCACACTGTTACTCGTTGCAACTTTGTTTATAGATGAGTTCCTAACGTGTTACACTAGTGTAACAGTGTTAATCGATGGGAGAAAATAATCCCAACGAGTCACACTGTGACCGGATCTGGCGTGACTCGTTGGGAACCCATCCCTTTTCTGCCCTTAAGGCAAAGTCTTTGTAATTTCACGGTACCTTAAGACTTTTAAACAGGAACATTACAATGCGAGAATTACTGCTTGGCCGCATAAATAGATACTTCGTTAACACTTTCCCGTATTTATATTATTTACCTTTATTTATACAATTATGTACTAGTAGGTATATAAAAAAATACAGATGAAACAACGAGCTGTCTAAAGAACGTTGCAAACGATGTAATGAGCGAAGGTACGCCTGAGTAGCAGCAGGTTGCAAGTTCAATTCCCGCCGCGGGACAAATGTTTGTATGATCTGCAAATGTTTGTCTCGTGTCTGGGTGTTTTGTATGTAAAATATGTATTTAGTAAAAAAATATAAGTAGTATATCAGTCATGTAGTTCCCATAACACAAGCTCTGCTTACTTTGGGGCTAGATGATGCTGCGTGAAAAATGTTAACTATCCTCAAATGTTTGCTGGAATAAACTCTTGTTAGGGTTAAGCTCGCCTTTGTACATGTCCTTTATGTAAGTTTTTGTCTGTATTATCTGTGTGTACAATCTTACTTAATATTATAAAGGCGAAAGTTTGTGAGCATGGATGTTTGTTACTCTTTCACGCAAAAACTTCTGAACGGATTTTGATGAAACTTTACAGTAATATAGCTTATACATCTGAATAACACATAGGCTACTTTTTATCCGGGTACCACGTGGCCGAAGCCGTAGACAGAAGCTAGTAATAAATACAACAAATAATGCTGAATTCTTTATTCTTTATTCTCGCTCTATTACTGTAAAGTTTCATCAAAATCCGTTCAGTAGTTTTTGTGTGAAAGATTAACAAACATCCATCCTCACAAACTTTCGCGTTTATAATAGTGTAGGATTTATAACTGATCAGATCACTACGGAACCGTATAATGTTGCTGGATGATATATTGTTGACATCTGGGGGCCTAAACCGGCCACTTTGAGTGAATCATCTAAAATATGTTTCATAAGCAGCTTTGTAGCAGAACATATTGTGTTCTAAAATTCGTAAAGTGAACATACTTAAAGATGAATCACCTACGAAACATTTCATATCTGAATCATATTAATAACTACTATTGCCACCTACAAAAAAAAGTAGAGTTGTGCTCTCTCGGAACTTTACGATTAACTTTTGATCATGTTTTTTATTGATTACTATAGTAAAACTGTGATAAACTTAGACCAAATAATGTAATTGATTATTTTCTTCGTAAATAAGTAGTTTTATAATGAGCAAATGTATGAAATGATAATTTTAGTTTGTAATGACAATAAAATAAAATTCTTCAGAATCTGGCAACAATGGTTTATAGGTACGGCGGAATCCCTGACCGAGTGCAAAATCACCTGTGCAATGGAACATAAGGATGCCTACCTGTTTTATATCTTAAAACGGCACCCCGGCAGGACCATTGTCTTCTGCAACTCTATTGGTAGTGTTAAGCGGTAAGTGTTTTTAGTGTTAAAAAACGAAATCCTTATACTCACTCACTTTGATCACTTGGTAGTGAGCCAAGTGATCCGTTGTCCGTCCGTCTGTCAAGTTCTGTTGTCGTTGTCTCTGTCAGTCTGTCAAGACGCCTTTTTCTGAGGAACGCGTGGAGGTATTGTGGCGTGCCTACTTTTCCTACCTACTCAGAAACCACTTCCATAACTAACTTGGACCAAACAAGTTCCGCGCTCACCTCACAACGCTGCGCCTGCGCGCTTTACTATGTGTATTCTGTAAACCAGACCGACAGCTTGATCTCGGCAACTGCCTACCACTCGGTGAATTTGCTTTATATTCGCTCTTCTTATACCTAATTATTTACCTACCTACTTGTTCTATTTCTTCTTTCAAATTAAATCAAATTTTCTATGAATCAGTAATATTCTTCATTTCATAATTCTTTCATCAAATCGCCTATCTATTTCTATCCTACCTTCATCGCTTCACGATTTGATAAAGTTAGTTTTGCTATACCTACCTAGTTAGTGATTAGGTTAGGGGATAACCTGGCCTATAAACTACAGTATAAAGTTGAAATTAATATCAAATATATAGGTCTACGGTCCCTTGGAGTTCTAAAAAAATCTAGCTTTTACAAGAAGATAGTATTTTCTTAAAAAATACTATCTTCTTATCTACTATCTTTATGCGAAATATTTTGATAATCGCAAATAAATCAAAACCTCAATTATTATATACTTTTCGTATATTAAGAAATGATACCAAAATTATATGTTTACATATGTTTAAAAATTGAGTAGATACCCTGAGATAACCTGAGTAGATACGTATATTTTAATGCATATGATGACGCCAGTGTATTCGCCCGTTCGTTCATGCCAATGAGAACATGAACAATGCTATTGTTAAACGGTAATTTTCACGTACCTGAAAATTACCGTTTAGTCCGTAACGGTAAGTCGGTGCCTTCACCGATAGCACGCGGTGAAGGCACCGACTTAGTTTCGACTCATTCCGAGGGTCCTCTGAAGACTTATGTGTTTTCGATGACTGAAGATCGAAGAAGAGAAGGGGTGATTGCAATCACTTACTCTGATGAATGAACGGTTTCGAGCCAATTTCCCGCTACATTTAAGACGTATTCATTCCATTGGGCCTTACTACACTGTGTCATATAGTTCGGCGTCGCCATTTTATTCTGTTCTGCGAGCTATTGGGCTTTCCATTGCCATTTCAACTATCAATTATTTTTTTACTACTGCGCTTTAAATGCTGGTTTTAATGGGAAAACGATTTTCTTTCTAGACAATTATGTGTTTTTTTTTCAGGTTGGCTACATTACTGACTATACTGAAGTGCCATCCTCTGCCGTTGCACGCTAGCATGCCGCAGAGACAGCGATTGAAGAACCTAGAACGGTAAATAATACTATGTGCTGAATTAAGATGATGATGATTGATTGCATGCTTATTAAGATGATGATGATTGATTACATCCTTATTAAGATGGTGACCATTGATTACATCCTTATAAGGATTATGATGATTGATTACATTCTTATTAAGGTATTACATATTTATAAAGATGGTGATGATTGATTGCATGCTTATTAAGATGGTGATCATTGATTACATCCTTACTAAGATGGTGATGATTGATTACAAACTTATTAAGATGATGATCATTGATTACAAACTTATTAAGATGATGATTGATTACACATTTATTAAGATGACGATGATTGATTGCATACTTATTAAGATGATGATTGATTACATCCTTATTAAAATTTTGATGATTGATTACACACTTATAAAGATGGTGATGATTGATGTAAGCTCATCTATAAAAAAATCTAAAATGGCGTCTACTCGAATATCCGATAAGTTTGTTGCCTGATGATTATTCTAGGCTTGGTCGCGACTGAAGACTCTGTAAAATACATTTCAATATATTAAATTCACGTAGTTTTTAAGCTGAAGTTTATTTATGGACCTTGTGATTACTAATATTAATTAATAATAATATAAGATATTAAATGTCATAAAATAATCTGCCTCACGTACTTTATTTGCCGCGTTATGTTCCACGGGACAAATGTTTCATCTGCAAATGATTTTCTCGGTTATGGGTATTTTCTATGTTTAGTAGTTATGTATGTATACAAAAAAAGTATATTAGTCATATAGTTCCCATAATACAGGCTCTGCTTTGTTTGGGGTTAGATGCTATGTGAAAAATGTCCAGCATTATTTATTTTTTATGTCAGATTCCGCGACGACCCGCACGGCGTCCTGATCGCGACCGACGTCGCGGCGCGTGGGCTCGACATCCCACTAGTGGACCACGTGGTGCAGTACCAGTGCCCACGCACCGCGGAGAACTACGTCCACCGCAGCGGCCGCACCGCCAGGGCTGATAGAGAGGGCATCAACGTGCTGATGGTGGAACCGGCAGAGGCCTATCTTTACTCCAAATTGTGCCTTACTTTGAACAAAAGTAAGTATTCAAATGCGGAGCAGCTCTTAAGCGTCTTATCGTGATGTTAGCTCTCCCCCCGAATTAGGTTATACAAAATTATTTTTTCAAATCCGTCTGGTGGTTCCTAAGATTAGCGCGTTCAAATAAAAATAAAACAAACAATCTCTTTAGCTTTATATGCATAGAATACCTAAAATAAAATAAACAATCTCTTCAGCTCTATATTCATAGAATATCTAAAATAAACAATCTCTTCAGCTCTATATGCATAGAATATCTAAAATAAACAAACAATCTCTTCAGCTCTATATGCATAGAATATCTAAAATAAACAAACAATCTCTTCAGCTCTATATGCATAGAATATCTAAAATAAACAAACAATCTCTTCAGCTCTATATGCATAGAATATCTAAAATAAACAAACAATCTCTTCAGCTCTATATGCATAGAATATCTAATATAAACAAACAATCTCTTCAGCTTTATATGCATAGAATACCTAAAATAAAACAAACAATATCTTCAGCTCTATATGCATAGAATACCTAAAATAAAACAAACAATCGCTTCAGCTTTATATGCATAGAATACCTAAAATAAACAAACAATCTCTTCAGCTTTATATGCATAGAATACCTAATATTTGCTTAAACTTGTACCTACTGTTGTTTATGTTCCAGCATCCGAAGTGGCGACATTCCCGGTGGCCTCGCACCTGCTGGCTCCACTGAAAGAGCTGGTGGTGGCCGCTCGTGCGCTGGACGCGTTGGAGCTGAGGAAGAGACGCAACGCGCAGGCGCGCGGCTGGAGGGAGAGAGCCGCGCAAGAGATGGATATCATTATAGACGATGAAGATTGGTATCCTTTGACAAATATGCAGGGACATGCGTCGTGGCCTATCTTATTTATATCTATACTACCTTCTGCCCACGGCTTCGCCCGCGTGGTACCCGGATAAAAAGTAGCCTCTATATAATTCTGATGTATAAGCTATATTACTGCAAAATTGAACTTTATGAAACTTATCCTACTTCCTACTAATCCTACTAATATTATAAACGCGAAAGTTTGTGAGGATGGATGTTTGTTACTCCTTCACGCAAAAACTACTGAACGGATGTTTATGAAACTTTACAGTAATATAGCTTATACATCAGAATAACACATAGGCTACTTTTTATCCGGGTACCACGCGGGCGAAGTCGTGGGCAGAAGGTAGTTGTTTATATGTTCAAATATTTAATCAAAAGTCAAAAAAAAGTCAATAGGTTTTTATTCATTGAAATCACAAGGATCATATAGAAACGTCAACTTAAAAACTATACGTGAATCTAAAATGTTAAAGTGAATTTACGCCGGTTCCTCGCGCGCGACCAAGCATAGAAGAATCAGGCAACAAACAACTAAAAACAAAAAAATATTAAAAAGTTAATTAGTACCTAATAGAGCATGCAATTATCGTAACTTAATATAAAAAAGTTAAAATAAAACCGGCCAAGTGCGTGTCGGGCCACACTCACGAGCCGTCACAAGCCGCGGGACGGCGGCACATTGTTTGCTTAAGGATCCGGCGTACAGCGCTCATAACTTAAATTCGAAGCGCGTCCAAAAGATATCTTTTTTTGGCTGATGCCCGCCCGTACTTGTGCGATACCAATATTAGCCGTTCAGAATTTGTTATCAATTTGGTGGTGTTCCGTAATACCAAAAAAGATGAATGAAAACTTGTTGTATTTTTCACATTGTGTTGTTATTCTGTAACTAGACAATATAATCTATGTACCTAACCAAACGATACGTAAGGTATTGTTGTTTTTAATACGAAACAAATAAGAAGAAAATATGTCATGTATGACGTAAAAATATCCAAAATGCGATTCGTTTACATTTCATTTTAGGTTTGTATTTTGAAAAAATATATAGCAAGGTACGTAGATAAATACTATTCGAATGCAAATAATAACATAATATGGTGGAAATAAGCTCTAATTACAAATGACTATGGTATTACGTTTGTATGGGCAATTCATCCAACGCAGGCCTCTTAATCATCTTAATAAGGAAACACGAACATTTCCGAAGCATCTTATTTAAATCGTAGTACAGTACTGCAGTGGTCTCATCGCTTAGGAGCGATCTTTTCCAGATTTTTGGCAATACGTATAGGTCGGTGTGAGAAGGAAAAATGTTTTAAACTGACTTTAAAATATACGCACATACTATGCAACCTATTAATTAATTATTTATTACTATTAATTAAAAAATCTACGTTCACCTTAACTCTTGCTCAGTCCTACGCAACAGGCGGACCCGACAATAGACCGCGAACTGAAGGCTCGCCGTAAGCAGCTAGACGCGATGCTATCTCGACCGATCTTCCCCAAAGGATTCTCCTTCAAGTATCCAACACTGAACGATCCTATGGCTCTGAGTATGCCGCAGGAGAACGCCTTAGAAGTAAGTTGACGACCTCTGTGGCGCAGTGGGCGAAGGCCCGCCTGAGACGCAGAAGGTTGCGGGTTCAATCCTCGCCGCGGGACAAATACTTCGGCAAATATTTGTCATGGGTGTTTTCTATGTATAATATGTATGTATTTACAAAAAAATATATAAGTAGTATATCAGTTGTGTAGTTCCCATAATACAAGCTCTGCTTACTTTGGGGCTAGATGATGCTGCATGAAAAATGTCCAGCATTATTTATTTAGTTACTACTAGCTGTTGTAAACTGCACCACATACATACATACATAAATACATAATTATTTAGGTGTATTTAAACATTTTCGTTACTTAATCACTACATATATTATCATTTTTGTTTTAACCATTCTGTGCACTACCAACACATCTTTTTCATACAAAATACACAAACGTTATCTGGAAGAGAATGCTTCTTAGCATTAAGTTTGCCTATGTACTCTACTATTTTGTGCAATAAAAAAAAATCTATCTATCTATCTATAAATACTAAGACTAAGTATTTTTTTCAGGTCATGAAGAAGGCGATTGAGTCAGGAGAGATAAAGAAAGAAAAAAGGAAAAGCAAAAACGCACCCCTCCTTAAGTTAGGGAAAGGGGTTCATAAAAATAGAAAGCAGAAAAATAAATAATTGTAATTTTGTTAATAAATTGGTATTTAATATCACATTCTATGGTTCTCAAACTTTTCCCCGCGATAACGAAATTCGTAGAAGGACGAAATGGTTAGAAGGTCGGTTAACTAAAGCTGACACGTTCACAGCACTCACACTAATGCAATTTCACTATACAGTATGTTTAAAATAAATGATTTTGGAGGGCACTCTAAATCGACACTGGAGCCAAAAATGTTTTTTTTTCCTGTTTGTCTGTCACAATCTGGGCCGCGCATAACGCCGAAACTTCTGAATGAATTCAAATAAAACTTAGCATGATTTGAGATAATACTTCGGGGTAGGACATAGGATACTTTTTATCCCGAAATTCAGCACGGTTCCCTTGGGAGAGGGGATGAAATCAGTCTGCAGAGATGGTACCCATCAGATTAGTAAGGTACCCATCTAGGGTTGTGAAACAAATATACACACATATTTATGTGTATATTTGTTTTATTACATTGTGACTTCTAATAAGAATCATAAATTGAATCTTCTACCCCACTTATGACACGTAACTGACGCTAGTCGACGAATGCAAGACCATCTGTATTTATAAACAGTAGCAAAAGTAAAACAACTGTCTTCTTCATACTCATAAGAATGACCGCGCGCGAGAGAGACAGACAGACTGTTCATGATGCGCATGCAGTGCGACGTCACGCCGCGCGCTTATTCACAGACACTACACAAGCGCAACGTGTAAATGTGTTGTACGTGCCAGCTTTAGTTATCCGACCTATAACTAGAAACGCCTCCCTGCAACTGCGTTGAGTTTCTTGTAAGAAATGTATTTTTGTATGGATAAAAACTTAATCTTCCGTCTGCACCCGTCAGGAGTTAACAAAATTAAACGAATCTACCGTCCAAATTTTAGTTGGTTAATATATGATTCAAGCCTTAAATTGTACATTAACCAACCTGAATTTCCATAAAAAGCTTCTGTCTCTACTACTTGCGACTTGCAGATGTCGTCACCATCGGTATCATACCTTAAAATTTTAAGGTATGATTCCGAAGGTGGCGGCAGTGACCGATTGCATCTGCAAATCGCAAGTCGTAGCAACAGCAGCTTTCTATGGAATTGGCAGTTTGTATAGCTGTCGCTGCTGTTTGCAGTCGTGTTCCGAAACCTTTGCGGCTTAAAGTTACTTCACACATATCAGCCCGGAAACGGATCGGCATCGCCTCAACTCGAGCCGTTCATTATTCTTTGTATGAAGCTAATCACCGCCTAGGCTCGGCATAAGCTAGTGAACGGCTACCGGTGTGTTCTAATCGTCGACGCTGCGCTTGCCGTCTGATGGCCTTCGCCGCGCTAAAGCCTCTCTGCAGCCGCGCTAGCGTCTCGCCGTCTCCCGAGGCAATTTTATAGAAAAACATCATAATAAATAGCTGTCGCATCGCCTAGGCGTAGCCGCGCCGGAGGTGCTGAGCCGTTGGCCGTTTGTGCTTACTAACGTCGCGCTGTCGGTTGTTCTTATACGGTGTCGGTGTCGGTACGGTTCCGGGCTGATATGTGTGCGGCAACCACTAGGCTCTGCGTTGATTGTTATCTAGGTAGTCATTGAGTCACGCAACCATTGTATATATTTTTAGATACACAGTGTCAACTTATAGGGAATTATTTTTAATAACGCTTGAATAAAATGAGGCCGAGGCGCGAGGTGTTCGAGTACGCTGCGGAGACTCGAAGTCGACCTCGTAGAGACCGAACTTCGTCCTGTAAAAGAAAACAAATGATTTCAAAAACTTCTCCATTTTAAGTAGGTATCATTTACCCTGAAAATATCATTGCGCTTATCAGGCTAATCACTATAAAAACCTAAATCTCAATGAATAAATAGCGTCGTCTTGGAAATCTGCGGCTGTCCCTTGCCCTCTAAAAAGTGTCATGACGAATGATACTAAGCCATCTTCACCTTCATCCACCAACTTCCTGAAATCTTCAGATGTCACCCATCTGGATAGATTATCTAAGTAAACTGCGAAATTCGGGCGCTCCTTAATTCCCGCCTTGTTTTTTTTTATCACAGTCGAACGGACTGTAGCCGGATCAATTTTTAAATTTAAATAAAAATATGGATTTGTCATGCAGATTATATTTCACTGTAGGTAACATAAAATATGATGAATGTTATGACTTATGAGGCAGTAAATTGCATTCACGAAGCAGTTTTCGAGTTTAATATGACATTCTTTAAGAGCATGAGTGATGAAAATATTACTCTTAAACTGTCCAAAATCGTACATGAGCCGCGCCACAGATGTTATACCTAATACTAGATCTTGCCCTGTATACTCTATGAAACTTACGAGTATCCACCCGTCCATTCAAAGTTGTCCATGAGCGTCCATGCCGTGTACCCTGTCACATTCACTCCATCTTCTTTGATAGACAGCAATATCTGGAACAAAACCAACAAACACATTAAGTTAATGTGTTCATGCCTCCCAATAATTGTGGCGATTTATTTGCTACGATAATATCACTTTGGGGTCACCAAGATCACAGATAGTACAATATAGAATTTCTTCTATACTTACGTGGAATAAATGAAACCAAATTACTCGTATTAAATAACTTTTTTTAGCATGCATTATCAACGTAAGACAAGAGACAGGGAGACCGCAGTATAAAAAATTAGGACTTTTCATTCAAGATTTAAAAAAATGTTCCGACTGGGGCGATAGATGGCACTGATGTTGCAAGTACTGTATGCGACCGTCCGTATGGTACATACCTACGAAGGCTGTTGTTCATGGTGCTTGCTTGTCAAAGTCACAAAATATTCACTTCTTAGAGCAGCGCCATCTGTTTTCATACTGAAAGATTGATCCAAGGTGGTCGTGAAAACCCCTCATTACGTTCACAAACTAACAAGCGTGTTTTATAATTTGAATTTGATTATACATTTTGTAAAACAGAAATTTTCACGTGCTGTAAGGCACCGACTAAGGTTCGGCTTATTCTGAGAGTCTGTCTTCATTACGTGAAAATACCCGTTTTTACAATATGAATAAGAAGCTCTGCCCAGTAATGGTACCCTGGTACATATAGTAGTCTGTGAATAATGGTGAGATTGATAATGGTACATACTTGTTTCAAAAAGTTCCTGTAGACATCAACTCTGTCAAAATCGTCAAGGCCTGTAGTAGTTTTAGGGTAACCGTTCTCCGTTATAAAAACCTTGATGTCTCCGTAGCGCTTCTTCAGCCAGGTTAACTGGCGACGCAAGCCTTCAGGGTATATCTGTGAATATGAAATCAAATTAACCCCGGCTCTGATATATACTTGCATTTGAAATCAAAAATGTGTGTAGCGACATCTCTCGCCACATGATTGAGCTACATTACATCGCATCAACGAAGAGCGCAACGATATATTGATATTCGAAAAGCTACCACATAGAATCCACAGATGGCCATCGAAGTGTCTAGATCGCGCAAGTGGAGTTTTAACGCAATCTAAAATAATAATACCTTCGACTGACAACTGTCGGTCCTAGGAATCCGGGCTAGTGGATCAGATAGGTCAGTCCGGTGCTAGACTTTCCCCTCTGCAAATGGAGGACAAACCACCAACCATAGGTGATGAATGCTTCAAAAGATTACAAAACTCAAAAGTTATTAGAGGGTAATACAATTTATTGAGGAAAATAAATTTTATTACCCTCTAATAACTTTTCTTATTATGTATGTAAGTTATATATTTATTTTAAAGTTATATAATATAGTTAAGCATTTAATAATATCATATAAAGTCTACGAATTGTAAAATAAAAATTTAGCACGATAACCGCCAATCTCGACAAATGTGGTTGTTAGTCTTGTTACACCCCCGTCTAGTTTAGGTCGATACTAACATAAAACCAGGGAGATTGCGCGACCTTCCAGCTAGGATCTGCACTCAGACTTCCGTTCAAGTCTGGAGCGCCTCCGAATGGCCAGGATCCCAAAACATCACCATCCTTCGCATGGCTGATCACTCGGCTGGTGTAGTAGTTCAAGGCATAGAAATCATACGTTCCTGAGAAGAAAAGCTCGTACCCGTTGAGATTATTAAATAGTAGGAAGGTAGGTACTCTAGGTAAGTAGGTTATGCGAGCATTACTGCTTGGTGGTAGAAATAGGTATGGTGGTAGTACTTCCCCGAGCTCTTTCACAAGGAGATAGTAGTATAGTACCTAGGAGATGCGCGGATAATATTTTTAACAATAATCAACGGGTTCAGAATGTCGAAACTCATATAAATATACTTTTGTCACTGAGTATACCTAGTTTAATTTGCTCGTATTTTCCGACGTAGTAGGTGAACGAACACAATATACTTAGCACCTATTTTAAAGTTCAAAGGTAGGTAGGCTAGGTACCTTTAACCAGCTTGATTTCGTCTGGCGTGAAAGGAGGCAGGTTTGGCCGAGGATAGCCCTGCTTCTTGCTATTCTCAGCCAAAACCTTTTCAATCGTCGGCGGCCAGCCACCTTCCTTCGAGTATATGGGGTGTGAGTATCGACCTACCTGGAAATACAAAAACAGGCATGAGTACAAGCTTTTCATGGTGGCGAGGGCGAAATATGCTTCCAGATTCCAGATACGTGAGGTTCTTAGACTCAAGGACTCAAATACCTCCCTGTGGCCGGCATGCATGTCAAGGGGCTCTGGGATGTTTAAAGGAACGCACAGGTGCCCCTCACGCATAGCGCCCTTGCACATTCCAGAAGCAACTTGAAGCCGTTCCTAGGTAGCCGGTCAGCATCCCAAGGTCCACTTGAATGGACAGACGGAGCCCTCACTCTGACCACCCGCGGGCATTAAAGGCCCCTTGTATGGTAGGGGATTCCGCTACGTCCCTTACGGGGCTGGAGCTGCGGGCCGTTTTCTTCTTAGACCGGGATCAGCTCTCTCCTGATCTTGCTAGCAGCTTCTTGCCGAACTATTAAAATTAGCAATCAAAGGAAAAATGGTTGTCAAGCAGTTGTCAAGGTTCTCATAAATTTATTGATCGCTGCGTTAGTTTGACTGGGCCTTTCCAGTCTTATGCATGGCACCAAGTTTATAGTGACGATTCGCAAAACAGTAGATTGGATTTGCCTTGTAGTAACGGGATTAGGGGGAAAGTAGGTAGGTCGGTACACAGGTTTGTTTCACCTACCATGTTTTCTCTAGCAAGCTCGACTAAGCCATCATCTTCTGGTGTTTTCGGCTCATACCAAATCAGCTGGTTCGCTATTGAAACTTCACCTAAAACCAGATTATTATTTTGATGTCATTGAATGTTCAATTATATACTCGTACGTAACTAGCTTTTCGCCCACAATTTCGTTCGCGCTGACGTACCTAAATAATTGTTAGGTGTGCACCAAAAATTATTGCATGCCTTGCACCTTTAAGGTCTTTTTTTAATACCCTGATATACTTGTTCAGTTTTTTTGAAAGTATTAATAGTTTACAGCAAATCGTAGCACGCGTTAAACATTTTCCATACTAACTAAACACACCATCTTACCTCCATCGAAGGGAAGTTTGGAAAAATAAATGTATTGTCTTTTATCATTTCTATTGGAGAAAATTTATGCAATGTATCAAGTTTGTAAGTTTAAGGAATACGATTTTTCATACAAAGGTTTTCAGTCCTTTCGCCCCCTCAGGGGTAGAATTTTCCTAAATCCTTTCTTAGTGCACTCCTACACCAAAAGATGAATATACCCTCCAATTTCATGATTCTAAGACTAATGGTTAAGGCTATGCATCGAACGGCCAGTCAAAACGTAAGAGTTTTATACACAACAAGATTGGACACCCTCATAGAACCCTTTTGAGCAGTAGTTTGGGGAAATAATTATATTAGTCTTTTATAATTTTGATTAAACAATATTTATGCGAATTTTCATGCTTGTAAGTTCACGGAATACGATTTTTCATACAAAGGTTTTCACCCACTTAGGGGTAAGAATTTTATATTCCTGTCTTAATGCATCTTTACACCATAAGAGAAATATAGCCTCCAAGTTTCATGCTTCTAGGATTTATGGTTTAGGCTGTGCGTTGATCGATCAGTCTGTAACCGAACAGTTTTATTAGTTTTTATTTAGCTATATTGGTACCAAAGTTCGCTTTGCTAGGGATATTTTAAGCCAACCTTTCACAAAGTCTGGACCTTGTAATTTAACGTAGTTTCTTGAGATTTCATTACTTTTTATCAACTTTTTAAACATGTATTTCATGCAATAAATTAATTTGATTTGATTGATTTGATTTTGATCTATGATAGTTCTTGATGGTAATTGTTGATTAAATGATGATACTTTCTTTGATACTTCAATATAGTGCCTTACCCTGGTACTTTGCTTTGAACTCTCTATCATACAACCGCCAGGCTTTAGCGTGTGCTATTAACACATTCTTGTTGCACAGGTATGGACTGACCTGAAAACAATTGTTTTATTAGGTACCTAATTAATTCGAGTGAAGTGCCCAACCTATTTACGAAGTCCATGGTAAGTTGGTATGCATAGGCTCTGCATTAATACCTAATTAATAAAATATGTTTACTAGGTTGAACTCGAAACCCGCAACTTTCTACTTTACTTGGACTCCAAGTAAAGTAGAAGGTTGCAGGTTCCCGTCGCGGGACAAATGTTTGCATCACAAAAAAATAGACCTCAAATTCAAGTCGAAAATGTGATGCGATCCATTAGATTGCACTGTGGACCTGGGGCCTAACTATCAAAACTTATTTTGATTAAATTCAGGCAAAGTTGTAAAGTCAAATCCTGCTTTGCAGTTGAGGAAGCTATGGCCACAGACTATGGCGTTGACATATAATCATATTTAAAAAAAAAATAAAAAAAAAATCGTCAATTACAAAGTGGGATTTGTCATATTTTCCGGAATTGTATATATACAATAAGACTTGATGGTTAGGCATCCGGTGGTGGTTCTGAGTGGTAGGAGGGATATTTGATACCTCAGGGTCAATAATACTTGGAACCATCGTGCCCGAGTTGAAGATGACGTCACACATCATCAGCGGCTCGTTGATGGTGATCCAGGTCTTCACACGGTCTCCGTACAGAGTAAAGACCACGCGGGCGTAGTCCGTGAACCATTCGGCTATAAGGGGGTTAATCCAGCCACCTGGAATGTTTATAAATTATCATCATTACAGCCTGTAGAACATAACAAAAGTATACTACATAATAATTTATGAAATATAATCTGTACAATATAAATGTAAAGTACCTACTATTTTATACCTTAATCCTACTAATATTATAAACGCGAAAGTTTGTGAGGATGGATGTTTGTTACTCTTTCACGCAAAAACTACTGAACGGTGCTCGTGAGGAAGAACCTCTAAACGGTCAACGAAACGTCAGCAGAAAAGTAAAGTACGTGGTATGGTTGTAATAATATCCTAAAAAGCCTGTGAAAATCTACAGCTAGAAAAGCCTCTCTTCTTGTTTATAATACCTTCGTTTTTAGAGTTCCTTACATAAACAGGAAAAAACAGAAATCTGATTACTTTATTGTCCGTTGGGCTATGTCAAGACCCTTTTTCTCAGGAACAACAGCTAATAGGTATCAACTTGAAATGTATACTAAATATAAAGGCCTCTAAGCTTATAAAGTGCCGTTAAATCAAGCCAAATGCATTAAAAAGATATGGCTATTAATTCCTAAGTAATTTTCGTATGGAAATGGCAAGAATGAAAAACTTCTAGTGAACTTCCATTCGTTTATTTTTTAAAACGTTTCTTACCACGATCTTGTAAGCTCTGTGGTAAGTCAAAGTGGTGGATGGTAACCACTGGCTGTATGCCCTTTTCCAGGAGTCCATCTATCAGGTCGCTATAGTACCTCGCGCCGTCTTCACTGATCTTATTGGGGAAGCCACTCGGAAGCAATCTCGTCCAAGCTATTGAGAATCTGAGGATCGATCATTCTTTGTTTAACATACATAATTAGTCAAGCCTGTTTCCCGGAGGGGTAGGCAGAGACCAAGGATTTCCATTTGCTACGATCCTGGCATACTTCTTCCACTTCATTCATCCTCATCAAATTCTTCATACAAGCTCGGCTGTTTAGTGTACTTCTGACCTGGCCTTTCTCTAGAATGTCTCCAATTTAGTCAGAGTACGTTTTCCGAGGCTTTCCTCTTTCAACTACCCCATTCACGCTCGCCTTGTAAGCTTGTTTTGTTAATCTTCTTTCATTTTTCCTTTCTATATGCCCAAACCATCTCAACATACCTTTCTCAACTCTCGTTACTACATCTTCATTCACTCTATCGCTCAAAGTTACACCACACATAGTTCTCAAAGTTCTCATCTCCACTGCATTCACTCGACTTTGATGTTTCTTCTGCCATACCCAACTTTCATTTCCACACATTAGTGTCAGCACTAACACTCCTTTATGCACGGCTAGTCGATAGTTTTAGAAAATCAAACAAAAAGCGTGTTGCAGTTTTAGCAGAATCTAGAAAGACTTTATGGCCTAAATGTCGTGGACATTATGGCAAAGGGGTTTACGATGTACGCACATAAAATTATATATGACTCTACTGCTGGAGCACTGGTCTTAAAGACAATTATCGCGGAGCCTCGCATGGTGAT
The DNA here is from genome assembly GCA_958496245.1 of Perizoma flavofasciatum. Classification (NCBI taxonomy): domain Eukaryota; kingdom Metazoa; phylum Arthropoda; class Insecta; order Lepidoptera; family Geometridae; genus Perizoma; species Perizoma flavofasciatum. The sequence continues at coordinate 1,956,923 of OY292443.1, read as the reverse complement.
CTAGTATGTCATAGAGTTTGAATGCGGCAAATAGACTCCACTTAATCCTCACTTATGGTACCATGGTACTCTTCTTTTTTGATACCCAAAATAGTCAGGGAAACCCAATATTGGGTCACGACTAATTATGTGACTATTATCTATGTGGGTATTATATTATTAAACAGTTTTTATTTATTTATTTATGAACTCTTTATTGCACATTTTAAAAAAAGTGAACAATAGGCGGACTTAATGCTAAAGCATTTTCTACCAGCCAACCCAATTTGTAGTGATTGGCGGTTAGCGTGCTACAATTTTTTAGAAATTTTAAATACAATATCATTTTATATATCCAATCACATTAACTTAATATATATAATTATATATTTATAGGCACAGTTGATTTACTAAAAGCTTATTTCTTTCTAATATGTGTAATTTCAAATTCTACAGTAGAAAAAAACATTGGAGTCGATTCTCTAGTAGTTACACTAACTAAACTTAATTTAAACTGTCGCTCTCTTTTACTCTTTTACGTGATACTGTGCATGCAAAAAAGAGATGGGAAAAAATACTCCTGTCAAATTAGTTTACGTGTCGCTCTTCGTTATGTTTAAGGTCAGCATGTTTTGAAATCACGACTAATATTGTATGGAAAACTTAAATCTGACTAATACTCATATGATAACACTCAAATTGTTACTATCTCTTTCTACAAGCACATATATTAAATATATAGATATAATACTTTACCTACTTGGAATGTAGGTATACTAGTAAGTAGGTATCGAAGAATAATAACGATTACTAGGTACCTACATACCTACTAGGCAGTAATAGTTAGTAAGTAGGTAAGTAGGTACTCTTTGCTATTACTACTATACCATTTACCTACATTGTTAGATAGATAAGTTTGTTAACATTTATTTTCTGAATAAATTTTTACCTGAGTTTACTTTTTTTACTTTACTTATATTACTGATAGTAAAAGAGAGCGATAGATAAAATTAAGTTTAGTTGATGTACCTATCAAGAGAATCGGCGCCAATATTTGGCTAAATAAACTATTTAAAAAATCTTTAGGATCACTAAAGATTACGAGTTACGAGTTAATGGCCTCGATTCTGTAGTACACTAACTAAACTAAATTTAAAATGTCGCTCTCTTTTACTGATAGTGTACGCAAGAAAGAAATGGCAAGAATTTTACTGCTGTGTGCTACTTCACTAGTCCAAACGAGTGTTAATTAACCCCGATCTACACGAGACTAACACTATAAGCAGGTATACATATACCTACCGAAGACTCACATACTAAATGCAATGAAAAATACAGAACAAAATCGCAGTCTACGTAATAGTCCTTCACGTTTGGCGATAACGTAGGTATTTTATGAACTATAATTTAAAAAAAACACGGGCTAACTCAAGTTCAGGTACTCATCAATTTCTTACTCATCGGGTTACGTATGATGTACCTCAGTCGCTAATCAAAAGTGCTATACCAACTGCATTTACACGTGCGCGTACATGGATGCTACATGCCTGTAGGAATGCGCCCCAATCTCCTCGATCATTTCAATATCCCTCCTCCAGAGGTGGTAGGAGTTGCAGGCAACATCTGCATTGCTGCCGTCAGCGATGACACTTGAGTTGTCATGTGTAAACCTGTCCCACGCACTCTCGCTTTTGTCTGGAATCAGTATAATTGATTGAGCGAGCGAAGTGAGTGAGATATCAGAGACAACAAGTTCATTTTCGTTAAAATTTGAGAAATCCTGACGTGTTTTCTATGGGCTTCTGCATCGCTTCCTAGTGACTTGTGGCAATAAAACCCATATGTTAACCATGTTTCAAATCATACCAACCAATCGTAGAAAGCTGCATTTCAATCCTACTAATATTATAAACGCGAAAGTTTGTGAAGATGTTTGTTTCTCTTTCACGCAAAAACTACTGAACGGATTTTAATGAAACTTACAGTAATATTATAGCTTATACATCAGAATAACACATAGGCTACTTTTTATCCGGGTACCACGCGGGCGAAGCCGTGGGCAGAAGCTAGTAAGATATTAAACCGTTTTTCGGGGATAAATAGTAACAAACAAACTAACAAGCTTTTACGGCAAACTTATATAGCAATTCCAGACAAATACCACTTTCTGTTGGCGTTAACGCTTGCGAAATGATTAAATTGTATGGAAATGACATTAGCTGTGAAAAAATCACGTGACTACTGCAATGTTTTTATTTGACAAATTTGCGTTAGCGTGAATGGAAAACTAAGCGTGAGGTATTTGTCATACTCAGTACACAGATTTATGAAGATACCAATTTGAAAGTAGACAGGGACACGTTAAAACTTTATATTTTGAACAAGTCTTTTTGCTTAGTATCGTTATCGTTAGCATATTACGCAACAGGTTGCAACCTCTGATTAGAACACTAACCGATGGCACATACCTTGTTATTGATTCCTCACGATGTTTTCCGTCACCATTTTGAGCAAATGTAGATGGGAAACTACTACCCCAAAAACTATTTGTAAACTATGAGGGTAGTTGACCTATGCGAGAACGGCAATCGCTAGCCGAAACTCGATCATCGAGAGAACTTCGCAAAATTAATGGTTCTTCATAATGCTGAAGAGGATGATGAAGATCAGACTCTTTCAGAGGAATCACTTTGATATGTAGTTTATCACATTTACCCATAAGAGAGTTCCCTCGTAATCACTTTTAAGATGACGATGCACAAGGCCGCAGGTCAAATAATTCTAGGTCATGCGATAGCGCATTGGTTTGACATAATCTATACTAATATTATAAATAGGTAAAGTTTGTTAGTTTGGATGTAGGAGATATATCAGAAACTGCTCATCTGATTTAAAAGAATATTTCACCAATATTAAATAATGCTGCTGGAAATAATGCTGCTGTTAAATATGAATTTGGATGGAAATAAAAGCAGAGGTAGGCCAAAGAAAAGATGGATGGATTGTGTGAAAAATGACATGATTAAGAAAGGAGTGAGTACTGAGATGACGGCTGACAGAGGAGAGTGGAAGAAGAAAACATGTTGTGCCGACCCCACGTAATTTGGGATAAGGACAAGAAGATGATGATTAAATAATGCTGGACATTTTTCACACATCATCATCTAGCCCCAAAGTAAGCAGAGCTTGTGTAATGGGAATTAAATGACTGATATACTACTTATATACATTTTTATTGTAAATACATACATATTTTACATAGAAAACACCCAGACCCGAGACAAATCTTTGTAGATAATACAAACATTTGTCCCGCGGCGGGAATCGACCCAATAACCTTCTTCGTCTCAAGCGGGCCTTCAGCCACTGCGCCACAGAGGTCGGCCAGATAAGTATTATGGACTTATGGAGTGGATTAAACTGTGCCTCACCACTAACGTTCCATGCTCCTTCCACCTGGTACGCTGATGATGACACTCCGAACTTGAACCCTGGAGGGAAACGTACGTCCTCCGGAGCACAGAAAGCACTCACAACGACGCTAGAAATATAGGATTACCACCAAAGATAAACAACACAATTAACGATATCTTATGTTTTTTTTTGTTTAGCGTAGGTAACCTTCTCTTCTAGGCAGCGTTCGGTCAACTCTATTTTTCCTACTCTATCATACTATGGATCAACTGTATATGGTTTCCCTAAAATCTCCACAATACAAAATTGAAATCTCACCAAAACACGACAGCCTCCCACATAAACATCTTAAAGACTAATGTTCGTTAAGATAAGAGCGACCTCTGTACAACATTGTATTTTCTATGTATAATAAAAAAATATCTATCTATGTAATGTATTGTATTAAGTATATTAAAAACGGGAATTTTCACGTACTGCACTATCGGTGAAGGCACCGACTAAGTTTCGACTCATCCCGAGAGTCTTCATCAGGGTGAGTGGTTGCGACTTTCTCCTTCCGCGTCGCGCCGTGCACGGCGCGACGCGGAAGGACGCGGAAGGAGTGAGTGATGGTGTTTAGGTGCAAATCGATTACGATATGTTTTTTTTTCGGAGAATCTAAGAAGAAATGAAACAACAGTTACAAAATCGTATCTACGTATTATTGAATAAAACAAGTGATAATAATAATATAGATACATAGCTCGTTATTGCATACACTAGAATAAAAAAGATCTTGTATATATCAGACATAAACGTATAGAAATTTTGCGGAATTTTGGACTTTCTCTGGCAATATCACTTAAGACTGTAAAGCAACTTCTATAGTTACAATATTCTGCGTCTGCGGCATTATAGTGGTAAAGAATAAACATTTTAAGTTTTAATGATTATAAAATTAAAATTATCGTGGTTTGGTTTCATTTTAGAATATTATTAACGACTATACCACGTAGGTACTTCACTATTCTCCTGCTGACGTTTCGTTGACCGTTTAGAGGTCCTCCCTGAGCACCGTCCGCGACCACGCTGTACTGTCTACATCTAGGGAGTTAGTTTTAATAACGTTGGAGTAAAATAAGGCCGAGGAGCGTGGTGTGCGCGTGCGCTGCGGAGACTCGAAATCAACCTCGTAAAGACCGAATTTAGACCTGAAAAGGAAAGGAATTTAAAATTAATTTATTCAATAAACATAATCGTCTTTAGTTTATTAAGTAAGTTCATACCACTATGTGTTATTTAGGGATTATTTATTTAGAGAATAGTGTTTGTGTTTTATTAATAGATTAACTCTAGCGTGTAATTTATAACTTTTCTTAAACACTTCCTCATGCATTACCTCAAGATTCTTCTCCATTAACATAAAGGTTAGCTCGAAGATAATGCTATCTAGCATTAAGTTTGCCTATGTACAGTACTTTGTATTTGTGCAATAAATAATTTTCTACCTATTGTCTATCTATCTAACTATGTACAAGTAGTACTTAAACAAAAATACAGATAAAACAATTATCCAAATACCGTTGCAAATTATCATTATATAATTAAAAACCAAAACAACGGATATAGTCCTGACCCGACACTAAGATACCCTGTGTCGTGGGTATCAGAAACTACAAGTACCGTGGTACCACAACAGAAAAAACAAACATTTGTCCCGCAGTTGGAATCAACTAGCACCTCTTGCGGAGCTGGCGATAGCGAGGACGCCCTGTTTGAAACTTACAAGTATCCTTGCGCCCATTCGAAGTTGTCCATGAGGCTCCATGCCGTGTATCCTATCACGTTCACTTTGTCTTCTTTGATAGACAGCAATAACTGGAACAGAACCCATCTCTTGTAGCTCACATTTACATCTAAATACCCTTCAGTAATAAAGATAAGTTCACCTCTTTTTAAACAGACTTCAAAAAAGCAGATTCTCAATTCGTCTGTTTTTTTAATAGTTCCGCGATTATTCGCCAGTAAATATGTGAACGGAGTTTCATGATTCACCGATATTATATGATAGTAGTGTATACTTTAATGGTGGTCCCATATCAATTTTATAAAAAATCCCAAATAACTCCAAAAAATTAAAAATAAGGGATCAAATGTCCTTTTGGACTTTTTATTAACTCTCCGTTATTTGAAGTCGGTTTTGTTAGAATCAGAATCAAAATCGTTTCAATAAATGACGTTGCATATCAATATTATGCAACGTCTATAAGAACAATGGCAAAGTCACAAAATGTGTAAAAGTAAAAAATTAAAACGATTTTACGTACCTATCTAAAAATTTACTTAGTTACGTATCATCTTCGTCTTATGAGTAGGTAGGTATATCATATTTACAATCATAACTCCTCCACTGTGTAGAAGGTTTGCTACACACATAAGCTTTGCAAATTATATATCTATTGTTTTAGGGGGGTAATCTATGGATCTATTGAACCGATTCACTTCTAGCACAAATATCATAATACTTGAAAGCTATACCTACTATCTTTGATTAATAATACAATTTGTATTTGATCTAAAATACTTACACAGGTGCTTATTACCAACTCAATGCAACATTTAATAAGTAGGTGTATAGGAGGTTCAAAATAGTTTTCACCTAGCAAATAAGTTTAATTATTCCCTGTGTTGTGAATGGCTAGTCCCTGCCAAAAGTATAATTAAGGCATTAAAAGTCTAGGTAGGTATAAAGTTTGAATTAACTTAGGCAGGTAGGTAGGTTTTGCTCCTGGTATATTGGATGTGTACCAGGACAGACGGATAGTAGGTAGGTGCCTAAGTACTCGTAAGATATATGGTAAGTAAGGAGCTTTCATCACATGTCTATTATTACCTATTAAAATGAATTGGAGACCAATTATATAACGTAAGTCGACGAAATTACGGTCGAGCGAATGCGTTTTTTACAAACGCTACTTTTACCTGGGTATCACGCGGGCGAAGCCGTGGGCAGTGCTAGCTAGTTAAGTATAGAAAAGTATGGTACCTGTTTCAAATATGTCTTGTAGAAATCGATCCTGGGAGAGTCATCAAAGCCTAGATTGGAATCAGGGTAACCGTTCTCCGTGATGAGGAACTGGATGTCTCCATATTGCTTCTTCAGCCAGGCCAGCTGTTGGCGTAAGCCTTCGGGATACATCTGTGAAGAAGAAATGAAAAACATTAATTTAGTTCGGCATAAAAAAAAACAAGATGGTGTAAGTTGCAGATGGTGTGACTGTTAAGACATAATAAATTAAACTGAAACAGAGATGCCTTACGCACCTGATCCATCTACCTAGACAGTTCAATGTCGCGCCAAAAAGGTATTATTAATTAAATCATATATATCATTACTTTATTATTGGTAAAAAAACGCAAATATACGAAAATACATAATCTTAGTTATGTATGTAGGTACCTACTTATTATAAATCTAACTAATGAGAGGCCTTGAATAACATCATAACAGATTCTTCATCTGTTATGAAGACATTGGTTTGAAGAAACAGATTGGTTTCATTGAACCAATCAATGAAAAACGTTTTTATCCGTTGTGGAGAACACGGTCGTTCGGTGGTGAGTCCTCCATTAGCAAAGGGAAAGATCTTCCATCGAGCTGATCCATCTGATCTACTTGCTCGGGGTACTAGGACTAACAGGTTGTTTGTCTGATGTATTAATAGGTTGATGTGTAGATGTATACATCAACCTATTAATACATTGTTGTTTTTTGGTAACTTCGTATTTCAGTAGTTCGTTGCTGTAATGTAACTAGCTTAATTATGTGGCGAGAGACGTCGCTAAACCATAACTTGTTCTGAACTGCTGGCTAAAAGACCTCCCTAAAGATCTTCCATCGAGCTGATCCATCTGATCTACTTGCTCGGGGTACTAGTACTAACAGGTTGTTTGTCTGATGTATTAATAGGTTGATGTATAGATGTATAATACACAGATGGCCTTCGAAGTGTCGAGATAGAGCAAGCGAAGTTTTAACGCAATTTTCCATTTGCGTTAAAACTTCGCTTGCTCTATTTTCAATTTGCGTTAAAACTTCGCTTGCTCTATCTCGACACTTCGAAGGCCATCTGTGTATTGTTTATGGTAACTTCGTATTTCAGTAGTTCGTTGCTGTAATGTAACTAGCTTAATTATGTGGCGAGAGATGTCGCTAAACCATAACTTGTTCTGAACTGCTGGCTAAAAGACCTCCCTGTTTTCCTTATACAGATCACGGTCCAATGCAAAGTCCACTATGGTTCGAATGCATCCACATCGTTTCGCTATCATCATTTCCTAAGCCTTCCGTGGCGTCATCGTCCGATTTCGGGTACCCATTGGGGTAACGAGTTTTACCTGTCGTTGTGGATGCATTCGAGTCACGTTAGGGGGTCACCACTACAAACAGATATCCTGAAAAACTACAAACAAGATATCTACCATGTTATGCATCCATAGGCTATGGTACTAGTAAAATATTATAATATCTGTGTAATATTATAAGATGGGCCAAAAGTTAATGAATAGTTTGTATATATCCATAATACAGGTGGACCATGGAAAGAATTAAAAACCCCTGGTTCACCCAGTTATCTTGAGGTGGACCACGGGAAGAAAAAATTGCCCCTGGTACAGCCAGGTGAACTATGTAGGTGGACCACGGGCAGAGACTGGCCATATGCTTGTTTGCCACCTTGATGGTATAAAGAAAAAAAGGAGACTTTGTGTCAAAAGAAAGAGTAATAGAAAAAAATAACATACATGAAACCAGGAAGAATGTTCTGCTTCGGTCCAACTAGGATCAGCGCTTATGCTTGCGTTAAATTCGGGAAAGCCTAATGGCCAGGGTCCCAACATCTTACCCTCCTTCGCATGGCTGATCAATCGGCTGGTGTAGTGATTAAAAGCGAAGAAATCATACGTTCCTGAGGAGAACAGCTCGAATTAAAAGTTATCTATTAACACAACACGGGCAATGGCTGCCCGTTGTACTTTACCTATGAAATATATGTTTGTTTTAATCCTACTAATACTATAAACGCGAAAGTTTGTGAGGATAGATGTAGGATAGACGAAAAAATTACTAAACGGATTTTGATGAAACTTTACAATAATATAGCTTAAACATGAGAATAACACATAGGCTACTTTTTATCCGGATACCACGCGGGCGAAGCCGTGGGCAGAAGCTAGTTTGTATCTAAGTAGTATTTCAGTCGTGTAGTTCCCATAATACAAGCTCTGCTTAGTTTGGTCCATTAGTTCGGTGTGTTTTAAATTGTGCCTTATTTCCATATAGTTTTGTATTAAATGAAATTTGAATGGAACGGCAAGACGTCCTCCTAATACTATTTCTATGTGATTTGCGCGGACTACCCATGCAGATCCGCTAAAAGTCTCATGTCTATACTCCACTGATATGGGTGAGTATCAAAATATTGATCTTTATATGACGAATTCAAAATGGTTTAACAAAGTTTATAGTTACAAAAGCTTTATAATTTATAATTCTTTATTGTACACCCAGAAATAAAACAAAATATTAGGTGAGGCATGTACAAAGGTGAGCTTAACCCTAAAATGAGTTTTCTTCCAGCAAACCTTTAAGGAGATATAGAGAAGTGATAAAGTTGGTAGGTGTACAAAGTCAGGAAATATACTTAAAATACCACTATATTTTAATAAACTACATATATATTACATACCTACTTGAATTACCTATGAATACACATACACCAAAAAGAAATATTGTTTTAATAGTATTAAAAAAAGTCCAACGTTTCAATTACCCGATTGAATAATTATTTGTGTAGGTATTTTTTCATAAACGAAGCTGCATCTTAGTTTTGAAACATAGATTTTTGAGATACCCACCTTTGACTAGCTTAATTTCTTCTGGCGTAAAAGGAGGCAGGTTTGATCGAGGATAGCCCTGCTTTATGCTCTCTTTAGCCAAGATCTGCTCAATTGCCGGCGGCCAGCCGCCTTCCTTCGAGTATATAGCGTGTGTGTATCGACCTGTCTGAAAATTTAACAAATATAATGGAATTATAGTGACTGGCTCTAAACTAAGTAGTTCGAAAACAACTAATTTATGCACCTACGCTACCATGTTGGCAGAATATAGAAGTTCTCCAAGCATCCTTCAAACTATGTAACTATATTTTTAAAATAAATACGATATTTTACAAATATAGTAGATATGAAAAATTAAATGGCAACAAATAAAATAAAAGAAATACATATTACGTCAAACGCATATAAGGACTCTTTACGTCGCGGATAAAATCAATCTGAGTAAAGTTCTTAGCGGGAACGTAGCAGATACGAATTAGCCGTGATAAGGTGGTGATTCTTACCAAGCTTTGTAAAGCCAGCTCAGTTAAGTCTTCATCTTCAGGTGTTTTTGGCTTAAGCCAGACCAAGTGGTTGGATATTAACACTGCACCTGAAAAACCAAAATGTTTTTTTCACCTAACAGACACATACTTAGCTCTGATCTCACGCTATTATTCCCTGTATCGTGGGTATAAGGAACTATGAGTACTGTGGTGCCACAACACCCGGAAAAACTTAGTAAATCGTATATTTTGACTTCTGGTTTGGATGAAAACGCATGGTTAGCTAAGTGACATCATTCTAAATCCAAAATAGCGGACTCCCAAAGATGGCGAAACATTTTTTTTATGCATGCTATAGATTTTTACTTATATATTTTATAATCACTCAAACAAAAACTTACAAAAAGGGACTTCCCAATTTATAAGCCGTATTAGCACCAGCACTAACATAGTTATCTACCGTATTTAGGATGATGGTGAATATAATATTTTTTTATGATAATAGGTTAGACAATGACTTACCTTTGTACTGCGCTTTAAACTCTTCATCATAGATCCTCCAGGCCTTAGCATGAGCTATCAAGACATGCTTGTTGCAAAGAAAGGTATTGACCTGAAAATAATTCCTGTCTTAGTAAATATTTACAACTTATAAACCTTACAGAGTTCCGGTTTATAGGGTTCCGGTGAAATTATAGGCACATGAGACTTTTCATTATTATGTCTCAAGGTCAGCAACGATAGCTCAGGTGTTCCAAGCGTCCACAGGATATCAACAGATGGGCTGTATGCTCCCTTTTTGACTTTATTGATATAAAAAAATCTATGAGCGCTATATAAGTGACTTTAGTTTATCAGCGGATTTCCTCTACCTCACTATCTCTGATGTTTGGAACCATCCTGCCAGTATTGAAGGTGATGTCACATATGATCAGCGGCTCGTTGATGGTGATCCAGGTCTTCACGCGGTCTCCGTAGAGAGAGTAGACCACGCGGGTGTAGTCCGCGAACCAGTCGGAAATGAGGGGGTTGATCCAGCCACCTGGATTGAAATATAAAGCCTTAGTCTATTTCTCCTGGGTATCAATGAACCAGTTCACCTTGTTCGATTGGACCACACTATAGTTGAAGGATTTTGGTGAAGGTGGTAACTTGTCGCTTAGTAAATAGGATCGGCTTCTATTCTATTCACTTGTACTTGTCGGGGTCACTAATGATAAGCACTTGTCTGATCAGCATGTTTACAAGCAAACTATTAATGTTATGAATGAAGCGTTTCCAAACCACGTTTCTGTAAGCTCGGACGTAGCTACGAAGCTCGTATAAACTAGCTATGTAGCGTTTTCATACCACGTTCCAGTAAGCTCTGGGGTAGATCCCAGTGGTACAGTGTGACGACAGGTTCGATGCCCTTCTCCAGGAGTCCGTCTATCAGGTTGCTGTAGTACCTCGCGCCATCTTCACTGATCTTGTTGGGGAAGCCGGTTGGAAGCAGGCGCGGCCAGGATATGGAGAATCTATCGATTCATCATCATTTGATTAATATTTTTAAATTCAAATAGCAGACAAACGGGGTAATTTGCTGTACAGTTTTTATTCTAACAGAAATGTGTTATTCCATTAATACCCTAACTTTTCTTGGCCTACGTTATCTGACACAAAGGAAAATACAAGATATAGAGATTGGGGTTCGAGTTCCGATGAGGTTTTATTGTTAGCATAGGTATCATGAAATGAAGAATAGTATAAGAGTAGATAATTATGTAATTATGTTTAATGGCGGGCATGCATGTAGAATGTAATAGAAGTAAATGAAGCAAAAACAAAATCAGGATCGTAGCAAGTGTAAATCCATAATTTCTACCTACCCCTCCGGGAAACAGGCGTGAGATTATGTATGTATAAATGAAGATTATTTAAACGAAATACCTGTAGAAATGTACTCCAAGCTCGTCGAGCATTTCAATATCCCTCTTCCACAGGTGGTAGGAGTCGCAGGCCACATCTCCATTGCTGCCGTCAGCGATGGTACTTGGTTGTTTATGTGTGAACCTGTCCCACACACTCTCACTTTTGTCTGGAATTAATTTATTATCATCAATTGCAGATTCTGCTTTAGTGCGATGCTTTAGAGGGTTCATGGCCCTGGGCAGTGTAGCCCGGTCTATCCGATGCCTTCTAATAATTCTGCAACTTCTAATGCGTATTTTTTAAAGAATATTATAAAATTTTACTATAATTACTTATAGGCGCCCCTACGCCCGGTGTTCACCGCACGCATTTCAAACATACACTACCACTTATTACCCTAAGTAATAAGTGGTAGTGTTAATAATTAAATCCTTATGTTATCATTGATACGGAAGAGCTTAGCTACTTACAACACAGGGAATCCTAGTGTGAGAGCTAGTGCTCAATAAACTACAAAAAATAGGTAGGTGCTTCATTTTATAGCTATTGATAGTCTATATTATTACATCTTGGACAAATTTATGTATATAGATACCTATAAGTTCTTACCATTTATCCATAAGTTATACCCACTAATACAAAAAAACTACCATTGCCTAGTTAGCTTAATTTCATAGCCTAGGTACCTAAGTAACTATTTGTAAATTGTAAATTTTCTGATGAAATAAAGATTTATTGTTATGATTATGACCTTTCTTAAGTCATCGATTCACACTAGGTTTGCCAATTCGCGGTCTCCACTCAAGAACTTTTTTCCTCAACGGTTGTCGGTCTTCTGCATACATAACCAGTTCACTGCTACTTCAGCTTGCTTATCCTCTTAGCTGTGTCGATGAACTTCATTCTCGGTCAGATAATCTCGTTACGGATTGTGATGTATGATTAGGCTGTTGTCATAATCGATTCAGCGAGTCAGCTAGAATCATAAATGTGTCTTACCACCTTAACCGGGGGGCGCCCCACGCTACGTTTGCCAAGACACGGTCTCCACGCAAGTACCACGTTTTCCTAACGGCTGTCGGTTCTTCGGCAAATATCATCAGTTCTGTGCCACTTCAACTTACTAATCATTTGAGCTATGTCGATGACTTTCGTTCTCTGTTGGATAATATCGTTACGGATTGTGATTACAATTTGTCATAATCGAAGCAGGGGCGGGTCAGTTAAAAACAAAACTGTGCCTCACCACTAACGTTCCATGCTCCTTCCACCTGGTACGATGATGTTGCGACTCCGAACTTGAACCCGGAGGGAAGCTCAGGTCCTCAGCAGCGCAGAATGCGCTTAGAACACTGTAAATTTAGAATTAACATTTCAGGTGTTAGGTTATACACACATTTACCATGCTATAGTATAAACAGTACCTACCCTTAACCTGTACATCAGTTTGAAAACTTGTATGTAGAACAAGTATGTAGAAGAATGATATGTAGGAAAAAATAATTGTACGAAATGTTTAATTCTAAATGATGTTTAGTGATCAAATAATGCAAATACAAAATTTTTCAAAATGTTCGCGATTTTTTTAATATATTTGTAAGAGTAAGGTAAAACAAATAATGCCGATATAAAATTATCCATGCATTAGGTACAACTAAGCTATACCATATATTTCCTGGTAGAACCTATCTCTCTTCTATCGCATCTAAGCGATAAGATAAATTTTTATTTTCAAGTGGAGAACCATAACCATTATGATAAGTACATGTTCAGGGTCACCCTGTAGGTATATACAAAAAATACTAAATTTGTAATCTCACCAAAACACAACTGCTCCTCGAAAAAACATTTTGATGACTGAAGTGTATCAGCCTGTATTATTGTTTATATATTGCTTTAGTGACGTTCGATAAAGCGCTTCCCGATTCGATAATCAATACAATTCTAAACTTTGATTTTATTGATATATCATACTAGCGTTTGCCCACGATTTCACTCGCGTGGTACCCGGATAAAAAACTAGCCTAAGTGGTGCTTTAGTTGTGAACTATAATTTAAAATTTTTGTCAAAATCGGTCCTACCGTTACGATAATTGTGACGTAGGTAGAAGAATATTATCTTTTATTTCATTACAAATTACCTACGTAATAAAATAAAATGCAACAGTATAGCCACAATATTTTTTTTACTTACATCAAAAACATGAAAAATCAATGTGGGCGGTTAATTGTGCCTTGAGTGTGCATCCATTTTTACCTAATGTCTAGTTAATGGAAATCATTTATTAAGTTAAACAAGTTATTAGTAGTAAGTAAACATAATTGAAAAAATACAAAAAATTAACACTCAAAATAAATGTCAAATTAAATAAAGTCAGTCTCCGTATCAAAATAAGCCATTAAATAAATAAAAAATATTTTTTATTTCGGACTACTAAACGATCCTTGTTGGTTAGTAAGAAGAGAAACAAAATAATCAGGTACTATGTTAGTAGACAAAAATAAAAACAATCAAAATGAAAGAAAAGGCTGATTAAATGACGTGTACCTATCCGCTATTAAAATATATCTGAAAAAAATATTCATTAACACTGTAATAAGTTTTTGGTAATAATATGATTTCAGACGTTGTGAGTATAAAAAAATCATCGAATATTTAAATAATCTTGATTGGAAGGCTTTTTTTGGGTCATGCGATTCTGTCAATTGTGCAGTTAACTGTTTTAACAAGGAACTACAAAAATGCATTGACCTATTTGTACCTAAATGTAGAATCAAAAAAGGTAATAACTTCCCATTATGGTACAACAAGGTTTTAAATAATATTATTCGTGAAAAATCAAAAGCGCATACTATATGGAAAGTATTCAGAAATGATTTAGATTATAAAGAATTCTCCTTATTACGATCAAGGGCAAAGAAAATGGAGGTTGAGCTTTATAATAGTTTTATCACGCACATTCAGGAAGACATTAAAGTTTGCTCCAAAAAGATGTGGACTTTAAATTAATGAGAGGTAAATCGAATTATCCAAAATCTTTATCGCGGGGGTCAGATGTATACAACAACGGTCTAGATATTTGTAATGGTTTTAATAAATTTTTTGAAAGCGTATTTGTAAAACCCTCCACATGTTATAACTTGTCAGAGTTAGAATTACCAACATGTAGTAAATCCGATGTCGTCAGTAAAGTAGTAATTTGCGAGAAACTATTACTTAGGTTACTTAAAGCTACTGATATGAATAAATCAGCTGGTACCGATAACATCCCCCCATCCTCATTCACAACTGTGCAGAATCTCTTGTTGAACCTTTAATTTTAATATATAATAGATCTTTGACAGAGGGAGTATTTCTATTAAAATGGAAAGAGGCTCATGTGATACCAATACATAAAAAATCTTCAAAAACAAATATTGAAAATTATAGGCCTATCTCGATTTTGAACACGTTCAGCAAAATATTTGAAAAAATTGTATACGATCAAATCTACGGCACAATTGTGAATGGAGTCAACCAAACTCAGCATGGTTTCTTGAGAAAACGGTCTGCGATTACAAACCTTGCCGAATTCACACAGTTCGTCCTCGAGAGCATAGAGGGTGGAGGACAGGTAGATGTGGTCTACACGGACTTTGAAAAAGCATTTGATAGTGTAGACCACATCATACTTCTTGCTAAACTTGATAAACTATCCATGGTGACCTCTTGCGATGGGTTAAATCTTACCTTACAAATTGGGCTCAAGCGGTAGTGGTTGGTGGATTTAGATCGGACTTTGTTGACATTCCATCAGGAATCCCACAAGGGTCCCATTTGGGACCACTGTTCTATAACGCCTATATATTTGATATATACAAATGCTTCACATCTAGTATTTATATTTTTTTGTCATCTTTTATATGCAGATGATAAAAAAATATTTTATAAAGTTAAAAATGTATACGACTGTGCCAACCTGCCAAATACTCTTAATATACTCTCGGACTACTATGCTAAGAACAAAATAACTGTAAATGTACCTAAATGTCAGCAAATATCGTACACTCGAAAACCAAAACCCCTTATGTTCACATATACGTTAAACAATTTACCAATAGGAAAAGTCAATGTTGTAAGGGACCTTGGAGTTATTCTTGACAGTAAACCTACCATGGCTGAACACGTGGACTATATTACAGATAAAGCTTACAAGAACCTTGGCTTCGTAATCAGAACATGTAAACCTTTCTTTGATATTACTTGTATTAAAACAGTTTACTATGCTTACGTTTGCAGTACTCTGGAATACGCCTGCAGTATATGGGCTCCTAACTACATTATTTACATTCACAAAGTTGAAAGAATTCAAAAGAAATTTATAAAACACTTAAATTATCGCAAACGAGTATTCTACAATTACAATGATGGATGCACATGTCATAAATTAATGACTCTAAAAGATAGACGTACGCTCATAGATAATATGCTGCTGTATAATAGGTATATTAAACAGCAATTTGGATTCCCCAAACTCTACTCGCTTCTATTAAATTAAATGTGCCAGGGAGGCGAACGCGTCATACATCACTCTTCTCACTCCCATATCTTAGTACTAATTATGCCATGAATGCGCCAATCAATCGAATCTGTGCTAATTACAATAAACGCTTAAAAAGTCAATAATACAAATACTAAACTTTGAACATTAATTTTAGGTATGTAGGTATTTATAAACCATTTCACATCCTCTTACACACAACCACCTCTGCCTCCACGTTTCCTCAAATCTTCATACTCATACCCCCCACCCACACATTCCCCCCACCCCCTACTTACACATCCCCCCCACCCCCCATACACACACCCATACACATACCCCAAACCGTCATACCTACCCTTCCATGCCACTCGTTCGTATGTACACCCGTCTTTTTATATACCCACCATCAATAGAATCAGTTAAATTACAGATTACTCATTCTGTACTTTTGAAAATGAATTCAATTCAATTCAATTCAATGTAATTTATTCCATAAAGATACATTATAGTACCCTTGGAAATGTCAAAAAACAAATAACAAATAATAGTAATAATAACATTAATAATAATACAATTCTTATAATTTAAATAGGTATTAAAATTTAAAAACAAATTATATCGTAATTTGGTAACAAACATCGTCATATGACTGTATGGAATTTATCAGCAAGGGCCTCGTCAAGAGTATAATAAGATTTTTCCATCAACAACCTTTTCACTTTAACACTAAACTCTGTAGTATCTGTGTATCGTAGTTCATGCGAAAGTTTATTAAACAATTTAATTCCTATACAAACAAAACTGTTGCCTACTTTGGCAAGTCTATGTTGAGGCATATATATATTATCCCTATTTCTTGTATCATAGCGATGAGAGTCACCATTCAATTTAAAGTTTTCAATATTAAATTTTACATACAACAGGTTCTGGTAAATATACTCTCCAGCCATTGTCATTATAGATAGATAGATAGATAAACTCTTTATTGTGCATAACACCAATTTACAATATCAACACAGAAACATAGTAAAAAGAAAAAACAAAAAAAAGAAATGCACAATGGGCGGTCTTATCGCTGAAAGCGATTTCTTCCAGACAACCTTAAGATGGAGAGAACTATTTAAAAGAATGACGGTGCCTGAATAAAAGTGTGAAAAATAAATATAAAAATACAAATTAAACATTAATTTTGATATAATAC
Source organism: Perizoma flavofasciatum (assembly GCA_958496245.1). Lineage (NCBI taxonomy): Eukaryota > Metazoa > Arthropoda > Insecta > Lepidoptera > Geometridae > Perizoma > Perizoma flavofasciatum. The sequence continues at coordinate 1,939,530 of OY292443.1, read as the reverse complement.
CTAATACCCATATCTAAATATATACATATTACATACACAAACTCACATACTTGAACTTATATATCAAATAAAATTGAATAAAGTAAAAAAAAAAAAACGTAAAATATACCACACATAAACTCAAGAACATGACGAAGACTGCTGTAAGTAAAATAGTTTAACACGATCTTTAAATAAATGCAGTGATAGAGCATGCCTGATCGATACCGGCAAAGAGTTCCACAGCCGTACAGCTTGCACGGTGAAAGAGTCAGTGTAGAAAGAACTACTGTGCACAGGAGTCGAGGAGCGAAAGAGTTTCTGATGACCGAAGTGAACGAGAATTGGAGAAATGAAGAAACTCAAAGCGTTCTTTGAGATAAGAAGGAGCGGAAGGATTAAACAATACATTATAGAGTAATGAGAGAATATGAGTATTCCGGCGAAGGCGAAAAGGAAGCCACTTGAGCTTAGTACGGAATTGGGAAACGTGGTCATATTTGCGAAGACCAAAAATATATCTGATTGAAAAATTTTGAAGGCGCTCCATTTTATCAAGCTGTTCCTCAGTTAGATCCAAGTAACAGATGTCGGCGTAGTCAAGAATCGGAAGTAAGAGAGGCTGTGCAAGCGCAACTTTTGTGGCAGTCGGCAGAAAATTACGGAGTCTCTTTAAGGACGCCGCAGATGCAAACGTCTTGCGACTTACTGATTGAAGTTGAGGACCCCAAGTAAAGTTTTGATCTATAATAACACCTAATTTTTGTCATTTTGGCTGTATGATACTATAAATCCATTGAAATTAACTGAAGGAATTGTGGTCATATCTATTTTAGACATCATACGAGATCCGCCAACCAACATAGCCTGTGTTTTACTAGGGTTTACTTTCAAACCATACATCTTGTTCCACTCAACAATCATACGTAGATCACTGTTGATGATCTCGATTGCATCAGAAATATGGTCATGCGGAGCTTGGCAATAAATCTGAAGATCATCTGCATACAGGTGGTAGGAGGAAGAGAGATTATGTGATATAGAATTGATGAAGATTGCAAATAGAAGAGGAGATAAGACGCCGCCTTGAGGAACACTAGCACTATACCTATTTGCCTAAATTTATCTCTGCAAGATTCTATATTCTTCATTTGCAAAATCGAACGTACTGCTCTTTTTTGCAATATAAATATTCTGGAGGATTGTGACGCATTTCCCCAAGCAAGAATTCCATATGCCATAATGGAGTGAAAATACGCATGATAAACAGTTTTTGCCGATCTAATGTCACTTAATTGTCTGATTGTTTTAATTGCATAAACCGCTGATCTCAGTCTTCCGACGAGAGTGTCAATATGTCAGTTCCAAATTAATTTGCTGTCAATGTTTATACCTAAGAATTTTATTGTGTCAGTAGTGTTCATAAAATATTTATCAATTGTATTTTTTGCGATGTCATTGTTATGTCCAGTACCTAAAAAGAATCTTACAATACTTGTTTTTCTATATTTAATAATAAGTTATTAGCATTGAACCATTTTTTTATGTCAATTATTAGAATATCCAATTTTACAGAAACTTTATCCTTTATCTTGTCACTTACTACTACAGTAGTATCATCGGCAAAGAGAACTATATCATTTTCATTTTCGACGCAAACGACCAGATCATTAATATAAAGTATAAATAACAAAGGACCCAGGATAGACCCTTGTGGCACTCCCATTTTAATGTTATTTTCCTGTGATTTGTGCCCATTATATAATACAATTTGCTTTCTGTTTTCTAAATAAGATTTAAATATAGATAGTTCCCTCTCCCGGACACCGTAATGCTCCAGCTTTTGCAAAATAATTTTATGAGAAACACAATCAAAAGCCTTAGAAAGGTCGCAAAAAAGGCCATATGTGGATTTTGAGCTATCTAAATCCCACAACACTCTTTCCAACAGAGATACTATTGCGTTACAGGTGTTTTTTTTTCTCTGGAACCCAAACTGCCTGTTATTTAGAATTTTGTGAGTTTCTATGAAAGTATAAAGTTCATTAGCAATATATTTCTCGTAAATTTTACTAAATATGGGCAAAAGGGATATAGGCCTGTAGATATTAGCGTCAGATTTAGTTCCTTTCTTATACAAGGGAATTACTTTTGCCAATTTAAGCATGTCAGGGAAGCTACCATTAAGCATACAGTTATTTATAACTTGAGCTAGGGGTAAAGCTATTACATCCTTAATTTTTTTAACTAACAATATTGACACATCCCACAAATCGCATGAGCTTTTACATTTTAACTGGTCAATTATTTTAATAATACAAATTGGGGTAATATCTTTAAGTACAAACGTGTTAGTATTTGGTGGTGTAAATTTTTTTAAGGTATTTAATTGCCTCTCTTTCAGAGTTCATGAGATCTCTTGTTAAATCTAAGGCTATTTGTGTGAAAAAATCGTTAAAATGCTTGGAGATATCAATAGGAGAGGAGAGTCTTTCATTATTAAAGCCTATAATACTTTCTATACACTTATTATCTGTTATGTTTTTTCATGTTCCAGGTAGATTTAATTACATTTTTTGACTTAAGAAATATTTGCAGGAATTAACGTAGCATATTTTATTCTACTTAGAGAGACCTATAATTGGCTGTATAATTTCAATAACATAATTAATTTTGTTGTATACTAAGTGCTGTTGGTCTTTTCAATAAAAACAAAATAATATTATTAATGAGTATGTTCCTAAGATGTCACTCCTTAGGTTGTTTTAAATACACGATGCCTTACAAAAAACGCTGTTGTCAACATTGCCATATTGTTCACAGTTATGTTATCTCTCGTAATAAATAAACAGCCTCCTTATCTAAAGTCTTGATAATGATGGTGATACTGAAAATTAATCTTGTTTACGTTTAGAAATGTGAATACACACTGATATTTCCTTCATACTTTACAGGTGGCAAATTAATTACTTGTTTCCGTGTGATTATGTTTTTTTGCCTGTTGTTTTCCAAATAAGTACCTACATACTTACGAGTGTGTCATCATCTAGCCTTTCTGCACCCACTATTGAGTATAGGCATTCTCTTTATACCGCCATTGTATATTAAGCTACTAGATTCTGCCCGCGGCTTCGCTCGCGTGATATGTTGATGAAAGTAGCATATGAGCCCCCCCGTTGCAAAAAAGGGGACAGATCGAACTTTTTTTTCCCAACTGCCACCATAGGGGGACAGAGCAGGGTGACAGATGTGAATAATTCGTCTCCAGCAGCGTTGCCAGAACGAGAGTTGCGATGTTTTAGGTGAATTTTGACTACGCCAGGTTACTTTTAGGTTACACAACTCAAAAGGTTTATTTTTAGGTGATTTTATGGAATTCGTAGAATTCAAAGGTACTTACTTGAATATATATTATAACAGAATATAGTAACGCTCTTTGTTGCATATTTTTTGCCAAAAATAGAGAAGAAAAAATGGGTTGAAAAAAAAGATAAATCGTGAAATGCAACTTAATACGGAAAACACCCAGATAAGAGCCAGCTCTCTGGTCACGCGTCGCTTCGACCAGTCGCCCTGAAAGAATTTTGAAAACGCGAAGGGCCCCGGTTCTCCACAGACCCAGAGTCTCAACCCCAAAAGGCTCAAACAAGTAAGCTCTGTCGAGAAAACATATTATATATGTAGCTATAATAATATAAATTAATCATAATAAAAAAAACCCTAATAAAAATTTTAAATAGTTGAAATACAAAGGTGGAGGAATACAAAGGAAGTAAAGAGAAGTACTGATTTTATTTATTTGTCTCGGGTCTGGGTGTTTCTATGTATAATGTATGTATTTACAAAAAAAAAATTACATAGAAGTAGTATTATCAGTCATGTAGTTCCCATAATACAAGCTCTTCTTAGTTTGGGTCTAGATGATGCTGTGTGAAAAATCACATCTATTTACTAGTCTTTACTCTACTTCTAGTCTAGATAGATATTTTAACAAGTTTTATACTGGCCATAAACAGGATCAGAATATAATTATTTATTGTGTAACTGTGTAAACAAGACGGTAGGTGGGTACAAATGTATGATAATTTTTAACTAGCTTCTGCCCACGGCTTCGCCCGCGTGGTACCCGGATAAAAAGTAGCCTATGTGTTATTCTGATGTATAAGCTATATTACTGTAAAGTTTCATCAAAATCCTTTCAGTAATTTATGCGTGAAAGAGTAACAAACATCCATCCTCGCAAACTTTCACGTTGCAAAACAATATTTAAAATTGGGCTACTGTAAACCTCCCCCTTTAAACCCCCTTAACTTAATAAAACTAGCTAGTCAGTCAAAGTAAAGGCAATAGGTTATCTAATAATTGAAATTTCAGCTTAAAAATAACGTGGTATTTTAAATTTTGAATTGAATTTAAGCCTAGAAGAATTTTGGTAACAATTTTTTTGTTGATACATCATTCAGCTATAGTCTGGTACCAAACTAACAAGGTGAACTCATAGAAAAAGTACTAGTCAAAGAGTTAAATAAAGTCTAAAAATTATCGACCAAAGTTCATAAGATAATACACGAAACGCATTATCTATTGTTAAAAATATGTTACTACCGATATGCAATCAGACAAGTAGGTAAGCTAGAGATTATAATTTTTACTAAAAAACTGGATATTTACCATGATTTGTGAGTTTGAAGGTTTCCCGATATTTCGGCACAGTTGCATGTACCATGATCATATTGTGATCTAGTAAAAATTATGTTCAAAACCATGATAGTTTTAAGCTAGAGATTAGTTTTGAAAAGAAAACAGTTGATTTTTATTAACATTTTCTTCAACGAAAAACATCGAATTCAAAATATCGTAGATCATTTTGTTGTTCTCGTAAGTGCCAATAATCACCCCCTATGGATAACATACTAGTTCTGGGATACCCTGTGTAGATATTCTAACTTTTGGTTTATTGTGATACTAGCTTATGCCTTCGTTTGCGTAGTACCAGATAAAAAGTAATCTGTATGCTATTCTAGATCGTAAACTCCATATATATTCCAAGTTTTAGTATATTATTACGGATATAATATAGTAATATGGATACCAAAAATTATGGATATAAGAATTACGATAATGGAAAATACCTTTCTCACTTAAGATTTGTAGACGACCTAGTCCTGCTCTCTGAAGAACCAAGCGAATTGCAATACATGTTAGATTTCCTTGGCACACATAGTAGGACGAAAGACCTAACGGTAAATCAAGACAAACCCAAAGTATTGACTAACACAATCAAAATTCCAATTTCAATCAACTCACCGACTCCAGAATATGTAGCAAACGACATTTATCTCGGTCATCACACATCTTTTCAGGAATGTACAGATAAAGAAATAAGCAGACGAATACAGAGTACATGGAATAAATATTGGTCCATGAAATAAGTTTTCAAAGGTGAAAGTCTACCAGTATCTCTGAAAACAAAAGCTCTAAATATCTGTTTAACCCCATGTCTGACCTACACCTGCCAAACCTGGCCATTTACAAAAAGACATCAGGAATGACTTCAGGTCTGCCAAAGAGCAATTGAAAGGAGCTACCTAGGGGTAAGACTGAAAGACAGAGTTATGAATATTACTATCCAGAAAAAGACCAAAACGAGAGCCGTGGTCTAAAAGTGCTAAAATGGAAATGGACAGCTCACCTGCAGCGAGTAACACCCTATAGATGGTCCCAATTAACCACTAATTGGATTCCACGGGACAAAAAACGTAGAGCAGGCAGACCGCTTAAACGATGATATCATAGAGGTGGCTGAAAAGCTCTGGCCAAAATGAGCAGCACAAGGACACACATGGATAAACTTGGAGGAGGCTTTAATCGCTCTAGGCGGTCCCTACACTACCTAACCAAGCACTTATTTAACTAGTTGTTGCCCACGGCTTCGCCCGCGTGGTATGTTATTAAAAGTAGCATATGACCGTCTCCAGGCTTCAAACTATGTCCACCAACTTTTGAATGAATCGAACCAAGGATTACAATTTATACAAAGTTTAGAACTCAATTGCACACCCCCAAAGGGTAGTTTTGAAAAAATAAAAAATACGTGTTTCATTATTTACTTTAAAGTTTATTTGTACAGAGTTTTGAGCGAATTAAACATTTTTTTTCATAGAAACTTTACCACCCTGTTTAACGCCGTTAGGGGTTGATTTTCGAAAATAAGATTTTCCTATGTGTTATTCCAGGACTTAAACTATCTACATTCCAAATTTCATCAAAATCGGTTTACGGAGTAAGTAGTTACGGAGATACGTGGTAACAAACATTCACACACACACATACACAGACTTTCGCATCTATTATATTAGTAGGATTTCACGTTTTTGAGGATAATTTAAGTTCATTAAGAGTTAAAATACTTTTATTAGTAATAGTTATATTTTGTGTATAGTGTGATATATTATGTTTAAACTCCCGGAAAATGTAAGCATACGTTTTGTAGATCAGTAGGTAGTTCGTTGTTCTTAGATAGATAGAGCTATCAGTAAAAATTGATAGTTATTGCGTGATAGTTGGGTAGGGCTTATTAATAGACATTTTGGCTTTATGATGGTCCTTTTATTTACATGTGTTAACATCTAGGGAGTTAGCTTTGATAACGTTTGAGTAAAATGCGGCCGAGGAGCGTGGGGTGCGCGTACGCTGCGGAGACTCGAAGTCGACCTCGTACAAACCGAATTTAGATCTGAAAAGAAAAGGCATTTGCAAAGATTATTTTTAACAAATGGATTAAAGGCCTGGCTACCGTGCTTCTGGTGTGTTGCTTTAATATACACTCTAGGGGCGTCACACACAAGAATAGGTGGAGCCGTGGTTCTATTTGAAGGATCTGTCACTCATTTCAAGAAAATTAAAAAAAAACCTATCTTCCAAAGAAAGGAACTCCTCAGCTTCTCCTTATAGATAAAGATAAAGATTAATTCATTTGCTTCAACATAATGTAGATTACAGTTGAAGCAAATAAATATAATAAATGTCTCAATTATGTTCTACCTAAAAATTAGGCATGAAAATATTTAAAAATTATATTTCAGTTCAATTGTTCATAAATTTAAATGGTTAAAGTTTCAGATCGTCAACGAAAAAGCCATTAATTTTGTAATAGCACTTACTTACTAGTAATTGTTTTAATCTAGCATTAAACATAATCTCACTAAGATTTAAAAAGGACTTCGGTATCTTATTATAAATTTTAGATGCCATTCAGACTATGCTTTTTTGTAACAGTACATTTTGCAACTGCCTAGTTGCACAGAGTTCTTCACAGGGAATGTCAAATATCTTTCATCTCTTCCATCAACACCTCACGACCCTAAATTCATGCGGCCTGATGAAGGGTCAGCATTAGAAAATGCCGACCCTACCATCCCTAGGGCACAGATATACTATGGATTAACTCCTATGTGTGGGTGCACGCCGAGCCTTCGAATGGGCTTCAAGACGAAACATCTCAAGAATTCCGAGCAGAATGAACTCATAGACGCAGCGTCAGATTCAGAGAGTACAAAACGCGTGTGCTCGCTTTTGCTTCAAAATTCCCCCTCGGACCCACGTCACTCCCTTTCTGAACCATAACTCCATACTCAGAATGAAAGCGCGCCAGAAGCTCCACCTCGCTTGCCTACTTTTTGGGGTGATTAAATGCCGTACGCCTGTGTACTTATACGAGAGGCTCAATTGGATGTCTAAAACGAGATCTTTACGCAAATGCTCGAAACAGCTGTCGGCGCAACGCCATCACTCGGCAGCTTTTAGAGGCAGCTTCCGGTACGCTGCAGCAAAGTGCTGGAACAACATCCCACCACCAATACGGGATCTTCAGAGTTTTAATAAGGACTAAATTAAAAACGTTTATTTTAGAACACCAGAAAAGCTCTGAAGAAATATTTATTTAGATTACTTCGTAAATCTAAATAAATATTTAAACAACTAACAGATACATCCATTCGCTTGACCCCACACTAGTCACGATTCCCTGTATCGCGGGTAAAAGGAGCTTCGAGTGCCGTGGTACCACAACAACTAGACCAGCCTGCTTAGCATGACGACACTAGACAACGGTTTTATCTATCACCGAGAAGACAAACATATTTTGTCCCTCTCTTTTGTTTGAATAGGCGATTGTCATTTTTATCTTCTCTTTCGTTGACAAAACGTTGTTTTGGGTGCTAGCATGAGCGGGCAGAAACAAATATCTGCAGAATTGCAAACGAATATCCCTTAACGGGAGTCAAATTAGCGACGTATTCCACATTGGGCACCCGCTTATACGGCACCTGAGTTAATGACCCCTGAGGTATTCCACATACGGCACCTACCGATATTTCTCGCAGGTGCCATAAGTGGAATCATTTATTATTTATAATTTTATTCCACATTGGGCACCTACGGATCAGTAGGTACTAGTGTTGGGACGTTGAATTTTTTAGACGACGAAATAAAAAAATCTATTAAAATCAGTACTTGAAGACCGCGCCAGCAAGTTCGAGTGTTGAAACTTACGAGTATCCACGCGTCCATTCAAAGTTGTTTTGGGTGCTAGCATGAGCGGGCAGAAACAAATATCTGCAGAATTGCAAACGAATATCCCTTAACGGGAGTCAAATTAGCGACGTATTCCACATTGGGCACCCGCTTATACGGCACCTGAGTTAATGACACCTGAGGTATTCCACATACGGCACCTACCGATATTTCTCGCAGGTGCCATAAGTGGAATCATTTATTATTTATAATTTTATTCCACATTGGGCACCTACGGATCAGTAGGTACTAGTGTTGGGACGTTGAATTTTTTAGACGACGAAATAAAAAAATCTATTAAAATCATTACTTGAAGACCGCGCCAGCAAGTTCGAGCGTTGAAACTTACGAGTATCCACGCGTCCATTCAAAGTTGTCCAGGAGTGCCCATGCCGTGTACCCTGCCACATTCACTCCATCTTCTTTGATAGACAGCAATATCTGGAACAAAACCCATGAACATATTAAGCATTTCTAATAACGTGTGGCGCTTCAACTGTCCACTTTAACATCACGTCGGAGTCACCTAAAGAAGGGAATTTCTCCTATAGATACATTGAATGAATGATAGATAGATAGAAAATTCTTTATTGCACAAAATATTACTACTAACTTAATGCTAAAGAGCATTCTGTTCCAGATAACATTTGTATATTGTGGATAAGTTGGTAGTGCACAGAATGGGTAAAACAAAAACAATAATATGTAGTGATTACGTAACGCAAATGTATAAATACACCTAGTTGATAGTAATATTTAAATACTAAAGTCATAATTATATACATAAAAGAAAATTAAATATAAAATACTAATAAAAAGTACATAATACTCGTATATATACACCGATATTTTTTGGTCAGTTTAAAGCCGGCGCCCACGTTTTTTATTACTTTAATGTGTTTGTATCGTTGGTTTAGTTTTGGAATTTAATTAGTATTTCATACGGAACTGAATATCGAAAATAATTATCAAAAGTGAGTTAACACTTGGTAGGGCCGCAGAGCGCAATGACCTTGTAGACTGACGGCGCGGCCGCGTCCTTTGTGCCGTGCCGCCAAGCGAATAGCCACTACTATCAGTGCTTGAAATATCGACTATGTTTCGTGTTATTGACAACCTCTGTGGCGCAGTGGGCGAACGCCTGCCTGAGACGCAGAAGGTTGCGGGTTCGATTCCCGCTGCGGGACAAATGTTTGTATGATTAGCAAATGTTTGTCTCGGGTTTGGGTGTTTTCTATGTATTTACAAAAAAATGTATATAAGTAGTATATCAATCATGTAGTTCCCATAACACAAGCTCTGCTTACTATGGGGCTAAATGATGCTGTGTGAAATATGTCCAGCATTATTTATTAGGTATTAATTATAAAAAAATGGATTTTTGATTAACTATAATTTTTGAGTAAGGTTACAGATATAGATTATCAGATTTAAACTGACCAAAAAATATCGGAGTATATCCTACTACTATGTATTATAAACGCGATAGTTTGTGAGGATGGATTTTCGTTACTCTTTCACGCAATAATTACTGAACGTATGAAAATTTTACAGTAATAGAGCTTATACATCAGAATAACACATAGGCTACTAATTATCCGCGTACCACATGGGCGAAGCCGTGGGCAATAGCTATATATAATACATCCAAAAATAAATTAGAAATTGCTCAAATCATAAAGATACAAAAGGCAAATTGCTCAATCTTTTTCTTCACCGATAAAGTGATTGTAGACTGTAGCCCTGAACACTTCAACTGAAGAAGCTTCACGGAAAATGATTGGGATATGATTCCAGAGTAGAGTAGCAGTTATTGTAAAAAAGCCGGGGCTTAAGGTATCCTGTGAAGTCATTAATTGGACACATCGGGTACATCGCACTGTTCGACCTATTGTTGAAAGAAACGCCACATACGTAGTCCTGACCCTATTCTAGGATTCCCTATGCCGTGGGTATCAGAAGAGTACTATTACGAGCTAGGGTTCGGGATAAAATAATTAAGTCCAATTAAACACCAAAATTAACACTTGTGATTTATTAATAAATCACTCAATAAAAATGTCAACAGAATAAATAACAACGAAACTACACAATTAAAATAAAAACACTGTATCACTTGGTACAACACTAGCGCAACGGTCACTTCACTAGTCACTGGGTATCGCTTTCGAATAACTTCCAATAATTCACTTTCCAATCTTGAAAAGAAACTGACTTTACCGGCCGCTTGCCGCGCTTATATATCTCGTAAGACGTCTCTTCCAGAACAATCTAGTAGGAGGCGTGGCCATCACACTGTCTCACTTCGCTCCGCCCCGTCTCGTACCGTCTCGAACGTTCTGGAAACTACCGTCCTTTTCTAGCGCGGTTTGTGCCAGTCGATACTAGATGGCGGTAATAAGTAGTGCATTCATTTGATAAGAGATGGCGCTAGCGTACCGTAGTTAGCTAGGCCGCGCTCGTCACAGTACCATGGTACCGTAACACCCAAACCCAGAACAAATATAAACAAACAATATTTTACTCCGCGACGGTAATCGCACTCGCCGCGCCATCGAGCTCGTCAAATTACTATTTTGATTTAGGACCCAAAATAAAAATATTTACGGTCTTTTCTTATAAGGTATTCGATGAATCTCCAGACCCGCTAATTAAGTATAATGTGGGGTTATTCCCGTTGCCCCCCGTGTGTTGTATAAGAAGTAACCCGCACTAACTTTCCTTGAACTTGTAGCGACATCTCTCGCCACATGATTGAGAGCTATGTTAGATCACATCTACGGAGAGGAAGAGTTTCCACAGTCAATACACAGATGGCGATCGCACAGGAGTGCCTAGATCGCACAAGCGAAGTTTTCACGCAACTTGAACATATAGTATGTATAGTAAATACCTCCTGTACAAGGTACAATGTTATTCAGGCTATGCATGGGATGTCAAGGTTACCTAACTTCTTATGTTATTATAGCTTAGTAATGGCTTCGATTATGTAGTACACTGACTAAACTAAATTTAAACTATCGCTCTCTTTTACTGATAGTGTACGCAAGAAAGAGATAGCTACAATTTTAGTGCCGTGTGCTGCTGTTAAATCAGTTTACGTGCCGCTTTTCTTCGTGTTTACAGTCAGCATGTTTTATCACGACTTAATTTGTATGGAAAACTTAAATCTGACTAATTTGACAACACTAAAATTGTAGCTATCTCTTTCTTGCTTGCACTATCAGTAAAAGAGAGCGACAGTTTAAATTTAGTTTAGTCAGTGTACTACAGAATTGAGGCCAATATCTCTTAGCTTCGTAGTCGTTCTATTCAATTAACGAGTTCTACGATCTACTAATTTGTTAATAGTCTTTTTTTTACTATAAATAATGTTGTCTTAATTATGATGATAAATTATTTAAAAAATAACCTCCACTATTTTGTACTTTAGTACTCGACGTATAACTTGGTGTTATCAATAAATATATTGTATTGTATTTTATCTAAGTGATAATACATATATCAACGTGATCTCTATCTTCCGCATTATGTATTCAATAAATAAACCAGTTGCGATCTATTCGTTGGAAGTATCATTTAACCGTTACCTCTAGCACCTCCGACAAACAACTGTCGATCCTAGGTCCCCGAGGAATTGGATCAGATGGATCAGCTTGGTGAAAATTTTTCTGCTTTACAAATGAACGACATACCACCAACCGTGCTATCCATAAACTGACTACGTACTTAGTATAAAGTTACCTGTTTCAAATATTTCTTGTAGTAATCGATCCTGTCAAAGTCGTCAAGGCCTGAAGAGGTTTTAGAGTAACCATTCTCGGTTATAAAGTACTTGATGTCTCCGTAATGCTTCTTCAGCCAGGCTAGCTGGCGACGCAAGCCTTCAGGATATATCTGTGAAGATGAATAAATAAATAATGCTGGACATTTTCACACAGCATCATCTAGACCACTGTTTCCCAAAGTGGGCGAAAACGCCCCCTTGTGGGCGCTGGAGGCCTTCAGGGGGGTGGTAGAAGACTCAAGAAGATATTGGGGGTGCTAAGGCGGTCTAGAGGGGAAAGCATAGGTTATGTTTAAAAACTCTGAGGGGGCTCTAGGTTTTATTTATTCTCAAAGTGGGCGGTGGAAAAAATAAGTTTGAGAACCTGTGATCTAGACCCAAACTAAACAGAGCTTGGTATTATGGGAACTGATATACTACTTATATTTTTTTTGTAAATACATAGCTACTTATTATACATAGATGAATCAATTGAAAACGCAAATAAACGAGAGTATATTATCTTGGCTATGTAGCTAATCTAACTTTACACCATTTATAAATCAAACCAAAGATAAAACTTGAATGATTAAGTAGTCTGCTAAGATGAACAAAACCACTGAATGCAATGTAAAACTTTTTTCCTTAACCGATTCTATCCAGTTGAAAAAGCAAAAGCACTGGACAAAGGCCCCCCTATTCCTTTCACAACACAAAACCTAGATAGCATTGGTGACCCATCTGAAAATCAGCGCTGCTTCGCCTTGGCGGAGCAGCAATAACCTGAGATAGGACCTTTTCGACTCATACCTACCATTGCAGCATAGACCGCCCTCGTTAGCACTGGTTAGCACCCATGTATTGTACTCTTTTGTATTTTGTTTTTTTTATTGTTTGTATTTTTTTCATTTGTACTTGTCTGTGCTGTATTGTAATATGTGTTGAATAAAATCTATCTATCTATTTGTCAAAAGGACAAGCTGCGATAGGCATAGAGAAATAAAAAAAAGTTACATATATCCAGGAAGAGTCTGAAGTCCCCCAACAAGGATCCACGCTTACAGATCCGTTCAAGATTGGAGCGCCTGTGAAAGGCCAAGGCCCCAACACCTCACCCTCCTTTGCGTGACTGATAGTTCGGCTAGTGTAGTGGTTTATGGCGAAGAAATCATACGTTCCTGAGGAGAAGAGTTCATATAGCTAAAGATATGTCATATGTGGATAACGCGCTTCAAAACACACCTCATGGCGTAGCACTGATGGTGGAATGGAATGCCATTTCGGGGCCATTAGTTTGGTATGTTTTAAATTGCGTCTTATATCCTACTAAAATTATAAGCGTGAAAGTTTGTGAGGATGTTTGTTCCTCTTTCACGCAAAAACTACTGAACGGATTTTGATGAAACTTTACAGTAATATAGCTTCTACATCAGAATAACACATAGGCTACTTTTATGCGGGTACCAAGCGAGCAAAGCCGCGGGGAGAAGCTAGTATACTAAACAAATGGCAAGATGTTCGAGCTTTGTCAGCGCCTTACGTTATTTATGTGTGATTTGCGCAGACCGCTTCGCTAGAAGTCTCACGTCTTTTTCACATTTTTTGTCTCTTTTTTTATATGGGTGAGCATCAAAATATAGGTCTTGATAATACTGTTTTAAAATGGTTAAGCTTTGCAGCATAACCCTAACTTTATTTTTTTCAGATTTAATAACAATACTACTTGTGTAGGTATTGTTTAATATATTAAACCTTGCTGCCTTCTACACTTGGAACATTTATGAGAAAACTAGTGAATAGAGTGACTAGTGAATCCGAGAACTTGCTGGTTAAACCCACCTTTGACCAGCTCAATTTCTTCTGGCGTGAAAGGAGGCAGGTTTGACCGAGGATAGCCCTGCTTTTTGCTGTTTTCAGCCATGATCTCCTCAATCGCTGGCGGCCAGCCACCTTCCTTCGAGTATATAGCGTGTGAGTATCGACCTACCTGGAAATATAACAAATGGGCCACATATAATAAATGATATTTTCTCCCAATTCTCGGATCTTGCTTCATTATTTTAAAAAACAATACATTAATCAACTGTTTTCGATACGCAAAAAAATAACACGACAGAAATTTCTAAAATGGCAATAATAATAGTACATTATTACAGAGGTCGCAAAATAGGCCGACTTCAATGATACGAGACAGGAAATTGCCATTTCCGCTGAGGCATACATAGTGCTTTTGCTCATCTGATAATAATGGGCCTTAGGAGAAACAAGCCTCGGACGAAACAGCAATTAACGATCTCGTTTAGTTAAAAAGGATTCGGCTGTCGCCTCGTCCTTTTAAAATCACTTCAAAAGGACTCGACTTTCCCTCGTATTTCCAATATTACTCGGCAGTCAATTGCTTTATTTCAAGACTAGCTGCGCCCCGCGGTTTCACCCGCGTGAGTTTTGATTCCGTGGCAATATCGGGACAAATGTAACAGCTATGTACCTATCAAGTTTCATCGCAATCGGTTCATTACTTTTTGCGTGAAGAAGTAACAGACATGTACATACCTACTAACTGATGCGCCTGATCCGCGCTGGTACCTTACTCTTAGACGTCCCCTCCCGCTCCTTGGCAACGCCCGCTCCATAGAGCAGGGAACGTTCTCGTGTTGCATTTTTATACTCGTGATAGCTTTGAAATTCAATGTCCGAATCAAATTAATTAAAAAAATATTTTACTGCTACATGAATACGCTTGATGATAAAACTATTTATTTTAATAAGAATTAATACGAATGTAACCAACTTTTATTTCTACCGGCGATCTATTTAAATTTTAGAACACGAAAGCTGTTATTGTGACTTAACTATGATAGTTAGATATATGCTCTCGCGGACTTTTAGGTAATAATGAGTACTTTAATCATGTAGTACATAATTTATATGTATCATCAATAGTTTTCTCAGCGCACGCCAAATAATTAATTTTATAGGCAAAATCTTGCTACTTGCAATTTTCTTAAAAATCTCTATTTTTTTGAAAATAAATTATAGCCTATGTTACTTCCAGATAATTTAGCTTTCATTTGGTGAAAAAATGGTTAAAATCGGTCCAGTAGTTTCGGAGCCTATTCGATACAAACAAACAAACAAAAAAATCTTTCCTCTTTATAATATTAGTATAGATGATAGTATGTACTATTATTGCAAGATGGAGCGATGTATAAAGTTTTTCGGAGTTAAATGGTAATGGAGAGAAACGAACGCATATGCGTCCTTGCGTCTAGGATAAAATAAATCCGTGTAAAATTCTTAGCGGGAACGTACCAGACACGAAATAGCCGTTATATGACGGATGGCGGTTCTTACCATGTTTTCTCTAGCAAGCTCAGCTATGTCTTCATCCTCAGGTGTTTTCGGCTCAAACCAGAGCAGGTGGTTGGCTATCGACACTTCACCTGAAAATCCATATATTTATTAGCCAACAGACATATAGAATACTACTAGGATTACTGTGTAACTTACCGTTGTACTGCGCTTTGAACTCTTCATTATAGACCCTCCAGGCCTTAGCATGAGCCATCAACACATGCTTGTTGCAAACATAGGGACGTATCTGAAAATAATTCCTCACTTAGTAAACATTCACAAATATGCGCAGCAATGCAAGAGGTGTGGGTTCTATTCCCGCTGCGGAACAAATCAGTGTTGTGGTACTACGGCAGTTTTAGTTCCTGATATCCACGATAGGGAATCCTATCCTGACCCAACGACGGTTAGAACTATGTACCTCTATATGTCGGTTGGGTGTGGAATTGTTTATTTAAATTTATTATTACTTATTCTGCTTTTTTGCGACACCCTAGTTACGTACAGAATTCATTGTCCTTCCAGTCTTATGTTATGTATGACGTATATACCTATATATCAGGTCCCAATAGATTCGGAACCCCCTCGGGCCGTAACACAAATTGTATACGTAACACTAGGAGAAAATCTAATTTTATCTTATCTTATTAGCTATTAAGATAGGAAATAAATAGATGGATTATATTAATTAGTCACTCTAAAGTTAATACTACGTAATCTTACTAATACTATGTACTTTGTACCCATTGTACTCCCGCGATTACATTGTAGGTAATTTGCTCTGTTTGAAATTGTAAGCAACATAATATGTGGTGTGTAATAAAGAGTTATCTTATCTATCTATCTACTTTCGTCCAAGGAATTTCCAAGGTCGCGAAAAATTATGATTTTCCAAATTTCGGACGCCCCGCGATTAATAAATCGCTTGTAATTATTTTTGACTTAAGTCAAAAGTCTAAAAGGCTAAGTCAAAAATAATTATATGGACTGAAAGCTAATTTACTAAGGATTTTTATTATATAAACAGAAAATAACATAATACGAAATATTTTTTTATAGTGGGTATTTTCCATGAAAATTGTGATTTTTCCTAAAATTAGGTTAGTAATTTGATTCATGGAAAACATATATATCTTGTTAATGTTTTTACTCAATCGTAAAGCCTGTATTTTTACGATCATTTTGATACATAATACAAGATAAAATATATACTTTTTCCTAGATAATGACCTCTTCCAAAAACCTCACTCGAAAAAAATAATTGCATCCGGCCACAGAGAGCACTTGACTTTAACAAAAAATAGCACTTAAAAGCATAATCGCAAACGTATCCCTTACTCGAAAATGGTAACAACCACAATATTTTAAAAAGACCTATACAACAAAAAATATAATTAAACCCCACTTTACGTGTAGAAGAGGCACCCAAAAAAATGATTTTCAAGATTAACGACCTTTGTGGCGCAGTGGGCGAAGGCCTGCCTGAGACGCAGAAGGTTGCGGGATCTACAAATATTTGTCTCAGGTATAAAAAAAAAGAAGCATATAAGTACATATCAGTCATGCAGTTCCCATAATACAAGTTCTGCTTAGTTTGGGGCTAGATGATGCTGTGTGAAAAATGGCCAGCACCAATATTTGATTTTTATATTTCAACTTTGTTGGCATGATTAATATGTATACCCATGCCAAATTACAGTCTTCTAGTACTAAGTGTCTCTGAGCTAAGCCGCGGTCAGACAGTCAGACAGACATGGTGAACCTATAGGGGTTCTTTGTTGACTACGCAACTCTTAAAAGGCTATGTTATTAAAGTTTATAAATAACAAATTAATAAATAATGCTGGACATTTTTCACACAGCATCATCTAGCCCTAACTAGGCAGAGCTTATAATTATGGGAACTACATGATCGATATACTACTTTGATACTTTGTTTTTGTAAATACATACATACTATATATAGAAAACATATCAGCAGATTTCCTCTACCTCAGGATCCGTGATGCTTGGAACCAGCTTGCCAGTATTGAAGGTGATGTCACAAATGGTCAGCGGTTCGTTGATGGTGATCCAGGTCTTCACGCGGTCTCCGTAGATAGAGTAGACCACGCGGGCGTAGTCCGCGAACCAGTCGGAAATGTTGGGGTTGATCCAGCCACCTGAAACGAAATATAAGGCTTTATTAGTTTGTTTCTTCTGATTCTAAATGAATGAGTTCACCATATTCGTTT
Organism: Perizoma flavofasciatum; assembly: GCA_958496245.1. Classification (NCBI taxonomy): domain Eukaryota; kingdom Metazoa; phylum Arthropoda; class Insecta; order Lepidoptera; family Geometridae; genus Perizoma; species Perizoma flavofasciatum. Next base: position 1,921,623 of record OY292443.1, on the reverse strand, counting down.
GGGATCACACTATAGCTGAATAAAGAATCAGGCATTTTTTTTGCCTGATACCAAAGGGAAAGCTGAAGAATTGGTGTAAATTTACTTTATTTTTTTAAAATTCACGTGGTTTTTTAGTTAACGTTTACAGTATATGTTTCAGGTACTGGCCACTTACAACAGTTTTTATATTGTAGCGTCATTTTAAATTGAAATTAGCGTCATTAGAATGCGTCTACATCACTATGGATTTGACTCGTGCAAAATGTTGGTAGTATGGTTTACTTACTACGATTTTAAGTGTAATTTGACAGCTCAGTAGAGCTTCCGCTTCAAACTGCTTTCCGAGGTCACCACGAAGGAGTGGCATAAATGTTTACTAAATTGGTTTATTTGTATGAAAAATTGCATTATCGTTAATGTAGAATACTTTTAGATTATCGTATTTGCACGCAGAAACTAGAATTTACAAACAAACACACCGATCGAGTTGAGAAAATAAGAGAAGAGTCGTGGTATTTAAGGTCGCTGAAGTGTTTATACCATTTTTGTCAGACACATAAAAATCACTGCGATTTAAATGTTGCCATGGTTGAAAAGTGACCACACCCTGAAGCGTTTTCATACCACATTCCAGTAAGCTCTGAGGTAGGTCCCAGTGGTACAGAGTCACGACAGGCTCGATGTCATTCTCCAGGAGTCCGTCTATCAGGTTGCTGTAGTATCTCGCACCATCTTCACTGATCTTGTCGGGAAAGCCGGTTGGAAGCAGTCGAGGCCAGGATATGGAGAATCTATCGATTCATCATTTGATTAATATTTTTTTACATTAAAGTAGCAAAAGGGTTAATTTATTGTGCAGTTTTTATTCTAACAGATGTATAATACAATCATAATATAATTCATATAATATACTTAATCCTACTAATATTGTAAATGCAAAACTTTTACACAATAGACGTTTGGATTTTGGCTTAAACAGATTTGGATTAAATTTGAAGAGTTCGGGACTATTATAACACCTAGTATACTGCGATCGTGAGGTCACCTCTTCCTAGGTCCTATATGAAAATTAGCACTACTATGCCTTGGTGGGAATAAGCTCAGTTAGGACCTTTTGACCTATAACCACTCCAGCATAGACTGTCGTCGTTAGAACTGGTTATTACTCACGTAATACTACTTACTTATATAACATATTATTTGTTTTCCCGACATTTCGGCTGTGTTGCGTTCGCCGTGAGGGAAAACTCTCATTTGATCTTCAGATTCAATTATAAAAAACTTGCGGCAGCAATGGACTATCTGCAGTACTATGCCGCTTGGACTTTCAAATCTACTTAGAGTTTCAAATAAGAAATTAAACTATGCTTTTGGGAGGCATAGTTTATGACGCTTACTTGTTTTTTTTTATTAGATTTTAGGTACCATTAGGTTTTTAAATTTTTAAAAACTCACACATTTATAACCAAATAACTTTTACTGCCCCACGGTACAAGGGAAATCACAAGACTGTTCAAGATCAAAAGGTTTCAAAACATAATAACTTATACTGGCCCACGGTACCAGGGAAATCACAAGACTGTACAAGATCAAGAGAGTTCGATCCCGCCGAGGTTGGTATGTTTATGATTTAGAAACAAGATCTAGGTAATAACCTGTAGAAATGTGCTCCAATCTCCTGCAACATTTCAATATCCCTTCTCCAAAGGTGGTAGGAGTCACAGGTCACATCTGCATTGCTGCCGTCAGTGATGACACTTGAATTGTCGTGGATGAACTTGTCCCACATACTCGCGCTTTTGTCTGGAATAAGTATATTATAATCAATTGCAGATTCTGCTTTGGTACGATGCGGGAGAGTCAGAACTTTCAAAACACTAATAAAAGTCTGTTGACTTTTAATAGTATCTAATCTATCGTCTATATAATGCCTTCAAATACTAGATTGAGATTACAAAGGGTGAAATTGGTCACAAAAAAATATACATTAGCCTACTGTATGCCTACTTTAGTAAATGCTTGTATGATCTGCAAATATTTGTCTCGAGTCTTGGTGTTATCTAAAAATACGAATATAAAGTATTATACCAGTCATGTAGTTCCCATATTAAAAGCTCTGCTTAGTTTGGGGCTAGATGATGCTGTGTGAAAATATCCAGTAATATCTATATTTTATTTATTTACTGCTGAACATAGGCAGGTCTCAAAATACGCCGCTGAGCCCGGTAGCTGAGCTCGAGAGCTGGACTCTTCATTCCTACCTTCTGCCCGCCGCCTTTCTCAAGTCAACATTCCACCAGCCGGGGGCGCCCCACGCTACGTTTGCCAAGACACAGTCTCCGCGCAAGTACCACGTTTTCCTAACGGCTGTTGGTTCTTCGGCAAATATTATCAGTTCTATACCACTTCAGCTTAGGTACTAATCCTAAGAGCTATGTCGAGACTTTCGTTCTCTGTTGGATAACCTCGTTACGGATTGTGATTACAATTTGTCATAATCGAAGCAGGGGCGGGTCAGTTAAAAACAAAACTGTGCCTCACCACTAACGTTCCATGCTCCTTCCACCTGGTACGCTGATGATGCGACTCCGAACATGAACCCTGAAGGGAAGCTCAGGTCCTCAGCAGCACAGATTGCGCTTAGAACAGCGCTAGAAATGTAGAATTGCCATTTGTGGTGGTTGCCAAGTTTAAGGTGCCAGAAAATGAATTTATTTTCATTTATTCATAAATGTCCAAACAGCTGGTTCAAGGCAGGATTATTCCGGATTTTCCTCCAACCATGCTATAGAGTAACAGTAGGGATTTCCAGAAAAAAATATATTCTGAAAATCCCTACCTGAATATTTTGTACTTTTATTATTTTTGAGGTGTAAGAACAATTTTAATTAAAATTTTCCTCACAGATCTACGTAATACTGAGTATCTTCGTAGTTTGTTTATTATATTATATCTGAGGAGAGAGTGTCCACCACTATGTGAATTAAATGTATGGAAGTCCTTTTTTAGTTTTTGTTTTGAAAATTATTATTTCTGCTTTCACATAGGCAGTCCACGTTAGCTCTAATTGACCATAGGTTTAGGTAAGCTCTACAGTTCGAGCTTAGTACAGCGACCGGCAAAAATGGGCGCGTGACGCGTCCACGTTTTATGTTTTTATTAGGGCATATTTTAAGCATTATCTGACGTTTCAGTGTAAATAGATTCATTTCATGTTGCAAGTATGTACGCCAATATTGGATAACTACTATCTATATGGCTTCAGTGACAATATCATACGAAAAACAAAGTTGAAGTTATATAACAATAAATTAATAAAATAATAAATAATGTTTTCTCTATTGTTATATATCAAAATGATCGTAAAAATAAAGGGTTACATTGTGTAAAGATATCAACACAGTAAATACGTTTCCTATGAATAAAACTAGTAAGTGTAACGAGTTATACAAAATAAAAATTAACAAATTTAAAAACGTAATTAAACAAAAACTTTATAAAAAGGCATTCTATAAAATATATGATGATTATTTAGATGACTAAAACTCTTGGGATGGAAAATGCTCCAACTCGATCCTATTGTTTTGTAAAAGGATCATTAAAAAGAATGACCAGCCTTGTTTTCTTGCCTTTCTTTCCTTGGTCGCGGAAGAACAGGCAGTAGATAAAAACCGACGTTTTAAAGTGATCCTTGTGATTTTAATGAATAAATGAATTTTGACTTTGATCACGATATTAAAAGAGCGTTAGAATTACTTGCTGTTAAAAAAATATTTCGTAGTTTTGTGATTTTCTGTTTAAATAATAAAATTCCTTAATAAATTAGCTTTATTAATATTGAGATACAAGCGATTCCTTTATCGCAGGGAATCCGTCAATTACTACGTTGAGCCAGTAAGTTTGTACGTACGAGGAGCTATGCATTGGCCAGCCTTAAACGGTCTAGTCGGTAGAACAACCACTATCAGGGGTACCATACATGTTTTGAGATACACTATAGGTATAATGCAAAAAATACTATTTTTTCTCACCAAAACACGACTGCTCCTCGAAAAATCATTTTGACGACTAAAATAAAATATATTACAACTTTTATTAATACCTACCTGTATTATTTATGTAATACCGCTTTAGTGATGTCCCTTGAACCATTTATCGATTGCATTTTCTATACTTTAGGGATTATATAACATAAGTTTTCACGGGTCTTCATCGCGTTACCTTTTTATTATTTTCCCAACGTTTCGACTGTATTGCAACAGCCGTGGTCACGGGATGATTGGAGTTATATTAGCTATCGTCGAAAAATAAAGGCAAGGCAACTACCATAATTTAATCTACAGAATCCGGAAAGTGTATGTTCAAATTACGACACACTGCATTTACCTTATTACCACACTGCACAATCGGATCGCGACGCGATCACCTGTTGATCACGGGAACCCAAGATGCAGAGGGTCTATAACCGTTACGATTGAACTTCGAGTAATTATATTGGCGTTAACCGGCTCTCCGGTGCTCCGCTATGGCCGACTTGTTGATTTGACGATCCTGACAGCTTCGGTATGCTCTTTGACCTTTCCAGCAATTGTCCTTTTCCCGATGTAAACACGGCCACAGCCACAGTCTATTTTATATACACCTGGTATTTGCAGAGGTATCACGTATTGTAGTGTTCGATGCTGCTTATCCACTTTTGAGAGTGCAGTGAAATTGACTTGATTGAGAACCTCTTCAAGATGTTACCAATCTTATCCGTCACCCCCTTCGAATACGGCAAGAACGTGGGTGTCGTAGCCCCACGAAATTATTTATCCCAATAAATAAGTTAAACCCGTAAGACGTTTATCGATTCTAACTACTTTGCTTACGGATTCGTCGCGTAGTACCCAGAAAAAAGTTAAGTATTAGTTAAGGGTGCTAGACAAATACCTCACTCCTAGTTTTCCTTTCACGCTAACGCAAATTTGTCAAGGCAAAACTTGGCAGCAGTCACGTGACATTGTAGCTAATGCAATTTCCATACTATTAAATCTTCCCGCAGGCGTTAACGCCAACAGAAAGTGGTATTTGTCTAGACACCCAGATCATCTTTATCTTTTAAATTTTATCCAATTCAGTACGGCTGTTACGTGGGTATAGGCTTATAATAAATAAATAATTGACCATCACCACATTTTTGTTTTATTTGCTATTTTTAGTTCTATTTACAGACAGAACTATTTTAAAAACAAAAAATTTATGAAACAATCTACACTAATATTAAACTAGGTAAAAAAGTATTTTTTTCTATCTGTAGTAATATAGGACTACAGGTTTAAGTCACCGGCCTCTTAACAATTTTTTGACTCCGTAAACTATCTTTTTCTATCTATATTTTTAACGTAAAAACGGGAATTTTCACGTACCATACTATCGGTAAAGACACCGACTAAGTTTCGACTCATTCCGAGAGTCTTCATCAGGGTGAGTGACCGCGACGTTCTCCCTCCGCGTCGCGTCGTGCACTACGCGGTTCACCGATAGTAAAGTACGTGAAAATTCCCGTTTTTACCATATGACATTTATCGACTTTAGAAATAGGTTTCAAAACTATATATCCGATTCAATTTACAAAGTATCGATAGATTTTGCGGACGACCGAGGCGTTTGGATAAGTGCGCTTGATATTGATAAATATTTGTGGAAAGTAAAGTATACCTTCACGGATCATCAACAGCGATTAGGAACGCATCTGTTTTAACATAAGAATTTCTACCTAGAAGTTTTTTTTCGGGCGATAACTATGTCTCTTTTTTGCGTTGTAGAATTCTGATATCTAACCTACTACCTGCAAAATTGTTATCCTACTTATCTTATCCTACTATATCTTACTTAATATTCATCATCATCATCATCAGCCCACATCAGTCCACTGCTGGACATAGGCCTCTCCCAATACGCGCTACTGAGCCCGGTGTTCGGCTCTTATCATCTAATTACTGCCCGCTGCCTTCCTTAAGTCATCGCTCCACCTAGCCGGGGGGCGTCCCACACTACGTTTACCCAGACGCGGTCTCCACTCAAGAACTCGTTTACCCTTAATATTATTAGTTTTACTTAATATTATAAACGTGAAAGTCAGAATAACACATAGGCTAATTTAATTCTATGAACACAGGCTATTTTTTATCCGGGAACCATGCGGGCGTAGTCGTGGGCAGAAGCTAGTTAATATATAGCATCTCTAGTAAGTATGTGATATTGATGTAGGCTTCATCTAAATAAATAGTTTCATGCATTTGACGACCTCTGTGGCGCAGTGGGCGAAGGCCCGCCTGAAGGTTGCGGGTTCGATTCCCGCTACGAGACGAACGTTTGTATGATTTGCAAATGTTTGTCTCGGGTCTGAATGCTTTTTATGTAAAATATGTATGGGTAAAAAGAAGTATATAAGTAGTATATCAGTGTTGTGGTACATTGGTACTCGTAGTTCCAGATATACACGTTACAGGGAATCCTAGTGTTGTTTCAGGACTATTGTTGTGTCTGTTTGGATATTTATTTATTTATTCTCCTGATTATGTTTCTTCGACCAGTTAGATGTCCTTTCCTTAGTTGGAATAAATCTTAAAATAATACCAAAAAACTATAATTTCATAGATATACAGGGTGTAATAAGACTACTCCTGAAAATTTCGGGAGGTGAAAGTACCCATCAATACGAACAACTTTTACTATGGAACCAACACTGTGAACGCGAAAAAAAATCAGCTATTCCATACATTTCAGCCAAGTAGGTATTGAACTTTAGTATGGAACAGCCGATTTTTTTTTTGCGTCCACAGCGTTGGTTCCATAGTAAAAATTGTTCATATTCATGGGTACTTTCACTCCCCGAAGTTTTCGGGAGTAGTCTTATTACACCTGGTATAATAGTTTGTTCTTAGTGTTTTCTTAAACGCTGTCAGTGATATAACTAGATAGATACAATAATTTTAATAAAAACTCGTTCTTAATACATACCTGATTATTTTATTGACTTACATTAAACTGTATCAAATTTACTTACATAAAATACAGCTTTTGTAAATAGACAGGATTATTTGTGATGCTATTTTTATTAAAAGGAAAGATTAATTTAAACAACCAAAATATATCTATAATATAATCTATAATATAATATAACAGGTAAGTTACATTAAAGATATTTAAAAAAAAAAAATTGGAGGGCTCTCTATAATCCATACTGAAGCCAAAAAGTTTTTTTTTCATTTTTGTCTATCTGTCTGTCTTCGCCAATTATTAACCGGTTTTGATGATTATTTTGTTATTTTATAGAGAATGATCACGAGGTGGTCCCATAAAAGTTTTATTCCTGAGGAGGATATTCCCGTCTAACTTAAAAAAAACCATCATCATCTTATGGAATCACGACTAGCCGAAACATTGGATGGCAATCGCGAACAAAGTCGCGGGTACAGCTAGTTATTGTATAAATACTATATGGTACTTGTGTCGACTTCTAGGGAATTAGCTTTGATGACGCTGGAATAAAATGCGGCAGAGGAGCGTGGAGTGCGCGTGCGCTGTGGAGACTCGAAGTCGACCTCGTACATACCGAATTTAGTTCTGAAAAGTCAACGTAAATTTTGGTCACAACTTATATAGATTTTGTTGTAGACGAACGTTCTTAGCGAAGCAAATGCAAGAGGTTCTGTAAACGATGCTTATATTGAACTTGGCCAGAGCTGAACAAAGGCTTTCCCTACAGAATGCCATAAAGTTTACGTCATGTAGAATGTTGTGTCGAGTATCAGCAGAACTTCTGTATACCTAGCTACTCGCCATTCATCTATTGGGCTCCTTCCTACTTGGTCCTCACCCGGCTCTTGGCCGCCATTCAAGAACTTTTATTTCTAAGCTTTTTTATATTTTACTAGCTGCGCCCCGCGGTTTCACCCGCGTAAGTTTTGATTCCGTGGGAATATCGGGATGAAAAGTAACAGTATTTTACTGCTACATAAATACCCTTGATGATAAAACTATTTATTTGTATAAGAATTAATACTACGATACGAATGTAACCGACTTTTTGTTTCTACCGATCTAATTAAATTTTAGAACACAAAAGCTGCTATTGTGACTTAACTATGATAGTTATATATATTTCTTTGAGATTTTTTTATAGGTAATAATGAGTACTTTAATCATGTAGTACATAATTTTTATGTATCATCAATAGTTTTCTAAGCGCACCCCATATAGTGAATTTTATAGGCATAATTTTGCTACTTTGAGTTACATTATTGAAATTTTAACGTTTTTTGAAAATAAATTTTAGCCTATGTTGCTTCCTGATAATTTATCTTTCTATTGGTGAAAAAATGTATAAAATCAGTTCAGTAGTTTTGAAGCCTATTCGGTACAAAAAATATTGGTATAGAAAAAGGGTTTTTAAAATGCTATGGTGACCTTAACACGCCTGTCTAGCTTTATAGTTTGTGGTTTGGTCTATGAGTTAAAAGTCTTGACTTGTGTGAGAAATAACTATAATGACACTTAAGAATTACTGTAAGATAACTTAATTGACGAACTCTGTAACGCAGTGGGTGAAGGCCTACCTGAGACACTGAAGGTTGCAGGTTCAATTCCCGCAGCGAGACAAATGTTTGCATGATCTGCAAATATTTGTTTCGGGTCTGGATATCTTCTATGTACATATATTATATATATATTTAAAAAAAAAGAAGTATGTCAGTCATTGAGTTAATACAAGCTCTGCTTAGTTTAGGGCAAGATTATGCTGGAAAACGTCCAGCGTTATTTATTTAATTTACTTTGATTATAACTTAATTATAAGATAACTTCATTGCTGTATTAAGTCTGTAAGTTATCGTACCCGCTAGCTCTAAATGAGCCCACCTTTTTCTGAAAGTATATGATAAGTGACATCTGATCATTGAAACTTACGAGAATCCATCCATCCATTCGAAGTTGTCCATTAGCGTCCAAGCCGTGTACCCTGTGACGTTCACTCCATCTTCTTTAATGGACAATAACAGCTGGAACAAGAAGCGTATGAAAAGTCTTTATAATAAGTTTAGTAAGAAATTAGAAATTATTTAAAACGGTTACTTGACTTTACAGTACCTCGTTTGACTTAGCTAGTATGTCGCTTGATTATTAAAAAGTACAGTCAACGCAGAGTGGTGGCGCTAGTGTCGCTATCTACCCCCACTCGATGATAGAGTCGTTGCGAACGACTCAATTTGCTTGGGAGCGCCAGACAGAACGGAACACTTCTCTGAGCATCGAAACTGTCACGGTCACCGTACTTACCTACCTCAAGAACATTGGTACCTTGCTGGTAAGCTATTTTCTACAATAAACTTGTGCGAGCTGTATTTTACTGGTTTGTCTGAGTACCCTAGAAGATGGATCCTATACTCGGAGACGGTGGTAAAGAGCCGTCTATAGCCTCGCCCACGTTTGTGCCGTCATAAAAATACTCTAGCTAGAATGAAGCTCGTTCTAGTGATAAGAAGTACCAACGTAGACTAATTATTTTTGAGGCTATTTATTTGGTGTTGGTATAATATCAGGTGGTGATATAAAGTAATTAAAATCTGTAACACCAGGAATATTGGAGTGGATTTTAAATCTCCAAATTCAAAGGAGTTTTGGAGAAGGATGGATTATATCATTCTTCTAGGCATTTTAAAGTAAAGTAAAGTTTATTAATTTGTTACAAACGTATGGTAAAACGGTATTACAAATTGCAGTTAGTAGGTACGTCTATAAAATAAGTAAGTGTTATAAATCCTACTAATATTATAAACGTGAAAGTTTGTGAGGATGTTTGTAGAGGAACAAAGTATTTACTAACTACTTATTCTCTTACCACTCAATTCTACTACATATTATTACTAACGCGAAATTTTGTGAGGATGGATGTTTGTTACTCTCACGCAAAAACTACTGAACGTATTTTGATGTAACTTTACAGTAATATAGCTTATACATCATAATAACACATAGGCTACTTTTTAACCGGGTACCACGCGGGCGAAGCCGTGGGCGGAAGCTAGTAACTTATATAACATACAAATGTTGTCAAATCAATTTGTAAGTAAGTATGCTAGCTCCCTAGGATAACTTGTGTTGCAGTTACCTAGCCTCTTTCGAACAATCGGGTTCATAAAGTTTTAAACGCTTGAAGAGAGTACGACAAGTTAATTAAGATTTAAAAAAATGTGAGTTATAAATTAATATTTTCTCGAGAATTTTTGGGGGCGACCTTCCTATCTGTGATTATGATGAAGTACCTGTTTCAAATATTTCGTGTAGAAATCGATCCTGTCGAAGTCGTTATGGCCTCCCATGTTAGGATAACCGTTCTCTGTGATGATGACCTCGAAGTCTCCGTACTGTTTCTTCAGCCAGGCCAGCTGACGGCGCATCCCTTGAGGGTTTTTCTGAGAATACTCGTTTTGAGGCATTAAAATATCTAGAGGTATACAAATAATAAACTGTTTTTTTTATTTGAACGCGCTATTCTCTAGAAACATTGGATTTGCATAAATAGGATTTTAATAAATAGCATTATATAGCCCAATTCTTGAAAAAGGTGTAGGATGTTTCACGCGCGTTTCATCACGCTATATCCCTTACACGGGTAAAAAGGATTTCTTTGAATAAGAAAAACTGATTTCTCGAAATATTTGGTTATTACAAAAATATATTTTCTTAGTTTAATACAATATTTTTAAAACAAAAATACTGCTTATCTTTTTTGAAGACAATATTTTTCTCAATTTTGTTCTTACACGAAAATAAATATGTTTATATCAAGACTTATTTTATTTCGTATCACGTAAATATCAAATAAATGTGTTAAATAAAACAATATGTTTCTTGAATTAAATTTATTTATCTCGTAACAAATAAAATAAAATGAGATGATTTTTTACTATTACGAAGAAATTATTATCTAGCGTCTATAGGGAGAGAATCATTTTCTTGGAGGTAATAAAAATGTCTTAATGGAAAGCGATTTGTCTTTCTATAAGAAATCACTTTTTACCGTGTAGGAGCCGAGTCAAAGAAGTAATAGCGCGGCTATGATCTGAAAATATTTGTCTCTGATCTAGGTGTTTTTTTTATATGTATTTACATTAAAAAAAGTATATAAGTAGTGTATCAGTCATGTAGTTCCCATAATACGAGGTCTGCTTAGTTTGGGGCTAGATGATGCTGTTAAATAAAAAATTTACATAGCTAGTAGGAACTAGCTATGTTATTTTTTTATATTTTTTTAGAGAGTAGCATAGGAATGCTACTCTCTACCTCATCAGGTCATCAGGACCTTAAATATTTATGTTAATGTGTCTGGATATTTGTAGCAGTACTTACAAAATACCAGAAGGATTGCGTGGTCTCCCAGCTAGGATCCATGCCAAACTTTCCATTCAGATCGGGAGCGTCTCCAAACGGCCAGGGTTTTAAATTGTCACCCTCCTTTGCGTGTCGGATAGTTCGGCTGGTGTAATGGTTTAGGGCGTAGTAATCATAAGTACCTAGGAACAATACATTATTAGTCACTCTCGTCAGCTATTGTATTTTATACTAGAATTATATCTGAGATAATGGCCTTGATTTTGTAGTACACTAATTAAACTTAATTTAAACTCTCGCTCTCTTTTACTGATAGTGTACTCAAGAAAAAGATAGCAAGAATTTTAGTCCTGTCAAATCAGTTTATGTGCCGCTTTTCTTCGTGTTTATAGTCAGCATGTTTAGAAATTACGACTAAATTAGTATGGAAAACTTAAATCTGACTAATTTGACAGCACTAAAATTGTAGCTTTTTCTTTCTTGCTTCCACTATCAGTTAAATATAGCGATAGTTTAAATTAAGTTTAGTTAGTGAACTACAGAATCGAGGCCATTGTTATACTGATACTCGTACTTATTTATTTTTAACCATAGGAACCTATACACTTGGTTATGTCGAAAAAATTACATTGTAGGACTTAGAAGGGTGCTAGAAACAGGCAAGTATTTTACTTACATACCTATGAATGTTTACATAATTAAGTTACTTAAGAATAGATTAAATTGCTGCTGTAAAGGGGCATTGTGCAACAAAATAACAAATAATAACAGTAGATACAAAAGAGAAAGTTAAACAAAATAATAATATGAATTATGCGCGTCCGACTTAGTTACGGTGCAGTGTCGTCATCTATCAGGGCAATGAATGAATGAATTAAAATACTTTATTGTACACCTTATAATAATAAACAATAAAACATTTAGATAAAGGTACGTTGAGCGGTCTTATAGCTTAAAATAGATTTCTTCCAGATAACCTTTAGATGGAGAGGATTATAAGTGATTTTAAGTGGCCGGGGTTTACTTTATAATTTGTGTAAACTCAAATAATATAATGCATAAAACATACTACAGCAAAATATAACACAATAACATATATCTATTTTATTTATATACTAGCTTCTGTGTTATTCTGTGTCTATGTGTTATTCTGATGTATAAACTATATTACTGTAAAGCTTTATCAAAATCCGTTCAGTAGTTTTTGCGTGATAGAGGAACAAACGTCCTCACAAACTTTCACGTTTATAATATCAGTAGGAAGGATATTTATATATCCTTCCTACTGATATTATATTTATTATATTTACATATTTATATATGAAATAATAAACAACACAAATATAATAACAATAAGCTATTGATAGGAACAATATGGTCTTACTTATAAAGAATTGTAAACAGTTGATTAACTAAACACTGCTTTGTCTCTTTCTGATGATGTGTTAGAACGACTCATTTAACCCCTAAACAACGCGAAAGTTTGTGAGGATGGATGTTTGTTACTCTTTCACGCAAAAACTACTAAACGGATTTTAATTTAATATAGCTTATACATCAGAATAACACACAGGCAACTTTTTATCCGGGTACCACGCGGGTGAAGCCGTGGGCAGAAGCTAGTAGGAATATACTTCTCTTATTTTTCAATTTTATCTTATTTTGCTTATAACCAGTGTATCTGGGTACTGATATTACACTCTATTACCTTAATAGAATCTGACATGTAGTATAATACATTGAGAACCTACCCTTAACAAATTCTATTTCTTCTGGCGTGAATGGAGGTAGGTTTGGCCGAAGGTAGCCCTGCTTCTTGCTGTTCTCAGCCAAGATCTTCTCAATCGCCGGCGGCCAGCCGCCTTCCTTCGAGTATATGGGGTGTGAGTACCGACCTACCTGGAAATAGGTTTTAAATTATTGTGTGCATTATCATTCAAAGTTTGTCTGTAATAAATTACTTAGAAGCTACAAAAGCCACCTTCGTTCTTTTTTGGTCCTCTGTAATTTTTGAAGACGTAGACGGAATCTGAGGTAGTAGGTGCTAACCTACTTTCATTCATGTGTAACTAAAAAACTAAGTAGCTTTTACAAAACTATGTTGGTAAAACTAGTGCTTACCATATTTTCTCTAGCAAGCTCAGCTAACTCTTCATCTTCAGGCGTTTCTGGCTCAAACCATATTAGGTGATTCGCTATTGACACTTTCCCTGAAACCAACATTTTTATTGTCTTACTAGCTGTACCCGCGACTTCGTTCGCGATTGCCATCATTTCTGAACTACAAAACCGATGACCTTGAAATATTCACGGAACAATCTTTAAGGTACTTTCAAAGGTAAAAAAAGAATGAATGAAATCGGACAACGTGTTAATGAATTACAACTAAGTACACATTTTGACTTTCATCCCCTCTCCCAAGGGAACCGTGCTAAATTTCGGGATAAAAAGTACCCTATGTCCTGTATGAACTCAAATCATGAACGTAGTATGAACTCAAATCATGTCAAGTTTCATGTGAATTCATTCAGTAGTTTGGGCGCTATGCGCGCTCCAGATTCATACAGACAGACAGACAGACAGACAAAAATGAAAAAAAAAAACATTTTTGGCTTCAGTCATCAACATCTTGTCCTTCTTGTCCCACATTACGTGGGTCGGCACAACATGTTTTCTTCTTCCACTCTCCTCTATCAGCCGTCATCTCAGTACTCACTAATTTCTTAATCATATCATTCTTTACACAATCCATCCATCTTTTCTTTAGTCTACACAACTTGCCACGAATGGGGTTAAAAGCATGGTAAATCCCAATTTAATTACTAACCCTGATACTTTGCTCTGAACTCTTCATCATAGATCCTCCAGGCCTTAGCATGCGCTATTAACGAATACTTATTGCACAAATAGGGACTGACCTGAAATGGAAATTAGAAACTCGAAAAAATAAATCTGACAACCTCTGTGGTGCAGTGGGCGAATGCTCGCCTGAGATGCAAAGGATTGCGGGTTCGATTCCCGCCGCGGACAAATGTTTGTATGATCTGCAAATATTTGTCTCGGGTCGGGGTGTTTTCTATGCATAATATGTATGAACTTACAAAAAAAATATATATACATATATCAGTCATGTACTCGTAGTTCCCATAATACAAGCTCTGCTTAGTTTAGGCTCTAAGATGCAGTATGGGAATGTCCAGAATTTTTTTTTTTTATAAATACCCACATACCGTGTGGATTCGCAACAAGGTTATCCGAAATAGATCAAAAGTCATCGACATAGCTAAGATGATTAGCAAAGCTGATGTGGCAGTAGACTGGACATGCTGAAGAACCAACAACCGTTGGGGTAAACGAGTTCTTGAGTGTCAAATATATTGTGGGGCGATTTTAGAAAGGCAGAAAAAAAATTAAGAAGAGCCTTCAGTCTGAAGAGATGCTTCAAAAGATTAACTCGCAAACACTTCATAGTTTATCTACCCTACCTTCAAACTATTATTTATATGTATAAGTATAAGTGCCTATAAATATATAATTATATATATTAAGTAAATGTGATTGGATATATAAAATAATATTGTATTTAAAATTTGTAAAAAAAAATAATACGCTTACCGCCAATCACTACAAATTGGGTTGGCTGGTAGAAAATGCTTTAGAATTAAGTCCGCCGTTACCTTTTTATAAAATGTGCAATAAAGAATTCATAAATAAATAAGAGCCGAACACCGGGCTGACTGGCGCCTAATAGAAGAAGCCAAGTCTTGTCTAGCAGTTGACAGCTGTGAGCTGATGATGATCATGTTTTGATTTTCCCAGAATTATGCCAGTGCCGGATTTTTTGGACGTAGTATATGATGTTAGTGGTTAAGTGGATCCGGGGGGAGGGAGAGGGCTAAGAGGGCTGTTAATAATAGGTCCACAGCAGATAAATATAAATAATTTTTACAATCAAACACGTCTTTATACTCAATGAATAGACAGCAGAAAAATATAAATAGTTTTTACATACAAATAGGTCTTTATACTCAATGAATTGCAATACTAACACAATATAACACAAATAAACAGGTATTTATTTATTTGTGTTATATTGTGAAAGAGCTTGCTCGGCTAAGTACAGTTAACATACATATATTTACTGTCAAGCAGCTCGCATTACTCTGATTGAAGGGTATGGGTGTCGGTGGAATTACAGGTAAATTAAACTCATCCGTTATGTATCAAAATCAGCAAAGCGCGAGTGATGGTAACGATAACGGCTTACCAAGGTGGGTCGTATGCAGTGTTGCCAGCTGGGTCATGCATGACAAAAGTAACCTAAAATAGATAAAAAAGTAACCTTTTGGTGTGAAAAATAACCTTTATTTTTCCTCTTTAATAAGGTAATGAAAGTTGATCTAGACAGATGTTGGTTGTATTAAATTACAGAAAAAAATGATAATTTAGTAGTGTTTTCCATCTGAAGTTGCATTTCACGATTAACCTTATTCTAACCCATTTTTCTTTTTCAATTTTTTTGTCAACATTGCAAAAATATGCAACAAAGAGCGCTACTACGTTCTGTTTAAATTTATATTCAAGTAAAAATTTAAATACCTACCTATGAATACTACGAATTCCAGAAAATCACCTAAAAGTAACCTTTTGAGTTGTGTAACCTTTAAATAACCTGACGTAGTTAAAAATCACCTAAAAGATTACAAAAGTAACCTTCTGGCAACCCTGGTCGTATGTTTGTTGCAACTTTAGTTGTATAAGTAAAAGGTTTATCGGTAACTATCTGCAATGTCAAGAGCAGCGCGGCGGATGGGATGAATCGTATCAAGCTAATTTGTAAGCTGGATGAGCCATAGATGGACAAGGCGAATGAACAAGATTAGTTTCATATTGGACGTTCCGTTTTTTGGATGGATGGGCCATTAAAATAAGGAACTAGTATCAAAATTGATTGCCATCTCGATAGCCATGAGTTAGTGTGATCGCCCCGCTGGTCTGTTGTAGAGACAAGGTTGATGGTATTTTTCGAACTTTCGCGATTAAATAAACATAATTATAAGTTTAACGGGTCCTTATCGCGTTTACCATTTTTATAATTTTTTATTTTGCAGTGCGATGATACGGTTCCAACTCGAACCTATTGTTTTGTAAAAGGATAATTAAAAAGAATAACCAGCCTTGTTTTCTTGCCTTTCTTTCCTGGCTTGGTCGCGGAGAAACAGGCACCTAGATAAAAACGTTTCAAAGTGGTCCTTGTGATTTTATTGAATAAATGAATTTTGACTTTGACTTTGACTTTGACTTTGACTTTGACTTTGACTTTGACTTTGACTTTGACTTTGACTTTGACTTTGACTTTGACTTTGACTTTGACTTTGACTTTGACTTTGACTTTGACTTTGACTTTGGTTAGTGTAGTTTTCCGTAATGTGAACACGAATCAGAATCAGAATATTTATACGTATGAATATAGGTCAGCTAATACATGATCTTACAATTTATATAGAGGTAGGATCTTATATCATACTATTCTAAAAATCCAAATGGTGTGCAAATGTCAATAGGTAGATTGAGAATCAATTTATACAAGAATTATTGTAAAATCTCAGAACTTATGCGACGACGACCTCTGTGGCGCAGTGGGCGAAGGCCCGCCTGAGACGCAGAAGGTTGCGGGTTCGATTCCCGCTGCGAGACTAATGTTTGTATGATTTCTATACAAAATATGTATGTATTTACAAAAAAAAAATATAAGTAGCATATCAGTCATAATACAAGCTCTGCTTAGTTTGGGGCTAGATGATGCTGTGTGCAAAAATGTCCAGCATTATTCATTTATTTATTTATAACGTTTGAATTATAAATGTCAATAACTAGTACCTACCTACCATAAACAACTTAATCTAATAAAAATTCACTCCTAGTCATTGGTCATAATATCATTGTTGCCTACTTTGTGCTTCATAAATTCATTAATGCCATAGAAACATGCACTTTTTTGATTCCAAAGATGAAATGAGGGTAGTTGCTTGCCGATAGATCCATAAACTCATCCCGTGACCACGGCTGTTGCAATATAGTCGAAACGTCGAGAAAATAATAAAAAAGGTAAACGCAATAAAGACCCGTTAAACTTATACCCTATTTGATTTGGTACCTCCGGGTCGATGAGTCCTGGAGCCAGGACGCCTGTGTTGTAGGCGGCGTCACAGAAAACCATTGGTTCGTTGAGGGTGATCCAGGTCTTCACACGATCTCCGTAGAGAGAGAAAACAACCCGAGAGTAGTCCGCGAACCAGTCGGATATAAGAGGATTGGTCCAACCACCTCGTTAGGAAAAGATGATTTATATAGAAGACCAAGTAATAATCTTCCTATTAGTCATATGTTTCAATATAAGCAAAATCTTCTACTAAATTAAAAGAAATAAAAGTGTATTAGGTTTATACTACCTAACGTTACACAAGTTAAAGCAAATATTAAAATACTAGCTTCTACCCACGGCTTCGCCCACGTGGTACCCGGATAAAAAGTAGCCTATGTGTTATTCTGATGTATATGCTATATTACTGTAAAAGTTTCATTAAAATCCGCTCAGTAGTTTTAGCGTGAAAGAGTAACAAACATCCATCCTCACAAACTTTCGCGTTTATAATATTATAGTAGGATAGTAGGATGTGGGGTAGGCAGAATATCTGTAATTATATAAAATTTATCATACCAAGATCAAATAGGCTCTGAGGTAGGTCCCAGTGGTACAGAGTGACGACAGGCTCGATGCCCTTCTCCAGAAGTCCGTCTATCAGGTCGCTGTAGTAGCTCGCTCCATCTTCACTGATCTTGTCAGAAAATCCGGTCGGAAGCAGGCGCGTCCAGGCTATGGAGAATCTACAAAATATATTCTTCTCTATAACAGAAGCGAGTTGTAGTATATCTCAAGTTTAGTGGCAGGGCGGACGAGTATTCGCTGAGACGCAAGAGGAGCGGTACAATTTTCTACAAATATTTCTTCCGGTACTCGAAGTTTCTGATACCAACGACACAGGGACTCCTAGTGTGGGGCTAGGACTATTCATATGGCTTTATATTAAAAAAAAGTAATGAAATTTGTGGTCTAATTTCATTTAAATAAGCTAGAGATGAGAATACTTGACATCTCGTAGAGCCTCTACAAGAACAATAGGTCTTTTACAATATAAATGCCGTAGCGGGTCTACGACATTTTTATCTTTTTATTTATAGAGAAAAAGATTTCAGGGTTTGCATTATTTGACTAAGAACGTTGCATTGTATATACATGAAAATGTAGCGTGATAAAAACTGTTCTGAATCTGAAGTTCGGAGTTTTTAAATTCTTAAAAACGCACACATTTACCAAACTAAATCACTTAACTTGATTCACGGTAACTAACACAAGGAAAATCACAAGGATTTACAATCCCGCCGGATTGATATTTTTGGAATATTATGAAATCAAGATCAGATAACCTAGATACCTGTAGAAATGTGCTCCAATTTCCTCAATCATTTCAATATCCGTCCTCCACAGGTTGTAGGAGTCGCAGGCCACATCCGCATTTTTGCCATCGGAAATGACATTTGGATTCTGGTGTACCATCCTGTCCCATACATTCTCGCTTTTGTCTGGAATGAGACCACCATCTGTCGTCTTTTAAACATTCTATAAAAAAAACTTTTGTAAGCTTCACAAAAAAAATCCTACATAAGTGGTCGTTCTGAGCCTCATTTTCAGTTATTCAAGTAAGTTTTTATTATTGTTGCGTCTTTGTATAGTTTTAAAAGTATACATAATCATACACATCATCTGCAAAGAACATAATTCTATTCTATTATTCAACAGTAGGTATGTGAACAATTTCGAATCTGTAAAGTACCTACTTAAATAAATGCCGCGTATCGTAGCTAGCCCGCACGCACACCGGCGTCATGGAAGACCAGAGTTTTAGTGGCACATAGTGCTTCTATAACATAGTGCTGAGTGGCGGCCATTTTATTTGTTAATCTTTTTTTTTATGACTCTTACATGTACTCCTGTATCCTTTAAGTGACACAAAATAAAATATGTTTATCTTTGGTCCAAACCTCACAAATTTGTAACTGATCAAAAAAAATTTAAAAAAAATATTGCTACTCTTTTTATCTGTTTTTTATAATAACTAAAGTAAGCTTTCGGCTCACCTGTTGGTAAGTGGTTATCGTAACCTATGGATGTTTGCGACATCAGAGATATTATTCACGCGTTGCTAGCACAGAGATATAACGGGTGAAAAGTATGTGCCTGCAATTTCCCGGGAATAAACCGGGAAACAGCAATTAGAGTATTTCTGCTTAGCATCAGAAATAGGTATGGTCGTAGCACTTCCGCCGGACGAGCTCTTCACAATGAGCTTTATTTATTTATATTTATTTATTTTGTTGAAATGTTTATTTAAAATTCAGTTGACTGTTATTTTATTTTCAATCCATATATATAATTGGTCAGAGTCAAGTCAAGTCAAGTCAAAATACATTTATTCAATAAAATCACAAGGACCACTTTGAAACGTCGGTTTTTTGTTCCTCCGCGACCAAGCCAGGAAAGAAAACCTAGAAAACAAGGCTGGTTATTCTTTTTAATGATCATTTTACAATGTCGTTTACATCGGTCTTTAAATGACTTTTTTTCTGTAAAATAAACAGATAAAACCGTCTAGCCATCTAGTCATGTCCACTGAGTATCTTGTTAAAATGATAAATAATGCTGGAACATCATCTCTCCGAACTAAGCAGAGCTTGTGTTATAGGAACAACTTGAGTGATATACTACTTATTAATACTTTTTTTACCGAGAACCGAGACAAATATTTACAGATCATATTTATCCCTATATATACATTTATTCATACAACTATGTTCAAGTAGGTATATAATAAAATTCAGATGAAACTAGCTATCTAAAGACCATTGCAAACTATGTGTAGATAGCTCAATTGATCCAGATCACTACTAGACGGAAGCGTTCCCAAAATGCTGGCTGCATGTTCATCTATACATGTTGTATTATTATTTATGAATATTGTCTCACCACTAACGTTCCATGCTCCTTCCACCTGGTACGCTGCTGATGCAACTCCGAACTTGAACCCTGGAGGGAAGCTCAGGTCTTCAGCAGCGCAGGCTGCGCTTAGAGCAGCGCTGGAAATATTGGAATTAAAGTCTGTATGAGCTACGGTCAACTTTGATGATGAAAGTGTTTTTGAGCACAGCGCCAATGACTTCATTGCTGAAAACGACTGCTAAATGTGCACTTTGAAGCTGTATTGTATGCCTCATATTCTCGGCAGGGGATTTGTTTAGTTTAGTTCAGTTTGTTTATTGATAATGTTTATGAGTTACGTGTCATGTGATGAATTCTAATTAAATTGACAATAACGTTGTATAAATTAATATATACATAGGTCTTTATTTATTTATTTAAGCACACATTACACGTTACAAATATGAAAAAATACAATATCTAGAATACATGTTTGATCTGCTTAGAAACATAACTTATGTGCGCACACCAAAACAATAAATGAGTAACAATGTTGAGCAGACAAACAACTGTGTAGTATGTTTGAGGACCAGATTCATAAAAGGTTTTTTTTCCTAGTAAGTACCTACTAAGGTACTTAAGACAAAAACAGATATAAGACAACTAGGATAACCTATCTACTATCTATCTATTTAATTGACCTTAGGGGTCAAGACGCTACTAGCGTCTTGACCCCTAAGTCTTGATGTATGAGCATCAAATTCCGCGTTAAAATGGAGGATATCTTTAAGTGTTTTAATAAATTTACATAATTTAGAGTTTAAAATATCCAATTCCAAATTAGCCTTCGACAATTCATTGTACTGTCGACAAATTCTTGTTAAAGGATTATAAAAAGAAATATTGTTTTTATATAGGTCTTGCTAAAACAATTATTTTTTGTAAATATAAATGTGGGAATAATAATAAATTGATTCATAATTAAATTAAATAATAAAAAAATATAAAATGTCAAACAGTTCATTGAATTTATAGTGACATTGCTCAATAAGCCAGAACTTAAGTTTGATTTTGAAGGATTGCGTTGAGGAAGCGTCGATGATCGCAGATGGGATTCTGTTATAAACAGCCGGCCCATTACATGCACCAGCTTCGACGATTTCGTGACTCTTCACGAAGAAGATTCGTCCTGAAACCCTTTGCGCTTTCAGAGAAACTTCCTCCAAAGAACACACAGGTTATGGAATAATCTCCCTACCAAGACAACAGTTGGTATGATGGAACACACAGATTGTGGAATGATCTCCCTACTGAGGTTTTCTCAAGACAACAATATTCTTTTTTATATGGGTTCTTAAAATGGGTATTTGAAGTTATTTTATGATTTGGCACCTGTGTGCCTCGGGTGTTACAAGCGTCTTAAGCTACGGTACGCTACAAACAGGTTGGCCGTATAAATGTCTGCCACCTTGGCGATTGAAAGTAGGTACAACACGTGATGAAGTTTAAAGCGGCAATAAGTGAAAATACTAATTATTTTTGGAAAATAATGAATTACAAAAATCTTGTCTTACCAAAACACAACGGTTATCTGGACAATCATTTTGACAACTAAACTTTATTATTAGTTACCACCAACACAGTACTTGAGATCAAGATATCAGTGAGTGCTGACATACCTATAAAAATAAATTGTCAGTATACAATCAAACAACGCTTTAGATAAGTGCCTGTTTATTTATTGTAGGCGTGTGGTGCCAGGTACTGATCTATAATTACTTTTGTCACAAAACACTGAACGGAAACACTGAGCTAAAACATGTCTACAGGATAAAACATAGTAAGGATAAGAAGAAGAAGAAGAAGAATAAGGAGAAGTAGAAAACTAATTATTTTAAAAGCTATGGTTTACAACCATTTCTTTTCAATGTCACAGAGCTGCTAGTTGATAGTTTTTTTTATATTATTACATACTTATTATCTCACATTATTATTATTTGTATGTATGTATAGGTATATGTTTGTAGGTATTTATCATTAATAATAACACATAGGCTACTTTTATCCGGGTAAATCGCGGGCGAAGCCGTGGGCAGCAGCTAGTATGTGCTAGACAAATGAATAATAAAATAAATAAATAAAAATTATGCGGTTTTTCTCAAAGTAAGTGTCAAAATTCATTTATGCATTAAAATCACAAGGATCACTTTGAAACGTCGGTTTTATCTACTGCCTGTTCCTCCGCGACCAAACCAGTAAAGAAAGGCAAGAAGGCTGGTTATTCTTTTAATGATCCGTTAAAGCTGAATGTTCAATTTATGTGCAGCATGATGTTCTAAAACCTTATCTTCACTCTTATTAACGAATTATTATATTATTTATTGGGACTAATTAGCACATAAATCTAATCTTTGTCACTATGTTTTTGTTAAAATCTTAGGTATTTATTGTGTCTATTTTTTTTTCGTGTTTAGCAGTCCTGTCCTTTCTGTGCTTTGTTGTTGCCAAATAAATAACTTTCTTTCTTTAGTTCCGCTCACAGTACTTACAAACAAAAAATCTCTAGTATTGAAGCAACTGATGAATATTTTTTTATGTTTTCTCTTGTACCGCTTCAATTGCACGACGAAAGTGGTCAAGTTCCTTGGCCATCTTCTACTATGTATTGCCAACCTATTAAGTTTATTTTCTCCAAGGAAACTACTGACGTCATATATCATATAGCACTAATAGCTTATACATCAGAATAACACAGGCTACTTTTATCCGGATACCACGCGGGCGAAGCCGTGGGCAGAAGCTAGTAAGCTATTTTACTGTAAAGTTTCATCAAAATCCGTTCAGTAGTTTTTGCGTGAAAGAGTAACAAACATCCATCCTCACAAACTTTTATATAATATAAGTAGGATATTTATGTTGGATTAAATTAAGAAAATAATTATCAAATTAATATATCTACTCAGGCGTAGGCACATGATTTTGTTGCTATGCTATGAATATCATATCTAACTACAAGACGTCCGAAGCCCGAAAGTATAGACAAATACATCTTTTCTTATCAAAATGATAAGGAATTCAGCTTATCAACCGGTTGCAGGTAAAGTTTTATAATTCTTATGAAATGCACCTTTGTTTTAGAAAATATCTACCTATTCGTATCAACTAATATTATTTTTATTTGTAAATTATGTACGTTGGTTAAATGAGCTTTTCATTTCATTTGTAAGGACGATTATATACTACTTACCTTTGATCTAAGAACTAACCTTGAAGTCGTACAAATTGTTTGCAAAAACCGCGTTTTAGTCGAGTAAGCCGTCTTGGAGATAAATGATATCTAACAGAAAAACAAGCAACCTCTTATGAAATGAACTGCATGTTACCATCAGACGTGCGAAATCATACTTTTTTTTTAAGAACTAACCTTGAATTGTGCAAATTGATTACAAAAACCGCGTTTTAATCGGGTAAGCCGTTTTGGAGATAAATTATATCTGGAAAAAAAACAGACAACCTCATATGAAATGAACTGCATGTTTCCATCATACGTGCGAAATCATACTTATTTTTAAATCATTTTTCAAGAAGCACTAAACAAGTAGAGCTTTTTGAAAAATGTTTTAAGGCAACAGTTAGCGATGCGATATTCATAGTATATGGTACCCCTTCGTAATCTCGTTCGTACAGTCCGTTTCATCTTTAGATTGTCTGGTAGAGATAATTAGCTAATTAGCGATAATACCGCCCATTGTACAACATTGTTAAAGTTTGTAGTACTCATCCATTCCAAGGTTGTATGGAAGAGATTTCACTTTAAAGCGATAAGACTGCCCATTGTACTTTTAGTTATATTCATTTTTTGTTTATAATGTTATCTTGTGGTGTATAATAAAGTGTTTTCATTCATTAATTTATTCATCTAGCTGAAATATTATTTTAAGTGCAATAGGTTATTTTCTGTCGTCAATCTTACTTTCTACAGCGATATATATACGGACTCCTGTCGTCACAGGTAAAATCGAGAGTGTAACCGCAGGTAGAATCTAGTCTTAATAAATCTGATACGGCTGATCGCTAAATATTGCATTGTAAAAAATGTTATCAATTTGTGTAGTTGTGTTCAGGTAAACAAGATTTTGAAGTAAAAGTTTTGAGTGTAATTTTCATGAGTATGTATTGATTTCGTATTGTAACTGGTTGTTTGTTTGTCATCCTGCTTAAATAACGGTGACTCGATCTGAAGATCTTTAGGGGATTACAGTTGTAAGCGTGTTTGTTTTCGTTTTTAAATGTAAATGTGGAATCATTTTATTATTCTTAGCAATGCCATAACTCATAAAACTTGAAAGAGTGTTAATTTTTAACCTATGATTTCTCAGCCTGGCAAGATTAGTGCACTTACCTCGTTCCTATAAAAATTTAGCTAGTGTAATTGGATTGGGGGGTTGAAATGTAGGGAAATGTAACACCCTTAAACCAATTTTACTATGTAAATAACTATGTCCTCTACTTACCAATTTACGTTTTAGGAGTTAACTAGATTGTGATGTCTCGTTTTAGGGTAAACCACCATTTCTTTCCATAATTAAGAATAATTAAAACTAAACTAATCTCTTAAAAACTTAAACCAAACAAACATACGTGACCACACGGACAGGTGTGGGATGACATAATGATGATAAAACTATGTTGACAGTGTTCTTACGATAGCATGGAGCGGGGAAGATCTCCGCTTCCCTGAACGGTTCCAGTTTGGAGTAGCGTCATCTTCTTACCAAATCGAAGGAGCTTGGAACATTAGTGGTAAGACTTCTGAATGAATTTTCTCAACAAATTTATCCACTTATGTTACAAAGTTGGACTCCATGAAAATCCCTTTTATTTTAACCATATATACAGCCTATGACCTGAGGGTTCATAATAAATATCGGTGAAATATTTTTTGAAATCGGATGTGTAGTTTCAGAGATTACCTCCTATCTAAACTAACAAACTTTACCTCTTTTGTAGTTGAAATGTATAGAGGCGAGCGAAGCGAATTCGTACAGAAACGCATCATTCCATTTACATGACTCACACATGCAGCGTCAAGTGACGACAAAACTGAAAAACGTCGCGCCAACGCAAGTTCAGTTACGTGAATTTAAAATTTGAAAGCGAATTTATACCGATTCCTCGCGCGCGATCAAGCCTAGAACATACACTATTGATACGGACGTTGTGGCGGTGGCGATTCAAGAAAAGAAAGGTGAATGAACGAATGAACGAATGAACGAATGAACGAATGAACGAATGAACGAATGAACGAATGAACGAATGAACGAATGAACGAATGAACGAATGAACGAATGAACGAATGAACGAATGAACGAATGAACGAATGAACGAATGAACGAATGAACGAATGAACGAATGAACGAATGAACGAATGAAAGAATGAAAGAATGAACGAATGAACGAATGAACGAATGAACGAATGAACGAATGAACGAATGAACGAATGAACGAATGAACGAATGAACGAATGAACGAATGAACGAATGAACGAATGAACGAATGAACGAATGAACGAATGAACGAATGAACGAATGAACGAATGAACGAATGAACGAATGAACGAATGAACGAATGAACGAATGAACGAATGAACGAATGAACGAATGAACGAATGAACGAATGAACGAATGAACGAATGAACGAATGAACGAATGAACGAATGAACGAATGAACGAATGAACGAATGAACGAATGAACGAATGAACGAATGAACGAATGAACGAATGAACGAATGAACGAATGAACGAATGAACGAATGAACGAATGAACGAATGAACGAATGAACGAATGAACGAATGAACGAATGAACGAATGAACGAATGAACGAATGAACGAATGAACGAATGAACGAATGAACGAATGAACGAATGAACGAATGAACGAATGAACGAATGAACGAATGAACGAATGAACGAATGAACGAATGAACGAATGAACGAATGAACGAATGAACGAATGAACGAATGCTATTCTATTATACGAATACTATTAGTGCTCCGCACATGCGGAGCACTAATAGTATTTTTTACAGCTGTCTGACAGCTAGATATAGTTCACGTCCCAAAATCTAATTTCAACGATCGCAAGTAGAGGAATAAGAGATACCCGTCTTGTTTATTTTTTGGTGATGGTATTTCAGACAAAGGAGAGAGTATATGGGACAGGTTCACCCACCAAAAGTCACAGGAAGAACAAGTTAACGGTGATGTGGCCTGCGATTCCTATAACCTATGGAAGAGAGACGTTGAAATGGTTGAAGAGTTAGGAGTTAATTTTTACAGGTTGGCAAAATTTGCAATTTAAATTATTTAATGATCCGCCAATGCAATGAGGAATGTCTTGTTAACTATGTGTAGGCCACCGCGGATGCTTGATTGAACAATAAAATTGTTGACAAGTTAGGGATATAAAAAAGCATCTTCTGTCCAGTTGACAAAGTTCAATTATTTTAGAATATTATTACGACTAAACCACGTACTTTACTATTATCTTGCTGACGTTTCTTTAACCGTTTGGAGGTCCTTCCACGCTCGACAGTCAAGAATAATAATATTCTAAAATGATACCAAACCAGGACAAAGTCCAATTACTGTTTTCTGCATCTATCCTGGTATCGTCGTTTATGTCGCCGTATACCTATAACTTTCTTCAGTTAATAACCACGTTTCTTTAAGATTTTCTATATCCTGGCCAAGAATACTGCCAAAAGGATTCTCAAACTACATCAGCAAAGAAGGCATCCAGCATTACAATGATCTGATCGATGCACTCCTGGAGAAGGGAATCGAGCCTGTAGTTACGCTTTACCACTGGGACCTGCCGCAGAAGTTACAGGATATTGGTGAGTTCTCCAATGCCTAGTCAATAGAATAGAGTAAAATAAAATAGTAATAAGTGGTTTATTTGACAAAACACAAAGCACAGAAAGGACAGACAGTTCGTTTGTATGGGAAAGACAGATTTTAATTCCATTAGCATCGTAGACGTCCACTGCAAGAAGTAGATTATATTCAGCTTCAATTATCATCATCAGTGGAATCCAGTGCTAGTACTAGTATTATAATATATAATATCTGTGATATAGCCGTCAACGTACAGTCTTTAGTCATCACGAAACACTGATAACCTGAGACTGATACCCATGCAGGCGATATTTTAATTGGTGATCCTTATAAAGGTTTGTTTTTAATATGATATAATAAGTTGTTGGGTATTATGGTCATAACGTAAATTTGAAAGTTTTAAAGTATGGAAAATATTTTAATACATTGGTTTGCCCTGGAACAGTGACTTTTAATTTAGTTTAGTGGTAAGGGTATCTTATGGGACCGGCCTCCCGTGATACAGGCTATTCACCAGAATGTCAATATTGTAACATACCTAGTGGTAATTGGTAATTAAATATATTTGTATTTGCTTATATAGATCAGTCTCTGCTCATGTCTTTACCTACATGGTACCCGAATTAAACGTAGCTGATGTTTTAAAACGAAATCTGTTCCAAATGCCATGTTAATTGGTTAAGCCGTTGATCATTTTTTTTATTTATAATGTTATAAGGAATCTGTGATTTACAGGTGGTTGGGCCAACCCATTCATCTCCGATTGGTTCGCGAACTACGCTCGCATCGTCTACTCCAACTACGGAGACCGAGTGAAGACCTGGATCACGATCAATGAACCTATCGTCCTCTGCGAGCTGGCGTACCGTCTTGGGTCCTTGGCTCCTGGAATTATCAGCCCGGAAGTTGGGACTTTATTGTGCAGCAAGCATGTGCTGTTAGCTCATGCTAAGGCCTGGAGGGTGTATGATGAAGAGTTCAGAGCAAAGTACCATGGTTAGTAAGGGCAAACGATTCTCTTATACACCAACTTAACTTAATTTTATCTATCACTGTCTTTTACTAACAGCAACAAAAGAAAGAGATAGCAACAATCAGATTTAAGTTTCCCATACAAGTTTAGTAGTGATTTCAAAATATGCGGACTATGAACGTGCAGAAGAGCGACATATAAACGAATTTGACAGTAATGATGTTAATAAATTTGCCATCTCTTTCTTGCGTGCACTATTAGTAAATAAAGTTTATTTGGTCAAACTGTAAGAAAATCGACGCCAATGGCAATATGTGATAGCTCCAGAGCCGTTGTACAAGACGGCTCCCACCTGTTCGACCTGCTGCGTTGTTAGGATGTAAATTTTTAGGAGGCGACTATGTCAAGTTTTCCGGTTAAAGTGGATGAAAGTCAAGCTTTCGCAATTAGTAAACATAAGTTTTATATGGGTTATTAAAACCCCGTACATCTCGATAAAGACCCTTATGAAAACATATGCACATGAGACTTTATCCATTATGTCTAAGGGCCGGCCACGCGCGAGTGATAACTTTGGTGTCATAAGCGTACGGTATTCGGTAACCGCTTACCAACAGGTGGTCTGTATGCTTGTTTTCCGCTTCAGTTGTATAAAAAATATAGTCCCTTAGGTAATTCCGAAATGATAATTGATGAGTTAACTAGATATAGGAAATAACAATAATTATCAGTATTCATACGTTTCCTGTTAAAAGCTTAAATAATTCCATCTTCTTAAATATATAGCCCTGAAGTCTGGTATAATTTTGCATCAGTCTAACATTGCAATCCTACTAATATAATAAATGCGAAAGTCTGTGTGTGAATGTTTGTGAAATTTGGAATGGAAGATAGTTTAGGATCTGGAATTACACATAGGCTAATCAAATTTTCGAAAATCGACCCCTAAGGGGGTTAAACAGGGCGGTAAAGTTTCTATGAAAAAAAATTGCTTGATTCGCTCAAAACTTTGTACAAATAAACTTTAAAGTAAATAATGAAACATGTATTTTTTATTTTTTCAAAACAACCCTTTGGGGGTGTGCAATTGAGTTCTAAACTTTGTATAAATTGTAATCCTTGGTTCGATTCATTCAAAAGTTGGTGGACATACTCGTAGTTTGAAGCCTGGAGAAGCACGTGGGCGAAGCCGCAGGCAACAACTAGTTAGTGAATAAATACGTTTTAAACCTCATGATATTTTTTTTTGTGCGAATGCAATTCCGATGTTTGTCGGATAACTCCGAAAGAAGTTTGAAAATGTATTTTATGTGGTTCTGATATAAGATACATATCTCATTTTTGTCCGTATTAACCCCCAATAAACGTTTGGGTGTAAATAATATCGGAATATCCTGATTTTCGGAAATAGCCGAAGGCACCTTATATACTTATAATTAAAGTTGACAATGCCATTACGAGTACATCTCTTGTCCACGATATGCCACAGCAATAAATAGTAACTGCTAGTACTGTTTAACTATCCGTTACCTAGACCTAGATAAAAACCGACGTTTCAAAGTGGTCCTTGTGATTTTATTGAATAAATGAATTTTGACTTTGACTTTGTTATTTATTAACTAGGTAGTATTCTGGTTCTATGCTTTCTTCGTAGGTAGAGTTTCCCTGACCAATATCGGGGTGTGGTTGCAACCTTCGTCAGTAGAAGATGAAGATCTAGCTGAACTAACTCAACAGTTTCTTGTAAGTACCTACTTACCAGATGTCATCTTTTTCACGTCAGTTTTATAGAACGGAACAGAGTATTGCACGAATCGTAAAAAATCCTACTATATTATAAACGCGAAAGTTTGTGAGGATGGATGTTTGTTACTCTTTCACGCAAAAACTATGCACGGATTTTGATGAAACTTTACAGTAATATAGCTTATATATCAGAATAAGCTATTATTTGAAGGAGTTCGTATGGATTTTCAAAATTTTAAACTATTGCTAATCTTGATTTGAGATAACTAGCACTTGTTGGTGTTCCAATAAGCATCGCTGATCTTGTGATAACGCGGGCATATACCAAATATAATACAAAAAATATTTGGAATTGTCAGAGGCATGTTTGGCCTCTGCCTACCCCCTAATATCTTCAAAGATCTACGCAGTAATCTGAGGATATCTATCATCCGCAGCGTTTGTGTTTGTTTGAACCAAAATATCAATTTTCAGATTGGATTTTACTCTCACCCCATCTTTGCGAAGGACGGCGGCTGGCCACCAGCGGTCGAGAAAGTCATTGCATATAAAAGTAAGAAGCTGGGATACCCTCGCTCCAACTTGCCTGCTTTGTCTAAGAAAGAGGTAGAACTTATGAAAGGTAAGTCATCCCCTTAGCTGGTCTCTTTTGAAGCGAAAACCGTCATAACGGAACCGATTTGTAATTCTATCTATTTTTTTACACTACTAAAGAGGCAAACGAGCAAACCGCACCGGTCGATAATCGGTTACCGTAACCTATGGACGCTTGCAATAGATATATATATATATATATATCATATATCTGAGATGATAGATGAAAGATCTTATGTGCCTGTAATTGCACCGGCAATCATACCCTTCAAACCAGAACACAGCGATGGGAGAATTACAGCTTAGCGGTAGAAAAAAGCATGGTGGTAGTATACTTTCCCCGATTAACCCTTTCACAGAAGCTATATAATACGTCTCGGAGCTTATACTTAGCAAGGTGGGAAGATGGAATATAGAAAGATGCACTTCCCGAGTGCTGGGCACGCGAAGTTTTTCACCAGCCAAGTGGTCCGATGGTGTAGGTGGTGGGAACTGGAAACTCACTGAGTTCAGTGGCGCAGAACCATAAATCTGCCTGTATTAACCGTACCTTCGGAGCTGCATCGGTGGCGTTCTGTGACTAGAGTCTAGTTTCAGGCGGTTCATTTTTAGAAAAGAGATGTTTAAATAAAAAATATCGGATGCAAACCGCTCGATGACCGACCGCAGATGTAAGCCGGTCGATGACCGACTGTGAGTTTATGTCAGTGACGATGTGAACTTGCTATCTTGAACTGTATATTGGCTTCATCATAGTAATCACACATGTTACAGGAACTTACGATTTCTACGCACTAAACTACTACACCAGCCGCGTTGTCCGCAAAGCGAATGCTAGTGAAGTATTGGAGCCGTGGCCGATCGGAGACGCGCCACAGCTGAACGCTAAATTTGACATTGATCCTTCATGGCAGAAATCTGCTTCTTCGTTCTATCCTGTAAGTCTTGACTGTGAAGAAAAAACATTGCCAATTGCAAGAAATACTCGGATTAGATGTTCCTGTAGAAACAAAAAATTCCGGTAGGATTTTTTGCTTGTTGTACGCGAGCTTTTAGCTAGGCGATACTAGGTTCATCATTTATGGCCCGAATTCATAGTCAAATAGGGGCTCCCCTAGGCGACCAATCAGGCGCTATGTGAAAATTCAAGCGCAAATACAACCTTTATGCACCCAGCCATAAGGCAAATGCTGAATGATGGATTTTGGGGGACTGTTCAACCCCCGACTATGAATTCAGGCTTATAAGTACTATGTTTCAACTCATTTCAAAAGTCATTGGGTGCGTCCAGGGTCCAGGGGGTGTTTAGTTAACGGATAGTTAAGCAGTACAGTGCAGTGATTATTTATTGCTGTGGTATATCTTGGATAAGAGATGTACTCGTAATAGCGTCGTCTACTTTAACCCCCGTTAGAGCGAATGATTGCGACGCAGTCCCTCCGTATTGTTTTAGAAGGCTTCCACACGATGGAAAGAGAATATCTCAATGGTTATGGGAAGTCGGGGGATGGAGGTCCTATGATCGTTCTTTATGGTACTTCTTGGGGGAAGCCTATGTCCAACAGTAGATTACCCGCTGGTTGTTGATGATGACGATTCGCTTTTTGCTCCATTACGGTTTTGGTGGGAAAGGTGGGCAGCTGCAGGAAAGAGCAGAAATCGGAAAAATATTAAAAGATTATAAGACTAGCTGCATTCATATTGTTAAATGTGAATTTTCACACAGCGTGAAGGTGAAGGCATGGAATATGGCAGTGTGCAAGATCACTCACCTTGGTAAAAGCTCTCAGAATGAGTCAAAACTTAGTTTAGTCGTTGCATTCACTGATAGTACCTTGAAAATAATGGTTATATATCTACTTAGAAATTATCTGATCCATGATTGTTTTTAGTAGAAAATAACAATTTCAAAATCTCGTAGGTACGTACATTTGAATGATCCATCTTATTATCCTATTTCCAGATATACCCAGAAGGCATCAGAAAGCAGCTGATCTGGTTAAAGAAAGAATATGGGGACATGCCTTTCATCATCGGCGAGAACGGGTTATCTAGTAACGGAGATTTGGACGATAGAGACAGGATAGAGTACTTCAGGGATCATTTGAAGCAGGTCTGTAGCTTTGATTTGTCTCAGATTTAACTAACCTGCCGTAAGGGTAAGTTGGCCGCACCAACATTCAAGTGGCAATGGACCATAGGTATTTATTATTATCTCGTAGAACCAACAGTGTATCTATGTACCAAAAAAAATGCTGTTTGCGAATCACGCTTAAGAAATTGTGAATAGTTTAACCTGCTCCCTCACTCGTTCATGTGGTACAAATTTGTGCATCTACCAACTTCACAAGAAATGAAAGAAAGAAAACAAAAAAACATACTCATGATTGTTTTTTGTATTTCTCATGTTGGGAGCCTCAGAGCCAATTCAGAAAGAAAGAAAAGAAAGAAAATATTTATTTAACACGACATAAATATATATATATATATATATATATATATATATATACACAACAAATTTTGGAAGTTAGGATGGTGGGATAATTTGTGGGAATAATTCCCAGGATTGTATTTATTATATCACTTATGTTCCACTGAAAATGTCGACAAAATACTCGGCAAGCAATGGGCAATGGCCGTCCACTGGTTGACAATAAGGACCATAACAAAGTATTCTCTCGTACCACCTACATATATGTACATTAATTATTTTTCGATGTGATTGCGTTTTGGTTTCAGGTATTGTTGGCCATTAAAGATGGCGTGAATGTGACTGCATTTACGGCCTGGTCTCTCATGGACAGTTTTGAGTGGATGCATGAATACAGGTAAGTTAATTTGAACTAGAAACTTTCGAGGCTCAAGATTTATTTTGAGCAAGTGACGGAACCAGTGAAGTGCCACCTATTAAGCGCGTTTAACAATTTTATTCAAATACGATGGCTTCGTCTAAATAAGATGTGCCTTACATGCGTTGTATTACACATGTAAGGCACATCTTATTTGCCCCTGAGAAAATGGTAAAAAGTCTCATGTGCCTGTATTCCCAAGAAATATCACATGATCAAGTTTTGATTCAATCATACTACCATTTTGTTTAGTTAATTCTGAAGTTAGTCCATCGCAAGGACCCATCATCATACATCCGTTGTGAGAATTTTGTCATTGCACTTTTTGGAGCATTCTTCAGGCTTATGATGAGATAAAAGGTTCAAGGACAAAGACAATTTTAATATTCGCTCTACTTACACGTGTCATGATTTCTCTGTTATTTTTTTAATAAACAGCCTGAGGAAGTCCACTGCAAGATAAAGGTATCCTTAAAAAGCGCCATTCCGAACGGTATTGAGCTATCTTCATTCACCGACTTTCCGCCGCCTTTTAGATTCCATCAGCTGATGTTATGATGAGAAATAGCTACTTATTTTCAACCGGCTTCAAAAATGGTAGGTGTATTTTTAGTGTATTTCTTTTTACGCGATATCTTCGTTAATTGTGAACCGATTTTGATTAATGTTTAATAAATTTTTATTAAATAAATTTAATAAAAATTTATTTAATGGGTAGGGTAATACTTCAAAGATGGTCCCATTTATATTTTTATAAAAATAACCCACCCCTAGGGTCAAAAAATGGGGAATTAAATTTTATGTTATACTTTTCTTAACTTGTTATTTAAAGTCGATTTTTATTTTATACTGGAAAACCTTTGTGTTATTTAATTCCAGAACAAAGTTCGGCCTGTACGCGGTAGATTTCACATCTCCAGCCCATGAGAGGACCCCACGAGCGTCCGCTTTCTACTACACCAGCGTTATCAAGAACCGGTCTTTGGACGTGCCAGAAAACATTGTGACTGTGTAAGTATTCCTGCCATTCCGACCAATGTGGCGCGGTGGGCGAAGGTCCGCCTGCGAAACAGGAGGTTGCGGGTTCGATTCCTGCCCTGGGACAAATGTTTGTACGATCTGCAAATATTTGTTCCGGGTGTTCTGGGTATTTTCTATGTATAATAAAAAAATATCTATCTATGTAATGTATTGTATTAAGTATATCAGTCATCTAGTACCCATAACACAAGCTCTGCTTAGCTTGGGGCTAGATGATGCTATGTGGATTGTCCAGCATTATTTATTATTATAATTATTCCATCGAGCTGAGGCAGAAATGAAATAATTTATTCATAACTCACGTTACAGGTAGCGTTTATTGATTAATTAGGTAATACTTATACCTAATAAGTATTACCTAATTAATCAATTACAAATATTTTTATAAATTATTAGTAATTTTAGATTTCGTTGTAACAGGTAAAACTCGTTGAGATCGTAAAATACGTGTCCTAGTAACCACTTTTTTAATCTTAGTTTAAACGTCCCGGTGGTAGGTGCATCACGGATAGCGGTCGGTATTCTGTTATACACAGACGGCCCTATTATATAGTCGGACCGACCGGACTTGGCGAGCCTGTGTGCTGGTGGCACAAGACGGTCTTTATGACTGTTACTCCGCATGGCTCGTGTTGGATTTATGCCCTTACGCTTAAAAGAAGCAAGGTGCGTGTGAGTGTATAGGGCTATTTGAAAGATAAACTCACATGGTAGTGGAAGGACCTTGAGTTCTTTAAAGTTCACGGCAGGAGACGTAACGGAGTCAGTGACGGAAAACATATACTAGATATGTTGTAGTAGTAGAGTTTTGTTAGTAGTAGAGCTCTTTCAAAGAGCTCGTACGAAGTACAGAAATATATACCGTGGTACGGTATATATTTCTGTCGCCAAGCAGTAATACTCACATTGCAGTGTACTGGTTTGAAGGGTATGGGTGCCGGTGAAATTACAAATACGAGACATTCCACCCGTTATGTCTTCATTCAATAAATGAGAACTTATAACTAACAAAACATTATGTAGTTACTTAAATAGTTGCATACGCGAGCGTGCGTTATAAAATAATCTAGAAACATGTGACAAAACCAATTATTATTAAGTTAGATATTGGTCTCGATTCTGTAGTACACTAACTAAACTAAATTTAAACTGTCGCTCTCTTTTACTGATAGTGCAAGCAAGAAAGAGATACACTATCAGTAAAAGAGAGCGACAGTTTAAATTTAGTTTAGTTAGTGTACTACAGAATCGAGGCCACTGTTACACTATATAGAAGGCAAAAAAAAAAAGATCTTCAACATGGGCATCTGCCAAATATAGGACGTTAAGACATGCTTGTGACTAACCTCTACTTGACGGACCTACTTACAGAGCAGATGATTTCTATCACAAGGCAGTCGCGAGTGTATTTTTTTTTGTTTTTACAAGCTTTTATTTAACTTGCAATGTTTGATTGTTTGTTTGTTTACGTCAAATCTTGCAAGCTGAATTAGAACCACTTTCTCTTATACTACGGAATTTAATTTTTAAGCGTTGCTTCAGTTCACAAAACATTGAATTTTTATGATAAGCATAACATGAATTGGCATCCAGGATTAGCTCCAGATAAAGGAACTCTTATAACATGAATTGATATCCAGGATTAGCTCCAGATAAAGGAACTCTTCTAACATGAATTGATATCCAGGATTAGCTCCAGATAAAGGAACTCTTATAACATGAATTGATAGCCAGGATTAGCTCCAGATAAAGGAACTCTTCTAACATGAATTGACATCCAGGATTAGCTCCAGTTAAAGGAACTCTTCTAACATGAATTGACATCCAGGATAAGCTTCAGATAAAGGAACTCTTATAACATGAATTGATATCCAGGATTAGCTCCAGATAAAGGAACT
Organism: Perizoma flavofasciatum; assembly: GCA_958496245.1. Classification (NCBI taxonomy): domain Eukaryota; kingdom Metazoa; phylum Arthropoda; class Insecta; order Lepidoptera; family Geometridae; genus Perizoma; species Perizoma flavofasciatum. The sequence continues at coordinate 1,885,228 of OY292443.1, read as the reverse complement.
CTTCTAACATGAATTGACATCCAGGATTAGCTCCAGTTAAAGGAACTCTTCTAACATGAATTGACATCCAGGATAAGCTTCAGATAAAGGAACTCTTCTTACATGAATTGACATCCAGGATTAACTCCAGATAAAGGAACTCTTCAACGGTCAACGGTGTACATGGAATTTTGTGTACGCATTTTATTATGAGTTTAGAGTTTTATCATAACATGGTTGCTGCACTCAGGGTTAAAAGCTTGTTTTTGAAAATGTTTTTTTACTGTTAATTTATTAAGAATAATGTTATACTTTTGATTTTTTTTAATTTGCAACGTTGATAATGAATTTAATAATTACTGATATTTTCTATTTTTCTGGGTTTTCCAGGCATGCGAACGTTACCAAGACATCGAAGGGATACAACTATGTCTACATAATCGGTGGTCTACTACTGGCTGTGGCTGTTATCTCTCTTATCATTTACCAAGTGAGGAGAAGACGCACATCAGCGCTCAGCAATGATACCTATATCGGAGTCCGGACTGAGGAACCTCGTGATTGAATGTGATTGAATAGGTACCAACTTTGTATAAGATTAAGTTTTTCACAAAACTAGATTATTTGACTCGGAACGCTCTAGTATTTACTAACTACTTATTCTCTTACCACTTAATCGTACTATTATTACTAACGCGAAAGTTTGTGAGGATGGATGTTTGTTACTCTCACGCAAAAACTACTGAACGGATATTGATGAAACTTTACAGTAATATAGCTTATACATCAGAATAACATATAGGCTACTTTTTTTCCAAGTACCCACGTGGCGAGAGCTATTTTTTTTTAAATATCTCTCAAATATTTCCAGACTAGCTACTGCCCACGGCTTCGCCCGCGTGATACATGGATGAAAAGTAACCGATGAAAAGTAGCGTTTGTAAGAAACGTATCTAACGTAACGTATCAGGGGGTCTAGACAAATACCTCACGCTTACTTTTCCTTTCACGCTAACTCAATTTTTTCAAGGTAAAACTTGGCAGCTGTCACGTGACATTTCCACAGCTAATGTCATTCCCATACAATTAAATCTTTCCGCAGGCGTTAACTTCAACAGAAAGTGGTATTTGTCTAGACCCCACCCCCCTGTTCTGCTGTTTTTACGTCGACATACGTTGCAAAATTGGTCTCTATGAAAAGTCGTTTTGTTTTAACGGGTTAATATACAGCCTATGTCTACCCTGAAAGTCCATTCTTAAAGTATTTTTGAAATCGGATGAGTAGTTTCGCAGACTACCCCATTCATACAAACTTTAATCCTTTATAATATTAGTATAGATAATCGTTTACCTTATTATACGTTTGACTGCGTTCATATGCGGACGATGAGATTATAGAAAGTTATTCTTATGAAATGCAGGGTAAAAGAGTTAAATTTTTGATAAGCACGAGTATTTTTTATATAACTTTCATTTAATGCCAAGTGAGATGTTTATGTGACTGTTGGAGACTTAATAACAGAATGCTAAATTTCCTACGTATGACATATGACATGTATGTACAATAATTTATCATTTCATTTATTTTTATTTATTTATTCACAAACAATATAATGATTGTGTCAAAATTATACACATACTACAAACTAGAAGTTGTTTTAAAGTAATAAAAATAATAGGTACCTTCCTACAAATTAAGTTAATCTGTAATTATATAAATATGTTTTAGACGTTATCTACTCAAAAAAAAAGGTATAAATGTCATCTGAGTCATAAGAGTCACGATTTGTTCAAGCATTATTCAATGAAATAGTGACATTTATTTGACAACAATATTTTAAGTTTATTTTCGGACTTGTATGCATCTTCTTCATAGTTTCATTTATTTTGACTGTTGGGACATCTTAGAATACTTAGTTTCGTAAATTTTTACATAGTTGATAATTAATAGTCTAATGGATAACAATAATAAAATGCAGATTATAGAACACACTAAATAAATAAACTGTGTGTGTACCAACTTACATGCTAAAATTGTAGTTCTTAATGTACGTATGCTCTACGATATTCAACCTTAAATGGGTCCCAAATTAAAAAGCGTGGCTGTACCTACCAAAATTTTTTTTTTGCAGTGCTACATTAAAAAAACGAACGTATTATTTATTTAAAAAATATCTGCTATTAGGAGAAGTGATCCGCATGGAGCGGTTCCTTATGATCTGGCTGTAAAAACTGGCGGAAGACCGCGGCGACCTCGTCCGCTGCGGTGAGGCGTAGTCTACTTCGTAAAGGCCAAACTTTGTTCTGAAAGGAAAAACTTTATTTACAGTGCTCCGATTTTCAAGTAAGTAATCATAGTTTAGGACATGGTAGGGACATGGCGCTGGAGCGTAGAGAGCCGGACAGAAAGGGTGCAAAAAAAACTTTATTAAGGACTTGACATATTATGCAATATTACTAAAAATATTTCTTACATTGTCTTATGACAATGTTATTTATATTTAGATGTTTACTGCTGACTTTAAGGCATCCATTTTGCATGCCTTAGATCAAGGAAAAACAGGTCTGGTGCTTACCAATTATAATTACCTACATCTTTGTGACCCATCTTTGCAAATAAATGATTTGTTTTACATAAGTCCCTCAATTGGCAGTCTTATCGCAAACAGCGACTTTTCCAGACAACCATTACTTATACTAAAAACTAAAACTAAAGTTGTTTCTAAAAAATATTGTCGCTAACAGCATGCTGGCCAGTTTTTCTGTCCACTAACCACCGAACCAGTGTAAAAACTGTATCTCGGAGGCGAGTTTACATCCTCACTGGACAGTCCTCGCTAACACGTACCAGAGCCTTTACCGACGTTGGTTCGTTTAGTTATAGAATAAAGTTAGGCATGTTGTCATTATACAATAATATAAAACTAAGGTTGTTTCTAAAATACTCTGCCGTTTACATCGATGCTGCTCAGTTTAGCTGTCCACTATTCCCCGAACTAGTATAAAAACTGTATCTCGTAGGCGAGTTTACATCCTCACTGGACACTTGGACAGTCCTCGCCTACACGTGCCAGAGCTTTTACCGACTTTGGTTCGGTTATTTACAGAATAAAGTTAGTCAGACATGTTGTCATTATACAATAATCTAAAACTAAGGTTGTTTCTAAAATACTCTGCCGTTTACATCGATGCTGCTCAGTTTAGTTGTCCACTATTCCCCGAACTAGTATAAAAACTGTATCTCGTAGGCAAGTTTACATCCTCACTGGACACTTAGACAGTCCTCGCTAACACGTGCCAGAGCCTTTACCGACTTTGGTTCGGTTAGTTACAGAATAAAGTTAGTCAGACATGTTGTCATAAACTAAAACTATCTAAAGGTTGTTTCTAAAATACTCTGCCGTTTACATCGATTCTGCTCAGTTTGGCTGTCCACTATCCCCCGAACTAGTGTGAAAACTGTAGTTAAGTCTGTCTGACTAGACGTGTCGGCGCATTTGCAAGAAACGTGAGCTTCTGGTAGAATCAGATGCGCTGCCGGCACATGGCGTATGAGCGAAGAGAGCCGGTCGGAAAGATATATGAACGACGGAGGACAGAGGGAGGCGACAGAGGGTTTTCTCCGTACCCTGATATATGTTTGCATGTTCTGAAGATGTTTTAGGATCTGGGAGCTGTGGTACCATGGCACTTGTAGTTTCTGATGCCAAGGATACAAGGGATCCTAGTATAGGTCAGTTACTATGTTTTTTTAACAGCTGACAGACATACGCGCACATAGTCCTGGCCCCAGATTAGGATTCCCTGTGTCGTGGGTATCAGGAACTACGAATGCTGTAGTAACATAACACCCAGATTCGTAAAAAAATTCTGCAGAAAATGCAAACATTTGTACTGCAGTGGGAATCGAACCCGTAGCTCTTGCGCCGCAACTGCCAACTCGCCCGCCGGGCCACCGAGGTCGTCATCGGACCGTGGCGTTTTATTTATTTATGATAAAGTTAAATTTATTTATACTTGTTTTTTTTTGAAGTGTCGGCAACTATGAGTTGCCGGTCGCGGAGGAAAAGGCAGAACATAAAACCGACGTTTCAAAGTGATCCTTGTGATTTTATTGAATAATGAATTTGTACTTTGACTTTGACTTTAATTTGACTTTGAATTTGACTTTCACTTTGTCCTTGACTTTGACTGTATAAATCACAACTAATATCAAAATGACTGACTTTCCAAGCAGATTGGACCATTTTCATAACAAATCAAAGCAAATTTTACAGTAATACAATCAATTAGATAAACGAGTGAGACAACGTTGCGATTAAATAGATAGACAGAAAATGATTTAATGCACAAGATAATAATCCTACTAATATTAAAAACGTGAGAGTTTGTGAGAATGGATATTTGTTACTCTTTCACGCAAAAACTACTGAACGGATTTTGATAAAACTTTACAGTAATATAGCTTAGACATCAGATAACACATAGGCTACTTTTTATCCGGGTACCACGCGGGCGAACCCGTGGGCATATTAGATGATACTAAAGACTGCTGCAGAAGAGGGCTGTTCGAGCAATTTATAATATGGGCCCCAGAGAATCACTTCGCGAAAAGTTTAAAGAAATAAATATAATGACATTCCCTTGTCAATATATTTATGAAAATCTGATGTATGTTCACAAAAATATTAATTTGTTTAAGAAAAAAAGCGATAATCACAATGTTAATACTAGAAATAAAGATAAACTCGCTGTTGCCACTTGTAGACTCCATAAAGTTGGTAAATCGTTTAAAGGGCACGGTGTACGCTTTTATAACAAACTCCCAAGAGATATACAAAAATTATCAATTAACAAATTTAAAAACGTAATTAAACAAAAGCTTTATAAAAAGGCATACTATAAAATATCTGATTATTTAGATGACAAAAACTCTTGGGATTGAAAATGCTCCAACTCGAACCGATTGTTTTGTAAAAGGATCATTAAAAAGAATAACCAGCCTTGTTTTCTTGCCTTTCTTTCCTGGCTTGGTCGCGGAGGAACAGGCACCTAGATAAAAACCGACGTTTCAAAGTGGTCCTTGTGATTTTATTGAATAAATGAATTTTGACTTTGACTTGACTTTGTTCTGCAAACATAATGAAGTAAATTCTGCATACATAATAAAGATTTTGGTAGATAGAGACATTTTGCAAAGAGGGATTTTGGCACAGTAAAGTAACGTTAATTTCCTGCGCTGTTAGTTATGTGTTTATGATAATGTAAACTTACTCGTAACCATCTGCCCATTCGAAATTGTCCATCATTGACCAATACGAAAACCCGGTGATGTTCACTCCATCTTGCTTTATGGATAAGAGGACCTGAGACAAAGATAAATATTTTGAGTCTTTATTTCAGAGGGGTTTTTATTCTTAAATTTTCGAATTAAGATACCAATAAAAAACCCTGAAGAGGTTTCTAGGCAATCGAAGAAGAAAAAGCGGTTTGATAGTGGAAACCCCCACTTCTCTCATTTCTCTTTATCTCTATCTTCGTCATCATCATCATAACTACACCCAAGAAGTTCACTGCTTGTGATATTCTTGTGCCCTTTAGACTATACCTACCTACTATACTTACTAAATATGTGTCAATGTATGTAAGTTATTCTTAAGTTTATATCGAAGCTATCTGCTACTGATATTGGGAGAGGACGGAAGATCAGCGCGCTACTTACCTTTCACCAGGTCTGCGGCGCTTTATGCTGAGTCCCATCCCAATTTGTGGCTACTTATCACATCAGCATTCCAATCATCGAAGTTATGTATTTAATTAATAAGTAGTCACAAATAAATTATTTATCTATCTATCTATCTAAAAAACACATTAAAAAATAGGATAATATTTGCACTTGTTTTTCTTGCTTGAATTCTGCGAACAATTTTGCGTTTTAGATTCACCTTCCCATATTGAAGCTACCTACGTATTATGTACTACCACTAAAACTATCAACTACCCATTAATATACCTGAGTAACTAATCAACTCATATCTATTCCCGTTGCCAAGCGGTAATGCTTGTATTGCTGGCACATGATAATTTTAATCCGTTATGTCTCAGGGTTGGTAACGCGTGATTGATAACGCATATAAAAAAAACAATTTTTCAAAATTTTTACAAAATACCTTTCTCAGTCTGTTTCATAGAAACTTGTCAAGTGTCAAAAAACTGACCACAGACTGTATCTGCCACCAGTGTACAACGCGCTAAATTATGTTTGCAACAAATGGGAAAATCATGTTTGTTTTGAGTATGAATATATCATGTGTATATATGTATGTATTATAAATAGGTTATTATTATTATCATAATTATATATAGGTATCGATTATTTTGCACCCAGTTGTCCAGCGATCTTCGTGGCATCATGAAGGCCCCGTCTGAAAACCAGCGCTGCACCTGACCCCTAGGTTCTGGCGCAGCATAATGCTGAGACGGGGACCTATTTCACCCCACGCAACACAAAATGACGTACCTACTTTCTCTGTTTTTCGTTTCGTATTATATGTTAAGTACCTGTTTTGTGTTTATCTATTACTATTTTTTGTTTAACTTTTGTGTTGTTTGGGGAAAAATAAATGTATTTTCTTTCTTCTTTCATAACCTCTGATGTTACAAGCTTACGGTAAACGGTTAGATAGTAAGATAGGTAGATAGATAGTTTATTATTCAACACATACGATACAGCATAGACAAGTACAAATGAAAAGAAAAACAAACAATTAAAAACACAGTACATTACAGAAGAGTACAATACGCGGGTGCTAACCAGTGAGAGGGCAGTCTATGCTGCAATGGTAGGTATGAGTTGAAAAGGTCCTATCTCAGCTTATTACTGCTCCGCCAAGGCGAAGCAGCGCTTATCAACATGTGGGCCGTATGATTGTATACCATTTTGGTTGTGTAAAAAAAAAATATCTTAAAAAGAACTTGTGGAGATAGGTGAGTTGGACACTAACAATAGTTTACCGGCGATTACCTGTTCCAAGTGATCCTTGATGAAGTCAATCCTGTTCCCATCCTTCAGCTCACTGCCTCCGGTGGAGTACCCACATTCCGTGATCAGCATCTCAATGTTGCCGTATTGCTCCTTCAACCAGGACAACTGCTCTCGAAGACCCTTCGGACAAAGCTGGAAGAAGAAAAATTCTGGTAAGAGAAGTTGGTAATCCAACCAATAGGTAGGAAGGAAGTATGTAGAATATATAGCATCATAGTTTCGTATCATTTCCATGAGAGATTATAGGGGCGAGGCAATAAGCCAAGTAAAGTCAAGTCAGTTCATGTCTGAGAATGGTCGCGGTCGATGCTCATGAGGAAGGACCTTTTGATGGTCAACAAAACGTCATACGAGATTAGTAAAGTCTTAATATATCGTAAAAGGATGTAAATGTGTTTGTTCAGTCTTCCGTTTTTTTGAACCAAAGGTATGATCTTGAATAAGTAAATCAATGGAAGAAACCCAATGCATCTTGTTTCATTTCATGTTGAGTCTCTTTTGCACACGTTTCCATTTCACTGTGTTTTATTTAGGTAGTAACACAATCAAAAAATGCAGAAGCCAGGGTAAAAGAGTAAGAAATCGTGACGCTGATACCTAAAAATTCACCAGGTCTACTAACCACTATAAACCTGGACTTAGCGTAAGGCATGCCAGGTTCAACCTCCATCACGGCTCTCAGTTCTGGAATACCCTGCATGAATAGAGTGTCTATTTGCTCCCCGGGCTTGGCACGGCGCACCAAGCGACAGGTGTAGTAGTTTAGAGCATAGAAGTCGTAGGTTCCTGAAAAGAAAGCGAGAAATTGGCAAAATTGACAATTAATCAACTCAAGTAAGAACAAAAAGTTTTACGACAACCGCGTAGTATGGGAAAATGGTTTTTGTGCTTCTTGTCTAGGGCTTTTATCGTTTGTAGAGCATGATCTGATCACATCAGCGTCCTTTTTAGGACCCAAAACTGACAGGAAAATCCAAGCCTGATGTCACAAAATTCAACATTGCTCCAAAACTATGCAAAGTCAGAAAACATACGGTGATTCTGATGGATCTTCTTTACATCTTTTGCATTTGGCATGAAACGTCCAGTATACTCAGGGATATAATTATATATTATTATTTGATATTTATATATTTTCAAGATATATTCTTCCAGCCAGCTTTCGTCTGATACACATATATTTCAAAAATTCATATTGTTTTAAGACAACGGACCAAGTTTATGACAGCTGTGTGGTTTACCTCTGACAAGGTCGATTTCTTCCTTAGTAAACTCTGGTAGCCTTGAAACCGGATATCCTTCTTTAGAGCTGACTTCCTTCATGAGTTTCACCATCAAGGGTGGCCAGCCGCCTTTTTTGGAGTAGATGGGATGACTAAAGCGTCCTGTCTTTTGGGAAATCAATCGTTTTATTTTTTTGGAGTAGATGGGATGACTAAAGCGTCCTGTCTTTTGGGAAATCACTTTTTTTTTTTTTTTCTTGTTCGTAATAACAACTTAATTTTCAGAATCATGGTAGACTTAGGTCTGCTTAAAACTGATAAAAAAACAAGGCAGTAAGGCATTTTATTTAGCTTCATTATCAACAGTATCTGTATAGAGCTTCCCTAAAGAGTAAAGACATGACGATCGATCTTGAGCTGTCTCTATCAGTCTCGCAACTCTTAAGGATCCGGCGAACAGCAATCACAACTTCAATTCGAAGCGCATCCAAAAATATAGCTATCTCTTTTTGGCTGATGTAGGCCCACCCGTGCTTGCGCGATAGCAATATAAGCCGTTCAGAATTTATTAAAAACTTGGTGGTGTTCCACAAATTTTTATATCAAATTCTGACTGAAAACTTATTGTATTTTTCACATAGTATTTTTATTCTGTAACTAGACACTATAATCTATGTACTTTATCAAACTATACGTAAGATATTGTTGTTTTTAATATGAAACGAATAAGATGAAAACATGTCTTAAATGATGTAAAAATATCAAATTGCGATTCGCTTACATTTCATTTTAGGTACGTATTTAAAAAAATATATTAAGGTATCTGGATAAATACTATTCGAATACAAATAATAACATAATATGGTGGAAGTAAGCTCTATGGTGGAAGTATTACAAATGATTTTGGTATTATGTTTGTATGGGCAATTCATCCTCCGCAGGCCTCTTAAGATGTCATCGGTCCATCGAGTGAGGGTCTATTCCTACTCTGCGTCATCCGGTTCATAGTCGCTATTCGAGAATTTTTCTTTCCCAACGATTATCGGTTGTGAAAGCTTAATAGCAATGGTGAACCGTAGGCACTTACTGTAAAATCAATAGCGAACTTAGTAAGAGCATAATCCCTGGAAGAGTACGGCTTGAACCAAATCAAGTTGTTGGATATGGACACCTTTCCTGTTAAAGAAGATAACAAATTATTAGTCAATATATCCTAAAATTATGCAGCTGGATAGGTCATTGTTTAAATTTTGAACAAGAAACCGGTTCTACAGGATTTGAAAGTGTCATTGCTTTCCGATATTTTAATATCATGGAAAGAACGAGGGTCAGCAGAAGTTTTAGCGGGATGTTAGCAGATAAGTCTATCTTTCCCACTATTTCATTGAAATTAATACCATTGGTAATCGAACCTACAGAAAGCCCCTCCGCAGGAGAAGACCTCGCTCACATGGAAGCCGCTTAACCAACTCAGGACTTATGTGAGCCGCTGCATGCTCAAGTAAGTGGGGCTACAGGGATCAACAACTAGCTACTGTTGTGTTACTGATCATCAGACAATGGATCATATACTTATCTATCCACTTCACCACACCTGCACTTTGAGAATCACCTCTGCCACCACACTAAAGCCATAGAAGTGGCTATATATTGGTAAAATAATAACTGAACCATGTTAAACACGAAGAAGCTTTCTTCAACTCATCTTGCCAGACATTTAATTTCCATTAGAACTAAATATCATGATCTTCATCATCATTTTCATCAACAGCCTGTAGAAGCCCACTGCTGGAAGTAGGCCTCTCTAAAAAATGCCATGATGAAAGGATATTGGGCCACCATCATCCACCAACTTCCCGCAAACTTTAAAAATATCTTAGCTCGTTCTATACATACCATGATACAGGGGCTTAAACTGCTCATCATAGAGCCTCCAGGCCTTCGCATGAGCTATCATCACATGTTTGCTGCACAGGAACGTTGCGAACTTGGGGTCTTCGAACCCTGGCGCCAAGATGCCGGTGGCATACGTTAGGTCGCACATAATGTTGGGCTCATTGATAGTAATCCAGGTCTTCACGCGGTCTGCATACAGTGAGAAGACCACGCGGGCGTAGGATGCGTACCAGTCGGCTATTAAGGGATTGGTCCAGCCACCTATTAAGTTCAAAGAAGAAGTTATTATCAGTTCTGTTTCTTGCTGGCAGATTTATAGGGGGATATTTATATACTAATGGATAAAGACTACATTTCAGTTTAGATGTGCGCTGTGTATCAACCACCACAGATTCCACGCAAAAAATTCTTAAAACATCGTGAGAAAACCTACAGTAAAAAAATATATATATGAGGCGCACTGAATCCAATCACCACACGGTTTTTGTCACCAATGGTCATCAGGTCATAACTATACAGATCAGAGATCAATGACTAAGAAATAACTAATGACCTGATGAAGAAAACAAATTAAGAAATAGCAAATGGAAGAAGCTCATTTCTGGTGAGGCATTTTATCCTATCCATCCAAATGTTATCTGAAAGAAATAAGATTTTAGCAATAAGACCGGCCATTACACCTTGTATGATTATGAATTCCATAGTATTTTTTTATATTTTGTAGAGTGCGTTTTTTGTGTGTGTGTGTGTGTAAAGAGTCTAACTATCTCCTGTGACGATCTCTATGGCGCATTGGGCGAAGGCTCGCCTGAAACGCAGAAGGTTGCGGCTTCGATATCCGCCGCGGGATGAATGATTGTATGATCTGAAAATATTTATATCGGGTCTGGGTGTTTTCTATGTATAATAATGTATGGTATGTATTTAAAAAATATATATAGTATATCAGTCATTTTGTAGTTCCCATGTGCTCGGTTTGGGGCTAGATGATTTTGTATGAAAAATGACCAGCATTATTTTATTTATCTACTAGCTTCTGCCCACGGCTTTGCCCGCGTGGTACCCGATTAAAAAGTAGCCTATGTATTATTTTGATGTATAAGCTATATTACTGTAAAGTTTCATCAAAATCCGTTCAGTAGTTTTTGCATGAAAGAGGAACAAATATCCATCCGCACAAACTTTCGCGTTTATAATATTAGTAAGAAGTTACTATCCTACCAAATGTAAACTGTAAAGCAATAGTGTCCAAATTCGGCTGCCACTACTGAGGGTCTGAAACCATTATTTAGCAATGGTTTCGAGAGACGATTAGGTACATACCAAGTTCTTGTAAGTTCTGAGGCAAGTCCCAGTGGTATATCGTGACAAAAGGCTCGATACCCTTCTCCAAGAGTGCGTCTATCAGGTCGCTGTAATACTTTGAGCCGTCTTTACTGATCTTATTGCTGTATCCAGTTGGTAGAAGTCTGGTCCAGGATATGGAAAGTCTAGAACGAAACGGAAAAAGAACTGTAAAAAATATAAGTCTATTCAGAAAAAAGAAGAAAAACCAGCTGAACCACAGGTTAGATAATAGTTATTACGTAAACTCTCAAAAGTGCGTTTATGTTTTGCACAAGAAATCGTTATATTTCTTGTACAAGGTATAACAACATCAAAAGTGATAATTTTACATCCGTTACGATGATTATAATATTTGCGACAAACATTTAAACATCCAAATAATGACATAATATTAGTATGAAAGGTATGATAGGCTAACAAGAGTATTATTTTCAGCAATCAGTATTCATAAACACATTTTATAGTTTAAAATTCGTTCGAGTATGAATGTATTTAAAAAAGAATATTAGTAGTATATCAGTCATATAGTTCACATGCTGTGCTTTGTTTGGGGCTAGATGATGCTTTGTGAAAAAAAACAAGAATTATTTTTGTTATTAATGAAATTGCGTGTTAATTGCGCAACAAAACCTATCTATTTTTTTTACCTGTAGAACTGGAGTCCAAGCTCTACCGCCATCTCCACGTCTCGTCTCCACAGGTGGTAGGAGTCACAAGCCACATCTCCATTACTGAGGTCCTCGATCACGGTTGGGTCCGCATGTGTGAACCGATCCCAAATGCTCTCAGTTTTATCTGAAGCATAAAAAGGTTTCAAACGATCAAGGAAGTCTATGGTGCTCAAACTAAGAGCTGCGAAATCTTTCAGCCCAATTTTACGTCAAAAATAGCCAGGTCAGTTCTCAAAAACTATCGTGAACTTGACTATTCATATTGTAAAAACGGGAATTTTCACGTACTGCACTATCAGTGAAGGCACCGACTAAGTTTCGACTCATTCCGAGAGTCTTCATCAGGGTGAGTGGTTGCGACTTTCTCCTTCCGCGTCGCGCCGTGCACTATACGTGTAGGTAGGTCGTGCAGTACGTGAAAAATCCCGTTTTTACAATATGAATAGGTCAGTTTTCAGACAGTTTTTTTTTCTCAATTCTCAAATCTCAAATCTCAAAAAGTCCATCTTTCTTTATTTTAATCATTGAATAAAATAAAGAAAAAAAATACATTTATTTGACAAACATAATTTCATAGGTAGGATATTAGATTCGTACGTATATATTTTCCCTTTTGTAATAGATAGCTGTAGCAGGTTACTGCACAACATACCTAATCCTATCCGTGTTGGTCGGGCCAAAAAGGTTCTGTCTCAGCATAAATAAATTATGTAGCTAATTTTTATTGAGTTTATCTACGGCGAGGATAGCAAGGTTAGTCGTTGTATCAATTTGAATGGTGCAAACATAACTAACCAGTTACGTCTGCACCATTAACGGGGCAAATCAATAAAACGTAACCGCGGGCCACCACCGGGAATTCAAACTGTGCTGATTTTTAGGCAGAACCTATTTATGCATAGCACTATTTTATTTATTTTTACAAAAACCACATTGGAATTATCTTTTATTTTCAACCAACAAAAAAGGGGCAGGTTCTCAATTCGTCTGTATCAAAGTCAAAGTAAAAGTCAAAAGGTATTTATTCATTGAAATTACAATTATCATATAGAAACGTCAGCTTAAAAAGCTAACGTTAAAATGTACGGCGATTCCTCGCGCTCTACCAAGCCTGGAAAAATCAGGCAACAAACTCTGTTTGGTTTTTTTGATGATCCTTTAATCAGCTGTATATTTTTTTAATTATAATAATAATTAATTTATATCAGGCAATACAGTAAAGTGCACGTAAACAGGGCCCGTAATTGAAAATCTTAAAACTACAATGATTTTAAACAAAAACTTATTTATTTAGCATGCGACGTGTGCGCGGCTGGGTTCGGTAATCGACCTCGGAAACTTCGATAGACGATTCCCCTAGGCCACAGATCTTCTTTCATAAAGGTCGACAGATGTGTCCTTTTTGTGTTTATAATACGCGTCATCTTCGTCAATTTTAAACCGATTTTAATTAACCTTTTTTATATGTAAATTTTGAGCAAAAATTCCTCCCTGCAAAAATGGTAGATGAAATTTCATATTGGAGTTTATATCAACTTTCCGTTATATGAAGGTGGTTTTTATTATTTCCTGAAAAAAATATACTGTTTTGCTGTGACCATAATCATATTACAGCAATGACTGATAACTGTTCAGACAGGACATTGCGTTATGGATTAATCGCTATCCAAAAAAGTGTGTTGATACATAAATTGATGGTATAAATTGATGATATTTCTGTTTTTTTTTGATGTTTTGTAAGTCATGTTAGCAGTTCCTAAGCTGTGTATTAAGCATTTTTTACAAGTTTTTATTTAGTTTGCAATGTTTGATTGTTAGTTTGTTTGTTCAGGTGAAATCTTGCAAGCTGAATTAGAACTTGCAAGCTCTTATCCTACGGAGTTGAATTTTCACATGATGGTTCAGTTCCGATGACAATGCATTTTTATGGTAATCATGACCTGAATCGACATCCAGGATTAGCTCCAGATAAAAGAACTCTTCAACGGTCATCAGCACAGACACGAAATTTCGTTTACGCTTTTTATTATGATAGCTGGTTTTGAGTTTTACCATGACATGGGTGCTGCACTCAGGGTTAAAAGCTTGTTTTTGCAATAGTTTTTTACTATTAATATATTTGATGTTATGATGACAGAGAGGCTCACGGCCCATCTGATGGAAAACGGTTACCGTCGCCTATTCACATCTGCAATACAAATCTGATCTGCAATTTCTGATGCGTGAAATCGTGAGACATTCGGGTATATTATAAAAATTTCGACCCCAAGTTGACAATAAACTTACCACTAACATTCCAAGCTCCTTCTATCTGGTATGCAGCAGTGGATGCACCGAACTTAAACCAGGACGGAAACATCACTTCTACTGACCATGTTGAGTATAGCAATGAGCTGCGAAACAATACAATTTTATTTACAGAAACAATTACTAGGTACTGCTTTACTTGTAGTATTTTTTTTAATAAGTAACTTTTTATGGCTTTGACAAGCCTATAATATTGTGATGGTTTCTTTCGGATGGTTTAAGGGGCGTTCAAAGTTCACCGCTAAAATAGTTTAGGAATGAATCCTACTACTTTAAAAAAACCCGAAAGTTTGTAGGGATGGATGTTTATTACTCTTTCACGCAAAAACTACTAAACAGATTTTTATGAAACTTTACAGTAATATAGGTTATACATCAGAATAACACATAGGGTACTTTTTATCTAGGTACCACGCGGGTGAAGCCGTGGGCTGAACCTACTTTAAAATGAATAAAAGTGAATTCGCTGACTACTCGCGACGCGACCAAGCAAAAGTAACAACCAAAAGTCAAAGTATCTACTTTACTTTATACAGACGACAAGATATATTAAGCAAGCAGACAAGTTTCATTCAATTATGAACTTGGCAGTAGAATAATTCATAATTACTGACGATTACAAAGAATAAAAGTTGAGATAATAATTACATAAAATACTAATTAATTCACTCCGATATTATAGTAGGTAAACAACTGCTGAACTAATTTGCATGCAATTTTGTGTATAATTAAGTAGTTCATAATCGGTTTTACACAATAGGCTATTATTTAACTAGATAAATAAGATAACTAGGTAGTTACTTCACAGGCGAATCAGGCGGTTGAAGTTAGTAATTAAATTATGTATAATAGTGGTCTCTCCTAGTTAATAAAATCTCATGACATTCAAAAGAGTCTATTTGACGTAAATAATATACCGACCGAATCCTTCTATCCTACTAATATTATAAACACGAAAGTTTGTGAGGATGGATGTTTTTTACTCTTTCACGCAAAAACTACTGAACGGATTTTGATAAAATTTTACAGTTCTATGGCTTATACATCAGAATAACACATAGGCTATTTTTTATCCGGATACCACGCGGGTGAAGCCGTGGGCAAAAGCTAGTAGTATTGTAATATATGTGGTACCAACCAACCATTTGTTTCATCATCTAAAACAGTCTGTAGAAGTCCACAGCGGGTCATAGGCCTAGGGCATAGAGTAGACAGCCTCAAGTGATGCAATGTTTAATAATTTGCTAGGAAACAATTCTGTCAGGAGTCGTGCGAGTCCCGCCACGACTGATGTGCGCTGATTGGTCGAAACTTTAGATTCAACTAATCAGAGCACAGCGAGTATTGTACGTCCATGGAATGCACAACCATGGAAAGTACACCCCTGGAAAGTACAGCCAGTATTACAAACCAGTGGTTTCAAATACTTGGTTTGTAATACTGGGCGTACATTCCTGGGCGTGCATTCCCTACACGTGTTGACCTTGTACGGCCAGTTTTGTACAACCCTGGAATGTACAGCCATGGAATACGAACCAATTTCATGCTCTGTTTTCATATGCGAGTGCTATCAAGGGGCAAGTGCTGTGTTGCCTTAGTATTTTACGCTATTAGTAAATGAATGTAGATGTAGTAAGTAGATTAGTTATTTATGTCGGATTTTTGCAGATGAACTAACCGGTTATTTGAACCCAAGTTTGCTGGATAAAGTTCGGATAGCAATTCTCCGTTTCTGAGTGGTAATAAAAAAAAACCTAATAACCTAACCAATCCAAGACGGATTTGCTTAGGAAGGATTTCTCAGGCCAACATTAACTTATTGTTTACATTATTTATCAATGGCAACTCTTGGTTGAACATATTAGAATTTGCTCAGTGCAAATGAGGCTCGTTCTCGTCATGCGACTTATTCGCATCGACCAATGAGAGCTCACGGATATGACGAACTCTCGACCAATGAGCGTCGAGAATATTGGTTTGTAATCCGGGGTGTACATTCCAGGGGTTTGCAATACCGTCATGTGTTTAGTTTGTACGGAGCGTATTGTGCTTTGCATGGACGTACAATACGGTCTCCCAGCACAGCAGGCAACATGACGCAATGACAATGACAATGTCCGCGTTTGCCAACATCAATCCTAAAAAAACTGATGTGTTGACAGTACAGTGTGGTTCAATATGACGCCTCTCGGGGTTAACTGCTCGATGGCCTAGGATCTTAGTATACTTCCATTCACTTGAAATATACAGGAGGTCATCGATCTATAGAGTGGGGAACCCTTTGTTAATTTATTTAACGCACATTGCTCTTACACTATGCAATAATTTACATGAAGCATGCGTTTAAGTGTGCCTCTAAACTATATAATCTAAGGCATGCATTTTTATGAAATTATCCACAAAATCAAGAACGCGATGAAATACCTTAAGCAGATATTTAGAAAGGACTTACGAGGACTGCACCACAGAGACACAGTGGGCGAAGGCCCGCCTGAGACGCAAAAGGTTGCGGGTTGGATTCCCGTCGCGGGACAAATACCCATATGATCTACAAATATTCTACGTCTAGGTGTTTTCTATGTATACAAAGTAGTTACAAAAAAAAAGTTAGCTTATCAACCATGCAGTTCCCATAACATAATCTCTGCTGACTTTGGGGCTAGACAATGCTGTGTGAAAATGCCCAGCTTTATTAATTTTATTACTTACCAAAAAACGACCGCAGTTACACGCCACATGGTTTAGACTGAATTTAATAAATTACGAGTAGTTGCAAACTAACGTTTGAATGTTCTTTCATCCGTCAAATATATTCTTATAAGGTTTTGCCTCATTCTTATAATATGATCCATTTACAAAACCATACATGTCATACTATTTTGTAAACGACTGCAATGGCATAAATCACCGTCCCATAGAAGTGAAACAAAAAATTCCTTAAATTAACTTTCTTAGTTAATAAGTAATGATGTATATAACTACATAAGTACATGCTTAGTAATAAAATTAAGTAAATAACAATAAAAATGAGCTTTTAGAAATTAGTTTTCACGTTTCGGTTCCATCTTTATAATGAAAACGGCGAAGGAATGGAATACACTACCATCATCAGATCTGTCGTTTCTGAAAAATATAATCTGGGTCTCTTCAAGGTAGATACATATCTATTAGACTTTCATTCTCCATCGTTGGCCATATCATCATAACTTCAGATGAGATTATGGCCAAATATGGAGTCTGTGACTGATTGAAAAAATATATTTAAATGGTTATTTGTGTTCAAGAATAAAATTTCACAATGCAAAGGGCATATAACTAGGAAGGTAACGTTACTAACTTCAACTTAGATTTAACGTTACTTCAGTTACAAATATTTATAATTTTTAATTTAATTTCAATTATAGTTTAATATAATAAACGTTAGAGGACGCTGCCTGAGCAAACTGAATGGATATACCACAAATGCCATTCGCAGCGCCCGGAGCCGAAAGAATTTGAAAACCCTTCTTCTTCACAAAGAAGAAAATCACGGTGAGAGGTCAAAATCTTCAGCAGTGAGAGAGAGATTATACTAATCTCTCTAGATTATAGTATTTGTACCATTGGTGGTAGATACTTTATGGTTTAATGCGTTACTCTTTATTTTTTCAAGTTTCTTTTATACTAGCTTCTGCCCACGGCTTCGCCCGCGTGGACCCGGATAAAAAGTAGCCTATATGTTATTCTGATGTATAATCTAAATTACTGTAATTTTTCATCAAAATCCGTTCAGTAGTTTTTGCGTGAAAGAGTACCAAACATCCATCCTCATAAACTTTCGCGTTTATAATATTAGTAGGATAGGATTAGTAGGATATAGGTAAGCCGCGGTCCTCATGTACACATCAAAGTCAAAGTGAATAAAATTCATTGAGATCACAAGGATCATGGAAACATCTATATAAAACACGTGAATTTAAAATTTTAAAGCGAGTCTACGCCGATTTCTCGACGTCTCGCCCATCGATCATGCCCATCCGAAGGTTGCCCGGGAGGGATCGTTTCTAGCGATAAGGCACATGGACCTCATTCAAAACATGTATTCATTTCTATGTATAACTTTTTAATAGTTTATTCTGCAGTGACATTGAAGTCATCTTTGTAAAGTTTAGATAGATTGCTTAGCTTTGAAATGGTAATTTCTTTTGGATTTAATGATAGGTACGTCATACTCAGAAGATAGGCTAGACTTAAAGATCTTAAACTGTCTACTCTCACAAACTTCCTAGAACTCAAAGAAAGAAAGTTTTTTTTCCTAAGTAAAAATAATGCAAAAAAAATAATAATTAGAATAATTTCCGATAAAAAATTTGTAACCAACCGTAATCATATGAATAACTAGCTTCTGCCCATGGCTTCTCCCGCGTAGTACCCGGATAAAAAGTAGTGTATATATTATTTTGATGTATAAGCTATATAATACTTTAAAGTTTCATCAAAATCCGTTTAGTAGTTTTTACGTGAAAGAGTAACAAACGCACATCCTCACTAACTCGTTTATAATAGGAGTAGGTTAATGAATGAAAATCGACTGCTAAAAACAGTTGTCTCTTAAAAATCCAACCCAGATGAAATGCGCGTCAGGTTAATCTTATCTGTGTGACCCTTGGTTTTTTGTAAAAAAAAAAAAAAGGTTTTATTCCAAAAACTATCGTGAACTTGACTATTCATATTGTAAAAACGGGAATTTTCACGTACTGCACTATCGATGAAGGCACCGACTAAGTTTCGATTCATTCCGAGAGTCTTTATCACGACTTTCTCCTTCCGTGCAGCGCACAGCGCGACGCGGAGTACGTCGCAACCACTCTCCCTGATGAAGACTCTTGGAATGAGTCGAAACTTAGTCGGTGCCTTCACCGATAGTGCAGTACGTGAAAATTCCAAAAAAATGGTTGGTAACAAACATATAAACTAACTCTGTTATCGTAATAAATATTTTGTTTCAGGTTTGACCTTCACGTGATTTTCGGCTTTAGGGTCAGTGTGACCTTAAACGCTGACATTGCTAACTTCCGATGACATTCAGGTCCACGTAAAGACGGTTTCAAACATAACACTGAGATTTTGAAGAAGAATGTTATACGTACTTTGTCATAGGCATTTTTAAGTGTCAAGTAAGCAATTTACTTGATCACTCAAAGTCTTTGCCTAAGCTTAATGTCTTAGGGCAAAAAAAAAGTAGTAGGTAACTTACCTCGGAATCAAACACGCTACCTCTTTTATGGTGACGATCTTTAGCGCGCCGGCCAAACTGATACGTTTTGCAGATATTTGTTACGGGTCTGGGTGTGGTACCAAGGCACTCGTCGTTCCTGATACCCACGACACAGGATCCTAGTGTGGGGTCAGGATTATGTATGTGTCTGTTAGATGTTTATTTATTCATTTATTTATACCATATAGGCTTTCTTTTCTGTCGTGCCAAAAACAGTAATGTTGAAAAAATTTGAAAAAACCCATAATTATCACTTACCTACTTAATCAAGGTAAGGCATTCAAAATCGCAATGTCTTTAAAACACCACCGGTTTTGGTGACCCGTCGTCAGCTAACTTCTACGGAGAGCTCGATTCCTTATGAGCTGGCTGCTCATAAGGAATCTAGCTCTCCGTGTGAATTCACCTCGCTCATTACCTAATAAGATGATAAGATAAGATGGGCAACTTGTACCTACCATCAACTGGCAAATAGTTATTAAATTGATGACTATATTATGTTGTATTGAAAAGTATTGTATCTTACCAGCTTCCTATATAAAGTTCCTAAAATATCACATAAGTAATTGTTAAATTTGTATCATTATTCGTAAATGTAATATAAATATTTTTTTAAAATAAGAATGTGTAATGAATCTAGTTGACCAGATTCATTACACATTCTTATGCTCGTCACAATTTCAAGACAAAACAAAATTTTAGTAAATGCAAAATTTCCCCAGCGAAGCAAATTAACCTATACTTATATTTATGCGTTGAGAGTTTGCTACGAAAAGCCCGTTGAAATCTTTTATATGGGAAACTCCTCGGTCGTAGCAAGGGCTACGAAAAAAATTTGTTAAAATGTTAGTGAAGTATAAAAAACTGATATATGCTAGTGTTCTATGTTTTTCGGGGTTCGCGGTAGTTTTAGAAAACATTGTAAGACTACAGAATATGAAAGAGTTAGTTCCTAATCTAAGTTCTCTTTGCCGTTACTAGATGACGCCCTGGTAGCACTTTTAAATCATTTACGGCTGGAGAATTATATTTTTTGCTTTCGAATTTAGTGGTGATACGTAATGTATTAATAATATTATTATTGATTTTACTATTATAACTATTCAAGACTAGAAAAATAGAATATTGTGTATAAAAACCACGGCAAAATTTAGAACCAATTCATTACCTTCTCTGATTTTTAGGGTTCGTGGTAGTTTCAGGAAACAACTGCTACCTTGGTTCTGCTTACAGTTACTAGATGCCGCTCTGGTAGCGCTTTTAACACAGAGATCAGTTCATAGTTTATTTTTGTTCTATGAATAATAATATTTACAAAGTTAATCTATACCCAAAAACTAACAATTATCATGAAAATTGAGTGAAAATACAAAAAGTATAATGTGTTCGTAATTTTTAGTGTTATCGGTAAAAGTTCTAGATCGCGCAAGCAAAGTTTTTCCGTCGGCTGACTATATCAAAACAGAGAATAGTAAAAGCAATTGGAAGTGTATCTCCTAGATAGTGTGATGTTACAATACTGTACATAGATCACTAGCGTTAGTTAGAAGATCTGCAGCACGTGACGTCACGCGCTTTGCCGGGCACTCCCTTGTAACGTGCGCTGCGGACGATCGCCCGCGCGGCTGCGACGGCAGGCGGCGCATGTTCCTTGGGCGGGCCTCACAGAACCTCGCGGTTTTATTAACACGTTAGCTTAGCTCCTGTTAATGTCTAGCACTTCTATAACGTGGCGGCGAGTGAAAACTCGAATGCCAGATTTTTGCTTTTACTAACAATGAAAAGACAGGATTGAAACTAAAACAATAGTAAACTACCGTACCTATTTTTTTTTATTTAGGTAATCGATCAACATATTTTTACTATTCACCTAGTATTTATTGAATAGTAGTAATCCATCTTCGAATAAAGCGACTCGTATATTATTGATCGAACTTCACAGAAGTTCTCTTGATCACATATAATCTAGCATAAGAATGACTTTATTGTAAAATTGTCCTTGGAGTAAATTATTGTATGAGTGGCCAAGGGTAGGCCGAAGAAGTCCCCTGTCGCACGATAGCGCGGTGGGTCGACAATATCGACAATATTGCAGGTGTTATGTGAAACGCATAGAACAAAGAAAAGTGACTTTGAACATCAAAAGTTGTTGATCGACTTCGGCCACATATTAGTGACCATTATATGAACAAATAAAATTACTTACTGACAACTTTAGTTTAGCATAAACTTTAGGTTACAACTTTGACTGAAAGTTCAACTTTAAATTTTTGACCACAAAATACTTCAGCTAACGAGCGACCTAGAAAGCGTTAGTGTAGGTACAAACACGAAAAACCAACCATAACAACATTAGGAAACATTTGACATAATACCTAAAGCATTATGTCTACCTCTGTGGCGCAGTGGGCGAACGCCTGCCTGAGACGCAGAAGGTTGCGGGTTCGATTCCCGCTGCGGGGCAAATGTTTGTATGATTAGCAAATGTTTGTCTCGGGTCTGGGTGTTTTCTATGTATAATAAGTATGTATTTACAAAAAAAAATGTATATAAGTAGTATATCAGTCATGTAGTTCCCATAACACAAGCTCTGCTTACTTTGGGGCTAAATGATGCTGTGTTAAATATGTCCAGCATTATTATTATTATTTATTTTTTTATAGAATAGGAACAGAATAGGAATTACGAATAATATCGCTGCAACGATGTGAAATCTATTTTCTCAAAAGTCTCAATCATCAAAAAATTATAAGTAGGTACCTAGGTACCTACCTACCTACACACCAGACTGGGTACGGACACAGAATAATCAACAATATACTTTAAACCGAATGCGTTTGGGGCACTCACGTACCCCAGCTCATCTTGCCCGTATTAAAGTTATTTCTGATCTAGATTGTGCCTGCGGAGATGTATTGGGTAACCATAAACACATCTAATCAATAATAATAATCATATCATAATCTTTGCCTAAAAATCGTATGATCATGCCTATTTATTCCATGATCTCATTTCCTGTCATGTTCCTCTTCCTACTAAAATTAATATCCTTCTTTCTTTCATAGATGCTGATATATTTAATTCCTTAGCTTCTTCCATATGTACTAATAATATTAACCTGTAGGTAATATATGATATAACATCACTGTAGTGCCTTGCCTACTAGAGCATTGTTTGAGATTTAATAAATTTATCTTATACATTTAGTAGGTAGGTACTAAATGTATATTTTCGTAGGTACCTAAATTGTGGCCGGAGTGAAACATTATTTAGTTAATAGGTAGGTATTAACGAGTAGTAGTTTTTGCGTGAAAGAGTAACAAACATCCTACCTACTACCTACTACTATTATAAACGCGAAAGTTTGTGATGGATGTTTGTTACTCTTTCACGCAAAAACTACTACTCGAATGTTACTCGTTTGTGTAGTAAGCGTTTGTACAATAATGTACAAAATAAGATGCTATTTATAATAATAACTTGTCAATATTATTTTTTTTGACAAATGAAAATGACAATTTTGACATTTCAAAAATAAAATTGAAATAGCCACGGGCAATCCAAAAATACCAAATAGGTATTAATATACTATTCCAATCTCTAGTAAATAATCACATAAATTTGTACGACTTAGAATTTTCGATTTGGAGCGTTGTGGAGTAATACGAATTATTTTAACGTTCATCACAACGTAAAATAATTACATAAAAACAGTGCGTAACGTATTCGAAGTACAAACTATAGCATACCTACGTAATTTACAATAAAAATTGGAAGACAAGACAAACCTACAACTCCTACAAGCTGTTGCAATCCATGTTCTAACTCCGATCGAAATCGCTATAATCATACGTGTGATTTTAGATGTCTAAAATGAAAAAGTTAAAGGGCTCCTTCCGCTATACACAATGGGATCCCTGCCTGATCACCTCACAGATAGTGGCTATGCAGTCCGTTCTTTACCTTTCTCTATGTTTGCTCATTGCTATTATGCAGGATCTGACTGATTCGACGAGGACCCTGGATCATATTTTCGAGTATCATGTAAGTGCCTTGATGCCATTGTTGATAGAGTAATTTTAGCAGAGTGGAGCCTTCCTTACCACTACATCTACACTCTATCCTCACTTTGATAATATTTTTTTACACAAATGGAAGTGTATAGTTCTGTTCAAAATAAATGTTTTGTATTCCATTTAATATTTGTAGGATTCACAGGCAGCTTAAAGCTGATGCATGTGTTTATCTTATTATTTGTCAGTACACTTTAAATGATTGTCGAGTCTGTTTTTAAAAGAGTTCACTAGTGGATCTCTTATCACTGTCTCTAAACTTCCAACTGACGACACAGTTGGGAGAAATGTGCTCTCTTACATTGCTAGTACTTGGCTGGTTTAGCAGCAAGTGCCCTTTCAGTTTCTCGTTGTTTATCCTATCCTATTAATATTATAAACACAAAAGTTTTTTGAGAATGGATGTTTGTTACTCTTTCATGCAAACACTACTAAACTTTACTATAATATAGCTATACATTAGAATAACACATAGGCTACTTTTTATCCGGGTACCATGCTGGTGAAGCTGTGGGCAGAGGCTAGTATTGGATATGCCTGAAGTACGTAGGTAAAGTATTAACAAGAAAAATTAAGTAGTTTATCTGTCATATAGTTCCCATAACACAAGCTCTGCTTATTTTGTGGCTAGATGATGTTGTGTGAAAAATGTCCAGCAATATTTATTTACTTATTTAAAGTACAAGCTGCAGACATTTTTATTTGTAGAGTCATTGCTATTATAACCTATATTTATTTTCCATGTTTTTCAGGAAATCCATGTAAGAGATAGCGAGGGGCGTGCAGTCATATTTGCATTTGTGCTGAATGCAATTATTGGAGCCGTTGTGATGTGGAACATTGTTGGACGGACAAAACTGTGCTTAGATTTTTGGTAAGTAAATGAGACCATTGATATTCAGCTGGTAATGTCTACCAGAAATCAGTCTGGCTGTACAGAAAATCACAAAAACAGTTCCAAAAATTTTTTTTTATTTTTTTTATTTTAACTCATTCACAAACTTATAAATGGTATTATGATAACATTTTTAGGTAATTTATAAATAGTTTTGGAATGCAAATGTGAATGAATAAAGTGTAAGTATGAAAAAAATCATTTCAAGCAATAGATACATAATAATGTATGTATTTATTACTTGAAACAAAATAATTATACTTACTTATAATGAATGACAAGTTAAAACAAAAAAGAAACATGCTCACAACTCCACTTCCCAGATACACACTCAGTGTATAAGATTTATACAGGATTATGAGGATACCAAGTAGATTGTAGTTAGAGGTACATCTAAACATATTTAACACATGCCTGCGTTTTTCAAGTAGTAAGCACATGCTCAATGACAAATACCTTCGAATTTCTGGTTCTAGGGCATGATGGTAGCCTCACGATTTTTTCCTTTGGATATTTTTTGATATAATCTGCACATATTTTTTGATTGGTAAAATACATTGGTACATTGCATGGTTCGAACAGAGAACCGCCCACTAGGCCATAACGGCTCTTGAATCTTGTTTCCAAAGAAAGAAGAAAATTTCCAAAGCACATAACTTTTATCCAAGTGCTGTCTATAGATTTATATACAATTTCCTATTCACAGTTGCACATTCTACAGTGTACATCTACTTGCCTGTTGGATGTACAATGGCACATTCCCCACCACATTTTCCTGGTGGACCCTGAACATAGCCTGTGCAGCAATCATGTGCGTAGTCGGTGAGTTCCTGTGCCTTCGGACAGAACTTCAGGCGATTCCTCTCAGCAATATTGGAGCTAAAGTCGACTTATGAGAGTCGGTTTTGGTTAGGCAAGCGTTTGTGTGGTTTAAGTATGGTTGTGTGAGACTAAGGTAGACGGAAGGTTCCAAAGGAATTTTAGTTCTTGATTGAGAACTGATTGATAAGAAATCTTGTGATCAAACATGCTGAAAATATTGATAAGGAAGCAATGTCATATGAGCAAAGGGAATTGGTTGTCAAAGTTAATTACCTCATGCTTAGTTTTCGTTTCACGCCAACGCTTTCGGCGTCAAGGAAAAACTTAGCAGCAGTCATCTCACAAGCTCATTCCATACAATTAAATCTTCCGCAGGCGTTAACGCCAACAGAAAATGGTATTTGTCTAGTTGCTCTGCCCCGTATTCTGTATCAGAAAGTGATTGAAAAGTTAAATGATTTTCATTTCTAATTACTATCAATATAGCCAGAATACGGGCTTTTGTTAATCATTTGACTTGTCAAACGTTCGTTACGAATGACTTTCAGATACAGAATAGGGGGCCGATCGGCATTCCCCGTTGACTAGGCCTGTAAGACCACTTACCAACCAACCAATTTAAAATCCAGCTAATACGAACTAATCGAAAATCTGATCTAGACAGCTACTATATATATATATCAAGTTCCAAAATAAGTGGTTAAAAAATTACTGTTTTTTATTTCTGTAATCTTATCTATAAATTTGTAGAATTTGAAAAAAAAACTGTGATTACTATTTTGATTAATGAGAGATGTATTAAGTAATAATAACAATAAATAATATAATGTAATTAATGTAAATAAATTATTTCTTACTCGGATATTTTTTCTTTATTCCTAAAACAAGTAGAAAATCTCGCTTAAGGAAATTAAAAAAAAAACAAGTAGTCACACTACATTATTATAATAATTGTATAATAATAAAACTATAACAGCAACATAAATGTATATCACAAAATTGTTTCACAACATAACAAGCTTCACTGAACATTGATTACTCTTCGGTAGCTCTCTAAAGCCTCGGCTGCACAGCAAGATTTATCGCTTAGCGTCTTAGCTAGCGTCTTACGAAGTTACGAGACGAATAAGGGAAACAAATGTATTTAAAACTTATGGGCTTTAGACGCCTGGCGTGTAGCGAAGCGACCGAATGTGCTGTCTATTTCCTAATCTTTCTCTCGACAGATGCCAAATTTGCAAACAACTATAACTAGCAAATCCTACACGACCACCATTTATCGTAGGTACGAAGATAGACGCTAGACGCGAAGCTAAGAGTCTGATGTGTGGCCGCGGCCTTAGTGCGTTAGTGTTTTTACGACGAGAAATATTCACAACGAAAGATATTTTCACTTTTATACATTATTTAGGTCGGAACTAAATTATAGTTCCATGTTTGCACCACATTTCGTACGATATTCTCATATTTCTGTTTTATAACCATATAGCAGCACAGAAGTATAGTATATATACACACATATATCTATAGATAAAGCTCACATAATTACTAATTATTAATTACTCACGTTATTTTATAGTTCTCAGTTATGAAATTATCGTTAGAAGAAAGCATGTATCTGTACAGAAAACACATATTTTTCTATAGATACATAAGCTCGCTTAATTAATGCCGTGCATGACAATTTATTAAAATATAAGCGACAATCTTACGTTCACAACAAAAATCTAATCTCAGTGTCATCTCAAAGCTTAGAAAACAGTAGACCGATTCATTTACTTATCCATTTTAAATGATAAGATTACACAAAATTTAAATTTTGCAAGGCACTGAAACGTTTCATAAGTTTTGTTACTAAAATGATCATATAGATTTTGAAGGAATTTTAAATTTTAAAATGTAAAATAAAGATCTAATAAAAGTTCTTAAAAAATGTGAAAGTAGGCAAACAATTAAAAAAAAAATCTTTGGTGGTCTTAACAAGTTTCACTGTTCAATTACTTAATTAAAAATCAAGTGAAGTAATTAGGTATAAAAATGACATTGGCCCCGATTCTGTAGTACACTGACCAAACTTAATTTAAACTGTCGCTCTCTTTTACTGATAGTGCAAGCAAGAAAGAGATAGCTACAATTTTAATGCTGTCAAATTAGTCAGATTTAAGTTTTCCATACAAATTTAGTCGTGATAACAAAACATGCTGACTATAAACACGAAGAAAAGCGGCACGTAAACTGATTTGACAGCAGCACACGGCACTAAAATTGTAGCTATCTCTTTCTTGCGTACACTATCAGTAAATGAGAGCGATAGTTTCAATTTAGTTTAGTCAGTGTACTACAGAATCGAGGCCAGTATCTATCTTATTTACAATCCATTGTGCTGTCTATATTTTTGAAAGCTAAGCTTTTAGTGGGTAAAATCTTAAAACTAGGCTACATAATTTTATCAACTAACACATATGTATCTGACTTTATTATCATGCTTATTTTTATTTGATATTTAAATTAAAATTTATTTCTGTAGACTAATAATATACTATCAGATCTACGTGCTTTGCTCAACTTGGCGGGTGCACAACCGTGCCCCCAGATATATTCGTTATTAGAGATATGTAAATTAAAATAACCTATGCTTGAAAACATTAAATGACTTCAATACTGTTTCCATAAGACAACAATAATAATATAATCTGTGGTAACCCTTAAATTAAAATTCACAATTTCGTTTTAAAAATCACAATTCAATGATATGCTTTGCAAATTATAATTAGGTAATTACTTGGTAATAAATTTAATCAAAAAAGTTAGTCCATACAAACATTTTAATGTACTTATATGATAAACTGCTTTGATATATCAACATACTACGCAAAACAAATGTATTTACTGCGAAAATTACGTTATGCAAAGTAGGTAGCTATGTACTAATAGAATTTTAATTTAGAAAATTGGCTACCTACCTAAAAACATTATAGCCAAAAGTTTTTTCTCACTATTGACTAAGAAAAGGTTTTCTTTTGCATTCTTCTGTATGCCGGTATTGCATTCTTCTATATAACCGGATTGGACTCTCAAGAAATAGATGGCGCTAGGTCAAAAATAAAGCCATATTTTTAACCTTCCGGTACAACGCCATATTGGACGTGTGGCTTGGAACTATAAAATGAATTTCCAAAGACAAAAAAAAAACGTCTCATTGGTTTATCTTATTTCGCAGAGTAAGATTTTATTTATGATACAGGCATAATAAATGGTGTGAATTAAGTCACAGATTTTATTACTTGAAAGGCATTTTGTCCGTCTGTATTGCGTTGCCTAGTTTTAGGGTTCCGTATCTAAAGAGTGCCAATTGAACCTTAAGCTAATACTATACCCACTCCCGTGTAATCTTTTAAAAAACATGTATATTAGAAAATTTCACAGAGTACGTGTTTATATGGCCTGTATCGTGGCAATTAATAAAAAATCAAGAAGAAACTAAAGGGGAGTTCCCGTACAAGATATGTCCTAACTTATCTTATTAAAAACCAAAGGATTTGTATTCACGGAACGCTTACCTTAGTGGGCCGTCACACACTTGATCGACTTTCGTATTGATTACGACTAATCGTTATCATAGCATCACACATAAAATAATATTGCAATTTCTTACATTATTTTTTTCTCACTCATATAAACATTATGCATTGCTTTAAACACAAAATAATAACTTCACACTAGCAGAAGAGTATTTTAAGTTAATAACATTACTTAAAACAAAATGCTTCAGTGAACAAGATGTCTGTTTACAACTTTTAACATTTATTGCACAAAATACTTTGTTCTCATTAATAATATTTACCCTTTGTAGTGAAACGACCATGGTTACGTATAGACTGCTTTATTGAAAACATGCCTACCCACATCATTTATGAATAATGACCTAGTATACTACATCTTCCCCCTTTTAGTTAAATAAGTTAGACTAAGATAGGTATATTTATTTTATAAGATATAGCTTAAGGCAACACATCACTATAAACATTTTTCTATTATATTTTTACAATAGTATATTTTTATAGCAAATTAAATCAAACATGCATTTTTACAAACAATAATTGATTTTATTTTGTTTCTTGAAGACTTTATTTAGGTTAAATTAATTACTACTTATATTTAGAATAGCAGATAGGTATTGTGCACCTAGCATACAGTTAGAGATGTGCAGATTGTTATCTATTTTTGTAAGTGAATCCTTTTCTTTGCCTCACGTGCAGCCACCCTTTCAGTTCGCTCCGTTGACCCTATAGGCTCGATATCAACATGTTCAGATGGATGTAAAGCAAGCTTGCTAATTGTTACACTTGGTGCTACATCATTTAATTTTGATATTTCCTCGATGGGATCATTGTTCACGCTATCATCACTTTCACACTTTTCATCATCATCATCATTATGCAACATTATTTCGTTAGTAGAAGTGGTGTTTATTCTTAGTAAATGTCTACGATTACGCCGATACACCCTGCCTGAGTCATCCTTTACAAAGTAAGAACGCGGTTGAGTTGCGCGACCCGTGACTTGTGCTTCGCGCCTTTTACCCCCCTCCACAACTATAACTTCGTCACCTGTATTGAGAGCAAGTAATTCCCGTGAACCAGCATCATAACGGGACTTCGCACTGGCTTGCTTGCTCATTATATTTTGATAATCTGCAGTATTGTCCCTGGCCGGATTTAATTTACTAAGATGCACCGGTAGGCGCGTGTTAAGTTTTCTACTCATAAGAAGTTCCGCCGGACTTGCAATACCGTCCCTCGGAGCAGTTCTGTAGTTTAATAGACTTATATAAAAGTCGGTACCATCATCCAGCGACTTCTTCAATAGGGTTTTAATCGTACGCACAGCGCGCTCTGCACGCCCATTCGATTGGGCGTAGTTTGGTGACGACGTGTTGTGATTGAAAGCCCAAGACTTGACGAAACATTGAAATTCTTTCGAGGCGTATGCTGGACCGTTGTCCGTAATCAGTTCCTGTGGTATGCCGTGACGCGCGAATTGATCTTTCATGGCCTTAATTACGCTTTTAGAAGTTATAGTAGTCAACGGACAGACCTCAACATAGTTTGAAAAATAATCTACTAGTATTAGAAAATATATTTTTTTACACTCAAATATATCTGAACCGATTTTAATCCACGGTAGACTAGGTATTTCATGAGTAATCAGCGGCTCTCGCTGTGGCATCGCGGCGTGCCGCGCGCACACTCGACACCGCCGCACGGCACGCTCGATGTCGTGTGACATGCCGGGCCAGTACATCACTTCGCGCGCGCGTCTTTTACATTTATCTATACCTAGATGCCCTTCATGCACTCTTGATATCATGTCAGGACGAAGCTTTTCAGGAATAAATACTAAATCACTTTTAAATAACACACCATCGTAATATTCGAGGACATCCCTATGATCCCATAATGACCTCACTCTTTCATCAGTTTCATACTTGTTTAACGGCCAACCATCCTTAATGTTACGTATAAGCAACTGACACGTTACATCTCTTTTAGTGTGTTCCCTCACTAAATTAATTTTTTCATCACTAAATGACACATTTTTAATTAAGAAGCAGGACTGACTCTGCACTTCCTCTGATACTCTTTCATGCATCAGTTCTGGAAGCGGAGCTCGCGAAAGTGCATCCGCCACATACATATATTTTCCTGGCTTATAAATTACACAGATATCGTATCTTTGGACCCGGAGCATCATACGCTGCAACCTAGCTGGAACTGCATTCAATGACTTTTTAAAGAGCGATTCTAACGGTTTGTGGTCGGTTTCTACAAGCACATCACTCTTTCCGTATACATACTGGTGAAATCTTTCGAGTGCGAATACGATAGCCAGCATTTCTTTCTCAATTTGTGCATATCGCTGTTGAGTTTCAGTTAGGGTGAGGGAAGCAAATTCTACTGGACGACTATTTTGCAGCAGCACTGCCCCGAGCGCGTGTGAGCTGGCATCGACTGACACGACGGCAGGCTCGTTTGCTGCGAATAATGTAAGCACTGGCGCGCTACACAAGTCAGCCTTTAACTTTTTCACTACTTCATCTTCACATGGCCCCCATTGCCATTCATTGTTTTTCTTTAATAAATTTCTAAGAGGGGTGGCCTTTTCGGAAAAGTTAGGAATAAATTTACAAAGAAAATTCACCATCCCTAGAAATCTTTCTAATTCCTGTCTATTTTGTGGACACGGCATTTCCTGAATGGCTTTTAACTTACTGTCGTCTATTTTCATTCCATCGGCATTAAACCTGTGCCCCAGATACGTTACCTCAGAGACCTTGAACTCACATTTCTCACGATTAAACTTAATACCCACTTCCCTGGCTCTATCCATTAGTCCTTTCAAACGATCATCATGCTGATTCTCATTCGCGCCCCAAACAATAATATCATCAATAAATGAGTCAACACCTTCTAGACCTTCAAGCAGCTGTTTTACTCTAGAATGAAACACTTCTGAAGCAGAGTTAATTCCGTACGGGAGACGTAAGTACTGAAACCTTCCGTATGGTGTTCCAAATGTACATAAGTCAGCACTCTCATCATCCAGCGCAATCATCCAGAACCCAGATCGAGCATCAAGCTTACTAAAATATCTAGCCCCATTTAACTGGGTAGCTATTTCCATTAAGGTAGGCAAAGGAAAATGTTGACGACGTATAACTTTATTCAGAGGCCGCGGATCTAAACAAACTCTGATATTACCGTCTTTTTTAGCTGCTACTACAATAGCATTCACCCAAGGAGTGGGGTGAGTCACCTTCCTTATCACACCCAACTCCTCCATGCGCTCAAGTTCCATCTGTAATTTTCCTCTCAAACTGATAGGTATTTTCCTGACCGGGCAGATGCACGGAGACGCGTCTTTATCAATAGGTATCGTATAATGCCCCGGTAACCGCCCGAGACCTTGAAACAGATCACTGTAGCTATTCATATCCAAACTATATACCCGTTGCACTAATTTCATTTCATCCATAGTGAATTTTCCCAATATACTTTCACAATTGTGATCAGACACAACAAAGTTTATATGGTACTGCTTGTTTTTATACATCCATTCTATAACACATGATCCTACAATAGGCAGAAAACCTCCACAATAAGACATAGCTTTCGGTCTAACCGGATTTAAATCATGCAACGTAAAACCTAACTTTAGGTAGTTATTTTTAGAGATAACGTTTAGATCGGCGCCCGTATCTAACTTAAACAGATGCTTTATCCTACTGTTTGAAAGTACTAAAGTCTCATACCATTTGTCCTCGGATCGCGAATCATTTGGAGCACCCACAGAGGAGATAAAATACAGATCGTCCTCTTTCTCCTCCTGCACCTGGAACACCTTGTTCGATCTACTCACTGTACACATTCTCCGATAGTGACCTTTATTACCACACAAAAAACACTTCACATTCCTCGCCGGGCATCTGAATCCACCATCACAATACGCATTTGAACACGCTACGCACGCATGATCACGCGCAGGCTGCGAGGACCCCGCGGCCGCACCGCCGCTGCCGCTCGCCGGCGGGCCCCGCGCCCCGACGCCTCCACCGCGGCCGCGCCAGCCACCAGCGTCCCCGCGCCAGCGCTGCTGCACCCAGCCGCTACCGCCGCCTCGCGCGCCTCGCCACGTTCCTCGCGAACTCCACACACTATCCACCGACGCGCCTTTCACCTCACTTTTCACGCCTTCTATTTTACGGCCCTCCTCGTTGGAAATTTCGTTCGATTGGCATATAACGATAGCCTTCTCGAGTGTGAGTTGATCGCTGCGTAGTAACCTGTCGCGCACTGTACTTTCTCGC
The DNA here is from genome assembly GCA_958496245.1 of Perizoma flavofasciatum. Classification (NCBI taxonomy): domain Eukaryota; kingdom Metazoa; phylum Arthropoda; class Insecta; order Lepidoptera; family Geometridae; genus Perizoma; species Perizoma flavofasciatum. The sequence goes on along the minus strand of OY292443.1, from coordinate 1,851,846 downwards.
ACGCCACACACGATGCGATCACGAATCAAGCTGTCCTCCAGGTCATTGAATTCGCACTGCTGGCTCAGGAGCTTTAAAGCTGTCACATACTCGTCGATACTTTCACCATCTTCTTGGTTCCTTGTAAAGAATTTAAATCTCACCATCGTAGTATTGGGTTTGGTTCCAAAATGGCCGTTGTATTTTTCTATAATTTTTTCGATGTCATCGCGGTCACTTTCTTTTTCAAATTTGAATGTGAGAAAAATGTCGTAACCTTCTGGACCAATTAGATTAACCAATAAGCTGGCCTGCATATCTTTAGGTTCTTTACAAACTCCCGACGCCTTGAGAAATACTTGAAACTGTTTGAGCCATTTTCGCCACGCGTCAGCCCGATTTGCCGGACCTCCATCCAGCAATAATTCAGCCGGCGGACGTGCATGTTCCATGGTTTATTAATATTTCAAACACTTTTATTGAATTTGCGTATTTAAATTGTCACTATGCACTTTTTTACAATTGAGCCACGAAATATTTCGATTCACCGCTGTCACCATGTAGTGAAACGACCATGGTTACGTATAGACTGCTTTATTGAAAACATGCCTACCCACATCATTTATGAATAATGACCTAGTATACTACACCCTTAATATTACTTTCTAGAAGCACGGACAAACAGACGGTAATAAGCGTCTTTTAAAACTATGAGCAAAACTTTGAAAGTAGAATACTATAGTATGAGGTAGATGACATTACTGCCTTACTCATAATGTTTTTTTAAACTTTTTTTTACAGCATCATCTATACTAATATTATAAAGAGGAAATATTTTTTTGTTTGTTTGTAACGAATAGGCTCCGAAACTACTGGACCGATTTTAACCATTTTTTCACCAATAGAAAGCTCAATTATCAGGAAGTAACAAAGGCTATAATGTATTTTCAAAAAAATAGAGATCCTCAAGAAAATCGCAATAATGTAACCCAAAGTAGCAAAATTTTGCTTATAAAATGTATTATTTGGCGTGCGCTGAGAAAACTAATGATTATACATAAAAATGATGTACTGCATGATTAAAGTACTCATTATTACCTACAAAAAAGACCGCGAGGGAATATATCCAACTATCATAGTTAAGTCGCAATAGCAGCTTTTGTGTTCTAAAATTTAATTAGATCGCCGTTAGAAACAAAAGTTGGTTACATTCATATCATAGTATTTAATCTTATACAAATAAATCATCAAGGGTATTTATGTAGCAGTAAAATACTATACTGTACATTTTATCCCGATATTCCCACGGAATCGAAACTCAGGCGGGTGAAACCACGGGGCGCAGCTAGTCTATAATAAAATTGTATATCTATACAGTATTCTGTTTGTTTCTATTGCATTTTAATCAATGTTAATTAAGCATGTATTTAAAAAAAAAGTAGTATACCAATCACGTAGTTCCCATAACACAAGCTCTGCTTAGTTTAGGGCAAAATGATGCTGTGTGAAAAAAAAATGTCCAGCATTATTATTATTATTATCAACTGTTTAAAAATCATATAAGTAAGGCCCTTAAATGTTAGATTTAGATGATCATTTATGTACCTATTAATAAATAAACTGATGACATCGTGAAGATAGCGGGAAGGATTGATGCCGTTCGTCGTGGCACTATTTGTGGAAGGATAGCATTATCATTTGTCTGAAATCCCACTTCTGGGCATATAGAAGTTGGATTTCAGACAAATAATAATGCTATGGAACACTTGATAAAATACGGGAAACGCAATTGGACACTGATAGTGTTTTACTAATCTTTTTGTTCGAAAACTCCCATTTTCTATAAATATTTGACCAACTATCATATTCAGAATTGCTATGAGATGTATATAGAAAATAAAAAGTGTTGCCATGATTACCGGTCTAAGGCGATATGACCTCCTTAGGTTTACAATGTTTAAGGTCGCCCTAGACCGGTAATCATGGCAACACTTGTTATTTTCTATATAAATCTCATAGCAATTCTGAGATGTTAACAGAGATTTAATATTAAAATGGGTTTAATATTAAAAATGGATTTAATATTAAAAACGGATCTAATATTAAAGTAACAACCCTGTAGCGTGGGATGAATCAGTTTTCACCAAAGTTATGTTAAATACCTACCCTACCTATGTATTACAAAATGATATAGAGCGGACGGTCCGCTTAAGTTTATCCGCTAGATGTGACGATTTTAAACAATAATGTATCATGTTAATTTTACTACACCTACCCTCTGTTTCATTTGCATATTGAATAAGAATTAAAAATAATTACGATTTAATGGTATCGATTTCCACATTGATCTTAACGTAGGCAACAGCTTATTGTTTTCTATAAGCTCAACATTTCAAAATTCAATTTACCATCATAATCATTTAAGAAGCTAACATACGCCATTTTGTTTTTGCCTAGAACACAACAATACCCATTACTACTCTGGAATACGTGCAAACTTTAAATTTATTCGTTTGGATGAAATGGTCACAAAGCATTGGACTTTTCACAAGTACGCCATTTTCTCGAGTATTAAATTTAATGAATTTACAGGCTGACTGGCTCAATATACCACATAGTTCGTGGATTGTACAAAGATGCGCTGTGGTGGGGCGATTGTTCGATTGACACCACACTTATGCAGAATGATCATTAAAAAAAAAGAAAAGAAGCAGAGTTTAAAGCCCGATTATTCTAGGCTTGGTCGAGCTTTCTAGGATTTTAAAATTGTACATTCACGTAGTTTTTAAGATGACGTTTCTATATGATCCTTGTGATTTTAACAAATAAAACCTATTCAAAAAACCAGCCGTAAAAATGACCATAGCTTGTAAAACTTTACAAAATTAATGTATAAGTACATGATGTTTCCCCTTTTTTAGTACTTATAGTTTCTTCATCTACTAACATTTGTAACGGGTAATTTTAATCCGAAATAAAGAAAAATAAATCCTACTTCTATTATAAACGTGAAAGTTTGTGAGGATGGATGTTTGTTACTCTTTCACGCAACTGAACTACTGAACGGATATTGATGAAACTTTACAGTAATATAGCTTATACATCAGAATAACACATAGGCTACTTTCCGGGCACCACGCGGGCGAAGCCATGGGCAGAGGCTTGTTTACAATATTTAGAAGTTATGGACATTGCTTCGTCTGCCAGCACTATGGCGAAACTGGTAAGATATGCGAATGTAGGCAGTATTAGTTTTTCTTTTACGCAAAAACTACTGAATGGATATTGATGAAACTTTACAGTAATATAGCTTACACATCAGAATAACACATAGGCTACTTTCCGGGCACCACGCGGGCGAAGCCGTGGGCAGAGGCTTGTTTACATTATTTAGAAGTTATGGACATTGCTTCGTCTCGGTAAGATATGCGAATGTAGGCAGTGTTAGATCCACCACGCAGCTAACTTAGTTTAAGCGTATTTAAGGTGAGTTTTCGTCAACTTCCTTGATCACAGTGTCCGATTCCCAACGCGTCCTTTCAGCTAGCAACTCCTGTAGTTTCTGCAAAAGCATTTTATCATAATTAAATAGTTTTCATACATAGATACTATACATAGATTATGTTTTAATTTTCTTAGATTTTTTTGAATTGACGACAGACTGACTGTAGTTAAGTGTGTCACCAAATTTGTTAATTGAAGACCTATGTGGCGCAGTGGGCGAAAGCCCGCCTGAGACGCAGAAGGTTGCGGGTTCGATTCCCGCCGCAGGACAAATACCCCCGCTTAGAAGCGATCTCTTCCAGACACCATTTGGATGGAGAGGATTTAATGAGAATGTAATAATGGCTGGGGGTGTACTAATGCTTTATTAATTTGGAAAGTTTGCAAGTAGTTATAAATAGATGCTAACAAATGGGTAATAAATAAATAATTTACCTCGAGCTTGTCGAGAATGATGATCCGGTTCTCGACTTTAGGCGCCAGCTCGCATGACTGCTGCTCTAGATCGTCCAGCGACGCCCGGCGGGTTAGCCTTGAGCAAAAACAACACAATTAAAAAAAAACATAATACATTAAGGTACATGAAACGGTCGCATACGAGTAGATACAATCAAAAAACGATAGAAGTAAAGAAATGGTACAAGCTAATATGATAAACAAGGAAATACAAGTAAAAAACTATAATATATTTGCGTAAGTGTATGTGAGGGGGGGAGGGAGGAGGAGGATATGTGTATTTGTGTATGAATGGTGTGGTATATGTTCGTGTGCGTGTGCGTGTGTGTGTGTGTGTGTGTGTGTGTGTGTGTGTGTGTGAGCGCGTGTGAGTGTGTGTGTGTTTAAAGAAATACTATTTATTTGACACACAATTTTACAGAAAGGATATCAAAGTAAAGGTAGGAAGGAACATTTGGCTATACATATATCGGCCCTACTGTAATATGTACTTGTAAGGTTAGGTCATGTAGGTAGGTATATGTAAATGTGTTTATCTAGGGAATTATTTTTGTTTTTTATTAATAATAGGTACAGCTCTAGCATAATATTTATAATATTTCTTGTTATTTATTCACCTTAAGCCTGTTTCCATATTACACAAATTTAGTTGGAAGAGAATGCTATCTAGCATTAAGTTCGCCTATGTACAGTACTTTTTATCTTTCTATAGGAAGGTACCGTGGTGGGCTGAAAGCACAAAATTACCTACTTATTCCTCTCCGCAACGCGTGGGCTAAACTAGCCCTGTCTCAGCATATTATGCAGCTTTATATGCAGGGAAATCTATTTATCTATACTATATTACTATAATATAAAATTATCAGGAAGTAACATAGGCTATAATTTATTTTCAAAAAAATTAGAGATCCATAAGAAAAATTCAATAATGTAACCCAAAATAGCAAAATTTTGCCCATGAAATTCATTATTTGGCGTGCGCTGAGAAAACTATTGATGGTACATAAAACTGATGTACTACATGATTAAAGTACTCATTATTACCTACAAAAAAGGCCGGGAGGGAATATATCTAACTATCATAGTTAAGTCACAATAGCAGCTGCTGTGTTCTAAAATTTAATCAGAACATTCATATTGTAATAACGGGAATTTTCACGTACTGCACTATCGGTGAAGGCACCGACTAAGTTTCGACTCATTCCGAGAGTCTTCATCAGGGTGAGTGGTTGCGACTTTCTCCTTCCGCGTCGGGCCGTGCACTAATAATTAGATCGCCGGTAGAAACAAAAGTTGGTTACAGTCGCAGTAAAATACCTTACTGTTACTTTTTATCCCGATATTCCCACGGAATCAAACTTACGCGGGTGAAACTGCGGGGCGCAGCTTTTAGTTATATATAGATACTAACAAGTAGGTAATAGATAAAATACATAAAGTACCTAGTATAAATAAATACAAATTTATAATTACATGCATCATAATTATATAAATACTTTATAACATTAGCATTGCCATTCAGCGTGGCAATTCGGCCAGTATTTTGGGAACGCTTCCGTCTGGTAGTGATCTGGATCAGTTGAGCTATCTATAGATCGTTTGTAACGGTCTTTAGGTGGCTAGCTGTTTTATCTGTATTTTTGTATATACCTACTTGTAAATAGTTGTATGAATAAATGTCCTATAGCTTTATAAAATTAAATCCATACATCATATACATAAGATAAAGCGAATAGTTTAAAATGTAAAAGAACTGGGAATAAAATAATTATTTTTATACCTAGTTAGTGCCTACTGTGACATACCTGACAGATAATAGTTTTTTTATACGAGCTTTAAATATAGCTAGGGATGGGGATTTTTTTCAAATTTATATAATATAATGAAGTGTGCCACTTACCTATGATGTCCACTATGAGAAGTAGGCTCCACAGCGACCGAAGACGCCCTCCTGAGAGGCGGTGGCCCATCCAGCTCACTGCAATCCAGCATCTTCACCAGACTGTGCCTACCGAACAAACAATAGTACATTTTATAAACCTTCTGTATTTCCACATCTCATCAAAACTTAATTTCTACAAAGTTTTTAAACTACGAACTTTTTCCATCACATATTGTAGCGCCCCCTGACCAAAAGGGAGATGGATGGACGAGATTAATAAGAATAAGCTGACAAGCACTGGGTTATCACGGCAAAGAGTAGACGATTGGAGCAAAATGGAGGAGGCCTTTACTCGTCAGAGGTCCTTAATTTATAGCTGGGATTATTTATTATTTAATTTAATTTAATGCATGAATCCAATAATCAATTTCACACACACACACCCACACATATATATATATATATATATATGACGGAGCAGGTGGCTCCAAGGTGGTTTTTAAGAAAGTGTGACGTCAGCAATGCTGACGTCAACACAATAAATTACAGAAGAGTACAATACGTGGGTGCTAACCAGTGCTAACGATGGCAGTCTATGCTGCAATGGTAGGCATGACCCGAAAAGGTCCTATCTCAGCTTATCGCTGCTCCGCCAAGGCCAATTTACTTCAACGAGAGACGCCTCATTTTTCATTTTAATACTGTCAAAGTTTAAAAGCTCTCACAGAGGGAAACGAGTCGTCATCCGTATACCATTTGCCTTGCTGTGAAAAACGGTACCTTCGACTGAGCGTGACGAGGGACTGACGATGCTTGGAGGGGCGTGACTTGCCCGTGCGCACGTTGATCGCTGCGAAGTGGTTTTGTATCGCCATACCGATCTCAGGGCACATATCGTCCGAAACCTGGAATTCATATTTTATTATTTAGCCATAGCTTTCCCACTGCAGGGCAAAGGCCTCCCTTTCTTCCAAACTTCGCGATCCAACGCCTTTTCATACCATGTTGTTAGGTGCAAGTAGAGCTCATCTCTCCATCTCATTCTGGGCCTTTCACGTCGTCGCCTAACATTGGTAATTCATATATTTAAAATAAATAAATAAATGCTAGACATTTTTCACACAGCGTCATCTTGCCCTACATGACTAAAGTAACTGCATGACTGATATACCTACTACTTATGTATATATATTTTTTGTAAATACATACATATTATACATAGAAAACACTCAGACCTGAGGCAAATATTTGCAGACCATGCAAACAATTTAATCCCGCGGCGGGAATTAAACCCGCAACCTTCTGCGTCTCAGGCGGGCCTTCGCTCATTGTGTCACAGAGGTCGACAAAAATAATATCGTATAAATTATAGTACATTACTTTCCAGGCCCCTAATAAAGAACTGCCGGGCATGATGAAGCCGTCGGTCGTTTCCCGCATACCAGTATTCCTTGACGACCAGCTATTAGAACTGAATGCCCTGGCGCAGCCGGCTGGATTAGGTACAGTCAACAAAAAAAAATCCTGCCATGCAGCATAATATGTTCTTTTAACGTTACTTTCTGCCCTCTTCCGCTTCATACATGACCCGTTCTGCCCGCTTAGCATGAGCACCCAAGACAACGTTTTGTCTACGAAAGAGAAGACAAAAACTATTTCTGTCGCCTATTCTGTCAAACAAAAGACAGGGACAAAATATATTTGTCTTCTCGGCGGTAGACGAAACCGTTGTCTTGGGTCTTCATGCTAAGTAGGCTGGAACTCATATATAGGGTTGATGACTGCGATACGCCGCTCAAACACTTACGATGAGTTTGCAGTCAGGCAGCATGGTGAAGCCGTCGTTCCCCGCGTACAAGTATTCCTTGATGGCCAGCCGGTAGTACTGATCTCGGTGAAGATATTCATCGCCTATCTTCACCACTTGTTCCGCCACTCTCTGGCCGGGCGGCTTGGAAGGGTCGAACGCGAACGAAACGCCTGCCACCTAGAAGTTTTTTTAAAGAACTAAAGTGAAAACAAGCCAGGTGTGCGGTTACCGTAACCTATGGACGGTTGCGACACTAAATGTATAACTCCCGCTGCCGGCCCTGAGACATAACGGGTGAAAAATCTAACCCGTTATCAGCATTATCTAGCCCCAGTGTAAGCAGAGCTTGTATTATGGGCATTACATGACTGATATACTACTTAAATATCGTCGGCTAGCTAAGAACACCGCGTAAATCGATTTTCCTGACTTTTCAGGAGAACCAAAAAACTGTTTTATCAACCCCGCACAAGTCCACAGAATTGAAATCGCTAACGCTGAAATTAAAACTGTGATTGTTTGAAATGCAATGTTTGTATTGGTGAACAGAAGCGCAGTGAAAAGATCTATCCAATGGCATAAAAATGTCAAAACCGCAAAATTTCGACTTGAGCGGTGTTGTTAGCTAGCCGACGATATATTTTTGTTTGTAAATACATACACAGAGAACACAGACAGAGACAAATATTTGCAGATCATACAAACATATATTCCGCGGCGGGAATCGAACCCCGCAACCTTCCGCGTCTCTTGCGGGCTTTCGCCTACTGCGTCACAGAGGTGGTCAATATGAAATGAAGAATATTACTAATTTGTTATTTTTTTTGTCATCAGTACGTCTTGTTACCTGAGGGAACCGTCCTTCCAAAGTAGGGTACTTGCTGACGGCGTTCTCCAGGACTTCTAGTATGACGGAGCCCTGGGCCTCCACCACCACTATGGGGTCTCGCATCGGGATGATGGTGCACAGGTCTCTGAGAGTGAATTCGCCTGCTGGGTGCACCTAGAAAGGGTAGAGATTTTAATTATTAAGTAGTCTTTACACACTGCTAAAGTGGGCAAACAAGCATTCGCCCACATGTTGGTAACCGGTTACCGTAACCTATGAACGCTTGCGACAACAGAATGTCTAGACAAATACCACTTTCTGATGGCTTAACGCCTGCTGCAGACGTTAGATTGAATTGTATGGGAATGACATTAGCTGTGGAAATGTCACGTGACAGCTGCCAAGTTTTACCTTGACAAATTTGCATTAGCGTGAAAGGAAAAGTAAGCGTGAGGTATTTGTCTAGATTCCCAGAGATCACTCGCACGTTGCCGACCCTGAGACATAACGGGTGAATAATCGCATGTGCTTGTAATTTCCCAGGTACCCTTACTTTAGTATACACCAATATAGTTTCAGTAAGTATTTCGGAAAACGAAACTTAGTATGTAGTTCATTTATTTTAAATGTGCCCCAAAAACTTTGATTCAGCGGGTTTGACCCTTACGCCCGTATCTTCGCCTTAAATCTGCGAAAGCCGAATACACTATGAATCTGAGCTGAGTCTGAAATTATTGGGCACTTTCTATTTAGTTAACTTACAGCGTCTGGATAAATAAAAAAAAAACCTGATCTGAAACTCTGATTCAGCTTACCCTTAAGCCCATATCTTCGCCTTTTATATGCGAAAGCCGAATAGACTATGAATCGTGAGACGCTGAGTCCGAAATTATTGGGCAATTTCTATTAAGCTTACAGATTCCGATTCAGATCCATTATTTGCGAAACATGGCCTATACAGGGTGTGGTAAAAAATAAAGTATAGGCATTTTTTTTTTACTGCTTTTTGTGGCTGCGGCCGTCACAGGCCTATTGTGATCGTAGGTACAACCATAGTCAGCTCACAAGCATACAGCGCCGAGTGTTCCTAAAACTAACTTTAAAAAAAAGAATACCTGGGGTCTAGACAAATGCCTCACGCTTACCTTTCCTTTCACGCTAACGCAAATTTGTCAAGGTAAAATTTGGCAGCAGTCACGTGACATTTCCGCAACTAATGTCATTCCCATACAATTTAATCTTTCCTCAGGCGTTAACGCCAACAGAAAGTGGTATTTGTCTAGTGCCCCTGATCTATTCATATTGTAAAAATGGGAATTCACGTACCGCACTATCGGCGAAGGCACCGACTAAGTTTCGACTCATTCGTTACGACGCGACGCGGAGGGAGAACGTCGCGATCACTCACCCCGATGAAGACTCTCGGAATGAGTCGAAACTAAGTCGGTGCCTTTGTACAGCCTCTGTAGCGCAGTGGGCGAAGGCCCGCCTGAGATGCAGAGGGTTGCGGGTTCGATTCCCGCCACGGGACAAATGTTTGTATGATTTGCAAATATTTGTCTCGGGTCTGGGTGTTTTCTATGTATAATTTGTATGTATTTAAAAAAATAAGTATATAAGTAGTATATCAGTCATTTAGTTCCCATAATACAAGCCCTGCTTACTTTGGGGCTAGATGACGCTGTGTGAAAAATGCCCAGCATTTATTTATTTATTTACTTCACCGATAGTGCAGTAAGTGAAAATTCCCGTTTTTACAATATGAATAGTCAAGTTCGCGATAGTTTTTGGAATAAAGAATACCTGATCCGATCTAAATGTGCCTGAGTTGAGCAGCACCAGGTCAGCGGCCGTAGCGCACAGCAACACATCACACACCCAGTTACCGAGGTTGCATTCACAGGAGCGGATGCGAGAGAATCTACCTTCCAGCGGCACGCAGAACTTGCCCAGCACCTCATCCATTTTACCCTCGATCATCGCTGTTAACAAACAAACATACATTTTCACGAGCTATGCGTCGTTAAATAATAATAATTACAAATACAAATATTAATTTCTGTTAATATTTGTATTTAGTTTAATGGTTACTTATAGGTTAGTGGTTACAGGGTGTGGAGTCTCCTTTTAAGCAATTATATGCTTGTATTAGGAAAACCCGCTCTTCTTTAACATTTTATAAATCATCTTATAAGTTGTACCTAACAAACTAACTAACTAATTAAACTAAAACTTAAATGCGCATTGTGTGTGTGTGTGTATGTGTATGTGTGTGTGTGTGTGTGTGTGGAGTGTCTTTGTGTGATTGGCTTGCTTGAAAATCTCCAGTCTCTTAAGAGTGTGGGTGATGAAGAGGATCATTCCACTGTTGGTTGAGTGTTAGTTTATTACAATATTATTGTGTTAAAATTCAAATGTTTATTTTTCGGACAACACAATCCATTTTGTTAGTGGATACTTAAGACTATTTATGACTAAATTTTTCAATATTTCCGCAGGCGTAAGAGCTTTCTTTTTGTTATTTTTTTGTATGTTAGAACTTTAGATCCAACTTTAAAACTATCCAAGACCTTTTTTAGTTTAAAGTAACTAAAGTATTGTTTTATTATTTTGTTTCTGTACACGATCTTACCTCTCTCTAGCTCAAGGTTTGCTGGAAGAAAACTCTTTTTAGGGTTAAGCTCGCCTTTCTACATGTTATTTAATTCTGCCTTTTTGTAAGTGTTTATTTGTGTGTACAATCTTCTTACTATATAATATTATAAACGCGAAAGTTTGTGAGGATGGATGTTTATTACTCTTTCACGCAAAAACTACTGAACGGATTTTGATGAAACTTTACAGTAATATAGCTTATACATCAGAATAAGACATTGGCTACTTTTTATCCGGGTACTACACGGACGATGCCGTGGGCAGAGGTTCAACCATATTACTGTAGAGCACTGTTTCTCAAAGTGGGCGATAACACCCCCTTGTGGGCGCTGAAGGCCTTCAGGGGGGCATAGAAGGCTCTAGAAGATATTGGGGGCGCTAATGCGATCTAGAGGGGAAAGCATAGGTTGTTATGCTTAAAAACTTTGGGGGGCGCCAGTATTTTTTTATTCTCAAAGTGGGCGGTGGGAATATAAGTTTGAGAACCTGTGCTGTAGAGTATCATCAAAATCTGCAGTTATTGCGTGAAAAAGTAACAAACATCCATCCTCACAAACTTTCGCGTTTATAATATTAGTAGGATTCACTTCTGAACTATTTTTGCGGTGACCTTTGACCGCCCCTTAAGGAGAAGAAAGGGACAGAAGCTAGTTAAGAAATAATAAAGGCGATTTAATTATTAGAAATACCTACCTGAATATTTGTCAACCTTGGCCTTCAAGAGCTGGTCTTCTGGGTAGGAGCTGCTGACGGGCATATCGGTAATGTCCACTCGGACACTCTCGCCGCTAAAGTTGAGGTTGATTTTCGAAAACTGTCGGAAGTCGGTGCCGCTTTTAACTATATACTTGTTGTTAATCTGAAATCACATATTATATTTTACCAAATTTTAAAACCCTTTATTGATAACTAGCGCGTGGTACCAGGATAAAAAGTAGCCTATGTGTTATTCTGATGTATAAGCTATATTACTGTAAAGTTTCATCAAAATCCGTTCAGTAGTTTTTGTGTGAAAGAGTTTATAGTAGTAGGATTTCTCACTTACTTTATCAGAGTGCTAAAAGTTTTCTGCCTCTATTTTTTGTTTAGTGTTGACGACCTCTGTGGAGCAGTGGGCGAAGACCTTAGACGCAGAAAGTTGCGGATTCGATTCCCACCGCGGGACAAATGTTTGTATGGTCTGCAAAGATTTGTCTCGGTGTTTTATATGTAAAATATGTATGTCTTTACAAAAAAACGATATTACGTGTTTTCTATGTAAAATATATATGTATTTACAAAAAAATGTATATAAGAAGCATATCAGTAATGTAGTTCCCATAATACAATCTCCGCTTAGTTTGGTACTAGATGATGTGTGAAAAATTACCTACCAAAAAAATATGCCCTCACTTAAACAGTGTGCTTAAAGTTATCTACTTTGTTCCTTTGTTTAGTGTTAGTATATATTTAGCATCATCATCATCAGCCTAATTAGTCCACTGCTGGACATAGGCCTCCCCTAATGAGCGGCATAGCGGCCTGTCTTCAGCTTGTCGCATCCAGCATCTGGCTGCAGTGTTTCGCAGATCGTCATCCCACCTGGCCGGGGGGCGTCCTACACTACGTTTGCCGAGTCGCGGTCTCCACTCAAGAACACGTTTACCCCAGCGGTTATCGGTTCTTCGCGAGATATGACCGACCCACTGCCACTTCAGCTTGCTAATTCCTTGAGCTATGTCGATAACTTTCCGTTCTCTGACGGATGTATAGCATTATTTATGCATTATATTAATCTTACATCAAGAATCTCGTATACATGATCGTGCCCGCCTAATATAAGGTCAATCTCCGTGGATCCCTCAGCTAGTTTGATGTCGTTTGGCGTTCTCATATGAGTCAGAGCTATCACGTACTCACAGCCCTGAAAAAAAAAACTTGTATTTTTCGAAGCCAAAACGTACACGGGTAAAAAGGATTTCTTTGAATAAGAAAGCTGATTTCTCGAAATATTTGGTTATTACAAAAATATATTTTCTTAGTTTATTGCAATATTTTTAAAACAAAAATACTGCTTATCTTTTTTGAAGACAATATTTTTCTAAATTTTTTTCTTACTTGAAAATAAATATGTTTATTTCAAGACTTATTTTATGTCGTATCAAATAAATATCAAATAAATGTTTTAAATAAAACAATATGTTTCTTGAATTAAATTTATTTATCTCGTAATAAATAAAATAAAATGAGATGATTTTTTACTATTACGAAGAAATTATTGTCTAGCGTCTATAGGGAGAGAATCATTTTCTTGGAGGTAATAAAAATGTCTTAATGGAAAGCAATTTGTCTTTCTATAAGAAATCAGTTTTTACCGTGTATAATCAGCAAGTTCCTCGCGGACCAACCGGTATACACAACTAGTTGTGCAATCCCAAATATTAGTTCCGTTAGACACAACTTGGCAGAAATGAACTTTTTGTTTTTTAAAGGCAAAGTCTAGTCAAAATTAATTTATTCATTAAAATCACAAAGTTCACTTTGAAACGTCAGTTTTATCTACTGCCTGTTCCTCCGCGACCAAACCAGGAAAGAAAGGCAAGAAAACAAGACTGCTTATTCTTTTTAATTATCCTTTTACAAAACAATAGGTACCTACATTTTTTATCGAGTTGGAGCATTTTCAATCCCAAGAGTTTTTGGTCATCTGAATTCTGATATTTTATAGTATGCCTTTTTATAAAGTTTTTGTTTAATTACATTTTTAAATTTGTTAATTGTCAGCTTTTGTATATCTCTTGGGAGTTTGTTATAAAAGTGTATATCTTGCCCTTTTAACGATTAACGAATAAAATCTACAAGTGGCAATAGCGAGTTTATCTTTATATCTGGTTGTGATTATCGCTTTTTTTCTTAAACAAATTAATATCTATATGAACCATCAGATTTTCATAGATGTATTTTGACAAGGAAATGTCATTATATTTATTTCTTTTTATAATAAATAAAACATTATTAATATCAAAATTACCTCTTGTTTCAGTTGAGAAGCTAATTTAGTGCCGGCTTGTATGAAGTCTATAAAAGTTACTTCTTCGGGGTTAATTGTAGCTAGAGTGTCCAGCCATTCCTGAAATATAAATATTTATTTATAGAATAATTAAAAAAAAAGAGGCGTCTCTTCTAACACAGATTATTTAGCCGTTACTTAAAAGAACTCCCAAGCCTTATCATGTAATTATAATTGTTAATTAAATAAAAAACTTTTAGATTTTTTTGCATGTCAAATGTTTCAATATTCAGAAATATGTTAATCTTATTAAATAAATAAATAATGCTGGACATTTGCACACAGTATCATCTAGTCCCAAAGTAAGCAGAGCTTGTGTTTTTAAATAACTGATATACTACTTATTTTTTTTTTATTTTTTTGTAAATACATACATGTTATACATAGAAAACACCCAGACCCGAGACAAATATATGCAAATCTTACAAATATTTGTCCCGCAGCGGGAATCGAACCCGCTACCTTCTGTATCTTAGGCAGGCCTTCGCCCACTGCGCTACAGAGGTCGTCCTCATATTGCATTCCTAATGAGTCTAACTAAATATATATGTCAATATGATACATTGTGTTTTGAAATTAAATAACTTTATGCCTAGACCTTTGGCTATACGGTTTTATTATTCCTGCCCGGTCTCCCTTAGGCCCGAATTCATAGTCAAATAGGGGCTTCCCTAGAGGACTGTTCTGGCGCTAAATTAAAACTCAAGTGCGAATTCATCCTTTATGCACCAGACATAAGGCGAATGCTGAATGACGGTTCAACCTCCGGCTATGAATTCAGGCTTTAGTGTCCTGTTGAAAAGAAAAATACCTGCTCAACAAGTCCAATAAAACCTATTTTGTGTCCGTTACACACGAGAGCATGCGTTATTTTCCCGTCACCAAGCGGCCGGCCGGTTTCGTTGTCGATCACATTCGACATCAGCCAAGGGAAGTTGCACTGCGCCACTAGGCCGGAGAGGACTTCTAGGCCGAAATCTGAAATGTCAACACGAACAAGATCAATCGATCATTCATTCAATTACTGTACAGTTCACTCTTCACACAAACATTTAAGGCATCAGCCGATCATCATCGTTTATTTTACTTTTTTATCTAAGACGCTACTAAAAATCCTACTATCCTACTAATATTAAAAACGCGAAAGTTTGTGAGGAAAGATGTTTGTTACTCTTTCACGCAAAAACTACTGAACGGATCCTAATGAAACTTTACAGTAATATAGCTTATACATCAGAATAACACATACGCTACTTTTATCCGGGTACCACGCGGGCGAAGCCGTGGGCAGAATCTAGCGTAAAATAAACGACGCTTCATAATGAATGAGCGCTTTGAAAGCTAGATATTTTTCTAAAATCAATAATTACTCATTAAAATTCACAGATTGAGAGTATGAATAAATAATTCTACTTTACAGAATGAAAGTAAAGTCAAAGTCAATAGGTTTTTATTCATTGAAATCACAAGGATCATATAGAAACGTCAACTTAAAAACTACGTGAATTTAAAATTTGAAAGTGAATTTACGCCGGTTCCTCGCGCGCGACCACAACACACAGCTAATGTCCAAAACCCACATGTAAATGTTGTGAGTTACAGGTAAATGCTGAAAGTTGTTGTGAGTTACAGGTGAATGATGAAAGTTGTTGTGAGTTACAGGTGAATGATGAAAGTTGTTGTGAGTTACAGGTGTATGCTGAAAGTTGTTGTGAGTTACAAGTGAATGCTGAAAGTTGTTGTGAGTTACAGGTGAATGCTGAAAGTTGTTGAGAGTTACAGGTGAATGCTGAAAGTTGTAAGTTACAGGTGAATGCTGAAAGTAGTTGTGAGTTACAGGTGAATGCTGAAAGTTGTGAGTTACAGGTGAATGCTGAAAGTTTTAGGTGAATGTTGTGACAGCATACCGAAATCATGGTTCCCGAATACAGCACAGTGTGTGCCGATCTCGTTTAGGACAGGTACCATCTGCTCGCCTTTAGTAAACGTACTTACTGAAATTACAAAAATAAACGCATATAATTCCAGTAGCAATAATAAAAATATTCAAGTAAGTACTAAGTAAGAACAAAATAAAATAATTACAGTAAGTAGGAACAAAATATATATTAATAAATATCCAACAGTCACATATAGACGACTTCTGCGACGCAGTGGGCGAAAGCCCGCCTGAGACACAGAAGGTTGAGGGTTCGTCTCCCACCGCGGGAAAAATGTTTGTATGATCTGCGAAAATTTGTCTCAGGTCTAGATTTTTTTATTTATAATATGTGTGTATTTAAAAAAATGTGTCTAAGTAGTGGATTAGGCATGTATTTCCCATAATACAAGCTCTGCTTAGTTTGGGGCTAGATGATGCTTTGTGAAAAATGTCCAGCATTATTTATTTATGTGTATGAGTTTTAGTTCTTGTACTCACGCATACTCGGAGAGAAGGCATCCCCACTGAATAACACCAACGGGTTTAGATGTTGCAAAGCCTTTACTGCCGTGCTGAATCTTAGCGCGCCGCCCACGGGTTCTGTATCTGCAGAACATTAAACCTCTTATTCATCGCTCACTAACTTCAGCAAGACGCTAACTCTAGCCCAGGGGGTATAGACAAATAACTCACGCTTAGTTTTCCTTTCGCGCTAACAAAAATTTCAAATAACTCACGCTTAGTTTCCCTTTCGCGCTAACAAAAATTTCAAATAACTCACGCTTAGTTTCCCTTTCGCGCTAACAAAAATTTCAAATAACTCACGCTTAGTTTCCCTTTCGCGCTAACAAAAATTTGTAAAGATAAAACTTGGCAGTAATCCCGTGACATTTTCATAGCTAATGTAATTTCCATACAATACAATCTTTCCGCAGGCGTTAACGTCAACAGAAAGTGGTATTTGTCTAAACCCCTGTCCTTTTCTTACACTAAACAAAGGTTAGAGGCAGATAACTTTTATTACACTTGTAAAGTTAGTGAGTGATTATGAATAGGAGGGTAACTTATATTTTGCTTTCCGAGTAATTCCAGAACATCCTACACGGGTAAAAAGGATTTCTTTGAATAAGAAAGACTGATTTCTCGAAATATTTGGTTATTACAAAAATATATTTTCTTAGTTTATTGCAATATTTTTCAAACAAAAATACTGCTTATCTTTTTTGAAGACAATATTTTTCTCAATTTTGTTCTTACTTGAAAATAAATATGTTTATTTCAAGACTTATTTTATGTCGTATCAAATAAATGTGTTAAATAAAACTATATGTTTCTTGAATCAAATTTATTTATCTCGTAACAAATAAAATAAAATGAGATGATTTTTTACTATTACGAAGAAATTATTGTCTAGCGTCTATAGGGAGAGAATCATTTTCTTGGAGGTAATAAAAACATCTTAATGGAAAGCAATTTGTCTTTCTATAAGAAATCAGTTTTTACCGTGTATATACATAGTATCAAATATGAACCTTATTATATTTTTTAATTTGTGTTAGTTTAAATAAATTAATCTATCTATCTATCCTCTTTGATTTGCAGAATGACATTTGAAGACCTCTGTGGCGCGGCGGAGACGCAAAAGGGCAGGTTCGATTCCCGCTGCAAGTTAAGTTATCGTGGTTAACGAAATATAAATAGAAGAATAATAAAATACGTGATTAAGTCGTAACATATCTTTATTTTCAAGTTGTTTTTTTTATTCTGCAGAAACTACTTATTCGATAATAAGTTCACGTTGGTACATGATGCGGTCAATGATCTCGATCCACGGTTTGAACACAATATAAAGAGAGAGTAAAAACGGAGCAGAAAAAAAAGATAAATGAACAAATATCCTAACTGACTTTGTTGCATATAATCTCCGTAACTGTTTGACCAATTTAGATGGAATTTAGCACAGGTTTAGATCGTGACTTATAATATTAACTAAAGGTTACATTTAATCCAGGTGGGATCAGTGGGCGAAGCCGTGAGCAGAGGCAAGTACAGAATAAGATTGAATAAAACGAATAAACTTACTAGTAGTCTGCTCAATATTGTACACATCGTTAAAATGTATGATAACAACATCGTCTCCCATCCCTCGGCCGGCGAGCTGACTGACGGCGCGTCTTCCGACCTGACGGACCTCGAGTGATGCCTGGAAACGAGGTGGTATTGTTAGCCAAAGTCAAAGACAACATTCATGTCTTCATTAAAATAACAAGGATCACTTTGAAACGTCAATTTTAAATCCTATTTTCCTATTTTTTATCCTATTTTTAAATCCTTTGTCAAGGAACACTACTTATCCTTCAGTCGCTAAGTGTTGCCTGTTTCTGGTTTACTAAAGTATGTATTACTAATAAAATAGTTAATGATAGTATGTAGGTATTATGATGTGTAGCAAGTAATTATGTAAGTAAAATAATAATATAGTTTTCTTAGTATGTGGCACACCACTTACGAACCCCTTGTAATCTTTCGTACAGTCCGTTCCATCCAAAGGTTGTCTGGTCTCGCTAATTAGCGATACGACCGCCCATTGTACAACTGTTAAAGTTTGTACTAATTATTTAAGCTGAAATATTTGCTGTGCAATGAAGTCTTTTCTATCTTCTATCTATCTATCTTTTACTGTATTTTCCTCCACGAACAAGCCAGGATGCAATCCTCTCTCAAAACAATACCATTCAGTTGTATTCCTCGACGGAGTCCGTACTAAGCGTTTTCCCTAGGAGGGTGTTTATTTATATGTTACCATTTATTTCCGAAACGGCAACCATTTACCATTTAAAACCTTTGGTGCGCACTATCCATGGATGAACTGTTGTTTATTCGGCGATGGTTCTGTCCCACCGCTCTTTTCCCTTAATCGGACAGCAGATACGGCAGATACCAAAGTGGTTATTTAGTCTGTGTTGTCCGATTACAGGGACAGCAAAGACTAGCCAGTTTCTGTTACCGAAGCAGCAGATTTGGTTCGGATGCTTGGGTAGAAAAGGTGCTTAGGCTGTCTAAGCCGTTTTCTAAGGCTGTTTTTTTAGTCCTGAAGTCACTACCACACCTTAATTCTAATCTTAAGGGCCGTTAAAAAGTGAAATTGTTATCTTTAATCAGCCCTGAATCAGATATGAACGGTTACTTTTTTAAGTAGAATTTTGTATTTCATAAAATCTAACGAAACCCTTCTAGTATGAGAATTTTTTACGCGTAGTCATGACAAACAGACTGTCGCTTTATGAAGAAGCTAGTTTAAATCCTATTTCCCGTTATACAAGTGTTATAACTGTCTACATAACAAAATTTCATCCCATCCTAAAGTGCGCAAAAACGGTACAATCAAATAATTCTATACTTTGGGACAATTTAACTCCTTTTAAATCAAGGTGGGGCAGACTATTTCCTGTTCAATTCCGTCAGGGGAACGCGGTAGCTATATCGACAAAACTGTATCTATGTAGGTACTTTGTTTGGCTACATTCTGAGCTCGTAGGTATTCGGTAATCTCAATTCAGCTTGCAAACATGTCAAATGATCTAACATTGACCTTAGTCTGCTTTTTAAAATTATATGTGCTCTAGTTTTTGTGGTTAATAATTTTTATATATATTTGCAATTAAAACTATTTGAGCTTTAACCTTTTTCGCATGTCGTTACCTTCGCGCTACCTTGATTTGCTGCCAAGTAGAATGCGGGCAGGAAATGGACTACAAAACACATTACGTGATTCGCCTTAATATAGTTGATACCATAATGAAGTACCATAATAGAAAGTCTTCAAGATGACCTTGGTTTTACCAGCATGGCTTTTCTTGTGCGGATTAGTGTACGGTATACAAAAGAAAAAATGAAGATACATTATATAGGTAGTTGGGTAGGTACATACATAATACCTACCTACTTTGCAACACTTATGAAAGTGGAACTGAAACTGTGACTTCGAAAACTTATCATCTATTAGTGTTCCATTAAACGATGATATGCTTGCAACCTGTCACTTAACCAACTTACAAAATGCGGGTATGTGACAAATTAAATGATTGGACTTGCTGAATACCCCGAGCTTGGTGTCTTCATGTTTCTGCATACCTACTGAGTATGGATCAAAGTCAAACCAACAAGTTTTATTAACTGAAATCACAAGGATCACGTGGGAATTTCAACTTATACCTAAGCTATGTGAATAAAAAAAGGATTGGACCCAAATAGTCAGCAATAGAGACAAATGGAAGGATCCCTCCTTCCAGGGAAGCCTTTGCCCGGCAGTCGGATACCACAAGCTCATAATAATAATAATAATTACTATTATTTATAACACATGCATAAAGAGGAACATATAAATAAGGAATTAACTACTTATTACAATCTAGATACACATACCAACCAACCTACATTAAAATAGTGTAGCTATTATCAAAATATCTCGGTGCAACAATCTTCTCAAGCTATGGTCTATCACAGCCAATAGGTTTAGGTGCTTTTTGCATAAATTCTTAAACAAACTAACTACATCAGACATTTAAATCTACTCTACCCTTATCTACAGTGTGTGTTCCCACCATCCAAATAACATTTAAAAACAGTCATGTGCATGTATCCTGGTCTTGGCACCAATGAATGTTACAAATTTTGTGCTCAAAACTGTGATGGAAAACATTGCCTGGCATGCTCAAGAACAAAAAATCTAATTTGCTAGTGTTCCTCTAAACGAGAGGTTTTGCGACCAGTCATGTGGAAAACCTAACTAGTTGCAAAACTCGAGTATGTGTCAAATATAATGTTTGGATGTATCTCTGACCACCCTTACTTGGTATTCTCACAGATCTGTATACTGAGTTTAGTCTGAGGCACTCCATAATGGGGATTATAATTTGTAAGTGTTATTGTTTTTTTTTTTATAATGTGCATATATATCAACTGCACTCATAAAATTACAGTAGAATTAGAAATTATGGTAGAATCATTTTTTTCACAACTAGTGAATTTTGCAAAGCAGCGCCCTCTAGTGATGTGAAGCTACGAAACTAATTTAACATCCCAATTCAACCAGTTTCAATTTTTTTTTAATGAGTTGTTGAAAATTTGCAAGGACAGGAGCCTATTTATGGATTTGTCATAAGACATTTGTATTTTCTCCCAAACAGCTCATTAGATTTTAATGGTTTTTTTTTGTAGATTTATATGATGGGGTTCTGAAATAGTTTTTACTGTCACTAATCACTAGGATCACTGCAATAGACTATGGTCAACACAAGCATTTTAAAAAGTAGCATAATTAACTTGTTAACAAAATTAATTGATGAATGAATTTTTGTGCAATAAATATCTCTGGCCATAACACTAGTTTACATCTTGTAGAAGTCACACTAATATCTGTAACTTGTTTTGACCATAGTCTATCACTGCAATACACTATGGTCAACACAAGCCTTTTAAAAAGTAGCAAAGTTAACTTGTCATCTTGTAGAAGTTACACTAATATCCGTGCATAAATTATCTTTTTAATATCTATAACCACCGACATGGCAAGCTACTCTAAAATAATATTCACATGCCTGCTTCAGCCAGCCAACCACGGACCGCACACCATCGGTCACCTCCCCAGGCATGTCCACGCTTGTAGATTCAATGAGAGAGCTCCAACGAGATCGGAGGGCTGCCTGTGCGGCGAATGATGCCATAGCTCGCCCACACTTCACTAGAACCATTTTTTTTATTTGCTAGAATTTCGAGCTCATTATTTTTCTAGTCTTTCATTACTTTTACATTGAGCGTTATTATTTTTGAAACAACCATCTTGAGTTCACTTTTGGTATTATAAGTTGTATAATATGTTTAGAAACATATTTTTATCAGTGATATCTATTTCATATTTAAATGTGGCATGAAGGATTTTAGTTTTTTTTTTAAATATGTATAGTCAAAACAGCAATTGGCAACATATTTTTTGCATGGTTAGCAATAAGGTGCATAATTTATTTAGTTTTTTTTTTGGTCAGTAACCAATATCAATTCATCTTTGTTTTTTATGAGTGATAAGTATTTTCCATATTAAATATCATAAACTTGTCCCATTTATCAATGAAATACATAGGTAGATGTAGAGACATTATTCTTGGAGAGTGTTTAGCATAAGTTATGTCTACAAGGCAGGTTTCAAGGTAAACTGTTTTTTGAGGTCACTCAAATTCAGCACAGCACAACCATTTGCTTTAAAGTTAACTTTGTTCTTTATTCAAATATTTCATAACCGATTAGCAATAGCACTAATTTTCACTAAAAAAAGTTTCAGTCTGTACAATACTGGTAGTCAAGATTTATGAAATAGATGCACAAAACCTTTTTTGTAGAAACTTGCCAATCGATTTACGAACTGAAAGCAGCTCTGCACTTCGCGAGCGCAATGCCGTAGCACAGATTAGTATCATGTATGGCGTGGAATGGTAATGAAAAGAGCTAGGTCAAGGCACCTTCCTCATCTATTTTTACACCTAAATATTTATATGTCCTCTTTGCAGCTAGGTGGAAGCCAACATGTTAAAGTTTTTGACGTATGTTATCTATTATCAGTTGCATTCCGTCCTCCCCGAGAACGACCACTACAGTATTATTTTTTTAGATAAAGTTAAAATTACTCGTACTTACCCAGATAATTTACGGCGCTTGAATGAAACACCGGTTCTTGTGCAATAAAACGGGGAGTTTTATTCACTTCTCTCACAAAACACTTATTTTAATTAAGAAATTTTACTTTGAGTTTGAAAAGATTGACTGAATTTTTATGAATTATTTTTGCACACCCCGGAATTCAGCAACTTTTGACATTTCAGTCTCAACCAACAGCAATCAGCATTTGTCAAAATTGAAGCCAGACGTCAAAGTAGATCGGCTGTCATCGTGCTGTCATGAGTAGATCCACTCCATTCCACGCAGAACGCTAGCCGTACCGTATTCCGGTCCCACAGTCACAGCTCAGTCTATGTAATGTCACAGATATTATAATATGTACTAGTGCACTACTTGTTCAACCCGGTCATCAACTCGTACGATTGCTTTTTGCAAAAGCTTTAGAGGCTAACCCACATAGGTGCGGTCGTATCAGATTTGTTCACATTTTTGTTACTAAGGTTGATATACGCAATATATCAACCTTAGTAACAATAAACGCAATGCGTTTTAACGTCCAACTACTTCTATTGCAGTATTATTATCGCAGAAATGTGTAAGGTTGCATGTGTCATTATCATAATACTAAATGTAGATAGTTATATAAACTCTATTGTGCCATAACATCATTCTAAATTAGGTGCCTACAACATACAAAAATAAAGTACACTATCAACAAAAACAAACAAAAGAAATGCACAACGGGCGGTCTGTAGGTAGTAGCACAGATATTATAGGTAGGTAGTAAAAACAGACTGATATCGTTATTATGGATTTTGTTTTATTAACGCAACGCGCAGCGTGGCCTTACTTTTAGCCTATATGCTGTGGTCATACTTAATACGGTTGAATTTATTAATATGGCAGAATTGTGACAAATCGTTACAAAAGCCATAATCAAGAAGTGAAGTGGAGTGAAACCATTAATAACTAGTTTATTTTTTCATAAGATTTACAAGATAAATCGCTTACATAATGAGAAACTGAGAAACCATCGATATGAAAGTGCCTAATACCTCTACCTATTGATAGAAACTATGTGCAACTGAAAACAATTTGACTTGTCAAACGTTTGTCACCAAATTCCTTTAAGATACCTATTACCTACTCTGGTGCCTGGAAATCCTAGTTTTAAAGGGATAATACGTGACCGATGGTGAAAGGATTTGGTGTGCCTACCTAGCTCACATTGTCTTAATTTTCTGTCCATGCCGGTTTACTCTTGATGTTTTAAAAGGAAATCCTAGTATGGAGTCAGGGCAGGTCTAGCAATATGTGTGATGATAACTTGGTAGGAAAGACAAAATAAACATTAAAATAGCTACTGGAAACAAAGAGCTACAAAGAGACAAAGAGCCAAAGAGCCTCGTTCAAATTAGTTCAATCAGGGATCGCCCGTTTGTGAATCATCATACCCGATGAAAAAGCAACATGCCATAGAAACCTCATTAATCGATCACGAACCTGTTCCAAATTTAATATAAATGGGGTCAGCCAATCAGGTGATCCTTAGTAGCCACGACAAGGATAAAAAAACATCTAAACATTAAATGTTTAGATTGGTTACTATTATAGTATTGCAAATTTTGCAATACTATAATAGTAACCAATATACTTCCGGCAACTATGGGCCAAAAAAAGCAAAAATCTGGCATTCGAGTTTTCACTCGCCGCCACGTTATAGAAGTGCTAGACATTAACAGGAGCTAAGCTAACGTGTTAATAAAACCGCGAGGTTCTGTGAGGCCCGCCCAAGGAACATGCGCCGCCTGCCGTCGCAGCCGCGCGGGCGATCGTCCGCAGCGCACGTTACAAGGGAGTGCCCGGCAAAGCGCGTGACGTCACGTGCTGCAGATCTTCTAACTAACGCTAGTGATCTATGTACAGTATTGTAACATCACACTATCTAGGAGATACACTTCCAATAGCTTAAACTATTCTCTATTTTGATATAGTCAGCGGACGAAAAAACTTTGCTTGCGCGATCTAGAACTTTCACCGATAACACTGAAAATTACGAACAGATTATACTTTTTGTACTTTCACTCAATTTTCATGACAATTGTTAGTTTTTGGGTATAGATTAACTTTGTAAATATCATTATTTGTAGAACAAAAATAAACTATGAACTGATCTCTGTGTTAAAAGCGCTACCAGGGCGGCATCTAGTAACTGCAAGGAGAACTAAGATAAAAATACTCTTTTATATTATGTAGTCTTACAAAGTTTCCTGAAACTACCACGAACCCTGAAAATCAGAGAGCGAGCATATAACGTTCACATGAATTGGTTTGAAATTTTGCCGTGGTTTTCGGTACACTTAATTATTTTGTTATTCTTGAATGGTAGTAATATACATATATAATAATATTATTACTTAATACCACAAAGCTCTATGGTAAAAAATATTAGAACCCAGCCTTGTAAACAAATGTTTTTATTCCTTTTTCGTAGCAAGAACGATCGATGAGTTCCCCATATAAAAGAGTTCAACGCGCTTTTTAATATTATTTTATACCTATCTACTTTTATATAATTTTCATTGCAACTATGAATGTAAGTTTATTACCTGCTTGTTAAACAAAAACATGTGTTTAACGTTTTCATCTTGAGATTGCTTTATAACTAAGTTAGTATTAATCTCTTTCATTTTTTGTAGTTTTACAAAGTTGTGTGAAACCAGCACGAACCTTGAAGTACTAGTATACTATATTATGTGTGCTTTGAGCAAATAAACATAGAACCGGAGAACAGAATGGGTGCTTTACTCCGAATCAACTACATACCTACTAACGTGGTTCTGAATTTTGCCACGGTTTTCATTAAGAAAGTGGCGCCTTCAACCTTTTAAGACGTTAGTAAACGGTTAAATTCAGCAGACAAAACTTTTTTTTATTGATATATAGCTTAAAAATCAAGATAAAAATAAAATATAACCTTGGAAAGGGGTGACTGTGAAAAACTCTTAATTTTTGCAAATTTAGCCGAGTTTATCTAAAAAAAACATACTTATGTAAGTGACAAGCATGTTGATACCGGACAAAGTGTACAAAGTGGACAAAGTGTGATTTTGGGCGCTTATAAACTAAATAAGTTGCCACTGAAGATTGTCGTTGATACTTTATAATAAACTCCTATTTAGTCCTTCATAGATATAGTATTTTATATATCTGTGTCCGTACTAAAGACATCAACGCACATCGCAGTTTTCGTAGCATTTTCGTAGTAGGTTGCAGATGTTTTTTTAAATTTATTTTTTATGTTAAATGCAAACATTTAAAACCTCTTCTGATGGATAGTGTTGTTGTGTTTGAGGATATACTAGAACCATGTTTAGAAATATGATCTACGTATGTAGCAATGACGGTATTGACGGTAGGTAAAATACAAAACTAGATTTTTCGAAAAGTCATGTGTGAACCTAGTTATGAGGAGGTTGTAAACTTGGACAAAAAAAATTGACGGCAATATTTTTATTGAGAGAATATATAACTTTATGACTACCAGGGGCAATGGTACCAAAAATCAGAATCAGCGTCGAGCCAATCTATTATTTTACCATTTTCCCACATGTAAGTGCCTTTCAACTTCGGCGACGCTTCCAAAATAAGATACAAAATATTTTTAGCTGCCTCATCCGGCTCTATATCTCCCTCACTGTTAGCCATATCTGTGATAACATGCCCTGGATGAACAGCATTGATGGATATATTACTGTATTTCCTCTGTTGAATTTTCGTTAGCGCAGTCAGCGCGATTTTAGACACCCTATGCTCAGCATGCTTTCCTTCGTCAGCAAAATCATTTTTGTCAAAATTTCCATTCCGTACACTCTCTAAATACTGATTGACAAACTGATTTAGTTGTTCCACGGTCAAATCAGGGCTTTGGAGTATTTTCAACCAGTGTGCGTTCTTGAGATTGGAGAGGTGGCCACACGCGCTTGAAATATTCACGACCCTAGCGCCATCTCTGAGCAGCGGGAACAAATACTTTTCAATGGTCAGCAAACTTCTATAATTAGTGTCGATGTTCCTCTTCGCTGCTTCGTAGGTCGGGTAAATCTGCTGCCATTCCAGAATCGCCGCATTATTCACAAGAACATCGAAGCCGCCATGCTTTGTTTTGATGTAATCAGCAAATTCTTTCACGCTTACATCGTCAGTGATATCAAGCTGATGAAATTCTGGTTTCAATCCGATTTCGTTAAGCGTTTTCACTGCTTCTAGTCCTAAAGCTTCGTTTCGGGATGTTAGGTATACTATCCCGTCAAATTTTTGGCAGAGACCTTTTACAACCGACAATCCAAGGCCTTTATTAGAGCCAGTCACAACTGCTACTTTTTGAGTCATCGTTTACACGTCTGTTTTCAATGATGAACTAACTGAGAATGAATGAATTCATTATCACACACTGGTTGAACGTAAACAACACCTACCTATCTACTGATAATGGCGTGCAAGCCCCTTTAATAGTTTCATATCCAAAGATACCTCTATTCGCATTGAAAAATAACCAACAATCAATTTAAAAATCTTATTATTATTTGGAGAGTTAATATCTAGGTATTGTGACCAAAGACAATGTGATTTAGTATATTATAGATAGGTATTGACTTTTGTAAGTTCAATGTCACTGTGACAAAGGTATGTACATAGTTTTTGGTGTTATAATAACGATAAGATAAAAATGTGTAGTTATATAACATTATTTCACTCATTTATACTTGTGATTTGTGTAAAACATCATCAGGTACTTGTATAGCATAATCATATCTGTAGTACTGATAACCTGTTTCGAGCCAGGCAGTAGTTCACAAAACCCGTTGATAAATCCTACTAATATAATAAATGCGAAAGTCTGTGTGTGTGTGTGTGTGTGTGTGTGTATGAATGTTTGTTACCACGTATCTCCGTACCTACTAAACCGATTTTGATGAAATTTTAGTTTAGGATCTGGAATAAAACATAGGCTAATCTAATTTTCGAAAATCGACCCCTAAGGGGGTTAAATAGGGCGGTAAAGTTTCTATGAAAAAAATAAATGTTTGATTCGCTCAAAACTCTAAAGTAAATAATGAAACACGTATTTTTTATTTTTTCAAAACTACCCTTTAGGGGTGTGCAATTGAGTTCTAAACTTTGTATAAATTGTAATCCTTGGTTCGATTCATTCAAAAGTTGGTGGACGTAGTTTGAAGCCTGGAGACGGTCATATGCTACTTTTATTAACATACCACGCGGGCGAAGCCGCGGCAATAACTAGTATATGATAATTTCCCACCCATTCATCGATTATTATACAATACACCTTCAATTTGCTTGGATTATAGGTAGAGAAGGCATAACTGATACAAAAGCAAAACTTGATAACATACAATGCCTAGGTTTAACGGTTTACCTCTGGATTACCCATAAACAAGTCTAGACTACTGAATAGGCTCTAATCCTAAACTAGAACAAAACCTTATTTCAGGCTTGGATTATCTTGATCCAAGCACCTAATCACCTAAGCACCTTTCGTTTCATACCGAATAATAAACTAAATTAAATTGGGTTAATTGGGTATAGGCCCTTTCTAGGCATTTCTACTATCTAGATGGAAAATTAGTAAGGTGCCTGGGGCATTTCTGTTTCAGTTTAACTTATAAGTAAGGATTAGCGTAAAATAGCCTGAGAAGAGGCGTAGCTTCGCTGACGTCACAGCGAGCGGTCGTGGAGGGGCGCACCGAGCCTTGTTGAAGCGCGCACGCCAGTCGAAGCTCACTTTTGCGCCAACCCCAGAGATAGACGGACGTTGTTACTTTGCTTGTCGAGTTGTACTTTATTTTTTTTAAATTGATTTAATAGAATTTATTTTAGTTTTGTGGATAATTGTTTTTTTTTTATTAAATATCAATCGTAGTTTCTAACTTAGGCTATTCTGGATAATATAATATTTTTTTTCATAACTTATTTTTAAGAATAAGTTAAGCATTATTAATATAAAGCGTATCGACTTTGGTTTATACTTTTTAGACTTTATTTCATTCTTTGACTAGTACTTTTTTTCGATAAATGAGTTTACCTCGTACGATCGGCACCACACTAAAGCTGAATGGAGGAACTTAAAAAAATAACCAAGCAGAGTTTGTTGCCTGATTCTTTCTTCCTGCCTGATGTTCTGCGTTCATAGACTTTTTCTCAAGCAGACGTTTTACTATCCAGACCATACGAACCTACGTACTTACGTTTTGATTTCAATTGATTCACATTCCCTTATAATATTTGTTTCACGTCAACCCTGAGACTGTTGCACAGTCGACACGTCGGGAAAGTTATAAAAAAACTGTGAACGCGATAAGTACTTGTATTTGTATTTTTGTATTTATTTATTTACTTTAATTAAAACGGCTGCATACCAATGACATTAATATAAGTCAAAATAATTAATAAAATTACAATAAAGAAAATAAAGTAATGACAGAAACAAATGGAAAAAGATAAATACATCGTATAATACTTATAATAAATTATGTTTATAGATCGCGACAGAACCTCTTACTTATATAGTATAGCCACCGAGTGGGTTAAGGATAACTAACTTATCATTAACTTGATTATAATTATTTTGTTAATTGGTTTCTACAGTAACCCACAAAATATCCCAACAATATTAACCTCGCCGGGATTTGTACTTACGACCTCCTGCTTGGTACGCAGGTTCTATACATTGATAGATTTGATAATATTGATATTTCTGGGATATCACTAAACTAGCTTCTGCCCACGGCTTCGCCCGCATGGTAGCCGGATAAAAATAGCCTATGTGTTATTCTGATGTATAAGTTATATTAAGTAACTACTCTAAAGTTTCATCAAAATCCGTTCAGTAGTTTTTGCGTGAACGAGTAACAAACATCCATCCTCACAAAACTTTCACGTTCATAATAAAAGTAGGATCTTATAATATAAAAAAAACAGATAATCGTTGATTTTGTTGATATTTTGATTTTGTATTTGTGATTTTGCCGCTTTTTGACACTAACCAATGACACATACCTTCGAATTTGTAGTTGTAAGGCATGCCGGTTTCCTCACGATGTT
This sequence comes from Perizoma flavofasciatum, assembly GCA_958496245.1. Classification (NCBI taxonomy): domain Eukaryota; kingdom Metazoa; phylum Arthropoda; class Insecta; order Lepidoptera; family Geometridae; genus Perizoma; species Perizoma flavofasciatum. The sequence goes on along the minus strand of OY292443.1, from coordinate 1,821,964 downwards.
TTCCTTCACCATTTTGAGCACTCAATAGCTATTTGCTAACGATTACAAATTATTATTCTCGTCAGCTATTGTGTCTGGAGACCTCTGTCATATAAATATTTCATTGAGACCGAAGGCACGTGGCCGCCATATTGAATAGATTAGTGCTTAAGGATAAAATAAGTCCGAAATGATATTGAATTATTATTAAATAGTTAGTTTTGGAATGTATTGTAGTGTCCGAAGCAGAACTAATTTATTTTTATATAAATTATTTTATTATTATAAGTTCTGCATATACTAATTTATATTTCAGAAACAGACTACAAATAAGTGGGATGGACTAATGTACCTATAGATAGATTTGTACAGTACACATATTGTATGTACTGTAAGTATGTAAAAACGAGAAAAATAAGCATAGCCTTCGAAAAGACAGATAGATTGATAAGTAGGTTCAATCTTTATTTAATCTTTTCAATCTTGCCTGGATATGAGTTATTTTATAAATTCTTATGAACTTACAGTAAGCTGTTCCAGTGCCCACAGAACTAGCAAAAGTTCTGCAAAGCCACTTTGATCACTGAACTGAATTCTTAAGTCTTAGACACCTGAATTCACTGAGCACAAGCCTACATTTTCCATGACCACTCAATTATTATTCATAGGTGGACACCTAAATTCATTGGGTAAGGGTCTATCTGCCACTAAATTGATAAGGCTTGACTCTGAGAGGGAAAATAGAACACAGAGGCGCAGACTAAGCCAGGAAAAGTCGCATGAATATATCTGACAGTGACTATTGGAAGTTTTAGAATATTATTACGACTATACCACGTACTTTACTATTCTCTTGCTGACGTTTCGTTGACCGTTTAGAGGTCCTTCCTCATGAGCACCGTCCGCGACCACGCTTGATGGTCATGAGGCGGGAACACAGTTCCCGTCTCACGGTCAACGAAACGTCAGCAGGAGAAAAGTAAAGTACGTGGTCTAGTCGTAATAATATTCTAAAATGATACTAAACCACGATAATTTTAATTCTATTGGAAGTTTTTTATTAACTAATCCAAAGTTGCAACGTTCTGGTACAGATTAGAAGGTTCTGGCAAGCTCGATGTAAAGGCCTTACCAAGCTGTTATCTGACACATATTTGCGCGCGAACGTAAGGAACAGTCTATGCATATTGTAAAAACGGGAATTTTCACGTACTGCACTATCGGTGAAGGCACCGACTAAGTTTCGACTCATTCCAAGAGTCTTCATCAGGGTGAGGGGTTGCTACTTTCTCCTTCCGCGTCGCGTCGTGCGTGTGGTAGTGCAAAATTCCCGTTTTTATATGAATAGTCAAGTTCACGATAGTTTTTGGAATAAAACAGTCTATGCAATTGATTTTTTTGAAATCGATTTGTATGTGTTCCAGGATGGGTTTAAAATAGGGTTACCTAAAGCTTGAGCATGTGAACGATTTGGCAACCCTTTAAAATATTTATAACGCTCTTTTTGAAGAAACTCATAGTTTGTTAAATTTCAAAAGTGAGATCATTCCATAATTAATTTAAACTTAGTATTCCTCTAATATATCACGGTGTGCGACTACCCAGGCTTTCATTAGTATAAGACCCTTGCATAGAAAGTGATCATACCTGTGTCTACTGTTCATACTTTCTAGTATCTTCCCTCTAAAGCTTTCACGCAAGCCTAATAAATAACTTGGGCCTATCTTTAACTCAATCGTGTATGTAAATTTCAAGGGACTTTGGTGTCTTGGTATTTAATACACTAGATTAACAATTTAGGTTGTAATATCAATAGTAGTTTAAACGAATTATGTATGCAATTCATTTATCTCAAAAGCCTGTAGTTTACACAATGAACGGTTTTCTGAGTGTGATAGATAATATTATTAGATAATAGATTTAATTTAATTTTAACTGACTTCAAAAAAAGGGAAGGTCGTAATTTGGTTGTATTTTTTTGAGCGAATCAAACAATGATGTGCCTTGATATCTTCGCCAATTGTTAACCGATTTTGATCATTCTTTTGTTGTTGTATAGAAAAATGATCTCGAAGAGGTTTCAAAAAAGTTTTATTCCTGAGAGATAGCTACTTTTCCCGTAAAATTCAAAAAACAAGAGATCATGACATGCCGAAACATTTTTTGTGGGCTATTTTACTTTTATTTTTATTCGAAGGAGTGTCATCCCGTGTTAGCAAAATAATATGAGCACGTGAAGAAGTCGGTCTTTTGATGTTTATATTATCTTTTCACAATTCAATGTTTTATATGGGTCTTTATCACGTTTACCTTTTTATTATTTTACCTGTGTTGCAACAATTGTGATCACGGATTGGCTAGAGTAAGTATATTCCAAATTTTGCTTAATTATATATAAATCATGTTCAACTAACTGAGTAAATAAAGGACACTTGATACTTTACGTAAGTCACATTACGTATCTAATATTGATTTATTTCTTCGAATTTATGTTAATCTTATATAGTACTTAGCCTCTGCCCACGGCTTAGCTCGCGTGATATCCGGATAAAAAGTAGTCTATGTGTTTTTCTGATGCTTAAGCTATATAACTGTAAAGTTTCATCAAAATCCGTTCAGTAGTTTTTGTGTGAAAGAGTAATAAACATACATCCTCACAAATTTTTGCGTTTATCATAGTAGTAAATAGGATGATCTCTAAAAAAACTGAGCAGTAATTTGCATAAGAAATCCGCAATTCAACCCATCTAAAGCTCGCTTCAAACGAACGCCTTATGAGTGATGAATAGATAAGCATTCATATGATTGTCGCTTTTGAGAGCCGGGCATTCGGCATGCAAATTAACTGTGGGAATAAAGCCACAGATAATAAAGTTGCCTTCACACGATTCTAGTACGCACGGCCAAGTTGTATGTCATAAGTTCATGGGGAAGGACTTCTAAACGGTCAAAGCTATGTTTTACATACATGGCTTGGAACCCTTGGATGTGCAGAAATAATAGTTTTCGTTTTGTACAGGTAAGAATATAAATTTGTCCCGGTAAAGAAATAAAAAATAATAAAAAAATATAATATTAATAATATAGTTTCTATGACTTTAAATATTATTGTTATCTTATGTAGTAACTGTAATAGGAGCAAAATAACAAATAAATACAAACCTCGTGGAGTAAATGGGATTTTTTTGGGATAAGGCTGTCTTTTTTGTTTCCTTTTTTTAACTTTGTTGCAGTCAAATTGAATAGACACATAGTTAATCTGTAGTTAAATAAGTATATATAAAGCTTTATAGTTGAAAAATCCCTACTAGTTCAATTAACTGAACTATTTTTATGGGAACAATCAGTGGATCTTGTAATTTAAGGTAAATAGGTTTACATAGTTGTACAACAGTATATACAAGAAACATAAGAGCAAATAACAATGGAAGGCCTTATCGCTGAAAGCGAAAGCGATGTAACTTGGTGTCAAGATTTCAATATAAGATAATTACCTGCGATAGTTTTGACTCTGACGTATATAATCGTTAAAGGCGTGGACATTCACTCTTATCGTGTAAACGCAGCATAACAGTTTCTGTGTGAACAATGCTGGGATTATTAACAGGAATAGTATTTCCCCTCAGACGAGTGGGGACTTAACTTTATTTACGGAATTAGATGAATACAATTTCTTTTTATCTAATTTGTTCATCTAGACGGGCCCATACCGAGCTATATCGAGCCGTCTGATATCATGATGAAAATGATAAATGCTTTATCGGTCTGTAAAATGAGTGGAGTCCAAACGTATACGAGACATTTAGGCATGAGTAATGAATGATTTCTACCTGCATCCATAACATTTTTGTATCAATAAATAACTAATTAATTTTTACTGACGCTAGCATCTGAAAGTTTCTGTAAGTACTTACATAAAAAAACGGCCATACATCGACATACGTCACAGTCAATTCTCGAACTGCAAATATAAGTTTATAATCGCAAAAAAACATTTTTTCCGTAAATATTCCGAAAATCGCTTCCGAAAATCAATTGTTTGTTTTATCACTTAAAAAAATATGTTTTTGCGATAACAAACTAACGTTTTCAGTTTGAGAATTGACCACGTCGTATATCGATGTATGGGAGAACATTTTTTCAACTACAAAGGTAAGTTTATCTTTTCATTAGAACCGCTCCGGCCGCCATGGCAACTGAGTTACACAATCAGGGGCCTAACCACGATATTTTATAGCGATTCAGTTCAGGCAAAGATGTCACTTTCCGCTTTGCGTTTGAGGACGCTATGATTTTGTTAAAGCTTTGACATTCGCAAAGCGGGATTTTAAATCTTTGCCTGAATTGAATCACAATATGACTTGATGTTGTCTAAAAAGAAAAAAAAACTTGCTACGCAGCTAGTTGCCGAAGAAGATATTCTATCCAGCCAGCGTATTTGACAGCTGAGTTTCACAACCAGTTGTTCAAAAAGCAATGTTTGGTGCTTTCATCCTACTAATATTATAAACGCGAAATTTTGTGAGGATGGATATTTGTTACTCTTTCACGCAAAAACTACGGAACGGATTTTGATGAAACTTTACAGCTTATATATCAGAATAATAGCAGAATCATTGCGGATACATTCAATCCGGCTGGACGTCAATACGCCGGAGCCGGATTAAAAAACAGTGCTATTTTGTAAAACAGATGGCGGTTATATAAAAGAGATCCGCTTTTTATATACGTTTTGGCTACGACATATAATGTACATGCATCGCTTGCGACCTACCTAACTTTTGGGATCTCAAGCCGAGTGAAGTGACTTATATATTTGTAAGATACAAAGGTATGGATGTTTGTTAACATTAACAACATCCACAAAGTAAATTACGAATAAGTAAATTCCTTTGTAGAGAATGTAGTAACCTACATTATGTTTAGTATAAATTTAACTCATAACGAAAGAACATAAAAACTCTAGCAAGTTTCTAACTAGACTTGGCTAAAAGGATATAAAAATGAAATAAACTCTTAAGGATAATATGAAATTAACCCCTCTACATAACTTTTCATGATGGTAGTAACCTGACTTCATTACTGAGGTTAGAAATACAGTCTCGGTCATAAATTTTCGGATCACTTCGAGATTTGTTTGACATTTGAATTTGAATTATATATATGGCTACCACTGTTTTTTATAAATGTTCTGTAATTTTATAGCTTATTTAAATATGTGTATGTTATAACTAGTTTCAATTTCAATTATATTGAATAAGAGCTAATTTAAGTAATCCAAATTGATTAGCCAAGTCTAGTTAGAAACTTGCTAGAATTTTTATGTTCTTTCGTTATGAGTTAATTTTGTACTAAACATAATGTATGTTACTATATTCTGTACAAAGGAATTTACTTATACGTAATTTACTTTGTGGACGTTGTTAATGTTAACAAACATCCATACCTTTGTATTTTACAAATATATAAGTCACTTCATTCGGCTTGAGATCCCAAAAGTTAGGAAGGTCGCAAGCGATGCATGTACATTATATGTCGTAGCCAAAACGTATATAAAAAGCTGATCTCTTTTATATAACCACCATCTGTTTTACACAATAGCACTGTTTTTTGATCCGGCTCCGGCGTATTGACGTCCAGCCGGATTGAATGTATAAGCAATGATTTTGCTATTATTCTGATGTATAAGCTATATTACTGTAAAGTTTCATCAAAATCCGTTCAGTAGTTTTTGCGTGAAAGAGTAACAAACATCCATCCCCACAAAATTTCGCGTTTATAATATTAGTAGGATGAAAGCACCAAACATTGCTATTTGAAAAATAGGTTGTGATATTCAGCTGTCAAATACGCTGGTTAAAGCAAGAATAGAATATCTTCTTCGGCAACTAGCTGCGTAGCAAGTTTTTTTTTCTTTTTAGACAACATCAAGTCATATTGCGATTCAATTCAGGCAAAAATTTCAAATCCCCCTTTGCGAATGTCAAAGCTTTAACAACGACATAGCTCAAACGCAAAGCGGAAAGTGACATCTTTGCCTGAACTGAATCGCTATAAGACATCGTGGTTAGGCTCCTGATTGTGTAACTCAGTTGCCATGGCGGCCGGAGCGGTTCTAATGAAAAGATAAACTTAACTTTGTAGTTGAAAAAATGTTCGCCCATACATCGATATACGTCGCGGTTAATTCTCCAACTGCAAATGTTAGTTTGTAATCGCAAAAACATATTTTTTTAAGTGATAAAGCAACATATTAACGTTTTTCAGACTTTTTATTTTACTTGCGCTGTGAGACTTTGCTTCTTGCCAAATTTCATGATTTTAGGTCAACGGGAAGTACTCTATAGTTTTTTGATTTATTTGCGAGCATCAAAATATGTCGCATAAATGGCCGTCTTAGAAGCTTGATTTTTTTACAGCTTCAAAAGACCGTAGAATGATATTAATATTGACTTGATACCTTCAAGCGTTCCTGGGAAAAAGGGTCTTGACAGACATACGGATAGATGGACGGACAACGTGATCCTAAAAGGGTTCCGTTTTTTTCCTTTTGAGGTACGAAACCCTTAAAAGAATATAATAATCATCGCTTGTGACTGTACCTATTTGATGGAAAAACTTTTGTACGGATTAGATTGAGTAAGATGGGGTAAGTAAGCGTAATCCACACCTAATAAGAAACAAGAATAGTCAAAGTAAGATAAGAAGTATCCAACATGAACTTTTATGATAACTTCTGTTTGGGTTTATTCATTTTTATCTCTGGTTATGATATCTTTGTTATTGAAATTGTAGGGTTATTGAGATACAAATGTAAATGTATTTAGATCATGACGCTCAGTAGGTATAAGTACCTAGATTGTATGCTGTCTATGCGTCTATCTGAAATCCTACTATAATCTTACTAATATTATAAACGTGAAAGTTTGTGAGGATATCCATCCTCACAAACTTTAACTCTTTCACACAAAAACTATCCAACGGGTTTTTATGAAACTTTACAGTAATATAGCTTATACATCAGAATAATACTGGCTACTTTTTATCTGGGTACCACGTAGGCGAAGCCGTGGGCAGAAGCTAGTGTGTAAAATTTTAATGGAATCGAGATTATACTTTCTGAATTATTAAGACTTATTTATTTCAATCAAGAAAATAAAAGTAGATTTATTTAAACTCTAATCTTTTTCCATTATGATGACAATGAGAAACTGAATATCATCAACAATAGCTCGGATAGATTGTTCACAAAATGTGGAAAATAAAACGTAATTATCTCTGAATAGAAAACATTGTGGTTTTCTACTCCATTAAGCGGGATTGAAATGAAAGAAGCTTATTCTTCGGTATTTGCTTATAATTTTTGTGGGGTAACCATAACTTTTTAGGTTTTAGGATAATTTTAGTCGTTTACTGCTAGCCAAAAATGGTACCCAAAGCGTCCCTATTGATGTGGCAGTACTTTACGTCCGTCTGTCCGTTGGTCGTCACCGTAAAACGTAGTTGAAAATAAATAAATAATGCTAGACATTTTTTCCACAGCATCGTCTAGCTCCAAACTGTGCAGAGCTTATATTAAGGAACTACATGACTGATATACTACTTAATTCATACACGTTTTTTTATACATGTTTTGTTACTTTCTTTGACAAAAAAGGGGCTGCGTAAATAAATAGGTAGATAAACTCTTTATAATACCATGAGGTCAGCTTAAAATAAAATGCAAAAGCATAACCAAATAAATGCAAAATAGGTAAACCTACCTGGTTCATTTGAAACACAAAAGACCTGTGGTATCTTTCAATTTCTATGTACTTTTTCTATTTCATGACCTACGTATGCCCCTCTTAAGATCATGATTTACGATTTAGGTGGAGAAAGTCTATATGGTTTTTTATATAAAACAATGATTGATATAAAAAGACAGAAAAAAAACAAAAGAGTTACCTTGTCAAACAATTAAATATAATAAGTATTATAAATAACATGCAAAGAGAAATAACTTTGAAGAAATAACTTAATTCTCAAGTCTTGTAGTTGCTATCTGAAGGAGTTTAACGCTAGATTAACACTTTTTTTTTTTAAATACGCTCTGTTTGTCTGTTTTTTCTTTTGCTTATCAATCAATGGTGCAAATATAACTAACCTGTTACGTCTGCATCATTAATGGGGCAAATCAATGGGGCAAACGTAACCGCGGGCAAAATTTGAACAGAAACCATACGTATTTTTCCGAACTTGTCCGTCAAAAACTGTCATGTTTGGTGACGTTAAGGAGGTATAAATCACCATTAGGGACCAGTCCTAATTTCCTAGGCCATTAGGGGCGCATTATTACCTTGTTTATAGAGAATATTTCGCTTGTCATCTCCCAATAATTACAGGGACAACGCTTTATCACAAGGAAGTCGTTTGCCAGGTATTTTAAGAGATTTTCCTGGAATTTCTATAAAGCTTGTGGTGATTCTTCCAAGAAGTTTGAAAAGGCTTTTCTAAAACTGTGTTTTCTTAGATAACAATTTGAATTAGGGCCGCAAACTGCGGTGGCGGTGGCGGAGGTGATCTATACATTCTTACACAAACTTTCACAACATCTTGATAACCATTTCCCTTTGATAAATTGTTTGAATATAACGATATATTTTTAAAGGTAGATTTCTTAAAAGTTATAAGCAGTTGTCCTTTTCGGGCATAGGAGTTGCATGTTCTGTACATATTTGTTCTGGTCTGGCTGTTCTGGTACCACGGTACTCGTAGTTCCTGATACCTACGACACAGGGAATCCTTATGTAGGGGCAGCACTATGTGTGTGTTTTTGGGTGTTTATTATTTATTTTATTTATTCTTATAGGTGTTTAACCAATGTGTCCTGCCCATACTTACGTACGGATCTGAGACATGGCCGCTAACAAAGGAACACATGCATAGGATTAGAGTAACACAACGGGCTATGGAGCGCGCCATGCTCAGAATTTCACTTCTGGATCATATACCCAACGTTGAGATTCGACGACGTACTAAGGTTGTGGACGTGAGTCTGCGCATCGCAAAGCTGAAATGGAGATAGGCTGGACACTTGTCTAGAAGGGACGATGGCCGATGGACGAAGGCAATTACCGAATGGTGGCCAAGAGTGGCTCAGCGACCGAGAGGCAGACCACCCGCCCGATGGTCGACTGATATCGTCAGCGTGGATGAGAACCGCAAGGGATCGGAAAGAGTTGCGTTATAGAGGAGGCTTATATCCAACAGTAGGTGCAGAAGGGCTGGATGATGATTCTTAAAGCCAAACTAAAAGTATAGGTGTCTAGGTAAGTTTAATTACATCATAGGTATCTAATGTACTCTAGGTACGATTTAGATGATGATGGTGTCAGCAGACTGACTATGCTGGAGTTTTGGTCTCCTGTTTACTGGTTTGTTTGCTTTAACTGACACTTTTGTATGATATGAACACAGGTTTCAAACGTCTCCGTAAAAATTTCAGTCAAGTTTGCTAAGATGGATTTATCAGGAAATTTTTAATAATAATTAATAGTCAATGTTATGTTAGGGGCATCATCTAGACTTATATTAAAAAGTGAAAAGATTGTAAGTTGAATGTATGAGGTAATCTCCGAAACTACACATTCGATTAAAAAAAAACACCAATATGTTGAATAATTTTACCGTTAAAATAAAAGGGTGTTTCGTGGACACTAATTTTGTAACGTAAGTCATCATCTAACTCAAAAGTAAGCAGCTCTTGTGTTATGGGAACTACATGACTGATATACAAATTATATACTTTTTTTTGTAAATAACTAGTTTCTGCTCACGGCTTCCCCCTCGTGTTAACCGGATAAAAGTAGCTTATGTGTTAAAATTATGTATAAGCTATATTACTGTAGTTTCATCAAAATCCGTTCCGCAAAGTAGTTTTTGCTTAAATGAGTAACAAACATCCATCCTCACAAACTTTCACTTTTATAATAATACTAGCTTCTGCCCATGGTTTCGCCCGCGTAGTACCCGGATAAAAAGTAGCTTATGTGTTATACTGATGTATAAGCTATATTACTGTAAAGTTTCATCAAAATCCGTTCAGTAGTTTTTGCGTGAAAGAGGAACAAACATCCATCCTCACAAACTTTCACGCTTATAATAAAGAAAATGCAAGGAGAATAGTAGGATTGACAGACAGCTTTAAATAAAGTAACAAGTACTACGAGCAAACCTACAAGACACCATTTTACGTCTAACCATTAGAGGTCTACGTTCCCTCTCAATGTCCCTGTCATCCTTGAGATCTTGTAACAAATGATAAACATTTAAAACTAATGAACATAATTGGTCGGTAGTTAATTATTCTCTGATGATAATGACGACAACAATGCGACACCCAACTCGTGTGAGCACAATGTAAATTACTTGTAGTGATGTGCCCTGTTTGGAGTAAACCCTTAATAACAAGACTGCTGTGGTTTTGTAAGAGGGAGTACAAATATCCTTTGATAAAAAGTAGCTCTTACCTAAGACAGAGTTAAGAAATGCATTTGCCCGACCGTTTTTTCGCCGACTTACGTTGCAAAATAAAATTGATCTCAACGAAAACATACATACCACAGGCACTAAAGACATGTTAGATAGATAGATAGTATTTTATTCAACAAATACAACACAGCAAAGACAAGTACAAATGAAAAGAAATACAAATAACCAGTGCTAACGAGGGCAGTCTATGCTACAATGGTAGGTATGAGTAGAAAAGCTTATTGCTGCTTCGCCAAGGCGAAGCGGCACTGATTTTCAGATAGGACCTAGGAAGTGAGGGGTGACCTCACGATCGCAGTGTTGCAGAAGGAAAACAGTGAAGACAAAGTGAGTGTGGACAAAGAGTGTGTGATGAGAAATGGATAGACAAGGATAGTTAAGTTTAATAAAATTGTACCTACATTAATGAGTGTGAGAAGGAAATGTGAAAGTTGTACTGCAGCGACCGACAAATCGTGCGTGTTGTACAATTTGGTAAGTTGAAGCTATAGTAAATAGTGTAAATCACAAGCTTTTTTATATAGTTTCTTTAGTTTAAATCTAGAAGTACCTACTAACCAAGTGTTGGTTAAGAAAAAAAAATACTAACCGAAAAACCAAGTTGTATATAGTAAAAAATGTATATTTTCGCGAAAGAGTGTTATTGTACATATAGGTAACTTTTGTTCTAGACTTCTTTAAGTTCGGATATTTTCATAGATGGTAAAAAATCTGTTGTTTTAGGTAAAAAATAATAAATCAGCTGTTATAGGTGGTGCAGTCTTTGCTGCCAAATTTTTATTCTTTTAGTACGTCCGTCCGATTTTAAACCTTATGATGTATAAAATAGCGAGTAATTTTACGTCATGGAGAGTGTCGGACTGAAGATCAGCAGAACGAAAACTGAACATCTGTTCTGCGACTTCGGTGGTCCCTCCAATTTCACTCATATTGCCTTAGATGGTGTATCCCTGCCAGTTAGCTCCGAATTTAGGTACCTCGGTTTATTAATCCAGAACGATGGCGAGATAGACCGGGATGACAAGAACAGAATAAATACGGGATGGATGAAATGGCGACAGGTTACAGAAGCTACATGTGATCCACGAATGCCCCTTAGGCTCAAAGGAAAAATTTACAAAACGATCATAAGACCTGTCGTATTGTATGGATCGGAGTGTTGAACAACCAAAGGTATTGATGAAAGAAGAGTGCATGCAGCTGAGATGAGAATGTTGAGATGGATGTGTGGAGTTACGAGAATGGACAAAATAAGGGATGAGTATATCAGGGGAAGTTTGAAAGTAGCACCCCTGACGGAAAAGTTGAGGAGTAATAGGTTAGGATGGTATGGGCGTGTCATGAGGAGGGAAGAATGTCACATTACGAGAAGAGTGTTAAATATGAATGTGGATGGAAATAAAAGTAGAGGTAGGCCAAAGAAAAGATGGATGGATTGTGTGAAGAATGACATGATTAAGAAAGGAGTGAGTACTGAGATGACGGCTGATAGAGGAGAGTGGAAGAAGAAAACATGTTGTGCCGATCCCACGTAATGTGGGATAAGGACAAGAAGATGATAAGACTTTGGGACCTGAATGAACTAGTGTACTATTAGGAACGAGTATAATTGAATAGTAGGTACGTTCTAGGTCACTTGAGGGAATTCATTCATATTAGAACATCGCTCCTGTACTACACAAGCCTACAATTGATGCTGATTAGCTGGATGATATGAGAAAATTAACCAACAGACAGTACAACTTTTGGTAAGCGGTTACCTTAGTCTATCTAGGTATGTACGCTTTAACACCAGAACCATCAAACGCGCATTATCGACCTTCTAAAAAGTGCAATCCGCCCTTTTACTTTTGGTAAAACAATACCAAAAGTTAGAGTTTCAAAAGGTTCTCTGGAACACGTCACTTTTAGTGATATCTATATATCTAATTTGCGATAAAAATTTCGTAAGCAAATCAAAAGGGACTCGCAGTTACTCCCAAAGTTGCTCATCACCATCCTTATCCGCTCAAAGCTATCGCAATACAATTTGCATGTGAAAACAGACCTTACGGCCCGCGGGCCAAGACAAAAGACCAAATACATCCGCGGTAATGAGTCCTCCTCACTTTTATGGTAATTGAAACAAGCTCTTCAAGGTACAGTTTAGCCCTTTGATACAAAAGTTGTGGGTTCGATGGGTTTGAATCAAGACGAGAGGGTACGATTTTTTTACCAAATGAACTGAATCACCTTATAAATTATCAGGTAAAGATGGATAAATAAATAAATAATGCTGGACATTTCCACACAGCATTATCTAGCCCTTAAGTAAGCAGAGCTTGTGTTATGGGAACTACATGACGATATACTACTTATATATATTTTTTTGTAAATACATACATATTACCTCTATACATGCCTGAGACAAACATTTGTCACGCAGTGGGAATCGAACCCGCAACCTTCTGCGTCTCAGGCGGACCTTAGCCCACTGCGCCACAGAGGTTGTTAAAAAGGAGATAGATAGAAGATAGATTTTTTCTATTGCAAACCAAGTATTTCAGCTTAAATAAATAATACTTAATTACTACGTATTTATTTAAGCTGAGAGAACTGAACTGAACATTTCAAAAGAGACCTTTTTTTTTAAATGTTATCAAGTAACTTGATTCCTAGCTTTACCCGAACTATTATTATTTATTAAAGTAACTAACAACAACTTAAATAAATAGTAAGTAAGTATTACATATTTAAGCTGAAATATTTGATATTTTTTTTCTCTTTTAGACAAAAAAGCAATATTAAGACATAGTGAGAGTAGGAAAAACACAAAAATAAAATTGGGCAGGCCACATGACAATACCAAAAAATAAAGTAGCATAGCGACAGCATGGTGTCTTCTCTTGAAGTTTTCAGATGCAAAGATTACAATCACTTTTTAGCTCTCATACACAAATCTTACAAAATTAAGTAATCGATCTCTCAGCTATATATTGTGAGTATGATATAATTAGCTTCTGCTCACGACTTTGCCCGCGTGGTACCCGGATAAAAAGTATGTGTTATTCTGATGTATAAGCTATATTATTGTAAAGTTTAATCAAAATCCGTTCAATAGTTTTTGCATGAAAGAGTAACAAACATCTATCCTCACAAACTTTCGCGTTTATAATATTATAGTAGTAGGATTATTTGAACATGTCTTATCAGTTGCTGTTTCCGATCAAAGGGACAACAGAGACTTGAAGCTCGCTATCCGATTTCGTCGGAGCTTTACATTTATAGAAATAGAGAGAAAAGGCTTTATGCATAAGAAAAACTAAGACATAGGCGAACTAAATGCTAATTAGCATTTTATTCCAGCTAACCTTTGTGTAATAAAGAGTTGGGCGGCAGTGCATTTCATTACCAAAATAAGATATTTATTTATTAAATTAAATAACTTACTATTTATAAAAGAAGTAAACTACATAAATAAATGAAAATAATTCATACTTAAATACGTACATCGAAATATATGCTTAGATACATACATATATATTATAAATGCTCAATTTCGTCGACTATTTTGTAGAGAGATTTATCACACTGGTTTTATTTCAATAAATCTATTAAGAACTGATAAAGGTCTCAAAGCTATTAAGTTATATAAGTACCTACCTTAACATGGTCTCTTAACGTAGAGTCGCCAAAACAATCCAGTTATAAGACGATCGACGATCGAAGTACTCAATTTTAACCGTTCGGCAATCTAGTGGTTTTTCGATTTAATATCGGGCATTCTGCGTATCAACTGGTATCCACGAGACGGTTGATGAATGAATAGCTACCTAACTACCTCCTATATTGCATTGCGTCCGTAGATTCCGAACAGGGTAGAACAGGGTCGTTTTCACATTGGACATCACTGATAATGTCAAAAACTGAATCTATTTTATATAGTACACAAATATGGGTATTTGGTTTTGAAAGTGTTAAGGGTAAATTTTTAATTACACTAGCAAAATGGCTATGGGTAAGAGATTATGCGGACAAAATGGCTTATCCGTTTTAAAGACGACCTTTGTGGCATAGTGAGCGTAGGCACGTCTGAGACGCAAAAGGTTCGGGCTCGATTCCCGTCGTGAGACCGATGTTTGCATGATCTGCAAATATTTGTCTCGGGTCTGGGTGTTTTCTATATATAATATGTATGTATTTACAAAAAAAAAGTACATAAGTAGTATATTAGACATGCAGTTTCCATAATACAAGCTCTGCTTAGTTTGGGGCTAGATGATGCTGTGTGAAATATGTCCAGCATTATTTATTTATTTAATTATGGTTTCTTTATTTTGCGGATATTTGTATTTGATTCCAAGGATGGTTCTTAGATAAGTTTTATCACAAAATAACAAGTCAATAGAGGGCGCTGCTACAGACGATGAAAAATATTTGGGTGTTTTAATATTTTGCAAAAATTAACTTTTTTAAACCCTTTATTTGTGAGAAAAATACATATGCAATGTACCATTTATAAACATAATTGAAAAAAATACACATTTTCTGTCGTCTCTTTTGAGAAAGATCAAATAACAGACACGGAAAAAACAGAAACGCTAAATCGGAGGTAAAGGTGACTTTTGATATGATTTTTGGGGCTATTTCCAAGACAAGTGTCCAAATAAATCTTGTCCATTCTACGTTCATCTAAGTCTGTTATGGTGACCATAAACGTTGATTATTTCAGGACAATATTGTTTACGGCTCGCTGAGAGTGCATCGTAAACTATAGTGTTGCCATTTGAAGATTACTACCACAGAGAGATCATAAACAATAGAGCTCTCATTGACAGCTAACTAACAATGTTCACAGTAAAAAATAGTACCATTGAATTAAAAACAAAAGTGTCGTTGGTGAAAGTATTAAAAAAATCAATTAAAATATAATCGTGTTGGCATGTATAATGCAGGTTTATATAATAATAATAATAATAATAAGATTGCAGGACATTTTCACACAGCATCATCTAGCCCCAAACTAAGCAAGCTTGTATTATGGGAACTGATATACTAATTTTTTGTAAATACATACATATTATATATAGAAAAAACCCAGAACAGAGACAAATATTTGCAGATACTAACATTTGTCTCGCGGCGGAAATCGAACCCGCAACCTTCTGCATTTCAGACAAGCCTTCGCTCACTGCGCCACAGCGGTCGCCCTTACCTACAGAGGTCGTTATATGTACCTTTCTGGTAAAGATGCGATATCTTGACGTGGTATGGGGGCCTTAGTCCCATTATCATTAGTGTATCTTTCACAAATAATGCAATGCGAGGTGTTGGTTCGATTCCCTTGGTAAAGTTTTGGCATGATCTGCAAATATTTGTTCCAAGTTAAAGTGTTGTGGTACTCCAAGTTCCTGATACGAATCATGAACCATGTATATAACTATTGTTAGGAATTAAAAAAAAACCGTTTGAATTGTCAATGGTTCGTATATGTGCTGTGCTTACGGTTCGTAGTATCACACGTTCTTTAGAATTTTTCATCTGATGAAGATTACTACTTTTGTTGTCGGTTTGTCATACTCCATGTTTGAGTACGTGATCAACTTTAGTACCATTTTACTATTGTAAAGAGAGCTGCGCAGATGAATAGTAAAACACTCTTGTACGATTTCAAATGCAATTTACGACTATTTTTTTGGCGGTTTTTCATAGTCTATTTGTGTGATTATATGATGAGCTTTAGTACCTTATTACTATTGTCTGAGCTGCAAAGACTATTGTCTGGCGACCGATGTGGCGCGGTGGGCGAAGGTCCGCCTGCTACACAGGAGGTTGCGGGTTCGATTCCCTGTACGATCTGCAAATATTTGTTCCGGGTGTTCTGGGTA
This sequence comes from Perizoma flavofasciatum, assembly GCA_958496245.1. NCBI lineage: Eukaryota > Metazoa > Arthropoda > Insecta > Lepidoptera > Geometridae > Perizoma > Perizoma flavofasciatum. The sequence continues at coordinate 1,805,585 of OY292443.1, read as the reverse complement.
TTTTCTATGTATAATAAAAATATCTATCTATGTAATGTATTGTATTAAGTATATCAGTCATCTAGTACCCATAACACAAGCTCTGCTTAGCTTGGGGCTAGATGATGCTGTGTGGATTGTCCAGCATTATTATTATTATTTATTATTAAAGAGAACATTGTACATTAAAAGTAAATTACTAATCATAGATTTCAAATGAAACTTACAGAGTGAAAATTCCAAAAACTATCGTGAACTTGACTATTCATATTGTAAAAACGGGAATTTTCACGTACTGCACTATCGGTGAAGGCACCAACTAAGTTTCGACTCATTCCGAGAGTCTTCATCAGGGTGAGTGGTTGCGCCGTGCACGGCGCGACGCGGAAGGAGAAAGTCGTTATCCTACTGATGTTATAAACACGAAATTTTGTGAGGATGGATGTTTGGTACTCTTTCACGCAAAAACTATTGAACGGATTTTGATGAGACTTTACAGTAATATAGCTTATACATCAGAATAACACATAGGCTACTTTTTATCCGGTACCACGCGAAGCCGTGCGCAGAAACTAGTATTTTTACAACTGTTAAAAAGACGTCAGGAATCGGCGTGGTTACACGTAGTTTATAAAATCAAGACTTGAAATAAACTTGCTGTGATTTAAAATTGCTGTTTTAATTGGGCATTGGTATAATAACGGGATAATTACTGGTAAATAAAAAGTATGTAACCATTATTAGATAAAATGTTTTGAAATGACGTATTAATAAGAAGGTATTTTCAACATCAACATATTTGAGTTACTTAAAACTTTTACATAACTCAAAAATATTGGTTTGGTCTTCGTAATATTTCTTGCTTCTAGCGGGACCTGAACTTAAAACAATGATTTAAGTACTTGCTAAAGGAACACCTTTTCTGTTAAAACTATAAAAATCGCGATAAAAGTGTGATTTACTGGTCCGGAAGTAAACCATTTGTTTCTCCAGGTTGTCCGACAAAATCAGAAATGATAGTTCCTGTACGGCCACAAATCTCACGTATCTTCTATTTTACACGGCCATTTTACCCGGCTATCAATCATCCCGATTTCATCCCTGCAACTGAATTTAAGCTAATCATCATCAACCTGTAGAAGTTCAACAAAGAGTGCCACGATGAACGGGATTGGATATCATCGGTCCATCGGGTGGGGGATCTTCCTATGATAAAAAAAGAAAGAAAAAACGTTGCACTTAGTTTAGTTTGCAAACGTTGCACAATAATTGTTGTGTTAACTGCAACAAAACGCTGATCTTCCGTTGGAATCAAATACTTAGTAAAATTACGGATGTCTGCTTACATTACGATAAGTAAAATTATGTATATAAAATTACATATTACATATAAATATATAATATTACATATAACATAATACCTAACTATAAATATAAATAAATTTAACGAAGTACAAACTATTAAAACGAAGAAAGTGCGACAAACTGGCAGTTCATGAGTGTCTTTCGTGAAATCATGAACATTGTAAAACAAATGTGGAAGAGAAATATAATAAACATATATTTTAAAAGAAAAAAAAGCAACGACTACGGTATACGGTAAGCATCCAACTTTATGGGAGTATGTTTTCAATCTTACTAATATTATAAACGCGAAAGTTTGCGAGGATGGATGTTTGTTACTCTTTCACGCAAAACCTACTGAACGGATTTTAATGAAACTTTACAGTAATATCCTACTTCCTATCCTACTATCCTACTAATATAATAAATGCGAAAGTCTGTGTGTGGGTGTGTGTGTGAATGTTTGTTACAACTTATCTCCGTAACTATTAAACCAATTTTGATAAAATTTGGAATGTATATAGTTTAGGATCTGGAATAACAATAACACATAGGCTAATCTAATTTTCGAAAATCAACCCCTAAGGGGGTTAAATAGGGCGGTAAAGTTTCTATGAAAAAAAATTGTTTGATTCGCTCAAAACTTTGTACAAATAAACTTTAAAGTAAATAATGAAATATGTATTTTTTATGTTTTCAAAACTACCCTTTGGGGTTGTGCAATTGAGTTCTAACTTTGTATAAATTGTAATCCTTGGTTCGATTCATTCAAAAGTTGGTGGACATAGTTTGAAGCCTGGAGACGGTCATATGCTACTTTTATTAACATACCACGCGGGTGAAGCCGCGAGCAACAACTAGTAGCTTATACATCAGAATAACACATAGGCTACTTTTTATCCGAGTACCACGCGGGCGAAGCTAATATAATATATTTACTAATAATTAAAGGTAGGTAAGACTCGTTATAAAATCGATACTTCGTTTTTTAAGTGGCCATATGCTTTTTGGTGACTTTAAAGAAATATTTTGATATTTTATTTTTCATGGTTTACGCATAAAGCCATGAAATACTTTGCAATCTTAATCGGTGGTGGAATGTTGTTTCATCACTTTGAAGCAGCGTACCTGAAACTGCCTCTTAAGGATGACGAGTGATTTCGTTGGTCTAGTTTTAGAAATCCACGTAAGTCCTTCGCGCAAGAACTTAAGCGTATTATGTTTAAGTACACCAAATTTACAGTACACAATTTAATTTAATTTAATTTAATTTATAAGATAAGATAAATTTTTATTGTACACCAGTAAATACAAAATAATCACGAAAAATAAATTAAAATAACACCTAGTGGTATAATAGGCGACCTTATCGCTGAAAGCGATCTCTTCCAGGCAACCTTTGGATGGACAGAAACTGGAAGAACAAATATAGTAACTTAAACCTAATCTTGTGACATTTTTTACCGTAATTAACCCCCCTTACTTATAAAGATTTAACAATTTTTTTTAAATACATAATCAGAAAGCAGTTTTTAGTTAATCAAATGCTAAACAATCCTTATCAGACAGGCCTTTAGCGAATGGAAAGCTAGATAGATAGATATAAAATGCTTTCATAAGCTAAAACAAGTACATGTGCGAACTTGAGGCTAATTTGCATTTTCTTCCAGCTATCCTATTGCGTTATAAAGAGTGGGCCGGTAAGCTAGATTATCTACGTGCCGTGTCGGTGTACAAGCAAACACATCTTTATTATCTAAGTTCTTATTTGGGGTCATAATGACTAGAAATTCGCCACGAACTGATTTCTCGTGATTTTTGGGCCTATTGGACTCCATAGTCGCCAACGTCTGTGGCGCAGTGAGCGAAGACCCGCCCGGGACGCAGAAGGTTGCGGATTCCATTCCCGCCGAGGGACAAATGTTTGTGTGATCTGGAAGTATTTGCTCCGATTCTGGGTGTTTTTGTTATTGGTGTATTTGTTAATATATATATTACACATTATTATACATAGAAAATACCCAGACCCGAGACAAATACATGCAGATCATACAAACACTTTTCCCGCGACGAGAATCGAACCCGCAATCTTCTGCATCTCAGGTGGGCCTTGGCCCAATGCACCACAGAGGTCGTCAACTATTTACAATCTTTATAAGTGAGGGGTTCAATTAAGACTTACAAGTTACATTAAGAAATATCACTAGATTAGGTTTAAGTTTAAAAGCAGCTCTACTGATATCTCTCCAGTCTCTATTTTATTTATTACTAGCCGCTACCCACGGCTTCGCCTGCGTGGTATCTGGATAAAATGTAGCTTATGTGTTATTCAGGTGTATATGCTATATTACTGTAAAGTTTCATCAACATACGTTCAGTAGTTTTTGCGTGAAAGAGTAACGAACATTCATCCTCACAAACTTTCACGTTTATAATGTTAGTAATGTACCTGCTCTGCCTGTGCTTTGTTATGTCCAATAAACCACATTATATTATCTGCTATACATAAAAACACCGGATTCTTGAAGTAGACTCAGATCTAGCCGAGCGAGCAAAGTGAGCTCAGAATCACTTTGCTCGCTCGGTCAATGGTAAAAACTAGATATAAAGCTTATCTTTTACCAATTTTTTTCGTATAAAACAAACGAAATCCTTTTCATGTACATCCAACAAAAGTTATTTGGGAAGTAAAAGGAGTAATCCAATAAGTGAATCTCCCCCAGCAATGTTATTTAGCTTGAGGCAACGTCAGGCGACGTCATTGATCGACGTCGTAGGCCATCTGTCTGTCACGTTTGCAGATATGGGTAGATGTGTTGGTATAGAGGCCGTAGAGTATGGAAATCAAGAGACGCATAAGATAGAGGTAAACTATACTTGCCATGAAGAACTCGTAACCCTATAGTTCAAAAAATCCCCTTATCAATTAAGCTGTCAATTCATCAATACTAATGTATCGCCATTCAGCGTAGCAATGCAGCCAGCATTTTGGGAACGCTTCCGTTTGGTAGTGATCTAAATCAGTTGTTTAAAAAGTATAAAAGTAGCCTATGTGTTATTCTGATGTATAAGCTATATTACTGTAAAGTTTCATCAAAATCAGTTAAGTAGTTTTTGCGTGAAGGAGTAACAAACATCCATCCTCACAAACTTTTACGTTTATAATATTAGTAATGTACTTGTTCTGCCTGTGCTTTTTGTTATGTCCAATAAACCACATTATATTATGTGCTATACATAAAAACAGAAACAGTAGTAGCCGTGGGCAAAAGCTAGCAAAGAATGAGAGTGAAAGCAATGAATGTATTGAGTACATTTTTAATTTTATTTATTTTTTATTGCAGAAATTAGTTATTTCACACTCTGTGCACACTGTGCATGATGAAAATGTGTCTCTACATTCCGGTGAATGATAAATAGTTTAGCTGAAGGTATTTAATTTGGCAACGTAATATATTGCCTGATTATGGAACACTCTCGTAGCACACCGTAGTAGTTCGTAGCGTACGTAGCAATGTAGGATTGCTACGCATGCTTCGCGCTGCTACGAAATTTCAATAATTTGAAATACGGCTTAATTTGTCTCTGTATTTTTTGTACCTGATCTAACTGTGCCTTTTGTTGTTTCATATAAAACATTTTCTATTATATTCTATTATTTTCATATATATAAATAATACATATACATATTAATACATATTATACATTAGAAAACACCCAGACCCGCGACAAATGAATGTAGATCATACAAACATTTGTCTGCGTCTCAGGCGGATCTTCGCCCACTGCGCCACAGAGGTTGGAGAGTATATATATACAGTATATATATTTTGAATATACAAATGGATAGCAAAGTTAACTCTGTTCCACATGTGTCGCACCATTCGAACTGTTTCTACTTTTCTACGTATTTGTACGATAAATGTATGTAGGTAGGAATTTAAGGGCCCATCCTAACCGATGCGGTGGCGCTGGAGGTGGCGATCAATACATGTGTAAATTGAAACAGTGTTGCCAGCCAGGTAATGACAAAAGTAACCTAAAATAGATAAAATAAGTAACCTTTCTTATTTTTTTCCTTTATAAGGTATAAAAGTTGACAGACAAAATGTTGGTTGTATTAACTTACAGAAAAAATGATAAAAAATGTTTTCCATCTTAAGTTGCATTTTCACGATTTATATTTTTCTTTCCTATATTTTATACGTTCTGTTCAAATATATATTTAAGTAATAAATTAAATACCAACCTATGAATTCTACAAATTCCAAAAAAAAACACCTAAAAGTAACCTTTTGAGTTGTGTAACCTGAGAGTAACCTGACGTGGTTAAAATCACCTAAATTTTACAAAAGTAACCTTCTGGCAACGCTGCATTGAAAGCCACTTATCAACCAATTCCCTTTAATCGCCACCGCCACGAATTGCCACCGCCAGCCACCACCATCGCGTCGATTTGGCCGGGCTTTAATGCATGAGAAAGTTCCAGACTCCATTACAAAGTTGTCTGCTCGCTGCCGCAGGGCGCCAACTTATCAGTTGTTGATACTTGCTAACATTGGTAGTATAATTCGGTATATTGAATGAAGTTATTGAACAATGTATCAAAGTTAACGCGTAAACAGGCGCAGAATAAGCATATTAAAAACTTGCTATACTATCAATCGCAAAATCGTTTATATCAATTTATTTAGAATTTTTTTCATTATTTATTTACGATAAGTGGCTACGAGTTCAATTCTATTTTTTCTTTTTTTTTCTCTAAAGTTCCTACCTTTAAAAAAACGATAGGTGACCTACTCCCATACAAACTTTCACCCCCCATAAAATGTGAAAATCCAAAAACCCTGATATATAAAAGTATAATATATAATTTATGTAAGTAACGCATACGATACCGCAATGAAAATACATGTGTTTTTTTGCGTATTTTATAATGAGAAGTAAGTCAGCTTTTATTCATTTAATGCCCAAGATTTTTAGGTTTCTAAGAAAATGATTTCAAGATATTCTAGTCTTACAAAGCTTGTGTTTTTTTTTGGTTGTAACTTCAAAATTGAAATTCATCATATATTAAGAATTACTTTTTTCAGGGTCTTTGAAATTATACATTTTGAGGGGATGGGGAGAGGGGAATTAGGGTAAAAGTTTGTATGGGAGTATCGGTTTAAAACAAGGTTTAATCAAAGCCGCTTTCGGATATATAAATCAAAATAGAGTGGAAAAAGGGCCTTGATTAAATCTAGTTAAAAAAATATAAGATTATAAGAATATTTAATATAAGAAATAAAAAAGGTTTATTATTATTATTACAATTTATTTGTTTTACAATCTCGCTTAAATAAATTACAACTTACAACTTTATAAAATTACAATTATCGGTTTAAAAAACTACGACTCTACGTGTGCAAAGCCGCAGACAACAGCTAGTTATTACGCCGTTAGGCATGACCCGCATCTCGACAAGAAAGTAAAAGTGCCGATCAGCGTGCAGAGCAGCGAATCAACATGCCCTAATGCACGCTGAAAGTTGAAAGAGCCTAGTTGAAGATCAAAAACCTACTAGGTGGACATACCTATTATGAGATAACATGCAAAAAAGAGGCCTCTTAGAGAACCAACGACTCTGTTTACCACTATGTCTCACCATCAGTCACCAAGTGCTTTTTAGGGTTAGCAAACTAAACTTTCATAGACGATGTAAGGTGACTTACCACTTACAGAGCTACAAACAAAACGTGACCTTCAAATCGTTTTTAGAATTCAAATAAACTTTTTACAAAACAGTCCAATTCTGTTTGACTAGACGTTTTTATGGCGCGAATATTTGAGACGGAGAAAAATAATTCTGAATTTATTTTGTTCTCTTATGGTAAATTTGCATAAGGGTGTGCCCTACATTAAATGGGTATTAGCATAAATTGGGAGTGAAATATTTGAAAGTATTTTCTTTGTAAAATAAAGGATTTTCTTAGAATAAAGTTTTATTTATACAATACTTAATTATTGATTGATACGTTGGCCCAATAGGAGTCTGTACGGTATCTTTTTATACGATGTGTAAGTATTAGAACAGGAATAAACTAGCTACGGTGCAAGACGGTCGTTTTATTATCTACCGATACATTATCTAGCGGCGAGGGTGCGCTCTACTCGCGTACTTTGGAAAATGGCGAATTTTCTCGGCAATTTATCCGTTTTCGATTATAAAATCTACGAATGTTCAATTTTATACGGCAAACTGATGCAGTTTATTAAATTAAACAGCATCTCAAATGGTAATCAAAGTGCTATGTTTTTAACGTATCTATCGGATGAATCCAACAATCTGCTTCGGAATCTCGTACATCCGAAGAAGCTTCAAGACATTGCATACAATGAGCTAGTGAACGTACTCAACAAACATTTCACGCCAAAAAGTTCGACGTTCGCCGATAGGAAGAAGTTCTATGAAGCGATAAAATTAGATAGAGAAAGCATCGAGGCATGGGCCGCGTGGCTCCGAGAATTAGCCGTGTACAGCAAAATTGGACCGCGGCCGGCACCGCCGCAGCCTGCAAGGTCTATGACGACTCAACGGCGAGCATCACGATGTGCAGTGTGAGGTTTAATAAACTACAATGCAGCTAAGTCTAGGTATAAAAACTACAAGTGTTTAGTTTGTTGACAGAAAGGTCATCTCAAAAAGTGTGTCTAAAAAGTCTTCCTTACTAGTAAAAGGAGGAGATGGACAATTCTCAAGAAGATTGCAGTGCGTGTGAACTTTTTAACTTAAGAAGCCTGCGTTGGATGAATTGCCCATATAAACGTAATACCATAGTAATTTGTAATTAGAGATTATCTCCACCATATTATGTTATTATTTGCATTCGAATAGTATTTATCTAAGTACCTTGCTATAATTTTTTTCAAAATACTTACCTAATATGAAATGTAAACGAATCGCATTTTGGTTATTTTTACGTCATACAAGACATGTTTTCTTATTATTTGTTTCGTATTAAAAACAACAATACTTTACGTATCGTTTGGTTAGGTACATAGATTATATTGTCTAGTTACAGAATAACAACACAATGTGAAAAATACAACGAGTTTTCATTCATCTTTTTTGGTATTACGGAACACCACCAAATTTAAAACAAATTCTGAACGGCTAATATTGCTATAGTGCAAGCACGGGCGGGTCTGCATCAGTCAAAAGTAGATAGCTATATTTTTGTACGCTCTACGAATTTAAGTTATCAGCGCTGTACGCCGGATCCTTAAGGTGCGTTGACTATAACCTTATAAAAATTACTCTCAGTGTGAACAAAGTAGATATAATGTGCGTGGAGTTACATACGGGGTCAGGAAACACCGTTATCTCGGAACAAGTGATTTGAATTATGTCTGTACAGTGGTCATAAAATCACTCTCCTAGGATATTTGTGGCCAAAATTTACGTATTATAATTTAAGTGAAAATATTAAAATATATGTTTAACAAAACGGAGGGCCACCGTTGCTAGGCCGTGATTTTATAACAAAGTTTAAAATGTATTTTGCGTCGAAACATTATAATATAGTGTTTACGAATAAGAACATTGAAGAAGTGCAACGTGTCTTGAAGCAGTATCCAGACGTTTGGAGAGCTGAGTGAGGATGTTTTTATAAGAGAATGCCCTTCGTACCTTTTGCTCACAAGGACAAGGTTGGCAAAGACTTGGATAGGCTTGTCAGTTTTTTAAAGATAATGACAAATTGAAAATAGCCGGAGTTACAAGGTTACGGGAAGTTTTATGAAAATTGTAGATTTGTGGGTATTTTGGTTAACTAAGATACCCATAAAAATTAACTTAACCTATTTACCAACCAATTAGTCTTCCATCTTTATCCAAGGAATGAATTATTGTAAAAAAATATTAGATTGATAAAACGTGCACACTCTAAAAGTCATTATTTAATCACGCTGGTTACGTAGGTATTTCTACCGGTGTGGATACCATCTGTTGTCAGAGAAATTGCAGAATCAGAGAAGGTATAATACAATCCTACGAATATTTTAAACGTGAAATTTTTTTCACGCAAAAACTACTGAACAGGTTTTGAAACTTTACAGTAGTATAGCTTATACATCAGAATAATACATAGGCTACTTTTTATCCGGGTACCACGCGGGCACAGCCGTGGGCAGAAGCTAGTTTAAACTAAATTTGAATCGGAAAAATATGTCTCAGATTTAATTTCATTTAATTATGCTGATCACCATTAAGTTTGGAAACGAAATGCACAAAGATATTTATTCCAGACAACCTTAATGAAGAGAACTGTAGGTACCTAGTTATTATTTTAAGTTGATTATAGTTTTTTGTTTGCATATTTGTAAGAGCTTCTGTTTATGTTTAATCTCGATTTTTTTAAAGTTTTTTTTAAAATTTATATTAAATTATTTAAAGTTTTAAACCTATCTAATGAACCACGTCCCCCTAGTGTCAATATCGATTTATGTTTATGTTTAATCTCGATTTTTTTAAGTTTTTTTTTTTAATTTATATTAAAGTATTTATAGTTTTAAACCTATCTAATGAACCACGTCCCCCTTGTGTCAATATCGATTTGATATCACAAAAATAACAGGAACAAAAGTTCAAGGGTTGCCATTTCAACTTCAGTCTAACTGATCAAAATTCATCCTACTTTTTGTCAGACTTCCTCGTTTCTGGTAATGTAGCCCCCTTCCAAAACAAGAATCATTGACGTAACTACCATTTATCTTCGATAACTTTTTATTGAGTAGGTGTTAAGCTTGGCAACTTTTCCCGTAAAAGGAATCCGTTTTGAAAGAAAAAAGTGTTGAGTTCGTACTTGATCGAGATAATCGAGTAAGCTAATTTGATATTCTCTGGGTCTATTCCCATAGGGATTAAGATATTTGGAACTTTAACTAAAGTTTAGAGGGTAATATCAAAATCCATTTACCTACGATATATATTATTTTGTGTTGGTATGACTTTTGAAACAAAATAAATTTTCTAGTATTCATATTGTAAAAACGGGAATTTTCACGTACTACACTATCGGTGAAGGCACCCACCGATAGTGCCTTCACCGATAGTGTAGTACGTGAACAAACGGGAATTTTCACCTAGTGCCTTCACCGATAGTGTAGTACGTGAAAATTCCCGTTTTCCCGTTTTTTTACAATATGAATAGTCAAGTTCACGATAGTTTTTGGAATAAAATTTTCTAGTATGTTTTGGTTTTATTAATTTTGTACTTAGGTCATTTAAGTATGTTTTACGAGTAAAATATTGACGAGTCAGGTAATTTGATATTCTCTGGGGTTATTAAAATGTCCATGTGTGTTAACGTGCTTGGAACTTTCACTGAAGTTTTGAGAATTTGTAGGTTATATCCAAATCAATTTACCTTCGATGTGTATTGTGTATTGGTCTGGTTTTTTTTAATAAAATGACATTCCGAGTAAGTTTTGGTCAACATTTTTTTATATAGTTATGTAGCATATAAGTTTATTTTTTAACTCGTACAATATTTACCTAACTTTTTAATGTTGTATGAAGCTTATTTTTATAAATAACTAGCCTCTGCCCACGGCTTAGCCCACTTGGTACCCGGATAAAAAGTAGCTTTTCTGATAACAGTTTTTCTGATGTATAAGCTATATGACTGTAAAGTTTCATCAAAATACGTTCAACATCCATCCTCACAAACTTTCACGTTTATAATATTACTAGCTTCTACCCACGGTTTCGGCCGCATGGTACCCGTATAAAAAGTATCCTATGTGTTATTCTGATGTCTAAGCTATATTTTAGAATATTATTACGACTATACCACGTACCTAGGTAGTGCACGGCGTGACGCGGAGGGAGCAAGTCGCGTTCACTCACCCCGATGAAGACTCTCGGAATAAGTCGAAACTTAGTCGGTGCCTTCACCGATAGTGCAGTACGTGAAAATTCCCGTTTTTACAAAATGAATAGTCAAGTTCACGATAGTTTTTGGAATAAAAAAGTTTCGACTGTGTAGAGACGTATATAAAAATTACAATTATGTTCGAAAAATACTTTTAAGTTTATTGTTTTGCAAAACATAGTATTTTTTTCTGAAAGTAGAATCCAGAAGGCCACAGTTGTCAACTCTACCTATCGACATCGAGTACTAGGGTCGACTTACCAGAAAAATACGTGTATGGGGTGAATAAAACGCTGACTGATTTGATAAAGCTTGCTATGATTAGGTATACCTAGATTTTTTTTTGTATTTTTAGCTGGCCGCGTATATCTGAAATAAAAGAGTTTTACGTTGAAGTTAGTCAATGTGCACCCGCATAGAAATTACTCTAATGTAATAACAGTTTTACGTTTTTATATTATTTAATTAGAGGCAAGGGCTGCCAATAAAAATGAGCAAAAGATTATGTGGTGTACATTAAATAAATAAATACTGCTGAACATTTTTCACTCAGCATCATCTTGCCCCAAACTAAGCAGAGCTTGTATTATGAGAACGACATGACTGATATACTACTTATATGCTTTTTTTTGTAAATACAATAAAAATAATAAAAAGTCAAAGTCAATAGGTTTTTATTCATTGAAATCACAAGGATCATATAGAAACATAGACTAAACCCGAGACAATATTTGCAGATCATACAGACTATTAGCCCGCGACAGGAATCAAACTCGCAACCTTCTGACTTTTCCAAATATATATAATATTATAATCACTCATATTTGTTTAAAAGATCATTGATCAATTTGGAACCTTACAAAGTAGACGAGTGTATAAATTGCGCATTACATCGCACAAAACGGCACTGTTCGACAAAAGTGTGTTATGTATGTCACTTAGGATATTTAACAAGCTGCCGAAAAGTGTACAGTAATTGGACAATTTAATTATATTTCGGAGCAAATTGTACAAATTATTGACAACTAAAGCATATTACAGTATTCAAGAATATGTGACGGACAAATTATGATGGGACTGTTACCTAATTTATGTGATTAAATTTATTTTAAAAATGTAATGATTATAATATAATTTAGGAAAGTATTTGTGGACTAGTTAAATGGCGTAACATGGCCGATCGAAATTAGATATTAAGACCTCTTTGTACCTTTACCTATGTTTCGAACAAATAAAGTTATTGTATTGTAAATCTGCGTCTCAGGCGGGCCTTCACCCACTGCACCACAGAGGTCGTTTATCACAAAATTTTATCATCTATGATTTTATTTGCATTAAAAATCAGTGTACCGTCAATAGTAATTTATTTGGTAAGAGTATTACGCGTCACAGATCAAGTTCTTAAATACAATGTTATACTAGATACTACAAATTTAAATACATACATACATATATTCACGCCTGTTTCCCGGAGGGGTAGGCAGAGACCAAGGATTTCCACTTGCTATGATCCTCGCATACCTCTTTCGCTTCATTCATCCTCATCACATTATTCATACAGGCTCGGTGGTTTAGTGTACTTCTGACCTGGCCTTTCTCTAAAATGTCTCCAATTTGGTCAGAGTACGTTCGCCGAGGCCTTCCTCTACCAACTATCCCATTCACGCTCGCCTTGTATACTTGTTTTGTTAATCTACTTTCGTCCATCCTTTCTATATGCCCAAACCATCTCAACATACCTTTCTCAACTCTCGTTACTACATCTTCATTCACTCCACACTGCTCTCTTAGCACGCTGTTCCTCACTCTATCGTTTATTAAACTAGTGTAAAATAAATGTCACTACTTATATTACGTTTTACATTACGTAACCTCACATTCGATAAACTCTTCATAGCTGTAAAATGTGTTACATAATAGACAGTGTTAAAGTTTAACTAAGTTTAACCGTCTAATACACTGTCCGCAACAAGCATCTTCATTTTCCAGCTTCTGTCGTGGACCAGTTATTCAAATGACATTACCTCAAGCCCGCTGTAGCTACATTTTTATCAGCATCCAGATAGATACGACTCTGGTACTGGCAATTGTTGAAGAGTTCCGATTTTATAGTACCTACTAGCCTCTGCCCACGGCTTTGCCCGCGTGGTACCTGGATAAAAAGTAGTCTATGTGTTATTCAGATGTATAAGCTATATTACTTAAAAGTTTCAATAAACTGCGTTCAGTAGTTTTTGTGTGAAAAAGTAACAAATTTCCATCCTTAAAAACTTTCGAGTTTATAATAGTAGCAGGATTTCAAAAAGCCACTTTCAAAAAGAGGTACATGAGTAAGCAGAATTCTGATTGGCTGTTATTTAAAGAGCCTGCTTTCCTTCCTAAAAAAGACAAACGCGATAAAAACCCGAACAAAACTGAAGTTATCATTAATTTTACGACCTCTGTGGTGCAGTGGCTGCAGGCTCGCCTGAGACCCAGTAGGTTGCGGGTTCGATTCCCGCTACGGGACAAATGTCTCGTGTCTGGGTGTATATATGTAGTATATCAGTCATGTAGTTCCCATAATACAAGCTCTGCTTAATTTGGGGCTAGATGATGCTGTGTGAAAAATGTCCAGCATTATTTATTTATTTATATGAGATAATAGGTACATAATAGGTATTTGGAATACTTTGCCTTATTTAAAAACAAAAAGTGTGAAGACTGAAAAGCTTCAGATTAACGCGCAGCTAATAAACCCGTTATCCATAATTCATCTGCTCATTAAACATGGACCAGCAATTTTTCCGTCCCTCGCTTTTGTTTTACGAGTTTTGGAACCGGCCCCTTAAGGAGTAAACATTTTATTGCTGGGCCTATTACATATTAAGGCCACTATTTAAAAGCAAGTTAAGTTTTACTGAATTTACAAACCTCTGCTCTGTGTATTCTACCACGTAAAGCAATCTAAATAACGTATGTCGATAAAACCTATAAAAATACTTGCAAAAATTGTAGGTATTTAATTCCAAAAACTATCGTGAACTTGACTATTCATATTGTAAAAACGGGAATTTTCACGTACTGCACTATCGGTGAAGGCACCGACTAAGTTTCGACTCATTCCGAGAGTCTTCATCAGGGTGAGCGAACGTGACTTGCTCCCTCCGCGTCACGCCGTCCACTACTCATGTGCGTGGTATTTAAATCGATAAAATCTAAACATTGAGTAGTGAGAAAACAAATATACTCACGGCTAAACATAGAAACAAAACACTTATTTCTTAACCCAAACAAATTATCGGCTATTAATTTCATGGGAGATCGTGGCTAACAAAATGTAGCCGCCTCTGGTAAGTTTTAATAGTCAATGCAATCGATCAAAATCCTAAGGACAAGTACCACAATGTTTGCCCAACAAAATGCCCACAAAATATTTAAAAGTAAAAAAAACAACGATAGATATTTTTCGCTTCTTAGCGGTACTTGCGACGGGGAATTAATCCCCCCAATAATAAAGATCAGGCTGCGACGACAGCGCCACCCTCACAAGGAGAGGACTTTTGGGGCTTTGCTCTTGTTAAATACCGTTCTAAGATTGTGTTCCATGTACGTTCAAAACTACCTGTAAAGCTGTGGTGAGCAAACTTTGAAAGAACTGTTTTATAGAACGAGATGGTGTGGAAATTTCCATGAGTTTTAGATGCATGCAGCTGGCACTATACCACTTTTATTTATTCAAAACTAGTTGTTGCCCGCGGCTTCGCCCGCGTGGTATGTTAATAAAAGTAGCATATGACCGTCTCCAGGCTTCAAACTATGTCCACCAACTTGTGAATGAATCGAACCAAGGATTACAATTTATACAAAGTGTAGAACTCAATTGCACACCCCAAAGGGTAATTTTGAAAAAATGAAAAATACTTCTTTCATTATTTATTTTAAAGTTTATGTGTACCGAGTTTTGGGTGAAAACCAAGGAATATTTTTTTCCATAGAAACTTTACCGCCCTGTTTAACCCCCTTAGGGGTTGATTTTTGAAAATAAGATTAAGATAAGCCTATGTGTTATTCCAGAACCTAAACTATCTGCATTCCAAATTTCATCAAAACCGGTTTAGTAGTTACGGTCACAAACATTCACACATACAGACTTTCGCATTTATTATATTATAGTAGGACTTTAAAAAATGTCTTCCATATACTTATTTAATGGCAATTGATGGCTATTCTATAAAATACGTAATCCATCAAAAATCTGTTTAAACAGTTACCTACTTGAACTGCGAGTTTTTAAATCTGAAAAAATACACAATAACCGTTGTAAAAAGTTTTATGGACTTACAATTTAAGATCTTGTTAACCGTGTTTTTTGGACTTCATGATATTAGACTGTGTTTTATGATCGCGTAAATCTTTTGTTCTTCGTAAAAGGGTGTCCCAAAACATGTAGGTACCAATGTTATTCCAAAGAATAGTTGGTCACAATTTTTAGTTCAATAGTAAAGTTCTTCTTACAATTGACACATGCTCACATTTTGCAAGAAGTTCGCATTCCACGTCACAAGTTGCAAGCCCACCGCCGCTTCACTAGAAAACTAAACGAATTTTTGGTTTTAGGGCATCCCTGTTTTCTCACGATGTTTTCCTTCACCATTTTAATATTATAATACTTAAATAAATAATTACAATCAGGTATATAATTGACGACATCTGTGGCGCAGTGGGCGTAGGCCCGCTTGAGACGCAGAGTGTTGCGAGTTCTATTCCCGCCGCGGGATAAATGTTTATATGATCAGCAAATATTTGTCTCGGATCTGGGTGTTTTCTATGTATAATATGTATGTACTTACAAGAAAAAGTATATAAGCAGTTTATCATTCATGTAGTTCCCATAATACAAGCACTGATTAGTTTGGGGCAAAATTATACTATGTGAAAAATGTCCAGCATTATTTATTTATTATTTTATGTTATGAATACGTATTTTACCCAATTATTTAAGGAAGAATGTCTACATTTTAGTTACCACGGTAACTAATCTTGCCCAGAAATTGAATTTAAAAATGCAGAGTGCCCAATCACGTGTCGACCTGTCGCCATACTGTCCCATATGACATGAAACACGAACATCGCTAGCCAAATTGTATGAAATGAAAACATACTGAATTCATTACTTCTTCCACACAACTTTGCCGCGGCATGCCGCATGCTTTCTTCATAAGCAAATGTTTTTTTTATAAAAATCAAAATTAAAGGGTTTTATGCGTTGAAATAATAATAAACTAACTGAATTTGAATTATTAAAGAAATTACGGTGATTCCAAGCGAAGAAATGTATTCTCTGTCCTGAATATTTGCTTATGAAGAAAGCATGCGGCATGCCGCGGCGAAGTTGTGTGGAAGAAGTAATGAATTCAGTATGTTTCAAGCGAAGAAAAATGTATTCTCTGTCCTGAACATTTGCTTATGAAGAAAGCATGCTAAATTTTAAAACCCACAAGTGATTGAAACCTAGCTAAAAACTATCTTTGAGTTTATATAAATTGACGGCTAAAAACCTCATTTCAATCTGATAAGCTGTTTCTTAATGGTAGCAGACAAACAAATAAACAATCTCTTATGTCAAACGCATATACGGGCTCCTGATGTCACGTATAAAAGTGGTGCTTTTGTGACTCTTTGTAGTTCAGTCTCCTTCACTAACTTGTGGTTAAGTGAAGTAAACTGGGAAATGGTTGAGATTGTTAAAGCCCCTTTATTTTATTTACTACTAGTCCACAGTTTCATCCACGTGGTACTCGGAAAAAGTAGCCTTTGTACGTATTATTATAGGGCAATAACTACACTAATTTCATCCAAATCGGTCCAGCCGCTACCTTCTTCGGTTTTTCTAACAATCGTTTCTTACTTAATAAGCTTACTTGCACTACTTACTAAATAAATTCCCTCGTTCAACCAACTTGTAATTAATTTATTCATTTAACTAGTTGTTGCCCGCGGCTTTGCCCGCATGGTATGTTAATAAAAGTAGTATATGGCCGTCTCCAGGCTTCAAACTATGTCCACCAACTTTTAAATGAATCGAACCAAGGATTACAATTTATTCAAAGTTTAGAACTCAATTGCATACCCCCAAAGGGTAGTTTTGAAAAAATAAAAAATACGTGTTTCATTATTTACTTTAAAGTTTATTTGTACAGAGTTTTGAGCGAATCAAACATTTTTTTTCATAGAAACTTTACCGCCCTTTTTAATCCTCTTAGGGGTCGATTTTCGAAAATTAGATTAGCCTATGTGTTATTCCAGATCCTAAACTATCTACATTCCAAATTTCATCAAAATCAGTCTAGTAATAATAATAAAAATGCTGGACATTTTCCACACAGCATCATCTAGCCCCAAACTAAGCAGAACTTGTGTTATGGGAACTACATGACTGATATACTACTTATATACTTTTTTTTCTAAATATGTATGTAATATCATACATAGAAAAACACCCAGACCCGAGACAAATATTTGCAGATCTTACAAACATTTGTCCCGTGACAGAAATCGAACCCACAACCTTCTGCGTCTCAGGCGGACCTTCGCCTACTGCGCCACAGAGGTCGTCTAATACCGAGGTCGAGGAGGAGTAATTACAGAGATACGTGGTAACAAACATTCACACACACAGACTTTCGAATTTATTATATTAGTAGGATTAGTAAAAAAATATATTTGAAGATTTCGGGTTTTATTTCAAACAAATATAACTCAAGGTGTCTTTGAGTAGACAGTTAATTAACCTAGTTAATATTTCAACGACCAGGCAAGATATTTCATAAGCTTTGACTTCAAAGTTTACACAAACTGACCTAGTTTACCTGTTATCGAAAACCTAGCAACATGCAGCGAACATATCGGTAAAACTCGGCGGCATGCTACAAACTTAGCGATTTCGTGTGATAGAGACTTTGAACTCCTGTTTTAATTTCCAGCCTCGGCGTCTGGATTACGGCCCAAATTGGATGATTTAAAACGACTATTTCTGGGTCCCGCACATTTGGGTTATTTGGGTTCCGTAGCGATTAAATAAAAGCCCCTCTGATGAGATTCGTCACGTACAAAATTCCTTGATGTCGATAGGAAATTGTCATTTGATGGGAGATGTTTTTTTTATGAGGGTATGAAAACTCAAGTATCAGGCGAGAGTTCAAAAAGTGTAATTTCATGTCGTTTCACTTTCAACAATAGATAGGTACGACAAAATAGTGATATTTTATCATAAAAGTTTCTTTGGAAATCTAAAAGTTACCAAAGGTAAAATTCGGATAATAAAAATGTGATTCAGATCACAAAATAAGCTGAAACACAAAATGCGTTGATATTGTCATACTAATTGATTTTTCGTCTCAAAATATCTGTGTGCTACCTGCCCGCTTAGCATGGACACCCTAGACAACGTTTTGGCTACGAAAGAGAAGACAAAAACTATTTCAATCGCCTGTTCTATCAAATAAAAGAGAGGGACAACATTTTTAGTCATCTTGGCTGTAGACAAACCGTTGCCTTGGAGTTTTCATGCTAAGATCGTGAGTAAATCTTTAGTCTATACTCAGCGAGTATTCTTCATCATTATGATGTACACTATGAAATATACAGTGGTGTTTGTGTTTTTAAAATACGTCTCTGTCAATCCGTGTAAAAACACGCACTAAAAATAAATAAGTAAATAATGGTGGACATTTTCACACAGCTTCATGTAACCCATGTCTTCAGGCCAGAAAAAAACTCAATAAGAAGCCAGGAATTATCGATTTAATCAACAAAAAGGTCATATAATCAAAGTCAAAATTCGATTACTCATCAAAATCACAAGGATCAATTTGAAATTACTTATCATCACTAAGTGAAATGAACGCATCAATATAATAAGAGAATCCATAGCGAAGACATTTTTTTATAAAGTGTTGTTTAAAAAATTTAATCACGTGATCTAGAGATTGACATAGATTAGAGGATATAATTTTATTTATAATACTTTATACTAACAACTAGGTTAAGACTATTTTTATGTTCTACTAACACTCTATGGATTGTAAATTGTCCGAAATAAACGAATATTATTTATTTTTTATTTTACAATATAATTTACTTTATAGAACCCTAAAGGTGACACGAAAATGAAATTGGACGTCGACTTGTCACACGGTAGAGTACACATTTTAAACAACTTTTTAATTTATTTTATTAATGAATTTTAAGCAAACAAATGTTTGTTTGCTTAAAATTCATAACACGACCGTATCCTCCGTGATGGACATCCTAGGTACCTACTCAGTGCGTAATCTTTGAGGGTATCAAGTAGTGGGTAGTTAGAGGCACGTCCAAATTGGCACATGCCCGCGTATTTTGTAAGTAGTTAGCATTCCTCGTAACAAGTTGCAAACCCATCGCCACTTAATAGAACACTAACTGAAGGCTTTACAAAAGAAATTAATATTCTTTAATAAAAATGAATAAATAATGCTGGACATATTTCACACAGCATCATCTAGCCCCAAACTAAGCAGAGCTTGTATTATGGGAACTACATGACTGATATACTACTTATATACATTTTTTTTGTAAATACATACATATTATACATAGAAAACACCCAGACCTGAGACAAACATTTGCTAATCATACAAACATTTGCCCCGCAGCGGGAATCAAACCCGCAACCTTCTGCGTTTCAGGCAGGCTTTATTTCTTTCTTTCAAAATGTGTAAACCAGTGTAAGTCTGGTGCTTAAACTTATAGGTGTGTCAAAATATCAAGGTCCAATAAACCCTTTTTTTTTAATCGTAGAACACTACAGACTTTCTAAATAATTTTCCAAAAAATTCGTGGTCATTTTTCAAAAAGAATATTTATTCAATGACCGGATTTTTATGAAACTGTACAGTAATATAGCTTATTATACATCAGAATAACACTAGGCTACTTTTTATGCGAGTCCCACGGAGAAAAACCCACCAAATATAAAAACAATTTCAAGTAAAACTCATTTAATACATAATAATTATTATTTATTTAATTGTTTTTCTGATAGATAGAAAGATACATTCTTTACTGTGCTGTGTATAACAGCATATTGCAGTAGTTCAAATTACAGATCAAATAAAAAAAGAACAAAAAAACACAAAAGAAATGCACAATGTGCTGTCTTATCGCTCAGATAAGTGATAAGCGAGCTGATGGTAAAAACTCAATAAATAATAAAGAATTGCTTATTTACAACTAAAATCACAGATTATTACCCACATTTGGAAATCACTAATAATAAAAGAAGTTTACATAAGGTATTATGTACTACAAGTGCTTGATATGTTTATCTAATTTAGGGCCAATTTTTAAATAACTTGTTACACAGTCAGATAGCATATATTCCAGTGATAGCATGTTTATGGTTATTTAAAAATGTCAGAGTATTGCGACGCTTATTTCGCTTAGGTATATCTCGAATAAGCGTTATTTCTCTGTCTGATATTTGAAAAATAAGAGAGTGAGAATGTATTGTCACACATACATATATTATACCTTTATAATCACGTCTCTTTATGCTCATAGGTTTGACAGAAGGATAAAAAATCTAGAGTTAGGCTGTCTTATGAACGTGACCTTGCTTTCTTTCTGAATGAACAAATTCACATAAAATGTGTAATGAGTTTAGTTCAAAACATAGAAAACACATATACTTCTTATATGAGTAGGTACTAACATGCCGTTGCAGATGCTAAAAATAATAAATAAAACACTTTTTCGAGGCTACGCTATCCACTATTCTGGTTTTCTAAATAACAGGGCCATCTATCGTGTCCATTTAAAAATATCTTATTTTTTACGAGATTTTTTTTCATGGTCACACTTTAATGTGGCAGTTTCAAATAATTTGCTAGACAACAAAATCATCTTCGGAATTAATGCCCCTCACCACAGACGTATAAATCTCATTTTCCTTCTTCAATCCTTCTTTCGCTCTGTAATATGGAAACTCATTGTGCGTAGGCAGATAAAAGATCCCTTGCTCGTCGAATTTAGTCTCTAAACCCATGTAGTTAATGTCTGAACTGTTGAAACAATTCGAATAACGTGCGTCTTGGATTGAATCGCACCGCATTCCTATAAACTTTTTAGGATGCTCTAAAGCTTGCCACCAGTAAATGATAGCCCTGAAATGACTGCAAACAACTAAACAAGGTAAATACGGAACATCGCTGGGCTGAAACTCCCCACCGTTTACATAGAAGTCGATATGCCCCAATCTCTCCGCCATTCCAAACCCGTCTATGTTAGTATGTATCACATCAACTTGTACTGCATCAGTTGGTGCTAGTTTATACTCAAAAGGTAAGTTCCTATAACATGGTCCTGCTGGATCCAATCCTGTTATCCTTGAAGGTTTCTTCCCAGTAGCTTGGTAGAAGTGTTTAGCAGCGAAGGCGGCGACGTGTGCGCCTAAACTGGCTCCGACTAGTTCAAGCTTGTCAGGATCTAAGCCGAGCTCATGTAACTTTACTAGCAACACTCCAAGTTTCAACCCTAATGTCCTGGCCAGCCGCACGGATCTGGAAAGAGTGGAACTAATTAAGAGGGGTTAAAGTTTTGGGCGCAGGTGAGATTGGTAGATTATGCTGTGGTAGCAGTTTTACTTCTAAATTAGTTTGTTTTAGGACTAACTCTCGTAAGGATGGTGCGTATCTGTTTCTTCAAGGGGAGGCATTGTCACCTATTTAATTTAATTAGTTTTTTTTTATAATCTTACTAGCCTCTGCTCACGGCGTCGCCCGCGTGGTACCCGAATAAAAAGTAGGCTCTGGTATATAATCTATATTACTGTAAAGTTTGATCAAAATCCGTTCAGTAGTTTTTGCGTGAAAGAGTAACAAACGTCGATCCTCCCAAACTTTCGCGTTAATAATAGTATAGGATTTTTAGTATACGGCCACAGTCAAGTTGAAATGCCACAGTATATCGAACCATCGAGTTAAAATGCTGTGTACGGACAACCAACCAGGGAAGTGGGATTTAAATAATTAATGATTTAAAATGACAATGACCTTAGATCCCATAATTCACAGACCTTTGCAACTCTTCTGAACTTAGTCGTGTTATACTCGCTCTTTCATAATCACTCTGGCTACTCTGCGACTTGAAAGCTGTTAAATTTGTCTAGGAGATCTTTTCATCACCATTTTGAGCAGGTAAGTGCCAATTACGCATGCAATATAACCACAGCATTATGTAAATCGTTATTTATATAATAGAATAGGTCAATACGGAACCGATAATAAGCTATTCAAACATTTCAGACAATAGATAATAATATTTATGGTAAATAAATGATGCGCTATGTGTACATAGCTAGGTGCATTTAAAATTAGTACCTACTTACTTTAAAGAGTCACGAAGAAGATCGATTTTATTATGTACTGTATCTGCCCACAGCTTCGGTCAAAATGGTAGAAATTTACCTACCTGTTTAAAATGTGTCTATGTTATAATTCTAAGTCAAGAACTATTACGTGTTCCAAATTTCATCCAAAACGGTCTAACCGTTAGGAAAATTATTGGCAACCAACATCTAAACGCCTAATTATGCAACATTGACTTTGACTGAATGGATTTAGATGAATAACACATAGGCTACTTTTTATTCGACTAACACGCGAGAGAAACCGTGGGCAGAAGCTAGTAACAAATAAAACACATAACAAGAAATAAAATTTAAAAAAAGACTCATTGAAAAGATCTAAATGATTTTTCATTCATTTGCTTTGTAAATAAAAAAACTTCAAATAACGAGAGTTTCATAAAAAAATTAAATTTCATCACCCTTATTTTTAACATCAGACAACATAAACGTTTTTAACCCATTAAAAAACGAATATTAAAATATGTTCACAACTGGCGAAGCGAAGATATTGTGTAAATTACACACAAAAAAGACAGACGAACTGAGAAACAGCCGCCTCCTTTTTTGAAGTCGGATGAAAAACTAAAATATGCTCTATACTAAAATTGTGCTGCATTTTAATACCACGAACCAAACCATAGCAGATAATATACTTCAGGGCATATAGATAAAATATTGTTGCATGGTCAGGAAAGGTAGCAACAAGTTTATGTTAAATGAAGCCGCGGGCAGACTGTAGTTACCAAAAAACAATGTCCCTACCTCATTTGTGTTATACATAGGTATTATAAAATGCAGGGCATTGTGTACTGACCACACAAGTAAATCCGAGGTGTTTGGTCGGAAACATTTAATTTTGCGTTTGTCTAACTAGGGGTCTAGACAAATAGACAAATACCTCACGCTTACTTTTCCTTTCACGCTAACGCAAATTTGTCAAGGTAAAACTTGGTGTCACGTGACATTTTCACATGTCATTCTCCCAATGTCATTCCCATTTAATTCAATATTTCAGCAGGCGTTAACGTCAACAGAAAGTGGTATTTGTCTTAGATATTTTTTAAAATATTCCTCCACTCTTATTACAAAACTTCTTCATCTTTGGTAGTTTTTTACCGACTTCAAATAATTTATAAGACATTGAATTTCAAAAAACCGACTTAAGTTAACGGGAAATAGAAAGTTCAGTATGCAATTTCATATTTTTTCACTCTTAGGAGTGGGATTTTCATAAAATGTATATGGAACCAACCTTGAAGTACCGAAGAACATGAAAATCATACACAAAAAAAACATATAGACGAATGATAAAGAACCTCCTCCTTTTTAACCGACTTCAAAAAAGGAGGAGGTTCCCAATTCGGCTGTAGGTATTTATCGTGTGTGTTTGTTACCTGATATTTTCGCCGATTAACAATACTATAAATAATCCCGAGGTGGTACTTTAAAAGTTTTATTTAGTGGCTAGTAGAATTTTATTAAAAAATGGGGGACGAAATTTCATATTGGACTTTCAACAACTTCCTTTATTTGAAGTAGGTTTATATTTTTTCTTCAAAAATATACTTGTTTTTGTTACTAAACTATCCTGCATCATAAATAAATAAATAAATAATGCAGGACATTTTCACACAGCATTATCTAGCCCTAAAATAAGCAGAGCTTGTATTATGGGAACTACATGACTGATATACTACTTATATACATTTTTTTTATAAATACATACATATTATACATAGACCCAAACCGAAGACAAATATTTGTCTTCGGATCGAACCCGCAACCTTCTGCGTCTCAGACGAGCCTTTGCCTACTGCGCCACAGAGGTCGTCATCATATACTTGCATTATTTGTAGTATTTATGACATGCTAATTATATATTTTTTAATTATTTTTTTCTTGCATTATGTTGTTTTTAGGTCGTGCTACGGGTCGTGTTGCTTAACTTTTTTCCTCTGCGGCGCCTGAAAAGGTACTAACTTTGGATAGATATAAGACAGGAAGTTGAGTGTCTCAGAGATCAGCACATTGTAGCCCTTCTTCGCGTAGGTATTGCCGATGGCCTGAGTGTGAGGGAACATGGAGCTATCTAGGAATCCGACGGCGTAAGACGGCGAAAAAGATACTAACTTTGGATAGATATAAGACAGGAATTTGAGTGTCTCAGAGATCAGCACATTGTAGCCCTTCTTCGCGTAGGTATTGCCGATGGCCTGAGTGTGAGGGAACATGGAGCTTTCTAGGAATCCAACGGCGTAAGACGGCGAAAAAGATACTAACTTTGGATAGATATAAGACAGGAAGTTGAGTGTCTCAGAGATCAGCACATTGTAGCCCTTCTTCGCGTAGGTATTGCCGATGGCCTGAGTGTGAGGGAACATGGAGCTATCTAGGAATCCGACAGCGTAAGACGGCGAAAAAGATACTAACTTTGGATAGATATAAGACAGGAAGTTGAGTGTCTCAGAGATCAGCACATTGTAGTCCTTCTTCGCGTAGGTATTGCCGATGGCCTGAGTGTGAGGGAACATGGAGCTATCTAGGAATCCGACGGCGTAAGACGGCGAAAAAGATACTAACTTTGGATAGATATAAGACAGGAATTTGAGTGTCTCAGAGATCAGCACATTGTAGCCCTTCTTCGCGTAGGTATTGCCGATGGCCTGAGTGTGAGGGAACATGGAGCTTTCTAGGAATCCAACGGCGTAAGACGGCGAAAAAGATACTAACTTTGGATAGATATAAGACAGGAAGTTGAGTGTCTCAGAGATCAGCACATTGTAGCCCTTCTTCGCGTAGGTATTGCCGATGGCCTGAGTGTGAGGGAACATGGAGCTATCTAGGAATCCGACGGCGTAAGACGGCGAAAAAGATACTAACTTTGGATAGATATAAGACAGGAAGTTGAGTGTCTCAGAGATCAGCACATTGTAGCCCTTCTTCGCGTAGGTATTGCCGATGGCCTGAGTGTGAGGGAACATGGAGCTTTCTAGGAATCCAACGGCGTAAGACGGCGAAAAAGATACTAACTTTGGATAGATATAAGACAGGAAGTTGAGTGTCTCAGAGATCAGCACATTGTAGCCCTTCTTCGCGTAGGTATTGCCGATGGCCTGAGTGTGAGGGAACATGGACCTATCTAGGAATCCGACGGCGTAAGACGGCGAAAAAGATACTAACTTTGGATAGATATAAGACAGGAAGTTGAGTGTCTCAGAGATCAGCACATTGTAGCCCTTCTTCGCGTAGGTATTGCCGATGGCCTGAGTGTGAGGGAACATGGAGCTATCTAGAAATCCGACGGCGTAAGACGGCGAAAAAGATACTAACTTTGGATAGATATAAGACAGGAAGTTGAGTGTCTCAGAGATCAGCACATTGTAGCCCTTCTTCGCGTAGGTATTGCCGATGGCCTGAGTGTGAGGGAACATGGAGCTATCTAGAAATCCGACGGCGTAAGACGGCGAAAAAGATACTAACTTTGGATAGATATAAGACAGGAAGTTGAGTGTCTCAGAGATCAGCACATTGTAGCCCTTCTTCGCGTAGGTATTGCCGATGGCCTGAGTGTGAGGGAACATGGAGCTATCTAGGAATCCGACGGCGTACAGCACCGTTTTACGGTTCTTCAGATCTGGAATTAATAATAATAATAATATAAGCCTTAATAATATAGTATGTCACTATATTGTGTATTATCCTACTATATCCTACTTATTGTTATAAACGCGAAAGTTTGTGAGGATGGATGTTTGTTACTCTTTCACGAAAAAACTACTGAATGCATTTTGATGAAACTTTACAGTTTTAGCTTATACATCAGAATAACACATAGGCTACTATTTATCCGGGTACAATGCGGGCGAAGTGATGGGCAGAGGGTAGTATTTAATAAATAATTATTATAGTGTAGTTCTGATATATATATATATTTTTATTTTTTTTTAAGAAAGCTACAGCACATATAACAGAAAGACATGATAATATAACACGCGTATACATGGGGTAAAGATACATAGAAAGTGTGAGCTGGACAGGAAACAATACCACAGAATAAATAGTAGACATACAAACAGATAAAAATGAGAGAAAAAATAAATATGAATATACGATTGAACATCAATTTTGCCACGCAGAAAAGAAATCTCCGCCGCGCCGCCGCCTCACGGATTCGACACTGGAGCAGAAGAGATCCAGGTCATTATGCTTTTTTGATTGCTCATTGAACTGGTTACCAACTCGCCAAAGAAATGTATTCTATCTGTAGTTGGTTCCTACTTAAGGAATACTTATAACAGGATTAAATCTTAGTCGTTTTAGGGTAGCGTTGTCAATCGTAGTAGCTTTATCGAACAGAAGCAATTTGGGACTACGGCGATTTGCGCTAGGTTCAAGATATACCAATAATATCAATAATAGAAATCAAAGATCTGATGGCCTAGTGACTGATACTTTTTATGTTATTAATTCTCAGGTTTTTGGATTATCTGGGTCTGTCAGAACCATCCTGTCAGAACTGTGCATACCCACTTTCAGTTTTATTATCTTTTTTTTTTTTTATTTACACCCGTATCTACGGATTACAAGCTTTAAATGGGCGTATGAAAATACTTTATTGTACACCAAAAGATAACAAAAAAAAAACAAAATCTTCATAATATATATCACTAAAAGTAAAATGGGCGAAGTTTTATAGAAGTTTAAACCTCCGTTTATTCCATCACTCATTGTGACGTGTGCTGTAAAAACCTATATAAGAACCTTACTTAAATTAATAGTAGAAAAACATTTTCAAAAACAAGCTTTTAACCTTAAGTGACGCAACCATACATACAGTCACGCCTGTTTCCCGGAGGGGTAGGCAGAGACCAAGGATTTCCACTTGCTACGGTCTTGGCATACCTCTTTCGCTTCATTCATCCTCATCACATTATTCATACAAGCTCGGCGGTTTAGTGTACTTCTGACCTGGCATTTTTCTAAAATGTCTCCAATTTGTCAGAGTACGTTCGCCGAGGCCTTCCTCTACCAACTATCCCATTCACGCTCGCCTTGTCTACTTGTTTTGTTAATCTACTTTCGTCCATCCTTTCTATATGCCCAAACCATCTCAACTCTCATGACGCAACCATGTAATGGTAAAACTTAAAACCAGCTAACATAATAAAATGCGTACATAAAATTTTGTGTCTGTGCTATTGACCGTTGAAGAGTTCCTTCTAGAACTAATCCTGGACGTCGATTCAGGTCATGCCTACCATAAAAATGCATTGTCATCGGAACTGAATTAACATGTAAAAAATCCGAAGAAACTCCGTAGGATAGGAGGAAGTGGTTCTATTGCTTGCAAGATTTAACCTAAACAAACTACGTGTCCAGCATGTCCAGCATTTAAACATTGCAAGTTAAATAAAAGCTTATTAAAATTGGCTCCTTTAATTCGCTTATTGGATCAAAAAGCTCCTGAAAATTGCTACAATAAGCTGCATATCCATCTACGTCTACGTGATATCACGGAGTGGTAGTTTGCAGGACTATCCCGTGCGAAACAATTGTTCACGTATTATATATTTCACATGACCATAAGTCATGTGAAAAAACTGAAACGTGATAAGAAGTGGGAAAGTATCTAGAAATCTTTAGCCTCCATTATTTTATTAGAATAAAAATGGAAAATATTTATTTTGAGCAGAACTATAAACGTTAATTATAACGTTTGCAACGGTCTATACGTAGCTAACTGTTTCATCTGTGTTTTTGTATATACCTACTTATACATAGTTGTATGAATAAATGTTTTATTATAATAATAGCGATAAGACCGCCCATTGTGCATTTCTTTTTTGTTGTTGTTTTTTTAAACTATGTTTCTGTGTTTATATTGTAAATTGGTGTTATGCACAATAAAGAGTTTATCTATCTATTTATAGTACATAGATATGTTATAATTAATGCGTAGGTATAATGCCGCAGTGGACTGGAGCGCTGAGTTTCAGTATTACTATATAGATAATCATCATCATCATCATCAGCCTATATTAGTCCACTGCTGGACATAGGCCTCCCCTAATGAGCGCCATAGCGCCCTGTCTTCAGCTTGTCGCATCCAGCATCTGCCTGCAGTCTTTCGCAGATCGTCATCCCATCTGGCCGGCGGGCGTCCTACACTACGTTTGCTATATATATTATATATATTATATATATTGTATAGATAATAACTAGCTCAATATGAGGTATGCAACTTTGGGACCCTATTGTAAAAGGGTTACCAAGTTGCATGCAATGTTGCAAGCTCTGTAGCGCTTGACGAGTCTTGGCCAGTTAGATTAAAATATAGTAAAATTTGAGTATCTATCCATAAATGCTAGAAAAGAAAATTAAGTTTAGCAATTTGTCACTTACGACCTTTTGCATGTGGGTGCCGTTATGAATAAAATATGAATTGTACGTGAATCGAGGCATTCGCTTCAGCAGACATACTCCTAATCAGAGACGGATCAAGAAGCTTGTGCCCGGGGCAACAAGTCCTATGTCCGTCTACACGAAGTAAAGGCTAAGGTGAATCTTACTATCATTTTTATTCAGTAGAAATCGGTAAAAATCGCTTTCAGCGATGATCCACTCTTTGTGTATTTTTTTATTATATTTTTGTATGTTCTACTATGATGATACATAAACTAAAGAGTTTATGTATCTATATATTTATTTAACATAGAAATAGGTGAGCTGAAATTCAATGCTTATTATTATGTACCTACACTACTTTTTAGTTGTAATTTTTTTTTTTTATGTTGGATAGATCTACATATCTAGATTTTTTTCCGAAGATGAAAAACCATTTTTAGTGTGAACATAAGTATGTAGTAACCTTGTCAGATCGAACAACGGCGGACCTATTCCTACTTAAATAAGCATCCCTGAATTATTTTTTAAGTTTATGTGCTTTGATGCTTGGTAACGTGGCATATAAATTTATTGGTTATCAATTATTAAACTCGGCTTCATTCGATTTATATTAGGATTAGTAAATGCCATGCCGATTACAGGCGAAGATGCGGGTTTGAATCCCGCTGAATCAGATTTTGGGACAGTTTATATTATTATACTCGTCTTAACCTATTCTTCGATATTTGTACTTATTTTCAACTAATTTCTCTCACTTTGCATAATTTGTTCTGTGCTCGTTGTCAATGTATTGTTGTGTTGTGTCTATGGGAAATATATGTATTTACATCTATCTTTCTATTTTTATTTTGCACCCGTTCGCACCTCCTTAATACAGCCCCGCTGTTCATATTTGGAGCGTATTGAATTTATTACCGGGGAAAAAATTATTGATGTCTTCAAGAATTACATTATATTATGATTTTCGCATTTTTTTGTATTCTAACATTTTGATAGACTTGTTGATTTATATTATTGGGCTTTTCTTTTATTTCTACATTTGGTCGTCGGTAAATAAGTTTTGGTTAATATTATTTTTTTACAATATGGTTGCTAACTTTGAATGTAAACTAACAAACGCATAGATATTCCTTTCTGTGTGCTATCAATTACTAGCTGCGCCCCGCGGTTTCACCCGCGTAAGTTTTGATTCCGCGGGAATATTGGAATAAATGTAACAGATATAGGTAACAACTATGTACCTATCAAGTTTCATTGCAAACGGTTCGCGTGTTGCATTTTTATACTCGTGACAGCTCTGAAATTAAATGTCCAATTCGAATTAATTAAATAAAAATTAACTGCTATTTAAATACCCTTAATGATAAAACTATTTATTTGAATAAGAATTAATACTACGATACGGATGTAACCAACTTTTGTTTCTGCCGGCGATCTAATTAAATTTTAGAACACAAAAGCTGCTATTGTGACTTAACTATGATAGTTAGATATATGCCCTCGCGGATTTTTTTGTAGGTAATATTGAGTACTTTAATTATGTAGTACATAATTTTTATGTATTATCAATAATGAATTTTATAGGCAAAATTTTGCTACTTTGGGTTACATTTTTGCAATTTTCTTAAGGATCTCTATTTTTTTTGAAAATAAATTATAGCCTATGTTACTTCCTGTTTTTTAATGTTAATCTTCTAGCTTTATTTTAACATCTATTCGCTACTCGCTTTTACCAACGAAATCTCATTGCTTTTATCGCAATAACTTATTTAAAAAAGGCCAGAAAGGAAATTTATTTGCTAAGCCATCCCTTTGTCCATCAAGATGCCCTATAAGATCAGAAGAAAATGAATCACCTATCCTTCTTTCCTTCAAGATGCTCTAAAGGACCAGAACGAAAACAATTACATATTATGTCCTTCAAGATGTTTTAAAAGACCAGAAAGAAATTAATTCGTTATCAATCACCTATCCCTTTGTCCTTCAAGATGCTCTAAAAGACCAGAAAGAAATCAATTCTTTATCAATAACCTATCCCTTTGTCCTTCAAAATGCTCTAAAAGACCAGAAGGAAAACAATTTGCTTCAATCACCTAATCTTTTGTCCTTCAAGATACTCTGAAACACCAGAAGGAAATCAGTTTGCTATCAATCACCTATTCCTTTGTGTTTCAAGATGCTCTGAAACACTAGAAGGAAATCAGTTTGCTATCAATCACCTATTCCTTTGTCCTTGAAGATGCTCTGAAACACCAGAAGGAAATCAGTTTGCTATCAATCACCTATCTCTTTGTCTTTCAAGATGCTCTGAAATACCAGAAGGAAATCAGTTTGCTATCAATCACCTATTCCTTTGTCCTTCAAGATGCTCTAATATATAGACAGGAATATAAAGAGATAAGACGTTTTCGGCTCATACCTACCATTGCAGCATAGACTGCCCTCGTTAGCACTGGTTAGCATCCATGTATTGAACTCTTTTGTAATTTACTGTGTTTTTTTTTATTTTTTGTATTTCTTTTCATTTGTACTTGTCTGTGCTGTATTGTATGTGTTGAATAAAAAACTATCTATCTATTTATCTACCTATCTAAAAATAATTTTGTTATCAATCACCTATGCCTTTGTCCTTCAATATGCTCTTCCAGGCGGTTTCAACGGGCAACGACCGTCGTCGCACCTGCCCGTCTATGACCTTCTGTACCGTCACCGTAAATTGCTGCATTGAACTCCGACTAATTGTGGCATTCTTCTCGCTACCTGGACCTGGAATACAAAAAAAGAAATAAATAAATCTCCAATAACGACATCGATGGCGTGGTGGGTGAGTCAGCTTTGACGCCAGGTGCGGGTTCGATTTCCGCTTTAGGAAAAATGTTTGCAAGCCCTGCAGATGTTGTTTCATGTTCTGGCTCTTGGTGTTGTGATACCACGGTACTCAGAAAGTCAAAGTCAAAGTCAAAATTCATTTATTCAATAAAATCACAAGGACCACTTTGAAACGTCGGTTTTTATCTAGGTGCCTGTTCCTCCGCGACCAAGCCAGGAAAGAAAGGCAAGAAAACAAGGCTGGTTATTCTTTTTAATGATCCTTTTACAAAACAATAGGTTCGAGTTGGAGCATTTTCAATCCCAAGAGTTTTTGTCATCTAAATAATCAGATATTTTATAGTATGCCTTCTTAAAAAGCTTTTGTTTAATTACGTTTTTAAATTTGTTAATTGATAATTTTTGTATATCTCTTGGGAGTTTGTTATAAAAGCGTACACCGTGCCCTTTAAACGATTTACCAACTTTATGGAGTCTACAAGTGGCAACAGCGAGTTTATCTTTATTTCTAGTATTAACATTGTGATTATCGCTTTTTTTCTTAAACAAATTAATATTTTTGTGAACATACATCAGATTTTCATAAATGTATTGACAATGGAATGTCATTATATTTATTTCTTTAAACTTTTCGCGAAGTGATTCTCTGGGGCCCATATTATAAATTGCTCGAACAGCCCTCTTCTGCAGCACAAAAATGGTATTGATATCAGCAGCACTCCCCCACAGCAGTATACCGTACGACATAATGCTGTGGAAGTAGCTGAAGTAAACTAGTCTAGCTGTGTCAACGTCTGTATAAAGACGGATCTTTTTGACTGCATATGCCGCAGAACTAAGTCTCTTCGATAACCCATCAATATGAGGACCCCATTGAAGCTTATTATCTAGGGTGATACCTAAGAATACGGTGGTGTCCACAAGAGCCAACTGTTCATCTTTGATTTTGATATTTGCTTTAACTTGTGTAACATTGGGTAGTATAAATCTAATACACTTTGTTTTCTTTTCATTAAGTAGGAGATTGTTAACGTTGAACCATTTTACAACCTTAGAGATTGCATTGTTTACATTGTCAAAATTGGTTTGTCGTCGCTTTAATTTAAATAAAAGTGACGTGTCATCTGCAAACAATACAACCTCATGATCGTCCCTTACAAGGTGGGGTAGATCATTAATGTATACTAAGAACAAAAATGGACCAAGAATTGATCCCTGCGGTACACCGATAGTAACCAGAGACCCCGGAGACCGTTTTCCATTCACGTCAACTCTTTGTACTCTGTCACTTAAATAGGAAGTGAGAAAGTCTAGAGCAACGCCCCTAATACCATAATGGTGTAGTTTCCTGATCAATGTGTCATGGTCTACGCAATCAAATGCCTTTGACAAATCACAAAAAACGCCTAAAGCGTCATGAGATTCCTCCCAGGCATCAAATATGTGCGATATTAACTCAATACCAGCATCAGTGGTTGAGCGACCCTTACTAAATCCGAATTGCTTATTATGCAGTAAATTATTTAATTTAAAATGTCTTTGCAATTGATTTAAAATTAGTTTTTCAAAAATTTTACTAAATGTAGGAAGTACTGATATAGGTCTAAAATTACTAGGGTCAGAACATGTACCCGATTTGAAAAGTGGAGTTATTTTACTGTGTTTCATTAAATCAGGGAACACACCACAGTCAATACACTCGTTGAATATTAAAGCTAGTTCGGGCGCAATAATGCCAATCAATGATTTCACAACGCAAACAGAGATGCCCCAGAGGTCCGTGGTTTTTTTCACATTTATGAGTTTGAAAGCTTTTATGATGTCATCACTATTTACATGATCAAATTTGAATTGTATTTTACATTCTGTTAAGTTTTCTTTTAACAATGACTCTGCTTCTATGGGAGAGGAGTTTAAGGATTTTGTGGTAGAGACTGGAATGTCGGTAAAAAAGTTTTCGAACGCATTAGCTACATCACTATCCTGATTGACGGTGGCATTGTCAATTTTCAAATTAAACTTATTGTTCTTAGTTGTGACTCTTCCCGTCTCACTGTTGATTACTTTCCAAGTGGCTTTTACTTTATCTTGGCTATTTTTAATTTTTGAACTCAAATGACGAGCTTTTGCTTCACGACAAACATTTTTAAAAATTTTTGAATACTTTTTGACTTGTTCTTTAAACTCCTCATTAAAATTATATTGTTTTTCAGCATAAAGATCATACAATTTCTTCCTGCTTTTATGTATTCCCGCTGTTGCCCAGTCACTGAACTTTTTACCGTCAGAGACCATGATCGATTTCGATGTAAAAATTGAATTGAACACATCACTAAATTTCTTAAAAAATGTGTTGTATAAATTATTTGGATTAAAATTACCATATAAACATGGAAATACAGAAGTTAAATTCAATTTTAGTTTGTCCAATCGATCTTTGGTCATAGGTATACAAGTAATATTTCTTTTTTCAAGTTTTTTTGTTTGAACCTCTATTTTAATTATTTGTCCAAGATGATCCGACTTAATATTACTAATTAAACTCTTATTTAAAATTTTAATGTTGGCAAAGATATTGTCTATACATGTGGCCGAAGTATCGGTTATTCGAGTAGGCTCCATAAATTGAGGTTTTAAATCAAATGATTGAAATAAACTAATTATTCTAGTATTTAAGGAGTTAATTTCTAGTAAATTAACATTAAAATCTCCGCACGTAATAATATATTTATTTGATTTAGATAATTTAAACAACATTTCTTCCATAACTTTTTCAAAAATGTCAAATGAGGCAGATGGTGGGCTGTAAACGCTTATAACTATGAATTGCTCCAACTCTATGCAAGCAACTTCAATGTGTCTTTCTACAGAGAGGTGGACTATATCTAAACGTTCTCTAAATTTTATCTGTTTATTAAGTAGGATTAATGAGCCACCACGTATAGCATGTAATCTGCAGAAAGAACTACCAACTTGGTGATTACTGAAACTGAACATGACCTCATGGCTTCGCAGCCAATGTTCTGTAATGCAAATAATGTCAATGTCATTTGAGTTCATGTACAGTTCTAGTTCTAATTCTTTACAACGAATTCCTTCAATATTTTGGTGCATCAAGTTGGTATATTTCACATTTTTATTATTTAACAATGGTTTGTTTTGTTTATTTTTTAAAAAAATATTATTTGACTTTTTAGTGCTAGAGATTTCCTCTATTGTCGTGTCTGGTAATTTAAATGACATGGAATAATTTCCAATGTCTGGTTTTCAATTTTAGGACAATGCTCAAAAAAAGCATTTTGGTTAGCCAAGTTTTTGGCTGTTATACTAAAATAATAAGATAGCGAAACAGCTATCTGTCGTTTGTAAAAGTTAGAAAGGTAGTATCTACCTTTGGTCAAATAATATGTTTTACTAACAACACTGTTAGAATCAATTAAATGAATTAATTTATTATTGCATGATATTGTATGCAGAGTCATATTTAACTTATATCTAAGATCATTTTCTGCTTGTGGCAAGCTGTTGCTATAAGGGAATGTGAACATTACAATTTTATTAATTTGTAGTGAACACAGAGTATCAAAGTATTTTATAAGTTCTGATTTGTTCACATTACCCCTATTTCCAAGCCAAATAATCAGATTTGATTCACTGTCAAATTCATATTTTGAAATTATTGGCATAATTTCATGAAGGCTAGAATTAGGTACACAATGATTTATGACTCAGAGTTTCTAATACCCATTACGTTTTTCACACAGCATCATCTAGCCCCAAACTAAGCAGAGCTTGTATTATGGAAACTACATGACTGATATACTACTTATATTAAATTTATAATACTCGAAATTCTTCCAGGGTGACTGGTCGAAGCGACGCGTGACCAGAGAGCTGGCAACGCATTAGCATTGCCATTCAGCGTGGCAATGCAGCCAGTATGTTGGGAACACTTCCGTCTGGTAGTGATCTGAATCAGTTGAGCTATGTATAGATCGTTTGCAACAGTCTTTAGATAGCTAGCTGTTTCATCCTTATATTTTATATATGTTGTATGAATAAATGTACTTATTTATATATTTTTTGTAAATACATACATGGAAAAAACCCAGACCTGAGACAAAAATTTGCTGATCATATAAACATTTATCCCGCGGCGAGAATCGAACCCGTAATCTACAGTGTCACAAGTCTTCAGCCACTGCGCTACTGAGGTCTTATGTTTATATGGAAGCCTATGTCTAGCAGTGAACTTCTTCTGTTGATGATGATAAAGTTAAAGTGGTATGTACCTTATTATGTAGGTTACTGGTACTTATGATAAGGAAAATAAACATCCTACTATAATTATATAAACGTGATAACAATATAAACGTGAAAGCTTGTGAGGATGGATGTTTGTTACTCTTTCACGCAAAAACTACTGAACGGATTTTGATCAAACTTCACAGTAATATAGCTTATACATCAGAATAACATATCGACTATTTTTTATCTGGATACCACGCGGGCAAAGCCGTGAGCAGAAGCTAGTTATTAATATAATTATTTAAAATATGTCCATCTATGCTAATTTAATTCACGCTTGACCGACCGTGATATCCTACACCTATATTATCTAACCTGCCTAGACCTAGTCTTAACAGGCTTTTGAAAATACATGTTTATACATAGAAAACTGGATGTTTTCTATGTATAATATGTATGTATTTACAAAAAAAAACTTGCATTTTAGTTCAGTATAATCATGGGTAGCACACTGTTTGAAAACGAGGATCGTGCGAGGGGCTCAGTTTTGCAACTGAGCTAGCACACTGTGGTACCACAATTGAGGCGAGGCAGCGAGGCAGTTTCTGAACGTAGTTAAGTGAGGCAGTCTTGGGAACACAGTGGGCACTGTGCGTGTTGTGTGGTGTGGTAATGGAGTGGAGTGCTATGTGCGAGGCGCAAATCAAATCAAATCAAATCAAATTAATTTATTGCATGAAATACATGTTTAAAAAGTTGATAAAAAGCAATGGAAAGACACAGTGTATTCTGCCCTATTGGGCGTGCAATGTTTTAATTTTGTGCATTGTGCGAGCTAACACGATCTTTCCTCGCGACTAGGCTCGCGCCTCGCGCCTAGCACGATTGTGCAACTGTGTTGGTGTGCAAGTGTGCTAGCTCGTCCAAACGAAAAGAGTGAGGCCTCGTTTCCAGAAAGTGTGTAGCTACGAAAGTGGTGCCACACGTGCTGAGGACCCACCACTAGTTCAGTAAGCGTTGATGGTTTTGTAACCTGTCACGTGGAAAGTTGTCACGCGGGCATGTGCCAAATGTAATGTTTGGGTGTGCCTCAGGCTGCCCCCTACTCGGTGTCCTCAAAGATCGACGCACTGAATATGAATCTGAGATGTCCATCATTTTTGTTTCTTGGGTAATACTTACGTGATCATGTATGTATACATACACTTAACTATCTAGATATACATGTTTGTATATAAATTAAATATGTGCGCAGGAAGACGTGCTCAGAACGTGGAAATAAAACATCGCGAAGAAACTAAACGGTACACTAAACCGCCGAGCTTGTATGAAGAATGTGATGAGGATGAATGAAGCGAAAGAAGTATGCCAGGATCGTAGCAAGTGGAAATACTTGATCTCTGCCTACCCCTCCGGAAAACAGGCGTGACTTTATGTATGTATGTAAATAAATAAAATAAATAATACTGTCTATTTTTCACACAGCATCATCTAGCCCCAAAGTAACCAGAGCTTGTGTATGGACACTACATGATATACTATACTTTTAAATACATATATGGGTCTCGGTAAAACCGAGACAACTATTTGCAGATCATACAAGCATTTGCCAGGTGGCCGGTATCGAACCGGCAATCTTCTGCGTCTTAGGCGGGCCTTTGGCCACTGCGCCACAGAGATCGTCATAATAGGTACCTGGTGAAACTTGATTTTCGTAGTTACCTATAGCTACCTATTTAATTACATTTCACGCTGATATGAGCACTGCAACGTGTGGATTCAAGGTTTAAGGTTCTGTCACACTGACTACGATCGTGAGTCGGGTATATTTTACATATACGACATTCGCGCACGAATGTCGACCACTTAGTACTAATCTGTGTTGTGTAACGGAACCTCGGTAGAACTTATTTCTACTGTACCAAGAATTGCGGCACTTTTATTCCAAAAAACTATCGTGAAATTGACTATTCATATTGTAAAAACGGGAATTTTCACGTACTGCACTATCGGTGAAGGCACCGACTAAGATTCGACTCATTCCGAGAGTCTTCATCAGGGTGAGTGATCGCGACTTTCTCCCTCCGAATCACGGAGTAGTACTACACGGCGCAATTGAAAAAAGATTAAAGATTATTTAGACTAGAAAGCTAACAAACCTTCTTAAAAATAAATAAAAAGTGACGTAAGTACTTACTTTGACTAATGAAAATTATAACAAAAGAAAAAATGACTAAACCTACTTACCTAATTATGTTATTCCAAATGCTAGATACCTTGATACTTTGCCTATCTTGACTTCATCTTATTGTACCTACTAGTTTTTTGTTTAAACAAAACTTCGGCCTGCCTACCTATCTATTGCTATACCCTTAGACAGGGTTCATGTGAGATACCTACCTATAAACACCATCTATGTACCTACCATGTGAAAGCAATAAATGTATTGAGTATCGTAAAAACATAATTTCAGCGAGACTTATTTTTAACTAAATGAAAATGTACACAGTGAAAATTTTACAGCAAATTATAAAAAAAGTCAATCATTACGTTGAAATTATGGAAATATCGTGTTATCACAGTGTTGGGCCTGGCGCTCCTCAGATCTATACTCATTGATCCAAGAGGTAACCTAGTAGAGGGTAATCATAGTAACGTGCAAACACTATATTTGGCATATGCCTACGTTTTACACAGAGTCACAGATAGTGAGCATTCCACGTGACAGGACGCCAGCCAGCCTTCTAATAAGTAATTTGAAGTGTCGGTATGGAACCTATATTGGCGACCTCTGTGACGCAGTGGGCGAAGGCCCGCCTGAGACGCAGAAGGTTGCGGGTTCGATTCCCGCCGCGGGACAAATATTTGAATCTGCAAATATCTGTCTCGGGTCTGGGCTTTTTCTATGTATAATATGTATGTATTTATGAAAACAAATGTATATCCTATCCTACTTATATTACAAAGGTGAAAGTTGTGAGGAAGTTTGTTACTCTTTCACGCAAAAACTACTGAACGGATTTTAATGAAACTTTACAGTAATACAGCTTATACATCAGAATAACATATAGGCTACTTTTTATCCGGGTACCACGCGGGTGAAGCCGTGGGCAGAAGCTATTAAGTAGTATATCAGACATGTAGTTCCCATAATACAATCTCTGCTTAGTTTGGGGTTAGATGGTGCTGTGTGAAAATGTCCTACATTATTTATTTATTTTGAGTGAGTCTGACTTACACATGACCCGTTTTTAAATTCAGTAGGTAGGTAGGTAGGTAGGTACCTTCTTAATAACACTCGCTATTCAATAATTATCGCATTTGTCAATTTATAACTTCTATTCATAAAGACTCATAACTTAATCACTGCAATATTATGTAAATTATTCTCCCATTAAATGTTAATATGAATGGTATTATAAAATAATGCTCTAATGATGGTAATTTCAATTATTAAGATTGAAATTACTGTCATGATTATATTAGAAGGATAATCTTAAATTATTGATCAGTTGATTGAATTATTATTTTCATATGGAATGCAAAACATAAATTATAGGGAAGCCATATTATAGGATTATTGTCAAAAAAGAGAAGGTCTACTGAATCCTACTATAAACGCGAAAGTTTGTGAGGATGGATGTTTGTTACTCTTTGACGCAAAAATCACTGAACGGATGTTGATGAAACTTTACAGTATTATAGCTTATACATCAGAATATGACATAGGCTACTCTTTGTCGGGGTAGGTACCACGCGGGCGAAGCCATGGGCAGAGGCTAGTAGAATATAATTGAAAATAGCAGTTATGTTATTCTGTTGTATAAACTATATTACTGTAAAGTTTCATCAACATCCGTTCAGTAGTTTTTGTGTGAAAGAGGATTTCCATCCTCACAAACTTTCGCGTTTATAATATTAGTAGGATAGCAGGATGTACTTACAATCTGATAAAAACCATATGTACTAACACCTAGAGCCATGGGCAGAAGCTAGTCTGCTATATAACAGATGTACTTACAATCTGGTAGAAATCCCGCTGGGTATCCAGTGTCAGGTCTTACCAAGATGGCGGCTTCACAGATCGCTACGGCCGCAATTACCAGCGTAACAATCGCAAGTGTTCTCACCAATCCAGCCATGTTTCTGAAAATAAACAACCTTGATGAGTTCCTTCATCAGATACGTCCACACTTTGCTCACAAATAAATAACACGATAACATAAAAACTTATCCAAGTAACGCATAATGGGTATATATTGGTATTTTATGTATTATTATACTAGCTTCTGTCCACGGCTTCGCCCATGTTGTATCCCAATAAAAAGTAGCTATGTATTATTCTGATGTATAAGCT
Organism: Perizoma flavofasciatum; assembly: GCA_958496245.1. Taxonomy (NCBI): domain Eukaryota; kingdom Metazoa; phylum Arthropoda; class Insecta; order Lepidoptera; family Geometridae; genus Perizoma; species Perizoma flavofasciatum. The sequence goes on along the minus strand of OY292443.1, from coordinate 1,765,078 downwards.
ATATTACTGTAAAGTTTCATCAAAATCCGTTCAGTAGTTTTTGTGTGAAAGAGTAAAAAACATCCTCACAAACTTTCGCGTTTACAATATTACTAGCTTCTGCCCACGGCTTCACCCGCGTGGTACCTGGATAAAAAGTAGCCTATGTATTATTCTGATGTATAAGCAATTTTACTGTAAAGTTTAATCAAAATCCGTTCAGAAGTTTTTGCGTGAAAGAGGAACAAACATCCTCACAAACTTTCATATTTATAATATCAGTAGGATATTATTATTAATATAGTAGGATAGGATAGGATAGGATTTAGTTTCTTCTTTCCTGGCTTTGTACACCTACCAACGTTATCACTTCTCTATCCCTCCTCAAAGGCTTACTGGAAGAAACCTCTTTTTAGGGTTAAGCTTGCCTTTGTACATGCCTCCCCTTAATTTGTTTTATATTTATCTGTTATAAGCGGTCTTATCGTTCAGAAGCGATATGTTCCAATAAGCTTTGATAGACAGGACAATAAGCCCAATTTTTATTATTACCTCGGTCATAAATGTACATTGCTATTCAACGAGGTAATGCCGCTAGCCTTTTGGGTACCCTGCCTGCGGTCAGTCACATGAACTCTATTTTCTACCTGTATTTCTATTAACACATAAAATATTATAAAAATAGAATATTAAACTAAACTATGTAAATATTTCATTATATATTAATTTAATTAATATATGTTAATTGATTTTACTCAATCAATTTATTGTTTCTTTGCCAACAGATTAATAAAATAACCTTGTTTCTAAGGTTATTTTATTAATCTGTTTTGGCAAGATTTTTTTTTTTTTAGTTTCGCACAATTACTTATGTAAAGTTAAAATAATCTTTTTTAAATCATTTTACAATAGCGTCCTGTGAGTTAGCAATATTGAAAATTCATTTAATACCTCAATACAATTTTTTTTCAGAATATTATTGGGGCTACATAGATTCTGCAGTGCATCTTGCTTAGCAAGATAACCCAAGACAGCGGTTATGTCGACCGACGAGAAAGACAAAACGTTTTTTGTCCTTCTCTATTATTTGACGGAATAGACGACAGAAATAGTTTATGTCTCCTCTTTCGTAGACAAAACGTTATCTTGGGTGCTCATGCTAAGATAACTGGTTGGTTGCCGACGTACATGTGATGATAATGCGAAACAAAGGACTCAAAGGAAAAATTTACAAAACAATCATAAGACCTGTCGTATTGTATGGATCGGAGTGTTGGGTAACCAAAGGCATTGATGAAAGAAAAGTGCACGCAGCTGAGATGCGAATGTTGAGATGGACGTGTGGAGTTACGAGAATGGGCAAAATAAGGAATGAATATATCATGGGAAGTTTGAAAGTAGCACCCGTGACGGAAAAGTTGAGGAGTAATAGGTTAGGATGGTATGGGCATGTCGTGAGAAGGGAAGAATGTCACATTACGAGAAGAGTGTTAAATATGAATGTGGACGGAAATAAAAGCAGAGGTAGGCCAAAGAAAAGATGGATGGATTGTATGAAGAATGACATGATTAAGAAAGGAGTGAGTATTGAGATGACGGCTGATAGAGGAGAGTGGAAGAAGAAAACATGTTGTGCCGACTCCACGTAATGTGGGATAAGGACAAGAAGATGATGATAATGCAAAACAAACTCCATCAAAAGCAGAATCCTAATATAGTTGGGGCACTATAGATTCGACAGTACTTTGGGTGTTGTTACTAATTTTATTGATTTTTATGCTAAACAAATGTTTTATGTTAATTAGTAACAGTTATTGGTTAAATGTATGAATAATAATGATCAGCTAAGTCCCCACATTAAGATTTTCTTAACAACATGACTTGGCTAACCTTTTTTAGTAAAACTATGTGCTGAGCATTTGATGTTATCTAGCTCAAAGTATTTATCACATAACCAAGAACTAGACCTGATAACCATGACCTAGGTCATTTACCATGTATTACTTGGTTTCATTATTATGAGCTTCTTACTAGCTAATTGTTCTCATCTGTGTACGTAGATTTTACTGTTATTAAAAACGCGATAGTTTGTGAGGATGGATGTTTGTTACTCTTTCACGCAAAAACTACTGAACGGATTTTGATGAAACTTTACAGTAATATAGCTTATAAGTCAGAATAACCTACAGGCTACTTTTTATCCGGTTACCATACGGGCCAAGCCGTGGGCAGAAGCTAGTAGATAGATAAACTCTTAATTGTGCATAACACTATTTTACAGTAGAAACAAAGACCATAATAAAAGAACAAAAAACAAAAGAAATGCACAAAGGGCAGTACAGTCAGCATGAAAACTAGTTGCCCTAATTCTTATTTTGCACTGACTTTCGATATCCCAATGTGGGACGTCAGAGTATTGTGAATTATTCCCGTTCTAACCTGACTCCAATCAGCCCAACACCTTGAAATAGCGGAGAAGGACTCTGGGTTGATGACAGCAGTGTTCCAGTATTCCTAACCATCCTGCACTGACTTTCCACATCCCCGTGAGACGTCAGTGTATTGTGTATTATTCCCGTTCTAACCTGACTCCAATCAACCCAACGCCTTGAAATAGCGGAGAAGGACTCTGGGTTGATGACAGCAGTGTTCCAGTATTCCTAACCATTCTGCACTGACTTTCCACATCCCCGTGAGACGTCAGTGTATTGTGTATTATTCCCGTTCTAACCTGACTCCAATCAGCCCAACGCTTTGAAATAGCGGAGAAGGACTCTGGGTTGATGACAGCAGTGTTCCAGTATTCCTAACCATTCTGCACTGACTTTCCACATCCCCGTGAGACGTCAGTGTATTGTGTATTATTCCCATTCTAACCTGACTCCAATCAACCCAACGCCTTGAAATAGCGGAGAAGGACTCTGGGTTGATGACAGCAATGTTTCAGTATTCCTAACCATTCTGCACTGACTTTCCACATCCCCGTGAGACGTCAGTGTATTGTGTATTATTCCCATTCTAACCTGACTCCAATCAACCCAACGCCTTGAAATAGCGGGGAAGGACTCTGGGTTGATGACAGCAATGTTTCAGTATTCCTAACCATTCTGCACTGACTTTCCACATCCCCGTGAGACGTCAGTGTATTGTGTATTATTCCCGTTCTAACCTGACTCCAATCAACCCAACGCCTTGAAATAGCGGAGAAGGACTCTGGGTTGATGACAGCAATGTTTCAGTATTCCTAACCATTCTGCACTGACTTTCCACATCCCAATATGAGACGTCAGAGTATTGTGAATTATTCCCGTCCTAACCTGACTCCAATCAGCCCAACACCTTGAAATAGCGGAGAAGGACTCTGGGTTGATGACAGTAGTGTTCCAGTATTCCTAACCATTCTGCACTGACTTTCCACATCCCAATGTGAGACGTCAGTGTATTGTGTATTATTCCCGTTCTAACCTGACTCCAATCAACCAAACGCCTTGAAATAGCGGAGAAGGACTCTGGGTTGATGACAGCAATGTTTCAGTATTCCTAACCATTCTGCACTGACTTTCCACATCCCAATGTGAGACGTCAGTGTATTGTGTATTATTCCCGTTCTAACCTGACTCCAATCAACCCAACACCTTGAAATAGCGGAGAAGGACTCTGGGTTGATGACAGCAGTGTTCCAGTATTCCTAACTATTCTGCACTGACTTTCCACATCCCCGTGAGACGTCAGTGTATTGTGTATTATTCCCATTCTAACCTGACTCCAATCAACCCAACGCCTTGAAATGGCGGAGAAGGACTCTGGGTTGATGACAGCAATGTTTCAGTATTCCTAACCATTCTGCACTGACTTTCCACATCCCAATGTGAGACGTCAGAGTATTGTGAATTATTCCCGTTCTAACCTGACTCCAATCAACCCAACACCTTGAAATAGCGGAGAAGGACTCTGGGTTGATGACAGCAGTGTTCCAGTATTCCTAACCATTCTGCACTGACTTTCCACATCCCAATGTGAGACGTCAGTGTATTGTATATCAACTTATACCTATAATATGTAGATACCATATTGTTTAACCGTATTACTTTTTTATACATTTATTTAAAAAACATTAGTAAAATAGCAAAAATCTAAAATAAATGTACAATGGTTGGATTTGTTACTGAAAGTGATTTATTCCAGTCAACCTATTAAGTTAAGATCTAGGTACTACGAATAATCATCATTATACATATACTTAGTTCGGAAATATTTTTTTGTGAAATGTCATTAAAAGTAAACTTATTGAGTTAAAACAGAACGTAATTTTCACGTAAAATGCTTTCGATAATTCGATTTCAGTGTTGCTAAGGATTCCTCTTCAAAAGGTTTAAATTTAATATGGCTGCTAAATGACTATGACGTAGTGTGAAAATGTATTTCGTTTGGAAGGCTTTGTAACATTTCAATAAACGTCACGGGTAATTCTCTCAAAATATGGCTGGTAATTGACGATAGTCTTATGTGAAAATGCGTTTTGTTAAGACTAGTAGTCCACATTTGTGACATTTCATTACATTACTCTGTGAATACATCGGTAAATGTTTAAAAACATGGCAACATAGTAAAAGAAGAATGTTTTGAATCTATAGTAATAGGACTGCAAGTGGTATAAAACAGAGTTCAAGGCATCGACCGTGTACCTACTTACCATTACCACATTCAGTTGAAGTGGAAACAGGAGAGGGGTATTATTTGGGAGCTAGAAACACAATTCTGAAATTAAAGTTATCGTTGGTACTGTCAGGGCGAAATTGTTTATATAAAACACGCAACAATAGAATGCCCTGGTATTAAAAATTTATATGCAATAACACTTTAGAGCCATAATTTTTACCATGATTTGTGAGTTTGAATGTTTCCCGATATTTCGGCACGGTTGCATGTACCATGATCACGACACACTCACAAATCATGGTAAATATCCCGGTTTTTAGTAAAAATTATGTTCAAACCCATGATAGTTTCAAAAGTTATACTTTAGAGCCGAGTAAAATTATTACATTAAACAAGATAACAAGATAATATGTTTTAGAACCGGAAATAAAAAATGGTCTTCTGAAGAAATATCAGGTCAAAATACCTAAAACTGGCTTTCCCAAAAGTTGAAAAACGTTCAAATTCACAAAATAAATCATGGTAGACAGGTATCCCGTTTTTAGTTAACAATCTGTTCATAACCATGGTCGTTTCAAAAGTTATAATATACAAGCATCTGCCCACGGCTTCGCCCGCGTGGTACCCGGATAAAAAGTAGCCTATGTGTTATTGATGTATAAGCTATATTATTGTAAAGTTTCATCAAAATCCGTTCAGTAATTTTTGCGTGAAAGAGTAACAAACAGTCCAAAGAGTCCATCCTCTCAATTTTTTGCGTTTATAATAGTATTAGGATAATATTTTTTTGCTTAATATTTTCGGGGTCTTTATGGCCTTAGATTTTTTTATTTGACCAAAGTATCTGACGGAACTCTGTCACACTAAATATTTTGGGGATATTTTGGTCCAAAAACGTTCCCTTCTCAAGTGTTTGAAGTCCTGGATATTGCTAAGAAGCCTATCATAATGAGTGTTTTAATATTCATATTTACTTTTTTGTTACAGTAATAAGTAGAGCGGCCAGTCGTAGTGGGGTAAATAGGTTTTAGATTTGTTTTTATTAATTTTAATTAATCTTGGAAGTGATGCGCAGATAGGTATTTGAACAACCGGAGAAGAAACGGGGCCACCCCAATGCGACATGGTGGAAAAGTATGATCCACTTTTAAAGAACCCAGATAGTCGAAAGAACAACACCGGGCCGAGTGCTTAATATACAAGAGCTGACCCTGCCTTTGGGTACCAAAGAAGCAGCCAATCCTGTTAGTAAGGTTCATCGTTCCATCATAATGTCTGAAGTCATCATCTTGTCCTTATCCCACATTACGTGGGGTCGGCCCAGCATGTTTTCTTCTTCCACTCTCCTCTATCAGCCGTCATCTCAGTACTCACTCCTTTCTTAATCATGTCATTCTTCACACAATCCATCGATCTTTTCTTTGGCCTACCTCTGCTTTTATTTCCATCCACATTCATCATAATAATGTCTGAAGTAGCCTATAGTTAAAGATAATTTTAAAAAAGACGAAGAGTTAATAAGCATATATTGGGTGAGCGTGTTTATCACAGGTTACAACTGCGCTTAATCAGGCGATGTGTAGCTAAACGCAAACCCAGTATTAATTAACAAAAACGTGGGAACGGGAAAGAAGAAGAGGATAATTTTAAACTGTTCTGGTTACAGTATTCTTCAAACCTTTACGATTAGAAATCATAATTATAAGTTTTACGGGTATTTATCGCGTTATTTCGACTGTATTGCGACACCAATGGTCACGGGATGATATGGTCGGGAAATAGTAAAAAAGGTGAACTCGATAAAGACCCGTAAAACATATACCTAAATATGGTCTGGTTACAGCTTGGTAACAACATAAATCCCAGTTTATCAGATTATAACTTACACTTTCTTTGCGCTGCAGTCCTTAAAAAATCATAGCACACACTCGTCAATATTATCTCTGTATTTACACGTAAAATACAAAAATATACGACGTGAAAAGAAGAACTATCCGAGTGTTTAAATTGGTACAAAAGGTAAAATAACTTTTTGTGGTTTTTATAGAAATGAATCACGTTATTTTTTCAATTGTAATCCAGTTAGTTATGTTCTTTTTTACGTGGATTTCAATTGGCAACAGTATTTTCAGATTTACCGCGTAGAAATGAATTTTTATTTTTCAAATAATTTAAACATGATCGTAATTTTTAAACATGATCCAGATAGCGTACGTGTGTCGACCGCGAACCGAACTCACGCTACTGTCAAGTTTAAGGACAAGGTAGACGACGGCGCGTACGCGTGACAGGTTTTATGCAATAATAAGCCATTCATTAATAAGTTATTACATTATTACTCGTCGGTCTTATATTTTCCCCGTATAAAGCTGCTAAGAATTTTATACTGAGTGTTATATACACGCTGTCCAATAATCGTAAATTTAAGCTATTCAATATTATTGTAGCTTTTTTAAGACGAATAAATAAAATAAAAGCAGAAATTATTATTGTTCAGTTATGTAATAAATCTATTTTTTTTTTTAATGCATTCGAAATATTGCTATATTTTGTAACAGCGATATCAGAGAAAAATAACTCAACAAAGCGAATTCTGTGCTCGAAAGTGTTTACTGGATGTTTTATAATAAGCTTTATTTAATAAATTTAATTTTAGCTCGTTTGCTTTACTTGTGAAAATATAATTAAAGGTTATTATGCACTAGAGTGCGGCAAAACCTTTAATTATGTTTTTACCTTTAACTAGTTCATATCAAATTTAGGAAATATTATTTAGTTGTTTATTGTTAAAATGATTTTATAGTAATTTAAACTTGATGATATTTATAATATTAATATTAAATAAAAAAAACCTTTAAGTTCTCAATCTTTCCATCTCATGCCATGTCTCATGTCAGAGGTCTGGGTATTCAAAGTCAAAGCCAATTGGTTTATTCATTGAAATCTAAAAGGTCATTATAGAAACTTAGGACCTATATCCTTTCTGTAGTAATTATGCGTCTCAAATAAATTTATTTTCCTTCTTGATGATTCCAAGAGCCTTTTCATTCAATGTAAAATTCAGTCTACGAAAATTATTACCTCTGTGACCTCTGACGACCTCTGTGGCGTAGTGGGTGAAGGTCCGCCTGAGACGCAGAAGGTTGAGGGTTCGATTCCTGTCACGAGACAAATATGTGTCTCAGGTCTGGGTGTTTTTCTATGTATATTATGTATGTTTTTACAAAAAAAAAGTATATAAGTAGTATATCAGTCATGTAGTTCCCATAATACAAGCTCTGCTTAGTTTGGGGCTAGATGATGCTGTGTGAAAAAAAAGTCCAGCATTATTATTATTATTATTTATTATAGTGAAAATAGAGCCACTTCTCAGTTCATGACGTTTTCATGAGCTTACATCAAAAAGTAAGTACGAAAACCGCTGAAAACAACTCGTTAAACACTAAATAACGAAGCTTATCGCTCACATTAATATGCATTAGTGCTCCATGCATAACGCCATCCAAATATTGTTGTACTGCAATTGTCATTACTTATTCAGCTGTCGTGTTTGTGGTTTTGAGCTGCGTTATTGTTATTTATTGTAGTCTAGTAAGCTCACTAGATACGATCATTCGCAGTAGTTCCTAGAAATAACTACTTTTTTAAGCTCAGTACATAATACAATACTTATTTTAAGTTATTTTAAGTTAATTTGAGCCATTTTATGCAACACAGTAAGTTGTTATCTTGTTGCAAGCCTATTTCCGCTTTTTGGAACACTAACACACTAACCGATGGCCTTCGAGTTTTTGGTTTTTGGGAACAAAAAAAGGCAGGACAACAAATAGAAGAACACAGAGACTATAATATTCTTCAATAATGGAGAGCATAAAGGGAGAAATGGCATAGGTTTCATGATCAAAAAATACCTGAAAACAAATATTGTAAACTTTACTGCATACTCTGACAGAGTGGCACGTTTGGATATAAAATGTGACCAAGTCCAACTAACAACAATACAAGCTCACGCTCCTACTAAAAAAGCCAAAGACCATACAAATTTACCATCTGGCAAGAGATGGAGGAGGCCTTCATTCAGCAATAGATAGCCCCCTATTAATAAAAAAAACAATCATATATAGAACTGACAAAAACTACTTGAATATAATATAATATATAATATAATATAATATAATGTCAATGAAATGTAATGTAATGCCAATGAATTCTTTACATTAGGGAAAATAAAGGCTATTTTTATTTATTTTTATTTTATTAAGCTTAGCTCATAAAATGAAATAGGGGTTTTCTCAACTGATTTACGATTCTTGAATCGCAAACGTATGACACGTCAACATAACCCAGTAGAATAACAAACAGACCAACAATGCGTCACACAATTAAGTTTAAAGCAGACGCAAACAGTTCAGAGGAAGGGGTAAATTGACGTAAAGAGCGTTCCACATTTATGCTCTATTTCGCAGAACTGATTCGAGATGAATACGTTTACAAATGAAGTTATAGGATTAGCCCACAATACCCTGGGAAGAAAGATCCTTAAATAGCGAACACATATCCGAATGACACACTATTGGGCGCAAGCCAGATAAAAATGGCGTCTGGCGCTACAGTACAATACAACACAATCCACGCCATTTTGGTGGCTGCGCCCGATTTCCATAGAATTTTTTTTTGCACAACTTAAAAGTACTGCACATGGGTGAACTTAATGCTAGATAACATTTTCTTCCAGCTTACCTTTGTGTTATATGCCATCAGTTAAGTGTGTTTTAAATTGCGCTTTATTTTTATAGTTTGAAATTTGAATGATAAATTAGTTTGTAAGACTTCCGCGCCATGTCAGAGCCAGACGCCATTTCTATGTGGCTTGCATCATTGAAGGATTATCCTAAAAGTCGGTAGATGGAGAGATTATAACCACATAAAAAAAATGTATTCATCATATCGTGTTTTTTTTTTGCCTAACATTTCTTTAGTGGCCTTGAAAAGTGACTTATAACGATGGCAGAAGAACCAGTGCGGTAAAAGAACCAGACTCTGTGGCAAAGGCCCTCCAGAGACGCAGAAGGTTGCGGATTCGATTCCCACCTTGAGACAAATGCTTGTATCATCTGCAAATATTTGTCTCGGGTCTGGGTGTCTTCTATATAGAGGTACATATAATATGTAGAACGTATTTGTATATAAGTAGTATATCAATCATATAGCTCCCATAATACAAGCTTTGCTTAGTTTGGGGCTAGATGGTGCTGTGTTAAATGGTTCACCATTTTTTTTTGGTATTTATTTCCTCAATGTTTCATTATTATATGGAGTTTTTTTATTCAAAAATATCGAAAGTAAATGCTTAAGCGTAAGAGATTTAAGGTGATGCCCAAAACATTATTCCCATGCCATATGGAATACCAAAAGATTCTTGTTGCATTACGTTACATCCTTATTTTAAAAGGTCCGAAGGTCGACTCTCAGAGGTGCATCGTCTATTTCTTCAAGCATAACGATGAAATTCATTTATTTAAACGTAATAATGGTCTTATTAATTATATGCCTTACTAGCTTTTGTCAGCGGCTTTGCATGTGTAGAGTCTTGTTTAAAAAAACCCATACTTCCATACACAATTTCAACGCCATTTATCAAAAAACCCCTGAAAAACGTAATTTATTTATGCTCAGTTGTTGCAATTAAAATTTTCATGTTTCTAAGTTCAAAGAACAAAGACTTTCATACAAAGTTCACCCCCCGTTTACCTCCCTTTAAGTGGAAATTTCCAAAAATCCTTTCATAGCCCTTGCTTAAGATATAAAATAAACATATGTTTTTAATTTCAGCATTCTAGACTTAGTAGTTTTGTCTGTGCGTTGATAGGTCAGTCAGTCAATAAGGACCATAATTTTGTAATATGTATTATTACCTACCAAAAATGAGAACCGTATAATCGCAATGGTTGCGTTGGTAGATGAAAGACACGCGCATTCCGGCCTCAAGATCTAAAGGTCCCACGGTCCGTGGTTTCACGGATGACGATACGCACGACCGATGACCACGGACAGTCACGCACCATCCCGAGGCTTTTCCAACCGTGTGGGTGCGTAATTGAAAACTATTTTGGCAATGATACTGTTCTAAGTTAAATCCCTCTAACTCAAATAGGAAGAGCTAAGTGAGACTTGAACATAATAATATAATCGTTGTTTTGTTTTTAAATTTAACAAGTTTTATGTCTAGATAACTCTTTATTGTACAAAGCACATTACAAAAACCCACTAGGTACATAATAAGAAAAATAATTTATTTGAAATTATAATACAATTTGATTTGAAAACGTTTTTTTAATTTTGATAAGTTTATTTTCCCACCTCGATGTGTGCGAGGATTCTCGTTAGAATTCTAGTAGTAACTACTTAATTATTCCTGTTTACCAGTTTTTGCAGTTGTTTATTCTTTGCTATAATTTATCTTATAAATAATGTGTATGTAATTATGTATATTTACTAATAGGAACCTACTAGTATAAATGCGTCTCACCTGATGATAATATATCGCAGAAAACGTTTTAAGTATCTTTAAACCTGATCTACAAGGTTATCCAAGATTAATGTCCTTCTTTATTTTCTTGTAGTAAGTAGATGGTTAAATACCATATGTATTACCAGCAGTGAACCTATGATAGGTATAAGTGATAGGTTTTTGATACAACTAAAATGGCGAACAAGCTGAGGTGGTATGTTTTGGAGGAGGAGTGATCCGTCATAACTAGATTATAATCTAAGCGAGATGTAATAATGTCTTAAATATATTTAAGTATATGACTGTGATTTACGATTAAGTATCTGATGAACTATCAATTCATATATACCAGCATTGCTTTCGTGTCTGAATGACATTATTTTTTAATTTTCTGGTAATAGAACTGGATTGTTTAAGGCCATGTTTTGTTGTAAACTTACACGCTATAAAAACACGGAGATAATATAATATGCCGATCATAAAACTAAATATTCATTTAAATTTGATTCCAAAAAATATCATTTATAATATTTCATTGAAATAAAATATGTATAATCAGTTAAAATGATTTTGAAATCATTACGTTTCATATATCTACAGTAAATCATGTACTTATTTACCTAGGGTCAGACAGTTCGTGAAATTAGGTAATTTCGACCGACCTTCGTCCCCGTTTGATAATCTTAACTAAATGTTAGTAATAAGGAAATGCCGATTCGAATAAGAAATAGCATAATTTATAGACCTGGCGGCTACTGTAGATAAACCAACCTCATCTAAAACTTTTTATTTTTCAACAAAATTTTAATTAAAATTTGGTTAATGCCATGGCATGGTGAGTACGACACGCTCCATGGATCGTGTCATACTCGCCATCAAATTTACAGACCGAGTTCCAAATGTCGATATACGAAGATGGACCAAAGTCAAAGACATCAGCTTTAGGATTATGGAACTGAAATGGATTGGACGGGGCATTTTGCAAGACGTGGTAATGACAGGTGGAGCAGGGTGACTGAATGGTGGCCGAGGAGTGGATATAGAAACGTTGGACGGCTGGCAGCGAGATGTGCAGACGACATAGACAACGTCGCGGGCCGTGGATGGTTTAGATTGGCGCAGGATCGTGGTGGATGCCACAAACTGAGGAAGGCCTATACCCAGCAGTGAGCAAAGTCTGGCTGTAGATAATGGTGATGATGATGGTTAATAATTGATACGCTCATGCACTAGATTTTTTTTTTCTTTCACACCTAACATTTTATTAGGTTAAAGCAGTGGTCTTCAACCTACGGCTCTCGGGCCAACACCTGCCCGTTAGCTCCACTAATCTGGCCCTCGAAAGCTGGGTTGACGTGCCTGATATCAAGCCCACTCTTAAATTTTATTTTGAGAAATATAATCAACCAAAATAATCGTACAAAATAATAATCGGATGTTTTATTTACTGACATACCTCAGCCTACCTAACTATGTGAGTGATGGTATATTAACAGCTATCTTGGCCTTTGGGGTTTTTCTGGAGAAATCAGTCTGGCCCTTAAGGTAAAAGGTTTGGAGATCCCTGGGCTTTTTGAGCTTTTTGGCTTTGGAGATTGAAGGTTTTCAAATTATTACTACAATATGGAAGACAGAGGTGGTAGCTCAATATAGTACGCAGTGACATTTTACGAGGAATGCCTATGCAGTGTATCAACTTCTTTAGGATGATGATGATTTCATCCCTTGCAAGTTGGATGCTGGTACTCAATTAGGTAGGATCCCCTTCAGTGCTCTCTCGGTCTATTACCCACATTCTCGCAAAACTTGCCCTTCATTAATATAATGTTCAAGGTCATCTTAATCTCAGTTACATTCATTGAACCTTAACACGTGAGGTATATTATATGCATGGCTGGACTAGTTTTTGCCATCAGCTCTGCGCGTTTGCTCGCGTGGCAAAACTTAAACATCAATTGACATGATAATTTATTAACTAACTAGCTTCTGTCCACGGCTTCGCCCGCGTAGTACCTGGATAAAAAGTAGCCTATGTGTTAATCTGATGTATGAGCTGTATTACTGTAAAGTTTCATCAAAATCCGTTCAGTAGTTTTGCGTGAAGTAGGAAGTTTTTTATTATCTCCTTATTGGATTCAGGATTTTATTGTTAACAATAATATTTTCGCAAATATTAATCGCATTGTTAGTCTACTTGAATATTTTTACCAAACTGGTTCTTTCATCGTTCTCCTTGTTTGTTTAGCACTACACAAAAGCTGAATGACGGATCATAAAACAAAAACAAAGCAGATTTCGTAGCCTGATTCTAGAAATCGGCGTAAATTTACTTTTAAAATTCAATTCGCTTAGTAAACGTTTCTATGATTCTTGGGATTTCAGGAGTTAAAAAACTGACTTTTCTAGGCCAATATACCTCAACTGGGTAGGTCAATCACCTATCGCAGGGTGACCAAAAACAGATGACAAGACGAAGAAGACGATTACTTAACTACTGATTGTGAGACAAAAATACTACAAATCTATGTTGGGTACGAATAAATAAATAATGTTGGACATTTTCACACCGCATCATCTAGTCCCAAAGTAAGCAGAGCTCGTGACTAATAAGTGCATTATAGTAATTTTGATACATTGTTTTATGTCAATAAATACATAGTAAACATAGAAAACACCCGGACCCGAGACAAATATTTGAAGATTATAAAATCATTTAGCTCGCAGCGGGAATCGAAACCGCAAAATCTATCTAAAATTGAATTATTCAGTCTGACCAAGATTCTTAATCTTCCTCAAAAATATCATTGCTTTGTTTTTTTTAAGAAGTCCGGTGCATTTTACCTTGTAGTGAGATGGAAAACACATCGCGAAAGATTCGACTTTTTTTTCTTTCGAATATCTGCACTGTAGCACTAGTTTTACGTTATCGCATAAACAGCGTTCCTTGCGAATGGAAATGACCTCTAGACAGGTAGCAGCGTGGCTCGGAATAAAATTTATCAGGTCACTTGCCATTTACAGCGGACTAACAGCCAACTAAAGCTATTCCTGATCGGCTGATCAGAAATGCAAATGCAAAACTATTGGTCAATTATGTATATTTATTTTAAAATTACGAGAAGTTGATAAAAAGACCAATATGAAATGTCGTAGTCCATTTGTTTACCCTTGGGTGGCCTTTTTTATAACATTTATATAGGATTGAAGAAGATCCTACCTATTAAAAAAATAATCATTAAAATTGGTTAAAAATAGGCAGAAATATCGCGTACCATACAAATAAACAGGTGAATTGAGAACCTTCTCTTTTTAGGAGTAAGTAGGTTGACAAGAAAGTTAAACTTGACACAGTTTATGCAGTTTTGATAAATAGTTTTGTAATGTTCCTCGACAATATAGAAAACAAACTATTTTTAATATGAGTAGTGTGGATCTAAAATTTCTGTATTAAATTTCCGTGGAAATAATTTTATAGTTTTTTAGGTCTAAGGAGACCTAAAGAACTATAAAATTATTTCCACAGATTAAAAAGAAAACGTTAATTGACTCAATTTGATAGATCTAAAGGCTCTGAGAGTCAATGTCAAAACGGTGACCGAATCGACATTCCCATTCAAAATTATCAAAACGATCACTGTTCAAACGATCGACATGTTGCAAAACTTGGTATAGAGTCGCTGGTAGTTGAGTGCATTGACCGATGACTCGATATCTTTGTACGATGCCGGAGATATTAAGATACTTCCTGTTTCTTTTTTAAAATGATATAGATTCTCGCTTTCCTCACATTGTGCTAACAAAATTATTCCTCCCAGCGTCGGACGTCGAGTGATTCGATTGCTAAAATAAAACAATCTTGTGTGCTAACAAAATTATTAAGTTTTTCCTGTGAAAGTCATAAGGTAAGATCAGGGTCAGTCACTTTAGGCTCTGATTCACGAAGAACGTTTACATAATTTCGTAGAGTTTTATCAAAAAAGAACTAGGTAGAAGTAAAAAACTTTTTGATCTGAATATATATCTACTAATATTATAAACGTGATAGTTTGTGAGGATGGATGTTTGTTACTCTTTCACGCAAAAACTACTAAACGGATTTTGATGAAACTTTACAGTAATATAGATTATACATCGGCATAACACATAGGCTACTTTTTATGCGGGTACAACGCGGGCGAAGCCGTTGGAGAGACTAGTAATAAATAAAAAATAACGCCGGACATTTTCACTCAGCATCATCTAGCCCTAAAGTAAGCAGAGCTTGTGTTATGGGAACAACATTACTGATATACTGATATATTATACATAGGAAACATCTAGATCCTGATACAAACATTTGTCCCGCGGCCGGAATCGAACCCGCAACCTTCTGCGTCTCAGGCGGGCCTACGCCCACTGCGCCATAGAGATTGTTTATGCTATAATCCTTAAATGTTATCTAAGCATTAACAGGCTAGATTTTGAAAAAATAAATAAAAAAGGAAATCGCAAGAACTACGGGAAAAACGACTAGTTATTCTTTCGAATGATACGTGAAGATATTTTTACTAGAACAGGATTTTTATATCTGCCGCCAAGCAGTAGATCATTATTTATTATTTATTACAGGTACATGAGACTATTTACAATAAAATTATGTCTCAAGGTCGACAACGCGCGAGTGATAACTCTGGTTTTGCAAGCGTCTATAGATTAGTAAGCTCTTGCCAACAGGTAGGTTGTATACTTAAGGATCCGGCGTATAGCGCTCATAACTTAAATTTGAAGCGCGTCCAAAAATATAGCTATCTCTTTTTGACTGATGCAGGTCCGCCCGTGCTTGCGCAATAGCAATATTAGCCGTTCAGAATTTGTTATAAATTTGGTGGTGTTCCGTAATACCAAAAAAGATGACTGAAAACTCGTTGTATTTTTCACATTCTGTTGTTTTTCTGTAACTAGACAATATAATCTATGTACTAACCAAAGATACGTAAGGTATTGTTGTTTTTAATACGAAACAAATAAGAAGAAAACATGTTATGTATGACGTAAAAATATCCAAAATGCGATTCGTTTACATTTCATTTTAGGTAAATATTTTGAAAAAATATATAGCAAGGTACCTTGATAAATACTATTCGAATGCAAATAATAACATAATATGGTGGAAATAAGCTCTAATTAAAAATGATGGTGGTATTACGTTTGTATGGGCGATTCATCTTACGCAGGCCTCTTAACTTTGTCACTTTAGTGGTATAAAAAAGCAGTGAAGGCGTCCTCATCATCATCATCATCATCAGCCTATATTAGTCCACTGCTGGACATAGGCCTCCCCTAAAGAAGGCGTCCTACAGAGTGAAAATAAAGAATCCAAAAAAGTAAGTCGTACGTTTGACCTATTTCAAAAATCAAAACAAATTGGTCATGTGTACATTGTACATTGTACATGACCTTATTTAACTGGAAACGTGGATAACTTACGGTAATTAAAAGGCAAATAGCTGTTTGTAATCAAACCACGTCAGCGATCACACGTGCCGAAGAACACGGTGTTCTAGGTAGGCAGTGGAATTCAAATAGTTAAGTTAATTATTTATGTTTGTTTTTTTTTGTTTATGGAAATTTCGTCTATGTATAAAAATAATAAAAAAACTTTTTACTTCCTTACCAACTATATTTACAAATTATGTATAATAGTATAGCCTCTTTATTTTCATAAAATACAATAAAATGAATTATGAACCATTTGAAATCAATGAAAAATTCCGAAGAGCCTTTTTCGAAGAAATATCTTCCCCACTTCTCTCTACTCTCGCCTCAAAGGTTTGCTCTAAGAAAACTCTTTGTAGGGTTAAGCTCGTCTTTGTACATGCATTACCT
This sequence comes from Perizoma flavofasciatum, assembly GCA_958496245.1. NCBI lineage: Eukaryota > Metazoa > Arthropoda > Insecta > Lepidoptera > Geometridae > Perizoma > Perizoma flavofasciatum. Next base: position 1,748,064 of record OY292443.1, on the reverse strand, counting down.
TATATTTTTATTGTTCTTTCTGTAACTTATATATGTATATTTTTTTTTATTATATCGGAATGAATAAAATAATAATTCCCTCATTCGGTTTTGCTTGAGATACGTCGATCATTTTTTCTGTCTATATGTAGGTAACTAATAAAAAGATCTTGAATACTCGAAAACTTTTCACTGCAAAAACATTATGTTTTAAAAATTTCAGAGATGGTTCTATTTAGCGCGTAAACTAAGAACATTCAGGCAAACCCTTTTCCTTGAATTGTTCAGATTATGTTAATCTTTCCAAAACCTTTACACATAAGTGTGAGTTAACTTTCCAATAAGTCTTCCCTTTGTTTTTTTTTTGATCACAAATCGAGGGACCGTGTACTCGTCACGAGGGGTTAGGCAAATAACATAAGTCCGGTCTTTAGCCGCATTCAAAACTCGTGTGAAGCTCTTAATATTACTGTGAAGTTTCATCAGTTTCATTTTTAACAGTGGTTTAAAAACTATTGTTTTTGCGTTAAAGAGTAACAAACATCCATCCTCACAAACTTTCGCGTTTATAATATTAGTAGGATAGGATTCTACTGCCACTAGAAAAAGCTTCTAAAAATAGTAATTTTGAGAATAGAGCTTTATGCATAACTCATAGTCACCCTACACGGTGGCCCAGGACACGTTATGAGTGCATTACTTATAAAATTTGCATTTCTGAACGGTTCTCGCGCTAATGCGCTTTTAATGACCTTTATTTACCAGCTTCTGCACCAGGTTTTACTCGTCGGTATATGGGTGAAAAAATGGTCTGATAATCAAGTCCTGAAACTTTGGGGTTTTTATGTTTGTTAACCATCCTCTTATTAAGTAAGTGAATGTACGCCAGTTTAAACAAAATCCGGTTACCTGAGTGGGGGTGCATTGATTGACCTATATTATCATTTTGTATAATTACCTACCTAACTTATCCAAGTATCCCAGTATTTTTTGTTCCACATTCTTCAATTTATTTTTAATTCAACTTACATCGAAATGTAAAAATATAAAGAAAGAAAGAAGCAGTCTGTAACAGGTATGACCTAGCACGGCTGCTAAAGTAAAATGTATAAAATATTAAAAGTTATTGTGATATTTGCCTTTTTATTTAAATGTAAATTGTGTCTTTGGTTTAAAAATAAATAAAATAAATTTTTATCACGATAAAAAAAACATACCGAGGAATGATATTGGATTATATGATGATATTGGATGCAAGAGGTGCGAGTTCAATTCCCGCTGCGTTACAAACGTTTGCATGTTCTGCAAACGTTCCGGCAAATGTTCCGGCAAATGTTCCGGGTCTGAAATCAGAAATCAGAACTTTTTTTGCATGAATATAGGTAGGTTATTATATACATGTGTGTTGGGGTGCCAAAGTATTCATTGTTCCTGGTACCCATGATACAGTGGATCATAGTGCGTGGGGTCAAGACTATGTATGTATCTGTAGGATGTTTTTTATTAGAAGTTGAATATCCAGCCTTACGTCCATTCAAACTTTCTCATTTATATTAATATTAGATATATTTGAGAGTTCCATCGGACATTGGAACTACTTAGTGAAAAGTGGAGTTTTCCTAACAGCTTAATTGGTTAGTGGGTTTGTTCCAAGTTATGTTATGGGCAGGCGATAAAGTTTGTTGAACCGACAGCCTCTGAGGAAGAAAGGTTATCTTATGTTGGCAACGAATCGTATAACACAGTGTAGGAAGGCTCCCCACCTAATGGACTGATGCCATAGAGAAGATAGCGAGTAATCGGTGAATGCACATTGTTCGTCATGGCACTCTTTGGAGCAGACCTATGCCCAGCAGTGGACTTCTAAGTTAACCGTAACGGAAAAGCATCTGATTTTATACAAGGTGCAACAAGATTACTCCCAAAAATAACAATCTGTGGTAAACAATAAAAAAAATTGCTCATCATTTTGTTTTTTAAGAAAAAATACGCTTAAGTTAAAGTATTATTCCCATGATGGGATGTCCATGTCAAAACCATACTCAGTACGTGAGTACGTGAGGAGGATTTTAATTTAGGATTTTCTTTATCGGTAATAGGCACATACTAAATGTACGTTTGTTATCATAATAATTATTTAATTTAAATTCAATCATTAAATCCTTCGAATAAAACGATTTTGTTATCAACTAAATAAATAATACATAAATATTGCTGGTCATTCATATCGTAAAAATGGGAATTTTCACGTACCGCACTATCGGTTTTCACACAGCATCATCTAGCCCCGAACTAAATCGACTTTCGGCAAGTAGAGAGGTGCTGGTTCGATTACGTTTGCCGCACGAATGTTTACATGTTTTCAGATTTTTTTTCCGGGTCTGGTGTCATGGTACCTACTTGTTCCTGATACACGGGATCCAAGAGTGAGGATCTGGACTAAGTTTCCTGAAAAAAACTAAAGGCAGCAATTATTAGTACAGGTCTTTCATTTTTGGGAGTAGTCTCATTACAACCTGTAAGTCGAGGAATTTGTTTGTGAAAAGACCTACTCTTTACAATGAGCACTGATGAAAAGTATTCCATTTTCACTCGAAACAAACTACTGTTTATAATTTCTGTACGTAAGACAAAAAAGTTTTCATCCTACAAAAGCCACCCTTAAATTTCATCCCTCACAAAAATTAATTAAAGCAAGATTATGAGCAATAAGGCCTGAGATTTATAGAGCATTTTAAAATGATACTCTCGAGCCCTTTTAGGGTTCCGCGGGGAGATTTCTGAACGTAAAATGAGGTACTGAGTTTCAGATGTTCTTGTAATGAGTCAATTTGGGGTTCCATTACTTCTGTAATGGTCATAAAGTTGATAATTAATAAAGTAAGATAATAAAAAGTTGCCAGTCCGTATTAGTATATGGATTAATAAAAATAAGATAATTTAAAACCAATTAATAAATTTATGAATATATAATCTGACAACCTTTACGTCACGAATCCAAAATATTAAAAAAAACCACTGTATTATCTCGAAGGACTCGTCACAGATAGCACATCGATCTCAGTGTATCTGCTGATTGAATGGCAAGACTTATGCGTTGAGCATATAAAAAATAAGCACTCCGGTCACGTATTCCACGCGACATGGCTTAACATGACTTAACTACAGGAAGTTAAGGCATGTTTTTGTAATCTGAATTTCGGATGCGAATAAGTTGCAATAAAATGCAAATAATGGAGTCGTTTGTTCATCGTGATGGAATAAGTAGATTGTCCATCTGGATTTTAAGGTCGTCAAGGTAACATTTGCATTACAGATCACGTCCAAGAACATCGACCTGGTGCAAGTAAAAGTTTCAAGGTCATACACCTGTTTAAATTTTTCATGGTCAACACCCTTTAAATCATAGACTGCGGCCGCATTGCAAGATGCCTCCTAGCGTATAGCATTTTACGAGAGATAGCACACGAATCAGCCGCATTGCCGCTTGAAGCCCACGGCAATTGCAAAACGTGTTTTATGTGTAGCTAAGCCAAGCATATGGATTACCAAAATACCTTTAGTGACTCAACATGTACCATGACCATGTATCATCATCTGCCTACATTAGTCAACTGCTGGACATAGGCTCATCTGAATATGCATCATTGAGCCCAGTGGCTCTTCTCATCCACTTTCTACTTAACGCCTTTCTTAAGTCATCGGACTTAGTCGGGAAACGCCCCGCACTATATTTGCCAAGACGCGATCAGGAGATCGCGTCGCGATCGGGGTAAACGAGCTCTTGAGTCCTCTCGCTTGTCAGTTCTTGACCAGTCCACTGAAAGAAGAAAGAAAATACATTTATTTCAAATTTAAATTAAAAACTTTTTATTTCAGCATTCAATTGCAATTGCAGCCATAATTTAACATGTGACAAATATAATAAAAACAGTTACTTAAATACTATAAAGCTTAAAAATAAGCACTTCTTATGAAGCACTTCTGTCCAGTGCCTCATGAAGACTGTGTCCACATTATTTGACACACACTATTTTACAGAGAGGATATAGGCAGAAGGTATATAGAAGGTAGGTAATTCCTCTCCGCAACGCGTGGGCCAAATAGGTCATATCTCAGCATATTATGCAACTCCACATCACCAGGATGTGAAGCTACGCTGGTTTTCAGACAGAACTTATTGGTGAGTGACCCCATGACCGACATCGTCACTTAAAGATGAATCCAAGCGCACAATAAATATACAATTAGAAATAATAAACAGAACAGAGAACAACCACACAATACAAAGATAAAAGAAATATAAAATAATTATAAAATAGAAGTTTGTTTCATACAATAGGCAGGAAATCATCTACATGTATGTGCTAAGAATGAACCACAGGTGCACATTACTGCATTGGTGATATCTATGGCGAATACCAGAGTAAAGTGTTTATAATCATCGGAGGCATCCACCGTTGGACGGAGCAAGGATGGCGAGGAGCGCGCGGCCATATGGTGGAAAAATTTGCCGCAAGCAACATGAAAGTGGGTAAGTACCCACTTTCATGTTGCTCACTTTAACCTACTTACCTAACGCTCCGCGTACCTACTCACTTACTTACTAGGTAAGTAAGTACCTGCCACATACTGCCACTTCAGCTTGCTAATCTTCTGAGTTATGTCGATGACTTTCGTTCTTTGTCAGATAATCTTGTTACGTATCGGTCAGTGTTTCACTACGCCCGTCACTATCTGCCGCCATCTATGCCGCCATGCAAAAGTTAAGTCCTAGATGATAGATGCGAAGATAATCGCCATCAGTGTGACTACAGCCTTACATCGCAATGTGAGCAAGTTTCTTTCCGTCACGACTGGGTTGTTGCTAATAAATATGAGTGCATAAATTTCTGTTGTATACTGAACCTCTAGAAAATCAACCCACTCGTACGCTTGGCAACTTTTTTATTTAACTTTAATTAAAGCTGTGTCTTTGTTTTACGTTAAAAGGTAGTTTTAGGGTAACCGACGTTTAAATCTGCTCAAATTGTAATAGATTAGATAATATTATTACTTTTTTTATTTTATGAATGAATAAATGAATGAAAATACTTTATTGTATACCTTTAGATACAAACAAAATAAACAGTAACGCATTATGATAAAGATACAATGGGAGGTCTTATCGCTTAAAATTAATCTCTTCAATACAATCTTTTTAGTTGAGAGTAATTAGTTGTAAGCGCTATCTATTTTCGAATCGATTCCAAAGTAGAGAATAATTATGCAGACAATACTTAGTTAATTTAACCACCTAACTGGATTTACTAGATAATCATTTAGTATCGTTATGTAATTAAGATTAATTATGATAATATTGTGCATTATTGAGGCAGGAGCTAAATTGGTTAGGACATCATTCGAAAAATGACGGACACATATTAAGATTTGCGTTTAATAGGGATTTAACAACGTTTCTGGTTTTAAAAACATATATCCTCTAAATCTTAAGGTTGCCTGATAGATACCGCTTTTAACAATAACGTGACATATACGTATTTTGATATCACTTCACGTGTTCCAGGTACCTAAGCAATCGTTAAATGTCAAGCCTCTGCTCACGGCTTCGCCCGCGTGGTACTTTGATAAAAAGTAGCGAGTAAAAAGTAATAGGTACCTTATGTGTCATTCTAGCTAAATCATGAACTACAAATTATTAAAAATATTCTTCCTGATTTATTATATCAGTCGGATACGATGTTGGATTGTAGAATCGGGTCCAATAAACTTAGGTTTTTAGTGAAAATCTTTTTCCTAAAAGTTGAAGACTTTTCCATTCACATTTCCGTTTCACACAAAACTACAGAAAACAACATAGCAATCCCATGCCAAAACATTATCAAACGATCTGTGAAAAGTCGGTTAACACGAAACTAAAATAAGATCTCAAAAGTTTATAACATCGTAGAGACCTGAAATTCTTTCTATGGTTGATACTCTGCTGACTATAAAATGGTATCTACTCTAAACTTTTAGAATCTTACATTTTCAGAACCCAATAAATAAACCTCATTTGAAAGAAAGTATTAGAAAGTTTTGAACTTTACTTCTTCGGTATAAGGAAGAAAATGAGAATAGGATATGCTTTTCAGTGAGTTTAAAATGGGCATAGTTAGTTTTGGTAGTATTCGACTCCAATATTTCTCAGGTAATGTGCTGTCCAAGTGATGAACTTGGAACTATTTTCGTAGCGAAAGTTTTTTACACAGAAACAGTTTTCTTTGGGACAAGAAGCTAGGTTGTAGCTTTGATGAATCAAATCATTGTCAATCATTCAGTTAGGTAGTTCAGTCGGTCATTCATTATTCAGGCAATTAAACAAAAACTTTATAAAAAGGCATACTATAAAATATCTGATTATTAAGATGATAAAAACTCTTAGGATTGAAAATGCTCTTTTTCAATCCTAAGAGTTTTTATCATCTTAATAACTCGAACCAATTGATTTGTAAAAGGATCATTAAAAAGAATAACCAGCCTTATTTTCTTGTCTTTCTTTCCTGGCTTGGTCGCAGAGGAACAGGCAGTATATAAAAACCGACGTTTCAAAGTGATCCTTGTGATTTTATTGAATAAATGAATTTTGACTTTGACTTTTGACTATCTATAAGTTTGAATTCGGTTCAGTTCAATCTTTTCCGTAAACTTATTTTTTATAATCACTCTTCCCTCATACAATGTGCTGTGCGAGAAAAAATAATGATACACCTATCAGTAGCAGATATCCTACTTCCTACTAATTTAATAAATGCGAAAGTTTGTGTATGTGAATGTTTGTTACCACGTATCTCCATAACTACTAAACCGGTTTTGATAAAGTTTGGAATGTAGATAGTTGAGATTCTGGAATAACACATAGGCTAATCTTATTTTCGAAAATCAACCCCTAAAGGATTTAAACAGGGTGGTAAAGTTTCTATCGAAAAAAAATATTCCTTAGTTTGATTCACTCAAAACTCGGTAGAAATAAACTTTAAAATAAATAATGAAACACGTATTTTTTTTTCAAAACTACCCTTCGGGGGTATGCAATTGAGTTCTAAACTTTGTATGAAAAATTTTAATCCTTGGTTCGATTCACTCAAAAGTTGGTGGACATAGTTTGAAGCTTGGAGACGGTCATATGCTACTTTTATTAACATACCACACGGGCGAAGCCGCGGGCAGAAACTAGTATAATATATATATAATATGATTGTATTATTATCAACTGATCAAAAATCTTTATGAGTACCTAGTAGTTAAGGTTCTCTTGTGACTTGAAGTATAGAACAAACACAAGCCTTTCAGAAACTTTGATGCCATTATCCTCTGAGTATTTGGATAGGTAGGCCTTAGTGCTACTTTGACCATCTTTATGGCCTAGCGCTAACACGGAATGGGTACTTAGTTTTCCGTTGAACTGAATAGAGAAAGATACGATGTACCATCAACGACCTAATTACACTAATCAAATGGAAATGGGGTTGAAGTAATTTCACTTAATCTTCCGATTTATTCTCCGAACTTCTAAATGTTCAAAAGTTTAACTTTTCGACCTCAACTTTTCCATTAAGTCTACATAGTTGAGGCGAAGTAGTATTTATTTATTTAGTATATAGGAAAACAAATAGATAAACTTATAAAAACAGGAAGCTTATTTAAGGTTTTTTCATGTCTATATTGGGTGATAATCTGGACTATTGCAGGAGTAAATGCTTAAGGAATGGTTGCTGGGCTATGTAGGATGAAACGGCACTTGCCAATTCTGACTCAAATTCAAATCAAATCATAGGGTGATGACTTGCCGTCCACTAAACGGGCCCCATAAGTGCCGCCAACGATAGGCAGCGTAGAGGCAACGTTGGTGTGGACGGCTAAAGGGTGTGGAGAGGTGTGCTGCAGTTTCACTAAACGCTACTCCCGGCTTTATGCCTTTAACACTTCCACCCTTGGAGCATAGATTCCGCTCTTGCGCCTCCACCTCCGACCGGCTGGCTAAGGCAAGCCGAGGGTCAGGGGTCGACCCCAGGGAGTAACGGGGCTCCGCGGTGTCGCCACGCACCGAACGCTCGCCGCAAGCGCGCCCTGCGGGATTATTATTATTTAAATAAACAATGCTGGATATCTTCACACAGCATCACCTAGCCCCAAACTAAGCAGAGCTTGTATTATGGGAATTATTTCTTGTAGTGACATAGGCACAAAAAAGAAGAGCTGTTGTTTTTTAAACTCCTTTCCATAGAACTTTTTGGCTATTTTATGCATGCGTTTGCAACAAACAAAGTTGCTTCTTTCTAGTTTTCTTTAAAGTTGTTTTTACGTAGGTACAAACAAATAGTCACGTCTGTTTCCCGGAGGGGTAGGCAGAGACCAAGAATTTCCATTTGCTACGATCCTGGCATACCTCCTTCGCTTCATTCATCCTCATCACATTCTTCATACAGGCGCGGCGGTTTAGTGTACTTCTGATCCTTTCTCAAATGTCTCCAATTTGGTCAGAGTACGTTCGCCGAGGCCTTCCTCTACCATCTATCCTATTCATGCTCGCCTTGTATACTTGTTTTGTTAATCTACTTTCGTCCATCCTTTCTATATACCCAAACCATCTCAACATACCTGTCTCAACTCTCGTTACTACATCTTCATTCACTCCACACTGCTCTCTTCTTATTATTAATTCAGCCATGAGAAATAATCTGAAGCCGATGTTTCCTGCAAAAATCTCGGCATTTGCTTGATTTAGTAACGCAATTTGTAGTAAACTTGGGGTAGTAACTGTCGAATCCCAGGTTTTATTAGCCAGGTGGTACAGTTCTGTGACCTGGATGTTTGGTGATGCAGAAGTTATAATACAGTTCTTTTACCAAAGTTTATCCCATGGTAAAAAAAACAACCCTAAGAAACAAACTATGCTAGTTTTTAGCGTAGATAAGCTTGTTTTTTATAAAACCTTTACCTAGTTTTGTAGGCTAGTGTTGTTTTTTTACACAGTTCCACTATAAATTATATTAGACTAGCCTCTGCCCACGGCTTCGCCCGCGTGGTACCGAGATATAAAGGAGCCTATATGTTATTCTATAGTCTCCTTTATATCTTTATATATTTATTTTAAAAAAAACTGTATGATACGATCCATGGCTCTCTGGGCCACCTTCAATCTGTACAGTCTTTAGTCTTGACACCGTAGGTCATAGTGGGCAGAGCACATTGATTTTATAAGCTCTTGATTATATAAGACACTAGTGGAGTAACGACCGATTTTACCAACTATAGCTAAATGAAACTACTGAATGTGGAAATAAGATAAAATAATTATAGAATACTACCCTCTGCCCACGGCTTGTGTACCGCCCGTGTACCGGTACCCGGATAAAAAGTATAGCTTATGGGTTATTCTGATGTATAAGCTATATTACTGTAAAGTTTCATCAAAATCCGTTTAGTAGTTTTTACTTGAAAGAGTAACAAACATCCTTACAAACTTTCGCATTTATGATAGTAGTAGGATAAAATAACTGACAACAACAAAGCACAGAAAAGACTGTTACAAAAATAATTAAATAAAATAGAAACTTTTATACATAAATAAGATTTTAACACTGATTATAGAAAAAAACAGAGACAAATAAATAAATAATAAATAAATAATGCTGGACATTTTTTACACAGCATCTTCTAGCCCCAAACTAAGCAGAGCTTGTATTATGGGAACTACATGACTGATATACTACATATATACTTTTTTTTTGTAAATACATACATATTATACAAAGATAAATATTTGTGCTAATTAGTCCCATCTGTACCGTTTGGTGTAAAATTAGTGTTCTAAATTAATTATTTCAAAGTTGTATAACCACAAACACTCATTAGTTTCATATAATGTATCACATGTAAGCGTTATAGTATTAATCTCAAAATAATTAATATTCCAACGCTTAGTTCGTTAGGCCTGGTTTACACTGGAACAAGTTCTATTAACGGTATTCTCTTCTGTCGTATAATCGGTTTTTTGGCCACAGCCTGAAAATAACCTAGTGAACGGTAGCAAAAGAACTAAAGTCATTGGTAAAATGCCCATCACAAGTGAAAGAGAGTGAGTGAGTATATATTTCCTGCCTTAAAATCAAAAACTGTTGAGCCAACCTCAAAGTGATTTTTAACAAACTTCTAAAAAGAAGGAGGTTCTCAATCCGGCTGTATTCTATTGATTTTTTTATTGGTTCTCATAAAAGTTTTATTCTTGAGAGACTGATAGTAAAACTTTAAAAAAACATCATCAATATACATAAAACTGTTCCGTTACTGGCGGATCAACGTACAGCCTAAACCATAAGTCCTAGAAGCATGAAACTTGGAGGGTATATTCCTCGGTTGGTGTAGGAGTGCAATAGAAAGGAATTCTAAAAATTCCACCCCTAAGGGAGTGAAATTATTTTTGATGCACCTATCAACTATCTATCCTATGCGAGTAAAACCGCGGGCATCGGCTAGACATCTATGGAATCACGACTACTTATTAGTAGAAATATTTTATATAATATTTTTTGTTCGTGTCATCCCGAGTGAGCAAAATCACATCAAAAAAGGAGTTTCAAAATTTCACAATTGGCGAAGATATTGCGTAACATAATGTGTATGTTACGCGATATCTTTGCCAATTGTGAACCGATTTTAATGATTCTCTTTTTAATGGATACTGGGATGATATATCAAGGGACCACCATATATATTTTACAAAAAAATACCACTCCTAAGTGTGAGAAAAATGGGTGATGAAATATCATAGTGAACATTTGACTAATTTCCCGTTTTTTTAAACAACTAAAGAGGCAAACAAAGCTTACGGCCTGCCTGTTGGTAAGCGGTTACCGTAACCTTTGGACGCTAGGACAACAGAGGTATCACTCGCACGTTGCCGACCCTGAGACATAACGGATGAAAAGTCTCATGTGCCTCTATTTTCACCGGCACCCCCTTCAAACCCCTTCAAACTGGATCATAGCAATACGAGCGTTGCTGCTTTTTATTTCCTGTTTTTGGACATTAAATATCTGATATATGTTTAAAGATATATTCAATTATACCGGGAGAGTGCTGTTTTAAAACTTTACAAGTATTAGGAGGTGCTCTCATATTTTATTTTCTGACTTTTGTTTTAGGGTTAAGAATACACGTCTTCATCCCAAATTATGCCTGGATACGCTTAAAACTGAGCAAGATCCAGATGTGACGGGCGGACGGACAGACATAACTAAACTATAACGGAAACAAGGTTTAAAGTTGAATAAATAATAATAAATAAGAGGTTTGACTACAAATAACTGCTAAAAGATAAACCAGGTGGTTACCTAGTTTATTTCTATCATAACTCAACCTCTTTTTGGGGACCTACTTTCTTTTGGTAGCCAATCAAAATTGTGTTTCTTTTTATTTGGTTTAGAAGTGTTTTTTAAATGAAATGGACATCTCACGGTTTTATTTTATTTTAAAATTGTAGACCTTAGTAACTTTGTAATAATACTCTTTTTTCTATTAGGTATATTTAAACCTAATCGAAAAAAGACTTGGTTTACTTAGTGGATCTGACAGAACTTGAGTTCAACTCGAGTTTATACCACCTTTCGTAATAAGATGTGTTTTGCAATCACCATTCAGTATTCAGTATTCAGTTATTTCAAACCATTGGGACCTATTGAACACTTGGTTACGTCATTTTACAGTTAGATCACAATTAAAAAAATAGGTACAAACAGAAATAATTATGAAGCAGCTGTATAGGAGCTTTGTAAAAAAAATACATGTAAATTAGTATAATAACCTTCGCAAACTTAAAAAAATTGTAAAAATGCTGATACCATAATCGAAAACGGGTATTGAATCACCAGCTTTTTTTTGGCGAACAACATACACCTGTTGAAAACCGGTTACCGTAATCTAAGGACGCTTGCAATACCAAGTAACGTAACCTTCATTACTAACACGTAACTTATTCATTAGGCATAAAGCATACCCCTTAAAAAAAGGATACTTGACATCCGACTATTTAGGCATTATTTCGGCTTTTCCACTATTTCAGCCATCTTGGAACAACATTAGTTTCGCCATTTCTGATATGTCAAATCCCGCTTAAAAAAAATATTTCATAGCAGATATTGATGTTTATAGTCGAAACAGAACAGGGCCTTTTGCCTGAAAACAACATCTATCTATCTATATAAATAACAATGAAATGCTATTCGTTGGTAAGCGCATCACTTGAAAACGGCTGGACCGATTTAGTAATTTTTATTTAAACATGTATTTAATAATCTGAGTTAGGTTTTTATGGAAAGAAAAATCAGAGAAATTCCTGAATATATATAAAAAATGTTGTTGTTTTCTTCCATATAATCTGATCTTGGTTGTCGAACGGTTACTTCCTCTATGGTTGTCGAATTGACGTTTCGTATCTGTCACATTCAAAAACAAAACAACGTACGTCGGTTTAGCTTGTAGTAAATAAAACAATCTAAAACTAAATAGTTTCAACAAGATACCACCATAAACGTTTTTGAACAGTTTTTGACGTCCATAAATCTTCTTTATGACTGTGCAGCCGCTCTTTTCCCTTGTTCGGATAGCAAAGACCCCTCTCACTGTCTCCCGATGAGACCGAAGATCGGGGTACAACGGGAATAACCCGAAAACACTACCAAAGTGACTATTTAATCTGTCGGGATGATTTCATCAAATTAAACCGGTAATGACCATCCAGCTTAAATAAACAATCATAAATTTGAAAGGCTGGGGGCCTAAAATAACCGGCTTTGTTCTTTTATATAAACCAGATATTTGAGGAGCCCTATTCATAAGGTTGTCAAGACATGCAGGGTAATGACCCGTAAAGGAAGGGTCGAGAACAAATGTCCCTACATTACCGTGAAGATTGAATGGGCGTCCTACCACTTTTGTGATAGGCACCTCTACTGACTTCAGTTACATTGAGGAAAGAGTTTTTAAGAACATGTTTAAGTACTTTTACATGGTGATTTAAAGGGGGATCTTTAAAATCACCATGTAAAAGTACACAAAAAGTGCCTACGAGACCCCTTTTCTAAGCCCACGCTGTCAGACATTTGAAATTGAATTTATAAAACTGTATATACAGTGCGTTTTTGACAGTGAAAATGAAGCTCTATGATAGCATAGGGTTTCATTTTCACTGTCTCTCACAAGACAACCATAGAGGAAATTACCAAGTACGTTCGACAACCAAGATCAGATTTTATGGAAGAAGGCAACAATTTTTTTTACATATTCGGCAATTTTCCGATTTTATCTCTCCATAATAACCTAATTCAGACTATAAAATACATTTTAAAACATAAAATTGCCAAATTGTATCTGCCTTTCTTAAGTGTTGCATTTACCAACGAATAGCATTTCATTTTTAAATTGTGTTTTGAAATCTTTTGGTGGAAATACAGATTGTAGCTCATTATTATAGCTAGTTTGATCATCATAAATGAGGAAACTAAGTTCGTATCAATATGGCTGAAAATGTAAAACGACATAATAAAGCTTAAATAGTCGGATAACAAACATCTCTATTCAGCGAAGACCAATGTTTTACCACTAATGAATAAGTTGAAGCGGGTCTTGTGCGAAAACATGTCAGAAGTCAGAACACTGTAGGTCCTTTTACGCTCATTTACTTGGAAATGTTCCTAATGTTCCTACTAGTTTGGGAGGCTAAAGATTTAGGAATGACCCTTGAATGAGCTACAGCATCAAAATCTCAACGAAACCCAAAACCTGTCATCATTAAAAAAGTTCACAGAACAGCCGAACAAAGGTATCGGTGAGACTTGCGTTAACTGACTGAGTTTGATATCTTACAAAAGTTAAAGCCGTTTTCAGTTTGAACTCCTAAGGTCGTCTTAAGACGGACACTTCACGATGCGACACGGCCGATATTCAAAAATGAAAATGGTCTAGCACGAATTCTTTTATTAACGCATAATTTAAAAAATACCAAACAAGCTCATGACTGTATGATGCACATTCTAGGATACATACTCAGTGCATAAATCTCAAGAAGGTAGATAGATATATTTTTTATTCAACTAAATGAATATGAATGTGGATACTGTACAGACAAGTACATTTGACATAAAGACACAGTAAATAACAGTGTAGTACAAAAGAAAACGGATAAAAAACAAAAGATAAAATACAAAAAGATGAAAACTATAAAAGTAGGTATTATACGCGGGAGCTAACCAGTGCAACAAGAAGAGCCTATACCACAGTGATGGTAAGTATGACCCGAAGTTTCATTTCATTTATTTTTTCACAATCGTATTCGCAATAGTGTTTAAATATCAACAAATAAATGAGGGGTGACCTCACGATCGCAGTCTTGCAGAAGGAAAATAGTGAAGAAAAAGTGAGTTTAGACAAAGTGTGTATGATGATAAACGAATAGACATGGATAGTTAGATCACTAAAACAAAAGTAGGCAGAGTAAAAGTAGAGAGGCAATCCAAAAATTAAATTTTAATACATGTCCGCGTTTTACAATTAGTTAGCTTTCCACGTAGCAAGTTGCAAGCCCACCGCCACCAGAAGTGCAAGTATGATTCCTTTTTTTTTGGGTTTAGTTGTGTCCATCTAGTGCGAACTCAAAGTTTCTTTTATACGGAAATTGTAGTGTGGGTCAGGACTGTGCGATTGTTGGGTGGGTTTTCAATCAATGTCGGCTCTTCGAGCTTTTCTAGCTACGAGTAAGTCATTTCAAACTCAAGTCGATTTCATCAAAATTGTTTAATCTGAAATGTGCTACAGATTATTTATAAGTAATGTTTTATAAGAATTATTATTGGATTCTAATTCAAGAGAATAATAAAATTAATGTCTATAAAATGTACGTGGTTAGCGTTATTAACTTGTTGTTGCGGTGCGACAACATAATAACGCATCGTGTAACGTAGCCATTATTCTATACAGTGGGTAGAAATAACTTGGTGTTCGATTGGCTTAGCCGATAACAAGGATTGGTGTTAAATTTCTGATTTTTGAATTGTAAAATCCAGAATCTATTTCTATCCTATTGTATATGCGGGCAGTTTTATTGTTCAATTGAATCTAATCTAGTAGACTTTGTTTGGTCAGCAATAGTACCGAGGGGAGAAAATGAACGTTAAAGGCTATGTATTTCATCGTCGTTAATTTTGAGCCATGATCGCACCTTCTTCCTAATTATACATAGTGCTTTATACTATACCTACGAGATATCTTCATAATATGTCGTATTATATTATTAATTTCAGGGCAATACATAGATTCTTAATAACTGCTTGGGCAGTTTTTTTTTACTCCGGCGACATTATCAAACCTTCACTAACACTATCTAGAATATTTAGGAACGAACTATGCATGCAAATAATTTATCCCATGAGCCTGTAAGTTTACACAATGAACAGTTTTCTGAGTGTGATATTTTTTCGTTATCAGCTAATATGTTTAAAAAACAAGTGTCCCTCATTTAACCAATTGTTGAACAGCTATGCAAATAACTGTATAAATATGTACCTATTTATATAAATTTATTATTTTGTAACATAGTGTAAGAAGTACCGTCTTGTTTCAAAATTATTTATATAGTGTTACTATTAGTGGCAGTTTATTTGGTGTAAGAATCATTAGTTTTTACCATTTATCTTGATATCCTAAAACGTTTGTGCCTTAATAAAAATAAAACAAAATAAACACTACAAGATGTTTTTAGTAGTGTTTATTTTATTTTATTTTTATAAAAATTTCGAGCAGATAGCGAACGCAGATTGAAAATTCAGATAAATAACACAAAAGAAAGCAATTCAATCGCGAGCGCGCTATTTTCACTTGTAAAATAATTTTGATAACTTTTTTTTAATTACAGAAAATACAAATGGTAGTATCATTTCATGAACTTGGCCATAAAAACTTTTTGTCTTTTGGCATTAGATATTACCCTCTGTTATTATTCAAAATTACTCTCAAAGCAGATATTTATATATTTTACTATCTTGTTATTGATCTCTTTCAAACCTAGTTTGTTTCATCCTTGAAATCGGATCGGGAGCAAATTAGCACTATCTTCGGTCCAATAACTTCGAATAGCAGCTTGAATATATGTTGAAACTAGTTTCTGCCAGCGGCTTCGCCCGCGTGGTATGTTGATAAAAGTAGCGTATGACCGTCTCCAGGCTTCAAACGATGTCCACCAACTTTTAAGTGAATCTAACCAGAGAATGTAATCTAATGTAATTTAAGTGGTCCTTTTCCGCATTCGGACTCCAAGTTGGTCCATTATGCGTGTGTAACCAGGGATATTTTTTTCCATACAAATTTCAGAACTTTATTGCTCACCTCCTTTAAAATTTAATTTTGTAAAAATAAAAAATACGTTCTTTATAATTTATTTTTTAGTTTATTTAAACAGAAGTTTTGAGTGAATCAAACCAAGGATTAATTTTCCATAGAAAGTTTAAAACTCAATAGCGCACCCCAAACGCTAGTTTTGAAAATTAAAAAATACGTGTTTTATCGTTTATTTGTACCGAGTTTTGAGCGAATCAAACCAAGGAATAAAATGTTCAATACAAAATTTACCACCCTGTTTAACCCCCTTAGGGGTTGATTTTCGAAAATTAGATTAGTCTATGTGTTATTCTAGAAACTAATCTATCTACATCAAAACCGGTTTAGTAGTTACGGAGATACGTGGTAACAAACATTCACACACACAGACTTTCGCATTTATTATATTAGTAGGATTACTTCTGAATCAAAAACTCAACTTTAACTTGGTTTATATAAACAGAAAGTTTATTCTTGCTCTACATATTGCCACAATTTAACCAGTATTTGTTCAAGTCGAGATGTACGCTCCTCTAATTGGCAAACGTATGAAACTTCCGCAAATACTTAGGATAAGTAATAGTTTATCTGCTGTGGTTTTGTCTGCAGTTTGCTGACAGAGATTATCATTAATCATCATTCATATGTGTACCTAACCACGTATATATTTACTTACACTATTTTATATTTATACATTTATTATTTATACCTTCACTTGAGAATTTCCCACATAATGTGATATAATTATTTAAAAAAACTAAAAAAGAAACACGCTCTGACTGTATTCCCTATGATGGAAATCCTCAGATACATACTCAGTGCGTAGATCTTTGATTATATCAAAGGCAAATCAGAGGCACGTCTAAACATTACATTTGGCACATGCCCCCGGTTTGCAACTAGTTTGCATTCCACATGACAAGTTACAAATCTATTGTCGCATATTGGAATACTACCCGATGGTTAATGCCTTCGATTTTTGTGGTTCTAGGGCATGCCGTTTTCTTCACGATGTTTTCCATCACTGTTTTTAGCACGTGCGCATATATTTTTCGAGTGGAAAATTACATTGGCGCACGACCGGGTTTAAACTCACGACCTTACGTCGCAGCCGGCTACCCGTTCGCTACACCATTGACGTCGTCGTAGAGTCGTCAATTAGTAATAATTAATAGCGTTTCAATAAATAAAGCCTCATTTCTGTAATATGCGATCGGTTGCTCAATTTGTATAATTGATCACACGAACCGAAATTGTGTGGTTTGTGACATAACCACAGATTATATCCGTTAACCTGGGTAAGTTGGCGCTCTTTGAAATATTTCTTAATGAGAGTTGAATACAGAGATTTTCACTAATCAGGTACTTATCTGGGATGAATAAGCTTCAATATGATTTGCTAATCTTTATAAAAAAAATGTATAAAGTTTTTTTCATACCAGCGTATGAAACACATTGAATTTATTATGATAAATATATTTTTTTTGTTTTTTTTTTAACAGCAATGTTGTCAGAGTAGTCTTTGTAATAAACTTATAATAGGTATTAATGATCATTAATATTCATATTATAAAAACGGGAATTTTCACGTACTGCACTATCGGTGAAGGCACCGACTAAGTTTCGACTCATTCCGAGAGTCTTCATCAGGGTCACTACCTAGGTAGTGCACGGCGTGACGCGGAGGGAGCAAGTCGCGTTCACTCACCCTGATGAAGACTCTCGGAATGAGTCGAAACTTAGTCGGTGCCTTCACCGATAGTGCAGTATGTAAAAATTCCCATTTTTACAATCTGAATAGTCAAGTTCAGGATAGTTTTTGGAATAAAATCATTAATATTATAAGTTTATTACAAAGAGATTAGTTTATTGTATTTATGTATATAAGCAGTAATATAATACCCATAAGACAAGCTCTGCTTACTTTCGCACTATATGCTGTGTGAAAATATCCAGTATTATTATTACGTAAGAAAAAATATTTTTTAACTTTTCTGTATAATAAAAAATATATAGGAGACAATTTTTTTAATTAATATTATAAACGTGAAAGTTTGTGAGGTTGGATGTTTGTTACGCAAAAACTACTGAACGGATTGTGATGAAACTTAACAGTTGTATAGGTTATACATCAGAATAACACATAGGCTACTTTTTATCTGGGTACCACGCGGGCGAAGCCGTGGGTAGAAGCTAGTAAATAAATAATGCTGGACATTTTTCAGACAGCATCATCTCGCCCCAAACTAAGCAGAGCTAGTGTTATGAGAACTACATATCTGATGTACTACTTATATCCTATTGTTTTTGTAAAAACATAAATATTATACATAAAAACAACTAGATTTTATAATACAACTGAATTTTATAATATCCTAAAAAATAATGTTCAGCGGGACTCCTGCCACCGCTTGGTACGTAAGGGCTATACCAACTATGCCACGAGATCTTACGAGGCTTAGGGTATATTTATTATATCTGAACATAATAATAATACATAACTAATTTCGGATTTAACATCATTATTGAATCATGCAAAACATAAATTATAGGGAAGCTATTCTATAGGATTATAGTCAAATGAAGGTCTACGGAATCCTACTAATATTATAAACGTGAAAGTTTGTGAGAATGGATGTTTGTTACTCTTTCACGCAACAACTACTGAACGGATTTTGATGATACTTTACAGTAATATAGCTTATACGTCAGAATAACAGAAGCTAGTAATTTTATAATACTAATAAATACTTTAAATATTTAGCACAGCGGATGGGTGGCGTGGCAGCACATGGCATTAGATGGATATGATAACCTTTTTAGCGATCAGTAATTGATTTTAAAAAAATCGGTGCAAATAAATCAGGGGATTTCTGAAACTCTTGTACTGAAATCACCTCTCCTGCCCCTTAAGTACGGGAAGGGGATTATTGCAACGGATTTGTTGAATAAGTTTTCTTATGCAATTGAAGCCAAGGGCATAAGCTAGTATTCTATGATTTCCATAATGGCTGAGTTAAACTCGGTTCAATTATCTGTGCGGAGAACTAAATGCATCGTAAATTGAATTTCTGTCTGATTCGATGGATTCCGCTAGGAAACATACGGGTGAATATTTTTAACGTTCAGTTGAGAAGAAATCCATTTTTAAAAACCCAAACATACATAGTCCTGACCCCACATTTGTCCCACAGCGGGAACCGAACTCGCATAATCTTGCGTCTCAGTCTCTATTCAATCTATATTTATTCCAATAACAAAATAATCAGTATCGTTCACTCGCGTATAACATTTCCCTACATTTTCTATTTCATCAAGGATGCAACGAGCTGGTATATGTGTTTAGGGTACGACACCACCCTCGTCGTACCTTGTATCTTTATAATTTTATAGGTTCTTGGAATTAGTAGGAACCAGGCTTCGGTACATAATAGTACGTGGAAATCCTATTTATATTATAAACGTGAAAGTTCGTGAGGATGGATGATTTTTACTCTTTCACGCAAAAACTACTGAACGGATTTTGATGAAACTTTTCAGTAATATAGCTTATACATCAGAGTAACACATAGGCTATTTATCCGGGTACTACGCGAGCAAAGCTGTGGGCAGAAGCTACATAGTTAATAATATTTTCAAGAGGCTAAGCAAAAGTACGCTTAATTTAAAAATATATCATCGTCTTTCATCCTCTCAGCTCGGAATCACCCACTGCTGTATAGATCTCCTTTCTCTTCTGCCAGCCTCCTCTATTCTGTGCGTCTCTTTTTCAGGTGCTCTTCAGATCACTTTCATACGACTAGCCTGTTTAACATGAAGACCCAAGACAACGATTTTGACAACCGCCGAGAAGACAAAAAATATTTAAATATTTTGTCCCTCTCTTTTGTTAGACATAAAAGACAACAGAAATAGTTTTTGTCTTCTCTTATGAGCTATGGGGTCGCGAGGTCTCAGTTCCTGTGAACTACTAATATTTTAAGTACAGATCGTGATCGAATGTGACGCTATGATATGGGAAGAATTGCAAGAGGTGCCCGTACGTTCCCACTTCCTCTAGACCGTCGGCTCGGCAAATTGGCGATGAGGTATTCGAGATGAGGGAAT
Source organism: Perizoma flavofasciatum (assembly GCA_958496245.1). NCBI lineage: Eukaryota > Metazoa > Arthropoda > Insecta > Lepidoptera > Geometridae > Perizoma > Perizoma flavofasciatum. The sequence continues at coordinate 1,727,568 of OY292443.1, read as the reverse complement.
TTTTAACTCGCTGACTCGACGTAGGTGACTGGTTCTCAAAAGCATCGATTATGCATTTGAGAATCAATCTCATGCTTAGAAAGTCTAATAAGACCACTAAAAAATTAAAAGTTCCAAAGCTTGATTTACAACTGCATTTGAAAACTGCATGGTTCAATGTCGTCGCTCCGCTCTCTTACTTGTCAAATTTCATTTTGATGTAACATATTTTTAACAGCAAATGAAGCATTGACTTTATCCTGGTTTTTTATCATATTTTTATGGTATACCATATTACAACGTGGCATAGTATATTACCACTATACAACTATACTATACCACGTACTTTACTATTCTCCCGATTTGCGTTATCCATTTAGGTCAGCAGGAGCAGCAGTACGTGGTATAGTTATTTATTATTTATAATAATATATCCTAAAAAGATCACTCACAAATTATAGTAAATATTTTATTTATTTATTTATTTATAGACGAGCAGCTTTCGCTGATATGTCTATGTCATACAGTGTTGGGTCAAAAGTCTTGTTTTTTTAAGTTTGGTTCACTTTTGAGTAATGAAATGTTCTTTTGTAGCCAGTTGTCGAGCTTGTTCTTTAATGCGTTAACAGAGGTAGCGGAAACATCATCCTCCGGCAGTTTGTTCCAGTTGTGGACTACTCTGTTGCTGAAGAAGTGGTGCGCGACAAGTGAATTTGCAGGAGCACGATCTAGGCTGATTTGGTGACCACGTGATGGTCTGTCACCTTTCCTAGTGAGGATATCATGTATATCCGGCAGATTGTATTGATATGTCATAATTTTGTAGGTTAAATATCCCATTGCTTAGTAAAAATTATGTTCAAAACCATGATGGTTTCAATGTTATATCCTAAAAAGGTTAAGCAATTTTACTATAAAACACGATACGCGTATTGTCTTTGGAATTTTGGTTGATAGTTTTTAACTTTTTTTAACTCTTTGACTAATGCTCTTTGTCAACAAATGAGTTTATCTTGTTCGATTGGCACCACAATATAGCTGAATCATAAAAAAAACCTAGCAGAGTTTTTGCTTGATTCTTCTAGGCTTAGTCATACACTTTAAATTTTTTAACTCTAGTTGACGTTTCTATAAGATTTTTGTTATTTCAATAAATAAAAACCTCTAGACTTTGACATTCGAGAAATTGGCGTAAATTCACTTTCAAATTTTAAATTCACGTAGTTATAAGTTGACGTTTCTATATGATCCTTGTGATTTCAATGAATAAAAACCTATTGACCTTGACATTCGAGGAATCGGCGTAAATTCACTTTCAAATTTTAAATTCAAGTAGTTTTAAAGTTGACGTTTCATATAATCCTTGTGATTTCAATGAATAAAAAGCTATTGACTTTGACATTCGAGGAATCGGCGTAAATTCACTTTCAAATTTTAAATTCACGTAATTTTTAAGTTGACGTTTCTATATCATCCTTGTGATTTCAAATAAAAACCTATTGACTTAGACTTTGAATTTGATTCGATGCGCGTATGCATACACATTGGCATCCCTATGACAGTGACCCGATTTCTTACTCAACACCCTACACTCCATATTCTAAAAACCATCCCACTTATTCAAGAACCCCGTAAAACCTACTTTATATTCGCCTTTTCACTTTGCAATTTCTTGAAGATTGGATTATCAATGCGAAAGTTGGCGTAGTAGGACAAACTTAACAGTTTGCAGTTGAATTCAATCGAGATCCCGCAACTCTGTTTATTTCCGATGCAGCATTTAACTATTCGTCCTAAGATGAATGGTTTGAAGATCCTACTAATATAGATATATATCCTACTACTATAATAAACGTGAAAGTTTGTGAGGATGTTTGTTACTCTTTCACGCAACAACTACTGAACGAATTTTGATGAAACTTTACAGTAATATAGCTTATACATCAGAATAACACATAGGTCAAAATCAAAGTCAAAGTCACGGAACGTATTTTAAATAAAGTTTTCAAATAATAATAAATCGAAACACGTAATTTGATTGTACACGATAATATAGTTTATATAGATAGATAGATAGGAAATAGAAAATACTTTAATGCACACGAAATATTTCAACTTAAATAAATAGTACAAAATTTAACATTGTTGTACAATGGGCGGTCTTATTGCTAGTTAGTGATCTCTACCAGACAACTGTTGGATGGAACGGACTGTACGAAAGATTACAAGGGGTTGTAAGTATATAATGAGTATATATAGTATTTTTTTAACATGTACCTAATCTCTGTGCTTGTGTTTCGCAATATATATACTATGAACTGCTATGAACCGATTTGGAAACAATATTGTTTATTGTCGACCTCTGTGGCGTAGTGGGCGAAGGCCAGCCTTCGCAGAAGATTGCGGGTTCGATTTCTGTACCGAAACAAATGTTTCTATACGCAAATATTTGTGTCGGGATCTTTGGTGTTTCTTATTTATATCATATTATTATGTGTATTTACAAACAAAATATGTATATAAGTAGAATATCTGTCAATTATATTTTCCTGAGTAGAATGAAAAGCTACAGAATGCAGGAAATATAAAAATATTGCAAAGTTTTGCAAAAGCAAGAGCAGACTAGCAAAAAATGCATTGAATGAAACTTTGTTTTTTTCATTAGTACGAGCTTTAATTTAAATCAGTAGAGCAAGTGCTTTTCCTACTGGACCTGTCTATGCCACTTCAAATAAAAGTGAGCTTGATTACGCTCTAAGTGACAAACACCCTGTAGGAACCAATGAAGAATTTCTGCTCCTATAAAAATATTAGCTATAAGCGATATGACCGCCCATGGTACTTTCTATAGAATAAGATTTTGTTATAAAGTATTTTCATTCATTTAATTCATTTATTCAAAGAAAGATAGGAAATGGTGGGAAAATTCATTCGAAGTTGTGACTCATAAATTATAATCATCTTACAACATTCCACACTGCATTAAATATGTACAAATCTTTGATCACTTCTCTCTTGGCACTCTTTTGCAATAAATGACAAAATTTAAGACAATTTTTTTTGTCTCTGGTCCATCAGGCTAAAAAAACTCCCAGTTTCCGTAACCTTGGAGTGAAATTTTCTACAGACAACTACACTATTCAATTATTCTGTGTCTGAACTGCATTTTCCCGCGCGTTAGAAAGAGAGATCAATGCACCCGTTTCGATCTGGCTCTGAAATATACACCTTTTTCAGTGAGAACTTCAGTCGTCTCACGATTTTGTTCGGGGAAGGTCGTGTCGCTCGCTGTTAAAACCACGTGTTCGATTCTAAATCCAAATTCGAAAGTGAATTTCAACTTTTTAAAATAAGTGTGGTTAAAAGTTCTGTGGTAACGTTGTGTGTAAAAAGGTTTTGGTCGACTTTGTGGTGTTGCTAATTTGGATGAAAATAGCCGAATATTTTCGTCGAGGACGCTAAAGTGCGGGACAGATCGTAATTGATTGGTCTCGACGATTCTTGGTAAGTTTTTGCCTAATTAGAGACTGCTGTGTCTTTGAAATTGGATATTTGTTACTTGAGAAACGCATTCTCTACAAAGTTATATAATTTATTGCCATAAATCATAATTATATATTTCTAAAATGGTAATTTATTTTGTAATTTGATTCTACTTATTTGGAATTGACGTTTCTATATGATCCTTGTGATTTCAATGAATAAAAACCTATTGACTTTGACTTTGACTTTTGACTTTGACTTTACTCAGTTTATTGGTTGGTTGGTCGCGATACAGGCCAATCATCGTACGGGGCTGAGTGTTAAATTTTAACCTACTTATTAGCTTCTGCCCACGGCTACGCCCGTGTGGTTCCCGAATAAAAAGTAGCCTATGTGTTATTCTGATATATAAGCTATACCTCTATTACTCTAAAATTTCATTAAAATCCGTTCAGTAGTTTTTGCGTGAAAGAGTAACAAACATCCATCCTCACAAACTTTCGCATTTATAATAGTAGTTGGATTGTACAAAAATACATCTTCGATAATTGGAACAATATTTTCTGAAAAGAGTTAAAGTGTTCTGAATATGGTGAATTGAATGGGTTGTGCTGACTATGTCTGGCTAAAGGTTAAAGTAACGTTCAGCAAAGTTATAACTGGAATTAGGTGACACTTTGCGTGTTAACTTTGTATTCGCATTACATAAATTTTCGCATTACATAGCTCGCATTACGATAAGTCTTGTTCTCGTCTTAAGATATCGAAGTGAGTTAAATGACATATTATAGACCGATCATTGTGGACATTCATCTAGATGAATGTTATTTACGACGACCTCTGTGGCGCAGTGGGCCTGAGACGCAGAAGGTTGCGGGGTCGATTCCTGTCACGGGACAAATTTTTGTAAGATCTGCAAATATTTGTCTCGGGTCTGGGTGTTTTTCTATGTATTATATGTATGTATTTACAACAAAAAAATATAAGTAGTATATCAGTCATGTAGTTCCCATAATACAAGCTCTGCTTAGTTTGGGGCTAGATGATGCTGTGTGAAAAATGTCCAGCAATATTTATTTATTTATTTAATTTAATTTTGTTTTTAAACAAGGACACCTTAAATTTTATTATTTGGTAATATTGTAACACACATCTGCATGATCGAACTCATGTTGCAGCGCCTTTACAGGGCTTATGTACCTTCATATTTTATATATTACTAGCTGTGCCCCACGGTTTAACCCGCGTAAGTTTCGATTTTATACTCGTGATAACTTCAAAATTAAATGTCTGATTCGAATGAATTAAAAATTATTTTACTGCTACATAAATACCCTTGATGATGAAAGTATTTCATTGAATAACAATTAATACTACGATACGAATGTAACCAACTTTTGTTTCTACCCGCGATTTAATTACATTTTAGAACACAAAAGTTACTAATGTGACTTAACTATCATAGTTAGATATATACCCTCGAGGACTTTTTTGTAGGGAATAATGAGTACTTTAATCATGTAGTACATCATTTTTATATATCATCAATAGTTTTCTCAGCGCACGCCAAATAATGAATTTTATAGACAAAATTTTGCAACTTGAGGTTACATTATTGTAATTTTCTTAAAGATCTCTATTTTTTAAAAATAAATCATAGCCTATGTTACTTCGTGATAATTTAGCTTTCTATTAGTTAAAAATGGTTAAAATCGGTCCAGAAGTTTCGGAGCCTATTCGATACAAATAAACAAACAAAAAATCTTTCCTCTTTATAATATTAGAATAATATAGACGTAGACCTATGTTATGTGCAAACTATGTTATGTGCATGAAAGCAATAAATAATAAATAATTACTGCAGACAACGTCCTCGAGATTGAAATTGCGTGAAATGTAGATTTAAATCGGATTTCAATCTGCAGGCGTTATTGACATTGACATTACTTATATTTTAATATCCATTTATACGTCTGTTTGCACTCAGTTTAAGCAAATACTTAATTGTGTCCTTCTCTTACCTTTTCATAGGAATAAACACATCAAACAATGTTTGCGTTCAGTTTGAAAACTTAACATATTTTTATGTTATGTTGAAATAGTATCAAAAATGACACAACGAATCGTAAAATACAACATTAAGAATAAAAAAAAACATTTTATTTGTATTGTTGTTATGTTTTAAATGAATCTTATTCAAAAAGGAAAAAAAACTTTTTTTATGTGTGTGTGTGTGTATATATCACTAAAATAAGATAGCTGTCTCCCCCAAGATTAGTTGTCTCCTTATTTTATATCATCATGTTTTTTTCGAAACCCTGTGTGACAATCTCTGTGTCGCAGTGGGTGAAGGCCCGCCGATACGCAGAAGGTTGCGGGTTCGATTCCCGCTGCGTGACAAATATTTGACTCGGGTCTGGGTGTTTTCTATATATAATATGTATGTATTTACAAAAAAAGTATCTAATTAATATATCAGTCATGTAGTTCCCATAATACAAGCTCTGTTTAGTTTGGGGCTAGATGATGCTGTGTGAAAAATTTCCAGCATTATTTATTATTAATTATTTAAATAGAAGTAAACAGATGGTTCTGTTTTTATTTGCTGTGTCAACCGTATAAGATACAATAAAGAACATCCAGCAGACATTGCGACTCGAGTAATAATTATATTTATATGACGGAGCAGGTGGCTCCAAGGTGGTTTTAAGAAAGTGTGTCGTCAATGCTGCCGCCACCACCATCACCAGCATGCTGGTCACTCATAGCTGACGACGAAAGTAAACTCCAGGAGATGTTCTTCTAATTTATTCTTCGTTGCACAGAGGGTTTCTAGATCTGTACGGTCCGACGGCTCGAATGAGAATGAATCGTACTCGGTCTGTAGCCCGTATTTATGCAAAAACACAAACTCCAGCAAGCTACTTGTTCGAACAAGTTTAAATTACTTACAAGCTTTTGAATTTCTACATTTACAATCATTTAAGTTTACAAATGGTTTTTGAAGGTAAATATGGTAAAAATAACAACTGTGTTTTGACTATCTAAGTGATGATTTGTTAAATAACTCGTGGTTCTGCGCCGATGACTCATTGTAGAAACATAATAACGCCGACCTATTTAATATTTAGTTTTATTTTGTGTCAATTTCTCACTAATTAAACTATCATTATATAAAACCGTCAATCTTAAAACAACGTGAATATGAAAGTGTATTTATGCCGATTCCTCGCGCGTGACCAACTCTCGAAGAATCAGACAAAATACTTTGTTTGGTTTACAAAATTCATCCATCCAAGAATCCGCATTCATTTTTACTTGTATCAGAAAATAGAATAAAATACATAAAATACATATTTTATTTAAACAACCCAACAATAACATACTTTAATACATAAAGTTTTATTTTGTGTCAATTTCTCACAAAGTCCCGTAACCCCGCCATACTTTAAAGTCCTAGTGGGGAAACAGAGCATAACTTATCGTACCGTTTTGTAACAATTATTTCTTGCTTACTCACAAACAATTTTGTACCAAGAATCTGTTTGAGACATTTATATTTCATTTCTAATTGCCAGGCCAATAAATAGGAAACCTAAGCCTCGGTATTTACCTACATAATCATAAATCAAAGAATCTGATCTAGAATTTTGTTTTTTATTATTTATTTGTTTATTAGTTATCAAGAGCGTTTGATAACTAATAAACAAATGTGTTTAATTAGATTATAACTACGATATAGTTATAATCTAGTTAAACACATGTATTATAATAATTATAAGGCCAATAACAGATTACCCCATTTTGATAAATATTTTAAAAAAACCACTACATTGTTTTTTTCTTTATTATTAAGGAGCTTACTATTAATCTTATTGAATAGAAAAAAAAATCCTACTAATATTATAAACGCGAAAGTTTGTGAGGATGGATGTTTGTTACTCTTTCACGCAAAAACTACTAAACGGATTTTGATGAAACTTTACAGTAATGTAGCTTATACATCCGAACAACACATAGGCAACTTTTTATCCGGGTACCATACGAGCGAAGCCGTGGGCAGAAGCTAGTCTACGATATATGTGACTAAGTAGGTAGGCAAATTAATCTACCTGCCCATTCGCATATACCTACCTATTTAACTAGAGTGATCTGAGCTAAGTTTTATGTTGTACAGCTTAATCAATGATCTTATGTAGTGAGTTATTGAGGTAGGAGTGAGATACAATTAAATAAGTAAGTAAATTGACACTAGATTTGGTAAGTAGTGGAATAAGTACCTAGATATAGTTGTATATATGACTAAGGTAAGGTATATTAGGTATATTTGCCTTCAAGGTAGTAAGTAGGAAGTAGATAGCCACTTTATTTTTGTTTCTTCTGTAAGAGTTACTCTTGATATGGAATTAATTATTAGTGTTTGATTATCTATGGCTTATGTAAGTACTAGGTTCTACCCAAGTCTTCGCCCGCGTGGTATACGGATATTAAGTAGCCTATGTGTTATTCTGATGTATAAGCTATATTACTGTAAAGTTTCATCAAAATCTGTTCAGTAGTTATTGCGTGAAAGAGTAACAAACATCCATCCTCACAAACTTTCGTGTTTATAATAGGAGTTGGATGTAAAACGCATCACTCAATAAATACAGAAAACGTAGAGCTGCCTTCGTAGCCCTTCGTAGCTGCCTTCGTAGCAGCCGTAGAGCTCCCATCTACGAGAAATCTTGCTACGAGGTACGGTAACAAACAAACACGCTTACAACTGTATTCCACATGATGGACTTCCACAGATACATACTCAGTGTGGTATCTTTGAGGGTCTCAAGTAGGGGGTAGTCAGAGGGACGTCAATATATTAAATTTGGCAAATGCCCGCGTTTTAGTTGTCATTTTATGTGACAGGTTGCAAACCTATCATCGTTTATTGGAACAGTAGCCGATAGAATATACCTTAAAAAGTTCTAGGACATGTCTGTTTTTCACGATATTTTCCTATACCGTTTTTAGCACGTATTAATGCTAACGAAAATCGTTAAAGTTGAAAAATCATCGGAGCAAGACCGAGTTTGAGCCTACGACCTACGGATCCGAAGCCAGGGTGTCACCCAATAGGCCAACACATCATTCTATAGAACACGTAAGTACTAAATTTATCGTTATACTCCTGACATTTCCCAAAAAATGACACCAAAACACGATAGTTTCAATCATATAATTTGAAAATGACGAATATATGTGTCGGAATCTATATGCGAAATTTTGTATGCCATTGGTGAAACATGTAAAATGGCCAGGCAGTATCGTATAGGTTGGGTTTCGGTGGAATTGTGAAACATGTTATCAGAAAAAACTTCTGCTTCCAAATAAACGAGCAATGTTATTCTGTGTTATTTTTAAATTCAAATCTACACTTTGGCTTTGTGATATTCGTAGAATACACATATTTTTAATGTACCAATCAAAAGTATGTTATTGTTGGGTTGTTTAAATAAAATATGTATTTTATTTATTTTATTCTATTTTCTGATACAAGTAAAAATGAATGCGGATTCTTGAATGGATGTATTTTGTAAACCAAACAAAGTATTTTGTCTGATTCTTCGAGAGTTGGTCACGCGCGAGGAATCGGCATAAATACACTTTCATATTCACGTTGTTTTAAGATTGACGGTTTTATATAATGATAGTTTTGACTTTAATGAATAAAAACGTATTGACTTTGTCGTTGATAAAATCACAACTGATTTGGATGTTTGGAAAATATAGGTAAATAATCATTTTTATTTGGCTAAAAGTGACGAAGGCTACCGAATGGTGGGGTAAAGAAGCTCGGAAACAAAGAGGCCGACCACCCGCCCGCAAGGTAACGGATAGAATAGCGTTATAAAGAGGAGGTCTATTTACCCAGTAGGTGCTGAAGGGCTAGATGACGATGAATCATTTTTATGTGGGTAGCCTACTCTAAACTCTACCTAATTAAACCACTAAGATACCCACCCGGGCACCTGTTGGCGGATAGACGAGAAAGAAAGAAAGAAAGAAAGAAAAAAAAGAATATTTTTATTTTAGCCCAAAAAAACAAACATGGTAATTAGCTTATAGAAAATGTGTTGCTTGGTGTCAAAATAGGTCCCTGTCTCAGCTTGATGCAGCATCGTGTTAGTACGTTGCCGATGCCTATAATCATCTCATTAAACTTATTTGTACATACGTCGACGATTTTGCCTCTAGTTCTAAAAGGGGGAACTAAAGTCTGCACTGACGTCCCACATTGAGGTGTATTGTATCCCCCTTCTAACCTGACCCCAACGAGCCCAACTCCTTGAAGTAGTGGAGAAGGACTCTGGGTTGATGACAGTAGTGTTCCAGTATTCTTGACCTCATGTCAGTTAATGATGACAGAGAGCATGTATTGACGAGTTCTTGCAGTCTTGTCTTCGACCTGACTTCATTTGTGGCGGTGCAGTATATTACCACATGCTCCACAGTCTCTTTAACCTGGAGACAACCTCGGCAGAGTCCACTGTCTGTAGCCTCTGTCTTAACGAGATTTTGCCTATTCAATACATATATATTCAGGAAAGAAATGTTATATCGATTAGATACAAATTATATAAATAATTTTACGCCGGAAGTGTTACGGTACCAGGATGCTCATTGTTCCTGATACACATGATACAGGGGGTCCCAGGTATTAGTTACGTTAGACACAACTTGGCAGAACTAGTTTTGTTATTAGTGTTCCTTACATAGAAATGTTTCATATGACATCACCCTTTCTGGGTGGTCATAAAAAAAGCTTTACCTTACCTATCCGAGCCGGATCTGCTGAGGAAGGAGTTTTCAATAGTAGTTGTGTCTAACGGAACGAATATTTGGGCAGGTGTTCCGATAACACAACTAGTTGTGCATCCTGATTGGTCTGCGAGGAATTCGCTAGCGATCCTAGTATCCTAGTATATGACTGTTGCGTGTTTCTTTGACACCTGGGTGGCGGGCGATCATCTGTCTGAGGCACAAGAGGTACGGGTTCGAATCAAAATCATCCTACTCGTAGTTCCTGATATCCACGACACAGAAAATCCTAGTTTACTTTGAAGTCAGGGCTCTGTAACTGTTTGGAGTTATTTATTTATCTACCCGTACATTTATAGACTCCACTCTCTTCTGCTCTTATACAATCAGATTTTTTTATTCAAATTAATAGCGTTATTATAAGCTGTTGTTAGCATTTACCTAAATAAGTAATACAAAAACAAAACCTTCCTTTCAGTCGAGTAAACATAGCTTTATGTTCTGGTGATTTCATTATAATACGTACGACGTTTGAATAATTTTAATTTAATACCCGATTTAAGCTCAAAGCTCGGCTTTCGCGAACACGCAGACTAAGCGCTGTAGCGGGTGCGTTTATGTTTTTTTTTATTTCTTAAATAACAGTTTCTTTATATCTTTAATAATGAACCTCTATACGGCTTCGTCCGCGTGGTATCTGGATAAAAAGTAGCCTATGTTTCGTTCTGATGTATACGCTATATTATTGTAAAGTTTCATCATAATCCGTTCAGTAGTTTTTGCGTGAAAGAGTAATAAACATCCATCCTCACAAACTTTCACGTTTATAATATTAAGTAGGAAGGATATGATAGGTTGCTTATACAATGGTATGCTAAATACCAAATGATCTGTATGTCTAGACAAATACCAGTCTATTAGCGTTAATGCCTGTGGAAAGACTGAATTGTATGGAAATTAGCATTATCTATGGAAACGTCACGTGACTGCTGCCTAGTTTTACCTTGACAAATTTATGTGAGCGTGAAAGGAAAACTAAGCGTGAGGTATTTGTCTAGCTCCCCTGTTAGTTCTCACGGAGTGGGGCCTGGTGACTTGTAAAACAGGTTCTTATGACTCTAAACTATAACTATAGCTAACTTTAAGTCACTATATAGTATGACCCATTAAAAAAAACAAGTCCTTTAGAGCAGCAATGCCCCAAATTATTGCCCCAGCATGCCTGTTAAAAAAGTAGCCTATGCGTTATTCTGATGTGTAAGCCATATTAATGTAAAATTTTATCAAAATCCGTTCAGAACTTTTTGCGCGAAAGAGTAACAAACATCCATCCTCACAAATTTTTACGTTTATAATATTAGTAGGATTTATATATTTATCTTATCGCATCTGAGCCCGCCACCGCGCGTTCACCATAGCAAGGGCCTAAAGCCGGCTCTACACCTACGCCAAAGAATAGCGAATATATAACACGTCTGTTGGAATTTACATTGAAAATAGCGTCTGGGAAAAGCTTCTTACTTTCTTTCAATGTAACAAGATAGAGGTTTTACTTTTCGACATCTTTTATATCACATTGTTCGTAAAGCTTAACTTATCAGTTTTGTTTGAGTTAGGGCCAGAGGCCAAGGCTTCATGATCTGAACGGACTTAGGAAGCATGAACAATAATAATTACTCCTTGGGATCGACAGAAACCCCTGACTCTCAGCTCGCTTTAGTCGGGAAATGGACGTACAAAAGCAGAACCTAAGCTTCGAGGGTGGAAGTGATACTGGCATAAAGCACGGGAGTAGCGTTCAGTGAAACTGCAGCACACCTTTTTCCACCCTTTAGCCGTTCACACCAACTTTGCCCCTACGATGCCTGTCATTAGCGGTACTTAGCATTTAGCATAGATAAAGACCCGTTAAACTTATGTAGAAATAAAAACCCGGATAGACACTTTTGATCTGTATTTTATTTAGATTAATTTTACAAGCGCAAACGTTAATTGATGGAGATGCGAGGCAAGAGAGAGCAACACAATATGGAACTACAATATCAAACTAAAAATGTGACATTGACAGTTATGACGGGTGACACAAATGATGTTGTTTATTTATCTTCAACAATTTATAATTATAGGGGCCCGTTTAGAGGATGGCGAAGCATCACATGCTCAAATTGATCTGTATTTTAGTCAAAATTGGCAGGTGCCGTCTCATCCTACATAGCTCAGCAATTATTTCATAAGCTTATACTTCTGAAATAGCCCTATTCATGTTTTACTTATAGTTTTCAATATCACCCGTCCCATCTTACATATCTCAGCAACCATTCCATAAGCTTATACTCCTGCAATAGCCCTATTCAAGTTTTACCCGTTGTTTTCAATAGCATCCATCTGTCCATATCCACACTACAATATTATGTTTCTTAATTCATAGTATGAATTAATTTTTGTACATAAAATGAGAAGTTTGATCACGAGGCCAATAGAGAAATGTGTGGCTTGACATATTATTTCTCAAAAAATATTAACTATTTTTAGAAAAACTCCGCGGACCGACTAATTCACAAAGCTTTGCGTACTAGCCATTAGTTTAGAAATATTGTTTTCTTATACATACCCCGAGTGAAACCTGAAGGTACGCCAGCTCATAAAACTGCCTACGTGCCTCTGCATTGAGATCGTGACCAATGCAAGATGGAACGCTGCAAAATTAAACGGATATTTTATTTACCTTTTGTCGTACCACTGCAGGGCAAAGGCCTATTAACCACTATAGCGATGTCTCTTGCCATGATTGAGCTACGTAACATTAAATCAATGCAGAGCGAAGAGCAACGAACTACGTACATACGAAGAGCTACCATAAACAATACACAGATGGCCAATTAAGTGTCTAGCTCAAGTGGAATTTTAACGCAACCTGAGCGTGAGATATTTAACACCTCTAAAAAACAACTGTTGGTCCTAAGATCCCGAGCAAGTGGATCAGATTGATCAGCCCGATGGAAGATCGTCCCCTTTACAAATGAAGGACACACCATAATAAATAATAAAAAAATCTGGTATTTTTTTCACACAAGCATCATCTAGCCTTAAAGTAAGCAGAGCTTGTGTTATGGGAACTACATGACTGATATACTACTTATATAAATTTTTCTTGTAAATACATACATATTATACATAGAAAACACCCAGATTCAGATCGAACGAAAATGTCCAAGACCATAGTTACGATTGGTTCGGCCTGGTGAACTTTATACTCGTGATAACTTCGAAATTAAATGTCCGATTCGAATGAATTAAAAAATATTTTACTGCTACATAAATACCCTTGATGATAAAACGATTTATCTGAATAAGAAATAATACTACGATACGAATTTAACTAACTTTTGTTTCTATCGGCGATCTAATTAAATTTTAGAACACAAAAGCTGCTATTGTGACTTAACTATGATAGTTAGATATATTCCCTCCAGGATTTTTTTTTAGATAATAATAAGTACGTGAATCATGTAGTACATCATTTTTATGTATCATCAATAGTTTTCTCAGCGTATGCCAAATAATGAATTTTATAAGCAAAAATTTTGCTACTTTCGTTTACATTATTGCAATTTTCTTACGAATATCTATTTTTTTCAAAATAAATTATAGCTTATGTTACTTCCTGATAATTTAGCTTTCTATTAGTGAAAAAATGGTTAAAATCGGTCCGGTAGTTTCGGAGCCTATTCGGTACAAACAAACAAACAAAAATCTTTCCTCTTTATAATATTATATGGTATAGAATAGTATAGATCACTGATCCATAGATATTGAATGAGCACTGAGTATTAGAAAAGCTTCGACGACGTAAAAGTTAGTGAGTGGCTTCAGGCGAGAATTCAAGATTGGCGCGGACTGAAAACGAGGTATAGAAAGAACGTCGATAAAATGGTTTATTCCACTTTGATCAAAGCACCGCTCAGGGGCCTAGCCATCAAATCTTATAGCGATTCTTTTCAGGACAAAAATACAAACCCATGATTAACAACATGACAATGCGCCCGCATTCTCTTAGTGGGATTTGAAATCTTTGACACTGCAACTGAATCGTTATAAGACTTTATGGTTAGGTATCAGTTCTGGGTGTTTTCTATGCATAACATAACACAAGCTCTGCTTACTTTGGAGCTAGATGATGCTATGTGGAAATGTCCAGGATTATTTTTATTATATAATATATCAATTTTTAAAATATCATAACGTGCGTGTCTAGTAAGTAAAAGTATACTGGGTATTATTATATCTGAAGACTAAAGAAGATAGAAGTATAATAAATAGACAAAAAACTATTAACGATGAGATCACTGCTAAAGCTGAAATGAGGATCATAAAAAAGGCCGTGTTTGCTCTAAATAATATTTTTAATTTCTGTGACTGGGTACATGTATAGGTATATTTTGGCCAACAATCCTTAAATTGAACTTTAAGAATATTTGTAATTATTCTTACAGTTCTTTATTGTACACAGAAATATAAAACAAAATATTAGGTGAGGCATATAAAACCCTAAACGAGTTCTTCATCTAAATGATGATTGGTTTTATCAGAAACAATGTAGCTTAATTGTGTTATACTCTTTTTGTCAAATACCGTCCTAATTACTTTAAATCTGTTAATAAAAATAAAACAAAAATAAATGAACAATATTTAATCTCAAATTCCACTGAAAACGCGGGACGGCTACCGCGTTTTGTGATTTTTAAGAACCGTTTTTAGTAAAAATAATGAAGGAGTTTACTTAAAGTTAAGTTAAGTTTACTTACTTTTTTTTTTAAGCCTTTGCCCAGCTGTGGGACAAAAATAATAATAATTTCATGTACAATGACGTGTGACGATAAAATCTATCTGAAAACCCGCCAGAGTAATAAAAAAATATTGAAACCAGTCCATCTGTTCTAGAGCTACATTATTACAGAACACAGTGAAGTACTTTCAAATGTTTCGTGACAGTCACACAAGCTTCCGAATCGTCGGCTAGCTAACAACACCTCTTAAGTCGAAATTTGGCAGTTTTTTACATTTAAATATCATTGGATAGATTATTTTCACTACCCTTCTGTTCACCAATACAAACAGTGCATTTCAACCAACAACAGATAGTTCTTCAAATAAATATATAATGTCGGACATTTTTCACACAGCATCATCTAGCCAGACCCGTGAAAAAATATTTACAGATCATACAAACATCAGTCCCGCGGCGGGAATCAAAACCAGAAAATTTTCTGCGTCTCAGGCAGGCCTTCATCCACTGCGTCACAGAGATCGTCAAAAACAAGTATCACCACATTAGTCTTTGAGGTTTTCAAACACCGTGTAGTTCTCCAATTCTCCATATATAGTTTTTTTTTTCTCCTAAAATTTACGAAAAACGATTTACGCGGTGTTGTAAGATAACCTACGAATTACGTTCTTAATTGTGTCTCAAACAAACCTTGCGTTCACAATCTATCTGCCTCAATAACTATTCGAATCGCAACAAAGTTCCAGAATAGTCTCACCGCAAACTAGGTCAGGTATTTTTGTACACTCACGCGGAAATCGTGTCATTGACAACCTGTTGTTGGGCATAGCCAAGATGGCCGAGCATCATCGCAGATACGCATTACGGTCAAGGCTAAGCAGCACAGCATCATCACCGCCACAGATGCGGGTTCGATTCCCGCTGTAGATCACGCAAACATTTGTCCTGGTCTAAAGGCTGAAGTGCTCTATATCATCATCAACGTAAGAGGAACCAACCCACACGAAAGGGAATTGTAGTGTAGGATCAGGGATACAGCGATATATTCAGACTCAAGAAAATTACCTTACAGTATTTTACAGAGAGTTAAATTCCTTTACATATGACCCAATCCGCTTTAGATATGACAAGCTGCTACCCACGGCTTCGCCCGCGTGGTTCACAAAAATATTTATTTGTTTAAGAAAAAAAGCGATAATCACAATGCTAATACCAGAAATAAAGATAAACTCGCTGTTGCCACTTGTAGACTCCATAAACTTAGTAAATCGTTTAAAGGGCACGGTGTACGCTTTTATAATAAACTCCGAAGAGATATAGAAAAATTGACAATAAACAAATTTGAAAACGTAATTAAACAAAAACTTTATAAAAAGGCATACTATAAAATAACTCGATATAAAAATGTAGGTACCTATTTTTTTGTAAAAGGATTATTAAAAAGAATAACCAGCCTTGTTTTCTTGCCTTTCTTTCCTGGCTTGGTCGCGGAGGAACAGGCAATAGATAAAACCGACGTTTCAAAGTGATCCTTGTGATTTTAATGAATTTTGACTTTGACTTTGGTACCCGAATAAAATGTAGCCGATGAAAAGAAACTCTTACTGTTAGGAGAGCGTTGGTAAGGTCTTCACAAAAGTCCCTTTATTTTTAATGGTATAATGAACAGCCCATGTACACTCTGAAGGTCAAACTCTAAGTATTGATAAGAGAATTTTTGAAACCGGTTGAGTAGTTTCGAAGATAACACCTACATTAAACTTACAAACTTTTCCTCTTTATAATATTAGTGTGGAAAAAAATTTATACTATTTTCAGTTCCCTTTATCACTGAAAGGCGTAATATATTATTTTATTTGACCGTTTTCTTACCGTGATCCCTTACAAAGAAAACCGTTTTTGAGTGTCAAGAAATGACATGATCGGCTTATGTTTTCATGCTTTTGAATCTTTTCGTAAATTTCGTTAAATACAGGATATACTTAACGTTATATTATGGTATTTTATTTTTGATGTAAATTTGGTGTTCAGAATCAGTTAGACTTCTCTTTTAATAGTGTCTTAAAATGAATTGACTGTCTTAATGTTGGGAAGGTATGAAAGTCTATAAGTTAATCCTACTAATATTATAAACGTGAAAGTTTGTGAGGATGTTTGTTCCTCTTTCACGCAAAAACGAATGAACGGATTTCGATGAAACTTTACAGTAATGTAGATTATATGTCAGAATAACACATAGGCTACTTTTTATCCGGGTACCACGAGAGCTGGCTCTTATCTGGGTCAACGCATTAGCATTGCCATTCAGCGTGGCAATGCGGCCAGTATTTCGGAACGCTTCCGTCTGCTAGTGATCTGGATTAGTTGAGCTATCTATAGATCATCTGCAACGGTCTTTAGATACGAGTAGCTAGCTGTTTCATCTGTATGTTTTGTATATACCTACTTGTACATAGTTTACATTGGCGATGGGTGGTTTTCTTTGATACCATAACCAAAACGACTAATTATAAGCATATTACGTTTCGTTCTCGCGTTTACTTTTTTTATTATTACCGTGCTGTGATATAAACATGGATTTTTCTGAATCTGAAGATGGAATGAGGGTAGTTGCGGCTACTGCCTTTATTTCCCGATGTTTTCTATATATTATAATACTAGCTGCGCCCCGCGGTTTCACCCGCGTATTTTTGGATTTTATACTCCTGATAACTTCAAAATTAAATATCTGATTCGAATGAATTAAAAAGTATTTTACTGCTACATAAATACCCTTGATGATAAAAGTATTTATTTGAATAACAATTAATACCGGCTTTTTTTTAATAGATTTTTTTTTTATTACTCCCTGCGATTTAATTACAGTTTAAAACAGTAACTAAAGTGACTTAACTATCATAGTTAGATATATACCCTCCAGGATTTTTCTGTAGGGAATAGATAGATAGATAGATAAACTCTTTATTGCACACCAAAGCAAAATAAAAAGTACAAAGGAATTTATAATAATATAAGGTACAATGGGCGATCTTATCGCTAAAAGCGATCTCTTCCAGACAACCTTTGGATGGACAGGATAAAATAGAATCAAAATACGGCGGAATAATGAGTACTTTAATCATGTAGTACATAATTTTTATGTATCTACAATAGTTTTCTCAGCGCACGCCAATGAATTTTATAGACAAAATTTTGCTACTTTGGGTTACATTATTGTAATTTTCTTAAAGATCTTTTAAAATAAATTATAGCCTATGTTACTTCGTGATAATTTAGCTTTCTATAAGTGAAAAAATAAATGGTTAAAATCTGTTCAGTAGTTTCGGAGCCTATTCGATACAAACAAACAAAAAAATCTTTCCTCTTTATAATATTAGTATAGCTGTATGTATTAACAAAAAAAATATAGTTAGTATATCAGTCATGTAGTTTCTATAACACAAACTCTGCTTAGTTTGGGGCTAAATGATGCTGGGTAAAAACTGACCAGCATTATTATTATTATTATTATTATCACATTTGTGAGCAAGCAACTAGGCTGAAAATAGCCTAACTGTACAAAATTCTCCCTCCATTTTTCCATTTCACAACCTCGATTTCAACTTCGAAGCTCAACTTTAAAAATCCATTTTTAGCTGAAAAAGTTTTTGCTGAAGCGTTTTGATGGTCGGGTAGTTTCATGGAAAAGGCCTCGTTAGCTGCCGGTATCATATCTGGTTATAGATATTTTTTGGGAAAATATAGGCAGGTACTTAATAGCTTTTTACGGGTGGACACATGGATTCCTAGTATGGAGTGACTATTGGGTATATAACTTAATAGTATTATAAACGTGAAAGTTTGTGAGGATGGATGTTTGTTACTCTTTCACGCAAAAACTACTGAAAGGATTTTGATGAAACTTTACAATAATATAGCTTAAACATTAGAATAACACATAGGCTACTTTTTATCCGGGTACAACGCGGGCGAAGCCGTAGACAGAAGCTAGTCATTTATCTTTGCTTATTGTTTGAATTGATTTAAGTCTCAAGGCATATTCAACGATAATATTATCAGTATCATTAAAACAATGCACACAATGGACCACAATTAATATGAGCATTACCTACTCAAAACGGTTAAGGAAATCTTCGTAAAGAAACCGTCATGCCAAACCAAATAAACTTAGGCTCACTTGTCTAAAATAAATTAGGCTATCAACCTGTCATGTAGAATGTTAAACTTGGGCATGTGCCTATTACTTAGACATGGTAATTTTGAAAACTGAAATCTTGAAATCGCTTCTTACTTACTTACTTAGTAATTTTGAAAATTTACGTACTGAGAAACCCTTACGGTACCCGTAGACAAAATATTGGGCTTTACTTGAAAATCTACCAATTAGTAGATATTTTTTGGGATAATTTAAAATCTTGTAATTATGTTCACTTACTGATTGCGGAAATTTTAGAAAACTTTCAGGGTTTTTTGTTACCACGATACAAGTAATTCCTGATACCCATGACACAGGAAATCCTAGTATGGGATCAGAGCTGAGAACGTACATTAGAACGCTGGGTTAAAAAAACCTTACATTGTTATTGCAAGAAAAAGACTGAATAATCGGAAGTGTAAAACATAGACTCCCATCACTAAATCAATCTACATAGATGTGTCATAGATATCTACACATCTATGTAGATTGATTTTGGTAACCTGAGTTTCTTTACTACCCCTAAATCAACATGTCAGTGTTGCCATAATACGACTGGGCTATTTGTTCAACGCTTGTAAGTATTATCGGAAGGGTGCTCAAGTTTGTTCAGAATGGAATATGGGCTTTGAAGAAAAATATTTGTCCGCGCATACAATGGACCACTTTAGGGGTAATAACTTGGAGTATAAAATAAGTGGATATGATACTTTATACTACTAATAAGTTATTTTTCTACACACTAATAAGTTCACTAATAAGTTAGTCTCTCTGAAGGATAAGATTCGTAACGAATACATCCGTCAGAGAACCAAAGTTATCGACATAGCTCAAAGTATTAGCAAGCTGAAGTGGCAGTGGGCCGGTCATATCTCGCGAAGAACCGATAACCGCTGTGGTAAACGTGTTCTTGAGTGGAGACCGCGACTCGGCAAACGTAGTATAGGACGCCCTCCAGCCAGGTGGGATGACGATCTGCGAAAGACACATATATTTTAAATAGTGATGGATTCCACGCGATCAAAAAAAAAACTCAGACGGGGCTTTGATATCATGTGATCTGCCAGTATTAATATAATACCTAAAATTAATAGACATTAGAGCACTTTAATTAACTTATAATATTATAATTCATACTTGAGCGAGCCATAAAGACTTCGTTCTATAAGGCTCGCTCAAATGCCATATCCACCGCTCAATTCATTTCTCTTTGTTTAGTACCTAGATAGGCAGTCTCTTTTGTAATGAGGACAATGGAAGGTAAGTTAAGGTTTTTCGCAACAGATGTTCGGAATTGGTTATGAAAATATTTGCATTATAATATTGACATCAGAATGAACCGACGCGGTAAGAAAATTCCTAAAAAGTATTTTATTAATTTATTTATAGGCATTTTTCAGATTATATTTGTTAGTTTATTTTCAAGTTCTGCTTACTATGGGGCTTGATAAAGCCGTGTCAAAATGTCCAGCATTATTATATTAAATTTATTATTACATAAAAACAAAATGACACGACATAAAAACGAATTAGGTTAGTAAGTAGGTACTTCCTTTTCAGGTCTATTATGATGGGCAGCAGTTATGAAACAAAAAGTAATTTTTCATACTTTCGCGATCAGTAAACAAAATTATAAGTTTTATACGGATCTTTATGGGACCCGTAAAGACCCTTTTTGGGAAAATAATAAAAAAAGGTAAACGCGATAAAGATTCGTATAAAATTTATAAAAAGTTATTTTTTTACATAAATCTAAAACCCCGACATTTATTTGAATCGTCGATTGTAGCAACACCTGGAGAAGTTACCGGACTATCTAAAAACCATCTTTGAAGATACACAAGTTGATAGCAAATGCGCCGGGAGCGTGGCAACTCCAACAGATACCTGCAACTCATTGCAGGGAGGCTGGACACCGACTGTATCTTCATGGAGCGCTGGAGTGCATGTTGTGCACTCGTTAATCCAGTGGCTCCCTGCGCCTCCTACCTAGAAGGAATGTAGTTTTTAGTTAATGTATAACGTAAATTAGTATTCTTCTGTATTTGGACAATATTATTGGTACTTTTATTTGTTTTAGAATATAATTACGACTATACCACGTACTTTACTATTCTCCTGCTGACGTTTCGTGTTTACGTGGTATAGTCGTAATTATATTCTAAAATGATACCAAACCACGATAATTTTATCTTTTATTTGTGTTTAAATATCGTGTAATAATAATATTTGATATAAAAATTATTGAATTGAATTACCAATATTGTAATCATCCGAAATAATAACGTAATAGTAAGAAAACATTTTCAAAAATAAGCTTTTAACCCTGAGTGCAGCAACCATGTCATGGTAAATCCAGCATAATAAAATGTAATCTATGTTCGGTAATAGGTAGTAATGATCCACAAAATTATTTATCCGTTCAAACAAGAAGGGTAACGTATTCATTTAATTACCCCTGACCGTAGTAAAACTCGTTAACTCAATACAAACCTATGAATCCTTACATTAGGCTGGGGGACGTCAATATATCAGATTATTAGCTGGCCTGTCGCACTGTGAACAGGGATTTCGTTGATCACAAAAAAATACTTTTCCTTTTAGAAAACCTTTCAAAGAAAGAAATCAAATATTTTTAGTTAGCTAAACAGAAAGAAGAGGCCATCCAGGTACTAAAGAGGTACTTAAAAAAATACTATTGCTAAAATCGCTACCTACCTACAGAGGTTGGCACCGAAAGAAAATTATTTTATCGCTAAGCCCACCTTTTGTATACTTTTATAATTTTTGTGTAATAAATAGTAAACAAGGAAGATATCTCCTCGGGGGTGGAATTCTGAAAAATCGTTTCTTAGAGCATCATAAAATCTAAAGTATAGAAAATGATTTAAGTTTAGTGCTTAAATCATTTTCTATACTTCGGCTGTTCATAGCTCGTTTATATAATACGCAATTCTTTCCATGAGAGTCCCTAGTTTAATGATCAATAATTCATATTTGTCTCGGGGTCTGGGTGTTTTCTACGTACCTATGATATATATGCATTCACATAAAAAGTATATAAGTAGTATATCAGTCATATAGTTCCCATAATACAAGCTCTGCTTAGTTTGGGAATAGATGATGCTGTATGAAAAAATGTCCAGCATTATAATGATGTCACAGTGGTGTCTATTCCTATACTACTATCAGTCCTTCTATGCCACTAGTGACCTTCCTTTTAGACAGTACCACCAGTCAAAGCTGACCTACAGAATAAAGTTACTCATCCATTTCCCAAGGCCAGTTAAAAGGACTTGCCTAAGCGACAGACCAGGAAGTACTGGTTGTGTCTTTTTATTGAGTTATTAGGGACATACGGGTGAGTAGTTCAGCGGACAAAATGTCTATTTGCATCTGAATGAGGTAAGAAAGGATAATGTGATGTAAAGGATACATCCGCAGGATACATCCGCAGATACAGCACTAGGGGTTATTGAAATTGGGGGAAGATAAGATTGCTAAAGGTTTTATTTAGGTTACATAGATGTATCTTCGGTTCATCATCATAATTATCAATAATCTATTACAATAAATATTGTAATAGATAGATAAGTTTGTAATACAAAAAAATGTACATAAGTAGTATATCAGTCATGTGGAGTTCCCATAACACAAGCTCTGCTTAGTTCGGGGCTAGATGATGCTGTGTGAAAATGTCCAGCATTATTTATTTATATATTTATTTGTTTAATCTGTATAAGCCCATTGCTGGATATACGCTTGCTATAAAGAGTGTCATGGCTAACGATCTTGGGATACCTCTGTCCGCGGATGTGCAGCACGGCATCTTTAAGATGCCGTCGATTACATGGGTAGGGTCTTCCTTCATTGCATTCATGGTCACTATTTGAGAACCTTTTCTGTCCTTTTTTGTATAACTTATTTCAATATGCAATGATGAGCTTGCTATGGGCCATTTTAGACTTTTCATATAAGGACCTGCTAGGAATTGTAGTTAATTTGTGTTTTTCTTCTTTTTCGTATAATTTATTTTAATATGCAATATTAAGCTTGCTATGGGTCATTTAGATTTTTCATATAAGGATCTGCTAGGATGTGTAGTTAGTAATTTTATGTTTTAACCCAATGTATGGCCCATGCTACAGGCTCATATTGAGCGCAAAAAAAGGAGTTTTCTACTATAAATAAGGCAAAAATGACTTATGTTTCACCTTTCCATCACACAAAGGAAGACCGCCCATTGTACCTTTATCATAATGTGTTACTGTTTATTTTGTTTGTATCATGAGGTGTACAATAAAGTATTTTCATTCATTCATTCATTCATTCATTCAAAGATCACTTTTAGTCGGTAACGCGCGTGTTTTGTCTCAAGCTATTCACGCTTCAACTGGGCTTATCAATAACAGAATGTTTGTTCTTGAGCTATATATGGAAACAATTTTACAACTACAACAACAGCTCAACTCTGAGCTGAGCGCTCCTCTAATTGGCAAACATATGAAACTTTCTCCCGCAAACATTCAGGTTATGTAACAATCTTCCTGCTGGCTATTTTCCCAAGAGACTGCAGTATTTGGTTCTTTGAAAAGGACGTTTGAAATGTTTAATAGGTGTGATTCCTCTGGTGTAACAAGCATCCAGGCTACGGATGCTTGTTACCTCGGTGGTAATAATATAAGATATTAAATATAAAAAAATCTGACTTCTTCACGTGCTTACGTTATTTTACTCAATCGGGATGATACTCTTTCGAATGAAAAAGAAAAGTAAAACTGTCCACAAAAAAAAATCAGCTAGTTGTGTTTCCATAAGATAATGTTTGAGTTTTACGTAAAAAGTAGCAATCTCTCAGAATAAAACTTATATGGGACCTCTTCGGAATCATTCTCTTTCAAAATCCGTTAACAATTGGAGAAGATATCAGGTAAAAAAAGGTTTGTCTTCTCTTTTGTACACAACATTTTCTTGGGCATTTAAGTAGGGCTGTTAATGACAACTTTATTCCGAGTAATTGTGCCTTGCTAGTGGTATTTCGTCGTTTTTCACCGTATGCCAGTGAAAATTTGGAGGCAGCTCCTTTATTACTCTCCATCGAGCCTCAATTGAAGGGGAAGGGGACCAATTAGTAAACTGACAGAACAAGTGTTCCAATTATTCACAATTTGCCGAAAGTAAGCCAGTTAATGCCCTTTCTTGGACCGCTTGATTGGAACCGTGACCCGATTTTGATCTTACGCCATTTTTGACGCCAATTCAGACCAGTTAATGAGTTTTAAGATGAAAGTGGGTTTAGGGATGTAATAAAGTCCAACTAAAGTAAACAAATAAATAATGTTGGACTTTTTTTTTCTAAGCAGAGCTTGTATTATGGGAACTAACTTACCGTTTTTTTGTAAATACCTACATACATATTATTATACACAGGTAACACAGGTACATACATATTATTATACACAGGAAATGAACAATATTTCTCAAGTGCAATTATTTGACCAATATATAAGCCAACGTCATTTAACGTTCGCATCAAATTCTATCCTTCCAAAGGTTGTCTGGAGTGATCGTTTTACTATTATTGGTGAGTGATATTGAATATCTGTGCTTTATATCTATAAGATACTTACCATTTATTTCACGAAGCGACACAATGTTGCAACGTAATATTCTTGTCACAAAGCACTCCTCCAGTATGCACTGAAACCCTCAAAATAACAGCATAACTCTGATTAACAGCTTGCAATATCCTACAAAGCCTGGAAATTGTATAAACAGTGGGGCGTTCGGAACATTCACAATGCTCCAATCACTATCGTGAACTTGACTATTCATATTTTAAAAACGGGAATTTTCACGTACTACACTATCGGTGTAGGCACCGACTAAGTTTCGACTGATTCCGAGAGTCTTAGTAGTAGTGTAGTACGTGAAAATTCCCGTTTTTACAATATGAATTCACAATGCTGTACTCGGGTCGGTTTATTCAATCTTACGTGTGAGAACTATGTGTCTGCAGCCTTTGTTTTTAGAGCGAAACTGTTTGATCTCATGGCTGACTTTCATACATACCTCTATATCGGCAGGTATATGTTGATGCTGGAGGTTGCGGGCTCGGTTCCCACCGCGGGACAAATGTTTGTATGATGTGCAAATGTTTGTCTAGGGTCCGAGTGTTTTAAATCCTACTAATATTATAAATTCGAAAGTTTGCAAGGATGGATAATAAAATAAAAATAAATAATGCTGGACATTTTTTTTTTTTCACACAGCATCATCTACTCCCAAACTAAGCAGAGCTTGTATTATGGGAACTACATGACTGATATACTACTTATATACATGGATGTTTGATGAAACTTTACAGTAATATAGATTTTGCGTGAAAACAAACATCCATCCTCACAAACTTTCGCGTTTATAATATTAGTAGGATAGGATATGATCGTCTGTTTGCCATAGGTCTTTAGGGGGGGGCGCTGCAATTGCTGCAAATTTTCTAATAATCAAACGACAAAAATACCTATCAAGAACTAGTTCAGATAATAATATTTGAAGACATGGGGTTTAAACTATGCCAAATCAACAAGATAACCTTCTGTCTGTGATGTGCCAGACCAAAAGCCATGAACTATACTACTTTGCGGAAATTACTCTAATTTTGTAACTTGGAGGTAAGTTTGGAGCTAGACGAAAAACTCACCAACAACTTTATCTGAATTCCCTGGCTAATCCTACTAATATAATAAATGCGAAAGTCTGTGTGTGTGTATGTGTTTGTGTATGTTTGTTACCACGTATCTCCGTAACTACTAAACCGATTTTGATGAAATTTGGAATATAGATAGTATAGGATCTGGAATAATACATAGGCTAATCTAATTTTCGAAAATCGATCCATAAGGGGGTTAAATAGGGCGGTAAAGTTTCTATAAAAAAAATAATTCGCTCAAAACTCTGTACAAATAAACTTTAAAGTAAATAATTAAACACGTATTTTTTATTTTTTCAAAACTACCCTTTGGGGGTGTGCAATTGAGTTCTAAACTTTGTATAAATTGTAATCCTTGGTTCGATTCATTCAAAAGTTGGTGGGCATAGTTTGAAGCCTGGAGACGGTCATATGCTACTTTTATTAACATACCGTGCGGGCGAAGCCGCGGGCAACAACTAGTACAAAATAGTTCGAGATTGACGAACTTTGATGGGTGAGAGTGAGTTTATTAGTAGAGTGCTAGTGGCCCTTCTGTTAAAGTTTGAAGGCTACTCTGAAGTCTTCGACATGGGATAATGATTGTAGACTTAGCACGGCAGTTTACATTTTCCATAGGAAGAATAAAGTCTACTTACATATTTTGATATCTATTCATTCCGTGCATAATGACATCAAGAAGTTCCTAAGTAAATCCTACTAATATTATAAACGCGAAAGTTTGTGAGGATGGATGTTTGTTACTCTTTCACGCAAAAACTACTGAACGGATTTTGATGAAAGTTTACAGTAATATAGCTTCGTGGTACCCGGATAAAAAGTAGCCTATATGTTATTATGATTTATAAGCTATATTACTGTCAAGTTTCATCCAAATCCGTTCATTAGTTTTTGCGTGAAAGAGTAACAAACATCCTCACAAACTTTCGCATTTATTATATTTACTACTATTATTGTATTTCATTAGTATGTATTTATGTATTATTTGTTTCTATGCCACCAAATTGACAAAACAAACATACTTACAACACCAGAGGGTATAAGCACGCGCAAAGATGCGCATTTAAAAAATTCTAAATGCTGTTATATTATTATGGGACGGTTAACTAAAGCTGGCACGATCAACACATTTACACATTGCGCTTGTGTAGTGTCTGTGAATAAGCGCGCGGCGGCGTGACTTCATGCGCATAATGAAAAGTCTGTCCGTCTCACTCGCGCGCGGTCAAGCTAATGAGTATGAACGAGACAGTTATTCTTTTGCTTTTACTACTGTTTATAAATACAGAGTGGTATCTTTTGCATTCGTCCATAAACGTCAGATACGTGTCAATTTACGATGTTGATTCGTACTGACCTATAGAATGTCAATTATTTATTTCATTGAAGAACCTCTTACAGCAGTCACTTGGGATAACCTCAGCAAGGAGATCAATCCATAACCTGAGTGTTTTCAGGAGGAAGTTACTCTGAAAGCACACGTGCGCGACCACCCAGGCTTTAGGCCGCGAGTACGAATCCCCTACCGATGGCGAGCGGTGCGCGTTGATTCTTTATTATGGTTCTAAACTTTTGAGGTAACGGAACACTCAATAAAGCCCTTTCATTTTATGGAATCCCACATCAAATGATTATAAATGAAATACACTGCTAAATATATATAAGTAGGAACTTCATTTGATATATTTTCTAAATATTATTTTTAATTTAAAGAATGGAACTGTGTATCATTAATAATTTTATTGTTATAGTTCGGTATTGTATCTGACAGTTGTATGCGCATGTCTGGGGCAGCATCTAATCCCTACTGTATTAAACTTAATTTAAACTTTTTTTTTTAATTCTTTCCAAATGTACTATCCCACTCTTCATTATACAAAGTTTAGCTGGTAGAAAATGCTAATTAGAATTTTCTTGTTATATCTGTTAACGACCTTCGTGGCGCAGAGAGAGAGTAACCTGTTGAGATGCAAGAGGTACGGGTTTGATTACCGCTGCAGTACATCCATGATACAGGGAATTCTAATGTGGGGTTAGGAGTATGTATACATCTTCTCTATCTATTGCTAACAGCGTGTTACGAGAGGAGTGTGGAGTGAATGTAGATTAGTAACAAGAGTTTAAAAAGGTATGTTGAAACGGTTTGGGCATGTATAAAGGATGGATGAAAAAAGATTAACAAAACTAGTATAAAAGACGCGCGTGAATACGGGGACTTATTTGATCCACGCAACACAAAATTAGATACCTAATTAGATACCCAATTAGATACTTAATTAGTTTGTCTTGTGTTTATTATTATTTTGTGTTTAACATTTTTGGTCAAGGGAAAAAATAAATAGATTTTCTTCCTTTTCATTCTTTCTGAATAGGATATTTTGAAGAGGAAGGCCTTGGCGAACGTACTCTGACAGAATTGTATACGTTTTGGACAAAAGAAAAGTCAAGAGTACACTAAACCGACGAGCTTGCAGGAAGAATGTGATGAGGATGAATTAATTGAAAGAGGTAGGTAAGTCAGTGGTCTCTTTCTACCCCTTCGGGTCATAGGCGTGACTTTATGTATGGATGTATATAGCACATAACTCTTTTGAAAACGACATCTACAAAGGTCGTTCATATCGTAAACGGAAGCAATCATGGTCGAGTCCATTTCATCCCCAGCTATAAACCAACACGCTATAGTCGACACTTCTGTATATATCGGTGATGTATCGTTTGCGCGATTGAAAAATGTTTTTTCGTACTTGTATGTGGTTGTACTTATTGGCTCGTGATTCGTAAAATTGTTAGTGTCTAGGTAATCAAACAAATAGTGTGTTAAGGAATAGAATAGAAAATAAAGTTATTTATTTGGGAATAACAAATCACAGAAAGGACATGTACAAAATAAATAAATAAGATAGACACTATAAAATATTTTTAAGAAAAACACAGTGACAAAAATGAAGATTTTTGTGCTAATTAATCCCATCTGTGCGGTGTGGCCCAAACAGGTTCTGTCTCAGCTTAGTACTACACAATCTTACACACACTCTTATTGGTAGTGCTAAATCAGCGACCTATGGGCTCTGGTTTATAAGGAAATTGTTTAAGATAGTTATGTACTTCAACACAAAGATGTAATTGAGTTTTTACTGGACACGCGACACCATCTTTTTGCACGCCCAGGGGGCCTAGACAAATATCTCACGCTTACTTTTCCTTTCACGCTAACGCAAATTTGGCAAGGTAAAACTTTGCAGCTGTCACGTGACATTTCCACAGCTAGTGTCATTTCCATACAAATTAATCTTTCCATAGGCGTTAACGACAATAGAAAGTGGTATTGGTCTAGACCCCCTGGATGACTGTTAGAGACACTACATAGTTTGTGCGGAAGTTTTGAATAAATAAGTAAATATATAAACATGTAACAGACACATACATAGTTCTAAGTCCACACTAGAATTCCCCTGTGTTATGGGTAACGGGAATTGCTCTTTTGGTACGTGCCGTCAACCCATCTCGCTTTTGCACGATCAGAACTTCTTCGACTTGCTTCGGCCACCCCTGAGTCAAGACTGTGTCTCATAACACCACGGGAATCCACGTCAAAAAAAATGAACAAACAAACTCGTGATTGATTCCTCAGATACATAGATAGATAGATACTAAGATAGATAGATAGATAACTCTTTATTGAACACCACATAATACGTTGCTTACAACTTCAATTAGAGCAAATTACAAGCTAATCGCGGGAGTACAATGGGTGGTCTTATCGCTTATAGCGATTTCTTTCAGACAACCTTTCATACATAGTCAGTACATACCTTGGAGTATACCAGGGTAGTCACAGGCATGTCTAAATATTACATTCGGCACATACCCATGTTTTGCAGGTAAGTTTTGCATTCCACGTACAGGTTGCAAGCCCATCGCCGCTAAAATAAAACACAAATTTTGCAAATTTAAAAACAAAATACCAAAAATATTAAGTACTAACTTTGATGCAATCTTTCGGTTTGCCAGTTCTAAATAACGGAACGGACCAAATCGGCTTTGAAAAAAGTTCTACCTTTACAATGTTTATCTGATGAATTCCTTTCAATGTGAATCGTTTCTCATTCAAATCCCATCCGTGGCTCTCAGAAGTCTTGCTTATTCTATTTCGAGCTGAATGGAGTCGAGCGAAGTGGATTTTAAATCGTTACAGTGAGTTTAAATCGACAAAGGGTACCGTTCTAAGCTGGCTTCCCACGGTCCGTAATTTTACGGATTACCATGAGCTTGCACTGGCGCACATGAGTAGAGGCTTCCGGTGCAATGATACGTTCTTATTCACGGCATCTGGAGTTATTGAATAAAAGTTTGGAACCTGAATCCGTAAAGTCTCGCACCAAGGGAAGAGCCTCGATCCGGTGTCGTCAGCATTGCGTGGTACCATAATCTGTAAAATTGCAGACCGTATGAAGAAATACAATGCGGAATGAATATGTTTTTGACTAGTGGTTACGAATTTTTTATGAAGTAACTCCTGAATGAAGTGAAATGGAACGTATCGCTGAAACGGAGCTGTTGCTACGGATTCGTCTTCGTTACCACGGGCAAACCTGTTCCCACGGTACGTCCGGAGCGGGCTCGTGCAGGGTAATCCGTAAAATAATAGACAGCGGGAAGCCATCCTAAAAGTTCCCGCTGTGGAGTTTTCCTGGCTACTATATCAATAACAGCGCTTAGGCCTTTCTGAAATTTATAAACGTTGTAAAATAGGTATATTGCTTCAATTCGACGTGAGCAGAGTAAGCTCTAAGCGCAATCAAATGAAAGTTAAAAAAAAATGTACCTAGAAAGAAAGAAAGAAAGAAAATACATTTATTTGACACACACAATTTTATAGAGAGGATACAGGAAGAAGGTACATAAGGAAGGTAATTCCTCTCCGAAATGCGTGGGCCAAATAGGTCCTGTCTCAGCATATTATGCAATTCCACATCACCAGGATGTGAAGCTACGCTGGTTTTCAGGCAGAACCTATTGGTGACCCCATGACCGATAGCGTAGGCACACAATAAAAATACAATTAGAAATAATAAAACAGATCAGAGAACAACCACATCCTACCTACTAGCTTGTAAAATCGAAGAGAAACGAATGTGTATCGAATATAGTTGGATGCATTTCCCCAACTATAGTTAGTTGGGGAAATGCATCGCAGTCTAATAGAGTTTTTGTGTTGCAGAAGCGGGCGATACGGTTCATATTGCAAATTGACAAATTAGAATCGTGTAGACTAAAATTAAGGCATTTAGATATCATGACATTTACTTGCGAATATATTTATCAAAATTAAATTTATGCTAAATTACATATTGACAATTTCGGATTAAAAATTAGCATTCACAATTACATTACACGCAATAAACATAATATAGTTGTTCCAAAACATAGACTCGCTAAAGTTGATAACAGCTTTTTATGCGTAAGCATATATTTTTTTAATAAATTGCCTTTGGACGTAAGGTATTTAGATTTTAAGGAATTTAATTCTAAAATAAGGTGTTTTTTAATGTCAAAATCATATTATGACATTGACGAAGCTTTAACTGATGACTTTTGTATTTAATCATACTCGTTTGTTTTTTTTTCTTCTCTAGAATGTATTATGTACCTATAATGTATTTTATAAACTATGATAACCTCACCACCTTAAAAATGTTAAAATGACTTTTCCAAGTCTACAATAATTGTATCTTAATGGAATAAAATATATTGTATTGAATTGAATTGAATTGAGTTCACCAGAATAGTAAAATCAAAATGCAATAGAAAGATTGTGTGAGCTGTAAATTTGCGCAACTCATTTTAAACGGTTCCTGGCATATCAGCTGTGCTTGGAATCTTAGTTGGGATACTTGAAAAGTAAAGTTTGTAGAAAGGTTGCGCAATTTATTTCTACACTCGATTGTATAGCGGCGTTCGTCAGTTGACGGACGTGATATAGCGAAGATTGTGATTTATGGATACTCTCGTCATAAAATAATCTATGTAACAATAGCATGACGTAGCTACTTGGGACAGAAGAGTGATCTTTTGTGTCGACCTCTGCGGTGCAGTGGGCGAAGGTCCGCCTGAGACGCAGAAGGTTGCGGGTTCGATTCCTGTCACGGGGCAAATGTTTGTAAGATCTGCAAATATTTTTCTCGGGTCTGGGTGTTTTTCTATGTATAATATGTATGTATTTACAAAAAAAAAGTATATAAGTAGTAGATGCATGAAGTCATGCTTAGTTTGGGGCTAGATGATGCTGTGTTAAAAATGACCAGATTTTTTTTTGTGTAGCCTTTCAGTTTTTGGCGCACAATTTGGTATCACTATGGCTTGACTTGACTTCTTTTATGGCTTTTATGGCAATTTGTCTTAATTATCGCGTTTATCGCCAATTTAAATGATGTTCATGCAATTTGAATGATTAAACAAATCTAACTGAGGCACATGGGTTGTTGTTTTTACTTGGCAACACGTTGGGCGCCAAATGCTAAGTGAATTAATTTACCTAATTTTCAAACTGAAATTTATGTCAAAATTTATATATGTGGACCTGTTTGGCCACACGGCACAGATGGGACTAATTGGCACAAAAATTGGTTACTGTGTTTATGTTTAAATCTTAGGTATTTATAGTGTCTATTTATTTTTATTGTGTATCTGTCCTTTCTGTGCATTGTTGTTACTAAATAAATAACTTTCTATTCTATTCTATTCTATAATTACCAAAGTAGCTGCCATTTTCCCTCACGATGTTTCATCTTTCTAAGAGTATATAATATCATCAACCGGTTTCACTCACTGCGGAGTTAAGGCCTCTTTTCTATTTCGCCACTTTCGGTCTTGTGCTAGCCGGATCCTCTGTTCACCTTCTGCCCTCGCAATTTCGTCTGACCCTCGAGCAAGTGGTCTGCCTCGAGGCCGCCGCATATCTCTTGGCCACCATTCCGTGACTGCTTTGGTCCATCTGTGATCAAGTGCCCATGTTCAGAAACCGTGGGCGTTCCACATTCCACAGGGCGTTAACGTGGCTTGGCTATACTATGATTTGTGTATGACATGGTTTAGATCAAAGATGATATATTACAAACTAGTCCACAACACTACAAACGGCTTCCAGAGCCGTCACAAAGTCCGTGATGTAAGGAAGTTGGAAACTTGTACCGCAGTGTGTGGCTACCGTGCGAGATTTATGGACTAGCGAGTGTAATCAAAGATTTACAAGCTAGCGAAAATAAAAATATTTACGCGACTATTCGCGTAAATATTTTACTAATAACTTATCCTGCTACATCCTACTAATATTATAAACGCAAAAGTTTGTGAGGACGGATGTTTGTTACTCCTTCACGCAAAAACTACTGAACGGATTTTGAGGAAACTTTACAGTAATATTGCTTATACATCAAGATAACACATAGGCTACTTTTTATCCGCTCCCCGCGAGCGAAGCCGTGGGCAGAAGCTAGAAAATAATAATGCTGGACATTTTTCACACAGCATCATTTAGCCCCAAACTAAGTAGAGCTTATGGTAAGGGAACTAAATGACTGTTAAACTACTTATTTTTTTTATTGTAAACACATACATATTGTATATAGATACACCCAGACCCGAGAGAAATGTTTGCATCTAAAATAAAACATGATCACGACTAATGTTGGACATCTTTACATATTAAACTCAGTATATAGATCCGTCAGTACCAAGAAGTGGGTAGTCAGTAAAATATTATTATTGTTAACAATCATTATTTCAGTATTTTTTTTAATTGCTTTTTGTGGCTTTGGTATCACTGCAGCCGTCACAGGCCTATTGTGATCGCCATTTGCTTTAC
Organism: Perizoma flavofasciatum; assembly: GCA_958496245.1. NCBI lineage: Eukaryota > Metazoa > Arthropoda > Insecta > Lepidoptera > Geometridae > Perizoma > Perizoma flavofasciatum. The sequence goes on along the minus strand of OY292443.1, from coordinate 1,693,748 downwards.
TCTTCCTATCAGGGGGCGTTCAAAGTTCACCGCTTAGCCCTGCAGCTGTAGGAACTGCAGGATCTTTTTGGGTGTGATGAGTCTTAGTTCATCTGGGCTAAGAATTTGTTTTCTCAGATGAAGGCTACGCTTATGTATCGGTGGTCCACACTCTCCTAACAGATGTAGGGGCGATTCGTCCACCTCATTGCAGAATCTGCAGGTTTGTGTGTCACACAGCCTTAATTTGAACATGTGTTTGTTAAAGCGACAGTGTCCAGTCAAGTGCGATGACCATAGTGCGAAGGTTGTTTCTGTTTAGCGCTAAGATTTGGTTGGTATACCGTTTGTCAAAGGCTTTGATCAGTAATTTGGAATGGTTCATGCCCGGAGAGTTCCTCTAAGGATTGGTCGATTCTTCAAAGCATGAGTTTAGAAGGGTTCTTTGAGCTAGGCTTTTGGGTATGCCACAAAACGGCTCTGGTCCTATTTATGCTCCGTTTCATTATTTCAGTAACAAACATACCTCAGAACCTTCCTTGAATTTACAAACAACGATTCTAAAAAACCGCATATACGTCAACGGCTCTTTTTAGGGTTAAGCTCGCCTTTGTACATGTTCTATATGTATGCTTTTTGTCTGTATTCTCTGTATATGTACAATAAAGAATAAAGAAACGATATTCAAGCTCCTTACTTCACTTGAAAGAATAATAATACCTAGCATTGTGAAAAAAATATAAGCAATTATAAAATAATATTCCTAATTCTCATAACTATTATATTGGTTTAAATTTCTATGGTCATTTAATAAAACTTGCGAAGTCGGTCGCGCAGTGGGCTGTGAAAAGATTGCTCTTTTCACAGCTCATCTTTTGTTTTTTACTCACTAGGTAGGTATGAATTTCATCCATACCACGCTCATGTATGTATTTCACTGTTCGTGCGTTCAAAATATATACGGCAAATTTTAGATGTGCTACTTCGGCAGCTGCCTCTTAACGACCACATTATGTTTTAATTCACCATTAGTTCGTAACAGATTCATTCTCCCAGGTGGAGATAAATATTGGTTCTAAATGAGGAACGGCCGCGGAGGACACTGGGGCTCATTTGAAGATAAAGCCGGTTGAATCCGGCTATCGGCGCCTATCAACCCCAAGCCGCGCACTGCTTTGACGGTACAGTCCACTATTATATTAACAAAATTATACGAACGACAGGCTTGTTCAAAACTTTTACAACTTAAAATAGGGACACATTTCGACCTAAGAAATTATATTGTCTCTAACATTGAGTTCTAGAAGTATAAATAAGTTTAACGAGTTGATAGAAACTACCAAGAATTGTTTAATGGATTTCAAATGATAAGAGTTTTGAGGCAAATTCGGTACCGTGATATGTATATCACGTATATGAGTATGTCTGAACACGTCTTTAGCAGTTTAGTTAGTTATTTGAACCAATGAGATAGTAAGAGAACAGTCGTATTTTTTGTGATCAGTAAACATAATTATAAGTTTACGGGTCGGGAAAATGGAAAAGGTAAACGAGATAAGGACCCGTATAAAACGTCGGTTCGTTAGATAAAATGTACCAGTAGTCAGGGTACCTGCTTTCCATGTGAGGGTAGGTTTAGATTTTGTGCACTATGCACTATCAGCTCAATTAGTTCAGATAAATTCGCCCATCGTTTCGGTGAGATTGGAGATTACGTAGGTATACTGTCGGACGCGACTTGGAGATGCTACTTCTGGTCGCTGTGTTTGAATTGAATGATTTCATTGTATTTCAAAAGGATATTCCTAGATGATTCTATGAACTCAATGAAAATCAAATATAACATTTTATAAAATCTTAATGTATTGATACTGAACCAACCATCCACATTCCACGCGGTCTATAAAAAATCATTGAATTATTTTTTTATCCGACTAATTTAGCTTAAGTTAAAGTCATATTTGACTTGTTTAAGCTGACGTATAACGATAGCAAATTAAAAAATAAATAAATAATGCTGGACATTTTCACATAGCATCATCTTGCCCCAAAGTAACTTATGTTATAGGAAGTACATGTCTGATATACTACTTATTACATATTATACATATAAAACACCCAGACCTGAAACAAATATTTACAGATCATACAAGCATTTGTCAAGCGGCGGGAATTGAGCCCGCAACCTTCTGCGTCTCAGGCGGGCCTTTGCCCACTGCGCCACAGAGGTCGTCAAATTAGGTAAATAATTACCTCAAACTTTACCTTAAATATTGGAAAATCTACAAAAAGTCCCGTTAGAAAATAACGACTATACTAATGAATACCTGATATGGATTGGCTAGTTTTATTTACACCTGCATAGATGAAATTCCTTTTAGCGCAAAACCAAAATGTAAAAGTATTTTTGCTGAGACGGTGTGGCAAAACAAATCCAGTTACGTAAATCTGTAGGTAAATAAATGCGATGAGAAAAAACATTCCTAACTTTTTCATTTTCATTACAGTTTTATTATGTTTGCAGCTTTTTGTTTTTGGGTTAAGAAAACACATGATATGATGATGATGATTTATATCTCATTACGCTTTTTGTTGAAAGCCAAATAAGGGTGAGACAAAATGACGAAACTGTAAGGTATTCCGTTATCGTTATCTGACTTCAGAACCCTAAACAGAATAGGTATAACTTTGATACTAATAGGTATTTACTCTGAACGAGTATGATCAGAGACAAATGGCCCCTCGAGGACATTAGGTGTGCAGCCGTTAGTAGTAATTAGAATCGATAAAGCTCGCTTCGATAGTGAGATTAATTGTTTAGATTGGATGGTTTCCAGCAATATACCTATTCTAGAACCCAGCCACTAGAGATTAGTCACTAATTATAAAAGATAGAAGCAAATCTCGACGACCTGTCAGACAGGCCTTCGCTCTGTGGCGCAGTGAGCGAAGGCCTGTCTGAGAAGCAGAAGGTTGCGGTTTCGATTCACGCCGCGGGACAGACGTATCTGCGAATATTTGTCTCGGGATATGGGAGTTTTCTATGTATATCATGTATGTATTTACAAAATACATATACATACTTAGTATACATAGAGCTAGATGATGCTGTGTGAAAATGTCCCGCATTTTTTTTATGTTTGATAACGAAGAACTATGTGTTTTGGGAGCCAAGAGACATAAAGCGCAGTAAAAGTTACTCGAGAGTAAAGCGAGCCGCGTATGATTTGCACATAAAAGAGTAGCAATAATAAGTACATATTTTAAGCTAAGGTAAGATAAGGTTTATTCGACAACTGACGTCACAAGTATATATTATTTGTTTTAAACAATTACATTGTATAAAAGTTTCAGTACTTTAGTAATATTCCTGGTTGGGACAACTTAGGTATCCAAGACTAGGCACACCTATACCATCTCTGCCAGACATATTTTGTTTACAGAACTATTTATCGCACTAAATAGTTCTGTAAACAAAATGATATACATCAAAGTACAATAAAATGTAGCTAAATTACAATATGAATTGAAAAAAAAAATGAAAAAAAATATCTATTTGTATGTGTGGGCAATCCCACCCTGTATTTGCATGTGTGTACCTCGAGTTGAGATCCTCAACTATTCGTAATAGATACTTAATTTAATAAATTACGCCATATTTGCTTTTTAATACTGATTGCAGTTTACCTTAATTTTTTTATAGCTCTTCATTTTTTATTCATTTTCCTATCGCATTTACTTAGACCATAAAAACTACATAAACCTCAGAGGGAGGACGTCAAATCAAGCAATCTTTCTACCATCGGTACTCGGGCCAAGCCGGAAGTTATCGGCCCGGACCGGAAGCGACGTTCATAAATTAGCCCTCTCGCTCTTCGCTCTTCCTCTAACTGATGACAGAAAGGCTGAACTCTGAAGATCTATAGTCTATTTTCAAGTGTTACATTGAGTCGATATTTACTGAGTAAATAGTAAATTGACGACCTCTCCGGCGCGGTGGGCGTAAGTCCACCTGAAACGCAGTAGGCTGCGGATTCGATTCCCACCGCGGGACAATGTTTGTATCTGCAACTATTTGTCTCATGTCTGGGAGTTTTCTACGTATAATATGTAGGTATTTAGAAAAAAGTATATAAGTAGTATAACAGTCATGTAGTTCCCATAATACATGCTCTGCTTACTTATTATTAATTTATTTATTATATATTTATATAGGTCAAGCCTCATTACATTCATATTATGCTAATACAATCTCCATGACAAATCCTTATTTCTATTTAGAAATTAAACTGGCCACAGTCTGGTTGTGAAAAAAAAAGTAAAACAGCGCGGGAAACTGGAAGCGCAAATTTTCTTTCTAGCAACAAACTGTTTTGAAAGTGCAATTTATTTTATAAGACTTTTTAAAGTTCCTCGCATGCGTGATGATAAGTTATGTGTTATTCTCGGGTGTAATCGATCAATTACACCCTCAAACTCTTAAAACATCGCGGGTGTGATACCTTGCGGCCCTTATATATAACAATATAATTTTTTTTTTGTTATTATGTATCTGTGTTTGTGCTATAAATTGGTATTATGCACAATAAATAGCTTATGTATATATACTGTCACTCTATAATAAACAAAAGTAAACATAACATGCACAGCTCTTTCCTTTTTATATTAAGTCAGTTGACTTCTTTATAGAATTATGGTACCTAAAGATAATTATTTAACCTCTAATATTCTATTATACAGGGTGTAATAAGACTAGGTACTCCCGAAAACTTCGAGAGGTGAAAGTACCCATCAATACGAACAACTTTTACTATGGAACCAACACTGTGAACTCGAAAAAAAAATCAGCTGTTCCATACATTTCAGACAAGTAGGTATTGAACTTTAGTATGGAACAGCTGATTCTTTTTCGCGTTCACAGTGTTGGATCTATAGTATTTTTTTTTCATATTGATGGGTACTTTCATTCCCCGAAGTTTTCGGGAGTAGTCTTATTACACCCGGTATATTACAGCACCCTCTTGTATTTTAAGAGCCATCATTGAAGACATACAAATCCATTGTATAAAACTGCATTACAAATTTGATAAGCCGTTTGGAGATAAATGGCAATGAATAAACAAACAACACCGTTATATTATATGTTCAAAAATACATATATACAACGGTAAAAAATGCTGCTACTTCTATATTTACCAGAGGATCCCTGTTTATATTGTATTGTACGGAACCCTTATCCTACGTGTGCGAGCCCGACCCGTACTTGGCCGTATCTTTTTCTAGCCACGAAATCCTAAAAATAAAACGTTTTATTTCTTATGCGTCATTTCCTCGCTAAAATCTAACAGGAAAATCGCAAGTGAAAACATCAATCGGTATTATTTCTATTTGATCATATGATCTCTGGGTAAGGTAAGATAGGTTTTATAAGGATAATGTATCATCCAATATCCTGCTATACAATCAATAATTATTTTCTCGTACATCAACTTAAGCCTATTTGATTCGCCACACCTTTGTAATAGAATTCAATCAATATGGAATTAAGATACGTAATCCGTCCATTTTTTTCATATTAGCACGCCTATCAGTTTCTGCATTTTTAACAGTCATGTGTACTGGAATCAATGTCATACTTTATTGTTGTCGTTAAAGATGTGATGAACTGAGACGGATGAGATCACATAAATCAAAACGATTATGCTACATTAATTAAAATTGTTCAGTGCATTCTACAGATGATGATGATAACTACCTACTATATTGTCCTGTGACATTTGAATGAATGAATAAATGAGATGAATGAATTAATGATGAAATGAATGAGTCAATGCATGAAATGAATTAATAAATGAAAATACTTGATTGTATATCTTAAACAAATAACATAATACTTAAAACAAACCTTATTCTTAAGAAACAAATCGCATAGAAGTGATCTCTTTCAGACAACATTTCGTTAGCCTTGCTGTACAAAAGCGACAGTTTCGTGGTCATCCTACTAATATTATAAACGCGAAAGTTTGTGAGGATGAATGTTTGTTAATCTTTCACGCAAAAACTACTGAACGGATTTTGATGAAACTTTACAGTAGTATAGCTTATACATCAGAACAACACATAGGCTACTTTTTATCCATGTACAACGCGGGCGAAGTCGTGGACAGATGCTAGTAATAAATAATTATTTATTTAATGGGATAACTTTATACATATTTGCTAGTAAGTTACATTATATCATATCAATTCTATAGAACCTATTGTTCTTGGCAGGCGACGTGGCAGTTTTTGGGTAAAATACAGAAGATTTTCATTTTATTTAAAAGCTATTTCTTCACCAGCATAATTGAAGGCGACGTAAATAGGTCGCGACACACATGGCACTTCTAAATGATTAATAACTATATTAAATTAAATGGAGTAACTTGAGATTCTGACGAAATTAAACAGGGGATGTTGACAAAGCATCTTATGTAATTTAAGATGCTGATTAAGATTTAAGCGTGGAATACCAGAAGCTATAACTATATATACGGAATACTCAAATCTGTTATATAACATTATTTTCAATCTTTCCACACCTTCCTACCTCAAAGAACGTTTCCAATATACTTTTTCTCCTACTGACTGATATGTATATTTGCATGCCCTCGATCTAGGCAAAACATGTACGGTGCTTACCCTTTACCATTCTTCCATCTTTGTGACCCATGTTTGCAAATAAAGAATTTGATTTGAAAAAAAAAAAAAAAAATGTTTATCTCTCCCATGCTCGATCCCTGCGCTCTTCTGAAACTCTTCAACTTCTGACACCTGTACACACCTCCTCCTACTATGATAACTCCTTTACAGTCTGACTGTCCGTTTATGGAACAAACTACCTGTTACCATCAGACATGCTAAATTATTACCTACTTTTAATCTTTGGTCAGGGAAAACTACTTGTCGTCGAGTCGTTAACTGTTGCATGTTTCTGGTTTATCTATGTTTTGGATCATACACAAGTGTTGGTAGCTATGTAGGTGTTATGACGTATATAGTATGTTAATATGTAGGTTTATTGTAAATTAAGTGTATTATAAATTATGATATATGGTAAGTACATCAATTAAATCCTTTGTAAACTTTCTTACAGTCCGTTCCATCCAAAGGCTGTCTGATAGAGATCGCTATTTAGCGATAAGACCGCCCATTGTACAACATTGTTAAAGTTGATAGTACTTAACTAAGCTAATGTGTTATTCGGCGTACAATAAAGTATTTTCTATCTATCTATCTAGCTATTTTTAAACGCGTTTGAAAAATTGGTCTCCTCGAAAAGAACTTTTATTTAAACGGGATAATATACATATAGGGTGGGCGCATAGGTTATGCCCACCCTGGAGCGCTGACGGTCCATTCTGTATACTATTGAAATATTTTTTGAAATTGTATGATTAGTTTCGGATATTACCTCCTACATCCAAACTAACAAACTTTGCCTCGCTATAATCCTACTAATATTATAAACGTGAAAGTTTGTGAGGATGGATGTTTGTTACTCTTTCACGCAAACACTACTGAACGGATTTCAGTGAAACTTTACCGTAATATAGCTTATACATCTGAATAACACATAGGTTACTTTTTATCCGGGTACCACGCGGGCAAAGCCGTAGGCAGAGGTTAGTATTAGTATAAGCTAAGATTACAAATTTTAAGCTGCATATTATTAATGAATTGATCTAGCACGCTGAAGCGGAGCACTAGGTTACCTCCATTTGGTCGATTTTAATGCGAAACGATGAATTTATGTTCGCTCAGCCTGGATTTATATTATGTTTGAATACCAGTTATAAATTACACAACCAGTTGTATTTTGGATTAAATGAATCAGAAGCAATTAAATATCCCACGGCTTTTCCTGCGGGTTTTGATACATTGTGTCGATCGATTTATCAAACTTTAAAATATAACGTTTCCAACTTATGTATGTATCTTTGAAAATTGTTTTATTGATAACCTATCTACGTAGTAAGTAGATAGGCAACTACTCCTACCTACTAAATTTATAGTAATTTATAAATTTTGTAATCCTACTATATCCTACTTCCTACTAATATTATAAACGTGAAAGTTTGTGAGGATGTTTGTTCCTCTTTCACGCAAAAATATTTGCACGGCGGGCAAATAGCCAGCTGCGATATAAGAAGTACAAGCTCGATTCACGCCACAGGACAAAACTAAATACTCTGCAGATATTTGTTCCAGATCTGGGTATTGTGGTACAACGGTACTCGTTGTTCCTGAAACCCACGACACAAGAAATCCTAGTGTTGGGTCAGGACTATGTTTATTTCTGTTGGATGTTTATTTGTTTTGATTTTAATGTCAACAATCCTGCTATTTTTATAAATGTCAAAGTTAATATGTTTGTTACCTATAAACAAAGTCAATAGAAATTATTAATTGAAATCACAAGGATCATATGGAAACGTCTCCTTAAACTACGTGAATTTAAAATGTTAAAGTGAATTTACGCCGATTCCGCGCGCCAAGACTAGAAGAATCAGACAGCAAACTCTTTTTGGTAATTTTTTTTGACTGAATCTCCTAAACTAGGTCAAATTAGGAAAAATTTAGAACAGGGCCCTTGCCTCTTTTATTTGACACTTCTAAATGGGGATGGAAACCATATGGACAAAGCCAGGTTAGAGTGATTAGATTACTTGTTAAAATCACGCGTTTCGTTCGTTCATGGCCTTCAGTTTAGTCTGTGTATGGAATCAAGCGATGGAGAATCTATTGGATGGATGGGCTATTCAAATGAGAAACTAGTGTCAAAATTGAGTGTCTTCTCGATAGCCATGGGTTAGCGTGATCGACCCGTCGATAGTATATGACCTAGAAAAACATATAGGCTATTATATTTGGGTACTACGTGGGCAAATCCGTGGGCAGAGACTAGTTTATGCTATCTTCAAATACAAAATATACGCCAACAATTTTTTTTTTGCCCTTTTACAGTTTTTTTTTGTTATATATATATTTTTTTTATATCTGTGTGCCCACTGGCAAAGGCTCGACCTTTTCCACTTGTCTCGTTTCATCAGATTTTAATGTCAATGTAAAATTAAATCACCATCAAATAAATAGTCTCGCGTAAAAATCACATAAAAATTATTAAGTTCTTTAAAAAAACGTATCAAAACAAATATTTACCTCTTTTTTTAAGCCGGTTAAAACAGTTTCTCATTACTGAATACATAATTTCCCAAGTAGATTAGAATGGTCCGTTTGGGACCCATCGCCTCAATCACGGCCTGGAGTTTAAACTTGCCCATAACTTACACTGGATTTCTCATTTCATTCAAATCAGAGAGCTCAGGCGAAATCGTGGTAAGTTAGATGGTAACTTATGTTTTGGAATGGGACAGAGTAAAATGACGCTAATGAGCCCTATTTCTAGGAAATAGGCAATTTACAGTAATCTATACTAATAATAATATTATAAAGAGGAAAGATTTTTTTGTTTGTATCGAATATGCTCCGAAACTACTGGACCGATTTTAACTATGAAAGCCTAATTATCAGGAAGTAACATAGGCTAAAATTTATTTTAAAAAAATAGAGATCCTTAATAAAATTGCAATAATGTAACCCAAAGTAGCAAAATTTTGCCTATAAAATTATTTGGCGTGCGCTGAGAAAACTATTGATGATTAAAGTACTCATTATTACCTACAAAAAAGTCCGCGAGGAAATATATCTTACTATCATAGTTAAGTCACAATAGTAGCTTTTGTGTTCTAAAATTTAATTAGATCGCCGATATTCCCACGGAATCGAAACTTATGCGGGTGAAACCGCGGGGCGCAGCTAGTCTACTGTATTCCGGTAGTGGTGTCACTTGGCAGTTATCCTCGACAACGAATGAATGAAAATTAATGCATAAAAATGAATTCATTAAAATTAATAAATGAAAATATTTTAGTGTACACTGTATGAAATAAACAAAAACATATTAAAATTAAGGATACAATGGCAGGTCTTATTGCTTAAAAGTGATCTTTTCCTGACAACCTGTGGATGTAGAGGATTTTATATGGTTTTGAGAGTGGTCGAGGTTGTACTTTATAATGTCAAAGTGTTTTAAATACTCTTTGACTCCTTCGATATCATTTGATACTTAAAAACTTTTTTATTTTTTCCTACAATTACCCCTTACCTACCAGTTATCGTATGCGTGAAAAAATGGGGGATGAAATTTCAAATTAGACGTTTTTTCCATTTCCCCTTATTTGAAGTTTGTTTTTATTTTTCTGTGAAAAAATATATATTAAGTGCCTACTCTTCCTTGTTAACAGTACCTTTGTCAAATAAAACAAATTTCTTTCATTCTTTCATAAAAAACGTCGATAAAAATAAATATCCGGACAATGTAACCTAGCTTTTATCGGCTGTTTATCGATAGTTATATTTTGACAGATAGCATTGTGTCCTCATTATCAATGGCATGGTATGACTAGCCATTCTACCAATAGCTAAGTGGGGTATTTTATTTCGTATCTGCAGATATTGGAGATATTGGATATTGGAACTGGGTATTGTCATCGGCTTTGCGTGGAAGCCGGCGTTTTTCGTAGAACTTTCTCATCCTAGAAGCATCCATAATCATGCAATTATCCAAATAGTCAGTCCATTTTACCGATTTTCTATACAGACATGTTAGTTTATGTTTGTAATATGATTATTTAATTTGTTTTATGAAGGTTTTTTTATCTGTGGCAAGTGTAATTTTATAGTTGTTTAAAGTCGCGAAAATGACGAAAATGATCACAGATTAAAAATTTTTTGCTTCTTTGCCAACATCTTAAAATACTGGCTGTCAAAATATGCCTCTATGCTTCATATAAATATGTGGTCCTGACAATATCTGAAAAACAGGGCGAACTAGTTCGCATCAGATTACTAACCTTGTGTTTGGGTTGTTAAAATCTAAGAATATACATAAATTCACCTCAAAATAAACTTTACTACGTTTATTTTGATTTTTACATTTTAACATATTTTTTTTTCGTTTTCAAGTTAAGCACGTAAGTAATTACACTCAATTTTATCCGGCCTTTACTTTAAAATATGAGTAAAACCTACAAATACTGTATGCAAAATATAATAAGGCAATTTAATATCAATAAACCGACTTCCTCACGAGCTTACGTTATTTAGCTCACTCGGGATGACACTCTTTCGAATAAAAACTAAAAGTAAAATACAAAAAATGTTTCAGCTAGTCGTGATTCCATAAGAAGATGATGTTTTTTTTAGGTTTACGAGAAAAAAAAAATATGGGACCGCTTTTTGATCATTCCTATCATCAAAGAATCATCAACATCGCTTAGCGATTGGCGAAGATATGAAGCCACAAACAAAAAAAAAACGAAACGAGATCCTCCTCCTTTTTTTAGTCTGTTAAAAAGATAGTCAGATGGAAGTCAAAGTCAAAGTCAAAGTCAAAGTCAAAGTCAAAGTCAAAGTCAAAGTCAAAGTCAAAGTCAAAGTCAAAGTCAAAGTCAAAGTCAAAGTCAAAGTCAAAGACAAAGTCAAAGTCAAAGTCAAAGTCAAAGTCAAAGTCAAAGTCAAAGTCAAAGTCAAAGTCAAAGTCAAAGTCAAAGTCAAAGTCAAAGTCAAAGTCAAAGTCAAAGTCAAAGTCAAAGTCAAAGTCAAAGTCAAAGTCAAAGTCAAAGTCAAAGTCAAAGTCAAAGTCAAAGTCAAAGTCAAAGTCAAAACAATAGGTAAGTACCTACATTTTTTATCGAGTTTGAGCATTTTGAAACATTTTATGAAAATAACCTACAAACACGGCATGCTAAAAACAAAAATAGCGATCTCTGCCGTCACAGGTGACTGACATAGTTGCTAACAGTCTGAGTTATGCTGTTTATCCGTCGACGAAGTTAATTTGGCAGCTTACTGGAGACCGGATGCAGATTCTTATGCACCGCTATTTATAAACGTGGTTCATTCAGAATTTGTTATTTCTCACCAAAATGCCAAATAACACAAACCAAATATTATAATGCGGTCAGTGTTATTTCAGACTTTGATTTTGACAGGGGAGGCTAAAGCGGGTTAAAATTTCAGCTGTCTCAGAGAATGTATTTTTATCTATTCATATTGTAAAAACGGGAATTTTCACGTACTGCACTATCGGTGAAGGCACCGACTAAGTTTCGGTGCCTTCACCGATAGTGCAGTACGTGAAAATTCCCGTTTTTACAATATGAATAGTCAAGTTCACGATAGTTTTTGGTATTTTTATCTGTGAAAAACTGTCAAAACTTTGTTATTCTTTGTTATTCTTTACGTTCTAGTTTTTAGATATATCTACCAATTTATTAGAAAATTCTTACTACACAACTAAAAAGAACTTTATAAGAACTTCATTCTAGATAGCATTGTTTTTTAACTATTTTTTGATTGTGGAAACCAGTCTTGAAGTAATGCCTTTACTCCAAGACTGTTTAATTTGTCATGTAAATATCATGAAAAAAAATATATATGCTGGCCTAATATATAATCATAATTATCATCTACTTATCTACTTATAACAGTAACTATATAGTCCTCACCCCACACTCAGATACTCTGTATCGTGGTTATCAGTGCACGCTCACCCACACTAAGATTCTCTGTATCAGTATACGGAGACCCGGAACAAATATCAAACATTATTATCTACATTAAGATAACGTAAAGAATGCATTGGGTATATTTATATAGTTATTAATTATACTGAAATTAAAATAGATAAGTGAGGAAATATACATATAAATACCTTATTTATGAGCTTAAGACAGTTGAGTTGTAGTCCTGATCCAAAAGCCATATGTAACGACAAGATACAAGACGCTTATTACTTTGGAAATAAGTACCTACCGACATTATATTGTTATCATTGTATATAGGGTAAAAGTCATTACTAGGTAGTGAATGACATGTGTCGCAAAGTATCACGTAAAGTTTTATTTGTGTATATTACCCGATATTTTCGCAAATTGTGAACTGATTTTAATGAATCTTTTTTTAATGGGTAGGGTATAATTGAAGGGTATAATTGGTCCTATAGAAACTATGAAAAAATGGGAGATTAAATTTAATATTGGACTATTTATCAATTTCCCGTTATATAAGTCGGTATTATTTTTTCTGAAAAAAAAAACTTGTTAGTCAGTTGACGACCTCTGTGGCGCAGTGGGCGAAGGTCCGCCTGAGACGCAGAAGGTTGCGGTTTCGATTCCTGTCACGGGACAAATGTTTGTAAGATCTGCAAATATTTGTCTCGGGTCTGGGTGTTTTCCTATGTATAATATGTATGTATTTACAACAAAAAAAAGTATTTAAGTAGTATATCAGTCATGTAGTTCCCATAATACAAGCTCTGCTTAGTTTGGGGCTAGATGATGCTGTGTAAAAAAATGACCAGCATTTATTTATTATTTATTATTATTTATTTAGTTAAGAACTAGAAAACCCCTTTGAATATGCTATGCGACTTGGTATCAGCTATACCGTTCTTATAAATAACACGGTCAGGGTATAAATATAGAAGTCTGAATACCAAACTATACGTTTTATAGGTTAGCTGCTTGGAATTGCAATGATGTTTGGAAAATATCCGGCTTGAAGGACCTGCAATTTCTTGCAAACTTGCTGGTGCGGTGCGGACCAATTGCGGTTTTATTAAACTACCAGCTTCCGCCCACGGCTTCGCCCGCGTGGTACCCGGATAAAAAGTAGCCTATGTGCTATTCTGATGTATAAGCTATATTACTGTATGGTTTAATCAAAATCCGTTCTGTAGTTTTTGCGTGAAAGAGTAACAAACATCCATCCTCACAAACTCTCGCGTTTATAATATTAGTAGGATTATCACACCTCAGTATACAAAGGACCTTCGATGATCTGATGCCAATATGATAGTAGCGGGAAGTCGATGGAGGGGGGGGGGGGGGTGGGGGGGGGGGGGGTGTTCTAAGATCGTTCGTTATGGATCTCTTTGGGGGAAGGCAAGCAGTGAGCAGTGGATTTTTTTATAAACAGCTTGTAGAATTAAAACAGTGAACTTTTACATACTGTTTATAACAATGTTGATTAAGTATTTTGTACCAAGCATAGAGTAGACAGCCTCAAGAGACGCAATCTATACTAATATTATAAAGAGGAAATATTTTTTGTTTGTTTGTATCGAATAGGCTCCGAAACTACTGGCCCGATTTTAACCATTTTTGGCCACCAAATGAAAGCTAAATTATCAGGAAATAACATAGGCTATAATTTATTTTCAAAAAATAGAGATTCATAATAAAATTCCAATAACGTAACCCAAAGTAGCAAAATTTTGCCTATTTTTTTTTTTATTATTTGGCGTGCGCTGAGAAAACTATTGATGATACATAAAAATGATGTACTACATGATTAAAGTATTCATTATTACCTAGAAAAAAGTCCGCGAGGGAATATATCTTACTATCATAGAGACACAATAGCAGCTTTTGTGTTCTAAAATTTAATTAGATCGCCGATATTCCCACGGAATCGAAACTTACGCGGGTGAAACTGCGGGGCGCAGCTAGTGTTTGATAATTTGCTAGGAAAAAATATATATAACGTCAGCTGTCGTGCGAGTCCCGCCACGCCTGCTGTGCTCTCCTGCTCTCTTTTACCTTTTATCCAAATAAAAGGTAAAAGGAGCGCAGGTCGTCAGCCAACAAGATAAATTAGGGACGAATTGACAACATAGTAAAAACTGCAGGGCGTACATCGATCTGATTCCAGAATCAGCCGGTCTCATTACGAAACGTGGTCTAAACTCGAGTTGAACTCAAGTTCTGTCAGATCCACTAAACCATGGTTTAAATTTACCTTATCGAAAAAAAGTATTATTGTAAAGTCACTAAGGTCGACAATTTAAAAATTAAATAAAACCGCGTGATGACCGTTTTATTTAAAAAAAAAACACTTCGAAGACAAAATAAAAAAGAAACACATAATTTTGATTGGCTACCAGAAGAAAGTAGGTCCTCAAAAAGAGGTGAGTTATGATAGAAATAAACTAGGTGACTGCCTGGTTTATTTTTTAGTAGTTATTTGTGGTCAAACCTCTTTTTGAAATGTCAAATAGATTGTCGGCTATTATATTATAGCATTCAATTTTAAGCCTTGTTTCCTTTGCACAACAATTTGTCTTGAAAATCAGGAATCAAAGGTCTAAAAGATAAACCACCGATTTAAACCACCTTTCGTAATGAGACGCCATGTCTAAAATACAACATTATCGAGCGTTAATTGAGCCTGAATTTATAGTCGGGGGTTGAACAGTCCCCCAAAATCCATCATTCAGCATTTGCCTTATGGCTATATATCTATTTTTATACATCTTAAGAATCTTAAAAATTTGATTTTTACGTGCGACGATAGAAGCCAGTCTTTGTATTTATTTATTTTCACTTTTATTAAAACAAAGATAAGTCAATTAATTAAATAAAATATAGTATGTTTGTAGTATATCAGTAATGTAGTTCCCTTAATACATCAAGCTCTGCTTAGTTTGGAGCTCATTTAGCTCCAAACTAAGCAGAATGCTTAGTAAATAAATAATAATGCTAATTAATAATGCTGGTATATTTTCACACAGCATCATTTATGCTGTGTGAAAATATACCAGCATTATTTATTTATTCGTTTTGATGTCAAAATAATTGATTTATTTTATTAAAAACTATCATGAACTTGACTATTCATATTGTAAAAACGGGAATTTTCACGTACTGCACTATCGGTGAAGGCACCGACTAAGTTTCGACTCATTCCGAGAGTCTTCATCAGGGTGAGTGGTCGTGACTTTCTTCTTCCGCGTCGGTAGTGCACCGCGCGTATGTGAAAATTCCCGTTTTTACAATATGTATTTATTTATTTATTATTTATGGATTTTTCCACTCCAAAAATGTATGTGTGCATTTAAAACATGCTCAATATGGTAAGGGATAAAAAAAACTAAATCATAAAAAACGGCATTTCCTAAAAATAAAAATTTAAAGGCCGTTGGTGTTCCACACGTGCCAATTATAATGTTTGGATGTGATTCTGACTATCCCTACTATCTCGTTTCTTGACTATTTCATAGTCAAGAAACGAGACGATCTAAGACAGGACGCCGGCCCACTATGGACAAGGGCTGCATGAGACAGAGAGAAGTTGAATGACCTGGAGGAGGCCTATCAGTCACAAGGACACGCTTCGAAAGCAGCAGTAAAGGCTTAGAAATAGAAATAGAAATAGAAATAGAAACAGAAACAGAAACAAGAACAGGAACAGGAACAGGAACAGGAACAGGAACAGGAACAGGAACAGGAACAGGAACAGGAACAGGAACAGGAACAGGAACAGGAACAGGAACAGGAACAGGAACAGGAACAGGAACAGGAACAGGAACAGGAACAGGAACAGGAACAGGAACAGGAACAGGAACAGGAACAGGAACAGGAACAGGAACAGGAACAGGAACAGGAACAGGAACAGGAACAGGAACAGGAACAGGAACAGGAACAGGAACAGGAGCAGGAGCAGGAGCAGGAGCAGGAGCAGGAGCAGGAGCAGGAGCAGGAGCAGGAGCAGGAGCAGGAGCAGGAGCAGGAGCAGGAGCAGGAGCAGGAGCAGGAGCAGGAGCAGGAGCAGGAGCAGGAGCAGGAGCAGGAGCAGGAGCAGGAGCAGGAGCAGGAGCAGGAGCAGGAGCAGGAGCAGGAGCAGGAGCAGGAACAGGAACAGGAACAGGAACAGGAACAGGAACAGGAACAGGAACAGGAGCAGGAGCAGGAGCAGGAGCAGGAGCAGGAGCAGGAGCAGGAGCAGGAGCAGGAGCAGGAGCAGGAGCAGGAGCAGGAGCAGGAGCAGGAGCAGGAGCAGGAGCAGGAGCAGGAGCAGGAGCAGGAGCAGGAGCAGGAGCAGGAGCAGGAGCAGGAGCAGGAGCAGGAGCAGGAGCAGGAGCAGGAGCAGGAGCAGGAGCAGGAGCAGGAACAGGAACAGGAACAGGAACAGGAACAGGAACAGGAACAGGAACAGGAACAGGAACAGGAACAGGAACAGGAACAGGAACAGGAACAGGAACAGGAACAGGAACAGGAACAGGAACAGGAACAGGAACAGGAACAGGAACAGGAACAGGAACAGGAACAGGAACAGAAATAGAAATAGAGTTTCATATAGTATGTCTTATTGATTAGGCAAAGCAGTGTGTACGACCCTTTACCCAGATTTTACGAGCCATTTAAGATAAGCTTGTGCGTTATCTGCTTTGTAGTAATAGGCTGAATAGTAGGTTTGATTTGAATTTATCGTTTGGGGAAGATGCTCGGCTTTGGGGAACTGCTTTAATGTATTTCGATAGTTCCCTCACTGTTGTAAAGATAGGTCAATTACGAAAAGTGTGGTTATGAATGTAGATGCATATAAAAACAGAGGTAGGCCAACGATGTACAGATACATTAAAAGAGATAGAGAGGGTTATACTCGTATATGTACATGTCTATTCATTGAGATGTAGTTTATGCATTAGCTCTCTAACTGCCAAGATGCGTATATATGTATGTATGTGGGTCTGCTATATTCTTTATTATCTCGTATTGTCCAAACGGCTAGACTGGTTTATATGTTTAAGGTATCATTGGATTCGTCTTGGCAGTTTAATTCTATTATCTGACTGTACAAAACAGATAATAGAATTAAACACATAAAGTGTATTTTTTGTTTATATTGTATCTTTTCTTTCTGTACTTTGTTGTTGTGTGGAATAAATCACTTGTTTCCTTTTTTAAAGATAAAAAATATTAATTTTGTGAAAGATGACATGCGTAAGAAAAGAGTGAGTACTGAGATGACGACTGATTTAAGAGAGTGGAAAAATAAATAATAAACAAATAACGCTGGACATTTTCAAACAGACATTTTGACAGTTTGTCTTTTTTTTGACAATTAAATACCTGTATTACGTTGAAAATATCTATTTCGCGTGTAGATGAGCTGATGTTTTATAGCAAATCTAGAAACTCTTTAGCATGAACACCTGTGGTTATCTATGAAAACTTATAAACATGATCCAACATGGCGTAGGTCGTAACTGAACCGCAATGCGACGCCATGTTTACCGAGGTTTTATGAATTCTTGGTAAGGTTCAAGGAATCGGCTCTGTATGTTATTAGTTTCTTAGTGACACTGTTTTTTTTTATCAACCTGTTTAAGATCAAGTAGCTTGACATATGCCTTGTTATCGAAGTTATGAAGTATAACTTTTAATTACAGCGTTAGTTTTTTTTATATTATTGTAGTTGTATGTTGTAAGCTCTTGTCAAACCATTTTTTTCTGCCTTTCTTTAATTAAAAGAAAGAAAGAAATAATATTTTTATTTGAACCCAAAAACACAAACATGGGAAAAGAATTAGCCTATATAAAATATGAGTTGCTTGGAGTCAGAATAGGTTCCTGTCTCAAGAATAGGCGTACTTTTCAGACAGGGCCTTTTGTGAGGACACGAACATTGACGAGGTAACACAAATCTACATTAATGACATAAGTATATTAAGTATAACATAAACTACATATAAAAAGTGGGAAGAAAAACATTATAAGTTGAAGTGATGTGTTACGGCGATAAGGAAGGTTGAGGGAAAATTTTGTTTTCTTAGATAACCAAGAGACTATCCTACTGAGTATTTTTGCATAAACTTAAAAATATAGCACTATCCTACGGTTCAAAATACAGCATTTTGATAGACATATAGAAAGAATGCTTAGACATAGTTATAGGGTTCCGTTAGCACCATTTGAGTACGAACCCCTAAAACTGAGGATAATAAAATTGCCATCGTTGTGCAAAGAGAAAAAAAGCATTTATTTTCAATACGTTTGAAACTAAGGAATAAATCAGGTTGTGTATATGTGGATAGAAAAACAGTCAAAGCCAAAAGAATCATATAGTTCTGGGGTACCTATAAAAAAACAAAGGGTTCTGTTTTCACCATTCATTTTCAGAACCCTAAAAAGGTACATGCGACAAGGAGCCTGCTGTGTAAAACTATCCGCGATCGCTCGTATCATGTACTATGATTTCATACTTAATTTAATATTCAAATTCTAACAACTAGCTTCAGCCCACGGCTTCGCTCGCGTGGTACCCGGATAAAAAGTAGCCTTTGTGTTATTTTGATGTATAAGCTATAATTCTGTAAAGTTTCATTAAAATCCGTTCAATAGTTTTTCCGTGAAAGAGTAACGAACATCCATCCTCACAAACTTTCGCGTTTAAAATAGTAGGACTATGATTTCATACTTAATTAAATATTCAAATATTAACAATATGCCTAAGCTTGCACTGAAACGAAATTTCTGAAGGCAATTTCAATTAACTTGCCAAATTTAATGTTTAATAACTTACCTCGCATATAATCTAAAAGGTATAATGGGCTCGAGTAACTTACAAATACGGATTGGGCTGTCAGACGTGCTGTCAGCTATTTTTTTGTAGGTGTTAGGACCCGCGGGGCGATCACACTAACTCATGGCTATCGTGATGGCAATCAATTTTGACACTAATTCCTTATTTTAATGGCCCATCCATCCAAAACACGAAACGTCCAATAGGTAACCAATTTTGTTCATTCGCATTGTCCATCTATGGCTCATCCAGCTTACAAATTAGCGTGATACGATGCATCCCATCCGATGATACCAGCCATGGAAAATTAGTGTGATCACCCCGCAGGTCAAGATATAATATTTAAAAAGTATTACATAAACATTTTGTGGTGCTGCTTATACTTTGCGATTTCTAGTGTTGAAATTTGAACCATAAAAACAGTAGGCATAGACAGTCCCTACTAGGAATGAAACTAATATTAATTTTGAAAGTGTCTCCAGAGACCTGCAGTCCATTCTATTCGGAGTCCCTTACAATAATTACCCAAAATGGGGACGCAGTGGCGGTGGAGATGCGGTGGATAATAATAATACTGGGCATTTTCACACAGCAAATATTTATGCAAATATTTGTCTCAGGTCTGGGTGTTTTTCTATGTATAAGATGTATGTATTTACAAAAAAAGTATATAAGTAGTATATCAGTCGTGTAGTTCCCATAATACAAGCTCTGCTTAGTTTGGGGCTAGATGATGCTGTGTGAAAAATGACAAAAAAAAGCATCATCCAGCCCCAAAGAAAGCTTGTGTTATTGGAACAACATGACAGATATACTACTTATAGACATATTTTTTTGTAAATACATGCATAAGATATATAGAAAACACCCAGACTCGATTCAAATATTTATAGATCATACAAACAACACATCTTTTTCCACAAAACGCAAAGGTTATCTGGAAGAGAATGCTTTTTAGCTATAATTTCGCCTATGTATTACTATTTTGTGCAATAAATAATTTTCTATATATCTACAAACATTTGTCCCGCGACGGCAATCGAATCTGCAACCTTCTGCGTTTAAGGCGAGCCTTCGCACACTCCTCCTAGGTAAACATGCTTGGCTGACAGCACGTATGGAAGTTCTATAAAGGGGCGGATATTTCCAATACCTGGGGCTCCTTGAAAATTCATATTAATATCCTCAGGGCATCGCGCTTCACGTCTCGATCATCAGAAATGGCGTGAAATTTTATTGATATGCTTATTATTGTTGTGATTAAGACCCTTTATTTATTTATTGACGGCCACTGTGGCGCAATGGATGAAGGCCCGCCTGAGACGCTAAAAATTGCGGGTTCGATTCCCGCCGCAGGACAAATATTTGTATGACCTGCAAATATTTGTAATGGGTCTGGATGTTTTCTATTTATAATATGACGTACTAGCGTTTGCCCACGGCTTCGCCCGCATTGGTACCCGGATAAAAAGTAGCATATGGGTTATTCTGATGTATAAGCTATATTACTGTAAAGTTTCATCAAATCCGTTCAGTCGTTTTTGCTTGAAAGAGTAACAAACATACATCCTCACAAACTTTCGCGTTTATAATATTAGTAGGATGAAAATAAGTAGGATGTTTTATGTGTGCAATATGTAGAAATATTTTTTCTTTCTTTCCTTGAATTTTGGCATATAGTAAAATTAGCTTTTGCCCACGGCTTCGCACGCATGGTACCCGGATGAAAATTAGCCTATGTGTAATTCTGATGTATAAGCTATATTACTGTAAAGTTTCATCAAAATCCATTCAGTAGTTTTTGCGTGAAAAAGGAACAAACATCCTCACAAACTTTCACGCTTATAATATTAGTAGGATATTGTTTTTTCCTTGAAATGTGGGTTAACACTTAAAACTATGGTATCTATCTAGGTGGTACGTTTTACCATTGCATTTTCTCAACTTCCCTTCTATCTACTAAAGGCAAGCCATTAATTCACTATATACTTCGTTCCTATAAAACTGTTGGGGTCTCTTTAAACGGCCTGACATCGTTTTCCTTCGAGCCACATCTTCAATAGTACCTAGATATTTAATAAATTGAAACCTAATTTCGTTTCAGACAGACGTATTTTGTTTTAGACAGACCTATTTTGTTTCAGACTGACAGACTTGTTAAAGACAAAATTAGGTTTTCATTTATTTGTATTTATTAATAATACGTGGAAAAGTCAGTACGATCATCCTATCCTACTAATATTATAAAGGTGAAAATTTGTTAGGATGGATGTTTGTTACTCTTTCACGCAAAAACTACTGAACGGATTTTGATGAACCTTTACAGTAATATAGCTATAACACATGCTAGCATCAGAATAACACATGCTACTTTTTATCCGGATATCACTCGGGCGAACCCGTGTACAGAAGCTAGTAAGAAATAATAATAAAAAAATTGCTAGACATTTTTCACACAGGACCATCTAGCCCCAAAGTAAGCAGAGCTTGTGTTATAGAAACTACATGAATAATTTATAAATTACTAATAATTATAGATGTTCCATTTTTATAATTATGGTGGTTCTGCTATCAGTGACTATGTTGAGATATACTGGCCTTAAATTTCAGAATTGAAATTCATTAGATTGGTAATTTAGTCAGTAGCGATTTGATATGACTTATGTGTCTGAGAGTCTAAGTAATATTTTTTTTAAGAAGTATCAAGATTTTATTTAAAAAAACCTCTAAAGCAAACCACTGTACATTTGAAATGTAAATTATTTAAAATAAAAGACCGAAACCGCACTTCTCAGAGAATTCTCTAACACTGCGACTCTCGTGGAAAGATCTTCAACTGCTCTCTTGAGGCGGTTAGACCGAGATCCAGTGTTTGTTATTTTACGTCAAACCGTTTAAGGTACGTAAGAGGCCAGCGGAGGATGAATGGTCAAACGTAATACCAAAATCATTTGTTATTAGAGCTTATTTGTATTCGAATAGTATTTATCCAAGTACCTGGATATATATTTTTTCAAAATACTTAAAAACCTAAAATGAAATATACACGATTTTTTTATATTTCATTTTCATTTTTTATATTTTTCGTTTGCGTATTTTTACGTCATACATGATATGTTTTTATCTTATTTGGTTTACATTAAAACAACAATATACTACGTGTTGTTTGATTAGGTACATAGCTTGTATTGCCTAGTTGCAGAATAGAAACAGGATGTAAAAAATACAATAAAATTTCGCTCATAATTTTTGGTATTACGGAACACCACCTCATTTATAACAAATTCTAAACGGCTAATATTGCTACCGCGCAAGCACGGGCGGGCCTGCATCAGCTAAAAAGAAATAGCGATATGCGGGCCGATTTTTGGACGCGCCTCGAATTGAAGTTACGAGCTGCGTTCGCCACATCCTTAAATATTGTTTTAGGCGAATAATATAATGACTATAGGTTTAGGTATATATTAACTCGTGATTTTTTTAAATTAATTTGTTCATTTTTCTACGCTCGATCACTGCGTTGCTTCAGAAACTCTTCAACTTTTAACACCTACCAGTTCAGATGATAGACATGTTAACTCTTAAAAGTGTGGACTGTCCGTTTATGGAATGCCTGTTTCCAACAGATGTGTGAAATCTATATATTTTTAAATATTCGATTCGCTTATCTTCCATAGATAAGCGAATGAGGCTGTGCCTGATTCGCCACGCTGTGCAACGTTTAAGTTTGACTTCAATGAAAAATGTTGAGAATCGATATTCTCAACATTTTTCAAAACACGAAACTAAGCAAAACACGATGTTTTGCTTAGTGCACTCCTTGTGTTGGTTAGTTTTCTTCTTTTGGTGGTAAACCCCCATAAATTACGAATCCCATTCATCTCCATTGTAATCAAGCTAATTTAGTTGTTATGATATACTTAGAATTTAATAGAGGTACACTTGTACCTTCATCATCATCATCAACTTTATTTATTTGACCTTTAACCACATAACTTATGTTCGGTACAAAAGGATTGAAAAGAAAAAGGAAAGAGTAGTAGAGATTTTGATGTCCGGGGCCGTAAGTTGTTTTGCCTATTTAGTTGTAAAAAAAAACCTTTCAGTCATTCAAACTTCATCTGATGTACTTTTTTTTAATCTTATCCATTTCTTGTAACTACACAAACATCCATAGAATTGAAATTCTCGTGGTTTGGTATCATTTTAGGATAAAAGTCTGTAAGAGTTTATAAAAATAATATCGTACTACTTTCTGTGCGATACAATGATATAAGAAAAACAACATTGACTTTTGAACTATACACATTGTTTTATCTCATTTTCTCTTCTCTCTGTTTGATCATAATATTTGTGAGGGTCCATTGCCCTTTGAAAGGGAATATTTTTGCTAGATTCAAAGATTAATTTGGATTTACGACTTAGAAAATTGTTTTATTATAGGGTAGGTATTAATTAATATGACAAACAAAACACTACTTTTATGTTTATCCATAAATAGTAGTATGCTTAGTAGATACTTACTAAGCAAACATAGTGGGTACGTATGTACTAAGATCCTAATAATTAATTATTATTATGAATCCGAGATTAATGTTTTTTTTTCTTTTTTGAGGATAAGTTTACTTTTCCGTTTTTTAAGGTAGATAAATGTTATTATTTGTTTATTTAGTAACATAAGTATTTATTTACCTAAAATAAATACTTGCAAAATAAATAGATCCTATTAAATAAAATTAAAGCCGGCATAATATCTACTATTTGCATTTCGTGTTATACAAGCTCTCAGCCGTTATTTGGTAAAAAAACACATCGTGTTTCACATTTTCATTAAATTCGATTCGCATTAATTTTAATTGTGAAAATATCAACTACAACACAAAAAGAAGTAAAAATTTATTTTACTGATTTCAAAAACGAAAAAATCTACGTACCTATACGTTTTCACTGGCAAAAATGTGCAGCACCTTTAAAAATAAAGTAGAAACGCTGCAATAAAAAACCTTATGAAACCGGATGACAAAACATCCGGTTATAAAAACGCCCGATCGACAGATGTCCGGGTAAGACCGAGCAGAAACTGCAGGTAACCAAACTTCATAGAACACCAGAATGAAAAAAAAAATATAGCCATGGCATATAAAAGAGCACAAGTTATAACCAAATATTTTAATACTAGCTTCTGCACACGTTTTCGCCCGCGTGGTACCCGGATAAAAAGTAGCCTATGTGTTATTCTGATGTATAAGCTATATTAATGTAAAGTTTCATCAAAATCGGTTCAATAGTTTTTCCGTGAAAGAGTAACGAACATCCATCCTCACAAACTTTCGCGCTTATAATATTAGTAGGATATTCGGCGGGTTTGGACCCTGGTCTATTCGGAACTAACTCGAAAAAAACTAAGTACCTACCTACTTACATTTTTACGATTTCGATGTGTTGGATAAATTAAAAAAACAAAAGAAAGTATTCCAATATTTAAGAAAGAAAATTCATTCAATCCAACAAATGTGGGATACGTAAGGGGTCAACCAAACGGGCAGTGAATTTTATCCCTAACAAATGACCGCACACACAACCTGGAGAAAATAAAATAAGGATATTTTTATAGAAAAAAAACACCAGTTGGTCCAAGGTCTCATGAATAAATTTAGAAGCCGAAACCCTAACCGCTGCCAAACCCATTTGGTTTTCAGCAAGCCCACAAAAAGCTTACTAAAACTAATCAGATACAATGCTCCTTATCTTTGGTCCATTGCACAAGGGGCGGACTGCTGGCCGTAAAATGGGCACACGGATCCGGTACGTCCGGAAACCCGTGCGAGTGGTGCCAATAAAAACTGATAAAACGAGAAAAGGGTTCAAACTGGCTGGTTTGACTCGTTCAAGCCGTTCAGTCGGACTAAGAGTCCGTATCGCTGCAGAACTTCAGCTCCTATGTAAAAGAATTCGGCTGGAAGTTCATCACCGAAGGTATATATATTTTCAGCCGGCAAGCATTTATGCTCGTATTGTTAAATCATTAGTTTATTTTCTTTGGATTACAGGAAACACGCATATATCTCATTTTACAAAGATTATTTGCGACATATGCGACTGGGCTTGGCTTTAGTTCGGTGATTCTTGCTGTGCGTATTCAAATACAAAAGATTTAGTTACTGAAAAACACTATATAATTTTAAAAATATTTTCATAGAATCCGCACTGGGCTTAAATTGTCGCCGCAGGAATCCGAACGAAATTTATCGAGTAGGATAATATAGAGGTATAATCATGGAGAAAACAAGCGAGATTACTAAAACTTATTGTGTAAAAATAACATCAATGATTTGAATAAAATACTACCAAAATACTCCAAAACTACTCATCCGATTTCAAAAATCCTGTCATCAATATTTAGAATGTACTTTCAAAGTGGACAAAGGATTTATATAATCCCGTTAAAATAAAAGGGCTTTTTGTGGAGACCAATTTTGCAATATACATCGACGAAAAAATGTTCGAGGGTATGCGTTTCTTACGAATTCTACTATTCATCGGCTACCTTCTATCCGGGTACAACGCGGGCGGTGAAGAGAGCCCTCTAGAGAGGGGAACAAAAAGCTATCGATAATATAATAAACACTGGATCAAAGCATACATCTCCTTTAAAATGTCAAAACAATTACAAGCTAAAATTGTTTATGCAACTATAGTGGCAAACGAACATACTGATATTGGGAGAGGACGGAAGATCAGCGCGCTACTTACCTTCACCAGATCTGCGGCGCTTTATGCTGAGTCCCATCACAATTTGTGGCTACTTATCTCATCAGCAGTCCAATCATCTTAGTTATATACTTAACTAGCCGATGCCCGCGGTTTTACTCGCGTGGGATAGATAATTGATAGGTGCATCGAAATAATTGCATACCTTAAACAAACTTAACATACCATCCTACTCCCTTTGAGAGTTAGTTTAGAAAAATAAGGTATATGTTTTTTTTATCATTTGTACTGAATAATTTATACCGAGTTTCAAACAAATTGGACCACTCGTTTAAAAGTTCCCATACAAACTTGGCCACCCTCAACAACCCCTTAGAGGGGTAGTTTGGGGAGATAATTATAAATATTTATGTGCAATTTCAAGACCGTAAGTTCAAGGAATACCATTTTTTCATACAAAAGTTTTCAGCACTTTTCACCCCCTTAGGGGTAGAACTTTCCAAATTCCTTTCTTAGTGCACCCCTACGCCATAAGAGGAATATATCCTCCAAATTTAATGCTTCTAGGACTTAAGGTTTAGGCTGTGCTTTGATTCACCTCTTAGACTTTGACACCCCCTACATCCCTTATGAGGGGTATTTTGGGGAAATAATTATATAAGACTTTTATCATTTGGATTGAAGAATATTTATGTGACGTTTCAAGACTGTAAGTTCAAGGAATACGATTTTTCATACAAATGTTTTCAGCCTTTTTAACCCCTCTAGGGATAAAATTTTCCAAATTTCTTTCTTATCACACCTCGACACTATAAGAGGATTATCCCTTCTAAGTTTCATGCTTCTAGGACTTATGGTTTAGGCTGTGCGTTGATCGCCAATTTGTAACGGAACAGTTTTATATAAGTTGATTAATTGATTAATTAATAAGTAGTTGCAAATAAATGATTTATCTATCTATCTACCAACAGGCCCTCCTGTTGGTTAGCGTTTACCGCAACCTGTGCCGCAAACTATGGACAGATTTGCAGCACCAGAGACATAACTCACCTTTTGCTGACCCTGAGACATAACTGAATAGCCTCGTGGGCCTTTAATTTCACCGGAACACAGTAATGCGAGAATTACGGCTTAGCAGCTAAAATATATTCTTTGAAGAGACACTTTTACCAGAGATTAGTGAGACGATCTTGAGACAAATGGTTGGAGAGTTTTGGGGAAAAGCTTTGCCCAGCCAGCAGTTGCAGCGTACAATTTAAAGGCAGATAAAAGACTGTTCGAAGACCTCGGTGGTCTCAGCCTCAGCTGGGACGAATGAGGTGCAGGTTTTATTCCAACTGCAGGACAAATGATTGCATGTTCTGCAGATATTTGTTCCGTATATTGTGGTACCACGGCACTCGTATTTCTTAATACCAACGACACAGGGAATCCTAGTGTCGGGTCAGGTTTTTATTTATTATTATTTATTTATAGCCGGCAGTTTAGGAATTTATGGCTTTTTTTTATCTAAGTATAGTAAATAATCAATAACACAGCATCATCTAGCCCCAAACTAAGCAGAGCTCGTTTTATGGGAACTACATGACTTATATACTACTTTTTGTAAATACATTTAATACATAGAAAACACCCAGATCCGAGATAAATATATGCAGATCATACAAACATTTGTCCCACGGCGGGAATCGAACCCGCAACCTTCTGCGTTTCAGTCGGGCCTTCGCCCACTGCACTACAGAGGTCGTCTGTGTATGTATGTATGTGTCTGTTGTGTTTTTATTTATTTTTAGCCAGTAGTTTACGAATATTTGGCTACTTTTTTTAACTAAGTATAGTGTGCCAATGGCCTCGATTCTGTAGTAGGCCAACACCAACTAAACTTAATTTTAAACTATCGCTCTCTTTTACTGATAGTGCAAGCAAGAAAGAGATAGCTACAATTTAAGTGCTATCAAATTAGTTAGATTTAAGTTTTCCATAAAAATTTAGTCGTGATTTCAAAACATGTTGACTATAAAAACGAAGAAAAGCGGCACGTAAACTGATTTGACAGCAGCACACAGCACTAAAATTCTTGCCATCTCTTTCTTGCATATACTATCAGTAAAAGAGAGCGACAGTTTAAATTTAGTTTAGTCAGTGTACTACAGAATCGAGTCCAATATTGCGTGAATTGCTTCCATGAAGTAAAACAACCCTTTTCTCTGCCTTTTAATTGCACACCGCCATTTTGAATTCATACCCAGTAGCTGTCTGGTCAAACCCGTCGGCGAGCGACCGGCTCATGCCAGTTAATGAGATGGAATGGTAAATATGGCGCATAATGTTTGTGTTAATGATCTGGAAGGGTTAATGGTGATGTAATAATGAGCGTTTTATCATTACTCTTACTTGTCACTAATATTTAGAGCAGTTGGTGGCTTATCGTAGTTCTTATATCCTACTAATATAATAAATGCGAAAGTCTGTGTGTGTATGTGTCTGTGAGAATGTTTGTTACCACGTATCTCCGTAGCTACTAAACCGATTTAATTTTCGAAAATCGACCCCTAAGGGGGCGGTTAAATAGGGCGGTAAAGTTTCTATGATTTGATTCGCTCAAAACTCTGTAAAAATAAACTTTAAAGTAAATAATGAAACACTTATTTTTTATTATTTCAAAACTATGCTTTGGGGGTGTGCAATTGAGTTCTAAACTTTGTATAAATTGTAATCCTTGGTTCGATTCATTCAAAAGTTGGTGGACATAGTTTGAAGCCTGGAGACGGTCATATGCTACTTTTATTAACATACCACGCGGGCGAAGCCGCGGGCAACAACTACTGCGATAATAAACCGATGCGCATGCAGAGACTGTAATAGACTCGGGCGCATTGCGGTAAAGACGAAGTTAATAGGTAATTAGAAATTTTGGAAGTACCACGTTTAAAAAATAAAATTAATAATACGGGAAATTTTTGACACATTATCATCTAGCCCCAAACTAAGCAGAGCTTGTATTATGGGAACTAAATGACTGATATACTACTTATGTATTTTTTTTGTAAATACATTATAATACATAGAAAACACCCAAATCCGAGATAAATATTTGCAGATCATACAAACATTTATCCCGCGGCCGGAATCGAACCCGCAGACTTCGTCCACTGTACCACAGGTCGTCTATTTTTACTAATAACTAGATATTTACCATGATTCATGAGTTAATCTCACTAATATTATAAACGCGAAAGTTTGTGAGGATGGATGTTTGTTACTCTTTCACGCAAAAACTACTGAACGGATTTTGATGAAACTTTACAATAATATAGCTTATACATCAGAATAACACGTAGGCTACTATTTATCCGGATACCACGCGGGCGAACCGGGGACAGAAGCTAGTGTACCATAATCACGAGAGGAGCAAAGTCTGCGGATGGATGTTCGTGTTAGACGAATCGATTTACCCTATTTCTCAACCTATTTATCATGTTCCGTAACTCTAAAAAATGTTTCCCGATATTTCGGCATAGTTGCATGTACCATGATCACGGGAGGAACTGAAGTCTTTGCGGGTGTATGGCCAATTCATCCAACGCAGGCCTCTTAAATGCATTTTATCATCGTAAAAAAGGCAAACAATAAGTAACGCCATGAAAAACCATGTTTACAATAAACTATGATAATCTTACAAGCTCGTAACGATATTCATTATTTACTGGAGCGAGTGTGATTCATTTTGCGCAAATTGATGTACAGGCAATAACCGGGGAGTAAGTGCAGGGTGTCTTAATATAACCTCGAAATAAAAAAAATTATTGCGTTTTATTTTATTTCATTGATACTGTCGTTTAGAAATCTTTGTAGCTGTTTTTGTAAACTAGATGATAGGAATCCTAGTGTGGAGTCTGGACTATGTATGAAACTGTTGGATGTTAATTATTTATTTTTTTACTAGCTTCTGCCGATGGCTTTGTTTGCGTTGTATCTAAATATAAAATAACTATCTTGTAGACGAAAGCAGTCATACATCTCTTACCGTTTGTAAGAAACATATTCGACCGTTCTTCGTCGACTTACGTCGCTAAGTTCGTCTCCACTCTTAATGTTGGTAAAATATTTTTTGGAATCGAATGAGTAGTTTTGGAGATTACTTTCTACATCCAAACTTACAAAGTCAAAGTCAAAATTCATTTATTCATTAATATCACGATGGATCACTTTGAAACGTCGGTTTTATCTATTGCCTGTTCCTCCGCGACTAAGCCAGGAAAGAAACAAACTTTATCTCTATAATATTAGTATTTGTTTATTTTATTTATGTATTCTAATACTGATAATTAAGTAACAAAATATTAGTGTCTAATAACCTAATATTACAGAGTAATATAATTTGTTTCAAATTAATATTTAAATTTGATTTACTTTGGTGTCTAGACAATACCTTACGCTTAGTTTTCCTTTCACACTAACGCAATTTATTTTTTGTCACAAGAGTACCCAAGTACTTCTTAGTTCAATATAACAATGAAAAGTTGAAAGTACCTAATGTTACCAACTTTGTGAAAGAGTGTTGCCTGACGTAGTTTTTTTCAATATTATATTTAGTCTAACAGGCAATAATTTGGGACATTGCTGCTCTAAAGGACTTTTTTAAAAGGGTCAAACTATAAATAGTTCACTTAAAATTAGCTATAGTTATAGTTCAGTCTCATAAAAACCTGTTTTACAGTTCACCAGGGGCCCCACTTCGCGAGAATAAACAGGGGTCTAGACAAATACCTCACGCTTAGTTTTACTTTCACACTAACGCAAATTTGACAAGGCAAAACTTGGCAGCTGTCACGTGACATTTCCACAGCATCATTTTCATATAATTCAATCTTTCCGCAGGTGTTAACGCCTACAGAAAGTGGTATTTTTCGAGACACCCTGTATTTGCAACTGTCGTATACAGTGATTTTCATGTAATAAGTTAACGTAAATTGGAGATTACGGAATGAATAAATGAGGTGGCTTTTGGGAAGCTCTTCGCAATATGACTTTTTAAAACCGATCATTTATGAGGAACAAAATCTGAAATACTACACTGATTGGAGTTCGTAAAGCCTGTATTTTTACGATCATTTTGATACATAATACAAGATAAAATATATACTTTTTCCTAGATAATCTTCTTTAAACCTCAATAAACCTCTTTCAAAAACCTCACTCATAAAAATAATTGCATCCGACCACAGAGTGAAATAAAATTGCATTTTTTCCAAAGACATTGTTCACTGAGGCCAGGTTGCGTTCCAATGTCGGCATTCATACTTTCAGCATGAAATGAATCTATTTAAATGTCAACGTCAGTTAATGCCTAAAATATGCCGTAAAACCATAAAACGTTTAAAAACTACGCGCCAATTTTCCGCCATTTTGGACTGTCTCTACTTACCAGGGCCGTTTGAGTGGAAGGATCTTTCCGCTAAGTCGCCATTTTGATGGGTGACTAGCTTCTGTGCTTTGGAGTGCACGTTTAAAAGTCGGTTCTGACTATTCATAGTCAATACTCCGAGTTTTACACCATAAGTTTGCGAGTAACTCAAATACCAACATGTATCACGTACTGAACCGATTTAATTTAATTTAATTTATTTTTTTCATCAATCAATATTGGATCATTTTGTTAGTAGAATATTTTTTTTTAACCTAGCGTTAATGTTAATTAGCCTAATATAAAACGATAACGTCTGTAATCACTTAAATGCATTTTTGTTATTTTAATGCAAGTATTTAGATAATTCATATAATAAATAATAAATAAAATAATGCAGGGTCGTTTTTTTCACACAGCATCATCTAGCACCAAACTAAGCAGAGCTTGTATTATGCAAAACTACATGACTGATATACTACTTATATACTTTTTTTGTAAATACATACATATTGTACATAGAAAATACCCAGACCCGAGACAAATATTTGCAGATCATACAGACATTTTTCTCGCGGCGGGAATCGAACCCGCAATCATCTGCGTCTCAGATGTCGTCTTCCTACCTATTACCAATTTCTGTAATTGATGAAAGCAAAGTTGGCAAGCGGAGACCGTCATATGCCGACCTTTACAACGCAACTGTCAACCTTTGAACGTTAATTACTGTTTCAACATTCAAATACGTTTACTGATAATTATTAATTACTAGCTTCTGCTCACGGCTTCGCCCGCGTGGTACCCGGATAAAAAGTAGCCTATGTGTTATTCTGACGTATAAGCTATATTACTGTAAAGTTTCATTAAAATCCGTTCAGTAGTTTTTGCGTGAAAGAGTAACAAACATCCATCCTCACAAACTTTCGCGTTTATAATATTAGTAGGAAGTAGGATAATAGGAATAATAATGCTGGACATTTTCACACAGCTACATCTATCCTCAAAGTAAGCAAAACTTGTGTTATGGGAACTATATGATTGATAAATAAACTACTTATATACTTTTTTTGAAAATACAAACATTATAAAAGCGATATCTTCTAAACAACTTTTGGGTGTATAGTATAAAATTGAATCAGAAGACTATGTTTTATCTATACTAATATTATAAAGAGGAAAGATTTTTTGTTTGTTTCTTTGTATCGAATAGGCTCCGAAACTACTGAACCAATGTTAACCATTTTTTCACTAATAGAAAGCTAAATTATCACGAAGTAACAAAGGCTATAATTTATTTTTAAAAAAATACAGATCTTTAAGAAAATTACAATAATGTAACCCAAAGTAGCAAACTATGATAGTTAAGTCACATTAATTAGTAACTTTTGTGTTCTAAAATGTAATTAAATCGCCGGTAGTAACAAAAGTTGGTTACATTCGAATCGTAGTATTAATTGTTTTTTAAATAAATACTTTTATCATCAAGGGTATTTATGTAGCAGTAACATACTTTTTAATTCATTCGAATCAGACATTCAATTTCGAAGTTATCACAAGCATAAAATCGAAACCAACGCGGGTGAAACCGCGGGGCGCAGCTAGTTTCATATACTTCTACGACAGAAGGTTAAAACGTTAGAATACCCCGTGGTTGCTAGAAAGCCGTTTGCTGTCGCACTTCGATATTAAATTCTAGAATGGTTGAAAACTTGGCACTTATTAAAAATGTCTAAATAGAAAATAAAAGATTTTGTTGGTAAATATTTAACGGAGTGCTCTGTGTAACTGCGGCAGAGGAAGGCCAGGAGTGAAGTTTTATTAATTCTTGTAAAATAAAATTATTTACTCTTCGTCCTGATTTATTGATGATAAATCATTTGCAAGTAAATTCCATGCTACATGGCCATAGTAAGTACATGGAAGGAAAAGTACTTTATACACTGATGTTAGGAAGTTTTACTACATTTTCGTCGTCCTTATTTAGCCATTTCCTTATTGTGTGCAAGTTAGTTAGGTTTTAATTAATTTATACATTTTAGTTAATTTCAGAAGTTAAATAATTACTGTCTTACTTTGATTTATAAATGTATACAACTTTAGTACCTACTACAGGTAGAAAACAGTCTTCTTTTCATATTTTATAATTAAACTTATATTTTTTTATTTTTTTTAAAGTAGTTTTTGAACCTATACTGTTGTATAAATAAAATCTGTACCAATATAATATATACTTGAGTAAAGAAAAAAAAATTACAATATATTTTTAAACATTTATATTGACGACCATAAATTGAAAGTCAAACTCCTACTACGTGAATATACAGAGTTTTCCTTAAATAACCAAGAAAAACAGCACAACTAAGCACAATCACGCACGAAAGTGCTATAGCAAATAATAAATATGACAGATCAAGACTGCCAACTGCCGTTATGAGGATAATAACAATGGTATTCAACAAAAGACACGACTGCGATATCAGTGTAATCGGCTATATTTTCGAGTTGAGTGCCTCGTTAACAGACAGCGGTTCTTAAGAGCTTTTTGTGCATGATTGTACATTATATTTGTTTAGGTATAATAGGGGTAAAGGCAACAAGTTAAATAGTAGTATTTCTGATTCTATTTAACAATTATTATTGTATATAATATTCTCCTAAAAATATATATTAAACTTATATGAGTAGGTGCTTATAAAAAAAGCCAGGTCAGAAGCCAGTGGAAATCCTTGGTCTCCTACCCCCTCCGGGAAACAGGCGTGACTGTATGTACGTATGTATGAGTACTTATAACTTAATTATAATTGATTTTGTCACTTCTGTTTATAAGTGGCAAAATTTATATATTTTATATACAAAACCAATTAGATAACACCACGCCTGCCAAAAGATTCGCAACTAGCATTCTTTAGGTACAGAATAGGTGGGTAGATTTGAAAAAAAAAAATGTGTCGACCTTGAAAGCGCGGCTTGCGAGTAGCCAGCAGCGGTGCAAGAGGTGCGGTTCAAGGAACAAACATCCTTACAAACTTTCGCGTTTATAATATTAGTAGGAAGTAGGATAGGATATAAGATATTTTATTCACCGATAGTGCGGTACGTGAAAATTCCCATTTTTACAATATGAACACTGGATATCTATTTCAAAGGTTAGGTACGGCCTCTCACGTCGAGTAGGAAAACCACGTGATCAATGTCCGCGTTATATCACTCGAGCAAAGAAGGTAAATTGTCGTAAGGCAAGCGAGATATTAAATGTAATATAAATAAATAAATAAATAATGCTGGACAATCCACACAGCATCATCTAGCCCCAAGCTAAGCAGAGCTTGTGTTATGGGTACTAGATGACTGATATACTTAATACAATACATTACAAAAATTTTTTTTTTATTATACTTAGAAAATACCTAGAAATATACCTACCATGAATGAAATTGAGAGCAATTGTAGAAAAGTCAGTTCTTCTTGAGTTTTCAAGAGCTTGGCCCGCCAATTCCTATGGTCAAAGGCTGAAGAAGATTGGGCAATATGCCTCCCAGAGGAAAGAACTGAGACATCTTCCGTCTTCCTATAACCTTGAAGATCTTGAAGATATTCGCTAGTATACCGGATTGGAAGCTTTCTTTCACTGCGTCAATCGTCTGATTAGTCGCTATTTCAGAACCCTAATCCACAGAAACTGTCGGTTCTGCGACGGCCAACAGCTTCCTTATAATTTTGAGACTTAGAAGGGCTATGACTTAAGGTCTTTTACGAATGAATGAATGAATACTGCATTGAACAACATATGAAATAAATAAAAATTAACAATAACACATTAAAATCACTGAAAAGCTTCTTACGGATGCACATTCAATAGTACTTTATCAAAATTTATAGCCAATTCCAAAGTGTTCTTGAGACAATTTCATCCTAAATATCCAATATTCCGTAGGAATGATATTTACCTTTAGCAATGATAAATAGCAAGGACGGCCATTAGCTGGCAGTGGCGATACGAGACGAAGCATTTGTCAAGCTGTGCCATCCTGATTACGTGTGTTGGCAATAATAACAATGATGTACATTACACCAGTTACCAATAGAAACTGATATTTATACTAATAAATAGTTCACTACAAAAAAGGTATTTCAAAATTTGATTAAATAAATAACCAATAGACACAATCTTACCCCACATAAGGATTCCCTGTATCGTGGGTATTTCTAATAATGAATCCGCAACTAAATTGAGCGCGTGCCAGACATTATATTAATATAAGACATTATAATTTATCATGAAGATACCCTTCAAATCCTTGTTGGCCAAGTTGGCCGTTGGGTTCCAATTGTGCAAAACTGGATTTAACTACTTATTTTTCAATCAAAATGCTTTTCATTACCTATCGTTTATGGAACTGAACCAGTTCCCGTCTCACTCACGTTCTCGTGTGATCGCGGACGGTGCTCATGAGGAAGGACCTCTAGACGGTCAACGAAATGACAGCAGGAGATAAGTAAAATACATGGTATAATCGTTATAATATCCTTAAATGATACCAAACTATGAGATTTCGATTCTATATTTGCTACAAGGCCACAGCAAGACTTCAGGCGTCTAGTTTCGTGAAACTCGTGAAGGATAAGACACGAGATACGTATCGCTTATCCTCCTAGAGATGAGCAATGTTTAAACATACACGGTCTCATCACGAAACGTGGTCTAAACTCGAGTTTAAACCAGGACTACTAAGTCCAGGTCTAAATATAGACCTTTGGTTTAGACTTGATTTTATTACAAAAGCAGATTTTTCCGAGGTCTAACTAAACCCAACTAAAACTCCGGTCTACGTGTATCATTCAATCATTCACTGACAACAGCCAATGATCGTGGACTTTATATGCTCCAAACACCGATAACGTTCCATTCCTTCAAGAATCTTGAATAAAATGATTTGCTTTATTATTTACGTCACGATTTAAAAAAAAGGTGACAGTTATTAAAACATATGATTATTTATTCGCCTCGATAACCAGTCAGCTTATTATTAAAATAAACAGTAACACTCTCTGAAAATAAAATCAAATATATTTTTACTAAGTAGTTTCCCGTTACGATTATTTACTTGAAACGAAACGTAAGCGGCTAAGGCGCTAAAATGACCTTTTTCAAAATCGCAACAATCAAAATCCATATCGTCAATCAAATTCAAGTCTATTTTCAAGCTTAGTCGTTTAGGAAACACAAAATAATATCAGATAAGTACGAATTATCGAAGGTGCACAAGCAATTACATTCAAATCTGTATAAAGACATGACAGATTTAGCTAAAACCAGAGATAAACTAGGGGACTGGCTGGTTTAATTATAAACCACAGATAGACCGTGGTTTTCGGCTTAAACCTCGTTTCGTAATAACAATTTTCTAAAACCAGAGTCTAAACCCCAGTTTTTTCTTAAACTTAAACCACGTTTCGTAATGAGACCGACAAGGTCCGTCCACAGTGCGCGGTTGATGCTCTCGCGAGTTGCCTGGTAAGTAGTGTGGCTTTTCGATTTTCTCTAGATAGACGCGAATGTATACCCCTAGCTACTCGTCTTCAACTGACACCCGGGGAAGGCGCGTGACGCAAGACGTGAATCTAAGTGCCTGCAATGTGGCCCAAGAATAATAGAAATAGAGCGTACACAGCAGATACGTAATAAGACCGACATCAAGCGATCTGTCTTCCACTTGACATTTCACTTCCCAAACGTATCGGTTTTTCCCTCGTGTAAAAGAAATTATATTGACTCTCAGATAACCGCATCCGCGTCAGTGACCCTTAATAAAGTTCCTTTTATAGGCTTCTGTTGAGGACACTTTGACACGTAATCTTTGAGGCATTATTTGATAGGTTTTAAGGATCTTTTTCTCCAAAATATTGTTTCAACGGATTGAGGGAGTACTGAGCGATGCGTGACTCGAGAGCTGGCTCTTTTCTGGGGGCATTGTATGTAATGTGGGCAATACAGTCAGAATTTAGAGAACGTTTCCAGATGGATTACTACCTGATGATTGTGATCTAGATTAGTTAAGTTTTTCTAAAACTCAAATGCCTTATAATAATTAGATTATATTAAACAATAATCTCCTAGCTGTACAGATTATTCAAACTTTTACAGGTATTCTAATTCACATTGATTGTTTCCGAATAGTTTTTTGTGTTAAAGGAATTTTCGGCAAAGGAGTAGAAAGTTTTATAAAAAGTTTTACTTGAAGATTTCGCATTGATATCATTGTTTCATTCAGACTTACAAATTGTTTAAAATATTCCGTCCTTTCTAACGAGGCTTTGAATTTAAAATATTGATTTTATTTGTGGCCTTTTGTCACACAGATTTCTGCTGCGGGAAATGAAAATTAAAATGTTGTGGTGTGGCACCCACAAACCGAACAACGCATTACACACTTAAGACAGAACGCATCCCAATGCAACGGCAGGAATCATGGCTTCAGGGTGACCGGTTGGTATTATACCATACTAGCTTCTGCCCACGGCTTTGCCCGCGTGGTACCCGCGGGCAAAGCCGCTAAAAAGTAGCTTATGTGTTATTCTGATGTATAAGCTATATTACTGTAAAGTTTTATTAAAATGCGTTCAGTAGTTTTCGCGTGAAAGAGTAACAAACATCCATCCTCACAAACTTTCGCGTTCGCGCGTAGTACCTCTAGGATAAAACGTATCCCGACTTGATGGACCGATGACATCTTGGGGTCTTCAGACACATACATTTTGTTAGCGACAAATATTTCTTTGGAGAACGCCTATATCTGTCCAGTAGCGGACTTTTTTATATGCTGATGATGACATAAAAGTATTATATCATGATATCTTTCTTAAGGCTACATGACCATCCAGCGCTTCAGTAAATAAAAATAAACAGAATATCTGTAATGTCGGCCGCGCTATCCAAATAAACAAATATCTCTTTAGTCTGGCCTCGCCTAGTTGGCAAGCGTACGCGCCGGTCAAGGCGTCTTGTCATCTGTTAGGTATGCTATGGACGCGTTGATCGGGTGATTTTCCAGACTATGTCATCCAATAGGCCAGCCGTTAAACCGTATCCGTGGAAATACGCATACTGCTGTATGAACAGACAGATACGGCTCTATCCATGTTTTATTCTCGCACTATTGGTAGAGTAAGAACAGGATTTTAGATAGATAAATCATTTATTTGCAACTACTTATTTTTGTAGTAGAAAAGTACATTATGTAAGTAACCTATACTAGTGATAGAACTAGGTAATTAAATACCTTGCGTAATTCATTCAGTTCGGCTAAATATCCACTGTAAATGAGGTAAAAAGTAAATAGCCACTAATTGGGATAGGACTCAGCTTAAAGCGCTGCACACCTAGTGTAGGTAAGAAGCGCACTGATTTTCCCTGTTCTAATATCAGTAGCAGGTAGCTTCGATATGAAACAAAATCAGAGATAACATTATTTGCTCTTATCTGGGTCAACGCATTAGCATTGCCATTCAGCGAGGAAATGCGGCCAGTATTTTGGGAACGCTTTCGTCTGGTAGTGATCTGGATCAGTTGAGCTATATATAGATCGTTTGCGTTAATGGTCTTTAGATAGCTAGCTGTTTCATCTGTATTTTTGTATATACCTACTTGTACATAGCTGTATCAATATAGGTGTAAGAGTTAATTAACTATTTATATACTATCCATTTTGCAAGTAAAACACGATGAAGGCTGCTCTACGGCCTTGGTGGCACGACAGGCGGGTAGCTGGATACGATTTGAAGTGCGGGACAAAATGTTTAAAAAAATCCAGGTCTAATTCTTCAAATTCAAATCAAATATAAATTTCTTATATGTCTGGATTTGGTTGATTTCGACTTTTGTGGCTGGTCGGTGCAAAATTTCGATTCTTCGTGAAAAACCATGAGTCATGTAAAACTGTTATTTGGAGTAGGTATGTTCCTTGTAGAGGTGTACTAAGAAAATGTTTTACAAACTTTAGCCTCTAGAGGGCGCAGTAGAAAGATGGAGTTTGTATATTAAAAAAACTTATAATGCCGACTAGATAATTTTCCAAACAAACCTAATTAAGGTAACCAAATGACTGATTTAACTGAAATACTCAAATAGATACTGAACCATCTAAAGAACCGGAATTATAATCATATCAAAGATACCCAAACACTTTGTTCCATTTAAATTATAATGTCCCAACTCCATCGCATGTCGAAGTTAATAATTTATGTCCCTCCGAAATGCCCTGACCATCTGCTAATTGGAATTAAAATTTCTAATTCTGATTAATTCTGCCAACATTTTGATTTAATTCTGAATTGGGTATTTTATAACTTTTAAACGTAGCCGATTAAAAATAGCTCGTACCGCGTTCAGTTTTTGTAAAAAACGCATTCACTCGACCGTTTTAACGTTAACTTTCGTTGAAAATTTGTGATGAAAAGCACTTTTATTTTGATATAGGGGGTATAAGCGTCAATTCTCTTGTACACCAACTAAACTCAATTTTATCTATAAATATCTTAAAGTAACAGTAACAAAAAAAGAGATAACAATCTTAGTGCTGTCAAATTAGTCAGATTTAAGGTCGTGATTTCAAAACATGCAACATGAAGAAGAGCAACACTTAAACTTATTTTGACGGGCGTAAAATTCTTGCTCTATCAGTAAAAGAGAGCGACATTTTATATTAAGTTTAGTTGGTGAACAATAGAATCGACGTCAGTGTTGACTAGTTGAGTCAACACTAGAAGTCACGAACTAAGATCTCGCGATTTATTCCCGTTCCTTGTGAAAATTCTTTTCTAGTTTTCTTAGCAACATAATACCCTCCTTTCGCTTGTAGATAGATCCTAAATCTAGTTTAAAATACAGTAACTGACGACAATGTAAATTAAGATTTGTTTTCCGTAAGAATCTCTAATCTCAGCGAGGTTGTGGGAAAAATCTAGATTTTCTTAAGGTAAAGTTTTTACTGATTTATTTATTTCATGCTTAGTGTCCTACATACAATGGTTAAGCTTAGGTCTAGTGTAGCTCCAAGTAGGTTGGTAGGTACATCGGCCCTGTCAGGGCGTTGCAGATAGCTATTATTTTACAATTACACATATACAATTTAAATAACACAGGTGAATAGGTAGGTATATATACAAAATAAAATTAAATGTCAATAATTATACAAAATGTCAAAAATTATGAAAAAAATATGTCTAGAATTATAATAAATGTTAATATAAGAATACGAATATCACAAAGTAGGTAGGTAGCTCAATAATCAATGTCAAAGGTTGGGTTTTGGGATATTCTACACGTAGGTACGTCATATTTTGTAAGTAAAAAATGTTGGAGAATGAAATGGTCAAGAATATGTAGGTAGCTAGTTTGTAATCAGAATTTAAAAGTATATCAGATAGGTATTCGACAACACTGTAGTAGGCTTTTTTCGTCAGGGTTGTTTTAATCTGTTTTTGGAATAATGAGTCCTTTTCATCACTTTTTATCCGTTCGGGCAGTTTGTTATATATTTTTACAAGTCTTTAGGCAGGTACAATTGCGCTATCAGTTGCTAAATCGCTAGAGGTGTAAGTTCTCCGTTTTCGGAGTATGTATCTAAGGAGGTCTATCATGGGAAATAAAGTAGTGAGCGTGTTTGTTTTTGCAAACACTGAGTGTTCATATTACGCTGTAGGGGAAAGGTAATAATAATTATAATAATAGGATTGCTGGACATTTTCACACAGCATCATCTAGCCCCAAACTAATCAGAGCTTGTATTATGGGAACTACATGACTGATATTATACGTATATACCTACTTTTTTTTGTAAATATATTCATATTATACATAGAGAATACTCAGACCTGAGACAAATATTTGCAGTTCATACAAATAATGGCTCCGCGGTGGGAATCGAACCCGCAACCTTCTGCGTCACAGAGGTCGTCAGGTGTACAAGATGATGCCTAGAGGTAAAACTATTCCACGCCATTTTAAAGGAACCAGGAAAAAAGGGCCATCTATCTGATTTATCCGCTGACATTTCCCCTGTAACCTGCTCATTTGTCCGGGCAAAGTTAAGCAAAATCAGTGATAGATTGCTACTATATTGTGTTTTGTTTTAGTAAATCGCTATTTTTATGCCGTTTTCTAATGATATTCTATACTACATTTCTAATATAGTTGGTCTGTGAGCCTGTGACCTATAACTAAAATCGAACTTCAAACGAATTTCGCAAAAATATTCGAAATACAAAACTCAATCGTGTCAGAAAACTTATCGTAACTTTAGAGAAATATTAATAAAACATCAACTGGAGGCGAAAAAAACTTGCAAATCAGATGGTAAATAGGATTTTATCCGGCGGGATATAAAACTTTTACCATTAAGTACAACCCACAAGTTTCGATGTATCGATAAACCAAATAAACATGCCGTGAATTGGATCAAACCATTGAAGATAAAATATAAGAAATGTCTGATGTGATCTTTGTGAAATAGGTCCATCATTTTTATCTACTTTTCAACAGAATTCAAAAAGTCCAGCATTATCCTCGTCATAATAATTCTGGACATTTTGCACACAGCGTCATCTAGCCCAAGTAAGCAGAGTTTGAGTTATGAACTACATGACTGAAATATATTTTTATTAGAATTAAAGAAAAAAAAATTTTTTTTCACTGCATTACAGATGTCGTCAAAATTGCTGAACATAGGAATTCTCCTGAAGAGTGCCATGAAGAACGATCTTGATCTACCTCCATTCACTGACTTCCCACCACTAAATGGCCTGCCTATAGCCACTTCACATAAGAAATCCAAGAAGTATGTGACTTTAGTACAAAAGATTTACGTCTTCAAACGGACTACCGCCCCACTCTTCATTACACAAAACTTAACTGGAAGAAAATGCTAAGCATTAAGTTCGTCTATGTACTTGTTTTATCTTGTGCAGTAAAGCATTTTCTATCTATTTATCTATATCTATATTTCGGATTGAGGGTAACTTGATTGCAATATGGGCGAAGATACTCGTTCCTCAATGTGATTATTATCACCCTGGGAATTGCCTTCCATGTTTTTAAGAAAACTATTGGCTGGAAATCACAATACTTTTATTAGAAAAACAAACATAATGTGTAACAAAGCCAAAATTAATTAAATAATAATTGAACAAAGTTTGGTTGTCTGAACCAAACCGAAAATCAAACGTAGGTTAACTTTAACCAACAATTAATGATTCAGGCGTGATCCGTTTCACAATTTAGACGTGTGGACGGGTTGGCTGTCCGAACCGAAGTGCCGTCCGACCGCGCTTCGTGCCGTTTATAAGCGGGTCGCGCAGCCCCTTCCGATCGCCCCACTCCGCACGCCGCCTGAGTCGTTGAGTGTTTCGATATTGCCACAAAAATCATTTTAGTTAAACAAACTGTGTTAATCTTAAAATAATTTCAAATAAAAACAATGCCTTAATAACTAACGCCGACACGGCCATTCTGCAATAAGGTCGACCCTGACCTGAAAATAAAATGTTCAGTTCACGAATTAAAACTTTCACAACGAACCAACTTCAATCGATCGAGATGGTTTATGCATAGGGAGGCCCCTGTCCTCTACCTATGGTTTTGAGGTGTTTAGTGAATAGTCGGTATTTGAGAATTTGAAGGTCCTTAACAAATTCTACAATCATTAGATGGAGGCCCCTGTCCTCAACAACTTTTACACAAAAGCTCGAAGTTTGGAGGCCCCTGTCCTCAACAACTTTTACACAAGAGCTCGAAGTTTGGAGGCCCCTGTCCTCAACAACTTCTACACAAGAGCTCGAAGTTTGGAGGCCCCTGTCCTCAACAAACTTTACAACAAATCAAAGCCACTTTATTTTCTAAAAGTTACCTTACCATTACTGAGTTAGAACATTAGTGTGGGTAGTGTTGTCGGTATCTTGAACTGGTAAGTTATCTGATTCATCTTGTACCGTGGTCTGATTGTCATCTTTCTGTTCTTCTGACGCCGACATGAGATCCTGATCGAGGCTTTTACCTGGTTTCG
Source organism: Perizoma flavofasciatum (assembly GCA_958496245.1). Lineage (NCBI taxonomy): Eukaryota > Metazoa > Arthropoda > Insecta > Lepidoptera > Geometridae > Perizoma > Perizoma flavofasciatum. The sequence goes on along the minus strand of OY292443.1, from coordinate 1,650,122 downwards.
GTGCCAGCCGTAGTTGTTCGTGGGCAACTTTCTTTGGTCTACCTCTGCTTGTTATTTTTTTCACTTGGTAGCGGTCGTTGGGCAATATTTTCCAAATTTCATACGCGTCGGGGTATTTAAGATCAAGCCCGATTTGGCTGCGCGGATTAGTTTTAAACAAAACTATTTCTCCCTTCTCAAATCGTTTCACTCTAGCTTTTCCTCTGTCAAACCTTTCTTTGTCTTCTTTGCTCTTTGTTTCAATTTTCTTTTGCATGTAATCATCAAGTTGATTTCGATCCACGGTTCCTTCAGGCTCGTCAACTAAAGACACTAGTTCTGCGGGTACTGCACATTGCCTTCCTGTGAGAGCTTTCATTGGACTTACATTTGTAGTTTTGTGTTTGGTGCAATTGATTGCCAACTGAAGAGCGTCCAATCCCTTTTTCCAGTCCTTTGTTTCGTAATTGCGGATAATGGTTAATCCATTTTTGACTACGGCCATCATTCGTTCTACTTGTCCATTACTTCTGCTCACACCGGGTGCTATAAAATGCTGATAAATACCATGACTTTTGCAGAATTCTTCGAATTCAGCTTTAAAAGCAGTATCTTGATCGCTAATGATTTGTCTAGGTGCTCCGAACAACGAAACGATATTCTGAAGTGCACGAAGCATTGAGTTTGCAGTTTTATTGGTTGCATACGTCAGAGTCACAAATTTGGTGTAGGCATCAATAATGACGATCACATATTCATGTTTATCATTTCTTTTGGTAAGGTGTCCGGTCATATCGATGTGGATGGTGTCAAATGGAATGGGTTTCTTTTCAATAGGATACATCTGCACCTGCTTCGCTCCAGAGGCACCTTTGCTTGTTTTGCAAATAACACAATTATCTACAAATCGCCTAACTGTGTTGGACATTTCGGGAAACCAATAAGTCTCACGAATTTTGGCTAGTGTCTTTTCCCATCCAAAGTGTTTCAGTGCAGTATGATAAGCGTTGATAATGCTCCATTGATATGATTTTGGGATCACTTTTTTCCATTTCTTACATCCTGGTTCGTCGTCACAATGTTGGCGCTCCAATACAAGATCATGGAGGCGATAATCGTTTATTTCTTTTCCATTTTCTATTTTGTGTATGATTTCAGCCAGTCCGTCATCACGTCGCTGTTCAATCTTAAGCCAAGTATCCACATTTTGCGTCAGATTTATGCATGTCACCGGATTTCAGCTGAAAAAGTCCGCATGCTTCATACGACTTCCTTGTCTGTATTCAATTTGAAAATCATAGTGTTGTAGAAATGACCACCACCTATGGATCCTTGGTAGCAGTTCATGTTTGTGGGATGATGACTTAATGGCATTACAATCGGTAACAATAGTAAAGGTTCTGCCGTAGAGATACTGTCTAAAATGCTTTACGGCGCGAACAATTGCAAGCGTCTCAAGCTCATATGAATGATAGTGGCTTTCTGGTGTCGTAGTCCTCATGCTCATGTACCCTACCACATGCTGTCGTCCATTATTTATTTGAATCAGTATTGCTCCTAGCCCTGCGCTGCTAGCGTCGGTGTGAAGCTCGATTGGCCATTCTTCTCTAAAAATTTACAGAACTGGTGTCGAAGTTAAACGTCGAATGGTGTCTAGTCTAGCGTTTTCACATTCGATAGTCCATTCAAATTTGGCATCCTTTTTTGTTAGATTGTAGAGAGGAATCATACGTTCTGAGAATGAAGGTATAAAGCGCCTGAAGTAACCTGCCAGCCCACAGAACTGGCGTACCTGTTTTGCATTATTTGGTACAGGAGATTTTTCGAGAGCCTCAACCTTTTTTGGGCTTGGACGAACAGTACCGTTGGATATTATGTTACCAAGATATTCAATCGTTTTTTTAAAAAACGAGCATTTCTTTGCATTTACAGAAAATCCTGCTTGTGTCAAGGCAGCTAAGACTTTATCCAGAGTTTGCAGCCCTTGAGAAAATGTTTCACATTTTATTAAAACATCATCCATGTAAATAAGAATGTCGTCTAAAAAAGGTCGAAGTGCTGTCATTATAGCTCGCTGAAATACTGCCGGTGCATTCATTAACCCAAAAGGCATTCGTACGTACTCGTAAAGACCATCAGCTGTAATAAAGGCCGTTTTAGGAATTGAGGCTTCATTAATTGGAATCTGATAAAACCCCTGAGCCATGTCAAGGCTAATGAAGTAGGTGGCACCTGATAGTCTGTCAATTTGGTCAGATATAATGGGAAGTGGAAACTTTATAGGCACCGTATTTTTATTGAGCTCCCTATAATCAATACACATTCTGTCTTCACCATTCTTTTTCTTAACGAGGATCACAGGACTTGCGAAGTCTGAAGTGCTTTCCCGTACTATCCCGTTCGCCATTAAATCGTCAATTATGCCTTTAACCTTTTGTCGTTCTATAGGTGCCATTCTGTAAGGTCGTCGTGAAACTATTCTACATGGATCCTTCAGTTGAATATCTAAACTTCCTGTTGTTACCTTTGTTTTAGGTGTCCCGGTCACAAAGGTTTCATTATATTTCGCCAGTAAAGATTTTAACTCACGTATATCCGTTTCCGTAGTTAAATCCGTGTCTAGGTTTCCAAAAGGTTCTTCGGTCGTTAGAGTGGTGTAAATGGGTTGTTTTCTTATGATAGTAGCGCTTTCTTCAGTAACGAGTACATTTAAACCAGTGCCTTTCACGATTTCTGCTCCGATCAAAAGGTCACAAGGTGTTTCGTGGTCCTCAACAATGTGGAAGGTAATTTCAACAAAAACACCGTTGATGTTACATGTCATGTCGATTTGTTGGCAAGACAAGATTGGAATGCTCCTACTTCCTATGCCCTTCAGCAATAAGGTGCAATCTTCTCGTTTTCCTGGCAAAGAAGAGCTTAATGATCGTCTTACCAAAGATCTCGATGCACCACTGTCGAAAAATGCCACGAATTTGTGATCACTTATACTTATTTCCATTGGAGTTAGTATGTCGTCGTTTTCTCTTATCAAATTGACCTTTTCAGCTTCATCACCCATTTTTTTAAAACATGTAGCTTCAGTGTGCCCAATTTTGTCACAATACCTGCATTTAGGTTTAGGACGCTCCGTTCTATTTGAAAGTATAGACTCGTTGTTGGCATTGGTGCTTAGTAGTGGTTTGGGGTCACTTATTTTGTCGTTTGCTTTGTTCCAGCCCGACTGAATGTATCCATCATTTGCTTTGTTGCAGTTGGTTTGAATATGTCCCTGTTTGCCACACTTAAAGCATACTATAGAATCTTCTCGATTAGTCCTCAGTCTAGGACGTTTGTTGGGTGGTTCACCCAGCCTGGATTCTCGTGGTCTGGTTGTTGATATGACAGATATTAATTCGGGGACAGTTGTGCATTTGCTCGACAACAGGCGTAACCGTAGAAATTCATTATCCACACAGCCAATAACTGCTTCTACAGCATCTTTTTCCTTGTCGCCGTTAACGACACGTTTCCAAATTTGCCAAGCTTTGGTTATGGAGTCAGCAGGATTCATATTATCGAATTTGAAATTCCGAAGCTTAAGTATGTCGTTAGAGTATCTGGCTTCAGGCTCAAATGTTTGTATTAAGGCTTCTCGCATGTCGATCCAAACGGGTGATTTTACAAGCCACGTGTCTCCAAGTGTTTTAGCTCTGCCTTGCAATAGGCCAGCTATTTTCGAACAGACTTCATAATCAGTCAGACTCCAGTGGTTCTTCGCTTGGTCGACATGTTCACACCAATCTCGAATTGGTACATCTCCATCAGGATTAAATGGAGCAATATATATATCACTCAATCTTGGCCGTCGTAATGGCGCGGTTGTTTTATTAAGTAGTAATCCTGTCAGAAACTCATGATTTATTTGCATGCTTGCTTGCTGCTGTCGTGACATTGTTTCCAGTATTTTTGCCAGTGCGCTTAGCGTCTGTGAATTTCCAGAAGTTTCCATATCACCATAGTGTGTCAATGGAGCTGGAGCTGATGATGCACCTGGATCCATCCCACTTCTGATTTCGGATTGAGGGTAACTTGATTGCAATATGGGCGAAGATACTCGTTCCTCAATGTGATTATTATCACCCTGGGAATTGCCTTCCATGTTTTTAATAAAACTATTGGCTGGAAATCACAATACTTTTATTAGAAAAACAAACATAATGTGTAACAAAGCCAAAATTAATTAAATAATAATTGAACAAAGTTTGGTTGTCTGAACCAAACCGAAAATCAAACGTAGGTTAACTTTAACCAACAATTAATGATTCAGGCGTGATCCGTTTCACAATTTAGACGTGTGGACGGGTTGGCTGTCCGAACCGAAGTGCCGTCCGACCGCGCTTCGTGCCGTTTATAAGCGGGTCGCGCAGCCCCTTCCGATCGCCCCACTCCGCACGCCGCCTGAGTCGTTGAGTGTTTCGATATTGCCACAAAAATCATTTTAGTTAAACCAACTGTGTTAATCTTAAAATAATTTCAAATAAAAACAATGCCTTAATAACTAACGCCGACATATACTATCTATACTAATAATAATAATAATATATAAAGAGGAAAGAATTTTTTGTTTGTTTGTACCGAATAGGCTCCGAAACTACTGGATCGATTTTAAACATTTTTTCACCAATAGAAAGCTTAATTATCAGGAAGTAACATGAGTATAATTTATTTTCAAAAAAATTAGAGATTTTCCTTTAAAATTCATTATTTGGCGTGCGCTGAGAAAATTGTTGATGAAATATAAAAAAATATGTACTACATGATTAAATTAAGTACTCATTATTACCTACAAAAAAGTTCTCGGGGGAATATATCTAACTATCATACTTAATTCACAATAGCAGCTTTTGTGTTCCAAGATTTAATTAGATCGCCTGTAGATACAAAAGTTGGTTACATTCGTATCGTAGTATCAATTCTTATTCAAATAAATATTTTTATTATCAAGGGTATTTATGTAGCAGTAAAATACTTTACTGTTACTTTTATCCCGATATTCCAACGGAATCGAAACTTACGCGGATGAAACCGCGGGGCGCAGCTAGTCTCAAATATAGCAATTTAGATCTCTGTATAAAACATGCTGAAATGCCTGTACAAAGTGTTAATTATATTTTTCATTTCTTTCAGGTAATTATCTGGTCGCAGTAAATGGAAATCGATGGTACACTAGAATAATAGACAGAAGTAAAACTCTTGTTAAAAAAACTCGCCCGGGAACGTACTTTACGACTTTTTAATTCTGCTACTAAGCAGCCAATACCCGTATTGCCGTATTTCTGTTTGAAGGTTATTCAAGGGTGCCAGTGAGACTTTGAGCCCGTTATATCTTAGTGTTGATTTTCGTAAATTAGATTTTAAAAATTAGATTAGCCTATGTGTTTTCCAGAACTTAAACTATCTACATTCCAAATTTCATCTAAACAGGTTTAGTAGTTACGGAGATACATGGTAACAAACATTCACACATACACACAGACTTTCGCATTTATTATATTAGTAGGATTACTAATGTAAACGCAAGTTTCTGACGCTGGATGTTTTTTACTCTTTCAGGCAAAAACTACTTGTCTTTACAGTACTATGGGCTTTACATTAATATAGCTTATACATCAGCGTAATCCATATGTAACTTTTTCCGGGTACCACGCGGGCGAAGCCGTAGAGAGAGGCTAGTATGTATATACTTCTTCTCATTTTGTAAAAGCAGGGACTTCAGTAGTAAAATATTTATACTCTTTTATGGCCCGTTTTACGCGATGAAGGAGCGTGCCGTATCTTCCCCTTCCTTGTTCTCTGAGAAAACCCTAAACTTTTCACCCCTTAACCTCGGATAATGTTAGAGTTGCCACTGAGTCACATCTCTAAACCGGAGCGAATCTACTGTTGCCTAGGGGTGTGATCGTTTTTATCGATAATCTAGAAATTATCTGAGTTGGATGTTTTATATAATATCATCTTCCCACTGCACCCTTTTACGGGTTAAACCAACAGGGTAAGAAATATCTCAAAAAATCCTGTGTGTCCTTTATATATAGCTTTAAAGTGTGTGAAAACATAAATTATATTCAATTATAGCGGGAATTTCCGAGTAAGTGGAGTGGTTTTTAAAATATAGGTCAAAAGGGACGAAAAAATATCAGGTTATATGGAAGGATATTCATTTTGCATATAATATACGGAAACTATGAAATAATATTCAATTATAGTATTTTAACTATTTGAGTTAATTGCCGAAACGTGGATAAAAAAAAAACTATTTCCTAAAAACCTATATTTTTACAGATATAAGTTTTCAAACTAATATTTAACATAAACTTTTGCTATATGTATGCATCAGTGCAGTAAATGAAATAACTTGTCATCGATGAAATGAGATCCAATCTGACTTAGTCAATCGACATCGTTCAAATGCCTTATATCGATACATCTGTCTGCGATGATATTTATTGTCATTTCCCATCACTAGTGGAGCGGATACGTGTTATTGTTATGGAAATGATTATTGCTAAGATTTGTGTCTTGATGCGGAAGTATACAATCTTTACTGACATTCTGTTTGTGGAATTGAATCGTTTACTGCAATTCGATTATTTGACGGTTTTGGGCAATAAAATAAACTGTAGAGTGAACACATTCACAAGCAGATATAAAATGTTTTATATAAAATTAATAGAAACACACGCTCACGGCTGTATTTCCCATCCTCAAATACATATACAGTGAGTAGATCTTTGGGGATACCAGGTAGGGGAAGTCACAGTCAGTCCAAACATTACATCTGGTAGGTACATGCCCGCGTTTTGCAATTAGTTAGCATTCCACGTGACAGTTTTTTTTAAGCCCATCGCCACTTACTGGAACACTACCTGATGGCACATGCCTTTATTATTTTGGTAGAACCAAAATATTAATGGCATCCTCTGTGTTGGCCTAGTGGACGGCACCCCGACTTTCGATCCGAAGTTTGTAACTTTGAACCTGGCGCACCAATGGATTCACCCAACCGAATATAATCGCGCATTGACACGTGTCCAAAATGGTGAGAAAAAACATTGTGAAACCGGCATGCACTAAAAAATATAAGACATAAATGGCTGTTTTTTTTATTGCTTTGATTTAGAAGCTTGATATTTTTACAGCTCTACAGGACCGCAGAACTACGTATTTGATATTTATTTCAACTAGATATAAACGCGTTTATGAAATAAAGAGTCTTGACGGACAGACAGACACACGGACAACTTAAAAATGAAAATAGAAAAACCTTAAAAATGAAAATAGAAAAACTCTATGTCACATGCGTTCCAATAGTAAAAGTGAAACTGTTATTTTCAAAATAGGTTCTGTAAAAAGGAGTTTACCTCCAGCCTGAACAGTTCAGTACAGTTCATCTCTTGGTTCAGAATGCTCGCGGCTCCGCTCAGGGGTGCCGTTAGCAGAAATACTAACATAAAGCAGGGTTATGATTTTGGCCTGTGGACGTGGGTCGGACACAGACCATGGAGAATAGTTAGTTCAATTCAGAAGCTTTTAAGCGGCACTGATATCAGACTCTGTGAATCAGAAAAAATAAACCAAGCAGAGTTTGTTGCCTGATTCTTCTAGGCATGGTCGCGCGCGAGGAATCAGCGTAAATTCACTTTCAAATTTTAAATTCATGTAGTTTTTAAGTTGACGTTTCTATATAATCCTTGTGATTTCAATGAATAAAAAAATATTAACTTTGACTTTGACTTTGAATTATCTTATGTATTTTTTTTAATAGTAATGCTGGTCATTTTTTTGTTGGATGATGTTGTGTACATGATGATGCCCCAAAGTAAGCAAAAATGTATTTTTATAAATACATGCATTTTATACATAGAAAACACTGGTTATTGAGTTATTCCAAAAACCCCTCCTTATAATCCCTCTTAGAGGAGAAAACTAGAATCAAAAAAAAGTATAGAAATCCCCCTTGATTTCCACTTAAGGGGGAAATCTGGAATGGAAAAAAATATTTTTCCAGATTACCCCTTAAAAAAAAATATTTGAAAATTCACCTTAGGTGGAAATGTGGACTCTAAAAAAACCGATGAACGAAAGACGATGGTTAACAACTCATTTGGTTATAAAACTTCACAGATAGACAGACAGGTTGCCTTGATAGTGCGTGGTTACCTTATTTATACATTTTTTTTACATCGCATATCAAATGCGCCTACCCACCCACAGTAGTTAGAAAACACTCTCAACTGAGACTCGCAGACTCACAATTGGATCGCCGCTGTGTTGACCACAAGGAATTTGCAACTTGTAACTAAATTCAAATTAATACAATTGTTTATGAAGAAGTTCAGGTTTTTATTCAGTCACAAAACTCAAGGTGTCCAGAATTCTGAACATAATTTTTCTTTTTGGTGACCGTGGCTGGAATATTGCAGATTTCATTGGTATCTGCAATATTGAGGCTCATGTGTTGCCTCTCTGAAGGACTATCTGATACTTGTGATTTTAATGAATAAATCCCATTAAATTTTAATCTAAGACAAGTGCAATTATTGTTTTCCTCTGGCAGTTACCTTGCTATTTAGATTACACTGTGCCGTGGATATAAGGGCCACATTTTTCGGCGCTGTCTCAAGAGGATTGGGAAGGACAAGATAAATAATAGTAAAATTGTGATGGCGGATGAGGTAACGAGTGATTTCGGATCCTTGTCTGTTTGAAATAGGGGCAAACTTTGGAAGTTTCTCATACCTACGTGTTTTATCGGAAATTAATATATTTGTATGAAGTTTTACAACGGAAGCTGACCCAGTCCTACTAACTTTTAGGTAACGCGTCAGCGATATCCCGAGAACTTATCTTTATCATCTATGTCATGTGTCATTTTTATTGTCCTTCAAAGTCTCATAAATGGATATTGTTAAAAATGTGACAGATGACATACAGTTCCATCTTTGTTACCCTTAACAATTTAAAAGAAACCTCTCGTTTTATAAAACTATCAGACGTGATTTGCGTCCACATTAGTGGCTTAAGCGTATACCGTGGCATACCATGTGACAAGTGTGGACGATATTTTGTCTAGTGGATAAAATATGAATGCGGTGACACGAAATTATTAAAAACAAAACAAACACGCTCACAACTGTTTCCCGTGATGGATACTCCGATCTTTTGGAACGAACCGATATGCCTTAGAATGTTTTGTCCTCTTGTGTATGTGTGTGTGTGTGTGTGTGTGTGTGTGTGTGTGTGTGTGTGTGTGTGTGTGTGTGTGTGTGTGTGTGTGTGTGTGTGTGTGTGTGTGTGTGTGTGTGTGTGTGTGTGTGTGTGTGTGTGTGCGTGCGTGCGTGCGTGCGTGCGTGCGTGCATGCGTGCGAGCGTGCGTGCGTGCGTGCGTGTGTGTGTGTGTGAATGTTTGTTACCACGTATCTCCGTACTAAACCGATTTTATGCTACTTTTATTAACATACCACGTAAGCGCAGCCGCGGGAAACAACTAGTGTATACTAAATTTATTAAGTACCTAGCTCTCAATAAATCTGCAATAAAAATTATTACTCGGAAAATTCGGAAAAAATTAAAATCGTTTTGTTTTTTTCCAATGGCCGCCTCCGACGGTTGTTATCATTTTTAATTTAGATGGAATCCCATTATGTTATCCTTTAGGTAATCAAATTCTCTTTTTTAATAAAAATAGCGTTGTATTTTTATGAAGCTTGTATAAAGCCATTTTTTTTGTAAATTTAAACGAGTGCGGTTAAACAACAGTTAAAATTTTATTCCAAAAACTATCGTGAACTTGACTATTCATATTGTAAAAACCGGAATTTTCACGTACTGCACTATCGGTGAAGAAACCGACTAAGTTTCGACTCACGTGAGTGCACGGCGCGACGCGGAAGCAGAAAGTCACGACCGCTCACCCTGATGAAGACTCTCTGAATGAGTCGAAACTTAGTCGGTGCCTTCACCGATAGTGCAGTATTTGAAAATTCCCGTTTTTACAATATGAACAGTTAAAATATAAAAAAAACACCTTCAACCCTCATTTGGAGATCCTGAGATCTACTAAGAACGTAGATCCACAAGGATACTAGGTAGGAGGTTGACAGAGGTATGTCCAAACATAAAATTATGTTACACTTCGTACAACTTTTATGAAAAACGTGGGGTTTTTCATAAAAGTTGTAACGAATATTGCTAACGCATTCAGTATGAAATAATTAAAATCCTACTAATATTATAAACGCGAAAGTTTGTGAGGTTGGATATTTGTTACTCTTTCACGCAAAAACTACTGAATGGATTTTGATGACACTTTACAGTAATATAGCTTATACATCAGAATAACACATAGGCTACTTTTTACCCGGGTACCACGCGGACGAAGCCGTGGGCAGAAGCTAGTGAAATACTAAAAATATATTCTAATTGTACAACTTAGGAAAATACCGAGTCTTAAGAAACCAATGCTCCATCTTATCCTATGTTTAATTTAAAGTACAGTCAGCGTTTATAAAATGTTCATATTTTTTTTATATAACAAATGTGGCAAACACAGCCTACCTGTTGGTAAGCCGTTACAGTAACCTATGGACGCATGCGAGACCAGAGATATCACTCGCTGGTTGCCGACCCCTGAGACATAACGGGTGAAAAGACTCATGTGTCTGTAATTTCACCGATACCCATACCCTTTGAACCGGAACACAGCAATGCGGGCATTACTGCTTAGCGGAGAAATTACTCATTAACTTGTGTTAATGAGCTCTGCTTACTTTTATTTTATTTTTTTTTATTTTATTTTTTCAAATTAAAGTAATTTTACATTATAAAGTTTCTGCCAAACTGTACAACAGTTTGACGCTAGGTAATGCTGTCTCAAATGAAAATGCCCAGCATTATTTACTAGCTTCTTCCTACGGCTTCGCCCGCGTGGTATCCGGATAAAAAGTAGCCTATGTGTTATTCTGATATATAATCTATATTACTGTAAAGTTTCATCAAAATCCGTTCAGTAGTTTTTGCGTGAAAGAGTAGCAAACATCCATCCGCACAAACTTTCGCGTTTAAAATACTATAGTAGGATTTAAGATTTCTGAGTATCGAATTTCTGAATTGATTTGTTACAAAAATACAAGCACCTTTATTTATGTAACCTTATTTGTTAAAGTAGATAGGAGGTGTAGTTAGCTACCTTTTTGGTAGCGAGCGTGCATCAGTTTTTCGACTGCATTTTGTGTTGGCCCAGTCAAACTGACGTGGTCACGGTGGCGGTGGCGGCAGCCGCCAGTACATTGACGCGAACTAAGACAACATTTTTCCTTTGATCACTACCGCCATCGCGTTTGTTGACTTGGTTTTTATCAAGAGACATTCACACGATTTATTTCTTTATAATTTTATAATCAGCTTATTTTTCAACAGGGAAAATACTCGACAGAATGAGTAAAGGCCTAACAACGGCAATAAGCGCCATTGTTGAAATGGCATTGTTTCAGAACTTGTTACAGCTGACTGTACTCAAATGAGCTCCAATTTTTAAACGCCACAAAATATATTTTCCTTATTTGCGGCCTTATTTGGTAGCGACAATGAGGTATTAAATAAATTAAAGGGAGATGGCGTTTTTATGCTTTCACCACACTGGTTCTAAGGGATAAATAACTCTGGTTTGATTTTCCCAAAATTTACTCTAGAAAGTCTAGACATAAACATAATATGCCTGACCGGTCTTGTAAATTATTTTTTTATAATCAGTAACTTATTTTCTATATCTAATAATAAAGCAGAAGACACTGTTTTTAGTTTTTTTTTGTTTTAAACTCTGAAAGTATCAGTCGAATTTGAAAAAATATTTTAGCATTTGATAGTCCAATTTATGAGGAAGGTTATAGGCTACTTAATATCACGCTACGATCCTTAGGAGCCGAGCAAAAGAAGTAATAGCACGGTCAATGCGCGTAACCTAGGACACAGAAAATCCAAGTGTGGAATCAGATGTATTTGTGTCAGTTCATGCTTATTTATTTGATTACTAGCTTCTGCCCTTCTGCCCACGGATTCGCCCACGTGGTACCCGGATAAAAAGTAGTCTATTTGTTATTCTGATGTATATGCTATATTACTGTAAAGTTTGATAAAAATCCGTTCATTAGTTTTTGCGTGAAAGAATAACAAACACCCATCCTCACAAACTTTCGCGTTTATAATATTAGTAGGATTTCTATTAGAATATGCACAACAGATTTTAACGAAATATTTACGCGTCAACAATGTTAAAAGGTACATTTACTGAAAATATACCACCAATTTGTTGCAGACAAAATATTTATCTTACTTTATTCCCAGGAATAAATAAACAACTTACTTGAAAAGCTACTTTAGAGCAGAAATTGTCTTACATTCAGTGAGAGTGACACACGGATACAGAGTTAAACAAGATCATTTTACAGAATTGAAACTAATAGAATACAGAGTTGTTGAAAATCCTATCTACTTATTTAATAAACGTCAAAGTTTTGATGTTTATAATAATAATAAAAATAATAATGCTGGACATTTTCACACAGCATCATCTAGCCCCAAAGTAAGTAGAACTTGTGTTATGGGAACTACATGACTATACTACTTATATACTTAGTTTAGGGCTTTACTTATAAACATTAGGTATTTATTAGTTAATTAACTAAGCACTTCTTTTTCTCGTTGTAATTTCATTGAATTTGAAGATGAAAACTAAACACAGCTGAAAACTATTTCACCTAAACAACTGTTTAAAAATTCATAAGTTTGTTCCTCAATCTCCGTAACGGCTGAACTGTTCAATAAATGAATTTCCAGTAAATGTACCTGCTAACATTGTTGACGCGTAAATATTTCGTTAAAATCTGTTGTGCGTGTTCTTGAATGAAATTTAGAAGAGGTGTTCGTCATCTAAAATAACACATAGGCTTTTTCAACTGGGTGCCACGGAGGCTAATCATTCAAATTGAAAAAATACAAGAATCAATGAATGAAAATACTTTACTGTACAGCACAAGATAACAAAATAAACATAAACTTAACACAACTGAGAGTACAATGAGCGATCTTATCGCTCAAATGTGATCTCTTCCAGACAAGTAAATCAAAAAATTTTGTTATTGTAGATTAAAAGAAAAAAACGTAATTAAAAACCTTTACTCCTATTATCTATTTCAATGCACTCCCTAGTATAGTGTGGCTATAAAACCTTCCTTGAAATCATACTTATTTATCGCAAAATCCGCATTGGTTAAGCAGTTTTTGGAATAAATAGTTACAGACAGACGAACACACGAATAAACAAAAAATCTCGATTCACTAAGTAAAATGTTGGCCATCCAGAGCAGCCGTATGTCCCAAATTGACTCTCAAACTCACTGGATGCTAGGTACCTCGCCCTAGGAAGTTATTTTTTCAAACTTTTACTCCTTCAGCACTAGACCGTTTTATAAGTGAAGCTGCATTTACATAGAAAGCAGATAACCGCCATCCCGTTGTTAGCGAAGCTATCCGCTATCCGCTAGAAGTGACGCGAAATCCGAAAATAAACACAGCTACATCCGCGCAGCCATACTTCCCACCCACTAAACCTTGCTAGCTTGCGAATGGTTTCCAATTTTATTGATAAATTACCCAAAAAACCATTCTGCATGACCCGACACTAGGATTCCCTATTTCGTGGGTATCAGGAACGACGAGAAAAAATACCACCCGCACCCCTTTCTTGTTCTATGATACTAGTAAATAGGAGTAGATAAAATCAATATGTCGAAAACGGATCCCTTATAGTTCCGTAATGCCCTGTCTGTACACCCGTAACTTATTTTTCGTTTTCTCCCTCAGTTTATTGTCGAAATATATTTTGGCGCAAGATGTGTTTTTTTCTTCTACCTTTATGGTGATGATTTTATGCATGAAACTCGGTATAGTAGCGAGTAGATAGGAATTGTCAACAAAAAATGGTGCGACGGATTTCCAAAGAAAACTTTAGGAGGTAGGTTTGAGGCAACAAAGGCAGATCGCTCACTGGTTAGTCGTCGTGACACGGTTAAGTCGTGTAATTTTGAACCTACGGTAAGTCAGGACAAGTTTATTTTTAAGACGCCCGCGCCTCGATCCTTGATTCTGTGAGCGCCTTGCATACAGGACTTTTAACTCATCCGGGAGCACCATATGTTCAAATTTGAACGCCTAGACCGTGCCGCGACTTACCAGTGAGCGACGCCCCTAACATGGCGTGTCTAGGGCACGTTTTTTATTTTTGTCCGTAGAATAATGCGCGAGTTACGTATCTATGCGCCGATAGTCAGCGGCTGGCAACCTGCTTTTTGCGTGAATGTTCCCTTAGCTTCGTTGCGATTTTATATCGTTTTAAGAGCCGTTCGCTTTTATTGGAAAACAGGAAAATATTACTTAAATAGTTTCCTGATAAAAAATGCTATAGGAAAACGAAGAGGAAAATGTGAGAAATTTTTAATAATAATTGACTGTAACTAATTAAAATAACACAATCGTTGTTTTGATTGGAAGAATGCAGGGTGACTAAGAAAAAGCAAGTGAAATGACGCAACAGTTTGGTTTAATGGTGTGACATCTCAACAGCTGTCAATCAACTTCGTGAGGATACCGAGGCATGCCCTAGAACCAAAAAGTCGAAGGCATGCGCCATGCCGGTGTTTCAAGGCGCGGCGATGGGCTTGCAAGCTGTCACGTGAAATGCGGGCATAAATGTAATGTTTAGACGTGCCTCTACTACTCCCTAGCCCTGGTATCCTCAAAGCCGGTAGAAAATGTAACAAAATATAACTTAAAACTTCTCGCTTCATACGCGGATCTCGCTTCATAAATTTGTAAATTTTTCAAAGATATATTCAACGTAACCGTAACGTAAACGTTAACCCCACACGTTGGGTTATGCCGTTAACGGGAAATATCTAGATGTGATCCGTTTAGCAAAAAGATAATTTGGTAAAAAACAGAACAGGTCTGTGTCTAGCATTCGTTGGATAAAGCTAACTTGACGATTAAAATTATTAAGCCACATAAAAGCACAATACTAATAATGGCACGTTAGGGTGCGACGCACGTGCCCACTTTATCTACTCGAGAGAGATTTACGGCCACCAATCGTGATTTAACGCAGTGTGCGCCAGACCTAACAACCTTGCTACAAAGAAATGACACAGTTAAATGTAGACGTAGTAGGAGAACTGGTAAAAATTATCGTACTTATAAAATAAAGTATAGTAAAAAAATTAATATAAATGTTAATTTCGGATTACCATGATCCATATTTATTAATATGAAGAGAAACAAAAAAAAACAATTTGTTAGTAGACAAAGCAAAAAAAAATATGATAATACAGGGTTTCCCAGAATATGTATAGAGGTACAAACCCAAAAGGGATCTACACATAATAAGTAACAATTTTTGATATGACATTTTCAAAAATGCTGAGAAGATGGCGGTAAGAAACAGCTGTTTTCAGTTAAAACTCAAGAAATCAGCTGTTTTAAATTGACAATCTGATATCACACATTTCGTTCTTTTAATATTCGTCTTATAGTTGAAACCCTTGTAAAAACGACTATTTAAAGCGTATTTTAAAATTAAGGGTAAAGGGTGGTTTGGAAATTCAACTTTTATAGAAAATAGAAGTCTAGAAAATAGTTTCAATCAATGGTTAGTTTTGACCGTTTATTTTGAACTCGAACTCAAGGAACTTAGTCAATCAATCAGTCAAGACTTGTTCTTTTATACATACATTGAAGATGTGATGGATGGTACCACGGTACTCGAAATACCTGATACCCACGACACAGGGATTTCAGTGTGGGATCAGGTCTATGTATCTTTTGTGTGTTTATTTATTATTATTTTATGTAAACTATAGATTTAATTTTAGAAAATAAAGTATTCTAGTTGGAAAATTATCATCATCATATAATATCTTAGTCTTCCATAAGTCCATTGGATGTATATATTTATATAAGAAAACCTACCGTTACGTTGATTCTACTGTGGCTTAAGCCACAGTAGAAATCTGACTAATTTGACAGCACTAAAATTTAACTAACTCTTTCTTTCTTGGACTTGTTGGGTAAAAGAGAGCGACAGTTTAAATTTAGTTTAGTTTGTGAACTACAGAATCGAGGCCATAATCAACCTATTGTTTATGTTTGAACCATCTAAGAATCCTGAAATTTTAACTTCAGATTGCTAAAAACTGTGAAGACAAATGCCTGGGCCCTGGAACCTGGGACCTATTTAAAAAAGTATATTCACAAAATGTAAGGTCCAACTTTCAGCAAATAATTCACTCTATTTAATTAAGTTCCCAAGAACTTCTATCTATCTCTTTTTAACTCACTATCACCATCTCTGTCCTGATAAATAGTGTCTCATTAAAATATCTGCCTGCAGTTTTCGCTGCTATACGTCTTTTTGAATTAAGTATTTGTTTTAAACTTCTATATAAGTTAGTGCTAGTAATGAGAAAAGGTTCCTATGCATTCTTTTGAAACTTTCAGGGGCTGTATTTTTTTGGCCGTCATTTATCAATAAATATTTGGAGAAATTCAAGAATAATATTAAGTTAGGTACATGGGAATGTATCTTCCGGGCAATCTTCCCATTAAAATAAATGGGACTTTTCGTGGAGACCAATTTCGCAACTAAGGCGACGTAAAAACGGTCGAGCGAATGTGTTCCTTACAAACGTTCTTCAAACTAAACGGTAAGAACGCATTTTCACCGGCTACATTTGTTCGGGTTCCACGCGTAAAATACGTTAAAATTCTCACAACTTAAATCATATATTTTTTTATTTGTCACTGTCAATGCCAATCAGCTGTCAATGTCAGTCCCAAAGCAGGGCGGGAAAAATAAAGAGCGACAATAATATTCCTAAATGAAGGCCGTTCGTCTGGAGCTATGATGTGACTGAAGTGTTATAAATAGGTTGTTGATGTTTCATTATGAGTTCAGAGTGATGCATTAGCAAGATATGGAGTGAAAGGTATGAACTGAAAGCAGGATGCTGGAAAGTTACCAGAAAGTAAACACGTTCGCGACTGTAGTCCCCATGATGAAAATTCTCAGATCACTTAGAACATAAACCTAGGTACGAAGTAGGGGATAGTCAGAGACACGTCCGAACATTATATTGGCACATGCCACGTTGTTTATGTAGACACTTCTATATGATCCTTGTGTTTTCAAAGAATTAACCTATTGACTTTGACTATGACTTTGACAATTTAATAATAATAATTCCTTGTGGACCATTATTATTCCATCCATAAAAAGGACCATTATTATTATTTAATAATAATAATGGTCCTTTTTATGGTTTCTGGTTATGGATTCGCTGATATCGGACATACAGGAGGAAGCACCCTGGTGTATCTGTTTGCCGACGACATTGTTCTTGTTGGAGCAAATGCACTTAAGGTACAGAGTAGACTGGTAAAATGGCAGGAAAAATTGGAGAGTGTCCTACTGAAGATCAGAAGAACGAAAACTAAACATCTGTTCTGCGATTTCGGTGGCCCCTCCAATTTCACTCCTATTGCCTTAGATGATGTATCCCTGCCAGTTTGCTCCGACTTTCGGTACCTCGGTTTATTAATCCAGAACGATGGCGAGATAGACCGGGATGTGAGGAACAGAATAAATGCGGGATGGATGAAATGGCGACAGGTTACAGGAAATACATGTGATCCACGAATGCCCTTACATTTTTTTTGATAAATATGTAATATACATAGAAAACACCCAGACCCGAGACAAATATTTGCAGATCTTACAGACATTTGTTCCGAAATTGAACCCGCAACCGTCCCAAAGGGACTATTGCGAGCGACATTCATCTTCTTCTTTTTTCTTTCATATTTTGGACAATTTCACACAGCATCATCTAGCCACAAAGTAAGCAGAGCTTGTGTTTTGGGAACTACATAACTGATATACTAATTACATATTTTTTTTGGTTCATACATACGTAATATACACAGAAAACACCCAGATCCGAGACAAATATATGCAGATCTTACAAACATTTGTCCCAGGGCTGGAATTTAACCCGCAACCCGCACTGTGTCACAGAGTTCGTCAAATTGAAAAAGGCCACGTTTTTCTAACGATCCGTTTCAGTTGGAAAGTAACCGGTTGAACGGTATAACGGCTATAAAACGGTTATGAAAACTAACGTCCGCTATCGTCTAGACAGTTAGGAATGTGTTTGGCTGCTTGCCCGGCGGCTAAGAGTTTGTACATTTCATTAAGCGGAAATTGAAAAAGGCATGATGGAATCTGTTTACTCTGTTTTAACGAGGGTTCAATGTGCCAAGGTTTATTATCAGCCGAAGATTTTAGAACATAGGCCTCAGAATATAAATAGATTCGTAGTCAATAGAAAGAAAAAAGTCTTTATTTGAGCATATAAAAAATAAATAAAAAAATATTAAAGTAAGCTTAGTCTAGTTACTTATACTAACCAACACCATAATAACTACTTATCTACTTACAAATTAAAATATAGCTTTTTTATTCATTGAGAGCACAGGGATCAGTTCATTTATAATATGTATGTATATGGGGTTTTCTAAGTTTAATATGTATGTATTTAGAAAACAAAAGTATATTAGTAGTATATCAGTCATGCAGTTTCCATAATACAAGCTCTGCTTAGTTTGGGGCTAGATGATGCTGTGTGAAAAATATCCAGTATTATTTATTTTATTTAACTCAGTTTATAAGAATCTTTTAGTAGTTTTTGTAACCGGCCTACCGCGATACAGGCTAATCAATTTCAATGTTTTAAGTATTTATTTAAGAGATAAAACTAGTATTTTTATGTACAATTCTAGTGTTACTTAATCCTAGGAATCACAAACGTAATATATAAAAACGTTAATTTAAGTAATAGAAACTGAATAAAAACTTATAAA
Source organism: Perizoma flavofasciatum (assembly GCA_958496245.1). NCBI lineage: Eukaryota > Metazoa > Arthropoda > Insecta > Lepidoptera > Geometridae > Perizoma > Perizoma flavofasciatum. Next base: position 1,631,132 of record OY292443.1, on the reverse strand, counting down.
AATATATAATCAATACAAACAAGATACGTCCCCGCACGAGGACAACTAGAAGTCAAGATTATAACCTACTTAGTGATAAATAAGTATTGATTTATTGTGACCTATTTTCTTGGTAGGTACATAGTTTGTTTATTTTCTTTCAGAACGCCGTTAGCAGTTTTAAAACGTGCAAACACAGCTCTACGATTGAAATAATGTTCTTTGATAGTTTTCTGCCATAATTTCACTCACTTGACATGGAGTTGGCCTACTTTGGGAGAAAACTTATTTTCCTTATTAAAACAAAGAGAGGTATATTTACTTTACTTAAGGCTCTTGCCAAGAAGCGAGCGTATTTCTCATTAGTTCGTTTACAGGTCACAGAAAAAGTAGGTGAAAAAAAGTATTCTCCCACTTGCACGAGATTTGCTTCATTTTAAAAATAGGTTAATCGGCTATTTTCTATACGAAACGAAATAACACGCTAGCATTTTCCAACACAACAATAATATAAATTGCTGGACATTTTTTTTTTAATTCCACATCAGAAGTTTTAATAAAGAACAAAGACCGTGCGCAACCGAATTGGCGGGAATGGACATCAGATAATATACCTACATGGCTAATATAGGCATGTAGGTATATATATATCATAACTTTATTAGAGTGACAAAAACTCTTGGGTTTGAAAATGCTCCAACTCTAACCTATTGTTTTGCAAAAGGATCATTAAAAAGAATAACCAGCCTTGTTTTCTTGCCTTTCTTGCCAGGCTTGGTCGCGGAGGAACAGGCAATAGATAAAAATCGACGTTTCAAAGTGATTCTTGTGATTTTATTGAATAAATTAATTTTTACTTTGACTGGGAATGGACATCAGAATAATGTACCTTTTCTGGATGTTTTCATAATCACAATTTTGAGTAGTTTGATAAAATAAAGGAGTAGTTCATCGGAAGAAGAATTAGGTTTTATTGTTTCCTTGCTTATCAGAGGCAAGTCTCGGCCGAAATAGGATTAAAACGGCCTCATTTAGTTAAAAAGTTTCTAAGCCATGGTACGGCCCCGTCAATTTCTTTATTACGGAGACCATAATATATTACCTTTCTGTCCTAGTAATGTATCTCGTCCCTCATTACGTTTCATACCTCGTTTCCGACCAGTTATTTTTTTTAAACTTTTACATCAGCTGACCTACCTCCCTTGATCTAACTTTGTTCAGTTCGTCTGCAAAATACTTAGCAATATCCTAAACTTCTATAACTTGTAAATGGAAAAGAGTTCGCTTACCAATTTTTAAAAGCTTTGGACATGATACGAAATATTTGACCAAAAATGAAATAAATTTTCATTAGGTATACAAAATTATGAACTGAGACTACTATTTGTCAACTATTTATGTAAATAAGCTACCTACAATATTGCACGGTAACATTTTATAAGCATATCATGTCTTTAAAAACAAAGATAATAAATCTGAGGGTGGATGTATTACAAAATACTACTTTATTTTCAAAAATAGTATGTGTCTTTATGCCTAGACTTGTAGTCTAGCTAGAATCGCGAAAGCCCAGAATGAGAAGGACAAAAAAATATTAAATATATATAAACAATAGTCAGGTAAATTCATTTTTGAAATGTTTAAATTCATATTTTCTAATTATATATGAATTTCAGCATTTAAAAATGAATACAAAACATTAGCAATATTATGATTAGTTGATACACTAGACTACTAGCTAACACTATGCCTAGAACCGCTATTTATGAAGTAGACTTTGGAAAATTTAACGAGAGCTTTTTTGTGATTTCTTAAATGAATAAAATAAAAGTAACTACTTGGATTTACTTGGATTTGTAATGGTAGCTAGACTTTGGCATTTTGCTGCAAGTCTTTGCCACTAGCAAAATGGCAAGTCTCACATTTTGCTAGTATAATTAGGGGCTGGCTACGCCAACATCACAAGAAACCATCGGTACCTGATATAGCTTACCCACAAATTGAATTGGGCAACTTCTTAAAATTCCATCACAATAGCCTGTCGGTTATAAAAAAATATTATCTCGAAAGGTCGCGGTGAGGGTAAATCGAATTTTTGGAGCAAGATTGTTCCATTAGATAATGTGCCTTTTTGTTTGGCTCAAAGGCATGGAGGTGGTTGCCGGTACCCCGGTCGGTAACCGACTACAATCTTTCTTTACTAATATAAAAGCTGAATCGTTTTTCTTTTTTGTTTAAACGCGTTAATCTCTGAAACTACCAGTTACATTAGGAAAATCTTTTTACCCTATTCTTGAGAAAGGTTATAAACTAACATCACGCTACGATCCTAAGGAGCCGAGCAAAAGAAGTAATAGCACGGTCGGACGATGTGACGTGGTGGCCAAGGGCGGCCTTGACATTTTTTTTTCTTATTGAATTTATTATTTTTTGATTAGGACTCGGCGTAACTCGATCCGTGGCATCAATTATGTCAAGGCATTGACGATTACAGGCGAAGATGCGGGTTTAGATCCGCTAAATCGGATTATTTGGGTAAAATAATAAATGTAGACATTCTACCCTCTTATTCATAAATAACTTTAGCAGCGTGCTAAAAGTTGTCAGCCTCTATCTTTTGATTAGTGGTAGAAAAGGACAAGGTAAGAGTTAGCGATCTACTACGTTACTGAGTTATTCATAAACCTATTATGAATAAGAGGTTTAATATTCTGCTTGAGTGTCATTTTCACTTTAATATTAACAATTTTTTTATCATGATAGGCAACTATCAAAATACAGGCAAAAGGCAGAAATATCAAATATCAAATAGTTACGCCGGGCATTTACCAGCGTCAACATTCCAGCTGTTCTCGAACCGAATGGTCTACTACATGACGATGGTAAGCGGCATCACCCTTGTCCCTTGGGAGAGGGGAAGGCCTTTGGTATGGGACGCCACATGCGTAGATACCCTAGCACCATCTCATCTGTCGGGGACATCAGTTAGAGCCGGCGCGGCGGCTGATTCGGCCGAGAATCTCAAGAGGCGCAAATATAGAAGTCTCGACAGAGCTTACTTATTTGAGCCTTTTGGGGTTGAGACTCTGGGTCCGTGGATAACAGGGGCCCTTCGCGTTTTCAAAATTCTTTCAAGGCGACTGGTCGAGGCGACGCGTGACCAGAGAGCTGGCTTTTATCTGGATCAACGCATTAGCATTGCCATTCAGCGTGGCAATGCGGCCAGTATTTTGATAACGCTTCCATCTGGTAGTGATCTGGATCAGTTGAGCTCTCTATAGATCGTTTGGACGGTCTTTAGGTGGCTAGCTGTTTCATCTATATTTTTTGTATATACCTACTTGTAAATATTTGTATGAATGAATGTATTTTTTCTTAATATTTTAAATAAATATTTATTCTTTCTAGTTTATAAACTGTAAAACTGTAACTGTTGCATAAAGGAGTGTTAGTGCCGACACTAATGTATGGAAGTGAAAGTTGGGTATGGCAGAAGAAACATGAAAGTCGAGTGAATGCAGTGGAGATGAGAGCTTTGAGAAGTATGTGTGGTGTAACTTTGAGTGATAGAGTGAGAAACAGCGTGTTAAGAGAGCAGTGTGGAGTGAATGAAGATGTAGTAATGAAAGTTGAGAAAGGTATGTTGAGATGGTTTGGGCATATAGAAAGGATGGACGAAAGTGTTGAAATGTGAACCGTAGAAGCAGTAGGCGTGGACAGTCCCTACTAGGAATGAAACTAATGGCCTCGATTCTGCAGTACACTAACTAAACTAAATTTAAACTGTCGCTCTCTTTTACTGATAATAAAATCGTGTTTGGCGGAGCAGCAATAAGCTGAGATAGGACCTTTTCGACTAATACACACCATTGCAGCATAGACTGGCCTCGTTAGCACTGGTTAGCACCCACTTATTGTACCTACTCTTCTGTATTTACTGTGTTTCTTTAATTGTTTGTCTTTCTTTTCATTTGTACTTGTCTGTGCTGTATTGTATGCGTCGAATAAAAAACTATCTATCTACAAGCAAGAAAGAGATAGCTACAATTTTAGTGCTGTCAAATTAGTCAGATTTAAGTTTTCCATACAAATTTAGTCGTGATTTCAAAACATGCTAACTATACACACAAAGAAAAGCGGCACGTAATCTGATTTGACAGCAGCACACAGCACTAAAATTATTGCCATCTCTTTCTTGCGTACACTATCAGTAAAAGAGAGCGATAGTTTAAATTTAGTTTAGTTAGTGTACTACAGAATCGAGGCCAATATTAATTTTGAAAGTGTCTCTAGGGACCCGCAGCCCATTTTATCCGGAATCCCTAACGTTAATAACCCATTTCCAATTCGTACACTCAGATTCAATTACCTATGTATGCAATTTAATTCATTTTTAGTTTTCATACTTTGATTGTCGTTTCGTACATTTTGAAATTTTAATTGAAAAAATAAGCCAAAAAGAATGTCATGGATAAAAGTGCTAACTGCGAATGTAACCAGATCAGTAGAGAACACAAGAATAACGAGTTTTAAAAAAAATAGTTTGACCTAATACTTGATCAAAACTTTATATACCTATGTAACTGTTGGGTCTTTATTAATATAACTTGTCAGACGGTCAGTCATAGACATGGGCGTTTTCGTTTTTTACCGCACACGGTTATGTAACCGATATACAGTAGAAAACGGTTTTCAGATATCGATATCAGTCGCAGGATTTTTAGATAGGCAAACTAACAACGAAACGACAAACGCAAACTTGTTCAGTTATTTATCAGTTTAGCAACATGTAACTACGCCGGCGTGAAAACATGGACCAAAAAGAGTTACAATAGAAAGTAAACCATATTTCCAGCTATCTATAATATATTTTTACTCACGCCATTATCATGCAATCATGGCCAATGTTACGTCATATTCGCTCCATATGTCGTTTCGTTTGGTTTTTGGTTTGTGAAGTTTTCGTTTTGTTCGTGTCTGTAACAGTTGAGGTTTTGATAAGTTTTCATGATATCGGTTATGTGGATTTAAACATCGATATGGTATCGATATCTAACCCATATCCGATATCAGTTACGTTTCGATATATCGAACTCATGTCTAGTCAGTCACGCAACGATTTTATATATTTAGATGAATGCATTTTGCTGAATTTATTTGAAATTAGGAAACTGGGTTACTATTAATTTTACTCTAATTTCTACCCAATTTGTTTCTCACAATTTTAAACCTGATTAGGCCTTTGAGAGGCCGACATTTTCTCTAATTGGAAATTTAATTTCCTTTTGAGATGAATCTTTTCCTTCACTTTACGTTTTTGGCCGAATCGTTTTGTATTTCCGTTTATTTCATAAATTCATAAATTTTCTCAAGAAAACAGCTAATCCTACGAGATACGAAGGAGATTATGCTAATGAGACTATTTGTCTGAACTGTGGCAAGTGTTTAAAAAAAACACGTTCACGACTATATTCCCCATGGACATCCTCAGATACATACTACGTTAGTAGATCTTTGAGAATACCAAGTACAAGGTAGTCAGAGACGCGTCCAAACATTATATTTGCACAAGCTCGCATTTTTACAATAAATATATAATTAGTATTCACTTGATAGGTTATAATCCCATCGCCGTTTATTGGAACACTAACTGATGACACTTACCTTCGAATTTCCGGTTTTATTTTAAAGTTCTTCATATTGGTACGTATAGGTGGCGCTGTGCATTGAGGTTTTATTTACAATATAAAATTTGGCTTCATTTTTTCATACGACTTAAGTAGCAATACAAAGCATACAAAGCAAAGTGTAAAAAATAAACCACCGATTTAAACCACCTTTCTTATTAAGACCCAGTGGGGTCGCATTTCTTTTTTTTAGTGTTTTTAAATCAAATGGACATCGCGGTAAAAAATATTCAGGCAAAACAAAAATAAAAATAATTCTGGACACCGGTTCTGTTCTAGTCAGACTCTCGAGTCTGGATTTCGTCTAGCAACTCTGTATGAAGCCTTCTCCATATTGCCACAGCGTAAGTCAATCAGAAGGAAAATAAAACAGAATGAAAAACAGGAGTAGTCTTCATATTGTAAAAACGGGAATTTTCACGTACTGCACTATCGGTGAAGGCACCGACTAAGTTTCGACTCATTCCGAGAGTCTTCATCAGGGTGAGTGGTTGCGACTTTCTCCTTCCGCGTCGCGCCGTGCACTGCCTTCACCGATAGTGCAGTACGTGAAAATTCCCGTTTTTACAATATGAATAGTCAAGTTCACGATAGTTTTTGCAATAAAAAAAAGGAGTAGTACTAAATATTTATCTTTTTGCACAAAATTAATAAACCTGGTTACTAAAAATTAATTAATTACTTAAAAATTTGTTAAAACTCACGTAAAACCGTTTAAATATTAAATATCTTTCGAAGTAATACTAGAAATATTGCCATTTATTACTACTAGATAATCACATAGAAAAGAATAGAATAGGATATATCTTTAATGTACATCAGTAAATACAAAAGAAACACGAAAAATAAATTATAATAATAACTAGTAATACAATGGTGACCTTATCGCTGAAAGCGATATCTTCCAGGCAACCTTTGGATGGAAAGAAACTGGAAGAACAAATAAGGACGGCGGCGTACAACCAACATTATAGAGACCGAAAGAAGTAGGACATATAGACACAGGACTACCAACAACAATACTCGTTCTCAGAACGATGAAGGAAAACATAATGAGGATGTAATAGCTTGCCTTTAAACGACTTGATGACCTCTTTGGCGCAGTGGGCGAAGGCCCGCCTGAAGATTGCGGATTCGATTCCCGCTGCGGGAAAAATATTTGTATGGTTAGCTAATGTTTATCTCGGGTCTGTATGTTTTATATCTATAACTATGTATTTATAAAAAAATGTAGTATATCAGTCATATAGTTCCCATTATACAATCTCTGCTTTAGTTTGAGGCTAGATAATGCGATGTCAAAAATGTCCAGCATTATAAAAAAAAAACATTTTAAAATGATGTGTATTTTATAAAGCGGCGATGGGGTAGCAACCTGTCAAGTGAAATGATAACTACTTCATAACGTGCCAAACATTTTCTTTGGACATGTCTTTGATTACTCCCTACTTGATATTCTCAGGGATATGTACTGAGTGTGTATATGATTATGTATATAGAGTTGTAGTCGCGAGCATGTTTTTATATGTGTTTGTTTGTCCGACGATAAGTACCGAACCGTTTATTCAACATTGATGAAACTTAGTAGATACCTATCTACTAAGTTTCATCAATTAAAAAATTAAAAAATTATAGTATAAAATATACCTATATTTTATACTATAATTTTTTAATTCAAATATAAGATTTATAGGGCAGGGGGATTTATTAACTATATGGTTTCAAGACCTCATTCGATCTAATTACTATTTATTAAAAAAAACATATTATAGGAAAATGCTGCAATATTTTTACCATTATATTTACAACATCACTCTTTGATAAAGTTTTCCTTCTAATAAATAAATAATAATGCTGGATATTTTCACACAGTATCATCTAGCCCCAAAGTAAGCAGAGCTTGTGTTATGTGAACTACATGACTGATATACTACTTATATATTTTTTTTTATAAATACATACATATTATACAGAGAAAACACCCAGATCCCGAGTTAAATATTTGCAGATACAAACATTGGTTCCGCGGCGAGAATCGAACCCGCAACCTTCTGCGTCTCAGGCGAGCCTTCGCCCACTGTACCACAGAGGTCGTCAATTCAACTGTGTCTGCAAAGTCTAGCCCCGCTGAAGCGTGTGTGAAGTTGCCATTACAATCTTGGCGAACATATTGCGTCTTTGTCTTATCCGGGGGTACAGAATAAATAATAGCAGTGGCGACACTAAGCACAAGTATGTAGTTGCGGGGTATGGTTTGTTTGAACAATCATTTTGTCAAACAAAAACGTAAAACAGTCTGGAAGAGATTTGCAGTAGGTGGTCTTATATCTTAGAAGCGACTGTTAGATACTTTTTAGCACCTTGAATAGGTTTGTGTAGGGAAAGTGTACGAGAAAGTATTTTCATTCATTAATTTTGTTTATTTTTTTTATTTAATTTATTATTTATTTATTTCATGGCCCATCTAGTTACCTTGCTTGATAATTTTGGGAACACACATTGATAGGTATACAGGAGGGAGATTTAGAGAGACCATGAGGTATAGCTGTGTTCCTTTTCAGCTTTCTTAAATCACTCTTGACTGCCGGGCCTTACGTGGTTTTTAATTATTGAATTCAAAATGCTTAGAGTTATTTTGAACACAAAATATCAAGAATTAAACACTAGTGTAATATATAAAGAATTAAATTCAAACGCTGCAGCAAAATACTTAAAATAAATACTTATCTATTAAGTATGTTATGAAAGTATTAAGTATGGTAGTAATTTATATATTTATTAAAAACGAAATAACCATTAACTATGTTTCTTTTGTTTCAGATCAGGAAGCATCAAACAAAAACTCCTAGCAAAATTCTGCAAGTAAAAATTTGTCGCTAACGAAATAAGACCGTTGTTTGGCTTTTAACCTCGAGGAAGTATTTCAGAGTTTAATTGAATACCGCAAAGTTTTTGCTTTACGGCTCGATTAACAAAGGAGCTAATTTTCATTCCAACATCGAAAATTAAATAATTGACAATAAATTTTCGTTCGAGAACCGGCTCAACTGAAATTCATGAAATAAGAGTGAAGCTGAAATAAAATAACAAAAAATATTCAAAACTAGTGATACGAAATATAGGTTTTTAAAATCAAATCACTAGTCACGAGAAAGAGTTATTTTAGAGTTTATTTTTTATTCAAGTATTTATTTTTACTGTTTTTAATAGTAATAAGAACAGTAAAAAATTATAATAATACTAAAACATACTAAAATTTATGTGACAGTGAACAATATTGTTACAAAATACTCGGTAAATAACAGTGAAAAAATAGGTGATATAATAAATACCATAATCATACCAAGTGATACCAAAATACCTGTTACAAAAACCAAAATACTATCAGAGTGAAAGGTGAAAAGTGACAGTGGGCTTGTGGAAAGTGACTTAAGTGACAGTGTGGCGATGTGCTAGTGGATAATTGATGGTTGAGTCACCGTCACGAATGCTGGCAAACGGGCCATCCGGCCGGCAGGTCAATGACATCGCCGACACTTCTAGTGCTATTTTTGGCACATGGTAAGTAAAATCCAACTAATATTATTAATGCGAAACTTTAGATATTTCTTGTTGTTATTTTGAAGAAACCAATTTAAATGAAATTTGGAACAGGTATAGTTTAGGACTCCGCTCCCTCCCTTACGATAGTTTTCTTGTCAAATTGCGTATTTGTATATACTTATAAATTTTAGCAATAGTTTAATTATTTTGTAACTATTTTATACCAATTTTACTTATTAGAAAGCGTACCTAGTATTTGTTGTCTTGGTTGATAAATTTTAGAATTCACTTATACTCAATGAATGAGTCCGTTTTGTTCGATTTGCATCACACTATAGCTGAATGAAGGATCATATAAAAAAATAAGCAAAAAAAGTTTGTTGCCAATGAGAAATGAGCGTAAATTCACTTTAAAATTGTTAATTCAAGTAGTTTATGTTTCTAATATACTTGTGATTTTCAATTAATAAAGACCGCACGTTAACTTTGACTTAAAATAACATATAGCCTTCCTTTTATCGGACCTCTGTGGCGCAGTGGGTGAAAGCCCGCCTGAGACGCAGAAGGTTGCGGGTTCGATTCCAACCGAGGAGCAACTGTTTGTATGATCTGGCTGACCAGAGCCAAACACATTTTGCATAGTACATAGTTATAATTTCATGTGACAGGTAAACTACCCACCAGGCAAACACAGTTCGTATCAATTAAACCAGTATTTCGCCACAAACAGATATCTCATGAAGTTCCGATTTTTTCAGATAACCTAAACCTAGCCGGTTCAAAAACCCTACCTTCATTTCAATATAACCTACAAGTTTGGTCAAGCTTTTTTTAAAATAAAATCAGACTTTATGACTTTTCTAACCGATAAAGGATTTTCACTTCTTTTACTTAACCAATAAAAAAATGTTGAATAAACTATCCGGCATTTATTGGCAGACAAACAAAAATACATGGAAACTTAAATACAAAGCTACATCGAAGTAGACTCAAGACTTAATAATATATATACATCTATATATTGTAGTATAATAATTATGTAATTGTCTTTACTGGACACGCTACACCATCTTTTTGCACGCCCAGGATGGCTGGTAGAGAATGCTTTAGCATTAAGTCCTCCTAGCACTACATTGTTTGTGCGGAAGTATCCTACTATCCTACTAATATAATAAATGCGAAAGTCTGTGTGTGTGTGTGCGTGTGTGTGTGTATGAATGTTTGTTACCACGTATCTCCGTTACCTACTAAACCGATTTAATTTTTGAAAATCGACCGCTAAGGGGGTTAAATAGGGCGGTAAAGTTTCTATGATAAAAAAAATTGTTTGATTCGCTCAAAACTCTGTAAAAATAAACTTTAAAGTAAATAATGAAAAACTTATTTTTTATTTTTTCAAAACTACGCTGCGGGGTGTGCAATTGAGTTCTAAACTTTGTATAAATTGTAATCCTTGGTTCGATTCATTCAAAAGTTGGTGGACATAGTTTGAAGCCTGGAGACGGTCATATGCTACTTTTATTAATATACCACGCGGGCGAAACCGCGTGCAACAACTAATAACCAATAAAAAAGAGTGAATAAACTATCTGGCATGTATCGCCAGACAAACAAAAATACATAGAAACTTAAATACAAAGCCGCATTGAAGTAGACTTAAGACTTAATAATATATATACATATGTATATATATTGTAGTATAATAATTATGTACACAATTGTCTTTACTGGACACGCCATCTTTTTGCACGTCCAGGATGACTGGTAGAGAATGCTTTAGCATTAAGTCCTAGCACCAAATTGTTTGAGCGAAAGTATTAAATAAATAAAGAGGACTTTGCTCGCTTAGCTCGATCATAATTATTCAGAACCACAACTAAATCAGCCCAACATATTCTAGCGCACGCCGCTGCGCTGTCTCGTGGGATTCAGCACTCACCCTGTCTCTATACTGAGTAAATAAGCATTAATCAATCTTCTAGCTTGACGTTAGAGCTGCCTCATTGTGACGTCTCGATAGATAACAGTTTAAATACTAGTCTACATCTAAACTAATATTACAATGAGGTAAAGTTTGTAGTTGATGTAGGAGGTAATACATACTTCGATACTACTCGTTCGATTTCAAAAATGATTTCACCAATATTTAGAATGGACCTTCAGGGTGGTTCAGGGATATGAGATATCTGTATATTATCCCGTTGAAATAAAAGGGCTTTTCGTGAAGACCAATTTTGGATCGTAGTCAGAAATTTGGACGAAAAAAACGGTCAGGCGAGTGCGGTTCTTACAAACGCTATGTTGCGAGCAAAGTCTGTAGCTTGTCTATACTAATATTATAAAGATGAGAGATTTTTTGTTTGTTTGTTTGTACCGAATAGGCTCCGAAACTACTGGACCGATTTTAACCATTTTTTCACCAATAGAAAGCTAAATTATCAGGAAGTAACACAAGCTATAATTTATTTTCAAAAAATTAGAGATCCTTAAGAAAATTGCAATAATGTAACCCAAAGTAGCAAAATTTTGCCTATAAAATTCATTATTACGCGTGCGCTGACAAAACTATTGATGATACATAAAAATTATTTACTGCATGATTAATCGCGGGTAGAAACAAAAGTTGGTTACATTCGTATCGTAGTATTAATTCTTATTCAAATAAATAGTTTTATCATCGGATATTTATGTAGCAGTAAAATACTTTTTAACTCATTCGAATCAGACATTTAATTTCGAAGTTATCACGAGTATAAAATCGAAACTTACGCAGTGAAACCGCGGGGTGCAGCTAGTATAAAATATAGCAGTGATAAATAATACCAAAAAATTCAGAGTTTAGATATCTTACACAAAACATTCGTTATACCTACATAATATTTCACAAACTTTTCTTTTTCACACTTACGTAACTAAATAAACATCTTGTTATTTCTTGATGTAGGCTTGTCTAAAGTTGGTAATGTAGGTACGAGTAGCTTTTAAATGATATTTTGCGGGGACCATTTAAACTTGAACTGAGTCTACTTGGGAAGTAGTTTATACTAATATATTTTTTTAAACTGAAAATGAGCTTAAATGGCGAGGGGCATTTTGAACTGCATATGGCGTTAAAGAGGCCTTATGAAATGGTTTATTTACGAGAAATCCTTCCTACTTATATAATAAATGCGAATGTCTGTGCGTGTGAACGTCTCTCCGTAACTACTAACTACTAAACCGTTTTTGATGAATTTTGGCATACAGATATTTTAGGTTCTGGAGTAATACATAGGCTAATCTAATTTTCAAAAATCAACCCCTAAGGGGATTACCCTCGAAGATCGAACAGGATGATAAAGTTTCTATGAATTTTTTTATTCCTTGGTTAGATTCGCTCATAACTTGGTACAAATAAACTATAAAATGAATAATAGAACACGTTTTTATTTTTTTCAAAACTACCTGGGTGCAAGAGAGTTATAAAGTTTGTATGGATTTGTTTCTGGTTCGATTCACACAAAACTCGGTGTAAATAAACTTTAAAGTAAATAAGGAAAACGTATTTTTTTTTTCAAAACTACCCTTTAGGGATGTCCAAAGAAGGTCATACACTACTTTTATCATCATATCGCGCGGGCGAAGCCGCGGGCAGCAACTAGTGTAATTATAAGTTCCACTTCCTAGTGAAAGTCATGAATATTGAATAAATGGTCAATAGTTGTCGTCGGACAAATAAACTCAGATAGAAACATAAATACTTACGCCGGATTGCGCAAACCTCAGAGACACGGAGGGATTCATTTAAGATAGATAGATAACTCTTTATTGCATATAGTAGGATTAAAACACTTTACAAATAATCTTAAACTAGGTTGAGGTGATAAAGCGGACGGCCTTATCGCTAAGAACGATCTTTTCCAGGCAAACTTTGGATGGGCTTGATTTAAAAGAATGTAAAAGAGGTGGTGTAACTGCAATAAAAATAACTTTCTTTCGCGCATCCATATCCTTAGAAATTATATTTTGTCTTTACAGAAAAAAATAAGAAAGTTTTTTTTTTATATTGTAAAAACGGGAATTTTTACGTACTGCACTATCGGTGAAGGCAAATTTTTACGTACTGCACTATCGGTGAAGGCACCGACTAAGTTTCGACTAAGTTTCATTCACCCTGATGAAGACTTTCGGAATGAGTCGAAACTTAGTCGGTGCCTTCACCGATAGTGCAGTACGTGAAAATTCCTGTTTTTACAATATGAATAGACAAGTTCACGATAGTTTTTGGAAAGTTTTATTTTATTTTAAAACATAATTTAGAGACGAGAAAGCAATTAGAGAGACAAAGAGAAATATCTTCTTTCAATAATTTGCAAGTTTACATCAGATCTTCATCAAGCTATGAGAATTTAGACAAAAGTGAAGGTAAAAAAAAAATATCAAATTATTATTTTATCGAGTGATTGATAAAATATCAATGTACGGCCAATAAACAGCAACTTACTTATATCATTGATTTGTCACAAACCATTTGACGCGATAAGAATAAACTCATTCATATAGAAATTTTCCTTGAACTGATCCAAATGAATCCTCTGATAAAATAATATATTATAATACCAAATAGAAAGTTGATAATTTATTTAAAAAGAAGCAAAAATACTATTACATAGATTTTACTCATGCAATAAAATTACTTATAGTACTTATAATCTTATTTAACATTCGCCTCTGCTCATGACTTCGCCCGCGTGGTACCCGGATAAAAAGTAGCCTATGTGTTATTCTGATGTATAAGGTATATTACTGTAAAGTCTTATCAAAATCCGTTCAGTAGTTTTTGCGTGCAAGAGTAACAAACATCCATCCTCACAAACTTTCGCGTTTATAATATTAGTAGGAAGTAGGCTGCGTCAATAATATGAGTTGTGTTAGCCTAGTGGGCGGTAGCCCGACTTCTGAAATGGTAGGTATCTATTTTTTTTAAAAAGGATCATTTATAAGAATAACCAGCCTTATTTTATTGTCTTTCTTTCCTGGCTTGGTCACGGAGGAACAGGCAGTAGATAAAACCGACGTTTAAAAGTGATCCTTGTGATTTTAATAAATTAATTTTGGCTTTGACTCTGGCCCGAAGGTCATGGTTTCCAGACCCGGTATAAATATATGCAGAACATGCAAACATTTGTCCCGCAGCAGAAATCGAACCCAAACCTCTTGTGTCGTTGCTGGCTGATCGCCCGCCGCGCCTTTGACCAAACTTCCGTTAACTGTCTAGCTCCTGGAACTTTTGCCTTACCAATTTTTTTTTGTCAGCATCTGTAAGTAAATAAATAAATCTTCCAAGGCTTCCGATTGCCAGGAGTGCAAATAAAATATTGCGAAATAACACATAAAAGCACACTTCAGCACCAGAGTTCCGTGAAAAATTTATGTTTAAATTGGAAATCCGTTTTAGATTGAGACGATTGTGCACCAAAGGTTAAAGGTTAAATAACCCTTTTGAACTCATAACCTTCCTTTCGGTAGTTGTGTTAAAATGGTACATACCGGCCTCAAGCTTAAACCCCTTATAAGCTTGAAGCTACGCTTGTAAAAACCACACGAATTTAAAGAACCCCAGCATTTTTTATTTGACTAGCGACCCGCCCTGGCTTCATACAGGTCACCCAAATTTCCGACTTTCCTGGTGGATTTTCCAAATATGTTTTTTCATATAAACCTTGTCCTATCAATTAAAAACGCAACAAAAAAACTGTAAAATCTGTCGAGCCGTTCTCGAGTCATGATATTTCATGCATGCGGCAATTGATATTTATTTATAACTAGCTTCTGCTCACGGTTTCGCCCGCATGGTACCCGGATAAAAAGCAGCCTATGTGTTATTCTGATGTATAAGCTATATTACTGTAAAGTTTCATAAAAAACCGTTCAGTAGTTTTTGCGTGAAAGAGTAACAAACATCCATCCTCACAAACTTTCGCATTTATAATACTTAGTAGTAGGATTGTAGGTTTAGATTTACAAAATGTCAAATACTACGTTCGTTTGAAGTAAACTAAGGAAAAACATCTGTCATGTCTGTCCCGTACCTGTCTCATCCCGTTGGAATAAAGGCACCCGAGACCCAACTCAAATGCGGCTTGGATATCTCATTTGGCGGCGAAAAATATTCTTTATTCTTTCACGCACGGTTGAGCATAAAAATTATATTTTATACTGAATCCGCATATATCAAATCTTTTCAATAGGGGTGTCCGTATGATACTTAAAAAAACGTTTCTAGAGACATTAATCCTACCAATATTATAAACGCGAAAGTTTGTGAGGATGGATGTTTGTTCCTCTTTCACGCAAAAACTACTAAACGGATTTTGATGAAACTTTACAATAATATAGCTTATACATCAGAATAATACATAGGCTACTTTTTATCCAGGACCACGCGGACGAAGCCGTGGGCAGAAGCTAGTAATCTTTCTAATTATAACACTATTTAAAATTATCGCACCTAGGTTAGGTATGTTTGTTTGCGTGTTAGTAAATAAATGCTCGTTATTTTGATGTATTTTATTTTATTAAATAATACATACATAAAATCACGCCTGTCTCTGGGAAAGATCGGCAGAGAGAAATACATTGTATAAAAGTCAATAATTATCATCAGTCAAACGGCAGTAATTGTATTGATTTAAACATAGTTTACTAGTCTCTGCCCACGGCTTCGCTCGCGCGTTACCCAGATAAAAAGTAGCCTATGTGGTATTCTGATATATAAGCTATGATTAGCGTAAAATAGCCTGAGAAGAGGCGTGGCTTCGCTGACGTCACAGCGAGCGGTCGTGGAGGGGCGCACCGAGCCTTGTTGAAGCGCGCACGCCAGTCGAAGCTCACTTTTGCGCCAACCCCAGAGATAGACGGACGTTGTTACTTTGCTTGTCGAATTGTACTTTATTTTTGTAAAATTTGATTTAATAAGAATTTATTTTAGTTTTGTGGATAATTGTTTTTTTTATTAAATATCAATCGTAGTTTCTAACTCTATATTACTGTAAAGTTTCATCAAAATCCGTTCATTAGTTTTAACGTGAAAGAGTAACAAACATCCATCCTCACAAACTTTCGCGTTAATAGTAGTAGGATAGTTTATTAATCAAAATTATCTACGACGTAATTTGCATTTCGGGTTAGGAATAATACCTACCTACTCAAAGTCGATAAGCCTAATTCGGGTATGGGTATTTTCTATGTATAATTATGTATTATATTTACATAAAATATGTATACAAGTAGTATATCAGACAGTTCACATAGCATAACATACCTACATACCATTTCCTAACATACCTTAGGAAATGGTACCCATAACACAAGCTCTGCTTAGCTTGGGGCTAGATGATGCTGTGTGGATTGTCCAGCATTATTATTATTATTATTATTATTATTATTATTATTATTATTATTATTATTATTATTATTATTATTATACCTAGGTACCTACATATAAAATATCGCCTCA
Organism: Perizoma flavofasciatum; assembly: GCA_958496245.1. Classification (NCBI taxonomy): domain Eukaryota; kingdom Metazoa; phylum Arthropoda; class Insecta; order Lepidoptera; family Geometridae; genus Perizoma; species Perizoma flavofasciatum. The sequence continues at coordinate 1,614,425 of OY292443.1, read as the reverse complement.
GGGACTGTAGGTTCTGTGAGCGGTTAGGTTAAAATGTTTAAGTCTTATCAAATAGTTTTTTTTTATTAGTAGCTGTGACGTCAGCAGCTACATCAGTAGGCGAGCCTGAAAAACAGCGTGGCTAAGTCCTCGACCATTTTACTTACAGACAGACTTACCTTCTCACTATACCTACTATTTTAAATAAATAAATAAATAATGCTGGACATTTTCACACAGCATCATCTAGCCCCAAACCAAGCAGAGCTTGTATTATGGGAACTACGAGTACATGACTGATATACTACTTATATACATTTTTTTTTGTAAATACATACATAATATACATAGAAAACACCCAGACCTGAGACAAATATTTGCAGATACAAACATTTGTCCCGTGGCGGGAATTGAACCCGCAACCTTCTGCGTCTCAGGCGGACCTTCGCCCACTGCGCCACAGAGGTCGTGAAATGCCTACTTATTACATTGTACTTAGGCTAGGTTTGTTTAAGTGTAAGTAAATAAATGCCCTTTTATTTTATTTTTTATTTTATAATCTTTGCTTAGTTTGGGGCTAGATGATGTTGTGTGGAAATGTCCAGCATTATTTATTTACATATAGGCAATGGTGATAGTAGAAATGCGAAGTATACTCAGTTACCAAAACCTTCCTCAATTATTGTAAATTCACAGCTATGGAAGCACAAAAACATTACCATATATTTCGACTCATCAACTCATCAATCATTCAGCGTACGTTCCACAGGAACAGGCTAAGGATGAGCGGTGTAATGTGCAGAATTTGAAAAAAAAATCGAATTAAATTAAATGAAGAAAATATGTCGCACAGCATGAAAAATTAAAACAAAAAAAATGTTCACCTACCCTATAAATAGGAATCACTTACAACTAATCGCTCCATCAAGGGGTGACGGACATTGACAGACCCACACAATGTATGCTTATACTTAGATAAGGTTACTGAATTAGGGACTAGTCAGCGGCACTCCCTAATATAACATTTGACACCATACACAGTTATCTTTCCGCGTGGTAGATTGCAAGCACATCGCTGCTTCTGGAATACTTACCGATGACGCATGCCTTTTCATTTTTGTTTCTAGCGCATGCCGGTTTCCTCATAATGGTTTTACTTTGCTGTTTTTTAGTAGCTTATAACTTTAACAATTTTTTAACTTTTAAACTGAGGGAGAAATCAGTTTGAGACTCGGTCGGACAGACCTCTTTCCTTCGTCGATATCCTCAATGCTGAGGGTCGTTAAAGTCAAAGTCAATAGGTTTCAAGGTTACCTTTATGTAGGACTCTGAATTTTACTATTCCCCTCCATCGGGATCTGTCCTTAGTGAATCGAATTTCTTCGCTCAAACTGGAGTTGGTTGTAGAGCAAATCTGGTCACTCCAACACATGTGGCTCCGTTCCCGCTGCCTCTTTCCTTCCACCTTGCCAGTGACTACAAATTTCGCAAGGTTATCTCCTCTTTTCCTGGCAATGGCCAAAGAATTTGAGGATCCTGCAGGGAAATATGATGGATAATGTTATTTCTATATTGAGCTCTTTTAGGATTGATACGTTTGTGCGATGTGCCATCAATTAAGAGCATTTTTTTAAAACTCAATTGGTAAACAAGCATTCCTAACTGTTGGTAACCGTAACCTATGGACGCATGCAACACCAATGGTATCATTCGCATGTTGCCGACCCTGAGATATAACGAGTGAAAAGACTCATGTCACCAGCACCCGTACCCTTCAATCTGGAGCACAAACATGCCATGGCAGAAATAGCTATAGCAGTAGTACTTCCCCGGACAAGCCATTCACAAGGAGCTCTACTTATCCTGAAGTTTCTCTACAATTTTTCGGAAGCACCACATTTTAAATGCGTCAATACATGCATTATCCGACTTCTTCAACGTCCAAGTCTCGCCTTCGTTTATAAAGATGGAGAAAACTAGAGCATTCACTACCTGAGGATAATAATGGAAATCATCACGGAAAACTGTGATCACCATCTCCTTAAGACAGGGGCCACAGACAGTGGACTCTGTCGAGGTTGTCTCCAGGGTGAAGAGACTGTGAAGCATATGGTAATAGTACACTACACCGCCAAAAATGAAGTTAGGTCGAAGACGGGGCTGCAAGAACTTATCGACAGATGGTCAGGAATACTGGAACACTACTGTCAGCAACCCAGAGTCCTTCTCCGCTACTAGGAGTTGGGCTGGTTGGGGTCAGGTTAGAAGGGGGATAATGCACAATACACCCCAATGCGGGATGTCAGTTCCCCCACTTAGAATTAGAATTCACTAAGTTGCGCTTGTCCTAGTCCTAGTTCTTGTCTTTGCTACTGTCCTATGGTCAGACAGACAGACGGACATGACAAAATTATATGGGTTCCCTTTTCGCTGTTTAGCTTTGAACCCCTTGTTATTGTGTCCAATACGTATATGAAAGCCGACCTCTTCGCGATAAGTCTATCTCAACAGTCTATAAGCTACGCCCAATGGTACACGAGACAGACAGACGGACATGACAAAATAATATGGGTTCCCTTTTCGCTGTTTAGCTTTGAACCCCTTGTTATTGTGTCCAATACGTATATGAAAGCCGACCTCTTCGCGATAAGTCTATCTCAACAGTCTATAAGCTACGCCCAATGGTACACGAGACAGACAGACGGACATGACAAAATAATATGGGTTCCCTTTTCGCTGTTTAGCTTTGAAACCCTTGTTATTGTGTCCAATACGTATATGAAAGCTGACTTCTTCGCGATAAGTCTATCTCAACGGTCTACAAGCTACGCCCAATGGTACACGAGGGATGCATGTGCATTTTTTTCGCCGACTTCTTCCTATCTGCAGTTGCTGGGACATTGCCTTCGAATAACTTTTTAAAAGTAATAAAGTCAAGTAGAAGTAGTAGAGCTTGTTGAGAAAGAGGTCGTCCAGGGAAATACTAATACCATATTCACCTGTTATGTCTCATGGTCGGCAACTAGCGAATTATATCTTTGGTGTTGCAAGTTTTATCGTAACAAGGCACTAGATGGTGCTGAATTGAAACTGGAAAACAGGTTTGAAAGTTTTATTCCAAAAACTATCGTGAACTTGACTATGAGTCAATGAGTCGAAACTTAGTCGGTGCCTTCACCGATAGTGCAGTGCGTGCAAAAAATTGCAACAAAAAAATGTAGGCTGTGGTTTCCTATATATAAAATATACATTTTAACACACCCAACAGACACATGCATAGTCTTAGAATGGTCTTAGGTGTGTCGTGGGTATCAGAAACTACGAGTACCTATCATGGTACCACAAACACCCAGACCCAGTACAAATATCTGCAGATTATCGAACCCATACCTCTTGCGTCGGAGCTGATGTCTACCAGCCCACCGGACCACCGTTGTCGCCACTGTTTTAGCAATCACATTACTATAATGTATGTCTCACGCAACGCCTCCTCCTAAATCGCCTCGTATGCCTTCTAGGAGGCGTTTCTACATAAATCTGGCGATAGCAAACACCTATTCCGTTATTTATAAACGTGATTTAGTAGTAGAGTTTAGCTTATTTCAAATAACGATGAAATCATACGGTTTATGCATTTTATATGTGACATTTTTGAGAGCCGTGTTCGCCTAATGTACGGTATCCCGACTTCCGATCCGGAGCTGATGGAATCGGACCCTTTTGTGCATCAATGGATTTTTACTCTGGGAAAATTGATCAAAACGGTGAAGGAAATCGTGAGGAAACCGACATTCCCTAGAACTAAAGCTTCAAACGCCAATGGCCTCGATTCTGTAGTACACTGACTAAACTAAATTTAAACTGTCGCTCTCTTTTATTGATAGTGCAAGCTAGAAAGAGATAGCTACAATTTTAGTGCCGTGGGCTGCTGTCAAATCAGTTTACGTGCCGCTATTCTTCACTTACAATGCTCTAACTTACAAAAAATGCGCAAACATGCCTTACTGCCCAAACTGGTATCCTCAAAGATCTAATTACTTATTATGTATTTAATGTACATAGGTATCTTCCAATACGCGCCAGAATGAAGAATAGTGTTTTAGGGGAACCCGATATTCCAGTTATTTCTATTTATAGGTAGGTTATAACATCTCAGACAGAATGGTCGCGGAAGAACAGGCAGTAGATAAAAACCGACGTTTCAAAGTGATCCTTGTCATTTTAATGAATAAATGAATTTTGACGTTGACTTTAATTTTGACTTTGACTTTGAACGAATGAATGAATGAAAATACTTCATTCATTCAATGTACACCGTAAGAAAATATAACAAAACTAAAAACTACAGAATAATGTTGTACTTAGTTTTTTGGTCTTTCTGTATCAAAATACCAAACTAGATTCCTAAAGCCAAGTTATAAATCACTAGCTTCTGCCCATAGCTTCACTCGCGTGGTACACAGATTAAAAGTAGCCTATGTGTTATTCTGATGTATAAGCTATATGACTGTAAAGTTTCATCAAAATCCGTTAAGTAGTTTTTGCGTGAAAGAGTAACAAACATCCATCCTCACAAACTTTCTTACACGTGACGTAACGTGTATCCCTATATGTCATTTTAGAAAGCTAAGACTAAACCCAAGGTAAACTATAGCGAGATGAGAAACGTTTATAAATAGCACCGCTGCTGAGTATTATCGCATTTTACTTGCTAAGGTGCAGTGTAGGGCGTGGTGGTACACCATTTATTTTCGTGATAGTGTTAGCTTGGAGTCGTTTTATTTTTTTTAGTTTGGGTGAAAAGTATTGAGGCTTTTGGTTAATAATAGTGTATTTTACAAATAACGCAAAGATCAGTTTGAGCGGTGGCGGTGGCAGTGGCGGTGGCCTGTTCCTTTGATCGTAACTGCGTTTTTTTGACCGGGGCCTAAGTTGTTAATTACTTGTAAAAAGGTTGCATGCAAAAAAATATAAGTCTATGATTTTACTCGTATGTGTGTTACCATTTTAATGTTATCTCCAAAACAACTCATTCGATTGTTATGTGTTTTTTTTCTACGATAGGTTTTATAGCCACAAGTAGGGGGCAATATAATCTGGAAGGTGGAAAGGCGAAACCGATTGCTATGCAGTTTTATTGCAATAGTTTTGTTTGACTTCAAGAAAGGTTCTGATGCACACGTCACTAAGGGACGCTGCATGATGGAATAAACATCGTTTATGTCGGGTATTTAAGAGGTAGTCACAGGCACGTCCAAAAATCACATTTCGTGCATAACTGCGTTTTACAAGTAGCATTCCACGTTATAGGTTGCAGGCCCAACACCCTACCAATCCTACTTACCCTAAATGACATTCTCAAAGATCTTCTCATTGAGAATTTAACTGAATGTTTATCATGGAGAATACAATATTGAGCGTGTTTGATTTTAATTAGTCCGTGGTGGCCAAATCGAGGTGACGATGGTAAACGGCCTGACGGTATGACCCTTGTCCCTTGAGGCGAAGGTCTTTGGTTTGAGAGGCCACATGCGTAGATACCCTAGCTCTATCTCATCTGTCGGAGACATCAGTTCAGACATCTGATATTCGGAGGAGGATCTCAAGAGACGCCAATATGGAAATCTCGACAGAGCTTACTTATTTGAGCCTTTTGGGGTTGAGACTCTGGGTCCGTGGGGAACCGGGGCCTTTCGCGTTATCAAAATTCTTTCAGGGCGATTGGTTGAAGGTATGGGAGGCCACATGCGTAGATACCCTAGCACCATCTCATCTGTCGGAGACATCAGTTAGAGCCGGCGTAGCGGCTGATTCTGTCGAGAATCTCAAGAGGCGCAAATATAGGAGTCTCCACAGAGCTTACTTATTTGAGACCCTCTAAACCCTCAAAAGGGTTGAGACTCTGGGTCCGTGGGAAATCGAGCTCTTCGCGTTTTCAAAATTCTTTCAAGGCGACTGGTCGTAACGACGTGTGACCAGATAGCTGGCTTTTATCTGGATCAACGCATAAGTATTGCCATTCAGCGTGGTGATGTAGCCAGCATTTTGGGAACGCTTCCGTCTGGTAGTGACCTGGATCAGTGGATTATATATGTACTAGTAGGTAAATAGTAGTAAGAATAAATGTATAAAAAAATGCAACAGCTTATGCTCGAGTTCTGCATACTGAGCAAACGTGCAAAAATATGATTTTACACAAAAGCCTCTAATATTTTTAAAGTCTTTGCATAGTGCTACAAAATTAATTAAAAAAACTTCAGGAGACGGGAATGCACTATGATAATATAAACTGCAGCACGCTGAAATTATAATGGGGCTTTTTGTACAACATTTTTGAGAGGGATGGTAAGCTAGCTAGAGATCCTTGTGAATGGCTCGTCCGGGAAAGTACTACCACCATACCTGTTTCTGCCGCCAAGCGGACATGCTCGCATTGATGTGTTCCAGTTTGAATGAATGAATGAATGAATGAATGAATGAATGAATGAATGAATGAATGAATGAATGAATGAATGAATGAATGAATTAATTAATTAATATATTTATTAATTAATTAATATATTTATTACTTACATAAAACATGGTATACAAGATGATAATGTCCGAATAATATGTGTTCATGTTTTACTATTTTATAGCATGCAATTAGTAATATTCTTTGGTTATTCTACATATAATTTTATTCATTTGCATGACATGTTAAATAATTTTCGTATTTTTGTATAATTTCTGTAATCATCTGACATTTATTAATTTTGCATGCTTGTGAGCTGACCATGGCTGTACCTACTTTATTTTTTACCACACACTGTAACCCATGTTTCGCAAATAGATGAATCTGAATCTGAATTAGTTAGTAATTATGTCTAAAGCTTAAGGTTAATAAATTCAAATTTCGTTCTATTAGCCAATTTAACAATTTCTTCTTAAATAAATAATCATTGAGCAATTTAAATTCATTTGGAATCTTATAATAAATCTTTATACACGTAATCAGGTATTTTTTTTATGTTTAGTTGATTTGAGGCCTCGTTTACAATAAGCCTGTTTGGTTCTCTACATTGCCTAGGATTTTTGTTACAATATTGGAATAGCGTACCGGTGAAATTACAGGCAAATTAGACTTTTTAACCTGTATGTCTCAAGGTCGGTAACGTGCGAGTGACACCTCTGGTGTTGCAAGCGTCCATAGATTATGGTAACCGCTTACCAAATTAAAAAAAAAATATTATTCATTTTTCGGATCGCCTAATGCGATTCGCTATCCGTTTAATTTGTCCTCGATACAGAACGATTGCTTTTCGTGGCAGCTTTAGGTATGCTGCCACGAAATGTTGGATTAACCTACCTCCACCTTTAAGAAATATGAAATCAATTTGGTCTTTTAAACATTCTTTAAAAAAACTTTTGTTAGTTTCACAAAAAAATCCCTCACATAAGTGGTCGTGCTGAGTCTCTAGGTACTCATTTTTAGTTATTTAAGTTTCTATTATTGATAAGTTTTTATATATTTTTAAAAAAGTATACGTAATCACTTACATAATCTGCATAATTATCATGTGTATAGAATCCAGCTCTTCTATTATTCAACAGTTTGTGAACAATTTTGTATTTGTAGTGTTGCCGCCGATGTGCGTGCGGGCCAGCACGCACATCGGCGGCAACACTACATCGGCGTCACGGAAGACCAGCGTTTTAGTGGAACAAAGTGCTTCTATAACATAGTGCTGAGTGGCGCTCGTTTTTGTTGTCAATCTCATTTTCTTAATAATTCGTATGTGTACCTTTATGTGACACAAAATAAAATATTTTTATCTTATGTTATCAATAGATAGGACGTATGCTATAGTAAAAAAAAATACCCCACAGTTGTTTGTCTGCTCAACACTGTTACTCATTATAATGTGTAAATGTGCGCATATAAGTTATGTTCCTAACCAGATCAAAACTGTATTCTATATATTGTGTTTTTTTAATGTTTGTAACGTGTGATGTGTGCTTAAATAAATAAATAAATTGAGTGAATGGGTTCACTTTGTTCGATTGGCACCACTTAAAAAAAAGCAATAATCCGCTACGGCACTTTTCATGCGGCACTTTAGTTAATTTCGGCTCATCTTAAGAAACATCAAAGTCGAGTGAATGCAGTGGAGATGAGAGCTTTGAGAAGTATGTGTGGTGTAACTTTGAGTGATAGAGTGAGGAACAGCGTGCTAAGAGAGCAGTGTGGAGTGAATGAAGATGTAGTAACGAGAGTTGAGAAAGGTATGTTGAGATGGTTTGGGCATATAGAAAGGATGGACGAAAGTAGATTAACAAAACAAGTATACAAGGCGAGCGTGAATGGGATAGTTGGTAGAGGAAGGTCTCGGCAAACATACTCTGACCAAATTGGAGACATTTTAGAAAAAGGCCAGGTCAGAAGTACACTAAACCGCCGAGCCTGTATGAAGAATGTGATGAGGATGAATGAAGCGAAAGTGGTATGCCAAGATCGTAGCAAGTGGAAATCCTTGGTCTCTGCCTACCCCTCCGAGAAACAGGCGTGACTATATGTATGTATGTATGTATGTTGAAAGACTCAAACGGTCGACTGCTGCTTTATTTTGGGGTGGTAGCTATATATCCAAGTCTAGTCACCTGTCCTACACCAAATGCCCCTTAGATAGATAGATCGAAAATTCTTTATTGCACAACTAAAAAGTACTGTACATAGGCAAACTTAATGCTAGATAGCATTCTTTTCCAGCTAACCTTTGTGTTATATGGAAAAGAGTCTTGATGTAGTGTATGAATAATAAGAAAAGTTATAAATTATACGCTAGAGCTAATCTATTAACAAAAAACAAACCCTTCGTTAAATCTGGTAGGTAAGGCATTGGTAGGCAAGTGACGCGGTCCGTTTTTTGAGTCTCAATCAAATTGTGAGGGATCCATCGCGAGTACAGCTTTTTCATACCCAAATGTTTGTGTAGGATTCATTGTATCTATCTGATTCATGCCTATATAGGATACCCAAATCTCATGGTAGGTAACATGTTTGTCTGTTTTGATCATACGGCCCATAGCATCGACGTTTTTGTTGTTCACTGCGGTGGATGAGCGACCATCACGAAATTCGTCACAGAGAGACAATCGCGCTTGAATTTCGCTATTAACATTCATCTTACATGATTTTCATATAAAATGCAGTTTGAAGCCGAGAGAGGCTCTGCTAAGCTGTCAAATTACACTTAAAATCGTAGAAAATCATACTTCAAAAATTTTCACGAGTCAAATCCATGGTGATGTAGACACGCAATTTTTAAAAAGACGAAAAGTATAAAAAACAGTTGACAGCTATATAAAACTATAATTTTTCTTACAGCTAAAGAGTTATATTTTTATAACTGACTTCAAAAAAGGAGGAGGTGCTCAAATCGCTTTTTCTACATACATATTTGCTCCTTGATAACTTCGCGAATATTTTTGTTTTTGTATTATAAAAAATGAATCCGAAGAGTTTCCATAAAATTTTTATTCCTGAGGAATTGCTACATTTCCCGTGAAACTCACAAAACATCATATGTTATGGGATCATGACTAGCCGAAACATTTTTTGTGGGTTTATTTTACTTTTGTTTTTTATTCGAAAGAGCGCGTGTGGAAAATTATGTAAGTAACCAGTTCCGGAAATATATAGTGCGCGTACGATAAACAATTTTATGATAACAGAAATGAGAGGACCTGTCTCTTCTTAGTATACAAAAGGGCCTCAGTACCTATCAACCTAAAATGTTAGGCGGTGTGTGAAATTCTCCTTAACGTTGTTTACGTAGGAAGAAGTTATCAAGAGCCGTGTTGGACTAGTGGCGGTAACCTGACTTGCGACCAATAAATTGGAACTGTAACCGATGGCACCTGTCTTCGAATTTTGGGTTTTAGAGCATGCCGATGTGCTCAAGATGTTTTCCTTCACCGTTTTAAGCACGTGTTAGTTAATGCGAAAATATATTTTCGAGTGGATAAATACATTGGTGCACGACCGGGTTCGAACCCAGGATCTTAATTTTAAGTAATTAATTAATTATTAATTAATTTAATTATGATGGACATTTTACATACTGCATCATTTAGCCCCAAACTAAGCAGAGCTTCTTTTATGGGAACTACATGACTGATATACTAATTATATACTTTTTTTGTAAATACATACGTAATATACATAGAAAACACCCAGACCCGAGACAAATACTCACAGATCACTCAAACATTTGTTGGGAATCGAACCCACAACCTTCTGCGTCTCAGACGGGCCTTCACCAACTGCGCCACAGAGGTCGTCATCGAATCGGAAGTCGGAATACCGCTTACTATGCCAACACGACTCTTAATATTATTATGACTCTTTTTATATATCACGACACCGTTTTAATAATTCCCGTCAGCGGGAAACCCCGAAAATTGCAATTCCTCACATACAATGTATTTTTTCCAAACAGTCGACATACTGCTCCGAATATTATTCTCATGCTTTCGTATATTAAAATAACTTATATTGTTGTGTAATATGGCTTTTGTGGAAAAACGCGTGTAGGGGAAAAGCTAAGTTGAAAAATATAGGTAGATTTCGACGCAGTCATTTCCTCAACTAATCCTCAAAACGTGGGTCCAGTTTAATAATCAGTCTTTTTTGGTCTATCCTCTGACTATTTGGTATCTGACTTTTTGGTTTGGTAGATCGCTAATTAGCGATAAGACCGCCCATTGTAAAATTATATTAAAGTTTGTACTATTTATTTGAGCTGAAATATTTGGTGTGCAATTAAGTATTTTCTATCTTTTATCTATTTATAAATAAATAAATAATGCTGGACATTTCACACAGCATCATCTAGCCCCAAACTAAGCAGAGCTTGTATTATGGGAACTACATGACTGATATACTACTTATGTACTTTTTTTTGTAAATACATACATATTATACATAGAAAACACCGAGACCTGAGACAAATATTTGCAGATAATACAAACATTGGTCTCGCAGCGGGAATCGATACGGCAACCTTTTGCATCTCAGGCGGTCCTTCGCCCACTGCGCCACACTGTCGTCTATCTATCTATCTTGACGGTTCTACATACTTTGTATACCCAAATCCATCTATCTTGTTAATTACAGTTGTGAGCGTGTTTATTCCCCTCTTAAACAGGCCTCTGACAACCACTTTCTGTTGGCGTTAACTCCTGCGGAAAGGTTGAATTGCATGAAAATGACATTAGCCTTGGCCACTTCCATCTTGCAGGGTGGAAGGTTGCCATGTCGGAGCTTCCAGCAAACCTTTGAGATGTCGTCGGTCTATCAAGTACCTTCATTCACTGTGTGATCCTACAAGAAGTAGGTACATAGTTTCCTATGTCAAAATAAATAATGCTGGACATTTTTCACACACCATTATCTAGGCAAAGTAAGCAGAGCTTTTGTTATGGGAACTACATGACTGTTATACTACTTAGATAATTCATCATCTTCTTCTTATCCTTATCCCACATTACGTGGGGTCGGCACAACATGTGTTCTTCCACTCTCCTCTATCAGCCGTCATCTCAGTACTCACTCATTTCTTAATCATATAATTCTCCACACAATCCATCCATCTTTTCTTTGGCCTACCTCTGCTTTTATTTACTACTATTTATTTATTTACTACTTAAATAATTGTTTAATGTAAATACTTACATATCATACATAGAAAACATCCAGACCCGAGGCAAATATTTGCTGATCATACAAGAATTTATCTCGCGGCGGAAATTAACAAAAAAAACTGTTACTTATAAATTAGTGCTTACAGAGTTTGGAGTCCACCAGGCCACTCAGAAAGTTTTGCGAAAAAGGTTGTTATGTATAAGGCACTGGCCACTTGTAATTATTCTGAAAAACTTGGTTATTTAATAGTAAAAATACCATTGGTTGAATTTTGAATTTCCCTCCACATTTTTTGAGAGTCAAAATAAATTATCGTGTCTTATTTAAAAATGGATCTGCATAGATTTTCTACGTTTTTAATTGTGGCCTAAAACCTGATAAGTCATTTGATCGACTTCAAATGGCTTTTATGGATGAAGGACCTTCAAAAGCAACAAACTACCGTTGGCATAGCGAGTTCAAGCGTGGTCGCCTTACTTTGGGGGATGAACAAAGGAGTGGTCGTCCTACGACGGTTGTCACGGAAGAAAGTGTGCTGGCAGTAAAAAAAAATTCAAGAAAACAGGCGAATTACATACGAAGAAATTCAACATATACTGCAGATTGGTTCGGGAAGCGATCACAAGATTCTTCACGAGCACCTTCGCGTGAGGAGGATAGTTTCACGCTGGGTGCCCCACAACCTCACCGAAGCTCAGAAGCAGGCCCGTGAGGAGTGGTGCCGTGATATGGTTCAAAAATTTGAAGCAGGCTCGTCTCAGTGCGTTTACGACATTGTGACAGGTGACGAATCCTGGATTTATCAATACGATCCAGAAACAAAGCGTCAGTCGACAGTTTGGCTGTTTCAAAACAAACCAACGCCTACGAAAGTGAAGCGATCGAGAAGCGCGGGGAAAATCTTGATCGCTAGTTTCTTCACTTTGACGGGGTATCTGGTTTCAATTCCGTTACGAGACCAAAGCAGCATCAACGCCGAATGGTATACCACAAAATGCCTGCCAGAAGTTTTGTCTGCAATGAGCAACAAGCGACCAAACACTGGGCTCCGCGGGGTACTGCTTCATGACAACGCGCCCGCGCCCTCAGCGCTCAAAACGAGGGACTTCCTGGACACATCACACCGGTCAGAGTCTTGGGTCACCCTCCTTACAGTCCTGATCTGGCACCGTGTGACTTCTTTTTATTCCCTAAAATAAAAAATCAGCTGAAAGAGATACAGTTTTCATCGCCGGAAGACGCGCTAGCAGCGTTCGAGAAGACCGTGGAAGAGGTGTCTGCGGCGGATTGGAAAAAATGATTCAAAAATTGGTCCAGACGCATGAAACTTTGTATAGAGGCTGGTGGAGAGTTCTTTCAAAAGATTTAATTAAAATATTTTCTATAAAAAATATAAATTATCTTATAAGTACCTAATAGGAACAATAAAAAGGGAAAAACAAACTATCTAACTGTACTAAAACTACGTTCTTTATGGCATATAAAGTATGACTTTGTAACCACGAAAACTTCGTTTTATTTTTTTAATGGACATTTACATATCTACGAAATCTACCCAAGCTTATAAGGAAAAACCCATCCAAATATTACTTGTGAGATTTCCGTATCAGGAAGACTTCAATAAGGAAATTTGTCACCATCTTATGTTTGATCGATGGTTATGGATTGGCGTAAAATCGCCATGGGCGTTATTTTATGGTACCTATTGCTATAGAGTTTTCTTTGTGGGATTGAAGTATACCTACGTTATGTCTCGGCAACGTGGCTTCAGGGTTACCTTTTATTCACATGGAGTAAACAGTCTTAAGAGACGCAATGTTTGATAATTTGTTAGGAAACAATTCTGTCAACTATTGTGCGAGTCTCGCCACGCCTGCTGTGCTCTGACTGGCTGAAATGGTAGATTCAACCAATCAGAGCACAGTAGGCAACATGACGCAATGACAATAACAATGTCCGCGTTTGCCAACATCAGTCCTAAAAGACTGAAGTGTTGACAGAACAGTGTGGTTCAATATGACTCCTCTCGGGGTTAACTGCTCGATGCTTATTCATAATCACTCACTAACTTAAGCAGCGTGTTAAAGTTATAAAGAAAGAAAGAAAGAAAGAAAATACATTTATTAACCACAAACACAACCCAACAGGTGACAAAATACAAAACAAATAAATACAAACACAGAAAGGTTTCAAAATACTACAAAAAAATAAAAATAAAATAAAAATATATGTGTTCTGTGGGGTCAAATATCTTTCTCTATCTTCTATTTGTTTAGTATTCGAAAAGGACAGGATTTAGTTACTAACCTTCTGAGTTAGCGAGTGATTATGAATAAGTGGGTTAGAGTGGGTGGCTATGGAATGGAAAAGAGAATTGTGTTGAATTCTGCGCATGCGGTCTGAAACTGTAGATTAAAAAACAACACTTGATCTGTAATCAAATTTTATAATTTCTCAAAAAATCACGTACCTACCAAAAACAAAACTTGATCTGTAATATTTTTTTTTAATTTTCCAAAAAATCACGTGCATTAGTACCTAATATTACTGGACACGTCACACCATCTTTATGCACGCCCAGGATGACTGGTAGAGAATTCTTTAGCATTAAGTTCTCCTAGAACTATATTGCCTACATTACACGTCTACGGAAAAATTTAATTGTATGGAAATGACATTAGCTGTGGAAATGTCATGTGACTGGTGCCAAGTTTTTCCTTGACGCATTTGCGTTAGCGTGGAAGGAAAACTAAGCGTGAGGTATTTGTCTAGAGTCCCAGGTATCTATGTAATATTATTACTGGTACAATAGTTTTTGGTATTTAAGTACCAAAATCTAAAATCCTACTACTATTATAAATGCGAAAGTTTGTTAGAATGGATGTTTGTTACTCATTCACGCAAAAACTACTGAACAGATTTTAATGAAACTTTACAGTAATATAGCTTATACATCAGAATAACACATAGTCTACTTTTTATATTGATGGGCGAAGCCGTGGGCAGAAGCTAGATACTACGTGGGCGAAGCCGTGGCCAGAAGCTAGTGTAATATATTTGTGACGTCAGTTACTAAATAAACTTTATCTTATCTTATCTTAAACCTAAGGCGGCTAGAGCATTTTTATAAATATCTAGACGGTATTTACCCCGCATATAATATGCAGTACGTTGTACCTACGACCGCAGCTGATCTACGGTTAACCCGAGCTCAGATATCAATTTAATATACTCCGAGCTGATTTTAATAAAATGGTTCTGGTCTGGACCTGTGCCAAGCAGCTGCCGACTAATGTATAATAAAAAACATGGTTGTGGTATGGCTAGACGTGCCATATTGCATTCTTAAAACGGTGATAGTCTGCCACAAACTGAGACTTTGCGATGTACCGTTTTTAACAGACTACTGAGATGATGGTTATGAGTTAAGTGGTCAAAATATTTACCCGACTACCGAAAGAAGGATCATTAAAAAGAATAACCAGCCTTGTTTTCTTGCCTTTCTTTCCTGACTTGGTCGCGGAGGAACAGGCAGTAGATAAAACCGACGTTTCAAAGTGATCCTTGTGATTTTAATTTATAAATGAATTTTAACTTTGAGTATAATGCATTTTGCAGCTGCAATTTTGCCGTATTTTTAGGGTTTCGTACCTCAAAAGGAAAAAACGGAACCCTTATAGGATCACTTCCTTGTTCGTCCGTCCGTCCGTCTGTCAAGAACCTTTTTCTCAGGAACGCGTGGAGGTATTCAATTGAAATTAATATCAAATACGCAGAGGTCTACGATCCCTTAGTAGAGACCTAAAATATCAAGCTTCTAAGTCAACGCAAAGAACAGAACGACCTGTATCTGCTTATGGATTAAAAACCTAAGGAACCTACTCCACTAGAAACCTACAAATCCCCAGCTTTGACAAAATATAATCTTTCAAAAGCATTTACTAGTAGCAGTCCATTTTACGTAATTTTGGTTGGAACACAAAAATCATACAAAGCTTTCTCATTTTACCCCAATAAGTATTTAGATGGTATCTCCCGTAAGTGCCTTTCCATCTACGCTTTCCCACACAATTCAGTCCAACACCCCCATAAAAATACTTCAATGTACTACATAATCGTTGTATTAATCGCGAGCGACTATATAGACTACACGCAATATTTTGGACCATTTTAGGGTATTTTAGGGTATTTTCTACATAATAGCCCGTTACTTTTTAGGGTTACGTGCGAAAAAGGGGAAAGCGACACTAATGGTATGCGTGTATGCCGTTTATATATACATTTTATTTTCGTATTAGTGAGTTGAGACAAATATATTTGCATTCTACTTGAAATACAGGGTGTTACTTAATAATATAGAGTAATCCTTCTAAAATGGAAAGCGTACGGTATCACTTCACGATATTTGAAAGTTTTATTTTTATATACCACGAAGGTGGCATAAAAAATCCAAGCATACTGTCCACCTTTTGGTAAGCGGTTATCTTAGCCTATGGACGCTGGTAACATCAGAGGCAATAAACAAGGGTCGGCTCTTAAAAATTTTAAATCGATATTTTTGTAGAAACATGTACTATACATAAATAAATAAGACAGTCAACAGTCACATACATAGTCCTGCACCTACACTACACACTACGTATCGTGGATATCTGTAACTACGAGTACCAAAAAACCTAGATCCGGCCAAATATCTGCAGAACATGCTGCCCTACAGTTGCCCACAGACAATTCTTCAGATCCCCCGGGATACTACGTAACACCCTGTATATTATTTCTCGTGACGTTACCCCATTTTACCCTTTCTGGAATTCGGGAATCCTTTTATAAGAGGGCTGGCTCTGTAAGGTTTAATTTCGCGGCGTACAATCATAATTTGTTTACTTAATTTGGAGAAGTAATCTCTGCTCACGTGTTGATGGGGTTATTATTAAGGATCATAGAGCTGTAGCAGTTCAGTGGAAGATATGCCGACTTCTTATCTACAGTCGTAGATTCGAAAGGTAATTTAAAGTGGCATAGATTTTAATTAGATAGATAAATAAAAATTATCGCTGATAGCGAACTCTGCTTGCTCTCATTATTTTTCTTGAGCTTACTTTAATAGGTACGGAAAAGCCTCTTAGAGTGCTCATTTTATTAAGATATAAGGTTGGACTCGAAGCTTTAAGGTTTTTCAGTGCTGGTTTGATGAAACTAAAAAAACTGAAATTCTTATATTGTGCCTATAGATTACGCAGTCATACTCAAAAATCTTTCACCACAATAGTTATTTCATTTTTCACTAGGAGGCCTATCATATGGAGGCATGAAAAAGTTTTCTTGTCTCCATAGATAATTAGATAGATAGATAAACTAGAAATCATTTAGCATTCAATCTTATAAACTAAATAGCATAATGCAATAAGGCCACTGACCTAACGCAGTGTGACTAAGAAAGTACCAGTGAATCGACTACACGTTTTTTCTGCACTACTCTTTACTGTTAGCTCAAAATGAGAGATGAATAAATTAGTGTGACCCGGAGGCGTGCCTCAGGGGACAAGTTTCAGACGTGTAGTGATGTGCTACATTGTAGTATTAAATCATCGACAAAAAATACCCCTGATTTATTTTTCAACTTCTGTTGCAGTAGTATTTTTCGAACATTCGCGATCAGTAAACATAATTTTATTATAAATTTTTTACAGATTCTTTTTTTGAACACGATAAAGACCCTTAAAAAATCTTATAATTCTGTTGCAGCGCTTCTTAGTAACTTGTGGCGATATAATCTCTATAATTAAACATCAACAAAAAACATCAACATTTTAAAACCCCCGATTTGTTTTCCAACTTCTGTTGCAGTATTATTGCCAAACTTTCACGATCATTAAATATAATTTTACTATAAGTTTTATACAGGTTCTTTTTTCGAACGCGATAAAGACCCTAAAAAACTTATAGGCGATAGAATCTCTATATAAGAACTAGCCTTGATGTCATTAAAATCGATTGCAAAAAACCGCATTTCAATCGGATAAACCATTTCTAGATAAAATATGCAAACAGACCTCACTTAGATTCATCCGGCGGGCCTCGAGATAGGGTGCCTCATTCAACTCTTGTTTGCCAAGCTGTCTAAAATATTATCGATATCTATTTTTATTTACTTGCCCATCACTAGCGTTTCTTCAAACGCCGCTCGCCCTTTCATCTGAGGACATCACTAGAGGCGGAAACTTACATCGTTACTTTATACTCTGGTTACTTCAACTTGCATAACTTACCTAGGTAAAACTTTAAATAAATATTTACATAACCAAATTGAGAGGCTTTATTTATCATCTGTGGTAGACTGGATCTTTGTGTGTCACGTAAATAATAAATAAACATCCAACAGCCATATAATCCTGACCCCCCACTAAGATCCCTGTGTCGTAGGTATCAGGAACTACGAGTGACATGCGATCATACCATCGAGACCCAGAACAAAAATATCTGCAGAACATTGCCGCACCGAAATAAAACCTCAACCTACGTCTCTCATCCGCCGCGCCATTGAAGTCGTCATCACAAGTAACAAGACCATTAGTCGTAGCACTTAGGTAGGTAAAACTGAGCGCTCCCGTGTTTCAGAAGACACGTTAAAAGTCGGTCCCAGTTACATCAGTCGCTAAGCTATTCACAGGCACCTTGAAACAACTGGCACTTGGACTGCACATAATAACTTTGCAATTGAATACCTCGTTGGATTTCAGAATCACTGGAAATAATCCTGATATTCAACGAAGAATGCCCAATAATTGGACAGAAGTGCCCAATAATTGGACGATGACTCTCCACTATCGGACAATACCGATAAGCCCATAGGTATTTTGGCGTACAGTCAGCAACATAATCAAATACAAATATATTTGTTTAGGTACCATAAGTAGATGTGTGTGTGTGTGTGTGTGTATGTGTGTGTGTGTGAATGTTTATTACCACGTATCTCCGTAACTTCTAAACTAGTTTGATGATATTTGGAATGTAGATAGTTTAGGTTCTGGAATAACACATGTGCTATAAAATTTTCGAAAATCAACCCCTAAGGGGGTTAAACAGGGTGGTAAAGATTCTATGTAAAATTTTATTCCTTTGTTTGATTCGCTCAAAACTCGGTAGGAAGTAACTTTAAAATAAATAATAAAATACGTATCTTTATTTTTATTTTTTTTATTTTGGTTCGATTTACTCGAAACTCTTATAATTCTTTATTGTACACAGAAATAAAACAGAAACATTAAACAAAATATTAGGTGAAGCATGTACAAAGGCGAGCTTAACCCTAAAAAGAGTTATCTTCCAGTAAACCTTTGAGGAGAGATAGAGAAACTTTAAAGTAAATAATGAACAACGTATTTTTATTTTTTCAAAACTACTCTTTGGGGATGTGCAATTGCGTTCTAAACTTTGTATGGAAAATTTTAATCCTTGGTTCGATTCACTCAAAACTGGATTTGAATTAACTCTAAAGTAAATTATACTTATATATATATATATAGTTTCTTCAAACCCCCTTCTGCTAAACCCTTTATTACGTCTAGTACCAACAAGCTTTACCCATATTGGGAAAGGAAGAGTTACATTCAAAGTAAGGTATTTTAATGTACTTTTGTCGCTGATTGTACATGTGAGAAGTACCAGATACCAAATATTGAATACAATGGATCGGCCCTCTCAAAATGATTGCGTAATACCTACCCTATCTATGACATAGGGCTGACATTTTGTATGAAGGTTGTAAGAATGTCTATTTTATCCAAGACTTTGTCTCGTTCAATCAGATGTATGTCATAATCTTATTTTAGTGTGCAATGACCGACTTTATCACTTGGTTGGAGAACGATGAGGTGACTATCCAAGTTCTGTTGTCCGATCACGTGGATAACAGAGAAGGCCTAAAAATGCTAGTTTTCGCTCCAATTAAGGTCCAACTCCAACTCCATCGTGAGGAAACCATCAGAACCAAATATTCGAAGGCTTATATAATCGGTAAGTATTCCAATAAGCAGCGATATGCTTGCAATCTTTCACGCGGGTTGCTAAATTCTGTAAATAAAGCGGACTATGCCAAATATGAAATGAATGAATGAAAATACTTTATTGTACACCATAAGAAAAATAGATCGAACTTAAAAAAAAAAAAACCCCGATGGGCGGTCTTATTGCTTAGAAGCGATCTCTTCCAGACAACCTTTGGATGCAGAGGATTTAATGAGATTGTAATAATGGCTGGGTTGTACGAATGCTTTATTAATTTGGAAAGTTATAAATAGATACTAACAAATAGGTAATAAATAAAATACATAAAGTACCTAGTATAAATAAATAAGATGTTTATTGCTATCTCAAACATATATCGTAGGTACATATTTTGTTAACGCTACGTAGGTAAGTAATATATAGCATAATTCTAATAAAACGGTACCATAGGTTATGATCTGTTCCCCACACTAGGACTTTATAGTCTGTATGGCAGGGTTACGGAAGGTTTCGCTACGGACTCGCCCATAAAACAACCCACAGAACCAAAGTAGATAATACATATCTGAGTATGCATGTACAGTACATAGTACGGATAAAGTTGGATTGTTGAGAAAAATTAAACAATAGGTATCATTGGAATTGTCTAGGCAGTTTATTATCTGACTAAAAATCATTGGTGTCCGAAATGTGGGTAAATAATTGACTAAAATAAAAAGTGTCAGTTCGGACACAGTGTCCGAAATTTTTGTGTCCAAAATGTCGGCAAGCCAAAGTAATAGTAGCTTAGGAAGTTACGGTCTAAAGTAAATAAATAAAATTGTATACTAACAATAAAATTAGGTATATATAATCTTTGGACATTGGTATTCTTACAGATCTGCGTACGTTGTAAGGGTCTGTGGATCTCCATCATAGAGGTTATACTTAGTGTCGAGCGTATTTGCTGTTGCTACTATTATCTTTTTGGAAAATTCCAGACTTTTTGGTGAAAGCATCTCGTACATCACTCGAAATGTAACTGAAAGATGTTTTATAAATTTTAAAGTCGACTTACGTTACTGTGCATTTGAGCTCGGAGTGCGCTGAAAACTTTATGAACACTCATCCTGGCCCTTACGTTTACTTTGTAAAAAAAACACCTCTCGTACTCTGAAAGTAGATAACTCCAAAACTGCTCCGTAAATGCGATTTACGGCTCTAGAGCTATAAGTAAATTTTATAAGCTATAAGTAATTATAATAGGTAGTTTTTTTAATTGACTTTATAATTAAATAAAATCTCCATGACAAATCCTTATTACTATTTAAACATGGAACTGGCGGAACACAGTCCGGTTGTGAAATAAACAAATCTGAAAACCGTTAACGTGAACGTTATTTAAATTAAATGTTTATTTTAGAATTTGTGACAAAAGGTTATAATAAAGATAGCAAACTGTTTCAGTATACTAAGCAAACCACGTATTTTTTTTTAAATGTATTTATCTTTGTTATAAACCTTCTTTGAATGCGAAACCTATGTGATAAACAAATTATTAATGGCTTTATTTTTAAATTAGTCGTGACTACAAAAAAAATATTGTTTTATCAAATTACGAACTTGTTTGTAGGTAGTCAAAGTTTTCAGTCAGCCAAAAAGCAATCTTACTACTTTCATAGCTTTATGAAGAACCAATCTAGAGGACCTTATTTATTTATGACAAGGTGCATGTAAGACCTTGTGCATCTAATAAGATTATCACATCATTTTTCAGAATGTTAATTTCGAGTAGGTACATTGCCATTTAAACAAAACAAAAACGAAAAATATCCCAGTTTAAATAAAAATATACTCAGTAAGAACAAATCTTACTGATGAAAACACATTGTTATTGTCTTTTTAGTGACAATCACATAATTCATAAGTTAGGCTATCTACAGCTTTACGAAGAGTTTTTAAAGGGTTTTTTTTCATATTTTTTTCCAATCTTTCTGCTCGAAATTTAACACATGCTCAAAGGTTTGGACGGATTACATCGGCAAACCCTGGAACAAAATTGTAAAGTCATGTGTCATTGATGAGCGTTCTAAAAGGCGGCGACAGCTTGCAACCTATCACGTAGAATGCTATCTTCTATGCAAATCTTGAGCATGCCCACTAAATACTATGTTTAGGTTTGCTTCTGACTCTGGGGGATCCTCAGCATAGGCTTACGTACTGAATATGGATCTAAGAATGTCCATGTAGGATGAAAATTCAAGCATGTTTAAATTCCATTACCAATGCCGTATCATCACTTTCTCAATTTTTTTTTTTAAATACACTTACTACTTGTTTTACATTTGTGTGACGTCTATTGCACCCCTAACTAGCGAGTGATAAAACCTATTTAAGAACCATCTTTGAAGTCATACAAAATGATTGCAATATACCGTATTTCAAACGGATAAGCTTTTTAAAGATAAATGTTAACAAAAAAACAATATCTTTATGGAAAAAGCATATTATACAGGCTTATTACGTCGTGAGTAAGAAAATCCATTTCGTTAAAAAAAATATTCTAGATTTATTTCACTTTATCTTCACGTCTCCTTAAGACCTGTCTGCCAAAAAACGTTGCCCTCTCAGTATTTTAGTACTAACAAAGTTTTTCGCATTTTTCTAAATCCTTCCCATTTGTCGTTGTCATCGAAACCATTATAAAAATATATCCGCTGACCCCTGAGAGATTGCTTCGATGACGTCAATCTTAACGGCACTACGATAAAGTGCCTACTACGATTTATTGTCCGAAAAGGTTGATAAAATTGAAAAGGTTGATGAAATAAATTGTTTGGCTACGTGGAAAGTGCGATGTCATTTAGAAGGAAGGAAGGTTAATCTTGGAAGTCAAAGTTGATAGGTTTTTATACATTGAAATCACAAGAATCATATAGAAACGTCAACTTTTTAAACTACAGTAGAATGTAAAAATAGAGATGCAGGGTTCAATAGATAATAAAATTAAAAACATTATTATGTTTGTAATTTTTCACATAGAGAGCGATTATTATGATTGGTATACTACTTAACTTTTTTTTGTAATTATATACATATTACTCAGACATATGTGCATATAAAGGTGTATGGGTGTTTTTAATTTATAATATGTTTATGGTATGTATAAAAATATATATATAAGTAGTATATCAGTCATGTAGTTTCCATAATACAAGCTCTGCTTAGTTTGGGGCTATATGATCATTATTTATTCATTTTGATTTATTGTATTTATTACACATAGAAATTCAACTAGATACGAGACAAATATTTGCATATCATACAAACAGTCTTCTAAGTCAGTCTTGAGTCTTCCTACATTTTTTTTATATTAAAGAACGTGAATTTAAAGTTTTTCGTGCATTTGCGCTGATTTCTCGTACGTGACCTAGTCTAGAAGAATCGGGCAATAAAACTTTGCTTGATCTTTTGATGATCCCTAATTCAACTGTAGTGTGATGCCTTTTGTAAGTAAAAAACGGTGACGGAAAATATTGTAAAGAAATTGGTATGCTTTGGAATCAACAGTTCGAAGGCATTTAACACTACAATAACTGGCAATGTACTTGCAACCTGTCACGTGGACTGCTAACTGCTTCGCAAAACGTGGATAACGTGCCAATTGTAATATTGAACCTGCTACAAATTGTAATATTGTAATATTGATCTGGGTACCTTCTATTAAAGATCTGTGTAGTGTGTACATGTTAGGGTATAGGTTATAGGTTTTTAAATAAAAGGAAATTAAGTAATTTAAGTTAAGCGCTTAGTAGTAGTTAGAGCTGTTTAAATATAATATACGCACATGTTATCCTATCTTATTAGGTAAGATTTAGGTATATTATAATAATAATAAAATTATCAAAATGATCAGCAGTTTCCTTTCTTGTTTCAGCTTGTTCAATCTTCGGTACAGCATCAGAACACGAAGCTGATCAGAAGCAAATAGTCACAACTATGCCGACGCATAATCCCAATCAATGGACCAATAGATATAGGACCTTAGATGAAACTGAAAACAAAAAAAATAGCCAAGTAATTCACGATGAAATTTATACAGAAAACTATGATTTTAGACATATAAATTTACACTCAATGAATCTCAAAAAGTTTGGAGACGTACACAAAGCATTGGAAGAGAATGAAGGGAAAGCAAAGAATATGGCAGTCAAGCATAGGGTGAAGAGAGATGATAATGGGCCATGTAGTACATTTAATTATGTTCCAGGCAATAAGTTCATAACACATCCGTACAATACTGCGGGTACAAACAAATATTATTACAATAATTCTGATTGTACGACCAATATAGATGGTAAGTAAGCATGTATTTAAAAAGGGGTAAGAGGAGGGATAGTTATCATAAATAATATAATGATGTACATTGAACGAACAATTTAGATGAGTACCTATATTTTTATCATGAAGGTTATGAGGAAGGATGTTTATTAAAAATGTATTAAATTATATAATTTTCAGTTTTTTTTTTCAGTTGAAGAAGGCCACATTATAGAGCTTACTTTCGTGGATATGTTTCGGATCGAGTACCACCCTGACTGTGCCTATGATTATTTGGAGGTAAGTTATCAAAAATAACTGGTTAACTACCGTTACTCCGTTCACAATATTATTTACTCCATGGCAGTTTTTTTTAAGTACTTACTCCTGCCCATGGCTTCGCTTATGTGGAGCTCCTTAAAAAAAGGAGCCTATGAAATGTAGCTCTTCCTGTAAATGCATTGCTCGTAAGATACGTATTTGCTCGACTGTTTTTTCGTAGACATACTCGTACATTGGAAAATTGGTCTCCACGAAAAGCCCTTTTATTTTAACGAGACAATTTTACAGCCTATGTCTACCTTGAAAGTCAATTCTAAAAAAAGGTTAAATATTTTTTGAAATCGAATGAGTAATTTCGGCGATTTTTCTAACTTTCGCGATTAGTTAACATAATTATACGATTTTTACGGGTTTAAAGTCGGGAAAATAATAAAGAAGATAAACGCAATAGAGACCTATAAAAAGTTTATAATTTGACTGTATAATTAAACTCAATAAAATTAGTAAAAAGTAAAAGTATAACCACTGGAAAAAAGGTTCTCGAACGGCGACCACGACTGGGTGTTGTTGTACCACAGTACTCTCAGTTCCTGATACCCACGACACAGGGAATCCTTTTGTGGGGTCGGGACTTTGTATATGTCTGTTGTGTGTTGACTTATTCCATCTACTGATCCGGATCACTTCCAGACGGAAACACCCCTAAAAATAGAGCCTGTATTACCCCGCTGCACATCAATGCTCGTAATGTGTCTCAGATCTCAAGCGTCACACGTCGCTTCTTTTCAATCTCTTTCTTTTAGATACGAGATGGAACGGAAGGATACTCTAATCTTCTTGGAAAGTTCTGTGGACCGGCGTTTCCTCGCTCTTTGAAGACCACAGGACCTCACGCATGGCTGAAGTTCCACTCCGACGACACCATAGAATACGAAGGTTTCAATATCAAGGTTACAAAGGTGAAGGAGCCTGCTAGCTGTGAGTATTTATTGCATTTGATATTACTCTGTTTGTGCAGATAGAACAGACAGACAGTGTAGAAGGTAGAGCGATGAGCATTGCCAAATTAGCAAGTATCACTTTCTCCCAAAAATAGTCAAGTTATAGAATGATCACCCTGCTGAGATTTCACCAAGTTACTACAGTATGTAATTCTTCAAAAAATAAAAAAAAATACTTTTAATTGACCTTAACACGACACAACAGGTGACAAAATATAGAACAAATAAACACATACACAGGAAGGTTCAATGTAACCTTTCTGTACATGTGTTTATTTGTTTGAACATTACAAAAAATAAAAAGATGTACTGTGTTGGGTCAAAAGGTCCCTATCTCAGCATATGCTGCACCAAAACCTAGGAAAGATGTAGCGCTGATATGTGGATATTTTAATGTCACGAACAACGGGAAACAACGTGATAAAGAAAAAATAAGTAGGTAGGTAATAAATAAAACGAGCGTTTTAAAATTGCTAAAGGTTCAGCAACTCGCGTTGATACCTCTGGTGTCGTAAATCTTCATAGGCTACGGTAACCATACATCATCAGGTGGGCCGTTCACCTGTTTGTTTCGTCATACAATAAAAAAAACTAATGTACATTTTTCTCCGTCTCAAACATGGTATTACTTTCAGATAGCATACCACCGGAGTGTTATATAAAAGCGAAGGAGTCTAAGGCTGGTGTTATCAGCTCCAACGACATAGACCAGAAATGTAGAGATGGCAGCGCAAGCCGGGGCCTCGATGTACTGTGGAAGATCGAGACTTCTGAAGATAAAAAGGTATGTTATTTTCACTAAAACGGGATGAACCATAAGGAAAAGAATAACTTTATTTAACTTCTTAAGAAACAATCTTGAGGGGAATCTGTCCCATTGAGCAAGTAAAACGTTTATCCAAATTACATCATTTATTATTCACACATCAACTAATTAGCATAAAAATCTTCTCATTGTCTCTGTGTTTTTGTTAAAAATCTTAGTTACATTATTTATTATTCACACATCAACTAATTAGGATAAAAATCTTCTCACTGTCTCTGTGTTTTTGTTATAAATCTTGTGTCTATTTTTCTTCTGTGCTTTATAGTAGTCAAATAAATCACTTTCTAATCTATTCTATTTTATGAGTAACGGGCCGCAATAATTAATCTTTTAAATCTCAATAAACACCGTATGTTATATAATTCAATTGTAATCTTTTTTAAAACTTACCATCTATGTAAAACAGTTTACAATGAAGACTATTCTGATACTAATTCTGTATGATGTCGGAAGGGACTAAAGTCTTTGTGGGTGGATGCTGTTGGCAGACGAATCGATCTTTCCCTTTCACATTATTCTCATTGACATTATGTTCATAATCATAATAGTTCTTTCGAAAAAGGTATCTCTCGAAAACGTCCCTAGAACGCAGGCAGCATTGCTACGCTGAATGGCAATGCTAATCGTTGACTCGGATCAAAGATAGCTCTCAGGTCGCGCTGCCGTAGTCTATAAACAATCCATACATAATTAATAAATAAATAATGCTGGACATTTTTTACACAAAATCATCTAGCCCCAAACTAAGCAAAACCTGTAATATGCTAACTATATGACTGATAAACTACTCATATACATTTTTTTTTGTAAATACATACATACTATAAATAGAAAACACCCAGACCCGAGATCATACATTTGTCCCGCGGCGGGAAGCGAACCAGGCACGAGACAATCATTTGCAACTGTTGCCTGTTGTTTCGTTCCAATAACCATTTCGCGAGTTGTTCTTATTTCTTACTAGCTTCTGCCCACGGCTTCGCCCACGTGGTATCAGGATAAAAAGTAGCCTATGTGTTATTCTGATGTAGAAGCTATATTACTATAAAGTTTCATCAAAATCCGTTCATTAATCTTTGCGTGAAAGAGTAACAAAGATCCATCCTCACAAACTTTCGCGTTTATAGTATTAGTAGAAAGTAGGATATTAACGTGGTCATCTTGATTGTCTATTGTAATATCCTAAGGTTAATTAATTCTTTTCAGTTTTTCCTCAATTTCACCGAGTACCAGTTGCTATATCCGAATGACTGCGAAAAGAATGGCATTCAAATTTTTGGATCAGTTTTGGAGCTGAGTTCAAAGTAAGTTATTAGCTTTTATTTATTTATTTACACGCACAAAACAAATTACAGCCACATATGAAAATACAACTAACAAAATTCGGTTCAAATATTGATTGCAACATAAACATATATGCGCACAACTAAACTAAATAACTATATCGAGCAGAAAGTGAAACTTATGTCCGAGGACTAAAAGAAAACTAAAAAGACTTATGGTATCTATGGCACCCTAAGGTACCTAAAATCACAGATACATAACAAAAATTATGTCGCAATTAATTATGATGCCTCTACATAACAACCACAATCAACCCCGACAAGAATGTGTTTACAAACAGAAGATACTTAATTAAACACAATAACATTTACAATGGTGCTTGAAGAGCATCTGAAGAAAAAGTAGCCTGAGTTATATTAGATTACGAACTATATACTTTTCGAAATTTCGTCAAAATGGGTCAGCGATTAAATAATAAAAAAAGTCAAAGTCAATATATTTTTATTCATTGAAATCAAAACAATAACTGAATATACACCGATATTTTTTGGTCAGTTTAAAGCCGGCGCCCACTTCATCTATATCTGTAACCTTACTCAAAAAGTATAGTTAATCAAAAATCTGTTTTTTGTAATTAATAATAGCACGAAACATAGTCGATATTCAGTTCCGTATGAAATAATAATTAAATTCGAATACTAAACCAACGATACAAACACGTTTAAGTAATAAAAAACGTGGGCGCCGGCTTTAAACTGACCAAAAAATATCGGCTAGAAACGTCAATTAAAAACTACGTGAATTTAAAATTTGAATTAAAATTGTTTATAACCAAAGATGAAGAATACAGATTAAAAATTCATACAGAATATTCAGATATGATAAGTACTACGAACTAACTGAAATTTCTAACGAGACCCAAACTAAGCATGAGCTTGAAATCTTGGGTATGAAGAGTTAATAAGATTTTAGTATTCAATTATAGTGGTAAACATATCCTTTCAAAATTTTGGTTCTAGGTGGCCATGCCAGTTTCTTTCACGTTTTGAATACGTTCTAAAAACTATTTTGTTCATTATTTGGTTTTTATTTGAGGACGTCTTCTTACCTTACTTACAAATTTTTTGGTGGGTTTTCCATAGAGTACAAGTGTGACTCTCACTTTCTCTCAATCCATGCAATATTATCCGGCGAGGGGAATAAGTACGCCATACTAATAGGTCATCCAAGTTTGGGTACTAATGTTATCCATATATAATTTTTCAGTATCATAATTATAACTACTTATATGATTGTACCTACATGTATGATTATGTTTGTGGTATTTTTATTTAATAATTCGAATTTAAATTTCTATGACAAGAATATAGCAATTTTTGTAAATATCTTAGCTAGTCCATTTTATCAGCAGTATCCTGTAGCAATCCGACCCAGTTTTCAGCTAGATTAATTCATTTTTATCTGAAAATAGTTAACTCAAAATGTAATTTACAGCCGTAAGTGAATTTGAAAATAGAACGAGACTCATTGCATTCATAATCTACAATGAAATACAATATTCATTAGAAAACCTTTATTCTATTTGAAAATGGAACTGGCTACAGACCGATTGCGAAAAAAAAAACAATAAAACGGGCGCGAAACCGGGAAGGAACATTTTCATTTTAGCAACGGACAGTAATGAAAATTCGATTTATTTATTAGAGAGTTCGATTTTCACTGCAGGACAAATATATGCATGTTCTGAAGATATTTTTTAAGGTCTGGGGATTGTGGTAACACGGTGGTACTCAGTTCTTGATACCTACGACACGGGAAATCCTAGTATGAGGACTATGTACATTTATCAGCTTTCCATTTATTTATTTCTTTTTTTTTAATCTCAGTTTTTCTCGGGTGTAAGCAATCAATTACACCTTGAACTTCGTAGCGTCCTCATTTGCTTGCACGCCAGAATATCTCGGGGTGTAATCAATCGTTTACGGCCTTTGTATAACCATATACTATTCTTATACGATGTTTTTCGCCAGGTTAGAGCATTACTGCGGATCTGTGGCAAATCCTGTGATCACTAAAGCAGAGAAGCCGGGTGAAACGGGAAATATAATGCACATAAGGCTGTACACAAACATAGAGGCTATGGACAAAGAACACACCAAATTCGAAGCAAAATACACAGCGTTTCGCTCCATAAACCCTGCTAATGATGGTATGAAACAGTCTGAAAATAAAGTGCCTTCGTCTGTAATGTAAAGGCCATTTGTATGTGGCGGTGGTAATCAGTAAATTGATGTGAACTTTGAAAACCTTTTCCATTTGTCCACACCCTCATCGTATCAGGGTTTTTATAGCGTTTAAGTTACTAAGGAGATAAAACAGTGTCTTACTTGAAAGTGTCTAAGGAGATAAATGATTTTCATTTTATTTCATTTCTTACGTCACTTTTGTATGTACTGTCAAACTGTGAAAAAAATATCGTGAGGCAATCGGTATGTGATATCTTAGAACAAACAAATTGTTAATTAATGTGATACGGTCACCATTGGTCGCTAGGCCCTTTTTAGCAACACTATACCAACCGGGGCTCTGATCTTACACAGACTAAGTAATGTACCGAGTTAATGAAAGATATTCTTATCTTTCATTAACTCGGTACATTACTTACACCCAACAGATCTAAATGCCGCTTTGTATGCCTTCGCCTAATTGTGGGATCCGGCGAGTATCATTATATTTATTGGTTTCAAAATTTTAAATACAGCTTTTACCTTTTTTCGACAATTTACTGAAGTTTCTAGCCATACGGCTATAACCTCTATTTTTCGTAAATTTGCTATCTTTTTGGGCTATACAGCTATTACTTCTGTTTTGTGTCAATTTCCTGACGTTTTATGCCATACACCTATTACGTCTGTTTTGTGTCAATTTCCTGACGTTTTGGGCCATACACCTATTACTTCTGTTTTGTGTCAATTTCCTGACGTTTTGGACCATACACCTATTACTTCTGTTTTGTGTCAATTTCCTGATGTATCGAGCTATGCGGCTATTGCCACTCTTTTTCGTCAATTTCCTGACTTACAACTTACAAACTTTACCTCTTTATTATAATATACCTAACCGTATGTTTTAGAAGATTCCTGCCATGACGATGAATTCAACTGTGCGGACAACACCTGCATAGATGCAGATCTTAAATGTGATTCCTACGCAAACTGCAGGCTGAAAACCGACGAAGATCCGATAGATGTTTGCAAGGTGATCATCATTTTAACATGGTATTTATCAAACTTTCGCGATTAGATAACATAATTATCTATACGTTTTACGGATCTTTATTGTGTTTACCTTTTTTATTGTCACTCACTGCT
Organism: Perizoma flavofasciatum; assembly: GCA_958496245.1. NCBI lineage: Eukaryota > Metazoa > Arthropoda > Insecta > Lepidoptera > Geometridae > Perizoma > Perizoma flavofasciatum. Next base: position 1,583,690 of record OY292443.1, on the reverse strand, counting down.
GCATTTATTATTGCTGTGCAATGCAGTCGAAACGTCGGGAAAATATTTTCCGGAGAAAAGTAAAGGTGAATACATTTCTCCGGAAATCCACGAGGTTTATTTGCTAGTTAAAAATCTCCAGAACGAAAGAGCTTGAACCAATAACGATTATTGGTAGTGCTAGGTAAATAATAAATAAATAATAAAAAGCCTGTTTATTCCAAAACTTAAAGATACAATTTTATAATTCATGCAATTCATTAATTTGTCTAGGTAATTATAATTTATATTTTAATTGTTAATTTCTTTTTTTAATATTTAATAATTCCACTTTAAGTCATTTAGACAGACATAACATTACAATTAGAATTCCAAGTCGAACCGCAGATATTTCAGTTCCAAATAACCAGATAAGGACCTATTATTAAGTTATGACGTATATAAAATGTAAATATGTAGGTATATTGTATATTATAAATTATGTGTATTATAGTATATTCAAAATATGTGGTAAGTACACCAATTAAACCCCTTTTAAACATTTTTACAGTCCGTTCCATCCAACGGTTGTCTGGTAGAGATCGCTATTTAGCGATAAGACCGCCCATTGTACAACATTGTTAAAGTTGATAGTACTTAACTAAGCTGATATGTTATTTGGTGTACAATAAAGTATTTTCTATCTATCTATCTATCTATTATTAGAAAAAACATTAAAAGCTTTTTAAATTTCTTACATTAATTTGTAGAATGAAATGGAGTCACCGTTCAAGAAACTGCATATCCTGATAATACTGATTATCTTCGTGCTGATCATGTCTTCGATGATGTTCGTGTTTCTCTTCAAATGTATCAGAAAACTTTACCAGGATCACAAAATTATCAAGGTGAGAGATTTTTTATTTTCAACAGAAATACAGTCCTGATCGCACACTAGGATTCCTTGTGTCGCGGGTATCAGAAACTACGAGTACTGTGGTACCACAATATCCAGACCCAGAACAAATATCTGCTGAACATGCAAACATTTGTCGCACAGCGGGAATCGAACCCGAACCTCTTGCAACGCAGCCAGCTACTCGCCCATCTCATTTATTACCGCCCATCGTTATCTTATTGATTATTTGATTATTACTTTTACAAAACGATGAGAGAGAACATCGTGAGTAAACCGTCAAGTACTTAGAACCGGAAGTTTAAAGGCATGTGCCATCAACTTGTGTTCCAATTACCGAACTGGCGGGGATGGAACCCGCGACCTTCATCTTGGTACGAGGAAGCTCTAACAAACTGTGCTCTCGGGTCCGCATCAAATCGAAATACTTGCTACAATTTCTTCCATCCTTACTTTAAATGAATAAAAAAAAAAAAAAGTGTGCTTTTTTTTTTGATAGTAAAAAAACATTTTCAATAACAAGTTTTTAACCCTGAGTGCAGCAACCATGTCATGGTGAAACTTAAAACCAGCTATCATAATAAAATGCGTATATATAAAATTTCGTATCTGAGCTGATGACCGTTGGAAGAGTTCCTTTAGCTGGAGCTAATCCTGGATGTCGATTCAGGTTATGCTTACCATAAAAACGCATTATCATCGGAACTAAACGAACATCTATAATTTCAACTCCATAGGATAAGAGGAAGTGGTCCTAATTTCAGCTTTCAAGATTTGACCTAAACAAAAAACGAACATGCAAACGTAAGTTGAGGAAAGCTTGTAAAAGGCTTTATGCAAACCAAGTTTTTTTCTAAAACAGGAGCACATACGGCAGTCCTGTGAGGATCGACTAGACCGACTGGATAGTCTAGTAGAGAACCGACTTACGCTGGACGCTAACCGGTTGCAACGCGACAGCGAACCTAGAGCATCGCTAGAGAGGGAGAACCATGCCAACGAGATGTTCAAGAGGAAAAGAGATAGCTTTTCAAAGCGACAAGTAAGTTTACCACCATCAATCACTAACAATCGTCTGTTATCAATATCAATACACGTTATTCCTCATAGTTTATTGATAATAACCATGCTAACGGAAAAATCAAGATAAAATGTGATAGTTTTTCAATGCAACAAGTAAGTTTATCACCATCAACCATAATCAATCTTCTGTTATTGACCAATATCAATACACGTTATTTCTTATAGTTTACTAACAAGAACCATGATATCGAAATGTTCAAGAGGAAAAAAGATAGCTTTTCAAAGCAACATGTAAATTCACCATTATCAATCACGATCAATCGTCTGTTATCAATATCAAAACACGTTATTTCTCATCAATGACCTTCATGAATGAGGAGTTTTGGAGTCTTGGCGCCTTTTTTAAAGTCCAAGAGTATCGTTTTTACGAGATACTACGAAATAAAAACAAACATAATGTATTGTATAATTTTATGTATGTTAGTCCATAAGTTATTTGTAAATATAGGCTTTTGTAATCATATTTTGTGTGTGCACATGTTACCTGATATATACGTTATATTATTATTATAAAACATAACTAATAAAAAATATAGGTACTTAATCTCTTGCAGCCAACAAGCATAGACTCCGATTTCCAAGAGACCCATCTAGACCTTGATGAGGAGATCTGGAGACGAGAAGTGGAAACTCAAATCGAGCCGGAAGACATTCTTATAGAGCGTAACGGAAGGACAAGACGGCGCGATATGAGCAAAAAGGAGGAGAGTATAAGAAGCAAGAGAGAAAGTGAAGAGAGAAAAGAGATAAAGGATGTGTCGATCGGCGCACCTGATACGAAGGAATCTAGCTGTCAGACGAGAGAGAGTCTGTTCCAAACAGATCCGCCGCCTAGCTCTGATGGGAAAAGTAAGTTTTTCCATGTTCCTTTTATGTTCTATTGGTTAATGAAATAGTATTATTTAAGACGCCCAATTCTATATGTCGTTCTATATGTTCTAGTATGTATCTGTACAGGTTAAATTTCTCAAAATGTTTTCCATCGTATCTTACCTGTTATTACCTGTTCTTAACGCGAATATCAAACCAACAACTACTTATGCGTTAGTATTTTTCAAACTTTCGCGATTAAAACATAATTATAAGTTTTATGGGTCTTTATCGTGTTTACCTTTTTCATTATTTTCCCGACGTTTCGACTGCATTGCAACAGCCGTGGTCACCGGATGGCAATACAGATAAAACGTCGGGTACAGATACAGTTAAATTGCTTATGCGTTGTCTGTCGATGACATCCGAAACGAATGAAGATCAATACGATAAGTTGCGTGGGTGGGGAATGGAGCGTACAATGAATTTTCTAACGAGACAGTCTGATCCTAGCGATTTGTCGTAAGGTGTGTGGCCTCCATTATAGTTTGACAGCTAATTTGTCACGGTGACAAACAAAATTGTAGCTATCCCTACGGATAAACTTTCAGAAACATTTTTATTTCCTTACAAATACCATCTTCATGTTGCACCCCTTTGGAGTGGAATTTTGGAAAATAATTTCTAAGTCCACCCCTAACCAAAGCACCTACCTTTCACAAATATTTAGGAGTAATGTACGTTGAAAAGTGGACATTTGCAGCGTTGCAAAATATTAAAAAAAAACGAATAAATCATCTTATCATTTTATCAACCAATGAGTATTGGTATTTATTTTGGAGTATGAATATTGGTAGTAAAATACAAATGATGCTTGATAAAATGAAAAGAAATCATCTGATTTAAATACCTAAATAATAAATAAATAAATAAATAATGCTGGACAATCCACACAGCATCATCTAGCCCCAAGCTAAGCAGAGCTTGTGTTATGGGTTGTGATGACTGATATACTTAATACAATACATTACATAGATAGATATTTTTTTATTATACATAGAAAATATCCAGAACACACGGAACAAATATTTGCAGATCGTACAAATATTTGTCCCAGGGCGGGAATCGAACCCGCAACCTCCTGTGTCGCAGGCGGACCTTCGCCCACCGCGCCACATCGGGCGTACCTACATGGTATATTTTTCTACTGATATCATTGATTGATAAAATGAAACGAAATCATCTGATTAAATTACCTATACTGTGTTTTTTTCTACTGAGATATTAATTTCTCAACTCCACAAAGTTCAGAATGATTTTAAATGTAAAAAATGAATGATGCTTCATTCATTCATTTTTATTTTCATCATAATTTTTTATGATTTATTATATTATACATCATAAAAAAATAAAACATAGCAAACTCCAAAACTAAAAGTCCAAACAATGGGCGGTCAGTCCAAAGATTTTGGAGTTCCTCATTTCCTAGCCTTAAATTACAAATTATATATATTTACTTTTACTGGTTGCTTAGGTTCAAGCAGCAACAGCCGAGGTTTCTCAACATTTGGGTACTCCGGTGCGACCATCGTCAGGCCTTCGCCCCCAACCAACACTTCAGAGATCACGATAGAGTTGCTGAAGCAAGTGCCGAGGCAGGAGTCTACGAAGTCACGTAAGTAACTTCGGCCATGTCACCGAGGAACTGTCCTCGGTCATCCTGATTAAGGTCAGTGATCTGATCATGTTGAGGTGAATTGGCTCTGAAAAGAGCCTAATAACTGATGATGAAGGATCCTGTGTGGTGAAAGGATTAAAAGTTATAGTCAAAATTTATTTATTTGAGATTAAAATCACTTTAAAACGTCCATTTTGCTGCCTATTCCTCCGCGACAAAGTCAGGAAAGAAAAGGAAGAAAACGCGGCTGGTTATTTCTTTTTAATTATTCTTTTACAAAATAATAATAAAAAAAACAAGAGTTGGAGCAACTTCAATCCCAAGATTTTTAATAAACTAAATAATCCGATATTTTATAATAGGTTACGTTTTAAAGTAACGAATATTCAGGATATTCGTTACTCTAAAAACTATTATGAATTTGATCATTAATATTGCAAAACGGGAATTTTCACGTACCGATTATCCCTGACCCTCAACTTCACTCAACCTGAAAAATCTCGGAATCAGTCGAAACTTAATCAGTGCCTTCACCGATGGTACAGTCCGTGAAAATTCCCGTTTCACAACTAGCTAAATTGCTAGTTGTGAAACGGGAATTTTCACGGACTAGCTAGATTTAAAATCTAGAAAAAACGTTAGTTTATTCTTGTATTATTTGTGTTCGTGCCACAGATACAAAGTTACTTAAGGTTTAAAAACTCCTTGAAAATCCTAGTTTGTCCAGTTTTAATTTAACTTTTATCAAAGAGGAACACCGCACCACTGCCTTTGAGTCAACATAAAATTATGTACAGATTAATAAACGTAGGAGTCAGATTCTGAGACCAATTTAAAAATAAATACTATAACATTAAATATTTTGAAATATTATAAAAAAATATGTAACAAATAGTTTTCTTGTATAAAATACAGCATTTAGAATAAAAACAAATCATTTTATTCCTATTCATATTGTAAAAACGGGAATTACTGTCGGTGGAAGGCACCGAGTTTCAACTCAATCCGAGAGTCTTCATCAGGGAGAGTGAGCGCGACGTCCTCCCTCCGCATCGCGTCGTGCATTTTATTCCTATTGTTTTTATGTATAAAATGATTTAAATCAATTTCTATACCAAACGATTAAGAAAAAGAAACTTCAACTTTTCAAAATGCACGCTAACTCTTTTGTTGTTCGAAGGTACATTTTCTTATCTGTATACACCTGTGAATCTTTTAATGAATTTTAGTACTGAATAATATTTACTTATGACTGTAAAAATTATGTACAGATACTCCATCCAATGGAACGGTAGACGAACATAGCCCAAGATGCGTCATTGCATTTTTTGAGGCCTTTTTTAATAAATTTTTTCCCAGCAGTTGACTTCAATTAAATTTTGCTATTGATGACGACACCTTTTATGTTAATAAATACAGTATTATAAACGAATATTTCTCGCATAGATACATAATTTACTTGGAAAATACACACTGATTATAATAATGATCAGATTACACAGTTTTTTTTTAAACCAAAGCATTAGTCTGTTTTCCTGTGTAGTCCGTTTTCAACCTTAGCCTAAACGTATTTTGCAATCACAATAACTCATGAGGCAATCACAAAGTCCAAAAAAAAAAGAAATAATGTTTACAAATAAACAATTCAATTATTCTTTTACACCAAAACTTATTTTCTTATTAAAAACTGGCATTGTCAAAATCTTATTCTTTTGAAAGTCAAAATCAATAGGTTTTTATCAAAATAATATTTTGCACACAGCATCATCTAGCCCCAAACTAAGCAGAGCTTGTATTATAGGAACTACATGACTGATATACTACTTGTATACTTTTTTTTTTGTAAATACCTACTTCATATCGTCATCATCATCATTGGCCTTTGACATCTATTACAGATGATTTAGGTGGCGTCAGTCAATTTAAACTACAACTAGAAAGAGTTGAACACTTTCGTTCGTGACTAATGAGACCTATATGGAAGTGGCAGCCGCAGCCACATTTTTCACAAATAAAAAACCCCGGGGATGTTACAGGGTTTGCGGCGTGTTGGTGACGTGTAACCCGCTTATGTGCTAGATAGTCGAGCCAGGCGTTATCGTGAGCGACGACACCATCCGCCACTGTTTTCCTCCAGGCGTCACGATCTTCAACTTTGCTTTCCCAGCTAGAATGATCAATTTTAAAAGTTGCCATGTCACGTTTAACGCTATCTTTAAAATAACTCAAGATCATATAGAAACGTCAAATAACACACTTAATCTAGGACATCCTGTATTACCATCTATCTATCGCTATCGCAGATCTTGTGTCTATAACAAGCACTGTAGGATAGTTTTGCGGACGTCCTGGGATGGGAAGGAATGCTTTACTGGCCAAATACCGATACGGTTCTCCGTTTGGCCATCGGATATTTATGGGCCGAACTGTGGCTGCTAGTCGAGAGAAATAGAGAAGGATTTTAATAGCGCTCACTCTCATTGGACGAAAGTAGATTCTAGTTGGGAAACAATCCTACATAATATAGCCATACTCTGTATGCGAAAGTTTAATTATTAATAACTAGCTTCTGCCCACGGCTTCGTCCGCGTGGTACCCGAATAAAAAGTAGCCTATACCTCTATGTTATTCTGATGTATAAGCTATGTTACTATAAAGTTTAATCAAAATCCGTTCAGTAGTTTTTGCGTGAAAGAGTAACAAACATCCATCCTCACAAACTTTCGCGTTTATTTTGATCATAACTACAATATTTAATCTAAGAAATAAAAAGTGTTATTATTATTATTATATAATAATTACATGCGAAAGTTTTGATGTTTGTCGACGTAACGGTAAAACTGATATAGATTAGATTTGCCCGGCTCTGGCTGTTGTGGTACCTTCATACTCCTAGTTCCTGATACCCACGTAACAGAGAATCCTAGTTTGGGATTAGAAGTACGTATTCTCATAAGTCATCAAAATTTCAGCCTTTCCCGGTGAATTTTCCAAAAAATATTCCATACAAATCTTGGTCTGACACTTAAGAACACAAAATAACAGCCAAATCGATCGATCCGTTCTCAAGTGATCTTTCATATTAAGCAGCAATTGATTTTATTTTTATATAGACGACCTCTGTGGCGCAGTGGGCGAAGGCCTGCCTGAGACGCAGAAGGTTGCGGGTTCAATTCCTGCCGCGGGGCAAATATTTGTATGACCTGCATATATTTGTTACGAGCTTGAGTATTTTCTATACATAATCCTACTAATATTATAAACGTGAAAGTTTGTGAGGATGTTTGTTCCTCTTTCACGCAAAAACTACTACACGGATTTTGATGAAACATTGCAGTAATATTGCTTATACATCAGAATAACATATAGACTACTTTTTATCCGGGTACTGCGCGGGTGAAGCCGTGGGCAGAAGCTAGTATCTATTATATTTGTGAGTATCACTTAAAACTACTTGCAGACTTTCCAAATTACTAATGCTTTACGTTATTACACCCCCAGCCATTATTACAATCTCATTAAATCATCTCCATCCAAAGGTTGTCTGGAAGAGATCGCTTCTAAGCGATAAGATTGTACTTTGAGTATTGTTATTTTTTTATTTCTGTTAAGTTATATATATTTTCTTATGGTGTACAATAAAGTGTTTTTATTCATTCATTCATTTATATATACAAAAAAAAAAGGATATTAGTACTTTAACAGTCATTTAGTTCCCATAATACAAGCTTTGTTTAGTTTGGGGCTAGATAATGCTTTGTGAAAATGTCCAGCATTATTTATTATTTTATTTATTTATATTGTCTTTTTTCTTTACAGAGAAGAAGATCGATCGCCGCCCCATGAGCACTGAAACAACCCGATCCGCCCCCGACGTTATTATAGTCTCCAAACCGATTCGCTGATTGTGACCCCCGGGGCCCGCGCCGTGGGCCCCGACACCCCCCGAGTGGCCTCTAGAGGCCAGACTCCGTCCGGAGGGGTCCCATACCCACCTGGACACTAGAAGCATAAACTTCGACTCGTCTGAAGGCTATTACAGCCAATACTTCGACCAGCGAGTGACTTATGACTATTGTTTAAAAAGTGATTTCTATAAGAGCCAGACACTGCCAAGGAACTTAGGTTCCTCTGATTATGAGGTTGGTCCTCAGAGGAGTGTGTGTTTTTATGGTCTTGACGATGAGTGTGAGAGGAACACTTTTGTGGTTAAAGCCGATATCGAGGCCCCTAGATAACGAAGCGCTTAGTTCTGACTAGGTTAATGGATTAATTGTTAATTAATGTTGGTTAACTTAATTAGTTGATAGTATGTCAAAGGATTTTGTCCGATGGTTCGAAAATATTGGCCTCGATTCTGTAGTACACTATCTAAACTAAATTTCAACTGTCGCTTTCTTTTACTGATAGTGTACGCAAGAAAGAGATGGTACGAATTTTAGTGCTGTGTGCTGCTGTCGAATCAATTTACGTGCCGCTTTTCTTCGTGTTTATAGTCAGCATGTTTTGAAATCACGACTAAATTTGTATGGAAAACTTAAATCTGACTAATTTGACAGCACTAAAATTGTAGCTATCTCTTTCTTGCTAGCACTATCAGTAAAAGAGAGCGACAGTTTCAATTTAGTTTAGTAAGCTTACTACAGAATCGAGGTCATTGTGTACTTGGTTTAGTTTATGTCTGTAAGGTTGAAAGTTTTGAAAGTATAGATTATTATATTAAGATTATTTATTGTTTGTTAAATTTGTTTTCAACCAAAGAAGAATTGGTTTCAAAGTTTTCAATAAAAATGTCTTCCAATGTATAAAATAATGTGTCATATTTTGATTGTTAATAATAAAATTCAGAAAAAAACATGAGTATATTTAGGGTTAACTTAGACCAAAGTTTTATTACAAAATAATACTACATTAAAACGACTTTAGAAATTGTAATAAGAAGAAAAAGGTTGTAAGATTTGTAAATACGCTGACCAACTTATCGTGTTATTTTGTAGCATTGCAGATTCAAAACATACATTGATTTTAGAGTAAATAAGTAAATTTGGTTAATATGATAAAACAGAGTCAATACTAGTTACCAGTGTCAATATTTCAATCAACACAACACACACACGCACCCTACTCACACATACACATATACACATACATAGACCCGGTCCACTGCCCGGTTTAACTAAAATGTTCGATGTTTCTCGGGATGCTTTATTTATAAATATTTTCAATATTTCCCTCGCATTCATTTATTTCTACGCAATTATTTTTTTCTTTGCACTACACTATAAAACTGTGTTGTATACTAAAACTGTAGGTAGGTACATATATTTTTGGTATTATACTACCTGTTACCTCCAACCACTTTAGGCTCAAAAATTGTGTCTCAAAAGTTCAGATTCAGCGGGAATCAAACCATCGAAGGTGATGAGCGCACCCCTGGCTACCGCCAGGGGTGCGTTCATCGTCGGATAACGTCCGACAATCATACCGCCATGAACCAAGCAAATGCACTGGCTTTTCTGAACGCAACCCTATATTCCGAATCTCTCTCTAATTTGATCTGTATGTAAATTCAATTCAATTCTTTGTTTATGGCCTTTGCGGGTTAAGGGGTCCGCAATTTCGCCAATGTCGCGTTGCAAATTAGGCTTTTACATGAAGGAGAATTATCGGTGGTGAGAAAAAAGGACAGTAAAAATATTCAGCCCAATGATTGCATTCAAGAAAAAGAATAACATCATCTATCAAATAGATAGGTCTTATTCGACATACAGATAGATTCTATCTGTATGTCGAATAAGACCGGGTAGCCTGACAGCGCGGTGAGTCAACAATATCATCAAAGTAACATACCTGGACTCAGACGCATAGGAGATAGGAGGCTGGCAAAAGCGAAAGGAGATATATCAATGAGGTTAAATCTAAATAGTATCATCCTTCCTAGGCCGTCTCACTACTGTGCGGAGTAGCACTAAGCTGATACAGGACCTGTTTGGCCTACACGGCTCAGATGGGACTAATTAGCAAAAATAACTCTTTTTCTGTGTTTTTGTAAACTGTTACCTATTTATAGTGCATTTTCTATTTATTTTGTACCTGTCCTTTCTGTGCTTTGTTTTTGTGTCAAATAAACTACATTCTATTCTATATATAACAGTAGGTGATTCAGGGCTTTAATGATGATGATTATGACGTTTGTAATCGGCAATGTGTTAGCCCATTCCGCCATGAATCGAGTGTCTCTGAAATCGAATTCATTTGGCACTCTTCAGCTAGGCTTTAATGGATGCAAACTACCGGGTGTTCGGAAACATTCCAGTTCAAACAAGTGACTCTCGACACTCGAATAATGATGGAATTTGTCAACTCATCACCGATTACAGGCGAAGATGTCGGTTCAAGTCCCGCTGAATCGGTATTATCAGGACACATTCAAAGTCTAAGTACACCAAAAGTTAATTTTAAGTTACAGGCAACGTGACTTAAACAAGACTTAAGTCTGGCAGACAACGTGTGTTTATAATAATAATAATACATTTTTATTGCAGATAAATTCATCCATAGTTTATGTTAGTATGTGGTACATCTAAAGACTTAAAACTAATGTTAGTGATGCACATAAAATAGCAGATTATAAAAATACCTACACTAGAAGTTTATTTGATGAGTATGTAGGTTCATCCAACGACACCTTGTTGGGCAATCCCACCTGTCTGATAACGTGTTCAGGATGCTGTTAGGGCTGCCATGTACTCGCTTGCGCAACGATGCACATCGTTTGCGTATTATGCCATCCACTCTTTCCTCCGCAAACATAACAGAGGCACTGCAAAAACGAGGCAGTCCCATCAGCACCCTGAACGCGTTATTATACTGAACCCGTAAGGCATTATATGCTTTCTGCGTATAACTGGTGTTTGAGAGGTTATAATTTGTTTGAGCAAAAACTTTGAAAGTTTAAAGCGATTTGCTTTTGATTATATAACTCAGGAAATGTAGATTTGCTTATTCGAAAATGACTCAAGAGAAAGCTAAAAGGGTTATTAAACTTTTTTCAACACTAATGCTCTAAATAAGTCCTAGTTAACTTAAAAATGGCTCCACAATTGCGGTCTAAGGCCGTAAGTAAATTTGAAAATAGAACGAGAGAATACAATCTCGATGGCAGATCCTTATTTCTGTTTAAAATGGAAATGGCCATATTCTGGTTGTGCAAAAATATATAAAATAAAGTGGGAAACCGAAAATATATGTGTTATTTTCGGGTGTAAGCGATCAATTACAGCGATCATTCACTCTCACGCCAAAATTTCTTTGGTAGAAAATATCTTTGGTCTTTGTACAACAAGAAACTTTTTTCACTAGTCACTTAACATAGTCCAGATCTCACTCTTGGAACTTCATGTACCTTGGTACTACAACACCCATACCCGAGACAATATCTGCAGAACATGCAAATATTTGCCCCGCAGCGGGAATTGAAATCGCACCTCTTGTGTTATCCACTGAGCGACCGAGGTCATCTCATACTAATATACCTATTAGCAGAGACAACACTTTGGGACAATATCTGCAGAACATGCAAATATTTGCCCCGCAGCGGGAATTGAAATCGCACCTCTTGTGTTATCCACTGAGCCACCGAGGTTATCTCATACTAATATTAGTATTAATACTCTGTTATGTTTGCGGAAGAAAGAGTGGATGGCATAATACGCAAACGATGTGCATCGTTGCGCAAGCGAGTACATGGCAGCCCTAACAGCATCCTGAACACGTTATCAGACAGGTGGGATTGCCCAACAAGGTGTCGTTCGATGAACCTACATACTTATCAAATAAACTTCTAGTGTAGGTATTTTTATAAATTGCTATTTTATGTGCATCACTAACATTAGTTTTAAGTATTAGCAGAGACAACACTTTGATTCGGAAACTACTGCGTAAAATGGTGGCTTTGTAAAGGGATTTATTGATGGAATTTCACTAACAGGTAATCATTTCTTCAGGATTTTTTTGAACATTTTAATCTTCTTACAATATTTACTTAAACAACATTTTCATAATTATTATAAAGGATATTTATAAAAATTCAAAGCGTAAATTTATGTCTCCTTTCAAGTTTATAACCGTACTTAAAACTTACTTGTCGGTATCGCTACAGGCTTAAAAAGATAGATAAATATTGTACCAGCTCAAAGACTCCACGACTTTCAATAAAAAATAAGACTATATAAACTCGACGATGTTAACGATCAAACTATAATTATCATGATTTGGTATCATTTTAGGATATTATTACGGCTATACCCACATAATTTATTATTCTACTTCTGACATTTAATTGACCGTTTAGGAGTTCTTCCTCATGTGCACCGTCCGTGATCATGCGTCTTTTCCTCGCATATGTCAGTGACGTTAGGCTATGCGCACATCGTGTTGACCGTGTTTCTCTCCGGACCAACCAGGGTGTCCAGACAAATACCTCACGCTTACTTTTCCTTTCACTCTAACGCTAATTTGTCAATGTAAAACTTGACAGCTGTCAAGTGACATTTCCACAGCTAATGTCATTCCCATAAAATCCAATCTTTCTGCAGACGTTAACACCAACAGAAAGTGGTATTTGTGGTATTATTCACAAATTTATTGACTGTTGATAATATTTGAATATATTAGGATATATTATTTTATAAGATTTTATTAAATTGACGAGAGACTGATGTCACACCAATTATATTAATTAAGTTTAATAATTTTTAATGTGTTTTTCTGTCTTAAATAATATAATATTAGTCTTAAGATATTCTATTCTATATTTCATTCTGTGTTAGACCTCCAAGGTGTCTGAACAAATCACGCCTAGTTTTCCTTTCACACTACCATGGGCGGAAGCTCAATGGGCGGTCGTATTACTAATAGTGATATCTTCCAGACAACGTTTAAATGAACAGGAATAGTACGTGGTGTTTTCGTAATATTATCTTAAAATGTGTATGTGATTGATTATTGATAATACCTACTAAGAAGGTTTTTGATTATATTAATCTGAGTAATCGGGCTATTTCATTTTGTCTGTGGCACCTTTTTCCGTTCAAGTGAGTTAAGAAGGGTCGTCCTATAAATTATTTGTTTTCTAACCCAGTAGAGCATCTGTAAGATTTAAATTCCATGTAACCTCAAAATTAAAAAACCCTTTCTTTTTTATATATTTTTATCCACACAGCTTTTTTATTTAAACTTATTGACTTATCATACATGCAAAAACGGATTTTAATTTTTTGTAGGTTCTGTATTTTTATTGAATCGTTTTGAGAAAACCGCTTTATTTGTTAACAAAGCTCTTTCCTCAAAACGTGTAAAGCATTAGAGTTGTGTCAAAATATAAAATAACACGAAAAAATTGCTTGCTTTTATAATGATTTAAAAAATAAATAGGTACTTACTGTAACACTGAAAAACATTTACATCAATTTTTGAACTTACAAATCGGTAGAACATTTCGTAGTGTAAATACTGAGTGTGTACATAAAATAGGTATCTAATTTATAAATTGTTAAATTTGTAAGTGAATAATAAATTTTAAGTGATTTTTCTAAACAAATAGTTTCATTTCACATACATTATATTTTTGGGTTATCGGAGAAAGAACTCTAAACCAAAGCTAACCACGTTTATTAATAGCCGGATTATGTACACAGCATACAATGAAGCAGATATGTCTATCTCCCCTTATAGTTCGTCATTATCATTAACATCCAGTAGAAGCACTGCTAAACATAGGCTCCCCCTAAAGAGTGCCATGACGAAAGATCTTAGGCTACCTCCATCCACAGGCTTCCAATTACCTTTAAGATGCCATCAACCCATCGGTCGAGGGGCCCCTTTCTACACGGCGTTATTCTTTTCCGCCTTTCTTTTCCAGCGGTTGTAGGTGTGCAAAGTTACAAAATGTATCTACTTATAAATATCTAGGTTTAACTGTCGAAACACATTTTAGCTGGAACTGCCATATTAACTCAGTATGTAATAAATTGCGATCAATTTATAGTAAGTTAATCAGTTTAAAGTATACGATTTCGAGAGGGGTAATGTACGTACTTTACCACGCGCTAGTCGACGCAACTATATCTTACGGGTTGGGTGCGTATGGACTCACTTTTCCTACATACCTTAACAAAATTAAAAACTTGCAAATCCGTATTCTCAAACTACTGGTAGATAACAACGTAAAAAAGTCCCTAGAAAATAATTACGAAAGATGATTTAAGATATGTAATATACTACCCATAGAATCAAAAATTAAAATCACTATCATGATTGAGCAGTACGACAGCAATGATTATAAAAGGGAAAGGGGGTATGCGTACCCAACCCGTCAATCTAAGATACCCAAGTTAGTGGTCCCTAAAGTGAGGAATTATTATGGAAGACGTGAAAGGCGCTTTTTAACACCAACAATTATGAATGAGCTCCCATGTAACCTCTTTAACAGTGTAACAAGCAAAAACTCATTGAAGACAAGTTTAAAGAAGCATTACATTTCGCTGTGTCCATAATAACGTAATAACAATGTTATAATCTAGGTACCGTCTTGCAAAATTCCATAAAAACCGTTCAGCCGTGTAGACGTGAAAGGGTAACTGTGTTACAGAGATGTATTGTAAATGAATACACCGTCATTTAGCATTCGTAATAATAATATGTATCTATTATGTACGTATAGGGGAGCTAATCTGGATATATTATATTATATTATGTGATAAGTAATTAGTAATTAGTTTAAGTAGTTAGGTACCTTTACAATTAAGTACAATATGTCCACGAGAGCTACTGCCGACAAACTGTTGTACAGTTTGGCAGAAACTTTATAATGTAAAAGTACTTTAATTTGAAAAAATAAAACAAACAAACAAACAAAATAGATCCCACAAAGCTAAATAGAAAATGTTTTATTGCACAAGATAAAACAAGCACCTAAAAAAGCGAACTGTATCTGTTTTGCAGTGCTATCACGAAAGCCCACGGATTCTAGGGGCATTAAGTGACTTGCAAGGCCTGTAAACACCAAATCCTGGGTTTTATTTGGCTATGGCAAAAAGAAATACTAGATTTTCTTAGCGTGTGATGGTGCCTTTTCACGTTCGGTTATGATTTTTTTACAGAAAAGGCCAGCCTTTTTTAACATTAAACAAAGAAAAGACGCGGACAACTTTTATCAAGCTGATAAATTTAAACAGTGATTATTAATAAGGGTGTAACCCTCTGAAGGCGAGCGCGAATGGGATAGCTGGAAGAGGAAAGCCTCGGCGAACACACTCTGACCAAATTGGAGACATTCTAGAGAAAGGCCAGGTCAGAAGTACACTAAACCACCGAGCTTGTATGAAGAATTTGATTAGGATGAATGTAGCGAAAGAGGTATGCCAGGATCGTATAGCAAGTGGAAATCCTTGGTCTTTGCCTACCCCTCCGGGAAACAGGCATGACTATGTATGTATGTAACCATATGTATGTATGTAAAGAGTTAGCGAGTGATTATGAAACAGGGGATAAGTCGCATGCTAGAAGCTGTGCTCCAGCGTCATGTTATACTTCTTCATTGTAACATAGATGGTATTGTACGCTATAAACAGCTAGGAAATATGACCGTTCAAAATGGTGGCTTCGCTCGCATGATACCTGGATAAAAAATAACTCACGAAATGTAGAAACGTAGTCACTAAACCGTTTTTACGTCGACTTATGTTGCAAAGTTGGTATTCACGAAATGCCCTTTTATTTTAACGGGATAATACAGTCTTCTACCATTCTAAATATTGTTGAAAGATTTTTGGTAGTTTATGAGATTATCTTCTTCATCCAAACATAAAAAAATAAAATGTACCGCCTTATAATATTAGTATAAGTACTTAGATTAATTAATTTACATTAAAGTGATGGTTAAAAATTTTAACACAATTTATGAAAAAGAAGAACGTTCTAAAATACTTCAACATTTTCTAGCAGAAATGAAATAAATAATTTATTACTGCAATTTCAAGCGAGCTAAAGGAAAATAAGAAATTAATTTTTAACTTATGTACACTGACGGCGCCGTGTAAAGAGGCAATGAAATGACGACATCGTGAATTGCTGATAGTCTGTGGATGGAGATGACGCAAGATCGTTCGTCATGGCACTCTTTCGAGAAGGCCTATGTCCAGTAGTAGATTTCTGCAGGCTAGTGATGCTAAAAATAATAATGCTGAACATTTTCACACAGCATCATCTAGCCCCAAAGTAAGCAAAGCTTGTGTTATAGAAACTACATGACTGATATACTACTTAATATATTCTTTTTTGTAAATACATAAATATCCTACATAGAAAACACCCAGACCGGAGACAAATATTTGCAGATCATACAAACATTTGTCCTGCGGTGGGAATCGAACTCGCAACCTTCTGCGTCTCAGGCGGGCCTTCGCCCACGCGCTTACGCTTTACCGACCCACACCAGTTTTATAGACACGACTGACCAGCACGAGACAGACATAGGGCATGTGCCAAATATAATCTTTGGACGTACCTCTGAATACTCCCTTTATTCTGTATTCTTTACTGTAAACACTTACAAAAAAGCAGAATTAAATGGCATGTACAAAGGCGAGCTTAACCCTAAAAAGAGTTTTCATCCAGCAAACCTTGAGATAGAGAGAGGTAATTATATAGGTAGGATCGTGTACAGAAAGAAAATAATGAAACAAAACTTTCGTTACATAGACCTACTAAAAATAAATAAACATATAAATATATAGTTACTATGAAACATTATACCATACATAATTTAGAGCACTGTTTCTCAAAGTGGGCGATAACACCCCCTTGTGGGCGCTAAGGCCTTCAGGGGGCGGTAGAAGGCTCTAGAAGAAAAGGGGGCGCGCTATGGCGGTCTAGAGGGGAGCATAGGTTATTATATTTAAAAACTTTGGGGGTGCTAGGATTTTTTTATTCTCAAAGTGGGCGGCGGGAAAAATAAGTTTGAGAATCTGTGATTTAGAGAGACAGATGCTCTTTAACTTTTCTCCTGAAGAAATCGCCCCTTCTCCCTTCTTGTTATCTTTGAAGATCTAAGCTCTGAGTATGTATCTGAGGATGTACATCATGGGAAATACAGTTGTGAGCGTGTTTGTTATTTTATTTCTTTTATTACAGAATTTGACGTAAACTAGAGCACGGGAAAGTAGGTAAGTATGTGTTACAAACTGGAGCATGAAAAGTACCTACATAGGCAAACGTGTATATTTCTTGAAATCAGACATTTCACTGAATATATAGGTATATTATATAGGTATGTATATTTTACTGTATACTACTGTATACAGGAAACCATTCACTCTACATTAAGCCTCAGATTTATCGTGTGGTACAAAAAAGAGCTGCATACAAACCTATGTAAAATAAAGCATTAAATAAATAAATAATTAATATCAATTACTAATTAATTAAATAATGCTGGACATTTTTCACACAGCATCATCTAGCCACAAACTAAGCAGAGCTTATATTATGGGAACTAAATGACTTTTAAACTACATATATACTTTTTTTGTAAATACCTACATATTATATATGGAAAACACCCAGACCCGAAACAAACATTTGTCCCGCGGCGGGAATCGAACCCGCAACCTTCTGCGTCTTAGTCAGGCCTTCCCCCACTGCGCCACAGAGATCTTCATTTGTATTTTCACAATATTTTTTTTGCAAAAGAAGTGAAATTGTTCGCCATTTGGTGAGTCAAGAGTAGAAGTATGCAAATGTCAAAAGATAAAAAAGACGCAGATATGTTTCCTACTTATGAGTTCTTCCAATAATTACGTGCAATGAATTGTTTTTTTTAAGTTCACGTCATCGTTATCGTCATCATCATCATCATCATAAATGACAGCTCGCAGTTCAACTAAACAATTTTCTAGGCTACATTATTTTTACTTATAAGTTCTTCCAATAGTTACGTGCAATGAATTGTTTTTTTTAAGTTCACGTCATCGTTATCGTCATCATCATCATCATAAATGACAGCTCGCAGTTCAACTAAACAATTTTCTAGGCTACTTTACTTTTTCCTAACAAAACCAAGAAATCGCCAGTAAACGACGAAAGTTCCTGTATCGTCCATTCACAATATCCGACATTTTGTGCGGCACGATCGCACGGAGTAGAATCCGTGCAACCGTGCCGCACAAAATGTCGTAACATTTACAAATGTCTAGTGCCTCTGTGACCTATTTCCTCAAAAGCCTTCGAACAAAAGCCTGAAGTCCCATACGAAATATGGAATTCAATCTCACATTTCCCTGATTGGAATACTGGAACTAACTTAGTTTAAGTGTTATGAATAACTAGCTTCTACGGCTTCGCTCGCGTGGTACCCGGATAAAAAGTAGCCTATGTGTTATTCGAATTTATAAGTTATATTACTGTAAAGTTTCATCTAAATCCGTTCAGTAGTTTTTGCGTGAAAGAGTAACAAACATCCATCCTCACAAACTTTCGCGTTTATAATATTAGTAGGATTAAGGGTACTTTCTTAAAAAGGTAGATCAAATGTTTTTCAAATGTTTCAAATGTTTTATTTCAGTAACTTAATCTACGTATACATATATGGGTTTGAGATCTCCTTTTAAGTATGAAGATACCTGTGGTAGATGGTTGTGTGGAATGGTATTGTTTAAGGGCTGATAGGTCCTATTCGGAGTTAAACTATAGAGTTAGTCAAACATAGGGTCTGGTGTATTATTATTAATGTTAAAGAGTCGTGATCTGTTAGGGCCTACATCATAACACCGAAACTCGCAACAAATATTAGCAGAATATGCCGATATTTGCATTTAATTCGTCCATATATTTATTAATCTGAGATTCAATAATAATAACCTAGGGTAGGTTTGCTTTGGCCGACCGGTCGAGAGTGGAGGCCTATGCTCCGAAGGTGGAAGCGATAAAGGGATAAAACACGGGAGTAGCATTCAGTGAAACTGCAGCACACCTCTCGACACCCTTAACCCGTTCACAACAACGTTGCCTCCACGCTGCCTATATAAATGGCGGCACTTATGGGGCTCGTTTAGAGGACGGCAAGTCATTACCTACCTTTGATTTGATCTGAATTTTAGTCAGAATTGGCACGTGCTGTTTCATAAACCATCAACATCATATGATTTACTCCTGCAATAGGTGTTTTACACATTGTTTTCAATAGCATCCATCTGTTGCCATACACACTACATACTATACCTACTTATAGGTGTTGTTTTATTCACAAAAAAAGTCCTTTTAGAGCGTTGATCCTGGTCCCGATAATGCCTCTCAAAGGTCAATTACAAACCTGAGATTGAGATTAAAAGTGATATAATAATAAACTGACATATATAAGGTGTAATAAGACTACTTCCGAAAACTTCGGCAGGTGAAAGTCCGAAGTTTTCGGGAGTATTCTTATTGCACCCGGTATATTCCCCTAGAATCACTAGGATTCCCTGTATCGTGGGTATCAGGAATTATGAGTACCGTGGTACCACAAATCCCAGATCGGAACAAATGATCAAGCAAACATTTTTTCAACAGGCACCTTTTCCGTCTCAGCCGGCTCCTCCCCCACCGTGCTACTGAGGTCGTCATTGAACAAGTTAGTTTGAATTTCCGTGAAACAGCTGCACTTTGAAGCCGGTTTCAATGTAGGACAGGAGGAATTAGTTCGTTAGACAACAGAGTTTAAGATATCACTACGAGAATTGTTCAACACAGGCTGAATTGTATTGTACAATCAAAACAAGGTCATTTATTTGTAGACCGAGTGATAATCTGAAACATTTGACGTAAGGTACATGTATTTAATCTGTACATATTTATACATGATCTGTATATTTTTAGGTATTTTTAGAAATGACCGGTTTGACTGTATTTTTTTGTTGTGTTCGCCCAATTGTCAGGACAAAGTTTGTACGATTTTTTTTAATTTACCTGAAAGTTGGGGTATTTAATGACCCGTGCGAAACCGGGGCAGGTCACTACCTATCTTATAATATATAGTACAGAAGTTTTTACATATATTTATATGATCAAATGAGTATTTATTTATTGATAACAAGTTTTTGTACCTACTTATGTATTTAGTTAATCATAATAAATAATACCCAACCGTTACATAAGATGGTCTTGACCCACAGTAGGATTCACTGTGTCGATAGTATCAGGAATTACGAGTACCATGGTACCACAACACCCTGGAACAAATATATGCAGATTCAGATTCAGTTTCAGATTCATATTCAGATTCAGATTCAGATTCAGATTCAGATTCAGATTCAGATTCAGATTGTATTTTGACGCTCGCAAGTGAATCAAAACCTATAGGGTACTTCCCATTTCCATACCAATAAAGCGTAAACGTAAATGTAGGATAATATTAAGGTAAGTTGTTATTGTATTTTCGTTCTAGTCACCGATGCGGGTCACAAATTAAAGGCCGTGCATGTTCCTAGTTATTGCGGGATGGTTGGTTTGAGTCATGATTAATGGAAGTTTCTGGGAGATATTACAGTGAAGAAAGTAAATAGTACAGTGCCAAGCTTTTACAGAGGCACATCGTGAATGACAGACCTTGATAAATGCTCTGGCACACTCTGATTGTTTGCGCGGCGGTTGCGTTGATGAATGTGAGTTGAATGGTATGACACTGAGTTTGCAACTTGTCACGTGGAATGGAAACTACTTGCATAATGTGGGCACATGCCAAATGTAGGTAATGTTTGACTATTTGATATCATCAAAGATCTACACAATAGTATCATTTCTGACGACCTCTGTGGCGCAGTGGGAGAAGGCCCGCCTAAAACACAGTAGGTTGCGTGTTCGTTTACCGCCGCGGGATTTTGTTTTGTATAATCTACATTATCTGTCTCGGGTCTGGGTATTTCCTATGTATAATATGTATGTATTTATAAAAAAATGCATATACGTAGAATATCAGTCATCTAGTATATCCTATCTTATCTATCCTACTAATATTATAAACGCGAAAGTTTGTAAGGATGGATGTTTGTTACTCTTTCACGCAAAAACTACTAAACGAATTTTGATTAAACTTTACAGTAATATAGCTTAAACATCAGAATAACACTACTAGGTTAATAGGCTACTTTATAACCGGGTACCACGCGGGCGAAGCCGTGGGCAGAAGCTAGTATATAATAAACAGCAAGCAGACATATGCTCGTATGTGTACTCCTGTATCCTTTATGTGACACAAAATAAAACATTTTTAACTTTATCTAAAATACAAATTAAACATTATTAATTGTACACCTATATAGGTTCACCGATCTTACGCAGGGTGACTGAGAAATAATCGTTTCAAAGATGAAGACTCGATGAAGTGTCTACTTATTGCCAAATACCCGGTTATTTCTTCAGCCATTTTTGGGGGTTAATTCTAAAACTACCCGTTTCCAAGTGCCCCAATTCTACCTTCGCTTTCGTATAATCTCGCTCTGGACTCTAAACTAAGACAGAGTTGCTACAAATCTGTCCTGATCGGTCGTTTGCGTGTAGGGTGGCCATGATTTCTGAATCATTACTAGTTGAGTATTATTACTAGGTAACCTACCAAATGTTGGATAATCCCATTTAGCTTAGATATTTCACAGAATGTAGAATAAAATAGAATAAAAGTTTATTTAGCACAAAAATAATAATGTCTGCTCATTATATTGTTTTGGATTGCCCACATATGTTATGTTCCTAACCACATCAAAACTCTATTCTAGATATTGTATTTTTTTTATGTTTGTACCGTGTGCGCGTCCCAATTAGGTTACGCACATTTGGGTGAAGTCGGGTGCAGTGGTTACACTTCTTCGAACTGCTGGGAAAGACGGACGGGACACGTATCGCAATAACCAAAGAAACAGTATAATGCGCCACTTACTTGAGAGCGTCTTTCCTCGCTGCGAATCTTCTGCCGGCCGGCTGAATGTAGGGTCTCACACAGAATCGGGTTTTCTACGATTTTACGATACAATTCGGTTTTTTCGCTTTGTTATTTTTCGTTCGAGTGCCGAGACGTCAGGGGGCGCTCGTTCAGTCGCGCATCTGAGGTTTTACTTCCCTCCGCTGTCATTGGCTATGCGACCGTGTCGTCTCGTCTTTCAAGAAGATTGTATTAAGTTTTTTTAGAGTTGATGAAAATCATACACATTGCCCACCAAAATACACAGTGGTATTTTCATATCAAAGAAAATCAATGAACTGAAATAATTCCGAGAGCGGATATTTAAAAACTTGACGATGAGACGAATAATAATCTTACAGTATCGAAATGGCGATATACAATGGACAGTGGAGCTAGTTAGTTCGATACTGTTACAGAATAGAGAAGAAAAATATAAAGAAGTACGGTTAGTGGCTAATCACCTACACAATATCTAATGAAAAATAAAAAGAAAATAAAGTTTATTCTAATTTAGTTTCATTTAGTCAGAATCAGTAGGTAATACACAAAGCTTTGTCAATGCTCGCTTGAAGAGCGATCCATTAGCGGTACGCACCGTAGCTACACGTGCTACTCCATCGGAACCAACATGCAACTGTACTACCCTAGCAATGGGCCAATGTAAAGGAATGGTATTTTCATTCTTGAGCAACACGACCGTACCAGTAGCTATGGGCTTACAGTGCTTTGTCCACTTCGTACGCTGAGTTAGTGACTGCAAGTATTCAACCTTCCAACGGTTCCAAAAGTCTTGTTGGAATCGCTGAATAAGTTGCCATCGACCTAGACGATTAAGTTTAAGTTCAGTTAAATCCCTGTCCGGAACTGATGTTAGAGGCTCCAATGTTAAGAAATGTCCTGGCGTAAGCACGTTTAAATCATTCGGATCTGAACTGATCGGACAGAGGGGACGCGAATTTAACAAGGCTTCAATTTGTACAAAAATGGTGTTAAGTTCTTCGAATGTTAACGCTTGATCTCCAATAACCCGGTAGAGATGTGATTTAACGGCCTTTACTTGAATTTCCCATACCCCTCCAAAGTGGGGGGATGAGGGGGGATTGAATCGGAACTCAATGTGATCTCTTTTACACGCATGCTGCATTAACTCATCGAGCTTATTACGCGCTCCAACGAAATTAGTTCCATTATCGGAATGTATAATCTGAACCCTCCCTCTTCTACCAACGAATCTTCTAAGAGCTGCTAAATACGCGTCAGTCGACATGTCTGAAGCCACTTCGAGGTGAACCGCCTTTGTTGTAAAGCACACAAATAAACAAAGATATGCTTTTCCTAGTTTTGCACCACGATTCTTCCCCAATTTTATACGAAAAGGTCCAGCATAATCTACACCGACGACAGAAAATGGCTTTACTTGATTTACTCTAGATGCTGGCAAGTCGCCCATAAAGGGTTCCAGAGGAATGGGATGAGCACGAAAACATTTAACGCACTTTGAAATACAATGTCTAATAGCACGCTTCGGGGACAGGATCCAAAACTGTTGGGTGACTAAGTATTGTACAGTATTGATACCTGGATGGCAGTTTTCACGATGAACTGCTTCTATAATGAGGTACGTAAGTTTAGAGTTTCGGGGAAGCAGTGCTGGATGTTTGTGCTCAAATTCAAGCCCGGATTGTGATAGTCTACCACCCACTCTGAGAACACCGCATTCATCCACGAAAGGATTGAGTTTCCGCATTTGTTTAGATAAAATTTTGCCTTCTATGAGGCGAGTGAACTCCTCACTAAAGCTTACAAATTGAATACGTTTAACTAAGATCAATAAAGCTTCATAGAGCTCTCTTTGACTAAACGACGACATATTATTACGAGAATGAGCCGATGGGTTTCTGCGATTGTTGTAAATGAAACGTAGACAATAGGCTAAGACGCGCTGTATTTTGCGAATCGATGAAAACTTTTCAATAAGATCGTCTAACACATGTGAATTGTCATGCAGCAGTAAAGTAATTATCCGTTCCTCAGTTTTTGCGAGAACATCGTTCTTGTTTATTTGCTTGGGCCACAGCTCTATAGATTTCGCAAGCCATGACGGCCCGTTCCACCATAATTGACTCTGCACTAATTCACTAGGAAGTAGACCTCGAGATGCTATATCGGCTGGGTTGTATTCCGTTGGAACATGGTTCCATTTAGCTTTCGGTATCGAATCTTCAATGTGACTCACCCTATTTGCAACAAACGTCTTCCAGCGACAGGAAGGCGAGTCAAGCCATGCAAGCACAACAGTTGAGTCAGACCAGGCGATGGTGGAGGATTGCGGAAAAGATGATGAATATGTTTCTTCCACAAATTTTAATAAGTCAGACAAAAGAACCGCTGCACAAAGTTCGAGACGTGGTAGCGATATCTTCTTTACAGGAGCTACGCGAGATTTAGCGCAGATGAAGTTAACTTGGATGTTGCCATCTTCATCTACAGTGCGTAAGTACACTACTGCTCCATAGCCTGCTTCAGAACTATCGGCGAAACCATGAAACTCAATCGAATTTGTTTTAGTTTTACCAAGAAAACGGGAAATTTGCAGGGTCCTAAGCAAGTCTAATTGATCACAATAACTTTCCCATTGGGTCACAATATCTGTAGGAGGAGTTTCATCCCACTCGACTTTTAAGATCCATAACTTTTGTATGTAACATTTAGCGAGAAATGTTAATGGAGCAAGAAATCCTAATGGATCAAAAATACGGGCGAGCTCACTAAGTATGGTGCGTTTAGTACATTCACGTATTAATGGCTTAACGTCAAACATCAACTTGTCTGTGACTGGATTCCATTTTAAACCAAGTATTTTAATAGTATCGGACGATTCCGTGTCTAAAGGCACGCTTTTGTCATTAATGAGACGTTCTTCTGGTAGTAAATCACTTAGCAAGTCTGGAACATTACTAGCCCACTTACGTAATTGGAACCGTCCTTCACTCATCAAGCTTATTATTTCATTTTTTATCTGTTTTGCTAGCTCAAGTGTGGAACATCCACTCACGACGTCATCAACATACACGTCTTTGTCTAAAACAATAGCTGCGTTAGGATAGTCTTTGCTGTGATCCTTAACCAACTGCTTGATCGTACGCAATGCTGAATGTGGGGCGGAAGAAACTCCATAGGTGACCGTATTGAGACGGTACTCGTTGATAGGATCTGCTGGGTTAAATCTCCAGAATATCCGCTGATAGTCTCGATGAGATTCATGACATAAAATTTGTCTATACATTTGTCGGACATCAGCCGTATATACAACGGTGTGTAAACGAAATCTCAGTAGAAGTTCCACGATGTTGGCTTGAAGTTTCGCACCGGTAAGTAATTCATCGTTTAAAGAGCATCCATTAGCATCCTTTGCTGAGGCATCAAAGACTACACGAAGCTTAGTGGTTGAACTCTCCGGACGAATAACGCAATGGTGGGGTATATAGTATTTTCCCTCACTCAATTCTTTGGTAGGTACCTTGCTCATGTGTCCGCTATCGAGGTAGTCCTTCATGAAGTCATTATACTTTTGATGAAGTTCAGAATCTCTTGACAATCGTCGCTCAAGTGCATGAAATCTTCTAAGTGCCACATCACGCGACCCTGGAAAATTATCATGTTTAGTTTTGAAGGGTAGAGCAACTATGTACCTCCCAGAATGGTCACGTGAATGTTCGTTTACGTATATTTTTTCGCAAAGCTCTTCATCTGGTGTCAATTTAGTACAAACCGGTACGTTGTCCAGTTCCCAGAACCTTTTTAAATCTTCATTCAAACGAGCTTCAATGTTGTTGAGTGATCTGTTGCTGAGAAAAAATGAACTAGTTTCATGATCATGAGAGTTGACGCATTCAACGTTTCCTGTTAACAGCCAGCCAAAAACTGTTTTGAGAGCCGACGGTTTATTAGGTCCTCCACTTACAATT
Organism: Perizoma flavofasciatum; assembly: GCA_958496245.1. NCBI lineage: Eukaryota > Metazoa > Arthropoda > Insecta > Lepidoptera > Geometridae > Perizoma > Perizoma flavofasciatum. Next base: position 1,557,282 of record OY292443.1, on the reverse strand, counting down.
CCACTAAGCAAAAGTGATGAAAATATTTCAGCTCCAAGAAGAACGTCGATTTTTCCCGGTAAATGACAATCTGGATCCGCTAACAGCAAGTTTTGAACGTGACTCCATGTCGATTTGTTTAGTTTCATCGCGGGCATTTGGCCGCATATAGAAGGAAGTGTGAGTGCTTTAATATTGAATAACACCTTGCCATCCATTCCGATATTCAGAGTAATGACTCCTGACACTGATGACGTAGATTGACCCAGGCCACAAATCTTCCGAGACGACACCGTGCGTTCGATACCTAACAATTCAGCTGCTTGTTCAGTTATAAAGTGCGCCTGACTGCCTGAATCAATTAACGCTCGCAAAGTTTGCCATCGTCCATGGGAATCTTTGACTTCGATTCTTGCGGTTGAAAGCAAAATTGATGACTTGTCTCCGAGATTAGTCAGAACGACTTGGTGGTCTTTATGGGTTGTCGATTCATTCGGTTGTTTGTTCGAAGTGACATTATTAGGTGTGTCTGCGGAAGTAATGTCCGTTGTGTCATCTCGATGGAGAAGACTGTGATGTCGCTGTCGGCATTTTTGACAGTTAAAAATAGACTTACAGTCTCGCAGGCCATGCGATGATTTTAAGCAATTAAAACACCAGTGCTGAGCTGTGGCGTATTCCATTCGATCTTCAACTGATTTTTGAGCGAAGGACGTACAATGATTTATCGAATGAGCTTCTCCACAGAATGTGCATTTGAAATTGACTACATTGGCCAATGGTGCACTGACATTGATAGACGCTTTAGGATCGGTATTTGATAAAAACGTCGAAGTTGTTGACTTCTTGTTTGTGTTCGATGAGACATTAGTCAACCTAGCATTTTGATATACATTGCTGCGGGTGCGATCAACGTTTCCTCCCCGATCATTGTTTGTGAAGTGTGTGTCGCGGACAAGAGCCTCGCACTTCGCATAAAGGAATGTTTTTAGGGTTGTGTATGTTGGCAGTTCGTTGTTTGGATGTTCTTGTTCAAATTCACAACGAATGGTCGAGTCTAGTTTTGACAGAAGCAAGTAGCACAATATGAAGTCCCATTGGTCTATGGGCAATTCGAGCCGTTTCAATATCGCCAGATTCTCACTGAACATGTCTAACACGCGACGGAATTCGTGAGCGTTGTTTGACTTCAGGGAAATGTTTTGCATTTCTTTCCAACATGTAAAAGCTAACTCGCGCTTGTCTTTATAACGTCCCAAAAGTGAGTCATAGGCTTCGCGGTAATATTTACCTGTTGTTGGGAACACTCTAATGAGGGCCAACGCATCACCTGCCAAACTAGACACTAGATAGTGCATCCGTTCGGTGTCCGAAAGAGAATCATTTTCGTGAATCAGCGACTGAAAAATGTCGTAAAATTCTGGCCACGTCTTAATATTTCCCGAAAACGTGGGTAAATTTATTTTCGGTAACTTAACTTTCAACCCTACCCGGATCTGAGAGTGGGAAGCCGAGCTATCAAATGACTTGTCAATATCGCCACTTTCAGCTGTGAGTCGCCGGTGAATGGTGAGAATGTCAAAATACATTTCATCGAAGTTGCATCTGATTTGATCTTCGGCATCCTCAGCAGAAGGATCGATTATGCCCAGTATTGCATCATGTGCCTCCTCAAAACTAGAAGCCTGTCGTGGAGACTCGGTATAGTATGCGAGAAATTTATCAACTTGACTTTCGTCATCTTGCGCCGCTTTCGCAATCTCTAAAGTTTTCGACAGACGGTTAAATGCTAACGTCCGCTTTCGACGCAGCCCTGGTAGATCATGAATAGTTTTGTTCATGTCGATGGATTTTGATTTTGTTTTAAGTCGGCGCTTAGGTATGTAAGACATTTTTATTCGACAAAAATAAAAGAGAACAGCATTTTTTCAAGTTCCCCCCTTCACCCCTCGTTAAAAAATGACCCCTTTTTTCGAATAAGATCACTGCACAGAATGATCCTTTTTTTTAATGATTCTAGTTGCAGAATAAGATCGTTTACCAGAATACGACTGGATTTCTGACTTGACGTGGTTGTGACAACGACTGAATATAAAATTATTATACTTAGCTGAGATTAAATTGCCCCAACAACAAATTGCGATTTGATAAAAGAATATTTGCTCTGAATTTACAATAAAATAACCTCAGCTAATGGTATGTTTAGTGGGTATCTACCTACCGTAAGCTTTCGCAAAGTTTTGATACCCGGCTATAGGTAGGTAGGTAACCTTACGAAATGAATGACTGAACTTTACGAATGTATAATTGCAGGTGATTAGCCAAATAACTCTTGGTAACTACAATACCGTCGGTAATGTAGGTACGTGGTTTATGCCTACCCATAGAGGTTCAGACCGGAGAAGATTTTCTGATTAGACCAATATGAAATGGACTATTCCCTGGTTTCGGCACCAAAAAAATGTGCGCGTCCCAATTAGGTTACGCACATTTGGGTGAAGTCGGGTGCAGTGGTTACACTTCTTCGAACTGCTGGGAAAGACGGACGGGACACGTATCGCAATAACCAAAGAAACAGTATAATGCGCCACTTACTTGAGAGCGTCTTTCCTCGCTGCGAATCTTCTGCCGGCCGGCTGAATGTAGGGTCTCACACAGAATCGGGTTTTCTACGATTTTACGATACAATTCGGTTTTTTCGCTTTGTTATTTTTCGTTCGAGTGCCGAGACGTCAGGGGGCGCTCGTTCAGTCGCGCATCTGAGGTTTTACTTCCCTCCGCTGTCATTGGCTATGCGACCGTGTCGTCTCGTCTTTCAAGAAGATTGTATTAAGTTTTTTTAGAGTTGATGAAAATCATACATACCGTGTAATGTGTGCTTAAATAAATAAATAAAAAATGATAAAAATACATAAGCAGACAATTAGAGATATTAAATCTTAAATTAACACAATATAATTTTATTGTTCTTGGGCTCATGTGTCTAATGAGTAATAAAATGTAGGTAATTTGTAGCTAAGTAATATTTGAAAAATAACCTTTTTATTCACCGGCAATCCATCCCGAGGATTTCGAGACAGCAAAGCATTATTTAGCTTTGCACACAAATATATCGCCATGACTTTATTGAGCCGAAATAGGCGGTAAAATTCATTATCCGCGGACACTCAAGTGGATTACTGGCATCTAAAGACCTCCGGTGTAATTTTCTTTCCATAGTTTTTATTTTTCGCGTCACAACGTATTTGTTAAATGCTCGCGACATTTTGTTTTTATGAGGATAAACTTTTATACCCACCTTCAAGACAGAGGATAGTTATTCCCTGTCTTACGTTAAGAGAGTATGTTATCCACGTTTTTCTGAGTCCGTGCTATGTCACGGGAGTAGCGGGATATAATTTCTACGATAAACGTCAAGTGGAAATATTTTATCCTTTTCTCTAGTTGCCGTGCTATGACAGGTGGAGAAGATAATTATTTCTACTTGCAAGTGGATAGTGGAAAGACAATATGTCCACGGCCCGTGCTAGGCCCGCTGGTCACCCTATTCTAGTTTCAGTCTCAGCTCTAATTAGACGCTCTCGTCACTGCAGTGTCGCGGAGAGCACTCGCGACACTAATTGCGACAGGGATAACGACCTAAAAGGCTTTGTTGTAAAGACAATTTTGAATAAATTTTTCATTCACACAAAAAGCTGCGAAACCGCTTCACGATAATGTTTTAAATTTGCAGCGGTTTTTAATCTGCAGAGATAATTGACGCAAAGAACCTGTTTGCTATGAAAAAGGATCATGTTCATTAGCGAAATGGGATGAACTCGGGGTTGGTCGCGGAAAATCGCCTTGCGAGACATCGGCTTAATTACACTTTTATAAAATCTTTAATTCACTCAGTTATATAGATCCACGTTAGACTCATTTTAATGAAACTTTACAGTAATATAACTTATACATCAGAATAACACATCGGATACTTTTTATCTGGGTACTACGTCGACGAAGCCGTGGGCAGAAGCAAGTTTTATAAAAAGTACAACCTTACTCAAACGACCATACGGCTCCTTGCGTAACTCAACGCGTACTAGGTCGCCTGTGTTCCAGTAGAGATTTAAACTAGACTTTAAATAAACCGATATGCAACGCTTTAAGCTCGCATAAATATCAAGTATCGTATAAAGCAGTTCACTTCGCATAAAACAGAGAGATCCACATAAAATAGAGCGCAACTGTATCTCAAGTTTCCGGAGCGATTTAGCAACGAAATAAATGCATTTGAATCTGGATCAGGGCTGGCACACACCCTTAATAATAATACAAAACAAAACTCTAAAATGAATATTTTTTAAGATATTGATTAATTGAGCGTTGTTCAGGAGAAAGCGACTAACGTCAATTGCAAAAATGTTATAATCCCCATGGTATAAGATCTAGTGTTCTTCAAATTTTGCAGAGACATGCTATGAATAAGCACATTTTGAAATCATAATGATCTTTTCTAGACGTCAATTTATAAAAAATATAAGTTTGTAAATTTTAAGTGAATTTACGCCGATTCTTGTCTCGCCCATTCCTATAAAACAAAATCAGGCAATCAATATACCAATTCTTGTTTTTCGCCACTACGGAACCCAAAATAGAACCTTCGACGCAGCATTATCATAAAAAAAATTCACCGAGGTATTTCTACCTTTTAATTTTTTATTATATCAAAAAAGCGATGTTTTTGATAAATAATAAAAATTCTGGTCATTTTTCACACAGTAGCCCCAAAGTAAGTAGGTTTTATGGAACCTACATGGACTGAATTTATGTACTACATACATACCTAGACATAGTTTTATTTTTTGTAAATAAATACACATTATACATAGAAAACACCCAGGCCCGAAACAAATATTCGCAGATCATACAAACATTTGTCCCGGGAATTTAACCCGCAACCTTTTACATCTCAGGCACCCACTGTGCCACAGAGGTCGTCAAATATTGGATGATAAAATCAAACTTATGTGATAATTCCGAATTCCGAATTTGTAAATTTGTAATCCATGATCGATAGGTATCACAAACGCAATCTACCACGAGTAATTTGTTGGCGTACGCTCAATCAGAGAGTTTCACTCTATTACAAACTTTTTCGACAGCTATGAGTCTGATCAAAGTTCGAACCAAAATAAAAAATACAAAAATGTACAAGGTGAGGTTTTAGTAGAAAAATTTCCCGTCCTAAATTATTAATTTCACAATTTCTACCAAAAACGTATACCGTTCTACCAAAACCATTAATTAGTCTATAGATGCGTCTCGTTTTTTATGGCCCTCATTAGGAAGGGGGGGGGGAGGCAAATTTTGAGGCAACGTGGAGTGAAAGAGCTCGCGGGGACAGAGCTCCATGTGTTGCAGTGACCAAGTTTGCTCTACAACCGACTCCAGTGCAAAGCTATTCGAGCAGATCCTATTTGAGAGAAATAATAAGATCCAAAGTTCTACAACAAAGTAGGTAGATTCTCAATAACCCTCAGCACTAAGGCCTGAATTCATAGTCAAATAGGGGCTCCCCTAGGGGACTGTTCAGGCGCTAAGTAAAAGTTCAAGTGCGAATTCAACCTTTATGCGCCCAGCCATAAGGCGAATGCTGAATGATTGACTTTGGGGGACTGTTCAACCTCCGACTATGAATTCAGGCTTAATAATATCGACAGCGATATCAAAAAGGATTACGACTTTCACTCTTTTTTAAACATTGTAGTCCTGACCCAATAATAAGATTCCCTGTATTGTAGGTATCAGAAATTTCGAGTTCCGTAGTACCACGACACCCAGAACCGGAACAAATATTTGCAGAACATGCAAAAATTTGTCCCACAGCGGGAATCGAGCCCGCACCTCTAGCCTCACCAGCTCGTATGGCGCCCACCGAGCCACAGAGGCAGGTTCTCAATTCGTTATTTTCAGACGCAAAAATTGATGACCCTGCTTCAGTTTTTAGTCCGCTCTGTTTTCGATATCGTTCTTCGTGCTTCGCCGCTTCAACAAATGTCATTTTTGACAGTTCGCATATAGAACGGCAACACACTAGGAACTTTGAGTGGGTTATCCGTTTTTGAACGAAAGTAGGTGTCCTACTGGAGAGCAGGAATAAATACAAATTTGAGGAAATATTTAAAGCTCAATATTGTAATCCGTATTTGTGTTTTGAAGAAAAATCCTGAATCTAAGTCCCTTGCGTGTTTTTAAATTTTCTCTGGATTAACGTCAATTATATTGCACATAGGGGTATATGTATATGTCATTCGCTTTAGTTTCTCTGTGGAACTGCGGCAAAAATACTGTTCGTTTGCAACGGCTTAGATAGCCAGCCGTTTCATCTGTATTTTTGTATATATAACTAGTTTTACATAGTTGTATGAATAAATGTACGTAATAAGTGACAAGTGGGGTATAAGGGGTGGCCTACCATCTAGCTGATCAAGTCAACTTCTCCGGCTCGTGGTACATCCTGCCGGTCAGAGAACGAAGTTCTGGACCAAAACTCACCAAGATGCACTGGCCGGGAGAGATTTTTTTTTAAAGCTAAAACACAAAGGCCCTCAGTCAGAGGATCGCTGATAAAACCTGGATGCGATCAGCTTTAAACAGGAATAAATGGCACACAATGAGGCTTATACCCAGCAGTAGGTAAATACAATCTGAAAAAGTGAATTCGAAATTCATGTATAACTATCCCAAAGACCGTTGACATCAAAGGTTGCGAGATAGGTCTGTGGATGAACGTAGCCAATGATTTTTCGCCGCGGCACTCTTTGCACATTCATTAACTTCTTCAGGATGTTGATGGTGATGATGGAGTACCTACTAATAATATAGCTATTATTAGTAGGTACTATTTTATCCTGCTAGTACAAACCTCACCGTAAAGGAAGTGGGGTAGAGCACAGAGCTATCAATATCTAGAAGAGATAACAATGTGGATTCACGGATTTGTAGTAAAAAAAAAAATAGTCTGCTATTATTATTATTAATTAAGTGCGATCTTAAATCATGCTCGTTATATTGTGCCAATGTTAAGATAAAAAAATGGCTGATCACGCTCGACTACAATGAAACAGAGTCTATATTGGTTGCCATCTCATAACAATTTTAATCAACACAATCCACAAACTCTCTCCACAAACACACACACACACACACACACACACACACACACACACACACACACACACACACACACAGACACACACCCACACACACACACGCACACACGCACACGCACACACGCACACACGCACGCACACACACACACACACACACACAGACCAACACACACAGACACACAGACACACACACACACACACACACCCTCACCTTCACTGACCCATCAAACCGGGCAGAATTAGGCCCGGCTAACTAAATTGTCTTTTTTTTTACTATTTTTGTGATGTTTCTCAGGATATTTTGTACTCACAAGAAGTAATTTAAATGTTTGTCTTGCACTTGTTTATCTCTTATTACATATATTTCTTTGTCAAACGCTATCTGAGCTTCCGCGATACAGGCTAGACCTAGTGCGAAGCTCATTGTTAAACTTGTAACCTAGGCACACAAAATTTTTGTAAAATAAAGTATTTGTATTTGTATTATAATCAAAATAACATTTCTACCCTACATTGTAACATTAGGCTGGATGCACAGGTTGAGCATAACTCAATGTTAAGAATGCGCGACAGACATGAAATTATAGGAAATAATGTGGTACATATTATAAATATCGGAATATCGACAAACGAATACAATTTAATAGAATAATAATAATGTCATAAAAATATTAGAAACAAAAAATATATTACGTCCAATAAACTCATTTGAATTTAAAAACTATCTAATAAACTAGCCAGTCATTCTAGACTATTGTGATATTCCTTTGAAACTATCATGGTTTTGAACATAATTTTTACTAAAAACCGGGATACTTACCATACAACTGTGCCGAAATATCGGGAAACGTTCAAACTCACAAATCATGGTAAATATCCCAGTTTTTAGTAAAAATTATATTGTGATATTCGCTCTGAAGTCGTTTGGTAGAATTTTCTTACAATGTGCCAGACAAGAAAGCGGTTTAGAATGAACACACATATTCTTACTATCTAAAAACGTCTAAAATGATTTGCAAAAATAACTCTGGAATGTTTAACCAGAATGACTAATTGGTCATAATTCTTTCTCTCAACGCCTACCCTATTGAGAAAGGAGGACATATGCGAGATAAATGTTTGTATGATTTGAAAATATTTGTCTCGGATCAGGGTGTTTTTCTACATATCATATGTATGTATTAACAAAAAAAGTATATAATTAATATATCAGTCAAGTAGTTCCCATAATACAAGCTATGCTTAGTTTAGGGCTAGATGATGCTGTGTGAAAAATGTCTAGCATTATTTATTATGTATCATAGTTTATTATTATCAAGTTTTAGCGTTAATTTTTGTTTTGGTTACACATCGACAACCAAGTGTCTCGTATGGACCAACTTAACGTAAGTTTTAAAATATTACTTTAAAATACTCAGTTTGAATAAATATATCTTAAAGCTTTTTAAGATCGGCGTATTTTATTTCGAAATTTTGTACCTTATAACTTCAAATTCATGTAGTTTATAAGTTGCCCTTTCCTTGTGATTTCAATGAATCAATCCCTATTGATCTTAAATAAATAAATAAATAAATAATCCTGAACATTTTCACACAGCATCATCTAGCCCCAAACTAAGCAGAGCTTGTATTATGGGAACTACATGACTGATATACTACTTATATTTTTTTTGTAAATACATATTACATATTATACATATATGTATGTATAATCCCTATATTTTATGTCATGCTAAATAAATGTTTCTTCTTTCTTTTTTTTGACTTTGACTTGACTATCATTCATCATTCAAAACAATGCATTGATCCTAGTTGAAGTTATTACCAACTTAATTGGTGTGATTTTTCCGGCACGTAAAAGGGGCTATTCTAGATCCTAGGACATCAATGTTTACAATGTGAGAGGAGTGGGTTCCGTTGTCTAGCTGCGGTGAGATTTCTTTGCTTTCGCGGGTCAATTCTCACATTATTTTCCGCAAACTTGAGAACTTGAGGTTCAAAGACTTAGGCAGACATACTCCGGGAAATAGAACAATATTTTCCTTTTGATTTTTATGTTATTAGGCAGACGATTAGAAAAAAATCCTAGAAAACCAAAGAGGCAACCGATAATTGTTTTTTTTTACCACTATGGAACCCAACAGAGACCCCTCTATGCTCACCGCATTAGTAACAGCATTGAGTTTGCATAGACATAGTACGCAGAGTTATTTCTAAATATTTGATTTGTATAGGCTAATGATTATAGGCGCAGAGACAAACCAATAAAGAGATGGATATATGAACCATCATTATATCATCGTATGAACGATGATATACCATCCTATGACTACCCACAACACAGGGAATCCAAGTGTGGGGCCTAGTTAATCTAACTTGTTTGCCGATTGGGTAATGAAAGCTGTTATGTACCTACTAACATAGGCACTACCTACATTTAATATTGTATTGAGTTGTTTTCAAAACTCAGTTGGTAAATAAGAATCTAGGTAATAGTATTTTAGATCACTTTTAAATTTATTATGATTTCTGCGGCTAAACAGTAATTTTCACATTCATATGTCTGGTTATTTTTCTATGTATAATATGTATGTATTTACAAAAAAAAAACATAAGTAGTATATCAGTCATACCCCAAACTAAGCAGAGCTTGTATTATGGGATCTATCCCATAGTACGAGCTCTGCTTAGTTTGGGGGTAGATGATGCCGTGTGAAAAATGTCCAGCATTATTATTATTATTATTTATGTGTTCCGGTTTGAAAGGTGGATGACGGTAAAGTTACTGACACATCAGACTCAAACTATTCTAGACACGCATCAGCATGCTGAGGTGTTGAAGACGTCAATAGCCGATCATAACTCCTCACCATCTCACGACAAAGTGACGAAGTCTCTAAACGCTTAACAAGATTTCATTACTACTATGTACCTCTACTATGCATTTAGCAGTAGTTATCTCAAACAAACAGCTTCCAACAAAGTGTGAACGATGTTTTTCCCATCTGAAAACACAATCCCTGAAATGCACCAACACGAATTGTGAGGAAGAGCTCTTTTGGGAAATATTTGCGGGTCTCTAAAGTATATCTGTACACTGACGGCACAATATAGCGCGTGTATTGTGTGCTAACATTGTGTATTGTACTTTACATTCAGTCCGGGACAGGTACTATTCAAAATGAGGTTCGGAAAATACATTGCATTCTGTATTTTACTATTATGGTGGCACAGTGTTACAAGAAGTGGCAAAGACCTTTAAACCGGCCACAGCGTATCTAGAGACCACGCATGCAAAGTAATTCACAGTACGTTCAAAAAAATCATCGGCTTCAATTGTTTTTTTTATTTTCATCACTCATGCTTTGAAATTAGGTCATAGTTAACTCTTAAACTGCTCTATAAATTAACGGCTATGAGTAAATTTAACAAGATAATAAGTAACATTTTTCAGGAAAAAAATAAAAACCGACTTCAGCAAAAGAATCATAAAAATCGATTTACAATTGGCGAAGATATCAAGTAATAAACACAAACGTTAAAAAAATACATTCAAATTGAGAAATTTTCCTTTTTTTGAGTCGTTTAAAAATATAACGAAGCTCATACATTTATAATAATGGTACAATGAATTAATATTGTATTTCTTTGTGACAAATACATATTTTGTATTTAAAAATGGAACAGGCTACACGGCCCAGTTGTGAAAAAAAAACATGGCATAAAAGCGGGAACTCTATTTTCTTTTTATATATTAAATTTTCGTTTCAAAATAATTATTGGTAGTAATTGATTGCTTACGTTCGTTGTACAAGTATAACAATATAATGTACTAATAATATTTCTCTGAAAGTTTCCATATCAGTGGACTCACTTTACATCCATGGTCTTGCTCTGCATGTAAGGTTTCTTAGTGTGTCTTCAGACGGACGACATCATAACCTCACCACGGCCACAAGATACCTAAAAAGTGGTCAGACACGACTTTGTCAACGTGTAGACTAAACTGACCACAACGCAGCCACATCGCAGAAATCTCGCATCTTCATCAGTCGATTCAGCTAATACAAATCATAACCGAGAGAGAAAAATCCTTTACCTTTGTATCCGATGCAAATGAGGGACGTAAAACATGGCGGCCTGATTGCATAAAAATTATAAACGATAGGTAGGTTAGTATGGAGATACATATAAAACATCGTTATGTACTGTAGGCACTTCTACGAGTGGTTAGGTTAGATTGTTTAAGTCATACCAGTTATATATATTAGCTGTGACGTCAGCAGCTACATCAGTAGGCTTAAAAACAGCGTGGCTGAGTCCTCGACCTTCTCACTATACCTACTATTTTAAATACCTACTTAATAAAAGCAACTATTTACAAAAACAGCTATATACAGAAAAATACAGATGAAACAGCTAGCCACCTAAAGACCGTTGCAAACGATCTATAGATAGCTCAACTGATCCAGATCACTACCAGACGGAAGCGTACCCAAAATAAGTTAACTTGTACTTAGGCTAGGTATGTTTGTTTAAGTTTAAGTAAATACATTATTACTGTGTATTACTTTATAGCGGCAGAAATATGGTATTAAACCTTCCCAGAACGAGCTCCTAAATTTTAACGTGTCTCCTTAAATTTTACGCTTCTCCGCTATATCACGACCTCCGTCTCGTCACATTCATTGCCCTCAACTAGAAAACTGACATTTTCAAAACGTATTTCTACAACGTAATTTTCTTCCAAATTCAGCTGATAATACAATTTTCCAACGACCTTTCTTGAGCAAGCGATATAATATGATTCTAGCAGTTAACTTTATATCCTATCCGAAAGCGATTGCCACAAAGACAAGGATCTGAGAAAAAAGAAAAAAGGAGACACGACACGCCATTTTGACGACCTCTGTGGTGCAGTGGGGGAAGCCCGCCTGATACGCAGAAGGTTGCGGGGGATATGATACATACATATCATACATGGGTGTTTTCTATGTATGATATGTATGTATTTACAATAAAAAAATGTATATAAGCAGTATATCAGTCATGTAGTTCCCATAACACAGGCTCTACTTACTTTGGGACTAGATGATGCTGTGTGAAAATGTCCAGCATTATTTATTTATTTATTAAATTGTCAAATCCAGAAAGTGTTTTAATTAAGTATAAGTTTTATCGGGATCTTGACCGCGTTTACCTCTGTTGTAAAAAAATAAAGATCCGTATAAAACTTATAACTATCTATACTAATCGCGATATAAATAATGCTGGACATTTTTCACATAGCATCATCTAGCCCCAAACTAAGCAGAGCGTATTATGGGAACTACATGATTGATATGCTATACTTTTTATTTTGTAAATACGTACTGGTTTTTACATAAGGTTGTCTGGTACAACATTTTAAAGTTGACAGTACTTAACTTATCTGATATGTTATTTGGTGTACAATAAAGTATTTTCTATCTCTATCTACATACATATTTTACATAGAAAACACCCAGACCCGATAGACAAATATTTGTAGATCATACAAACATTAGTCCCGCGACGGGATCGTATCCGCAACCTTTTGCGTCTCAGGCTTTCGCCCACTGCGCCACAGTGGTCGTCAAAAGTTTGAAAGATATACAGTATGTAGTTATATACAAAAGAATACATTTTAAGAAATAGCCACACACCGTCTGAAAGACTGTAAGCATACGGAAATCACAGAAAATCCTACATACACCTTAATATTTTTCGGAATGTTATTGTTGGGACTTGACTATTCCCATACTTGGTATCTTCAATCTACTCACTGAGTATGTATCTGAGGATGTATTTCATGGGGAATACAGAGCGTGTTTTTGTTGGATGTTAGTTGCTAATATTTTTTGTAGCGGCTGAACCATTTTAGATGAAATTTCGTGACATAGAATATCACAAAAGCCTTTTATCCGGGTACCACACGGGCGAAGCCGTGGGCAGAGGCTATCATATTTGTGAAAGCATTAAAAATCCTACTTGTAAAGATGCTTGGATTTTTAGATGTCTGTAGGGTTGCTATTTATCTTCATTCATTAAAGCTGTTTCGATAACATTTTGTATTTTTTCCTTTTAATTTGGTTGATTTGATTTAAAAAGGATATAATGTGGTATTCTGATTTCTACGTGGGAACCATATATATAAAAAAAACGTGGGAATCATACATCTTTAAAAAATCATTTTACAGACTCAAAAATTTCAAATAATTTTTCATAATAATTTGATTTTCGATAAAATCAATTTGTACCGATTTTCTACAACTCATAAAGTGAAATGTAAGCGGAGATAAATGATAACATACAAAGAAACACACTAAAAAGCAACCTATAAACACATATAGGGGCTCCTGTCGTCGCGGGTAAAACTCGTAACCTGTTTTGCGGAGCTATCTCCTTCTTTATTCAATCTAAGGATGGACCATTAAAAGTAAAATAAAGGCGTATCTTCATTACGAGGGTCTAATGAAAAAGCCGCTCTAATCAGCGTGGCCTTTAACTGGACCATAAAGCTAACAGTAAATAAAGAAGAATGTGTTTAGTGGGATATAGTGGGGTGCTTAGTGTTGTTTAGTGATACGTTGACTTCTTACCGTGAAGTATGCGGTTAAGGCACAGACGGGTGCGGATTTGCACATCAAAAAGTAGCTATACAATATTTGAACGCAAAAATATCAGCCCAGAATACGCAGGAGAAAATGTGAGAAAAACACACATTTTTGGTTTGGTCAACCAGTCCAAGATTTTTGTTCTTTTTAGATTGAAAGTCTGGAGGCACTTAATTTTAACGAGAAAATTTAGTAGAAATGTGCTGTGAAAAATCCAAGCTCTTGGTAAAATGATGAACATTATGCCCTTCGCGTATTCAAAATTGCCATTCAGCGTAGCAATGCAGCCTATATATTGGGAACTCTTCCGTCTGGTAGTGATCTGGATCAGTTGACCTATCCATAGATCGTTTTTTTCTTTAGATAACTAGCTATTCCATCTGTATATTTATTTAAACATTACAAAATATCCATTAATGAGCATTTCACAGAAAATACGTTTCACGTTGATTCGTGCCCTCGAAGTTAAATTAAAAAAGTTTACGCAATACTCGTGTCAAAAACATTTTACGGTTTCATATTCGATGTGTTTTTTTTATCGATATGTTTTTGTAACGATACTGCCCCTCAGGTAAATGTTGGACAAATCCTCTTTTTTTAGTAAAAATATTAGACATTTTTATGAATTGTGTTACTATATGTTAGAGTTGTGCTATTGTGCATATCGTATTTTTTATTAAATCGTATGGGAAAGTATTGTGAGAAAACTGGTATGCCATAGAGTCAAAACTTCGTAGCTGTCATCAGTTAAGGCCCGGTCAAACTGACGCGGTGGCGGTGGCGGTGATGGTGGCGGTGGCAATAATAATAATAACATTTATTAGACACAAAAGTTTACATGGTACAGACAAATTATTAAGCACTACAGAATTAGTAACGATTCCTAATTAAAAACAATTGTACCTCGGTTTATCTCTGTTCCCCACACTAGGTCTGAAAGCCTGTATAGTGGGGTCACAAGTGATTCGCCACGGACTCTCTTTGATAGGAGATGTTTCCTGTGTCAACTAGCTAACTTAATAGTCTTAATTCGATAAAACTAACTCTATGGTATACAAGAAAAATACATTTAAAGAAAATAAAAAAAGGATAAATTTAGTACTTATATTGTGGTCCTGTATCTACCTCTAGAGTATAGTGTGTTGTCTGTGTGTAGGGAGGGGGGTATGCATGTGTGTTAATATATGCGTGTATATGTGTGCATTCGTGTGCGTGAGAGCTGTTTGTGTGTATGCTTGTGTCTTTGTTAGTATGTAAGGATGAGTGAGTCAGTCTATGCAATATTCATCAGTTTCTCAGTACCTATTATCGTAGTTAAGTTTCCTGAGATAATCCTTAAGATTCCATTTTAATTTATATATATTCATATCTACTAATACAATATTTTTACTAATTCTATTGTATAACCTATCTTGGTCCTATATTAGCCAATGGCGATGGCGATAGAAGAAAAATGGATGACAGGTTATCAGACCGTGTGAATGAGATATCAATAATCTCATACGAATACAACCTCGTATTTTATAAGACGACTTCGGTGGCTTGGTTTTCGTAGCCAGCAGCGACACAAGAGGTGCGGATTCGATTCCGCTATGGAATAAATATTTGCATAATCATGAAACGACAATATTTTAGATAATCTACTCAGCTATACAATAAAATAAACAAACTTATAAGCATATACCCCATGAATATCATAACTGTAAAATAAATTTAACCAACCGGTCTTTCAGTTACGATAATTCGTAACTGATAGATTTCAGTTACATAAACTAGGTACAAAAATAAGCGATACTTATATAGATTAATGTAACACGAACACAACATACCCAATCAAACATACACTACATACTACTTACACTTCACACAATGTTTTCAATGTGAAAAACTTTTATCTCCTTACAAAATAACTATTACAGACCTAAGCAAGAGCGAAATTTCCTATGAAAAGTAATTTTTACTAAGTTTTTTTTTAAATTAAGTGTCTTTTGGAACTCAATAAAAACATTTTTATTGTATCGTACGATCTGCAGATATTTGTTTCTGGTCTGGGTTTTGTGGTACTACGGTACTCGTAGTTTCTGATACCCATGATACAGGGAATCCTAGTATGGGGTCAGGACTATGTAGGTATATGTCTGTTGGGTGTTATTTATTTATGTTTATTAACCGAAAAACTATTTGCAAGACACAGGTTTTCATTGAAATAAACCATTTATTTATAAGTGGATTTATTCTGATTTATTCCCTAATACCAGAGCAATAGTTTTTATCAATTAGTTTTCTAATTTTTAAAATACTACTTATATACTTTTGTACCTACCTACATTTTGTGAAATAAATAAATCTATATCTAAAATCTAAATTAAATTGAAATACTTAATCACTAGCTTCTGACCACGCTACAAAAATAGCCTATGTGTTATTCTGATGTATTAACTATATTCCTGTAAAGTTTCATCAAAATCCGTTCAGTAGTTTTTGCGTGAAAGAGTAACAAACATCCATACTCAGAAACTAACGCGTTTATAATATTAAGTAGGATGAACAATAGACTTCGTTTCTCTACATGCACAACTGCAGTCGAATCCCTGTTGAAATGCATAATGGTATAGAATACCCAATACATACCTACCCATTGTATAAGTACACTGCACAACAAAAGTGGATACCCAATTGGGATTGTGCCAAATGTGTGATTTTTTTACGAGTGCATTCGAAACGCTGAAAAACTCAGAGATGCATGTGGATTTATCGTCGGTTTGTAAAAGCGTTAAGTGAAATACACTCATGGACATTATTTAGAGAAACGCAAAAAATTACTCTGCAGAAACAAACGATACTTTTTTATCAAATTACATAGGGGAGGTTGAAGAAGAGGACACTTATTCTTTTCTAAGATGAGCACTTGTTTTTGTTTTGGATAGATGCCAAGAATAGTTAAACAACTGTTTATCAGGTAAGTATATACAAATCATACATCACGGAAGACCAGCGTTTTAGTGGAACAAAGTGCTTCTATAACATAGTCCTGAGTGGCGGCCATTTTTGTTGTCAATCTCATTTTCTTAAGATTTCGTATCTTTATGTGACACAAAATAAAATATTTTTAGTCAAAGTCAAAGTCAAAGTCAAAGTCAAAGTCAAAGTCAAAGTCAAAGTCAAAGTCAAAATTCATTTATTCAATAAAATCACAAGGACCACTTTGAAACGTCGGTTTTTATCTAGGTGCCTGTTCCTCCGCGACCAAGCCAGGAAAGAAAGGCAAGAAAACAAGGCTGGTTATTCTTTTTAATGATCCTTTTACAAAACAATAGGTTCGAGTTGGAGCATTTTCAATCCCAAGAGTTTTTGTCATCTAAATAATCAGATATTTTATAGTATGCCTTTTTATAAAGCTTTTGTTTAATTACGTTTTTAAATTTGTTAATTGATAATTTTTGTATATCTCTTGGGAGTTTGTTATAAAAGCGTACACCGTGCCCTTTAAACGATTTACCAACTTTATGGAGTCTACAAGTTTATCTTTATCTTTATCTTTAAACTGATCGTTTGCAACGGTCCTTAGCCAACTAAGGACCGTCGCAAACGATCTTTAGATAGCTCAACTAAATAGACTAATAGAATAAAAAATAAAAATATATTATTAAATTATTATTATTATTAATTCATTTATTTCAGATAATAACTTATCCATATAAAACATTTTTAAAAATACGTATTATTCACAATACAACACACACATATATTCATATAAAAACAAAACAAATCAACTTATAAGTATTTCAGAGAAACCCAAAAAATCGCATTGAGAAATAATAATATTCATAATTTTGGTAATGAATTAAAAATATTGTTAATTAGGTACTAATAATAAAGCTTGTTTTTTTTATATGAACGCGCTATCCCTGGTTTTTTTTTTTTGCATTTGATAGCCCATTTTATGAGGAAGGTTTATAAGTTTAACATGACGCTAGGACCCTTTAGAAGCTGAGCAAAAGAAGTAATAGCACGGCGGACGATGCGACGGGCCTATGGGCAATCAGTCGGTCAGGGGCCGAGGGCGGCCGTGGTACATCTACTGTAATATATAGTACAATCTTTTTTTTCCTCTAAATATGTCCATGAGTTATGTTGTGGAAACAATAATATTTCTTAATATGTTAGAAGTTATCAACTAAGCGGGGATCGAACCTGCGATCAACCCCTTAGCCAGCGGAATCAGGGGTGCTCTACCGTCGTTTTTCAGTCCATCAGGTAAGAACTTCAACTTTATCATACTGACGAAAAACAAATATAATATTTCCTATATAATATTATTATATTATGTATTATTTATTATGTATAATATTTCCATAAAAATCTACGGAACCCTACCAAATCATTACTTTCTCTCGTCGAATGGAATCCACTAGACCATTTACATAACGCACAGAATTGCGATTGTCAATTTTACATTTCAGTTTTCAGTCATCCGTACGTAGATACAGTCAACTGAAAAAACATCTATAATTTTCTGCTAACATATTTTCATGAGCCTACTTATGTTTTTTTAGTCAGATACATACTCGGTGCGTCGATCTTTAAGTATACCACTTAGGAATAGTCAGAGGCACGTCCAATCATTATATTTGGTATATGCCCGTGATTTGCAAGTTAGCATTCCACGTGACAGGTTGTTAACCTATCGCCGCTTATTTAAACACTAACTGAATTAATTGATGGCACATGCCTTCAATTTTTTGGTCTAGAGCATGTTGGTTTCCTCAAAATGAAAAAAATATCTTGGTGCAAGACCGGTTTCGAACGTCGTGAGTTCCCGACTTCCGATCCGGATCGGAAGTCGGGATTTTTTTTATTTTTTTTATTTGCTTTTGTTTGGTATCTCTGCGGCCGTCACAGGCCTATTGTGATCGCGTTCTTTACTCTTCCCATCAGGGGGCGTTCGAAGTTCACCGCTCAGGCCTGCAGCTATTAGAAACTGCAGGATCTTTTTGGGTGTGATGAGTCTTAGTTTATCAGGGCTAAGAATGTGTTTTCCCAGACGAAGTCGGGATACTACTAAGTCAAAACGGCTCATACCATAAAAATTGCATGTGAAAATTTATGTAACTTCTCCCCACAACTCATTTTATAGTCACTATACTGAAATATTTTTTTAGAGTTGACTGTACTTCTATTTCACTATTGTAGGATTTTTAGATTGTTTTTTTTTTGTAAAAAGACAATGGTTTTAACAAATTGGTGGCTTTTGAGCACGAACCGGTGTTTTCTAGTGGGTACTTCAAAAATAGACAAAGGTGTGTTTGATTTTTGATTTTAAAATCTACAGTTAAATAGATGATTCAAAATATTTAGTTATAGATCACTAGCTTCTGCAAACGGCTTCGCCAGTGTGGTACCCAGATAAAAAGTGGCCTATGTGTTAATCTAATGTATAAGCTATATTACTGTTTCGTCAAAATCCGTTTTAGTAGTGTTTGCGTGAAAGAGTAACAAACTTAGAAAGAAATACAAAAAAGAGATGTTCACAAACTTTCGCGTTTATAATATAAATAGCTTCTGCCCACGGCTTCGCCCGCGTGGAGTTTGGATAAAAAGTAGCCTATGTGTTATTCTGATGTATAAGCTATATTACTGTAAAGTTTCATCAAAAACTGTTCAGTAGTTTTTGCGTGAAAGAGTAACAAACATCCATCCTCACAAACTTTCGCGTTTATAATATTAGTAGGATGACCAGTCCTCTATGAATCTACGTATACGCTCTTCATATAGATTTGGTCACTAAGGAAACCAAAAACACGATTTTTTTTTAAATTTATACACCTAAAGTGACTACCTTTGTGGCGCAGTGGGCGAAAGCCTACCTGAGTTGCAGGAGGTTGCGGGTTCGATTCCCGCCGCGGGACAAGTGTTTGTATGATCTGCAAATATTTGTCTCAGATTATGTAAAAAAAAATTGGTCATTTTTCACAAAGCATAAGCAGAGTTTTTATTATGGGAACTACATAACT